>OX463319.1:5451218-10251218 GCA_949820665.1 Scrobipalpa costella | reverse complement strand
TTATGAAGAGATCTCAAGATTGAGAGCAATATTAAATATGGATTTGACAGACCGTTTTTTTACTGAAATGACATTTCTGATACGAACTTAACCTTGATGTCACTCTTGAGAGCTGAATATAAATACGGGCCTTACACAGGTAAGTGCATAAGTGTAGTACAGGTACAATGGTCTAATTAGAAAGAGCCCGATAGTGTAGTAAATAGGGCCGCTGCCTCCTGAGCGGGATCGAATGGGGAGGTCGTGGTTCGAATCCCACCACTTACCATTGGTTTTCGGTTTTCGAATTTCATATGTAGATACGTTTATTCGGCGCTTTTTCCGTGCTTCAGAAGGCACGTTAAACCATTGGTCCCGATTAATATCGTTTAATACCGTAGATACTAGTCGTTAAGCCATTTCAGTGAACAGTGCTAAGCATTGGCGGCTTGAAAACTCTGACCTAATCTAGGATTGGGGCTGGTTTCCCTTCTGGGTTGCGGAGGTCAGATGACAGTCACTCTGCATAAAAACCAGTACCCTCGTTCAATCACCTAGATTAGGTACCCAACCCCAAGAAATACGGGATAAGGCTAGGGAGATTATGAGACACAATGGTCTAATTTGAACTGGGCCACCGACGCAGGGAGAGCGGTCAAGACCCCGTTCTCCGGGTCACTTCTGGCCCAAAGGCTGTCCATCGCAATTTAACGCGGAATCGCGGCGAGTGTGATGGGCACCTTTGTGCCGGGGGCGACACGGGGCGGGTTATTTGAGTGACCTATCCCTTTCTTTTTTTTTTATTAAGTTATTATAACTTTGTCAGATGTGGCGGAACGACCTTTGTTTAGTTCGTTTACGCTCTGCCTACCCCACTACGGATACAGGCGTGATTATATGTATGTATTGTGAATACCGTATTATATACTCATACCAATAAAATGTTGTTATCTACCCATTCGAAGATATTAAATTGGATAATTCTAATTTTAAAATACTTAGATTACTTTTATGTTGAAATGGAAAAACATGGAATGTGTCACTATAGCGATACACATTTCAGTCTAAAACTGCCTTCAATATTTATCAGAACAGAAGTGGCAAAAGCGCCTTTTGCGCTTTTACTGTGCTTTTCACACTCTGCCTACCCCGGGATACTTTGTGAATAGGTTTGCCGATTTTCTTACCTCATGCCTTGTCTGTTGTTGTTGTTGTTGTTGTAGGTGATCAACAAGGTGTTTTATCTTATAGCCATCAAATAATTTTAGAAATACAAGAAAGATTAATATTACAACTCGCATTTTATTTACTGATGATATTAAAATGAGAAAGCGCTAAAATAAATCATTGCAATCATATTATAATAATTGACGGCTCCAATTGAAATAACAAATTAGTACATTCGCTAATTATGTTCGCCATTTGTTTCGCATGACTTCGAATTGAAAGTAAAATGTTGTATTTTACAATTTAAGTTAATTGAACAGCATAAAATTATTCCCTGATTGGGTTAATAATTCATCATTTGCTGTGAGACGTCTACTGTCGGTCATAAAACGTTTTGTCAAGGGACAGCCATCTTGGGCCATTTTATCCGCTGTCCGTGACAACAAAGTCATCGGTCTTTCTGGTAAGATATAAACCCACGTGACAGATCTCAGCAAACTTCCCATGACGCACAAATACATTTTAGATATAAAGCGATATTATAAAGTCAATTTAAAAACTTCAATTGCCCCCACAACCCCATTCAATGCTCTAGATGTCTGCCGGGATCAAACACTCTTTACATACATACATATAATTACGCCTTTATCCCTAATGGGGTAGGCAGAGCGTAAACAAACTAAACAAAGGTCGTTCCACTAAGTCTGACAAAGTTTTGAGGGTTATTTAAGATAGATTTGGACGTATATTGCTGTAGTGACAGGTTGTCCGCCCATCGCCTAAATTGCAATATGCAAAAACCCTAGGATCCCTTAGCTGGTTTTCATAGCATGCCCGGGAGGAAATGCAGCTGGCACATTCTTTGTTTTTCTCTCGCTCTCAGTCCAGCATGGAAGCTCTTATCATCCCGATAAATCAGTTTACGATTTCAGCACTAATATAGGTAGTTCTAAGTGATTATAATAATGTACTTAATATTGGACTTAAGAGAAATCTTGTAACGGTAATTGTTTTCATTATTGAATTTTGTACCTGTTGATTTATCATTCAAGTGTGCAAAAAATTGGTATTGATAATCACAAAGTTATAGAATTTCACTTTGGCTTACACCCTTTAGGTGCCTATATATTTTTAATATTTGATTTACTTTTTTATTATTAGTATGATTATTTGATAATACAATCATTTTTTATCTCAATACTGCGTTTTTGTTGGTTAGTGTATTCGTCATTTACCAGGTGTAAGGGACAGCGTCCCGCAAACTGATAGGGAACTTAATCAATGATACTGAACAACATCTACCAGGATTTTTTTAGGAAGTAAAATAAATAAATTACAAAATGTTCACCTCAATCAGACAATTTGTATGGAAAAGCCATATTTTTTTTAACTTAATGAAATAAATCTTAATGATAGTTGTTCAGTGTCGTTGACTGAGCAACCCCTATCAGTTTGCGGGACGCTGTCCCTTACAGCCGGTATGCTAAGTACGTGTAACTTCCCTACTTTTTCAGATTAAAATGAACACCCGTATCCTTGTGTTAGTTTTAATGCAAATTTTGGTGAATGGAGGACCAGTACATGGTCGTTACAGGCCAATTTTTTATGCTCAGCAACCTGTAAGTACGGGCCAGGCTACAACACTGCGTTGTTACATCGCATCGTATAAACCTGCGTCGCTATAAGTCTATATTACCAGATAAAGTTGACTGATTATGAATGAGTTCGCTGACAGTTACTCATTTTTTGCGATACAACAACGCAACGTTATGGCTCAACCAGTAAATATATAATTTATCTTCTTCTTCCTCAAAAGAGTGCCTAAAAACTAAACAGATGCTCTTTCTTGTCACGGTGAGGGAGGAGTTTTAATCCATTAAAATCAATTATAAATAAACGCTTTGAAAGAAGAAATAATTTAAATTGCCGGTGAAAATCATTTTCTCTTCACAATGACACCAGAAGACTCCATTTGGACATTTTGAATTTACAAAAATGAGTTTTGGTTTACGAAATTCCGCACAAACATTCCAGAGACTTGTAAAACTACATACTAAATGGGCTAGATATCTCCAGGATATTTTAGTCTGATACAAAAGTTAAAACTACTGTGAGGAACATCTAGAAAATATTTTCTAACAGCTAAACACATACGGATTAACGATAAACTTTAAGCTATACCAGCATGGTATAGGCATGGTACATCTACATTTTAATGAAATTCGTATACAAGTGCATATGTATGTGTGTTTGGAGAAGTACGTTGTCATCATACATTATATATGTAACTGAAGTTGCGCTGCGCGAACGTAAATTTGTATACATAAACGGCGAATCGCCGCCGCCTCACCTCTTCCTGTTTGCCATGCGCTTAAGGGAATTCCCGATGAACGCCAGCAGCGCCCTCTTCAGTTAAATAATCATTACTCACTTAAAACTCAATTAATCGAAAATCCGGTAGATCAGATTGAAGTATAGGTACTGAAATTTATTTAAGCATAATACATTAATAATTCAGTGTTCACTGCCGTAACAGATAGAAAAAGTGCTAGAAGTGGCCGTTATTCGCAAATTTTCTATGTGTGACTACAAGACTGAGTTGCAAATTTATGAAGTTTTAAATAACTTTCATTGCTTTAACCTCAATCTGATCTACCGGATTTTTGATTGAGTGTGTTTTTAGTGAATTATAGTTTTTGACTGATGAGGGCGCCACTTAGCCTAGGGGCTCCCCTGGAAATATAATAATACATTTTTATGGATTTGTTACAGAATTTAGTTCGGGAATCGGCAACGGAAACTGCAACTTTTCAAACAAAAACTGATGAAAGAAAAAGTATTTGCGTTTCTGTTAAAGATAAACTTTTATGTACTGTAAGTATTGTTAGATTAGAAACATAAGATTCTTCTTCTAGTGGTATGTGAATTTTGTCAAGCATCTGCTGCAAATGTATTTATTTTCTGAAAATTGTTGTTTCAGGAAAACTTGAAGGTACCTACTTATTTATACTTTTCAATTTAAAAACTAAGTATGCATCCGCATTATTATCACTACTATCAGCCTCTGTCAGTTTCAAAAAATCTTTCCTAAGAGCTAATTTACTGAACCAATATATTTTTTTTAGTTAATCGTTTTTTTCAGAATCTTCCAAGCGAATATAAGAAATATCTTCACACCTTATTAATGAATCTGAATCAAATTAAAGAGTCTCAAAATCATGGGATTTCATACCAATATTACGACGACCAATGGCTTCGAGTTCCAAAAGAATTCGCAGATTTTGATTTTGAATTAGATTCAAAACTGAGAGGATTTAAGAGACCGTTAAGTTTAAAATCTAAGAACGCTAGAGCTTGGCGGGATATGACACAGAATGTAAGTATCTATAGTTACTGATAGGTTAGACCGCACTATGGCGTAGCTACAGCGAAGTGGACAACTGCCTCCGTAGTCTAGTGGCTAGTGCCATGGACTCCTGATCCGGAGGTCCTGGGTTCGATTCATAGGGGGGAAACACAAAGTTGATATTTGAAAATTTATCACTTTGTGAATTTTTCCCCAGTTTGGTTAGGATATTGCAGGCTGAATCACCTGATTGTCCAAAAAAGAAAAAGATTTCGTGCTTGGGAGGGCACGTTAAGCCGTCGGTCCCGGTCGCTGTCTTTGATAGTGGTTGTTACTCAAACCATGTCAGAGGCCTGATAGTTGTGCTACTAGGCGGTTTAAAAACTCTGACACCAGGGTTCATCGGGTCGATAGACTCGATACCCACTCGACAGAAGAAGAAGCGAAGTGGAGCGGCGCGGCGCGGCACGGCACTGCAGCAGCGCGACACTGCGCCACAGAATATTATAATAGTACTACATACAGAATGGACATTCACCTCCCTTCCCCAGTCCGACATACGTCACACTCCGCGCCGGATTGTGGGCCACATTGAGCGTACGCTTAGCGGGTATGGCGCGCGCATGTTTCCCAGTGTAATGGAAATAATAAAGTTTTATGTTCCAAAGATGGTTAGATACAGTTCCGTGTACGGATGTCTTTCTACCACAAGATATGACCCCAATAGAAACCTTTTTAGATTACTAAATTCATTCAAAATATGCAACCTAATCTACTCTAACTATTCAGTTACATTGAACTACTTTAAAACGTTGGTTTAATCAAGAACCAGATTAATCAAGTGATGATTATGACTGGTATAACAAATTTTGTCAACCCTTATAACACGCACACAAAAACATGCCAAGTGCAACATGCCGTCTGTCGATGTGTGACCAAAATGACATGATAGTTAGGAGTGTCCGAGCTTTGACTGCGCTACAAAATCTGGCAAAATGTATGAACCTGACATTGCCGCGCCGTGAAACGCCACGCCGCTTCGCTCCAACGCCAGTGCTGTATTTCTCATATATTTTCATACAAATGCTTCCATGCTGGCCTGGGAGCGAGAGAAAAATATAGAATGTGCCAACTGCATTTCCTCCCGGGCATGCTGTAAAAACTAGCTAAGGGATCCGAGGGTTTCTGTATATTGCAATTTAGGCGATGGGATGACAACCTGTCACTATGGCAATATACTTACAAATCTATCTTAATAACCTTCAAAACTTTGTCAGACGTGGCGGAACGACCTTTGTTTACGTCGTTTACGCTCTGCCTACCCCATTGGGGATAAAGGCGTGATTATATGTATGTATGTATTTTCATACAAAGAACATTTGTCTCGCAGTGTCGTGCCGCGCCGCGCCGCTCTGTTGCAGCTACGTCTTAGTGCGGTTTAACCTTCGGCGATACGGTCGCGTATATAACCGACAGACTAGTCTTGCTCCGAATAAACGTCTTTTATGCCCGTTGTAGGTAATGGAGAGCTTTAAATAAGATGTTATAATATTTATTAGATAAATCAGTAATTATTGTATTTTTATGTACTTTTTTCTTTTAGGTAGACACAAAGTAAGTACTACAAAATTAGAGTTTACTTTTAATAGCTTATAAATTGTTTATATAATAAATGTCTAAATAAACTATGAAAATATTAAATAATAAAAATATTTTGCCTATTTAAGTTCAAATCAAGAATTAAGTACACAATAGGACCATTAATAAACGAAACGAAAAATATTTTATTATTTCAGGGCGACTGAGACAGAAAAGCGATCCCAAACTAAAAACCTCCAACGTCAAAAGTTAAATCGATTGTCATCAAAACTGACACAATTATCACAGATCTCGTATCAGTACTACGACGACGCTTGGCTAAGAAAACATAATGAACCAGATTTTGTTGATACTGAAGCTAATGTTAAAGATGCAGCTAATTCGAATGTACGTGGTCAAATCATACTTAGAACTGCTGAGGTTGGTAGTGATAACCAGGCAGCTTTTGGAGAAAATTATGATGCTTTAGTCAAAACGGCACCAAATAAAAACAGACGTAAAAACACCGCTTCTATAGAAAATGCTATAGACGAGTATATTGAACAGTATATTAAAATAGCAAAAAACAAACTTCCAGAATACTTAGAGAATGGTTTGATCAAAAAGGAGTTTTTTGATGAACTTATACACATTTTGAAACAAATGGAAGAGCCGGAGTTCAGAAACAAGTATCTCGAGGGTTTTCATAAGGTGCTTGATGAACATCTTGAGGCCGCTTTAGAATACGGTAAAAATTTGCTTACAAATAAACATAAGGCAGGGGAAATTTCTAAAGAAACCTTCGAGAAAAAACTTATATCACCTGATTCGTTAAATAAAGAGAACATTAAAGTAAAAACTGTTAAAATATTGTTACAAACGAACACAAAGCCTTTTGAGGAGCTATTATATCAAACCGTGATACCAGTTGATCAAGAAGGATATCTCATAAGAAGACTTACGCGGGAACTGAAGCAATATCATCCTTTAAATCAGAAACAACTAAAGAAAATTCTAGATAAAGTGTTTAACGTTGGAGATACATCTACTAGACTTGTGAATAGTAGAAGGAATTTGTACTTATCGGTCGAAGGAGACAATAGCAAATCAATATTGGTGTCTCCCTTCCAAGGGTCAAAGAACAGGATCCTGGGACATGAAAGATCTATGAAAATCAAGAACGCATACGATATTGTTTGCCAAGATGGGTATTGTAAAGTGTTGATGTAGGTGCATATAATTATACTATCGGAAATAAAATTATGTCATACCGCATGATAAGTTGTTTCAATTTAATAAAGTGAACCTGAAATCGTCTTTAACGCTACTTTGAGGCCCGTATTTATAAAGCAATCTCAAGATTGAGAGTAGTATTAAGTATGGATTTGACAGTTCATAATGTACTCAAATGATATATCTGATACGAACTCAAACTCGCTGTCAGTCTTAAATACTGATCACAAACACGGGCCTTAGTTACTAGTACATACGACCGTGAACAACGTTCGCCGTCCAAAGTGTAGACTAACTTTGAAAAATACATACATACATACACATAGTCACGCCTTTATCCCTTATGGGGTAGGCAGAGCGTTAAAGACCTAAAAAAGGTCGTTCCGCCACGTCTGACAAAGTGTTGAGGGTTATTTAAGATAGATTTGTAGGTATATTGCTGAAGTGATAGGTTGTTAGCCCATCGCCTAAATTGCACTATACTTAAACCCTCCGATCCCTTAGCTGACTTTTACAGCATGCCCGGGAGGAAATGCTGCTGGCACATTCTATGCTTTTCTCTCGCTACCAGTCCAGCATGGGAGATAAATAAAATAATTAATAATAATATTTACCAAAAATTCTACATAAAGCAAAAGCAGAACCAAAACTACCCAAATCTGTCTATGTTTATTTGCAATAATAAACAGTACTTGACACTTGTTCCATAGTCCGGTGATTCCTAACAAACGCAACAATATTCCAACCGAAGGACCATAATTATAAACAGCACTTGAGACTGACAGCTATTTTGAGTTCGTATCAGAAATGTCATTTCAGTACAATGTGGCCTGTCAAATCTTCTTGTTTTAATATTGGTCTCAATCGTGAGATCGCTTTATAAATACGAGCCCAAGTTACTTGGTAAAGCGCGTACCTGGATCTGTTAATACCGCCTCAGTGCCGAGAAAAGTAGAAATGCAAATAATAATAAGTGCTATAGAAGCCAAAAATACAGTTTTTAGATTTTTGTCTGTCTGTATGTTTGTTCGCATGACACGTAAAAACTACTGCACCAAATTTGGAAAAAAACACATTTAATTAAATGTGTTTTTTTTATGTATTGCTGAAGATATAACTTAGATACCCATGTTTCTTCTTCTATATTCATGTTTGTTCTACTGAACTCCTGGGCTTTGTTCCCGGCATCAAAGTTCAAGACCGGTTAGATTTTGATTTATTGGGAGCCCCAGTTCTCCAGGAGGCAGTGCCGAAAGCGCTGCAAAGTAAAATGCGTATTCTGTCGGAGGCGCGGAAGCACTTGCTGCAGCTGCCCCCCCACGTGGCATTGACACTCTTTAGGAGTTGTCTTTCATTGTCAAAGCTGGTGTACGTTATGAGGACTGCCCCCACTAGGTTGTTTCCGGATGAGGTCACACTTCTAGATGATGACCTCAGAAACACTTTGGGCAGCGTCCTCAACGTACACCTTAACGACTCTCAGTGGGGGCAGGCTTCATTACCCGTGCGTCATGAAGGATTGGGGGTGAGGAGGATGCGTGATGTGGGTGTGCCGGCTTTTTTGGCTTTGCCGAGTGGAGTAACTGATTTGGTTACTAACATGTTCCAATTACAGGGTGACGAAATCAGTATTCCGTTCACGAGTGAGGCTTTAATTGCCTGGTCTCGTATGTGCCCTTCAACATCCCATCCAGAAAACCCAACGGTGCAGCGCCAATGGGACGACCCTGTCTGCAAAGTTGTGTTCGGAGAGCTTTTGGTGTCTGCTACTGGACCAGACATCGCCCGCCTGAAGGCCTGCGCCTGGTTACACACGTTTCCTTCTCCAAACTTGGGTACCATTCTGGATGGCGGCACCTTGAGGATAGCAGTGGCTCTTAGACTTGGGTGCGATGTGTGCGAGCCTCATGTGTGCAAGTGCGGTAAGTCGGTAGACAGTAGAGCATACCACGGGTTGAGCTGAGGTAAAAGGCTGGAAGATTTCCACGGCACCACATGCTCAACGATATTATACGGCATGCATTGGTGTCTGCCGATATTCCCTGCACATTGGAGCCGCCAGGTATTAGCCGCCTCGATGGCAAGCGCTCTGACGGACTTACTTTAGTGCCATGGGAGAAGGGTCGTTGTCTCATCTGGGACGCCACCAGAGCGGCACCTTTGCGGCGTCGCATCTTCCGCGATCAATGAGTAAGGCGGGCGCGACGGCAGAGAGGGTTATCACTTTGTGACCTTTGCGGTGGAGGCTTCAGGCTCTTGGTGTGCTGAAGCGAAAGATTTTATCTGAGTTTTATGCGAGTCGTATCTGGTACAGCACATTTTGTTGGCTATCCAACGAACGCTGCCAGTGTGATGGGTACTTTCCCACCAGGTAGTAGTCCGGGCCGGTCTTTTCGATTGAGTAGGCGTTAGTTTTAAAGTTTGACTTTGTGATTAATTTATTGTGACATTTTGTAATTGTTTAGTTAATTCTCATGTTTTGCTTTTTTCGTAATTCGATCTGGAAGTCGAGATATAAAAAAAACAATTTTTGTTTCTGCATGTTATATGATACCATATGAAAGAGGAGAAAATCCTGTGTTCAAAAATATAGTACATGTAAAAATTACAATAATACTAAACATAAGAATTATTTATTTTATTTTTGAATGCGCCTAAACCAATAGCGCCATCTATTGGTAGCTTGGCTATAACAAGAGTTTTTATGATTATGTTTGATTTTCTTTACGTCAACTAGTAGACTAACTGGGACGAAACTTAGCACACTTATACCTAGGTTAGATCCTGTAATGAAGACGATTTACACGAGAAAACACTTTATTCCCATCCCACGGGAAACCCATTTAAAGCGGGAGAAACCGCGTGCGGAAAGATAGTATAGGTAATAAAAACAACAGATAAAAATAATATTTTGTTTATTAGTAAATGAAGTCCCATTCGTCTGGAATCGCAAATACCACGGGTTCTATCTGTGAAACATGAAAATAAAATATTAGCTTCGAAAAATATATTTTTCATGTCTTACTTTTCATTACTTCTGTGTATCTGAAGATAAATGTCTTATTTTCAGAATTAAATTTAATGGAATCTCCCGAGATACTAGAATCTATAAATATAAAATCACGCCTTTTACGGGGTAGGCAGAGCGTCATCGGCTAAACAAAAGTTTCGATTTTCGCCGTCTCTCAATGGTGATGAGACTGTCCAGTTTTGTCTTAAGGGGCCCTATTTATAACACATACCATTATAAATCGCGTAGCCGATTACCTAAATATAATTCGTACACATATAGACACGTCTGTATGCTTCACGGGCAGGCAGAGCGTCAACGACATAATTGAATATCGTTTTTGAATAGTTTGACAATGTTTGAGGGCCATTTGATAAAGTTCAAACTGTGTATATAATACGGGGTGTAAGGGACAGTTAAACCTCAAACTGGGCAAGGCATCAGGCGTAGACAACATATCCGTTGAGCAACTGAAACATTTGGGTCCAGTTGCGGTATCGTGGCTTCTTCAGCTCCTTAACAAATTTCAAATTTCAAAATTTAAAAAAAATTATGGTTCTTATATCTATCGCAGAGTTTGCAAAAATTGGCTTACAGCCAGTACCATGCAGACAAAGTGGTGTGAGTCACACCGCCAGTTACAACGAACGAAAGACAAACAAACAACAACACAAGCCTTGAGTCTGCTAATATTCCACGCTTGTGGAGGAAATCGAAAGTGATAGCCATACCAAAACCGGGGAAACCAACGAATGATCCGAAAAACTACCGACCGATTTCTCTCGTCTGCCACACATATAAATTATTCGAGAGGCTTCTTCTTAATCGTCTGGCGAGAGTTATTGATCCCAAACTCATCCCCGAGCAGGCAGGTTTTAGGCCTGGCAAATGTTGCTGCAACCAAACTCAGAAGCTCACTCAGTTTATAGAGGATAGGTTTGAGATCAATAAAGCTACCGGCGTCGTATTTGTTGATTTATCCGCGGCCTATGACACGGTCAATCTCCGGAAACTCCTGTGGAAAGTTGGAGATATGACTGGAGATCGGCAGTTTGTTAAAGTTCTAGGTGAACTGCTGTACAACCGCCGCTTCCAAGTACATCTCCTGTCGCAGCAAAGAAGATGGTGGAATCAAAGAAACGGTCTTCCACAGGGTAGCGTTTTGGCACCCACGCTGTTCAATATCTATACGAACAATCAGCCACTAAGCTCCAACACAAACAGCTTCATATATGCTGACGATCTTGCATTAGCGTCGCAGGCTCACTCGTTCGAGGATATAGAAAACAACATCTCAGCAGCCCTGGTGGATTTAACCAAGTATTACAACAGTAACTCATTAAAGCCTAATCCATCAAAGACACAGTCCTGCATATTTCATCTCCGCAATAGACAAGCACACCGCCATCTAAATATCTCCTGGCAAGGCACCCCTATTGCACACTGAAATCACCCTAAGTATTTAGGAATAATAATGGACAGGGCCTTAACATACAAGCCTAATTGTGAGGCGATTAGGCGAAAAGTGGCCACCCGTAATAACCTCCTGAAAAAACTGACTTCGACCAGATGGGGCGCATCGCCTGAAGTCTTGCGAACGACGGGTTTAGCACTCTGCTATTCTGCTGGTGAATATGCAAGCCCAGTATGGAGTCCACCAAGCAAGTCGATACAGCGCTCAACGAGACTTGTAGAGTTATAACTGGCTGCTTAAAACCGACTCCAAAAATTCGGCTTTATTCACTGGCTGGAATTGCTCCATCCAACGTTCGCAGAGAAACGGCGAGCTCAGTTGAAAAGGTTAAACAGGAAACAGACCCAAGGCATCCGATGTATGGTTGTAGTCCAGCCCAACGGAGGCTAAAAAGCTGGAAAAGTTTTTTAAACAGCGTAGGCTCCCTTTCAGAGGAACCGTCGGCTTACAGACTAAACCGGTGGAAAGGGACATATCCCGTGAAGTCCTTCATCCCACAGGAAGAGCGTCTCCCCCCAGGGAAGAACTTGCAGTGGCCAGTGTGGAGAACCCTCAACCGTCTCCGGTCACAGGTCGGCCGCTGTAAGGAAAATATTTTTCGGTGGGGTTATAGTAGTACTCGCAGCTGTGCATGTGGTGCAAACTCGCAAACCATGGCCCACTTGATGACGTGTCCGGCGTGCCCCAACACCTGCTCGTTGGAGGACCTGTGGCCACCGATGAAGCCGTGCTCGTGGCTTCGCACTGGTCCAAAATGGTTTAAAATATATTATTTTTATTTTCATCGACACGCAAAGAAGAAGAAGAAGAAGAAGAAGGGACAGCGTCCCGCAAACTAATAGGGTTTGCTCAGTAAACGACGCTGAACAACTTCCACCAGGAAATTATTTCAGACGATGAAAAAAAATATTGCTTATCCTTACCAATTGTCTGATCGAGGTGGACATTTTGTAAGGAAAAGCCAATTTTCATTTTCACTTCCTGAAAGAATTATTTGGTGGAAGTTGTTCAGTATCGTTTGACTGAGCAGTCCCTATCAGTTTGCGGGACGCTGTCCCTTACAGCCCATATATTTATTTTATTTTTATTTTATTATATTTAAAAGGTACAATTACAGATAACAAATTAAGAATTACTTAACTTATCTTAATAATATAGATCATTATAAATTTGAAATCCAATTAAAATTGCACACAACATTCACCAGGCATATATAGCACCAGGTTTTCAGCCAATAGACGATTTTAACAGTATGCCCGAGAAGAGAAACAGCTGAAACATTCTATGATTTCTATCGCTTTAATTGCGATTGGTTTTTTGTATAAAAAGTCCATAAAAAGAAAAACATAGAATGTGCCAGCTGCATTTCCGCGTGCTGTAAACACTAGCTAAGCAAACCGAGGGTTTCAGTATGTTGCAATTTAGGCGATAGGCTGACAACCTATCACCACAGCAATATACCTACAAATCTATCCTTAATAATCCTTACAACTTTGTCAGACCTGGCGGAAGGACCTTTGTTTAGGTCGTTTACGCTCTGCCTACCCTATCAGGGATAAAGGCGTGAATCATATGTATGTATAAAAGTACAAATACAAATACATTTATTATCCACATTTACAAACAGAAACTAGTTACACACATTCACAGACATTTAAAACAAACAAATTCAGTACATTTACAAACATAATACACATAAGATATACCTATTATTATAATACACAAAACAAAGTGGATAAATGGTGTGGGCACAGCGCATTGCTGATTTTAAAGTAATCTTACCCTTACCGTAGTAGTGATCAAATTGTGCCTATTAAATATTTTTGCAATGAACTTGTTCATGATCTGAAAGCCAAAAATACGAGAAACGATTAAATTTGGCGGGTATTTATACAATGGTCTCGATTCTAGATTTGCCGGCTAAAACTAAAATTAAAATCTATTTGTCACTTTCAGACTAAAAACATTCTGTACAGCGTACTGCCATAGCCAACACAACTGCATTTATGACGAAGTGATGAGCTCTATGGCAGGAGCTATTGAGAGTGCGAGATTATGTTTGACTCTGATTTATTAGTTAAAATGTATGATGTTTTATTTTTATATTAAAGTTATGTATACACATACATACATACATACATATAATCACGCCTTTATCCCTAATGGGGTAGGCAGAGCGTACACGACCAAAACAAAGGTCATTCCGCCACGTCTAACAAAGTTGTGAGGGTTATTTTAGATAGATTTGAAAGGTATATTGCTGTAGTGACAGGTTGTCAGCCCATCGCCTACATTGCAATATACTGAAACCCTCGGATCCCTTAGCTGACTTTTACAGCATGCCCGGGAGGAAATGCAGCTGGCACATTCTAAGTTTTTCTGTCGCTCCCAGGCCAACATGGAAGTTATGTATACACACAGTGACAATAATATCTTAGTATTCTATGCGTGTAAGTTGCAATCTCAGCATGTCCCGCAGTATTGGTAATAATCATGTAGTAAGCAAATCCATAACCTGCGCGACACTCTGACATAGATAACTTTTACGGGCGCATGCTGACTAAGATGTTTGGGTTAGCCTAAACACATTGGAAAAGGACAGGAGATCTATTATCTCCGGTTTTTGATTTATAGTCGGTGGGTTTTGCGTTATCTGTAATTTTTTCCGCTGTCATATGATATGGCAGATAAAATGGTCAGAAATACTAAGGATTTGATTTCTTCCATGCCGGACTGGGAGAGATAGATTCTTCCATGCTGGACTGGGAGAGATAGATTCTTCCATGCTGGACTGGGAGAGATAGATTCTTCCATGCTGGACTGGGAGAGATAGATTCTTCCATGCTGGACTGGGAGAGATAGAAAAACATAGAATGTTCCAGCTGCCCTTCCTCCCGGGCATGCTGTTGAAGTCAGCAAAAGGGCCTCGAGGGTTACAGTGTATTGTAATTTAGGCGATGGGCTGACAACCTGTCACTAAAGCAATACATATTACAATCTAAAATTGCCCTCAATTTTTGTCAGACGTGGCGTAAGCGCCTTTTAAGAGGCGTTAAACGCTCTGCCTACCCCGTAAGGGATAAAGGCGTGATTTATGTATGTATGTAATACTAAGGAAACGTGCAAAAGCGTGTCAAAATCTAGAGCACAAAGTGTAAAACCATAGAGTACAAATCGCCTGACCTTTTTTTTATTTTGAATGTGACAGATAGATTTTAATTTTAGCCCGCGGCGGTATGTAGATCAAGCCCATTGAAATGCTAAGTTATATTATATCATATTCAAAGTAAAAAAAATATGAGGGATAGTCGTCTGAGGAGTCCCTCATGTCTCATCGAGGCAACAGGTGACCCAAAGCACAGAATATATAATAGTACTACATACAAAATGGCCATTCACCTCTCCTCCCCAGCCCGATATACGTCACACACCGCGCCGGATTGTGGGTCACATTGTGCGTACGCTTAGCGGGCATGGCGCGCTCATGTTTCCTAGTGTAACGAAAGTAATAAAGTTTTGTGTTCCAAAGATGGTTAGGTACTGTTCCGTGTACGGATGTTTTTCTACCACAAGATTTTACTCCAATAAGAACTTTTTTTGATTCAAGTGATGAGAGACGGTAAGTAACTTTATACAAAATATGCAACCTAACCTATTCCAACTATTCAGTTACAGTGAACTACTTTAAAACGTTGGTTTAATAAAGAACCAAATTAATGAAGTCATGATTATGACCGGTATAACAAAATTTGTCAACCCTTATAACACGCACACAAACGCAGGCCAAGTGCAACATGCCGTCTTTCGATGTATGACCAAAATTACATTGAAGTTAGGAGTGTCCGAGCTGTGCCCAAAGGCTGGCAGTTATTTTGCACAAAGAGACAGTTTGACTATGAAACGTAGAAACGCTGCAGCCAGAATCTTGGAAACTTTGTTTCGATACGGCATGTTAGAGGAAGTTTTGTATTTGTAATTTTGTATTGTATTTTGCATGTTTATTTTTTTAAATATAAATGGATTAGGATAAGTTAGCCGACCCCGTAAGAAATTACATTTTAAATTACATATCTTTTGTGTTTATGCAATAAAGTATATATATAAGATGCGGAATAAGGCAAGGGAGATGATAGAAGGAAATAAGAATTCTAAGTAAACTACGGCCGTAACAGCACTTGAGATTGACATCTTGTTTGAGTTTGTA
This sequence comes from Scrobipalpa costella, assembly GCA_949820665.1. NCBI lineage: Eukaryota > Metazoa > Arthropoda > Insecta > Lepidoptera > Gelechiidae > Scrobipalpa > Scrobipalpa costella. The sequence continues at coordinate 10,235,227 of OX463319.1, read as the reverse complement.
TCAGAAATGTAATTTCAGTACAATATGGCATGTCAAATCCATACTTAATATGGCTCTCAATATTGAGATCGCTTCGTAAATACGGGCCTAAATACGTGTAATATTTACGACTTTATAACTTTTCTTGATGATATCTATGATGACTTTTTAAATGTAAATAAAAATACTGTAGGGTTTATTTTACTTACTGGAATATCTTCCTCCGGCTGAAAAGTTACAAATTAAGTTTTAAAACATCTTTAAGACGTCATCATGTCATATCTATATTATGTCAAATTCAGATACATACATACATACTTACGGCGTGTTAGGCACAGCATCCCGCAAACTGATACGGGCTGCTCAGTCAACGTAACTGTCCGACTACCAGCAGAATTTTTATTCAAGAAGTGAAAAAAGACTTTTCCATACAAATTGTCTGATCGAGGTAAACATTTTGTATGAAAAAGCCAGTTTTTATTTTTCGAAATCACGCCTTTATCCCTAATGGGGTAGGCAGAGCGTAAACAACCCAAACAATGGTAGTTCGGCCAAACTGACAAAGTTTTGAGGGTTAGTTAGATAAATTCAGATAAATTTGACAAACAGAGAACAAACTAAATCAAAGGGCATTTAGCTTTGAAGGCACATCACTCTGAAAGGGTTTTATATCGCTATGCATTTGGCATGTTTTTGGAGCGATTACCGACGTATGTTTCGACGATATTTCAGTTACGTTACGTACGATGTTTGCATATCACGAAATCGAGTTGTTAACTTAACATTTTACTTACTTTTCGAAAATGTCTATGTTTAAGTCTCCGTGCCTCCAAAACCATCAATAGGTAACACAAATAAAATATTATGAAAAACATCAAATTTGACTTCATTATACTCGGTTAATATAACTAAAATTTTATGATTGCATAATTCATTAGTTTAAAGTTCAGTAAGTAATTAGAAATGTAGTTAAACAGTGAAATAAATTGAAAAAATGTTGTTAGCCTACATGCGATTTTATCGATTGTTTTGATTTTTTCAATTACAAATTACAGCTTTTTAATTTATTCTGACATGGGTGGTTCTACAAATAGAGAAATTTTGAGTGGCCCGGCTTGCAGATTCTACAATTCTTGATATTTGTAACATATGAAACGTTTATACGAAATACATCATCGGCTTCTACCTGACCACTGAAATTCAGTTTCATCGGATAAGTATTTTTTTGTCAAATTTGCCTCTAAATAGCCAAAATTCTCACTTCGATGTGGGTGAACATTCCCGATTTCTCAATGGAAACCTAAATTATAAATTCTGGAAGTACTTTACGGTAAAATTTAACTATTAATAACATTAAGAATTGTTTGACGTTGTCAATAAACCTATAAATATAAAAACAATTATATAATTTCTTAATTTTTTTCTTGCTTAAAGTGATGGGACAAGAAATCTGTCAGCTAAAAACACGTAAAAATCACCCATATAGCAGATTCCAAGTGACGTTGCCGTTTCGCCGAACGAAAGTACTGAGTGAAGTTAGCGTCATTGCGCTTTTATTTTGCTCGAGGACTCAACCGATCAGTCGCAGGAGTTCTGTTAGGGCGGACTGCAGCGTCCGGACCAGTGAACTTCTCACACACCTGGTACGTATTTAAAATAGCATTTTTAATAGATTTAAAGAAATTTTTTTAAATTTAAATACGTGCATTTTGATTACGTGGACTTTAGAGCATTTTATGTTAATTTTAAAAATACAGTTTACTTATAATATTGTGGGGAAAACATCCAAAATATCACTTCCCTGAGTGTCACTTCCCTGGAACAATATAGACTAGGAAGTGATAGTGCTTAGTAGTTGCGATTTAATTTAAGACAATGTTTTATGTTCGTTTCATAAAGTGACTTATACTTAATCATTGTGAATAAATAAATAATCTGTAATTTTAATGTGTATTTAAATGTACAACGTTAAAATATTTTTAAAGTTATTTAATGTAATAAAGTCAATGCGGTACGTGACAAAACAACTTCATACGCTGTACTTTTGGATAGTGCTCTAAAAGTAGAATAGTGCTTTAAGGTCTTAAATCAAAAATATTTGTTGATCTTTCACGCACGAACAAGATATTGAATGGATGTACTAGATGAAATTGATAATATTATTTACACTAGACTAGAATGAATCATAGGCTACTTTTATATTAATTTCAATAAAAATATACTGGCATATCGTTGTTACAGAACTCAATATGGCTAGACCAAAGAAAAACACTCAAACCCGGGAAGAAATATTAAGAAAAAAAACGAGAAAATTAAAGTAAACGCTATGAAAGAATTAAAAAAGACCTAATAAAACTCGCTACTTATAAAGAAGATTACTTTCATGCTGGACTGGGAGAGATAGAAAAACATAGAATGTTCCAGCTGCCCTTCCTCCCGGGCATGCTGTTGAAGTCAGCAAAAGGGACCACCAGATGGTGACCGCGATGATGCGAAAAAAGAATGTGTAGAAAATTTAGAGATTTAGAAAAAATGCTGCCAAGAAAGCAGATTCTGCAGATTTTATCAGAGCCAACACACCATCAAGTCTTATAGAAGAAACTTCAATTTCTAGTTCACCTATTCCTGTGCCTCAAGATGTAACCCCACAAGTTAGTGCTGTCCAAAATCGGTCTATAAATCATAAACGTAGTCCTGTCAAAGTGCGTATACAAACCATTCACGTAGTGCAGTATAAACTCCATCTCTAAACCAGTCGCCCAGATGTTGTGCAGCATGGCAAAAGTCCAAAGACGATAAGGAAACAGGGAGATAACAGTAATGAGTGCCAGCACTATATTTTTGGGTACTGTTAACTATTGCACAACACCAGAAGCAAACTTTGACGATATTGTCGGAGATTCTGACTCTGAAAAAGGGGATAATATACCGGATGAGACTAAGGACAACCAAACAGCGATTCGTCGTCGTCTCAGCCGATAGACGTCCACTGCAGGACATAGGCCTCCCCCAAGGACCTCCACGATGATCGGTCTAGCGCCTTCTGCATCCAGCAGCTTCCCGCGAACTTCACCAGATCGTCGGTCCACCTTGTCTACGCTGCGTCTACCGTGCCAAGGCAGCCACTCCAGGACTTTCCTACCCCATCGGGAGTCGGTCCTGCGAGCAATGTGCCCCGCCCACTGCCACTTAAGTTGAGCAACTCTTTGAGCTATGTCGGTGGCCTTGGTTCTCCTCCGGATCTCCTCGTTTCAGATTCGATCGCGGAGGGAAACTCCGAGCATATCCCTTTCCATTGCCCTTTGAGTGACCTTGAGCCTTCTTATGAGGCCCATTGTGAGTGGCCACGTTTCGGTTCCGTAGGTCATCACTGGCAACACGCACTGGTCCCAGACTTTTGTCTTGAGACATTGCGGTAGTTGTTTGGACGAGAAGATGTTACGTAGCTTCCCGAACGCTGCCCAGCCGAGTTGGATTCGATGATCGACCTCCTTCTGAAAGTTGGACCTACCCAACTGGACTTTTTGTCCCAGGTAGACATACTCGTCGACAACTTCCAGAGTAGAGCCTCCAACCGTCAGGGAAGTGGGTGCAACAAGGGAGTTTGACATGATCTTCGTCTTCTCCATGTTCATTTTAAGACCCACTTGTTGAGAGGCTCTATTGAGGTCATCGAGCATTGTACCGAGGGCCTCTAGGGTTTCAGCCACAATAACAATATCATCGGCAAAACGAAGGTGAGTCATATTCTCGCCATTGATATTAATGCCAAGATCCTTCCAGTTCAGAAGCTTGAAGACGTCTTCCAGTGCTGCGGTGAACAGTTTTGGAGATATAACATCTCCCTGTTTCACTCCTCGCTGCAACTGGATAGGCTTCGAGTTCTGGTCCTGAAGACGGACTGACATGGTGGCGTTTTCGTACAAAGACTTCAGCACTTCGATGTACCGGTAGTCGATTTGGCACCGCTGGAGTGACTGCAGTACGGCCCATGTTTCGATCGAATCGAAGGCTTTTTCGTAGTCCACAAACGTGAGGCAGAGTGGTTGGTTATACTCTTCGGTCTTCTGTATAACTTGCCTCAGTGTATGGATGTGGTCTACGGTGCTAAAACCTTTTCGGAAACCGGCTTGTTCGGGAGGCTGGAAATCGTCGAGCTTGCGTGCGAGACGGTTCGTAATGACTCTTGAGAACAGCTTGTAGATATGGCTCAGAAGCGTGATGGGTCTGTAGTTTCTCAGCAAGGACTTATCGCCCTTTTTGAAAAACGGCACCACCACGCCTCTGTGCCATGCCCGTGGCGTTTTGCCTTCGAGTATGACAGAGTTGAAGAGCTTCTGCAGTGCTTTTAACATCGGTTAACCACCGGCTTTTAGAAGCTCTGCCGTTACTCCATCATCACCCGGCGCCTTGTTGTTTTTAAGCTGTTTCAGAGCCATACTAATCTCGTACAAGCTGACGTCCGTAGTGTCGGGTTAATCTGGCTCTTGGGTCTGCAGCCAGATTATTAACAGACGATCGTGTGGTAGCGTATAACTGCCCATAGAACTTCTCGACCTCCTCCAGAAGCTCTGGTTTGGACGATACGATTCTGCCATCATCGGTCTTAAACTTCGCCAACTGGCTTTAGCCTATAGGCAGATCTCTCGCGAACACTTTGGAGCCTTTGTTGCGCTCGATTGCCTCTTTAATACGGTCGGTATTAAACTGGCGTATGTCACGAGTCAAAGATTTGGAGATCTGCCTGTTAAGCTGCCGATATCGCGAAGTGTCTTCCGACGACTGCAGAGCCATATCGCGTCGTTCCTCCATGAGCTTCAGGGTATGGTCAGAGATTTTTTTGGTTCCTTTTTTACGTTTGGCTTTAAATAATTTAGAACCAACCGTAAGGACAGATTCCACGACCCTGTCGTTATAATCGTCCACTTCCAAGCACTCACCTAGGCAATCAAAGCGGTTTTTCAGTTCGAGCTGAAAACTGTCAGGGTTTTGGATTTGGGTAGGTGCCGGTCGGAGCGTATACTTCATCAGACGTGACCTCTCGGTTTTGACATTTAGATTCAATGTGATCTTTTGATCTTTTCGATCGTTGAAATGTGATCGCTGCCCGTTTTGAACGAATTGATCACAGAGACATCATTGAATATCCGCTTTTTGTCTGTCATTATGAAGTCTATCTCATTTTTGGTGACACCATTGGGGCCCTTCCAGGTCCATTTTCGATGTGGCCGTTTCATGTAGAAAGAGTTCATCATAAAGAGTCCCTCCTTCTCCATGAAGTCGACCAGCATTTGACCTCGACCATTCCTCGTACCAGTACCAAATGGCCCAATTCTCAGCTCGTCACCGCATCGTTTGCCCAGTTTAGCGTTGAAGTCCCCCATGACCACCGTGTAATGGGTCCTGGAGGTATGCATGGCTCTAGATATGTCCTCATACATCACCTCCATGTCCTCATCGGGTGATCTCAATGTTGGGGCGTATACCTGTATGACCTTCAACGAATAACGTTTAGTTATTCTGAGTATAAGGTATATCACCCTATTCGAGATACTTCCGACCTGTACAACGTTGTTCACGAGGGACCTGTGGACGATGAACCCGACACCATGTTGGGACAGACGTTCGCCCTCCCGGAAATAGAACAGGTTACCTGACTGAAGGACTATCCAGTCCTCTCCCTCTCTTCGGACTTCAGATAGCCCCACAATGTCCCATCGTAACCTGCTCAATTCCTCCTCGAGTTCTAGATAGATAGATAGATATATTCTTTATTGCACATAAAACAAAAACAACAGGTATTAGAGCAAATTAAATAAAAATTAAAGTACAATGAAGGCGGCCTTATTGCTATGGTAGCAATTTCTACCAGGCAACCTCTCTACCAACTTCTCATCCAATCACAAAGTGCCACAGTTGTAGGTTGCCAGGGCCAAGTTCTTTCGGCGAGAGGTCCACGCCGCCCGGAGATTTTTAGCACCCCTGGTCTCGGCGCCGGGCCGACTTTCGCCTAGATCGGCTCGGCCACCGGGGCCGCCGGGCACTTGGGGCCGATTTGCGATTGTACTGTCCATAGGGGGGAATATGGGCCGTTACCCACCACGCTGGCCCAGTGCGGGTTGGTGGGGCGCCAGAGCCTCGTTTGTAATCCAGCAGGGTGCACCGCGAGCAGGAGAGGTTGGTTTAGGGCCCGAGAGATGTAGTTTGGGCCCCCTAACACCCCTGCGATTAGTAACAGCGATTAGTGATCTACTATTAAACGTGGATGATCCTGATGGTTTGCTGGTCGTACACAACGAGGATATAGATCGTAAAGAACTATTTCCAGAGACCGAAAAGATATTGAGAAAGGAAAAGGAAATTTACTGAAAACAGTAAGAAAAATAAGAGCCCGATGGTGTAGTGGATAGGGCCGCTGCCTCCTGAGCGGGAGGTCGTGGTTCGAATCCCACCACGTACCAATGTGTTTTTCGGTTTTCAAATTTCATATGTACGTTTATTCGGCGCTTTTTCCGTGCTTCGGAAGGCACGTTAAGCCGTTGGTCCCGGTTAATATAGTTTAATACCGTAGATATTAGTCGTTAAGCCATTTCAGAGGCCAGTACTAAGCATTGGCGGCTTGAAAACTCTGACCTAATCTAGGATTGGGTCTGGTTTCCCTTCTGGGTTGCGGAGGTTAGATGGCAGTCGCTCTGTGTAAAAACCAGTACCCTCGTTCAATCCCCTAGATTAGGTAGCCGACCCCGTAAGATACGGGATAAGGCTAGGGAGATGGGAGATGAGTAAGAAAAATAAGAGGAACGTGATAAAAAGAATTAAGGCAAGCCAAGCTGGGATGCCTGAGTGCAGCTCCACCACGCACCAACAGTCTGCACTTATTTAACTTTAGCGTTGAGACAACCACCACTGACAAAACAGATCACCTCAGCTCACACTTAAAGATGAATATCGTCCGCTGCGAGAAGCTGTCCGCTCGAGGTGAATATTCCTCCTTTAAACTGGAAGTTCCAGCTGCTCGTGTGCTATCCGTACGCAACCGCAATCTGTGGCCAGAAGGAGTATCCATTAGGCCCTTCAACGACATAGCTTTGAAACAACGTGAAGAAAAGGACTCAAAAAACTAACCTAACCTCAAAGCCTCTACCCATATTCACGTGATTCATCAGAACGTCCAGTCAATCACTGACAAGACAGGTCTTTTACTCATATTAATAAATAAATATAATCGGGATATTTTAGTCTGTTCAGAGACGTGGTTAAAATCCAGTGAAATTAGACGAGTGAGGCTTTGTGGTTATGAATTGACTAACTACTTTGCGCGCGAGCGCATTATTTACGGCGGCGTAGCTATATACGTGCGAAGCGGTACTATGTATAAAAAACGCACAAATCTGCAGAGGCTCGCTGCCGTCGAATTTCACTGTGATTTATGTGCTATCGAGTTATGTAACAATCAGCTGGTTTATAGGACTGGAAGCGGTGACTTTGATAAATTTTTGTGTTGTATGGAATTGTTAATATCTAAGTTAGTTGACGAAAACAAGAGGTTTATTTTAGCTGGCGATATTAATGTGGATTTTCATTTGGACAAATATAAAAATAAATAACCAGTAGAAGATTTGCTACGCAGTGGCAATTGCCAAAACATTGTAAATTTTCCTACACGTATATGTGACACCTGTGAAACTTCCATAGACTGTGGAATAGTTCCTTGCAGTGAACAACACATAAGTGTTTCCTCAATTGATACGCCAATAGAAGACCACGGCGCCCAGCTGTTTGAGATCACCTCACAAGTCCCAGTAAATAGTAGCATACCTAAATTCTAAAGCGACGAGTATCAAATGAGATTTCAATTTATAATTTTTTCATTGACATGACTAATTGTGATTGGAATTTTATTTGTTCACTTGACATATCCATAAATGAAAAATTTAATAAATTATTCTCTATTTTGACATATTATATCGACATTTATTTTCCAGTGAAGAAAATATTTATTAAAAAGATAAATAGCACACAGTGGATGAGTGATGAGTTGTCCTGCACTATAAGAAGATTTGATGACTTCTGTGCAATGAGACACCAATATCCTACCGATAAAACATTTTAATATCCAAATGTAAACTGGAAGACCCACGTGCAGACATTGTGGATAGGCTTAGCGGAGCTGCTTACGCGCTGCGAAAATTGCAACCTCTTGTATCCAGATTCGTACTCAAACAGACCTACTTTGCACATTTCCATTCACTTATGTCATACGGTATATTGCTATGGGGTAACTCAACGGACTCAAATCGAGTATTTATCCTCCAGAAGCGCGCTCTTCGATTAATAGCAGGTATAGGTCCACGTGAAACATGCAGGTCGCAATTTTCAAAACATCGCATAATGACTATGACCAATCTCTATGAAATAATATCATATGTCCGCCGTAATATAGATGGTTTCAATCGCCGCGGATGTGGAGAACGTGTGTTGAGAAACACGGGACGACTAGCCAGTGTTCCCCGACGCACGGAACTGTCCACTAAAAATCCGCGTGTGATTGGACCAACTTATTATGAACAGTTACCTGCAGATCTCAAAAATGTAACCAATGATGAAACATTCTATCGCCGGCTGAAAAATCTGTTGCTGGGCACTGAATTCTACTCTATAAATGAATGTTTTATTTATAAATTTAATTGACTATCCTATTGATGATAGTGACATTATTTTTATTTGTAAAAATTATTTGACATTAGCTATTGCTTAATTTTAATTTTATTTTATATTCCTTGATATTGTGTATTGTCTTTATTTCGACTTAAGTTATTGCTTCATTTTTATTTTATTTTATATTCCTTGACATTGTGTATTGCCTTTATTTTAACTTTAGCTATTGCTTCATTTTTTTTAATACTTTTTGACATGGTACTATTAGCTTTTTTTACAAATTGATATGTTTTAGTTTTTAAGATATTTTATATTTTTGTTTCTGACGATTATTTTATCTTTGGACATTTTTAGTATTATTGTAATGTAATTATGAAATTGATAAAATGAAATAAATAAATCTAATCTAATCTAGTTAAGACTGAAAAGAAGAAAAAATAGTCAAGAACAAGTCAAAATCAAGTATTAATACGTCAAAGACAAATAAAAACAATAAACATCAAAATGAATCATGTATTATCAGCGATACCTTATATGAAGAGAAATCAACTGGGCAAGATTGGATTCAGTGCATTATATGCAGGGAATGGGCGCAAATTAACTGCATCAAAACTGATCCAATCTCTTTTAAATGCCTAAATTGTTTACCGGACTGTGATTATCAACCATAAATATTTAGCTACCTCTTGTCATATAGACTGATTTTAGCATGTTAATACATAACATTCTTCCCGTATTACAATCCGGATTTCGTAAAGCGCACAGCACAACAACTGCTCTTCTTGATGTTTTTGATAACATTCTTACCTCGCGTGACTCTGGGGAAGCTACAATTCTTACCTTGCTTGACTATTCCCGCGCTTTTGACTGCATCAAAATCCCGCTAATGCTTTCAAAACTCTCCTACTATGGCTTCGAGGCATCGACGGTTCAATGGTTTAGTAGTTATCTTCGTGATCGCTCTCAGCAGGTGGTAATGTGTGGTCCTGATGGTACAAATATTTATTCTCGCACTTGTCCAGTGATAAGAGGAGTGCCACAGGGTTCTATTTTGGGTCCTCTCTTATTCATCATTAACACGGCTGATGTCACAACCCATATACATAACTGTAAATATCATATCTATGCTGACAATATTCAGATATACCTGAATGTTGATCGTAGGACCGTTGATGAAGCAACTCGCTCTATTCATTGTGATCTTAACCGGATATCTTAGTGGTCAGCAAGGAATTGTTTGGAGTTTAATGCAAGTAAAACAAAGTTCATGGTTTTTGGCACGAAGGATCAAGTTCAAAATGTTTTAGACTGTGACCCTAAGATTGTCGTAAGAGGTGTAAGTGTCGAGCGTGTGAAGGAAACTTGGCTTAATCATGGATAGAGAACTGCGTTTCGAAAAGCATGTTCTCGAAGTAATGAAGAACTGTTTTTATAAACTTAAAATACTTTACCGCATTCGTAATTTTATTACCGTTGACCTGCGAATTAGACTGTGTGACACCCTTGTCTTGTCCAAGTTCAACTACTGTTTGGCGGTTTTTGGACCATGCCTGCTCGCAAGATCGCAACGTATTCTCCAAAGGGTTCAAAATGCATGCGCACGTTTCTGTTTTCCTGTACCGCCGCCACGAGCTCACATCACTCCATTTCTGAACAAATCAAGAATCCGGAAAATGAAGGAAAGGCAAAACTTTTATATTGCTAGCTTAATGTTCGATATTGTTAAAACTCATAATCCGATATATTTGTATAATAAACTTAACTAGCGACACTTAACGAACCGCAACCCCGCCAGAACCTGCACTGCACCACTTGCAACTCGCAAACATAAAACGGCTGCTTTCCGTGGTAGTTTTACGCATGCTTTTAGTAAATGTTGGAATGATATTCCACCTCCAATACGGAACATATCCAGTATATACACGTTTAAAGTTCATTTTAAGGCGCACCTACTGGAAAATCAACAACTTGCGTAAAACTACCTCCACAATTTTTATTATTTTATTTTTTTATTTTTTCTTCTAATATTTATTTTATGATCATGCACGTTTTTTATATTTGTCTTTTTGTTAATAATAAAAATTTTACCTTTTGAAAGGTATTTATTATCTGTTGTGATTACTAATTTGTTAAAAAACTGTACATATTCTACCAATATATAAAGCACGCCATCTGTAAACTGGTGTTGGCTGAAAAACAGCGTTGCAATGAGCTTTATGGTTTATTGCAACATTATGCTGAGCCAAAACCATTTCTTAGATAGTAAGTAACTGTTAAGTTTGTATTGTTTTTATGTAATTTATAATGGTTTGTTTTTATTATTATTTCATTGTTTTGTCTGCCATGATCAGATATGTTTGTGCTTATGCTAATACAACTCACTATCTGTGCAACTGAAATTAATGCACTGAAATTCCACACAGTGCTACCGAGTCAAGCTAAGTCCATATGAAACTGCTCTGTTGGCAAAACAAATACATTTACAGTCTGTTAAACATATGACGTCACAGTTCGTACTGTCCCGTATGCATGGCTTCATCCCCTCCTGCGGGAGTAAAGAATGTTCCGATGCAATGTAAATAATACGGAAACATTGCTACAAATTTATAAATTTTGCGGTGGAGTACATTTCAACTAAGCTAGTTTGCAGGTTTGAATATGAAAGTTGACACGGTACGGTATCTATCTACTCGTAAAAAACTTAACTACTATTTTTTGTCATGCATACATACATAAAATCACGACTTTATCCCTTACGGGGCAGGCAGAGCGAAAAACGCTTCGTAAAAGGAGATTTTGCCACGTCGGACAAAAATTAAGGGCAATTTTAGATTGTATTGTATACTAGCTGAGCCCGCGATTCTTTGTTTGTATTTTGTTTGCTTATTTTCTAAGAATAAATACATTTCTATTCTATTCTATATTAAACTAAGTACCAAATAAGTTTGTTGATTAGTTAGGTACTTTTATTTTGTTTTTTTTTTTTTAGATTTTAGCAAATAAACTGCATCTATTAAACTGGCTAAGTTGGGTATCCATATTAAAGGTTGCAGTTTATCATACTCAATGATGACTAGATTTTGTTATTTGATATTCTACAAAGATTTTGCCCAATCACTGCTTTCTATAATTCTCTTGCTTGTGTAGATTTTTAGAAAAATAAATTATAATATAAAATACCCGAGTTTAATTTATATACGCATCAACTTACTACACCCTCACTTTCCTGTTCAATTTATCACAATTCTGGTAAATATTATTATTTGTTCATTGATTTAATTTTTTATATTACTGACACATTTAATTTATATAATCTTTAAACAAACAATAACTTGAATTATCACTTCCCTGTCCCTATTTTCACTTCCCTGTGCGCTAAAAATGAAAAATCTAAAAACTAATCAATCATAACAAATTGTCTGTCCCATTTGTAATAATAATGTATAGAGTAAAACCAAACATCCATGCCAATCACTTAATGAAAATTCGAAATAATAGCGATTTCTCAAAAATTGTGCCATTTTATTCTCTCATCTTATTATGAGGATAGGCAGCGAGGGATGTGTTTTTAAACAACCAATAGGATTGCTCTATTTACCTCACCTCGCTCAGCACAGCTCTGGTGGAAACGGCTTTAGCGGAGCCAGGTTTTGTCCGTACAAATCAAGCGAGAGATGTGTGCGAGGAATAGGCCGCCGACATATTTCACAGCTTAGCAACGCATCCTCGCTCGGCTTTAAAGATTGCAGAAGGGACTCATGATGAACACACGACTATTGTTATCATGATAGGTAATAATAATATTCAAACATAAGTCGTAAAACATTAGATACAGTATAGATTTGCTACTTAATTTATATAATAAGACTAAGTTGCAAGTTTATTCTTTGCAACTTTCCATACTGTTCAAACTTGTCAGAACAGCACAACAAATGTATTCATAGAATGTATACACATTTTTTTAATTTAACTAGTGTGATGCCCGTAATTTTTAAAATAATATTATTTAACAAAAAGGGTTCTTAATTAACAAAATAAAATTCGACCTCACATTAACACAAAACTTTATATTCTAGCTACTTAATTACAGGACATTTGTATGACTATAAAATATTGGCTTAAAAATTATAAAAAAAAGAAAAGAAACTATTGCTAAATAAATGTTCCGTTAAAATAAATAATACAAAGAAAAATAAAAATCTATCTGCGATGAGGATCGATCTCGAGCCCGCCCTGCTTTGCAGCTCCTTGACCCGACGGCTTAACCACTACGCCACCCAGCTGCTCGAGGCAAGTGGTGAAATTAAGCTTCCGTTTAAGTTGACCGTCAATCATCAATCAACTAGTACGTAAGTATTACTATTTTCCTCAAGTAGTATGTCCACAAACTTAGCGGGAAAATATTCTATACTACATCCACCAAAAGGGGCGTTTCCGGAAACTGAGGACAAAATAACCTAAATAAGTACCAATCGTCTAACACATTTGATAACAAGAGGTAATTGAGGCTAATGAATCTTAGTATCTACGACTCACCCCGTGTCCACAATTACACAATCACTGATATCAGCTTATTACACAATATGCACCTGATTACAACGTAATATTTACGATAATATTTCTTTAAAATAGTGACGACAATGAATTACACATCTGACACTTCAAAAGTCCACATATCGCCCATTTTATCAATACCCTCCAAATAGTATTCTCATAAAAACAAATCTAACTCGTTCATATGGCATCACTAACGCCATCTAGTGTCTACAGAAAATAACCATTACAATATCCCCCCTCCTAAAATAAAAGAATCCAAATCCAATAGATTCTTTTATAATGTGCATACAATATCCATACGATCACATCACCCTATACTAGGTAAGCAGAGCATCAACGGCCTTTTAAAGCAGTGCCCGTTTAAGATCACACGTGTGCCACTTACCTAAACTTTTACCTTTCAGATTTTTTAATAAGTATACATCTGTCGACAGCTTTTCAGATATGACAGCTTTCTCATATTTCGGGGATAACTTTGCCATAAAACATTTGTCAGCATTTGATTGTGGCTTTAATCTTTTCCAAACAATGTCTCCTACCTCATATGTACAAGTACGCCTTCGCGCATTATATTTCCTGCAATTAACCTCATATGCCTTTCTTAACCTTTCCTTAACCTCTCTGTATATTTCCTTCCTTTTTTCTACACTTCCTTCATAATTCGTCCTGTTGAAGTCAACAGAAGTGGTTTGATCAATATTTTTCGAAATTCTTCCATGGTTAGAGATTTCCCGACCAAAAAATAAATATGACGGTGTCTTGCCCGTAACCTCATGCACAGAAGTTCTAATAGCATGTCCAATATGAGGTACATGTTTATCCCAGTCTTTGTGGTTCTCCTGTATATACGAAGCTATCGCTGTCCCTATAACCCGATTAACTCTTTCTGTTGGATTTGCTTGTGGATGATAGTAAGGTGTATACCAAATTTCCGAATTATAACAATCAGCCAACTCTTTAAATTGTCCTGAAACAAATTGTTTCCCATTGTCACAAATTATGACCTTAGGTGAACCATATAGAAGAAAAACCTGCTCCTCCATAATTTTTGCAATGTTCGAAACTTTACCATTTCGTAGGGGAAAAAGTAATGCAAACTTGCTAAACCAACAACAGACCACTAATAGCATAGTGTTACCAGCCTTTGAACGAGGAAACGGTCCCATGAGATCCAAAGAAATTATCTGAAAAGGTTCTGATACCTCTTTATGTTTACCCATGAGACCCTGAGGTGGCAACTGTGAGGTCTTGTGTTTAGCACAGGTTTCACATTTCTGTACATAATCTTTAACATCCCTTATTAGCGTAGGCCAATAGTACCTCTGTCTAACCTTATTCACAGATTTCTTTATTCCAAAATGCCCCGCTAATGGGTCATCATGACACTCTTTAAGCACTTGTGTCCTTAAGCTCTCTGGTACCACAATTTTCCATGAGTCGTTTTCATCGGGAAATTGTTTTAACTTCAAGTGTTTCCATAAAATGCCCTGACTAAGAGACCATTCTGAACTATCTTTTCCGATTTGAACCATATGTTCCTTCTGCTTGTACCAGTCATCCTTATCTTCCGCCTTAATTTCAATAGCAGCTATCTCATTTTCTTCTATAGCTCGTGATAAAGCATCTGGGACTACATTTTCTTTACCCTTCTTATATACTACTTCATAATCAAATTGCTGCAACTTCATAGCCCAACGAGCAAGTCTTCCATGTGGGTCTTTTGTCTTATTCAGCCACTGCAATGCACTGTGATCTGTGATCACTTTGAAATGTGTGCCCTCAATGTATGGTCTGAACTGTTCAATGGCATGAATGACACTAAGGAGTTCCCGCTCTGAAGTTGAATACTTTGATTCTCTCTCAGTGAGCTTTCGGCTGGTATAAGCCACCGGTTTCTCAACATCTCCATATATCTGAATTAGGACAGCACCTGTTCCTCTGTTTGAAGCATCACACTGTATAATGAATTCATTCGAAAAGTCGGGACAACTTAAAACCGGTGTTGTTGTCAAAGCAGTCTTCAATTCCATGAATGACTTCTCAGCTTCAAGGTTCCACATTATTTCACGTCCTTTCTTGCCTCCTTTTGTAAGGTCATGTAATGGAGCTGCAACCATAGCGAAGTTTTCAACAAAACGCCTGTACCAACTTGCTAGTCCGAGAAATCGTTTTAATTCTGTAAATGTTCTGGGTTTCGGGTAATTAATTATAGCATTTACCTTATCTGGGTCTGTACGCAAACCTTCCTTATCCACAATATATCCCAAATATTTTAGAGAGTCTCTAGCGAAATGACATTTATCTATGTTGACAGTCAGACCAGCATTAATTAGTTGACTTTTCACTTGGGATAAAGTTTCGATATGTTCTTCAAACGATTGTGTGCACACAACAATGTCATCAAGATAAGTGAAAACTTTTCCTTCATACTCTGGTGGAAACAACTTGTCCATCAATCATTGCTGTGTCTGACTGGCATTCACTAAACCGAACGGCATGACCTTAAATTGGAATAAACCTCTTCCGAGCAAACCAAACGCCGTTTTCTCTCTGCTGGAAGCTTCAAGAGGAATTTGCCAAAATGCAGATTTAAGATCTAGGGTAGACAAAAAGCGAGCATTCTTCAAACTATCCAGAATTGAAGTGACACGTGGTAAGGGATAAGTATCTCTTTTAGTTAGTTTGTTCAATTGACGGCTGTCTAAACATAAACGATTTTTGCCAGAAGGCTTTTTTACCAAAAGAACGGGCGACCTCCATGAACTGTAGGATGGTTCTATCACATCCAACTTTAACATCTCGTCGATTTCCAAGTCCAACTCTTTCATAATCTGTGGTGAAAAAGGATATTGTCTTTGATTGACTGGACGTTGACCCTCAGTATCAATGTAATGTTCGATAAGATTTGTTCGACCCAAACCAGCGCCAATCGAAATTTCCATGTCTGAAATTAAGGCATCCAAAGTGTCTTTCTGATCTGGATCTAATTCTCGTCTTGAAATGACCGAAACGGAACTATCAATTTCCATCAACCCAGTACTTTTCTCAACCTCCCTTTGTAATTGAAATACATTAAGATTATCCTGAATTTCTCTTATTCCGAGGTTAAATGCTTTAAAAAAATTCATTCCTAAAAATATATCATGTCTCAAGTTAACAGGAGCAATATAAAACTGAACAACATTGTATTTTTTCCAAAACTCCACTGGTAAGTTCAAACATGTTGTAACCTTATGTGGCGAACCATCTGCTGTAGACAAAGTTACAATATCAGAAGTACTTTGCTCTGAGAATCCCATAGCAATTAATCTCTGACTTATATCTTTGGAAATCACAGAATGAGTAGCGCCGGAATCGATTAAGCCTACAAATTCTTTCCCTAAAATTGTTATCTTACCATAATAACGATCATCACCATTACCTAAATTGATTATATTGCATATTTCTCCATTAGAGAAGTAACGCGAGACCAGATTAAGCCAGTTCTGCCATTCTATGTTTTGCATTTGCGGCTTATTTATTTTGGAAGACATTCGGCAGAGTTGATGTCTCCCACTTTTCCGTTTCCCGATTTTTTGCATGATGGACAATTAGTAGTGGTCTGGCCAAATCTGCCACATCTATAGCAGAATAGTCTTTGCCGAGGAATTTTGCAGTTCCTAAATGTATGGCCTACGACACGACAATTCCAACATTTCATGTCCGAATCTAAATCGGCAACTGCTCTATTGCTATTGCTTGGTCTGCTTTGGTAAAAAGCATTCACTTCCTCAATTTGGCTTTCCTTGTAAGCTAAATCTGGCTCTAAGGGATTTCCGGCTCTTTTAGGTTCTTTGAAACTGTCACAGTTAGATTTAGTACGCTCAATAATTCGTAAAACCGCTACGAGTTCTGAAACAGTGCTAAAGCTATCCCTACAAATTGCCTGTTGGTAATAGGGTTGTACATTTTTCAGCAAGATGGATAATTTCTGTAATTCCGATAATTTTTCTGGAAGTCTGTTAAACATATTTTGCATGACCGATATATAGACAACCGGATTTTCTCCTCTACCTTGAGTTCTTCTTTTTATTTCATCCAGAAGTTCATCCTGATAGTAAGGTCTTTGGAACGTTGACGTAAGTAATTCCTTTAAATCGTCCCAATTCTTTGCGTAATTCTTATTAGCTCTAAACCAAATGAGCGCATCATCCTCAAAGAGATCTACAGCATATCGCCATAAGTCCTCATCATCAGCATTTCTGGCTTCCTTCAATTCTTCAACGCGCTCTAAAAATGCATTTATACTTAAACCTCCAGAACCAGTGAATTTGATTCCCCAATCTTTTATAGGAACAAGTTTCCGTGTCACAAAGTCTTTATCAACTGTAGAAGACCTGATAAAAGGAACACGATTTGTCCATCCCATAGGATTAGCATCAATAACATTACCGGCACCGTGCTCTTCAACTTGAGTTTTGAATTTAACCTCTGTGTGCATACCAGCTTGAGTTTGACCAACCGTGTTGCCTGTATGGTCATTCTCCATATCAAGAGAGTGAAATGATTTTTCAGCCTCCTCTATTTTGGCAATAATACTTTTGGCGTCGGAACCCAAAGATTGTTGCAGTATCTCTTTATCTTTTTCAGATAAAACTCCTTTACTAGGCATATTGTCCCCTTTCTCAAACGCGCTATAATCTGCTATACCGTCAAGAAAAGTACTGATACCTTCACAAAGTTTAACATAGCGATCTGTTAAATCATCACCCGGACTAATTAATTTAACATGATTGTGTAAATGCAGTGTACGAGATATAGTGCGTTTCCATATTGCTTTATCGGGTGCCTCTGAAATTTCATTCCAAGTTTCCGTAAGCGCCTTTAATTTTTTTTCACACGCAGTAATATGCCCTAAAGGTTCAGAACTACATGACGGTGGTGGTGTGAGATTAATCGTAGATTCTCGTTCTTTCTCCTTATTTAAAATTTCCTTTAATATCGACCGCATAGATACAACATTCGCAATATTATAAACACCTCTGCAAGCCAGTTCAAACTCGAGTTCATCCTTTAACAGAGCCCAAACACTAATGTTTTCGGACGACATCATAAAATAATTGAGAAAATAACACTAAATATTATGACAACTAATATTCATCTAAAATGACTTATAATACACTGGAATATGAAAACAAAGAAACAAAGTAATTAATAAAAAATGTTAATAGTTATCCCGACTAAACTTATGGTCACCCTACACTTTGACTGTATTACATGATATTACTGAGGAACGAATCTTATTAAATTAATATACCCGTTGGGCGCCATTGTGATGCCCGTAATTTTTAAAATAATATTATTTAACAAAAAGGGTTCTTAATTAACAAAATAAAATTCGACCTCACATTAACACAAAACTTTATATTCTAGCTACTTAATTACAGGACATTTGTATGACTATAAAATATTGGCTTAAAAATTATAAAAAAAGAAAAGAAACTATTGCTAAATAAATGTTCCGTTAAAATAAATAATACAAAGAAAAATAAAAATCTATCTGCGATGAGGATCGATCTCGAGCCCGCCCTGCTTTGCAGCTCCTTGACCCGACGGCTTAACCACTACGCCACCCAGCTGCTCGAGGCAAGTGGTGAAATTAAGCTTCCGTTTAAGTTGACCGTCAATCATCAATCAACTAGTACGTAAGTATTACTATTTTCCTCAAGTAGTATGTCCACAAACTTAGCGGGAAAATATTCTATACTACATCCACCAAAAGGGGCGTTTCCGGAAACTGAGGACAAAATAACCTAAATAAGTACCAATCGTCTAACACATTTGATAACAAGAGGTAATTGAGGCTAATGAATCTTAGTATCTACGACTCACCCCGTGTCCACAATTACACAATCACTGATATCAGCTTATTACACAATATGCACCTGATTACAACGTAATATTTACGATAATATTTCTTTAAAATAGTGACGACAATGAATTACACATCTGACACTTCAAAAGTCCACATATCGCCCATTTTATCAATACCCTCCAAATAGTATTCTCATAAAAACAAATCTAACTCGTTCATATGGCATCACTAACGCCATCTAGTGTCTACAGAAAATAACCATTACACTAGTCATCATAGCGATGCAATTTCATACTTTGACATAAACCGTTATATTCATAGTTTTACTTTGACTCAGAATACTATGTACCTGTCGAAATTGTTTAAAGGACAACTAGCTACATTGTTAGCATTTAATATATGTGACACAGTTATAAATAATATATCACAGGTGTCTCCTAGTTGGCAGTACTATTATTAAAAATAATTTAAACTAATATGCTCGACAAAGGATAATCCCTCTATTAATGATGTAAATAAATCGATTTTATCTGACAAACAATTAACAAAACATTTGACTAGTAGAAAACCAACTTATTGCAAATTATTACATCAAAATATTGAGGGATTTTCCAGCAAATTGTTACAGGTTAAATGACTTTTAGAAAAATATAAATATGACATTTTATGTTTAACAGAACATTGGCATTTACATTGTCAAATATTAATTAATTATGAAAATTACAGTGTTGCTCGTTCTTTCAACCGACAATCCCTAACTCGCGATGGATCTCTCATAATAATGAGAAATAATATTAAATTCAGAGACAGAAAAGACGTAGGATTGTCGGTGGAAATATGTATTGAATTATCTTGTGTTGAACTTCAAACTTATGTTATAGTATGCGTATATAGACCGCCTTTAGACACAAACTTTCCTAAATTTGAAGAAGTACTGGAAGATGTACTTAAATTGGTAACTAAAACAAATAAAAGAACAATTATCACTGGAGATTTTAATTTAGATATTTTAGAAACCACGATGGTACCACATTTAAAAAATAGGCCACTAAAGGTATCAAAATTTCGAGTAGAAACAAACGAATATTATATATGGATGCACAAAAGAGCAACAGTTTGGCTACTATAGGAAAATATAATAAATATACCAAATTATTTAAGTATGTCACTAGACGATCTAAACAACTGTCGAATGTTAGATACATAAATAAAAACTCTAATAAAAACAAAGCTACTTGGTCAATTATTAAGGAGAATACCTCCCAAACTAACAGAATCACAGAAACAGTTTCGTCTATTAACGATGCTGGACGATTGGTCACTGAGTCGTCAGATATAGTCACACTATTTTAATAAACATTTCCTTAAAACACGTGACAATAACCAATCGCCATATAACCCAAGTTGTCCTATGAACCTAAGTAGTATATTTGTAAATCCTGTTTCTGTTCCTGAGCTTTTAAAAATTGTAAAACAATTAAAAAATAAAAGAAGTTGCGGGTTTGATGGCATCCCAATGCAAATAATTAAATGCTGTATAGGTCACATAGTCGAAGTATTAGTCTTCATTATAAATCTATCTATAGAAACTGGTTGCTTTCCAGATAAATTGAAAAAAGCCCTTATTAGACCATTGCATAAAAAGGGATGTAAAACTGATATGGCAAATTACAGACCGATAGCACTACTGCCCAGTTTTGCTAAGATTTTTGAGAAAGTAATTCATAATAGGCTCACCACTTTTTTTAGCGCAAATAATATTATAAGTAGCAATCAGTTTGGGTTTCAGAGAGAAAAAAACACTATTCATGCTATTTATAAAGTTTTAGTAGATGTCTGGCAAGAAATAAACAACAATAAAAGCTGCGTTGGTTTATTTTTGGATATGTCCAAGGCTTTCGATTGCGTGATTCATGAAGAGAAAATGCCTTGCAACTAATACAATCTTACATGAATAATAGATGTCAAGCCACAGTATTGGATATCTTCAATAAAAACTCAAAAACTATTGAACAGGTTTCTTCTGAATTTGAGCCTGTCAAACTAGGAGTACCACAGGGCAGTGTGTTGGGCCCACAATTATTATTAGTGTATGTGAACGAGTTACCCATGCTATCAAATCATCTGTGCGTCATGTTTGCAGACGATGCTTAAATTTTCATTTCTAGGGGTACATTTACTGATTTTGAGTTTAATATAGAAATAAATAGAACACTAAATTGTATTGTCGAGTGGCTTGACTCTTTGAATATTAAAGTCAATGTTCAAAAAACAAAGTTGCTTCAGTTCAGGAACTATAAGCAGAAAATAGCTGTTCTAAATGTAGTAAATGACAATGACAAGGTTGAAGAGGTAAGTCAAATTAAATTTTTAGGTGTATCTATTGACTCCCACCTGAACTGGAAGTCTCATATTGAAATGACGAATACAAAAATTGCTAGCTATTGTTATGCCTTCTCAATTTTGAGAAATGTAACATCTGAGGAGGTAGCCAGAAATGCATATTATGGTCATGTCTTTCCACTTTTGTCCTACGGAATAATCTTTTAGGGCAGTTCTGTGAACTATGAATCTACTTTCCTTCAGCAGAAGAAATGTCTAAGAATAATTTTTAGAATACCTAACATTGACACATTAAGAAATGTATTTGTAGACAAAAAAAAAACTGACATTAACATGTATATGCATATTGGAAATCTGTGTTTTTATTATAAAACAAGATGAGATTATCATACGACTTGCTAACATTAAACCAAATGTCCGAACTCAATATAAGTATGACTTATGTATTCCAAACATGCGCATGAAAAGCGCCATAATAAAAAAAGCACAATTGTAAGAGGGGTTACTATATTTAACCACTTGCCGCAGTATATAAAGATGTTAAATGGACATAGATTTAAGATTATTTTGAAAGATTGGTTGTTGAAAAAGGCATTTTATATTTTGAATGAATTTTTCAGCGTTGACATTTTATAATATCAATAATTGTATTTGACATGATATATTATGTACTATGTTTCTTTTTATAATCGTTTTTTAATTGATGTTGTATAGGGATATTATATTGACATTTTTAAAACTAGGATTGAATGTTAATCTCTCAAATTTAAATATAATGTTGAATTTATGATAAAATTTATAATATAGAATAAATGTTAATTGTAATTTTTTAAATTGATTGTTATTTTAAAGTAAAAACATTATTGTACATCCGAAATGGATAAACTGTTGGGTTGAACCTTCTTACTTATAAGATTTTATGTACACAGTTACTAATAAAGACTTATCTTATCTCGATTTTTAAATATTTTCAAATAATTTAATTTGAATTATGTGTTTTTGAACCTACACGTGTGACGTCAACTTCTGCTACTTGTATTGATAATGTTTTCTGTTATTGTGACCCTGCAGAAAAAAAAACATAATTGTCTCTCTTGGATCAGATCATAGAGGTCAAAGTATAACATTTCCATTTAACAATCCTGATAAAAATCAAAGTAATAAAATTGAGTCAAGACGTATTTATTACTCCTAGTAGGTTAGAAAAATACCAAAATGTTCTCATCAATAAATTGCCTATTCTTAATTTTAATAGTAATCCCAATAATATATATAAAGACTTTTTTCTACAATTAGTGAAGAATTTGAAATTATTTTCAAAATTGATTCCAAAGAAATTTAAATTCAGTAATTGGGCGACCACAGGTCTACAAATAAGTAGAGATAGGCTTTTTGATCTTTATGAGCAGAGAAACATGACAAATAGTGATAGCTTCAAACAATTTGTTACAAATTATTCGAAAACATTTGAGTTAGCATGCCTAATGGCTAAAGAAAATTTTATTAGTAACAAAATTAAAACTGCTGATAATAAAATTAAAACTGTATGGAAAGTTATTAACAGCGAAACAGGTAAAGCTGAGCCACGTGAAAATAACTTTTCAATTAAAACTGACCGTGGAATAATTAGTAATTATTGCGAAGTTGCCCAGGAATTTGAAACATTTTTTACAAATATACCCCTGAAAACTACTGAATCTCTCAACTCTTCACCATTGCTTTCATTAACATTACTTAAAGAAAACGTGGGAGCCTGCAATTCTGAATTTAAATTTAGTCATATTAGCCCCCAGCAAATTGATACATTGTTTAAAGATATAAAGGTTAAGGCAACTGAAGACTTTCTTCCATGCTGGCCTGGGAGCGAGAGAAAAACATAGAATGTGCCAGCTGCATTTCCTCCCGGGTATGCTGTTAAAACCAGCTAAGGGATCCGAGGGTTTCAGTATATTGTAATTTAGGCGATGGGCTGACAACCTGTCACTACAGCAATATACTTACAAATCTATCTTAAATAACCCTCAAAACTTTGTCAGACGTGGCGGAACGACCTTTGTTTGGGTCGTTTACGCTCTGCCTACCCCATTAGGGATAAAGGCGTGATTATATGTATGTATGTATGTATGCAACTAAAGACTTATGGGGAATGTCAGTCAAAGTGTGTACCTCAATTATCAATGTATTAGTTTTATGACTGTATATTTCCTGATTTGATGAAAAACAGTAAAGTAGTTCCTTTGTTCAAGGCTGGTGACAAAGCAGATCCAAGAAACTATAGGCCTGCATCTGTTTTACCACTATTGAGCAAAGTGTTTGAAAACATCATGCTCAATCAAATGCTTTCTCATTTTAATCACAATAACTTATTACATAACCAGCAATTTGGGGTTTTGGACGTTGCACTTCAGATGCTGGAGTTGCCCTTTTGAATCATATATTAAGTGCTTGGGAGGGATCAAAAGATGCCATTGGCGTATTCTGTGACCTCTCTAAAGCATTTGATTGCGTAGATCATGAAACTTTATTGTCAAAATTGAAACACTATGGAATCAAAAATCAAGCCTTGAGAATTTTAAATTCTTATTTGGACGATATAATCCAGGAGGTAAATGTAAACGGAGCTAAGTCATCAGGGTCTCGTGTTTAAATAGGTGTACCTCAAGGTTCGATATTAGGTCCATTTCTATTTCTAGTGTATATTAATGATTTGCCCTACATGATCGAGAATTTGTCAAAGATTGTATTATTCGCAGATGATACATCTCTTATATTTAAAGTTGATAGACATATACAAAATTATGACAACGTAAATAAAACTCTTGGTCAAATGCATAATTGGTTCACTGTTAATAATTTAGTGTTGAATGCGAAAAAAAAACAAATGTAAGAAATTTACTTTGCCTAATGCATATTCTTCCCATAATGATGTTGTACTTAATAATAAAAAAAATGAGTTCACCGAAAGCACAGTTTTCTTAGGGATTACACTTGACTCGAAACTTCAATGGCTCCCTCACATTACATCTTTATCGGGGAGACTAAGATCAGCCGCATTTGCTGTGCGAAGAATCCGAGAGCTCACGGATGTTGCTACAGCAAGACTTGTATATTTTAGTTATTTTCATAGCATTATGTCCTACGGAATTTTGCTGTGGGGCCGCGCTGCTGACATTGATAAAATTTTTGTTTTGCTAAAACGGGCTATTAGAGCAATTTACAAACTCGCATGTCGTGATTCCCTAAGAGAATTGTTCAAAGAGATAAATATTTTAACTGTATCATGTCAATTTATATATGAAAATATTATGTATGCAAGGAAAAATATTCATAGTTTTACCAAAAATGGTGACAGGCATAACCGGAACCCTAGAAGCAAAAATAAAATTGACCAACCCCAGTTTAGTTTAGGTTAGTTAAAGTCAACAAATCATTTATAGGTCTAAGTATACAATACTATAACAAAATACCTGACCATATGTTAAATTTGTCAAAAAAACAATTTAAAGATACTATTAATATAAACACATTATGTCGGAAAGCCTATTATAAGTTAGATGACTATACTAATGACAAAGATGTATGGAGCTCTGATATTTCAGTGAAGCCTAAGAAATTGGCACACATTGCAGTCACAAACCCTATTTTGAACAAAAAGAAGGACAAAAGTAAGAATAAGATAAAACGCGATATAGTTTTATAGTTCTTCTTGTGATATAGTTTTATTTTATTTTGTGACACAGATATAATTTAATTTTCTTTGTGAAAAGTGTTCTTAGGAATCTATTGGGAAATAAAGTATTTGACTTTGACTTGCTTTGTATTTTGACACATTAATGCGCATTTTGACAGCTCCGACACATTTTTCTCGCACAGCTTTGGTGGAAACACCCACACTTTTTCACAGTAAAACTAGACATCCTCCCACGACACATTTCCCTCGTATTTTTGTATTAAAATTAGAATAAATTTATATTGTGCTTGTACCGTACCTCATTGTATAAAATTGTGATCTTGCATTGTAACCTATTTCCAGCAAATAAATCATCTTTATCTTTATCCCTGGTGGAAAGGCAGCTTTAGGCAGCCTTAGCCACCACACCGCTCGTTCGCAAGTTCCTCAGTCGCTCCGTGATCATAACGCATGAAACTGCGTTGAAATATTGGACACTCATACAAAAATGGAAAACCACGGTAAATTTCCCGTTCTTAATAATTATAATTAACATTTTTTATTTTAAAATGTTTAGGTTTGTAAATAAAACTAGTATTGTAGGTGATCTTAAACACCAAATGTATATTATTGCACCATATTTGTTTCAATGTATAAAAGGGTTGTTACTAACCGATCATCAAAAAAAATACAATACAATACTATTGTATACAATACAAGATACTTTATTGCACAAAGAAACACAAATACATACAGCAGAAACGTAAGGAACAAAACAGTACAATATAGGCGGCCTTATTGCTAAAGCAGCAATTTCTACCAGGCAACCTTTGGGTAGTAGGATAGTACATAGCAGATAAAATACTAAATCAGCCTCAAAAATAATAACTTCGAACCTAACCTAATGCGGCCGCAACCAATTTTTGAGGCTTATTTACAAATTTTTTGAGGATTAGTTAATTATTTCCCTTTTATGAATCGTAAAAAAATTGTATCTGTATAACACATTTCTTTGATATAGACTTTTATCATTTATCACTTTCTATGATGGACACCACAGGTATTTCACATATGAAAATCTGAGTGTTAAAAAGTTTTTGTTTGTGGCAATTGTCGACAGGTTGCTGGTTCGATGGATTCTGTGAAAATTATAAGAAGACGAATATGCATCTCCACCCGGGCATGCTGTAAAAACCAGTTAAGGGATCCGAGGGTTTATGTAAATTGCAATTTAGGCGACGGGTTGACAACCTGTCACTACAGCAATGTACCTACAAAACTATATTAAATAACCCTCAAAACTTTGTCAACAACCTTTGTTTAGGTCGTTTACGCTCTGCCTACCACTTCTTAAGAAGAAGAAGTGGTAGGCTGAGCATATACATAAACCCTCGGATCCCTTAACTGGTTTTTACAGCATGCCCGGGAGGAAATGCAGCTGGCACATTCTATGTTTTTCTCTTGCATGGTATATACTCGTAGTTACTACTACATATATTTTAATAACTTTAAAAAACGTGGATACATATATACATACATATATTCACGCCTGTATCCCTAATGGGGTAGGCAGAACGTAAACGACCTAAACAAAGGTGTCCCGCCACGTCTGACAAAGTTTTGAGGGTTATTTAAGATAGAATTCTAGGTATATTGCTGTAGTGACAGGTTGTCAGCCCATCGCCTAAATTACAATATACTGAAACCCTCAGATCCCTTAGCTGGATTTTACAGCATGCCCGGGAGGAAACGCAGCTGGCACATTCTATGTTTTTCTCTCGCTCCCAGACCAGCATGGAAGTAAAAACGTGGATGATCTGGGTATTCCCACAAGATAGTCAAATTTATGAGATCAAACTGTATATGATTGACTATTATCATACCATTTGAGAGCCCGATGGTGTAGTGGATAGGGCCGCTGCCTCCTGAGCGGGAGGTCGTGGATCGAATCCCACCACGTACCAATGTGTTTTTCGGTTTTCGAATTTCATATGTACGTTTATTCGGCGCTTTTTCCGTGCTTTGGAAGGCACGTTAAGCCGATGGTCCCGGTTAATATCGTTTAATACCGTAGATATTAGTCGTTAAGCCATATCAGAGGTCAGTGCTCAGCATTGGCGGCTTCAAAACTCTGACCTAATCTAGGATTGGGTCTGGATTCCCTTCTGGGTTGCGGAGGTCAGATGGCAGTCGCTCTGTGTAAAAACCAGTACCCTCGTTCAATCCCCTAGATTAGGTAGCCGACCCCTTGAGATACGACTAGGGAGAAGATACCATCATACCATTTGTATAGAGAAGCGTTTTTTTTCATTGACCAGACAATTCTCTGTAAAAGTTGTTCACTTTCGTTTCGTGGACTAAGCAACCCCTTATAGTATTTAGTTTTGTTCCTTATAACATACGGGGTGTAAGGGACAGCGTCCCGCAAACTGATAGAGACTGAACAACTATCACCACGTTTTTTTTTTGGAAAAGAAAAATAAATGCTTTTCCATACAAATTGTCTGATCGAGGTGGTCGTTTTGTATGGGTAGGTCAAATTTTATTTTCATCTTCTGATAGAATTTCCTGTAATTTAGTGACTAGAACAGTTTCGTTGAATTAGCACCCCCTATCACTTTGCGCGACGCTGTTCCTTACACCCGGTATACATTTGTGGTAGTTTAATAAACTTGCGCTCTTCGATTTATCTTGCTTCCTACTTCTCTACATACTATAAAACAAAGCCGTCTTCTCTTTCTCTGTCCCTATATCCCTATGTATGCTTAGATCTTTAAAACTACGCAACGGATTTTGATGCGGTTTCTTTTAATGGATAGAGTGATTCAAGAGGAAGGGTTATATGTATAATACATGCAGAATATAGTAGAGAAACACTGATGATTTCCGTGCGAAGTCTGGGCGGATCGTTAGTTATAAAATAAAGCGAAAATACTTACATTATTATCATCTTCCTGTACTGGATCATCTTTTTGTACTGAATCATCTTTTTGTATTGGATTCTAAACATGAAAAAAAAATGAAAATTAACTTTTACATAATATTTAAAATATAAAAATCTATCTAATCTACATTTTGTCAGTTATTGCAAAAATCCTGATAATAAATACTTACATATTTATCATCGTCCTGAATTGGATTCTGTGTGTAAAATTAATTGGTTACATTTTATTAATTTAATAATAATAAATAAAAAAAAGTCAACAAATCACAAAAAAAGGCCTGTATTTTCCTGTCTCGTCTAGTCTGTCTCGACATTTTGACAGCGACAAAAAAAATGTTACTAAAAGTAATAGTGTGAAGAACATACCTCTGTTTGAATTTTCACTAATTCTTCAAGAAAATTCTTAAGAACATTATACTGCAACAAAACGTCTTTCTATTAAATTTTATAAGAGGTAAATATATGAGGATAATGGGCTCGATTCTAGATACCACCGACTAAAACTGAAATTAAAATCTATCTGTCACTTTCAAAATAATAAAATTGTAATAGGGCAGGTGATTTATACTCTAAGGTTTTACAGTTCCTCCGCTGGATTTGACGCACTTTTGCAGGTTTCCGCAGTATTTCTGTAAATTTTGGATCAAAATGATAAACAGCGTATAAACCCACCGACTAAATACACAAATCTTCTGTCCTTTTCCAATGTTTTTAGTCTGAAAGTGACAAATATATTTTAATTTTAGTTTTAGTTTTTTCGGCTAATCTAGAATCGAGCTTCATGATATGAGAGATTAGAGATCATGATCTTTTATCTTATTGTTCACTTCTTCAGTAGTGTAGATTATATAAGGGCATTTTAAATCAAGTGCAAATATTAAAACCTGTAAATCTACCCATGAAACTGAACAACTTTAAATTAGACCTTCCATACAAAATACACCAGCTGATAGCGCACTTAGTTTGGGAAGTCAATTTTTGTTTTTCATATTTCAACCTATGTTCAGTTTCATGGGTCACTTCACACGTTTCAATATTTGCACTTGATTTAAAATGACCTTATATTGACCCTATGAACTATTTACCTTACTGACATAGCTAATAGGTATGAAGATCACCACTGTATAGTACGGATTAAACACACACAGTATGGATTTAAAGTAGGGAGAGATGGGGTTATGTTAGTCTAATGTGACATCACATGGTCTTAATACGTGGACTTACTTGTTCTAGCTTCTTTTGTTGCCCTTTTTCCTGGAAAACGTAGAATTTTGACATACTTTGGTGAAAACATTTTTAGGAAAATAGTCAAGTTTCATGACTAGATCTCATGACCTTTAAATAATTTTTGTATCTTTTTTAAATACTACACCGTACCTTTTTTCCCATTTCATCATGTAAATCCTGTATTATGAATGGCTGCTGTAATATAAAGTATTATATTTTGTATTCTGTTATTATTAAGGTCGCTGATACTGATCTATCAGAAGTTGGGGTGGGATGGGATATACCTCCTAGTGGTCCATCCTGGGCAACGCCAACATAGGCTTGCCTGTGAATTATTCCGGCTGAACGATCCCAACAAAGCGGTGGTAAGCTCCGCAAGAGGCCGCCTGGCTCGCAACCACCCTCTCACCGGAGTCCGGCGCCAAACAGCTTACTGTATTCCGTCGTTGCGTGAGACTGTCAGTTCCATAACAGGCATCTTCTGGGTTTGCTCGCTCCATCGTCGACACTGTCATGGTCATCCCTAACTTTTGTGTCTAGAGTCAAGAGCAAACCCATTGCAAGTAAAAAAATATATCACGTAATGGACAAAGGACAGCATGAGTTTGAAGTATGTATTATTTGGTATTAGGTTTGATTCTTTACTCCAAGTAAGAATCAGACAATTCTGGGTGCCTCAGTTTTCCACCTTTGGCATTTGAAACCA
Organism: Scrobipalpa costella; assembly: GCA_949820665.1. Lineage (NCBI taxonomy): Eukaryota > Metazoa > Arthropoda > Insecta > Lepidoptera > Gelechiidae > Scrobipalpa > Scrobipalpa costella. The sequence goes on along the minus strand of OX463319.1, from coordinate 10,205,289 downwards.
TGGGTCACTGGGGTTCTGCCACCAAAAATCTCATCATATCCTTATTCCGTATATCACGGATTCAGCTACCTTATCTAGCTGATTAAACGAGGGTACTATCTCTCGCTCCCAGGCCAGCATGGAAGAATCTCTCGCTCCCAGGTCAGCATGGAAGAATTTTAATGACCTTACATAATACTACACATGTACCTTTTTTTCCTTTTCATTATGTAAAACCTTAATTATGAATGGCAGCTGTAATAAAAAATATTATGTACTGTATTATGTTGTTATTATCGGGTTGATAGAGTCGATACCCAATCGACAGAAGAAGAATGGCGCTGATACTGATCTATCACGTAATGGACAAAGGACAGCATAAGTATGACAATATAATAAACACTTACTTACTTCCATGCTGGACTGGGAGCGATAGAAAAACATAGAATGTGCCAGCTGCATTTCCTCCCGGGTATGCTGTAAAAGCCAGCTAAGGAATTCGAGGGTTTTAGTGTATAGCAATTTAGACGATGGGCTGACAACCTGTCACTATAACGATGCACATTTCAGTCTAAAATTGCCCTCAAAACTTGTCAGACGTGGCGGAACGACCTTTTCTTTGGTCGTTTACGCTCTGCCTACCCCATTCGGGATAAAGGCGTGATTATATGTATGTATGTATAATAAACACTAACAAACAATATTTTTTTCTACTTTCTTTTTTGCTCTTGTGTACGAAGCATAAGTTTGTCTCTTTTTATCATTTACAGAAACTGCTTCCGTGGTCTAGTGGCTAGTGCCATGGACTCCTGATCCGGAGGTCCTGGGTTCGATTCCCAGGGGGGAAATACAAAGTTGATATTTGAAAATTTATCACTTTGTGAATTTTTCCCCAGTTTGGTTAGGACATTGCAGGTTGAATCACCTAATTGTCCGAAAAAGAAAAAGATTTCGTGCTTCGGAGGGCACGTTAAGCCGTCGGTCCCGGTCGCTGTCATTGATAGTGGTCTTTACTCAAACCATGTCAGAGGCCTGATAGTTGTGCTACTAGGCGGTTTATAAACTCTGAAACCAGGGTTCATCGGGTCGATAGACTCGATACCCACTCGACAGAAGAAGAAGATCTACAGAAAAGATTTATTGCTTAATACACACAAAGATATAAAAATAAACATTTCACAAATAAAATATATCTTCTGAAGCACCGCATCGAGGCAACGTTCCCAGAAGGCTAGCACGATGCACAGAAAAACTAAGAGGCTGTGCAAAATATCTGCCTGCTCTTTGATCTGACGTTGCTTCGAACTTCTTCTTCTGTCGAGTGGGTATCGAGTCTATCGACCCGATGAACCCTGGTGTCAGAGTTTTTAAACCGCCTAGTAGCACAACTATCAGGCCTCTGACATGGTTTGAGTAAAGACCACTATCAATGACAGCGACCGGGACCGACGGCTTAACGTGCCCTCCGAAGCACGAAATCTTTTTCTTTTTCGGACAATTAGGTGATTCAGCCTGCAATGTCCTAATCAAACTGGGGAAAAAATCACAAAGTGATAAATTCTCAAATATCAACTTTGTGTTTTCCCCCTGGGTATCGAACCCAGGACCTCCGGATTAGGAGTACATGGCACTAGCCACTAGACCGCTGACCGTTGCTTCGATGAGGCGCGCTGAAATACTTTTTAGAAAAGAACGGGCGCTAGGGCCCCATGAACCCATCGTCTCCAAAGCATACATACATACATACATACATATAATCACGCCTTTATCCCTAATGGGGTAGGCAGAGCGTGAACGAGCTATATAAAGGTCGTTCCGCCACGTCTGACAAAGTTTTGAGGGTTATTTAAGATATATTTGTAGGTATATTGCTGCAGTGACAGGTTGTCAGCCCATCGCCTAAATTGCAATATACTGAATCCTCGGATCCCTTAGCTGATTTTTACAGCATACCCGGGAGGAAATGCAGCTGGCACATTCTATGTTTTTCTCTCGCTCCCAGGCCAGCATGGAAGTTAAAGTTAAAAGGTCTCCAAAGCAATTGGAAGGAAAATGTAACTGTCACCTAGGTCCAATGGTGACAATATAATAAACTTCATAAATACATGAACGATACTTACTTGTTTTACTTCATCCCTTTCTTCATTTATCTAGAATTTAAAATATATTTTTTTTATACATACATACATATAATCACGCCTTTATCCCTAATGGGGTAGGCAGAGCGTAAACGACCTAAACAAAGGTCGTTCCGCCACGTCTGACAAAGTTTTGAGGGTTATTCAGGATGGATTTGTACGTAGTGACAGGTTGTCAGTCCATCGCCTAAATTGCAATATACTAAAACCCTCAGATCCCTTAGCTGTTTTTTACAGCATGCCCGGGAGGAAATGCAGCTGGCACATTCTATGTTTTTCTCTCGCTTCCAGTCCAGCATGGAAGAATTTTTTTTATAACTTACATATTTTATTAGGTGTAGTGTATTATGCATGGGATAAAGGCAAGCGAATGATGATACTCGTAATGAGTGTATCACGCATGACTTTTTTTAATACATAAAAGAGCCCGATGGTGTAGTGGATAGGGCCGCTGCCTCCTGAGCGGGAGGTCGTGGTTCGAATCCCACCACGTACCAATGTGTTTTTCGGTTTTCGAATTTCATATGTACGTTTATTCGGTGCTTTTTCGTAAGGCACGTTAAGCCGCTGGTCCCGGTTAATATTGTTTAATACCGTAGATATTAGTCGTTAAGCCATATCAGAGGCCAGTGCTAAGCATTGGCGGCTTGAAAACTCTGACCTAATCTAGGATTGGGTCTGGTTTCCCTTCTAGGTTGCGGAGGTCAGATGGCAGTCGCTCTGTGTAAAAACCAGTACCCTCGTTCAATCCCCTAGATAAGGACGCCGACCCCGTGAGATACGGGATAAGGCTAGGGAGATGATGATGACATATAATCATATAGTATGTATGTATGTATGTAATCACGCCTTTATCCTAATGCGGTAAGCAGAGCGTAAACGACCTAAACAAAGGTCGTTCCGCCACGTCTGACAAAGTTTTGAGGGTTATTTAGATAGATTTATAGGTATATTGCTGTAGTGACAGGTTGTCAGCACATCGCCTAAATTGCAATCTACTGAAACCCTCAGATTCCTTAGCTGGTTTTTACAGAATGCCCGGGAGGAAACGCAGCTAGCACATTCTATGTTTTTCTTTCGCTCCCAGTCCAGCATAGAAGAACTTTATTTTATATAATCATAAAATTTTTAATTAATACATAATTATGTAATTACCTTTTTCTTAGTGGATGGCTGTAAAAAAATACATATATTGTCTAGGTATGATTAACAGGAATCCAATTTGGACAACCAATTTTTTTTTGTCGAGTGGGCATCGAGTCTATCGACCCCACGAACCCTTGTGTCAGAGTTTTTAAACTGCCTAGTAGCACAACTATCAGGTCTCTGACATGGTTTGAGTAACGACCACTATCAAAGACAGCGACCATTGGACAATCCAATGAACAGCCATTATAACGATTCCTTAGCGACTAAGTAGTAATGAGCAACGCCATCTGGTGGGACTATGAGGTACTATGGAATATACAACATGTAGAGAGCCCGATGGTGTAGTGGATAGGGCCGCTGCCTCCTGAGCGGGAGGTCGTGGTTCGAATCCCACCACGTACCAATGTGTTTTTCGGTTTTCGAATTTCATATGTACGTTTATTCGGCGCTTTTAGCCGCTGGTCCCTGTTAGTATCGTTTTATACCGTAGTATTAGTTGTTAAGCCATGTCAGAGGCCAGTGCTTAGCATTGGCGGCTTGAAAACTCTGACCTAATCTAGAATTGGGTCTGGTTGCCCCTCTTGGTTGCAGAGGTCAGATGGCAGTCGCTCTGTGTAATCGAACCAGTACCCTTGTTCAATCCCCTAGATAAGGTAGCCAACCCCGTGTTATACGGGATAAGACTAGGGAGATGTTGACATGTTTAATAAGATAAGGTAAGAATATACTTTATTAAGGCTCGTAATTATGAAGCGATCACAAACTTGAGAGCAATATATAGGCTCGTATTTGTAAAGCTATCTCAAGATTGATAGCAATATTAAGTATGAATTTGACAAGCCATTTTATACTGAAATTACATTTCTGATACGAACTCAAATTGGCTGTAAATCTCAAGTGCGGATTATAAACACGGGCCTTAGTATAGATTTAACGTAACAGTTTGAAATTACATTTCTGATACGAACTCAAATTGGCTGTCAATCTCAAGTGCGGATTATAAATACAGGCCTTAGTATAAATTTAACGTAACAGTTTGAAATTACATTTCTGATACGAACTCAAATTCACTGTCGATCATGAGCGCTGATTATAAAAACAGCCCTAAAAATCCGTTTTGAAATATTCTAAATTTAAACTCTAACCTCTAACAGAAATTTTTAAAACTATAAAGGTTCGAAAGCTCCAGTACTTCGGTCATAGTATGCGCCACGATAAATACCAGCTCCTTCAATTAATTACATACATACATACATATAATCACGCCTTTATCCCTAATGGGGTAGGCAGAGCGTAAACGACCTAAACAAAGGTCGTTCCGCCACGTCTGACAAAGTTTTGAGGGTTATTTAAGATGGATTTATACGTATATTGCTGTAGTGACAGGTTGTCAGCCCATCGCCTAAATTACAATATACTGAAACCCTCTGATCCCTTAGCTGGATTTTACAGCATGCTCGGGAGGAAATGCAGCTGGCACATTCTATGTTTTTCTCTGCCTCCCAGACCAGCATGGAAGTAATTCAATTTAATTAATTATTATATTATTTAATTTATTTATTTAATTCAATTAATTATGCAAGGTAAAATACAGGGCAAAAGAAAGCCTGGTAGGCGAAGAACATCCTGGCTGAAAAATCTACGCCAGTGGTACGGTCAGAGTACCAGATCGCTTTTTCGGACTGCCGCGTCGAAAGTGAAGATAGCCATGTTGGTTGCGAACCTTCGATAGAAGACGGCACTTAAAGAAGAAGACCTCTAGTGATATGAGACTTCCACTAGGATGGCTATTGCAAAGCGGATGAAAATGGGTGGAGTCATTTTTAATACTTACAGTTATATAATCTTCAAGTGTTTTCATTTTCTTATAATTTCCCTTCAGTTCCTTCAAAAAAATGTTTTTTTCTTGGTCAATTTGGTCATACATATAGTAAAAGATGTATTCTCTGTGTGGTGCCGGGTTAGAATAGCATCACCCCAGAACTTCCGGTGGGTGTCGTAAAAGGTGACTTAGGGATAAATCCAGGGAATGGGCAGCAGCGTTCCCTGTGAATCGAAAACTTCTACTGCGCTCACCAACCCGTCTGCCAAGCGTGGTGAGTATGGCATATACCACCAGTTTTGGGGAGGCCCATGTCCAGCAGTGGACTGTTGTGGCTGATGTTGATGATGTGGTTGAAAAGATGTACGACCAAATTGAACAAGATGTTTACATAAATCTTATTATTTATGTAATGCATAAACTAAAAATAAATCCACTTTTAATATAATTGATAATTACGAAGTAGATTTACATTTATATGGATAACAGTAAATAAATAATCTTAATTTCTATTCATGTGTCCCCGTTCCCACCAAAACAATATTTTGTGCATTTCTTTTTAAAATATTAGGCACTTTCATCTTACCTTTAATCTTAAAAGGGCGTCGATCAAAGACTCCAATTCAGTCTGCATTAAAAATAAAAAAGTACATGAAAAGGTAATAAAAATAATTTTAACTTGAACTTATATTATATACCTAATTTTACTTTTTAAAGGAAGTCTCCCTGCGGTCCCCATATTAAGTGTCTTTCCACTATAGATATAATTTATTATATCTGACAGCTCAAATACATTCTTATTTTTTTTATGTACTGACAGATATCAAACTACGCTATATTCCTACTAGTCAAATCAGCAACTTTTTATGAAATGTCAAAAACGATTTTTAGTTTGAAAATACTTGGTTATGACGTCACTCCTCATTAAATGACGACCCGCGCAGCCTAGTTGGCAGTGTACCTGCCTGCTACGCAGAGGGTCCCGGGTTCGATTCTCGGCCGCGGCAGACATTTGAATGATGAGTTAAAATGTCTGTTTCTGGGTCTGGGTGTTATTTGTGGTGTTTTCTGTGTATATCCATGGCACCCCGATACAGGGAATCCTAGCGGGGGCTCTGAGTGTGATCGTGTTTTATTTTTGTTTTTAAATATTGCGTACTCAAATCAATAAGTTCTATAATTTTAATTCGATTATTAAATTTAAATGTGCATTTTTAAGAATATGATGAATGATATCCAAAGCCATCAGTTTTAAGTATAAGAAACATTTTTTTTTAGCCACCATGAACATTTAATTATTTTTAGCATACATGCCTATTTTGTAATTTTATTGAACTTAAATTAAAAAAAATCACGTATGTTGAATTCTGGAAATGTTCATCCCACTTATGTTGAATTTTAGCAATGTCACAGTGTATGTATTCCAGTATTTCTACTCGTCTCAAGCTACATAATTAGGTGGGTAGTTCACCTGATTGGCGGAAATAACACGAGTATGTTCCGCGATAAAACATTACATTAGAATAATTTTACAGCTACAAGCTTTTAAATGTGAATAATATATAGCTTTTTGGATGTGGGTCACTTAATTATATTTGTAAAATTAAATAGTTTTTATGTAATAGTGACAATAAATTCCATCAAATCATTTCCGTCAAGGAGATCTACCCAAGTAGTAGCTGATTGTATTTATTTCATTCACTCTTCTAGCAACCGCGCCGGCGGGGTCGCGGAAGTAGGGACCTCCGCTTCCAAAGGAGGGCTTTTGCTCTCCACTTTGAGCGATACCGACACGTTGCGGGTAGATTCTCTCCGATAAGGAATTCCCAAGGCAACGCGATAAGCCGAGGTTCGAGCCCTAGTGGGCGCTCTTAGCCAGTTTCCACTTGCATTTAAGGGTGTAGATTGCGTGTAGCAACTCCCCGGCTTTAGTCCGGTGACACACTATATACACTTTGTAGCAAAATGCAAATAGAACTATTAAAAAAATAACATATTATTTAATCTTTTTCAACTTACTTCATTTATATCTTCAATCTTTAAATCTAAAGGCTGTAACCAAAAGATTTTGTTCAATTACATGTAATTGTAATAGAAACAAAAAAAAATTGAGTCAAGTGAAAAAGTTACCAAGAGAAAATGATTTCTAGTCATATGAAACTGCTATAATATTTATTTCCTTATTTATCATACATACATACATATAGTCACGCCTTTATCCCTAATGGGGTAGGCAGAGCGTAAGAGACCTAAACAAAGGTCGTTTCGCCACGTCTGACAAAGCTTTGAGGGTTATTTAAGATAGATTTTAAGGTATATTGCTTAGTGACAGGTCGTCAGCCCATCGCCTAAATTACAATATACTTCTTCTGTCGAGTGGGTATCGAGTCTATCGACCCGATGAACCCTGAAGTCAGAGTATTTAAACCGCCTAGTAGCACAACTATCAGGCCTCTGACATGGTTTGAGTAACGACCACTATCAAAGATAGCGACCGGGACCGACGGCTTAACGTGCACTCCGCAGCACGAAATCTTTTTCTTTTCGGACAATCAGGTGATTCAGCCTACAATGTCCTAACCAAACTGGGGAAAAATTCACAAAGTGATAAATTCTCAAATATCAATTTTGTGTTTCCCCCCCGGGAATCGAACCCAGGACCTCCGGATCGGGAGTCCATGGCACTAGCCACTATACCACTGAGGCAGTTCAGCACAATATACTGAAACCCTCGGATCACAGCGTCGCGTAGCGGATAATATCGATCGTTTTTACAGCATGCCCAGGAGGAAATGCAGCTGGCACATTCTATGTTTTTCTCTCGCTCCCAGGCCAGCATGGAAGAAATCCTTATTTATCAAAGTACTAATAAAATAAAATATTACTTAATTTGGCCGATCGATCAGTCAAATCATTTGTACTATTATGTCAAAATTACATTTCGTCAAATCAATCATATTTCTAGGTATTATTTTTTTTAACTGCCTCCGTGGTCTAGTGGCTAGTGCCATGGACTCCTGATCCGAAGGTCCTGGGTTCGATTCCCAGGGGGGAAACACAAATTTGATATTTGAGAATTTATCACTTTGTGAATATTTCCCCAGTATGGTTAGGACATTGCAGGCTGAATCACCTGATTGTCCGAAAAGAAAAAGATTTCGTGCTTCGGAGGGCACGTTAAGCCGTCGTCGGTCCCGGTCGCTGTCTTTGATAATGGTCGTTACTCAAACCATGTCAGAGGCCTGATAGTTGTACTACTAGGCGGTTTAAAAACTCTGACAACAGGGTTCATCGGGTCGATAGACTCGATACCCACTCGACAGAAGAAGAAGATTGTTTACTTGAATATGACAATTTTTTAATTGAATATATAATACTTACGGCACCTGATGACGTAGTAAAAAATAAACAGAAACACAGAAATAAAATAGAATTTAACAGACCCATTTTGACCATTCTATGGATGATCAAATTGGCAAATGAAGGAGAAAAAAGAAAAATAGTGGTAAATCGTTATTTATACATGTGTAGGTGTCTGAAACTGTAAATAATTAATTTTATTGAAATAAAAAGTACATACCAAATTTTATTTATGTTCTTAAATATAAAATTCGTTTAAAGTTAGGTTAGCGTCTTAAATAATCAATTTATTTAATGGCATTATAAGGTATTTAATAAAAGATAAAAATAAGGTGAGTAATAATAATTCTAATCATAATAAAATTTATTTTCATAGAACTACAATTTTACATGACTTGTAAAGAAATTTACTAAGTCGGGGAGGGTACTCGTTTTTACGCAGAGCGACTGCCATCTGACCTCCGCAACCCAGAAGGGAAACCAGACCCAATCCTAAATTAGGTCAGAGTTTTCAAGCCGCCAATGTTTAGCACTGGCCTCTGACATGGCTTAACGACAAATATCTACAGTTTTATATAATCAAAAAAAAATATTATGTACCTAATACAATTTTCCCTAATTTAAAGAACGGATATTTTTTAACTTCCATGCTGGCCTGGGAGCGAGAGAAAAACATAGAATGTGCCAGCTGCATTTCCTCCCGGGTATGCTGTAAAAACCAGCTAAGGGATCCGAGGGATTGAATTAAATCTTATAGAGATCAGCTCGCATATTGTTTTAATTTCTAAGTTTACAAACACACATACATATAATCACGCCTTTATCAGAGCGTTAACGAACTAAACAAAGGTTGACCACGTCTGACAATGTTTACTTGTATGTTTAATTATGGAAACAATAAATAATTTAATAATAATAAATTACTAAAAACTATCTCCTAGGTATTTTAATATTTCATTCATATTTACAAAGGGTATGATTTTGAAATAAGAGATAATGGGTGATTTGACCACACCCACTATTGCTGAACTATCTCATCTCATGCCGTCAAGATTTCGTTATAAATCTGAAAACAAAAACATAAAACTTTACCTAAAAACACATATAGTTCCTTGCTCAAATACCTTATCTCAACTCATTCCTTCGTATCCCATCCCATCTCATCCCATCCAATACAATCTAATCCCATTCCATCCCAACCTACCTCCATTCCATGAGTAATATTACTACCGACATAAAAACTATGAATGAGCTCTCACTGGGTTATAATTAATTATTTTATCTCATTTCATTTCAATTTTTTATATCATTTAATCCTAACCCATCCCATCTTACCCTAAGAACTATCTCTGGAATAATAACCTCTGATCACCAAAGTTGGGGTGTTATTGTAACCACCTTGAAGTATGCCAGCCACAGTGGCATTGCAATTCAAGTACACATAATCATCAAGACTTACTGGCATCCATTTAAAACCATCATCTCCCTAGCCTTATCCCGTATCTCACGGGGTTGGCTTCCTAATCTAGGGGATTGAACGAGGGTACTGGTTTTTACACAGAGTGACTGCCATCTGACCTCCGCAACCCAGAAGGGAAACCAGACCCAATCCTAGATTAGGTCAGAGTTTTCAAGCCGCCAATGCTTAGCACTGGCCTCTGATATGGCTTAACGACTAATATCTACGGTATTAAACGATATTAACCGGGACCAACGGCTTAACGTGCCTTCCGAAGCACGGAAAAAGCACCGAATAAACGTACATATGAAATTCGAAAACCGAAAAACACATTGGTACGTGGTGGGATTCGAACCATGACCTCCCGCTCAGGAGGCAGCGGCCCTATCCACTACACCATCGGGCTTTCATCTCTCATCCATTTAAAACCATCTGAAAATATTGTAAGATTATAGTCTTTGCTATTTCTATATCAACAGTTGTTTTTTTTTCTATATCAACCTTTGTCAGACGTGGCGGAACGACCTTTGTTTGGGTCGTTTACGCTCTGCCTACCCCATTAGGGATAAAGGCATGATTATAATAATAGTCCTCCCACCGATTTTCGGTGATGGCGGCCAATCTTCCGGAGATCAGCCAACTGTGCAGGACTAGTTTTTAGTGCCCAAGTGTTTGCGCTACACACAGGTGCACTCTCTATTCCTTCAATCCCTTATTCTGATGGGACAGATTGACTGACACGACCAGAGAGAAATCAGGCGCAGGACCGACTATTTACATGCCCATCCGACAGCATGGATCAACTTACTTTTTGGACAATCAGGTGATCAGCCTGTAATGTCCTAAAAAATGTATGTCAATGTCTTTGTTTAGGTGATTATATGTATGTATGTAACCGTTTTTCTATGATATTACTAGCTGGTCAGCCCACGCTGTTTTTTTTTAAATGAAATGTATCATATGTCCTTCTCCTGGTTCTAAGCTACCTTCTTACCAATTTTTATCCAAATCGGTCTAGCCCTTCTTGACTTATACATTTTGTAACTAATACGACTTTCTTTTATATATTACATACTTACATACATACATTTAATCACGCCTTTTTCCCTAATGGGGTAGGCAGAGCGTAAACGACCCAAACAAAGGTCGTTCCGCCACATCTGACAAAGTTTGAGGGTTGTTTAAGATAGATTCGTAAGTATATTGCCGTAGTGACAGGTTGTCAGCCCATCGCCTAAATTACAATATACTGAAACCCTCGGATCCCTTAGCTGGTTTTTACAGCATGCCCGGGAGGAAATGCAGCTGGCACATTCTATGTTTTTCTCTCGCTAAAATATATTACTAGCGACCAACCCCGGCTTCGCACGGAAATGTTCAGTGTTTTCCTACTTTATTATGCATTTATTATGCATATAAACCTTTCTCTAGAATCTTTCTATCCATTAAAAAAAACCGCATCAAAATCCGTTGCGTAGTTTTAAAGATTCATGCATACATAGGGACAGAAAAAGCGACTTTGTTTTATACTATGTAGTGATAAGGTTATATATCATCATTTCCCTAGCCTTATCTTAAAGGTAAGAAAAGGGACTCGAGGGTTACAGTGTATTGTAATTTCGGCGATGGGCTGACAACCTGTCACTATAGCAATACACATTACAATCTAAAATTGCCCTCAATTTTTGTCAGACGGCGAAAGCGCCTTTTACGAGGAGTTTGACGCTCTGCCTACCCCGTAAGGGATAAAGGCGTGATTTTATGTATGTATGTATCTTAAAGGTTATATGTACCAACTTAATTTATTGTATATGCTGTTTGTTGAGGGAAATAAAGTTATTCTTATTCTTTACACTTATTTACGAGTATTGAAAACTATTTTACTTGAAACATTTGATTCAAAACAATCACTTATGGTCCTAAAATATTCAACATACCTAACCATAACATCACAACGTATTTTTTTTAGTCTTGTAGTTGTTTTTCTTCATGCTGAACTGGGGGTGGTAGAGAAGCATAGAATGTTCCAGTTGAATTTCTTCCTGGGCATGAGGTAGACGTCGCAATAGAGATAAACGAGGGTTTCAGTGTCTTGCAAGGCGATGGGCTGACAACCTATCACTATATAACAGAGTTACTGGTTATAGATATAACTTGTAACAAATGCTGAGTCAGCTTCATTTCTTGTGTAATGATCACAGCATTCAATAAAAAAAAAATCTTATGTTTACATGTAAAGTTACTTCCATGCTGGACTGGGAGAGGTAGAAAAACATAGAATGTTCCAGCTGCCCTTCCTCCCGGGCATGCTGTAGAAGACAGCAAAAGGGACTCGAGGGTTACAGTGTATTGTAATTTAGGCGATGGGCTGACAACCTGTCACTATGGCAATACACATTACAATCTAAAATTGCCCTCAATTTTGTCAGACGCGGCGAAAGCGCCTTTTACGAGGCGTTTAACGCTCTGCCCACCCCGTAAGGGATAAAGGCGTGATTTTATGTATGTATGTATGTATGTAAAGTTAATGTAACATAAGTCTACTTACTGTTGATGGTACTTCTTCCATGCTGGACTTGGTAGCGAGAGAAAAACATAGAATGTGCCACCTGCATTTCCTCCCGAGCATGCTGTAAAAACCAGCTAAGGGATCCGAAGATTTCAGTATATTGTAATTTAGGCGATGGGCTGACAACCTGTCACTACAGAAAATATACGTACAAATCTATCTTAAATAACCCTTAAAACTTTGTCAGGCGTGGCGAAACGACCTTTGTTTAGGTCGTTTACGCTCTGCCTACCCCAATAGGGTTAAAAATCCAGCTAAGTATTTATATAGAAATAATAGAATGTTTATTCATGAGACAATACGAAACTCATCATACAGTACATAAAACATACATAATCATATAGTCACGCCTTTATCCCTATTGGGGTAGGCAGAGCGTAAACGACCTAAACAAAGGTCATTCCGCCACGTCTGACAAAGTTTTGAGGGTTATTTAAGATAGATTTGTACGTATATTTTCTGTAGTGACAGGTTGTAAGCCTACCGCCTAAATTGCAATATACTGAAACCCTCGGATCCCTTAGCAGGTAGTGCAAATGAAGGTATTTTTGTATTTATATTACTTAGGCCCATATGTATAATCTGTACTTGAGACTGACAGTGACTTTGAGGTCGTATCAGAAATGTCACTTCAGTACATAATGGCATGACAAATCCACACTTGATATTGCTTTCAATCTTGAGATAGCTTTATAAATACGAGCCTTACTCTGCTTGCAATTTTAAAGGCATTGTTCAAAGGTTACAAGAAAAAAACATCCAGACACGTTTATAATTTGACTTTTATTTATTATATTTTTATATCTGTCGTAGGATGATTTGACAATTCGAATCTTTGCGAAAATCGACACGGATAATTAGACAATGATGAAACCATTGTCAAATCTTACTGGAAAAAGTCAAGCTTTTGCGAAAAATCTCGGCGTTCTAGTAACATTTGATATCCTTAACTGAAATAAGAACGCTGATTGGTGGGTTAGCGCGCCAAAAACAAGGTCTCCTCTGATTGGTTGACGTCATAATTAGCTCATATTATTAAAACAATACAATACAATACAAAATACAATATACTTTATTGCAAAAAACACAGAAATTACAAATTGCTAAAAAGAAAAGTAGTACAATTGGCGGCTTTATTCCTAATGTAGCAATATCTTCCAGGCAACCAGGCAATAGGAAACAGAGGAGTAAAATAAATTGACGCGGGTCAGTTTTCCTACATACAAAAATTGAAAAACTGTTATACATACCATACATACATGCAATACTTTCATACACAAATGAATAGAAAAAAGTTAAGTTCGGCGACATTACAAAGCGTACCCACACTCCTGTTCATAGTGACGACGCAGTAAGTTTTTAAAACTCTCCAGTGTTTTAGCCACTCGGATTGAAGACGGCAAACCATTCCACAACCGGACAGCATGGATCAGAACTGACTGTAGAATTCCGTTTTGTGAGTAGGACATTCAAGAAGCATTGCAGTACAAGTTCTGACTGCCTCCGTGGTCTAGTGGCTAGTGCCATGGGCTACCGATCCGGAGGTCCTGGGTTCGATTCCCAGGGGGTAAAACACAAAGTTGATATTTGAGAATTTATCACTTTGTGAATTTTTCCCCAGTTTGGGTAGGATATTGCGGGCTGAATCACTTGATTGTCCGAAAAGAAAAAGATTTCGTGCTTCGGAGGGCACGTTAAGCCGTCGGTCCCGGTCGCTGTCTGTGATAGGGGTCGTTACACAAAACCATGTCAGAAGCCTGATAGTTGTGCTACTAGGCGGTTTAAAAACTCTGACACCAGGATTCATCGGGTCCATAGACTCGATACCCACTCGACAGAAGAAGAAGTACAAGTTCGAGGTAAGTAACAATACATACATACATATAATCACGCCTAGGCAGAGCGTAAACGACCTAATCAATGGTCGGTACGCCACGTCTGACTAAGCTTTGAGGGTTATTTAAGATATTATAGGTATATTGCTATAGTGACAGGTTGTCAGCCTATCGCCTAAATTGCAATATACAGCCCTCGGATCCCTTAGCTGGTTTTTACAGCATGCCCGGGAGGAAATGCAGCTGGCACATTCTATGTTTTTCTTTCGCTCCCAGTTAAGCATGGAAGTAAAAGTAACAATCAGAATAGGATTCAATCAGAAAGTAAACAACTAGCGAATCAGAGTTAAGGATATCAAATGTTACTAGAACGACGAGTTTTTTCGCAAAAAGCCTGACTAATTCCAGTAAAATTTGTCAATTTTCTTCCATGCTGGACTGGGAGAGATAGAAAAACATAGAATGTTCCAGCTGCCCTTCCTCCCGGGCATGCTGTTAAAGTCAGCAAAAGGGACTCGAGGGTTACATTGTATTGTAATTTAGGCGATGGGCTGACAACCTGTCACTAAAGCAATAAATATTACAATCTAAAATAGTCCCCTTAATTTTTGTCAGACGTGGCGAAAGCGCCTTATACGAGGCTTTGAACGCTCTGCCTACCCCGTAAGGGATAAAGGCGTGATTTATGTTATGTATGTATTTGACAATTGTTTCACCATTGTCTAATTATCCGCGTTTTAGCAAAATCCCTAGGATTTTCGCCAAGATTCGAATTATGAAATCATCGACATATCCATCTCTTTCACTTCCCTACTGCAATCCACTGCGAGCCCCGAAGTTTTTTCTCTTTTGGCAGCTCTCCTTTCTCGTCAAAACAATATTCTAGACTGGGCGCTAGTATACATATATTTCTTTTTGGTTTCACATTTTTAAGCTAAAAACAACAAGACGAAATTTATAGATAGTTACTTATGTTTATGTAAGCTTTACGGGCCCGTATTATCAGCTCTTGAGACTGACAGCGAGTTTGAATTCGTATTAGAAATGTCATTTCAGTACAAAATGGCCTGTCAGTTCTTCTTTTTCTTTTTCAATTTTAAGTTATAACTTAATATTGCTCTCAATCTTGAGACCGCTTGATAAATAAATACAAGTCCTAGTCAGCTGATTATGTATGGTAAGTCCAAATATTTTTCTGATATAATATCATATCAAAATGGGATTAGACCCGAATAGTAGGGAATTTACATATAGTTTCCGTTCCGGTAAACATCTTGAACTTGAACTGACACAATAATAGATGTGTAAACTTCTCCCACTACCGCCATTTAGCGCTCAAGATGTTTGCCGGGTAGTATTTAATTTAACTTACGTTATTTTGATGATCCTGGAATAAAAATAAATTGGATACAGTTTCTATTTGATTTATTTTTTATTTGTTCCTGCTGGACTGGGAGCGATAGAAAAACATAGAATGTGCCAGCTGCATTTCTTCCCGGGTATGCTGTAAAAACCAGCTAAGGGAACCGAGGATTTCAGTATTGCAATTTAGGCGATGGGCTGTAACATTAACACTTTATGTATCAAATTTTATGTATTAAGTTTTTCCGTGCTTCAGAAGGCATGTTAAACCGTTGGTCCCGGTTCATATCGTTTAATACCGTAGATATTAGTCGTTAAGCCATGTCAGAGGCCAGTGGCATTGGCGGTTTGAAAACTATGACATAATCTAGGATTGGGTCTGGTTTCCCTTCTGGGTTGCGAAGGTCAGATGGCAGTCGCTCTGTGTAAAAACCAGTACCCTTGTTCAATCCCCTATATTAGGTAGCCGACCTCGTGAGATATGAGATAAGCCTAGGGAGATGTTGGAGATGATATTGAGGGCGCCATCTATGCTCTACTACCACCTTGAGGGCCGTATGTGTAATCAGCTCTCAAGAGTGACAGCGAGTTTGAGTTTGTATCAGAAATGTCATTTCAGTACAAACTTGCCTGTCAAATCCATACTTAATATTGCTCTCAAGTTTGAGATAGCTTTATAAATACGAGCCTAAGATACTGACCCCAATTCCCATGCAATTAGTGGCAGTTTCAGTTAAAATGCAGACATCAGCTCTGTATGCATCATCCTGAAACGATTAATTGTATGTTTAGTAAATAAAATATATACATAATGTAAGGGACAGCGTACCGCAAACTGATAGGGGTTGTTCAGTCAACGAAATTGAACAACTGTCAGCAGGATATTTTTCAGGAAGTGAAAATAAAATTAGTACAAATCGTCTGATCGAGGTGGTCATTTTGTATGGGAAGGCCATTTTTTTTTCATCTCTTGAAAGTATTTCCCGGTGAACGTTGTTCAGTTTCGTTGACTGAGCAACGCCTATCAATTTGTGGGACGCTGTCCCTTACACCCGGTATTATTCTGATTCAAACCGAAAAGCGACGCGATGATGCGGAGATTCGCGCTACATTGCACGACGCAGCATTTTATTCTGTCATGGAAATTAATCTCTATCTTTTTGTACAGTAAATATAACTCCATATTTTATCACAATGAAAACTGAACGGCTTACTTGTTTGTATTGAAAGGGGGTTAGCCCTCTCTCCTGATGAAGATCCTATACAAGGATCTTCATCAGGAGAGAAGAAAGTTATACTCCACCGCCCGCCAAGTGCAACCTTTGACAGATCCTCGTATAGGATCGAAACGTCGAGGGCTAACGCTCCTTTCAATACAAATAAGTAAGCCGATCAGTTTTCATTCTGAATAACACTTGTTCATCGTTATCCTTGGAAATTACGCGCTACGTCGCCTCTCGTCGCTTTTCGGTTAGAATTGTCAGTTATGTTTGACGCAGTGTTGTTCTGATGATGAGGCAACTTTTCAACGTCAGAAAATAAATAAATACTTCGGGATATGAACACTGTCATACAAAAAGTATTACATAACATACATTCTTACCGGTAAATTGCTGGGAATATTCATTCCTTTTACAAAAAATGTCTGAAACAGTATTTCTTTATTAGTTAAATGATTATTATCTTAGACCACTTAGGCGTATTATCCATTAAAAATATTAATGATACGTACATGTCTTGTCTGAAAATGAAAAGAAACATATTGTGAAATTAAAATATTTAATTATTTTATCCTTCAATACATACATACATAAATCACGCCTTTATCCCTTACGGTAGGCAAAGCGTTTAACGCCTCGTAAAAGGCGCTTTCGCAACGTCTGACAAAAATTGAGGACAATTTTAGATTGTAATATGTATTGCTATAGTGACAGGTTGTCAGCCCATCGCCTAAATTACAATACACTGTAACCCTCCAGTCCCTTTTGCTGACTTCAACAGCATGCCCGGGAGGAAGGGCAGCTGGAACATTCTATGTTTTTTTATCTCTCCCAGTCCAGCATGGAAGAATCCTTTCCTTATACTTCAATAAAGGGGCACTTATAGACATTAGGCAATCCAACTCCGCAATACCGAGATCCCGCGCCTTTCTCCGATCCCGCATAGAGCGGGATACGTAAGTATGCGGGATCCGCGAGATTTGCGGGACTGACGAGGAAGGCGTTGTGTCAAAATTGTACAGCAAGCATGTGATACTATGCGACAGTACGCCTACGTACAGAGACGTACTGCCATGTCAATAGTTAGATCCTCTCTAACTATGTACATACATACATACATATAATCACGCCTTTATCCCTTATGGGGTAGGCAGAGCGTAATCGATCTAAACAAAGGTCGTTTCGCCACGTCTGACAAAGTTTTAAGGGTTTTTTTAAGATAGATTTGTATGTATATTGCTGTAGTGATAGGTTGTCAGCCCATCGCCTAAATTACAATTTACTGAAAACCCTCAGATCCCGTAGCTGGTTTTTACAGCATGCTCGGGAGGAAATGCAGCTGGCACATTCTATGTTTTTCTCTCACTCCCAGGCCAGCATGGAAGCACACTATGTAACACTACGTTTATAGACGAGGTTTTAATTTGTATGGAAAAAAGTAGTGCCACATTTGGTACTCGATAGAGTGAATACTGTCCTTGAAAGTGTTAAGATCCCGCAAATACCGAGATCGCGCGGGATTGCTAAACATCAATCCCGCAAATACTGATATCACAAAAAAGCTACGAGTTTGGATGTCCTAGGTGCCTCATCATCATACATACATACATATAATCACGCCTATATCCCTAATGGGGTAGGCAGAGCGTAAACGACCTACACAAAGGTCGTTCCGCCACGTCTGACAAGTTTTGAGGGTTATTACAGATGATCATGACGTATATTGCTATAGTGACAGGTTGTCAGCCCATCGCCTAAAATTGTAACATACTATAACCCTCGAATCCATTAGCTGGTTTTTACAGCATGCTCTGGAGGTGATGCAGCTGGCACATTCTATGTTTTTCTATCACTCCCAGTCCAGCATGGAAGAAAAAAAAAGATCATCATCATCATTAGTCCATATACGTCCCTAACAGCTTGGAGGAGCAAGAGCCTACCCTGGAACAGGGCGATCGGGCCTTAGTCGACCACGTGGGCCCAGTACGGATTGGTTGACTTTACACGCAACCTTTGAATTTCTTCGTAGGTGTATGCAGATTTCCTCTCGATGTTTCCCTTCACAGTAAAAGCTCCGAATAAACGTACATATGAAATTCGGAAACCGTAAAACACATTGGTACGTGGTAGGATTCGAACCACGACCTTCTGCACAGGAGGCAGCGGCCCTATCCACTACACTATCGGGCTTCTTCCATATAAAAAAAAAGATTACCATTATGAACACGTTTTTTTCCGCTATATATTTCTGTAATAAACATAGATTTTATGTAAATATTTTACTTGTCATAGTGTTAGATTAGGTAGGTATGAAAATGCAACAAACAAGTCATCATCTCCCTAGTCTTGTCCTGTATCTCACGGGGTCGGCTACCTAATCTAGGGGATTGAACGAGAGTACTGGTTTTTACACAGAGCGACTGCCATCTGACCTCCGCAACCCATAAGGGAAATTAGACCCAATCCTAGATTAGGTCAGAGGTTTCAAGCCGCCAATGTTTAGCACTGGCTTCTGACACGGCTTAGTGACTAATATCTACGGTATTAAACGATATTAACTGGGACCAACGGCTTAACGTGCCTTCCGAAGCACGGAAAAAGCGCCGATTAAACGTACATATGAAGTTCGAAAACCGAAAAACACATTGGTACGTGGTGGGATTCGAACCACGACCTCCCTCAGGAGGCAGCGGCCCTATCCACTACACCATCGGGCTCTCCAAAAATGCAACAAACAAGTATTTCGGCACATATTTTAGACTGAATTATTTAGCCGTTTCTACTCAGGAATAATCCAAATTTAGGCCCGTATTTATAATCAGCTGTCAAAAGTGTCAGCTAGCTTGTGTTAGAAAAATTATTTCAGTACAAAACGGCCTGTGAAATCCATAAATACGGGCCTAAGAATGTTTAAAAATATTTTTTTTCGTTTCCAGTCCAGCATAAACTAAGTCTTTAGTCCATAGACTAAAGTACGGTGTATCACAAACTGACAGGGGTTGAATTCAATGAAACTTTCCTATGAAGAACCCATTTTTTACATACATACATATAATCACGCCTTTATCCCTAATGGGGTAGGCAGAGCGTAAACGATCTAAACAAAGGTCGTTCCGCCACGTCTGACAAAGGTTTGAGAATTATTTAAGATATATTTGTACGTATATTGCTGTAGTAACAGGTTGTCAGCCCATCGTCTAAATTACAATATACTGAAACCCTCAGATCCCTTAGCTGATCCCATTTTTTTAATTGCAGGAAAAATTGCTTTGTGAATGTTGTTCAGTTTCGTTGACTGTGTAACCCCTTTAAATTTGTGGGATTTCTTACATACATACATATAATCGCGCCGTTATCCTTAATGGGGTAGGCAGAGCGTAAACGACCTAAACAAAGGAAGGTGGGATTTCTTACCTGTTTAAATTCTCCAACATTGAATAGAATACCAAAAAACGTAAGTTTAAGCCAAATCATTCTAAACGGTAGGTATCTACTGACTATCCAGTTTTTTAAAATAGCCTATTCAGTTTTAAATTGCTAATTTCATTTTCATTTTAAGCGGAACGAACCTCTGTAATAAAGCCAAATTGACTAATTTTCTAAAAAAATTCAAATGCAATGAATTTAGAAAGACCTATTAAGAAATCCGTTTACAAAATTAAAAATCTACGTCGAATTTTAGTAAGTGGCAAACGGAATTGAAGCTGTTTATAGTACATCACTCTATTTTACTTTTAATTTTAAGTCTAGTGATATATTTTTAGATTTTAAATTATTTCAGATGTGTTTATTATGTATCTTACCTATATGAATAAAATCGTTCGTAATTATACCAACAGGGACAAAAAACTGTTGGTCGTAAAATGCTTATTGCCTGGTAAAACATAGTGAAAGTTGTTCAGTTTCGTTGACTGAGCAATGCCAATAATAAGTCTGCGGAAAGCTGTCCTTTACACCCTTTGTTAAATTTAATAAAGGAATTATAGCGCATCCCTTGAATCGTAGTAGTATTGTAGAGTATTGCTACAGCCGTAGTGACTGCCCCCGTGGTCTAGTGGTCAGAGCCATGTGCTCACGATCCCGAGGTCCTGGGTTAGATTCCCAGGGATTTCCTGGAGAACACAAAGTTCATATTTCTTAATTTAGCACTTAGTGACATGTTTCCCCAGTTTGGTTAGGACAATGCAAGCTGAATCAACTGATTGTTTGGAAGAAAAAAGATCCCGTTCTTTAGAGGGCACGTTAAGCCGTCGGTCCCGGTCGCTGTCTTTGATAGTGGTCGTTACACAATTTCAGAGGCCTTTTAGTTGTACTATTAGGCGGTTTAAAAACTCTGGCACCAGGGTTCATCGGGTCGATTGACTCGATACACACACGACAGAAGAAGAAGAAGCTACGGCGTAGTAAATTGTCGTAGAACTTTTACAAATTAAGAACAAAAAGTTACTTTTGTTTTTAATTATTTTATTAGAAATGGGTTTGCTCTTGGCTTTAGACACTAGGTCAGGGATGACCGTGACAGAGTCGACGATGGAGCGAGCTCACCCAGAAGATGCCCGTTATGGCAAAGGCAATCTCACGCACCGACGGAACAAAGCAAGCTGTTTGTCAAGGCTGTCGGTCGCAGTCGGTCCCTTGCGGAGCCTACCACCGCTTTGTAGGGATCGTTCAGCAGGACTTATTCACATGCAAGCCGTTCCCGTTGCCCGGGGTGGACCACTAGGAGGTAGATCGCATCACACCCTAATTTAGTTTCAGAATGCGCTGATGAATAAAATCAAAAAGTTAGTTTCAGAACGCGTTGTAGCATATAAACAGTATATTTCTCTAAAGGTCGAAAAAAAAAGAAACTGCGTCCCGGCCTTCCAAATTTACTCGACCACTCAATGATTTTGCGGTGAGAGAGAGCCCGATGGTGTAGTGGATAGGGCCGCTGCCTCCTGAGCTGTCGGAGGTCGTGGTTCGAATCCCACCATGTACCAATGTGTTTTTCGGTTTTTGAATTTCATATGTACGTTTATTCGGCGCTTTTTCCGTGCTTCGGAAGGCACGTTAAGCCGTTGGTCCCGGTTAATATCGTTTAATACTTTTAATAATATCGTCGGCGTACGTCACTGGGTGAGTTGAATCGCTTAGTGGCTCAGTTGGTTAGAGCGTTGGCACGGTACGCCGTAGATCGTGGGTTCAAATCCCACCCAAATGTAACTTTTGCTTGCATGCTGGCCTGGGAGCTAAAGAAAAACATAGAATGTGCCAGCTGCATTTCCTCCCGGGCATGCTGTAAAAACCAGCTAAGGGATCCGAGGGTTTCGGTATATTGCAATTTACATGTCAATACAGCAATACACCTACAAATCTATCCTAAATAACCCTCAAAACTTTGCCAGACGTGGCGGCGCGACCTTTATTTAGGTCGTTTACGCTCTACCTATCCCATTAGGGACAAAGGCGTGATTATATGTATGTATTTATGTAACTTTTAGCAAGTTAATTTTCATGTTTCAAGTAATATTAACATTTTGAGTGTCATATTATACAAATATTGATATTTTCATTGGTTTTTATACATATCTCTTCCACGATATCGTGACGATGCTGTTGCCGTGGACGTTCCGTCTGGTAGAAGAACAAAGAACGAATAACTTCCATGCTGGCATGGGAGCGGGAGAAAGAAATAGAATGTGCCAGCTCCATTTTCTCTGGCATGCTGTAAAAACCTGCTAAGGGATCTGAGGGTTTCTGTATATTGCAATTAAAGCGATTGGCTGACAACCTGTCACTACATCAATATACCTACAAATCTATCTTAATTAACTCTCTATACTTTGTCAGACGTGGCGGAACGACCTCTGTTTAAGTCGTTTACGCTCTGCCTAGCCCGTTAGGGATAAAGGCGTGATCATATGTATGTATGTATTAAAATAAAAATCTAGAAATATTAATATCATGTATTTCCTTTATTATTTTCCTTTATTTATTTTCATTTCGAGTTTTAACTATCCAGTGGAGAAAGAAACTTCATTTTTTTCCATTTCCTGAAAAAGTTAACAAAAGTTTATTATTATTAAGCTATTATTAATCATGTTGTAAGAACCAGCTAAGGGATCTTAGGGTTTCAGTATATTGCAATTTAGGCGATGGGCTGACAACCTGTCACTACAGCGATATCCTTACAAATCCATCTTGAATAACCCTCAAAACTTTGTCAGACGTGGCGGAACGACCTTTGTTTAGGTCGTTTACGCTCTGCCTACCCCATTAGGGATTAAGGCATGATTATATGTATGTATGTATTATTAATTCGTGGTTGCAAAAATCACGACTTAACTAATAAAAGTCTATACCCGTCATTGTCTGTCGTGACAGAGCAGAAAGGAACGCTAATCTTGGTCAAGATTTAGTTAAGTCGTTCTTCCATGCTGGTCTTGGAGCGAGAGAAAAACATAGAATGTGCCAGCTGCATTTCCTCCCGAGCATGCTATAAAAACTGGGGATCTGAGGGCTTTTGTATTTTGCAATTTAGGCAATATACCTACCTACAAATCTATCTTAAATAACACTCAAAACTCTGTCAGTCGTGGCGGAACGACCTTTGTTTAGGTCGATTATCCCTAGCCCATTAGGGATAAAGGCATGATTATATGTTTGAATATTACTTAAACATGAATCCCCCGAACGTCTGGAAGAAACATGACTGAAGAAGCAGAAAAAATAAGAACAATAAATAACTTTACCCTTGGAGTTGGAAACGTCAAGAATTTTTTGTACAAAGTTCGCCGCTGTAAAAATAAATAGATTGTTTTTTTGTTTATATTTAGGTACATATACGGAGTGTAAGGGACAGCGTCCCGCACACTGATAGGGGTCAGTCACTCAGTCAACGATACCACAGAATATATAATAGTACTACATACGATTCCTTCCATGCTGGTCTGGGAGAGATAGAAAAACATAGAATGTTCCAGCTACCCTTCCTCCCGGGCATTCTGTAGAAGTCAGCAAAAGGGACTCGAGGGCTACAGTGTATTGTAATTTAGGCGATGGGCTGACAACCTGTCACTATAGCAATACACTTTTCAATCTAAAATTGCCCTCAATTTTTGTCAGACGTGGCGATACCGCCTTTTACGAGGCGTTTATCGCTCTGCGTACCCCGTAAGGGATAAAGGCGTGATTTTATGTATGTACTACATACGATACTGAACAATATCCACCAAGAATTTTTTTCAGGAAGTGAAAATAAAAATTGGCTTTTCCATACAAAATGTCCACCTCGATTAGACAATTTGTACCTGTTAATCAGTTATTATAATATATTGGGAGTGAAAATAAAACAAAGAATTTGCCAGCTGCATCTCCTCCTGAGCATGCTGTTAAAACCAGATAAGGGATGGGCTGACAACCAGTCACACCGTTTATTTAGGTCGTTGACGCTCTGCTTACCCCATTAGGGATAAGGCGTTCTGTGACGTGATGTTCGGTGGCTAAAAAATAGATGTTCGTTGACCTCGATTCGATTTGCCGGCTAAAACTAAAATTAAAATCTATTTGTCACTTTCAGACTAAAAACATTGGAAAAGGACAGGAGATTTATTCTCTCCGGTAATCCAGCGGACAAACTGTAAAACCTTAGAGTATAAATCGCTTGTCCTTTTTCAATTTTATTATTTTGAAAGTGACTGACAGATTTAATTTTAGTTTTAGCAGGTCAAGCCCATTGTAATCTTAATTACTTGTTTTTCTAAATAAATTACATAACCTTAAGTACCTTTATATTATGCTGTGGTTGAGATCGTAGCTAAAAAAAATATATTATAATAAATTTAACATCGTTTTAGCGTTTTTTTTAACTTAGACAAAGAGAGGGATTTGACTTGAAGAAGCCATTTTTTTGGCACACCAGGTCAGTTCCCTTGATTTTCCATGTGCTGCCAGGGGTCTGATCTTTATATCGGAACTGGAAGAGGCAAGGCGTCACTTTTGACAGATTTTTTTATAGAAATTAACGTCACCGTGACAACTGTAAAAAGCTGGGCTGTGCTGATGTAAAATACTTCAATTCAATTTCTTTTATATGGCGCTTTCAATGTAAAATTCTTCATAAAATGTGTTTGCCACCGCCTCGACTCTATCTTTATACCGTGCGCCTTAAGGAGTGAACAGAGATGCGACGGTGGCGCGATCAGTTTAAATCAACTATGCCGAAGTACAAACATTTTCATTATAATTTTTTTTATTAACTAATTATCTATATATTATATAATCCATCATATGATATGTTGCAACACGCAAAAAAGAAGACACCACCAATAGACCAAAAAGGTTTTCTTTTCATTAGTTGAAAAAATGGCTTTTGCATACAAAATGTTCACTTCGATCAGACAATTTGATTTGGAAAGCCATTTCTTTTTCATATCCTGAAAAAGGTCCTGCTGATAGTTGTACAGTGTCGTTGACTGAGCAACCCCTATCAGTTTGCGAGACGCTGTCCCATAATTTGTAATGAGTATTTAAGCTTGTTGTTACAAATGTGCTAAAACTGGGTATGATGGAATGAATATTTTGGATTATTAAATGAAGAAGAATTAGTTGCAATACGCTAGTTTTCTATTAGTCAATTCATTTTTTTTTAGGAAATGTCAAAAACGCTATTTTGTATCAAAACAGCGAGTTATGACATCACACCTTGGTAAATTTTGTACCGCAATAAATTCTAGATATTTTTAACTCGTTTATTTAATCTAAATGCGCATTTTTTTTTAATGATTAATGAGTACTAGTTACAATCTTTTAGCCACCAGTTTTAAGTATAAACTTTATTTTTTTTTTTCAACATGCTTACTCTCGCGAAACGAAAATTATTCATGATAATGTTTGTATTTCAGGCACTTGATTTACAACTGATGACGCCACCGTCGCAGCTCTGTTCGCCCCTTCAAAGGGTTGAATAATACATACTGATTTTAATGATTCCTGCTCAGCTCGCATCTGGAAGAAAATAGGTATTATTGAATATATATACATACTATCACGCCTGTATCTCTAATGGGGTAGGCAGAGCGTCAACGACCCAAATATAGGTCGTTCACGTCTGACAAGTTTTGAGGGTTATTTAAGATAAATCTGTACATTGCTGTAGTGACAGGTTGTCAGCCCATCGCCCAAATTGCAATATACCGAAACCCTCGGATCCCTTAGCCGGTTCCTACAGCATGCCCGGGAAGAAATGCAGCTGGCAAATTTTATGTTTTTCTTTCGCTCCCAGGCCAGCATAGAAGAAACCTCTTACCCTCATCATACGTAGAATTTGCTGCTGTTGAACCCGTCTCTGTCAAATAATAGTAAATTTAAATATGACATACTGGAAGTAACAAAAATTGCCGGCCATAAATTAGGGTGTGATTCTACCAATGTAACTGAACAACTTTCCCCAAGGAACCGAGGTCGGAATATATGAAAAAAGAATATCCCCTACCATACAAATTGAATCGAGCATATTTTTTTTAGTATATATTCTTACGTATGTCAGTGCTTTGGAAGGCACGTTAAGCCGTTGGGCCCGGTTAATATCGTTTAATACCATAGATATTAGTCCTTAAGCCATTTCAGAGGCCAGTGCTGAGCATTGGCGGCTTGAAAACTGACCTAATCTAGGATTGGGTCTGGTTTCCCTTCTGGGTTGCGGAGGTCAGATGGCAGTCGCTCTGTGTAAAAACCAGTACCCTCGTTCAATCCCCTAGATTAGGTAGCCGACCCCGTGAGATACGGGATAAGGCTAGGCAGATGATGATATTCTTACGTATGTTCCTTAAGAATTGTTGTTCAGGGTCTGGGTGTTCTTTGTGTGTATGTCCATGGCAGGGAATCCTAGTGGGGGCTATGACTGTGATCGTGTTTTTTATGGGTAGAATCACACTTTCAGTTATTTTGTAACTCCCGATATCCTAAATTAACAATTTTTGGACTTTGATCCTGCGACTTTCAGAATGATGTACTATCGCTTCGGAAGTTAGTTATATACATACATACATACATAAAATCACGCCTTTATCCCTTACGGGGTAGGCAGAGCGTCAAACTCCTCGTAAAAGGCGCTTTCGCCACGTCTGACAAAAATTGAGGGCAATTTTAGATTGTAATGTGTATTGCTATAGTGACAGGTTGTCAGCCCATCGCCTAAATTACAATACACTGTAACCCTCGAGTCCCTTTTGCTGACTTCTACAGCATGCCCGGGAGGAAGGGCAGCTGGAACATTCTAGTTTTTCTATCTCTCCCAGTCCAGCATGGACGAAACAGTGAAATAGTTATATACATACATATAATTACGCCTTTTTCACTAATGGGGTAGGCAGAGCGTAAACGACCTAAACAAAGGTCGTTCCGCTACGTCTGACAAAGTTTTGAGGGTTATTTTAGAAAGATTTGTAGGTATATTGCTGTAGTGACAGGTTGGCAGCCCGTCGCCTTAATTACAGTGTACTGAAACCCTCGGATCCCTCAGATGGTTGTTACAGCATGCCCAGGAGGAAAAGCAGCTGGCACTTTCTATGTTTTTCTCTCGCTCCCAGGTCAGCATACAAGTAAGTTTCTACCGGGTTTCATAGACATTTTATGTTGGATTGGAAATATGGAGTGAGTATTCCATTTTCTTGGTTTATAAATACTCACTCGAGCTTCCTTTTCTAGGTCGAAACGTCTAAATGCGATCTGAAAATTACGTTTTTTTTCACTTTGGTGTCAATTTCGGTAAACATTTTTCTTATGGGCGGTTTACATTAGGACAGTTGTAAGTGCATTGCATAAGTTGGCAAGTTGGCTTTCAAGTTGGTAAGTTGGCTTTCAAGTTGACGTTTACACGGTTCCAGTACCCAGTTCTATTTTGAGTCAAGTTGAATGGCAAATTGAACTTCAACTTGAAAGCACACTGTTAGAACCGTTTACACGTTTCAAACTATCGACTATATTTACAGCTTGAACCGTTTAAACCGGCTTTAGCCACATTTGACATATAAAAAAGAATAAAAATGACACCCAGTATTTCAAATGCTCTAAATATGGATCCTACGCAAAAAAGTAATAATTTCTAAGTTACCTTTCCATTCTGCGAATAAAAAGATAAAGAGATTAAAACAAATAATTACTAGAGACTGACAGTTTGAGTTCGTATCAGAAATCATTTCAGTACGCAAGCCTGTCAAATCAAAGTCAAAGTCAAATCATTTATTTCCAAATAAATTCCTAAGAACACTTTTAGAAAGTCACAAGCGAGTCTATTACAAAGAAAATTAAATTATATCTATGTCACAAAATAAAATTAAACTATATCACAATGAAGAAGAAGCATAAGAAACTCGCACTTTGCGCCCCTCCCTTTGTTTTATCTTATTCTTACTTAGGCCCGTATTTATAATCAGCTTTCAAGAATAACAGCGACGTTAGGTTCGTAACAGAAATGTCATTTCAGTACAAAAAATGGCCTAAAATATGATAATGATCATACATACATACCTAAAGTCACGCGTTTATCCCTTACGGGGTAGGCAGAGCGTAAGACGCCTGGTAAAAGCGCTTTGCCACATTTGACGAATTTTAGATTGTAATGTGTATAAAGGTCATTTTTATACCTATTTTATTACTATACATATATTATGGGTACGATCCTACATTCTGTAGAACTATAAGTCATCTCCCTAGCCTTCATCGGCTACCTTATCTAGGGGAGGGTACAAAGAGCGACTGCCATCAGACCTCCGCAACCCAGAAGGGAAACCAGACCCAATTCTAGATTAGGTCAGAGTTTTCAAGCCGCCAATGCTTAGCACTGGCATCTGACATGGCTTAATGACTAATATCTACGACCAACGGCTTAACGTGCCTTTCGAAGCCCGGAAAAAGCGCCAAATAAACGTACATTTTATAGAACTATAAATGTTCCAATAAATTGAGGATTTACTTACAAGTATGAACACGTTCTTTTCCACGTCCTTAAATAAAGATGATAAAAACGACATTTTATTCATCGCAATTAAAGGTATTTATTAACAAAATACAAGAAAATTGGCCATCTTCATAAATATACATACATACATACATATAATCACCTACCCCATTAGGGATAATGGGGTAGGCAGAGCGTAAACGACCTAAACAAAGGCCATTCCGCCGCGTCTGGCAAAGTCTTGAGGGCCATTCAAAAAAGATTTGTACGTATATTGCTATAGTGACAGGTTGTCAGCCCATCGCCCAAATTACAATATACTGAAACCCTCAGATGCCTTAGCTGGTTTTTACAGCATGCACGGGAGGAAATGCAGCTGGCACATTCTTTGTTTTTCTCTCACTCCCAGTCCAGCATGGAAGATTCATAAATATATTTGACAATATTTGAATATAATTTATATATTGTATCTATAGTATTTCCAACTCAGTTTTAGAGTAAAGGTAAACAAAGTTTCATGTCTTTAATCGAAGATCTTGTTTCTAAAATAAGTTTTAGATATTAGATATGACAACATAATGAAATAGTTGGTTTAGTAATTTAACTAACTTGCCGACACCTATAATTTATTTTAGTAATGTGGTTTTGAATAAATAGACGTGAAACTTTGTTTACCTTTATTCTAAAACTGTGTTGGAAATACTATATGCTTTCATTAATTGAATGTTTTTACTAAACTTCACTAGAAAGAGCTACTTTTGTAAATCATAAAGATTTTACCCGACATACATACATACATAAAATCAAGCCTTTATCCCTAATGTGGTAAGCAGAGCAAAAACGACCCAAACAAAGGTCGGTTCGCCACGTCTGACCAATTTTGAGGGTTATTTCATTACAGATGATGATGTATTTTGCTATAGTGACAGGTTGTCAGCCCATCGCCTAAATTGCAATACACTGAAACCCTCGAATCCCTTAGCTGGTTTTCACAGCATACCCGGGAGGAAATGCAGGTGGAACATTCTATGTTTTTCTATCACTCCCAGTCCAGCATGGAAAATTTAAATTTTACCCGAACTTACAATAAAAATTAAAAACTCTGTTTTCAGAAATTTGCTTTAATAGATGAACTTTGAGGCCTGGAATGAACCATTCTTCAACTTACCGTTACTACATACGGAGTGGGATCTGGTCCTGGAGGGAAAATTACATTAGGTCCTGCAACTTCCTGTAATTGAAAAAATAATCGGATTCACTAAATAAAAATAAACAATGTTAAACATTATTTTATAAACCAGTCATTTAAGGCTAAGGTCCTTTTATTAACTTTAAAAGAGAACGGGTGTGAATCAATGATATATTAAGAGAGATACATTACGTTCATACTGCACGCACATTTTAATCGTTCCGCGACACATATACATACATATTTATAACATTGCATATCTAAACAAACGCTGAGTGCGACACAAAATAGGCAAAGCGTAAGAGTGAAACAGATACCTATTTGTAATCAGTGCAGTATTGAATATAATTTAACTTTTTTTCTCACTTCGCAGCTCGCAGCTCGACTGCCTAAACTGATCACAATTAGGACCATATGACGGCACGAGTTTCGCGCGTTGGTCACGTAGCTACCTATTTATAATATCATTGGTATGAATAATATAAATAGGGTGCCTGGTAGAAATAGCTGCTTTAGCAATAATGCCGCCTATACTGTCACGTTTGTTTCTTTTTTATGTCTGTTGAATGTGTTTCTTTATTCAATAAATAATTTTGTATTGTATTGAATGAAAAGACCTCATAAAAATCTTTATTCTGGTGCTCTATCTAGTCTAATCTAAGGCTCATATTTATAAAGCGATCTCAAGATTGAGAGCAATATTATGTATGGATTTAACAGGCTGTATTGTACTGACATAACATTTCTGATAGAAACTCAAACCCGCTGTCACTCTTGAGAGTTGATTATAATTACGGGCCTAGATAGTAAAAACTCACAATTTTCGTGTGCCACCGTCATGGCTTTAAGGTAATTATGTCGCCGATATAGCATTTTTGCCAATAATTATACAATGCAATACAAAATTCTTTATTGCACAAAGAAACACATACAACATAAATAAAAAGGAACAAACGTGACAGTACAATATAGGCGGACTTATTGCTAAAGCAGCAATTTCTACCAGGCAACCTTTGGTTACAGAAATTGTACAAGCAGAAAGCGGGATAGCGCATATTACTATATATAATACTCAGACAATATTTACACACTATTAAATAAATATTTCAATAAAATATACTGATACATATCTTATGATAAACTAATACATAATATATGCTACATAAGATAGGATACTCTATGTTATATGTAAGAGAAATTGGTAGATAGAATATCACTATATATACTTAAAAATTAGACAAAATAATACTTATAAATTAGACAGCTACACATTAAACATTGCTGGTTTCTATTTTATAAACAACTTTATCAATATCGGTGGAAACTAATAGTCTTATCTTATCTTATATACATACATACATACATAACGTCACGCCTCTTTCCCGGAGGGGTAGGCTGAGATCACATCCTTCCATTTGCTACGATGATCCTTGCAAACTTCTTTCGCTTCATCTACATTCATCAATCTTTATATGCACGCTCGTCGGTTTATCTTATATAGCCGTTATATTGTCCCACTACAATAGTAACTTACATTATTTATTTCTAAATTTTGTGCTTGTGCCGAGCCCCCGTTCTGAAAAGAATTGAAGAAGTGTAATAATTTAAGTTAAAAATTGTATTTCGTTTATAAATAAATGTTTCCTTTGTTTTTTCCATGCTGGACTGGGAACGTAAGAAAAACATAGAATGTGCTAGCTACATTTCCTCCCGGGCATTCTGTAAAAACCAGCTAAGGGATCCGAGGGTTTCAGTATATTGCAATTTAGGCGATGGGATGACAATCTGTCACTACGGCAATATACCTACAAAACTATCATAAATAACCCTCAAAACTTTGTCAGACGTGGCGGAACGACCTTTGTTTAGGTCGTTTACGCTCTGCCTACCCCATTAGGGATAAAGGTGTGTTTATATGTATGTATGTTTCTTTTGAATAACAATTACAATGGTTCCTGCTTGAGCGCCTCCGGGCTGAAAAAAACAACATACGAGTATTTTTACATTCAATTTTATATTTTTATTTAATGTTTTATTTTGCACGATTTTTCTTAAATTTGTTACTCTAAAATAGGTAATACTTTTAACTTACAAAAAAACTAGGAGGTGGACTTATATACGGGGGCTGGAACTAATATTTTTTTAATTAATTAAGTTAAAGTTTAGTGTAAAGTTAGGCAGTTTGGCCTTTGCGATGGCTGTGAGAGAAAACGAAACGCATCGGTTCGTCGTCTGTTTCGTTTTCATTTCGACTCATCAGATGCGGAAGTGTTGTTCCTAAAGAGTTGGATTCCGTTCCGACCCAAGCAAGCTAATCACGTAGGAGCGAAGCACTTGCAAACCAACCGTGTTGCGGACACTTCCGCATCTGATGAGTCGTAATGAAGACGAAACAGTGGTCAACAAACGACGAACCGATGCGTTTCGTTTCCTCTCACAGTCATCACAAAGGCCAAAGTGCCTTTACACTAAACATTGCATTATCTCGACAGGGATACACGTGGGAAAGGGACCCCTTGCGGGGAGGACCACTCTGAGGAGATCATGCTTGACGGCTGCTCCTAAAGAGTTTGATTCCGTTTTGATCCAAACAAGCTAAGCTGATAACATAAGAGCGAAGCACTTGAAAACCAACTGTAATGCGGACACTTCCGCATCTGATGAGTCGAAATGAAGACGTAACTGTGGTCAACAAACGGCGAACTGATCGTTTTCTCTCACAGTCATTATAAAGGCCAAAGTGTCTTTACACTAGGTAAAATATCTTTTATGCACATTTAAAATTTTGTTGACAGATTGAGTTTCTGTCGCATTTATAGTATTTAATAATATATTTGACAAAATTAAGGGTAAAATATTTTTTAATAGGGATTTACTATTAATGTCTTACCCCGCAATTTGGCCCGCAAGAAGGCTAAAATTTTACGAAAAAAGTACCTATTTAGTTTGAACTATTATTACAGAATAATACGGAGTGTAAGGGACAGCGTACTACAAACTGATAGGGGTTGGCCAGTCAACCAAACTGAATAACTATAACCAGGATTTTTTTTCATGAAATGAATATTGCATACAAATTATACAATCGAGGTGGTCATTTTGTATGGGAGGTAAAAATTTTTTTTAGTTTCTTGAAAGAATTTCCTGCTGTAATTTATACAGTTTCGTTGACTGAGCAACCCCTATCAGTTTATGGGACGCGGTCTCTTACACCAGATAGTAAAAAAAAACACTAGTGACTCTGCATAGATATTTCATCATCTTTCTAGCTTTATCCCGTATCTCACGAGGTCGGCAACCTCATTTCTCTAGATTATAAATTATTGAACGACGGTATTGGTTTTTACACAGAGTGAGTGCCATCTGACCTCCGCAACCCAGAAGGGAAACCAGACCCAATCCTAGATTAGGGTCAATGCTTAGCGCTGACATCTGACGTGGCTTAACGACCAATATCTACGGTATTAAACGATATTAACCGAGACCAACGGCTTAACGTGTCTTCCAAAGCACAGAAAAAGCGCCGAATAAACGTATAAAGCGGTGGTTATTAGTGTGCGGGCGTGATTGTATGCATATAAATTTGTCAGAAGAAGAAGAAAACTACCTCCTTGGTCTAGCGGTTAGAGCCATGGGCTTACGATCCAGAAGTCCTGCGTTCGATTCCCAGAAGGGGGACACAAAATTAATATTTGTCAATTTATCACTTGGTGAGATTTACCTCAGTTTGGTTAGGACAATGCATGCTGAATCCACCTGATTGTCTGGAAGAAAACGGAATCTGTGCATCGGAGGACATGTTAAGCCGGCAATCCCGGTCACTGTTTCTAATAGTGTTCGTTATAGGTCGATGTTGCTCCACGCCTTCGGATTTCTTCACGTCGGCATCGAGGCTGAGCCTCACGAGCGTGGTCTCTTTCCGTTGCCTGTTACTACAGGCAGGTCATTGGGTTGCTTAAAGCTTGAAGTCAAATCCGGGTACGCAGGAGAGTTTCACGCCGTGGCGAGATCGAGCCAGCCGGGTGATTCCCCGTGGGGGGAGGCCCAGCTGGCGACCTCAAGCTCACGGCGGCTCGCTCGTCCTGGGGTCAGTCCTTGTGTCTGGCCCACGATCCTGACTACTCGACGTGGAGTAGTGGATGTGGGCAGGCAGTTTGTTGGCCGCGTCAGCGATGCATTGCAGCACCACCCTGAGCAGCCATCTGTGGGGGTCTGAGGTCCTCCAGAGCGGCCGGCTGGCCGGTCATGGAGGAAAGAACCTTCAGGCCCCTCTCGATTATACTGGTGGCATCGTCGCCAATGCGGATTGCCACCAGGATTTCCGTGAGGATCCTAACCGCCTCTGTTAGGACCCTGTCCCATTCTGGGACGGCTGCTCGTTGGCTCTTTTGACTTAGAGCCCGCTGGTGTTTCGGCATCTCCCCCTGAGGAATACCCTGAGGGGGGGCGCCGACTACTTCCAGTGGGCCCGTGGGTGGCTTGCGACGCGGCTGGTCCGGTTTTCCCGCGTCTTTTTGAGGAGCGGCTCGCTTTCTCCGTCTCCTCGGCCTCCTCTTCCGCTTCGTCTCGCCGGCTGGATCGTTGGCGGCCGCCATGAGAGTGGTCGCCGCGTTCGACTCTCTCTGCGGTGCCGCCTCCTTCCTTTTCGGCTCGACGGGCTTCGTGAGGAGCGCTGTGCCCGCTCTCTTGTTCCGCACTTCGCGGCGAAGCACGGAGCAATCGAGACTGTTGGCGGGGTGGGGTCCGCCACAGTTTGCGCACGTTGCGGGTTCCGTGCGCGGCCTCTTGCAGTCCTTTGCGACGTGCTGCTCGCCGCATTTGACGCAGGCCAGCTTCCGGTGACAGTGCGAGGAACTGTGGCGGAACAGCTGGCAACGGTGGCACTGGCGTCGTCCTCTTGCCACGCCAACCCTCGATCTTCACGCCGGGCATACAGAGCAGCTCTGTGATGTTGTATAGTCCCGGGGTGAGGGCTGGCGTTCGGGTCAGCTGGGCGAAGAATATGCAGCCTGGGCTTCCACGGCGCGCGTTTATCGGCCGGACGTAGTCGACTGGGTAGCCCAGACTAGTCATTTCTTCGGCGATTGCTTCAGGGTCGGCATCGGCAGGCAAGCCTCGGATGGCGATCTTCAGCGGTTTCTGACTCGGCATGGCGTACGCGAACCAGGATATTCCGGCACCGGACTTCTCCAGCCCTACGAAGTAGCGCTGGTAAGCACGGAATTCATGTTCCGTTTTCGCAAGGAATCGGAAGCCTTTCCCGTATGGGCGCACGTTAGGTGCGTGGCCCAGGGCTTCTTTAAGCATCCTCATGTGGGAACTCCAGTCTGGGAGATGGTCCACCACAATGGGAGGGAGCTTCTTTCCTCTGCATAGGTTAGTGGCGGGAGGCACTACTATCTTCGGCAGAGGAGGCATGCGCTGGGACGACGGCGGGGTTATATTAGCCGCAGCGGCGTAGGAGACGCTCGGCTGCGGGGGTGACGTCTCCATGTCGTCTAGCGATGGCATGGAGAGAGGCGGCGTGTTTCTAGGCATCGGGACAGGGCGGGCCCCCTGCGGAGGCGTCGGAGTCCCCGATGACGAGGAGGTGGCGGGGTGTAGCCGCTTACCAGCGCGCGTGTCGCTCTGCACACTGGCACACAAGACAGCTGCACTCTCCCTAAGGGCGTCCAGGGCTGCGTGCCTTGCGGCGGCGCGCTGGGCGGCGGCGGCGTCTAGTTGGGGCTGCTGTCGTTCGGGCAGCGGAGGCAGGGGCGGAAACGGCGGCAGAGAACGGGCGGCCGCAAAGGCCGCAGCGGAGGTCTCGCCGGCGTCGTTTCCGGGCGTCGTGGTGGTCGACGGTGGGCGCGACCAAGGGCGCAGCGCGAGGATGCGCTACAGCGTCGAACGGGGGCTCGTAGGCTGGTACACCTTCTTGGTGGGCCGCCTACGGCTGGATTTCGAAGGGGTGACCGACATAGGTGGGCGTCGAAAGAAAGCGAATAAGCCTGGTTCGCGCAGTGCGTAGCCTGCCCCCGGGGCGGGCAACAACTACCGTTACCCCCCGGTGATTCCCGCTGGTGGGAGGCCGGGGTTGAATGGCACGAGTAGAAGTCACCCGCGACGACCGAGGGTAGGCAGAGTCGCGAAAAGTGAGGGTACTTAGGGATCACCCAAAGTACCCCACAAAACAGAACGTGCCTACCCCGTAAGGGATAAAGGCGTGATTTTATGTATGTATTTGATAAATTGCCAAATAACAACTTTGTGACCTCCGGATCGTAAGCCCATGGCTCTGACCTCTAGAACACGGAGGCAGTTAAATAAAATAGAAAAAGTACCTACATAGAACTGTGGAGGAGGATATTGCCTGCGTACTGGATCCGGTACTGGTATCGGTAAAGACTAGAAAACAAATGTTTTTATTTTTACAATCTTCCAAGCAAGATTAAAAACAATAGAAAAAAAACAATCTGCTTCACTTCCCGGGAATACTGTAGAAATCCGTAGAGGGAGGCGAGGGTTTCGGTATATAGAAAAACATAGAATGCTCCAGCTGCTTCTATTTCCGGGCATAGTGTAGGAATCCGTAGAAGGAGGCGAGGGTTTCGGTATATAGAAAAACATAGAACGCTCCAGCCTAGAGAGAGGCGAGGATTTAATTATATAGAAAAACATAGAATGCTCTAGCTGCTTCTATTGACGGGCATAGTGTAGGAATCCGTAGAGGAAGATGAGAGTTTGGGTATGTTGCAATCCAGGCGGAAGGTTGACAACCTATCATTATAGAAAAACACCGTACATTCTTTGACTGAGGTGGCGAAAACTGCATCTATTTACGAGTTTTTTATGTATTTATCTCACGGCCTTGTGTCCTATGACGAACTCACGCACACAACGGCAATGTTAAAATAACATGTTAACATTGTTAAGTCAATATTGTATGGCATGCTGTAAAAACCAGCTAAGGGATCCGAGGGTTTCAGTATATTGTAATTAGGCGATGGGCTGATAACCTGTCACTACAGCAATATACATACAAATCTATCTTAAATAACCCTCAAAACTTTGTCAGACGTGGCGGAACGACCTTTGTTTGGGTCGGTTACGCTCTGCCTACCCCATTAGGGATAAATTCGTGATTATATGTATGTATGTATGTACAAGTATTGCAAAGAGACAGTGACTGTGAGATAAAACAACTACTTTACCTAATGTACTTACGTGGTGATACTGTGCTTCAAGTTTGCCAAAAATAGCCAAAATTACAAAAATAAATAATTTTGAAAAATACATTTTGAAAATATAGGCAGAAAGGAAATACCGCCTGTCTTACACTAAAACTGGCTTTATTTTAACTCATATAGTACGTAATTTATTTATTATACTATTGTCAAATAATATCGACTATTATTTTAATAAACATGAGTATAAAATTTTTATTACAGTTGTCAAATATATTTTATTACTATTAATATTGTGTACGATGCCTTTATTTTTATAATAAATTGCAAATTATTTTCGACTTCTGATTTAATGTTTGAATTTTATGTTTATTTTGTGGAATGATGCCTAGGCCAGCGGATATAAATATATTATGACAGCTGAAGTGTATGTTGCATTTAAAAAATACATACATACATATAATCACGCCTTTATCCCTAATGGGGTAAGCAGAGCTTAAACGACCTAAAAAGATGTGAAGTGATTTAATAATCATATTTATACTCAACACTTGTCGCATTGTAAGAAAATTTCTACAGGTCGATACAGCACACCCTAATGAAACCGCAAATCAAAACGATGTTCACTTGGCTTAGGCCCGTAACATCAGAAAACCGGCACTTTGAGGCCGAGATGGAATTGTTCCAAAAAACAAAAATTATAATAATAATTTATATATGCATGTATGTATTTTTTTAATGCAAAGTACACAAGTTACTTCCATGCTGGACTGGGAGAGATAGAAAAACATAGAATGTTCCAGCTGCCCTTCCTCCCGGGCATGCTGTAGAAGACAGCAAAAGGGACTCGAGGGTTACAGTGTATTGTAATTTAGGCGATGGGCTGACAACCTGTCACTATGGCAATACACATTACAATCTAAAATTACCCTCAATTACACTGCGTTACAAATGAAAAAAAAAATTTAGTACCCGCTTTGAAATGTCATGTTTTCTTATGAATACTTATAGTTTATTAAAAATACATACAAAATTTCCATTCATCACGTCTCATTTTTCTTCCATAAGAATGTGCCAAATTTTACTAAAAATTTAAATGCTAAAACATATTTTAAAGAAAATTAGTTAAATCAACCAGATTTTTACACATTAACCAAGTTCAATTTTATCATTAAGGTTAAAAAAAACAAAAAAAAACATTATAAAAAGTTTTAACACAAAAGATCGCAAAACTTTAACTTTTTCTTTTGTTTTTTGAATGATCTTCTCGTTTTAAACGCCAGAAGCTATCGCCTAGCATAGTTGTGTCCCAACGCCCTTGAAATCGTTCTTCAAGCTTCTTTACATCCTGGTGGAACCTCTCACCTTGCTCATCACTGACTGCACCAAGATTAGATGGGAAAAAAGAAAAGTGAGAATGAAGGAAGTGAATTTTTAACGACATTCTGCAACCCAACTTTTTATATGCTTCTAACATGTCGTCAACTAGCTTTTTCGCATTTTCGGCCCTGTGATTCCCTAAAAACCCTTTAATAACTGCTTTCAGCGATAACCAGGCATCAAGTTCCTTGTCAGTAAGCTTTTTCTCAAAATTTGGGTCTTTCATCAATGTGCGTATTTGTGGTCCTACAAATATTCCTTCTTTGAGTTTTGCATCACTTAACTTTGAAAATACTGTTTTTAAATATAAAAAGCCATCTCCCTCTTTATTCATAGCCTTCACAAAATTTTTCATCAAACCAAGTTTTATGTGGAGTGGTGGTAAAATTACATTTTTAGGATCTATCAATGGTATATGTTTCACATTAGATTTTCCACAAACAAACTCTGATCTTTCTGGCCATACTCTTGTAGTATAGTGCTTTTCTGTGGCTCTGCTGTCCCACATACAAAGAAAACAACAGTATTTAGTAAATCCACCCTGTAATCCGAGCAAAATAGCTATAACTTTGAGATCAGCGCATACTTTCCAGCCAAAATCTTTGTATTTTATTAAATTTAATATGGCTTTCATATTTTCGTACGTTTCTTTTAAAACAGTTGAATATGCTATTGGTACTGACGCATACTTATTGCCATTGTGCAGCAATACCGCTTTCAGACTTGTTTTTGAACCATCAATAAATAAACGCCAGTCTTGTGTTTCGTAAGGAATGCTTAACTCACTAATCAAAGTTTCTATATCGTTACAGTAACATATGTTTTCAAAAGTTGAATAAAATGAAGCCAGCTCTTTATTACGTTTTCGTTGCACAGTCACGTTTGTGTTAGGAGCCAACAAATTCCACTCTTTTAGCCTAGATCCTAGTAATTCAGCTTGCCTAATCGATAAATTTAAGTCTCTTATCAAATCATTTAATTGATTTTGATTTATCAGACGTGGACGGCCAAGAGAACTTGTTGAAGGTAAAAACTCAGGATCTTCGCTGTCTCCGTCATTATATTCTATAACATTTGACAAATCGGGCTCTTCTGTAATCTCAATTTGATATTTGGAGGGAGGTAAAGGAGGAGGCATCTCTTCACTGTGAGGTACTGGTTTCGACATTGAAGGAACGTCAGGGTACTTGATGTTATGCTTGATTTTCTTTGTAAAACCACGTATGTCAGTCAAGCAAAAGTAGCAATCATTGAAATGATTACTAGGTTCACGCCATAATGCTGGTACGGCAAATGGCATTTACGTCTTGTTTCCATTCAACCAAGATATCAGAGTAGCATAGCACGAAACACAAAAAAACTTTGGTATCCATGGTTTATCTTGATTAATACCACGCCCAAAATATAGTAAATATGCACTTCTCACTTTTTTGGAAACATTTTTTGTTTGTGACTTCACAATATACTGTCCGCAAACATAACAAAACTTATTTGGTGCATTTAAGCAGTTGCGACGACCACTTAGTCCAGTATTCATAATGGATTTCCAAAGAAATATGTACGAATATATCGACGTTAATTATAATGACTACTAAACAAAACAAAATAATAAAAAAGTACAACACATCAAAAATGGTAACTATTTCGTTTACGCCTAAAGTGAGGGTAATAGAAAAAATAATTTGGCATGTACCTCGAAAACTAGACGTGATAGATACCACATATGTTTGGAACATTTAATCTGTGACTCATTAGCTATTCATTCCAGCTAACACTTACGTGGGTACCAAAATCGTGTAACGCAGTGTTATTGTCAGACGCGGCGAAAGCGCCTTTTACGAGGCGTTTAACGCTCTGCCTACCCCGTAAGGGATAAAGGCGTGATTTCATGTATGTATGTATGCAAAGTACACATGATCTGTCATAATATATTTTTATATGATGGGCGCTGGCCTAGGCATACAAATAAATGTATTATTTTCATTTCACATAATAGAATGCTGGACTGGGAGCGAGAGAAAAACATAGAATGTGCCAGCTGCTTTTCCTCCCGGGCATGCTGTAAAAACCAGCTAAGGGATCCGAGGG
The DNA here is from genome assembly GCA_949820665.1 of Scrobipalpa costella. Classification (NCBI taxonomy): domain Eukaryota; kingdom Metazoa; phylum Arthropoda; class Insecta; order Lepidoptera; family Gelechiidae; genus Scrobipalpa; species Scrobipalpa costella. The sequence continues at coordinate 10,164,632 of OX463319.1, read as the reverse complement.
TTTCGGTATATTGTAATTTAGGCGATGGGCTGACAACCTGTCACTACAGCAATATACCTACAAATCTATCTTAAATAACCCTCCAAATTTGTCAGACGTGGCGAAACGACCTTTGTTTTGGACGTTTACGCTCTGCCTACCCCATTAGGGATAAAGGCGTGATTATATGTACATACATATAATCACGCCTTTATCCCTAATTATTATACATACATACATATGTATGTATAATAGAAAAACACCAAATTGCTCCGCAAGGCGGCTCTACTACTCTCTTCTCTTCTCTTCTCTGCTCTTTGACTTTCAATGGTATTTTCAGCTAGGCTTTTTTATTTATTTATTAGTATTATTTGCACCTATGAAGCAGCTAGAAACGTAATGTAGAGAAGATTATAAATTATAAAAGTATTAATATTCATATTCGTTTATTTACTTCATGTGGTTTAAAATGGTGTTACTTCACTACATAGTATAAAACAAAGTCGCTTCATCTGTCCCTATATCCCTATGAATGCGTAAATCTTTAAAACTACGCAACGGATTTTGATGCAGTTTCTTTAAATGAATAGAGTGATTCAAGAATAAGATTTATATGTATAATACATGCATAATATAGTAGAGAAACACTTATAATTTCCGTGCGAAGCCAGGGCGGGTCGTTAGTATAATATATTGTGCTCCTATGACCCTGTTAGGGCACTGCAAAATACGACCAGGATTTAACATTTAATTTTGTACAACTGTATTCACAACCAAATTCAACAATCTGTACTTTTGTTTTTATATTGTGCAAATACTGTTTTATGAATAAATTTTATTATTATTTGCAGTCCATGACATCCGTTGTCTAGTACGGCCAGCTAGGGTGGTTGTAGGACGTATTTCCTGTAAATCACTTCTAGGCTGTTCGGTAGGAGTGGGTGTTGTTAATTGGCGTCTATTACGCATTACATTCGTGTTGTCTGTAACGGGCGCAGGGTGGATTGAAGGTTCCTCCTGCGTAACGTCAACAGACGGCGATCGAATTCGGCGAATTATTATTATTATTAAATGTACATTCAAAATAAATTATCTTGAATAACATTTATTATTTTTGTATCAATATACTACAAGACTTATACCTACAAACATTATTACTATTTTGCTTCAAAGTAGTACAACCCCGTATCAAGAATACATACATATAATCACGCCTTTATCCCTAATGGGGTAGGCAGAGCGTAATCGAACTAAACAAAGGTCGTTCCGCAACGACTGACAAAGTTTTGAGGATTATTTAAGATATATTTGTAGGTATATTGCCATAGTGACAGGTTGTCAGCCCATCGCCTAAATAACAATATACTGAAACCCTCGGATCCCTTAGCTGACTTTTACAGCATGCCCGGAAGGCAATGCAGCTGGCACATTCTATGTTTTTCTCTCGCTCCCAGGCCAGCATGGAAGAAAAGAATATCAAGAATACATGGGTTTATTAAGTACTTTAGCAAGGAAGGCACGTTAAGCCGTTGGTCCCGGTTAATATCGTTTAATACTGTAGATATTAGTCGTTGAGCCATATCAGAGGCCAGTGCTAAGCATTGGCGGCTTGAAAACTTTGACTTAATCTAGGATTGGGTCTGGTTTGCGGAGATCAGATGGCAGTCGCTCTGTGTAAAAACCAGTACCCTCGTTCAGTCCCCTAGATTTGGTAGCCAACCTCGTGAGATATGAGATAAGGCTAGGGAGATGTTGATGATTAAGTGGTTTAGCAATTGATTGTCCCCAGAACACCTATTAAGGTGAAAAATACTACTTAAGTTGCGTCCCCATTGACAAAAAAAAAACATAATTCACTAGAAACGCAGTGAATCTAAAAACCAGTTCAACAGAATCAAGTTATAGTAATTAAGATATTTCAGAACTTCATAAATTAGCGATTCATAGTTCGTTGTAGTAACAGGAACAAATTAGATTGCGAATAACGGCCACCAATGGCAATTACCTTAAAAAATATCTAAATATGTTTGAATCCATTAAAAAAGAAAATAATATTTTAAAAAACATTAAAACACTATTAAAATTATGCATATCTAACCATAAATAATTAATAAAACCGTTGTTGTTGAAAATGTTCAAATTAGCGAACGAATATTCTGTTTAATAAGATTTGTGTTTTCTAAATTGTTTCATTAGCTGTGACCAATTTAAACAATTAAGTATGTACGTTATCGATACAAAGATAATCGATTTTCAATGGCTATGAAACTAATCGATACATACATACATATAATCACGCCTTTACCCCTTATGGCTAACTGCCTCCGTGGTCTAGTGGCTAGTGCCATGGACTCCCGATCCGGAGGTCCTGGGTTCGATTCCCAGGGGGTAAAACACAAAGTTGATATTTGAGAATTTATCACTTTGTGAATTTTTCCCCAGTTTGGGTAGGACATTGCAGGCTGAATCACCTGATTGTCCGAAAAGAAAAAGATTTCGTGCTTCGGAGGGCACGTTAAGCCGTCGGTCCCGGTCGCTGTCTTTGATAGTGGTCGTTACACAAAACCATGTCAGAGGCCTGATAGTTGTGCTACTAGGCGGTTTAAAAACTCTGACACCAGGGTTCATCGGGTCCATAGACTCGATACCCACTCGACAGAAGAAGAAGACCCCTTATGGGGTAGGCAGAGCGTAAACGACCTAAACAAAGGTCGTTCCGCCACGTCTGACAAAGTTTTGACGGTTATTTAAGATATATTTGTCGGTAGTGACAGGTTTTCAGCCCATCGCCTAAATTGCGATATCCAGAAACCCCCGAATCCCTTAAATGGTTTTTACAGCATGCACGGGAGATGCAGCTGGCACATTCTATGTTTTTCTGTCGGTGACAGGCCAGCATGGAAGAAACTAATCGATCGGTTGCATAATTTTACTACGAATTCTATTCGAAAGATGGCGCTATGGTTGATTTAGAAATACGCAATGAATGGGCATTTTTCCACTAGACGGCACGGCAACGACGAGGCAATGTCCCGGTAACGTCCACTTAGTTCCGTTTTCAACTCACACACGCATGTTTCGTACGAATGCAAAACACATGCAGTTTAGCAGGCCGGCGACAGTACCGGTGGGAATCAATGCCGTGCCCTTGCTGAGCCGTTGCCGTGCCGAAGTGGAAAAGGGCTCCATATAATTTAATTAATTTTCAAAGATTATTTCTTCCACGGTACCGTCGATGATGCCGTGCCGTCGCCGTTGCCGTCGCTTTGCCGTCTAGTCGAAAGACGCCCATAGAGTGATATACTCGTATGATTCTTATCTAGTTAAAGTTTTAATTACTTAGTATTTTCACAGAATAACTAACAGTACTAGTTAGTAAATCACCTCTTTTCGGGGCATTTTTTTATACCTACATATATATAATCACGCCTTTATCCCTAATGGGATAGGCAGAGCGTAAGCGACCTAAATAAAGGTCGTTCCGCCACATATGACAAAATTTTGACGGTTAGTTAAGATAGATGTGTAGGTATATTGCTGTAGTGACAAGTTGTCAGCCCATCGTCCATATTACAATACACTGAAACCCTCGGATCCCTTAGCTGGTTCTTACAGCATGCCCGTGTGGAAAAGCAGCTGGCACATTCTTTGTTTTTCTCTCGCTCCCAGTCTAGCATGGAAGATGTCTGCGGAATGATTGTTCTAAACGCCCATTGGTCGAAATAAAAGGAAATAACCCTTTTAACTGGCCAATGAGCTAATAACTAATAACTAAACTAAAACTAAATAAGCTAATAACTTCCATACTGGACTGGGAGAGAAAGAAAAACATAGAATGTTCCAGTTGCCCTTCCTCCCGGGCATGCTGTATAAGTCAGCAAAAGGGATTCGAGGGTTACAGTGTATTGTTATTTAGGCGATGGGCTGACAACCTGTCACTACAGCAATACACATTACAATCTAAAATTGCCCCCAATTTACGTCAGACGTGGCGAAAGCGCCTTTTTGGAGGCGTTTTACGCTCTGCGTACCCCGTAAGGGATAAAGGCGTGATTTTATGTATGTATGTATGTATGAGCTAATTCGAGGATTGTGCGTAACATTTACATTATGTGTAGGAAATTAAATATAACAATGCTTGTAAGTTTTATTTCTATTAATCTTCGGATGGGTAATCATTTACTAGTATAATTTGACAGTATTTAGCCACTGCTTTCTTCCATGCTGGCCTGGAATCAGTACAGCAATATACCTACAAATCTATCTTAAATAACTCTCAACGTGGCGGAACGGTCTTTTTTTGGGTCTTTGACGCTCTGCCTACCCCATTAGGGATACAGGCGTGATAGTGTGTATGTATGTAACCGGCCAATGAGCGAATTCGAGAATTGTGCGTAACATAAATAAAAGAAACACACATTCTGAATAATAATTTTCACTTTATTCAAAAACTGGGTGATGATTTTTTTTACTCCATGTCACCAACGCAGTAAATCTTGCTCTCTTTGGAGACACAGACCACTTCATGGTCCCTGCCCAAGAAACTCTGGAATAACACAAATATGAATGAAAAAGCGTTATGCATACATACATACATAAGTCACGCCTTTATCCCTAACGAGGTAAGCAGAGCGTCAACGCCCCAAACAAAGGTCGTTCCGCCACGTCTGACAAAGTTTTGAGGGTTATTTAAGATAGGTATGCAGGTATATTGATGTAGTGACAGGTTGTCAGCCTATCGCCTAAATTAAAATATACTGAAACCCTCAGGTCCCTTAACTGGTTTTTACAGCATGCCCGGGGGGAAATTGCCACATTCTATGTTTTTCTCTCGCTTCCAGTCCAGCATGGAAGTTAATCAAAAGCGTTATGACGTGTGCATAAGAAAGACAATGATAAATTCGTCACTCCTGCTACCGTTTCTGTAGCTCAGGTGATAGAGTGATGGACCGGCATTCCAGAGACGCAGGTTCGAGTCCTGCCAGGAATGAATTTATTATTCTTTCTTTTATAGTATATGAAACAAAAATAGCATTGTCAGTGCTAAAAATCCTCAAAAATATGAAAAAGCGTTAATTAAAAAAAAAGTTATGTCATTACTACAGTACGGGGCGGTTTGCATATCAATCATTGGAAATAGACAATGACATTTGCCAGTCGTTGTAAAATTGTGACTGTGATATCGCTACAAAGCTGAACTTAGGGGATGTGCAGTATTTTTGACCCTTTATTGGGCCTATTAGACAGGGCGTGGTGTAAATGTACATCAGTTTTTTATTTTTAGATTTAAATAAATATGCGCTAGATATAAAAGAAGGTATGATAAGATAATAATATTTTTTTTTACCAGTTTACGCAATTCCTGCAAGTTTTTTTTTTGTTGAAAATATCGTAATAAAAGAAAATAAGATATACTATCAAAACCATGAAAATCGTGAAATTCGCTCGTTTCCAATAAACCACTACTTATGTATGTTATGTAACATAATATAAAACACATAAAATCACGCCTTTATCCCTTATGGAGTAGGCAGAGCGTAAAACGCCTCGTAACAGGCGCTTTCGCCACGCCTGACAAAAATTTAGGGAAAATTTTAGATTGTAATGATTTGTATTGCTGCAGTGGCAGGTTGTCAGCCCATCCAATAAATTACAATACGTTATGTATGGTACAGTCAACAACAGCTTAAGGGTAACAGGGCTGCTCCAAACCAATGAAAATTTCTCTGGTAATTGTTTATGCTTTTTCATGAAATTTCGTATGGTTGTGTACAGACAAGCATATGCAATTTTATCTAAACTAGCGACCCGCCCCGGTTCGCTCGGAATCATCAGTGTTTCTCTACTATATTATACATGTTTAATACATATTAACCTTCCTCTTGAATCACTCTATCCATTAAAAGAAACCGCATCAACCGCGTAGTTTAATATCTAAGCATACATAGGGATATAGGGGTAGAGAAAGCGACTTTGTTTTATACTATGTAGTGATATGTAAATAATTACTTGGGAACACTCCATGGCTTTGGAGCAGCCCTATTACTCTAATGGTGTTTTTGACTGTACATGTATTTTATCATTTCAAAGACCTGATCACAGGAACCAATAGCCCCTCTCGGTACAAAGTGATAAATTTCTTCTATTCTATTCTATTCTATTCTATTAGTTCTTCTTCTTTTTAGCGACTGGATTCTCGAGTCGATAGATCCGATGAACCCTAGTGTCAGTGTTTTCAAACCGCCTAGTAGCACAGCTATTTAAGCCTTTATTCTTCTTTTCGATTCGAGGCAAACTCAATTTAAATTCTTGAGGACCATAAATTGAGATTGCCTCGAATCGAAAAGAAGAAGAAGGCTTAAATAGCTGTGCTAGTACCATGTCATCAAGCCTTCGACATGGTTTGAATAACGACCACTATCAAAAATAGCGACCGGGACCGACGGCTTAATACATACATACATACATATAATCACGCCTTTATCCCCAACGTGGTAGGCAGAGCGCAAACGACCCCAAACAAAGGCCGCTCCGCCACGCCTGACAAAGCTTTGAGGGTTATTCAAGATGGTTTTGTACGTATATTGCTGTAGTGACAGGTTGTCAGCCCATCGCCCAAATTGCAATATACTGAAACCCTCAGATCCCCCAGCTGGTTCCCACAGCATGCCCGGGAGGAAATGCAGCTGGCACATTCTATGTTTTTCTCTCGCTCCCAGTCCAGCGTGGAAGAAACGACGGCTTAATTTGCCCTCCAAATGCACTGAATCCTCTTCCTTTTCGGACAATCAGGTGATTCTGCCTGCAATGTTACCAAACTGGGGAAAACCTCACAAAGTTATAAATTGACACTGTCCCCCCCTTCGCATCGTAAACCCATGGCTCTGACCACTAGACCACAGAGGCAATGTGTTTAGTTAATTTCCTATAATATTTAAAAGAGGGTAACTTACCGTATTTCTTGTGCGCTAAAAAAAAGAATATTATTGTAAGTACGAATGTGTAGATACAATGTAAGGGATACCGTACCAGAAACTGATAGAGGTTGCTCAGTCTACAAAACTGAACAACAAGCAAATATTTAAGGAAATTAAATATGTTTTGACTTTTCCATATAAATTGTCTGATCTAGGTGGTAATTGGGCTTGAGTCTAGATACCACCGGCTAAAACTAAAATCAAAATTTACCTGTCATTTTCAAAATAATAAAATTGAAAAAGGACAAGCGATTTATACTCTATGGTTTTACACTTTGTCCGCTTTTGACGCGCTTTTGCACGTTTCCCCAGCATTTCTGTCAATTTTATCCACCATATTATATGTCGACGGATAAAAATATTAGATAACACATAAAACCACCGACTATAAATCAAAAACCAGAAATAATAGATCTCCTGTCCTTTTCCAATGTTTTTAGTCTAAAAGTGACAAGTATACATTAATTTTAGTTTTAGCCGGCAAATCTAGAATCGAGCCCACTGTCATTAAGCAATTATTTAAGGAAATAAAATAAGCTTTTGACTTTTCCATACACACATATGATCACGCCTTTATCCCTAATGGGGTAGGCAGAGCATAAACGATCTAAACAAATGTCGTTCCGCCACGCCTGACAAAGTTTTGCGGGTTATTTAATATAGATTTGCAGGCATATTGCTGTAGTCACAGGCTGTCATCCCATCGCCTAAATTGCAGTATACAGAATCCCTCGGATCTCTTAGCGGGTTTCTACCGCATGCCCGGGAGGAAATGCAGCTGGCACATTCTATGTTTTTCTCTCGCTCCCAAGCCAGCATGGAAGCATTTCCATACTAATTGTCTATTTATATTATTTTAAATTGTAATTTATCTAGGTGGTCATTTTGTATGGGAAAATATTTTTCTTTTCATTTACTGAAAGAATTTCCTGCTGAAAGTTGTACAGTTTACAGCAACCCCTATCCACTTCTGGTACGCTGTCGTTTACACCCTAGGGGGTGTAACAGTTATAAAAATGACATCTCATTCCATGCTGGACTGGGAGCGAGAGAAAAACATAGAATGCGCCAGTTGCATGTCCTCCCGGGCATGCTGTTTATTTATCTAAAAACCAGCTAAGGGATCCGAAGGTTTCTGTATATTTCAATTTAAGAGATAGGCTGACAACCTGTCACTACGGCAATACGTCTAAAATCTATCTTAAAATAACCCTCAAAATTTTGTCAGCCGTGGCGGCTCGACCTTTGTTTTGGTCGTTTACGCTCTGCCTACCCCTTTAGGGATAAAAGCGTGATAATATGTATGTATGTACATTGTATTAATAATCGGGAACTAGGTTACCTTGGTTTTTACCTGTAAACAATAATACGGTTAGTTAATGTGCCAGCTGCATTTCCTCCCGGGCATGCTGTAAAAGTCCGAGGGATCCGAAGGTTTTTGTATATTGCAATTTAGGCGATAGGCTGTCAACCTATCACCATAGCAATATACTTACAAATCTACATACATACATACATAAAATCACGCCTTTATCCCTTGCGGGGTAGGCAGAGCGTTAAACGCCTAGTAAAAGGCGCTTTCGCCACGTCTGACAAAAATTGAGGGCAATTTTAGATTGAACTGTGTATTGCTATAGTGACAAGTTGTCAGCCCATCGCCTAAATTACAATACACTGTAACCCTCGAGTCCCTTTTGCTGACTTCTACAGCATGCCCGGGAGGAAGGGCAGCTGGAACATGCTATGTTTTTCTATCTCTCCCAGTCCAGCATGGAAGGTTACAAATCTATATTAAAATAATCCTCAAAATGTTGTCAGACGTGGCGGATCGACGTTTGTTTAGGTCGTTTACGCCCTGCTCTTTAGGGATAAAGGCGTGATAATATGTAAAAGAAAAAAAAAACGTTTATTCATTTTGGCAGTACAGTTTTACAATTTTAACAAAATCTGCCAAACTATACAATAGTTTGTTGGCAGAAGTGGCTCCCCATAACAATACAAACTGTTTTTTCTATATTAAAAAAAATGTATTACATACTGTTGTTTTTCAAATGTAAGAAACATGTTTAGTACATATATTTAAAGTTAGAAGTCGAAAATAATATTATTACTAAACATACATACATATAATACATATAATCACGCCTTTATCCCTAATGGGGTAGGCAGAGCGTAAACGACCTAAGCAAAGGTCGTTCCGCCACGTCTGACAAGTTTTGAGGGTTATTACAGATGATCATGACGTATATTGCTATAGTGACAGGTTGTCAGCCCATCGCCTAAAATTGTAATATACTATTACCCTCGAATCCATTAGCTGGTTTTTACAGCATGCTGTGGAGGTGATGCAGCTGGCACATTCTATGTTTTTCTATCACTTCCAGTCCAGCATGGAAGTAAACTGTGTTAATAAATGCTCTCTAACCTTTTTCTTAAATACCTGTTTACTTTCACACTTTGTTATCTCATTTGGTATGTTATTGAACACTGTAGGAACAATTCTTCCATGCTGGACTGGGAGAGATAGAAAAACATAAAATGTTCCAGCTGCCCTTCCTCCCGGGCATGCTGTTGAAGTCAGCAAAAGGGACTCGAATGTTACAGTGTATTGTAATTTAGGCGATGGGCTGACAACCTGTCACTATAGCAATACATATTACAATCTAAAATTGTCCTCAATTTTTGTCAGACGTGGCGAAAGCGCCTTATACGAGGCGTTAAACGCTCTGCCTACCCCGTCAGGGATAAAGGCGTGATTTATGTATGTATGTATGTATGTAGGAACAAGATATATGTATGTACATCTCATTATTTTGTATTAATAATCGGGAACTAGGTTACCTTGGTTTCTACCTGTAAAACAAAAATACGGTTAGTTATTTATTACATACATACATATAGTCACGCCTCTTTCCCTAATGAGGTAGGCAGACCGTAAACGACCTAAACGAAGGTCGTTCCGCCACGTCTGACACACTTTTGAGGGTTATTTAAGATAGATTTGTAGGTATACTGCTGTAGTGACAGGTTGTCAGCCCATCGCCTAAATTATAATATACTGAAACCCTCGGATCCTTTAGCTGGTTTTTACAACATGCCCGGGAGGAAATGCAGTTGGCACATTCTATGTTTTTCTTTTACTCCCAGGCCAACATGGAAGCATCTTATTTATTTATCTATTATAATTTCACATAGATCATAAACATAACATCTTTTCTTGGTGCCATTAAACCTTACAAAGGTTTGTCTTGACACTGCACATTCCTGTTACTTAATATTACATAGGCTCTTATTTATAAAACTATCTCAAGATTGAGAGCAGTATTAAGTATGGATTTAACGTACCTACAAAGTTGTCTTAAATAACCCTCAAAATTTGTCAGACGTAACGAAACGACCTTTTTAGGTCGTTTACGCTCTGCCTACCCCATTTAGGATAAAGGCGTGATTCTGTGTATGTATATATGTATTCTACGTATTTCATAATAATACTAATAAAACTAAACAACTTCTCTTACTCATATTTATACACCGATCTCAAGATTAAGTGCAATATTAAGAATGGATTTGACAGGACATATTGTACTGAAATGACATTTCTGATGCTTACTCAAACTAGCTTTGCTGGTGACCTGCTGTAAAACAAGTAATTGACACTAACTGCCTCCGTGGTCTAATGGCCAGAGCTATGGGCTTACGATCCGGAGGTCCTGGGTGCGATTTCCAGGATTTTACACGAAGTTGATATTTGTCAATTTATCACTTTGTGAGGTTTTTCCCAGTTTGCTTAGGACATTACAGGCAGAATCACCTGATTGTCGGAAAAGAAAAAAAAAACCGTTCTTGGGAGGGCATGTTAAGCCGTCGGTCCCGGTCGCTGTCTTTGATAGTAGTCGTTACTCAAACCATGTCAGAGGCCTGATAGTTGTGCTACTAGGCGGTTTAAAAACTCTGACACCAGGGTTCATCGGGTCCATAGACTCGATACCCACTCGACAGAAGAAGAAGAATCGATGAATTCCTGGATACTACAAAAATATTCAAAAAATCTTGCTTAAATAGATAAATACTTACATTTTCAATAGTCGGTTCTTTTAAAGGGCCATAAATCTTTTCCTGAAAAATAAACAAGTAGGTATTTTGTAACATTTTCGTATTTCGAGAAAATAATACTTTTATAACCACAAAACTTCCATGCTGGACTGGGAGCGAGAGAAAAACTTGGAATGTGCCAGCTGCATTTCCTCCCGAGCATACTGTAAAAGACAGCTAAGGGATCCGAGGGTTTCAGTATATTGCAATGTAGGCGATGGGCTGACAACCTGTCACTACAGTGATATACTATTCAATCTATCTAAAATAACCCTCAAAACTTTGTCAGACGTGGCGGAATGACCTTTGTTTTTGTCGTTTACGCTCTGCCTACCCCATTAGGGATAAAGGCGTGATTATATGTATGTATGTATAACCACAAAAGTAAATAATCCAAGGCCCGTATTAATAACCAGCTCTCAAGAGTGTCAGCGAGTTTGAGTTCGTATCAGAAATGTCATTTCAGTACAAAACGACCTGTCAAATCCATACTTAATATTGCTCTCAGTCTTGAGATCGCTTTATAAATATAAGCTTAAGAGAAGCTGTTTAGTTTTATTAGTATCATTATGAAATACGTAGATTAATGTTTTATCGATGATTTCCTGGATACTATAAAAATATTTAAAACATCTCGCTTAAATAAATAAATACTTGCATTTTTATAAGTTGGTTCTATAATATGGCCGTAAATCTTTTCCCGAAAATAAACATATATTGCGCTCAATCTTGCGATTGCTTTATAAATATGAGTCTATCAGAAGTTGTTCAGTTTATATATATAATCACGCCTTTATTCCTAATGGGGTAGGCAGAGCGTAAACGACCTAAACAAAGGTCGTTCCGCCACGTCTGACAAAGTTTTGAGGGTTGTTTAAGATTGATTTGTAGGTATATTGCTGTAGTGACAGGTTGTCAGCCTGTTGCCTGAATTGCAATATACTGTAACCCTCGGATCCCTTAACTGGTTTTTACAGCATGCCCTGGAGGAAATGCAGCTGCCACATTCTATGTTTTTTTTTCTTGCTCCCAGTCCAGCATGGAAGTATTTTTTTTCCAGTTGTTCAGTTTTATTATTATTATTATGAAATACATAAATACAGTACAGTATTATCCATGACTTCCTAGATACTATAAATATATTTTAAAAATATTGCTTAAATATATAAATACTTGCATTTTTATAAGTTGGTTCTATAATGTGATGCTTGCTCTGCTTTTCCTGAAAAATAAACAAGTAAGTAGTTGAAATACCTATGTTTAAAAAAAAATATAAATGGGATTCTTCCGTGGGACTGGGAGAAAGGGAAAAACATAAATATACCAGCTGCATTTCCTCCCGGGCATGCTGTAAAAACCAGCTAAGGGATCCGAGGGTTTCAGTATTTTGCGATTTAGGCGATGGGCTGACAACCTGTTACTACAGCAAAGACCTACAAATCTAACTTAAATAACCTTCAAATCTTTGTCAGACGTGGAACGACCTCTGTTTAGGTCGTTTACGCTCTACCTACCCCATTGGGCATAAAGGTGTGACTATATGTCTACATTCGTATATCGGAGGGCATGTTGTGGGACTTTCACCAGTTTGGTTAGGACAATGCAGGCTGAATAAACAGATTGATTATCTGTTTACTAGAAACAGAAGAGTTCATTTAAGCTAGAGTGACTACACTGGTATTTTATAACATTTTCATATTTCGAGAAAAAAATAGTTATATAACTAAAAAAGTTAATAATATTAGGTTCCTGTCAGATCCATACTTAATATTGCTCTCAATATTGAGATCGCTTTATAAATATGAGCCTATAAGAAATTGTTCAGTTTTATTAGTATTCTTCTAATTCTGTTTCTTCCATGCTGGCCTGGGAGAGAAAGAAAAACATAGAATGTGCCAGCTGCATATCATCCCGGGCATGCTGTAAAAACCAGCTAAGGGATCTGAGAGTTTCAGTATATTGTAATTTAGGCGACGGGCTGACAACCTGTCACTATAGCAATATACCTACAAATCTAACTTAAATAACCCTCAAAACTTTGTTAAACGTGGCGGCGCGACCTTTGTTTAGGTTGTTTACGCTCTGCCTACCCCGCTAGGGATAAAGGCGTGATTATATGTATGTATGTATTAGTATTATTATGAACGGTTCAGCTAAATACCAGCTGGCTGCCTTAGACTCAATCGAGAAACGCGCTAAGAAGCTCATTGGAGACTCAGCACTGGTTGAGGCAAAACTACAGAACCTTGAGCACCGTCGCAGAGTGGCGTGCATGTCGGTATTTTACAGGATACATTTCGGGGAGTGCGCGTTAGCACTTTATGACCTTATACCCCCCTCCCCTTTCCATCTCCGGAGCACGAGGCGTGGACAGGGGTTCCACCCTTATGTCGTGGATATACCACAAATTCGCACGAAGCGGTTCGCTTCCACATTCTTAATGCGAACGGCTAAGGAGTGGAACTCCCTGCCGGCGGATCTGTTTCCGGAACAATATAACCTGGGCCTTTTCAAGGCGAGAGTGAATAGGCACTACATAGGTGAGTATGTTTCAACATAGTCCGCATCGTCACTTTCCACCAGGTGAGATGGCGGACAAATGCTCGCCTATATATATTAAAAAAAAAAAAAAAAACTGATTACCTATACCTATTTAGTGATTAGTAAGAGCGATAGTCCCGTCCCATGGGACAGTCTGAAATAAACGAACTTCAAATATAAAAGTTAAATCCAAGATGGCTGCTATTTTGTTACAAATAATGACTTGAGCTGTAGTTACTTTTTAATAAAAATAATTAAGGTAGGTACTACATGATTTAAAAAAGTTAAATTTTAGTAATTTGATAAGGACTTATAATTCAATTTTGACACAAAGTTAATGTATAAAACTATTATTCATAAAGCGCAGGAAAAAAAAACATCCGGTTAGCAGATATAAAATATTTTAGATGCGGTATAATCATGCCTTTATCCCGAATGTGGTAGGCACAGCTTTAACAACCTAAACAAATATCGTTCCGTTACATCTGACAAAGTTTTGAGGGTTATTTAAGATAGATTTGTAGGTATTTTGCTGTAGTGACAGGTTGTCAGCCCATCGCCTAATAATTACAATATACTGAAACCCTCGGATCCCTAAGTTGGTTTTTACAGCATGGTCGGGAGGAAATACAGCTGGCATATTCTATGTTTTTCTCCCACTCCCAGTCCAGCATGGAAGTAAGTATTTTTCATAAAGCATAGGAAAATAAAACATCCGGTTAGCTGATAAAAAATATCATAGGTGCGGAACAGATTCCTATATTAGATAAATGGCAAAAAAAATATGCGTTTGACATGGATACTATAATACTATAGGTATAGTGGCGTAGGATAAAATTTATCGAAAGGGAAGCCAGAGTACCTAATGATGTATTCATTACGAATTTATGCAAGGCACTGTTTTCCGAAGAGAATCCGGTACGAATCGTGTTATATGGACCCTTCGCCACTGGTATACTACTTATAAAAAAAAAAACTTAGGTGAAAACGCTTTGCTTAACCCGCATTTTATTTCATAAACAACGTGTAACCGCAAGGGTATATGCATGCACCCGAAAGGATGAAAAAAATATGAACCAGCCCATGAACATAGGAGGAAACACGAAAAAAAATTACTTCCCATACCATCATTTTCCTAGCCTTTTTCCGTATCTCTCGGTGTCTACCTCATCTAGGTGATTGTAAGAGGCTACTGGTTTTACACAGAGCGACTGCCATCTGACATCTGCAACCCAGAAGGGAAACCAGACCCAATCCTAGATTAGGTCAGAGTTTTCAAGCCGCCTATGCTTAGGACTGGCTTCTGTCATGGCTTAACGACTAATATCTACGGTATTAAACTATATTAACCAGGACCAACGGCTTAACGTGCCATCCAAAGCACGGAAAAAGCGCCGAATAAACGTACATATGAAATTCAAAAACCGAAAAACACATTGTTACGTGGTGGGATACGAACCACGACCTCCCGCTCAGGAGGCAGCGGCCCTATCCACTACACCATCGGGCTGTTCCCATACCAAGGATTATTTTCGTATTTCGCTCTTTGTTCCTTTGAGAAAGTTGTTCAGTTTCATGGGCTGGTTCACGTCTATTCGGGTGCATATACCCTTTCTGTTATATACACGTTATATAAATAACTTACTGGCTTGGAGAGCTGCAACAAGAAAATAATATATTATGAAGGCTGTGTTTTAATCCATGCTGGACTGGGAGCGAGAGAAAAACATAGAATGTGCCATCTGCATTTCCTCCCGAGCATGCTGTAAAAACCAGCTAAGGGATCTGAGGGTTTCAGTATGTTGTAATTTAGGCGATAGGCTGACAATCTGTCACTACAGCAATATACGTTCAAATCTATCTTAAATAACCCTCAACACTTTGTCAGGCGTGGCGGAACGACCTTTGTTTGGGTAGTTTACGCTCTGCCTACCCCATTAGGGATAAACATACATACATACATACATAAATCACGCCCTATCCCTGGGGTAGGCAGAGCGTCAAACTCCTCGTAAAAGGCGCTTTCGCCACGTCTGACAAAAATTGAGGGCAATTTTAGATTGTAATGTGTATTGCTATAGTGACAGGTTGTCAGCCCATCGCCTAAATTACAATACACTGTAACCCTCGAGTCCCTTTTGCTGACTTCTACAGCATGCCCGGGAGGAAGGGCAGCTGGAACATTCTATGTTTTTCTATCCCTCCCAGTCCAGCATAGAAGATATGTATGTATAATTATATGTATGTATGTGTTTTAATCCATGCTAAAATTATTTGACACCTACTTCTAAACCAAGCAAATTTCAAACGGTTTTCATCTTGAACTTTTATGAATTGAAGGCTTTTCTATTGTAATACTTGATACAGGGTTTAAAAACAAGTACTACTGATCTTATTAAATATTTTTACATACATATAGTCACGTCTCTATCCCTAATTGGCTAGGCAGAGCGTCCTTAATAAAGGTCGTTCCGCCACGTCTGATAAAGTTTTGAGGGTATTTAAGATAGGTATATTGCTGTAGTGACTTATTTTGCTGAGGTTGTCAGCCCATCGCCCAAATTGCAATATACTAAAACCCTCGGATCCCTTATCTGATTTTCACTACCCGGGCGGAAATGCAGCTGGCACATTCTATGTTTTTCTCTCGCTCCCAGTCCAGCACGGAAGAACATATATAAAATAACACTTAATGTGCTAGTAACTTACATGAATAGATTTTATGTAGGGATTCACTTCGAGTAGTATTGGCGGTACAGACGGGTAGAGTGGAAAATCGTATACATTTTGGAAGACGTCCTTAGCATTTTGTTTCGGAATAGGCAACAAGGACACTGGAATAGCATCCTTGGCTTTCTCTACTTCTGCATTTGCAGTAGAGAGATCTTCAGCTTCCTTAACGTAAAAGAAAAACAATTTAGCCTCTGGACATCATACATTTCTTCCATACTGGACTGGGAGAGAAAGAAAAACATAGAATGTTCCAGTTGCCCTTCCTCCCGGGCATGCTGTAAAAGTCAGCAAAAGGGATTCGAGGGTTACAGTGTATTGTAATTTAGGCGATGGGCTGACAACCTGTCACTACAGCAATACACATCATAATCTAAAATTGCCCTTAATTTATGTCAGACGTGGCGAAAGCGCCTTTTAGGAGGCGTTTTACGCTCTGCCTACCCCGTAAGGGATAAAGGCGTGATTTTATGTATGTATGTACATCATACATAAAATCACGCCTTTATCCCTTACGGGGTAGTCTAGGTAGAATGTAATAACGCCGTTTAGAACAATGATATTATATATAGGTTACCAATGTGCGAAACTCGTGCCGTCAAATGGTCCTAATTGTGACCATTTTAGGCAGTCGAGCTGCGAGCTGCGAAGTGTGAAAAAGAGTTACATTATATTCAAGGCTGCACTGATTACAAATAGCTATCTGTTTCACTCTTACGCTTTGCCTATTTTGTGTCGCACTCAGCGTTTGTTTAGATATGCAATGTTATAAATATGTATGTATATGTGTCGCGGAACAATTAAAATGTGCGTGCAGTATGAACGTAACGTATCTTTCTTAAAATATCATTGTTTTAGACGGCGTCAAATATTGAGAACTATTTCAGATATGTGTTTTCATAGTCTTCTGAGCGAGTGGATTCTCGGATCGAACATCGACCCGAAGAACACTTCTTGTCAGAGTTTTCAAACTGCGCAGTAGCACAGCTATAAGGCCTCTGACATGGTTTGAGTAACGACCACTATCAAAGACAGCGACCGGGACCGACGGCTTAACGTGCCCTCCGAAGCACGGAATCCTTTTACTTTTCGGACTATCAGTTGTTTCAGCCTGCAATGTCCTAACCAAACTGGGGAAAACCTCACAAAGTGATAAATTGAAGAATATCAATTTTGTGTTCCCCCCTAGGAATCGAACTCACGACCTCCGGATCTTAAGCCCATGGCTCTGACCACTAGACTTCAGAGGCAGTTAAATAAAATTCCATACACAATAGGTTGACAACCCATCATCTAATTGATAATACACTCTAACCCTTTGCTGGTTTTAACAGCTTGCCGGGGAAGAGAAGCAGTTGGCACATTCTATGTTTTCCTATCGCTCCCAGTCCAACAAATTAAATAATAACAATACTTACTGCATTACAGATGACGAATAAAGCCACAAAGAGAGTAAGTTTTGAACCCCACATTCTGAAAAAGAGGAAATTACACTAACCCGAATTCTAGAAATAGCGAATTTAAAAGCAAATCTAAATACCCACAACACATTTTTAATTTGTATGTAATTAGTAGAAATGATTTA
The DNA here is from genome assembly GCA_949820665.1 of Scrobipalpa costella. Lineage (NCBI taxonomy): Eukaryota > Metazoa > Arthropoda > Insecta > Lepidoptera > Gelechiidae > Scrobipalpa > Scrobipalpa costella. The sequence goes on along the minus strand of OX463319.1, from coordinate 10,146,728 downwards.
CAATTAAAAAAACTTGAAAACAATTTATCATCTAATTAAATGGTCTGTAGTTTCTAATTACTAGAAATAAGTACCTTTAATTGAAATTTGTGTCTTAATTTTTATTTACTTCTAAAATTACTTATTTAATTATGAGTCAGAAGTCATAAAAAGTTCACGGCTCGGAGGGGAGAGGAGTAGGTAGTTCACATATTTAATTTCTTCTTTTTTTATGTGTGGTTCCCAGTCGCCGAATCACCAAGAGCGTGTTGGACACGCCAATATGTAAGGTTCCGTAGCCTTATACATACAAACATATAAACACGCCATTATCCCAAATGGGGTAGGCAGAGCGTAAACTACCTAAACAAAGGTCGTTCCGCCACGTCTGACAAAGTTTATTTATTTAACAATTTATTGTACGCAAAAAACATCATAAGCACAGGACATAAATAACAAAGACACAACAGGCACTGCTTATTTCTAAAAAGAAATTTCTTACAGCAGACCTACAGAAGTGATAATTTTAACGATACGCGGATAAAACGTTCACAAAATTTAATAAATATCAATAAAATAATACTACTGTAAAATAATTATGTAATGTAAATCTTTTACATAAATATTAACAAGAAATAATACTTCCAAATATATACATAATCAAAATTGAATAAATACTTATAGCTATTTATATACAAATATATACATAAAAATATACCCTAAACACGGATTACTTTGACAGGGAAAGATAATGCTCTTTAACTCGTCTTTTGAAGACAGCGATTGACGAGCTATCACGAACTGTCGGTGGAAGAGAGTTCCATAGTCTGACAGCATAAACAGTAAAGGAATAGGAATAGAAATCGGTTCGGTGGGAGGGGATGGAAAGAAGAGTCCTGACGTTTGAACGACAGGGCTTATCCAAGAGACGTGAGAATGTAAAACGCTCACGGAGATAGGGAGGGGAACAAGGATTGTAGAGGACATTATAAAGGGTGCAAAGGATAGATTGGGAGTCACTTGAGATGGGAACGAAATTGAGAGACATGGTCATATTTCTTCAGTCCAAACAAGAAGCGTATACACAGATTTTGAAGTCGCTCAAGTTTTTTAATAGCTCCTCTGTGGCGTCCAGATAGCAAATGTTTTGGGGTTATATTGCTGTATTGACAGGCTGTCAGCCCATCGCCTACATTGCAATATACTAAAACTCTCGGATCCCTTAGGTGGTTTTTACATGCCTGGGCGAATTGCAGCTGGCACATTCTCGCTCATTTTCGCTCTCCGTCTTGCACGGAAGATAAATGAAATATATATAATATGTCTAGATTTTAGGTTATTTTCCCGCGGAAAAAAATAGTCTATATCCGTGTCAAATTTCATGACAATCGGTTAAGCCGTTTAAGCGTGAAAGTGTAACAGACAGACAGACACACAGAGTTACTTTCGCATTTATAATATTAGTAAGGATTACTTTTTTCTAACTCTTTTGAGGAGTATTTTGTACTTCTTTTTCATGTAGTGTCGTATCCTAACGTTAATCTTCTTAAGTCAATTGCAGCCTTATATCCAGACCATGTTTTGAGGTTATTATTCCAAGATGTTCTTCTCCTCCCTCTTCCTCTTTTTCGTCCTATTTTACCCTCTATTATTGTTTGTAGTATACTATATTATTGATTTCTGTATATATGTCCATAGTATGTGATCTATCTTTTCATCAGTGTTTCTACAAATTCTAGTTTCTTTTTCATATTTCTGAGCTTTTCCAAATTTATGATTTTGTCTCGCCACGATATTTTTAGCATGCGTCTATATTGCCACATTTCGAAGGCATTCAGTATTTTGTACACACATATGCTATGGATAATACGACAATTGCTACGCTATTATAGAAACTACCGTCGACTTTATAGAATCTTGCTACGCTTTGATAGACACTTGCTACGCTGTTGTAGAACCTGTCTACGACTTTATAGAATCTTGCTATGCTTTGATAGACACTTGGTACGCTGTTGTAGAAGCTGTCTACGACTTTATAGAATCTTGCTACACTTTGATAGACACTTGCTACGCTGTTGTAGAAGCTGTCTACGACTTTATAGAATCTTGCTACACTTTGATAGACACTTGCTACGCTGTTGTAGAAGCTGTCTACGACTTTATAGAACCTTGCTACACTTTGATAGACACTTGCTACGCTGTTGTAGAAGCTGTCTACGACTTTATAGAACCTTGCTACGCTTTGATAGACACTTGCTACGCTGTTGTAGAAGCTGTCTACGACTTTATAGAACCTTGCTACGCTTTGATAGACACTTGCTACGCTGTTGTAGAAGCTGTCTACGACTTTATAGAACCTTGCTACGCTTTGATAGACACTTGCTACGCTGTTGTAGAAGATGTCTACGACTTTATAGAATCTTGCTACACTTTGATAGACACTTGCTACGCTGTTGTAGAAGATGTCTACGACTTTATAGAATCTTGCTACACTTTGATAGACACTTGCTACGCTGTTGTAGAAGATGTCTACGACTTTATAGAATCTTGCTACACTTTGATAGACACTTGCTACGCTATTGTAGATGCTGTCTACGACTTTATAGAATCTTGCTACGGTTTTATAGACACTTGCTACGCTAATTTAGAAGCTGTCTACGACTTACTAGAATCTTGCTACGATTTTATAAACACTTGCTACGCTATTGGAGATACTGTTTATGACATTGTAGAGTCTTGCTACGCTTTGAAAAACAGTTGCTACGCTATTGTAGAAACTGTCTAAGTCTTTATAGAATCTTGCTACGCTTTGATAAACACTTGGTACGCTTTGATAATCACTTGCTACGCTATTGTTGATGCTGTTTATGACATTGTAGAATCTTGCTATGCTTTGATAGACACTTGCTACGCTATTGCAGATGCTGTTTACGACTTTATAGAATCTTGCTACGCTTTGATAAACACTTGCTACGCTATTGTAGAATCTTGCTACGCTTTTATAGACACTTGCTACGCTATTGCAGAGCCTGTCTACGTCTTTATAGAATCTTGCTACGCTTTGATAAACACTTGCTACACTATTGTAGAATCTTGCTACGCTTTATAGACACTTGCTACGCTATTGTAGATGCTGTCTACGTCTTTATAGAACCTTGCTACGCTTTGATAAACACTTGCTACGCTATTGTAGAATCTTGCTACGCTTTTATAGACACGTGTTACGCTATTGTAGATGCTGTCTACGTCTTTATAGAATCTTGCTACGCTTTGATAGACACTTGCTAGGTTTTTATAGACACTTACTACGCTATTGTAGAATCTTGCTACGCTTTGATAGACACTTGGTACGCTATTGAAGATGCTTTTTACGACTTTATAGAATCTTGCTACGGTTTTATAGACACTTGCTACGCTATTGTAGATGCTATCTACGTCTTTATAGAATCTTGCTACGCTTTGATAGACACTTGCTACGCTATTGTAGATGCTATCTACGTCTTTATAGAATCTTGCTACGCTTTTATAGACACTTGCTACGCTATTGTAGACTCTTGCTACGCTTTTAAAGACACTTGCTACGCTATTGTAGAATCTTGCTACGCTTTGATAAACACTTGCTACGCTATTGTAGAATTTTGCTACGCTTTGATAATCACTTGCTTTGCTATTGTAGAATCTTGCTACGCTTTTATAGAGACTTGCTACGCTATTGTAGATGCTGTCTACGACTTTATACAACGTGTAACAGAAAGGTTATATGCACCGGAAAGGATATGAATCAGCCCATGAAACTAAACAACTTTCCCAAAGAAACATAGGTCGAAAAACGAAAAATAAAGTTTGACTCCCCATCTACACACGCTATCAGCTGATGCATTTTGTATGGAAGGTCAAACAATTTTCTTCTTATTTTGACCTATGTACCTTTGAGACAGTTGTTCAGTTCCATGGGCTGGTTCATATCCTTTCCGGTGCGTATACCCTTTCTGTTACACGTTGTAGAATCTGGCTACGCTATTACAGAGGCCGCAGGTTTCTAATTAAATCAGTTTGTTAATAAAAACACTAGGATTCAAACCCGGTATTTGACATAATACTGGTCATAATCGAGAGAAACGTCTAGGATTTTGTCAAATTCCGGGTTTTGTTACGTTGTGCTACGCTGTTTTAGATAATTTCTAAGATTTTGTTAAAAAATCTACGAGACATCTTTACTTGCTAGACGAAATTACAAATTAGGTACCTAATTAATAAATTTAATAGATAGCACCAAGGTTTATCGGGTCTTCCGACTTGAAAACCTATTTTATACGGGGTGTAAGGGACCGCCTTCCCGCAAACTGATAGCGGTTGCTCAGTCAACAGCAGGTTTTGTTTTTCAGGAAGTGAAAAAAAGAATTATATTTCATACAAATTGTCTGATCGAGTTTTTCATTTTGTATGGAAAGGTCAATTTTTTCGTCTTCTGAAATAATTTACCGGTGATAGTTGTTCAGTGTGCAAGACGCTGTCCCTTACACTCGGTAGAAGAAGTAGGTCTCATAAAAAAATAAACAGTGAATATATTTCAGTTCATTTAATTGTGATAAGATCACAGCCGCACCTAATGGTCGCCGATGCAATACACTTGTTGGTTGGACTGTACGCAAACCACATGACTTTCCCTCTGATTACCCTGAAAAAAAAAGGAGTTCAAATAGACATACTGAGGCCCGTATTTATAACACTTCAAACTGATAGCGAGTTTGAGTTCGTAACTGAAATGTTATTTCTGTGCATAATGACCTGTCAAATCCATACTTAATACTGCTCTCAATATTGAGATCGCTTTGTAAATACGGGCCTTACATACATATACCAAAATCTTATTATGGATCAAAAGATCTTTCTAAATTAATATTAAAAATCCTCCATTGTATGTACTTCGATCTATTTATTTCTTTGTGGAAATTATGCAGTTTTATTGACTTTAAAAAAATAATAATGGGTTTGTTCTTGACTCTACTCTTGTCTTGGGGTGGCAGAGATAGAGTCAACGATGGAGCTCAACCGGAACATATTATGCTTGTTCACTCTAAGTTTAAAGAGTTAAGTGTTATATATGTTGTAAAATGAATTGATAATCCGAATCTTCGCGAAAATCCTAGATATTTTGCGAAAATACGGATAATTAGACAATGTTAAAAACATTGTCAAATCTTACTGAAAAATGTCTGGTTTTTCGCGTAAAATTCGTCGTCCTTACATTATATTATTTGATCTAATAAATAAGTCTATACCTGTCTAAGTACAGCTGAGTATGATCCCTTCACTTCCTTTTGTTGTTGCTCCACGTTTTGCGGTTGTTGCTAAAAAGGAAACATAATGTTTTGGTAAGAGAGCCCGATGGTGTAGTGGATAGGGCCGCTGCCCCCTGAGCGGGAGATGATGATTCGAATCCCACCACGTACCAATGTGTTTTTCGCTTTTCGAATTTCATATATACGTTTATTTGGCGCATTGTCACGTTAAGCCGTTGGCCCCGGTTAATATAGTTTAATACCGTAGATATTAGTCGATAAGACATGTCAAGCACCACTGCTAGGCATTAGTGGCTTGAAAACTCTGACCTAATCTAGGATTGGGTCTGGCTTCTGGGTTGCGTAGTTCAGATGGCAGTCGCTCTGTGTAAAAACCAGTGCCATCGTTCAATCCCCTAGATTAGGTAGCTGACTCCGAGAGATACGGGATAAAGCTAGGGATATGATGTTTATTCGGCGCTTTTTCCGTGCTTCGTAAGGCACATTAAGCCGTTGGTCCAGGTTAATACCCTTTAATACCGTAGATATTAGTCGTTAAGCCATGTCAGAGACCAATGCTAGGCATTAGCGGCTTGAAAACTCGGACCTAATATAGGATTGGGTCTGGCTTCTGGGTTGCGGAGGTCAGACGGCAGTCGCTCTGTGTAAAAACCAGTACCCTCGTTCAATCACCTAGATAAGGTAGCTGACTCCGAGAGATACGAGTTAAAGCTAGGGAGATGATGTTTATTCGGCGCTTTTTCCGTGCTTCGTAAGGCACGTTAATCAGTTGGCCCTGGTTAATATAGTTTAATACCGTAGATATTAGTCGTTAAGCCATGTCAGAGACCAGTGCTAGGCATTGATGGTTTGAAAACTCTGACCTAATCTAGGATTGGGTCTGGCTTCTGGGTTGCGGAGGTCAGACGGCAGTCGCTCTGCGTAAACACCAGAACCCTTTTCCAATAACCTAGATAAGGTAGCTGACTCCGAGAGATACGGGATAAAGCTAGGGAGATGATGTTTATTCGGCGCTTTTTCCGTGCTTCGTAAGGCACGTTAAGCCGTTGTCCCCGGTTAATATAATTTAATACCGTAGATATTAGTCGTTAAGACATGTCAGGGACCAGTGCTAGGCATTAGCGGCTTGAAAACTCTGACCTAATCTAGGATTGGGTCTGGCTTCTGGGTTGCGGAGGTCAGATGGTAGTCGCGCGTTGCTGCCCTTATATAGTACCTGTCTAAGCGCCGCCACATAGGCATCCTGCGCGTGCTGTTGGTTCACATTTTGATTTTGATGCTGCAAAAAAAGGAAAACAAAATTGATTAGTCTAGATTCAAAATACTTAGAGCAAAAGAAAAACGTAGAATGTGCCAGCTGCATTTCCTCCCGGGTATGCTGTAAAAACCAGCTAAGGGATCCGAGGGTTTCAGTATATTGCAATTTAGGCGATGAGCTGACAACCTGTCACTACAGCAATATACCTACAAATTGAACGTAAATAACCCTCAAATCTTTGTCAGACGTGGCGAAACGATCTTTGTTTAGGTAGTTTACGCTCTGCCTACCCCAATAGGGATAAAGGCGTGATTATATTACTTGAAGTTCAGAAGTTGGGAATTCCTAACGTATATTTGCAATAGTGTTAGCGGTTATTGGTGTGGTGTGCAGCCGTGTCGTTACTGGTTGGACTTTTCTTTATATTTATTATAATCACTATTATTATTTTATTAAAATTTGCTTATTTTTTTATTATTATTAATACACAATTATTTCAATATTATGGTAATTAATCAATTATGGATGTCGTTCTGGTTTTATTTTAATTATTATTGTAATTTTATAATTATTGTTGCAAAAACACGTTTTGACATACAATTATGGGCAATATTATTATTTATTTATTATAGCTGTTTATAAAACACTCATGTTTGACTTGGTACCTGCGTTATCTCATTTTGGGTGAGAGCTGAAAATCTGTGTTGCTCTCTATGGGCAATAATACACTGAGCTCTGACCCTCTGCATCGCTTCAGCACACATGTAACTGAATTTATAAAGTGTTTTAGTTTAATTTTGTTATGTTTATGTCTTTTACTTGTTTTTATTTTTGTTACGTGTGTGATGATTTTTTGCAATAAACCTTTTATCTATCTATCTATCTTATCTATATGTATGTATGTAGATTCATACATACATACATATAATCACTCCTTTATCCCTAATGGGGTAGGCAGAGCGTAAACGACCCAAACAAAGGTCGTTCCGCCACGTCTGACTAAGTTTTGAGGGTTATTTAAGATAGATTTGTAAGTATATTGCTGTAGTGACAGGTTGTCAGCCCATCGCCTAAATTACAATATACTGAAACCCTCGGATCCCTTAGCTGGTTTTTACAGCATGCCCGGGAGGAAATGCAGCTGGAACATTCTATATTTTTCTCTCGCTCCCAGGCCAGCATGGAAGAAAATGTAGATTCAAAACCCGTTAAAACGCTTTTCAAGTATTTTAAACTGATGGTGTCACTGAATTTTTAAAGAGCCCGATGGTGTAGTGGATAGGGCCGCTGCCTCCTGAGCGGGAGGTCGTGGTTCGAAGCCCACCACGTACCAATGTGTTTTTCGGTTTTCGAATTTCATATGTACGTTTATTCGGCGCTTTTTCCGTGCTTCGGAAGGCACGTTAAGCCGTTGGTCCCGGTTAATATCGTTTAATACCGTAGATATTAGTCGTTAAGCCATATCAGAGGCCAATGCTAAGCATTGGTGGCTTGAAAACTCTGACCTAATCTAGGATCGGGTCTGGTTTCCATTCTTGGTTGCGGAGGTCAGATGGCAGTCGCTCTGTGTAAAAATCAGTACCCTCGTTCAATCCCCTAGATTAGGTAGCCGACCCCGTGAGATACGGGATAAGGCGAGGAAGAAGAGGTGTCACTGAATTTCTAGAGAAAGGTCAGGTCAGGAGTACCCTAAACCGACGAGCGTGCATGAAAAGATTGATGAATGTAGATGAAGCGAAAGAAGTTCACAAGGATTGTAGCAAATGGAAGTAAGTGATCTCTGCCTACCCCTCCGGGAAGGAGGCGTGACATAATATATGTATATCACTGTATATTACCTACGTTCTACGTTAAGATTAGTTGAACATTCAGTAGCAATATCCTCTAAAACCCTGATAAAAATGAAATGAAAAGTAACGTTTCGTTGCAAAACCCGCTAAAACAGTAGCCATTTTAACATGCATTGCGTGCGTTACCTTACGCTCTACGCACGCGTACTGGCATGGCTGTGCGTAAGGGGACGCATGTGTGTTGTAGGCAATGCAAAAAGCATTGACAGCGTGTTGAGCGCAACCTTGCGCACATGAAAGGACGCCTGTGTGTTGTAAGTAATGGAAAAAGCTTTGACAGCGAGTTAAGCGCAACCCTGCTGCGTTCAGTAAGGTGACACATGTGTGTTGTAGGCAATGCAAAAAGGCATTGATGGTGTGTTGAGCGCAACTAGCGCGCAGTAAGTGACGCCTGTGTGTTGTAGGCTATACAAAAAGCATTGACAGCGTGTTGAGCGCATCCCTGCTGCGTGTTGTAAAGTGACGCCTGTTTGTTGTCAGCAATACAAAAAGCATTGACAGCGTGTTAAGCGAAAACTTGCACGCAGTAAGTGACGCCTGTGTGCTGTAGGCAATGCAAAAAGCATTGACAGCGTGTTGAGCGCAACCCTGCTGCGTGCAGTAAGGTGACGCCTGTGTGTTGTAAGCTATACAAAAAGCATTGACAGCGTGCTGAGCGCAACCCTGCTGCGTGCAGTAAGGTGACGCCTGTGTGTTGTAAGCTATACAAAAAGCATTGACAGCGTGCTGAGCGCAACCCTGCTGCGTGCAGTAAGGTGACGCCTGTGTGTTGTAAGCTATACAAAAAGCATTGACAGCGTGCTGAGCGCAACCCTGCTGCGTGCAGTAAGGTGACACATGTGTGTTGTAAGCTATACAAAAAGCATTGACAGCGTGCTGAGCGCAACCCTGCTGCGTGCAGTAAGGTGACGCCTGTGTGTTGTAAGCTATACAAAAAGCATTGACAGCGTGCTGAGCGCAACCCTGCTGCGTGCAGTAAGGTGACACATGTGTGTTGTAAGCTATACAAAAAGCATTGATAGCGTGTTGAGCGCAACCCTGCTGCGTGCAGTAAGGTGACACATGTGTGTTGTAAGCTATACAAAAAGCATTGATAGCGTGTTGAGCGCAACCCTGCTCACAGTCAGTGACGCCTGTGTGTTGCAGGCAATGCAAAAAGCATTGACAGCGTGTTGAGCGCAACCTTGAGCGCAGTAAGTTACGCCTGTGTGTTGTAGGCAATGCAAAAAGCATTGACAGCGTCTTGAGCGCAACCTTGCGCGCAGTAAGTAACGCGTGTGAGTTGCTCTAAGTTTGTAGAATAGAATAGAAAATATTGTACCTGTCTAAGCGCTGCCACATATGCATCCTGCGCTTGCTGCACCTGCTGTTGGTTCACATTTTGATGTTGATGCTGCAAAAACAGGAAAACAAAAATACTAAATTATTTTACTTGTCTTTCGGGTCACTTGCGATAATTTTTTGCGAAAAAACATGGGGAATTTACCTTTTTATAACAAGACAAATGAGAAAAAGATATAGCGCGTGCTTGAAGAGTTATCAGTAGAATACTTCTTTCTACAATTGGGCGTTATTTCACTAGATGTCACACGTTCACGGCAACGGCAACGTCATGATACCGTCAAAGATATCGCTCTAGAAAAAGATACATACATAAAATCACGCCTCTATCCCTAATGGGGTTGGCAGAGCAAAAACTACCTAAACAAAGGTCGTTCTGCCACGTCTAACAAATTTTGAGGGTTTTTATAGGTGATTGATTACGTATATTGCTATAGGGACAGGTCGTCAGCCCATCGCCCAAATTGCAATATACTAAAACCCTCGGGGAGGAAATGCAGCTGACACGTTTGAGTAACGACCACTATTCACTATTGCTGACTCGGTGACGGCACGTCATTGATTCCTACCGGTATCATCATCGGCCTGCCAAACTGCATGTGTATAAAAATACGGAATGTAAGGGACAGCGTCCCGAGAACTGATAGAGGTTGCTTAGTCAACGAAACAGAACAACTATCAGCAGCATGTTTACAAATTGTCTGATCGAGGTGGTCATTTTCTATGAGACGATCAAATTTTTTTCATCGTGAATGTGGTTCAGTATCGTTGACTGAGCAACCCCTATCAGTTTGCGGGACGCTGTCGCTTACACCCGGTATAGGCCCCTCTAAGGCCCGTATTGATAAACAGTACTTAAGACTGACAGCTAGTGACTTCGTATCAGAATTAATGTCATTTCAGTGTACACAATGTAACCTGTCAAATCCTTACTTAATATTGCTCTCTTGAGATCGCTTTATAAATACGAGCCATAGCATGCGTGTGTGCGCGCTCAGTCTGGTACTATAGTCTGTCAACGTCGTGCTTACCGCGCCCTAGGGGTACAGACGTGCGCGGGGACGCGGTAGCACGCGGCGATTGCGAACATGAACACATTGCGTCGTGCTCGCTCACCCTCCTGCTTCACCGCCCGCACCCCCGTTACCGCGTCCCCGCGCACGTCTGTACCCCTAAGGCGCGGTAAGCACGACGTTGACAGACTATAGTGGACGATTTACCATCCTTGTGGAAAACAAAGCCACGGTATTGTTATCGGGCCGTTGTCGTGCCGTGAACGTGCCTACTAGTGGAAAACGCCAAATTCTTCCATGCTGGCCTGGGAGCAAGAGAAAAACATAGAATGTGCCAGCTAAATTTCCTCCCGGGCATGCTGTAGAAACCAGCTAAGGGATCAAATGGTTTCAGTTTATTGTAATTTAGGCGATGGGCTGACAATCTCCAAATAAACCTCAAAACTTTGTCAGACGTAGCGGAACGACCTTTGTTTAGGTCTTTTACGCCCTGCCTACCCCATTAGGGATAAAGGCGTGATTGTATGTAGGTATATGTTTTTTTATACTAGATGTATGCTTGATGTTCACTTTAATTACTACATGCTCATATCAAATCGTATTGCATTTTATTCATGTCGTTAAAATTTTATAATCCTTGACGAATTTAACGGGACAGCAATACACAGGCGTCACTTACTGCGCGCAAGGTTGCGCTCAACACGCTGTCAATGATTTTTGCATTGCCTACCCCATTGGGGATAAAGGCGTGATTATATGTATGTATAAGTGTATCGTAGTGTGTGTAGCTTCCATGCTGGACTGGGAGCGATTGAATAACGTAGAATGTGCCAGCTGCATCTCCTCCCGGGCATGCTGTAAAAACCAGCTAAGGGATTCGAGGGTATATTGTAATTTAGGTAGGCGATGGGCTGACAACCTGTCACTACAGCAATATACAGTTCTTTCTAAACAGCCCTCAAAATTTGTCAGACGTGGCGGAACGACCTTTGTTTAGGTAGTTTACGCTCTGCCTACCCCATTAGAGATAAAGGCGTGATTATATGTATATATAAGTGTATACCTGTCTAAGCGCTGACGCATAATCTTCTTGCGCTTGCTGGACCTGCTGTTGATTCACGTTTTGCTGTTGTCGCTAAAGAAAAACAAAACATAGTAGATTTAGTTCTTTGCACTAGTCACTCCCAATGGTGTAGTGGATAGGGCCGCTGCCTCCTGAGCGGGAGGTCGTGGTTCGAATCCCACCACAGTGTTTTTCGGTTTAAGAATTTCATATGTACGTTTATTCGGCGCATTTTCCTTGCTTCGGAAGGCATGTTAACCCGTTGGTCCTGGATTATATCGTTTAATACCATATACGTGGGACACTCAGAAAGTTTTGCGACTCTAAAAAAAATTGTTCTACAGGTACATATATTTTTATTAAATCTTTTCAAAGCACTCTCCACCAGCCTCTATACAAAGATTCATGCGTCTGAACCAGTTTTCAAAACACTTTTTCCAGTCCGCCGTAGACACCTCGTTTACAGCCTGCTCGAACGCAGCCAGCGCATCTTCCGGCGACGAAAATTGTATCCCCTTGAGCTGATTTTTTATTTTTGGAAATAAAAAGAGGTCACACGGTGCTAGATCAGGGCTGTAAGGAGGGTGACCCAGGAGTTTGACTGGTGTGCTGTCCAGGAAGTCCCTCGTTTTGAGCGCGGTGTGTGCAGGCGCATTGTCGTGGTGGAGCAGTAGTCCGCGGAGCCCTGTGTTTGGTCGCTTGTTGCTCACAACAGAAAAAACTTGTGGTAAACATTTGGTAGTATACCATTCGGCGTTAATGCTTCTTTGATCTCGTAAGGGAATTGAGGCCAAGTGGCCAGTCAAATTAAGAAAGCTGGCGATCAAAATCTTCCCCCCGCTTCGAGATCGCTTCACTTTGGTAGGCGTTGGTTCATTTTGAAACACCCAAACTGTCGACTGGCGCTTGATTTCTGGATCGTATTGATAAATCCAGGACTCATCACCTATTACGATCTCGTAAACACGCCGAGACGAGCCTGCTTCAAATTTGTTCAGCATATCACGGCACCATTCCACCCGGGCCTGCTTCTGAGCGTCGGTGAGGTAGTGCGGCACCCAGCGCGATACTATCCTCCTCACGCGAAGATGCCCATGTAGAATCTCGTGAACGCTTCCCGATCCAATCTTTAATATGTGCTGAATCTCCTGATATATAATTCGCCTATTATCTTGGATTAAATTTTTCACTGCTAGCACGTTTTCTTCCGTAATAGCCGTCAAAGGGCGACCGCTTCTTTCTTCATCCCCCAAGGTTGGTCGACCGCGCCTAAATTCGTTATACCAACGATACACGGTTGCCTTGGAGGGGCTTTCATCCATAAATGCCATTTGAAGTCTATCGAACGATTCATCCGGTTTCAAGCGACACTTGAAATCGTAAAAAATCATAGCTCTAAAATGTTCCCGGCGGAGATCCATTTTTCAGTAAGACACGATACTTTGAATTGGCTCGCAAAAAATGTGGAGGGAAATTTTGAAAATGGAACACACATATTTTTACTTACAAGTAATCATATTTTCAAAAAAGACTCTAACCGGCCAGTCTGCCATATATAAAAACTATTTATCGCAATACTTTCTGAGTGGCCTGGTATATAAGTCGTTACAAATCTATCTTAAATTACCCTCAAAACTTTGTCAGACGTGGCGCAACGACCTTTGTTTAGGTCGTTTACGCTCTGCCTACCCCATTAGGGATAAAGGCGTGACTATATGTATGTATGTATGTTAAGAAATTATTAGATTATATTTTGATGACTTTATTTTTAATGCTGGACTGGGAGAGATAGAAAAATATAGAATGTTCCAGCTGCCCTTCCTCCCGGGCATGCTGTAGAAGTCAGCAAAAGGGATCCGACGGTTACAGTGTATTGTAATTTAGGCGATGGGCTGACAACCTGTCTCTACAGCAATACAAATCATTACAATCTAAAATTTGCTCTCAATTTTTGTCAGACGTGGCGAAAGCGCCTGTAACGAGGCGTTTTACGCTCTGCCTACTCGTTTTTTTTTTATATATCAGTAGGATTCATTGTTTTTATGACATGTTCTGATAATGAAGGTTTTTAGTATAATTATCCCTAGTATCCCTATTTAGTACCTGTCTAAGCGCCGCATACGCTCCCTGTTGATTAACTTGCTGCTGATCTAGATTTTGCTGCTGTTAAAAAAAAATACAAAATCCAAAAGATTTAATTTTTCTTTCACATAGAAGTAAAACTTAAAACTAGGTGAAACTGACATAGATATATATTACAATCTATCTATGTGAGAATATCTATATATGAATAATGATGAAGAAAAACAAAAATATTACAATGACTTCAGGGCTTTTTAGGGCATTTGTGAACACCATGATGCGACTTCCATGCTGGACTGGGAGTGAGAGAACAACATAGAATGTGCCAGCTGCATTTCCTCCCGGGCATGCTGTAAAAACCAGCTAAGGGATCTGAGGGTTACAGTATATTGTAATTTAGGCGATGGGCTGACAACCTGTCACTACAGCAATATACGTACAAATCTTTCTTGAATGGCCCTCAAGACTTTGTCAGACGCGGTGGAACGGCCTTTGTTTAGGTCGTTTACGCTCTGCCTACCCCATTAGGGATAAAGGCGTGATTATATGTATGTATGTATGATGCGACTTACAGTGAGACCTTATGGTCCTTGAATGGATCCTTTTTCTTTTCGGACAATCAGGTGATTCTGTCTTAACCAAACTGGGGCAAACCTCACAAAGTTATGTATTGAAAAATATCAACTTTGTGTTCCTTCCTGGGAATCGAACCCAGGACCTCTGGATCGTAAGCCCGTGGCTTTGACCACTAGGCCACGGAGGTAGTCGATAGGAAACTACGCATATCCAGTTGATTTAGTACATACATACATACATACATAAATCACGCCTTTATCCCTTACGGGGTAGGCAGAGCTTTTAACGCTTCGTAAAAGGCGCTTTCGCCACGTCTGACAAAAATTGAGGGCAATTTTAGATTGTAATATGTATTGCTATAGTGACAGGTTGTCAGCCCATCGCCTAAATTACAATACACTGTAACCCTCGAGTCCCTTTTGCTGACTTCAACAGCATGCCCGGGAGGAAGGGCAGCTGGAACATTCTATGTTTTTCTATCTCTCCCAGTCCAGCATGGAAGAAACCTTGGAACGTCCAGTTGATTTAGTAAGCTTTCTTTTTCTTAATTTAATTTGTGTGTGCATTTAGTTTGTTTTTAAATGCGTATATTAAATGATTAAACATGTGTTAATACATTACTTCCATGTTGGACTGGGAGCGAGAGAAAAACATAAGAGAATTCCTCCCGGGCATGCTGAAGAACCTAGCTAAGGGATTGCACTTCACTATATTGCAATTTAGGCGATGGGCTGACAACCATTCACTACAGCAATATACCTACAAATATAACTTAAATAACCCTCAAAACTTTGTCAGACGTGGCGAAACGTCCTTTATTTAGGTCGTTTACGCTCTTCCTACCCTATTAGGGATAAAGGCATGATTATTTGTATGTATGTTGTTGGTATATTGCTATAGTTGTCAGCCCCTTACCTAAATTGTAATATACTGAAACCTTCGGATCCCTTAGCTGGTTTTTACAGCATGTCCGGGAGGAAATGCAGCTGGCTCATTCTTTGTTTTTCTTTCGCTCCCAGTCCAGCATGGAAGACTCTTTCGCTCCAAGTCCAGCATGATTAGATTTTGGATTCATTTTCATAAGTTTTAGAAGTTACTACCTGTGTAAGCGTAGCGGCATAAGCATCCTCTTGTTTCTGCTAAAAAGGAAACAAAACATAGGTGTAAGGGACAGCGTCCCGCAAACTGTTAGGGGTTGCTCAACCAACGACACTGAACAACGTCCATCAGGAAATTCTTTCAGAAAGAGTAAATGGATTTTGCATATAAAATATTCACCTCGATCAGACAATTTGTATGGAAAAGCCATTTTCTTTTTCACTTCTTGCAAAAAATCCTGGTGGAAGTTGTTCAGTATCATTGACTGGGCCACTCCTATCAGGTTTGCGGGACGCTGTTCCTGGTATACGTAGAGTGGACATGCCTATGAAAAAAAATACCCGCGGAGATTTGACATTTGACAGTTGTGGAGTCCATCTTTTTAATCTATGATTGTCATTCACCAAAATGGCGGGACCGCGGGAACTATAAAACTATCAACTTCTCCGAAATCTCACCCGGCAACAAGGTTTGACAACTCGTTTGCGTAAATAAGTAATAGTCGTCCCACCGATTTTCGGTGATAGCGGCCAATCTCCCGGAGATCAGCCAACTGCGCAGGACTTGTTTTTAGTGCACAAGTGTTTGCGCTACACACAGGTGCTTTCTCTTTTCCTTCAATCTCTTATTCTAATGGGACAGATTGACTGACACGACCAGAGAGAAATCATGCGCCGGACCGACTATTTACATGGCCATCCGACAGTATGGATCAACTTACTTTTCAGACAATCAGGTGATCAGCCTGCAATGTCCTAGTCAAACTAGAAACAACAACACAAAGTCATTGTCCCAATGGCTCAGACCACTAGACCACGGAGGCGTAAATTAGTACCAAGTAGCCTATCACACAGGACGTTTTGATACTTGGCTTATAATAAAAAAAATTGCTCTACCTGTTTCTTATTTGCACATAGAGATCAGGTACTTGAAAAATTTTGCGCTCGCTTCGCTAGCGATACGTTTCAATGAGCTCTTTTGTTTCTTATTTAAATATGGACTATCGGTAGATGAGCTCCAAAAACAAAAAAAATCGTGGTTGATTTGCTCGTACTCGCGATGCATAGACTACTTCAATCGGTTTGATTTTTGCTCTATGGTAATAAAATGGATGGTCTATAAATTTGTTATTAAGTTATACTAACAGTATCCGCTTTCTGCTTGTACAATTTCTATACCCAAAGGTTGCCTGGTAGAAATTCCTGCTTTAGCAATAAGGCCGCCTATATTGTACTATTACGTTTGTTCCTTTTTATTTCTGTTGTATGTGTTTCTTTGTGCAATAAAGAATTTTGTATTGTATTGTATTGTATCTGCTCGCGTCGATTTTCCATCTTTTATCCGCATGAGGTTTACTGGAAGAGATCTCTTATAGAGATAAGCTCGCCTGTTATCTTGTTTTTTAAGTTAGAAAAATATAGAATGTGCCAGCTGCATCTACCCCAGGCATGCTGTAAAAACCATCTAAGGAATTCTAGGGTTTCTGTGTACGTATTGTAATTTAGGCGATGGGCTGACTAAATGTCACTATATTTTAGGTTAGCGTAGATTAGATAAGGTTAACTTTACTAATGAATAAATATTGAAGATAAGGCTGCATGGGCTCACGCTCTTTGCCTTTTTAAATGGGAGAATTGTAAAATAAAAAAGCAATATATATAGATTAATCTGAAATTGCCCTCAATTATGGTCAGATGTAGCAAAAGAGCCTTTTACAAGGCGTTTGATGCTCTGTCTACCCCATAAGTGTGTTCTACCTGTCTAAGTGCTGCTGCATTAGCATTTTGCCCTTGATGCATTTGCTGCAGACCTAGGTTTTGCTGCAAATCCAGGTTTTGCTGAAAATCCAGGTTTTGCTGCTGTTGCTACAAAGAAGGAAAACAAAAAGTTTATAGTAAAGGTGACGATACTAACCAAGTGGCGTCCCCATCCTTTTTAAGTTTTTTTTTATATATTTTTATGGGCTTCTTTATTATTTGATTTCCTCTACCCAAGGTTGCGTGGTAGAAATTGCTACCATAGCAATAAGGCCGCCCTCATTGTACTTAAATTTTATTTAATTTGTTCTCAATTCCTGTTGTTTTTGTTTTATGTGCATACATACATACATACATATAATCACGCCTTTATCCCCAATGGGGTAGGCAGAGCGTGAATGACCCAAACAAAGGTCGCTCCGCCACATCTGACAAACCTTTGAGGGCCATTTGAGATAGATTTGTAGGTATATTGCTGTGTGACAGGTTGTCAGCCCATCGCCTAAATCACAATATACTGACACCCTCGGATCCCTTAGCTGGTTTTTACAGTATGCCCGGGACGAAATGCAGCTGGCACATTCTATGTTTTTCTCTCGCCCCCAGGCCAGCATGGAAGTGTTTTATGTGCAATAAAGAATATATCTATCTATCTATCTTCTTTTACGATACTGAAACACCTCCTAAACTATGGCACGCAATTAAATAAACATCCTGTATACAATAGACAGCCCTGTATACAATAGAAAATACGTGGGACACTCAGAAAGATTTGCGACACTAAAAAAAATTGTTATACAGGTACATATATTTTTATTAAATCTTTTCAAAGTACTCTCCACCAGCCTCTATACAAAGATTCATGCGTCTGAACCAGTTTTCAAAACACTTTTTCCAGTCCGCCGTAGACACCTCGTTTACAGCCTGCTCGAACGCAGCCAGCGCACCTTCCGACGACGAAAATTGTATCCCCTTGAGCTGATTTTTTATTTTTGGAAATAAAAAGAAGTCACACGGTGCTAGATCAGGGCTGTAAGGAGGGTGACCCAGGAGTTTGACTGGTGTGCTGTTCAGGAAGTCCCTCGTTTTGAGCGCGGTGTGTGCAGGCGCATTGTCGTGGTGGAGCAGTAGTCCGCGGAGCCCTGTGTTTGGTCGCTTGTTGCTCACAACAGAAAAAACTTCTGGTAAACATTTGGTAGTATACCATTCGGCGTTAATGCTTCTTTGATCTCGTAAGGGAGTTGAGGCCAAGTGGCCAGTCAAATTAAAAAAGCTGGCGATCAAAATCTTCCCCCCGCTTCGAGATCGCTTCACTTTGGTAGGCGTTGGTTCATTTTGAAACACTCAAACTGTCGACTAGCGCTTGGTTTCCGGATCGTATTGATAAATCCAGGACTCATCACCTGTTACGATGTCGTAAACACGCCGAGACGAGCCTGCTTCAAATTTGTTCAGCATATCACGGCACCATTCCACCCGGGCCTGCTTCTGAGCGTCGGTGAGGTAGTGCGGCACCCAGCGCGATACTGTCCTCCTCACGCGAAGATGCCCATGTAGAATCTCGTGAACGCTTCCCGATCCAATCTTTAATATGTGCTGAATCTCCTGATATGTAATTCGCCTATTATCTTGGATTAAATTTTTCACTGCTAGCACGTTTTCTTCCGTAATAGCCGTCAAAGGGCGACCGCTTCTTTCTTCATCCCCCAAGGTTGGTCGACCGCGCCTAAATTCGTTATACCAACGATACACCATTGCCTTGGAGGGGCTTTCGTCCATAAATGCCATTTGAAGTCTATCGAACGATTCATCCGGTTTCAGGCGACACTTGAAATCGTTAAAAATCATAGCTCTAAAATGTTCCCGGCGCAGATCCATTTTTCAGTAAGACACGATACTTTGAATTGGCTCGCAAAAAATGTGGAGGGAAATTTTGAAAATGGAACACACATATTTTTACTTACAAGTAATCATATTTTCAAAAAAGATTCTAACCGGCCAGTCTGCCATATATAAAAACTATTTATCGCAATACTTTCTGAGTGGCCTGGTACAATACAATTTTTTTGGTTCCACTGTGATTAAATTGAACCCACGATCTTCTGTTTAGGAGCACAAGCTTCACTCTATTAAACTACAGAGGTAATCAATAAGTTTTTACCTGTCTTAGTGCGGTATCATGCGCATTCTGCGTCAGCTGAAAAAAAAAAGAAAAAAGATCTCATCTTGCCAACAATATGAATTAAAAAAAAATAAGTTTTTTTTGCATTCTTAATGATAATGATTCTTATTTATTATTTTTAAATGTAGCAATTCTATATAGATCGCTGATGTAACGCTTGACAAACGGTAAATTTACAGTTTCTTTTGGATAAGTGGAGTGTGTTGCGGGACACAATCTTTAGACAGATATCTTTTGCAATATAACGGTGACAGGTATAAACTATAGGCCCGTATGTTTATACAGCCTTTAAGACTGACAGCGAGTTTAAGTTCGTATCAGAAATGTGGCTTCAGTACAAAAATAATTGTCAATCAAGGTAAGAAGGAGTAGGCTCTCAAAAATATCCATTTGCCGACAGTAACCCTTTAACTAACTGCCTCCGTGGTCTAATGGTCAGAGCCATGGGCTTACGATCCGGAGGTCCTGGGATCGATTCCGAGGGGGGGAACACAAAATTGATAGTAGTCAATTTATAACTTTGTGCGGTTGTCCAAATTACCTGATTGTCCGAAAAGAAAAAGGATTCCGTGCTTCGGAGGGCACGTTAAGCCGTCGGTCCCGGTCACTGTCTTTGATAGTGGTCGTTACTCAAAACCACGTCAGAGGCCTAATATCTGTGCTACTAGGCGGTCTGAAAACTCTGACACCAAGGTTCATCGGGTCCTTTGACTCGAGAATTCACTCGTTAAGAAAAATAAGAAGATAAGAGATGACCCTTTATGGCCCGTATTGATGAACTGCACTTGAGTCTGACTGCTAGTTTGAGTTCGTACCAGAAATATTATTTTAGCATAAAATTAATTGTCTATACTCAAGATGCGCATACGAGGCTTGGCCCATATTACAATACAATACTTTTATTAATAACAACATAGTTACAAGTCATATTATTACATCAATACAATTTAATAATAAATTTTAATTATTTGAGACTGACCGTTTGAGTTCGAGTCATTTCAGTATAAAATGAATAGTCAAATTTTTACTTCATATTGCTCACAAGCTTGAGATCAATTTATAAATACGAGCCAGGAGCCTATAAGTATCTACCTGTCTGCGGGCTTCTTCAAAAACTTCCTGCTGTTCCTGCAAATCTCGCGCCTGCAAAAGTGATAAACCGAGAATCATGACTTTATCCCTAATGGGGTAGGCAGAGCGAAAACGACCTAAACAAAGGTCGTTCCGCCACGTCTGACAAAGTTTTGAGGGTTACTTAAGATAGATTTGTAGTTATATTGTTGTAGGGACAGGTTTTCAGCCCGTCGCCTAAATTACAATATACTGAAACCATCGGATCCCTTAGCTGGATTTTACAGCATGGAAGGAAATGCAGCTGGCACATTCTATGTTTTTCTCTCGCTCCCATGCCAGCATGAATAAAGGCGTGATTATATGTATTTATGTATTGTTTTAATAGAAGTTACGTGACGGAACTGATATTTATGAAAAAAATTGTGTGTTGTGCGATGTTCATGCAATATTATATTGCCGTATACTTACCGATTGTTGTTGTAGCCGTGTTGAACCGTACTGTAACATAAAAATAAAACACTATTTACTGATGTATGGCTTAGTGTGGTGCCGGGTTAAAATAGCATCATCCCATAATTCAACACTTTTGGTCTATTATAATCAATTTTGCATAGCACTCGGATGCACCACACAGGTACAAGCTGAAAATCAGTGTTTGCTCCTAGTGAGCAAAAATTACGCTGAGCTGTAGCCTGATTTCTGCAGTACACACCTATATCATATATGTGTCCTCAATTCCTCATGTGTTACTGTATGATTTTTTTGTCTAATTTTGTAGTTGTGTATTGTGGAAATAAATGTTCTATCTATCTTTCTATCTAATTTCCTGTGAGTGTCGTGAAAGGCGACTAAGGGATAAATCCAAGGAATGGGCACCAGCGTTCCCTGTGAATGGAAAACTTCTGCTGCTCACCAATCGCCTGCCAAGCGTGGGCCCAATTTTGGGGAGGCCCATGTCCAGCAGTGGACTGTTGTGGCTGATGTTGTTGATGGTTTTTGTGCAAGGGTGGGCAACCTTTTGAATTGGGGTGGGATGAGATCAACCTCCTAGTGGTCCACCCCGGGCAACGGCAACACAGGCTTGCCTGTGAATAAGTCCGGCTCAACGATCCCTACAAAGCGGTGGTAGGCTCCGCAAGGGGCCGACTGGCTCGCAACCATCCGACCACCGGAGTCCGGCGCCAAACAGCTTGCTGTGTTCCGTCGATGCCTGAGATTGCCAGTGCCATAACAGGCATCTTCTGGGTGAGCTCGTTCCCTCGTTGACTCTGTCACGGTCATCCCAGACCTAGTGTCTCTAAGGTCAAGAGTGTTTCCTCTTGACTCTAGCAAGCTGTTTGGCGCCGGACTCCGTTGGTCGTGTGGTCGTGAGCCAGGCGGCCCCTTGCGGAGCCTACCACCGCTTTGTAGGGATCGTTGAGCCGGACTTATTCACACACGGTTATCCCAGACCTAGTGTCTCTAGAGTCAAGAGGAAACACTCTTGACCTTAGAGACACTAGGTCTGGGATGACTGTGACAGAGTTTTTTTTATTAGAAATGGGTTTCAAGTTCTAATTAAAAAAAATGCAGGCCAGATTGGCCGATATTAACGAAGTCGCGGGTCCTATAAACTATGTATCATAAGAACTATGAAAAAGATGCAGGGTCAGCATTTGACACTAGCTTAAGTAAAGAAACTGTGGAAGTCCTGGGTTCCATATGAAGTGCACTAATACGGGGTGTAAGGGACAGCATCCCACAAACTGATGGGAGTTGCTCAGTCAACGACACTAAACAACTTCCACCAGGAATTCTTTAAGGACGTGAAAAAAAAATGGATTTTCCATACAAATTGTCTGATCGAGGTGGAGTTTTTGTATGGAAGAGTTAATTTTTATTTTCACTTCCTGAAAGAATTTATTGGTGAATGTTGTTCAGTATCGTTGACTGAGCAACCCCTATCACTTTGTGGGTGTCCCTTACACCCGGTACTTACAGTGAACGTATCGTAATCTTTGCCAGGTTTAGATTGCCTATTAGAAAATACTATACGTACTCGTATTTGAATTTAGTAGGACGATTAGATAAAATTTGTTTATGATTTTTGCGCTTTGTACACATTTTGATGTATCGGATCAAAGCACAGTTTGTTTTAGTTTAGTGTAAAAAATTAACGCAATCGAAACGTCGGGTTTATAAGTAATTATCTCTTGATACCATTCTAAAAGAAACCGGGCTTCGACTCCATACATTAAAATAATGTATAAAATTTCTGTGTCAAATATTTTTGCTACTCAAATATGTTTTTTATATTTAATGTGTTTCAGTTTGAATATGACTTTTTAATAGGAATAAGCAGTCATACTGTATCTTATTTCCGTATTTAATTATTCTGTAAATGTTTCTGTTTACAATAAACTAAATAATGGGCTGGATTTCTAGATTTGCTGGCTCAAACTGAAATTCAAATCTATTTGTCACTTTCAGACTAAAAACATTAGAAAAGGACCGGAGATATATTCTCCCGGGTTTTTGATTTATAGCCGGTGGTATTATGCGTTATTTGTCATTTTTATCCGCCGTCACATGATATGGCGGATACAATTGACGAAATACAAAGGCAACGTGCAAAAGCGCGTCAAAATCTAGCGGTCAAAGTGCAAAACTATAGAGTATAAATCGTCAATCCTTTACAAATTTTATTATTTTGAAACTGACAGATAACTTTTAATTTCAGTTTTACATACATATAATCATACCTTTATCCCTAATGGGGTAGGCAGAGCGTAAACGACCTAAACAAAGGTCGTTCCGCCACGTCTAACAAAGTTTTGAGGGTTAGATTTGTACGTATATTGCTGTAGTGACAGGTTGTCAACCTATCGCCTGAATTGCAATATACAGAAACCCTCAGATCCCTTAGCCGGTTCTTACAGCATGCCCGGGAGGAAATGCAGCTGGCACATTCTTTGTTTCTCTCTTGCTCCCAGTCCAGCATGGAAGAATTCTAATTTTAGCCGGTGGTATCTAGAATCAAGCCCAATATGATCCATTAAAAGGACTTACCCCAAAGACGCTGGCGCTGACAAAAATTACTAACAAAGATTTAGTAGCTGACATTTTTGGTTTTAAAGCAAAAGTGACAAATACAGTGTAGAAATATTACGATTACAAGGCATATATAAACCATTTAACTACTTGTAATTCATGTTTTTAATTAATGTTCTAAAAGATAAGCAAGAAAATACTTCGCTATTTTGTCAAATTATTTGGTACTAAGTGTAACCAATCAAATTAGAATTAAGTACCTAAGCGCACAAAGTAATTAACTTATAAATGCGTTAAAACTGTAGGTACAAATTTTGTGAACAAAATCAATTAAAATTTTGAAATTAATATATGTTAACTGCGTTTTTCCTTGGGCTACAGCAATATACCTACAAATCTATCTTAAATAACCCTCAACACTTTGTCAAACGTGGCGGAACGACCTTATTTGTGCCGTTTACGTTTTGCCTAGCCCATTTGGGATAAAGGCGTGATTGTATGTATGTTTATCCGTCATTGATTACTTTTGGTTTTCTCAATTTTCCCTAATAAAAGGAACTGAGCAGTTAGGTATCGCTTTACAGTTATAGAAAATTTAACAAACCTAAAAACTTACCGAAAACCTTTTTTTTATTAGACATCTTTGATATCTTCCATGCTGGACTGGGAGCGAGAGAAAAACGTAGAATGTGCCAGCTGAATTTCCTCCCGGGTATGCTGTAAAAACCAGCTAAGGGATCCGAGGGTTTCGGTAATTTGTAGTTTGAACGATGATGGGCTGACAACCAGTCACTACAGCAATATACCCACAAATCTATCTTAAATAACCCTCAAAACTTTGTCAGACATGGCGAAATGACCTTTGCTTGAGTAGTTTACGCTCTGCCTATCTCATTAGGGATAATGGCGTGATTATATGTATGTATGTATCTTTGATATGCAAGTTTTCCTGACATTAGAGTATCTCTCATGCTGGACTGATAGAAAAACACAGAATGTTCCAGCTGCTTCTCTTCCTTGGCAAACTGTAGAAATTAGTAGAGGAAGACAAGGTAGTCGAGGGTTTCAGTGTTATACAATTGAGGTGAAAGGCTGACAACCTGTCAATAGAACAATATACCGTTTATTTAATGTAAATGACGCTCAAAACTTGTCAAACTTCTTCTTCTGTCGAGTGGGTATCGAGTCTATCGACCCGATGAACCCTGGTGTCAGAGTTTTTAAACCGCCTAGAAGCACAACTATCAGGACATGGTTTGAGTAACGACCACTATCAAAGACAGCGAACGGGACCGACGGCTTAACGTGCCCTCCGCAGCACGAAATCTTTTCCTTTTTCGGACAATCAGGTGTTTCAGCCTGCAATGTCCTAACCAAACTAGGGAAAAAAACACAAAGTGATAAATTGTCAAATATCAACTTTGTGTTTCCCCCCTGGGAATCGAACCCAGGACCTCCGGATCGGGAGTCCATGGCACTAGCCACTAGACCACGGAGGCAGTTGGAATATACATACAGGCAGAACTAAGTATACCGGGAGTAAATAAAAATCTAGCCATATTTTAGGGTGTGATTCTATCCATGAAACTGAACAACTTTCCGCAAGGAACATAAGTCGAAGTGTGAATAAAAATTTGGATCTCCCATACAAATTGGCTCGAGCTGGTGACACCATTTGTGTGGGAGGGTCAATTCTTTTCCGTATTTCGATCTATGTTCCTTGGGAAAAGTTGTTTAGTTTCATGGGTAGAATCAAATCAAACCTTTAAATATGGCTAGCAATATTTTTACTCGCCTCTTATGTAATCTGTGCTAATATACTTATTACGTAATATTTACGTTAAATTCTAAAATTAGTCAATCTATTTTGACAGACTATTCAGACGTGGCGGGACGACCTTTTTTATGTAGTTTACGCTCTGCCTACCCCAATAGTGATAAAGGCGCGATTGTATGTATATATGTATGTATTTTGACAGAACACTATCTCTTTTACGTATCAGTTTTCTAGCATCTAGCAGTATTGTTTACAGGGATTTAAAATTTACTAGCTACCCACCCGGGCTTCGCAAGGAAATCATCTGTGTTTTTCTACTGTACTATATATATATATATATATATAAACCTTTCTCTTGAATCACTCTAACTATTTAAAAAAAACGCATCTAAGCATACATAGATACAAACAGACGTGGCAAGCGACTTTGTTTTATACTGTGACTAACGACCCGCCCCGGCTTCGCAAGGAAATTATCAGTGTTTCTCTACTATATTATGCATGTATTACTACATAGTATAAAACAAAGTCGCTTTCTCTGTACCTATATCCCTATGTATGCATAAATCTTTAAAACTACGCAACGGATTTTGATGCAATTTCTTTTAATGGATAGAGTGTTTCAAGAGGAAGGTTTATATATATAATACTTGCATAATATTGTGGAGAAACACTGATAATTTCTGTGCGAAGCTAGCGCGGGTCGCTAGTTATACATATAAACCTTCCTCTTGAATCTCTCTATCCATTAAAAGAAACCGCATCAAAATCCGTTGCGTAGTTTTAAAGATTAAGGCATACATAGGGATGCAGGGATGAGAGCCCGATGGTGTAGTTGATAGGGCCGCTGCCTCCTGAGCGGGAGGTCGTGGTTCGAATCCCACCACGTACCAATGTGTTTTTCGGTTTTTGATTTTCATATGTACGTTAATTCGGTGCTTTTACCGTGCTTCGGAAGGCACGTTAAGCCGTTGGTCCCGGTTAATACCGTTTAATACCGTAGATATTAGTCTTAAAGCCATATCAGAGGCCAGTGCTAAGCATTGGCGGCTTGAAACCTCTGACCTAATCTAGGATTGGGTCTGGTTTTCCTTCTGGGTTGCGGAGCTCAGATGGCAGTCGCTCTGTGTAAAAACCAGTAGATAGATTAGGAAGCCGACCCCGTGAGATACGGGATAAGGCTAGGGAGATGATGAGGTATATAGGGACAGAGAAAGCGACTTTGTTTTATACTATGTAGTGATAATTATAAGGACAGTGCAAAGCATTGGCGGCTTGAAAAGAGTTTTCAGCTGGGTTGTTCACTAACCTGCCAAAAACCTAATCTAGGATTAGGTGTGGTTTCCGTTCTGGGTTGCGGAGATCAGGTGGTAGTCGCTCTGCTAGACCTAGCTAGCCAAACTAGGTATCTCATGAAATGATAAATTTGATGAATATCAACTTAGTGTTATCAATATTTTATTGATAGTTATAAAATAGTTTAAAAAATATAGTAAGAATTATATACCTATACTTAAATCACATTTAATATTTTTTTGCCGTTTAAAGTTATGTTACGAGAATGTTCGACGAGAACTGTTTAAGGAGCAAACATGAAAATTATATTTAGCTAATAATGTATAATATGTCTGATTCATAAGTATCGTTTAAGTAAGTATATGTAGTGATTTTCTACCAATTTCTCTGATATATAACATACAGTACCCTGTCTTATGTAGTATACTCGTATATTATGTATTACATACATACATACATATAATCACGCCTTTATCCCTGATGGGGTAGGCAGAGCGTATACGACCTAAACGAAAGGTCATTCCGCCACGTCTGACAAAGATTTGAGGGTTATTTAAGATAGACTTGTAAGTATATTGCTGTAGTGACAGGTTGTCAGCCCATCGCCTAAATTACAATATACAGAAACCCTCGGATCCCTTAGCTGATTTTTACAGCATGCCCGGGAGGAAATGCAGCTGAAACATTCTAAGTTTTTCTTTCGCTCCCAGTCCAGCATGGAAGTCATGTATTAGTTTATCATAAGACCTATGGGATTATAGAACCTATCATTAGTAGGTACTTATTATCAGTATATTTTATTGAAATATTTATTTAATAGTGTGTAAATAATGTCTAAGTATTATATGTAGTAATATGCACTATCCCGCTTTCTGCTTGTACAATATCTATACCCAAAAGTTGCCTGTTAGAAATTGCTGCTTTAGCAATATAGCCGCCTATATTGTACTGTCACGTTTGTTTCTTTTTTTTCTGTAGTGTTTCTTTGTGCAATAAAGAATTTTGTATTGTATTGTTATTCCTATATTGGTAATAGATACATCGGTGACGGCGGCCAGAGATCGGCCAACTGCGCAGGACTAGATTTTAGTGCCCAAGTGTTTGCGCTACACACAGGTGCATTCTCTACTCCTTCAATCTTTTATTCTGATGGGACAGATTGACTGACACGACCAGAGAGAAATCAGGCGCAGGGCCGACTATTTACATCCATCTGACAGCATGGATCATCTTCCCTTTCGGATAATCAGGTGATCAGCCTGTAATGTCCTAACCAAACTAGAAACAACAACACAAAGTCATTGTCGCCCGCCGGGAATCGAACCCGGGACCTCCGGGTCGAGAGCCCATGGCTGAGACCACTAGACCACGGAGGCAGTTGGTAATAGATAAAATTTTCAGTATGGGTCGAGAGAGCTATCAAATGGGACCTATTATTAGTACTTATTACCTTCATGCAAATTATTATCTTGACTCCTTGACTGAACTAGAAGACGATGAAATACTAGTATTTAGGTATTTTTGTTGTTTAGGTATTGCATCTGTATTTATCAAAGATATCATAATGCATTGGTTTTATATTTGTAAATACCTATAAGTAAGTTCATGTCAGAGGCAATCTCTTAGCATTGGCGGCTTAAAAACTCTGACAGCTGGGTTCGCCACTACCTAGCAAAAGCCTAATCTAGGATTGGGTCTGGTTTCCCTTCTGGGTTGCAGATGTCAGATGACAGTTACTCTGAGTAAAAGCATAAACTCTCATTCAATCCCCTAGATTAGGTAGGCAATCCCGTAAGATACGGGATAAGGAGATATTGGGCTAGATTCTAGATTTGCCGGATAAAACTTAAATTAAAATCTATTTGTCCCTTTCAGACTAAAAACATTGGAAGAGTACAGGAAATCTATCCTCTCCGGTTTTTGATATATAGTCGGTGGTTTTATGCGTTATCTGTCATTTTTATCCGCCGTTATATGATATGGCGGATAAAATTGACAGAAATACTGGGGAAACGTGCAAAAGCGCGTCAAAATCTAACGGACAATGTGTAAAACCATAGTTTAATTTTATTATTTTGTAAACTACAGAGATAGATTTTGATTTTAGATTTTAGCCGACAAATCTAGAATTGAGCCCAATGAATGATAATAAACCTATAAATAGGTTCTATAACTAAGTAGGTACAACGCACACTAAATAAAAGTTTGTTTCTGTGTACAATAAACTGTTAAATAAATAAAAATAAAAATGCTTCAATATATTTTTGTATTTATTTTTATTTCAAACGACGTCCATAGTTTATTTTTCAGGTAGTTTACCAACGCAGAATATTTCAGTTTCAGAGTTGACACACGTTACTTCAGTCTCAGCAGGCTCCTGAAAGTCATAGTAATATGAATAGTCACGCCTTTGTCAATTTTTCTAAGGGGCGAACTGTAGCGCGACGGTGGCGCCACCTATGCTCTGTTTCTACCTTAACGGAATTAACTAATGACAGCTACAGTGGCGGTTCTTTACAGTATGATAACAAATTTACAGTATGGGGCCATAATCAGTGCACGTCGGCTAAGGTGTGATAACGACTATATAGCAAACTACTCAAAGCAATCGTCTCTCTCTGTCCAAGTGTCGATGTGCAATATTTACCGCCACGTACAGTATATCAACTGCCTCCGTGGTAGAAGCAGCGCTCTACCTAGTTAGAGAGGTTAGAGCTATGAGCTTACTCCAGCCATGGGTGGGAAGTTTATATTTGTCAATTTATCACTCTGTGAGGTTTTCCCCAGTTTGGTTAAGACATTGCAGGCTGAATTACTTGATTGTCCAAAAAGAAACCGGATTTCGTGCTTCGGAGGCCACACTAAACCGTCGGTCCCGATCGCTATCTGTGATAGTGGTCGTTACTCAAAACTATGTCAGAGGCCTAATAGCTGTGCTACTAGGCGGTTTGAAAACTCCAGGGTTCATCTGGTCGTTCGACTTGAGAATCCACTCGCTAAGAAGAATACAGTATATCTTGAAGTGCTACTTTCTTTGTCAGACGTGGCGGAACGACCTTTGTTTAGGTTGTTTGCGCTCTGCCTACCCCATTAGGGATAAGGGCGTGATTATATGTATGCTACTTACTGGTCGTAGGCTGGCGCTGTAAGGCACCAAAAAGAGGTTCCCACCTTCACGAGGCTGCACTTTCTGTAAAACGAGATAGAGTTTAAAAAAAAAACACTTACATTTATATATCAAGAACTTTTACAATATTTAGATTATTATAGGTCATCATAAATACATACATACATATAGTCACGCCTTTATCCTTAATGGGGTAGGCAGAGCGTAAACGACCTAAAACCACAGATAATGTAATACTTTACTAGTACCTAAACTAAGGTCGGTCCGCCACGTCTGACAAAGTTTTGAGGGTTATTAAGAATCATTTGTACGTATATTGCTGTAGTGACAGGTTGTCAGCCCGTCGCCTAAATTGCAATATACTGAAACCCTCAGATCCCTTAGCTGTTTTTTACAGCATACCCGGGAGGAAATGCAGCTGGCACATTCTATGTTTTTCTCTCGCTCCCAGTCCAGCATGGAATTAATACTTGGTAATTAAAAATATAACATCTTCTTCTTCTGCTTAGCGTTTTCCCAGCTTGATGCTGGTGTCCGCTTTCCGGCTTTTCCTACTCCACTTTGCCCGGTCTTCAGCATCCACTGGTGTGAGATCGTTCTCTTTCATGTTCGCTTTCACGACGTCAAGCCAGCGCTTCTTTGGTCTGCCACGTGATCTAGGGCCTTGGACAGTGAGATCGAGGCATCTCTTTCCGACGTAGTCTGGCGGTCTACGACTTAAATGCCCATACCATCGAAGACAACTTTCTTGCAGCTTATCTGCTACGTCGTGGACTCCAAGGCTGCCACGGATGTGCTCGTTATGAATGCGATCTAATCTCGTAACGCCGCACATCCATCGCAACATCTTCATCTCTGCGACGTAAAGCTGCTGGACATGTCTTCCAAGGACAGGCCAGGTCTCGCTGCCGTATAGTAGGACTGGTCGGATGATACTCTTGTACACAAGGCCCTTAAGCTTCACTGGTATTCTGCGGTCGCAAAGTACACCAGTTACTTCCCGCCATTTTGCCCAAGCAGCGCTAATTCGGGCTTGGACATCGCAATCAATTACACCAGACTCGTGCAGCACAGACCCAAGGTATTTAAATTTATCTGTTTTTGAAACAAGTTCATCTCCCACCTTTATGGGGTTGGGGTCTGTGCTGCCACATGCCATGTACTCGGTCTTCGCGACATTGAGTTTTAAACCACCGTTCTCAAACGCACCCTTCCATTGGTTCACCTTGTGCTCCAGTTTCTGTTTGTCCTCATCTGCAAGTGCGATGTCATCGGCGTACATCATAAGCCATGGAGATGGTTCATGGACCTTCGCCGAAACAACGTCTAGCACGACACTAAACAAAAAAGGACTCAGGGCCGAGCCCTGGTGAACACCTACCGTGATAGGGAAAGGGCGAGTTTCGCCAACGGCAATCCTCACTATGGATTCGGAGTTGTGGTACATGTCGCAGATAATATCAATGTAGGTTTGTGGCACACTCTTTTCCTTCAAAGCCCACCAGATCACCCGAAGCGGTACGCAGTCAAAAGCCTTCTGCAGATCTAGGAAAGCCATATGCAAGGGCTTCTTTTTCTCTCTGTACGCTTCAAGTAGTATCCTTAGGGCAAAGATGGGATCGATGGTGCCACAGCCAGGTCGGAACCCATACTGACATTCAGAGACAGTGCACTCTTGCCGGAGCCGTGAATCGATTATACGCTCGAAGAGTTTCATGGTGTGACACATGACCTTAATACCGCGGTAGCTTCCACAGTCCTGTACACTACCTTTGCCTTTATAGATTGGGTTTATAATGCTTAATCTCCAGGAGTTTGGCATTTTGCGGCCGGATAAAATGCGATTAAAAAGGTCAGTTAGTATAGTCACACCACGAGAACCCATGGTTTTCCACGCCTCAATCGGTATGTCATCAGGGCCCACGGCTTTCCGATTCTTCATAGTGCGAAGACAATTGTAGGTAGATAGATAGATAGATAAAACATTTATTTAGCATCAATACAAATCACAAGGACATAAAAAACAATAAAATTAAATTAAAAAACAAAATCAAAAACATACATAAACAACGAACTTAGCTATAAAAAAAACAGATTTGTAGGCGCTAAAAAAAGCGATCAGCTCAGCAAAAAGCTGTGGCTCTGGACCACAGCGCTGATTTTCAGCTGGACCTTTGGTGAGAGGAGAGCTTTATGTAAAAAAAAAAAATTATAAAAGTAAAACTAAAAAAATAAAATAAACGGCTAACATAGATCAATGAAATCTTAAAATGACAAAAATATTCAGATGTTAAAAGAAAAATAAACAAAAATGTGGGTAGTACAGACAGACAGATATCAAAATAATTGTTCAAAATTAACATTGATTTGCTGTGATAAGACATATTTCTTAAACAATAATTTAAAATTAGGAACCGATTTAAGCTTCTGAAGTGGTGGGTATATTATTCCAAATTTTGGCAGCTGCATATTTAAAACTACCCCTGAAAGCAGCTGAGTTGTGTCGAGGTACACGAAGATTAGCTAAACGTTCTCGTTTCGAAAAACTAAGCTTTTCTATTAAGTAGAGAGGCTTCCGACTTTTGATCACTCCAAACAGTAAAGTTGCTAAATGCAAATACCGTCTATTTGACATTTTGAGGGTTTGGGCCTTATTTAAGTATGGAGTGACATGACTTCGAGGGGGAATATTACAACAAAATCTCGCACAAAGGTGCACACAGGTACACCTCGTCTGGTGTTATAAGAGAAACTAGTCCCAGATTGGAAGGCAGTTTCGGAGGAGACACATTTGCGTGTTGCGTGTTAAGCAACTCGTGAAAGTAGCTACGCCACCTCTCCTTTACCTTACTCGCTTCGCAAACCAGAGTGCCATTCACTTCTTTAATACAAAGACATTTGCTAATATCCTGTGACGCCTTTTCGCGAGCCTTTGCCAAACGGAAGATGGATTTTTGGCCCTCCTTAGTCTCTAATGTGTTATACAATGGTGACAATTGATCATGTCGGGCTTTGGCAACGGCTCGTTTCGTGGCACTCTTGGCTGCTTTAAACGCTTCATGGTCTTCAGGACAGTTCGTGTATTGCCACTTTTTAAAACACGTCTTCTTCTCACGAACCGCCTTCTGCACTAAGTCATTCCACCACCATGTCTCCTTGTCGATGACACGGCCTCCCTTGGAGATGCCTAGCACCCGTTTTCCAAGTGCGCTGACTGCTGACTGAATCCCCGAGCACCGACTATCCACGGATTCTTCTTCACTAGTGCTTAGTTTTAAGCTAAGAGCGGCCTCGCGGAAGTCATCTCTCTTGGGTCCATTCAGAAGCCACCACTTGATTCTGGGTCTGCGTCGTTCGGGCACTCTCTCTTTTGGTACTACCAACATGTCCATGACAAGGATACGGTGCTGGGATGTTAGACTTTCGCCAGGGATAACCTTGCAGTTGGTTACTTTGCTGATATTACTCCTTCTTATCAGCAAATAGTCTATTTGGGTGGAGTGTGACCCGCTTTTATAGGTTATGAGGTGCTCAGGTTTCTTTTGAAAGAAAGTGTTCACTATAGCCAGATCTGATACGAGACAGGTGCTGAGAATTAAATCCCCCTCTGCGTTCGCACGACCATATCCGTAGCCACCGTGAACACGGTCAGACCCCCGTGACACCTCGCCTACGTGCCCATTCAAATCCCCACCCACAATTATGCTTTCAGAGTTTGGAATGCAGCGGAGAACGTCTTCTAAACTGTCCCAGAAGGTCTCTTTTTCTGACTCCGGGCAACCGACTTGCGGAGTGTAGGCACTTATGAGATGGTAGACAGTACCTTCTATCAGTAGTTTCACCCGAATGAGACGGTCGCTCACCCTGTCGACTTCAAGAAGACTTTTCTGGAACTCTTCAGACAGTACTATCGCCACGCCATTCCACCCTGTAGGAGATCCGGTGTAGACCAGCTTATACCCTTGGCCGATGTCTCTTGACTTGTTTCCCTTCCAACGAGTCGACTTACATACACGAGTTAGACTTACATACACAAAATATTAAATTAAGCTACTAGTCTTTTAAGTTAAGCTACTTTATAAATAACGGCACGTTTCATTTATCTTTACGAAGTAGCTAGGCACATAGACTGTGTTTTTTTTTTCATGCATACGCTATACTAATTATTCCCTCTGTCAAATCGCCACCAATTGCGATAATTTTCAAAAAAAAGCTCAAACAAATATTAAAGGTTATAAATACATACCTTTTGTTGATACTGGTACTGGTTCTGTAACAATAAATACCGGGTGTAAGGGATAGCGTCCCGCAAAATGATAGGGGTTGCACAGTCAACGGCACTGAACAACTTCAACCAGGAAATTATTACAGGAAGTGAAATAAAAAATGTGTTTTCCATACAAACTGATCGAGGTGGATATTTTGTATGGAAAAGTTAATTGATTACTTGACTGAGCAACTCCTATGAGTTTGTGGGACGCTGTCCCTTACACTCGGTATATTCCCCGGGAGACGAACTCGGGATCTCTTGGTCGCAAGCCCATGGCTCAGACCTCTAGACCATGGAGGCAGTCTTTCAAGTTATAAAATATGAAATGGAAAAAATAGGAACGTGTCGCGACCAAATCAAGGACGTTCTAGAGAAAGATAAGGTCAGGAGTACCCTAAACCGACGAGCGTGCATGAAAAGATTGATGAATGTACATGAAGCGAAAGAAGTTTGCAAGGACCGTAGCAAGTGGAGGGATGTGATCTCTGCCTACCCCTCCGGGAAAGAGGCGGGACGTTATGTATAAAAGAAAATGAAATACTTAAAAACATTTTTTTTCCAAGGAACATGACGAAAAGAAAAAAAACACCTGTACCCCGTGTATTTTGTAACCTTTTTGTTCTTTTGTGTTTAATTTATAAATATTGAATGGGCTCAATTCTAAATTTGCCGGCTAAAACTAAAATTAAAACCTATTTGTCAGTTTCTGACCAAAAAGACTTATGCACTCTCACTACGTCCTCTGTATGATCATGTGTGCAATAAACTGTTAAATAATAATAATAATAGCATTGAACAAGGACCGGAGATCTATTCTCTCCGGTTCTTGATTTATAGTCGGTGGTTTTATGCGTTATCTGTCATTTTTATTCTCCGTCATATGATATGGCGGATAAAATTAACAGAAATACTGAGGAAACAGGCAAAAGCGCGGCAAAATCTAGCCGACAAAGTGTAAAACCATAGAGTATAAATCGCCTGTCCTTTTTAAATTTTATTATTTTGAAAGTGAAACATATATTTTAATTTTAGCTTTAGCCAGTGGTATATAGAATCGAGCCGAATAAACAGATAAATGAAATAATATCTAAATATCGATTCTAGATTTGACTGCTAAAACTAAAATTAAAAACTATTTTGTCACTTTCAGACTGAAAACATTGGAAAAGGACAGGAGATCTATTCTCTCCGGTTCTTGATTTATAGTCGGTGATTTTATGCGTTATCTGTCATTTTTATCCGCCGTCATATGATATGGCGGATAAAATTGACAAATACTGAGGAAACAAGCAAAAGCGCGTCATAATCTAGCCGACAAAGTGTAAAACGAAAGAGTATAAGTCGCCTGTCCTTTTTCAATTTTATTATTTTAAAACTGCCAGCTAGATTTTAATTTTAGCTTCAGCCGGTGGTATCTAGACTCGAGCCAATAACAAACAAACTTATCTTTTAAGATAAGTTTGTTTGAGAAGAAAACTTATCTTAAAAGATAACTTATGTTTTCTAAACCGAATAAACAGATGAATGAAATAATAACTAAATAATGGACTCGATTCTAGATTTGCCGGCTAAAACTAAAATTAAAAACTATTTGTCACTTCGTGACTAAAAACATTGAAAAAGGACAGGAGATCTATTCTTTCCGGTTCTTGATTTGTAGTCGGTGGTTTTATGCGTTACCTGTCATTTTTATCCGCCGTCATATGATATATGGATCTATGATATATGGCGGATAAAATTGACAGAAATACTGAGGAAACAAGCAAAAGCGCGTCATAATCTAGCCGACAAAGTGTAAAACGAAAGAGTATAAATCGCCTGTCCTTTTTCAATTTTATTATTTTAAAACTGCCAGCTAGATTTTAATTTTATTTTCAGCCGGTGGTATCTAGACTCGAGCCAATAACAAACAAACTTATCTTAAAGGTATCTAGAATCGAGCCGAATAAACAGATGAATGAAATAATAACTAAATAATGGACTCGATTCTAGATTTGCCGGCTAAAACTAACATTAAAAACTATTTGTCACTTCGTGACTTAAAACATTGGAAAAGGACAGGAGATCTATTCTTTCCGGTTCTTGATTTGTAGTCGGTGGTTTTATGCGTTACCTGTCATTTTTATCCGCCGTCATATGATATGGCGGATAAAATTGACAGAAATACTGGGGAAACAAGCAAAAGCGCGTCATAATCTAGCGCACAAAGTGTAAATCCATAGAGTATAAATCGCCTGCTCTTTTTAAATTTTATTATTTTGAAAGTGACAGATATATTTTAATTTTAGTTTTAGCCGGTGGTATCTAGAATCGAGTCAATAACAAACAAACTTACATCACGTATTCCAAGTGTTTTATATATATCCGTTTGACGCTTACTCCTTTCCTGAAAAGATTAACGGTTCTAAAGTACACGTAGGAAAAAAGTAAAAAAAGTAAAAAAGGAGAGCCCGATGGTGTAGTGGATAGGGCCGCTGCCTCCTGAGCAGGGAGGTCGTGGTTCGAATTTCATATGTACGTTTATTCGGTGCTTTTTCCGTGCTTCGGAAGGCACGTTAAGCCGTTGGCCCCGGTTAATATCGTTTAATACCGTAGATATTAGTCGTTAAGCCATATCAGAAGCCAGTGCTAAGCATTGGCGGCTTGAAAACTCTAGACCTAATCTAGGATTGGGTCTGGTTTCCCTTCTGGGTTGCGGAGGTCAGATGGCAGTCGTTCTGTGTAAAAACCGATACCCTCGTTCAATCCCCTAGATTAGGAGGCGGACCCCGTGAGATACGGGATAAGGCTAGGGAGATGATGATGAGTACACGTAAGAAAAAAGGTGCTTCGGAGGGCACGTCTTTTACTATGCGTTTTACGCTTTGCCTTCCCTATTAGGGAGAAAAAAACATGGCTTGGTATGTATGATTGTCTGAAACTGATGCTGCTGCAGTTTTCTAGTAGTCGTGTAGTGCGTATTTTACCGAATCTTACTGTAATATATAGTTAGATATAATATTTTACGGTCTATATAGTAATTCCATTTCCTTCCATGCTGGACTGGAAGAGATAGAAAAACATAGCATGTTCCAGCTGCCCTTCCTCCCAGGCATGCTGTATAAGTCAGCAAAAGGGACTCGAGGGTTACAGTGTATTGTAATTTAGGCGATGGGCTGACAACCTGTCACTATAGCAATACACATTTCAATCTAAAATTGCCCTCAATTTTTGTCAGACGTGGCGAAAGTGCCTTTTACGAGTCGTTTAACGCTCTGCCTACCCCGTAAGGGATAAAGGCGTGATTTTATGTATGTATTTATAGTAAATATACCGTTTCACATCCCTATCACTACTCAGTGTGAGCTGTGAAATACAAAAATAACGTTCTACTCACTTGAGCATTTATCTCAGCGATAACTACAAAAGCTACCAGAATGACCAACTTGACCCCCCACATTTTATAAAATGTAACTAACTGCTTAAAAAAAAAATTACGCCTCTATTTTAAAGAGGTTTTTCAATTAATTTTTTGAGAATAATTAATTAGAGAAATGTCCGAGAAAAATCAATTATTTTCAAAAAAATTACATACTGTGACTATAATCAATATTAATTATTTTAGTACTCATTAATGTAATTATGATACGACTAGATGTTGTAATTGAAACATACGATATACTTACACAAAAAACAATCAAGCCCTTATCCCTGAATGGGTAGGTAGAGCGTCCACGGCTTGCAGGAGTTTTACTTTGAATTGCTGTCATGACAGGTTATCAGCCTATTGCCTAAATGGCTATTTGCCTACTAGTGTCAAATTAGCAACTTTTTATGAAATTTTAAAAAAGTGGGTTATGACGTCACTGGTCAGTCTGACTACTCAAATCAAATGTGCTTTTTTTAATGATGAATGAGATCGACAGTATTTTAGTCATCAGTATGTAGTACTATTATATATTCTGTTCCATCAGCACAGCTCGGACACTCCTAACTACCATGCCATTTTGGTCACACATCGACAGACCGCATGTTGCAGTTGGCTTGAGTTTGTGTGCGTGTTATAAGGATTGACAAATTTTGTTTTACCGGTCATAATCATCACTTGATTAATCTGGTTCTTGATTAAACCAACGTTTTAAAGTAGTTCACTGTAACTGGATAGTTAAAAATAGATTAAGTTGCATATTTTGTATAAA
Organism: Scrobipalpa costella; assembly: GCA_949820665.1. Taxonomy (NCBI): domain Eukaryota; kingdom Metazoa; phylum Arthropoda; class Insecta; order Lepidoptera; family Gelechiidae; genus Scrobipalpa; species Scrobipalpa costella. The sequence continues at coordinate 10,108,474 of OX463319.1, read as the reverse complement.
TTTACTTGCCGTCTCTCATCACTGTGGAATCTAAAAAAGTCCCTATTGGAGTCATATCTTGTGGTAGAATGATATCCGTACTCGGAACAGTACCTAACCATCTTTGGAACACAATACTTTATTATTTCCGTTACACTGGGAAACATGCGCGCGACATACCAGCTAAGCGTACGCTCAATGTGGCGGAGTGTGACGTATGTCGGAATGAATGTCCATTCTGTATGTAGTACTATTATATATTCTGTACCATAAGTATTGTTTTTTTTATGCCACCCAGTCAATATGCCTATTATAAATTACATCAGTACTTTATGCACTTATTATATATTTATTTTAAATTTTTCCTTTAATTTTTTTTACAATTTATTTTACTAATTTGACATATTCACAAAATTATTATATTTTAATCTACATTGTGTTAAGTATCGGTTTTAAATTTACAAATTGTTGATTTGAATGCACCGTATTTTATGATTCTAACTTTTTTTTTGTAATTTTTGGATCTATTTTTATGGTATAATCTGTATCATGAACAATGTTTTAAGAAAGATACGTTACGTTCATACTGCACGCACATTTTAATTGTTCCGAGACACATATACATACATATTTATAACATTGCATATCTAAACAAACGCTGCGACACAAAATAGGCAAAGCGTAAGAGTGAAACAGATAGCTATTTGTAATCAGTGCAGCCTTCAATATAATTTAACTTTTTTTCTCACTTCGCAGCTCGCAGCTCGACTGCCTAAAATGATCACAATTAGGGCCATTTGACGGCACGAGTTTCGCGCGTGTTGGTTACGTATCTACCTATATATAATATCATTGATCATGAATCATGATTATTCTTAGACATTTTAAACTTATTATTATCTCAACATAGTTAATAAAATAAATGAATCTTAATCTAAATCTTTTGAACCAAAACTATGAAATACCTAAATTAACTTTTGTAAGGCTGCATGGTGTAATCTCCTTAGTCTATGAAAAGAAATGCGACATATGCCGTCTCGCTCGCGCTCTGTCAGTTGGGAGGCCAGTGCGGGTCGGCCATTTGAATTGGTGTGTACGTTTTCTTAGTGAACCTACGAAAATTATATAAAAGGATAACTGTTTGTTGGAATTTACAGTAAAATATTGTTGTACAAAACCACAAGCCGTCGTCTTATTATACTTTTACAATATGCCTGCGAAGGAAAGCAGCAGGAATCATACAGTTAGTATGTACTTACTAGAGGGAACACGCCAACACAGAGTAACTATAAACGCCAATCAATAAATGTACGCGCGGAGATGTGACATTTGACAGATGTGGAGTCCAACTTTTAGGCCCGTAATTATAAACAGTACTTAAGTACTACTAGAATAGTTTGAGTTCGTCATTTCAATACTTAATATTGCTCTCAATCTTAATATTGCTTTATAAATACGAGCCTATATATCTGTGATTGGAATATACAAAAATGGGAATAATAAATTAATATATCTTCAATAAATAAATGTTGTTGATATTATTACCTTATTGTATATTTGGACATGCCTGTAATGACTATATATTTGTTGAAATAAATAAATAAATAATGAATATTGGCTATTGTGTTAAAATGCTTTTTATGAATATTCGTGTAATCACTGCAATTTTCTAAACTACACAAATAATTGTTAGTAACCTGGGGGATTGATGTATGTAACAACACTTGTACTCGTTTCACAATAATTTTCAAAGTAAACATTTTTTCTTTTTAACTTTATTAAAAAAATATTATGTTGACATTCATTTTATTGCACGTAGTCTTTTTAAGTTTAAATATATTATGTACGCAAGACCAGTGTAAATAACCCACCCTGAAGATACTGTATTAGCGAAACCGGTCGGTGAATAAACAAAAAATATAAGTATACTAGCGACCCGCCCCGGCTTCGCACGGAAATCATCAGTGTTTCTCTACTGTAGGGTACCTACATAATGATAATTGTAATGTAACCGACAAGGGTAGTAATCTGTAAAAATTATAAAATAAGTTCGTAGGTAGATAAATAAATATTAATTTAGTTATGACTACATAAATATAATATTGCTCGATATATACATCGCTAAATGCGCACTGTCTATGTACCATATTTATAAGCTAAGATTAAATAAGGTGGTGGTAAAACTATACAACAAATTGCCTTTCACTTCTAACCCAAACAACCGGCAAAGTGGTGACCCCGACGTGATGCAAGAAAATCCAGCACAGCTGCCACCAATTGAAATACCAGCAGCTGGAGCAGCAGCAGCAAATGTTCAGGGTCAGGAGTCTGGAACACAGCAAGTTTCTGGTGTATCAGTACAGGCCAGACTAATACCTTTCTGGAGAGAATATCCAAAGCTATGGTTTGCGCAATTCGAAGCAGTCATAAACCCATTACATCAAAGTGACGATGTGAAGTATCGTTACGTACTCGGTCAACTACAAGCATCCGACTTAGTACACATATCAGACATTTTGCTACAACCACCAGAAGCATACAAATATGAGGCCATCAAAAGACGACTTATCTCGGCGTATGAAACCTCAGGAGTTAGGAACTTCCAAAAATTGATCAGTGGATTAACTCTGGGAGATTACAAACCATCGCAGCTTCTCAGAAAAATGAAGGAACTGGGCGGCAACATGATCACTGATGAAGGTATTAAAATCGAATGGCTAAACCAATTGCCACCAAACATAAGGGTGGTCTTATCAATTAACAATGATTCATCTTTAGACACACTTGCTGCCATGGCCGATCAGATGCTGGACTATTCTGATTCAAACACAAACATCGCAGCAATAACGCAACCGCAAGTAGCAAGCACAGGCACACAAGTTGAGACACTCGTTAAACAAGTAGCTGAACTTACGTTGAAAGTTGAAGAAATACAGCGACGTAATTGTCACACCCGTCGACCGTTCACTAGAAGATACCGCTCTAGCTCACGAGGGCGATCCAACTCACGAGCAAGAAGCCCAAGGAAGTTTGCACGGGATGATCCGAACTGGCTATGTCGTTTTCATTATAAGTTCGGTGAAAAAGCGCGTCGGTGCGAATCGCCATGCGCTAAGAAACCAAAAACAAACTTGGAAAACTAACGTCGACACCTACTGTGGCGGAAGTCGGTGTCCCTCAAACAAGCAACCGCCTATGTGTTTACGACCGCATCACAAGAGAATGTTTCCTCATTGATACTGGCGCAGAAATCTCAGTTTTGGCAGCAAGAAAAAGACAAAAACTATCACCAAAGTCACAAAGTAACTACAAGTTGTATGCAGCAAACGACTCGCCTATTAACACATATGGAGACAAGGAAATGTGTATAGATCTTGGCCTTCGACGACGATTTAAATGGAGTTTCGTTGTAGCTGACGTGAAGACATCTATACTAGGAGCAGATTTTCTACGACACTACAAACTGTTGGTTGACTTGGACAGAAGAAAGCTAATAGATCGAATAACAGCACTATGTATAAATGCAATAAGAGTGAGGAGCACGGAAGATACCATCATACACATCATCAACACCGACAACAAATATTACGAAATCCTGAAACAGTATCCAGATGTTCTGAGGCCGATGTCACTGAAGGAGCCAGCAAAGCACAATGTCAAGCATCACATAGAGACGACAGGTCCTCCACTATTCTCCCGGCCACGACCACTTCCACCTGACAAACATAAAGCCGCAAAAGCTGAGTTTGAACGCTTGATGGAAATGGGAATTTGTAAACCTTCAAAAAGCCCATGGGCAAGTCCTTTACATATCGTAACAAAACCAGATGGATCACTACGTCTTTGTGGCGACTACAGACGTTTGAACGCCGTTACTCTACCTGACCGATATCCAATACCACGAGTACAAGATTTTACGTACCAACTGCACGGAAGGAAAATATTCACAAAACTTGACTTGAAGAGCGCTTACTATTGGATTCCCATTAATGAAGAAGATGCACAGAAAACAGCAATCATCACCAATTTTGGATTATTTCAATTTAATTCCATGACATTCGGATTACGCAACTCGAGCCAAACATTTCAAAGATTTATGCACGAAGTTCTACATGGAATAGAGGGAGTTTTCTGCTTCGTGGATGACATACTTATAGCATCAGAAAATGAGGAGAGCCATAAGAAACTTTTGCAAGAAGTCTTAGAGAGACTGAACAAATACGGAGTTACAATCAATAAAGAAAAATGCGAATTTGGAAAGACCAGCATAAACTTTCTTGGGTATAAAGTAACTGCAGAAGGAATTCAGCCTACAAACGAGCGAACAGAAGCAATTTCAAAGTATCCAAAACCTCAAACTATCCTTGAACTACGTCGATTTCTCGGTGTGATAAATTTTTATCGAGACTGTCTTCCACAGCAAGCAAAATTACAAGCCGAACTTAACAAGTACCTTCATAACAAAAAGAAAAATGACAAGTCACCCATCGTATGGACACCGGAAGCAGAGCAAGCTTTTGAACAATGCCGCCAAAGCATAACTAAAGCAACTACTCTGTGTTACCCAATTCAGAACGCGGAGCTAAATATCATGACTGACGCATCCAACACTTGCGTAGGAGCTGTACTGCAACAAAAAGTAGACAACGCATGGAAACCACTCGCATTCTTTTCTAAAAGTCTCAGCGAAACGCAACAACGCTATAGTGTATACGATCGCGAGCTATTAGCGATCTATATGGCTATAAAACATTTCCGCAGATTGATTGAAGGTTGTGATGTCACAGTGAGTACCGACCACAAACCTTTGACCTACGCTCTGTCAAGAAAGGCCAACAGTACAGATACACCTCGACGAGAACGACAAATGAACTTTATCAGTCAGTTTTGTTCAAGAATAATCTACGTGCACGGTGAAGATAACCCTGTAGCAGACGCCTTATCCCGCATCGAAGAAATAGAATGTCCTACATTTTTGGACCACAAAAAGTTAGCCATTGATCAGCAAAATGACGGTGAATTAAAAAAACTGAAAAAGCAAGCAAATCTCAAATTTATCAATTTACCCACTCATGCAAGCAAGCAACAAATCACATGCGAAACATCAACTTCCGTACCGAGGCCATACCTACCCTCAGCATATCGTTACGCAGCATTTAAAGCACAACACGAAACATGCCACCCGGGTATACGAACTACGAGGAGGATACTAACATCAAAATATTTTTGGCCAGCTATGAACAAGGATATAAGTGAATGGATACGAGCATGTACAGCCTGCCAAAAAGCAAAGATATATAGGAACATCGTAACACCACTCGGCGAGTTTCCCGAATCACAAAGATTTGAACATATACATATCGATTTAATAGGCCCAATGCCTCCTTCAAACGAATATCGATACTGCCTTACTATGATTGACCGATTTACCAAGTGGCCCGAAGCAGTACCTATACGTGAAATCACTGCAGAAATAGTAGCAAAGGCGCTATATGAAAATTGGATCGCAAGATTTGGGTGCCCATTAAGAATAACTACAGACCAAGGTCGACAATTTAAATCTGAATTATTTAGATCCTTAATGAATAAATTTGGCATTACCAGAATACGTACTACGGCATATCACCCACAGGCAAACGGACAGATCGAGAGATGGCATCGCACATTAAAAGCATCATTAATGGCAAGAAATACTTTATCGCAATGGTCAAGTGAACTACCTACAGTATTACTTGGGCTACGCACTGCACTGCGTGAAAATAGCAATGTGAATCCAGCTATGATGACCTACGGTTCAACAATAAGAGTACCCTCAGATTTCTTTATACCTATAAAGTCTGAAATCAGTGAGGCAGATTTCACTAACCAGCTTATGCGTGCAATGGCATCACTATCACCAGTAAAAAGCAAAGAAAAAACTTCAAGAAAATTATTCATATACAAAGATCTAACAAACTGCACACACGTATTCGTGCGCAATGACACCGTGCGAGCACCACTGCAACCACCTTACGACGGTCCCTATCTCGTATTGGAAAGACACCCAAAGTTCTACAAAATTCAACTACCTCGGCGAACAGCAACTATATCAATAGACCGACTAAAACCAGCATATATCTATGATGAAAACGCAAAGTCAACAGATACTACAACACCTACTACAGAGCAAGGAAAAACGCACTCAACACCATGCGACAAACCACCGTCGTCGTCATACTCATACGTGACTAGGTCTGGACGAACATCACGCAAAACTGTACGATTCGCAATATGAAGACACCTCCACGAACCAAATAAATAAATAAAGCAAGCACCCTTAATATCGCATAATAAAATAAATTGCAACCCTCACAGCAGAAAACGCATTTTTCACCTACCCATTAGAAAAATAATATTTCCAAAATCATTTCGTATCTACCCAACGTGAGATAAATGTTCTTGGAAAAGCTACCCTACACAAAAGAAGAAACTGCATTTCACATCTACCCTCCTACAATATTGATGATATGGACACGAATGACGCTTGTTGAGAACCGTTAAAATCCCACTTAAGTAGCTAAAATTGCCACCCGGCTAAACAACTAGTCGATGCAGCAAGTACCCGCAAGCAACTTTCACTTTCGGAAAACTACCCACCTAAACATCAACAACCATGAGCGGCGAAGAAAATGCATCGAGTGGATCGGGCTGCGACCTGATAGACGATACAAAACGACTGACGGAATCGTCCTTCAAAGTCACACTGGACACCACTCGTCGGACAATTATGAAGAGATTTGAAGACGCTAAGGCAGACTTCGAACTACCATCTACTTCGAGACAAACAGCAACAGCAACAGTACCCGCAACAAGCGAGCAGCAAAGCAAAATAATAAGTCTGCAACGCGAGAACCAACAGCTAAAACGTCGACTGGTCAAAATGGAAGCTAGCCTGATGCGCGGCTCACCATACAGCCGTGAATACTTCGCAGAAACCGAACCAGCAGGAGCGACAGCAACATTGTACCCACCGAAACTTAAAAATCAGCTCGCTTTGAAAAAAGCGTTTTGTTTGCAAGCAGTAACTGGAAGGTCGCGTGCAGACCAACACAGTACGAGCAACATGGCATCAGGCAACGATGTGGCGGCGTAGTGATCGTGCGGTGGAGTACACCGTGAGGCAAGGCGGCGCGAGTCTCGGCGGTCGGCAGCGGCGGATGAATGGCGCAGTGGAGAGGTGCGGCGCCGGCGCGTGCAGCCGGCCGAATGAAGCGACGCAAGCGGTCCAACTAGTTTTATCAACGCCGTCAAGCAACCACAGACACGTTACGCGCAAGACTCCGCTTAGTTTTTCGTACGCATATGTTTTCGTAACAGTAGATTAGTATGCACGTAGGTAGGATACATGATATATTGGTAGGGTAGGATTCATTAGGATTTAGCATGTAATGGTAATACTTAAAATAAAAATATATTATATATTGCGTTTCATTTCAATAAAAGATTGTAATCTTAAGTAAAAGATTGGTTTAGTTAACGTTGTAACTTGGGGGGGAGATATGTAGGGTACCTACATAATGATAATTGTAATGTAACCGACAAGGGTAGTAATCTGTAAAAATTATAAAATAAGTTCGTAGGTAGATAAATAAATATTAATTTAGTTATGACTACATAAATATAATATTGCTCGATATATACATCGCTAGATGCGCACTGTCTATGTACCATATTTATTAGCTAAGATTAAATAAGGTGGTGGTAAAACTATACAACAAATCGCCGCCCCCGCAGAATAAAATGACAATGAGCTATTACCATTTTTTTAGGGTTTTTAAATATTTGGAATCTACGAGTTCTAATACACCTTGTCAATTTTTTTCTTTAATTTCTGGCTAAAAATGACGGAGATATGCACAGTTATCATTTTGTTCTTTATATGAACAAACTAAAGTACAAATAAGAATAATAATATTATCTGACATTAGTAAAAACTTTACTTCTATTCGATATGCTAAGAATAGATACAATTATGTTCTTATAAATATTTTTACTCCTTTATGTAGCCATGAGCTGTTGTCATTTTATTCTGTTTCAAATAATTTGTCAGTTTCACTAATCAACTTTTATATTTTTTTGCGAATACAATAAGCCTGTAAGTTTGGATGATGAATCGGAACTGGAAAAGAATGATAAACATAACGATAAAATTGAAAGTTTGGGCGATGAACCGCAACTGGAAGAAAATTTAAAACATGTTGATGAGCCTGTAAGTTTTGACAATGAACCGCAACTGGAACAAACTGATTCTAATAAAAATAAAAACGCAGATTTAGTACAATCTCCCTCTCCAAACTGTGATGCAGTAACACAGAAAGCGTCCGATTCAGAATCGGGATACGTCATAGTGGTTTAAATAGTGGAAGAGACGCTTGGTGATCAACAGACAAGCGACGAAGATAAAACTGATAAACATGTTGAACAATGTGAAATCAGTCAGATACAAGAAGTCACAACAATCAATACTTTTGAAAATGATGAATAACCATTTAGAACAAATGAGTTAATAAAAGACGAAGAAATTTCAAAAAAAGTTGTGAAATAAATAGAATTGTGGAAGAAAATCTACATACTCCATCTACATCAACAGTATCAAAAAAAATAACGAGAAAACGGCCAAGAGATGAAAAAGAATTGCAGAATAATAAGGCTAAAAGACTAAAAAAATTTGGAGACACTTAAAAATAACTTTACTTTCTTCAGTCTCAAGAAAACATGACAACAGGCTACGGAGTGGCTGTTGAAACTGAAGGAAGGTATTCAGCATATCAATTCATTTCCTACAAAAGAATCTCATTACGTTAGAAAAGACACGCAAAGAAAATATTTGTCAGAATTCCTAAATATTTCAAAAATGTACCGACTTTACCAAGACTGGTTCAAAGAGCAGAACTTTTCTTGCGGTATGGCTACCAAACGCCACTATGACTCAATTTTTTACACAAAATTTAACCTCTCATCCTTCAAGCCCAAAAAGATCAGTGCTCCATTTGTACTATGTTTCATGAAGCTGATGCTGCTCGCAAGTCAGAGTTGCAGGAATCATATGACATACATATCAAAAACAAAGACAAAGTCACGAATTTAAAAAATACAGATAAAGAAACATTCGACAAGAGCACCTTAACAGTAGCAATTTTTGATCTTGAGAAAGTTTTAAATATTCCTCAATCACCTGTAGGAATATTTGACTACAAGTGAAAATATTCTGTCTACAATTTTACTGTTTATGATTCTACAAAGTGTCAAGGTTATTTTTATGGCTGGCACCAGCAAATAGCCAAAAGAGGAGCAATTGAAATAGGGAGCTGTCTGTTGCAGTTTATTAAAAACGAACACCAAAGAGGAATCAAGGAAATATCTTTTTACTCTGATTGATGCGGTGGTCAAAACAAGAATAGATTCATTTTTGCGCTCTATATTTACATTGTAAAAATGATGCAAATGACAATAACTCATCGTTTCTTTACAACAGGCCACGGTCAGAGTGAGGGCGACTCTATGCATTCAACCGTGGAGCGTGAAGTAAAATACAAAGTAGTGTATACTCCAGATCAAATTTATTCTGCTATCATAAATGCAAAAGTCTGTGAAAATAAATACAAAGTAACAGAAATGATTCAAGCAGATTTTTTTTTATATAAAAGCTCTGATAACAGGAAAAAAATGGATGAAGGACGAAAATGGAAACAAAGTACAATGGTCCAAAGTTTCGGACGTACGTGCATCAAACTCACATCCAGACTGCTTATATTTCAAATACAAATTAGAAGATGAATATTTGAAGTTAATCACCACAAACACGAGGATTGAGCGCCGAAAAATAGACACGTAATTCTGCATCTATCAATACAGCAAACGACAACCTGAAACCAGCATACCAGAGCTTTCATCCAGTCCGCAAAGCTCTGTACACAGATTTAATGAGTTTATGTAGCGCACAAGCTATCCCACAACATTATCACTCTTTTTACAAGTCTCTTCATGTTGTTGAAGGAATTCAAGAGACTCAAAATGAGTCTGACGACGATTAATTGTATTTTTCTGGAATGGAAGTCTTTAGGTAGGTTTATTATTCATTGTTTGCCCTTAAAAAACACAGTCTTATAAGAAGAATTTATAGTAGGAGTATAGTATTGTTTGATCTCATCGTACTAAATAAATGGTAATAATCTCTTAGAAAATATTTGTTTTATTTGAAGTATTAGAATATAATTACAAAACGTGATGTCGGTGTAATCATAAATAAATTTAACTAGAATAATATAACAAACACGTATTACAAAAAAATATTTGTGCTGAAAAAGTGGACAAACAATATTACAATATGATTTTGTCATAACGATTGACACTTGAGATTTACAAGAATAAAATGACAAGACTCTTTAAAAAAAAACCTTTGCATGTTTATTTTCACTACTATAAAAAACTTGTGTTATTTGCTATAAACAAAGCCTTCTTTTAAAAATAAATATTGATTATTTGTTCGGTGTAAAATTAGCTTTCGAAATATGTATGGATTATAATTTTATGTGTATAAATTTTTGAGATATGACCAATATTCAGTTTTTCGTCGCTCCTGAAAAGTTGCATTTTTGGATTTGTCATTTTATTCTGTGGGGGCGGCGAAATTGCCTTTCACTTCTAACCCAAACAACCGGCAAACTACTATATTATGCATGTATTATACAAAAAAAATACTTCCATGCTGGCCTGGGAGCGACAGAATAACATAGAATGTGCCAGCTGCATTTCCTTCCGGGCATGCTGTAAAAACCAGCTAAGGGATCCGAGGGTTTCAGTATATTTCAATTTAGGCGATGGGCTGACAACCTGTCACTACAGCAATATACCTACAAATATATCTTAAATAACCCTCAAAACTTTGTCAGACGTGGCGGAACGACCTTTGTTTAGGACGTTTACGCTCTGCCTACCCCATAAGGGATAAAGGCGTGATTGTATGTATGTATGTACACATATAAACCTTCCTTTGAATCACTCTATCCATTAGGTGAGGTTAAATACCTAGGAGTTACATTAGACGAACAATTGTCCTTCAAACAGCATATTCGAGTTATGTCTGGTCGAACTAGAAAACTCATAGGTGTGATGAAGCTCTTACGTGACTGTGCCGATGAAGTCATCCTTCGCCTTGTCTACACAGCCTTATGCCAATCGGTAATCACGTATTGTATAGGCCTCTGGGGTAGTGCTGCTAAGACCTTCATGATCATGCTAGAGAGGGCACAAAGATCAGTGCTAAAAGTTCTTTATAAAAAACCTTTTAGGTTTCCGACTCAAAGGCTATATCGGGAGGCAGAGGTCTTAACAGTACGTCAATTGTACATTCTCAAGGCTAGTCTAGACCAACATAAAGTTATACTAAAATTAACATCTACAGAACAGGTATCCATATCGCAGAGACGGATTTATCAAGTGAAAACTCCTAAAGTAAACACTACATTTGCTCAACGATTTAGGAATTTTAGTCATCCTTTTATATACTCTGCAGTCAATAAGGATTGCAGCATCAAAATTATTTTAAACCTCCTCAAGCGAAACGGACTCTTATAAATTGGCTGAAAACCCTTAATTACAATTCCACCGAGGATATTTTAAAAATAATGACCTAATTACACATATTATAATTATATATATATATTTTTTCTTTTATTATACACACCAATATATTATTATGTTTCATGTATCATGTCTATTTATTTATCATAAAAATGTAAGTATTATCATATAAAAATTATAATACCTATTAAATTTTACTAATGTCATGTCCAAGCACATGTCTTGCTTTTAATACGTTCTAATTTTAACTAATTTACCAAAATTGTATGTAACCTTGTGTAACTGGTAATGGTCGTGTGGACTGCCGCGATACAGGCTTGACCTAGTGCGGAGTTCTAAGGAAACATTGTGTTATTGTAAATCTTTATGGCAAATAAACGTTTTTATTTATGTTTATTATTTATTTCTTATTAAAAGCGCATCAATATCCGTTGCGGATTTATGCATACAAAGGGATATAGGGACAGAGAAAGCGACTTTGTTTTATACTATGTAGTGAAGCGCCTAAATAATAGGCTGACGGCCAGCTGGTCTGTCATAAAAAATGACATAGGAAGAGTTAGAAAATGGCGCCCAACATGGGTCCCCAAAGTGTTAATAAAATAAAACGACCGAAACCAATTCTAAATAATCATATTTTATTTTGAGTTCTATTTATTACAATCTGCATTCTGCAAATTACTCAAATGTCTCCAACGCAGTATACTTGACCGTATCCAGTATGTACGCAAAGAACTTCACTTGGTTGTTTATTATATTCCTGAAAACATAAAAATAATATAACACTATAGTCTGTGAACGTCGTGCTTACCGCGCCTTAGGGGTACAGACGTGATAGCGGTTGCACAGTCAACGACACTGAACAAATATCAGCATGATTTTTTCTCAGGAAGTGAAATTAGATACAAATTGTCTGATCGAGGTGAAAATTTTGTAAGGCAAAGCAATTTTTTTCCCTCTCCCTGAATGAATTCCCTGGTGGAAGTTGTTCAGAGTCGTTGACGGAGCAACCCCTATGAGTTTGCGGGACGCTGTACCTTACACCCGGTATAAAGAAATCACAAATATAGTTTACTACAAACAATAATAGAGGGTAAAATAGGAGGGAAAAGAGGAAGAGAGAGGAGAAGAACATTCTGGTAGGATAACCTCAAAACATCGTCTGGATATAAGGGTGCAATTGACAGAAGAATATTATCGGAAGATGGAAATACGTTGGGATACGGCACTGCAAGAAGAAGGTAATTTTGTTTTACTTTTTTACTACTCATAGACAATTTATGGTACCTAAAGATTTGTGCCAGTCCTTATATCATTATAACATATATCATAATATATTTTTATATATATTATGATATATGTTATAATGATATAAGGACTGGCACAAATATTATATAAATATTGTATATATATTTTTATAGAGCCCGATGGTGTAGTGGATAGGGCCGCTGCCTCCTGAGCGGGAGGTCGTGGCTCGAATCCCACCACGTACCAATGTGTTTTTCGGTTTTCAAATTTCATATGTACGTTTATTCGGCGCTTTTTCCGTGCTTCGGAAGGCACGTTAAGCCGTTGGTCCCGGTTAATATCGTTTAATACCGTAGATATTAGTCGTTAAGCCATTTCAGAGGCCAGTGCTAAGCATTGGCGGCTTGAAAAACTCTGACCTAATCTAGGATTGGGTCTGGTTTCCTTTCTGGGTTGCGGAGGTCAGATGGCAGTCGCTCTGTGTAAAAACCAGTACCCTCGTTCAATCCCCTAGATTAGGTAGCCGACCCCGTAAGATACGGGATAAGGCTAGGGAGATGATCATAATATATTTTTATCACGTCATGTTTTTTACATATACCTTCAAAACTTCATGTTTTAAATAATTGTCTGTTGAAAAAAGATTACGTGTCTCGGAGAGCACGTTAATCTGTCTGTATCGGACTCTGTGGTAGAAAAAATAATCTTATTACCGATCTAAGAGTTCCGTAAGATATTCGGGAATCAGGTCCTCGTTTGCGAAGTTTCTTCCTTGCCGCCGACGCTAATATCCCCTATTAAAAAAAACATACTACAATAGCGGCAATTCTGCACGCACTATGCCTTAACTCATTCTTAGCTGGCGCTGTCACTTTCTTAACTTTGACTTAAGAACAGGATAGCAAATAAACACATGACTTTAACGTTCCTTATCTGACGTAAGACGCTTAAAATAAGAACTATGTATAGATCATGTTTTTTTTTATATATATAAAAAATGGGTTTGCTCTTGACTCCAGTCTAGGTCGGGAACGACTGAGACGGAGTCGATGGTGGTGCGAGCTCACCCAGAAGATGCCTGTTCACTCTAACTTTGAAATGTTGGGGGTTGAAGGCGTTCGGAAACACAGACGCAGGTAGTGAGTTCCACACTTTTGCCGTGCGCATTATAAAAGAGTTTTGGAAGCGCTTAGTACGTATTGGTGGAATATCAACCAGGTATGGATGGTATCCTGCGGTGCGTCTAGATGTCCGATGGTAGAAGGGAGCTGGCGGGATAAGGTCGTGGAGCTCTTGAGCACACTCACCGAAGTACAGCCTGTAGAAGACCGACAAGCGGGCAACCTTACGGCGATGTTCCAGGCTAAAAAACTTGGCTTCTAGCAGTTTTTCGTCACCATAATTATTTTACGTCAAATAAGCAGTCTTATGTCAGATTAGGAATTTTTAAGTCATATGTTCATTTGCTATCCTGTACTTATCTCAAAGTTAAGAAAGTGAACGCACTAGCTAAGAATTAGAATTAGGATTATGTCGCGAGAATCGACGACAATACATGTCAAACTTAAAACAAAAAAAAACAACAATACCGCCCCTTGACATTCCCGGCTCAAAGGTGCCCATCGCATTCGCAGCGTTTCCACGTTGAATGGACAGCCTTTAAACCAAGAATGACCCGGAGCGAGGGTCACATCCTCTCCGTCTTAGGTCCGTATTTATAATCCGCACTTGAGATTGACAGCCAGTTTGAGTTCGTATCAAAAATGACATTTCAGTACAAAATGGCTTGTCAAATCCATACTTAATATTGCTCTCAATCTTGAGATAGCTTTACAAATCAAGAGCCAATTTTTGTGACGAACGTCTTAGTCTCCTTGCTCCAACTACCGGTCGCATCTTTTGAAAATTAAATGTTAATTAAAAAACCGGCAAAGAGCTTAAATTTTCGTAATAATGAACTTATATTGCGCTATCGCTCCTGGCAGAGGGTCTGTTATAATTATAATTACGGAAACAACTCTTCTGTCTGTTACTTCTATGTATCTGTAACCTGCAACAGACCGACAGAAATAACAGACATAAATCAATAAATTGTTACAGAAAATAATATAAATAGAAGAAATGTGACGCCAGGACGTTTAACAGGAAGAATTAAGAATTTCAAACAAATAGATAAAGAAATTTGTAGGTACCTCTAAGAGAACATTTAAAAAAGCTATGGATTACAAAGTGTTTATCACGTTAACTAAACTCAATCTCCGGGTCGTGAGTCCATGACTCAGATCACTAGATCATGGAAGCAGTTGCTTATTGATTACCAGGTGTAAGGGACAGCGTCCCACAAGCTAAAAGGGGCTGCTCAGTCAACGACACTGAACAACTATCAGCAGGATTTTTTTCAGGTAATTAAAAATAAAATGTCTTTTCCACATAAAATGTTCATCCCGATCGGACAATCGGTATGGTAAATCCGATTTTCTTTTTTTACTTCCTGCTGATAGTTGTTCAGTGTCGTTGACGGAGCAACCCCTATCAGTTTGCGGGATGCTGTCCCTTACACCCCGTATACATACTTGTATTGATGCTGCACCAGTTGCTACAGCACCTGCCACTGCTCCTGCTGTTTTCTAACAAGAAAAAAAATCGTCGTTTAAAAAAGAAAATTAGAACATTCTCCTTCCATGCCTGACTGGGAGAGATAGAAAAACACAGCATGTTACAGCTGCCCTTCCTCCCGGGCATGCTGTAGAAGTCAGCAAAAGGGACTCGAGGGTTACAGTGTATTGTAATTTAGGCGATGGGCTGACAACCTGTCACTATAGCAATACACTTTTCAATCTAAAATTGCCCTCAATTTTTGTCAGACGTGGCGAAAGCGCCTTTTACGAGGCGTTTATCGCTCTGCCTACCCCGTAAGGGATAAAGGCGTGATTTTATGTATGTATGTAGAACATTCTGGCACTCATGTGCCACTTTCACATGAAGTAAGTTATAGGCCCGTATTGATAAACAGCACTTGAGATTGATAGATAGTTTTAGTTCGTATCAGAAATCCATACTTAGGCCCTTAATTATAAACAGCACTTGAATCTGACAGCTAGTTTGAGTTCGTATTAGATATGTTATTTCAGTACAAAAGGACTTGCCAAATCCTTACTTAATGTTACTCTTAATCTTAATTAGATCTTCTCTAGAAACTTAATTAGATCGCTCTATAAATACGAGCTTTAATGACTTAATACTGCTCTCAATCTTGAGATTTCTTTATAAATACGAGCCTAATACAGTATTTTATCTCACGACTGCCGCTTTGTCATGCTTGCGAGTGTAAATGTACCTATGCACACAAAGACGCGTGTCTGTACAAGACCAAGCGGCAGTAATAAGATACAACTGCTGTCTTCTATATAAATAAGTAAATTGACCTTTTAATATCACTACATAGTATAAAACAAAGTCGCTTTCACTGTCCCTATATCCCTATGTATGCTTAGATCTTTAAAATTACGCAACGGATTTTGATGCGGTTTATTTTAATGGATAGAGTGATTCAAGAGGAAGGTTTATATGTATAATACACGTATAATATAGTAGAGAAACACTAATGATTTCCGCGCGAATCCGGGGCGGGTCGCTAGTTCTTATTAAGAAGAAGAAGATGAATACCTAAGTATCAAATCAAACTATATAGGTATTGATGAAAGGAAGATTTCGTGGTAAATATACTAAAATATAAATTATGCCAATATTATAAAAAATCTTATACGTGGGACACTCAGAAAGATTTGCGACACTAAAAAAAATTGTTCTACAGGTACATATATTTTTATTAAATCTTTTCAAAGTACTTTCCACCAGCCTCTGTACAAAGATTCATGCGTCTGAACCAGTTTTCAAAACACTTTTCCCAGTCCGCCGTAGACACCTCGTTTACAGCCTGCTCGAACGCAGCCAGCGCATCTTCCGGCGACGAAAATTGTATCCCCTTGAGCTGATTTTTTATTTTTGGAAATAAAAAGACGTCACACGGTGCTAGATCAGGGCTGTAAGGAGGTTGACCCAGGAGTTTGACTGGTGTGCTGTCCAGGAAGTCCCTCGTTTTGAGCGCGGTGTGTGCAGGCGCATTGTCGTGGTGGAGCAGTAGTCCGCGGAGCCCTGTGTTTGGTCGCTTGTTGCTCACAACAGAAAAAACTTCTGGTAAACATTTGGTAGTATACCATTCGGCGTTAATGATTCTTTGATCTCGTAAGGGAATTGAGGCCAAGTGGCCAGTCAAATTAAAAAAGCTGGCGATCAAAATCTTCCCCCCGCTTCGAGATCGCTTCACTTTGGTAGGCGTTGGTTCATTTTGAAACACCCAAACTGTCCATTGGCGCTTGGTTTCTGGATCGTATTGATAAATCCAGGACTCATCACCTGTTACGATGTCGTAAACACGCCGAGACGAGCCTGCTTCAAATTTATTCAGCATATCACGGCACCATTCCACCCGGGCCTGCTTCTGAGCGTCGGTGAGGTAGTGCGGCACCCAGCGCGATACTATCCTCCTCACGCGAAGATGCCCTTGTAGAATCTCGTGAACGCTTCCCGATCCAATCTTTAATATGTGCTGAATCTCCTGATATGTAATTCGCCTATTATCTTGGATTAAATTTTTCACTGCTAGCACGTTTTCTTCCGTAATAGCCGTCAAAGGGCGACCGCTTCTTTCTTCATCCCCCAAGGTTGGTCGACCGCGCCTAAATTCGTTATACCAACGATACACGGTTGCTTTGGAGGGGTTTTCATCCATAAATGCCATTTGAAGTCTATCGAACAATTCATCCGGTTTCAGGCGACACTTGAAATCGTAAAAAATCATAGCTCTAAAATGTTCCCGGCGCAGATCCATTTTTCAGTAAGACACGATACTTTGAATTGGCTCGCAAAAAATGTGGAGGGAAATTTTGAAAATGGAACACACATATTTTTACTTACAAGTAATCATATTTTCAAAAAAGATTCTAACCGGCCAGTCTGCCATATATAAAAACTATTTATCGCAATACTTTCTGAGTGGCCTGGTATAGAAATTCAATCTAACTACTAAACTGCATTCACGGATATATACATTAAAATAAAAAAAATGTGATAATGACTTACGACCAAAATATTCTGAAATAAAACAATACATCATCTTAGTAAGAATAATTATTAATCAGATTATACTGCGTACGAGTATGTATAATAGTTCGACCGATTACTCGAAAAAATAGATTTATTTTGATGACGCGTTAAAGACGCACCATTTTCCATGTAGGTACTAGTTTCATATCAAACCATATGCAAAATTGCATCCCGATCGGATCAGCTTATTTTTAATTTTCATTCATTTTCCTATACAAAATATCCCATTTTCGGGTGGATTAGTCAAAAACGCAAAATCAAGATCAATTTTTTTGTCGAAGTAGTATTTAAGTTTTTTATAAATATGTATGTTAGATCTTCCATACTGGACTGGGAGAGATAGAAAAACATAGAATGTTCCAGCTGCCCTTCCTCCCGGGCATGCTGTTGAAGTCAGCAAAAGGGACTCGAGGGTTACAGTGTATTGTAATTTAGGCGATAGGCTGACAACCTATCACTACAGCAATACAAATTACAGTCTAAAATTGCCCTCAAAATATGTCAGACGTGGCGAAAGCGCCTTTTAGGAGGCGTTTTACGCTCTGCCTACCCCATAAGGGATAAAGGCGTGATTTTATGTATGTATGTATGTATGTTAGTCTGTAAAGTATACATTCTATGGGCCTCTGTTTATATTATTTAACATCTACTAATGGAAATATTGCCTGAAATAAAATGATTTATTATTATTTAATAAATAAAACCTTTTCACCCCTTTGGGGATGAAATGATCAAAAACAGTGATACCCATGTTCATTATTTTTCAATCATTAGTTACGAAATTCGAAGATCCTCAACGCAAAAAATATATAAACATTCGTACAATTAAAGGCAGCCAAAAATAAGTAGGCACCTATACAATCAGCAAAAAATGAAAAAATGCGTTTTAGGCGATGGGCTGACAACCTGTCACTACAGCAACTTAACTACAATTCTATCTTAAATAACGCTCAAAACACTTTGTCAGACGTGGCGAAACAACATTTATTTAGGTCGTTTACGCTCTGCCTACCCCATTAGGGATAAACGCGTGATAATATGTATGTATGTAAAAAAGGAAAAATTATTGGGCAGCCACCAGAAACGATGTTACTTTTTAATCAACATTTAAAACCCTGACTGTAGCATGTAATAATCGTTTCAATGCATCAATCGCAATTTATTGTACTTAATTGAGTTTCTTCCATGCTGGATTGGGAGTGAGAGAAAAACATAGAATGTGCCAGCTGCATTTCCTCCCGAGCATGCTGTAAAAACCAGTTAAGGGATCTGAGGGTTTCAGTATATTGTTATTTAGGCGATGGGCTGACAACCTGTCACTAAAGCAATATACGTACAAATCTTTCTTGAATGGCCCTCAAGACTTTGTCAGACGCGGCGGAACGGCCTTTGTTTAGGTCGTTTACGCTCTGCCTACCCCATTAGGGATAAAGGCGTGATTATTATGTATGTATGTATTATTATTATTATTTATTTATTATTTAACAGTTTATTGTACACAGAAACATACACAGAACATGTTATGTATAATTGAGTTTTGACATACGTTTTACATGTATTTTTGTAGTCTACTTTTTCCTTTATTTGGAATCCCCCGGTTTTGTAAAGCGTTATCTCTATCGCGTATAACGACTGAAAATTTCACTATATCTTGACATGTGCAACATTAACGGCCCCATATTGTACATAAACTTACAGTTAGTCCACTAGAGGTACAAGCTTGTCCAACTGGTGCTCCACAGGGTTGCTAAAATACAGAATATTTTTAATATACCGGGTGTAAGGGACATCAGCGTCCCGCAAACTGATACGCCTTGCTCAGTCAACGACACTGAACAACATCCACCAGGAAATTCTTTCAGGAAATGAAAAAAGATGGCTTTTCCATACAAATTGTCTGATAGAGGTGGTCATTTATTTTTTCGTTTCCATAAATAATTTCCTGATGGAAGTCATCCCTATCAGTTTGTCCCTTACACCCCCTATACGTATATACGGAATGTAAGGGACAGTATCACATAAACTGATAATGGTTGCTCAAAGCTCAGTCAACGACACTGAACAGCTTTCACCAGGAAATTCTTTATTTATTTAACATTTTTTATTTTATTAAGGTTTTATTTTTTTGTTATTCTAAATTATCTTCATTACTATTACTTGAGTCTGTTGGATTAGATTTTCGATTCACTGTGTTTTCGGTGAGTTGTAATTTTTTAACCGATGAGGGCGCCACGGCTCTTTAGGCATCTTAATATTGCTCTCAATCTTGAGATAGCTTTATAAATACGAGCCTAATACAGTATTTTATGTCACGACTGCCGCTTTGCCATGCTTGTGAGTGTATATGTACCTACGCGCACATTGCCTTAGTGTAGTATACGTAATGTAGTGTATGCGTAAGGAGCCCGATGGTGTAGTGGATAGGGCCGCTGCCTCCTGAGCGGGAGGTCGTGGTTCGAACCCCACCACGTACCAATGTGTTTTTCGGTTTTCGAATTTCATATGTACGTTTATTCGGTGCTTTTTCCGTGCTTCGGAAGGCACGTTAAGCCGTTGGTCCCGATTAATATCGTTTAATACCGTAGATATTAGTCGTTAAGCCCTTACAGAGGCCAGTGCTAAGCATTGGCGGCTTGAAAACTCTGACCTAATGTAGGATTGGGTCTGGTTTCCCTTCTGGGTTGCGGAGGTCAGATGGCAGTCGCTCTGTGTAAAAACCAGTACCCTCGTTCAATCCCCTAGATTAGGAAGCCGACCCCGTGAGATACGGGACAAGACTAATGAGATGGAGATGGAGTATACGTAATGTAGTGTGTGTGAGTTCGTCATAGTAAACCCGTAGTTACGCACACAAAGGCGCGTGTCTGTACGCACAAGACTAAATGAGATTCTACACACGAAATCTCTTGAAATTTCGACAAACACGGGGTATAGGGACAGCGTCCCGCAAACTGATAGGAGTTGCCCAGTCAACGATTCTGAACAACTTTCACAAGGAAATTCTTTCAGGAGGAGATAAAAGTATATAAAAAGCATACAAATTGTCTGATCGAGGAGGACATTATTTAATTTTCCTGAAAGAATTTCCAGGTGGAAGTTGTCCAGTCTTGTTGACTGAGCCAAACTGCCTCCGTGGTCTAGTGGCTAGTGCCATGGACTCCCGATCCGGAGGTCCTGGGTTCGATTCCCAGGGGGGAAAGCACAAAGTTGATATTTGAGAATGTATCACTTTGTGAAATTTTCCCTAGTTTGGGTAGACATTGCAGGCTGAATCACCTGATTTTCCGAAAAGAAAAAGATTTCGGGCTTTCGGATTCACAGAAATATACAAAAAAAATAAACAATTAAAACTTACAACCAAAATATTCTGAAATAAAACAGATTTCATTATTTTGGTAAGAAATCAGTTTATATTTTAATAAGTAAGTAGTACCTACTTACAGTTAGTCAGCAAAATAGGCAAAAATTCCAGGCCGCCGTTCAAAACAATGAATTTAAAAAATCAGATTAATATTTTTGCTTTATGTCTGCCATATATAAAGCACATATCGGCTAAGTTCAGTTTTGTAGAGCGTTATATCTATCGCACTTATGTAACGACTGAGAAACTTCACTGTATCTTGACATGTGCAACATTAACGGCTCCATATTATACATAAACTTACAGTTAGTCCACTAGAGGTACAAGGTTGTCCAACTGGTGCTCCACAGGGTTGCTAAAATACAGAATATTTTTAATATACGGGGTGTAAGGGACATCAGCGTCCCGCAAACTGATACGGGTTGCTCAGTCAACGACACTGAACAACATCCACCAGGAAATTCTTTATTCATTTATTTAACAATTTATTACATACATACATACATATAGTGAGAGCCCGATGGTGTAGTGGATAGGGCCGCTGCCTCCTGAGCGGGAGGTCGTGGTTCGAACCCCACCACGTACCAATGTGTTTTTCGGTTTTCGAATTTCATATGTACGTTTATTTGGTGCTTTTTCCGTGCTTCGGAAGGCACGTTAAGCCGTTGGTCCCGGTTAATATCGTTTAATACCGTAGATATTAGTCGCTAAGCCATATCCGAGGCCTGTGCTAAGCATTGGCGGCTTGAAAACTCTGACCTAATCTAGGATTGGTTTCCCTTCTGGGTTGCGGAGGTCAGATGGCAGTCGCTCTGTGTTAAAACCAATACCCTCGTTCAATCCCCTAGATTAGGAAGCCGACCCCGTGAGATACGGGATAAGGCTAGGGAGATGATGACATACATACATATAGTCACGTCTTTAACCCTAATGGGGTAGGCACAGCGTAAACGACCTAAACAAAGGTCGTTACGCCACGTCTGACAAAGTTTTGAGGGTTATTTAGTATAGCTTTGTAGGTATATTGCTGTAGTCACAGGTTGTCAGCCCATCGCCTAAATTGCAATATACTGAAACCCTCGGACCCTTAGCTGATTTTTACAGCATGCCCGGGAGGAAATGCAGCTGGCACATTCCATGTTTTTCTCTTGCTCCCAGTCCAGCATGGAAGAACAATTTATTTTACACAAAAACATCATAAAAACAGGACATAAAAAACAAAGACGCAACAGGCACTGCTTATTTCTTTCTATAACTGCCTCCGTGGTCTAGTGGCTAGTGCCATGGACTCCCGATCCGAAAGTCCTGGGTTCGATTCCCAGGGGGAAAAACACAAAGTTGATATTTGAGAATTTATCACTTTGTGAATTTTTCCCCAGTTTGGGTAGGACATTGCAGGCTGAATCACCTGATTGTCCGAAAAGAAAAAGATTTCGTGCTTCGGAGGGCACGTTAAGCCGTCGGTCCCGGTCGCTGTCTTTGATAGTGGTCGTTGCACAAAACCATGTCAGAGGCCTGATAGTTGTGCAGTAGTAAGGCGGTTTTCAAAACTCTGACACCAGGGTTCATCGAGTCCATAGACTCGATACCCACTCGACAGAAGAAGAAGCTGGTGGTATCTAGACTCGAGCCCAATGCGTAGATAAAACGAAGTCTTACAGAGCGCATCATAGCCCTGTAGGTCAGAAATTCATACTCATGTGGAACGACTCCTCTCTTTACCTGTGGATTCTGGTTGATTTGAGGAGGTGCACCCCAGATCACATTGTAGGGTGGTAGAGTTGGCGGCTGAAAAACAATTTTATTTAATTTGTAGCATCACAAATGAAAATATAGACACACAACCATAATTATTATTGTTGAAGTCAGCAAAAGGGACTCGAGGGTTACAGTATATTGTAATTTAGGCGATGGGCTGACAACCTGTCACTATAGCAATACATATTACAATCTAAAATTGCCCTCAATTTTTGTCAGACGTGGCGAAAGCGCCTTTTACGAGGCGTTAAACGCTCTGCCTACCCCTTAAGGAAAAAAGGCGTGATTTATGTATGTATGTATGTACCATAATTAAAGCCAAAAAAAATATACTATCTTTGAAACTGAACAATTTTCGCCAAGGAATATAGGTCATACTCGTAGTAAGTGAGTAAGTAAGTAAAAACACTTTAATGTACACAAAAGACAAACTAAAAGATCAAAATTGAATCTATGTCCTATTCCAAGACCTAACTTATATATGTATCATAAAGTACAGTCCCCAGTGGTTGAAGCGTGATTGAGTAACAAACATTTCAACTTTCACATTCATAATACAGTACTAAGCTTGACCTTATTTGAAACCAAACTTCTCAAATATCAGAAAATGAGAAACACGCTTCCGCGCGCGGGCTAACGGATTCGGCTCCTACGCGCAGGGAAGCGTTTTCAGTATGTTCGACACTGCGTGTTTTCTATACGAACCGGGCGAACGAGCACAGCTAGTATTACTATAATTATATTTTCTCCCACTTAGAAAAAAGCTTCACTATTTAAAAAACAAAAACAAAACCTACTTTCACTCTTTTCGGTCCTCATATTCGCAGACGCCAGCAATTTCTCCAAACAGCAACAATTAAATTAACGATCGCTACGAAGTCTTTAAGGACACACTAGTATGATATAGGTGTTTTTTTAGTTCATATTATTGATTATTTCAAGGCTGAATGCGCAAACAACTTTTAAAATTTACAAAATGGAATGAATTAATGAATGGAATGTGCACCTGTCAAAGGCGCCCCTGTTAAATCTCAAAATGTTGCGGAAGAATGGCAAGTTTGATGTTTGTTTTTAAGTGTTTTGTTGTTGTTTCCTCGCAAAATGAGAGAAAAGTACTAAACTTCTCTCAGCCGAAATAGCAATGTAAGGTTTTGGCCTTCAAAATTTACCCGATTTTAAATTTCTCTTTTTTTTTTGTCTCGGTGTAATATACTATTACCGGTGGCGGTGGTTGTACAGCAACTTTACAAGATGGAGCTCCACAGGGTTGCTAAAATAAAAAATAAAATATAAATTAATGTAAAATAACTAATGTTAGTATTGATTCTTGATTATGTTGTTCTTCTTCTTATCGTGTCGATGGAACACGTAACTATCACAGTATGTTGTTTAAAAGGAATCATCCCAAAAAGTGGTTAGGCGACAACCATTTTTTCCATGATGGCCTGGGAGCGAGAGATTCTTCCATGCTGGCCTGGTAACGAGAGAAAAACAAAGAATGTGCCAGCCGCATTTCCTCCCGGGCATGCTGTAAAAAACAGCTAAGGGGTCCGAGGGTTTCGGTTTATTGTAATTTAGGTGATGGGCTGACAAACACTAGTCACTACAGCAATATCAAATGTATCTTAAATAACCCTCAAAACTTTGTCAGACGTGGCGGAACGACCTTTGTTTAGGTCGCTTACTCTCTGTCTACCCCATTAGGGATAAAGGCGTGATTATATGTATGTATGTATGTAAAACGAGTTAAACAATACGATATGCAGTGGTTTAAAAACCCATTTGCTAAGAAGAATTCGTCACTTTGTGTTGACAATAACAATGAGACAGTGTATATTGAGTCATCTAAATACATACATACACATAATCACGCCTGTATCCCTAATGGGGTAGGCAGAGCGTAAACGACCTAAACAAAGGTCGTTCCGCCACGTCTGACAAAGTTTTGAGGGTTATTTAAGATAGATTTGAATGTATTTTGCTATAGTGACAGGTGGTCATCTAATTAAATTACCTTTAATATCTTGTTAAGGATGCCAAAGCCGAAACCGAAGGTTGCATGACTATTATCAATTGAAACTATTAAAACAACGCAGAGTAGAATAATCCCCATCTTTGTATAGTTAAAACACCTCTGTTTTTTATTATTTAGAAACCCTATTTAAAACCTTTTCATTAATGGATTTTCTTGTAATATTAGCTGATTGAAGTGGTCAATCAAATAAATTGATTATTGCAAATTAGAAATTAGTGTCAAAGGAGGAGTCAGTGTGTAAAAGGAGAAAATAATACTTTATTAACTTTTGTTGTAATTTTTATTACAATTTAAATAAATACTAAATCTGGTAAAATTAAAAAGGTTTTTTTTCTGTTGTGGTCTGGGAGCGATAGAGAAACATAGAATGTTCAAACTGCTTTTCTTTCCGAGCATACTGTAGGAACTAGTTGAGACGTCTTTGATGATCTGCCTACCTCCTAAAGGCATGACTGTATGTATGTTCTCTGTCGCCTTTTAAGATACGTAAGAAAAAGACACGGAGGCTTGAGTCCAATTATTTTTTTTAAATAAACAAAAATGTTTCAAATTTTTATTTCAAACATGGCTTGAATAATTTAAATATTGTATCTTCGGCACATATTTATAAAGCGACCTCAAGATTGAGAGCAATATTAAGTCATTTTGACATGTCATTTCGTACTGAAATGAAATTTCTGATATGAACTCAAACTTGCTGTCAGTCTCAAGTGCTGATTATAAATACGGCCCTAGTCTTCTCCAATGCAGTATTCTCCATTTCCACTGACACAAATTGATTTCTTGGAACGTAGATAATTCTGAAATAAATATTATTTACCATAAATCAAAATAATACGGGGTGTAACGACAGCATCCCACAAACTGGTAGGGGTTGCTCAGTCAACAACACTGAACAACATACATACATATTATCACGCCTTTATCCCCTAACGGGGCAGGCAGAGCGTAAACGACCCAAGCAAAGGTCGTTCGCCACGTCAGAGAAAGCTTTGGGGGGCATCCAAGATAGGTTTGAATGTATATTGCTATAGTGACAAGTTGTCAGCCCATCGCCTAAATTGCAATATATAGAAACCCTCGGATGCCTTAGCTGGTTTTACAGCATGCCCGGGAGGAAATGCAGCTGGCACATTCTATGCTTTTCTGTCGTTCCCAGTCCAGCTTGGAAGGTGAACAACATTCACTAGGAAATTATTTTTTTCCTCAATCAGAAAATTTGTATGGAAAAGCCAAAAACAAATTTCATTTCTTGAAAAAAACACTCGGGAAAGTTCTTCAGTGTCGTTGACTGAGCAATCCCTATCAGTTCATGGGATTGACAGCAATTTTCATCCTTTTTGTAGATGACTATTTATTTAGCTAAGGATCGTTAATATTGCACTTCGATACTTGGAGATAGTGATGTTTGCTAATCGTTACCATGCGATAGAGATAACGCTCTACTAAGCCGAACTTAGATGTGCAATATTTATTCCTAGCCGTTTCTTGTGCATTTTTGTTGAGTTATAACTTTTAAATACTAATTGTAAATAAGTACCAACCTGTTTTCTAGCTTCATCAATAGGGAACGACAAAGGAACAGTCAATTTGCGGTTGTCTGCCTATTAGAAAAACATCATATTAATTAATTAAGTTTTATTTATTTCCAATTAATAAACAGCACTTAAAAGCCCGATGGTGTAGTGGATAGGGCCGCTGCCTCCTGAGCGGGAGGTCGTGGTTCGAATCCCACCACGTACCAATGTGTTTTTCGGTTTTCGAATTTCATATGTACGTTTATTCGGCGCTTTTTTCCGTGCTTCGGAAGGCACGTTAAGCCGTTGGTCCGTTGGTCCGGCCAATAATATCGTTTAATACCGTAGATATTAGTCGTTAAGCCATATCAGAGGCCAGTGCTAAGCATTGGCGGCTTGAAAAACTCTGACCTAATCTAGGATTGGGTCTGGTTTCCCTTCTGGGTTGCGGAGGTCAGATGGCAGTCGCTCTGTGTAAAAACCAGTACCCTCGTTTAATCCCCTAGATTAGGTAGCCGACCCCGTGATATACGGGATAAGGCTAGGAAGATGATGACTTAAAATTCCTTATTATTTTTCGAGATGATGCAAGAAATAATTCAAATTCTATTAATATAAATGTTTGATTTTGTTATTAGGATCCAATATTCGAAATAAGCAAATAAACATAGTTACGTCAAATCGCTGTAAAATTGTAAAAGCTGTCATTAATTTTATTCGGTGTGTATCAATTACGCAACATACATACGATGACGAATTCGTCACGTTAAATAGGTGCGACAATTTTGATGATTACAGAACATTGACGCGCGTCACTGCGTCACAGTTTTTTTTTAATGGACCTATTTGCACCATACTATAGGGTCATACTCAGGGAGAGCCCGATGGTGTAGTGGATAGGACCGCTGCCTCCTTAGCGGTCGTGGTTCGAATCCCACCACGTACTAATGTGTTTTACGACCACGTACGTACCACGTACGAATTTCATATGTACGTTTATTCGATGCTTTTTCTGTGCTTCGGAAGGCACGTTAAGCCGTTGGTCCCGGTTAATATCGTTTAATACCGTAGATATTAGTCGTTAAGCCATATCAGAGGCCATTGCTAAGCATTGGCGGCTTGAAAACTCTGACCTAATCTAGGATTGGGTCTGGTTTCCTTTCTAGGTTGCGGAGGTCAGATGGCAGTCGCTCTGTGCAAAAACCAGTACCCTCGTTCAATCCCCTAGATTAGGAAGCCGACCCCGTGAGATACGGGATAAGGCTAGGGAGATGATTGCAGCATACTACAAAGTGTATATAATGCGTCACCGGACTAAAGGCGGGGAGTTGCTACACGCAATCTACACCCTTATATGCAAATGACAACTGCCTAAGGGCGCCCACTAGGGCTCGAACCTCGGCTTATAGCGTTGCCTTGGGAATTCCTTATCGGACAGAACTACGTCACAGTGTGGTATGACGGTATGGCACTGACGCAAGTAACTGCCTCAATGGTCTACCGGTCTGAGCCATAGGCTCCCGATCAGGAGGTCCTGTATTCGATTCCCAGGAAGGAACACAAAGTTGATATTTGTTAATTTATCACTTAGTGAGATTTTCTCCAGTTTGGGTAGGACAATGCAGGATGAATCGCTGATTGTCTGGAGATGGGCTCTGCAGTATATGTAGAACGGAACAATCAATGTAATATTTTTTTCGTCTCGTAAAAAGTCAATTTCTAAAAGTACTCCCATGCTGGACTTGGAGCGAGAGAAAAACATAGAAAGTGCCAGCTGCATTTCCACCCGGGCATGCTGTAAAAACCTGCTAAGGGAATCGAGAGTTTCAGTATATTGCAATTTAGGCGATGGGCTGACAACCTATCACTACAGCAATATACCTAAAATAACCATTAAAACTTTGTCAGACGTGGCGGAACGACTTTTGTTTAGGTAGTTTACACTCTGCCTACCCCATCAGGGATAAAGGCGTGATTATATGTATATATGTATGTAAAAAGTCAAAATTACACGTACCTGCCGCCGGTTTTCGAAAAACAGCTGCAAAGGCAAATAATTATTTTTTATATTTAATACTTGGTGCAACTCCATTGTAATCTTTCTTTGGTAATAAATATTAATAATGGATAAACGCATTCCATATAAATTGTGAAATGAGAAAAATTGTATTTTTTTATTATCTTAATTCATTAATGTAAATAATTATTCATTCTTTGGTAATGAATGAATGATTATTTACATTAATGAATTAAGATAATAAAAAAATACAATTAATGGTAATGAATGAATAATTATTTACATTAATGAATTAAGATACTTAGAACAAAATATACAATAGTAGCTATTCGTAGTATACCTGTCATATTCTATCATGAGAGAACAGAAAAGGACGCCACTAATTTTATTTAAGATTTAGTTAAGTCGTGCCCTCAACGAATTGATAGCAATGTAAGGCTTTTTCTTCCATGCTGGACTGAGAGCGAGAGAAAAACATAGAATGTGCCAGCTGCAATTCCTCCCGGGTATGCTGTAAAAACCAGCTAAGGGATTCTGTATATAGTAATTTAGGCGATGCGCGATGGGCTGACAGCCTGTCACTACAGCAATATACCTACAAATTTATCTTAATAACCCTCTAAACTTTGTCAGACGTGGCGGAACGACCTTTGTTTGCTTAGATCGTTTACGCTCTGCCTACCCCATTAGGGATAAAGGCGTGATTATATGTATGTGTGTATGTAAGGCTTTGGCTTTAACAAAGAAACTTAAAACAAATATAACGAAATTTATAAATTACCACTCCATTCTAGAGGTATAACAAAAAATAAACAAATTATTAGTTTATTTCTCAAATAAACTTTTGATATTATTTTATTATCTTTTATTGAATTAAAATTTGATAAACTTTTTATTCACATTGCAATATTATTATTTGGCGCTTAATATTTTATATACTGACCCAAACTACAAAGTTATCTTTCTGCAATAATATAAAAAAAAACACATTATACGCTGTAAAAAATTATATGGTAGCATCGACAGATGTCATTCAGAAGGAAAAGAAAACGTACAAAAAATTTACATAAATAAACTGAACAATTATTGTTCTGCCTCCTACTAAGGGATAACATCGTGACTCTTAATTAACACTTTGTTCAGACATAAAATTTTCATTAAACTGAAAATAAAGTCTTCCATGCTGGGCTGGGAGCTAGAGAAAAACATAGAATGTGCGAGCTGCATATCCTCCCGGGCATGCTGTAAAAACCAGCTAAGGGAGCTGAGGGTTTAAGTATATTGCAATTTAGGCGATGGACTGACAACCTGTCACTACAGCAATATACGTACAAATCCATCTTGAATAACCCTCAAAACTTTGTCAGACGTGGCGGAACGACCTTTGTTTAGGTCGTTTACGCTCTGCCTACCCCATTAGGGATAAAGGCGTGATTATATGTATGTATGTATGAAAATAAAGAGTTAAAAAGTTTAACTCAGGTGTGAAATTTGACCTCTTTGTTTCGTGTCAAACTCCATTAAATGTAGAAAAAAAGGAAATATTCATTTATTTAATTTTTTCATTATGGAAATATGTTAATTCTATGCTGGCCTGGGAGCGAGAGAAAAACATATAACGTGCCAGCTGCATTTCCTCCCGGTCGTGCTGTAAAAACCAGCTAAGGGATTCAAGGGTTTCTGTATATTGCAATTTAGGCGATAGGCTGACAACCTGTCACTACAGTAATATACCTACAAATCTATCTTAAACAACCCTCAATATTTTGTCAGTTGTGGCGGAACGAGCTTTGTTTAGGTCGTTTACGCTCTGTTTACCCCATTAGGGATAAAGTTTTGAGGGTTATTTAAGACAGATTGTAGATATATTGCTGTAGGGACAGGTTGTCAGCCCATCGCCTAAATTACAATATACTGAAACCCTCGGACCCCATAGCTCGTTTTTACAGCATGCCCGGGAGGAAAAGCAGCTGGCACATTCTATGTTTTTCTCTCGCTCCCAGGCCAGCATGGAAGAATTGTTAATTTAAATGTTTTAAATGTTACCTTTTCTACTCTCTGCACGACCAATGGTTTGCGTGGTGGATATATTACTGAGCCCGGCTGTAATACATAAAAATCTACTTAATTCATATTTATACTTATTACTTATATAACTTACTTCTAACTTCACCTAATATATATGTTTATGTCTATTATAATATCACTACATAGTATAAAACAAAGTCGCTTTCTCTGTCCTTATATCCCTATGTATGCTTAGATCTTTAAAACTACGCAACGGATTTTGATGCGGTTTCTTTTATTGGATAGAGTGATTCAAGAGGAAGGTTTATATGTATAATACATGCATAATATAGTAGAGAAACACGGATTATTTCAGTGCGAAGCCGGGGCGGGTCGCTAGTAATATTATAAATGCGAAAGTGCTGGACTGGGAGCGACAGAAAAACATAGAATGTGCCAGCTTCATTTCCTCCCGGGCATACTGTAAAAACCATCTAAATGATCCAAGGGTTTCTGTATATTAAAATTTAGGCGATGGGCTGGCAACCTGTCACTGCAGCAATATACCTACAAATATATCTTAAGCAACCCTCAAAGCTTGTCAGACGTAGCGGAACGACCTATGTTTGGGTCGTTGACGCTCTGCCTATCCCATTAGGAATACAGGCGTGGCACTATGTACGTAATAAATCATTATTCCGTCTGTAATGTCGTCGGCTACCTAATATAGGGGATTGAAGTAGGGTACACAGAGCGACTGCCATCTGACCTCCGCAACCAAGAAGGGAAACCAGACCCAATACTAGATTAGGTCAGCGTTTTCAAGCCACAAATGCTTAGCACTGACCTCTGACATGGCTTGACGACTAATATCTACGGTATTTAACGATATTAACCGGGACCAACGGCTTAACGTGACTTCCGAAGCACGAAAAAAGCGCCGAATAAACGTACATATGAAATTCGAAAACCGAAAAACACATTGGTACGTGGTGGGATTCGAACCACGACCTCCCCGCTCAGGAGGCAGCGGCCTTATCCACTACACCATCGGGCTCTCGTAATAATACACATCGCATTATGTCGTACTTACTATGTATTCATTATTGAATGCAACATTCTGCGCCTGTGCTTGCTATAAAATAAAAAAAGAAAGAAAATATAATAGACGTTATTTTATTTAAATTTAACCCAGGTAAGGGACAGTCTCCCACAATCTGATAAGGGTTGTTCAGGCAACGCTACTGAACTTCTTTCACCCGAAAAATCTTTCAGGAAACCAAAAAAATTGGCGAACTTTCGAGGTTGTCATTTTATAAGGTTTTTTTTTCAGTTACTGAAAGGATTTCCTGGTGAAAGTTATTCGGTTTCGTTGACTGAGCAACCCTTATCAGTTTGTGGGACGCTGTCTCTTACACTCCGTATTTACCGCATTAATAGGATTAAAAGTTGCCAATAACACAACTAAAGTAGTAGTCAGTAGAAGCCACATTTTGGAATAAAGACTTACCACAAACTAAAATAAAGTCATTGCAATATTTAAACGTTTTATTATCTTGTCCATTTAAAATTATTTTAAGCTTATTGTTAGATACATATTGAAGTCGTAAAATTTATTGCCAATTTTACGAAAAATTTATAAATAAATAAATGTTGGGCTCGATTCTAGATTTGCCGGCTCTAACTAAAATTGAAAACTATTTGTCAATTACAGAATAAAAACATTTGAAAAGGAATTTGACACGGAATCTGTTCTCTCCGGTTTTTAATTTATAGTCAGTGGTCTATGCGTTATCTGTCACTTTTATCCGGCGTCATTAATTATATGTGCGGATAAAATGGACAGAAATACTGGCGAAACGTTAACACGTTTCGTTGTAAGCGCGTCAAAATCTAGCGGACAGAGTGTATAAAGAAGTATAAATCGCCTGTCCTTATTCAATTTTATTATTTTGAAAGTGACAGATAGATTTTAATTTTAGTTTTAGCTGGTGATATCTAGAATCGAGCCCATTGTACATTTTATTTATTTTGTATATTTCAAAGTTGTATTTATTTTATATTATGTTGTACCTATATTTTTTTTTTTTTTACAGGTTTTATATTATGAAAGTAACCAAAGACACATTAAAACTATTATTTGTATTTATTTCGTTCTTGACAGTCACATTATTATTTTAGTTTCGTCTACTTAACATGCAATTAGTAGGTATCAATTTGAATTTGACATGTTGAAATAAAATTTATATATATATACAAACCGGTCGTACGAAGTCGCGGGCACAGCTAGTAAAAAAAAATATTTATTACTAGCTGTGCCCGCGACGTCGTACGCCCGGTTTGTATGGAAAACACGCAGTGTCAAACATATTGAAAACGCTTCACCGGGATTAGGAGCGGGATCTGCTAGCCCGCGCGTGGAAGCGTGTTTCTCATTGTCTGATCTTTATCTATGTATGGTAAACACGCATCCGCGCGTGGGCTAGCAAATCCCGCTACTACGCACGGGGAAGCGTGTTCAGGTCGTTCGACACTGCGTGTTTTCTATACAAACTGGTTTACTTAATAAATGTTAGAATATAACCCATTCAATGAGTCTAGGTAACAATCAGAATTTAATTTTATGCCTATCCCCTAAATCAGGTAGCGTCAACATATCTATCTTTCATTTGACTCCAGTAGGTAAGTAAAAAAACATAATCAGTCGATTAAAAACGACCATACAAAAACGGTTAAATAACTATCAAAATTAAATTTTCTGCTTAACTCCTAAGTCAAGTGGCGTGGATTATTTATATCGCGACTTTGATTTTAAGTTATGCTCAGTGAAATGAAAACAATCATCAAAATCGGAAAAAAAAACAATTTAAATTATATTTCCTGCCTACCCCCTAAGGAAGGTGGCGTTATTATTTCTATCCTAAATTTCAACCTAAATTACGCCCAGTTAAATAAAAAAAGTCCTATTGAAATCGGTCTAATAGTTTTGGCGTGATGTGGTAACATACAGTCAGTCAGACAGACGAAATTTCTAAAAATTAAATTGATGATTTGGTCTTGGTATCTCTAATAATGCCTATAGCTATTATTTTTCGTAAATATATTCAATGTACAGACACGACCCTAATATATAGATGTGATAGTATGTTAAACCAAAAATGGAGGATACAGGAGATGGCCTATAATGTGTTAAACTAAAAATGGAGGATACATGAGATGGCCTATAGTGTGTTAAATAAAAATGGAGGATACATGAGATGGCCTATAGTGTGTTAAATAAAAATGGAGGATACAGGAGATGGCCTATAGTGTGTTAAATAAAAATGGAGGATACAGGAGATGGCCTATAGTGTGTTAAATAAAAATGGAGGATACATGAGATGGCCTATAGTGTGTTAAATAAAAATGGAGGATACAGGAGATGGCCTATAGTGTGTTAAACTAAAAATGGAGGATACATGAGATGGCCTTTAGTGTGTTAAATAAAAATGGAGGATACAGAAGATGGCCTATAGTGTGTTAAATAAAAATGGAGGATACAGGAGATGGCCTATAGTGTGTTAAATAAAAATGGAGGATACAGGAGATGGCCTATAGTGTGTTAAATAAAAATGGAGGATACAGGAGATGGCCTATAGTGTGTTAAATAAAAATGGAGGATACAGGAGATGGCCTATAGTGTGTTAAATAAAAATGGAGGATACAGAAGATGGCCTATAGTGTGTTAAATAAAAATGGAGGATACAGGAGATGGCCTATAGCGTGTTAAATAAAAATGGAGGATACAGAAGATGGCCTTATTGGGGTGGTTTTTCTACTCTCTCTTATGACTGCATGGTGGGGGTGAAATAAACAGGGTCCCTTGATAAATCGTAACTACCTATGTCACGATATTCACCATGTTTCAAGTCAATGTATTGATTAATAAAGTGAATATATTTTATCTACTTCCAAGCTGGACTGGAAGTGAGAGAAAAACATAGAATGTGCCAGCTGCTTTTCCTCCCGAGCATGCTGTAAAAACCAGCTAAGGGATCAGAGGGTTTCAGTATATTGTATACTGATAACCTGTCACTACAGCAATATACGTTCAAATCCATCTTATATAACCCTCAAAACGTTGTTAGACGTGGCGGAACGACCTTTGTTTAGGTCGTTTCCGCTCTGCCTACCCCATTATATTATTATATGTATGTATACTATATTTATCACGAAAAATCGATTATTTCTGTAACTTTTAAGAATAAGAATTCGTTTATTGCCATAACATATAGTACATAGAATATTAAAAAGAAAGAAAAAACAATACACAAATTATGGCAAAAGGCAGGGACTCAGTTGTTGTCAACATGCTGCCGGGGACAGCACTGTTGACACTCATTTTCCAGCCTTTTTCTTCATTACTAAAAACAATGTACTTAAGCGAGAGCAAGAAAAAAGTTATTTGTATCTAAAACAAAGTTATCCAAAATAATAAAATCTAAAATAATAGCGCGAAAAGGTAAAAAAAAATATAACTGAATGCATTATGATAATGTGCGTATTACTGTGAGTGTGTGGTATGTATGTGAATGTATATGAGTGTAAGTGTAAGAGACTTAATTTCAGTTGCTTCGAGTAATGGTGCGTTGCTGTGACAAGTACAAAAACTTTTGCATTTTTTTCTAGATTATAGAATCTTGTCGGTGCCAGATTAAATGATTCGTGTGATTCCAGTCATTTTGACATATTTTTGCCGTGTCCCGCCGCGCCGGTGCAGTGCGGTATATCTGATACATTTTCATACAAAGTATATTTAGTCGCGACGTGCTGCTACGTAATGCACTGGCTGCAGCTACGTTCTTATGCGGTTTAATATTGAATATCTAGAGGGGATGGAATTTCATATGTACGTTTATTCAGCGCTTTTTCCGTGCTTCGGAAGGCACGTAAAGCCGTTGGTCCCGGTTAATATCGTTTAATACCGTAGATATTAGTCGTTAAGCCATAACAGAGGCCAATGCTAAGCATTGGCGGCTTAAAAACTCTGACCTAATCTAGGATTGGGTCTGGTTTCCCTTCTGGGTTGCGGAGGTCAGATGGCAGTCGCTCTGTGTAAAAACCAGTACCCTCGTTCAATCCCCTAAATTAGGTAGCCGACCCTGTGAGATACGGGATAAGGCTAGGGAGATGATGATGATCTAGAGGGGTCGTGTCTGTACATTGAATATTTTTACGAAAAAATAATTGCAGCAGGTATTATTATTAAAGGAAAAAGACCAAATCAATCCTTTTTAGAATTTTTTACTGATTTCTAGTCTGTCTGTATGTGACCGCATCACGCCAAAACTACTAAGCCGATTTCGATGGAACTTTTTTTATTCAACTGAGTGCTACCTAAGTTGAAATCTAGGATACCTAAACAAGAAACATGACTTAGGGGTAGGCAGAAAATTGTAATTTGGCTGTTTATAACCGATTTTGAT
Organism: Scrobipalpa costella; assembly: GCA_949820665.1. Taxonomy (NCBI): domain Eukaryota; kingdom Metazoa; phylum Arthropoda; class Insecta; order Lepidoptera; family Gelechiidae; genus Scrobipalpa; species Scrobipalpa costella. The sequence continues at coordinate 10,072,299 of OX463319.1, read as the reverse complement.
TGAATTTTATTTATTCGACTAAGTGTTATCTGGACTCAATCTTAAGATACAAATAACCACGTCACCGGACATTGGGGGTAGGCAAAAAAAATATTGTGGTTGTTTTAACTGACTTTGATAAGATTTTTTTTATTCGACTGTGTTAATCTGTGTGTTATTTTAACATTGAATAGGTTTTATTAATGAGTAAGTATGTAAAACTCGCAGTATCTATACATGTAATATAACTCTAGAAGGGTCGTGTCTGTACATTGAATATTTTTACAAAAATATAATTGCAGCAGGCATTATTAACGATATAAAGATCAAAACATTTTTTTTTTATTTTTGTCTGTCTGTATGTTATCACATCACGCCAAAACTACGCGCGGAGAAGCGTTTTCAGTGTGTTCGACACTGCGTATTTTTCATACAAACCAGGCGTACGAAGTCGCGGGCACAGCTTATTTAAATATATTTCCGCTAGATAAAGTTAGATTTTGTAATGTTGTAATAATTTTTTTTAGGTACAATTTGAAAATTCCCTTATTTTTTTATATATATATTATTGTAAATACCGCAATGTATACTCATACCAATAAAATTATCTCTATTTGAAAATAAACTGTGTTCCGAAAACTATAAAGGTACAAAATATCCATATGACCACCTCGATCAGACATTTCTTTGGGGCTTTTGTATTCACTTCTCTGTATGAATTTCTTTGTATAAGTTTTTTTCAAACTGTGAGAGTTTGAACAAAAGAAATTCTTACAGAGAATGTTATCAAAATTATAATGACTAAAGACGGGAAATTTAACCGGCAACCGAAAGAGGGTAGACCGATATGTCCGCCCTTAGCCACCTCACCGCTCGCAAGTTCCTCACTCGCTACGTGATCATAACGCATGAAACTGCGTTGAAATATCGGATACTCATACAAAAATAGAAAACCACGGTAAATTTCACCCCCCTTCAGTTTTCAGGACACGATCTGTGTACAACGTGTAACAGAAAGGGTATATGCACAGGAAAGCCCATGAAACTGAACAACTTGCCTAAAGGAACATAAGTCGAAAAACTAAAATAATAAGTTACACTAACAACATACATACATACATATAATCACGCCTTTATCCCTAATGGGGTAGGCAGAGCTTAAACGTGCTAAACAAAGGTCGTTCCGCCACGTCTGACAAAGTTTTGAGGGTTATTTAAGGTAGAATTATGTATTGCTGTAGTGACAGGTTGTCAGCCCATCGCCTAAATTACAATTTACTGAAACCCTCGGTTCCCTTAGCTGGCTTTTACAGCATGCCTGAGAGGAAATGAAGCTGGCACATTCTATGTTTTCCTCTCGCTCCCAGGCCAGCATGGAATTTACACTAATAAAAAAGTTAAATAGCTACACGCGCTATCAGCTGTTTTCTTATCTTGACCTATGTTCTTTTGGGACAGTTGTTCAGTTTCATGGGCTGGTTCATATCCTTTCCTAAGCGTATACCCTTTCAGTTACACGTTGTATATGATCTGTTATTTCACTTGAAATTATGTATAAAATCAAAAAAACAACATAATGCATTTAATAATATATGTCGCGGTAAAACGATTTGATTTTTTCACTTCGTTCGATAATCATGCTATTGACTCCGACATATTAGCTTTTTTAAAGTTATTATTATGCCAGCATACAGTCAGCATGTAAGTTCGGTTGGTGAAATTCTTATTCAAAGGTCATCGGTATCGCAGCACCATGGATTTGAGGTTTATGCTCGACCTGAAGAAAAAAAAATACAGGTTGTAAGGGACAGCGTTCTGCAAACTGATAGGGGTTGCTCGGTCAACGATATAGAACAACTTGCTTCAGGAAATTAACTGCCTCCGTGGTCTAGTGGTTAGTGCATGGACTCCCGATCCGGAGGTCCTGGATTCGATTCGACACACAAAGTTGATATTTGAGAATTTATGAATTTTTCTCAAGTTTGGTTAGGACATTGCAGGCTGAATAACCTTATTGTCCGAAAAAAAAAATCTCTTGCTTCGAAGGGCACGTTAAGCCGTCGGTCCCAGTCTTTGATAGTGATCGTTACTCAAACCATGTCCGAGGCCTGATAGTTGTGCTACTAGGCGGTTTAAAAACTCTGACACCAGGGTTCATTCGGTCGATAGACTCGATACCCACTAGACAGAAGAAGAAGGAAATGAAAAATCAAATTGGCTTTTCCATACAGAACCTCCATCAGACTATTTGTATCGAAAAGCCAACTGTGTTTTACTTCCTGAAACAATTTCCTGGTGCAAGTTGTTCAGTCTCGCTGTTCCTAGGAAAGAAATTATAACGTATGTGATGACGTCATGATGAGTGAGCGAGTGAGAGATAAACCGGGTGTAAGGGACAGTGTCTCGCAAACTGATAGGGGTTGCTCAGTCAACAAAAATGAACAACTACCACCAGAAATTTATTTCAGGAGGTGAAAAGAAAAAATAACTTCCCGTACAAGATGACCACCTCGATCAGGCAATTTTTATGGAAAATCAAATATATCTTTTACACTTCCTGAAAAAAATCCTGCCGGTAGTTGTTCAGTTCCGTTGATTGAGCAACCCCTATCAGTTTGCGGGACGCTGTCCCTTACACTCCGCATTAGATAGTCAAGATGGCGTTGAGTGAAGACAAGTGTTAGTTAAATGCGCCTAAACAATAAAATATATATTTTTTTAAACTTTTGGCTTTGCTTTTGCTTTGCTGAATTTGGTTCCAGCATTCTAGATAAAAAATACATTGTTTATTGTAAACATGATAATGAATTCCATGCTGGACTGGGAACTGCCGGGTATGCTGTAAAAACTAGCTAAGGGATCCGAGGGTTTCTGTATATTGTAATTTAAGCGACAGGCTGATAACCTGTCACTACAGCAATATACCTAACTAACTAATCTGTTTTGAATGGCCCTCAAAGCTTTGTCAGACATGGCGGAATGACCTTTGTTTAGGTCGTTTACGCTTTGCCCAATCCGTGATTAGGTCAGAGTTTTCAAGCCGCCAATGCTTAGCACTGGCCTCTGACATGGCTTAACGACAAATACCTACGGTAATACACAATAATAACCGGGACCAACGGCTTATCGTGCCTTCCGAAGCACACATGAAATTCGATTAACTTACATATGTAATTCGAAAACCGATAAACACATTGGTGCGTGGTGGGATTCGAACCACGACCTCCTGCTCAAGAGACAGCGGCCCTATCCACTACACCATTGGATTCTCAACGAAATTATGAGGTATGTGATGACGTAATGATCAATGACAGAGATATTTGAATGAGATGGAGTTAGGACCGTATTAATAAACAGCATTTGAGACTGACAGCTAGTTTGAGTAAGTATCAGAAATGTCATTTAGTACAATATGTCCTGTCAAATCCATACTTAATACTTCTCTTAATCTTGAGATAGTTTTATAATTACGAGCCTTAGTCTATGTCAAGATGGCGTTGAGTGAAAAGTGTTAGTTACTTCGACTGAACAATAAAATATTATTTTCAAATAATTACTTTTGGCAAAACTTTGCTGAATCGCTGCGCCGACGCACATAAAATAAAAAATATATTATTAAGTATGTCAGATTGTTTGATATTATTTCCATGTTTGCTAGTAAGTAAAGAATTTTTTTTTTTTACTTTTCTGGGAGCGAGAGAAAAACATAGAATGTGCCAGCTGCATTTCCTGCCGGGCATGCTGTAAAAACCAGCTAAGGGATTCGAGGGTTTCAGTATGTTGTAATATAGGCGATGCGCTCACAACCTCTCACTACAGCAATATTCCTACAAATCTATCATAAATAACCCTGAAAACATCGTCCGAATGGGGTAGGCAGAGCGTAATCGACCTAAACAAAGGTCATCCCTGCCGCGTCTGACAAAGTTTGGAGGGTTATTTAAGATAGATTTGTAGGAATACTGCTGTAGTGACAGGTTGTCTGCCAATCGCCTTAATTGCAATATACAAAAACCCTCAGATCCCTAAGCTGGGTTTTAGAGCATGCCCCGGAAGAAATTCAGCTGGCACATTCTATGTTTTTCTCTCGCTCCCAGTCCAGCATGGAAGCTGTATTTAAAACTTAGGATAATATTATTTACTAAGGAACTGCATATAAAATGTTTTTTGCAGTTCTATGTTTTTTTTCTCAGAATGTGCCAGCTGCATCTCCTCCCGGGCAAAGTCTAAAAACCAGCTAAGGGATTCGATAGCTAGTATATTGTAATTTAGGCGATGGGCTGACAACCAGTCACTTCAGCAATACATATAATGTATCTTAAACAACTCTCAAAAATTGACAGACGTGGCGGAACAACCTTTGTTTTTGTCTCGCTCTGCCTACCCCATTAGGGATACATGCATGGTAGTATGGTATGTATTTACCTGTCTCCGAACATCCTTCAAAGGCAATTTATATTCTGTATTAAATTTACGTCCAGATCCCTAAAAGGAAAAGAATATGCTTTAAAATTCTACATATAATAAAAAAAATATATAAATAATGGGGCTTTGACAAAATGCTAGCAGTTCTTTGATCAAAAATCTGGATTCCTCAGAACTTTGACAAAATCTTAGACTCTAGATTATGATTATGGCCGATATTTTGTTAAAGTACGGGATTTTATCAAAATCCTAGTTTTTTTTATTAAAAAAAAATCCTGCGACATATATGTATATATTTCCCAAAAATCATACTTAGGTCACAGAATATGTAATAGTACTTCATACTTAGGTCGAAATTAAGTTTCATATATCTAAAAAGTGGGGGCGCATTAAGGAATAATTACCTACATAATATTTTTTATTATTTTTCATGCTATGTATTTAATTCTTCCATGCTGGACTGGGAGAGATAGAAAAACATAGAATGTTCCAGCTGCCCTTCCTCCCGGGCATGCTGTAGAAGACAGCAAAAGGGACTCGGGGGTTACAGTGTATTGTAATTTAGGCGACGGGCTGACAACCTGTCAGTACACACTAGCAATACCATTTCAATCTAAAATTGCCCTCAATTTTTGTCAGACACGGCGAAAGCGCCTTTTACGAGGCGTTTAACGCTCTCCCTATCTCGTAAGGGATAAAGGCGTGATTTTATGTATGTATGTATGTATGTATTTAATGCACATTTCAAAAAAGATGCTTAGGTAAACGATATTTTTTCTATACTTTAATCAATTTTCCACACATTATATTTTACTTACAAATGAACCGAAGAACCTCTAAAATTTAATTTACAAAGAACATTAATACTCGAATAAGTAAAATTGCATATTTAAATAGGTATAAATAAGTTTTATTAATAAAAACAGGTTAATTTCAAGTTAACATATATGTATATTTTTCCGAAATAAAATTATATTGAATGATAATAGATTAATAAGTAACAGAATAAACAAATTGATCGTATTACGTTGAAAATAGAAGTACGTATTTACAAACTTACAACGCCTTGCTGTAAAAGAAATCGGTTTTGTACATTATATAATGCAGTTTTGTATATGATATCATATTTTGATATCTTCCATGATAGACTGGGAGCGAGAGAAAAACAAAGAATGTGCCAGCTGCGTTTCCTCCTGGGCATGCTGTAAAAACCAGCTAAAGGATCGGAGGGTTTCATTTAAGAATTTAGACCATAGGCTGACAACCTGTCATTACAACAAATCTATCTTAAATAACCCTGAAAACTTTGTCAGACGTGGCGGAACAATCATTGTTTCGGTCGTTTACGCTCTGCCTACCCCATAAGGGATAAAGGCGTGAGTATATGTATGTATGTTAAAAGTATTCTACGTCTTCATCGATCTCAGTCGAATAAATGAGTCTTTTTTATAATAAATACTATAATAATGAATAAATGAAAAATATTACCCAAAAAACTACGTTATGCCTCTGAAAAAAAAATATTCAGTATAAATAAATAAATAAAAATAACACTTATAATTAATGAACAATTAATTATTTTTACGAGTATTTTTGGTTTATCTAATTCAAGTGGTTAGTAGCTGTTTTTTAATAAGTATTTATGTTATGTATTTACTGTTTATTGTCACAAGTTACATGAGAAAGACAATACACAAATAATAACAATACAACATGAACAGTTTATTTCTACTAAGAAAGAAATAGTAAGTAAGAATAAAAGATCAAAAGTAAGAATAAGAAAAAGCGAAGACTGGCGCAAAGTGCATTCTCATGCTTCTTCTTCATCACTACATAGTATAAAACAAAGTCGCTTTCTCTGTCCCTATATCCCTCATCATCATCTCCTTAGCCTTATCCCGTATCTCACGGGGTCGGCTTCCTAATCTAGGGGATTGAACGCGGGTACTGATTTTTACACAGAGCGACTGCCATCTGACCTCCGCAACCCAGAAGGGAAACCAGACCCAATCCTAGATTAGGTCAGAGTTTTCAAGCCGCCAATGCTTAGCACTGGCCTCTGATATGGCTTAACGACTAATATCTACGGTATTAAACGATATTAACCGGGACCAACGGCTTAACGTGCCTTCCGAAGCACGGAAAAAGCGCCGAATAAACGTACATATGAAATTTGAAAACCGAAAAACACATTGGTACGTGGTGGGATTCGAACCACCTCCCGCTCAGGAGGCAGCGGCCCTATCCACTACACCATCGGGCTCTCATGCTTCTTCTTCATCACTACATAGTATAAAACAAAGTCGCTTTCCCTGTCCCTATATCCCTATGTATGCATAAATCTTTAAAACTACGCAACGGATTTTGATGCGGTTTCTTTTAATGGATAGTGTGATTCAAGAGGAATGTTTATATGTATAATACATGCAGAATATAGTAGAGAAACACTGATAATTTCCGTGCGAAGCCGGGGCGGGTCGCTAGTTGTCATATATTTTCATTTTGTTTGGGACTTAGAAATAGACAAAGAAAACTTTCTTTGTAATAGACTCGCTTATGACTTTCTAAAAGTGTTCTTAGGATCTATTTGGAAATAAATTATTTGACTCTAAGAAAGAAATAATTTCTAAAAAGTAAATATTTCTTCCATGCTGGACTGGGAGTGAGACAAAAACATAGAATGTGCCAGCTGCATTTCCTCCCGGGCATACTGTAAAAACCAGCTAAGGTATCTGAGATTTTCAGTATATTTTAATTTAGGCGATACAAATATATCTTAAATAACCCTCAAAACTTTGTCAGACGTGGCGGAGCGACCTTTGTTTAGGTCGTTTACGCTCTGCCTGTCCCATTAGAGATAAAGGCGTGATTAAATATTTCCGTGCGAATGAGCTTTTCCCCGAAATACAAAGTTGTTTGTAGTTTTAATTACTTACTTGTTTAGCTGTTGGCAACGTAACGATATCAGGACTATTATACATCTAAAAAATAAAGGTGTATATTATTTATTTATTTACTGTTTATTGTACACAAGTAACATGAGAAAGACAATACACTAAACTAATACAACTACACAAAATAACGACACAACAGGTACAGCTTATTTCTACCAAGAAATTAGTTATTATATGTTATTATAGTTATTAGTTTGTATGCACAGTACAAATAAATAAATAATAATCCCTTCCATGCTGGACTGGGAGCGATAGAAAAACATAGAATGTGCCAGCGGCATCTCCTCCCGGGAATGCTAAAAACCAGCTAAGGGATTCGAGGGTTTCAGTGTTTTGTAATTTAGGCGATAGGCTGACTACCTGTCACTACAGCAATACACAGATCTATCTAAAATGACCCTCAATACTTGTCAAACGTGGCGCAACGATCTTTGTTTGGGTCGTTGACGCTCTGCCTACCAAATTAGCGATAAAAGCGTGATTATATGTGTGTATGTATAAATAATAAAATTATTTATTTTCTCACAAATCTAATACTAACTAATCAAATATGTAAAATTTCTATTGAGTCTACAAATAATAAGTATTTTTTCCGAAGTGTGACTGTTGCCTAAACTAAGTATTAAGAAAAATACCTGTATAATAGGTCACCCGGCCCTATTCGTGCATGGGGTGTAAGGGACAGCGTCCCGCAAAGTGATAGATAGGGGTTGCTCAGTCAACGACACACAACAGCTTTCACTTGGATATTCTTTCAGGAAGTGGGAAGAAATTTTTGCTTTTCCATACAAAATGTCCATGTCGATCAGACAATTTGTATCATCTTTTCCCTAGCCTTATCCCGTATATCACGGGGTCGGCTACCTAATCTAGGGGATTGAACAAGGGTACTGGTTTTTACACAGAGCGACTGCCATCTGACCTCCGCAACCCAGAAGGGAAACCAGACCCAATTTGTATAATAAGAAAGAATGGAAAAAGAAAAGAAAGAATGTAGAAACCAACGACAATTTGTATGGAAAATCCAAAAAAGGAATTCACTTTCTAAAAGAATTTCCTGGTCAAAAGTTGTTCAGTGTCGTAGACTGAGCTATCCCTATCAGTTTGTGGGACGCTGTCCCTAACACTCGGTATAGGTAGCAATAAATTCAAAATAAAGGGTGTAAGTGCCGGTGTCCCGTACACTGGAACTGAATCTCTGCTCAAACAAAATTGAATCATATTAAAAAAAACACTTTAAATAAAATGGGGACCTATCCACAGGTGGTGATATTTATAAATATTATAATAGGACATTTATTTATTGAAAGGATTTATTTATGAAGGTTGTTCAGTTTTATCGACTAAGCGACACCCTTCGATTTGCGGGACGCCGTCTCTTACACCCGGTATAATGGAAAATTTATCACTTTGTGAGATTTTCCCCAGTCGGGTTAGGATATTGAAGGCTGGCACGCCTTGGAGAGCACGTTCAGCCGTAGGCCCCGGTCGCTGTCTTTGATAGTGGTCGTTATTCAAAACCATGTCAATTTTAAAAAGCTCTGACACCAGGGTTCATGGCGTCGTTGTTCGACTCGAGAATCCACCCGCTAAGAAGAAGAAATAGAAAATAGGCTTAGTTCTAGATTCAACCGGCTTAACCTAAAATTAAAATCTATCTGTCACTTTCAGACTAAAAACATTGCAAAACGACAGGAGATCTATTCTCTCCGGTTTTTAAGTTATGTGTAATTTTTTACCGCCGTCATATGATATGGCGGATAAAATTGACTGAAATACTGGGAAAACGTGCAATAGCGCGTCCAATCTAACCGACAAAGTGTAAAACCATAGACTATATCTATACTATATCTAGACTATATAAATCTCAATTTTATTATTTTAAAAGTGACAGATAGATTTTTAGTTTTACCCGGTGGTATCTAGAATCAAGCCTAATGAAGAACTAAATTATTTCAAACCTGTGCATCAATTGTGCATAAGGCCACTAAAATCAGTAACAATTTAGCACCCCACATCCTCAAACAAATATTGTGAACTATACTTTCAGAAAAAAAAACATATTTATACCCCTCACTTTGCAAAGATAACTGTCAATTTTAATTGAACATCATATTTCGCAAGTTATCTGTGTTTTATTTCTATTATTTATTTATTTTATGCTATTTTTATTACCGTGCATGTGTGTGCAATCTAATGGAATCACCACCATCTTTCTTTTCGGTGTCATAAAATCTAAATAAGAAAAAAAAATGGTTCCATACTAATTGTCTGATCAAGGTGGAGATTTTGTATGGAACTGCGATTTTTTTTACCCCTATCAGTTTGCGAGACGCTGTGCCTTACAACCATAGGTAATATCCTTCTATGCTGAACTGGGAGCGGTAGAAAATCTAAAAAAAAAACAGCTTCTTCTCTTCCCAGGCTTATTATAGGAATCAGTCAGGAAGACATAGGTTTCGGTGTACCTAATGCAATTTAGACTAAAAATAAAGGCAGACAATCTTACACAGTTAATTAATTCTAAGGTTATCTTGAAATTTGTTTAAGTAAGTATATGTAGTGATATTCTATCTACCAATTTCTCTGATATATAACATACAGTATCCTATCTTATGTAGCATATATTATGTATTAGTTTATCATAAGATATGTATCAGTATATTTTATTGAAATATTTATTGAATAGTGTGTAAATATTGTCTAAGTATAATATGTAGTAATATGCACTAGAAATTAGTTCATGACCTGCAATTAATTGCAATATGTGAAAATATTCTAGTTAATAAATAAGCATGCTAAAAAAACTGGAAAGCTCTTTTTATCACTAAATTTGATATTCCTTCTAAACTATTAAGAGCGTTTTCACGGTTCCTTCGGGAAATTATCCGTAATATGATTGTCTAAAATCGCTATATAGTTTTTTTCAATCCGACTCGTAGTTTTGATCGAATCACCTTTTTGTACGTTGTCACACATTTTTGACGCGGCCACGGACGTAACCGCCACGCCGTAGCGCGGGCTGATTTGAACAATATTCTAAGGCATTATGGGCGCTGGTTGCATATCTTGAAATCTACCTGCTCATCTGCCGTTGGGATACAACTTAAGTAGAGCTCGCTGTTTCTCTTCCTGCCCTATAAGGGATACAGGCGTGACTATGCGTATGTATATGTACGGTTTCAAGTCAATTATTACAAACATGGCATAAATTAGGAATTACAACTACCTGCATTTCCCGTGACCAATTTATTACATTTTGCTTTTTTATTTATTTTTTGTTGGTTAGGTTCTTGCCACTGTAAAATTGTACGCTTAATAAAACGAAACTTAGTGACAGAACAACATACAATGTGCCAGCTGCATTTCCTCCCGGGCATGATGTAAAGACCAGTTAAGGGATCCGAGGGTTTCAGTATATTGTAATTTAGGTGATAGGCTAACAACCTGTCACTACAGCAATACACCCACAAATCTATTTGAAATCTAATTATATCTTCCATGCTGGATTGGGAGTGAAAGAAAAACGTAGAATATGCCAGCTGCATTTCCTCCCGGGCATGCTGTAAAGACTAGTTAAGGGTTCCGAGGGTTTCAGTATAGTGTAATTTAGGTTATAGGCTGACAACCTGTCACTACAGCAATACACCTACAAATCTATTTTAAATCTAATTATATCTTCCATGCTGGATTGGGAGTGAGAGAAAAACGTAGAATATGCCAGCTGCATTTCCTCCCGGGCATGCTGTAAAGACCAGCTAAGGGATCCGAGGGTTTCAGTATATTGTAATTTAGGTGATAGGCTGACAACCTGTCACTACAGCAATATACCTACAAAACTATTTTAAATCTGATTATATCTTCCATGCTGGATTGGGAGTGAGAGAAAAACATAGAATGTGCCAGCTGAATTTCCTCCCAGGCATGCTGTAAAAGTCAGCTAAGGGATCCGAGGGTTTCAGTATATTGCAATGTAGGCGATGGGCTGACAACCCGTCACTACAGCAATATATCTACAAATCTATCTTAAATAATTTGTCGGACGTAGCGGAACGACCTTTGTTTACGTTCTGCCTATCTTATTAGGGATATAGGCGTGAGTGTATGTATGTATATAACGAAATATGTAATCATTGAACAGAATATGGCAATCCAACCAAGAAATGATTCCTTTTTCTGAACATTTCAACTGAACAAAGAACTTCAAATTTCAAAATATCGAATTGTTACTTTGCGCAACTCTACTGAGTGTAAGGGACACCGCCCCGCACATTGATAGGGGTTGCTCAGTCAACGAAACTGATCAACTTTCACCGGGAAATTATTTAGGGAGATAAAAAAAAATGTCCTTGCCATACAAAATTACCACCTCGATCAGACAATTTGTATGGATAGTAAAAATATTTTTTAACTTCCTTCTTAGAACAACCCCGATCAGTTTTCGCCACGCTGTCCCTTACACCCCGTATGCTTTGCACACAAGAGAAGATTACTTTTTTTTTAGGTAGAAACATTTAATATTATGATCTAGCCAATAATTTATTACTAATGAGTAATTTAATTCTATGTTTTTTTTTATTATCATCATTTACTAAACACAATTTAACGAGTTAAATGACTTCGCTAAACTTTAATGAAGTTTGTCTCGATGTCATTATCCGCTTACATTAACAACAACTTAACTTAACTAATACTATATGAAAAACATACATTAACATACAATTTTCTTTTAAATTCACACAATGGTTATAATTGAGGTCGTGGTTCGAATCCCACCACCTACCAATGTGTTTTTCGGTTTTCGAATTTCATATGTACGTTTATTCGGCGCTTTTTCCGTGCTTCGGAAGGCACGTTAAGCCGTTGGTCCCGGTTAATATCGTTTAATACCATAAATATTAGTCGTTGAGACACATCAGAGGCCAGTGCTAGGTATTGGCCGATTGAAAACTCTGACTTAATCTAGAATTGGGCCTGGTTTCCCTTCTGGGTTGCGGAGGTCAGATGGCAGTCGCTCTGTGTAAATACCAGTTCCCTCGTTTACTCCCCTGGATTGGGTAGCCGACCCCGTGAGATGCGGGATCAGGCTAGGGAGATGATGGTTATATATATATATATATAATTTGCTAGGTTTAGTAATTCTAAGAATGTGTCCATTAACACTTTTCTTATTATCTCTATTAATGGGAAGACACTTTGAGAAGTATCAAATATTTTTTCATGCAATGCTAAAGAATATGTATGTACCTACCTTCTTATGTTATAAACGATAAATTAAAAAAGCAAAATATTTTTATCGTTTATTTATTCAAGATTATATCATTGCTTTGGACTAATACAGTCTGTAGCCCCGTCTCTTTCTCCGCTGAAAAAGAAGTAAAAGAAACATTAAAGAACTGTATTACAAAGGTGACTAAGGCTCGTATTTATGAACCGATCTCAAACTTGAGACCAATATTAATAATGGATTTGACAGGCCAGTTTGTACTGAAATGACATTTCTGATACGAACTCAAACTCGCTCTCACTCTAATCTAACTAATCTAATCAACGCCTGAACATGTTTTTTTTTCGCTTGGATTCTATTCAGACCTATGCCAATCATATAAAATACAATACAATACAAAATTCTTTATTGCACAAAGAAACACATACAACAGAAATAAAAAGGAACGTGACAGTACAATATAGGCCGGCCTTATTGCTAAATCAGCAATTTCTACCAGGCAACCTTTGGGTATAGAAATTGTACAAGCAGAAAGCGGGACAGTGCAATTATCGACAATTACGTGTCTGAATATAAACTGAATGTCATTTGTCTTTATATTGACATTTTGGATCGTTTGACATCAATTTTCATATGCGAATTATACAGAACAAAAGAAAATATTTTTTTTAAGGGTTGTAACTTTGTTCGGTATCACTTTATTTATTTAATTTATTTATTTAACAGTTTATTTACGCGATTTTACAAAAGAATATTTTCGATTTCTCATATTATATTCTATCGATTGGCATAAGTTTGATCGGAAAAAAGATTGTCACAAAAAAAACTATGCCAGGGTCCATAAAAAGATCCTCAATGGTCAGGTTCAGCAGTACGATTAAGCTAATTATGATACTGGCAAAAAAATTAACTACCGCGGCCATCTTGGCTGTCAATTCATATAAAAACTTCTTCTGCTATGTACATAGAATTGCAATGCATATGCTACATACATATAATCACGCCTTTATCCCTAAAGGGGTAGGCAGAGCGTAAACGACCTAAACAAAGGTCGTTCCGCCACGTCTAACAAAATTTTGAGGGTTATTTAAGATAGATTTGTAGGCATATTGCTGTAGTGACAGGTTGTCAGCCCATCGCCTAAATTACAATATACTGAAAACCCTCGGATCCCTTACCTGGTTTGTACAACATGCCCGGGAGGAAATGCAGCTGACACATTCTATGTTTTTCTCTCGCTCCCAGTCCAGCATGGAACAGCATGATCCTTATAATATACCAGGTGTAAGAGACAGCGTCCCGCAAACTGATACTGGGGTTACTCAGTCAGCGATACTGAACAACATTCAGACTGTTAAAGCAATGACTTTCCCATACAAAATTACCACCTCAGACAGTTTGTATGGAAAAGCAATTGGTATTTTTAATTTTCCTGAATTAATTTCCTGGTTATAGTTCGTGGACCGAACAACCCCCATCAGTTTTGGAGGACACTGTCCCTTACACCCCGTATATTAATCATAGATAGTAGTAGTAGGAAAGAAGATGGGTAAGAAAGAAATTAAATAAATGTTTTCGTTGATTTCACTCCTCTAACCTGATCTTGTCCTAGTCTTCTCGCTTTATCATCGTTTTCCTTAAAAAAACACACAGACAAATAGAATTTTTTGATAACGTTTCTTCTTTTATAATGTATATAAAAAAAAGGAAAAAAACTTTATTTATTTTATTTGGGGAGCTTACAGCAACATTTACAAATTATTCAAGTATACATATTAAATAAATGCCAAATATAAGCTTTCACATATATATATAGAAACGTAAAAATATCAGGTGGGATTTGAACCCGAGACCTTTTTGAACACATCGTGCCGACGCTCTAGATTAGCTGCTAAGCCACCGAGTGTTTAATATACCGGGTGTTAGGGACAGCGTTCCGCAAACTGATAGGGGTTGCTCAGTCAACGAAACTGAACAACTTTTACCAAGAAAGGAGATGAAAAAAAAAATACCATCCCATACAAAATGAACAGCTCGATCAGACAATTTGTATGGACAAGCAAAACAATTTTCTCACTTCCTGAAAAAAAAATCCCTTCTGATAGTTGTTCAAATTTCGTTGACTGAACAACCCCTATCAGTTTGTGGAACGCTGTCCCTTACACCCGGTATTATAGTTTCATTTTATGGGTAGATGATACGATAGTCAAAATCATGTGTTATTTACCATATTGTGTTGGATTCCTCGCGAATAAAGCTAGAAAGGGGATGATAATATTAACATACATATTACCACGCCTTTATCCTTAATGGGGTAGGCAGAGCGTAAACGAGCTAAACAAAGGTCGTTCCGCCACAACTGACAAAGTTTTGAGGGTGATTTAAGATAGATTTGTAGGTATATTGCTGTAGTGACAGGTGGTCAGCACATCGCCTAAATTGCAATATACTGAAACCCTCGGATCCATTAGCTGGTTTTTAAACATGCTCGGGAGGAAATGCAGCTGGCACATTCTATGCTTTTCTACCAGTTCAGCATATTAACATTATAAAAATAGTTACTATATTTTATTTATAGTATCAAATCAATATATACTTGTTCTTCTTACTGAGGACTACCTACACTTTTACTTTTTTATTATGTTACGAAAAACAAATAAAGAAATTAACAAAATAATAAATCATTCATAATCATTTGTAACAAACAATCTTCAAAACTTGTCAGACGAGGCGGAACGACTTTTTTAAATATCTATTTTGTTCTGCTTACCCCATTAAGAATAAAGGCATGATTTTATGTATGTATGTATAAACCATAGTAAAAAATTCATACGACTATACAGAACAACATTTTCTTTAAGTTTATATAAACAACATATATATTTATTAATTATACTTACATTGAATGCCATTCTCTTAGGTATCTGGTAAAATATGAAAGAAAATGATTTAATTGTGTTTATCCAACATAATGTCATTAAATAATAATATGAATAAACTACATGACCTACTAGGTATATTAATTGAATAACTGCCTCAGTGGTCTAGCGGTCTGAGCCATGGGCTCTAGACCCGGAGGTCCCGGGTTCGATTCCCGGCGGGAGACAAAGACTTTGTGTTGTTGTTTCTAGTTTGGTTAGGACATTGCAGGCTGATCACCTGATTGTCCGAAAAGTAAGATGATTCATGCTGCCTGATGGGCATGTAAATAGTCGGTCCTGCGCCTGATTTCTCTCTGGTCGTGTCAATCTGTCCCATCAGAATAAGAGCTTGAAGGAATAGAGAGTGCACCTGTGTGAAGCGCAAACACTTGGGCACTAAAAACAAGTCCTGCGCAGTTGCCTGATCTCCGGGAGACTGGCCGTCATCACCGAAAGTCGGTGAGAGGACTATTATATTAATTGAATATAACTTATTCCACCGACAAGAGTTGCGCGCTTAAGTTTATGATGATAACTAATTATTATTGCGTTTTATTATAATGGAAAATAAATAATGTACTTACATCCTGAAAATTTTAAAGATTTTCGTTAATATTATTATATTCTATTAACCCGTTGAGTGTGGCTAAATTTGAGAGCTCCAAATGTCGAGCACACACCCCTTTCTGCACGAATTAGTTTGACATTGTTTGCTGTCATACCCCTAGATTGATTGATAGATTGAGTTTGTATCAGAAATGTCATTTCAGTACAAAATGGCTTGTCAAATCCATACTTAATATTGGTCTCAATCTTGAGATAGCAATAATACAAATACGAGCCTAAAATACCTGGAAATATGAGTCATTAGCAGAAAGATCTGACAGGACGCTCGTTGGGTTAATGTAAAGCGACCGGTACTGACAGCTTAACTTGCCTTCCGATGCTAATGTATTATACTATCTGCATGCATCGGAAGGCAAGTTCGAAATCGAAATCTCTTGTAAGATATACGATTATTGAGAGCTATTTATTTGCCCTTAAATCACATAATTACATTGGTATGCAAATCAATCTAAGTAAAATATACCGAAACTTAAAAAGGAAGATTATTTGAATACATATATAAATATATACGTAGTACCATCAGTCTTATAATATTTTATGCGCTATCATAAATTAGTTTTTGTTTTGTCAGTAATTCATTGAGCTCGATGCTAGATAACGGCTTAAACTAAAAATAAAATTTATTTGTCACTTTCAAACTAATAAAATTGAAAAAGTACAGGCGACTTCTACTCTTTGGTTTTACACTTTGCACGTTTCTCTAGTATTTTTATCCGCCATATCATATGACGGCGGATAAAAATGTCAGATAACGACTATAAATCAAAAAACCGGAGAGAATAGATATATATCTCCTCTCCTTTTCCAATGTTTGTAGTCTAAATGTGACAAAAAGATTTTAATTATAGTTTTAGCCGGAAAATTTTCATTCGAGCCCAGTTAAACGTAATATTTTTTTTTTTTATGACGTGGTTAAGCTTACCGTAGCTTTATTTCGCTCCGGTAGGGCTTCCGGCGGCTACGGTAAAATAAAAAGTGTTAAACAGGGTATAAAAGCATTTCTAAGTTTCAAACTGAAAAGCGAATATAAAAATAATAAATCATTTTATTTCAGGCAATATTTACATTAGTAGATGTTAAATAATATAAACAGAGGCCCATATAATATTTACCTTACAGACTAACATACATACATACATACATATAATCACGCCTTTATCCCTAATGGGGTAGGCAGAGCGTAAACGACCTAAACAAAGGTCGTTCCGCCACTTCTGACAAAGTTTTGAGGGTTATTTAAGATAGATTTGTAGGTATATTGCTGTAGTGACAGGTTGTCAGCCTATCGCCTAAATTGCAATATACTAAAACCCTCGGATCCCTTAGCTGGTTTTTACAGCATGCACGGGAGGAAATGCAGCTTGAACATTCTATGTTTTTCTATCGCTCCCAGTCCAGCATGGAAGTAACAGACTACCATACATATTTATAAATACTTAAATACTACTTCGACATATACGAACATGTTTTAAAAGTATATGCGCATGGCATAATGGAAGAGCGCCGTTTTTGTACAGACATTTAGGCCCGTAACTATAATCAGCAATTAAGACTGACAGCGAGTTTGAGTTGGTATCAGAAATGTCATTCCAGTTCATAATGGCCGGTTCTTCTTCTGTCGAGTGGGTATCGAGTCTATGGACCCAAAGAACCCTGGTGTCAGAGTTTTTAAACCGCCTAGTAGCACAACTATCAACTATTTTGCATGTATAATACATGTAAACCTTCCTCTTGAATCACTCTATCCATTAAAAGAAACCGCATCAAAATCCGTTGCGTAGTTTTAAAGATCTAAGCATAAATAGAGATATAGGGACAGAGAAAGCAACTTTGTTTTATACTATGTAGTGATATGTAAATAAACACTTGAGAACACTCCATGGCTTTGGAGCAGCCCTATTACCCTAAAGGCGTTTTTGACTGTACATGTATTTTATCATTTCAAAGACCTGATCACAGGAACTAATGGCCGCTCTCGGTTCAAAGTTATTAGTTCTTCTTCTTATTAGCGAGTCGATTCTCGAATCAATAGACCCGATGAACCCTAGTGTCATTGTTTTCAAACCGCCTAGTAGCACAGCTATTTAAGCCTTTGACATAGTTTGTGTAACGATCACTATCAAAGACAGCGACCGGGACTGACGGTTTAACGTGCCCTCCGAAGCACGAAATCTTTTTCTTTTCGGACAATCAGGTGATTCAGCCTGCAATGTCCTACCCAAACTGGGGAAAAATACACAAAGTGATAAATTCTCAAATATCAACTTTGTGTTTTACCCCCTGGGAATCGAACCCAGGACCTCCGGATCGGGAGTCTATGGCACTAGCCACTAGACCACGGAGGCAGTTATAATGGCCGGTGAAATCCATACTTAATATTGCTCTCAATGATCAGATTACTTTATTAATACGAGCCTTACGTTCGCACAGCGCAAATTCATATCAAGATACGCTGCGAAAACGAAAATTTCTATAAAAATTACCGCGCTTCCGCCAGTCGCCGCCTCGCCTTTTCCTTTATGCCATGCGCCTGCGCCTTATATACCTATACGGGGTGTAAGGGACAGCGTCCCGCAAACCGTTAGAGGTTGCTTAGTCAACGAAACTGAACAACTATCACCAGGATTTTTTGTTCAGTTTCATTGACTGTGCAACCTTTATCAGTTTTGCGGGACGCTGTCTCTTACACCCGGTATAATAACATCAGTATATAATTCCTGTCCTGTGATCTAAGTTTTATTCCCATGTGTCATATTTGACACACCTGAGTGACTCTGTCTCGCTTGGTCACCGTGTCTAGACTAGCTTTATTAGAAAACAAATGGAAATAACATTAAAATACCTGAATCGTAGTAAGGTCCACGTCATGAGGATTGTTGTTACCGGGATTTTGGTTTCCAGGATAGGTAGGGTAACCGGGGTTATGATCAGAAGAATAAGTGTTACCGGGGTTTGTGTTACCCGAATTGATGTTACCGGGGTTTGTGTTACCAGAATTGATGTTACCGGGATTTGTGTTACCAGGATAGTTGTTACCGGGATTTTGGTTGTCAGGGTAGCCTGGGTTCTGAAATTAGATATAATAAAAATACTAAGTGGAAGAATTTATGAATAACTTAACCTTAAATTCTGACTTGAGCGATACCAAAATATTTTTTTACTAATGGAACAAAAAATATTGATACCAAAGCTAAAACTACTTACTTATAAAAATATAAACTTACATTACAACCAGGTGTTGTTATGTTTCCATACTGGCAAGGTAGGTATGGTGGTGGCAAGAATTGAGGCGTAGGATTAGGCTGATAGGGAACACAGTTCTGGTGCCAAGTATGTTGACAAGATGGAAGGGGTTGGTGTTGGTGGTAGTGACAGCAACAACACGGAGAACAAAATTGTTGCTGATATGGCCAACAAGGCTGAGATGGTTGGGACGGTACAGTCGGTTGAATTGTTGGGCAATAATGTTGAGTAGGATATTGTGGGGGAAGTGTTGATTGCCAATTATTTTGAGTAGGATATTGTGGCGGGAGTGTTGGATGCCAATAATTTTGAGTAGGGTATTGTGGTGGCGGTGTCGGTTGCCAATAATTTTGCGGATGATGATGAGGTGGCGGTGTTGGTTGCCAATAACTTTGAGTAGGATTTTGTGATACATGAGGAGTCGTCCAATAATTCTGATAAGGTGGTTGATGCGGCCAATCCTGATTTGGATGGTTAAAACTTTTAGAAGGAGTTGGAGGGTTTTGGGATTGATCCGATGGCACAGTTGGGTTTTCTTCAGAGGAATCTGGCGGGGGAACCATTCGATAATAAAGTCCGTGGGGGTGTTCTATCGATTCCAGGTCACTGTAGTATTGAGCCTCCCTTGTGAATTCATCCCTTCCGCTCCTCCAGTTGTAGTTTTTGGGTCTGTACTTTTCATCTGAGACTCGGTGATATCTCCACGCCAAACCATTCTGCACGCCAAGATATAATGTTATTATACAAAACTCTACCCATTCTTAACAAAAATGCATTGCCACAGATACATATTCCAAAACATTCATTATTGTGACCACTGTGAAATTAACTCGATAACTAAGGTGTTAGACAAATTTTAAAAGTATACTGACGCATAGTCTTCCTAGCCTTATCCCGTATCTCACGGGTTCGGCTACCTAATCTAGGGGATTGAACGGGGGTACTGGTTTTTTCACAGAGCTACTGCTATCTGACCTCCGCAACCCAGAAAGGAATCTAGACTTAATCCTAGATAAGGTCAGAGTTTTGAAACCGCCAATGCTTAGCATTGACCTCTGTCATGGCTTAATGACTAATATCTATGGTATTAAACTATATGAACTGGGACCAACAGCTTAACGTGCCTTCCCAAGTACGGAAAAAGCACCGAATAAACGTACATATATATAAAATTCGAAAACCGAAAAACACATGTACGTGGTGGGATTCGAACCACGACCGCAGCGGCCCTATCCACTACACCATCGAGCTCTAAAAATAAGTATACTGACTATATCGCACAAAGTAATTAATCAGCGTAGCGTCTAATATTTCAGAATTAAAATCTGAAAAATAGTAATTTGTTGGGATGGTGCCAAAACACCTTGAAAAGATAATAATAATTAAAGAAGGAAGATAATTTGAGTCGATTTTATAGGATTTTTATGACAAATCGGCTCAAATTAATAATATTGCTGAAAAAAAAATTATCAAAAAACCTAGAAAGACACTTTTATCTATGACATTCAGAATACCTATTAGTAATAGGAATTTACCTAGTCTCAATAATAAGGGTATCTTGCAAAATCTTGTTTTCAAAAGAAAAGTCGGTGACAATTAAAAAACAATTAAAATCGTCAAAAAAAAAACTTACTTCTAGCAAAACCACAACCACCAGCAGACCCTGGAGCCACATTCTGATGACTGCCAATTCACCCTTGATTACAAAATAGAAATCAACTTGATTGGTTTTTGCTAAAAAAAAAACAATTTCTTTGACCATGTTTTCATTTGAGTCCACTTTTTTTCAATCGTTTTATCATTGAGCTTATTATAACTGTTGATTGGAGAAAATCTAATTTTAGACGAAATTGAAGTGTTTTCACGATAAACCTAAAATCACGCCTGTACCCCTTACAGAGTTGGTAGAGCATCGATGATTGAGAGGATAAAAGCCATATTTGATTTGTCTGTCATTTTGATGGGCATTTTAGATAAGATTGTGCAGTTACGGATTGTTAACCCATCGGAATTATTGGGTACATCGATATTAAAAAATATGTCACATCTATTACAGAAAACGTTCAAGAGGTTGCGCAGTCAACGTAAGTGAACAATTATCAGCAGGAAATTATTTCAGGAGATGAAATTTGGTTTTAAAGTGGGCATCAATCAAAACTATTAGAATGAACTTTGTAAAAAGAAATAAATGATTAGATTATTATATATTTATGAGAAACAAAATTAACCAACCTTCCCATACAAAATGACCACCTCAATCAGACAATTTGAAAACTCACTCACTTCTTGAATAAAGTCGATAGATAGTGTAGTAGATAGTTGTTCAGTTTCGTTGATTGAGCAACCCCTATCAGTTTGCGGGACGCTGTCCCTTACACCCCGCATATTGTATTCTTTGAGTTTCAAGTCAACGTCATTTTCATTGGACTTTACTAAAAATCGTATTACTCATTAATTTCTCATCATCATTTATTTAAGAGCTTAGCTCTTGTCGGTTGATTACACATGAAGTAAAAGACAGCTCTCATTGCATTCCGCCTTCTCCTTGACTTCCTGGTACGACTTGACCTTAATCTTTTCTTTCACTTGATCGATGTAACTTATTCTTGGCGTTCCCCTTCCTCTCCTTCCTTCTATCTTTCTTTCAATAATCGTATTTAATAACTCGTCACGTCGTATCAGGCGTCCAAACATCTTTCCTCTTCTATTTTCTAATATATTGAGTATGTTACGTTTTTCATTTACTATTTGTAACACTTCTTCGTTAGCCTTCATTTCTCAACTTATTCTCTCCATGCTGCGCCAACTCCACATTTCGAAGGCTTCCAATCTTTCTCTGTCTCTCTTCGTCATGGTCCACGTCTCGCAACCGTACAGGGTAACACTCCAAACGTACACCTTGATCAGCTTTTTACGAGCATGCGGTGATATTCTGGCTTTTAGTAATGTTTTCTTTCCGTTGATAGCTGTTTTCGTCATTGCAATGCTTGCTTCTATATCAGGTGTACATCTGGAGTCATTGGTGATGATACTGCCTAAATATTTAAATTCTTTTACTTCTTGTAGAGTTCTATTATTAAGGATGATTGGTCTATTTCTTTGTGGATATTTAGATGTTACAACGGTTTTTGTTTTATTGATATTTATTTTTAATTCGTATTTGTTAACAATTTGATCCATTTCAGTAATGAGTTCTTCCAGTTCTATTGCAGTGTTGGCTATTGCAGCTTTGTCATCAGCTAACCTAATAAATTGTATTCTTTCCCTGTTTATTTTAACTCCTTCTTTTTCATTATTTTTTACTAAATATAATCCTATATTTGACCAAAAAGTATTTCATAATGAATTATTAATTAGTTTATCATTCTTTTGTATATACTTTAAATGTAATCTTATCAACAAAACATTTATTCTTTAAGCGTGAATATTTGTAGAAAATATACCCATTTTGTTTCTAATTGCTAATACTTAAAAATAATATTTAAAATATATATTTCAGAAGTGCTAATTTTAATTTACACATGGCAAGAAGTTTAATTGTTTCCGTCGTCATAAAATTTCTGCAAAACATGTAAGTTAAAATTTTATTATAAATATTAATTTACCATATAATCAACCTACGTCTATAATAAATCATTATATGGAAAATGTGGCTTCGGGGGCTACTTATCATTGTAGCTATTTTGGCAGTAAGTTATTTATTTTATTGTAGCATTATCTCTTTAATTACAGATAGGTATATAGGTATATGTATGTACTATCTAGGCACCTATATAATATTATACGTACATACATACATAAAATCACGCCTTTATCCCTAATGGGGTAGGCAGATCGTAAACGACCTAAACAAAGGTCGTTCCGCACGTCTGACAAAGTTTTGAGGGTTATTTAAGATAGAATTCTAGGTATATTGCTATAGTGACAGGTTGTCAGCCCATCGCCTAAATTACAGTATACTGAAACCCTCGGATCCCTTAGCTGGATCTTACAGCATGCCCGGGAGGAAATGCAGCTGGCACATTCTATGTTTTTCTCTCGCTCCCAGACCAGCATGGAAGTAATATGTATTATGTAAGTAGAACGTAGTAACATATAATACATATTAAACTTTAAAACAAACGAAGTTAACTTCAGATTAATCTACTTCTCAGAAGTTAGATAATTATATAACAAGTTTCTTTATAATTAATATACATAAATTATATAATGAGTCTAATTCAAAAAGTTATATACTACCAAATCTAATAATAATTATAAGTCTTATTCACATTTCTTGGATCAGGTATGTTTTAAATACTTTAGCAATATTATATTATTTCGCTTTCACAGAAACCTCTGTTCGTATTATCTGAAACAGATAATGCCAACGAGGAGCGTAAAGATATCCAAACTAATCAAGATTATTCTGCTCGTGCAGACGAAATTCCTGTGGAAAACTATAATGATAATCCTGATTTACTAATTACCAAAACTTTACCTACAATTTATGAAAATGGTGAAGGTTCCATGGTACTTGAAGATTCCGTTCCACCGCCCTTATCTTCTGAAGCAGCACCAACTGAACCTTGTTTGCCAATGAAATCAGTTATCGAGTTACTAGATCTTGTTTCAAAAGGTGATTTTGAAGTATCATCCAAAGATCTAGAATCCAAGCTATTTAAATTACAAGATCGCCCTGAACAGCTATCAGAAGTAAAACTACGTGAATTAGAAGAAGATATACAAAATCAACCAGATACTCAATTGGAATCAAATTCTTTCACAGAAACGGATAACAAAGCAAAAGGATCTTTAGTACAATCATTAGTTTCAAGTAGTCAACATGGAATGTCATTAACTGAAGACAGTGATAAACAAGATATGCCCAATATTGTTTCAAATGCACGAAATCAAACTGGAATATCGTTTTCTGTAGCTAAATCTAGTAACAGTGCTTGGGATAACACTTCACCCAAAGATATCAAAGCCTTTACAGATCAATTACTTGACCAATCGGTAAAACTACAAAACAAGTTTAGTGCAACAATCGATAAAGGGAAATCGAGGACATCTAATTTATCAGATATGTCCAGTACATTTATTGAGCACAACAAAGCTGAAACTGACGTATCATCAGGCCTTACTGAAACAGAACATAAATTACTAACTCAACATGAAAAATTATTGCCATCTGCTTGTTCTAAAGAACAACTAAATGTACAAATTTCTGATACCAAACCTAGTAATATTGATGTGCAAAGACAGTACGGAATCTTTCCCAAACTAAAATCGTCTTATGACAAGTTACATAATAAAAATAATCAAGTAGATCTTGTATCAACGCAGTTTTCAGGATCATCTAATCAATTTGATACTTCATTTTCGACATCTTCTCAACTTTTTCCAAGTCAATCGGAGCCATTTTCACTGCTTCCGCCTGTTCCAACTCTCTCGACTGACTCTCCACTGGATAAAGGTAAATCAATTAAGTTTAAATTATTACTTACCCATTCTGGAGTACCTTCAGCAGAAAGTCTTTTTGGCGTAGATTCTGAACCAACAATTCTATTTAAAATACCTTTCGCTTTAGCTATCCCCAGTTATGGATCAGGTGAAGAATTGGATCTCTCAAAACAATTGTCTGGAGTGCCACACTTAAATGAACCTGTAACTGTGCCTTTACCTTCTCAAAAAACACTTTCTGGAAAAGGAGTAAAATATAGCCAATCAAATCAAGCTGGTGCAGCAGGTGTTGTTGACAATGAATGGCTAAAAAATTCATTTGATGAATCTAACTCAACTCAATATAATACAAGTGAATTATCTGATATCTTACCAAGTACACTATTTACCTTTTTTTCGGTAACACCATTTCCAAAAGATCAGAATAATAGGCCATGGTCTGAAAAAATAATCAGTGATTCCGAAAAATCCAGTCAAACAAAGGTATCCATGAAACAATTTGAAGTACCAGAACAGTCTCAAGCATTATTGCCTAATCTAAATTCTCTATTTTGGGCGGTTTTCAATCAAACACAAAGTCCGGTCAGAAGTGATATTGGCTTACTAAAGCAACCCGAAGAACCAGTATCCAATTATACTGATTACACACGGAGCGATGCCGGTGCATCATCAGATCAATTTACTGATTTAGCAGAAAAACCAGAAGTTCAATTGAATCGGTACAGTTCAATAGAAATAGAAGATCTTTCTCCAGATCAGCCTGAGTTACTCAATCCATCAGAATTACTTTTATCCGATAAAATTGGGTCAACAAAACCTCTTGAGCGAAGTCAGGCAGAGGTAACATTAGAACAATCTCCCGATTTACTCAAACAAACAGAACTACAACTATCCGATAAGTCTGAGTCAATTAATCTTTCTACCGCCGCAAATAAGGCTAAGCCATTGTTGAATCAGTATGGATCAATAGAAATCGAAGATCTTTCTCCAGATCAGCCTGAGTTACTGAATCCATCAGGATTACTTTTACCCGATCAAATCGGGTCACCAAAACCTCTTGAGCGAAGTCAGACAGAGGTTACATTAGAACATTCTCCGGATTTACTCAAACAAACAGAACTACAACTATCCGATAAGTCTGAGTCAATTAATCTTTCTACCGCAGCAAATAAGGCTAAGCCATTGTTGAATCAGTATGGATCAATACAAATCGAAGATCTTTCTCCAGATCAGCCTGAGTTACTGAATCCATCAGAATTACTTTTACCCGATAAAATTGGGTCATCAAAAGCTCTCGAGCGAAGTCAGACAGAGGTAACCGTAGAAAAATCACCCAATTCACAAACTCTTGAACGAAGTTGGACTGAGTTATCAACAGATCAATCTTCTAATATACATAAACAAACAGAACTACAATTATCTGATGAGTCTATCAGTCAACCAATAGAGCTTTCTACGTTACCAAGTCACGATGAGCCTGCGTTAAAACAATACAACATGTTATTAAAACAACATGAAGTAAAACTACCTTGTGATTCCAAATTGAAAGTTCTTCAAACTGAAATAGATTACTATCGAGCACTGTTAGATGAATTCAGAACTAATGGATTTAAAGCTTTGAACTCCAGACTTAGATTAGGGGACCTAAGTAAACCGAAACTGAAAGTATGCGTAATACAAGATGTAAGTATATTTTCTATCTTAAAATAATTTAATAATATATTTTTATGCTTGATGTCATTATATCGTATCTATTATACATAAATGTGTATTCCAGGTTTCAAATCCTGTTGTCCAGCAATCAGAATCAGGAGAAAAACACGATAACGATGTGCAGTTAGGAAGTCAAAACGGAAAAACATCTAATAGACAGTTTCCAGATGAATCCTATTCTCCAGGAGAGTCTTTTGAGAGTCAGGATCGAGGTAGAAATAATTCTGATGGAGCACTTCCTAACCCGCAGCCCACACAAAAGTTACCGTGGTTTAAGCCACTCACGACTATTTCACCCAAGACTAAGACACCTCATAGTGATCTTCTGGAAAAATTTATAAAAGATATTTTGGTAAGAGCACTACCCCTTGAAAGGCAGAATTCTGGAGAGCAATTAAAAGAAAAACTAGATCCTGAATTAAAAGAAGAAGCAGTTTCTGATAAACCGTTGTCGAATAGAAGATTTGGAGTAATATATCCTGGTATGTAGTAAATTAATTCCCATATATATTTTAACTTTTTATATATGTATTGAATTAAAATATTCTTATAATAATAAGATGCAATAATTTAATATTAGAAATTATGTTTGTTTTACAGAATTAGATACCGACTTTGACTCAGTAAGTAAAATATCTTTTACGCAAGTTCTTTTACCAATATATTATATGCTTTTGCTTATATGTATAATAACATGTATAATTTGACCCCTAATGTCGGATAATATTGACCACGTCATCTGCAATCATCATCTCCCTAGCCTTATCCTGTATCTCACGGGGCAGCCACCTAATCTATGATCTGATTCAACGAGGGTCATATGCAATGATATTATAATAGAAAAAATACCTTGAACTTAATGTTCTATAATAGGTGAGGTTATATTGTTTTTAATTTTCATTGCAGTTTCAATTTAGGCGAAGAGACGGTTTGGTAAGTTAAAAAAGACATGATATATTTCGTCAAATCATACACAACACAATACGTCATCTCCCTAGCCTCATCCCATATCTCACGGGGTCGGCTACCTAATCGAGGGGATTGAACGACGGTACTAGTTTTTATACAGAGCGACTGCCACCTGACCTCCGCAACCCAGAAGGGAAACCAGACCCAATCCTAGATTAGGTCAGAGTTTTTCAAGCCGCCAATGCTTAGCATTGGCCTCTGTCATGGCTTAACAACTAATATCTATGGTATTAAACGATATTAACCGGGACCAACGGCTTAACGTGCCTTCCGAAGCACGGAAAAAGCGCCGAATAAACGTACATATGAAATTCGAAATCCGAAAAACACAATGGTACGTGGTGGGATTCGAACCACGACCTCCCGCTCAGGAGGCAGCGGCGCTATCCACTAACTACACCATCGGGCTCTTTTACACGACACAATACGTATAACACAATAATTAATTGACCAGAGAATAGAAAACATTAATATAAGTAATTCATAGTATATATATTGTATGTATGTATGTATGTATGTAAGCTCTTTATTGAACCTTAAAAATCTTAAAACTAAATTACAAGAATACTAAAAAAAACTAAAATAGAAGAAGATGTATTTATATGTATTGTATTTATTTATTTATTATAAATATCTATTATATTTAGGATACGTATATATTTGTATTTTTGTCATTGTGGTAAATTAGTATATGTTAAGTGAAATTAATATATATTTCTGTTGATAAAACATTTAAATTGTGCACGTCTTATCTGCATTACGTTTTACAGTTTTATTAGGTCTGCTGTAAGAAATTTCTTTGTAGAAATAAGCAGTGCCTGTTGTGTCTTAATTCCTTATGTAACTGTTCTGTGTATGTTTATGTGTACAATAAACTGTAAATAAATAAAGATACGATTTAAAAGGAAGGAGGTGAATATGTATTTCAATATTTTTAAATGCATGTTTATTTGTCTTTGCAGTTAGATCCAGTGCCAGAAAGAACACAGAATAACAAAAATATTCAAAGGGTAAGTCAAGGGTTCTTCTTCTGTGGAGTGGGTATCGAGTCTATGGGCTCGATAAACCCTGGTATCAGAGTTTTTAAACCGCCTAGTAGCACAACTATCAGGCCTCTGACAAGGTTTTGTGTAACGACCACTATCAAAGATAGCGACCGCGACCGACGGCTTAACGTGCCCTCCTTTCTTTTCGGACAATTAAGTGATTCAGCCTGCAATGTCCTACCCAAACTGGGGAAAAATTCACAAAGTGATTAATTCTCAAATGTTATTTGACTTAGTGTTTTCCCCCCTGGGAATCGAACCCAGGACCTCCGGATGGAGAGTCCATGGCACTAGCCACTAGACCACGGAGGCAGTATACTTACATACATATTAATAATCACAACAAAATAAATAGCAACCTGTATGTGTGTGTGTGTGTGTGATATTCATTATTTTATTAAATTTCTAGAAATATATTGTTTGTCAACCACCGCTAGGAAATATAATAAGTAGTCTTTTATAATACCTATATGCGCATATTGTCACTCTTTTTCCTTAATGGGGTAGGCAAAGCGCAAACGACCTAAACAAAGGTCGTACCGCCACGTCTAACAAAGATTTTAGAGTTATTTAAGATACATACATACATATAATCACGCTTTTATCCCTAATGGGGTAAGCAGAGCGTAAACGACCTATTTAAGATAGATTTGTAGGTATATTGCTGTAGTAACAGGTTGTCAGCCCATCGCCTAAATTGCAATACACTGAAACCCACGGATCCCTTAACTGGTTTTTACAGCATGCCGGAATGGAAATGCAGCGGACACATTCTATGTTTTTCTCTTGTTTCCAGGCCAGCATGGAAGAAATATTAATTAATAATGTAATTTTATAATACATTCATACATATAATCACACATTTATCCCTAATGGGATAGGCAGAGCGTAAACGACCTAAACAAGTGTCGTTCCGCCACGTCTGACAAAATTTTTTGAGGGTTTTTGAAGATAGATTTGTACGTACGTATATTGCTGTAGTGACAGGTTGTCAGCCCAACGTCTAAATTGCAATATACTGAAACCCTCGGATCCCTTAGCTGGTTTGTAAAAAACAAGCCAGGGAGGAAATGCAGCTGACGCGTTCTATGTTTTTCTCTTTCTCCCAGGCCAGCATAGAAGAAATAATTTTTTTATTAGCTGTTTAATAATCTGTTTCCTTTGCAGGCATATAAATTCCCTAAGGCGAATTTGAAAAAGCTAAAGCACGGAAATGGACTGAAGGGCAATCGTAAAATAAGCTTAAGGAATAAATAGAACACATTTTTAAATTGTTCGTTTTTTTATTATTATCCAGCGACCCGCCCCGGCTTCGCACGGAAATCATCAGTGTTTCTCTACTATATTCTACATGTATTATACATATAAAACTTCCTCTTGAATCACTCTATCCATTAAAAGAAACCTCATTAAAATCCGTTACGTAGTTTTAAAGATCTAAGCATACATAGGGATATAGGGACAGAGAAAGCGACTTTGTTTTATACTATGTAGTGATACTTTGGCCCTATGACATTGACATTTTTACAGTTATAATTGTATTTAATTTAATTACGTAGGTAAATAAATTATAATTGTTTTAGTAATTAACAAAATATAATTTGAGACTAATTAACTAATAGATTAAATTTATTCATTTCATATCGATTTCAAAATCTTACTTCCATGCTAGCCTGGGAGCCAGACAAAAACCTAGAATGTGCCTTTCCTCCAGGGCATGCTGTAAAAACCTGCTAAGGGATCTGAGGGTTTCAGTATATTGTAATTAATGCCATGGGATGAAAACCTGTCACTACAGAAATATACCTACAAATATATCTTAAATAACCTTCGAAACTTTGTCAGAAGTTTGCGTTCTGCCTACCCCATTAGGGATAAAGGCGTGATTTAATGTATGTATGTATATAATTTCAAAATTACATTGCAACAATAAAAAAATACCCAGAATAATTTATACGTCAAAATAAAAAATATACATAAAAAGTTGTATAATAGAATAAAAGCATATAATAAATGTCAAACAAAGAAATCAAATATAAAATAAGATGAAGATATGCAAAAAAATCTTTATTTGAAGTAAAAGAAATTGGGGCAAAAAATATCCCACGGTACTTCTTTATTAATAAGACCTATCAGTTTTTAAATTTCTTAATTTACATACATATAAAAGAGTTTTTTTTTTCTTTTTACGACATTTATATAAAAAATCCTGTGAAGTGACGATTAGTACCTGCCTGCTCAGCCAGGGCAAACATTTCAATGATGAGTTTCAATGTCTGCTTCTGGTTTGAGTGTTCATTGTGTGGTTGTTTCTGTGTATGTCCATGGCACCCCGATACAGGGAATCCTAGTGGGGGCTAGTTACGCAATGGGTCCCGGGTTCGATTCCCAGCCGGGCAGACATTTGAATGATGAGTTTAAATGTCTGTTTCTGGTTTGAGTGTTCATTGTGTGGTTGTTTCTGTGTATGTTCATGGCACCCCGATACAGGGAATCCAAGTGGGGGTTATGGGCCGTATTTATAAAGCTGAGAGCAATATTAAGTATGGATTTGACAGGTAATTTTGTACTGAAATGACATTTCTGATTCGAACTCAAACTAGCTGTCATTCTCAAGTACTGATTATAAATACGGGCCTTAGAGTGTAACCGTAATCGTGTGTTTTTCTTTTTTAAGGGCGCGTGAGACTCACTCACCGAGCGTTTCATAAAATCTTAGTGATTGTCTTATTTCAATATTTTTGTTCAATATGACATATAGATGAGCCCGATGGTGTAGTGGATAGGGCCGCTGCCTCCTGAGCAGGGAGGCCGTGGTTCTAATCCCACCACGTACCAATGTGTTTTTCGGTTTTCGAATTTCATATGTACGTTTATTCGGCTTCGGAAGGCACGTTAAGCCGTTGGTCCCGGTGAATATCGTTTAATACCGTAGATATTAGTCGTTAAGCCATGACAGAGGCCAGTGCTAAGCTTTGGCGACTTGAAAACTCTGACCTAATCTAGGATTGGGTCTGGTTTTCCTTTTGGGTTGCGGAGGTCAGATGGCAATCGCTCTGTGTAAACACCAGTACCCTCGTTCAATCCCCTAGATTAGGAAGCCAACCCCGTGAGAAATGGGATAAGACTAGGGAGATGATACATAAATACATACATATATTCACGCCTTTATCCCTAATGGAGTAGGCAGAGCGTAAACGACCTAAGCAAAGGTCGTTCCGCCAAGTCTGACAAAGTTCTGAGGGTTATTTAATAAAGATTTGTAGGTATATTTCTATAGTGACAGGTTGTCAGCCCATCGTCTAAATTACAACGCTCGGATCTCTTAGCTGGTTTTTACAGCATGCCCGAGAGGAAATGCAGCTTGCACATTCTATGTTTTTCTCTCGCTCCCAGGCCAGCATGGAAGAATATTTTTGTTCAATATGACATATAAAAGGAATGGGTCTGGTTTCCGTCGTTCGTTCTGTCGCTCTGTGTAAAAATCAGTACCCTTGTTCATTCACCTAGATTAGGTAACCGCCCCGAGGAAACGGGACAAGGCTAGGGAGATGATGACATATCTCGCAGGCATTTTGTAAAATCTTGGAGAAGATATAGATATTTACTCGTGCAGCCTGTGGGTCTCTTTTACTAAGCGGACATACAGCGATCAACTGCCTCCGTGGTCTAGTGGCTAGTGCCATGGACTCCCGATCCGGAGGTCCTGGGTTCGATTCCCAGGGGGGAAACACAAAGTTTATATTTGAGAATTTATCACTTTGTGAATTTTTCCCCAGTTTGGTTAGGACATTGCAGGCTGAATCACCTGATTGTCCGAAAAGAAAAGAGATTTCGTGCTTCGGAGGGCACGTTAAGCCGTCGGTCCCGGTCGCTGTCTTTGATAGTGGTCGTTACTCAAACCATGTCAGAGGCCTGATAGTTGTGCTACTAGGCGGTTTAAAAACTCTGACACCAGGGTTCATCGGGTCGATAGACTCGATACCCACTCGACAGAAGAAGAAGCGATCTACGAGTCCAATATAATAATGCATTCAGGGCGCTGTTGGGGCTGCTGTGGAGGTGTGGTGCATCTGGAATGTTCGCGGATGCGCAAGTTGATGGCTTCTCAGCCATTATGAGAAAAAGATGCGCATCAGCCCTGACACGCCTCCGCGACAGCACCAATGGCATCCTGCGTGTATTTGTTGATAGGTGGAACTCTCCACTCTTGAAGAGATGGATGCAGCTTCACACTAATGTCCCCTAACTTAAATTGTTTCCCTATAAATAAATAAATACTAACACTAGAATACCTAAGTTGCTACTAACAAATTTAACATACATAAAATCACGCCCTTATCCCTTACGGGGTAGGCAGAGCGTTAAACGCCTCGTAAAAGGCGCTTTAGCCAAGTCTGACAAAAATTGAGGGTAATTAAAGATTGTAATTAGTAATGCTATAGTGACAGGTTGTCAGCCCATCGCCCAAATTACAATACACTGTAACCCTCGAGTCCCTTTTGCTGACTTCTACAGCATGCCCGGGAGGAAGGGCAGCTGGAACATTCTATGCTTTTCTATCTCTCCCAGTCCAGCATGGAAGCAACAACTTTAAGGACTTTGTAATTGGTCTGAAATAAAGTATTTGAATAGGAGTATAATAAAAACTGCTTTGTATCTTTGAAAAGTTTATTATACTTTTCTGTCGGTGTGTTACATCCCGAAATCTCTCGTTCGAGCTCTTCGCTTCATTTGATTATCAGTGGAATGCTGTAAAATTTAAAAAATAAGTTAACACGTCATATTACTGCCCACCAGCAGATTATTGTACTGCCTCCGTGGTCTAACGGTCTGAGCCATGGGCTCCCGACCCGGAGGTCCCGGGTTCGATTCCCAGCGGGGGACAATGACTTTGTGTTGTTGTTTCTAGTTTGGTTAGGACATTGCAGGCTGATCACCTGATTGTCCGAAAAGTAAGATGATCCATGCTGTCGGATGGGCATGTAAATAGTGGGTCCTGCGCCTGATTTCTCTCTGGTCGTGTCAGTCAATCTGTCCCATCAGAATAAGAGATTGAAGGAAAAGAGAGTGCTCCTGTGTGTAGCGCAAACACTTGGGCACTAAAAACAAGTCCTGCGCAGTTGGCTGATCTCCGGTATATATAATAACTAAAATTGTTGCCATCCCTTTCTGTTTCTCTCAGGATAGACATACATACATACATACATATAATCACGCCTTTATCCCTAATGGGGTAGGCAGAGCGTAAACGACCTAAACAAAGGTCGCTCCGCCACGTCTGACAAAGTTTTGAGAATTATTCAAGATGGATTTGTACCAGGATAGAAAATGACTATAATCTGTATAATTTAGGATATTAGCTGCTACAGATGCCATATATAATAATAATAGATAAAAACAAAAGAAAAACATAGAGTTAGAATATATGAAGCGAAAGAAGTTTGCAAGGATCGTAGCAAATGGAAGGATGTGATCTCTGCCTACCCCTCCGGGAAAGAGGCGTGACGTTATGTATGTATGTATGTAGAATATATGTTAGAAATCTATGGTAATTGCATCTCTGTCTCATCTACCATATTTTTTTTTTTAGTAAAGTTAATTCCTTCCATGGTGGACTGGCAGCGAGAGACAAACATAGAATGTGCCAGCTGCATTTCCACCCGGGCATGCTGTAAAAACCAGCTAAGGAATCCGAAGGGTTCAGTATATTGCAATTTATGCGATGGGCTGACAACCTATCACTACAGCAATATACCTACATTTTTAAGATCTATCTTAAAAACCCTCAAAACTTTGTCAGACGTGGCGGAACAAACTTTCTTAAGGTCGTTTACGCTCTGCCTACCCCATAAAGGCGTGATCATATGTATGTATGTATGTATCTTACAAAGTCAAATCCTCTTTTGGTGTTGGGTTTTGGTCGTAAGTTTAACTGAAAAAAAGATTCATGCTTAATGGATCAAACTGAACAACCGTCTTTAAAGTATGTAATATACATTTTTAACAGTAAACAGTACTATGTAAGTAATTATTGACTATCTTCTACAATTAATGATGTAATGATATTTGACATATCATTACATCATTAATTGTAGAATCATATCTTGATATTTCATATCATCATATTTGACATATCATTGGTGGGTAGTTCTCCTGATTGACGGAAATAACACGAGTATGTTTTTAACATTACATTAGAATAATTTTACAGCTACAAGCAATGATATTTTAAGAAAGATACGTTACGTTCATACTGCACGCACATTTTAATTGTTCCGCGACACATATACATACATATTTATAACATTGCATATCTAAACAAACGCTGAGTGCAACACAAAATAGGCAAAGCGTAAGAGTGAAGCAGATAGCTATTTGTAATTAGTGCAGCTCGACTGGCTAAAGTGATCACAATTAGGACCATTTGACGGTAAGAGTTTCGCGCGTTGGTCACGTATCTACCTATATATAATATCATTGGCTACAAGCTTTTAAATGTGAATAATTTATATCTTTTTGGATGTGGGCCACTTAATTATATTTGTAAAATAAAAACAGTTCTTATGTAATAGTAATAATAAATTCCGCCAAGGAGAACTACCCGGGTTTCAAATGTAATGTTTTGATTATTACTTGAATGAGCTGTCAGATATCTTCAATTATTTGAAAGATATATTTGTAATTTAATCGACTTCTACTAGACACTCCAATGTGCTCGATTCTAGATTCGCCGGCTAAAACTTAAATTAAAATCTATTTGTCACTTTTAGACTAAAAACATTGGAAAAGGATAGGAGATCTATTCTGTCCGGTTTTTGATTTAAAGTCGGTGGTTATATGCGTTATCTATCATTTTTATTCGCCGGAATATGATATGGCGGATAAAATTGACAGATATACTGGGGAAACGTGCAAAAGCGCGTCAAAATCTAGAGAATAAAGTGTAAAACCATAGAGTATAAATCGCCCGTCCTTTTTCAATTTTATTGTTTTGAAAGTGACAGATAGATTTTAATTTTATAAAACTCAAACGAAAAACTAACGGGCATGCTGTAAAAACCAGCTAAGGGATCCAAGGGTTTCAGTATATTTTAATTCAGGCGATGGACTGACAACCTGTCACTACAGCAATATACCTACAAATCTATCTTAAATAACCCTCAAAACTTTGTCAGACGTGGCGGAATAAGCTTTGTTTAGGTTGTTTACGCTCTGCCTAGCCCATTAGAGATAAAGGCGTGATTATATGTATGTATGTAAAATTAAAATATAGCTGTCACTTTTAACCGGTGTCATTTTCGTTTAGAATCGAGCCCAATGAATACGTAATAACTAATAAAAAACTTACGGTTACGTGCTGAAAAGAAAGCAATCATTATAAATACTTGTATCAAATAATTGCACTACAATAAATGCAAACAATTCTGCAATAAAAACCTGGCTAGGGTAAAAAGTGAAAAATAAAATAAAGAATATTTTTTTAAGAAAATGTGAACTTACCAAAATAAGAACGTTCTTGCGTACCTTAAAAAATGTACACATATACAATCACGCCTTTATCCCTAATGGGCTAGGCAGACCGGTAACGACCTAAACAAAGAATGTTCTGCCATGTCTGACAAAAGTTTTGAGGGTTATTTAAGATAGATTTGTAGGTATATTGCTTTAGTGACAGGTTGTCAGCCTATCGCGTAAATTGCAATATGCAGAAACCCTCGGATCCCTTAGCTGGTTTTTACAGCCTGCCCGGGAGGAATTACAGCTGGCATATTCTAAGTTTTTCTCTCGCACCCAGGCCATCATGGAAGGGGTTTGAGATATAAAAAAAAAGTCAAATCTAGTGACGTACCCTGTCTTCGGGAACACCAGGTGGTCGGTATCCAGATCTTGATTGTGCTTTCCCCAAGAGTTCATCAACGGCTTCATCAGCTTTAAGGCCATCTACAGATCTAGCACCAGGTAACTGTGCTTCGTTTTGGCCATCCATTGATTTTCCACCAGGGTCCCCTGGATAGTGCCCTCCTGGATATTGGCCCCCTGGATACTGGCCTACTGGATACTGGCCCCATGGATATTGGCCCCCTGTATATTGGCCCCCTGGATACTGGCCCCCCGTATACTGGCCCCCTGGATACTGCCCTCCTGGATACTGCCCCCACGGATATTGGCTCCACTGACACAGCCCCGGATATTGGCATACTTGACCTGGATATTGGTCACCCGGATTGCAACCACCTGGATTTAGACAAGGTAGCCAGGAATC
Organism: Scrobipalpa costella; assembly: GCA_949820665.1. NCBI lineage: Eukaryota > Metazoa > Arthropoda > Insecta > Lepidoptera > Gelechiidae > Scrobipalpa > Scrobipalpa costella. The sequence continues at coordinate 10,035,484 of OX463319.1, read as the reverse complement.
CTGTTGTGGGGGCTTTGACGGCCATGTTTGACAGGGTGGGCAATTGCAAGGTGGGCAAATTGCAGGAACATTGTAATCTGGCGTTGGTGGTGGTGGTGGTGGTGGTGGCACCATTGACTTCTTCACGGGTTTTCCACCTAGTAGGTATTCCACATCTTCAAGATAGCGATCGTCGTCTACATCGGAGACTACGAGGTGATTCTGTTGTGGTGGAAAAATATTGAGTTATAAAATATTCGTCTTAGCGAGTGGACCCTCGAGTCGAACAAGGACCCGATGAGCCCTGGTTCAGAGTTTTCAAACCGCCTAGTAGCACAGCTATTGGGCCTCTGACATGGTTTGAGTAACAACCACTATCAAAGACAGTGACCGGGACCGACGGCTTAACATATCCTCCGAAGAATCCTTTTACTCTTAGGACAATCAAGTGATTCATCCTGCAATGTCCTGACTTAACTGGGATGAACCTCTCAAAGTGATAAATTGACAAATATCAACTTTGTGTTCTCACCCTGGGAATCGAACTCAATATAATAGTATCCTTATATTGATTTTCTGTCAAAATTAATATATGGCCAGGTATTTTGTTACAGTTTGTATACTTAGACCTAAAAATGTTTTTTTAACTTTAACTAACCTAAACTGGGGTTGGTCAATTTTATTTTTGCTTCTAAGGTTCCGGCTATGCCTGTCCCTATTTTTGTTAAAACTATGAATATTTTTCCTTTCATACATAATATTTTCATATATACATTAATATGGTACAGTTAAAATATTTATCTCTCTGAACAATTCTCTTAGGTAATCACGACTTCTGAGTTTGTAAAATGCTCTAATAGCCCGTTTTTGCAAAATGAATATTAAAAATGAATAATATTTTACATGTCTCTCTCTTAGTATTTAAAAAGGCAAGTAGTAAAAAAAGTAAAAATATAAATAATAAACCATTAATGATGATTGCAAAAAAAAAACAGTTGATCTAACAGGTACAGTCAAAACCCCTTTAAGGTAACAGGGGCGTTCCAAACCGATGAAGTTTTCTTGAGTTATTGTCTATGCTTTTACATGAAATTTCGTATAGTTATTAAACTGTACAAGTATATGAAATTTTATTTTATTGTATAAATAAACAGCTGAGAAAACTCCATTGGTTTGGAGTATCCCTGTGAACCACACACAACACTTACACACACACACACACACACACACTTATCACGCCTTTATTTAATGGGGTATGCAGAGCGTACACGACCTAAACAAAGTTCGTTCCGCCTCGTCTGACAAAGTTTTGAGGGTTATTGAAGATAGATTTGTAGGTATATTTCTGTAGTGAGAGATTGTCAGCCCATCGCATAAATTACAATATATTGAAACCCTCGGATCCCTTAGCTGGTTTTTACAGCATGTCCGAGAGGAAATGCAGCGGGCACATTATATGTTTTACCCTCGCTCCCAGGCCAGCATGGAAGTAAGTAAGTACAACACTTACCAACACATATATCCTTACAAACACATTTAAAATATGTAGGATTATACTTACTTCTATAAGGGCTAGAATAACTAGCAACCCCGCGAGCCACATGGTCAAAACTGCAAAGAATTAAGCACCTATTCGTATATATTACTTTTTTTCTGCTAAACATTTTAAAAACATACATGTTTTAATTTATTTTTATAGTTTCGATAAAAAAAATACAATTTTTTTTGTGTAAATTTATGGCTAACATAATCGCGATTTACGAAAGAATATGATTAAGGCAGCAAAGCAACGTTATTAAAAAATATTAATAATAAAATTTATCCGCTAATATTAAATTAATATAATATATGTTACTAGCGACCCGCCCCGGCTTTCACGGAAATTATCAGTGTTTCTATCTATTAAAAGATAAATCGCATCAAAATCCGATGCGTAGTTTTAAAGGTTTATGCATACATAGGGATATAGGGACAGAGAAAGCGACTTTGTTTTATACTATGTAGTGATACTGCTGTAGCCAGAGCCCGATGGTGTAGTGGATAGGGCCGCTGCCTCCTTAGCGGGAGATCGTGGTTCTTTCATTCCATGGTGGGATGTGGAGCGTTGAAAGGGCTTAAATAGGTGGTGTCCCTAAAAATTTAACAGCTTTTCTTCTTCGAGACTATTTTCAGGTCGGCTGGGCACTTACCACCAATCCTGCTAAGGCCCTGAGGGTCTAGGATGCATGGTATACAAACGACAACACTCAAAGAATTAAAAATTTCGCTAAAAGCGTTGTGTCTTTGATATTTATATCTCTTGAAGCATCCAGTATAGTTGGGCTTGTGGTCATCACTAGCGTCCACAGATATTCCACAAGAGTAACGAAAGGTTTTATCTGCCTCTCAATTTAAGTCTCACTTCCGTAGGTCAGCTGGAAGAAATTTCTTAGTAGAAATAAGCTGTACCTGTTGTGTTGTTATTCCTTGTGTATTGTCTTTCTCATGTTACTTGTGTACAATAAACAGTAAATAAAGATCTCCCAAACATTACAGCGCCTCCTCAGCGCGACTGCTACACGTAAAGTATTAACATCCGAGCTGGGGCAAGGGCAAAACTTGAAGCCATTCGCCCGGGTATGGACTGGTTGCGAATTTGATTCCTACCACATACTATATTCTATTCCTATAAGTGATTGGAACAACTTCGATAGGACTAGCTTAGAACTGAGATGATCCCGAGTTCTGAGCGAGTTAAGTTTGTCCGGTGGTAGAACATAGGGTCACATTGTGGCCCAAACTTTCATTGCGTAGTTCTCAAAGAGATGCTGCATCAGCCATCTGAAAAATGCTAGTGACAAGATTCGCTTTGCTACCCAGTTTGACATCGCAAGGAGATCAAGAAAGCCAATGGCCTAAACATATCTGATTTCCAAACTACCTAACGTACCTATTGGAAGTAGCACCGGTCTGTCGCCACTGGTTGTTGTCAAGCCTGATATTGACAATGTATTCGGTATTATCTAAGCAGAAACTTCGTCAGGTAAAAGAAATCCATGTTGGAGAGGTCCCAATCACGTAGTGTGTTAATTTGGGTAAGGAAAAGCAGATACGAAAGAGGGTATTTTTTTTAAAAAAAAACCTTTATTTAAGTTTAGAACCGCATTACATTATTCCTTACATCTGCCAAACTTATTTAAAGTTTGTCGGCAGCAATACATACATACATACATACATAAATCACGCCCTTATCCCTTACGGGGTAGGCAGAGCGTTTAACGCCTCGTAAAAGGCGCTTTCGCCACGTCTGACAAAAATTGAGGGCAATTTTAGATTGTAATATGTATTGCTTTAGTGACAGGTTGTCAGCCCATCGCCTAAATTACAATACACTGTAACCCTCGAGTCCCTTTTGCTGACTTCAACAGCATGCCCGGGAGGAAGGGCAGCTGGAACATTCTATGTTTTTCTATCTCTCCCAGTCCAGCATGGAAGTAAGTAGCAATACATACTCCTAATTTATTAGGCTTTAAACAGGTAGTATGTAGTTAGTACTTACAAAATAAGCTAACTAAGATAAGTTATGTATGTAAATATTATGTAATAAGTAATTAATGTAAACGAAAGAGACACAATTTCACACAGTACTTGTAAGTCAAACTTTGCATAGATTTAGGCGTATTTTTTTCTAGTAGGTGTTTTTTAATTTTATTTTTACATACATACATATAATCACGCCTTTATCCCTAATGGGGTAGGCATAGCGTAAACGACCCACAAGTCGTCCGCCACGTCTGACAAAGTTTTGAGGGTTATTTAAAATAGATTCCTATTATATCGCTGTAGTGACAGGTTGTCAGCCCATCCTCTAAATAACAGTATACTGAAACCCTCGGATTCCTTAACTGGTTTTTACAGCATGCCCTGGAGGGAAAGCAGCTGGCACATTCTATGTTTATCTCACGCTGCCAGGCATTTTATTTTTAAATGAAACTTGTTTTACAATCCTTAATTTCTGTCGGTAAATCATTCATAAAATTAGAGACTAGGTATTTTCTACATCTTTGGCCAAAATAATTATTAAATTTAGGCATAACAAAAGTTCTATTTTGCTCTTCGGCTCGCAGGCGCAAGATATGGGGATCGAATTAGCATACATTTTGTTTTGCTGATGTTTATTACAATTCCATTGTCATGCGCCAATTTTATTATACTAGTAAAATCTTCTTGTATTTTACTCTCAATATTTTTTAGGCGATGGGCTGACAACCTGTCACTAAAGCAATACATATTACAATCTAAAATTGCCCTCAATTTTTGTCAGACGTGGCGAAAGCGCCTTTTACGAGGCGTTAAACGCTCTGCATACCCCGTAAGGGATAAAGGCGTGATTTATGTATGTATGTATGTAATATTTTTTAAATCCTTATCCGCATATAATAGGCATGTATCATCAGCGTACATAATATAGACTTTGCAGTTTTGGACGACATTACACATGCTGTTTACGTGCATTATGTAACTGACGGGACCGTACACGGAACCGGTTGGCACTCCACAACTTACGCGCGTAGGTTCTCCGGTCACTTTGTTTACTACGGTTTGTTTAGTCCTGTACGTTAGGTACGCACGGAGCCAATTATTAAGAGGGCCCGATATCCCACACTCCTCCATGGCCTGGAGCAACTGGTTATGTTCAAGGGTATCAAAGGCATTTTTGAAGTCTATATACACCACTACTACTTGCTTTCGCTGATCCAGAGCCCCATTAATATCATCAGTGAATTGTGCCAATGCGGTTGCCGTGCTGCAGCCCCGCCGGAAGCCATGCTGCGACGGTTATAAAAATGCTATGGCATTCCAAGAAATTACTTATCTGACCAACAATAAACTTTTCTATAATTTTGTTAAGGGGATCCCCGGTGCACGCCAGCGCCCTCATCAGTCAAAAAATCATTGCTCACCGAAAACGCAATTAATCGAAAATCCGGTAGATCAGATTGAAGTATGAGTACTGAAGTTTTTTTTAAGCATTATAAATTAATAATTCAGTGTTCACTTCAGTTACAGATAGTAAAAGTGCTAAAAGTGGCCGTTTTTCGCAAATTTCCTATCTGTAACTGCAATGATCTATAAGTTGCAACTTTATGAAGTTCCAAATGACCTTTATTGCTTTAACCTCAATCTGATCTACCGGATTTTTGATTGATTTTGTTTTCAGTTAATTATGATTTTTTGACTGATGAGGGCGCCACTTAGCCCAGGGAAGCCCCTTAATCACAGAAAGTATGGCTATAGGCCGGTAATTGGAATAGTCCATGTGAGAACCTTGCTTATAGAATAGGACTTATTGATACAGATCCACAGAATATATAATAGTACTACATACAGAATGGTCATTCACCTCCCCTCCCCAGTCCGATATACGTCACACTCCGCGCCGGATTGTGTGTCACATTGGGCGTACGGTTAGCGGGTATGGCGCGCGCATGTTTCCCAGTGTATCGGAAATAATAAAATTTTGTGTTCCAAAGATGGTTAGGTACTGTTCCGTGTACGGATGTCTTTCTACCACAAGATATGGCTCTAATAGGAACTTTCTTAGATTCCCATGCGATGAGAGACGGTAAGTAACTTCATACAAAATATGCAACGTAACCTATTCTAACTATAGCATTTTAAACGTTGTTTAGAGGTAACAATCTTTAGAATTCTTCCATGCTGGCCTGGGAGCGAGAGAAAAACATAGAATGTGCCGGCTGCATTTCCTCCCAGGCATGCTGTAAAAACCAGCTAAGGGATCCGAGGGTTTCAGTATATTGTAATTTAGGCGATGGGCTGACAACCTGTCACTACAGCAATATACTTACAAATCTATCTTAAATAACCCTTAGAACTTTGTCAGACGTGGCGGAACGACCTTTGTTTGGGTCTTTTACGCTCTGCCTACCCCATTAGGGATAAAGGCGTGATTATATGTATGTATGTATGTATGTTATCTTTAGAATTATGTGTAGTAGGGACAATGGACAGTGAAATTAGGTGTAGCTTAGGTATCCTTTTTTAACTCCACGATTCCACGTGAATATGACATTACGAAGTGCTTATTGTTTTGAGGTTTGTTGTAAAAAGTTGACACCGTATAACCTTAGTATAGTTATATAATTGTAATCAGTTTATTATTAATCAGAATGACAGATTATTGTTCCAAACAATGTACGAGAAAAAAATCGTACGCAGCCATTTCATTCAATCATGCATGTTCCTGCCGCTCACAATAGGGAATAATTTATTGTTAATGAAAAAAGTTCAAATATTTGACTATAATATTCTTTGCATGTGTTAAGTTAGGTACATACATACATATAATGACGCCTTTATTACTAATGGGGTAGGCAGAGCGTAAACGACCTAAACAAAGGTCCACCACATCTGACAAAGTTTTGAAGGTTATTTACGATAGATTTGTAGGTAACACACAACAGTTATACTTGTTCCATGAAAAAAAAAGCATATGTTTGTATTGTTTTATATAATTTACTGATTATTTATTAATTATTTGCTTCTAAAAATCTATGTTAGCAGTACTTACTTTACAAATATCTGAATATATTTCCAAAGAACATAATCGGAAAAATGAACACATATTTTGCACCCGTTACAAGGTTACGTTACGTCCACTATCCATGCTTCGCGTCAGCTGGCGCATGGCGTGGCGCCGGCTGCCGCCCGCCATTTTTTGATTGTTTTGACTTAATTTTAAATGTTTTGGATTTTTATTGTTTTTTATGACTTTTGGACCATTAGAAAGATGTGCAGTGCTGACAAATTAGCTAAATATATGTGTGTGTGTCTAATCTAGTAAAAGAATAGGTTAGTGTGTGGCGTCTTCATTCCAATTGATAAAAGATTTTGCTAGTGACTATAACCGTAACTTAATGTTCATTATGTAATTGCTTACCAATCAATTACGAGTTAAGGTACCAGATTAATCAAGTGGTGATTATGACGGGTATTACAATATTTGGCAACCCTTATAACACGCACACAAACGCAGGACAAGTGCAACATGCCGTCTGTCGATGTGTGACCAAAATGACATTGTAGTTAGAAGTAGAAAGTAGAAACACGGAAGTAGGCTATCTCCGGCCCAATCCGCGGTATAATTACCTACTGTCTCAGGGTTGTCACTTTTAGCAAAATTTTAATTTAATGTCTATAAATTGGTAAGGGTCGGGAAGTTGTGTTTTTACTTGTATTATCTAGGTACAGGGTTTGTAAGGTCGGTTTTACCTAAACGATGATGAAACCTTTTACGATCAAGGAAAGAGCGACGAGCCAACAGACGGACGGCGCGGGGCAGTGATGAGCACGAGTAAACGGTAGGTTACTGTTACTGATAGATGGTACTGTCAACCAATTCATTAGTTTAAAACTCGGCAATGGTTTTCCAAACAAATACAGAAGTTTTGTAAAGATTCAGAGCAGTATTATTTATGAAAAACGGGATTAAATAACCCGACGTTTCGTCGGATTCGGTTGTCGCCCAATCCAGACCGCTAATACAGCTAAAAAAAATGCATTAATTTCGCGGTGCCGAAAAGCCGTGACGCGCGCGAACCTTGTACGGAGCTAGTCCTGACTGGCGCACGACGAAACCCCACGAGATTTTGTGTAAGTGTGCGTGCGGCGGCGCATAGATACTATGGCGCGCACATACTAGCCGCGCACGGTGCGTTTGAAGATAACCTACTTCCCCTCTTTCTACTATGTTAGGAGTGTCCGAGCTATGGTACGGCTGCGAGACGAGGACCGTGACGAAGAGAGACAGAGAACGCCTAGAAGCTTTCGAAATGTGGTGTTGGCGGAGAATGGAGAGGATAAGTTGGAAATAATTTAAGACGAACGAAGAAGTGTTACAAATTGCTAATGGAAAACGTAACATCTATACATATAATAAATCTCTAGAAGGGTCGTGTCTGTATATTGAATATTTTTACAAAAAAATAATTGCAGCAGGCATTATTAACTATATAAATTCCAAAACGATTTTTTTTTTCATTTTTGTCTGTCTGTGTCTGTATGTTACCACATCACGCCAAAACTACAGAACCGATTTCGATAGGTCTTTTTTATTCAACTGTGTGTTACTTGGGTTGCAACTTAAGATATCTAAAATAACGCTACCTGACTTAGGGGGTAGGCAGGAAATTGAAATTTGGCTGTTGCTTAACCGATTTATAATTTTTTTTTTTTATTTAACTGAGCATTATTTAAAATCAAAGTCACGATACAAATAATCACGCCTCATTACCTGGGGGGTAGGCAGGAAATTGAATTTTGGTCGTTATTAACCGATCTTAAAGGGACTTTTTATTTGACTAAGTTTTTTTAATTATTTGGTGTCCAGCCTAGATTAGAAATAATCACGCAAACCATTCTAATATTGAGTTAGTACCTCCAGTTTGTATGAAAAACACGCAGTGTCGAACATACTGAAAACGCTTCTCCGCGCGGGATTTGCTAGCTCAAACGCGGAAGCGTGTTTTCCATACAAAAACAAAGATCAGACAATGCGAATCACGCTTCCGCGCGCGGGTTATATTAGCAGCCCTCTCATACGCGCGGAGAAACGTTTTCAGTATGTTCGACACTGCGTGTTTTCCATACAAACCGGGCGTACGAAGTCGCAGGTACAGATAGTACTCAATATAACAGAAAACAGAAGAGGAAAGATATTGGGACACCTGATATGACATGACAAGTTATTAAAGACGATTATTGAAGAAAAAATAGAAGGAAGGAGAGGAAGGGGAAGGCCTAGAATAAGTTACATTCAACAAAGTCAAAGTCAATTATTTCCAAATAGATTCCTAAGAACACTTTTAGATAGTCACAAGCGAGTCTATTACAAAGAAAATTTTATCTATGTCAAACATACAAAATAAAATAAAACTATATCACAATGAAGAAGAATCATGAGAAACTCACTCTTTGCCTTGTTTTGTCTTATTCTTACTTTTGTCCTTCCTATTGTTCAAAATAGGGTTTGTGACCGCAATGTGTGCTAATTTCTTAGGCTTCACTGTTCGTATAGTCATCTAACTTATAATAGGTTTTCTGACATAATGTGTTTTTAATAGTACCTATCTTTAAATTGATTTTCTGACAAGTTTAATATATATCGGGGTGGTATTGAATAATATCAGAAGGTGGTCGATCATCTTCTGGACTTTCGTTACCTCTTGCACTATTTCCGGACATTGACCAAAAAAACTCACGGATAATTGATCAAAATAATAATAATTTAATCAGCAATTATCAAAATAAACAATAATCTACTCGTAATTAACAATTAATTATCGAAAGTGATTCAGGCGTGAACCGTGTCACAATTACGATGTGGTCGGAGCGACTGCCTCGAACAGAATGAATCAGACCTTCGGATTTCTTCACGTCGGCCGCGAAGCGGCCGGCGGGGAGACGCTATCGAGGCAGAGCCTCACGAGCGTGGTCTCACTTACGCTGCCTGTGACAACAGGCAGGTCGTTGGGGCGCTTGTAGCTCGGTGTCTTATCCGGGTGCACAGGAGAGTTTCACGCCGTGGCGAGATCGAGCCAGCCGGGTGATTCCCCATGGGGGGAGGCCCAGCTAGCGACCTCAAGCTCACGGCGGCTCGCTCGTCCTGGGGTCAATCCTTGAGTCTGGCCCACGATCCTGACTACTCGACGTGGAGTAGTGGATGTGGGCAGGCAGTGTATTGGCCGCGTCAGCGCTGCATTGCAGCACCACCCTGAGCAGCCATCTGTGGGGGTCTGAGGTCCTCCAGAGCGGCCGGCTGGCCGGTCATGGAGGAAAGAACCTTCAGGCCCCTCTCGATAATGCTGGTGGCATCATCGCCGATGCGAATTGCCACCAGGACTTCCGTGAGCATCCTAACCGCCTCTGTTAGGACCCTGTCCCTTTCTGGGACGGCTACTCGTTGGCTCTTTTGTCTTGGAGCCCGCTGGTGTTTCGGCATCTCCCCCTGAGGAATAACCTGAGGGGCGCCGACCACTTCCAGTGGGCCCGTGGGTGGCTTGCGACGCGGCTGGTCCGGTTTTCCCGCGTCATTTTGAGGAGCGGCTTGCTTTCTCCGTCTCCTCGGCCTCCTCTTCCGCTTCGTCTCGCCGGCTGGGTCGTTGGCGGCCGCCATGAGAGTGGTCGCCGCGTTCGACTCTCCCTGCGGTGCCGCCTCCTTCCTTTTCGGCTCGACGGGCTTCGTGAGGGGCGCTGTGCCCGCTCTCTTGTTCCGCACTTTGCGGCGAAGCACGGAGCAATCGAGACTGTTGGCGGGGTGGGGTCCGCCACAGTTTGCGCACGTTGCGGGTTCAGTGCGCGGCCTCTTGCAATCTTTTGCGACGTGCTGCTCGCCGCATTTGACGCAGGCCAGCTTCCGGTGACAGTGCGAGGAACTGTGCCGGAACAGCTGGCAACGGTGGCACTGGGCCGTCGTCCTCTTGCCACGCCAACCCTCGATCTTCACGCCGGGCATACAGAGCAGCTCTGTTATGTTGTACAGTCCCGGGGTGAGGGCTGGCGTTCGGGTCAGCTGGGCGAAGAAAATGCAGCCTGGACGTCCACGGCGCGCGTTGATCGGCCGGACGTAGTCGACTGGGTAGCCCAGACTAGCCATTTCTTCGGCAATTGCTTCCGGGTCGGCATCGGCGGGCAAGCCTCGGATGGCAACCTTCAGCGGTTTCAGGTTCGGCATGGCGTACGCGAACCAGGATATTCCGGCTCCGGACTTCTCCAGCTCTACGAAGTAGCGCTGGTAAGCACGAAATTCCTGTTCCGTTTTTGCCAGGAATCGGAAGCCTTTCCCGTATGGGCGCACGTTAGGTGCGTGGCCCAGGGCTTCTTTGAGCATCCTCATGTGGGAACTCCAGTCTGGGAGATGGTCCACCACAATGGGAGGGAGCTTCTTTCCTCTGCATAGGTTAGTGGCGGGAGCCACTACTATCTTCGGCAGAGGAGGCTTGCTTTGGGACGACGGCGGGGTTTTCTTTGCCGCAGCGGCGTAGGAAACGCTCGGCTGCGGGGGTGACGTCTCCATGTCGTCTAGCGATGGCATGGAGAGAGGCGGCGTCTTTCTGGGCAGCGGGACAGGGCGTGGGCGTGCCCCCTGCGACGAGGAGGTGGCGGGGTGTAGCCGCTTCCCAGCGCGCGTGTCGCTCTGCACACTGGCACACAAGGCAGCTGCACTCTCCCTGAGAGCGTCCAGGGCTGCGTGCCTTGCGGCGGCGCGCTGGGCAGCGGCGGCGTCCATCTGGGGCTGCTGCCGTTCGGGCAGCGGAGGTAGGGGCGGAAACGGCGGCAGAGAACGGGCGGCCGCGAAGGCCGCAGCAGACGTCTCGCCGGCGTCGTTTCCGGACGTCGTGGTGGTCGACGGTGGGCGCGACCATGGGCGCAGCGCGAGGATGCGCTGCAGCGTCGAACGGGGGCTCGTAGGCTGGTACACCTTCTTGGTGGGCCGCCTACGGCTGGACTTGGATGGGGTGACCGACATAGGTGGGCGTCAAACGAAAGAGCCTGGTCCGCGCGGTGCGTAGCCTGCCCCCGGGACGGGCAACAACTACCGTTACCCCCCGGTGATTCCCGCTGGTGGGAGGCCGGGGTTGAATGGCACGAGTAGAAGTCACCCGCGACGACCGAGGGTAGGCAGAGTCGTGAAAAGTGAGGGTACTTAGGGATCACCCAAAGTACCCCACAAAACAGAAGAACCCGAGCGCGTGAAAATAAGGGTAGTTTGCGCTACCCACAAGGCGACTAGGCGGCGAATCCAGAATGAATCAGAACGCGCCCGCTCGCTCGTTTATAAGGCCGGCCGGTCCGCTCCCACTTCGCCTGATTCACGGAGTGGCGCGTTGACGTCACGGAGCACGTGCGGTTGCAGGTGTTTATTCAACGTGGTGTTTCGGTTGTTTTTAAATTGACGCCGACACGGCCATTCTGCAAACAGGTCGCCCTCGACCTGAAATAGAACAATAATGCACAGTATTGAAGCCACCACCAAAAGCCTCTAAATGGTTACACTAAAACAGCTCTACCATCACTTATAAGAAAGCCAAATAGTTAAAAGCTCACTGTCCGCAATTCGTAAGGAGGCCCCTGTCCTCGACTTACACCACTTTACACATAAAGTAAGGAGGCCCCTGTCCTCGACTTACACCACTTTACACATAAAGTAAGGAGGCCCCTGTCCTAGACTTACACCACTTTACACATAAAGTAAGGAGGCCCCTGTCCTCGACTTACACCACTTTACACATAAAGTAAGGAGGCCCCTGTCCTAGACTTACACCACTTTACACATAAAGTAAGGAGGCCCCTGTCCTCGACTTACACCACTTTACACATAAAGTAAGGAGGCCCCTGTCCTCGACTTACACCACTTTACACAAAAAGTAAGGAGGCCCCTGTCCTCGACTTACACCACTTTACACAAAAAGTAAGGAGGCCCCTGTCCTCGACTTACACCACTTTACACATAAAGTAAGGAGGCCCCTGTCCTCGACTTACACCACTTTACACATAAAGTAAGGAGGCCCCTGTCCTCGACTTACACCACTTTACACATAAAGTAAGGAGGCCCCTGTCCTCGACTTACACCACTTTACACATAAAGTAAGGAGGCCCCTGTCCTCGACTTACACCACTTTACACATAAAGTAAGGAGGCCCCTGTCCTCGACTTACACCACTTTACACATAAAGTAAGGAGGCCCCTGTCCTCGACTTACACCACTTTACACAAAAAGTAAGGAGGCCCCTGTCCTCGACTTACACCACTTTACACAAAAAGTAAGGAGGCCCCTGTCCTCGACTTACACCACTTTACACATAAAGTAAGGAGGCCCCTGTCCTCGACTTACACCACTTTACACATAAAGTAAGGAGGCCCCTGTCCTCGACTTACACCACTTTACACATAAAGTAAGGAGGCCCCTGTCCTCGACTTACACCACTTTACACATAAAGTAAGGAGGCCCCTGTCCTCGACTTACACCACTTTACACAAAAAGTAAGGAGGCCCCTGTCCTCGACTTACACCACTTTACACAAAAAGTAAGGAGGCCCCTGTCCTCGACTTACACCACTTTACACAAAAAGTAAGGAGGCCCCTGTCCTCGACTTACACCACTTTACACAAAAAGTAAGGAGGCCCCTGTCCTCGACTTACACCACTTTACATAAAAAGTAAGGAGGCCCCTGTCCTCGACTTACACCACTTTACATAAAAAGTAAGGAGGCCCCTGTCCTCGACTTACACCACTTTACACATAAAGTAAGGAGGCCCCTGTCCTCGACTTACACCACTTTACACATAAAGTAAGGAGGCCCCTGTCCTCAACTTACACCACTTTACACATAAAGTAAGGAGGCCCCTGTCCTCAACTTACGCAACAACAAATTTTCACAAATTACTTCATGGTGACAAAATTAAGAATAAAAATCATTACTATTACTGCAGTTCGTCAGGCTCGTTTTTATCTTGAATGTCTTTTAGAGTACAACGTTCTTCTTCATTCTCATCTTGAGTCACTGTAGTAGCTTCACTCGCCGACACGGAATCTTGATTGACGCTTTCGCCTGGTTTCGGCGCTAGTCGTAATTGGTCATGTGCTACTTTCTTTGGGCGTCCTCGTCCCGTTATTTTCTTTACTTGATACCGGTCATTAGGAAGTATTTTCCATATTTCATAAGCATCTGGGTATTTCAGGTCAAGTCCAATTTGGCATCTAGGATTTGTTTTGAATAACACTATATCACCTTTTTGAAATCTTTTAACCTTGGTAAAGCCAAGGTTTATCAAATCTTGCTTTATCTTGATTTCCTCTTGTTTCAATCTTCTTTTGCATGTAACTGTCTAGTTGAGTTCGATCTACTGTTTCTTCTTTCTCATCAATAAGTGATAATAATTCTGGTGGCACTGAGTATTGCCTTCCAGTAAGAGCTTGGACTTACATTTGTTGTTCTACTTTTGGTGCAATTGATCGCAAGCTGGAGTGTCTCCAAACCGTTCTTCCAGTCCATATTTTCATAATTTCGAATTATAGTCAGTCCGTTTTTTACTACAGCCATCATTCGCTCCACCTGTCCATTAGCTCGACTTGCACCCGGCGCGATAAAATGTTGATGGATTCCATAAGTTATGCAAAACTCTTCAAATTCTGCTTTAAATGCAGGGTCTTGGTCACTTATGATTTGTCTGGGAGCTCCAAATAAAGATACAATATTTTTGAGAGCACTAAGCATTGATTTAGCAGTCTTGTTTGTCGCATAAGTTAGTAATAACGATGACATACTCGTGCTTGTCATTCTTTTTGGTGAGACGACCAGTCATATCAATATGGATTGTATCAAATGGAACGGGTTTCTTTTCTATGGGATACATCTTCACTTGTCTAGCGCCAGAGGGCCCTTTGCTTGTTTTACATATAACGCAGTTATCTACAAATCTCCTTACTGTAGTTGACATCTCCGGAAACCAATACACTTCTTTGATTTTCGCTAAAGTTTTCTCCCATCCAAAATGTTTCAGTGCAGTATGGTATGCATTAATTATACTCCATTGGTATGACTTAGGGATTACTTTCTTCCATTTCTTGCATCCAGGTTCTTCACTGGCATGATCGTGTTCTAGAACAAGATCATTTAGTCGGTACTCACGAACTTCTTCGCCTCGTTTCAATTTCTTTATGATTTTGGCTAAATCCGCGTCCCGCCTTTGTTCAATTTTGAGCCAGCTATCCACATTCAGAGTCAGATTTATACAGGCCACAGGATTTCTGCTGAAAAAATCTGCATGTTTCATTCGGTTCCCCTGGCGATATTCCACTTTGAAGTCGTAATGCTGCAGAAATGACCACCATCTGTGAATTCTGGGTAAAAGTTCGTGTTTATTAGACGACGACTTGATTGCATTACAGTCAGTGACTATTACAAAAGTCCGGCCGTACAGATACTGCCTGAAGTGCTTTACTGCTCTGACTATGGCCAGAGTCTCCAATTCACATGAGTGGTAATGACTTTCTGGTTCAGTCGTTCTCTTACTCATATACGCCACCACGCCTGTACCCCGTAAGGGATAAAGGCGTGATTTTATGTATGTATGTATGTGCTGTCGGCCATCCTTAATTTGAATGAGAACTGCGCCCAATCCAGTGCTGCTGGCATCAGTATGTAGTTCAATCGGATGCCCTTCGTATTTTCTCCTCATTGATCAAGTCAGTGTCCAGACGTTCAAATGGTTCTTCCATGGCATGAATGTTAAAAACCATTGATTTCCTTATAACGAAAGCTTCTGTTTCAGTAATAAGCACGTTCAGACCTGTGCCTTTCACGATTTCAACTCCAATTAAAACATCGCTAGGTGTTTCATGATCTTCTTTTAGCATCATTGAGCAATCTTCGCGTTTGCATGGAAGTGACAAACTTATTGACCGTCTAACTAAAGATCGTGCTGCTCCACTATCGTAAAATGTCGTAAACTTGCGGTCATTGATGCTTACTGTCATTGGTGTCAGAATATCGTCATATTCTCCGACAAAGTTCACCTTTTCAGCTTCATCTCTCAACTTTTTGAAACAAACAGATTCTATGACTGTAGCTGCAACAGAAATCAACTTTGGAACAGAATTACACTTACTTGATAACAAGCGTAAGCGAAGAAATTCGTTGTCTATGCAGCCAATTACAGTTTCTACAACATCCTTATCTTTGTTACCGTTTATAACTCTCTTCCAGATATTCCAGGCTTTGGTAATAGACTCCGCTGGATTTGACATATCAAATTTAAAACTTCGCAGCTTCACTATGTCATTAGAGTATCGTGCTTCAGGTTCAAAAGTTTGAATTAGGGCTTCCCTCATATCGTTCCAAATTGGTGATTGCACTAACCAGGTGTCTCCCAAAGTTTTAGCTCGTCCTTGCAATAGACCTGCAATCTTTGTACATACTTCGTAATCAGTCAATTCCCAGTGACTTTTTGCTTTATCCACATGTTCGCACCAATCACGAACCGGCACGTCACCATCGGGATTAAATGGAGCGATATAGATATCGCTGAGCCGAGGTCGTTTAGTTGGCGCCACAGCTTTGCTCAGCAAACCTGCAAGGAACTGGTGATTTGTTTGCATATTCACTTCTTATTGACGCGTCATGTTTTCCAATATAGTGGCTAACGCAGTCAGCGTCTGGTTTGTACCGGAATCCTCAGTCTCTTGCCTAGACGGACGCGTGAATGGCTCGGCGGTTGGAGCTGATTGTCCGCCGCGATTGGGCCCACTTCTGATATCGGGGTGGTATTGAATAATATCAGAAGGTGGTCGATCATCTTCTGGACTTTCGTTACCTCTTGCACTATTTCCGGACATTGACCAAAAAAACTCACGGATAATTGATCAAAATAATAATAATTTAATCAGCAATTATCAAAATAAACAATAATCTACTCGTAATTAACAATTAATTATCGAAAGTGATTCAGGCGTGAACCGTGTCACAATTACGATGTGGTCGGAGCGACTGCCTCGAACAGAATGAATCGGAATCGTTCGGATTTCTTCACGTCGGCCGCGAAGCGGCCGGCGGGGAGACGCCATCGAGGCAGGGCCTCCTGGGCGTTGTTTCAATTCGCCGCCTGTGACGACAGGCGGGGCGTTGGGGCGCTTGAAGCTTAGGGTCTTGTCCGGGTCGTCAGGAGGATTTCACGCCGCGGCGAGATCGAGCCAGCCGGGGGATTCCCCATGGGGGGAGGCCCAGCTGGCGACCTCAAGCTCGCGGCGGCTTCTCCGTCCTGGGGTCAGTCCGTGTAATGTTGTGGTGCCCACGATCCTAACTACTCGACGGGGAGTAGTGGATGTGGGCAGCTTAGAAGCGGGCTAGGAAAGCCTCTCGCTTCTCTTCTGTGGAAGGCCACCCTGAGCAGCCGGCATTCTAGCCTCGGGGAGCCTCAGATCGTCGAGGCCCCTCTCGATAATACTGGTAGCGTCCGCTCCAGTGCGGAGCGCTACCAGGACCTCGGTTAGGATCCTGATTGCCTTCATCAGGATCTGGTCCCTTTCAGGGACGGCTGCTCTTAGGCTCTGTTGTCTTGGAGCCCGCTGACGCTTCGGAATCTCAGGAATCATAGGGTCGGACGTTCGGCGCATGCGTCTCCTTCAGCTTCCTCAGATGGATGGCCCAGTTGGGTAGGTGGTCGACCACAATAGGGGGAATCTTCCCTTTCCTCACGCTTGGCGGTAGAGGGGGCTTCAACTGCGAGCTCGGTAGCTTCGGCGAGCTTGGGCTCGACGACGAAGCTACGGTTGCGTAGGACGGGCGCGGGGACGTCTCCATGTCAGCTTCCAGTGATGGCATGGAGAGGCTTGGCGGCGGCAGTTTGGCGGTCGGGTTTGGACGGGTCCGAGGCAGCGGCGACGGCGTTGTCATTGCTGACGACGACGACTCGTAAGGGCGCTTCTCAGAGCGCGTGTCACTCTGTGACGTGTCCTGCAAGGCAGCTGCACTCTCCCTCAGTGCGTCGAGGGCTGCCTGCCTTGCAGACGCGCGCTGGGCGCTGGAGTGGTCCACCTGCTGCTGGCGTTGGGGCAGCGGTGACGAGAGCAGTGGCGGGGAATGGCTGGTGCTGTCCCCCGTGGCGGGCTTCTCCGGAGTCTGTGGCTGCGTAGGTAGCCACGGCTTCAGCGTCATTATCCGCTGTAGTGTGGCCCGGGCGCTCTCCGTCGGGGGCGCTCCTGGGTACCGCACTCTGCGGTCTGCGGCTCTGCGGCCTGGCTTCTCGTGAAGCTTGTTGACTGGCATTTTGCCGTTGGAGTCGTGACTGGGGCCTGGTTCCGCGCGAAGCGTAGCCTGCCCTCGGGACGGGCAACAACTACCGTACCCCCCCGGTGATTCCCGCTGGTGGGAGGCCGGGGTTGAGGGCACGGGCAGAAATCACCCGCGACGACCGAGGGTAGGCAGAGTCACGAAAAGTGAGGGTACTCAGGGATCACCCAAAGTACCCCACAAAACGATCGTTTCCGAGCGCGATTTAATGTGGGTAGTTTGAGCTACCCACAAGGCGACTAGGCGGCGAATCCCGAATCGGACCTTCGGATTTCTTCACGTCGGCCGCGAAGCGGCCGGCGGGGAGACGCTATCGAGGCAGAGCCTCACGAGCGTGGTCTCACATTACGCTGCCTGTGACGACAGGCAGGTCGTTGGGGCGCTTGTAGCTCGGTGTCATATCCGGGTGCACTGGAGAGTTTCACGCCGTGGCGAGATCGAGCCAGCCGGGTGATTCCCCGTGGGGGGAGGCCCAGCTAGCGACCTCAAGCTCACGGCGGCTCGCTCGTCCTGGGGTCAGTCCTTGAGTCTGGCCCACGATCCTGACTACTCGACGTGGAGTAGTGGATGTGGGCAGGCAGTGTATTGGCCGCGTCAGCGCTGCATTGCAGCACCACCCTGAGCAGCCATCTGTGGGGGTCTGAGGTCCTCCAGAGCGGCCGGCTGGCCGGTCATGGAGGAAAGAACCTTCAGGCCCCTCTCTATTATGCTGGTGGCATCGTCGCCGATGCGGATTGCCACCAGGACTTCCGTGAGGATCCTAACCGCCTCTGTTAGGACCCTGTCCCTTTCTGGGACGGCTGCTCGTTGGCTCTTTTGTCTTGGAGCCCGCTGGTGTTTCGGCATCTCCCCCTGAGGGATAACCTGAGGGGCGCCGACCACTTCCAGTGGGCCCGTGGGTGGCTTGCGACGCGGCTGGTCCGGTTTTCCCGCGTCATTTTGAGGAGCGGCTTGCTTTCTCCGTCTCCTCGGCCTCCTCTTCAGCTTCGTCTTGCCGGCTGGGTCGTTGGCGGCCGCCATGAGAGTGGTCGCCGCGTTCGACTCTCCCTGCGGTGCCGCCTCCTTCCTTTTCGGCTCGACGGGCTTCGTGAGGGGCGCTGTGCCCGCTCTCTTGTTCCGCACTTCGCGGCGAAGCACGGAGCAATCGAGACTGTTGGCGGGGTGGGGTCCGCCACAGTTTGCGCACGTTGCGGGTTCAGTGCGCGGCCTCTTGCAGTCTTTTGCGACGTGCTGCTCGCCGCATTTGACGCAGGCCAGCTTCCGGTGACAGTGAGAGGAACTGTGCCGGAACAGCTGGCAACGGTGGCACTGGGCCGTCGTCCTCTTGCCACGCCAACCCTCGATCTTCACGCCGGGCATACAGAGCAGCTCTGTGATGTTGTATAGTCCCGGGGTGAGGGCTGGCGTTCGGGTCAGCTGGGCGAAGAATACGCAGCCTGGGCGTCCACGGCGCGCGTTGATCGGCCGGACGTAGTCGACTGGGTAGCCCAGACTAGCCATTTCTTCGGCAATTGCTTCCGGGTCGGCATCGGCGGGCAAGCCTCGGATGGCAACCTTCAGCGGTTTCATGTTCGGCATGGCGTACGCGAACCAGGATATTCCGGCTCCGGACTTCTCCAGC
Organism: Scrobipalpa costella; assembly: GCA_949820665.1. Lineage (NCBI taxonomy): Eukaryota > Metazoa > Arthropoda > Insecta > Lepidoptera > Gelechiidae > Scrobipalpa > Scrobipalpa costella. The sequence goes on along the minus strand of OX463319.1, from coordinate 10,016,035 downwards.
TCTACGAAGTAGCGCTGGTAAGCACGAAATTCCTGTTCCGTTTTTGCCAGGAATCGGAAGCCTTTCCCGTATGGGCGCACGTTAGGTGCGTGGCCCAGGGCTTCTTTGAGCATCCTCATGTGGGAACTCCAGTCTGGGAGATGGTCCACCACAATGGGAGGGAGCTTCTTTCCTCTGCATAGGTTAGTGGCGGGAGGCACTACTATCTTCGGCAGAGGAGGCTTGCTTTGGGACGACGGCGGGGTTTTCATTGCCGCAGCGGCGTAGGAAACGCTCGGCTGCGGGGGTGACGTCTCCATGTCGTCTAGCGATGGCATGGAGAGAGGCGGCGTCTTTCTTGGCAGCGGGACAGGGCGTGGGCGTGCCCCCTGCGAGGGCGTCGGCGTCCCCGATGACGAGGAGGTGGCGGGGTGTAGCCGCTTCCCAGCGCGCGTGTCGCTCTGCACACTGGCACACAGGGCAGCTGCACTCTCCCTGAGAGCGTCCAGGGCTGCGTGCCTTGCGGCGGCGCGCTGGGCAGCGGCGGCGTCCGGCTGGGGCTGTTGGGGCAGCGGTGGCAAGGGCGGCAGTGGCGGCATAGAACGGGCGGCCGCGAAGGCCGCAGCGGCGGACTTGCCGGCGTCACTGTCGGGCGTCGTGGTGGTTTGCGGTGGGCGCGACCAAGGGCGCAGCGCGAGAATGCGCTGGAGCGTGGAGCGCGGGCTCGCAGGCTGGTACACCTTGTTGGTGGGCCGCCTGCGGCTAGACTTCGCGGGAGTCACGGGCATTACTATGCCGGCATAGGTGGGCGTCGAAAAGTTCGGTAACGAGAAAGCCTGGTCCGCGCGGTGCGTAGCCTGCCCCCGGGACGGGCAACAACTACCGTTACCCCCCGGTGATTCCCGCTGGTGGGAGGCCGGGGTTGAAGGCACGAGCAGAAGTCACCCGCGACGACCGAGGGTAGGCAGAATCGAGGAAAGTGAGGGTACTTAGGGATCACCCAAAGTACCCCACAAAACAGTACGGACCCGAGCGCGATTTAATGTGGGTAGTTTGTGCTACCCACAAGGCAACTAGGCGGCGAATCCTTCCCGAATCGGAACGCCCGCTCGCTCGTTTATAAGGCCGGCCGGTCCGCTCCCACTTCGCCTGATTCACGGAGTGGCGCGTTGACGTCACGGAGCACGTGCGGTTGCAGGTGTTTATTCAACGTGGTGTTTCGGTTGTTTTTAAATTGACGCCGACATATATGGTCAGGTACTTTGTTATAGTATTTTTTTTTACTTTAAGTAACCTAAACTGGGGTAGGTCAATTTTATTATTGCTTCTAAGGTTCCGGTTATGCATATCACCATTTTTGGTAAAACTATAAATATTTTTCCTTACATACATAATATTTTCATGGTACAGTTAAAATATTTATATATTTGAACAATTCTCTTAGGGAATCACGACATCTGAGTTTGTAAATTGCTCTAATAACCCGTTTTTGCAAAACAAAAATTGAATCAATTTCGTACCAGGAAGTCAAGGGGAAAGGGGAATGCAGAGAGATCTGGCGTTCACTTCATTGTACAACTGTCAAGAGCTGCGCTCTTAAATAAATGATATTGAATTTTTGATTATTATAAATTTGTTTTTTTTCCTCTATTTTTTCTAAACCTTTTACTGTATATTTCAAACAGTAATAACACTTCGCTCATTATGAACATTTCTTTTGCCGAACACTATCTCTTAAGTCACAGGTTCACCTAGCGTTGCCAGGTCCTCATACCGAAAAGCCGGACAGAGCTGTGAGTTTGGCCTAACATTTGGGTCAAAAAGCCGGGCATCCTGCATTTTCAACAATTTTAAATATTCGTGTAAAAAGTCTTTTTTTTTTGGCCTAACATTTTGGTAAAAAAGCCGGACACTTTGCATTTTAGGGGATTTTTTGGTATTAATGTAGAAAATTAATGAAAACCAAGCTTTTTTGATAATTTACAATAAAACTAATGCCAAATTAGTCTAAAAGTACTTTATTATTAATCAGTCGAGTCGAATTCGGTCTCGATGCGCGCGAATTTTGAAATCTAAAAAGCCTAACAAAAGCCGGGCAGGCCGGACGACGCTTATTTTGGCCGGACAGGCAATCAAAAAGCCTGACTATGTCCGGCAAAAGCCGGACGCCTGGCAACGCTAGGTTCACCTAGTTTAAGACATAGGGTTTAACTAATGTACACTATTATATCCAATGTATATGCTAAGCTCACTGTTCTTGTAACAATATTTGTACTTTATTGGAAATAAATAAATTATTATTATAATTAAATGATGATGACTGTTACTAAAAACCTACAATATAATTTAATATTTAATGAATGATTGAATACAATATATTTTCATCTTATTATAAGGTATTTTTTTTTATTAAAACGAAGTTTGTAATATATATATTTTATTTTTAAATAAATATTAAAAATATAACAATCCGATATATATTATATTTTTATGCATATTAATTAAATAAGAATTTCAGTACCTAATCATAGGCTACCTTAGAGATCATTTTTGCTACTATACAAAACTCATAAAATATACATATAGTATACAATTATATTATACTAGATTACCAGTAAATAAAAAACCTGATCATATTTATTATACATAGGCAATACACTCTGTAGTGATACTAATTGTAGCATTTATTTAATATGATATAAGCTTTTATCAGAAACAAGTTTTTTTTAATGATATAAGTATATAAGTAAGTAAGTAAAAACACTTTGTTGTACACAAAAAAACAAGAAACAAAAATAAACTTAAATTAATGTGCACAAAGGCGGTCTTATCGCTGGGAGCGATCCATTCCAACCAACCTTTGGGTTGAGAAAAGAGGTAAGTTTATGCGCATATTAATGAATTTACTCGATCTCTAATTGGACGAATGTTTTCTTCTTTTGTTTTCCGAAATTTTTGATTCCATAAATATCCATATTGTCAAAAGAGGTACGCTTGCTCTTCTGTGAAAAATTAAAAATAAAATTGTGAGCCTAAGATAATAAATAATTTCTAAAATTTTTTTTTCTTTCATGCTGGACTGGGAGAGATAGAAAAACATAGAATGTTCCAGCTTCACTTTCTTCCGGGCATGCTATAAAAGTCAGCTAAGGAGATTCGAAGGATACATTGTATTGTAATTTAGGCGATGGGCTGACACCCTGTCACTACAGTAATACACATAATTATAATCTAAGGCAATTGCCCTCAATTTTTGTCAGACGTGGCGAAACCGCCTTTTACTAAGCGTTTTCCGCTCTGCCTACCTTGTAAGGGATAAAGGCGTGATTTTATGTATGTATGTATTTTTATGTCGGGCATGCTGTAAAAACCATCTAAGGGGGATCCGAGGGTTTCAGTATATTGTAATTTAGGCGATGGGTTGACAACCTGTCACTACAGCAATATACATACAAACAAATCTATCTTAAATAACCCTTAATACTTTGTCAGACGTGGCAGAACGACCTTTGTTTGGGTTGTTTACGCTCTGCCATGCCATTAGGGATGGGGGCGTGACTATATGTATGTATGTATATAGATATAGGTACACACATTGTTTTTCATCCTGAGAACAGTTTTTCTTGTGGTTTCATCTGATTCTGAATCCGCCTTTGTATTGGGACCCTGAAAATTGAAGTTGGCATTACATATAGTATTTAAATAGAACAAATTCCTTCCATGCTGGACTGGGAGCAAAAGAAAAACATAGAATGTGCCAGCTGCATTTCCTCCCGGGCATGCTGTAAAAACCAGCTAAGGGATCAGAGGGTTTTAGTATATTGCAATTTAGGCGATAGGCTGACAACCTGTCACTACAGCAATATACCTACAAATCTATCTTAAATAACTCTCAAAACTTAGTCAGACGTGGCGGAACGACCTTTGTTTAGGTCGTTTGCGCTCTGCCTACCCCATTAGGGATAAAGGCGTGATTATATGTATGTATGTATGTTTAAATAGAACAAATACTATTTGGTGGATAGGGTTGGTTTATTATGGAGAACAAAAACATCCTGACTTCCATGCCGGCCTGGGAGCGAGAGAAAACATAAAATGTGCCAGCTGCATTTCCTTCCGGATATCAGGATTCAGTTTATTGTAATTTAGGCGATAGGTTGACAACCTATCACTACAGCAATATACCTACAAATCTATCTTAAATACCCCTCAAAACTTTGTCAGATGCTTTGGCGGAATGACCTTTGTTTAGGTCGTTTACGGTCTGCCACCATTAGGGATAAAGGCGTGAATATATGTATGTATGTATTGAGATCGCTTCATAATTACGAGCCTTAACTGCCCCAATAATTGCATGTCAGCGGATTTAATGGACGGCACAATACAGGTGGCTGAATTCTGGGTCGCTATGATGTAATTTCTCGTATTCCATCGACATGCTAAGAAGAAGAAGGCAAGAGCAAACTCGTCGCAAATCATAAATACACACTTAACTGCCTCCGTGGTCTAGTGGCTAGTGCCATGGACTCCTGATCTGGAGGTCCTGGGTTCGATTCCCAGGGGGGCAACACAAAGTTGATATTTGAGAATTTATCACTTTTTGAATTTTTCCCCAGTTTGGTTAGGACATTGCAGGCTGAATCACCTGATTGTCCGAAAAAGAAAAAGATTTCGTGCTCCGGAGGGCACGTTAAGCCGTCGGTCCCGGTCGCTGTCTTTGATAGTGGTCGTTACTCAAACCATGTCAGAGGCCTGATAGTTGTGCTACTAGGCGGTTTAAAAACTCTGACACCAGGGTTCATCGGGTCGATAGACTCGATACCCACTCGACAGAAGAAAAATACACACTTAGGTATAAATTCATAATTTTAATATTAGAACTCGGAATCGGAACACTCAGTAAAGAAATATCGAATATTCATTACTCACACCAATGTCTCTTGTCATCTGAAAATTATTTTACCAGTTTCATTAGCGAAAGCCTATAGTATAGGCTGACTAACTAACCTAACCATGGAGTACTATGGTGTGACAAAACTAAGGCCCATATTTATAATCAGCTCATGAGTGACAGCGATGCTTTTAAGTTTGAGATCGCTTCATAAATACATACATATAATCACGCCTATATAGGTAGGCAGAGCGTAAACGACCTAAACAAAGGTCGTTAAGCCACGTCTGACAAAGTTTTGAGGGTTAATTAAGATATATTTGTAGGTATATTACTGTAGTGACAGGTTGTTAGCCCATCGCCTAAATTGCAATATACTGAAACCCTCGGATCCCTTAGCTGGTTTTTACAGCATGCTCGGGAGGAAATGCAGCTGGCACATTCTTTGTTTTTCTTTTGCTCCCAGTCCAGCATGAAAGAATAAATAAATACGTGCCTACGTAAGTCACAGGAACCTGTAAGATATAATGGGCTCGATTCTAGATTTAAAATCTATTTGTCACTTTCAGACTTAAAACATTGGAAAAGGAGATATATTCTCTCCGGTTTTTTATTTATGTTCGGTTGTTTTATGCGTTGCTTCCATGCTGGACTGGGAGCGAGAGAAAAACATAGAATGTGCCAGGTGCATTTCCTCCCGGGCATGCTGTAAAAATCAGCTATGAGATCCGAGGGTTTCAGTATATTGCAATGTAGGCGATAGGCTGATAACCTGTCACTACAGCAATATACCGACAAATATATCTGAAATAACCCATCAAATCTTTGTAAGTCGTGGCGGAACGACCTTTGTTTAGGTCATTTACGCTCTGCCTACCCCATTAGGGATAAAGGCGTGATTATATGTATGTATGTTTTATGCGTTATATGTCATTTTTACCCGCCGTCATATATGGCGGATAAAAATCACAGTAATAGGTACTGGGAAAACGTACAAAAGCACGTCAAAATCTATCGGTCAAAGTGTAAAACCATAAATCGCCTGTTCTTTGTAATTTTATTATTTTGAAAATGACAGATAGATTTTAACATTAGTTTTATTTACTTCCATGCTGGACTGGGAGAGATAGAAAAACATAGAATGTTCCAGCTGCCCTTCCTCCCGGGCATGCTGTTCAAGTCAGCAAAAGGGACTCGAGGGTTACAGTGTATTGTAATTTAGGCGATGGGCTGACAACCTGTCACTATAGCAATACATATTACAATCTAAAATTGCCCTCAATTTTTGTCAGACGTGGCGAAAGCGCCTTTTACGAGGCGTTCAACGCTCTGCCTACCCCGTAAGGGATAAAGGCGTGATTTATGTATGTATGTATGTTTTATCCGGTGGTATCTAAAATTGAGCTAAACGACAGTTCTACACCACACACGTAAGTATTCAATTTATATTTCACTAAGATAAATTAAAATAACAGCATAATGACACTTACTTTTATAGTCTGCAATAAAACAAACGCGTAATGTTATTCAATTGGTACAGGCAGTACTTTCAGAAATTGCAACTTAACAATAAGGCCGCCTATACTGTAATTCGTCTATTCTATTGTAGTAATAATAATAAATCGTTTATTTCATATTAACATTGTACATAATTAATACTCTATACTTAAACCTATATAGGAATACCTGTGCCAGGAGGTTTCGTTCTTCCATACCCAATTCAGTGTTCACATAGAGTTAAATAGTGAATTAAACAATTATTCTCTTATTTAATTAAAATTAAAAGATCTTAAAGACTTCTAGAATACATACAAAAATTTAAATAATAATAACGCTACGTGTGTGTGTGTCTGTGTGTGTGTGTGTGTGTGTGTGTGTGTGTGTGTGTGTGTATGTGAATGTATGTGTGTGTATGTGAATGTGTGCATCTGTGTGTGTGTGTGTTTTTGGTTGAGATGTTATGTAATATGTTTTAATAAGTTTTCTGTCTGATCATAATTTTTAGTTTTAAGCCATATTGTAACCTTTTTTTACACTCATAGTAGTTTGTGCTATAAATATTTAATTTTTCGTTAATTTTATTGTATAAAAAGGGTGATAGTCGTTCAAATTGCTTTTGTGCGAATGCTTTTTTTGAGTTTGAGGGACTTGTGCTACTCTATTTCTCTTTCTTACGTTATTAGCAGTTGTCTCGTCAAATGGTAGTTTTTTTATGAGTTCTTAAGATACTCTGCAGTATGTACAATTGCCTGACTGTAAGAAAGTCACTGATTTGATAACGATCATTGGTAGGGTACCGTCTCTTTTCAATGTATATCATTTTAATGAAAGCCCTTTTCGATCGTTCCACTTCTGGAAAATGTATTTTTGCGCAACCACCCCATATCGTTAGACAGTACATTAGTACTGATTGTACTAGAGAAGTGTAGATTTTTTGTAGGATATTCTTACTTTTTTTTTTTTATATATATATAGGCGAGCATTTGTCCGCCATCTCACCTGGTGGAAAGTGACGATGCGGACTATGTTGAAGCATACTCACCTATGTAGTGCTTATTCACTCTCGCCTTGAAAAGGCCCAGGTTATATTGTTCCGGAAACAGATCCTTACTTTATTAGGTGGTACACTTCTATCTATATTTTTTGTAGGGCCTACGTGTCTCTGTGTTTTAATTAACCAGGAAAGTTTCCTTACTCTATTTGTTACATATTCAATATGTGGGTACCAGGTTAGTCCTTGATCAACTAGTACACCCAGATATTTCGCCTGCGGAACTTTGGTAATTAAGGCACAATTACATCCGCTATTATTAGTATTGAAGAAGTATTATAATTATAGTTTTAGTTTTCTTTAATTTTTTATTTTAGGCTTCAATCAAATATGAAATTTGTTTTCTTTTTACTAGCGTACTAAAAACAACTGTATTTTATGGGAGAGCGGTGCCTCCTGACACAGGCCTTTGGCTTAAAAGTAGGCATCAATCAAAACTGTTATAATGCACATTGTAAAAAGAAATAAATGATTTATTTATTGATTATTGATTATTGATCCGCTTCTATCAGCTTTACTAGCACATGCGTGGATTTTAATTTCAAATCCAGGAGGAGGCTGTGTTCTTTTGTCAATACTATGTAGTTTGTCTTTGCAGTATTAAGAGTAAGGAGGTTTTGTTTCAACCATTTAGCAATCTGTGCTTATTGTGTTATTAATTAAAGTCATCTCCCTAGCCTTATCCCGTATCTCACGGGGTCGACTACCTAATCTAGGGTATTGAACGAAGGTACTGGTTTTTACACAGAGCGGCTGCCATCTGACCTCCGCAACCCAGAAGGGAAACCAGACCCAATCCTAGATTAGGTCATAGTTTTGAAGCCGCCAATGCTTAGCACTGACCTCTGACACGGCTTAACGACTAATATCTACGGTATTAAACGATATTAACCGGGATCAACGGCTTAAAATGCCTTCCGAAACACGGAAAAAGCGTCGAATAAACGTACAAATGAAATTCGAAAACCGAAAAACACATTGATACGTGGTGGAATTCGAACCACGACCTCCCTGCTCAGGAGGCAGCGGCCCTATCCACTACACCATCGGGCTCTCTTGCGTTGGTAATTAAAGTATAGGTGAAAATTACATCTAAATGTTTTCAATTGTTTCTAGGAATAGAATTGTTTATTCTTTGCGATAATAGACTTGGATAAAAAACATCTACCATGCTGGTCTGGGACCGAGAGAAAAACATAGAATGTGCCAGCTGCATTTCCTCCCGGGTATGCTGTAAAATCCAGCTAAAGGACCTGAGGGTTTCAGTATATTGTAATTTAAGCGATGGGCTGACAACTTTTCACTACAGCAATATACCTAGAATTCTATCTTAAATAACCCTCAAAACTTTGTTAGACGTGGCGGGACGACCTTTGTTTAGGTAGTTTACGCTCTGCTTACCCCATTAGGGATAAAGACGTGATTATATGTATGTATGTATGTGATAAAAAACATTTCATTCTAACATTATTCAACGTATGTCACGATTTTATTTTTATTTGTTAGGAAAACTAACAGCTGTGGCATATCGGTAAGTAATTAAAATTAATAAAAACAGTAAGCCAATTACAGTCTTCATATAAATTATGATAGAAATAAATAAATCTAATCTAATTTAATCTATGAATAGGTAATTGTTGGTAGCTAGCAGTGGCGAAGGGTCCATACATCATAATTTTTACAAGCTTTAATATTTAAATACTTATGTAAGTACATACATACATATAATCACGCCTTTATCCCTAATGGGGTAGGCAGAGCGTAAACGACCTAAAGAAAGGTCGTTTCGCCACGTCTGACAAAGTTTTAAGGGTTTTTTAAGATAGATTTATACGTATATTGCTGTAGTGATAGGTTGTCAGCCCATCGCCTAAATTACAATATGCTAAAACCCTCAGATCCCTTAGCTGGTTCTTACAGCATGCCCGGGAGGAAATGCAGCTGGCACATTATATGTTTTTCTCTCGCTCCCAGTCCAGCTTGGAAATAAAAAATTAAGTAATAAATTTGTATTGTATTGTATAATAAGCCCACGACATATACAAGCCGATTCCCGTCGGATTCCAAGAATTACGTCGAAACAATAAAGTACTTGAGTGTTTTTTTTGTTTTTGCTTTGGCTTGTCCTCGAAAAATTGCACCCCTCGCCACTGGTAGCTAAATAAAGTAAATTAATTAAATTTAATGTTTTTTTTTTTCAACTACAAATACATTTATATTTTGCGAATTATTATTTTTTCTTCCATGCTGGACTGGGAGAGATAGAAAATCATAGAATGTTCCAGCTGCCCTTCCTCCTGGGCATGCTGTTGAAGTCAGCAAAAGGGACTCGAGGGTTACAGTGTATTGTAATTTAGGCGATGGGCTGACAACCTGTCACTAAAGCAATACATATTACAATCTAAAATTGCTCTCAATTTTTGTCAGACGTGGCGAAAGCGCCTTTTACGAGGCGTTAAACGCTCTGCCTACCCCGTAAGGGATAAAGGCGTGATTTATGTATGTATGTATGTTATTTTTTTAAGTAAAGGTGCCACCGCTCGCGGTGAGGCCTCTTAAGGAAGAATACTTTGAAAACTAGTTTAAAAGTTTCGTACATTAACTAAACAACAACTTACCTGCTTCGAATCGCCAGATTCTACGCCCCGAAAAAAACATAAAAATATGCTTCTTTAAAAGACAATTTACGTGATGGGAATTATTATAACAATACGAATTATATAAAAAATGTACAGCGTTCTTTTAAACACGTTCTTCTTATATAAGGCTACAAAACATTATATTTTTTTTTAACATAAGTATATGCCTCACGGTAATTAACAATAATTTGCATGACATTTTTTTTAATTATTAGTAACTAGCGACCCGCCCCGGTTTCGCACAGAAATTATCAGTGTTTCTCTACTATATTATGCATGTATTATACATATAAACCTTCCTCTTGTATCACTCTATCCATTAAAAGAAACCGCATCAAAATCCGTTGCGTAGTTCTTAAGATTTATGCATACATACATAGGGATATAGGGACAGAAAAGGCGACTTTGTTTTAAACTATGTAGTGATTATTGTCGTCACCATAAATAAACAGATGTGAAAGATTTTTTGCAAAATATTCATTAGTTTACGAGTGCTTAAGTTGTTGGTTAAGGGGATCCCCGGTGCACGCCAGCGCCCTCATCAGTCAAAAAATCATTGCTCACCGAAAACGCAATTAATCGAAAATCCGGTAGATCAGATTAAAGTATGGGTACTGAAGTTTTTTTTAAGCATTATAAATTAATAACTAAGTGTTCACTTCAGTTACAGATAGTAAAAGTGCTAAAGTGGCCGTTTTTCGCAAATTTCCTATCTGTAACTGCAACGATCTATAAGTTGCAACTTTATGAAGTTTTAAATAACCTTTATTGCTTTAACCTCAATCTGATCTACCGGATATTCGATTGATTTTGTTTTCAGTTAATTACGATTTTTTGACTGATGGGGGCGCCACTTAGCCCAGGGAAGCCCCTTAAGAAGAGAGATCCGAACTGTGACGTCAAAAGATATGACAGTAGCGCCATTCTACTTCCATGTATATTGTTGTTTCGGAGAGAGAGATAGATAGTCTATCTTTCTAATGGTACATCTCAGTGACTTTTTGATCAATTTTATTTCTGTTTTCACGGTTGTTTTTTATAAATTTTTAGATGTTAAGCTTGATTCTAGATTTGCCGGCTAAAACTAACTCAAATTAAAATCTATTTGTCATTTTCAGACCAAAACCATTGGAAAAGGACGTCTTTACACTTTTTGTCGTTTTTTTTTTTCAGAAATGGACTCGTGATAGCTTAATTACTTATTTTGAATTTATTTTTACGTACATACATATAACAACGCCTTATACCTAATAGGTTAGGCAGAGCGTAAACGACCTAAACAAAGGTTGTTCCGCCACGTCTGCAAAGTTTTGAGGGTTGTTTAAAATAGATTTGTAGGTATATTGCTGTAGTGACTGGATGTCAGCCTATCGCCTAAATTGCAGTATATAGAAACCCCCGGATCTCTTAGCTGTTTTTTACAGCATACCCGGGAGGCAATGCAGCTGGCACTCTCTATGTTTTTCTCTCGCTCCCAGTCTAGCATGGAAGTAATATTTTACAGGTTTTGTTATTAACAAATTATAAAATATATCTTATTCACTCACATCAATTGACTTTTCCTGCCATTTTGGTCCCTGTAAATAAATGAAAAATACTATTAATATAATTTAAAATTTTCCAAACCTAGTCTTGATGACAACGGACAATATCACAAAAATATATAAACCTTGAAATCATACAATACAAAAATCTTAATTGCAGAAAGAAACACATACAACAGAAATAAAAAGGAACAAACGTGACAGTACAATATAGGCGGCCTTATTGCTAAAGCAGCAATTTCTACCAGGCAACCTTTGGGTATAGAAATTGCAGAAAAAAGCAGAAAGCGGGATACTGCACATGAAACTTAGACAATATTAAAAAAATATTTCAATAAAATATACTGATATAATTATATCTTATGATAAACTTATCATCAATCTATTCAACTGTTTGGTATTTTTTTCCTTCGTAATTCTTATTTTTTTCAAACCCTAGTTTTATGTAACTTCACTAAAAGTGATTTTGATTAGTCTTGTTCATCATCTATAATTATCATCTTTATAATTACAACTACAACGGGTAATAGAAAGAGTATGGATTTGTCGGCTAAAACTACAATTAAAATATATTTGTCACTTTCAGACTTAAAACATAGGAAAAATACAGGAGGTCTATTCTCTCCGGTTTTTGATTTATAGTCGGTGGTTTTATACGCCATTTGTAATTTTTATCCGCCGTCATATGATATATGGATCCGAGGGTTTCTTTATACTGCAATTTAGGCGATGAGCTGACAACCTGTCACTACATCAATATACCTACAGATATCTTAAATAACCCTCAAAACTTTGTCAGACGTAGCATAACGACCTTACAGTCCAACCATAGATAAGATAAGATAATCGTTTATTCGTTAAATCGATAATCGTTTATTTAAACAAGGTACATACAAAGATGGTCAGTTATTATTGGTTATATATTTGATAAAATAAATAAATCTAGTAGTTTAGCCATTACAAATAGAATGCAAATTGGAAAGAGTATAAAATAAATTAAATTACGTGAAAATTTATAAATCATTTTGTCTAAACCATGTACAATCTTAATCACTCAATTTAGAAATGCTCACTCATCTCCCTAGCCTTATCCCGTATCTCACGAGGTCGGCTTCCTAACCTAGGGGATTGAACGAGGGTACTGGTTTTTACACAGAGCGACTGCCATCTGACCTCCGCAACCCAGAAGGGAAGGGGAGTTTTCAAGCCGCCAATGCTTAGCACTGGCCTCATATGGCTTAACGACTAATTGCAAAATGTCAAAGTATATTTCAGGTAAATTAGTATAATGCAATTAATATTCAAAATAAAATGTCAAAGAAATACAATATATCCCACAATAAATGTCATCTGGCTTAAAAAATCTAGTAGCCCAGGCCTAAAATCTGCCTTAAACACATTAAAAAAAACACAAAAAAATTACAATATTGAATGTCTGTGTACTCTGTAAATACATACAACAATAATATTTACTGCTGGAATATACCTAGGTTCTGCAGCATTCGAAATTACTCCTCCTAGCCAACTTGTCAAAGGGCTTGAAATTGTTGTATTTATACCTTTCTTAATCAAAATACATGATCCACCTCTTTTTTGATTAATTATACAGTAATTTGCTGCCAGGACGTAATTAGATAAATGTAAACTATTTCCATGGCCGGCTTTGACAAAAGTTTCAGTAAAACAATGAACATCAGGTTTTGTGTGTGCTTTAATTTGCGATAGTGTTATTTCAATAGCATCTTTATTTGAAAGAAATCCTTGAATGTTTTGGTGCAACAAAGTGAAAGTTATGTCAGACACGAAAAATTGCCTTATCATTTCGGAGCAAATTCTGCTGCGGTGACGGAATTTCAAAGACATATAGTATAAATCGCCTGTACTTTTTCAATTTTATTATTTTGTAAGAGACAGATAGATTTTCATTTTAGTTTTAGCCGGTGGCATCAATTTATTTATTCATTCACAGTGTACATTGTATTTGATTGTTACATGATAGTAAAATTAACTATATAGAAAAATTATCTAGAATCGAGCCTTATTTTTAGGCATTTTTTGTTAGCCATTTTTATTTATATCGACCAATGTTCCTTAGGAAAAGTTGTTCAGTTTTATGGACAGATTAATAGTAATAATAGTCCTCCCACCGATTTTCAGTGATGGCTGCCGATCTCCCGGAGATCAGCCAACTGCGCAGGACTTGTTTTTAGTGCCCAAGTGTTTGCGCTACACACAGGTGCACTCTCTATTTCTTCAATCTCTTATTCTGATGTGACAGCTTGACTGACACGACCAGAGAGAAATCAGGCGCAGCACCGACTATTTACATGCCCATCCGATAGCATGGATCAACTTACTTTTCGGACAATCAGGTGATCAGCCTGCAATGTCCTAACCAAACTAGAAACAAAAACACAAAGTCATTGTCCCCCGCCGGGAATCGAACCCGGGACCTCCGGTTCGAGAGCCCATGGCTCAGACCGCTAGACCACGGAGACCATGGACAGATTAACATCCTTTTGAATACATAAAATACAAATAAAAAAGTACTTACGAATGGAGTGGGGTATATAGTTTTAAATGGTGTGGGAAATGGGATGGGGAATGGGGGTGGGGGATAGGTGGGAGCAGAGTTTATTGGTAGTTTGGCGGGTGGAAACGTTGGTGGATTGGTGGGTCTGAAGTGATTGTTAGATGGACATGGAACTATGCAATTTGGGGGAATGCAACACTGACAAGGATTGCATTGGTACGAACACTGATATGGAACTTGTGGATAGAGTACTGGGTTTGGATTGAATGAATGTTTATGGGGTTCTTGCTGATTGGGCACTTGTTGATAGGAATCTTGTTGATCATGTACATGTTGATGTGGATTGAAAACTTGTTGATCGGGATTTTGTTGGTTGGGCACTTGTTGATTCTGAACTTGTTGATAGGAATCTTGTTGGTTGGGTATTTGTTGATCATGTACATATTGCTGCGGATTGAAAACTTGCTGATCGGGATTTTGTTGGTTGGGCACTTGTTGATAGGGATCTAGTAGGTTGGACACTTGTTGATCGGATACTTGTTGACTGAGTTCATACTGAGGGGTTGTATATGGATGTACTAAGCGAGGATAATTTAACGGTCTGCGTTTGGTTGGACGTTCCATTGAATGTTGGAAAATGTTAACGTCTTTGGCGTCCTTTCCTTTGACTTCATCTTCCGAGGAAATGAGAGGAAGCTGTAAAAATAAATTTATTTTATTATTACTGCTTATACATACATACTATCACGCCTGTATCCCTAATGGGTTAGGCAGAGCGTGAACAACCCAAACAAAGGTCGTTCCGCCACGTCTGACAAGTTTTGAGAGTTTTTTAAGATAGAACTGGATATTGCTGTAGTGACAGGTTGTCAGCCCATCGCCTAAATTACAATATACCCTCGAATCCCTTAGCTGGTTTTTACAGCATGCCCGGGAGGAGATGCAGCTGGCACGTTCTACGTTCTTCTGTCGCTCCCAGTCCAGCATGGAAGCTACTGCTTATGAAGACTTATATTATTATTTATTTAACAGTTTATTGCACACATGTTCATACAGAGGACACAAACACAAAAAACAATAGCACAGCAGGTACAGTTTATCTCTAAAAAGAAATCTCTTCCAGCTGTCCTACGGTAGTGAGAGTGCATAAGTGAGGCAAATAATTCATGTACAATTATCATATAGATAAAATTACATTAAATAAAATTCAAAGCCTAATTTCATGATAAAAAACAATAAATATACACAATAATACATATTTAAACCATTTATTTGCCACACAAAAAGAAAACTGTTTACAATTATTCTTGCTTAACAATGTCACAATTGTAACTTATTATCTAACTTAACTTAAATAGGTACTTGGCTAGCAACATTAGAAGATCTAAATTAAAGGTAGTTTGGAGTATTTTTGGTAATTTTATACATATATAAATAAATTAAACTACAGATTCACCTAGGTAAAAGTTACAAAAATGGATGGGTATAAGCAGATTATATTGGTGAGTGTGTGGCGAGGAGCAAGGCTTAGTGTTCGCTGGCAACTAGGGTAGCTCAGCACTGGTTTTCAGCCTGACCCTCTTCTCATGGAAGAAAAACTAGATGAATGGCACCAATGTCACCTAGACGGTCAGAAATTAGAAATCCTTATGAAAGAAATAACAATAAAAACTGTAGAGAGAGTAAGTAGTTGTAAATTGTAATGAGTAGGTAAAACAAAATTATTACTAGCAAAAAACCAAACAAAATTCACTGTATTAACGATATTGTATGTTTAATACATTATGTTAACTACCTTCGTGGTCTAGTGGCTAGTGCCATGGACTCCCGATCCGGAGGTCCTGGGTTCGATTCCCAAGGGGGAAAACACAAAGTTGATATATGAGAATTTATCACTTTGTGAATTTTTTTCCCAGTTTGGGTAGGACATTGCAGGCTGAATCACCTGATTGTCCGAAAAGAAAAAGATTTCGTGCTTCGGAGGGCACGTTAAGCCGTCGGTCCCGGTCGCTATCTTTGATAGTGGTCGTTACACAAAACCATGTCAAAGGCCTGATAGTTGTGCTACTAGAACATTATACACTAACAATTATTATTCTTTTATTGGTTGTACAAGTCTTCATAAGCAGCAATAATCAGACATTGGGCTTGACTCTAGATACCACCGGCTAAAACTAAAATTAAAATCTATCTGTCACTTTCAAAATAATTAAATTGAAAAAGGACCGTCAATTTATACTTTATAGCGCTTTTGCACGTTTCCGTTTCATTTCTGTCAATTTTATCCGCCATACCATATGACAGCGGATAAAAATGAGAGCTAACGCATACAACAAACGGGAGGAGAAACAGGAGAGAATAGATCTCCTGTCCTTTTCCAATGTTTTATAGTCTGAAAGTGACAAATAGTTTTTATATTGCTCTCGATACCTTATATTGCTCTCAATCTTGAGATCGCTATATAAATACGAGCCATAAAGTACTTTCAGAAGAATTCTTGTTTTGAACAATTGAAAAAAAAACTGTACAACATCATTTAATTTAATTTTAATAATTATCTATACAACAGTGGCAAAAAATACGTTTTTTGTATGTGAGCCGCCCTCAAATATTCTGTTTTTAGTATTTGTTGTCATGAAAATTTCAATTATCCAGCTGTCACGGTTCATGAGATACAGCCTGGTGGCAGACAGATAGACGGACAACGGAGTCACAGTAATAGGGTCCCGTAAAAGGGTAAATTCTTTGGATACGGAACCCATAGTAATTAATTAAAGTAATTTAGCCAATAACTGAATGGCTAATAACTGGAACTGGCCACTAATAGTGCGTATTATCCTACTAAAATGTACTATAGTAAAAAGAAACGGGGAAGAAAGGGACTAGCATAATAAAAAATAAATAAAAAGAGAAACAAATATACCTGTCCTATTTGTTATGTTATTTTTGATTGCACGATTTTATTTTCATCTTTTGTAAAGTGTATTGTGGAAATCAAGTGATTTGTAAATACGAGTATTTAAAATTAATTTACATCTTACATAGGGTAATTGCGAAAAATATCTCCAGTGTAATAAATATCTCTAGTTATAATATTTAAACTGAACATCATCATCTCCCTAGCCTTATCCCGTATCTCACGTGGTTGACTACCTAATTTAGGTGATTGAACGAGGGCACCAGTTTTTACACAGAGCGACTGACATCTGACCTCCGCAACCCAGAAGGGAAACCAGACCCAATCCTAGATTAGGTCAGAGTTTTCAAACCGCCAATGCTTAACACTGGCCTCTGACATAGCTTAACGACTTATATCTACGGTATTAAACGATTTTAACCCGGGCCAACGGCTTAGCGTGTCTTCCGAAGCACGGAAAAAGCGCCGAATAAACGTACATATGAAATTCGAAAACCGAAAAACACATTCGTACGTGGTGGGATTCGAACCACGACCTCCCCGCTTGGGAGGCAGCGGCCCTATCTACTACACCATCTGCTTCTAATATTTAAACTAAACAATGAAACAAAAAAAAGTGATATTTAAATTTTGATTAAATTGAAATTTAATTTTCAGTAACTCATTAAGAATAATAGCATTTAAAAAACCAATATCATAAGAATAAATTGGAACAAATTAATAAATTTTAGTACTTACATTTATTACATTTAAAACCAGTATAACCCCCAATAGCCACATATTGAAAATTGGTATAAGTTGGATATTTTTTTATATTTATACTTTAAATTGAATTATCTACGCATTATACTAATTATTTTACATTAAAAAATACAAGTTACATTATAATAAATAGGATCAAAAGTTTGTATTGTTACGGTAATAACATTTAATTTAATTATAACTTATTAGGCTTTTAGGTTAATGAAACATGTTAGGATAAAAATGTACAAGCAAGAATACATGCAGAAATAAAATCACGCCTTTCTACTTCTCTTACGGGGTAGGTTACTGCTGATTAAAAGCTAGATTGGACTTTGTAATGACGGGTTAACGTTTACAGCTTGTAAATCGATTTACCATCATAACTAAAGTAATATTTTGTTATCATTTAAGTAACTTAAAATCAAATGTATTGCATACAAGAGATTAGAAAAAATACAAAAAAAATATGTATGTCGCAAGATTATGATGAAATCTAAAATTAAATCTTTAATCTTTTTTTATCAAAGAACTAGGATTTTGATGAAAACCCGGACTTTTATAAAATACTAAATACTTTGTGAAAGTAATTTTTGATCAAAATTCTAGTTTTTTTAATCATAAACCGATTGCATGATAATACTGCGACATATATAAAACTCATACTCACTTAAGAATAATAATAATAATAAAGGCGTAGGGAATTGACGACCCCACCGCCCACCACCTCGGTGGTGCAGTCAGTCCCCGGAGGGGCAGCTTGTGTGGCGAGCTGATGGTGCGTGGCGACACCCAGGACCCCCAGCTCCGAGGGCCCGAATTCATTTGGCCCTCACCTCCTGGCTTGCCTTCGTTGGCCGTCCAGGAGTGAAGTTCGCAAGAGCGGAACCTTTGCTCCAGGTTGGAAGTGTAAAATGTCATAACGCCGGGGGCCTGCTGACTGGAACACCACGATCTGGCGCCCGCAGTCTCACCTCTCGACAACCTTAGTCGCTCACACGATGTTGCCCTCTTGTCGTTCCTTGCGTTCACCCGTTTTGGGGGGCCCATTATAGTGAGTTGGCGAGTCACCGTCTGCCGAGATTATTGAGATTGAGACATTTGATTTGGCAGGCGACCTGTAGTCTCGATCAATATCCCAGCAACCGGTCCAGCTAAATCCCTTCCCATAGACCTAGTTATCTAACCATTATCTGCAATAGTCCTTGCATCAGGCGGGTGCTGGCTCTGGTTGTATTCATATAGTGCAAGCACAGCGAGTATCCGCATGATGTACACATCACTCACTATACATTATTTGGTATAAAAAGGGCGCAGAGGGCGCTGTTGGCTTTGGCCCCACGTATGCCTCAAAGGACCGGGTCCCTGTGGGCCCGTGATACTAAAAAGTATTCCAACATAATAATAATATTCTTTATTTTTCTTCCAATAATTATTGAGTACAGTTTATATTTAAATTAATAAGGCAATTCGGAAGAACAGGAGCCTAAACTAGGAAAACCCTGGTAGGAAACCCCCTAGGAAATCTAATGGTTTTGAAGATCTTTAACGAATGGACTAAGAATATCGCAGGAAATATAAAATTAAATCATAAGTCATTATTTTTGAACCCCATGCAAGTGAAAGGCGCACTAAAGACATTTTCTTTTTACTATATTGATTGAGGTATCGTTAGACGTGTATTTTTTTTAAATGAAATGAAGGTTTCTTTAAAATAAAGTATCCTAAATATTTTGTCTCGAGACATTTGCATTCGAAGTTGCTGTATTTATTTTGTTATTATTTCCAGTCATATCATCAGAACTAAACTATAATTGCACAAAATTACAAAAAAAAAATGGAAAGCATTTGCTATTTGCGAAATATTTAGGAGAAACAGTTTTCACAAAATATTATTTCTGTCAATTTGAAATGATCCTTGTAGCTTTTGTATAAGGTTCAAATCGAATTATAAAGAAATTAATTTTGTTTTAAATATAACTAAGGAACCCTCCATATGGGTTTCTCCAACAAGCTCTTGGTCTTTTTTTTATTCGAGTGTAGGACAATGATGTTTACAAAACAAGATATTAAAAATGTATTTATTTATTTCTAACAATAATTAACTGTTGAAGGCACAACAATTTAAATGCTAATAAAACTAATTTATTTTGTGGCTGATTTCAAACATATTTTAGAACATAATCGGATTTCGGATTCATTCGATGAAATGTTGAGGGTAGTGCCATTGAAGCTATGGGTCTTCATATTCAGGCCTTTCAGTATACTGGTGCTGACTATACCGGTTCTTTATTTTATTTATTTTATTTTATTTGGAAAACACAACAGGTAACAATCGATACATAAATGAGATAACTATACATTTTTAACTTAACTAGATTGTACCCTAAGCGTGTTTACACAGCATGATAAAGTTGTTACAATAAACAGTTTTTACAAAACAAAATTATAGGTAAAAAAATAATAATTTTGGTTAAATCAAATTTAAAAAGTAAATATTTTACAATTGGATGGTATTTTACATTTGGTGGAGTCTATTTGAGGATATCTGTAACAGCCTTTTTAAAAGTGTAAGCCGTGAATCAAAAATATCAAGTTCGTGCTGAGAAGATGTCTCGTTGTAGAGACGACACATTCTAACTACTGGATTATAGTAGGAAGTATTATTGGTGTATGTTTGGAGCAAAAAGGTTCTGGGTTTACGGAGGTTATGAGCAGTATTAATTTAGCTATTGGTTATTGTCTTACTGGTCCTGAAGTTTTCTTTTATTTATTATCACTGACTGATATTGATACGCTGGTTGTTGTGTTGCTGGTTTCCATTGTGGGAAATAGGGATTTTGTAGCTGATTTTGTGGCCATTGATTATACTGGTTTTGTGGCTGTTGTTGAATCGGATTCCGTGGCGGTGAAGAATTCTGATTCAGTGGCGGTGGATAATATTGATTTTGTGGGGGTAGATAATACGGCTGTTGATTATATGGATTCTTTGGCTGTTGATAAAACGGATTCTGCGGCTGTTGGTTAAACGGATTCTGCGGCTGTCGATTAAACGGATTCTGCGGCTGTTGATTAAACGAATTCTGCGGCTGTTGATTAAACGGACTCTGCGGCTGTTTATTGTACGGATTCTGCGGCTGTTGATTAACTTCATTCTCTAGATCTGGATCAAACGATTTCTCAAATGATGGTTTGTTGTTCTTCGGATTTATCTTTTGGTCTTCATTTTTGGGCTGAACATGGTTTGTTTCTTGATCATCTCCAGCTCTATAGTACAGAAGATGTTTCATATAAATTCCTAAACAGGGCTGCAAAAAAACAAAAGGTTCATAAATTATACGACAACTACAACCTAGATACTATATATTTCAAAATA
This sequence comes from Scrobipalpa costella, assembly GCA_949820665.1. NCBI lineage: Eukaryota > Metazoa > Arthropoda > Insecta > Lepidoptera > Gelechiidae > Scrobipalpa > Scrobipalpa costella. Next base: position 9,994,864 of record OX463319.1, on the reverse strand, counting down.
TACCGGGTGTAAGGGACAACGTACCAGAAAATGATAGGGGTACGCGTTCAGTCAACGAAACTAAACCACTTTCACCGGGAACTTCTCTCAGAATTTTAAAAAAACATGGCTTTCCTAATACCAATTGTCTGATCGAGATGGGAGAGATAATTTTGTATGGGAAAGTCAATAATTTTTTCATTTCCTGGTGAGTCTTTTAGTTTTGTTGACTGAGCAACCCCAGTCAATCAGTTTCTATTTCTAGTATATTAATTACCAGCATTGGCGGCTTGAAAACTCTGACCTAATCTAGGATTGGGTCTGGTCTCCCTTCTGGGTTGCGGAGGTCAGATGGCAGTCGCTCTGTGTAAAAACCAGTACCCTCGTTCAATCTCCTAGATTAGGAAGCTGACCCCGTGAAATACGGGATCAGGCTAGGGAGATGATGATGAAGGTAGAAGGGTAATTTATAACTTACGTTCGATATTGATATAGCAATCAAAAACCCAGTAAGCCACATTGTAATGTGTTAAGTAACAAACTAAACTTTAATATTATTTAGTTACATTCTCAATACCAAGAAACTTGATAAAATACTTATAAAATAACGAATTTACTGATTAATAAAGCAATGAATCTACTGAGTTTGATGTAAGTTTTTGATGTTAAATAATAAAAATTGCATAAGGTATACATTTTATAAATTGTAATTAATTAATAACATACATACATATAATCACGCCTTTATCTCTAATGGGGTAGGCAGAGCGTAAACAACCTAAACAAAGGTCGTCCCGCCACGTCTGACAAAGTTTTGAGGGTTGTTTAAGATATATTTGTAGGTATATTGCTGTAGTGATAGGTTGCCAGCACATCGCCTAAATTGCAATATACCGAAACCCTCTCCCCTTAGCTGGATATTACAGCATGCTCGGGAGGAAATGCAACTGGCACATTCTATGTTTTTCTGTCGCTCCCAGTCCAGCATGGAAAACTATAGAGATAATAATTATGACGCAGTTATCAAATTATGATGACGTCAAATAAACACGATTAACGTCATAAACAAACGTGTCAAATTAATTTTAATTGGTACTTTCATGCCTGAAATGTTCTTAATCATACGACTGAAAAAAAAACAGTAAAATTGAATTTCGATTTCAATACAATAATGCCTCACATACAAAATATTGAATGCATTTTGATAGGGTTGAGATAGTATAGATCTTCCATGCTAGACTGGGAGGGATTGATAAACATAGAATGTGCTAGCTGCATCTACTCTCAGGCATGCTGTAAAAATCAGCTAAGGGATTGTAATTTCGGCGATGGGATGACAACCTGTTACTACAGCGATATATAGATTTATGTTAAACAACCCTCAAAACTTGTCAGACGTGGCGGAACAACCTTTGCGTGGGTCGTTGACGCTCTGCCTACCCCATTAGGGATACAGATACATTAGATCTTTCATGCTGGACTGGGAGCGATAAATAATCAAAGATAGTGCCAGAAGCATCACCCTCCTCCCGGGCATGCTGTAATAACCAGCTAAGGGATTCGAGGATTGTAATTTAGGCGATGGGGCTGACAACCTATCACTATACAAATCGATCTTTAAAAAATCCTCAAAACTTGGCGAACCGACCTTTGTATGGGTCTTAGACGCTCTACCTACCCCATTAGGCGTGATAGTGTGTATGTATCCGACTATCCGACTCATCTAAAATTTATATAGTTAGGAATATTTTACAAAAAAAATTGGGCTATATGACATGTATTATACTTCCATGCTGGACTGGGAGCGAGGGAAACACAAAATATGCCAGCTGCATTTCCTCCCGGGCATGCTGTAAAAACCAGCTAAGGGATCCAAGGGTTTCTGTATATTGCAATTTAGGCGATAGGCTGGCAACCTGTCACTACAGCAATATACCTACAAATCTATCTTAAACAATCATCAAAAGTTTGTCAGACGTGGCGGAACGACCTTTTTTATACTGAATATCATACAAAATAACTAGATCTAGAAGACTAAATTAAATGAGATATTAAATAAATAAAAGATACAGTTTTAATAAATTAATTCTTCATTTATCACATTTTAACTCTTTTAACCCAAACAAATAATGAAAAAGAACCATGTTAAGTGGACTCTTGATTCATATTTTTTGGTCTAGAAAGAGATAATTTCGTTCCGGTGTAACCACCTTGATTGGATTTACATACACACATATAACCACGCCTTTATCCCTTATGGGGCAGGCAGAGCGTAAACGAACTAAACAAAGGTCGTTCCGCCATGTCTGTCAAAGTTTTGAGGGTCATTTAAGATAGATTTGTAGGTAAATTGCTGTAGGGACAGGTTCTCATCTCATCGCCTAAATTGCAATATACTAAAACCCTCGGATCCCTTAGCTGGTTTTTACAGCATGCCTGGGAGGAAATGCAGCTGGCACATTCTATGTTTTTCTCTCGCTCCTAGTACAGATGTAAGAAATTGATTGGATTTTCAGTTAATATAATGAAAAAAGATGGATAATTGATTTCACGTTTGGTATCTTTTGTGGCGGAAAAATTGCAGATAGTGTTATTTTCTAGGACAATGAAGACTTTATATTATTTAATATTAATAACAATATTACCTTCTATAATAGTAAGTTTCCACGTAGTTTTTTTCACACATTACTAATTTTCCATGCTGGACTGGGAGCGAAAGAAAAACATAAAATGTGCCAGCTGCATTTCCTCCCGGGCATGCTGTAAAAACCAGCTAAGGGATCTGAGGGTTTCAGTATATTGCAATTTAGGCGATGGGCTGACAACCTGTCACTACAGCAATATACGTACAAAATACAAATCCATCTTGAATAACCCTCAAAACTTTGTCAGACGTGGCGGAACGACCTTTGTTTGGGTCGTTTACGCTCTGCCTACCCCATAAGGGATAAAGGCGTGATTATATGTATGTATGTATGTATTACTAATTTTGTATTATATAATGGGTGTAATGGACGGTATTTCGAATATCTAATAACTGAATGGAGTTGTTGAGTCAACATAAGTGAACAACTTAATAAAAGACCGTTTTTTTTACCTATATATCTAAGTTTAAGTATAACGCTATAAGTATAAAAAGTAAATTATACTTAAAAAATATTTATGGCTCTTAAACTAGGATTCGCACCTATGGGTAGCCAGAATACACATACCAAATAACATACTTGCTTATTATTTTTTATATATACGATACTAATTCTAATAAATAATTAAAAACATTTCTTTTACAGATCGGCAGAGCGGCAGATGAAATAATTTGGGAAATACCGTTCGATAAATCAAAGGTTATCAATCTTCTGTTATCTGTGTTATCAATACTAACAAAAATAAATAAGGTTTCTGCTTCTAATCGAGAAGGTTTTCAAGTTGACGTAAAACTCGAGATATCTGTTCGCGACGGCGCAAATGTATTTAATTTTTGTATTTTTTATTCCCATAGAAATAAGAAGTATTTTTTAGGATGGCCACAATTGAGAGCTGTCATCCCTAAAATAAGAGGCAAATTCAAATTAGCCAATCAGAGCGAGTGATAGAACGAGATAGCAATAGTGTTCTATTCTTGTCTTTTACGAACTTGACGTATGATCAAGAATATTCGAGAATCGATATAACGCCATCCATTTCTTACCAGTGACAGTTTGTATTTAGCTATCTCGATCGAACATAACAGAAGACACTTGTCATTTCGAGAAAAGAGTTGCCAGCTGTTTCCCGAAGATTCTTTACTACCGAGATTGGGGTATATAAACGGCTGCGTGAGCCGCATCAAGCATACAGTTTTCAGATTTAGTTTCGAATCAGTGATCCAATAGTGGGAAGAAATAGTGATGTGAACAGTATATAGTAACAGTGACAGTGATTCCGTGACAGTTCGTAAATAGTTATCGACAAACAGTTCCGTAATCGTTTCGTATAGTGTTTCCGTGATAGTTCGTTTATAGTTATCGACAAAGAGTTCCGTAAACAGTTTCCGTTTCGTATCCGTTTTCGAATAGTTCCGAAAGCAGCAAGAACAAGAATAACAGTGGAAATAACAGTGATTAATAGTGATAACAGAAGTGTGAAGTGCCGTTTATAGTATAATCGATAAATATTTAAGATTTTGTGCCAATCTTTTCCATAGTGTTGCCAGTATAATCGATAAATATTTAAGATTTTGTGCCAATCTTTTCCATAGTGTTGCCAGTATTTTCTATATAGTTTTGCTAGTAGTTTTTCGTCAATAAATATACAGTCCATTTATAGTATAGTTTTATTTCGTGTACATTGAGGTAGGCACGTTTGGTTACGCCGAACACTATCTCGTACAATATCCTTGACATTAAAACCACCTAATAGCTTAACTGCCTCTGTGGTCTAGTGGTCAGAGCCAAGGGCTTACGATTCGGAGGGTTCTTTTTCCAGGGGAACACAAAAGTTGATATTTGTCTGACACCAGGGTTCTCGACTCGACAGAAAAAGAAGATTTTTTTGTTGTGTCTTTGTTTTTTGTGCCCTGTGTTAATGATATTTTTGAGTAGAATACCACCAAACCAGGGTAATTCTCTCAAAGTGACAAATTGACCAATATAAGTGTATTTTTTTCTTTTTCAGGTGAACTACCATCGGTCCAGGGTATGCATAACTGAAAAGGGTGTCACGAACTGTGTTAATAAAAATCGAGTAAGTAAATTAATACTATTTTTTTTACATATCTAAAATACATACATAAAATCACGCCTTTATCTCTTACTGGGTAGGTAGGTAGACTAAAAACCTAAACATAGGTCGTTTCGCCACGTCTGACAAAACTTTAAGGAATTTTAGATTGCTGTGTGCATTTCTGTAAAGACAGGTTGTCAGCCCATCGCCTAAATTATAATACACTAAAACCTATCAATCCCTTAGCTGGTATATAAGCATGCCCGGGAGGAGATGAAACTGGCACATTCTATGTTTTTATATCACTCCCAGTCCATCATTTTTTTTACAAAACTTAGATAAATTTTAATAGTGGGTAACCTTACCTAACTAGTGGGAATGCCAATGGCTTCAAAGAGAGCTCACTCCATCGTCGACTCTGTCTTAGTACAGCAACACACAGGCGTCATTTACTGCGGGCAAGGTTGCGCTCAACACGCTGTCAATACCTTTGGCATTGCCTACAACACACATGCGTCACCTTACGCTCTACGCGCGCAGCGATGAACTCTACGTCGTCGGCGCATCCCTCTGTCAGTACGCGTGTGATAGTGGGCAACCTAACCTTACCTAACTAGTGGGAATGCCAATGGCTTCAAAGTGAGCTCGCTCCATTGTCGACTCTGTCTTAGTGCAGCAACACACAGGCGTCACTTACTACGCGCAAGGTTGCGCTCAACATTTGCCTAAAACACATGTGTGTCACCTTACGCTCTACACACGCGTACTAACAGAGGGATGCAGAGTTTATCGCTACGCGCGCGTAGAGCGTAAGGTGACGCATGTGTGTTGTAGGCAATGCCAAAGGTATTGACAGCGTGTTGAGCGTAACCTAGCGCGCAGTAAGTGACGCCTGTATGTTGTTGCACTTAGGGTTAGTTCATACGGAAAACTAACGCAACGCGACTCGGCGAGCACTATCTTTGAATGTATAATAATTGTTACGAATAAACTCAAAACTACAGGACCGATTTCAAAAGTTCTGCAAAGAAATGCAGCGTGCAGTCCATCCTCGACTAGTACCTTTAGAAAGCTACGTTCATCCTGAGTTACAGAAGCTACTTTTAACCAAAGGAAAATTATCTGATTGCCATTAAAAAACTCGTTAACTAAGTCTCAGGCGCAATAGTGAAGGAAGCGGTGAGGGGGCGATAAGGTGAAGTCGCGTTGCAAAAAGCTAGTTCAAAATATTAAATCAATTTATCTTTCAGTCTCCTGGCGATCCAAATGAAGTAGCTAACATGTTTAAGCTAATGAAAAAACACGCCGTTCTAGAATCAAATGAAAATAATAATGGTAACGACGGCAATGACGGTGGCGGTGGTAATGACGGCGGTGATGGTAATGACGGTGATGGTAATGACCATAATGAAAATGATGCCGGTGGTGACAATGGACATGAAGATGGTCCTGTGGAAAACAATCCTGATGGTAATACTGGCGATGACGATCATGGAGGCAACGGTCAGGGTAACATTGTTTTGGGTACCTATATCAAGTTATTGGCATTGTATGGTTTAACTGCCTTCGTGGTCAGAGCCATGGGCTTACGATCCGGAGGTCCTGGGTTCAATTCCCAGGGGAGACACAACGTTTATATTTGTCAATTTATCACTTTGTGGGATGAGATTTTCTCCAGTTTGGTTAGCACTGAATCACCTGATTGTCTGAAAAGAAAAAGGATTCCGTGCTTCGGAGGGCACGTTAAGCCGTCGGTCCCGGTTGCTGTATTTGACAGTGGTCGTTACTCAAACCATGTCAAAGGCCCGAAAACTAAAAATAAAATCTATCTGTCACTTTCAAAATAATAAAATTTAAAAAGGACAGGCGATTAATTCTCTATGGTTTTACAGTTTCTTCGCTAGATTTTAACGCGCTTTTACAGGTTTTTCGAGTATTTCTGTAATTTTTCCGCCATATCATATGACAGCGGATAAAATGACAGATAACGCATAAAACCACTATAAATCAAAAACCGCTGACTGAAAGTGACAAATAGATTTTAATTTTAGTTTTAGCCGGCAAATCTAGAATCGAGCCAAATGTTTCGTGATGACATTTCAGTATACTATACTTTTCGGTACAAGCTGGTTTAATCTTTTAGAATATATTTTTGCCTAGTTTGACATACATACATACATATAAACACGCCTTTATCCCTAATGGGGTAGGCAGAGCGTAAACGACCAAAACAAAGGTCGTTCCGCCACGTCTGACAAAGTTTTGAGGGTTATTTAAGATATATTCGTAGGTATATTGCTGTAGTGACAGATTGTCAGCCCATCGCCTTAATTGCAATACACTGAATCCCTCGGATCCCTTAGCAGACTTTTACAGCATGCCCGGGAGGAAATCCAGCTGGCACTTTCTATGTTTTCCTCTCGCTCCCAGGTCAGCATGGAAGAAAATGCCTAGTTTGACTCGGCGAAATATAAAGCTTCAAGGGGATTTGAGAGCTGCGCCAGTGGCGTTATCAGTTTAAATGAAACTGCCTCCGTGGTCTAGTGGCTAGTGCTATGGACTCCTGATCCGGAGGTCTTGGGTTCGATTCCCAGGGGGGGAACACAAAGTTGATATTTGAGAATTTATCACTTTGTGAATTTTTCCCCAGTTTGGAAATGTCCTAAACATTGCAGGCTGAATCACCTGATTGTCCGAAAAAGAAGATTTCGTGCTTCGGAGGGCACGTTAAGCCGTCGGTCCCGGTCGCTGTCTTTGATAGTGGTCGTTACTCAAACCATGTCAGAGGCCTGATAGTTGTGCTACTAGGCGGTTTCAAAACTCTGACACCAGGGTTCATCGGGTCGACAGACTTGATACCCACTCGACAGAAGAAGAAGAAGTTTAAATGAATTGTGCCTGAAATACAATCATTTTTTTTTTTTTCTTTTTTTAAATAAATATTTTAAGATTGGTGACAATCGCAACTAATTCTCTATTTTATAATCCATTATATAATGAAAGTGGCAATTTTAAGCGTATGTACAATACATAGCTCTTATGCTTAGTGTGAATTATTATATCATCATCTCCCTAGCCTTATCCCGTATCTCACAGGGTCGGCTACCTAATCTAGGGGATTGAAAGAGGGTACTGGTTTTTACACAGAGCGACTGCCATCTGACCTCCGCAACCCAGAAGGGAAAACAGACCCAATCCTAGATTAGGTCAGAGTTTTCAAGCCGCCAATGCTTAGAACTGGCATCTGATATGGCTTAACGACTAATATCTAAGGTATTTAACGATATTAACCGGGACCAACGGGTTAACGTGCCATCCGAAGCACGGAAAAAGCGCCGAATAAACGTACATATGAAATTAAAAAACCGAAAAACACATTAGTACGTGGTGGGAATCGAACCACGACCTCCCGCTCAGGAGGCAGCGGCCCTAGCCACTACACCATCGGGCTCTAGTGTGAATTATTATATAATGGCTAATAAAAAGGAGAATTACTTGCAATTATCGCCAATCGTAAAATAGTCATGAAAATGTTTGTATTTTAGACACAATTAATTTATTGAACGTGCCAGCTGCATTTCCTCCCCGGCATGCTGTAAAAACCAGCTAAGGGACCTGAGCATTTCTATATATTGCAATTAACGCGATGGGCTGACAACCTGTCACTATAGCAATATACGTAAAAATATATCTTAAATAATCCTCAAAACTTTGTCAGACGTGGCGGAACGACCTTTGTTTAGGTCGTACACGCTCTGCCTACCCCATTAGGGATAAAGGCGTGATGTATTCATTTATTGGGGGCGCCACCTATGCTCTGTAATCACCTTAAGTGTATTATTGGGCAGAATCACTTTGATTAGCGAAGGACACCATAAACATTTAGGTATCTTACGAAACTACTCATGAAACTGGAAACCAAGAAACATAGAAAATGTCTCGAGCAACTGATGCCATTTTTACGTAAAGTTCAATTATATTTTTGTACTTTTCCCATATTTTGCTCGATAATTTTCTGTGGCTGTTCTTTTTAATTTTTATGAGTAGGTTTATAAAGAGCGTTAAGAAGTATGATTGGTGTGAAACTGAGTGACAGAATAAGAAATAGCGTGATAAGAGAACGTTGTGGTGTGAAAGAGGATATAGTGACAAAGAAATAGAAAAAGGAATGCTGAGGTGGTTTGGTCATGTTGAGAGGATGGATGAAAGCAGATTAAGTAAACAGATATATATGGCGAGTGTGAGTGGGAACGTTGGAAGGGGAAGACCTCAACGAACGCACCGCGATCAAATCAGGGACTTTCTAGAGAAAGGGCAGGTCAGGAGTAACCTTAACCGACGAGCGTGCATGAAAAGATTGATGAATGTAGATGAAGCGAAAGAAGTTTGCAAGGACCGTAGCAAGTGGAGGGATGTGATCTCTGCCTACCCCTCCGGGAAAGAGGCGTGACGTTATGTATGTATGTATGTAGGTTTATAAAACCGAGTCTCCAGCGCATAAACAAAACACGAAACATACCCCCGCGTGGCAGAGAGGGGAAGGGTTTCTCAAATATATCCATTCCCCTCTGCCACGCGGGGGGTAATTTTTCTGTAATCTTTGAGAGCAGGAGTCACGGCTTTATACTGTCAGCTTTAACTGCCTCCGTGGTCTAGTGGCTAGTGCCATGGGCTCCCGATCCGGAGGTCCTAGGTTCGATTCCCAGGGGGTAAAACACAAAGTTGATATTTGAGCATTTATCACTTTGTGATTTTTTCCCCAGTTTGGTTAGGACATTGCAGGCTGAATCACCTGATTGTCCGAAAAGAAAAAGATTTCGTGCTTCGGAGGGCACGTTAAGCCGTCGGTCCCGGTCGCTGTCTTGATAGTGGTCGTTACACAAAACCATGTCAGAGGCCTGATAGTTGTGCTACTAGGCGGTTTAAAAACTTTGACACCAGGGTTCATCGGGTCCATAGACTCGATACCCACTCGACAGAAGAAGACTATCAGCTTTGTATTTTGAATTATATCATACTGCAGTTGTCATGCTAAGATAAGTGACTGCTCATAGAAGTTGTATACTAGAAATCTTATTTTATATGAGCTGTCAGATATCTTCGGTATAAATTAACCAAAGTGTAAAATAAATCACTGCCATGCTGGCCTGGGAGCGAGAGAAAACATGAAATGTGCCAGCTGCATTTCCTCCCGGGCATGATGTAAAAACCAGCTAAGGGATCCGAGGGTTTCAGTATATTGTAATTTAGGCGATGGACTGACAACCTTTCATTACAGCAATATACCTACAAATCTATCATAAATAACCCTCAAAACTTTGTCAGACGTGGCGGAACGACCTTTGATTAGCTCGTTTACCTTTACCCCATTAGAGATAAAGATATGTTTAGAAAATATACATACATACATACATATAATCACGCCTTTATCCCTAATGGGGTAGGCAGAGCGCAAACGAGCCAAACAAAGGTCGTCCCGCCACGTCTGACAAAGTTTTGAGGGTTATTTAAGATAGCCTTGAATGTATATTGTTATAGTGATAGGTAGAAAATATCCTATTACTAAGGCGTTTCTTTATTTATTAAAATCAACATGGAGATTTGGACGAAGAGCATAAGAATCTCAAGGTCAAGCCGAACCAACCTGATGATGAAGAATTTCTGAAAGACAACAATCATATGGGCGAGGAAGATGATGGAGCCAAACATCAAGATATGAAGGTAAACTCGTTAGTTATTTGTACGTCTGCCTCTGGGGTTGTCAGTCTGAGCCTTCGGCATTCGATCTTGAGGTCCCGGGTTCGATTCCCGGCGGGGGACAACGATTTTGTTATGTCTTCTTCTTTTGCGATGTAGGTATCGTATCGAGTCTATCAACCCGATGTCAGAGTTTTGAAACCGCCTAGCAGTAAAGCTAATAGACCTCTATTATGATTTGTGCAACGACCACAATCAAAGACGGACTGGGATCGACGGCTTAACGTGCCCTACGAAGCAATATTTTTCTTCTAGACTAATAAGGTCTGCATTGTCCTAACCAAACTGGGGAAAATCTCACAAACTAATAAATTGACAAATATCAACTTTGTGTTCCTCTTCCTGGAAATCGCACCCAGGACCTCTCGATCGTGAGCCCATGGCTCTGACCACTAGATCACGAAGGTTTTGTTGTTTCTAGTTTGGTTAGAACATTGCTCACTGCTCATGCTAACCACTTGATTCTCTGAAAATAATAATAATAATAAAATTCTTTATTTAAGCAACAAATGGCTCACTGATTAGTAAAACACAAAAACCTTAACAAGTATGTTAGTAAAAATAATAATTATTAGAAACTACCTTAAATTAAACTTACTGAACTATAGTCTGTCAACGTCGTGCTTACCGCGCCTTAGGGGTACAGACGTGCGCGGGGACGCGGTAACGGGGGTGCGGGCGGTGAAGCGAAGGAGGGTTAGCGAGCACGACGCAATGTGTTCATGTTCGCAGTCGCCGCGTGCTACCGCGTCCCCGCCAACGTCTGTACCACTAGGGCGCGGTAAGCACGACGTTGACAGACTATAGCACCCTACCTCTAACCAGAACGGTCACAAAATGTCTGGTCATCAGCGAGTCCAGCTTCATTGCAAACACCTTTAGAATGCTGTTGGAACTTAACCGTAGTCTAGTTAAGGGAGATGCAGTCTTCTTTCTTAATATTGCTTAAAAAACGTCCACTCTCGCTACTGCAAACATAGTGGATGCACTGCAAAACCGCGGCAGTCCCAAGGAAAAAAAAAGAGAGAAACTTAAGATGCTTCCATGATTGCTTCCATGCTGGCCTGGGAGCGAGAGAAAAACATAGAATGTGCCAGCTGCATTTCCTCCCGGGCATGTTGTAAAAACCAGCTAAGAGATCCGAGGGTTTCAGTATATTGTAATTTAGGCGATTGGCTGACATCCTGTCACTACAGCAATATACTTACAAATCTATCTTAAATAACCCTCAAAACTTTGTCGGACGTGGCGGAACGACCCTTGTTTGGGTCGGTTACGCTCTACCTACCCCATTAGGGTTAAAAGGCGTGATTATATGTATGTATGTAAAAGTAAGATGACCCATGCAGTAGGTTTGGTATGTCAATAATCGGTCCTGCGAATGATTTCTCTCTGATCATTTCATCGGTCAGTTCATTCCTCCCGCCGATTTTCGGTGATGGCGGCTAATCTCCCGGAGATCGGCCAAATGCGCAGAACTAGTTTTTAGTGCCCAAGTGTTTGCGCTACCACATTTGCGGTCTCTATTACATAAATCTCTTATTCTGAAGGGACAGATTGACTGACACGACCAGACATAAATCAGGCGCAGGACCGAGTAATTGCATGCCCATCCGACAGCGTAGATCATCTTGAGTTTTCGGACAATCAGGTGATCAGATTAGATTAGATTTATTTATTTCATACAATCAATTTCATAATTACATTACCATAATAATAAAAATATCCGAGGATAATATGATCGTCAATAAAACTAATTATACAAATATGTCAAATAAAAGTAAAATAAATAAAAGTTTAATAAAATGTCTAAAAGAAAATAAATATAAAATGTCAATTTGTAAATAAAAGCTAATTTAAACAATGTCAAACAAAAATTAATATCAACGATCAGCCTGCAATGTCCTAAACAAACTAGAAAGAACAAAACAAAGTCATAGCGCCCGCTGCGAATCGAACCCGGGACCTCCGGATCGAAAGCCCATGGCTCAGACCGCTAGAATTCAAGAAATAGAGAGGACACTGAAAAAGCATTTGCCAAGTTTGTCGTGCTCTTGAACTTATCTAAACTCTTATTTATTCAGGAAACTCTCCCAGATGACAATCTACACAACATTGCTCGATCTGCCGTGATGATGGCAGCCCAGGAGTCTGATGAAGGTGGAATGGACGCGAGACTTCGATCCATTGACTTCTTGGACCTCAATAGGAAATGGAGTGATGACTTCCGACGGCAGAATAATGAGAAGAGTGGTCGTCGGCGGATGTACATTAATTATTAAAGAAGTTTACCTATCCTACTATAACAAAATAATGGGTTCAATTCTAGATACCACCCGCTAAAACTAACTGAAAATGAAAAAGGACAGGCGATTTATACTCTATGGTTTTACACTTTGTCCGCTAGACATTGACACGCTTTTACACGTTTCCCCAGTATTTCTCTCAATTTTATCCGCCGTCATATGGTATAGCGGATAAAATTGACAGATAAAGCGATGCATAAAACCACCGACTTTAAATCAGAAACCGGAGAGAATAGATCTCCTGTCCTTTTCCAATGTTTTTAGTCTAAAAGTGAAAAATAAATTTTAGTTTTAGCCGGCAAATCTAGAATCAAGCCTAATAATGCTTCTTTATATTTTATCCTTTTTCTGGACTGGACGTAATCATAGTGACGGCGATAAATAAAAACCGTAAATAATTCCGGGAAATAAAAATGGAACAAATTACATAATTATAATTCGGTTGAACAAATACAAAACTAATTATTTACACTGGTTTACTCGTGGCGCATAGGAAATAAGTTTGTGATTTTCCGCAAGAGGGGACGTCCACGGCAACGGCACCGACACGGTATTGCCTGCGGTATCGTGGAAGAGATAATCACTACATAGTATAAAACAAAGTCGCTTTCTCTGTCCCTATATCCCTATGTATGCATAAATCTTTTAAACTACGCAACGGATTTTGATGCGGTTTCTTTTAATGGATAGAGTGATTCAAGAGAAAGGTTTATATGTATAATAGTTGCATAATATAGTAAAAAAACAATGATAATTTCCGTGCGAAGCCAGGCCGGGTCGCTAGTGTATGATAAATCAATGAAAATATATGGCACGCTTTTCCACTCGCCGGCAGGGCATTGATTTCCAATTTCCCTACAATATCGTCGCCAGCCTGTCATATTGTGTTTAGTGTACTCACCTAGCATACGCGTGTGTGTGTGCGCTTAGAGTGAAACTACCCCTAGGTGTGGCGCTAGTGTCGTCATGACATGACACTTTGGAGCCAAAAATTGACACTTAGTTTAGTTTATTAATCTCACAATGCAGGTTTCACAATTAAATTACATTACAATCAATAGAATAATGTTCTCCGTAAAGTGTACAATATAAATTCAGTTAATATGTCAAATAGTAAATTAAATTAAAATAAAAACATCAATAATTTATACAAATTAACATTTCAATATTCATGTCAATAGTCTTATTACAAAATACATAGCAATTATTACTTTAATTCGTATTAAAAACTAGCGACCCGCCCCGACATCGCACGGAAATTATCAATGTTTCTCTACTATAAAATGCATGTATTATACATATAAACTTTCCCCTTGAATCACTCTATCCATTAAAAGAAACCGCATCAAAATCCGTTGCGTAGTTTTAAAGATTTATGTATACATAGGGACAGCGAAAGCGACTTTGTTTTTACTATGTAGTAATGATTACCATCCAAATACTCTGTTACAGAGTAAAATACTGTTCCTAATAAAAGGTTCCTTAATCGACGTCTAAATGCTTCGTTACATGTTTCATTTTGCAAGTCTAGCGGTAGTTTATCATACAACGACGGACCAATCACACGCGGGTTTCGCTCAGCGAGCGCCAATCGGTGCTGGACGGGAGGTAGTCGTCCTGTTCGTCGCAAGATTCTGGTTCCCGCGCTTTCTCGTTCAAAGACAAGTTTTTATGAACAAATGTAATAACCTCAAATATGAAATGTGAATGGGTCTTTATTTTATGTTCGGGAAACAATTTGCGACATGAGTGTCTTGTTTTATTCCCGGCTATTACGCGCAGTGCACGTTTTTGTTATATAAGAACGCGGTGTGAGTCCGTCGAATTTCCCCATAGTAATGTTCCATAAACCATAAGTGAGTGGAAGTATGCTTGCTTAAGGGCGAAAGGTGTTATAAGACCTTTTATTTGGCGGAGCGCATAGACAGCGCTACTCAACCTTTCACATAAAACCTCTACATGGCCCTTCCAGTCGCGGGTCGAAGTCCGAGGTGACCCCGAGGAACCTACACTGATTACAGAACGGCATTGGACTGCGAACTTTGATAGATTGCGGTAAGTTTACTGATTTCCCTAAAAATACTATCAAACACATTTGATTTATTAACGTTTAGTACCAGTCCGTTAGCAGAGAAAGTAGCTTGGATTTTGAGCTGGGACTTCAGGTGAGTTTTAATCCAATAATTGCTGGATCTTTATAATCTCACCGTTCTGTAGAGTCAACATTAGAGCCTCTTGTGATTAAATCACTGTAAAGCATTCATCAAGTTTTGTGCTCATGTTCACTAGTGTAGTTTCAAGTTTTGAAATAACGTCCTTAGTAACGCCCTTTTTCCCTTTGTTCGCCATTTTCATTTGTAGAACAATAATAATATGTGTCGGCAATAAATTGTAACATAAATAGTTTGATTTAATTCAATCGTTATTAATTATTAATAAATATAATTTAAAAACACATACATACATACTATCACGCCTGTATCCCTAATGGGGTAGGCAGAGCGTCAACGACCCAAACAAAGGTCGTTCCTCCACGTCTGGCAAGTTTTGAGGGTTGTTTAGAAAGAACTGTAAATACTAGCTGTAGTGACAGGTTGTCAGCCCATCGCCTAAATTACAATATACCCTCGAATCCCTTAGCTGATTTTTACAGCATGCCCGGGAGGAGATGCAGCTGGCACATTCTACGTTATTCTATCGCTCCCAGTCCAGCATGGAAGCTTTAAAAAACACGAGAGCTCTAAATTTAATCCTAAGCTAGCAGCGCCATCTAGCGGACTTTGAAGCCTGGTAATGCATCTCCGTGGCTATTTTGGTTGCCTAACTTAGCTGAACGTACTGAATGTATTAAAACCATTCTCTTACCACTAGTGGCACTGGGAACATGTAAAAATAAGTTCAATTTTCACCACGAGTATTATTATCTGGCGAGCACACTAGATAATAATAATAATAATAAATTTCTTTATTTGTAACATGTACAAAGTCTTACAATCAATAGTAACCCTGAAGCCTGCGGTAGTATACACTGTGTTACAGACTTCAGTAATTCCTCAACTCATATACAAAAAGTTTGTGAACATGTTAGCGTAAAGAATGCTATAAAACTTAAAAAAAAACTAAAGCAGAATATACTTAAATTAATTATACAATATAAAAAGGGAAATCTAAATACTCCGTACTAATGTGTGTGTTTGTGTGTTAGTAATAAAATAAATAAATAAATGAAAAGTGACAGAAATCTATAATGACGATACCGTCGACGATAATACCGTCCAGTGGGAAAACAGTATCGTGACGATATCGTTATCGTGCCATTGCCTTTCAGTCAAGTGGAAAAACAGTCACAGGGTGAAGTAGAAGTCACATAATTTTTGACTTTTGAAATCAATATACTTACCTAAATAAAAGTAAATGCCAGAATAATGTTCATTGCGTATAATCACCACATGACCTGAATTATTTATTATTTTATTTTATTAAGTTGAGTTAGGAGCTGAGCTGAACTGAAAAACTCCATTTGTCACCTGTAGACTGAAAACATTGGAAAAGGAAAGGAGATCTATTATATCCGGTTTTTGATTTTTAGTCGGTGGTTTAATACGTTATCTATCATTTTATCCGCCGCCATAAGATATGGCGGATAAAAGTATTTCTGACAATTTTTTCCCTAGGGAAACGAGCAAAAGCCTGTCAAAATCTAGCCGACAAATTGTTAAATCATAGAGTATAATCGCCTGTCCATTTTCATATATTTTTTTTAAAGTGACAGATAGATTTTAACTTTAGTTTTAGCCGGTGGTATCTAGAATCCAGACCAATAACATTTCTTCTGCTTACAGAGCTGTGCATCAAGCAACGAAAGCTTTCAAAAAAGATACAAGGCATCTGAAAGTAAAGGGCGAGATTTCCAGGATATATCCATATTTTAGGAGATTTGCCACTTCTTCCATGCTGGACTGGGATCGAGAGAAAAACATAGAATGTGCCAGCTGCATTTCCTCCCGGGCATGCTGTAAAAACCAGCTAAGGGATCTAAGGGGTTTCAGTATATTGCAATTTAGGCGATGGGCTGACAACCTGTCACTACAGCAATATACATACAAATCTATCTCAAATAACCCTCAAAACTTTGTCAGACGTGGCGGAACGACCTTTGTTTAGGTCGTTTCCGCTCTGCCTACCCCATTAGGGATAAAGGCGTGATTATATGTATGTATGTATGTATGCCACTTTACCACCAGATACTGGCATTATCAATTCAGAGCCCGATGGTGTAGTGGATAGGGCCGCTGCCTTCTGAGCGGGAGGTCGTGGTTCGAATCCCACCACGTACCAATGTGTTTTTCGGTTTTCGAATTTCATATGTACGTTTATTCGGCGCTTTTCCGTGCTTCGGAAGGCACGTTAAGCCGTTGGTCCCGGTTAATATCGTTTAATACCATAGATATTAGTCGTTAAGCCATGACAGGCCAATGCTAAGCATTGGCGGCTTGAAAACTCTGACCTTATCTAGGATTGGGTCTGGTTTCCCTGCTGGGTTGCGGAGGTCAGATAGCAGTCGCTTTGTGTAAAAACCAGTACCCTCGTTCAATCCCCTAGATTAGGTAGCCGACCCCGAAAGATACGGGATAAGGCTAGGCAGGCAGTCAGTAGTTAAAATATACAAAAAAAACACATTAGATATTAAAATTTATTCATAAAAGTCTTAGCGTACATGTTTTGTATAAAAAGTACAAAATTGGTTACGAATAAAAAACGAACCGTAAAATAATAATTTCTTATCAAACATTCACTTTTTGATAACATTTTTACATGATTACGTTTGTATTTATTTAAATTTTGAATTACAAATTACTTGAATTTGTTACGTTAATAATAATAAATTATATAAAACTCCTACAAACATACTAAATATAACTACATACTAATATTATATGAGATTATATGAAATTGACACGGAAAATGTACTAATCATTACTAACTACGAGTATAAATGCATATTGATCAATTTATCGATTTTCTTAAAGTTTAAAATAATTCTGTCATAGCCTTACAGCATTCCACTTTATTCTCATTCTAGGGAAACCATTTTGAAACTAATAAAGAATCTTTGCCTCACTTTTTTAATTAATTACAAAAAATGCGGATACATATTCTAATTATCTAGATTTTCTAACCTATCTAGGTTATTTTCCACTTATTTTCTAAACTTAAACAGTACCTATGCTGTGAATTCCTAAACTAAATCTAGTACTATCCTAAGATCAGTTTTACTGACTAAATCATAATTATAAATATATTAGACCTAATTTTTAATTATAGTATAATTAATTATAGTGTAATTAATTTTAAAAAATACAGTAAATTATATTGTTGTGCTGATTTAATCCAATGTCTAATAATATTTAATATGAATTATTAAGATGATACATCCAAAAATATGGGTTCTTAAAAGTAAAAGATCTCAAGAACTATGGGGATTAGGATTTTTATTTTTAGGTATGTTTATCTCGAAGATATAAGCTAACGACCACCAAGACAAAAACACGATTGAATAAAATTTTCTCGATAGAATAAAAATTCAAAGATGGTCTGTTTAAAAAACCAAAACGATTACTATTCCAACACAGTATTTTATAATAAAGTGAAACCTAGATTTAATTCAAGATACTAATATTACCTAATGATTGAGAAAGATTTTTTTGGATTAGTTTAGTAGTTTTCTTATAATTAATTAAAATCTATTTGGCGTAAGCATCGTTCAATCTACTTTGTACCGGGCGCATCCGTCTCTTTCATGACACTAGAATATAGATAAGCGCTGTCACTTTCTTTTCACTTCAGTCGTCCGTGACCTTTGCCGAGAGCAGACGCGCGCTTCATTGTTTCGGCATCTCCAACTCGTATCAGAATTTTTAATAGCTGTGTTAATAATTAAATTAGTATTGCTGTACATAAAGAAAGAAGTATTTGGTTTTTTATGAGGTTAAGGACATACAGAAACGTGACACAATGGCAAATAAAAGAAATAAACCCGCGCCAGGAAAAAAGCGCGAAATACTAAAAAGAAAACGCAAACATGCAAGCGTGCTATGAGAGAAGCAACAAAAAGTAAAAAGTAAGTACCTACGACAACTTTCCTTTTATATTCATCATCAGCCACAACAGTCCACTGCTGGACATGGGCCTCCCCAACAGTTGGGGGTATATACCATACTCACCACGCTTGGCAGGCGGGTTGGTGAGCGCAGTAGGAGTTATAAATTCGCAGGGAACGCTGCTGCCCATTCCCTGGATTTATCCTTTCGTCGCCTCTTACGACACCCTCGGGAAGATATGGGGTCATGCTGTTCTAACCCGGCACCACACAGACCTTTTATAAATTATTATTTTATAAATAAATACTGCCTGCGTACTTGAAATATATTGACATGCAGTTTTATAGTACAGGAGCCAAGCGTTGGTAATCGCTTTGGTATAATTATTTACTCACCAATGTCAATTTTATACAGGGTGTAAATGACATCGTAACGAATAATACTGCCAAAATAAATAAATACTGCCTGCGTACTTGAAAAATGATATTTTTGTATAAATATAATTATAATTATTATAAATTATAAATGTTGACATGCATTCTTATAGTACAGGGGCCAAGCGTTGGTAATCGCTTTGGTATAAATACTCGCACCAATGTCGATTTTATACATATACAGGGTGTAAATGACATCGTAACGAATACTTCAGCACTTTTCAAATATAGTCATGTACTACGGTGTAAATTTTATTTTTCAGATCCAAAATGTCGTCATCACAAACAAATTACTGCAGTCATGACATTGAAGGAAACCCTAAAGACACAGAAAAATATGTAGACATGCAACCTTGCTCTTCATTTGATGGCCAAGAAAGGTAAGAAATCTTAGTAGCCGATAATTCTTACAAACAGATAGCAAATGAATAATTTAGTTTTAGTGGGCCATCGTGGTTTTTTTTATAGTACAGGAGCCAAGCGTTGGTAATGGCTTTGGTATAATTACTCACCAATGTCGATTTTATACGTATACAGGGTGTAAATGATAAAGTAATACTTGGGCGCTTTTCCAATATAAATAAATAAATACTGCCTGCATACCTATCGGTCATGTATTATCATGTGTTACGTGTAAATTTTATTTTTCAGATCTGAAATGTCGTCGTCACAAACAAATTACTTCAGTCATGACAAAGGAAACCCCAATGACACAATAAAATATGTTGACATGCAGTCTTGCTCTTTATTTGATGACCAAGAAAGGTAAGACATCTTGGTAGCCGATCATTCTTACAAACAGATAGCCAATAAATAATTAAGTTTTAGTGCTTCATCGTGATTTTTACGCTCCGATATAATATATTATGCAAGCACTCAGTTCTTCCTTTACATTAAAAATAATAATTTTGATATCTACCGTGTGTAATCTTTAAAATATATCTTTTTGTTTCAGAACAATCTTGAAAGCTAATGTACATTCAGACGCTACCGAGAAAACCTCACCAATTCCTTTTAATATAGCAGTTGATAATGTAAATATTGTTTTTGTGGTTGCTACTACACAAAACTTATTTTCGTTAAATTAAAATTTTTTGTTCGTTTCAGACTGTAACGCTCAAGAAACACGAGATCGATGGTCACAGAATAATAGATGTTAATTTTTTTAAAGAAATTATTAATTATTCTGGGCATAATTCTTTATTTAACTGTGGACTTCATTCGATGTCAATTGAGGCAGAAGTACAAAAAGGTTTAACATCTACATTTACACTACATTGCAATATGTGCAATCAAGATTTTAAAATCAATAATTCGAATGAAAATTTAAATAAAAATGCCGTGGCTGGTGTAATGGCAGCAGGATGTGGTCACGCTCATTTAAAACAAATAACAGCTGCATTGGATATGCCAATCATGTCAGAAAGTAAATATAGAGTTTCACAAGATGAAGTTTGTGATGAGTGGGAAGTGACATCTTGGAAAGAAATGAAAAAAGCCGGCGATCGTGAACGGAAAGCTGCACTCGAAGAAGGAAATGTTGACAAAGATGGTATTCAAATAATTGATGTCGTTTTAGATGGTTCTTGGTGTAAAAGATCCTTCAGAACCTATTATTCCGCATTATCAGGCACTGCTGCTATTATTGGAAGACGATTTTTTTATTTATTTATCGATGAAAATTATCCATTTTTAGGGGCAACCCCTGACGGAATTGCCGATGACATGCTTGTTGAAGTAAAGTGCCCTATTGCACCATACAAAACAGGAATAGACACAGCTATTTCCGAGGGCAAAATGCATTTCTGGAAAAAAGATAAAAAAACAGGTGCAATTCATGTTAACCAAAAGTCAGATTGGTTCATGCAAGCACAGGGCCAAATGCACATATGCAAATATTCCAAATGTTTATTAGCTGTATGGTACGGCGAGAATAAGCTAAAAATTGAAGTATTAGAAAAGAATGATCAGTTTTGGAGTGAGAAAATGGAGCCAAAATTGCTTTCTTTTTATTTTGATTGTCTTTTACCGGAGCTTGTTGATCCCCTTGGGTGACGGGGCCCAAGAAATTTGAAGATCCGGGATCCTGTTTATGTCAAAATTCAGAAAGCAGGTGAAGGTAAAGAAAATCAAGACCAAGGAGACTCAAATCATCATAATATGTCTGAAACTGTTGAAACTGTAGTTACATTTTCAAAATTGTAATTTATATCTATTCATTATTTTGTTACTATTTTTTTAAACAAATTATAGATGCTTTGTCTAGTATGTATCTAGTTAATCTGAAAAGAAAGTACTTTGATTAATGATAATTATGATAAAAATAAATGAAAATAAAAAAGCATTTATTTTAGATAACATACACCTATATTTCTTACTAAACAAGCAGTCACTTCTAATAATAAAAATATTTAGAAGTCAAAAATAGTTTCATTCAGCTACTGCCCTATCTAGCTGCCCTTCTCCGTCGCCCTTAGCCGTCACTCCTCACCGTCGTCCTTCGCTGTCGCCCTTTGCCGTCGCCTCTCGCCGTCGCCCTTTGCCGTCGCCTCTCGCCGTCGCCCTTTGCCGTCGCCTCTTGCCGTCACCCTTCGCCGTCGCCCCTCGACGTCGCCCCTCGCCGTCACCCTTCGCCGTCGCCTCTCGCTGTCGCTCTTCGCCGTCGCCTCTCGCCGTCGCCCTTCGCTGTCGCTTCTCGCCGTCGCCCTTCGCCGTCGCCCTTCGCCGTCGCCCCTCGCCGTCGCCTCTCGCTGTCTCCCTTCGCCGTCGCCCTTCGCTGTCGCTTCTCGCCGTCGCCCTTCGCCGTTGCCCCTCGCCGTCACCCTTCGCCGTCGCCTCTCGCTGTCGCCCTTCGCCGTCGCCTCTCGCCGTCGCCCTTCGCCGTCGCCCTTCGCCGTTGCCCCTCGCCGTCGCCTTTCGCCGTCACCAGTCGCTGTCGCCCTTCGCCGTCGCCTCTCGCTGTCAACCTTCGCCGTCGCCCCTCGCCGTCGCCCCTCGCCGTCGCCCCTCGCCGTCGCCCCTCGCCGTCGCCCCTCGCCGTCGCCCCTCGCCGTCGCCCCTCGCTGTCGCTCTTCGCCGCCGCCCCTCACCGTCTCTCTGTCACTGTCTCACTCGATGAAACAATTTCACTGACCGCCTTACTCTCGGACTATGTCGGGTGTAAATGTCATCGTAACGAATACTTGGGGGTGGTAAATTAGACCATGATTCTGAGTAGATTAGATACCAAGAAATATGTATAAGATCGACATTGGTGAGTAATTATACCAAAGCCATTACCAACGCTTGGCTCCTGTACCATAAAACTACAGGTTAACATATTTAAAGTACACAGGCACTTATTATTAATAAAATAATGTCATTTACACCCTTATTTAAGGAAGTAGTTTTTTATACAGTGCTTTATGGTAAAAATCTTTTCAACTCAGACCACGAATTCAGTTTTCTTTCGTATCTTATTTTTATAATTAAAAAAAATGTTTGTTATGTCACTATTATTTTACTCACTTACGAATACTTAGTAAGTACTACTTACCTTTATTTAGCTGTAACTGACAGTTGTAGCATTGGTTGTACCTATTTTATAAGTAAAAGAACAACCTTGACTGCCGTGCATAATTTAAATTTCGCGCGCGTTTACGCTACGTAAACGCATAGAGGGGGGCGCCCCGCAAACGAGACTGGCTCCGCCCATTACGAATCGGATAATTTTGGATGTATCCTCTTAACTATAAAAGTATAGGAACAAAACTAGAATTTTTCAAGGTATGAGATCAATGTGGCTCTCGTACATACGTACAGTATGAGGTCGTTAACATTGAACATCGGCTACGTAGTTATATATTGCCTTTGGCACTCGTACAAAGTCTGTTTGATGTGCAACATTATCTGCCCCTTATTGTACAACTCTGTAAGAAAATGTCGTTTTCTCGAAAAGCAAAAGAAGTTTTTTTTTTAAATATGTATCATATTCTAACAATAAACCTATAAATGCATCATCTGGTATCACTAATAATATACAATTTTAATTTATATTCGACAGTCGCAGTAATTTTCAGTTTTTTGTCGTGTCTAGTACTGTCACTTTCTAAAATTTGAATAAAATACACACATACATACATATAATCACGCTTTTATCCCTAATGGGGTAAGCAGAGCACAAACACAGGTCGTTCCACCACGACTGACAAAGTTTTGAGGGTTATTTAAGATGGAATTGTAGGTATATTGCTGTAGTGACATGTTGTCAGCCCATCGCCTTAATTACAATATTCTGAAACCCTCGGATCCCTAAGCTGGTTTTTACAGCGTGCCCGGGAGGAAATGCAGCTGGCATATACTATGTTTTTCTGTCGCTCCCAGTCCAGCATGGAAGAAATAAAATTAATTTAATAAAATGGTGACAGAAAATCAATAGCTGATTTGATCTCGTCTACTTCCACTGTGTCAATGTTAAAATCACCTGCTAATTTTCTGTCTTCTACTTTATTCAAATTTTGGAAAGTGACAGGAATAGGCTTTAGTTAAGTTGTGTGTACTACTACCAAATAAGCGCCATAATTTGACGTTTTGAGCCGTATATTCTAAAGCCGAAAGCTTCCAGTGCATAAACAAAACACGAAACATACATACCCCTGCGGAATCCTCAAGGAATTGAGGTCGCACCGAGAAGTCTGTGAAAACCCCAGGAGAATTCTGAACTTCTGGAAGGAGCTGGGCTGGTTGGAAAAAACCAGTCAACCCTGCACGCACAACGGACCAAATTAAGAGTCTAATTGCGGATACAGGAGCCCCATAACATAACATACCCTGCGGGGCAGAGGTTTCAAACATTTCCTTCCCCTCTCTGCCCCGCGGGGGTTTGCTTCGTGTTTTGTTTGTTAGTAGGAGCCACGGCTTTAGATATTCTATGACTGTACTATATCTTGGACAACCGAATTAATTACATCTAATTTTATTTCTAGAACCTTAAGGACGTCAAAATTACTATAAATTTCGGACGATTTATACTCACAAAAATCTTATCACTACTAAAAAAGTCTTGCAAGAATAGAGACATTAATTTATACGTATTTATCAGAAATATTGTTATCCAATGTAGAATGGAATTTGTTGTAATTTTTAGGGTATGTCTTTGACCATTTGGATATTGTGTATTGTGCGAAAAACACATTTTAAGCAAGACATTTTTACGAAAAGGACATTTTGCATTAATGATATTGTGCAGAAAAGTGATTTTGCTAAAATTACACTGTGAGAATATGAAATTATGAGCAGTTATAAAATTAAATTTACAGTCCCATTAGAAATTGAATGTGTAAATTTTAAAATCTCTATTCTTTTAGACGGCTTAAATGCGTTAAATACAAATAATAAATCTAAATATCAGTCTTAATATCTATTCTCTATTTACATTATGGCAGTTTCATTTAGCTTTAGTTTTCACTTATACACGACTATTTTTATTTTATTACAGTAAAGGACCGTTAATATTGCACGCCTAAGTGAGGCTTTGTAGAGCGTTATCTCTATCGCAGTTTTACAAAGACTGGCAAACGTCATTGTCCCTTTCCAAGACCCCTGCAATATTAACGGCCCCGTGTTTTAATTTGGTGTCAGAAAAATATATGACCTGATGAGCTCTTTAAAAAACAAAAAATATATAAATGCAACAAAAACTAATTTATTAGCATCTGGATTTCACCTTAATAAGTCTAATCTAAAGCATACATAATTATATTCTAGCCTAAGATTAAGACCTAAGATTCTAGCTGTAATAAATATTTCGTGTTTCATTAAGACCCTATATTTTTCTGACACCATACCTTTATAAAAAAGTTAAAAAGCTATTTTACAAAATGCGTTACAGTCATAATATCATGGATAATTTATATTAAAATACTTATATATATATTTAATTAGCTGTCAAATTTATTTTATTGGTGATGTTGTTTCAAAACAGCGAATTTAATTAATTTGAATTTGTTATATTATTTTTATATGTCGAAATTTTCAACATGTTCATGGCAAATTAGAATTATTATTGTATTTAAATAATCTCATGTTTGGATTGGATAAGCCATAAGATGGTTTTAATTTAAAAACACCACCATATTATAATTATCGTTTAATACAATGGTCCTTATAGATTAGGCATCTAAACTAAACTCAGTTACAAATATAAATGCATCGAAATGGCTATAATTATAAGTAGTAAATCGTAGTCTTTTAAATTTGAGTATAAAATGTGTAATTTTTTTTAATACACTGAGCTTGTGGTGTCTTAAAACAAGCTATTTTTAATGCTATAGTTAGAGCCATGTCAGAAAAAAAAACCTGTTGGTAGTTGTTCAGTGTCGTTGACTGAGCAACCCCTATCAGTTTGCGGAACGCTGTCTTTTACACCGGATATACCGTCTCAATAATAACATGCTCGCTCAATATTGTTTTAACTACTTGTCAATAGATGGCGCTGATGTCTTGATATTGTTAGTACAGCTACTGGACAATAGATGGCGCTACTAACACCTTAGTCCTAGATTTATACCATTAGGCCTCTTCTACTTTTTCCTGTGACTTCTGTGATTTGCCATCTGAAGTAATATCTTGCAATATGGAGCTCACTTCTTCAGATATTTCTGTGAACTGAGGGCGGGAGGCGGGGGACTTGCTCCAACAACGTTTCTGCAGAAAAATCATACATAATTAGAAACTGCATGGTCTAGTGTGAGTTCGATTCCCAGGAAGGAACAAAAGGTTCATATTTGTGAGGTTTCACCCAATTTTCTAAAGACAATGCAGGCTGATTGTCCTAATTGTTATAAAAAATATTTCCGTCCTTCAGAAGGCACGTATTAGACAAACCATGTCGGAGGCCTATTAGCTATGTAGTTATGCGGTTTAAAAATTCTGACACTGTGGTACAGATCGTACGTCGACTCGAAAAACCTACACAATAAAAAGATGGGCGTATTCAGATTTGAAGTAAATAATACTTACAACACTTCAAGTCAGCTCATCCCTCTGACATAGACTCAAACTTTGTCAGACGTGGCAAAAACACTCCATTTATTAGGTCGTCGATGCTCTGTCTACCCAAAAAAGATTGGAAGTGTGACTATATGAATGTAATAAGTAATAATACATACATACATACATAAATCACGCCTTTATCCCTTACGGCGTAGGCAGAGCGTTTAACGCCTTGTAAAAGGCGCTTTCGCCACGTCTGACAAAAATTGAGGACAATTTTAGATTGTAATATGTAATGCTTTAGTGACAGGTTGTCAACCCATCGCCTAAATTACAATACACTGTAAAACTCGAGTCCCTTTTGCTGACTTCAACAGCATGCCCGGGAGGAAGGGCAGCTGGAACATTCTATGTTTTTCTACCTCTCCCAGTCCAGCATGGAAGAATAAGTAATAATACATACATATAAACACGCCTTTATCCCTAATGGGGTAAGCAGAGTACAAACGACCCAAACAAAGGTCGTTCCGCCACGTCCGACAAAGCTTTGAGGGTTATTTTAAGTTAGATTTGTAGGTATATTGCTGTAGTGACAGGTTGTCAGCCCATCGTCTAAATTACAATATACTGAAACCCTCGGATCCCTTAGCTGGTTTTTACAGCATGCCCGGGAGGAAATGCAGCTGGCACATTCTTGTTTTTCTCTTGCTCCAGGCCAGCATGGAAGATTAGCCAGCTGTTTATTGTACACATGGGAAGAATGGGATGGGCTTTACGCTCTGCCTACCCCATTAGGGATAAAGGCTTGACTATACGTATGTATGTAGCATGGCGCACGTCCATGAGTGAAATAAAATATCTGAAAATAATAATAAAAAGGCCTCTGCGCTGTTGGCTTTGGCCCCACGTATGCCTCAAAGCACCGGGTCCCTGTGGGCCCGGGATACTGAAAAGTATACCAACATAATAATACTTACAAGTAGCTCGGCTAGTCGCTCTGGCATAGACTCAGGGATGAACCACTCGAGTGATCCGTTCTTGAGTCTCTCTAGCACTGAGTTGTCGTTCAACTTGGCAAATGGTAGTTCCGCTTTTGTGTAGATCTGGAATAATATTTCAATTTTATACATACAACACTATTGAACTCAGTCTTAAACTACTATAAATGGTAAAATTATGGAAGATTCACTTCAAATTGAAATTAGAAGACAGTTATGTAAGATGGAGTCAAAATTATGTAAATAAATTATAAATTACATTTGGTCAAATATTTCATTGATTTGGTCAAAAGTGTGTTGGCGTGATTCTAAGTGTGTTAGTTTAGGTCAAAGGTGTGTTAGCTTGGGTCAAAAATGTGTGAGCGTGGTTCAAAGTGTATGCTAACTTAGCATATCAAATGTAGAGTAAATTTTTACTTGCGACTGACACTCATTGAATTATCACTGGCATCAATTCTAGCAAACGCATTTCTTAGCTAACTTAATATTAGCGCTGGCACCTTCTTAAACTTGTAAAAATTAAAGACTTGACCAAAAATACGAAAAAGTTTAAAAATCATGTTGTATGGTGATGAGAGCCTGATGGTGTAGTGGATAGGGCCGCTGCCTCCTGAGCGGGAGATCGTGGTTCGAATCCCACCACGTACCAATGTGTTTTTCTATTTTCGAATTTCATATGTACGTTTATTCGGTGCTTTATCCGTGCTGCGGAAGGCATGTTAAGCTGTTGGTCCCGGTTAATATCGTTTAATACTGTAGATATTAGTCTTTAAGCCATGTCAGAGGCCAGTGCTAAGCATTGGCGGCTTGAAGCTCTGACCTAATCTACGATTGGGTCTGGTTTCGCTTCTGGGTTGCGGAGGTCAGATGGCAGTCGCTCTGTGTAAAAACCAGTACCCTCGTTCAATCCCCTAGATTAGGTAGCCGACCCCGTGTGACACGGGATAAGGCTAGGGAGATGATGATGACGAACGGGGTGCTGAGTTCTATGGCAGGAGCTATTGAAAGTGCGAGATGATGTTTGACTCTGATCTATTAGCTATAATTATTATGTTTTATATAATACATACATACATACATATAATCACGCCTTTATCCCTAATGGGGTAGGCAGAGCGTAAACGACCTTTGTTTACAAAGGTCGTTTCTCCACGTCTGACAAGCTTTTGAGGGTTATTTATGATATATTTGTAGGTATATTGCCATAGTGACAGGTTGTTAGCCTATCGCCTAAATTGCAATATACTGAAACCCTCGGATCCCTTAGCTGATTCTTACAGCATATCCGGGAGGAAATGCAGCTGGCACATTCTATGTTTTTCTCTCGCTCCCAGGCCAGCATGGAAGTAATATATAAAAGTTTGTAATACACACAGTGACAAAAATATCTCAGTATTCTATGCGTGTGAGTTACAAGCTCAGCATGTCACGCAGTCATCATCTCCCTAGCCTTATCCCGTATCTTACGGGGTCGGCTACCTAATCCAGGTGATTGAACTAGGGTACTGGTTTTTACACAGAGCGACTGCCATCTGACCTCCGCAACCCAGAAGGGAAACCAGACCCAATCCTAGATTAGGTCAGAGCTTCAAGCCGCCAATGCTTAGCACTGGCCTCTGACATGGCTTAACGACTAATATCTACAGTATTAAACGATATTAACCGGGACCAACGGCTTAACGTGTCACGCAGTATTGGTAATAATTAATTAATCACAGTATTGGCCTGATAGTTGTGCTACTAGGCGGTTTAAAAACTCTGACACCAGGGTTCATCGGGTCGATAAACTCGATACCCACTCGACAGAAGAAGATAATAATTACGTAGTAACCAAATAAATAACCTGCGCGACACGCTGACATAGATTACTGATACGCCGGCGGCGGGCGCATGCTGACTAAGGGCTCGTATTTATGAAGCGATAACAAACTTGAGAGCAATATTAAGTATGGATTTGACAGGCCAGTTTGTACTGAAATGAGATTTCTGATACAAACTCAAACTCGCTGTCAGTCTCAAGTGCTGATTATAAATACGGGCCTAAGATGTTTGGGTTAGCCCAAACAGGGAAGACGTGAGCAAGTTAAGGTAATTTATTTATTTAACTATTTATTGCACTCATAAACATACATAGGACACAAATATAAAAAAAAACAATAGCACAACAGGTACAGCTTATCTCTAAAATGAAATCTCTTCCAGCTGACCTACGGTAGTGAGAGTGCGTAAGTATTTATGTTTTATATGTTTCTTTTATCTATTACTAACATAATTTATCGTTAGACTAATTCCTAATAATTTTATTGCTCATAAACACTTTTGGTCTATTATAATTTATTTTGCATAGCACTCGGATCCACCACACAGGTAACAGCTGAAAATCAGTGTTTGCTCCTAGTGAGCAAAAATTACGCTGAGCTGTGCCTGATTTCTGCAGTACACACCTATATCATATATGTGTCCAAAATCCCTCATGTTTTACTGTATGATATTTTGTTTAATTTTGTAGTTGTGTATTGTGGAAATAAATGTTCTATCTATAGATAGATATCTATCATAAGTGAGGCAGATAAGTTTAGATTATACCTCCCAAATTGTGGCGGCAAACATGTAGACATCAGACTTCATAGAGTATTCTCCCTCCAACACGGCCTCGCCCGGCAACCAGCGCAGCGGGACAACCTGCAAATAACTTACATTTTGTAGCGATAGATGGCGCCACTACAAGAAACACAAGTCCTAAAACGCGGTATTACAGTTTTCTCTGCGTAATACATACATACATACATAAAATCACGCCTTTATCCCTTACGGGGTAGGCAGAGCGTTAAACGCCTCGTAAAAGGCGCTTTCGCCGCGTCTGACAAAAATTTAGGGCAATTTTAGATTGTAATATGTATTGCTTATGTGTAGTGACAGGTTGTCAGCCCGTCGCCTAAATTACAATACACTGTAACCCCCGAGTCCCTTTTGCTGTCTCCTACAGCATGCCCGGGAGGAAGGGCAGCTGGAACATTCTTTGTTTTTCTATCTCTCCCAGTCCAGCATGGAAGAAAGAAGAAAGAAGAAAGCGTAATACAGATATACAAGTTCCAAACATGAAGAATAGAACAAGAAAAAGAAGTAAGAGTACGTAAAGTAACGACAGGTTCAAACGCTGAATTTAATATTGATCTTTACATATCAAAGGTCATATGTAAATCACACTTTTGACTCAAACTGACACATTTTCTAACAAACCAAATCACACTTTTGACCTAAACTGCCTCCGTGGTCTAGTGGCTAGTGCCATGGACTCCTGATCCGGAGGTCCTGGGTTCGATTCCCAAGGGGGGCAACACAAAGTTGATATTTGAGAATTTATCACTTTGTGATTTTTTCCCCAAATTGGTTAGGACATTACAGGCTGAATCACCTGATTGTCCGAAAAAGAAAAAGATTTCGTGCTTCGGTGACCACGTTAAGCCGTCGGTCCCGGTCGCTGTCTTTGATAGTGGTCGTTACTCAAACCATGTCAGAGGCCTGATAGCTGTGCTTCTAGGCGGTTTAAAAACTCTGACACCAGGGTTCATCGGGTCGATAGACTCGATACCCACTCGACAGAAGAAGACCTAAACTAACACACTTTTGATCCAATTTGAGTCACTTTTTACCTAACATAATTTGAGACATTCATCGAAACCGAATGAATCAATACGAAGACTTTCTTTATCATCATTTTCTATTTTTAAGGTCATTTTCATTGATTGAAAACATCCGTTTTCGGGACACCGTTCCTTACTTACATACATATAATCACGCCAAAAGCTGAATTTAACATTGATCTTTACATATCACCTTTGATATCATCATCTCCCTAGCCTTGTCCCGTATCTCACGGGGTCGGCTTCCTATCTAGGGGATTGAACGAGGGTACTGGTTTTTACACAGAGCGACTGCCATCTGACCTCCGCAACCCAGAAGGGAAACCAGACCCAATCCTAGATTAGGTCAGAGTTTTCAAGCCGCCAATGCTTAGCACTGGCCTCTGTAAGGGCTTAACGACTAATATCTACGGTATTAAACGATATTAACCGGGACCAACGGCTTAACGTGCCTTCCGAAGCACGGAAAAAGCACCGAATAAACGTACATATGATATTCGAAAACCGAAAAACACATTGGTACGTGGTGGGGTTCGAACCACGACCTCCCGCTCAGAAGGCAGCGGCCCTATCCACTACACCATCGGGCTCCTCCGGGTTACTTTCCGTACTCTTCCTTCTTATTCTTCTTCTATTCTTCATGTTTGAAACTTGTATATCTGTATTACCATCCTTATGGTCAGAAATTAGTTGTTTTTATTTACCTGATCGTGAAGTTTGTAATACTCGTATGAGTCCGGGCCCCTCGTGAGAGCAGGGAACGACAACTTGAGATGCAGTTGCGACGTGATCACGCAGTTGCGCGCTGCTATGTCCCTGTAATCAATAAATACATGGTGGTAAGTAAGGAACGTTGTCCCGTCAATGAAAATGTCCGAAACTTATAAAGAAATTCTTCGTATTCGTCTTGATCCATTCGGTTTCGATGAATGTCACGCTCGCTTCGCTTTTGGGTCAAGAGTGTGTTGTCCCGTTTAATTGGGTCAAAAGTGTGTAATTTTGAGTTGAAACTGTATTAATTTGCGTCAAAAGTGCATTAACATGTCTTACCTATGACTAGTTCTCTTAGATCGGGTCAAAAGTGTGTTAGACTGGGTCAAAAGTGAGTTAAAATGGGTCAAAAATGTGTTAGGTTGGGTTAGGTTAGGTTAGGTTAGGTTAGGTTAGTAAAGTTCCTCTTTCGTCGAAGTTGTCAATACGATCGGACGTGCATACTTATCTCCTGTGCATAAGTGTTAAAATTTGCTCGGATAAAAATAATATTTTAACTGTTTCTGTTAGACCAGTGTACGTAGACCTATCGCTTACGGAAAATAACGCAGCCGTCGGTGTCTCGCACGATTGGTCATTGCGTGCGCGCAGTTGTTCATCGATCTATTCTGTGGGTATAACGAAAACGTTGTGTGTTGTTTTCACTGCGAGGACATTACAAACTGGTCGGGTTACCCTACCTTATCAGTGCAATATACTTATCGTGTTGGTGATACTTACCTACTGTGTTTACGTTTTTAATTGTAAATCAGCTGCACCAGTTACATCCTGTTCAAAACAATGGAAGATAAACATAATGAAAACTTGTCTGATCCCGAAATGTCAATATGTGTATCGGAAGAAGACAAACCTACTTCGCCGCCGTTTGATTATGTGTCTACACGTCCTCAAAAACAAATTACAACGACTGGATCGATTTGCGAGTCTGGAAATCAACTAAGCGACTTCAAGGAGGAGATGAGAAGGTTGATGACTTATTTCACGGCATCTCAAAAGGACGAATTGTCCTCTATACATACAACTTTGGCAGGTATGCGGGAAACAAATCTAAACATTGAAAATTCAATCAGACTTTTGACAGAACAAAATAACGATTTGAAAACACGATTTTCTGAGCTCGAAAATCAAACTGGTGATGATAGACAATACATATTATTCTTGGAAAATAAAATAGAAAGCCTGGAAATTGGCAGCCGCAAGTCAAATTTTGAATTAAAAAATGTCCCTAAAAAAGAAAATGAAACAAAGGAGGATTTGGTCGATATGGTTACTTGTTTATCAAAAACAATAAATGGTGACATTTCAAAACCTGATATCCGAGATATATACAGAGTACGGAGCAAAAAATCTGGGGAAAAAAATACTGCGATTGTCGTGGAAACTACCTCCGCTATTTTAAAAACGGACTTTGTTAAAAAAGCCAAAAGCTTTAACATCAAAAACAAATCTAAGCTCACCGCAAAACATCTAGGCTTTAAAACGCAAGAAGATGTACCTATTTATGTATCAGAGCACCTCACTGCGAAGGCCTCGCGTCTCCACTTCCTAGCCAGAGATGTACAGAAAACAAAGGGATATAAATACTGCTGGACAAGTTATGGGAAAATCTACCTACGTAAAACTGAAACTTCCCGAATTATAGTAGTAAATAACGAAAGCCAGATACACCACCTTATGCTGGAAGAATGACTATCCTTTAACAATAAGTGGAACTCCGATAACCGTCTTTTTTTTGAATTGGATAATTTGTCAATACTATTTTGCATACAAAAATATATAATTTATTCCAAGTTTTATACTTTTGTTTTGTACCTAACTTTACCTTTTTACGTTTGCCATGTAATATTTTTTTTCCGTATTTCATTATTTACATCGAACAAAACACACATACAAATCAATATAATTACACACACAACCGACACCTTACACACAGCATATAATAACCCAATACACGTTAATCAAATTTATATCTTTTATAAATTTCTACACCAATTCACAACTTTGAATCAACCAAAAATCCAAACAATACTTATATTTTATTACCTACTCTTGCAAAATTATACAGATTTGAATACTTTTTCTCTTGACCTATTTACTCTCAAATATTTAAATTATGTCTGACATAATAAATAACATTAATGAAATAGACCAGTTTGAGATCGCACGATCTTTTAAATGCCAAGTAACCGAACTAAAAGAGTATCTAAAAGTAAATAACGATGATCTAACCATAATATCACAAAACATCAGAAGCATTTACTGCAATTTTAATGATTTTTTATTAAGTATTTCTAGCCTTAATTTTGAAACGGATATTATAATTTTAACTGAATGTAGACTTGACCCCAATAAGCCATTACCCATCCTACCTAATTATTGTTCGTATTGTACTACCCACCAGCATAACCAAAATGATGGGGTTGTAGTTTATATAAAAAGTAAAATAAAACATAAAATAAAAGAAATAAAATTGTTACAGGCGTCCTGCATTCAGGTAGAAGCCCTAAATAACACCATTTTGTGCATATATAGGTCACCATCGTATCAAAATGCAGAAAATTTTATTGAATCTTTGTCCGCACATCTTGATACATTTAACTCGTCTGTAAAGAACATAATTATTGCAGGAGATATTAATATTAACATAAAACTCAAGCCTGAAGAGCCTGCTCAGGAACGCAAAAACAGAATTAGTTATTTGAATAGACTATCATTATATGGCATTTTAGCTGGTCACATTATACCTACACGAAATTTAAACTGTTTAGACCATATAATGTTAAAAATAAATAGGAATAAACATCTTGCTACAATAGCCGTATTTGAAACCACTACAACCGATCATTTCACAACCTTTCTGTCATTGTCTAAAATAAAAAAAATAAAAAACATTAAAGTAACTAAAACCAAAGCCAACATAGATTTTGAAAAAGCATTGAACGACCTAAAAAATAAAAATCTTGCAGAACTTCTCTTTTGTCATGATCCTACTGATGTGCTAAATCATCTCATTTACGTACTAACCACAACCCTGAAAGAAAATACAGTAATTAATACCATACCTTCTAAATATCGTATTATAAAACCGTGGATCACACCTGGACTCCTAAGATGTATAAGAAATCGTAATCAGTTACAAAAACAAGCAAGGGGTGATCCATACAACGAAATTAAAAAAGTTACTTACATCAGGTACAGAAATTATTGCAATAAAATTATAAAGAAAGTTAAACGAAAATATGATAGTGACTTATTAGCTAAAACAGTAAAAAACAATAAATTGCTCTGGAAGAATATTAAAAATATAACTTACACGCAAAAAAGTAAAAACACAAACTCAGAACTGCTTTACTTAAAACCATCCCCTACTGAATCAGCCGAGTGTGTTAACAATTTTTTTTCTAATATTGGCAAAGAACTCGCCCAGCAATCACAACCCACAGCTATCGAACTAAATACATACCTAATGACGCTATCTTCACATGCCAATTCCTTTGTCCTTTTGCCTACTGACGATGAGGAGGTTAGTTCTATTTTGATGAACCTTAAATCGGACAGTGCCCCTGGTTGGGATAAGGTTCCAACCCTGTTTCTTAAACTTGCTAAAACGGAAGTAGTTCCTATTATAACACACGCTGCGAACCTATGTTTTGAGAAAGGTATTTTCCCATCTGCACTTAAACTATCTGTGATAACTCCTATCTATAAGGATGGAGAGAGAGACGATGTAAGCAACTATCGACCCATTTCTGTCTTAACAACAATTTCTAAAATAATCGAAAAACTTTTAAATAAAAGACTGCTTAACTATTTAAATCACTTTCATTTGTTATCTGATCAACAGTATGGGTTTCGGCAAGGAAGATCCACTGAAGATGCGATTACTCACCTTACGTCACTCGTTGTTGAAGAGCCAGATACTCATAAAAAATGTATGACAGTGCTGCTAGACTTAAAAAAAGCGTTTGATACAGTCTCTCTCCCCATCCTTATACATAAGTTAGAAAAGTTTGGAATAAGAGGCGTACCATTAAATCTATTTGTTGACTATTTGACGGGCAGAAAGCAAGCAGTTCGGCTGGACAGTGTTATAAGTGGCTATGAGGAGGTTTACTACGGTGTGCCACAGGGTAGCGTTCTTGGCCCAACTTTATTCTTAATTTATATTAATGACTTATGTGAAATGCGAGCCAAGAACGCTACACTTTTTTCATACGCAGATGACACAGCCGTTGTTTTTGCGGGGGATTCTTGGGAAAGTGTTCAGGCAGACGCTGAACAAGGTCTAAAACATATTAGCCAATGGTTACACAATAATATCCTTACATTAAATATTAAAAAGACTAATTTCATATGCTTCAGTACGTATAATAGTCCACAACCAAATAAAAATTTCAAAGTTCAGATACATAGCTGTCTTAAAACTGCTGATGAGCAAGCGTGTAACTGTCCCTCTATTAATAAAGTATCGCAAGTTAAATACCTAGGTGTCTATCTGGACCAGCGGCTCTCGTGGTATCCACATATTGAACATCTCACTGCGCGAATTAGAAAATTAACATGGATATTTAAAACACTTAGATACGTGGTGCCACGAGTGGTAGCTGGAACGGATAGAGACCTATTAAAAGAGATCTATATATCACTGGTACAATCAATACTTACATATTGCATTTCTGTCTGGGGTGGAGCTGCTAAAACAGTGTTTCTGAATCTTGAACGGGCGCAACGAGGACTGCTAAAGGTCATGTATTTTAAGAAGAGGAGATTTTCTACAGCTAGCCTTTACAACCTGACTAGACTGGCTACTGTTAGGAAACTATATATAACTCATACAGTGTTAAGGCTACATAAAAACTTACCATTTAAACTAAATTTGAAAAAGACTAGAAGGCAACAACCCGTGGCTTTTTCACCTAAGACAAACTCGATCTTTGCTAAAAGACAGTACTCTAGACGTTCGGCAAATCTTTATAATCTTCTCAATAAAGAAATTAATATATATAAAATGGATTTGTATAATTGTAAAAAGTCTGTGATAAGTTGGTTGTTTCCTAAAACTTACGAAGAAATCGAACAGTTATTAACTACTTAACGCGTCAAGGTGTCGTCACCATATATAGTTATTTATCAATATAACATAATTCTAATTTATATTGTAATTATTAGGTATATTAAAACTTTAAAACTTTTCAAAATTTATTAAAAAAAAAAAAAAAACATTTAATTTAATAAATGCACTTGCACACATACGCGCGCGCGCATAAACACACACACACACACACACACACACACACACACACATACACACACTCACAATACCACACCACGCCACACGCTCACCACATCACACCACACACCACATCACTCACCACACCACACACACACACATACTACTCACTTTAGTTTGTACGTATAATTTTGTTAAGGCATTGTTTATGTTTATGTTGTTTTACTTACTTAAGCACATATTTTTGTAACCTAGACTAGTACGAAAGAGCGTTGCCTCCAAACACAGGTCTTTTCAAGCCTAAATGGAGGTAACACCCCTATATTTCATATATGTTGTTTAAGTTAATGAAATAAACAATTTTTTTTTTTTAATTTTTTTTTAATTTTTTTTTAAGTGTTTTAAATTGGGTCAAAGAGTGTTGTTTTGGGTCAAAAGTGTGTCAAAATTGAGTCAAAAGAGTGTTTTATCGTGTCTAAAGTGCCTCATATACGGCCGCTTATACGGGCTATGTATTCGGTAATAATGAGTCAAATGCGTGTAAGAATGGATCAAAATTGCCAGATCAGGTCAAAAGTGTGAATGTTTTGGGTCAAAAGTGTGATGTTTTGGGTCAAGAGTGTGATGTTTCGGGTCAAAAGCGTGTCATATTGGGTCAATAATGGGTCAATAATGCGTCAAATTGGGTCAAAAGTGTATTTAATCGTGTCTAAATTGCCTTACCTATGAGTGATTCTCTTGGCAGCCAGTGTATTAGCAGCGGCGGCTAAATGCGCGGCCAGTAACACTCTATGTTGCGGCTGCAGGGGCGGCAGTGTGCACGCGCACGGCGGGACGGGGTGCGCGCCGCTTATACGGGCTATGTATTCGGTAGTAATAAGTCAAATGTGTGTAAAATTAAGTCAAAAGTGTGTCAAATTGGATCACCAGTGTGTTGTTTTGGGCCAAAAGTTTGTTGTTTTGGGTCAAAAGTCTGTCAAATAGGGTCATAAGTGTGTCAAATTGGGTCTAAAGTATGTCAAATTGGGTCAAAAGTGTGTCAAATTGGGTCAAAAGTGTGTTTTATCGTGTCTAAATCTTACCTATGGGTAATTCTCTTAGCAGCCAGTGTATTAGCAGCGGCGGCCAGATGCGCCGCCAGTAACACTCTGTGTTGCGGCTGCAGGGGCGGCAGTGTGCGCGCACACGGCGGGACGGGGTGCGCGCCGCTAATACGGGCTATGTATTCGGCTGTTTCCTCGGACGAGCGGGTCGCTATGAGGAAGTTTTTGAGGTCGCCCTGGGGGTAAAAAAAATATAAAAATTTAAGACTTTTGTCAATAGCTTTGACAATTTGTGAAAATTTTAATTAAAATCGTTTACGCTCTGCCTACCCCATTAGAGATAAAAGCGTGATTATATGCATATGTATGAAAATAAAATTCTCGCGCCCACTGAAAAAAAATATGCCAATTAAGTCCCTTACTAACATCTGTAATGGTTTTATATTTAACTGTACCTTGTGTTATTAGTTCATATACAGTTAAATTATTTGGTTGTAACACTGGTTTAAGTTTTGCATGGACTTATTAGCTTTTGAAGTAGTGCTGCTAAAGATAATATAAGATAATTTATCTCATGTCATAACTGTCGCTTAGTTTAGTATGTGTAAAAGTATCTACACACACATAAGTATAAACCTGTATTTACGCAACGGAAGTTGTGAGATCAAACAAGCGTAGGTGCGCTATTACGGTCTTGTTCTGACGAATGGGTATCGAGTCTATCGACCCGATGAACCCTGGTGTCAGAGTTTTTAAACCGCCTAGTAGCACAACTTTCTTACGAACGGCTTAACGTGCCCTCCGAAGCACGAAATCTTTTTCTTTTCGGACAATCAGGTGATTCAGCCTGCAATATCCTATCCAAACTGGGGAAAAATTCACAAAGTGATAAATTCTCAAATATCAACTTTGTGTTTCCCCCCTGGGAATCGAACCCAGGACCTCCGGATCGGGAGTCCATGGCACTAGCCACTAGACCACGGAGGCAGTTAACGTACGCTTTTACGGTTATGTACTTGTATTCTGTGTCGTTCTTACCCAGTCAGTATGTTCTAACAGCATGCAATGTGGATTGGCTTCATTACAGAGTCCAATCAGCCGGACGACATTTGCGTGACGGACTCGACCAAACATGTCTAATTGACGACGGAATTCTGCTAATTGCACCTACAATGAAAACGTACATGTAAAAAATGGATGACTATATTTTTTGTGACGGGAGAAACAGGAGGGACGGGTGAAACAGAAGAGACGGAAGGACAGGAGGGACGGGTGAAACAGAAGAGACGGAAGGACAGGAGGGACGGGTGAAACAGAAGAGACGGAAGGACAGGAGGGACGGGTGAAACAGAAGAGACGGAAGGACAGGAGGGACGGGTGAAACAGAAGAGACGGAAGGACAGGAGGGACGGGTGAAACAGAAGAGACGGAAGGACAGGAGGGACGGGTGAAACAGAAGAGACGGAAGGACAGGAGGGACGGGTGAAACAGAAGAGACGGAAGGACAGGAGGGACGGGTGAAACAGAAGAGACGGAAGGACAGGAGGGACGGGTGAAACAGAAGAGACGGAAGGACAGGAGGGACGGGTGGAACAAAAGGGATGGGAGGATAACAGTGATGAAACATACATGTAAGAAATTGATTGCTTCCATGCTGGACTGGGAGAGATAGAAAAACATAGAATGTTCCAGCTGCCCTTCCTCCCGGGCATGCTGTAGAAGTCAGCAAAAGGGACTCGAGGGTTACAGTGTATTGTACTTTAGGCGATAGGCTGACAACTTGTCACTATAGCAATACACATTGCAATCTAAAATTGCCCTAAATTTTTGTCAGACGTGGCGATAACGCCTTTTACGAGGCGTTTAACGCTCTGCCTACCTCGTAAGGGATAAAGGCGTGATTGTATGTAAGTATGTAAGAAATGGATGACTATATTTTTAGGAACGGGAGAAACGGGAGGACGAAAGGAAGGAGAGAGACGGGAGAAACGGGAGAAATAAGAAAGACGATAGGGAAGTAAGAAAAGGCAGGGACGGTTGAACGGGAGAAACGGGACGGACCGGAGACGGAAGATAGGAGGAACCAGAGAGATGAGAGTGACGGCAATATTTACCTCGTCCTTAGTAGTAAGAGCCTTCACAAGCACGGGTCTGATTTTGGGTTCAGTTTGTAGCTCGTCCTTAGTGCGAAGTTTCTTTACTTGAGCGAGGTCTATTTTAGCTAAAGACACATCTCCAAATTCGCCACGACCTGAAAATATAATTTACATTATACAAATGTAATTATTGTTATTAATTAATAATACTTCCACGCTGGACTGGGAGTGAGAGAAACACATACAATGTGCAAGCTGCATTTCATCCCGGACATGCTGTAAAAACCAGCTAAGGGGTCCAAGGGATTCATTATATTGATATTTAGGCGATGGGCTGACAACCTGTCACTACAGCAATATACCTATAAATCTATCTTTAATAACCCTCAAAACTTTGTCAGACGTGGCAGAACGACCTTTGTTTTGATCGTTTACACTCTGCCTACCCATTAGGGGTAAAGGAAGATATATATATTCTGTGAACTGCCAGTGGGTTAGCTGGAAGAGATCTCTTCATAGACATTAGTTCGCCCTTGTATACTTTGTTAACTTCATTTCTTGTATTTTAATGCAATAAAGAATATATATATAAAGGCGTGATTATATGTATATATGGATGTATGTATTAAATAATTGAATGAGAAAGATTTGAAATACACAGTGTCTACGAGTATGATAGGACTACTTCAATGCTGGACTGAGAGTGATAGAAAAACATGTCCCGCCTGCTTCCTTTCACGGGCTTACTCTAGGAACCAGTAGAGGAAGGCGAAAATGGCTGACAACCTATTATGACAGCAACACAGTCGCACGCGGAGAACCCGATGGTGTAGTGGATAGGGCCGCTGCTTCCTGAGCGGGAGGTCGTGGTTCGAACCCCACTATCTACCAATATGTTTTTTTTCGGTTTTCGATTTTCATATGTACGTTTATTCGATGATTTTTCCGTGCTTCGGAAGGCACGTTAAGCCGTTGGTCTCGGTTAATAACGTTTAATACCGTAGATATTAGTTGTTAAGCCATATCAGAGGCCAGTGCTAAGCATTGGCGGCTTGAAAACTCTGACCTAATCTAGGATTGGGTCTGGTTTCCCTTCTGGGTTGCGGAGGTCAGATGGCAGTCGCTCTGTGTAAAAACCAGTATCCTCGTTCAATCCCCTAGATTAGGAAGCCGACCCCGTGAGATACGGAATATGGCTAGGGAGATGATGACTACAGCAACACAGTCCGTGCTTTCTAAAATGACCATAAAATCTTATCAGAAGTAGCGAAAACGTCCTATTATGAGGTCGATACGCCCTACCTACCCCTTAAGGGATACTTACCCAAAGTAATCTGTTCAGTAAGCAGGGTTCTCGGTACGGTGAGATGGTCATACTGCCCGGACTTCTTAGAAGCGCGAGATATTGCCGAAACTTCTGAGTTGTCTGCACCTATAAAAATAAATGTGATAATAATACCATGCTGGACTGGGAGCGAGAGAAAAACATAGAATGTGCCAGCTGCTTTTCCTCCCAGGCATGCTGTAAAAACCAGCTAAGGGATCTGAGGGTTTCTGTATATTGTAATTTAGGCGACAGGCTGACAACCTGTCACTAAAACAATATACCTACAAATCCATCTTAAATATATATAATTTTAATATAATTTTATCCCTAATGGGGTAGGCAAAGCGTAAACAACCTAAACAAAAGGTCGCTCCGCCACGTCTGACAAAGTTTTGAGGTATATTGTTGTAGTGACAGGTTGTCAGTCCATCGCCTAAATTACTATATACTGAAACCCTCGGTTCCTCCAACTGGTTTTTACAGCATGCCCGGGATAAAATGCAGCTGGCACATTCTATGTTATTCCCTCGTTCCCAGTCCAGCATGGAAGAATATTTTATATCTATTACATAAATATGACATTTAGGACACAAAAGTATACAGACTATACTTATACATCTTAGTTACTTTATATACATACATACATACATAAAATCACGCCTTTATCCCTTACGGGGTAGGCAGAGCGTCAAACGCCTCGTAAAAGGCGCCCTCGCCACGTCTGACAAAAATTGAGGACAATTTTAGATTGTAATGTATATTGCTATAGTGACAGGTTGTCAGCCCATCGCCTAAATTACAATACACTGTAACCCTCGAGTCCCTTTTGCTGACTTTAACAGCATGCCCGGGAGGAAGGGCAGCTGGAACATTCTATGTTTTTCTATCTCTCCCAGTCCAGCATGGAAGGAATATATACCTATTATATATATATACCTATATACTAATGTGAAAACTAGTAGTTATTATAAATATAAGCAATTAACAAGTGATAGTAGTACATTGTTGCAGAAGCAAGTTAAAACAGCATTTAAGTTTGAACTTCCTTCCCACTGAGGTTTTATATTTATAAGCTCGTATTTATAAAGCTATCTCAAGATTGAGAGCCATACGTGACGTGACGTTTCTAGTACGAACTCAAACTGGCTGTCAGTCTCAAGTGCTGATTATAATTACGGGCCATAGTGTTTTTCTCTTTTTAGACAAGAAGAAAAATTATGGTCTTCCATGCTGGACTGGGAGAGATAGAAAAACATAGAATGTTCCAGCTGCCCTTCCTCCCGGGCATGCTGTTGAAGTCAGCAAAAAGGACTCGAGGGTTACAGTGTATTGTAATTTAGGCGATGGGCTGACAACCTGTCTCTATAGCAATACATAATCTAAAATTGCCCTCAATTTTTGTCAGACGTGGCGAAGGCGCTTTTTACGAGGCGTTAAACGCTCTGCCTACCCCGTAAGGGATAAAGGCGTGATTTATGTATGTATGTAGAAAAATTATGAAATATATTACAAAACTCAAGATTGAGAGCCATATTAAGTATGGATTTGACAGGCCATTTTGTACTGAAATGACATTTCTGATACGAACTCAAACTGGCTGTCAGTCTCAAGTGTTGATTATAACGGGCCATAGAGTTTTTTTTTTTTTTCAAAAAATGCAAGAAACAAAATTATGAAATATATTACAAAATTAAAGGTACGTCTTTTTTTTATTTAAATATCCGTAAATATGAACGTACCACTTCCATCCCGGTCATGCGGCAGCAATCTCCCGTTCTGTACGGGAGCACCATTCCCAACTTTCTTCTCTTCTTCCCCTTCTTCTACCAGCTTCTCTCTGCCTTCTGCCATCTCTAGCTCCATCTTCTCACCTGGAAAATTGTCGTTTTTATTATTATTTATTATTATATTATTGAATCAGGCAGGCAGTTGTAGCAACTGATAGTGCCTGTATCCCATTGTTCACGATTTGCTTGTCTTATTGAAGTTTTGTAGGTATTTGTCCAATTTGTTCTTAAAGACATTTATTAGACATTTTGGTTATTATTCGATAATAAGTCAGTCAAAAGTAAAACGACGGGAATCAAACACGGTAGAAACAGGAATTTTTTGAAAGACAGTAGGGTCGAGAGAGACGAAAGTGACGAGAGGGACGGTAGAGACCGGAGGGACGGCAGGTACTGAAGGGGCGACAGGGACGGCAAGGACCAATTTACCTCTTTGCCTCCTCTAAAGCCTACTTCTCCTAAAGTAGACCATCATCGCAAATACCAGGATTCTATAAGCTCCGGCGACCGAT
The DNA here is from genome assembly GCA_949820665.1 of Scrobipalpa costella. Lineage (NCBI taxonomy): Eukaryota > Metazoa > Arthropoda > Insecta > Lepidoptera > Gelechiidae > Scrobipalpa > Scrobipalpa costella. The sequence continues at coordinate 9,951,206 of OX463319.1, read as the reverse complement.
ATTGACAGTTAACAGTTTTCCCCAAAAGAGACGGCACTACGGGAGGGACAAGAGAGGCAGAGGGGACTAGAGGGACGGAAGGGATGAGAAAGACGAGAGAGACTTAAAGAACAGAAGAGACGGAAGTGACGGAAGACGACAGGGACGGGAGAGAAGGAAGGGACGGAAGGGATACGAGAGACGAGTGCCGGTGTTAATAACTTACCTCTTTGCCTCCTCTGAAGCCTCCTCCTCCTACAGTACACCATCAGCGCTAGTACCAGGATCATATAAGCTCCAGCGACCGATATTGACACTATGACAGCTTTGCCAGCGACACCTGTTGATTCAGGGACGAGAGAGACGGGACTACGGGAGGGACAAGAGGGGCGGAGGGGATTAGAGGGACGGAAGGGATGAGAGAGACGGGAGGGACGAAAGAGACTTAAAAGACGGAAGTCACGGAAGATGAGGGGGACGGGAGAGAAGGAAGGGACGGAAGGGATACGAGAGACGAGACGACCAGTGTTAAATACTTACCTCTTTGCCTCCTCTGAAGCCTCCTCCTCCTACAGTACACCATCAGCGCTAGTACCAGGATCATATAAGCTCCGGCGACCGATATTGACACTATGACAGCTTTGCCCGCGACACCTGTCGATTCTTGAGGCGGGAGTGGCTCGCCTTCTGTAATAGAAAAAGAAATACAATTTAGAGGAATCCAGTTAGAGTTAGTTATTTTAAGATAAAAAATTCTAGCACATGAATCTATGCATCGTTTTTCTTAACCTCGACACCGTGTTTATGACCCTCGATACCGTGTTTCTAGATCCTGCTGTCGTGTTCTAGTACCTCGATACCGTGTTTTTGTTTCCTATATCATACTGCTTTTTCTAGATACTGTAGACATAGTAAAAAGTGCATTTTACCTGGATGGACCACTAGAACAAGTTCATTCCTAGCCAACCCGGCTGCGCTACCGGCCGTGCACCCGTAGCGGTCTGAGTCTTCCTCTTTCGCTTGTCGGATGAATAAGGTCCCGTTGTTAAATAGCACTATCCTGGAACGTAAACAAATACAATTATATAAAAGGTATAAAAAATACAAGTATATGAATCTACCCTTGAAACTGATCAGCTTTCCCTGAGGAACATAGGTCGAAATATGAAAATATAATGTGGAAGGAATCTTTTTTTCTCACATTTTGACGCATATTCCTTGGGGAAAGTTTGCGTAGGTGTAAAACTAAACTGACCGTTTATTAGCATTTTTTTACACTATGTATAACTACAAATTATCTTTATTGTTATACTAGCTTTCTGCCCCGCGGTTTCACCCTTAGTTATATGAAATTTCCCGTGGAAATCTAATACTTTCCCGCGATAGAAGTTTGCTTGTTGCTAGTCCCAGTTATTATAGTAAATTTGTATGAATATCAAATACCGTCCTTATTCCCGTGGGAATGAGATATTTTCCCGCAATAAAATGTAGCCTATGTCCGTCTCCAAGTTACAATTCGTCGTCCTGCCAAATTTCATCAAAATGGGTTCAGCCATATAGACTTGAAAGAGCAACAAACAAACAGACAGACAGAGTTACTTTCGCATTTATAATATTAGTACGAATAAGTTTAAATTACCTTGCATTAGAAACGTTAGCTCCTCCTTCTAATTCAACTTCATGTTCTGAAAATAAACAAAAAGTTTCATAAGTATTTTACAATCAGAATTTACTATTCATTTGAGTGACAACACGAGGATTCTGTGTGCTGGAATGGAAGCGATAGAAAAACATAGAATGTTCCAGGTATTTCTCTTCCCGGTTGCTTCCCGTCCCGGGCATATTTACTTTAGGAAGCAGTAGATGGGGATTTTAATGTATTGCTATGTAGGCATATTTAATTTCTTCATAGAAATAAGTAGGTTTCGTTGCTGTTGCTTTCCTATTTGTTATTTTATTTTATTTTTAATTTGGTCTCGCGGAAGATCAGCGCTGTGGTGGTAAGCACCTCTGCAGCATAAAGCTGAGCGAGTCCCTTTTGTCGCCTTAATATTATGTTTTAAGAAAAAACGAATGTCTTTAGATATAAGTTTTATGTTAAATTATGTTTGTACACATTAATTTGGGTGACAAATAAACCATTGTCTATTCTATTCTAGTGCCTGTTGTTTCTTTTTTCTTTGTGTTTTTTAATGTCTTTTATTGCGTGCAATAAATTGTTAAATAAATAAATAAAAAATTATTAGATAATTTTCCTTATTTTTTGTGTACAAACCAGTACCCTCGTTCAATCACCTAGATCAGGTAGCCAACCCCGAGAGATACGGAATAAGGCTAGGCAGGGAGATTTTGCTTATTTTTTACTTACGCTGATGTAAAATAGCCTTGTCCCTATCCCAATGCGTAGTAGGTACTGGGTCCCCGGTGGCACGGCAGTGAAGGAACACGGGCTGTCCACTGGACACGTGCAGTTGTTGTCCCGGCGAGGGTTCCACCACTCTTGGAGACACTGAAGTTATAAATATTATTTCGAATTAAAAAAACACCCTGTATTGCACTTCCATGCTGGAGAAAAGCATAGAACGTGCCAGCTCGAGAGAAACACATTGAATGTGCCAGCTGCAATTCCTCCCGGGCATACTGTAAAAACCAGCTAAGGGATCCGAACGTTTTAGTACATTGCAATTTAGGCGATGGGCTGACAACCTGTCACTACAGCAATATACCTACAATTATATCTTAAATAACCCTCAAAACTTTGTCAGACGTGGCGGAACGACCTTTGTTCAGGTCGTTTACGCTCTGCCTACCCTATTAGGGATAAAGGCGTGATTATATTATAATATAATTATAATATAATTATAATATAATCACGCCTTTATCCCTAATAGGGGTATGTATGTGTATTTGTTAGTTGGTTAAGCCGGTACGCTGTCTGCCTACCCCGTAATGGAGAAAAGTGTGATTTACATCATGTATTGAATGAAAATTCTATAAAGGTATATAAAAACATTTACATTGTTTCGTAAAACCTGTAATAAACAAATACAGACTAGAACTGCCCCGCGGTTTCACCAATGAGTTTTCCCTTGGAAGTAAGGTAGTTTTCCTTTGGAAGCAAGGTATTTCCCGTGGTAAAACGCTCATGTATTATTCTAACTCAAAATTAATGCTGTAGATAATTTTATTTTATTATTCTTCTATGCTGGACTGGGAGCGAGAAAAAAACATAGAATGTGCCAGCTGCATTTCTTCCCAAGCATGCTGTAAAAACCAGCTAAAGGATCCGAGGGTTTCAGTACAGTGCAATTTTGGCGATGGGCTGATAACCTGTCACTACAGCAATATACCTACAAATCTATCTTAAATAACCCTCAAAACTTTGTCAGATATGGCGGAACGACCGTTGTTTAAGTCGTTGACGCTCTGCCTACCACATTAGGGATAAAGGCGTGATTATACGTATGTATGGCAATTTTGTCAAAAACCATCGGCCCGCACATACATCCATACAAGCTTTCACATTAACACTATAAGTAGGATTATGTTATTACAATATTCTGAGATAATGCATTAATATATTAATACCTTTATTATATCGTAATAGCAAAAGTTTATATAAACTTCTCCTATTCATTGTATAGAGAAATTCTCCGCATCGAAGTTTATTATGAAAATATAAGAAATGGCGAGAAATTACGCATTCCCATAGAACTTACATATAAAACCAAGTGAGATCATATTTGAATAGTTTCTATTAGATTTTCTTTGCGAGTGGGTGCAAATATAGCTTAATTAAATGGTGGAAAGTCTAAGAAAATGAGTAATTTGTTTGTGTTAGTCTCGTGTTTACTACTGGCATTTACAGCGGCAGTTCCAGTAGAACAAAGTCAGTTAGTTTTAAATAATGCAGATAAAAATGACAGGTATTCTGGCCATTATGACGACATTCTTAAAACCAATAATGAAGGCGTACCAGCAGAAAGCAAAGATATAAATGAAACAGTTAAATCAAACTTTAAAGATAAGTCATTGAAACAAATTGTTGAAAACAACAGAAAAACACGCCTGGCTTGTGCCTTGTGAAGAGGCAAAAATGAAACTAAGCTTAAATCAGTGCAACAAACTAATGAAAAGCACAGAGAAGCAAGAGACTTGGTACAAAGTAAAGACGTGAATGAAACACTGTCAGTGAAAATTAACCTTGCAGATAAGTCAGTGAAACAAACTGATCAAAATATCAGAAAAACACGCCTGGCTTGTGCCTTGTGTAAACGCAAAAATAAAACCATGTCAGTGAGAACTAACCTTAACGAAGTGAAACTAACTAATGAAAAGAACAGAAAAGCACGAGACATACATCTGGTACAAAGTAAAGACAGAAATGAAACAGTTAAAACAAACCGTGAAAGCAAACAAACAGTAAATCAAACTAATGAAAAGAACAGAAAAAGGCGAGACGTTCACTTTGTACAAAGTAAAGATAAAAATGAAACACTATTAGTGAAATCTAGCTCTGAAAACAACAAAGCAGTGAAACAAACAAATGAAAAGAACAGAAATGCACGAGACATGCGCCCGGTACAAAGTAAAGACCAAAATGAAATACTGTCAGTGAAAACTAACCATCAAGATAACAAAGCAGTGAATAAAACTAATGAAAACAACGGAAAAGTACGAGACATACAAAGTAAGGACGGGAATGAAACATTGTCAGTGAACACTAACCTTAAAGATAAACAGTCATTGAAAAAAATTGAGGAAAAAAATAGAAAGACGCGAAATACTAAGGACAATAAAATTTGTCCTGTAAACCAGCCACGACAGGCACGATTGGGGAGAAAAAAGTACGTCAAACATTTGGGACAAATAGATTACCAGGATTACAGGCAGTTGGAAAGATTGAAACAGAAATATGCGAAACAAGCAAGAAAACCATCCAGGAATGTTACAAGAAAGATAATTATAGAAGATCTGAAGAAATTTGAGAATATCATGTATAAATACGACGATCCAACGGAGCAACCCAACCACTGGACCCGCAAGCCTCGAAATATCGTAGACGATTCAAATACTAAAGAATATTTAACCAAACTGTTTTCAAGTATAACAAAAGATCCTGCGGAATCATCTGCAAGTAAAACTGAGAAAACAAATATAGAAGCCAAAGAAATACCTAGACTTGTTCCCAGAAAATATTTAGAACAGTGGGAAACAAAGAAAGCTTATAAAGATTTTGTTAAAAAACAAAACTTCATGAAACAATATGCGCCAGAAGAAACAGGTAAACATAAACAACACGAAACGATTACGGACTATTTTAAAAATATGCTAAAAAAGAAAATCGATAATCCTAAAACACTAGAACAGATTTTGCATGAGACCACTGAACATTCAAAAATGACTTTCGAAGATTTTATGAACCTAAAGAAAATAAAACGTGAAAAGAAACAATCGGACTACACAAATAAAAATTACATGGAAGAGATGAGAAAAGAACGTAAACTAAACCAAAAAAGCAATGGAGATATATATAAAACGAAAATTAGTTATAATATGACAAAACCAAAATATAGGAGTCGTAATGAAAATACACCTAAAGATATTACTAGTATAGAGAATATGAAAGTGGAAGTCATACAACCAATTAGTACATATACCCATATTAAGAAAGTAGACAGGTCTAGCAAAACCAATGAAATAAAGTTAAAATCAGACATAAATAACTATCTGAAACGAAAAGACAAAACATATAAGATAACAAATGACACTTATGTCAAACAAATCCAGAAAAATAAGACTAATACTGCGAAATACAAAAAGTTTACCGAGGGAACTAGAGCTAATCAAGACGTTTTGACTGTAGGTCAAGGTAAAAAACAACTACCGTTAACAAATATAGAAAATAACAACAAAACATCCATTATCAATGGCATGACAGATAAGCAAGGAGCGACCACCAATGGTCATGACTTAAGTAATCTTGTGGTTACTTACTCAAAAAGTAACAAGAATGTATCCATAAACAGTAACAAAACATTTAAGCAAGACACGGTACGTATCGGTACGGATAACATACAAACAGACGTGAATGGAAAAGCAAACAAATCTGTAATTATGAAACAAATGGAAACAGCTAATACAGTCAAACAAATAAGCACAAATATTGGGATGGCAACCAAGAATGTAAGTAACAGTTATGTAGGAATCAGCAATAAAATAAAAGATGAAAATAACTCACATGAAACTAAAAATGTAATGGCAACAAAAAGGACACACAGTGAAAAGAATTTTACAAAAGATGTTGGAATCAAAAGTAATAGTAACAGTGCAGGAAATGTCAAAAATGTAGTAAATGCAAACGATAAAGTTGTGACAGAAAGTAATAATAACCAGAATAATTATTCTGTAAAACTACAAAAGACTGAATACACCAACCAAGGGGAAAATGAAACCAAAGTGAAAATTGATATTAATAACGTCACTGAACATATAAAAGAAGCCGTGAAAAATAAAGATATTATTGAGGTAAGCAATGAAGAAAATACTATGTTAAATAAACAAACCCCTAACACAAGTAAACGCAATTTAAAACAAATAAATGTCAGGATAGAAAGAAGTATTGACATTGATAAGAAAATAGGAAAACACGCAAGTATAAATAATACCTCAGAAGTCAAAATTGTGGCCCATAACTATACTAATGATACAGAAAACAAAGAAGTCTTAATAAACAAGAATCACGAAAATGTTGATCCGAAAACAAATAAAACCGACAACGCTAGTAATCAAAGCCTTAATAATAAAAGCATCAGAGTTACAAGACACATTAAGAACAACAAACATGTTCGTAAGCTCAATGATACAAACAATATAACATTTGTCACAAAACTTGAGAATACTTCAAAAGAAAACGTCAGTATGGAGAGAATTGTTCAATACAATAAAGATTCTCCATACATCAAAGACACAAATAGTACAACACATGATAAAATTGCTTTCCATAATAGTACTATAAATATGAGAGATACAAGAGAAGTTATGAACAAAAATGCGACACGTAAGAATTACGAAAATGCTGAGCGGTCGTCAAAGCCACCCGAAAACTCTAATCAATACAAAATCCAACAAATAATAAAAACAATCGAACCAATTGCTAAAGGCAATAAAGATATACCAGCCATTAAAAACGAGAAAGCGTCCAGAGATAAAAATCAAGTCAATGAAGGAAGAACACTCGAGAATAAAAATGTGACGAAACCCGAAAACACTAACGACATTGCTACTATGAAAGAAAATGTTAGAATGAAAAGAAAAGTCGACAATGAAGCCAATGAAAAATATGCAGCGAAGCCACCAAGCGAATATCGAAGAAATAAATTGAAAGTGGAGAAGATAAAATCAGTTTCTAAATCTAAAAAGCTGAAACGCATGAAGAAGGCAAAGAGACTTACTGGTCGGAAAAGTGTGAAAAGGGATAAAGATCAAAGAATAGAAAAAAGAACAGCATACAGACATAAATTGTCGTTAGGAAAATCACTGGCCTCGATTCGTATGGGTGCACATTCACAAAACTAAAATAAGGGTATTAAAGACGAACTTAATATGCCATCTTCGACGAAGCATCCATACTTTTAAGTAGGATCTACTTATATTTCATATAATATTAAAGAAACGAATTTAGAAACGAGACTGCCAGAAACGAATTAATTATTTTCTTTCTTTTATATTATATGAAATGGAAATAGCATTGTAAGTGCTAAAATCGTTAAAAATAGGATCTATACGGTCTTACCACAAAAAAGTTAAATACCTGTTGAACACGTATTTTAAAAAATTGATACTACAAAACAGTGTTTTACGCTTGTCTTAAGATAGACAATGTTTAAACATAGTTTAAAGTTAAACACCCTAAACGCGTTGTTTAACAAGGGTCTAACCTATCAGTCAGTAGTAATTTTGACAGAAATTAGATTTGTGTCTTGATGCAATAATGGATACAGTAGGTTTTCTGGATTTTATCGATGAAGAAGACCAAGAGGTCATTGAGTACATAGAAAACTTTCGATTTCGAGACAACACAACCAATGACCAGATTCACTCTCACACGGGTGTGTGAGAGTGAATCCATTTGAACATAATAACGATGCTAAATTTAAGAAGAAATATAGGTTTAGCAAATGTTTTGCTAGTAAAATATTGGATATGGTAAAAGACGACCTGCCAAGTGATTCTCGTGGTTGTACAATAAACAGTAAACAAGACAGCAAGAATGACACTTGATTGACAACTATTTGACGTATCAAGTTACGTTCCGTTCCTTATTTCCTTTGCTGATGTTGTTTGTATCAGTTTTTACCCTGTAAAGTCTACAAAGTCCCACTTTTTTGTGTTTTTCTAAAATCAAAACTAATATTAATTCTGATCACAAGTGTTGATGTATTTTTTTAACAATAAAATATGCTCATAATCATACGTTGTCCATAAAACGGAACGATAGTGAACGAATGATGCATGAATATTTTACAGTGTTGCCAAATTTAAAAAAGACTGATTCAGTAAAACGTTGTTTAACAAGACACGCACTAAACACGGTTTTTAAGTAGCAAACATTAAACAGTTGTCCAACAAGTGTTTAAATGTTAAACAGTGTTTACCTAAACACGGGTTGAACTAAGGTTTAAATTAAGTTTCATGGTAAGACTGATATTGTTTTGTTTCTTTTATTTTAGATAAATAAAGAGTGTTCTATATTAAATATTACTTTTATTGCATAGTTAACTGCCTCTGTGGTCTAGTGGTTAGTGCCATGGGTTTACGATCCGGAGGTCCTGGGTTCGATTCCCAGGGGGGAAACACAAAGTTGATATTTATCAATTTATCACTTTGTGAGGTTTTTCCCAGTTTGGTTAGGATATTGCAGGCTGAATCACCTGATAGTCCGAAATGAAAAAAACATTCCGTGCTTCGGAGGGCACGTTAAGCCGTCGGTCCCGGTCGCTGTCTTTGATAGTGGTCGTTACTCAAACCATGTCAGAGGCCTATTAGTTGTGCTACTAGGCGGTTTGAAAACTCTGACACCAGGGTTCATCGGGTCAATCGACTCGAGAATCCACTCGCTAAGAAGATTGCATAGTTTCAAATACATACATACATACATAAAATCACGCCTTTATCCCTTACGGGGTAGGCAGAGCGTCAAACTCCTCGTAAAAGGCGCTTTCGCCACGTCTGACAAAAATTGAGGGCAATTTAAGATTGTAATGTGTATTGCTATAGTGACAGGTTGTCAGCCCATCGCCTAAATTACAATATACTGAAACCCTCGGATCCCTTAGCTGGATTTTACAGCATGCCCGGGAGGAAGGTGTTTTTCTCTCGCTTCCAGACCAGCATGGAAGTAAAAGACGTTTATTGCATAGTTTCAACAACATAAATGCTTTATAAATGTTACCCTTGAAAGTATACTCACTTATTAATTGTTAGATTATCTATGTGTTAGATAAATTCTTTCGCCCTACTTTTCAGACGTTTATGGTTGAAACAGCTATAAATGGTCCTACTAGCCGATTTTCGCCAAATTCCCCGAGAAGTGCACTCTATATTCCTTCAATCTCTTATTGTTATATGATTGTCACGATCTGAGAGCATGGATGACAAGATTCTATTATATTCTACTGAAATTATCAGTGTTTCTCTACTATATTATGCATGTATTATACATATAAACCTTCCTCTTGAATCACTCTATCCATTAAAAGAAACCGCATCAAAATACGTTGCGTAGTTTTAAATATTTATGCATACATAGGAATATAGGGACAGAGAAAGCGACTTTGTTTTATACTATGTAGTGATTTACATGCCCATCCGACAGCATGGTATATTTTACTTTTTACCCGATTCAAGTGGTGATCAGGTTCTTTAACTTAAAAATGATATCAACGGTTATCATAGCCTCAATTAACTGCCTCCGTGGTCTAGTGGCTAGTGCCACGGATTCCCGATCCGGAGGTCCTGGGTTCGATTCCCAGGGGGGAAACATTAAATTGATATTGGAGAATTTATCACTTTGTGAATTTTTCCCCAATTTGGTTAGGACATTGCAGGCTGAATTACCTGATTGTCCGAAAAAGGAAAAGATTTGGTGCTTCAGAGGGCACGTTAAGCCGTCGGTCCCGGTCGCTGTCTTTGAAAGTGGTCGTTACTCAAACCATGTCAGAGGCCTGATAGTTGTACTACTAGGCGGTTTAAAAACTCTGACACCAGGGTTCATTGGGTCGATAGACTCGATACCCACTCGACAGAAGAAGAAGATAACATCGATAATCTCTTCTCCATCTTTCACCCTGCAAGTGAGGTCGTTGATCCTCTGTCTACCCATTAAGTAAAGTAAACTCAACTAACTAACGATATTCAACTGGAATCTATCAAGCTGACAAAGCAATATTTTTATTTATTTTTTATTTTTATTAGACAAACACAACAGTTTACAATCAATAAATGTTTACAAACAATATAAATATAAACAAACAGCCTAGCGAATGTGATTGGCTAAAGAGGGTGGCGTCATATTTTAACTGTAGAAAAGTAGTTTAATGTGGATGCGCCACCATGTGGCGGATAGCGGTACTAAGAGTTTGTTATAGTTTTCATGAGAATAGATGGCGCTAGCGTAAATTACACTCACCGACGCATTTTTATTTTCATCGACACGCAAAGAAGTTTGATATAAGTTGTTCATTTTTTGTATTAAATCATTTTTCAAAAAATTATCATATTTCAAAAAGTTGACCAGTTTTCAGAAAGTTGTTCAGTTTGTCAAACACCGCCCCTGCAAGTGTACTGCCCGACGAGCTGCGGTGATGCCGACAGGCAGTGTACCGTTGGAATCTGAACTTATTTTTGCCACAGTTGTTCAGATTAAGCAAGGTTGTTCAGTTAAAGGAAGTTGTTCAGTTTGATAAAAGTTGTTTAGTTTGAGGTAAATTGAGCAGTTTTTGAATAGTTGTCCAGTTTGGTTTAAATTGTTCAGTTATCAGAAAGTTTTTCAGTGTTTAGAAAGTTGTCCACTTTGCTACTCACCAACGATATCAACAGTGATCTTAGCCTCGATGCTCTGTTCGCCATCTATCGCCCTGCAAGTGTACTGCCCGGCGAGCTGCGGTGATGCCGACGGGAGTAGAAGTGTACCGTTTGATGACGTCACGCCTTCTGGGAGCGGGTCCTTGTCGTTCTGAAATTAGGAGGGAAATGAAGATTGTAATATATGCTATGTATTTTTTGAATTTTAGACGCCTAATATCACTATGAGTTGTAATTTCCCAAATATACTCTTTTATTTATTTAAAAGAATGCATGTAAAATATGTTTTAAATTGGAAAGATGTAGGGAATTCAAGTGTACAGCTATATCACATAATTATCTATGGTTTGCTAATATCATCGATTCTAATATGCACGTACATGGTATAATATAGCTAGATCAAACGAAACGCAGAATGCTATAAATAAGTAGGCACAAGTAGGTACATCAATCCAATAAGAATACTTAAAATAAAAATGATACTGTAAGGTCCATCAAAATAGAAGAACTAGCTAGAACCTTTTTTTTAAATTGAAGGTATCTACCTATTTCAAAGGATGACTAATCCACTTACCAAAAACCATTGCACATTCGGAGCACTACCACCGGCGACTTTGCAGTGTATTTTGCCCGAAGAATTCAGTTCAAGTTTCTTGCTATACGGCGGCGCTGGCTCGAAGCGAAGAGCGCTCTCTGATGGCGAGAAAAAGCAACTTTTAGTTCCGCTACTCGGTCTTAGATGGCGTAGCTACTATGGATGGGGATTCAAATATGAGTTTTGCGAGTTTTGCGATTCTATTTCATGGGGTTTTTGAGTCGATATACGACACGATGAACCCTGGCGTCAGAGTTTTAAACTACCATAGATGTTCTTTGATATGATCGCAAATATTTTTAAATAAATAAAGTTTAGTTTTAATACATTTTGTTATCTTATTTACTATTTACCATTAATTGCTCGATGTCTTCTGCTAAATTTGTGTGAGTGCGTCCTATGAGCAGCATGATGCAAATCTGAAAATAAATAAAAACATATATATATATTATTATTTTTCAACTATAAAATTCATAATTTTTCATAACATTCAAGTAGTGTTTTAAACATACATACATACATATAATCACGCCTTTATCCCTAATGGGGTAAACGACCTAAACGAAGGTCGTTCCGCCACGTCTGACAAAATTGACATTATTTAAATGAAACTTTCGAAGATCAAACAATTTCTTTACATAATATAGGTAAATAAACCAAGCTTAGAAACCAAACAATGAAAGCCCAACCATCTGATCTACTAAACAAAAGACCTGTTGAAAGACACCTGAAAAACTGTTGAAGTGTAGATGAAACTGATCTTTCAACATCACACGTGTTTTAGATAAAAATCTACCGAATATATTGTTTACTGTTACATAGTACAGTTGGCTTCAAATTTAGGTATGAAATATACCTAAATTTTATTGTAATCCAGTTTTTAGAAGTTGTTTTAAATATACATACATACATATAATCACGCCTTTATCCCAAATGGGGTAGGCAGAGCGTAAACGACCAAAACAAAGGTCGTTCCGCCACGTCTGACAAAGTTTTGAGGGTTATTTAAGATATATTTGTAATATAATAGGTAAAAAAACGTATTGAATTGTTTTGTGAAACATAGTGTATTAAGTGAAACAAGTACAAGTGTTTTTAATAACAACATTATAATTGTTTTGTGGTTATTACTTTTTCAAACTCTCACGGTTATCAACATTATAATGATAAAAAACGGAAAACTTACCGTGGTTTTCTATTTTTGTATGAGTGTCCGATATTTCAACGCAGTTTCATGCGTTATGATCACGGAGCGACCGTGAGACCGCGAGAGTTTGAAAAAGAAATAACCACAAAACAATTTAATACTTTTTTTTTCTATTCTATTTAAAACCTTGATTACAATAAGTATACCTAAATTTGAAGGAAAATTTATCGTGTTTTTCCATTTTTGTACATATTTCAACGCAGTCACTCCGTGATCATAACGCATGTAACTGCGTTGAAATATCGGACACTCATGCAAAAATAGAAAACCACGGTAAATTTTCCGTTTTTTATCATTATAAAGTGGTTATTTCTGCCTTTGTGAATTTAATGACTTTATTAATCAAGTATAAATAAAAAGAAACTAAATACGTCGTAAATATTCGACGTGTATATTTTTACAAATTACAGGCGCCATCATCTCCCTAGCCTTATCCCGTATCTTACGGGGTCGGCTACCTAATCTAGGGGATTGAACGAGGGTACTGGTTTTTACACCGAGAGGCTGCCATCTGACCTCCGCAACCCAGAAGGGAAACCAGACCCAATCCTAGATTAGGTCAGAGTTTTCAAGCCGCCAATGCTTAGCACTGGCCTCTGACATGGCTTAACGACTAATATCTACGGTATTAAACGATATTAACCGGGACCAACGGCTTAACGTGCCATCCGAAGCACGGAAAAGGCACCGAATAAACGTACATACGAAATTCGAAAACCGAAAAACACATTGGTACGTGGTGGGGTTCGAACCACGACCTCCCGCTCAGGAGGCAGCGGCCCTATCCACTACACCATCGGGCTCTTACAAATAATAATAAGTTACAGGCGCCAATAGATAAATAAATAAAAAAACAATATGAATATTCTTCTTAATTATTTAATGCTATCTTATACATATTTCTCATAGCAAAATCAGCATGTATGCCGGCAAAAAGGCAATGAATCCTCCTTGCTTTATATTTTTCTTTAGCTAGCTCAAGAAGTTATTAGTAGTATATAGTATTATTTAGTTAGTTCTTCCATGCTGGACTGGGAGAGATAGAAAAACATAGAATGTTCCAGCTGCCCTTCCTCCCGGGCATGCTGTAGAAGACAGCAAAAGGGACTCGAGGGTTACAGTGTATTGTAATTTAGGCGATGGGCTGACAACCTGTCACTACACATTAGCAATACACATTACAATCTAAAATTGCCCTCAATTTTTGTCAGACGCGGCGAAAGCGCCTTTTACGAGGCGTTTAACGCTCTGCCTACCCCTTAAGGGATAAAGGCGTGATTTTATGTATGTATGTATGTAGTATTATTTATATAGTTTTTAGTTTAATATGCAAATAGGTAGTAATTAAATAATGGTATTCACGACACAAGAAGATCATAATATTCTATCATAATAAATCTAAAGTAATGATAATAACAAACTAGACAACAAACTTCTTCTTCTGTCAAGTGGGTATCAAGTCTATCGACCCGATGAATCCTGGTGTCGAGAGTTTCTAAACCGCCTAGTAGCACAACTATCAGGCCTCTGACATGGTTTGAGTAACGACCACTATCAAAGACAGCGACCGGGACCGACGGCTTAACATGCCCTCCCTCTTTTTCTTTTCGGACAATCAGGTGATTCAGCCTGCAATGTCCTAACCAAACTGGGGAACAATTCACAAAGTGATAAATTTACAAATATCAACTTTGTGTTTCCCCCCTGGGTATCGAACCCAGGATCGGGGATCGGGAGTCCATGGCACTAGCCACTAGACCACAGAGGCCAACAACAAGACAGTTACACTAGTAGATACTTGCTAATTTATTGTTTGCTAACATGATTTAAAAGCATCGTTATTACACTTGACAACTTCTTATCTCTCTTACAATAATAACTTCGTGTATATCAACCTAACTATTAAGTAGTCATTTCGGTTTGTTTGATCTTTTGCAAAGGCTCAGCGATATGTTTATTTTAGGCCGTTTTTGTAGCGTTTTCAGCTATAATTTCGATATGTATTGCAGGATACTATTTACTAGATACTATTCATTTTGAAGAGCCCGATGGTGTAGTGGATAGGGCCGTTGCCTCCTGAGCGGTAGGTCGTGGTTCGAACCCCACCACTTGTTTTCCAGTTTTTAATTTCATATGTACGTTTATTCGGTCCTTTTTCCGTACTTCGGAAGGCACGGTAAGCTGTTGGTCCCGGTTAATATCGTTTAATACCGTAGATATTAGTCGTTAAGCCATGTCAGAGGCCTATGCTAAGCATTGGCGGCTTGAAAACTCTGCCCTAATTTTGGATTGGGTCTGGTTTTCCTTCTGGGTTGATGAGGTCAGATGGCAGTCGCTCTGTGTAAAAACCAGTACCCTCGTTTAATCACCTACATAAGGTAGCCGACCCTGTGAGAAACGGGATAAGGCTCGAGGGATGATGATGATTGCAGGATACAGAGTTGGGCGTTATTCGAATAAATTTTTATCTAGATAATTATTCGAATAAAAAAATATTCGCACACAGATTATCCGCGAATAGTTTATTCACGAATAATTCATTCGCGGATGAATTTCTTACGAATGAATAATTTACAAATTTATTCGTTATTCGTAAGCCACGAATAATGTGTGTGTAAAACAAAATGCAGAAATAGCTTATACGACGCTATGAAGCAAATTTACTCTATCAAAGACAAAAACGTTCAATTACACAGAGCTTTGAACCTTAACAACTATATAAATGAACGCGAATTTGATTATATTAAAGAATACATCACATGTTCAAGTCCTGTAGCTGAAACCTTGGATATATTACAAGGTGAAAAAGAAATGTTTTACGGGCTATTGGTTCCATGTTTGATGGCTTTATGAAAAAAGCTTCAAAAGATACAGAATACACCACTGACATACTGTCACGATTTAGCAGTAGAGTACAAAAGAAGCGTAGAAAAAAGATTCGAAGAGTTCTTCAAACTGTTCACGCCTAAAGGCAAACATGCTTTAATTGCGGCATTGTCCTACCCAAGATTTAAGAACAAATGGTTTTCTTGTAGGTATTACGTTACTGGAGCAAAAAAGATCAAAAATCATTTTCAAACACGAAGTGGCCAAAGAAGTAGCAAAAATCAACGAAGTCGCGGAAACTAGAGTTGCCTCTGAAGAACAAGAGAATTCATTTTTCGACTTCGAATCTGACTCCGGAAGTGATATAGAAATTCAATCTCAACAAACGCCTAAAACAAGAGCTGATGTGATAGTTACACAGTATTTTGCAGAGGAAGATCGCAGTTTAAAAGTTTTAGATCGCTACCCCGAAATTAAAAACATATTTAAAAAAAATATAGTACACCATTGCCATCATCAGCTTCGGTAGAACGTATGTTTTCTTACGCTACCATGATAAACATGCCAAAATCAAACAAACTCTCTGACAATATGTTCGAGCAGAGAGTAGTCATGAAATCAAACATATTAAAATGTGAAAAATATGTGATTTGTGTAATATATTAAATAAGTATCATGTTTATTCATGATATCATTGTTGTTTTCCATCCAAATAAATACTGATTTTAAGAAAATATAATATATTGTTTTATTTTTATTCAATAATTTATTCGTTATTTTTATTCGAATGACGAATAATTTTTTTTATTCGTTATTTGAATAATTTTCCTTTCAATGAAAAAAATTATTCGTTATTCGCGAATAACGAATAAACTGAATTATTTATTCGTTATTCGTCATTCGAATAAATTTTGCCCAACTCTGGCAGGATACTATTTGTCTCTGTAATTTATTGTTTTTTAAATAATCTCAATCATTGGAACTATTTCTCGACATTTGTAAGACCAAAGCATTGTATTTTTATTTTCGAAAATTGTCGCTTGTTCTGCTTATGAATGCTCTATGACAACTGGTATTTCACTATTTTATTAGTTTTCCAACTGCAAGTCACAAGGCTCACTGTATTTTAGTGTAAACACAGCACCATAAACACAAACCATGTCAGAGGCTTACTGTGCTATTAGACAGTTTAAAACTTTGGGTTCTTCGGGTTGTACGAAGACACGAAAAAAGTTGATCTATAACGAAAACTGTAATGTCAGTATTTTACTATATGTATTTACTTATCTAACTGTACCTCAGGGCCGACTGTACTGTAGTATAAACAAAGGCCCATTAACACACGTTTTAAGGCAAACCATGTCAGAGGCCTACTAGTTGTATTATTAGGCAGTTTTAAAACTCTGATACCAACCAGGGTTTATCCAGTTGTACTTGTTAATGTCGAATCAAAAAATCACAGCAAACACAGCACAACTAAGGACTCTGACATGGTTTATGTAACTACCTCTATCAAAGGCAGCGACCGGGACCGACGACTTAACGTGCCCTCTTGATATTTCAGTATTTTAGTTATCTAACTGTACTTCATGCTAGGCCGACTGTACTGTAGTGTAAACAGAGGCCCATAAACACACGTTTTACGGCGGTCACTTCAAAGCGGCGGTATTCTTGGCTTTCCCTTTGTAGGGTTCGTATGGTTTCATGGTCGTTTGGGATATTCCTGAGGGCATTTCTGATATTGAAGTTGTTTGAACGGTTTTTTTTTTTTTTTTTTTTTCACAAGAAAGGTATTTACAGAATTACATGTTACATTCTCGCCGAACCGCGAAAGCAGTTTGTTGGCAAGGTAGCACTCGTTACTTAATGGCTAACAAATACTTATCTTATATTCTAGTATCTTATAAAAAAAAAACATTATAAAAAGAGTTTAAAACTATGAAATATTATTTTGAAGAACAGTTTTAAGTGTTTTCTTTAGGGTTTGGTTTAGGTAACACAACACAAGTGCACTCTCTATTCCTTCAATCTCAAATTTTGATTGGACAGACTGACTGACACGACCAGGGAGAAATCAGGCGCAGGGCCTACTATTTGCATGTTCGACAGCATGTATCATCTTAGTTTTCGGACAATCAGGTGATCAACTTCCATGCTGGCCTGGGAGCGAGAGAAAAACATAGAATGTGCCAGCTGAATTTCCTCCCGGGTATGCTGTAAAAACCAGCTAAGGGATCCGAGGGATTCAGTATATTGCAATTTAGACGATAGGCTGACAATCTGTCACTACAGCAATATACCTACAAATATATCTTAAATAACTCTCAAAACTTTGTCAGACGTGGCGGAACGACCTTTGTTTTGGTCGTTTACGCTCAGCCTACCCCATTATGGATAATTGCGTGATTATATGTATGTATGTAGGTGATCAATGTCTTTACTAAACACAAAGTTGTTCTTTTTAGGGTTCGTATAGCTTCATGAAGGTTTGGGATAATCCTGAGGGTTTTTCTGAAGATTCTCAAGTTGCATACATACATACATACATAAATCACGCCTTTATCCCTTACGGGGTAGGCAGAGCGTTTAACGCCTCGTAAAAAGCGCTTTCGCCACGTCTGACAAAAATTAAGGGCAATTTTAGATTGTAATATGTATTGCTATAGTGACAGGTTGTCAGCCCATCGCCTACATTACAATACACTGTAACCATCGAGTCCCTTTTGCTGACTTCAACAGCATGCCCGGGAGGAAGGGCAGCTGGAACATTCTATGTTTTTCTATCTCTCCCAGTCCAGCATGGAAGTAAGTTGCTGCGATTTAAATGATTGCTGGTTTGGGCAACAAGTCCACTTTGAATTCCTTCAAACTCTTATTTTGATAGGACAGACTGACTGACACGACCAGAGAGAAATCAGGCGCAGGACCGACTATTTACATACATACATATAATCACGCCTTTATTCTTAATGGGGTAGGCAGAGCGTAAACGACCTAAACAAAGGTCGTCCCGCCACGTCTGACAAAGTTTTGAGGGTTATTTAAGATAGAATTCTAGGTATATTTCTGTAGTGACAGGTTGTCAGCCCATCACCTAAATTACAATATACTGAAACCCTCGGATCCCTTAGCTGGATTTTACAGCATGCCCGGGAGGAAATACAGCTGGCACATTCTATGTTTTTTCTCGCTCCCAGACCAGCATGGAAGGAAACCGACTATTTACATGCCCAAAAGTAGTTAAATAAGATGGTATATGTTTTTTTTCGATCAATCAAGTGAGCGACGAGCCTGCAATGTCCTAACCAAACTAGAAACAACAACACAAAATCGATGTCTTCCGTTTTGGGAATCGAACCCGGGTCGGGTCTCCGGATAGAAATCTCAAGGCTCTGATACTCAGATTTCTTGAGGCAGTTAAATCCACTATTAAATCCCAAATAATGGTCACCCCAACAAACATAAACATACAAGATCGACACCCGGCGCCGCCTGTCGATTAACACTCACCCACCAAACGAACATCACAGTAATGAGAGAAAACATAGAATGTGCCAGCTGCTTCATTCTCGGTTGTACCTCGTCTATCTATCGCCTGAATGACGCAATTACCCTACCTATGCTAAGTATCCCGAGATTTTAAATCGCCTAGGCTAGGCTAATCTAGGCTCTATTATTAGTTTTTTCTCATTTGGTCAGGTGGCAGTCGCTTTGTGTAAAAACCAGTACCCTCGTTAAATCACCTAGATTAGATAGCCAACCCTGTGAAATACCCGTATTATCCCGATAAGGCTAGAGAGATGATGATTTGGTTTTAGTAGCAAAGGGTTATTTTAAAGAAATATGGTTATTATAGTATTTGCGTACACTCTTGCCTGCTTTTATCTATATATATTTTTCCTCTCACACGCTGGAAGACAACTCAAATATTTTGAGTTAAGCTCGCCTTTGTACATAATGTATCTAGATTAAGTTAATTTTAAGAATATCTGTGTGTACAATAAAGAATTAAGAAAGAAAATATTCTTCACCGAAAAGCTAGTTCTTAGAACTAGGATAAGCAAAAACTAAATCGAAATTTAGATGACTACTTTAGACTTCCTTTAACCCTTGTTTATTTATTTCTTGAGTAATTTGTATTTATGACGATCATATTATTCTGACATTTTTATTATTATTGCAATGTAATTATGAAATTGATCATGTGTAATAAATGAGTCTAATCTAATGTAGAACATACATACATACATACATAAAATCACGCCTTTATCCCTTATGGGGTAGACAGAGCGTTAAACGCCTCGTAAAAGGCGCTTTCGCCGCGTCTGACAAAAATTGAGGGAAATTTTTGATTGTATGTGTATTGCTAATGTGTAGTGACAGGTTGTCAGCCCATCGCCTAAATTACAATACACTGTAACCCTCGAGTCCCTTTTGCTGTCTTCTACAGCATGCCCGGGAGGAAGGGCAGCTGGAACATTCTATGCTTTTCTATCTCTCCCAGTCCAGCATGGAAGATGATGATGATGAAGATGTAGAACATTAGATGATTTTATAACATGCGAATTTATTCAACAAGAAAACAAACGAAACTACCGCATAACTCGCTCAGCGCCCCTACCGGCCGCAGCTAGAACTAACCAAAATGGCGGCGTTGCCATGGCGACGTCTATAAAATTTTACGACTTGCACCCCCAACGGATTCGCTTGCCACTTGCTCAGATTATATTGTTGGGGGTTGGAAACTATTAGTGCTGATTCGGATGTACCTAGGTATGTCTAGACATAACTTATTTAAGCTTAGTCCTGTCACTATTTGATAAATAAAAAAGAGACAGAAAGCTAACAGTGATTTTAATCCTGTCAAAGAGCTACACGACAAATTTTACGCAAAATAAGACGGTAAGTATGTTAGATCTTCCAAATCGTGCTAAAATTGGATGTTAGATTGTCCAATTTTAAGCACTACACATCACTTTAAAACGAACTGTTGTATTCGATCTTATTTTATTCAATACTAGCGACCCGCCCCGGCTTCGCACGGAAATCATCAGTGTTTCTCTACTATATTATGCATGTATTATACATATAAACCTTCCTCTTGAATCACTCTATGCATTAAAAGAAACTGCATCAAAATCCGTTGCGTAGTTTTAAAGATTTATGCATACATAGGGATATAGGACCAGAGAAAGCGACTTTGTTTTATACTATGTAGTGATTCAAAAAGTGACATGACTAAAATTATTTGTGTCTACGACCGAATCGGCGCCATTGGCGAATTAAGCGAATGTATTATGTTTTATTAGCGTCTAGAAAGCTTCTCATTGTATCATTCATAACGCAGTCCCCATTCAAATAGTGGAATTATGATTATCTGTCGCTTTGGAGGACATTAAATTATTGCACTATAGGTAGTATTCATGATATGTATCTTAGGCTCGTATTTATAATCAGCACTTGAGACTGACAGCGAGTTTGAGTTCGTATCAGAAGTGTAATTTCAGTACATTATGAACTGTCAAATCCGTACTTAATACTGCTCTCAATCTCGAGATCGCTTAAATACGGCCCTTAATCAAGTAAGTTTAGCATAACTCTCTAATAATAGCAATTTATAAAAATATCTCTCCATTTACCTCGAACTAAAAACCCTTTGCTATTTACAAACTTGAAAATTTACAAGAAAACTTATAAATGAAACCTTTTCTGACGAGTCGTTTAAACTTACACAGTGTATATCGTTTTACAATTTACAGGCTGGTTGACGTCAAACAATAACCTCGGCTCGCCTTTAAATAAATAAAAAATAAACACGTTATTATTCTAAATGTTATTTAATGACATCCGTTGTATATTTTTTGCGGCAAAACCAGCATGGTTTTCGGTGAAATTCTGTGTATTTTTTATGGTATTTTCTTTCTTCTGGAAGAAGGTTTCAGTTCATATTATCCATGGACTGAATAGACATACATACATAAAATCACGCCTATTTTTAGATTGTAATGATTTGGATTGCTGCAGTGACAGGTTGTCAGCCCATCGCCTAAATTACAATACACTGTAACCCTCGAATCCCTTTTGCTGACTTCTACAGTATGCCCGGGACTGATAGAACGGAATGAAACACAGGAATGACAACTTTATGTACTACAAAATTGTGAAATGTTAACATATTTGCAACCAATAAACGCCATATTCGTGTCTGTCGAAAATTTCCGAAGCCCTAAAATTTTAATCAGCCTAAGCATCTTAAAAACCTTAAAACTTAATTAGCAAGTGGCACTTTCTGAAATAATTAAAGTAACCCCCTGGTACCCCCATAAACAACCCCCTCAAGTCGTAAACTGACGCGAGTTGATGGAGTTTTGTACCCCCTCACTATCGAGGTTTATGTCTAAAGTGATGGGATCAGCTTATTCAAATGAGTTGACTCCGTGAATAGAACTGAATCATTGATATTGAAGGCTTATATCAGTAGTACAGTTAGTGATAGTGATATCATATCAGTCACGCATTTATCCCCTAAGGGGGGTATGCAGTACGTCAACGGCTTCTAAAAAGGACGGTTGCGGCACGTCTGACCAGGTTTGATGGTAATTTCAAAAAGTACGAACTGTGTTTTGCTATATTTATTTATTAATCAAAAAATACAAATATCTTCCAAGCTGGACTGGGAGAGAGAAAAACACAGAAAGTGCCAGCTGCATTTCCTTCCGAGCATGCTGTAAAAAGCAGTTAAGGGAGAGGGTTTTGGTATATTGCAATTTAGGCGATGTGCTGACAACATATCACTACAGCAATATACCTACGAATCTATCTTAAATAACCCTCGAAACTTTATCAGACGTGGCGGAACGACTTTTGTTTAGGTCGTTTACGCTCTGCCTACATCATTAGGGATAAAGGCGTGATTATATGTATGTGTACATTGTACAAGATATAAAAACGCAAACACAAAGAAAAAAGACACAACATGCAATGCTTATTATTATTATATTGCTTATTTAATTTTATTTTCTCTTGTGTCTTTTCTGAGCAATAAAGTATATTCTTATCTTATCTTATTTCTATGAAGAAATTCCCTCGTCTCCATCTACTGGTGTTTACGATATGCCCGGGAAAAGAAGCAGTTAGACATTTTTGACGGCCCTCATAGCCTAGTTAGCAGTGTATCTGACTGCTATGCAGTGTGTCCTGATACATACATACATATAATCACGCCTTTGTCCCTAATGGGGTAGGCAGAGCGTAAACGACCTAAACAAAGGCCCTTCCGCCGCGTCTGACAAAGTCTTGAGGGCCATTCAAGAAAGATTTGTACGTATATTGCTATAGTGACAGGTTGTCAGCCCATCGAATAAATTACAATATACTAAAACCCTCAGATCCCTTAACTGGTTTTTACAGCATGCTCGGGAGGAAATGCAGCTGGCACATTCTGTGTTTTTCTCTCACTCCCAGTCTAACATGGAAGATTGATATTGGATATTTGGATTGGATATTGAGTCCTGATATTGGAATTGAAATGATATTTGAAATGAAATTTGAATTTAAATGTTTGATTCGGGGTGTGGTGTGGGTGTTCTTTGTGGTGAATTCTGTGTATGTCCCCCGTCAGCCCGGCACAGGGAATCCAATTGGAGGCTATGAGTGCGGTCGGGTCTTTTTTATTTATCGTCCTAGCCAGTATTGAATCAAATCATTATTAGACATCCCTAAAATGAATATCTTTTCCCATCACTATTTAGAAAGTTTATGTGACAGCCTGGTGGAACTGACTCATTAAGGGAATCGTAAAAAAAATACTTTAGCTCCAGAAAATATACCACTGAAATAACTAATAAACGAAGGAATTTCTGAATTTTACCGCTTTTGGGGGTTCAAAGTAGGTTGGAGGGTAAATAATGAATTCCGTAGTATTTACACCACGGCTCTCCGCCTCCATGGTCTAGTGGTCTGAGCTATGGGCTTTCGATCCAAAAGTCCAGGATACGAATCCCGGCGGGGGACAATGACTTTGTGTTGTTGTTTCTAGTTTGGTTAGGACATTGCAGGCTGATCACCTGATTGTCCGAAAAGTAAGAGGATCCATGCAGTCGGATGGATATGTAAATAGTCGGTCCTGCGTCCTGCGCCAGATTTCTCTCTGGTCGTGTCAGTCAATATTTCCCATCAGATAAGAGATTGAAGGAATAAAGAGTGCATCTATGTGTAGCGCAGACACTTGGGCACTAATAACTAGTCCTGCGCAGTTGGACGATCTCTTGCCTTCTGAGAGATTGGCCGCCGTCGCCGAAAATCAGTTGGAGGACTATTATAGCTTTCCCATGATTTCGTATTTAGACTAGCTTTTGTTTCCTGGACTGGGAGCAATAGAAATACATAGAAAGTTCCAGCTGCACCTCTTCCCGGGCGTACTGGAGAAATCACTGGAGTGAAGCGCAAGTTTCAGTGTATTGCAATTTAGACCATGGGCTGACAACCTATCACTACAATACACAGTCTGTTCATTTTAATACCCCTCAAGTCTCCTATGTCAGACAACGCCCTACTACGTTGACGCTTTGCCTACCCCGGAAGGCGTGACAACTGAAGGAGTGTACATATTTTTTAAAGAATTAGCATGAGGTGTGTTTATTACTTATATCTTTCTTCCATGCTAGACTGGGAGCGATAGAAAAACAGAATGTGCCAGCTGCATTTCCGCCCAGGCATGTTGTAAAAACCAGCTAAGGTTTCAGTATATTGCAATTATAAGGCGATGGGTTGACAACCTGTCACTACAGCAATATATAATACAATACAAAATTATTTATTGCACAAAGAAATACATACAACAAAAATAAAAATACAATATACGCGGCCTTATTGCTAAAGCAGCAATTTCTACCAGGCAACCTTTGGGTATTGAAATATACCTACAAATCTATCTTAACTAACACTCAAAACTTTGTCAGACGTTGCGGAACGACCTTTGTTTAGGCCGTTTATGCTCTGCCTACCCCATCAGCTATAAAGGCGTGATTATACCTATGTACAACACGTACACACTCAAAGTCCCCACTAGGATTCCCTGTATCGGGGTGCAATGGACATACACAGAAACAACCACAAATAACACCCAGACTCAGAAACAAACATTTAAATTCATCATTCAAATGTCTGCCTCAGCCGGGAATCGAACCCAGGACCCATTGCGTAGCAAGCAGTTACACTGCCAACTAGGCTATGTATGTATGCATGTTACTTATTTAAATAATCTTAGTATTATCAAATACACCCTACAACTTAATAATATGTATGAGTGTTGATTCTTCCATGCTGGACTGGAAGTAAGAGAAAAACATAGAATGTGCCAGCTGCATTTCCTCCCAAGCATGCTGTAAAAATCAGCTATGGGATCTTGAGGGTTTCAGTATATTGTAATTTAGGCGATGGGCTGACAACCTGTCACTACAGCAATATACGTACAAGTATATCCTAAATGACCTTCGAAACTTTGTCAGACGTGGCGGAACGACCTTTGTTTGAGTCGTTGACGCTCTGCCTACCCCATTAGCTATAAAGGCGTGATTATAGTGGGCTAAAATCGTGTCACTACAGCAAAATACCTACAAATCTATCTTAATCTGTCGTTTATGCTCTGCATACCCTATTAGCTATAAAGGCGTGATTATACCTATGAATGTATGTATGTTACTTATTTAAAGTATCTAAGTATTATCAAGTACACCTACAACTTATTAATATGTATGAGTGTTGTATCGATCCTTGCACAAAACATTATCCTACCGCCTGCGCCAATAACGGTCTGTCTGCGAAACTAATTACGTAGAGTTTGTCACAGGACGCGAGACGAGGAGGTGTCAAGGTCTACGTGCTCCGAATTCTGTTGTTATCTTGGTTCAACTCACGGTGTCTACTCATGAAACTGAACAACATTTCTAGAAATGAAATGACCACTTCCAAAATTATTCGACCAGCTAACTGACTGACATGCATGAAACTGTTTATAGGAAAGAAAATGTTCTGTTTAATTAATAAACACAAATATATACAACAGAAAAGTAAGTAACAAAACAGTACAATATAGGCGGCCTTATTGCAAAAGCAGCAATTTCTATCATACAACCATTTAATACCAAGGTAGTATACCCTATTTGACCTCTGATGTGGTTTGTATAACGACCACTGTCTGCCAAACTAATTACGTAGAGTATGTCACAGGACGCGAGACGAGGAGGTGTCAAGGTCTACGTGCTCCAAATTATGTTATCTTGGTTCAACTCACGGTGTCTTCTCATGAAACTGAACAACATTTCTAGAAAAAAGAAATTACCACTTCCAAAATTATTCGACCAGCTGACATTGCATGAAAATTATTATGGGAAAGAAAAGTTGTTCAGATTATTAATCTCAAGGTAGTATATCCTATTACAAGATGAACCCAAGTTTCTGAATTTTACATACATATAATCACGCCCCTATCCCCAATGGGGTAGGCAGAGCGTAATCGATCCAAAAACAAAAAGGTCATTCCGCCACATCTGACAAAGTTTTAAGATAGATTTGTAGGTATATTGCTGTAGGTAGTGACAGGTTGTCAGCCCATCGCCTAAATTGCAGTATACAAAAACCCTCAGATCACTTAGCAATTTTTTACAGCATGCCCGGAAGGAAATGCAACTGGCACATTCTATGTTTTGCTCTCGCTCCAGCATGGAAGTTATCAATTTCTGAATTTTATACCACCCAATTGGCCTCTGACGTGGTATGTGGAACTAATTATGTAGAATTTGTCACAGGACACGAGTCGATGAGGTGTCAACGGTATACGTGCCTTGAATCCTGGCTAGGTTATGCTGTTCTCGTGGTCTCCCTCCCTTTCTGGTAATCTTACCCAAGCAACAAAGAAGTTAAAATTATTATTTTTAGGCGTGACAGCTGAAGGAATGTTAAGAAATTAGGGAATTAGTATTAGGTGTGTTCGTTCCTTATTTCTTTCTTCAATACTGGACTGGGAGCGATAGAAAAACATAGAATGTGCCAGCTGCATTTCCTCCCGAGCATGCTTTAAAAACCAGCTAGGGTTTCAGTATATTGTAATTAAGGCGATGGGCTAACAACCTGTCACTACAGCAATATACAGATCTATCTTAAACTACCCTCAAAACTTGTCAGACGTGGCGGAACGACCTTTGTCTAGGTCGCTTGCGCTCTGCCTACCCCATTAGGGATAAAGGCGTGATTATATGTATGTATGTATGTATTTGTTCTTTAAAGGCAACACATTTTCACTCCGTAAGCTTAAACAAGCGTCATGAACCTGCGCTATTTTATGCAACCATTGTAGTGTGTTGCTTGTCAGTTTCAAAACCTCTAATACAAAACACATATAGTCACGCCTCTATCCCTAATGGGGTAGGCAGAGCGTAAAAGACCTAAACAAAGGTCGTTCCGCCACGTCTGACAAAGTTTTGAAGGCTATTTAAGATAGATTTGTAGGAAAATTGCTGTAGTGACAGGTTGTCAGCCCATCGCCTAAATTGCAATATACTGAAACCCTCGGATCATTTAGCTGGTTTTTACAGCATACCCGGGAGGAAATGCAGCTGGCACATTCTATGTTTTTCTTTCGCTACCAGTCCCAGCATGGGCAATGAGTTTTTAAAATATCTTATATTTTAAATAAGATATTTTATACCAAGGTGTTACAGGAAGAAAAGATAATATTCTCCTGCATTGATGAGATGATCAAAGTCTACCCTTGATCCCCCATCAGACCTTTGTATTTCCGATGTCAGCATTCCTGTCATACGAGACCTCCCTTCCGACGCCTTCGTCGAAACAATAAGAAGAAACAAAAAACAATTGGAATTATAAAGCGATTTGCAGAAACGTGACTTGACCCGTAAGGGGACGGGACGGAATACATACATACATATAATCACGCATTTATCCCTAACGGGGTAGGCAGAGCGCAAACGACCCAAACAAAGATCGTTATAGAATAGAATATTATATTAATATTATACAGTATTTCTTTATAACGATATATATTAATTTATTCTTCCATACTGGACTGGGAGAGAAAGAAAAACATAGAATGTTCCAGTTGCCCTTCCTCCCGGGCATGCTGTAAAAGACAGCAAAAGGGATTCGAGGGTTCCAGTGTATTTTAATTTAGGCGATGGGCTGACAACCTGTCACTACAGCAATACACATTACAATCTAAAATTGCCCTCAATTTATGTCAGACGTGGCGCGCTCTGCCTACCCCGTAAGGGATAAAGGCGTGATTTTATGTATGTATGTATGTATTATTTTTGTAGGTTTATGTATTATTACATGTATTTATTGTATTTTATGATAGTATGGTCTGAATTGTACACGCCTTATCTGCCTCACTTATGCACTCTCACTACCGTAGGTCAGCTGGAAGAGATTTATTTTTAGAGATAAGCTGTTCTGCTATTGCTTTTTATGTTTATGTCCTCTGTATGATCATGTGTACAATAAATTGTTAAATAATAATAATCGCTATTATTATTTTTGGGTTATAAAAGCCTACAAAAGGATGCATTAAATACAAACAATAAGAAACAAGAAACATTTGGAATTATAAAGCGATTTGCAGAAACATGACGTGAGCAATAAGGGGACGGGACGGCATAGAATATCATCGCTATTATTATTTTTAGGTTATAAAAGGATGCATCAAATACAAACAATAAGAAACAAGAAACAATTGGAATTATAAAGCGATTTACAGAAACGTGACGTAACCCATAAGGGGCCGGGACGGAATGGAATACCATCACTATTATTATTTTTAGGTTATAAAAGCCTACAAAAGGATGCATCAAATACGTATAATTAACAGCAAAATTCCTTGTAAATAAAGAAAAACATTATCTGCGTTCGCGGATCCGTTTGCAAAGTGTGGAGAGAATGACAAATTCCCCCCCAAACTTGAATAAGGAATATGTTTTGTTCCATGCTGGACTGGGAGCGAGAGAAAAACATATAATGTGTCAGCTGCATTTCCTCCCGGGCATGCTGTAAAAACCAGCTAAGATACACGGGTGTTAAGTATATTGCAATTTAGGCGATAGGCTGACACCTGTCACTACAGCAATATACCTACAAATCTTTCTTAAATAACCCTCAAGACTTTGTCAGACGTTGCGTGACGACCTTAGTTTAGGTCGTTTACGCTCTGCCTACCCCAGTAGGGATAGAGGCGTGATTTTATATATGTATGTATGTTCCAGCACTATATTGTGGCGATGATGATGTAAGTAAACACATGCAAGAATACAATACAAGGTTTGTAGGTATATTGCTGTAGTGACAGGTTGTCAGCCCATCGACTAAATTACAATATACTGAAACCCTCGTATCCCTTAGCTGCTTTTTACAGCATGCCCGAGAGGAAATGCAACTGGCACATTCTATGTTTTTCTCTCACTCCCAGTCCAGCATCGTACAATACAAAATTCTTTATTGCACAAAGAAACACATACAACAGAAATAAAAAGAAACAAACGTGACAGTACAATACAGGCGGCCTTATTGCTAAAGCAGCAATTTCTACCACAATAGATAAACCATAAGCCTTCTAACCTTAACGGTCTAATATTCCTTTGCTAAAATAAATTCGCCACACATCTAAACTTTCTTCCATGCTGGACTGGGAGCGAAAGAAAAACTTAGAAAGTGCCAGCTGCATTTCCTCCCGGGCATGCTGTAAAAACCAGCTAAGGGATCCCAGGGTTTCTGTATATTGCAAATTAGGCGATAGGCTGACAACCTGTCACTAAAGCAATATACCTACAAATCTATCTTACCCTCAAAACTTTGTCAGACGTGGCGGAACGACCTATTTGTTTTATGTCGTTTACGCTCTGCCTACCCCATTAGGGATAAAGGCATGATTATGTGTATGTATGTATGTATGTATGTATGTAAACGCACAACGGCTAGACAGAAGTACAGTAGCGTCGAAAAGTACCTAATAAAGTAAAAAGTCGACGACCAGATAAATTCAACAATCCAATTAGCGTCTGGGCTGTGAGTCACAGAAAGTGAATTAAACTCATGATAGCTAGATAAAAATACAGCTGGCGTTTTCAAGTGGAAATTGCACTTTATACTGCGAGTAAAGTGTTTTTGTAAAATTATTTTGAGATGGTTGCCGACAGGATAAAAACCTTGAAATGTATATTGTAGAAGTACTTCCACTGTATTCAAGTTGTAAAAAATACAAATCAAATCCAATCATTTATTTAACCATAATTACTATCATTAATCCATTTAATCTTCCATACTGGACTGGGAGAGAAAAAAAAACATAGAATGTTTCAGTTTTCCTTCCTCCCGGGCATGCTGTAGAAGTCAGCAAAAGGGATGCGAGGGTTACAGTGTATTGTAA
This sequence comes from Scrobipalpa costella, assembly GCA_949820665.1. Lineage (NCBI taxonomy): Eukaryota > Metazoa > Arthropoda > Insecta > Lepidoptera > Gelechiidae > Scrobipalpa > Scrobipalpa costella. The sequence goes on along the minus strand of OX463319.1, from coordinate 9,921,077 downwards.
TTTAGGCGATGGGCTGACAACCTGTCACTACAGCAATACACATTACAATCTAAAATTGCCCTCAATTTATGTCAGACGTGGCGAAAGCGCCTTATAGGAGGCGTTTTACGCTCTGCCTACCCCGTAAGGGATAAAGGCGTGATTTTATGTTTGTATGTAATCCATTTATTTATATGAATGGACCTTGTTTGTAATTTAGTAACAAACCTGATTGTCCGAAAAAGAAAAAGATTTTGTGCGGAGGGCACGTTAACCCGTCGGTCCCGGTCGCTGTCTTTGATAGGTCGTTACACAAACCATGTCAAAGGCCTGATAGTTGTGCTACTAGGCGGTTTAAAAACTCTGACACCAGGGTTCATCGAAGAAGAAGTAACAAAACAAAACTTAGACATTCCGCGTTTATAAATTTTAGTACAATTTTATGCAAACGATTACTAAACATTTTTACTAGAAATCAGACACACTTATGTAAAGTTTTTCTTTTTACATATTTTTGAGGATTTTTAGCACTCACAATGCTATTAGTTTTTCTTTTACTGAAATATCTTTGACGTACTTCCATGCTGGCCTGGGAGCGAGAGAAAAACATAGAATTTGCCAGCTGCATTTCCTCCCAGGCATGCTGTAAAAACCAGCCAAGAGATCTGAGGGTTTCAGTATATTGTAATTTAGGCGATGGGCTGACAACCTGTCACTACAGCAGTATACCTACAAATCTTTTTTATATAACCCTCAAAACTTTGTCAGACGTGGCGGAACGGCCTATGTTTAGGTCGTTTACGCTCTGCCTACCCCACATTAGGGATAAAGGCGTGATTATATGTATGTATCTTTGACGTGTTTATTTGTAGCACTTTTCTCGCCACCTGTCCTTCAAAGGGCCACAGATGTATCGAATTATCCTTTCTGCCCTTCTGTAGGTCATGACCGGCGCAGTTTTGTGCGTGACTCTTTATTATAACATACTGGGTCTTTTGTCTTTTCCTTGTGCCTACCTATACCGGGTGAAACCTTGTTGTATAACAAAACAAATAACACAAATCAAGTATATTCACTAACCTACTATGAGTGCAAAAATAAAGTGATCAACTTCCTCAAAACAAAAGATTATCAAGATACTGAATCTCTTTTAACAATTGTGTCCTGATGAGAATATAACAAAAATAAAATATACTTGAAATTTGTTGTCTACAACTCCATTCCAAATTTCCTGCCATCCAGACCAGACATAATTTTACACACACTAACCAAACACACTCATACACACACACACAAATACTTCCATTACTTTATAATAAAAATATGACTCTTGTAATGTAATCTCCAATTAAATGTAACTTGTGTAAACTATAAGCAGCGGGCTGGGTGCCTGGAGAGTCTGGAGACCTATTATATAAGTTCATCTTAGTTTAGGCTTCAGTCTATCACAAATATAAAATTATTACTTCTGTTACCAATTAATTTCTGAAACTGTAATTTTGTGGAGAAATAAATAAATAAACTGATAATAAAAAAATATTAGGTTGCTTTTCTTAGATTATTCTTAAACTGCAAATTATAACAGGTATTTTACATTCGATGCTTAATTTTCTCGGGTAAATTTTAAAATTCGTTTTTCGCTGATTGTGTGTTGGTTGATATTGACACTTCTATAAATGTAAATATATTCTTTATTGCGTACAAAAAAAAATACAAAATATAAACAAATTTAAATTTAGTTCACAAAGGTGAGCTTATCTCTATAAAGAGATCTCTTCCAGCCAACCTGTAAAACTGAATATGAGATAACAATATATAATGTCCTCTATCGTGTGGGTTTCAGTGGGGTTTCAAGAAAATAATTAATGATAGCTTCTATTATTCCTAACTTAAATTCCCTAACGCACTGCCAACCCCATAGGGATAAACGTGAGATTTTAGGTGTACAAAACCACCATCAGACAAAGATAACCATTTCCAGAGACGTGTAACGATATCCAATCCCGAATAAAACCTTTAAGCACAAAAACATTGCAATAAAATAAAACTGTTCTAAAAGAAAACTCGTAGCTATTTCACCAATAAAATTTAACCTTACAACCCTGGATTACCTCAAGTCCCTTACTATTAAACAATTTCTATACAAAACGCGAGACTTCCAGAACTTTGCCACATGTGAGACATCATAAAGTCCCGCGTTTTAGTGGGGTAGTAAGGGACTTCGCGACGCCTGTGTGGGTAGTTGTCAATTTTAGTCACGTTCCGACCCGAATTTCTTCGCGCAGACGCCGTTGCACCTGCCAAGGGAATGCCAGTTTTTCCACAAATCTATATAAGATATTGGTGTCTGCTTTTCACGGCAGTAATATTGATGGTAAAGGTGTTCGTCGCCATTTTGTAGAGGTTTCAACTTCCACGTTGGCTGAATTAGGAGCAATAGAAAAATATAGAATGTTCCAGCTGCATCTCTTCCTAAAACTTAATCAGTAGAAACTAGAGAGCATCTGAGGGCAAACTATGGCTCGTAATAACGAAGCGATCTCAAACTTGAGAGCAGTATTAAGTATGAATTTGACAGGTCAGTTTGTACTGAAATGACATTTCTGATACGAATTCAAACTCGCTGTCTGTCACTAAAGAGCGCTGTTTATAAATACGGCCCTATGACCCTTCAAACCTGATATCGCTTGTCAAAATGCCTATAAATGGTCTGGCACGGGTTGTTTCGTTTGCCTAGATCAAAAAGGTATAATTTTAGATACGGTTTTCCCCTATCACGCCATTTAATTGTCAAGATGTTTGCCAGAAACTATAAGTTCATTACATGTTATATAATATTATTATGACGCAAATATTAAACATTACCTGAAATTAAATAAATTTTGAAAACATATCAAATTAAAACTATGTGAGTTCATTACCTAGAAATTAAGATGATCTTCCTTTCAATTTGTTTTTACGCAACACAAAATGGCTGGCCACTAAAACTGGGTTACCAGCCCAAAAAATATTCTTAATAAACGCGATCAGCTTTTTCGCCATAGCAATAACGAGGGTATCCCCAAGGATGGTAGCGATCAGAACTCTATTACCAAAACCCCCTGAGACATTTGCATAATGTCCTCCTGAACTCAATACGTGACAAAAATAGGCCGCCATTTTCTTTCACGACAACATTCAAATATGTATATTGTGTGTATGAATAACTTTAGTAAGGGAAAATTACGATTGCAAAGACTTTTGTACATAGATGCAATCACACCTTCAGGGCGGTTTTGCACTGCTCCGTATTCGGTTCGTATCCGAATCGTGTACTGTGAAATTTCCATGTAAAACGGATATGGATTGGTGCGCTATATATATATATATATATATATATATATATATTATAGCTGTCATACACACAGAAGCGGTAGCGACTTCTCAAATCAGTAGTCATACATCTGCTAGCAAGGCCAATTCGGATTAAAACATATTCGGATACGAATTCGGACCAGTCTTCTTCTTCTGTCGAGTGGGTATCGAGTCTGTCGACCCGATGAACCCTGGTGTCAGAGTTTTGAAACCGCCTAGTAGCACAACTATCAGGCCTCTGACATGGTTTGAGTAACGACCACTATCAAAGACAGCGACCGGGACCGACGGCTTAACGTGCCCTCCGAAGCACGAAATCATTTTCTTTTTTGGACAATCAGGTGATTCAGCCTGCAATGTCCTAACCAAACTGGGGAAAACTTCACAAAGTGATAAATTCTCAAATATCAACTTTGTGTTTCCCCCCTGGGAATCGAACCCAGGACCTCCGGATCGGGAGTCCATGGTTCTAGCCACTAGACCACGGAGGCAGTTACCAGTTTTCCATTCGGACCAGTGCAAAACGCCCTTATCCGTAATGGGGTATGCCGAGCGTCAACGACCTTAAACAAAGGTCGTTCCGCCACGTCTGACAAGTTCTAGGTTATTTCAGATAGATCTGTATATTGCTGTAGTGACAGATTGTCAGCCTATCGCGTAACAGACATGCAGTTTTTTTCTATTCACCTAATGTTCCCTTTCAATTTTAATTAAGGCTCGTATTGATAAACAAAACATGAGACTGGCAGCTAATTTGAGTTCGTATCAGAAATGTAATTTCAGTACAATATGACATGACCTGTCAAATCCATAGTTTATATTGCTCTCAGTCTTGAGATCGCTTTATAAATACGAGCCTAAATACGACTGAGCAACATTATCAAATCAAGAACATCCAATCCGCCATATTTGGCATTCTTCCCGCCATTGTTCAAAATATTGCCAGGTTTTTGCCGATCTATTGTGTTGCCATCCGCGAAAATTCCGGCTTCGAATAATTGATACAGTCCGCTTTTGTGTTCCTTTTTTAAACGCAAAACCGTTTGGGATTAGGGCTTTGAAAATGTCTGGACCCGTTCTGTTTGATTTTATCCGTTTGTAGATTTGTTCAGCCTATTCAGTTTTGCATGTTGACTTTACATTTTTTTTTTTAGTCGAGCGATGAATTGATTTCGTTATGATTTTGTCCGGTACACAGAATACGTTTTTTGAATTTTTCTGTTTGAAAATAGGTGACCAACCTAGAGATTTTAAAAAGAAAGTGTAGTTTTCTATAGTGGCATCACGTGGTGGAAGATAAAATTGATTGTAATAATTTGCGCTCCATCAACAGTTTAACTTTAAACTTACCCTCCCACAAGACGGACTTCTACGGAAAATCTTTCACGGTCCGAGCAGTCAAATTGTGGAATTCCCTTCCCGAAAACGTTCGACGAGCACCGTCTATTGAGACATTTAAAGAGCGAACAAGAAAGTTTTTCTTAGAGAATAATAATTAGTTATTTATCCTATCTCCCATTAGCATAATATGTATTGGTTTATTATAAAGATATAGTTTATTTTATTTATGTATTTATTTAGTAGTATTCATATTGTTTAAGTATTAAGATTAACTTAGTATGCACTATCCCGCTATCTGCTATGTACTATCCTACTACCCAAAGGTTGTCTGGTAGAAATTGCTGCTTTAGCAATAATGCCGCCTATATTGTACTGCTTTGTTCCTTACTTTTCTGCTGTATGTATTTGGGTTTCTTTGTGCAATAAAGTATATTGTATTGTATTAACATATTATAACATCTCAGGGAGGAGGAAGTGGCTGAAAAACATCGCTGGCGTGACCTAGGTCTCGTCAGCACAAGCTGAGACATTTCCTTTTGCCTTTTCTTTATTATATTTTGATATAATGATTTAAATTGTAAAAGGCAATAAACATATTTTATTATTATTTATTATTATTTTATTATTAAAAATAACAACTAAAAACCAGCTAAGGGATCCGAGGGTTTCGGTATACTGTGATTTAGGCGACGGGCTGACAACCTGTCACTACAGCAATATACCTACAAATCTATCTTAAATAGCCCTCAAAACGTTGTCAGACGTGGCGGAATGACCTTTTTTTGGGTCGTTTGCGCTCTGCCTACCCCATTAGGGACAAAGGCGTGATTATATGTATGTATGTATGTAAATAACCCAATATTTGGCGCCCGAAATGGGGCCACTTGCAAAAAGCGAAAAATGTGATCAACTTTTCGTCTGAAATCAATACAATATGCCGATGATGTCATACCTAATAGCTAAAACTTATTTTAAAAAACACGATTTTCGATTAAATGACATGAAAGTTTGTTTACTTTTATTCTTAATCTGAGTTGGGAATAGTATAGTGCACAAACGAAATCAGCAGAAAAAAGACTACCAGCTGTTCTAATACATACATACATACATATAATCACGCCTCCATCCCCAATGGGGTAGGCAGAGCGTAAACGACCTAAACAGCTGTTCTAATAGGCGGTTTAAAAACCTCTGACACTGACACTAGGATTCATTGGGTCGTGACAGCATCCCGCAAACTGATAGGGGTTGCTCAGTCAACAAATCTGAACAACTACACGCAAGTTTTTTTTTTTTTTTTCAGATAATGAAGAAGAATATTTGCTTTTTCATACAAATTGTCTGATCGAGGTGGTCATTTTGTATGGTAAGGTAATTATTTAGTCTCCTGAAATAATTTACTGGTGATAGTTGTTTAGTTTCGTCATGGGGTCCCATCCGGAACAACAGTAAATAGCTTTTACAAAATATCAGCAGATGGCGCTACGGGTAAGACGGGCAGGTCATTCTAAATAAAAGTTTACATAAAGCAAGTTTTTTGTTTCTAAAGCCAGCAAATATATTGTTTAATAAATAATTCTGATTACCCTAAGCATTAAAAATCGTATAATATGCTCATTTTTAAAAAGTTTTAGATTAAAAGTTTCTCTTCAGCGGCTACTCTAGCGACACCCACACAGGAGTGTCAAGGATATGAAGTTTTTCGACTTTCGCTCGAACCCTAAACACATACAGGTAGTACCAACCATTCACCAATAGATGTCACTGGTACAATTATCGATCCACAGATGAAATTAATATACCTACATCGAACGGTTGCCGTTTATGTGATATGACTTTACTTTTAGAGACGCTCGCACATTGAATTGTGAAAAAAACAATAAAACTAAAATTAAAGTATGAATATTGTATCTTATTTATAAAACTCACTTGCTTTCCGCCCCGCGTTTTCACCCGCGATTAAATGAATTTTCTCGCGGAAAAAAAGTATTTCTCTGCGTTAACGGTTAACCTGTTGCTATGTCACTCATACATATATACACATATATAATCACGACTTTATCACGCCTAATGGGGTATGCAAAGCGTAAACGACCTAAACAAAGGTCGTTCCGACATGTCTGACAAAGTTTTGAGGGTTATTTAAAGATAGATTTTAATTTTTAGGCAGTTTCATGTAGTGACAGGTTGCCAGCTCATCGCCTGAATTGCAATATACTGAAACCCTCGGATTGCTCAGCTGGTTTTTCCAGCATGCCCGGGAGGAAATTCGGCTGGGAGGAAATGTTATCGGCAGTGATCGGAATAGGTAGTATATTTACCTAAACTTCTAAAAAGAAGAGAGGAAAATGGAGACTTCCTTACTACTAAAACTTTTTCGGGACATCTTGCGGGACATCACATAAGTAAGCTAGAAATATACTTTGAACCATGGCATTTAATTCTATGGACAAATACAAGCTAAAAATATACTTGGTGATTTTCGGCTATAGTGTCACATTGCCTAGATATTTTGAATTAAAGATTCTCTTACTTTATAGCTTTAAAACGGCTGTGTGTAGGAAAAAATGTTAAGAGAAAAAATTATCGCGTAATTTGTGTTCTATAATTTCTTTATAGGTGTCAAAATCGTTGGAGTTATAGAAACCTAGATATTTACGAAAAACCGTTTTAACGTTATCTGACAGTTTTCATATTATGGACGATGTTAGTTATGTTTTAAGCTGGTCAACAAATCAGATAATTCAAAATAAATTTAAAAAAGTTTTAAACAGAATTCCGGACTACGGTTTTATTACAACAATAAGTGAAAAAATTGTAAAGGGAATCGAAGTAGATGACGAAGTATTTTTTAAATATGCTCCTCTTACATCTGTAGATGTTGAAAGGTCCTTTTACACCTATTAGTGGATTTTAAGTGTAAAAAGGAATAGACTTAAACCGGAAAATATAGAAAAAATAATGCTCATCTACTTCAATTCCCTGCAAGAAAGCAATATTTCGTCAGTATCTTCAGATTCTGTCACTGAAGACGAAGACATTGACGACATATAAAATATATTATTTTTTAAGTAAAATTAATCGCGTTTACGATGTACCTTACGTGATCAGGTTTTTTGGACTGCATTGCATGAATAATTGTCTACTTTAATCAAAATAAGCTTCATTTTAATTTTTACTGGTTCTTTTATTTATACCTTAAGTTACAAAAAACAAATTTAATTTTTATCATTAGAAACTACAAAAAACAAAATTCATATTTCGAAAGAGGTATGATTGTATCTGGCATACTAAATATTTTGCCGATATTTAACTGAGATTTGGTTCAAGTTGGCTGGCGTACGATCAACCGTGTGACGTTTGAACATGAAATAAATATAAAACAAAATATTACATTACCAAGACACATTGATCTAAAGATTGCGATTTGGTCGTTTGGCCATAGATAACCGGTCAAAAAGGGCCTACTATTCCTCTACTAGTTCTATTATGTGGCGTATAGTCACGTATAATACAGAAATGCATAAATTCAAGCCTCATTTCCTATTGTTCGATTATTTTATGACTTGCTTTATTTGCATTTGATTTTATCTTGCAAAGTTGACGGTTCGAAATTCGGAAACAAATTCCATTCAATTACAGCACGTGTTTTTTCAGTGTCTTTTTTACCTGGAATCACTTTTCAGGTAAAAATAATTAGTGCAAGCCTTTTGACAATTGAGCTTCTTTTGTGTAGTTCTATTTAATCGCTTTGTTTACGAAGTTTTTGTTTATTTGTGAATAAACAGCACTTATTTAAAAGCATATTACTATCAGTGCAAGCCTTCTAACAATTAAAATTACTTTGTGTGTTTTATATCATACTCTTTACGGCGTTGTTATCAATGTTTGACTAAGGGGAACTTATTAAAAGCATCGGTTTATCTTAATCGAACCCAGGACTTTTCACAGATTTATTTAGGCGTACGAAATGGTGCCTGAAAAAACCAACCAGGAATATAAGCTATTCAAGGTCAAATGTAAAAATAAATCAATTTTTCGTAAATATCTTGGTTTCTGTAGCTCGTACGATGTTGACACCTATGAAGAAATTATACAGCACATAATTTGCGTAATTTTTTCCCCAATATTTTTTTTCCTACACACAGCAGTTTTAAAGCTATAAAGTAAGAAAATCTTGAATTCAAAATATCTAGGCAATGTGACACTGTAGCCAAATATCACCAAGTATATTTTTAGCTTGTATTTGTCCATAGAATTAAAAACCATGGTGCAAAGTATATTTTTTGCTTACTTATGTGATGTCCCGCAAGATGTCCCGCAAAAAGTTTACGTAGTAAGGAAGTCTCCATTTTCCGCTTCTGTTCTTAGAAGTTTAGGTAAATATACTCTACCAATTCCGATCACTGGTTATCAGCCATAGCGTTATAATGTCATGGTCATAGTCAATCGATACATAAAGTGTTGCCCTATACCCTAAATACCGTGTGAAAATATTTCCCGAGGGAATAAGATCTTATCCTACGGTAAAAAATTGCCTTTGTCCGTTTCATCTATCACCATGCCACCACATTTCATCAAAATGCGTTCAGAATTTAAGGCGTGAAAGAACAACAAACAAACAGATAGACGGAGCTACTTTCGGATTTTATAATATTTGTATAGAGTATGGATAGTATGTATTTTTCTTACGATCAGCAGGAAAACTGTTTCTATATTTGTTTAATTACCAATAACAAATCATTCACAATCTTCTTCCATGCTGGCCTGTAAGCGAGAGAAAAACATAGAATGTGCCAGATGTATTTCCTCCCGGACATGCTGAAAAAAACCAGCTAAGGGATCCGAGGGTTTCTGTATATTACAATTTAGGCGATAGGCTGACAACCTGTCTTAGATAACCCTCAAAACTTTGTCCGACGTGGCGGAACGACCTTTGTTTAGGTTGTTTACGATCTGCCTACCCCATTAAGAACAAAGGCGTGATGTATGTATGTACAAAACATTGACATGGCCACGATTCGGCGTAGACTAGATTTAACTAACATAAAGAATATAAATATTAGATTAACTTACTTTTTTTCTCTCACTATCTATAAGAGCTATTTTTATATTATTAATTATTTAAGAATCTTTAAAATAATACATATTTTAATTAAAACATATTTCGAGTAAATTGTAGCTGTAATGAAAAGACATGATTGCCTGCTGCCTAAAACAAATCATATCGATTCTTAAACCTTGCTTGGTAACACCTTTTACTTCGATGTGTTCCTAAAATGTCAAAGATATTTATGTTAAATAGTGATAAATATACATACATACATATAGTCACGCCTCTATCCCTAGTGATAAATATATTTTTATTAAATTAAAATTAACCTAATGAAACATACTTAAGTTTAAGTTTTAGTTGCTTTGAGATACTTGTCGTTAATTTTATTAAGTTTACCTATAGATTGTCTTCTGAAAGTTGTTAGCAAAATTCCGAAACTTGGTTTATTCCTAATTCTATGAATCTCAATTTCTGACCCACTGTGCAGCGTTGGCTCCGCAAGTGGCGTCGTTGCCATTCAGTGCGGGCCCGCGCGCAACGTTGCCGGTCAACGTATGAATGGGTAAATGCGAATCCACTCCGTTGATTCCGAAATTTGTAAAAATTACATACTTATATGTATGTTTTTTAGATCTTATTTCTCCTAAACGAATTAATGAAGAAATCATATATATATATTTTCCTGCTAATTATGTCGATATTCTACTTGTTGTTTACGTTACTATTAAAAAAAATATACTCATTGATGAACCATAACAACTTCATGGGTAGCTTTTATTCGCAACTCAGTTCACCGGCGGGATGGCGCGTTGGTTAGTTGGTCGGGTTACAGCGCTGTGATTATCCGGATCGAGTCCGATCGTTGATTGAAAATACAATTTCCTTTTTGTTAGAAACATTAATTTAGTATTAGTTTTTCTTTCTTTTACTTTTTAAGGTAAATATTTTACTGTCATACTACTGTTCAATTTATTACTTTTAAAGTGTATTTGAGGCCGATTTCTATTCTATTAATAAGAACCATCTTGATAAATAAAAATAGAGGCTCAAAATAGTGATAAGTGGAAGGAGGCCAGGTGAAAAAAAGTAAAAGTAACAATCGTGTAAAGCAGTTTATTAAATTTATAAATGATAGCACCTAATATGATTGTAGAGTGTACGTAGTCAGCAGAGAAGACATCTGGTCAGGCCCGCTCGAAACGAAAGAGATCATTTCAGGAAATTATTGATAAACTTTAATAAAATCTCGCTTATTTGCACGATTCACTTACTGCAATAAATATACTAAACCACATTAAAATTCATACATAATTTCCTGAAACTATCTCATCCGTTTCGAACGGCCCTGCCCTGCAATAGCCTTTGCTGACAGTACATAAGATAAGTTTCATTATTCAATCTCTTACAAATTACAAATCAAAACTGCTAATATCTGTGCTCTGGCGCAGCGTTCACTTCTCTCTTACCGCCATCTAGTAGTCTAGTAGAAAATTACGTACTTCGAACGTGCATTGTACCTACGTGGGGCCATCTGTGATCACGGCAAAATATTATGACCGAACACTTCCCGCCGTGGTCTGTCACGTGGTACCGTTGCGTCAGATTGTACTAAAATCTTGCAGCCCGCCACTCGGCCCGACTTATGGCGGACCAGTTTTGTTGTATGACATTAGGCATCTGTACTAGTATAGTATTATATTATCTGTGGTTTCGTTGACTGAGCAACCCCTATCAGTTTGCGGGACGCTGTCCCTTACACCCGGTATATACGTCGTTGTTTTGAAAACACACTTGATACTAAAAGGAAGAAGATTCACTTATGAAGATAATATACCTCTTAAAAATTATTTTATTACAAGGTGTATTTTTAATCAATGCTGGACTGGGAGCGAGAGAAAAACATAGAATGTGCCAGCTGTATTTCCTCCCGGGCTTAGAGACCTGAAGGTTTCAGTATATTGCAATTCAGGCGATGGGCTGACAACCTGTCACTACAGCAATATACCTACAAATCTATCTAAAATAAACCTCTCAACTTTGTCAGAGGTGGCCGTACAGTTTGTTTAGGTCGTTGACGCTCTGCCTACCAAATTAGGGATAAAGGCGTGATTATATGTATGTATGTGTTTTTTTTAACACACCGACTCCGCACAGCATACAGTATATTCCTCCCCCTCAAGGTGTCATGGCTCTGGGGGGTAGGAGGGGGGGCAGGGGTGCACAAAAGAGCGCTCAGTATTCACGGCAGGCGACGAAGCATACTCTAGACTAGTCGATGACGATGACGTAGGGATGTGACCGACATATCGATACTAATTCTATTCCGTAAGATCATCACTGCATAGTATAAAACAAAGTCGCTTTCGACCCTATATCCCTATGTATGCATAGATTTTTAAAACTACGCAACGGATTTTGATGCGGTTTCTTTTAATGGATAGAGTGAGGAAGGTTTATATGTATAATACATGCATAATATAGTAAATAAACACTGTTTTTTTCCGTGCGAAAGCGGGGCGGGTCGCTAGTGTAGGATAAAGAACACAGTTGGGTGTATGAAAAATTACGATATGATGACTATCAGACCATACAAGAATACATACATACATACATATAATCACGCCTTTATCCCTAATGGGGTAGGCAGAGCGTAAACGACCTAAACAAAGGTCGTTCAGTCACGTCTGACAAAGTTTTGAGGGTTATTTAAGATAGATTTGTAGATATACTGCTGTAGTGACAGGTTTCCAGTCCATCGCCTAAATAACAATATACTGACACCCTCGGATCCCTTAGCTGGTTTATACAGCATGCTCGGGAGGAAATGCAGCTGGCACATTCTATGTTTTTCTCTCACTCCCAGTCCAGCATGGATGGTTCAATTGGATGAGAACGGCTAAAGACCAAGCTTATTGGCGTGCTATGGGAGAGGTCTACCTATATCCAGCAGTGGACTAATTGTAGGCTGATGATGATTTAAATTTTCTTCCATGCTGACCTGGGAGCGAGAGAATAACATAGAATGTGCCAGCTGCATTTCCTCCCGGTCATGCTGTAAAAACCAGCTAAGGGATCCGAGGAATTCAGTATATTGTAATTTATGCGATGGGCTGACAACCTGTCACTACAGCAATATACCTACAAATTAATCTTAAATAACCCTCTAAACTTTGTCAGATGTGGCGAAACGACGTTTGATTAGGTCGTCTATGCTCTGCCTACCCCATTAAGGATAAAGGCGTGATTATACGTATGTACGATTTAAATTTATTGGAAAAAATACTAAAAACTCCCGTAGCAGTAGGAAAAACAGAATATTATATTATAAAATTTTATGAATTCACCATTTTACCGAGTGGCATGGAAAATCGAAGTCAAATATAAAACATACATACATACATACATACAATCACGCCTTTATCCCTAATGGGAGGAGTGTCAGAGTTTTTAAACCGCCTAGTAGCACAACTATTAGGCCTTTGACATGGTTTGAGTAACGACCACTATCAAAAGACAGCGACAGGAACCGACGGCTTAACGTGCCCTCCGAAGCACGAAAATCTTTTTTCTTTTTCGGACAATCAGGTGATTCAGCCTGCAATATCCTAACTAAAATTCACAAAGTGATAAATTTTCAAATATCAACTTTGTGTTTCCCCCCTGGGAATCGAACCCAGGACCACACATCCACTGATCGTAAGTTTATAAAAAGATCGATGTCGATAGTTTCGTTTCTAAGGCACATCCCTAGCATCGAAATAGACACTGGCACTTGATGACTGCGCTCCTTCACTTCACATTGAAACTGAAAACACTAAGCTATACAAGTCTTCATACATACATACATATATTCACGCCTTTATCCCTAATAAGGTAGGCAGAACGTAAACAACCTAAACAAAGGTCGTTCCGTCACGTCTGACAAAGTTATGAGGGTCATTTAAGATAGATTTGTAGGTACATTGCTGTAGTGACAGGTTGTCAGCCCATCGCCTAAATTGCAAAATACTGAAACCCTCGGATCCCTTAGCTGGTTTTTACAGCATGCCCGGGAGGAAATGCAGCTGGCACATTCTATGTTCTTCTTTCGCTCCCAGTCCAGCATGGAAATTCAACAACAAGTCTTCATACTACTCTTATACGACATGGCTTGCCTTGCTCGCGAAAATACTAGGTTTTGAAAACAACTTATTTCTACATACATATAATCACGCCTTTAGCCCTAATGGGGTAGGTAGAGCGTGAACGTCCTGAACAAAGGTCGTTCCGCCACGTCTGACAAAATTTTGAGGGTTATCTACACTAATATTATAAAGAGGAAAGATTTGTACCTATTTTTGTATGTTTGTAATGAATAGGCTCAAAAAGTACTGGGCCGATTTAAAAAATTCTTTCACCAATAGAATGCTACATTCTTCCAATTTGACATAGGCTACATTTCATTTTGAAAAAAATTAGGGATCCTTGGTAAAATTTGAACAATGTAACCAAAGGTGTAGAAAAATGAGTCTTAAAATGTCTTTTGTCGAATGCGCTGCCGAAACTATTAGCGATAGAACAAAATAATGTACAACAATATTGAAGAACATCATAATGTCTACAAAAACTCCGCGGTAGCATATGTCCAACTATTGTAGTTATGTCACTACAACAACTTTTTTCATTCCGTGGAAGCAATTAAGTATATTTGCAAATACATCAACAAAGGATAATACTAAATAATGATAGGCAAGTTTCTATCGACACGAACAAAAATTTCTTTGAAATACCTAGATGTATCGGTAGATACATTTTTAGTTGAAAGTTGTCAACGTTTAATTTAGACTGTATATATTTTATTCGACTCTGCTTTTATTCTAATTACTTAAAAAAAAAAATTGTCTACCCCGTGCGAAGCCGGGACGGGCTGCTAGTTTAAGATAGATTTGTAGGTATATGGCTGTAGTGACAGGTAATCAGCCCATCGTCTAAATTGCAATATACTGAAACCTTCGGATCCCTTAGCTAGCTTTTTAGCATACCTGGGAGGAAATGCAGTTGGCATATTCTATGTTTTTCTCTCGCTCCCCGAGAACATATTTCTAAAGTAATGACATTGTAGTTTCTGGTTGAAATTACTAATTGCTACTTCAACTTGCATAAACCCTTCTTCCTACTCATCATCTTCCTAGCGTTAGCCCGTATGTCACGGGGTCGGCTACCTAATCTAGGGGATTGAACGAGGGTAATTACACAGAGCGACTGCCATCTGACCTCCGCAAGTCAGAAGAGAAACCAACAGAGTTTTGAAACCGAAAAACAAATTGGTACGTGGTGGGATTCGAACCACGACCTTCCGCTCAGGAGGCAGCGGCCCTATCCACTATACCATCGAGAGACCATAAATTCTACTTCCTACCTAATATTCTAAATGCGAAAGTTTGGAATTACACTTTTTTTTTCTTTCTTTTTTATTAGCTTTTGGATGTTTGTAACTTAATTGAGCTTCAGCCACTGAATGAATGAAATTTAAGTACCTAGTTTCTTCCATGCTAGCCTGGGAGCGAGAGAAAAACATAGAATGTACCAGCTGCATTTCCTCAGCTGTATTTCTCCTAAAGGCGTGACAATATTTATTTATTTATGTATGAATGTAAGAGTACCTAGTTACACTTACATTAATTTCCACAGGAAAACTTATTTATGACGGCTGAAAATGCGAGAAGAAAGCTAATTCTATGGTTCCATACTCAGTTCCATAATAAGCTCGATTCCAGATACCACCGGCTAAAACTATAATTAAAATCTATCTGTCACTTTCAAAATAATAAAATTGAAAAAGGACAGGTGATTTATATTCTATTGTTTCACACTTTGTCCGCTAGATTTTGACGCGCTTTTGCACGCTTCCCCAGTATTTCTGTCAATTTTATCCGCCATATCATATGACGGCGGATAAAGATGACAGATAACGCATAAAACCACCGACTATAAATCAAAAACCGGAGAGAATAGATCTGTTGTCTTTTTTCAATGTTTTTAGTCTGAACGTGACAAATAGATTTTAATTTTAGTTTTAGCCGGAAAATCTAGAATCAGCCCAGTGTCACCGTAATTCTATGTTGTTTCTTTTATATTTCTTCATACCTGATTCGATGAAGCAGTCTCAACTAATATGTTGTTCAGTTTTGTTTGTTGTGATTTAATACCGTAGACATTAGTCGTTAAGCCATATCAGAGGCCAGTGCTAAGCATTGGGGGCTTGAAAACTCTGACCTAATCTAGGATTGGGTCTGGTTTCTCTTTTGGGTTGCGGAGGTCAGATGACAGTCGCTCTGTGTAAAAACCAGCACCCTTGTTCAATCCCCTGGATTAGGTAGTTGACCCCGTAAGATACGGGAAAAGGCTAGGAAGATGATGATGAGTTTTGTTCACTGAGCGACCCCTTTCAATTTTCGGCATACTGACCCCTTCAACCTATCTGGATATGTACGTAGTTGGTAGTAGTAGTATCTATGCGAAATCCGAACTGAACGTACAGACTGAAATACAATATTGCCTAAACTCATGTCTAGATCCAGATACACAACAAAGCTTTTCCCGCCCGAACAATGATATCCGTTTCCGCTTCCAATATGGCGGCCCGCGTTTTGTTTCGATTTGAATAGTTCACGGGACACACACAAAACTATGCCGGTTTGAAACGAAACGCAAAAAGAATATGACAAAAAAGTCATATAAAATATTCTCTGCAATTTGCTCGGAAATAGCTTAGAAAAGAGTCCGATGGTGTAGTGGACAGGGCAGCTGCCTCCTGAGCAGGAGGTCGTGGTTGGAATCCCACCACGTACCAATGTGTTTTTCGGTTTTGAAATTTCATATGTACGTTTATTCGGCGCTTTTTCCGTGCTTCGGAAGGCGCGTTAAGCCGTTGGTCCCGGTTAATATCGTTTAATACCGTAGTTTTAAGTCGTTAACACCGAGGTTCACGGAGGTCCTGGGTTCGATTCCCAGGGGAGGGGGGGGGATACATACATACATACATATAATCACGCCTTTATCCCTAATTTGGTAGGCAGAGCGTAAACGACCTAAACAAAGGTCGTTCCGCCACGTCTGACAAAGTTTTGAAGGTTATTTATGATCGATTTGTATGTATATTGCTGTAGTGACAGGTTGTCAGCCAATCGCCTAAAATGCAACATACTAAAACCCTCGGATCCCTTAGCTGGTTTTTACACCATGCCCGGGAGGAAATGCAGCTGGCACATTCTATGTTTTTCTCTCGCTCCCAGTCCAGAATGGGGGATACAAAGTTGATATTTGTCCGTCGGTCCCGGCCGCTGTCTTAAATACTGGTCGTTACACAAAACCATGTCAGAGGCATATTAACTATGCTGCCTATGCTATTAGGCGGTTCTAAAACCCTGACACGAAGGGATTATCGGGTCGATAACCACACGATAGAAGAAGATACTTGAACCCTGAATGTACTTTGCAGTTGTACTATAAATGTACTTCTCGACCTTATAAGAAAGCAGTATAAAGAAAGTTCACGTTTTTACGACAAAGGTTAAGTCTGGTCATAGAACGTTGCAATCTAAGCTGATACTTAGTCGCTATATCACTATTATCTTCCATGCTGGACTGGGAGTGAGAGAAAAACATAGAATGTGCCAGCTGCATTTCCTCCCGAGCATGCTGTAAAAACCAGTTAAGGGATCTGAGGGTTTCAGTACATTGTTATTTAGGGCGATGGGCTGACAACCTGTCACTACAGCAATATACGTACAAATCTTTCTTGAATGGCCCTCAAGACTTTGTCAGACGCGGCGGAACGGCCTTTGTTTGGGTCGTTTACGCTCTGCCTACCCCATTTGGGATGAAGGCGTGATTATTATGTATGTTATGTATGTATCACTATTATAGAACTTTAAGGCTTGTATTTATGAAGCGATATCAAACTTGAGACCAATATTAAGTATGGATTTGACAGGCTAGATTGTACTGAAATTACATTTCTGATACGAACTCAAACTCGCTCTCACTCATCAGACCTGATTATAAATACGGGCCCTAAGTATTGTATTAGCTGTGGTATTAGCACTTAAAGGGCTAATGGCTTAGCTTCACTGTGTTTTATTACGATCGCGTTTTCACTCACCTCCATAAATAAGTCTTTATAAATCGGCCGTAAAAACGGCTAAAAATCAATAATTTCGATAACTGCCCGTTACTATTTGATCCTCAATTCATTACTTCTAAAAACTCCTTAGTTCTAAATCTAACGAAGTGACAGAGAAAAGTTTTGAAAATGTCTATATTTTGCGAGTTGTGATTTTTTAACGAGTGAGGGCGCCACCGCGCGAGGTGAGGCCTCTTAATATTACTATGTATAGGTCGAAACACTAGTCTGAATTCATGAAATGAACAATTTAATCTAAACTGAACAACTTTACAAAAACTGCTCAATTTGCCTCAAACTATACAACTTTATCATAACTTAGCAACTTTTCCAAAACTGAAAAGCTTTCTCCCCAAACTAAATAACTAACAACTTCTCAAACCGGACCACTTTTACGAAACTGAACAACTTATCTCAAACTGAGCCACTTTCTCTCCAACTAATCTCCTTAGCTGCCTAATCTAGGCGATTGAACGATTGTGCTGGTTTTTACACAGAGCGACTGCCGTCTGACCTCCGCAACCCAGAAACCAGACCCAATCCTAGATTAGGTCAGAGTTTTCAAGCCGCCAATGTTTAGCACTGGCCTCTGACATGGCTTAACGACTAATATCTAAGGTATTAAACGATATTCACCGGGACCAACGGCTTAACGTGCCTTCCGAAGCGCCGAATAAACATACATATTTAATTCGAAAACCGAAAAACAGATTGGTACGTGGTGGGCTTTGAACCACGACCTCCTGCTCAGGAGACAGCGGCCCTATCCACTACACCATCGGGCTCTCAAATAACAATGTTCAAATCTAACCATCCAATACTAATTTGCAATTAAGAGTGAATGAATTTTAACCGCACCTATAAAATAATTTTCACTTCTATGTGCCGACCTATCTACAAAATCACGCCTATATAATTTACAGGATAAGCAAAGCGTCAAAGGCAAGTATAAAAGTAAATATTCGCATGTGTGTACTTTTTTATAAGACTACTGTACACTGTTACCGCTACACAAAGGTTATACCGGGTGTAAGGGACAGCGTCCCGCAAACTGATAGGGGTGGCTCAGTCAATGACACTGAACAACTTACACTAGATTTTTTTATTTATTTAGGAAGTGAAAATAGAAATGTCTTTTCCAAGAGGCTGATCTTCTACTGTAGATTATACTCTGATAAAATTTCCTCTGCATAAAGCTAGTATGCTTACTTAAAAAAAATATGCCGCTTTTGCCAAGAACTCTATGCTTAATACAAATTGTCTGACCGAGGAACACTTTGTATGGAAAAGCCAATTTTTTCAGTTGCTGAAAAAGAATCCTTGTGGAAGTTGTTCAGTATCATTGACTGAGCAACCCCTATCAGTTTGCGGGACGCTGTCCCTTACACCTAGTATAACCGCCAGACAAAGGTTATATACCCGTCATATAACGGTGCACCCAAGATCAAAACTCTCACATTGTTGCTATAGTAGTTCTATAAATGTCGTAAAAGAACTTATAGCGCTTTAAGAGTGCTAGTAATTCTGTTTTATGACAAAGTTGTGTTGAAAAGTTTTTGAAGAGACTAGGGGCAGACAATGTCGCTTTAATATTTAAATTTTCTTTCATCATCATCTCCCTAGCCTTATCCCGTATCTCACGGGGTCGGCTTCCTAATCTAGGGGATTGAACGAGGGTACTGGTTTTTACACAGAGCGACTGCCATCTGACCCCCGCAACCCAGAAGGGAAACCAAACCCAATCCTAGATTAGGTAATATTTAAATTTTCTTTAATGGCAACTAATTAAATAGCTAAAAACTTTATTACACCCACAAAAATATAAAAATAAACATTTTACAAATAAAATATATCTTCTAAGGCACCGCATCGAGGCAACGTTCCCAGAAGGCTAGCAGCGTTTCCACGTTGCACAGCCAAACTAAGACGCTGTGCAAAATAACTGCCTGCTCTTTGGTCTGACGTTGCCTCGAGGAGGCGCTCTGAAACTTCTTTCGCAGTTTGGCGAGAATGGAACATATAATTCTGTAAATACCTTTTTTGTGAAATAAAATAAATAAATATTTTTTAGAAAAGAACGGGCGCTAGGGCCCCATGAACCCATCGTGTTTAGTTTTATAAATCGACGTGGCAAAGAATTTAGGGTTATTTTATAGCATTGAATATGTTAATGTTTCTATTTGAAACAAAACCATTCCTTACCTTTTCCAACAGAGAACTCCAAACCTGAAAACAAAAATATTTTATTACTGTCACTATAAAATTTATGAAGTTAGGTAGAAAATGCTGTCAGATAAGATTTATTTGCAAGTAAAAAAAGTTCACAATTAGTATGCAAATCTGTGTACAATACAAAAAAAAACCACAATTACTCATAATAATAACTAAATTATAATGTCATATAGATAAGTATGCCAAATATAGAAATTAATGAAACTGTCCTAAATTAGATGAAAATTATGATCATTCATTACAATTCTAGCATGTCAAAGATTTTTACAATATTCAAAGTACTTCAGATAATAGAATGGATTATAAAGTAAAAATAGCCTAAGTATACGCGAAATTTCATTTAGATTTGGACTATCGAGCAAATATAAAATAACATAACGCAAAATAAAATAAAAATAAATAAATTGGAAACCAATTGTAAATATGGAAACCAATAGATAGAGCGATTCGCTTGAAGACCCCATACTTAGAACTAGGTTGAATCAGTTTCCGCTAACGGTTAAATTATGATAAGAAAAAGGTAATGTCTTGCATTTTTCTGCTTCCTTCCATTCTGGCCTGGGAGCGAGAAAAAACTGTAAAATCCAGCTCAGGGATCAAAGGATTTCAGTATATTGTAATTTAGGCGATGGGCTGACCCGGGTGGGACTCAATACAGCAATATACCTACAAATCTATCTTAGATAACCCTCAAAACTTTGTCAGATGTGGCTTGTTTGTTTAGGTCGCTTATGCTCTGCCTACCCCATAAGGTATAAAGGCGTGATTATATGTATGTATGATTAAATTTATAGGAAAAAATACTAATTACTCCCGTAGCAAAAAGTACGGAAAACAGAGTACAAATCTATCTAAGATTACCCTCAAAACTTTGTCAGACGTGGCGGAACGAACCTTTGTTTAGGTCGTTTACCCTCTGCCTACCCCATTAGGGATAAACGCGTGATTATATGTATGTGTGTAATAGGAAGCTGTCTCGACTGAATTTTTAGCTATTCACAGCAGAATTTTGCTATATATTGCACCACAGCGGCACTTAACTACATGCGGTGTCTAAAGAGAAAAGGAAAGGTGTGAGTGCAAGTTCTGAGCGAGGGAACACTTTGTAGAGAGAATCTCTTTATTTTACAGAATATAACCAACAAAGTTTAGTAACTGCTTTCGTGGTCTAGTGGCTAGTGCCATGGACTCCCGATCCCGGAGGTCCTGGGTTCGATTTTCAGGGGGGAAAACACAAAGTTGATATTTGAGAATTTATCACTTTGTGAATTTTTCCCCAGTTTGGGTAGGACATTGAAGGCTGAATCACCTGATTGTTGAAAAGAAAAAGATTTCGTGCTTCGGAGGGCACGTTAAGCCGTCGGTCCCGGTCGCTGTCTTTGATAGTGGTCGTTACACAAAACCATGTCAGAGGCCTGATAGTTGTGCTACTAGGCGGTTTAAAAACTCTGACACCAGGGTTCATCGGGTCCATAGACACCCACTCGACAGAAGAAGAAGAATACAGGGAGACGAGGGTTTCGGTGTATAATAAATTTAGGTAAATAAATTAACTTAAATGATTTCTTTACTTTTTAAAAGATCGTATGTCGTATGTACTCGTATATTTTCTTCTTTGCTGGACTGGAAGCGATTGATAAACATAGAATGTGCCAGCTGCGTTTCCTTCCGGGCATGCTGTAAAAACCAGCTAAGGGATCCGAGGGTTTCAGTATATTGTAATTTAGGCGACGGGCTGTCAACACAGCAATATATATCTATAAATCTATCTTAAATAACCCTCAAAATTTTGTCAGACGTAGCGGAACTACCCTTTTTTAGGTCGTTAACGCTCTGCCTATTCCATTAGGGATAAAGGCGTGACTATATGTATGTATGTATATAACTTTTTTAGATGACCCTCAAACTTGTCTTACATGGCGAAAATTACCTTTTATGAGGCCATTTACGCTCTGCCCAACCTTTAATAGGAACAGGCGTGATTTGACTGCATGTATGTAAATATGAAACCCTCCAAAATATAACCTCAAAACCTGTAACAGAACTGCAGTTGTTATAGTCCAGACTTTCGAGTACTTTTAGCTGGTCCAACATTTTCGAGTATTTTCAAAAGGACTCGCTACATATAATCACGCCTTTATCCCTAATTGGGTAGGCAGAGCGTACACGACCTAAACAAGGGTCGTTCCGCCACGCCTGACAAAGTTTTGAGGGTTCTTTTTATTGCTGTAGTGACTGGTGGTCAGCACATCGCCTACATTGCAATATACTGAAACCAAAATACAACTTTAAAAACTGTAACAGAACTACAGTTGCTTCAGTCCAGACTTTCGAGTACTTTTAGCTGGTCCAACATTTTCGAGTATTTTCAAAAGGACTCGCTACATATAATCACGCCTTTATCCCTAATTGGGTAGGCAGAGCGTACACGACCTAAACAAGGGTCGTTCCGTCACGCCTGATAAAGTTTTGAGGGTTCTTTTATTGCTGTAGTGACTGGTTGTCAGCACATCGCCTAGCACTTAAACCAAAATACAACTTTAAAACCTGCAACAGAACTACAGTTGTTTCAACCCAGACTTTCGAGTACTTTTAGCTGGTCCAACATTTTCGAGTATTTTCAAAAGGACTCGCTGCACTACGTGGATTAATTAAGTTGGTGCCCGAGTGGACGCGTGGCAATCAACGTGTTAACAACTACAGTTCGCAGAGAAAATACAGAGTGTTAAAGGGTAACTTACATACATACATATTATTACGCCTTTATCATCCCTAATGGGATAGGCAGAGCGTAAACGACTAAAACCAAGTTTCACTTCCTGAAATATAATCATGCTGATAGTTGTTCAGTTTCGTTGACTGAGCAACCGCTATCAGTTTGCGGGGCGTTGTCCCTTACACCCGGTATGCACTATTCCACTCTCTGTTATGTACTATCCTCATACCCAACGGTTGCCTGGTAGAAATTGCTGCTTTAGCAATAAGTACTTTTAGCTGGTCCAACATTTTCGAGTATTATCAGACGGACTCGCTACACTACGTGGATTAATTAAGTTGGTGCCCGAGTGGACGCGTGGCAATCAACGTGTTAACAACTACAGTTCGCAGAGAAAATACAGAGTGTTAAATTGTAACATACATACATACATATTATTACACCTTTATCCTTAATGGGATAGGCAGAGCGTAAACTACCTAAACAAAGGTGGTTCCGCCACGTCTGACAAAGTTTTGAGGGTTATTTAAGATAGATTTGTAGGTTTATTGCTGAAGGTACAGGTTGTCAGCCCATCGCCTAAATTGCAATATACTGAAACCCTCGCATCCCTTAGCTGGTTTAAAAACAAAACGCTGCTGAAAACAGCATACCGGGAAGGAAATGCAGCTGGCATATTCTGTTTTTCTCTCGCTACCAAGCCAGCATGGAAGAAACTCGCTACACTACGTGGTTTAATTAAGTTGGTGCCCGAGTGCACGCGTGGCAATCAACGTGTTAACAACTACACTTCGCAGAGAAAATACAGAGTGTTAAAGGGTTACATACATACATACTATTACGCCTTTATCCCTAACGGGGTACGCAGAGCGTAAACGACCTAAACAAAGGTTGTTCCGCCACGTCTGACAAAGTTTTGAGGGTTATTTAAGATAGTTTTTTAATTTGTAGCGCACATAGATGGCGCCACATCAAGATACAACAGTCCTGAAACGCGGTATCGAAGTTTGCTCGGCGATCTGCATATATACAACTTCCGAACTAATCCAGTCGGACTCCGGTCCCCTGGTCACGTGGTCAACAACACCCGGCCAGGTGGGTGATTACCCTTTTCCCATCCGTCATCACTCAAATCGTCAACACGAAATTATATTGCTGTAGTGACAGGTTGTCAGCCCATCGCCTAAATTGCAATATACTAAAACCCTTGGACCCCTTAGCTGGTTTTTACAGCATGCCCGGGAGGAAATGCGGCTGGCATATTCTATGTTTTCGTTCCACTCCCAGCCCAGCATGGAAGTACAGGACAGCTTCCCACAAACTAATAAGGATCATTCTCATTCAATGAAACTGAACAACTTTCATGAAGAAATTAGAAAATGTTTTTTTTTGCTTTTACTGATTGAAGTGGTGGTTCTGATGAAAATCTATTTTTGTTTCTTTTTCGATGAATGAGAAACTCCTAGCAGTTCTTGCACTCTTTATACAGTTTTCAGAGAAAATATTTCAAAAATATTTGTGGAAATATTTTCAATTTATTTTAATTGCTTTTCGTAATAGAGTATACAAATTGGGTAACTGAAAATTCTATAGATAAACCTTTTCCTGTATTTTTTTATAGCAGAGAGGAAACTGCCACTGTGGTCTAGTTGGCAGAGCCATGGGCTTACAATCCGAAGGTCCGGGGTTCGATTCCCACGGGGGAACACAAAATTGCTATTTGTAAATTTATCACTTTGTGAGGTTTTCCCCAGTTTTTTTAGGATATTGCAGGCAGAATCACCTGATTGTCCGAAAAGAAAAAATATTCCGCGCTTCGGAGGGCACGTTAAGCCGTCGGTCCCGGTTGCTGTCTTTGATAGTGGTCGTTACTCAAAACCATGTTAGAGGCCCAATAGCTGTGCTACTAGACGGTTTGAAAACTATGACACCAGGGTTCATCGGGTCGTTGTTCGACTCGAGGATCCACTCGCTAAGAAGACGATAGACTAACTAAGTAAAGTACCTCTTGAAGATTGCAATTTGGCTGAATGATATTGTCTGTTTATTGGTGTATTCGTTAGAGTGGAATGTCTAATTAAAAATGCACTGGTTCTTAACACTGGGTTTATTGTTTACTACCGACCCGCACATCAGTGTTTCTCTACTATATTATGCATGTATTATACATATAAACCTTTCTCTTGAATCACTCTATCCATTAAAAGAAACCGCATCAAAATCCGTTGCGTAGTTTTAAAGATCTAAGCATACATAGGGATATAGGGACAGAGAAAGCGATTTTGTTTTATACTATGTACTGAAACTGCACAGATAATTTCACAATCGGAGCACCACAAACTTATGTCTAACCGCAAGAATGACCGAACGAGAACAAGACGGAACGTGTGAAAGAGATAGCATGTGTCTAAAGTTATTAAAATAATAAACAACAGCAATAAAATTATTAAATATTATTCAGGCATTTACTTTAAAAAGATCTGAGGAATTTCATATCTTAAGCGCTTTCAGCTTAAAGTAACATAAAAATTTTCAACTTCCATGCTGGACTGGGAGTGATAGAACAACATAGAACGTGCCAGCTGCATTTCCTCCCGGGCACGCTGTAAAAACCAGCTACGGGATCCGAGGGTTTCAGTATATTGTAATTTAGGAGATGTGCTGACGACCTGTCACTACAGCAATATACGTACAAATCAATCTGAAATAACCCTCAAAACTTTGTCAGACGTGGCGGAACACCTTTGTTTAGGTAGTTTACGCTCTGCCTACCCCATTAGGGATAAATGCGTTATTATATGTATGTATGTATGTAGACCTGAGTAATTTTATATCTTAAGAGCTTTCAGCTTCAAGTAGCATATTTTTTGTCTACAAAACAATCTTTCAGTCTGCGTTAAAATGACTCATTTTGCGTCGTCTTTTCCCTTCTGATTCATAAAAACATACTAACTTAATTTTAAGTAAACTTAGTACTTTTTTAATATTATTTTTACACTTTTTCCGCCACGGTAAACGTATTCGAAATTTAAAAATATTCATTCAAAAAATCCTGCGTCGCCCGCACTGTTTTAAAAATTACGACGTCTGTAATCTGGTTATTGCAATCTAGGCTCTAAAGTTTTAGTGCTAAAGTTCAATTTGGATTAGCGGAAGGCAGATTTCCCAGCGAGTTTTTGTGTGGTATAAAATAACGAATGTAGCGTGTTTACGATTCATTAAAAAGTACGCCTTCAGCATAAAGGTTAGACCGCCTATGGCATAACTGCAGCGGAGCGGAGCGGCGCGGCGCGACTCGGCACTGCATCGACGCTACACTACGCGACAAAATCTGTCAAAATGTATGAACTGACATTGCCGCGCCCTGAAGTGCACCTTCAGTGACGCTTCAGTGCGGTACCTCTCATACATATTCATACAAAGAATAATTTGTCGCGCAGTGCCGCACCGCGCTGCTCCGCTGCATCTTCGTCCTAGTGCGGTGTAACCTTTAGTGCTTTAGGTGAATTATTCTGTTTTTTTTAAAATCTATTTGTATATGTAGGTATAACGTTTTCTCTGTACTCTGAGGCTGATGATTGAGCAAAATTTCAGACGCCTGTTCAGTCTTCCTTTGATAAGGTATGCTTTCGAAAATAGAGGAGCAGGTTCCCTTTTCCCTACTGGTTTCCCAGTGGGTCCCGGGTTACATTCCCTGCCGGGACAGACATTTGAATGATGAATTTAAATGTCTGTTGCTGGGTCCTGCTGTTCTTTGTGGTCGATTCTGTGTATGTCCCTGGCATCCCTATACAGGGAATCCTAGTGGGAGCTATGACTGTGATCGTGTTTTATTTTTTGTTACTCAAATTCTTTTTTTGCCTATCGACCACTCCCGCTGTCACTCACACTTAGAACCACACGCAAAGCCAGGGGGAGAATCAAGCTCGTAAATATGTCGGGTTTTATAGTTGTGCGCCCCTGCCCGGCTGCAGGGGAGGCGAACCCTGTGCCTCCTGTTTTTTTACTTTTTTTCTCCCCATTGTAAGGATTGTTAGGCGTTGATTTCTTGATTGCGTATCTTGCGATGTTAAGCAGGAGGTTAAGTAGATGGCGCTATTTATCTTTTCGCGGTTTTTTGAGCCTTTACTTTTTAAGTCGGCGGGAATAATGGCTATTCAGCCTTCTTTTTTATCGTTATTTTTACGAGAAAGGGAAGTTTTGGGTTCGAATCCTATTTGAGGTGGAATTGTTAAGCGGTTGGAACAGTTTAACCTGAATTGCTACAACATAAAATATGTACTTTAGGTACCTACTAGCTTTTCCAACCGCCGCTTAACCCTTCTACATACATACATATAATCACGCCTTTATCCCTAATGGGGTAGGCAGAGCGTAAACGACCTAAACAAAGTTAATATAATTATCTTTCCGCGGTAAAATATAGCTCATGTTACTCTACATTTAACATAATATATAGATAGTGTAATGGTTAAAGATTTTTTTTTATTGGTTTAGTAGTTTTGAGTTAGCATAGGTCTTTCCTCTTTTGGAGCCCGATGGTGTAGTGGATAGGGCCGCTGCCTCCTGAGCAGGGAGGTCGTGGTTCGAATCCCACCACGTACCAATGTGTTTTTCGGTTTTCGAATTTCATATGTACGTTTATTCGGTGCTTTTTCCGTGCTTCGGAAGGCACGTTAAGCCGTTGGTCCCGGTTAATATCGTTTAATATCGTAGATATTAGTCGTTAAGCCATGTCAGAGACCAGTGCTAAGCATTGGCGGCTTTAAAACTCTGGCCTAATCTAGGATTGGGTCTGGTTTCCCTTCTGGGTTGCGGAGGTCAGATGGCAGTCGCTCTGTGTAAAAACCAGTACCCTCGTTCAATCCCCTAGATTAGGTAGCCGACTCCGAGAGATACGGGATAAGGCTAGGCAGATGATGATAGGTCTTTCCTCTTTATGAAGTACTAGCGACCCGCCCCGGCTTCGCACGGAAATTATCAGTGTTTCTCTACTATAATATGTATGTATTATACATATAAACCTTCGTCTTGAATCACTCTATCCATTAAAAGAAACCGCATCAAAATCCGTTGCGTAGTTTTAAAGATCTAAGCATACATAGGGAAGGGATATAGGGACAGAGAAAGCGACTTTGTTTTATACTACGTAGTGATTATTCCGGCACTCGGTTTGCCTATGGCTAAATAAATACCGTGGGAAAATTAAAGACCTAATAATTGATCATCAACGTGTTATGTATACTTATATTAACTAAAAAAAAAAAGAGACATACATACATATAGTCACGCCTTTATCCCTAATGGGGTAGGCAGAGCGTAAACGACCTAAACAAAGATCGTTCCGCCACGCCTGACAGTCTTGAGGGTTGTTTAAGATAGATTTGTGGGTATATTGCTGTAGTGACAGGTTGTCAGCCTATCGCCTAAATTGCAATATACTGAAACCCTCGGATCCCATAGCTGATTTTTACAGCATGCCCGGGAGGAAATGCAGCTGGCACATTTTATGTTTTTCTTTCGCTCCCAGTCCAGCATGGAAGTAGAAAAATATAGACAGGAAAACAATTATTAAATAAATCAACATTCTTAAACCAATAATTACACACATTTAGCATCTTCTAAAACCCATCAATCATGTCATATTATTCGCATGGTATCATTATTTTCTGACCCCATGTTGATTTGGGGGTTGCTACCTGAAAAAAAGGTCGTTTTTTTAAATGGACCTCGAATGTTGTAGGCGTTTTTAATTAGCTAACAGATGATTCAGTTTTTAAAATTGTATCATGGTGGCCAGTCATATTTTTTTTGTTTTGTTAACTCGTATTTTTCTTTTACTTTATAATTAAACGAAATATACAATAGATGTTTATAGCTTCCATGCTGGACTGGGAGCGACAGAATAACGTAGAATGTGCCAGCTGCATCTCCTCCCGGGCATGCTGTAAAAACCAGCTAAGGGATTCGAGGGTATATTGTAATTTAGGCGATGGGCTGACAACCTGTCACTACAGCAATATCCAGTTCTATGTTAAACAACAGTCAGACGTGGCGAAACGACCTTTGTTTGGGTCATTTACTCTTTGCCTACCCCATTAGGGATAAAGGCGTGATTATATGTATGTATGTATAATTAAATTAAATATACTAAAGGTGCTTATAAAACATCCTTTTATTAGGCACTAGCTTTCCGCCCCGCGGCTTAATGAGATATCCCGTGAGAATGAGATATTTTCCCGCGGTAAAAAGTAGCCTATGTCCGTTTCCAGGTTACCATCTATCGTCCTGCCAAATTTCATCATAATTCAATCAGCCGTTTAGGCACGAAACAGCAACAAACAGACAGATAGAGTTACTTTTACATTTAAAATATAAGTATGGATTAGTTTTCCTTACAAATTAATACAGGGTGATAACAAATAAAAACTTTTTCTAAAAAAAAAATAGTTTTTGTTGCTCTAAAATTACTGAAACATCTCCTAAGCTATGGCAAGAAATTAAATTAACACTGTATATTTTGTACCATGTTAAAATTGTACTTGCACACTGAAAACTATTATTTGTCTATTTGTAGAGTATTTTTTACAAACAGATATTAGTAACTATTACTTTAATTTCAAAACTAATAACTTTACATTTCTAATAACTTAAGTACAATACAGCCTTATTGATCTAGTAGCAATTTCTTCCAGTCAACTTACAAAGTTCCAACTACCAACACAACAACCCAGTTCCAAAGTAATGTGTAGCATTTCCAACACTGCTAAGGCCCGTATTTATAATCAGCACTTGAAACTGATAGCGAGTTTGAGTTTGTATCAGAAATGTCAGTACATAATGACCTGTCAAATCCATACTTAATACTGCTCTCAATCTTGAGATCGCTTTATAAATATGGACCTAAGTATCATGTAAACTTACCTGTAAGCGATCTAAGAAGCACTTAGTCATACAAGACATGGCTCAAGTTACCTTTTACTTAGTGGTTTGTAAATTAGCTTGGGGTGATGTGTTCTGAGTA
Organism: Scrobipalpa costella; assembly: GCA_949820665.1. Classification (NCBI taxonomy): domain Eukaryota; kingdom Metazoa; phylum Arthropoda; class Insecta; order Lepidoptera; family Gelechiidae; genus Scrobipalpa; species Scrobipalpa costella. The sequence continues at coordinate 9,891,211 of OX463319.1, read as the reverse complement.
AAATAACTGTTAGGGTTAGTAACAATTTTCACCTTTATACAACTTGATAAAGGCTTTGATATTACTAAAAGTTTAATAGTTGCATATAGAGATCATTCTTTTTCACCATTTTAAGATTGCCATATAAAACAGTGGTATAAGCGTTTATACGACTTCTTTATGTTCAAAGTAAGATATATGACTTTTATTTAACAAAATAGAACCATGTTCAACATTCGATGTTCGAATTTCAAACTCTTAAGGGTAGCTTCCATACCATACGATTAGTAGATTTTAGATTTATTTCATTATTCATTTTCCATGAACCCTGATAAGAATAATTCTTCCAATAAGAATGGGAATAGTTTATTTCAGAAGTCGTATCTCCTAATATAAATAAAACTAAATGGTATCCTGTGTCAGCTTTGTTGGTTTGTCCGTGCTAAGCATAAACACGCGTGCTTAAATATAACATCAAACGAAATGTCGCCGTTGTTTTGTATTAACATTCAGCCAGACATCAAAGGAAGTTCCATGTAGACTTAAAATTATGCATTCTCGCAACAAATATCTCCGAATGACCGTAGGAATCTATAAATAGCACAGCAAGGATCCCAGGATGCGACTTACCGGTCAAAAACAACGCAAGGAACAACACTCGAAACACACACATCTTGGGAAAATCCGCACGGAACCGCACCTTAAATCACGATCAAGTTTAAATTTCGAATGCCAACTACATTTTTTAATTTATAAGTCCGTTGAAATACGAGTTTACAGCCTTTTATTTGGAAGATCGAGGACGTAAACAAAAAACACAAGCGTCCAGTGAAGCGGCGTAAAACGAACTCGAATGACGTGAAGTTCTCAAATACCGAAAAACCGCTTTCACAGTCAGCACACATAAACATATTTGGCTTCACAGTCGCACACAAATACAATTGAGTGGCCCAGACAAGAGCTAACTTCATGGTATATTTGACAGTTCATTCCATGGTTCATTCACATCGATGGGTTCGTTTTGAAACCATAAAAAAATAATTAGAGCTTCTTGAGCTTTTCTGGTTCTAGGTTTTCATTACACCGTTTCTTCTATCCTTCAATTATCTTACCTGCAGCTTGCTTGGCATAATGGTATTTGTAATGGTGGCATGTGGAACCATGAGTGGAACTTATTGTCTATACAAAAAAAAACACTTTTAAAGTGTTTCAAGTTTATAGGTTTCAGAACGAATTCAAACATATGAAGAACCCAAATATGGCGCTAGTAGTTCTGCTACTCAATACTGGGTGGCAGCACAGATAGATGAAATGTAAATATTAATCCTTGGAAAATGTAGGATATTACACAGAGTAACTATAATACTACGTACAAATATTACTTTCTAATTACCTTTATCTTTATCTACGAGACAAATCACTTCGTCTGTAGGTACCAAACTATTTATTTATTCATTTAACAATTTATTGTACACAATAAACAACATAAAAACCACAAACACAAAGAAAACAGACACAACAAGCACTGCTTATTTCTATGAAGAAATTTCTTACAGCACACCTGCAGAAGTGAGATTTGATGTCGAGAAACAAAAAAACTATCAAATAAAACAACACAATACTTTTAAACATTCTTTTTATTGCTAAAATAATGCTTTGCAAATGTTTGCGCTACAAGTAAAGGAAACACCAAAGTAGCATCGGCATATAATTTCACTGGTGTAGCGTTAGGGCGGATTTTACCCCAAGACACTGCTTCGTCAGGCCTCGCACCAGAATCAGATCCATCAAATTCACTCGCTGTATTCACATACACTGCAAAATCAGCTCCGTTTCTCATCAAATTCGCATTATTTATGTGGTGTTTTATCACACCGCCTCCCAAAATGATCATTCCTGTGTTATTCGCTTTGACAGCCATTGTGTTGAGTCTCCGTAGGTCCCCGAGTATATCAATAATAAGGCCTGGACGTTTGTATGAGTGGAAGTACATCATATCTCCTAAAGAACCGTCAGTTAAAGCCGGACTGAAGATTGGTATGTTGTTACGCCAAGCCCAATAGCAAACGGAAGATTCATCATTGATTCTTTCACCTAGTCGGGCTATGATTCTTGAAGGAGTCCAAACTGTACCGTCTCGCATTTGCTCTTCAAGCATTTCGTCGAGTAATGGCGTCACCCATTCCTCGAAACGGCAGTAGTTGTCATTTGGAACTAAAAGATTCCCGATCCTGTTGATTCCTCTAGTTCTCAAGACTTTTCCGCTCAGATTGAAGTCGCCAACGTATGTGGGAGCGAGGCATTTGATAAAATCTTCTTCAATCCCGCCGGCGGTAGTCACAATGCAATCAACAAGCTTATTTTTCACTAAGAATCTTATCGTATCTCTCAATCCTGATGAAATCATGTTCGAAGTGTATCCTAGGAATATAGTACAGTTAGTTTTCTTCTTGATAAACACATCCTCCTCATACGGGTCACTTGTCTCTTCAGTCAAAGCCACGGAGCGACATTTCAGCATTTTATTGATTTCCACCACAGCCTGGCCAAAGCTAGTGGCCTGGAAGCCAGATCGCGCGTAGCTCTCAAGGATTTTGTTGTAATCCGTACCACTTTCCCAATCATATCCTGATACAATTGGTGTTTCTGCAGGCAATTCCTGACTTGGTACTAAAACGGCACTTACAGCGACGTCTGGCGCTAAAGGCTTAGTTTTTTCGGGTCTCGACGAAACGTCCATGTTTTCTTTGGTATCTCAACAGTTTACAAACACTGCATTCAATAGAAAATAGAGAAAATCCACTTTGTTTTCCGATTTCCGTATTTTTCTCTTGGAGTGGGGACTCAGCTGTCAACGAAACTTCAAAAGCATGTTTATTTTACAAACACAATGCGAAAGCCAGATTGATAGAGTAAGACAAAACATATCAGTTTAGGCTCTTTCTTTAATTTGCATCAGTGTGCTTTCTGTGACTACAAAACACACTGATAGTTTTCTATCCCATGTTTCTTGATCTGTTAGACAGAGATAGAAGATATTGATACTGGCGGGAAATAGCGAAAAAAATATATTTTGAAAAGCCATTTGCAGAAAATTAAAAGAAAATTTTCTGAAACAGTTTTCTTTAGAAAAACTAGATGGCGCCACATCAAATAGTTTTTATTACATTATACGTAAATAGTTTTATCGTGCCAAAACGGGAGCCATTTTCATTTCCAATACATAACTTTCGATCGTATTTTACTAAAAACCCTTACATAAACAATACCAATAACCATTATTGGTGCTCCAACTCGTAACAGTACCAGTAGAGCAATAAAGTATGATCCAAATAGCGGTGGACTTTCTATACATTGCGTAATAGCTACACCTAGATAATCCGAGATCGAACAGTCACTTGCTTCACTATACAGCTAATTAACCGTTTGCAGGTGCATAGAGCTTAAAAAGTACTAGACAGTCGGAAAAATCTTTGAAAAAATGTCTATGAGGCAGCAGATTAAGCCTCCATAGTCTATCTAGTGGGCTCTAGATTCGAAGATCGTGGGGTCGATTCCTACGGGGGAACACAAAACTGATATTTGATATTTTGGATTGCGTGCTTCGCAGGGCACACAGCTGGTTACACAAACCATGTCAGAGGCCCATTAGTTGCGGTATTGGGCGGTTTAAAAACTAACGGTTCATTGTGTCGAAATCCACCTCGGTAGCTCAGTTGGTTAGAGCGTCGGTACGAGCGGCCGCGGCGAAGGTCTTAGGTTCAAATTTCAAATTCCAGCTGAGTGAAACTTTTAACCTTTTTATTTTCACGTTTGTAAAGAACAATGCATTTTACATTTTGCATGCATTTTCTTCCATGCTGGACCGGGAGCGAAAGAAAAACAGAATGTGCCAGCTGTATTTCGTCCCGGGAAAGTTTTTAGTTTATTGTTTAAGCGATGGGCTGGGAACCTGTCACTACGGCAATATACCTACAAATCTATCTTAAATAACCCTCAAAACTTTGTCAGACGTGGCGGAACAACCTTTGTTTAGGTCGTTTTCGCTCTGCCTACCCCATTAGGGATAAAGGCGTGATTATATGTATGTTGTAAACAACATTTCTAACTCTACATCTCCTCCGTGCAGAATAATAAACAAAGCTGATCGCTCCACTAACTTTCGCCCGCGGCGTCGGTCGTCATTTTAGAAATAGATTTAGTTACTATACAGGGTGTAAGGGACAGCTTCTTATATACTAACAGGGGTTGCTCAGTCAACGAAACTGAACAACTTTCTCGAATATACTTTTTCAGGAAATGAAATAAGAATTGACTTTCCTTTCCATACCAAATGTTCATCTTGATCAGACAATTTATATGATACGAGGGTTCATCGGGTCGTTGTTCGACTAGAAAACCCACACGAAAAAGATAGAAAGATTAGATTTTTTTTAAATAATTTCCTGTTATGGGCACCTTTGTGCCGGGGGCGACACGGGGCGGGTTATTTGAGTGACCTATTCTTAGTTTTAATATTAATTATTTTTATTTTACAAAGTTATTAAACTAGCGACACGCCCCGGCTTCGCACGGAATTTATCAATGTTTCTCTACTATATTATGCATGTATTGTACATATAAACCTTCCTCTTGAATCACTCTATTGAATAAAAGAAACCGCATCAAAATCCGTTGCGTAGTTTCAAAGATTTATGCATACATAGGGATATAGGGACAGAGAAATCGACTTTGTTTTATACTATGTAGTGATACCGTATTGAATCATTACCAATAAAATATTAAAAAAAGAAAACCTTTTGAAAGTTATTCAGTTTCGTTAGCACTATTATATAAGGTAATTTTAAATCAAGTGCAAATATTGAAGTGCAAAATGTGGAACTCCCTGCCTGCGGATTTATTTCCGGAACGTTATAACCTGGGCGTTTTCAAGGCGAGAGTGAACAGGCATTTTCTAGGCAATCATGCTCCATCATAGTCTACACCATCACTTACCATCACGTGAGATGGCGGACAAATGATTGCCTATCAAATCATCATCTCCCTAGCCTTATCCCGTATCTCACAGGGTCGGCTACCTAATCTAGGGGATTGAACGAGGGTACTGGTTTTTACACAGAGCGACTGCCATCTGACCTCCGCAACCCAGAAGGGAAACCAGACCCAATCCTAGATTAGGTCAGAGTTTTCAAGCCGCCAATGCTTAGAACTGGCATCTGATATAGGTTAACGACTAATATCTACGGTATTAAACGATATTAACCGGGACCAACGGCTTAACGTGCCTTCCGAAGCACGATTGATTGCCTATCAAATATTTAAAAAAATTGAAACGTGTGCATCTACCCATGAAACTGAACAACTTTCCCTAAGGAGCATAGGTCGAAATATGAAAAACAAAAATTGACTTCCCGTACTAAGTGCGCTATCAGCTGGTGCATTTTGTATGGAAGGTCCTTTTTTTTATTTGTTTTTCGACCTATGTTCCTTAGGGAAATTTGTTCAGCTTCATAGGTAGCTTTACACGTTTTTATATTTGCACTTGATTTAAAATGACCCTATATATTCTATGGTTGCGTTGACTGAGCAAACCCTATCAGTTTTCATGAAGCTGTCCCTTACACCAGGTATATGAAACCCGTGCGTCATATAAGCAATTTATTGAAACCTATTATTTAACTTATGAACCATTTGTTGAGATTATAAGTGAGGCGTGCGATGAAATTCCTATTAGTAAAACCGTCTTCGGGTTAGTAGTCTGAGCTGGTGTATAGACGGGAACAGGGAGAGACAATTAAACAAGTTGAGAAAAACAAGGGAGAGAAAATTAAACAAGTTGAGAAAAAAATAAGGGAGAATATTAAACAAGTTGAGAAAAAACAAGGAAGAGAATATTAAACAAGTTGAGAAAAAATAAGGGAGAGAAAATTAAACAAGTTGAGAAAAAAACAAGGGAGAATATTAAACAAGTTGAGAAAAAACAAGGGTGAGACAAAAAAATACATTCTGAAAGCTGTTTTTACCTGGATTCTAATAATATAACATTTATTGGTATACTAATCTGGGTCTCTCATTAAGGGTGGGTAGATGATGAAATGGAATAAAACAAGCTGTGTGTGAGGTATTAACAAAATTATTTTTATTTGAAAGGCTTAATAATTTATTTGGTATATGACATGGTTTGGCAATACGCAAAGACTTATCGCCGTGGCATGGACACGAGAGAGCCGAAAACGCACTTGTTTACGATTTCGGCAAGTTTTTGTCGATTCAACAAAGATATAAGCTTTTTGGACTTTGAAAAGGCAATGGTTGATATCGGCCTGACCTGTAGACTTAGGACTTTAGGAATATGGACCAGACAAAGTATTAAATAAAAATTAAAAATATCACCTTTGCAAGAACTTTGCTTTAAAATTCTTTTTGCTCTAAACTGAGCCTCTAAAATTCATTCCCCTGTAAAAAGCTACGGCAAATTTTGAAACATTGTCATATACCAAACAAATTAGCATGAATAGACCTTAAAATTAAAAAAAAATGGTTAATAACTCACACACAGCTTGTTTTACTCCATTTCAACTTATACCCACATTTAATGAAAGACCCCACTTGGCAGGTGATAGAGTGTGACTATCTTCTCTCCTGATGAAGAACCTCGTATAGGATCGAAACGTCGAGGGCTAACCCTACTTTCAATACAAACAAGAAGGCCGATCAGTTTTCGTTATGAATAACACTTGTTTATCGTTTAGTGTTAAAACTTGATAAAATTACCCTTTTCCGCTTTTTTTTAGATATGTCAAAAATACTGAAGCACGTGTCTATTATTTTCTAATCATTAAAAAAAATACAAAATTGGAAATCCTAACTTCAAAATTGACAGAGTTACATATAAACTTTCATCCCCTTAGGGGCGAAAAAAAATAACAGAAATTCTATCTTACTGGAAAGCTCGTAGCCTATAAAAGGATCTGCTGTTAAAAACGTTCAATTCAATAAGAATTATAAATTTGTTTTAATTATTCACAATAATTATGTTATTTTGTCCCCTTTTTTGTACTTATGTTTAAAAAATACTTACGTTTTATCTCTGTATGTTTTTAAGTGAAAGCTGTGTATAGTTTTAATTGGATAACAGATTTGTATTAGATTAAGTTTTTATTATTTTAGTGTACACTTTGGTCTGGTATCTGTAACTATACCTATTAAATAAAAATAAAATAAACTATCTTGAGTCTAGCTTTCGTAGTTGAGGCTCCGCTTTGATGATTTCGGCAAACAATGAACGTAGAGATAGAAAGGAAAAAAGAAAGAAAGAAAAAAATATTTTTTCAGATTAGGAAAGAAGTTTACATACATACATATAATCACGCCTTTATCCCTAATGGGGTAGGCAGAGCGTAAACGACCTAAACAAGAGCCGTTTCGCCGCGTCTGACAAAGTTTTCAGGGTTATTTAAGAGAGATTTGTAGGTATATTGCTGTAGTGACAGATTGTCAGCCCATCGCCTAAATTACAATATACTAAAACCCTCGGAACCCTTAGCTGACTTTTACAGCATGCCCGAAAGGAAATGCAGCTGGCACATTCTATGTTTCTCTCTCGCTCCCAATCCAGCATGAAAGTTTAATAATAAAATAACACTTAAAAGATTACATAAAACTTACTTATAACTAGACAACTCATCATCTCCCTAGCCGTATCCCGTATCTCACGGGGTCAGCTTCCTAATCTAGGGGATTGAACGAGGGTACTGGTTTTTACACAGAGCGACTGCCATCTGACCTCCGCAACCCAGAAGGGAAACCAGACCCAATCCTAGATTAGGTCAGAGTTTTCAAGCCGCCAATGCTGAGCACTGGCCTCTGATATGGCGTAACGACTAATATCTACGGTATTAAACGATATTAACCGGGACCAACGGCTTAACGTGCCTTCCGAAGCACGGAAAAAGCACCGAATAATTTTTCATATGAAATTCGAAAACCGAAAAACACATTGGTACGTGGTGGGGTTCGAACCACGACCTCCCGCTCAGGAGGCAGCGGCCCTATCCACTACACCATCGGGCTCTCTATTATCATATTAAATTATTATAACTAGACAACTATGCTATCCATAATGAAACGGGCCAAACTCAGCATATTGCCACAGCCGGAGCTATGGCGCTGATTTCCAGTTGGACCCGGTAGTTAGCACAAAATATATAATAGTACTACATACTCTATACTATTTCCAACTCAGATTTAGAATAAAGGTAAACAAAGTATCATGTCTTTTTATTCAAAAACACGTTTCAACAATAAGGGATGTAAGTTTGGTAAATTAGTTAAATTACTAAAACTACTATTTCATTATGTTGTCATACCTAATAGCTGAAACTTATTTTAGAAACGAGAATTTCGATTGAAAGACATGAAACTTTGGTTACCTTTATTCTAAATCTGAGTTGGAAATAGTATAGTTCGATTTATTTTGTATCATATTAAGCAATCTTTATAACGGTACAAAAAATAAATCCTATATACGCTTAAAGTTTATATATATATAAATATATATATATGAAATTGCTTTTTATGAAAGGCTTCTTTTTTACAACTTAGCAGAGTTTCAAATTACGGAACCGTTGACTCTCTTTCAAGTTGCAAAGTGGCAGTAAAACAAGTTGGCATCGAGAACTCAACGCTAAATAAATGAAGTATACCTACCTACACATCGATCTTAAATAACCCTCAAAACTTTGTCAGACGTTGCGGAACGACCTTTGTCGTTTACGCTCTGCCTGCCCCATTAGGATTAAAGGCGATCATATGTATGTTTAAAAAAACAACAACAATCGTCGACCTGACAATTTCTGGCGCCAAAACTTTCGTACGAACCGGCAGAACCGCTCCAAAACCGGTAATTAGGCATGACTAGTTGTTACGGTAATACGTTTCCCACGGTATATTTGTGAGTTTGTAAACATGCCCACTTGATATTACGTGATTACTTATATTATAAAGTCTTCAATCTGAAGGATCATAGGATTTACATAACAAATATTACTCACATACTGGGCTCGATTCTAGTACCACCGCCTAAAACTAAAATAAAAAAAAAAAAAAAAAAGAAAGACATCAAATTGTCAGGCCATTTATACTCTATGGTTTTACACTTTGTCCGCTAGTTTTTGATGCGCTTTTGCAGTACTTCTGTCAATTTTATCCGCCTTATTATATAACGGCGGATAAAATGACAGATAACGTATAAAACCACCGACTAAATATCAAAAACCGGTGAGAATAGATCTGTCCTTTTACAATGTTTTTAGTCTGAAAGTGACAAATAGATTTAAATTTTAGTTTTAGCCGGCAAATCTAGTCATTGTCACCGTCCTTGAAATCTGAAACCTCTTTGAAGATACCTACTTTCAAACTTGCTTTAAATGTGGTCCTACTTGTAAATTAGAGTTACTCAATACAAACATTCACTTTCGATCATCGGTTTGATTGTGCAGGTTCTATTCCAGTTTTGTAATGTGATTAGAACATTTAGAAAATAAAGTTTTTTTTTACTTTGTTATGTGTTTGTTCTTGACTCTAGATTCAAGGTCAGGGATGACAGTGACAAAGTCAACGATGGAGCGAGCTCACCCAGAAATGCCCAGAAGATGCCTGTTATGGCACTGGCATTTTCACGCACCGACGGAACTCAGCAAACTGTTTGACGCCGGACTCCGGTGAGAGGGTGGTCGCGAGCCAGGCGGCCCCTTACGAAGCCTACCACCGCTTTGCTGGGATCGTTCAGCTGGACTTCATATTTATATTCATATTCGTTTATCCCCTGGATTAGGTACCGTAAGATACGGAATAAGGCTAGGGAGATGATGATTCGTTTATTTGCTTCATGTGGTTAACAATGGTGTTCCTTAATAATATATGTTCTCTCATGACCCTGTTAGGGCACTGCAAAATGTACATCACTACATAGTATAAAATAAAGTCGCTTTCTCTGTCCCTATATCCCTATGTATGCTTAGATCTTTAAAACTACGCAACGGATTTTGATGCGGTTTCTTTTAATGGATAGAGTGATTCAAGAGGAAGGTTTATATGTATAATATATGCATAATATAGAAGAGAAACACTGATAATTTCCGTGCGAAGCCGGGGCGGGTCGCTAAACAAATTATCTTAAAATAACAATTATTTTACATATTACTTTTGTATTCATCTGCAAACTTATACCTACAATTATTAATGATTCTTCTTCTTCTTAGTGAGTGAACTATTTAAATTTGGACGACAACTTATTTCGATAGCTTTACGTATTTTACGGGTAAGGAAAGCTTTTCCCTGGCTAGCGCAGTTGTCTTATCAAACCGAATATAATGCTACCGCCCACGTCATACTCCGCAGTCGAAGATCACAAACGGCGGGCGGTGTTGTGTGATTTTTAGTCTCTATGAAGAATACTCTCGTAAAGAGTCGAAACGTAGAGGTCTAACACCTCCGTTAAACAAACAAGTGGGTAATCAATGAAGTACGCGACTTATTTTCCAAAGTGAGTGCTCGTTATTGAAACCTTTATTTAGAATGTCTCACTTAAGTTTAAATAGTTTAAGTGGGTAGTCGTTAATTTATCAGGAAGTATTAGAAGATAATTTTGAAAAAAACTATGTTTATTTAAAAAAAATATTGTGATGTGCTCCTTTATCAATATTGAAAGAAAAACTTCTAATTTATGACAAATTTAAATAAAACAAGTTAGAGAAGCCAATTTCCGTTGACTTCCCTTTCAAGAATACCACCTCCACCAAATCCGGAATTACTATTTTTATTTCTTCCATGCTGGCCTGGGAGCGAGAGAAAAACAAAGAATGTGCCAGCTGCATTTCCTACCGGGCATGCTGTAAAAACCAGCTAAGGGATCCAAGGGTTTCAGTATATTGTAATTTAGGCGATGGGCTGACATCCTGTCACTACAGCAATATACCTACAAATCTATCTTAAATAACCCCCAGAACTTTTTCGGACGTGGCGGAACGACCTTTGTTTGAGTTGTTTACGCTCTGCCTACCCCATTAGGGATGAAGGCGTGATTATATGTATGTATGTTTTACTTCAAAAAAAAAATATACAGTTTAACTTAAAACTGAAGACAACAGGCAAAACGTGTCGAATCGAAACGAAATATCGAAACTATAAAGTACTTGAATGTTCTTTTTTTGCTTTGGCTTATCTTCGACAAAATTGCACCCCTCGCCACTGGTATACATTCTACCTTTAAACTGGGTGTAAGGGATAGCGTCCCGCAAACTGAGAACTGATTGTACAGCCAACGACACTGAAAATTATCACCGGGAAATTCTTACTGGAGGTGAAAAAAATAAATTGAACCTCCCATACAAAATTACCACCTCTATCAGACATTTTTCACATACATACATAAATCACGCCTTTATCCCTTACGGGGTAGGCAGAGCGTTTAACGCCTCGTAAAAGGCGCTTTCGCCTCGTCAGAGCAATTTTAGATTGTAAAATTTGTACATTTTTCACTTACTAAAAAAAACCAGCAACACCCTATCAGTATGTTGGATGCTGTCCTTTACACCTCGTAGATTGTCCAAACTCGATTAGGTTTAAGAGAAACTGCGGTGGACAAACTATAGTGCATTAAATAATATGTGGCACATTTATGTTGACCACATGAACTGCAAAACCGCTATTTCGTCACTATCTAGTTGACAGCCTCCGTGGTCTAGCGGTCTGAGCCATGGGCTCTCGAACCAGAGGTCCCGGGTTCGATTCCCGGCGGGGGACAATGACTTTGTGTTGTTGTTTCTAGTTTGGTTAGGACATTGCAGGCTGATCACCTGATTGTCCGAAAAGTAAGATGATCCATGCTGTCGGATGGGCATGTAAATAGTCGGTCCTGCGCCTGATTTCTCTCTGGTCGTGTCAGTCAGTCTATCCCATCAGAATAAGAGACTAAAGGAACAGAGATTGGCCGCCATCGCCGAAAATCGGTGGGAGGACTATTATTAGTTGAACGCCTGGGTACACAAGGTGTCACAAAAATATGGGCTCGATTCTAGATACCACCGGCTAAAATTAAAATTAAAATCTATCTTAATAAGTAAATAAATATAATTTAAAATTGAAAAAGGACAGGCGATTTATAGTCTACGTTTTTACACTTTAACAAGAATTGACAAGATTAGGAATGAGTACATAAGAGGAAGCTGGAAATCGGCTTGCGTGGTACAAACATGTAATGCGGAAGGATGAAAGTCATATAGGTAAAAGGTTATTTTCTTTATTAAAACCCACAAAAATATATAAATAAACATTTCACAAATAAAATATATCTTCTAAGGCACCGCATCGAGGCAACGTTCCCAGAAGGCTAGCAGCGTTTCCACGTTGCACAGCCAAACTAAGACGCTGTGCAAAGTAACTGCCTGCTCTTTGGTCTGACGTTGCTTCAATGAGGCGCGCTGAAATACTTTTTAGAAAAGAACATTTGAATGTAGACGGATATGTTGGGAGAGAACGACCAAAGAAAAGATGGATGAACTGAGTGAAAGATGATATGTTGAAAACAGGTGTTAGTGTCGAACTGGCGGCTGACAGGGATGAATGGAAGAAGAAAACATACTGCGCCGACCCCAAATAATGGGATAAGGGCAAGGAAATGGAACCGTCATTAACCCAGGACCTCCGGATCGTAAGCCCATGGCTCTTACCACTAGACCACAGAGGCAGTTAACATCTAATAGCCCTTACACATACACTAAAAGTAACGCATGCAAGAATTATTATAATTATTGCAAAAGGCTTAATTCTTCCATGCTGGCCTGGGAGCGAGAGAAAAACATAGAATGTGCCAGCTGTATTTCCTCCCGGGCATGCTGTAAAAACCAGCTAAGGGATCCGAGGGTTTCAGTATATTGTAATTTAGGCGATGGGCTGACAACCTGCCACTACAGCAATATACTTACAAATCTATCTTAAATAACCCTCAAAACTTTGTCAGACGTGGCGGAACGACCTGTGTTTAGGTCGTTTACGCTCTGCCTACCCCATTAGGGATAAAGGCGTGATTATATGTATGTATGTATTGCAAAAGCCGGCCACATCCCGTCACCACAAGGCCCAATTAGAGTCGACATGACTTCATTCCATCAAAAACGGTTGAGTAATTCTGCGTTAGTTAGGTAACTGTATCCTGTTAGTTGAGATTACACTCGACACACATATACACATAAAATAGAATATCTTGGGCTCAATCCTCGAATTCGCGCAATGGCCGAAAAAAACAAATACAAATGCCGAATTTGGGTTTTGGTTTTGACCCGACAACACCTTTATTAGCCCGTCGACCCACGTAGACCGGTTGGGTCGTCAGACCCGCGTTGACCCAAGACCCATGTCAATACAATACAAATACAAAATTATTTGTAAACCAAAAAGTTAATTACGTAATCAGAAATATCGGGTCGGCACAGTTAATGAGCACTCGAAAAACTAATCTAAATACAAATTTTGTTCATAAATCTCGTTCCGTCTGACAAAGTTTTGAGGGTTATTTAAGTTACATTTGTAGGTATATTGCTGTAGTGACCGGTTGTCAGCCCATCGTCTAAATTGCAATATACTGAAACGATCTTTCTTCCATGCTGGACTGGGAGAGATAGAAAAACATAGAATGTTCCAGCTGCCCTTCCTCCCGGGCATGCTGTTGAAGTCAGCAAAAGGGACTCGAGGGTTACAGTGTATTGTAATTTAGGCGATGGGCTGACAACCTGTCACTAAAGCAATACATATTACAATCTAAAATTGCCCTCAATTTTTGTCAGACGTGGCGAAAGCGCCTTTTACGAGGCGTTAAACGCTCTGCCTACCCCGTAAGGGATAAAGGCGTGATTTATGTATGTATGTATGAAACCCTCATATCCCTTAGCTGATTTTTACAGCATGCCCGGCAGGAAATGCAAATGGCACATTCTACGTTTTTCTTTCGCTTCCAGGTCAGCATGGAATCTTTGATTTAAAAAATAAAATTATAAAATTGAATATTCTACTTACATAATTTTAACTTGCAATTTAAACGTCTTACACCTCACGAATATTTCGATCTTCTATTCTCCTGCTTCTTAATTATCATTTCTGTCATATCAAATCATCCAAATCTAATGTTCTCAAGACCTTCTTTCCGCCGGAAGTGGTGAAATAAAAATAAACTACTTACTAAATAACTACCTACATAACTAGTCGCATCCGCGTTGCATAACTAACTTAACTAGTGGAGTTAAGTTACTTGAAGCTTAAGTTAATCTACATTTAGTTGAAGCCTTTACAACTGTGGTTCTCAAAGTTGCGTGTACCAAAAGATTATTGTTTTCGAAATCAGAACAAAAAAAGATAGAACGGATTTATTTTATTTGAGTAGATAGTTTGAAGAATATCAATAAATATAATCACGCCTTTATCCCTAATGGAGTAGGCAGAGCATAAACAACCTAAAAAAAGTTTGTTCCGCCACATCTGACAAAGTTTTGAGGGTTATTTAAGATAGATTTGTAGGTATATTGCTGTAGTGACAGGGTGTCAGCCCATCGCTTAAATTACAATATACTGAAACCCTTGGATCCCTCAGCTGGTTTTTACAGCATGACCGGGAGCAAATGCAGCTGGCACATTCTATGTTTTTCTTTCGCTCCCAGGCCAGCATGGAAGATAGAATATCAATAAAAACGACTAATAATATAAATAATTTAATGCTCAGTTTCAGGAATATCCTTGTTTCTAGAACGTCTTTGATCACATCCACGTAGTATAGAGTATATCCGCTAGATGGCGTTAGCTTCGTCTCCAAATAGGTAAATGTTAAGGGCTTGTTATGGAACTGAGCAATTTTCTCTGTTCTTCTTCTTAGCGAGTGGATTCCTGAGTGGAATAACGACCCGAAGAACACTGGTTGGTCAGAGTTTTCAAACCGCCTAGTAGCACAACTATTAGGCCTCTGACATGGTTTGAGTAACGACCACTATCAAAGACAGCGACCGGGACCGACGGCTTAAGGTGCCCTCCGAAGCACGGAATCCTTTTACCTTTCGGACAATCAGGTGATTCAGCCTACAATGTCCTAACCAAACTGGGAAAAACTTCACAAAGTGATAAATTGACAAATATAAATTTTGTGCTCCCCCTGGGAATCGAACCCAAGATCTCCGGATCGTAAGCCCTTATATCAATAGTATTGAAGTTTTTACAACTATCGATTATTTCGATCGAATATTAAAAGTTTGTTATTTCAATGTATACTATCGATAAGCATATTATCGACAGACTCCCAACACTAATGTTGCCCGCCGGCTTCTGCGGAAGCCGCCGGCATAGTGTCTAGCAGGCTTAAGTTATTTTGAATATTAAAGTATCTAAGTGAAGTGTAAAATACTTGAAGGGTCAAATAAAGGTTTTATTTATTTTAAGTCGTAATGTCGACCCACACTTTGGGAACCGCTAAGCTTAACTTAATCTACATTTACTTTTTCCAAATGCTCTACAAGTATCGGAATTGGTACTATTATGTCATAACCTCATCATAATTATGGGCAAAACTATTAATTATCTCTATACCGCATGTTTAGCTAACGTTAACGTTAACCTAACGCCTTTGTGGTCTAGTGGTCAGAGCCGTGGGCTTACGATCCGGAGGGCCTGGGTTTGATTCCCAGGGGGAACACAAAGTTAATATTAGTAAATTTATCCCTTTGTGAGATTTTCCCCAGTTTGGTTAGGACAATGCAGGCTGAATCCACCTGATTATCTGAAAGAAAACGGATGCGTCGGTGCTTCGGAAGGCACGTTAAGCCGTTGCTCCCGGTCACTGTTTCTAATAGTGGTCGTTACAGGTCGATGTTGTGTCACGACCGTACGAACTACCTTAAAACCCCTACACGTGACCCCGGGCGGTGCTAAAGGTGCAACAATACCGGCTGCTGCACTGTCCTCTGGACCTCGCAGAAAATAATGCCATACGATAAATAAATAAATAGCTAACGTTTAAGTTCCTATTGTACTCGAATCTAGATTTTCCAACTAAAATTAAAATTAAAATCTATTTGTCACTTTCAGACTAAAAACATTGGAAAAGAACAGGAGATCTATTCTCTCCGATTTTTGATTTATAGTCGGTGGTTTTATGCGTTATCTGTCATTTCTATCCGCCTTCATTTGATATGGCGGATAAAATTGACGGAAATACTGGGTAAACCTGCAAATGCGCGGCTAAATCTAGCGGACAAAGTGTAAAACCATAGAGTATAAATCGCCCGTCCTTTTTCACTTTTATTATTTTGAAAATGAAAGATAGATTTTAATTTTAATTTACCCGGTGGTATCTAGATTCGATTTTTTACGTAGGTGGAATGTGAACCTACATTTGACCAAAAATCTCTAAGAGGATGAGTGTGTAATGTACGTATAGCGTTGCCAGGCGTCCGGCTTTAGCCGGACATAGTCAGGCTTTTTGATTGCCTGTCCGGCCAAAATAAGCGACGTCCGTCCTGTCCGGCTTTTGTTAGGCTTTTTAGATTTCAAAATTCGCGCGCATCGAGACCGAATTCGACTTGACTGATTAATAATAAAGTACTTTTAGACTAATTTGGCATTAGTTTTATTGTAAATTATCAAAAAAGCTTGGTTTTCATTAATTTTCTACATTAATACCAAAAAATCCCCTAAAATGCAAAGTGTCCGGCTATTTTACCAAAATGTTAGGCCAAAAAAAAATGATTTTTTACACGAATATTTAAAATTGTTGAAAATGCAGGATGTCCGGCTTTTTGACCTAACTGTTAGGCCAAACTCACAGCTCTGTCCGGCTTTTCGGTATGAGGACCTGGCAACGCTATGTACGTACATACACGCACATTACACACTCAACAACAACATACGTATGTTGGATCCTCTGCGACGCTCTAGAGACAAAACGCGTGGGTGGATTTTAATGATTCTTACGTCAATTGATTTGTCTTAACCATGCATGCCATATTGACTTTCTGACAAATTATTGTCTTCAATGACATGACTTTTGTCACTGAAGACAATAAATAGACGCCA
Organism: Scrobipalpa costella; assembly: GCA_949820665.1. Classification (NCBI taxonomy): domain Eukaryota; kingdom Metazoa; phylum Arthropoda; class Insecta; order Lepidoptera; family Gelechiidae; genus Scrobipalpa; species Scrobipalpa costella. The sequence goes on along the minus strand of OX463319.1, from coordinate 9,874,120 downwards.
TTTGGAGAAAAAGAAAAAAAAGACGACGAACTATGCCGAGGGGAATCATTGGATAGGTATTTGAAAATAAATTCGGGTTTTCTTACATCATTTTCCGTTTTGAGCAATCGTTTAAGATCTATAAGGCCATTATAAATCAATTGCAAATATTAAAACCTGCAAATCTACCTATGAAACTGAACAACTTTCCCTAAGGAACGAATGAAAAAATTGGACCTTCCATACAAAATGCACCAGCTGATAGCGCACTTAGTATGGGAAGTCAAATTTTTCATATTTCGACCGGGAAAGGGAAAGTTCTTCAGTTTCACACGTTTCAATATAACTATTTAAAGTAATAAGCCCACTTTGTATTCTACGCGGTTGGGTTTCTTGAACTTTTAAAATTACTTGTTTGCTTCGAGTTATAGGAAAAGTTAATTTAAGAGTTTCAGGAAAGCTTTTGCACGACTGCGGTCGGTTACATTACATTAATTTAATTAAGGCTTCATTAGCTATGGGTATACTTCCTTGTCTTGCGTTTTATATATAGTCACGCCTGTGTCCCTCAGGGAGTAATGCAGATCGTCAATAACCTCAGGAAAAAGCGATTACATCACATTAGAAATTGCTGATGGTGTTTCTAATTCTTAAAATGATTATTCATATGAAAACAAAATCAAATAACAAGTAACAGAGTCAAACAAAAATAAAATTATACTACAACACAAATTAACATCAGTCCAAGAGTGATCACTACATAATATAAAACAAAGTCGCTATCTCTGTCGCTATATCCCTATGTATCTTTAAAACTACGCAACAAATTTTGATGCGGTTTCTTTTAATGGATAGAGTGATTCAAGAGGAAGGTTTATATATATAATACTTGCATAATATTGTGGAGAAACACTGATAATTTCCGTGCGAAGCCGAAGAAGAAGGCGAGTCGCTAGTTTATTATAAAAGGTAACAAAACTGCAAAATTTTGAATGCTGTTCTTCATAATTGATCCACCATTTCCACATCGTCCATCACACTTACCCTGGTGAAGCCATCAGGTCATGGACCCTCAGCCTATACAATCAAGACAATAGCTTGAACAGCGCATGCTCTGCTAACCACAATACTATGTCTTCATAGCAATCATCATCATTCGCTTGCCCTTATCCCATTTACTTGAGGTCGGCGTAGAACGTTTTCTTCTTCCATTCATCCCTGTCAGCCGTCAGTTCAATACTCACACCTGTTTTAGACTCCCTCCCGCCGCCTAAGTGATATATTGTGTAACCCCAAGTGTCTAATTCCGTTGTTCAAGTTTATTAAAAATACTATTAAGAACCTATAAACTTTTGTGCTCCAAATTAAGTGAAAGTGACCAAAATTAAGACTTGGCTTAAAGGACTAGTATCCAGGCCATAAAAAAAAAACACATATCATCATATGTCATCATAGTAATCATCAGTGTTATAGAATGTACATACATATAATCACGCCCTTATCCCTAATGGGATAAGCAGAGCGTACACGATCTAAACAAAGGTCGTTCCGTCACGTCTGACAAAGTTTAGAGGGTTAGGTGTGAGACGGTGAGATTCTTATTAATTCATACACACATAGGCACGCGTTACGGGGTAGGCAGAGTGTCTACAAAAGGGCGTTTTTGTCATGTCTGACAGATTTTCAAGGTTTTATTACCTTTACAAACATGCATACTATCACGCCTGTATAATGTAATGTAATGGGGTAGGCAGAGCGTAAACGACGCAAACAAAGGTTGCACTTGGCGGGCGGTGGAGTGTGATCCTCGTATAGAATCGAAACGTCAAGGACTAACCAACCTTCCTTTCAATACAAACAAGTAAGCCGATCAGTTTTCATTGTGACTCAAACAAAGGTCATTCCGCCACGTCTGACAAGTTGTGAGGGTTGTTAAACATAGATCTGTATATTGCTGTAGTGACAGATTGTAAGCCCATCGCCTAAATAACAATATACTGAAACCCTCAAATATCTTAGCTGGTTTGTACAGCTGGCACATTCTATGTTTTTCTATCGCTCCCAGTCCAGCATGGAAGAATTTAATAAAGATCTGAAGATTTGAATTTGCCCATCATCATCTCCCTAGCCTTATCCCGTATCTCACGGGGTCGGCTTCCTAATCTAGGGGATTGAACGAGGGTACTGGTTTTTACACAGAGCGACTGCCATCTGACCTCCGCAACCCAGAAGGGAAACCAGACCCAATCCTAGATTAGGTCAGAGTTTTCAAGCCGCCAATGCTTAGCACTGGCCTCTGATATGGCTTAACGACTAATATCTACGGTATTAAACGATATTAACCGGGACCAACGGCTTAACGTGCCTTCCGAAGCACGGAAAAAGCACCGAATAAACGTACATATGAAATTCGAAAACCGAAAAACACATTGGTACGTGGTGACTGGTGGGGTTCGAACCACGACCTCCCTCAGGAGGCAGCGGCCCTATCCACTACACCATCGGGCTCTCTTGAAGATTTGAATTTGCCCATGAAACTAAAATTCATTACCCAAAGAACATAGCTAGGCTGAAAGATGGAAATGTTGACCTTCCATAGAAAATGCGTCAGTTGCATATTTAGTATGAGGGGCTTTATTTCTTTCGACCAATACCGGGTGTAAGGGACAGCGTCCCGCAAACTGATAGGGGTTACTCAGTCAATCAAACTGAACAACGTTCACCAGTAAATTCTTTTAAGAATATGAAAAAAGTTACCTTCCCATAAAAAATTACCACTTCGATTAGAGAATTTGTATGGAAAAGCTCAATTTTTATTTCACTTCCTGAGAAAGAGTCCTTCTAATAGTTGTTCAGTGTCGTTGACTGAGCAACCCCTATCAGTTTGTGGGACACTGTCCCTTGCACCCCGTAGGTCCCTTGGGAAAAGATGTTTAATTCCGTGGGTAGTTTTACATCTTTCAGGACTCATAGGTATCCTTTCTGTCACACCCTTTATAAAAGTACAAATCTAAAGCTATGCTTACAGCCTCCAATTTTAATAATTATTTCGAAAGTGTAGTGTTTATTCTATGTAAATACATGGCGGCTTTCAGGTCATAGATGAATAGGCTTTATTATAGTTTAAGCCCTAACTTATGCAACTGGCTCTGTGGTCTAGTGATGTGAGCCTTGGGCTCTTAATGCGGAAGCAGTGGGTTCGATTTCTGATTACAAAAACGTTTTTTTTTTAAGAATTGTACCTAATTGTCTTACAACTAAGACGATTTTGTATGTAGGACGTTTGATTGACCTTTGTATTTGATAATAGGCTCGATTCTAGATCTCCCGGCTAAAACTAAAATCTAGTTGTCACTTTCAGACTAAAAACATTGGGAAACGACAGATCTATTCTCTCCGGTTTTTGATTTATAGTCGGTGGTTTTATGCGTTATCTGTCCTTTTTATCCGCCGTCATATGATATGGCGGATAAAATTGACAGAAATACTGTGGAAACGTGCAAAAGCGCGTCAAAATCTTTTGGACTAAGTGTAAAAAAACCATAGAGTATAAATCGCTTGTCCTTTTCAATTTTATTATTTTAAAAGTGACGGCAAATCTAGAATCTTAAAGCCCAATGACCACTAAAACCATGTCAGAGGTTTATTGCCGTTTAAAATCCCTGACAAGAGAGTCAGATATTTGACGAACCACACGACATAAGAAAAAGTAAACTTTTATACCATAATCTACATACATACATATAATCACGCCTTTATCCTTAATAGGGTAGGGAGAGCGTAAACGCCCTTAACACGACAAAAACAAAGGTCGTTCCGCCACGCCTGACAAAGTTTTGAGGGTTTGAGGTTGTCAGCCTATCGCCTAAATTGAAATATACTGAAACCCTCAGATCCCTTAGCTGGTTTTTACAGCATGCCCAGGAGGAATGCAGCTGACACATTTCATGTTTTTCTCGTTCTTAGTGTGAGCAGATTATGGTATACTTGGCGGAACGACCTTTGTAATACAGCAATATACATACAAATCTATCTTAAATAACCCTCAAATCTTTGTCAGTCGTGGCGGAACGACCTTTGTTTAGGTCGTTTACGCTCTGCCTACCCCATTAGGGATAAAGGCGAGATTATATGTCTACATCCAAGTACGTAACTTTACTTTTACTGCTTACCATCAAACATACCAGACTAAGGGCGCGGCCACACGCAGAACAAGTCTAACGTGTAAGGCGCTGCGCACACGGGACGACATACGACACGCGTCACGCGCAAGGGCCTGTCGCGAATGAAAAGCGCAGAACAGTGTGAAAGTGAATTGGCCATGTCTATTATCGTGGGGCCACGAGGTTGGCGAGAAGAGTGGCGAATAGCGGTTAAAACGTTTACTCCTCTACTCAAAGTTTGTCTGGACTGTCACCTTTTTTTGTATGAAAATGCAAATTTTTTTTTACTTCCTGATTAAATATCCTGCTGATATTTGTACAGTTTCGTTTACTGAGCAACCCCTATCAGTTTGCGGAACGCTGTCCCTTACACCCGGTATGCTACGGCTACGTATTTTTACACCAATATCAAGATTGACAGGTAATTTTGTAATGAAATGACAGTTTTAATACGAACTCAAATTCGCTGTCAAGTGGTGTTTGTAAATACGGGCCTTGTACTTGCGATTGGGGGCTCTTTATGAAACTCCGTGCATGTTGTAATTTTTATTAAAAAACGCTTAAGTACTCGTATTTGTTTCCAACTTTATTTACTTATCCGGAAGATAATGTAAGCGAAACCGGTTGGGTTAGTAAATTAAATATGTGAATCAAGAACAAGTGATTTTACTAAATTTTGACGTTTCTTTTTCACATTTTGACGATTTTTGGCACTTACAATGCTATGTTAATGTTTAGTTTTTAAACTAAAACTACAGGGCTAGATGGCTAACGCTATGATGTGTGCATTAGAAAGACTATGATAAATTCGTCTCTCCCGCTACAACTCAGTTGGTAGAGTGATGGACCGGCATTCCTGAGACGCAGGTTTGATTCCCGCCAGAAACTAATTCATTGGTTTTTTTTTCACGTATGGACCAGCGATCGCTATTTCCCTGGCCCCAAGTTTATGATATTAAACAGCGATTTCGTTGAGAGAGCTATCTGCATATAATTGGAGCAATTTGGTTTTCCTCCGAGGGCCGGAGTGATGAAGCGACGATGGAAGCATTAGGCCGCAAATGCGATACGTAATTTCTTCCATGCTGGCCTGGGAGCGAGAGAAAAACATACAATGTGCCAGCTGCATTTCCTGCCGTGTATGCTGTAAACACCAGCTAAGGGATCCGAGGGTTTCAGTATGTTGTAATTTAGGCGATGGGCTGACAATATAGCATCAATATGCATAACTATATGTAATAAAAGGATTTTTTTTCAGGAATTAAAAACAAATTATCTATTCCATACAAATTGTTTGATCATGGTGGTCATTTTGTATAGCAAGTCAAAAAAATATTTTCATCTCTTGAAAAAAAACTCCTGGTAGATGTTTTTCAGTATCATTGACTGAGCATCCCCTATCAGTTTTGCGGGACGCTGTCCCTTACACCCGATTTATTACTATTATTTTAATTTCCTTTGTAGTTTGTATTAAAAATCCTTGCCAATAGCAATCAGCTGATCATTGCAGATTCGGATTCGACATCACGACTCTCAGTTTAACAGGTTGGAATTTTCCCACCTCGCGTCACAATCCATACATATATATAACCACGCCTTTATACCTAAGGGGGTAGGCAGAGCGTGAACGACCTAATTTAATGTTATTTTTAAGATATTCCAAACTGTACGAATTATGCACAATAAAGAGTTTATCTATCTAAACAAAGGTCATTCCACAACGTCTGACAAAATTTTGAGGATTGTTTAGGATAGATTTGTAGCTATATTGCTGTAGTGACGGGTTGTCAGCCCTTCACCTAAATTACAATATACTGATACCCTTGAATCCCTTAGCTGATTTTTACAGCATGCCTGGGAGGAGACGTAGCTGGAATATTCTATGTTTTAACTCGCTCCTAATCCAGCATCGAAGTTTAATATAATTTCATATGTACGTTTATTTAACGCTCTTTCGAAGAAGGAAAATATCGTGTTCTCTAGACAGATAGAGGCATTTACCTGCTATATAAAAGTCTACTACACCATTTTAGGACACCGGAAACAAATGTAAAGGCAGCAAGCACCACTACTTACTATTCTCCCGCCAAAAGGGCTTTTCCTCATACTATCTAAAGCCGCTGCAACTTTTAACTATCTCCCACTAACTTAGAAAGGAAGCCAAACTTCCACAGTCGCTTCGGTGCGCGCGCATGCTACGAACGCGGCAAAAGAAAAATAAACAGATTAAAAAGTTTATAACACTGGCCGCTTTAAAAATACAAAAGACTGAGACGCTGGCGGAAAAAAGTAAAGTTTAAAAAATAAAAAGGTGTTTAAAAGTGACATTAAATACTGTGTTTTAATTTTAAATATTTAGTGAGTGTGCTGTGACTTTTTAAATAAATTGTAAGTAATTTTACATATTTTGAAGTAAATTTTAGACATGATAAATAACCATACAAAAAATACATATATTATACGGTGTTCAATGGTTAATTATTACACTTGTACAATACTTAAAAAAGTTGCCGGCGTTTCGTGCATACAAAAGACATCAACGCGTGTAGTTTTGAAAAAAAAAACTGTTTTTTTAAATAATCAGACTGACAGAATGAAGGAAGGAATGAAGTTGTGACATGAATTCCATAAATTATAGGAAAATCTGATAGTCTTTCTTTATTACATGCGGACAAGATATTTTTTTTACTAATGCGATTGCATTCACAACAATATTTTCATAAAGTGAACTAGGATCATTTACATTTTCACATACACACATAAATCACGCTATGTCCCTTATTTTACAGGCATAACGTTAACTTCATAAAAAAGGTAGATTGTAATGTGAGTGAAACCGATTTAGGTTTACACTACGGGTTTACCCAATTTAAAAAAGTGAAACGAGTTCTAGTGTTTTTATTAGGAAGCTGGATACTATTGCAGAGCAGTGTTTGGTTTTGAAAGAAAGAAAGAAAGAAAATACATTTATTTTAGGTACAAAACAGGTTACAATGTGTTACAAGGAAGAAAACAAGAAATAACATAATATTTTTGTGACTAAAAATGGTCTTCACTCAGCTTTTGTTACAAGCAGCGTGGTAAACTGTCTTCCGTGAAGCCAAAACTAACTACTTAAATCTAGGAAGGGATGCTTGAAGACTACGCTGATATCTACTTCTATGCTGGCCTGGGAGCGAGAGAAAAACATAGAATAAGCCAGCTGCATTTCCTCCCGGGCATGCTGTAAAAACCAGCTAAGGATCCGAGGTTTCAGTATATTGTAATTTAGGCGATGGGCTGACAACCTGTCACTACATCAATATACCTACAAATCTATCTTATAACCCTCAAAACTTTGTCAGACGTGGCGCAACGACCTTTGTTTAGGTCGTTTACGCTCTGCCTACCCCATTAGGGATAAAGACGTGATTATATGTATGTATAACGACCTCTATCGTGCCTTCCAAAGTACGGCATAATAGACAATCTGGGGCCGGTTTAATTAAGCTGACACAATACGAAATAGATTGCGTAGCATATTATCTTTCTTGTATCGTGCTGGCAAGTCAACTACGCAAGGGACTAGGCCCCTGGTGACAGTCCAGACAAACTTTGGCATGAATAACCGCTTTAAACGCTGAAATAGGAACATATTTCTTAGAAAAGCTTATATCACGCTAATAAATTTCACTACAACTATAAATTACTAAAACACCCAATAAACTAACCACCTGAAACCCCATCCATAACCTCGTAAACCATACAATTTCCCGTTTATCAATCGATAAAGATGTATAGATCGCTGATCGATGTGTTCGATCACGTTCGTTCTGCGCACGCGCCGCGCCGGTTGTTACGTAAACACGCGAGATGTTCACTCCAGTGCTTTGTTATAGTTATTTTGGCCTTAATATTACGGTACACTACCCCATTAGGGATAAAGGCGTGATTATATACATATGTGTCTTCCATGCTGGACTGGGAACGAGAGAAAAACATAGAATTTGCCAGCTGTATTTCCTCCCGGGGATGCTATAAAAACTGCTGGAAGTGACAACCTGTCACTACAGCAATATACCTACAATTCTATCTTAAATAACCCGCAAAACTTTGTCAGACGTGGCAAAGGACGAGTATAGAATGGCTTTATTTTAGTTATAATATTTTGGAATTAAAATAAATGTCAAAAAAGTGTCTTCCATACAAAATGACCACTGCATAGGGAAGTGAAATTAGTTTTTAGAAAAAAGAAAATTTAGAAGACTATTTATTTTGTAAAAGTTGATCAGTTCTGTTGACTAAGTCACCCCCTTACACCCATAATAGCATAGGGCATTGACCATATAAAATATGTTATTTATACAATCGCCTTTAAGAAATTAGCATACGCACAAATACAGGAAACCACTAGATTCATCTCAGGAACAGAAAGGCATTGTACAAAGCCCGCGGTTTGTTAAAGATTTCCTGTTGTTTACATAATAAGTAAATGGTGAGCTAGAATAGTTCTAGAACTTTGATCTGTACATAAACAATCGTTGCCTATCATAATCATTGCCTACGTCACCTTACGTTCTACGCGCGCTTACTGGCCGAGAGATGCGCTGATGTAGAGTTCATCGCTACGAGCGCGTACAGCGTAAGATGACGCTTGTGTGTTGTAGGGAATGCAGAAAGCATTGACAGCGTGTTGAGCGCAACCTTGCGCGCAGTAAGTGACGCATGTGTGTTGCTGCCCTAACTCGAAAAGAATGGCCCTTTTTAAAACCTTTTTCTACTATCTGCTTTCTTAGAATTAGAGCTAATATTTTAGAAATAATAACCCGCGCAGTAACTGTGACGTTCACTTCTCCGTCACAGGGTGTAAGTACAACTCAGGTAAGTATAAATAAAACTTCTGGGTTTGGTAGTTTCTGATAGCCGACAGAACGCGTGCGCTCGGGGCAAGCTCCGTGCACGAGTGGTGCCCTCGACCCGCCCGCGCGCCCGCGCACTGACCACTATCCTGTATTCATTCAATACGTCACAGTAACTCCCTGCCGGCGGATCTGTTTCCGGAACAATATAACCTGGGCCTTTTCAAGGCGAGAGTGAATAGGCACTACATAGGTGAGTATGCTTCAGCATAGTCCGCATCGTCACTTTCCACCAGGTGAGATGGCGGACAAATGCTCGCCTATATATATTAAAAAAAAAAAAAACTACTGAAATTTCCATCAAAAACGGTCGTAATAAAAGGTACTATACATACATACATATAATCACGCCTTTATACCTAAAACCGTTTACCTAAACGAAGGTCGTTCCGCGACGTCTAAGATAGATTTGTAGGTATATTGCTGTAGTGACAGATTGACAACCCACCGCCTAAATTGCAATATATTGAAACTCTCCTCAAATCCTTTAGCTGGTTTTTACAGCGTGCGCGGGAGGAAATGCAGCTGGCACATTGTATAGTTTTTTCTCACTCCTAGTCCAGCATGAAAGAAAGTTATTTATAAAGGCTCTTAGGAAGAGCGCAGTGTAAAGGTACTCTTCGATGTTGGCTGCATTTCTTTGCAGCGTGCAGCGGCAGTTGGCAGACGCTAATCAGCATTGGACTGCACACTGAATTTTAATAATATGTGTGGAGCAGTGTGAAAACTGGTTAGTTATAAACACCGTGCGAATGTACGTAATGTTTTTCACATCTTACTTTGTATATTTTATACATACATAAATCACGCCTTTATCCCTTACGGGGTAGGCAGAGCGTTTAACGCCTCGTAAAAGGCGCTTTCGCCTCGTCTGACAAAAATTAAGGGCAATTTTAGATTGTAATATGTATTGCTATAGTGACAGGTTGTCAGCCCATCGCCTAAATTACAATACACTTTAACCCTCGAGTCCCTTTTGCTGACTTCAACAGCATGCCCGGGAGGAAGGGCAGCTGGAACATTCTATGTTTTTCTATCTCTCCCAGTCCAGCATGGAAGTATTATTATATTACATGTATATTTTATACTTACCTGTATACCGGGTGTAAGGGACAGCGTCCCGCATACTGATAAGGGTTGCTCAAACAACGAAACTGAACAACATTCACCAGGATTTTTTTCAGGAGATGGCAAAAAAAATACTTTTCCATACAAAATGACCACCTCGACCTGACAGTTTGTATGGTAAAAGCTAAATATTTTTTTAATTTCCTGAAAGAATTTCCCGGTGATAATTGTTCAGTTTCGTTGACTAAGTATCCGCTATCAGTCTGCAGGACGCTGACCCGTATAGGTAGGTGGGTATGTTTCTTCATTTCATACTGAATTGATCTTTATGATTTAAACCTACATTTATAAAATAAATAAGAGATAATTTGGGAGGCCGTTGGTCCTGTATTTGATAGCGGTCTCTTTACTAACCATGACTTACGCCGGTTAGGGCAGCAACAACCACCGTTTTTGAAGGTTTTTTTTTTTTTTAAATATATATAGGCGAGCATTTGTCCGCCATCTCACCTGGTGGAAAGTGACGATGCGGACTATGTTGAAGCATGCTCACCTATGTAGTGCCTATTCACTCACGCCTTGAAAAAAAAAAATTCAATAGGAACTGTGCGGGGTATTATTTGCTCCACAAATCATTATTTCTAAGAAACATTAGCTCTAATTCTAAGGAAGTAGGTAGTAGAAAAAAGTTTTAGAAAAGGTCCATATTTGCACAGGCGTCACTTACTGCGCGCAAGGTTGCGCTCAACACGCTGTCAATTCTTTTCGCATTGCCTACAACACACATGCGTCACCTTACGCTCTACGCGCGCGTATTGGCAGAGGGATGCGCCGACGTAGAGTTCATCGCTACGCGCGTAGAGCGTAAGGTGACGCATGTGTGTTGTAGGCAATGCGAAAAGAATTGACAGCGTGTTGAGCGCAACCTTGCGCGCAGTGACGCCTGTGTATTGCTGCCCTACTTTTCTACTACCTACTTCCTAAGAATTAGAGCTAATGTTATTTTTTTAAATAATGATTTGAGGAGCAAATAATATCCCGCACAATGCCTATTGAAATTTCCTTCAAAAACAGTCATCATAATAGGTATCTACACACACACACACACACAAACACACTCACATACTTGTTCGCGCTCGCGCACATGAACATTTATATAAATTTTTTTTAAAATTTATTTTATCATATAAAAGTTGTACATTGATATTATAAATATATTCTCCCAAGCTTCGTAAAAGTTTAACGGGAGATTAAGGGAATTAAGTACTTCATGTTTACTTTAATTATACTCTTTGGTTTAATTTAATCTAAATATGTTTATAAGTGTAATTTTAGGCATTATATAGGTAATGTGTTTAATTATTTACAGAAGAGCGGAGCCCCCTATCACAAGTAACTGTTTTGCTAACCTGTTGATGCAATAAATATTTTTATTTCATTTATTTATTTTTATCTATACATACATATAATCACGCCTTTATAAGTAATGGGGTCCATACTCTGTGTTTTTCTCTCTCTCCCAGACTAGCATGGACGAAGAACTACTTTGTGAGATAATCAAGACAGACAAACACAATAACTTAAACTTATCTCAACATTTACAAGTTGCACGGTTTATGAGATGAACGATACGACTGAAACACCCATGTTCGTGCATCTTATCTAGTAGTCTTTAGTACTATACAGGGCCGTCAATAGTGCACATCGCTTTAGTCTGGCATTCTCTATTAAACTTGTAAAATTAATATCATACTGCCTGTACAAGACGCATATGTCATGCGGTTTATAATACACAACAATAGATGTCGCTGTTTATATAGTCGTAAATTATTAGACAGCGATGGTGAGATTTCATCTGATTAGATTAGGATTTAAGGTGTAAATAATCTCGATAATGTTAGCTCTCTGGTATGTTTCAAATACCCTCAAGCTAAGTGATTAAAAGTATACTCAGGAAGGAAGAAAAGTGTTCCAATTACATTAGTGTCTAGTAGTCAGTGGTAGGCAGAAAGTGCTGTTCTGCTGTCAGGATCAGGACCATGGATTTATACACTGTCCTGGGTTTGATTCCGAGGGCGGAACACAAAGTAGATATTTGTGAATTTATTACCTTGCGTGATTTTCCCCAGTTTAGAAAAGATAAAGCAGACTAAATCACCTGATTATTTGGAAGTAAAAAGATTCTGCGCTTCGGAGCGCACGTTAAACCTTTGGTCCTATCTTCTATCTTCGATAAAGGTCGTTACATAAAACATGTCAAAGTCCTTATTAGCTAGGTGGTTTAAAAACTATGACCCCAGGTTTCACCGAGACGCTCGTCGACTCATAAACCAACTCGAGAAGAATAGTGGCAAACATAACTGTCTCTTTCTTATGGTCAATGTTCAATATAAATGACCCCGCACTGTGCATCTTATCTCATAGTCTTTGGTAGTTTTGTCTTCATGTTAGTTATTCGTACACTTTCGTCTTAAAGTCATTCAACTTCTCATGATGATGGCTGTATTGTTGTTAACGAGACAATATGAATGTCTTGTTCAAGTAGGTAGGTATATTGTCTGCGTGTACGTATAATCACGCCTTTATCCCGAAAGGGCAGAGCGTAAACGACCTAAATAATTACAATATACTGAAATCCTCGGATCCCTTAGCTGGTTTTTTCAGCATGCCCCTAGACTAAGGCCCATATTTATAATCAGCTTTCATAACAGCGAGTTTAAGTTCGTATCAGAAATGTGATTTCAGTACATAATGATCTTCATACTTAATATTGCTCTAAGTCTTGAGATCGCTTTATAAATACGAGCCTAAATGGTTAATTGGTTATCTATTACAATGTGTAAGACTATTCAGTTACCACTTCCCTAATTTGATGTTACGTTTTGGTTCCGCTCTTACGGCGTTAAAATCGATAGTTAATTATACTTAGAATTTGCCAGCTGCTCTTCCTCTCGGGCATGCTATAAAAACCAGCTAAGAGATCCGAGGGTTTCAGTACATTGAAATTTAGACGATGGACTGACCTGTCACTACAGCAATGTACCTACAAGTTATATTAAATAACCCTCAAAACTTTGTCAGACGTGGCGGAACGGCCTTTGTTTATGTCGTTTACGCTCTGCCTACCCCATTAGGGATAAAAGCGTGATTATATGTATGTATGTTAATTATACAGTTCCGATATCGCTTTGCTGGTTATGTTATTAATTAGGTATCTGATAACTTTTTGTAAGTTTGTAAGCTATTCGGTTTTTTATGTACCTTTTTACTGTAGAGTTATGAGGCTGATTGCGAGGAGTTTTCACGGTAATTTTATTAGTATGTAAGCTCTAATTATTTGGATCATAAGCACGATATTGCTATATATATAATCACGCCTTTATCCCTAATGGGGTAGGCAGAGCGTAAACGACCGAAACAAAGGTCGTTCCACCACGTCTGACAAAGTTTTGAAGGCTGTTTAAGATAGATTTGTAGGTATATTGCTGTAGTGACAGGTTGTCAGCCCATCGCCTAAATTGCAATATACTGAAACCCTCGGATCCCTTAGCTGGTTTATACAGCATGCCCGGGAGGAAATGCAGCTGGCACATTCTATGTTTTTCTGCCGCTCCCAGGCCAGCATGGAAGTGATGTTGCTTCCATGCTTTAATCAAATAGGCAATTACAAGTATCAATTATTCAATTCAAATAGAAAATTTCATCCAAGACGTCACATCGAGGCAGGGTTCCCAGGAGGCTGGCAGCCGTGCCTCTCTGGATAGCTAGGCTTATTCCTTGGGCAAAGAAACTGCCAGCCTTCGCGTCACCGGATGCATCGATTCATGCTTGACTTAGAGGCTTTTTGGCCTTTTATTATAAATTTGCAATTTTGGCCCAAATTTTTTTATACTAACCTAAACTGTCCCACTGCTGAGTAAAAGCCTTCTTTTTTTCAGTCACTGCAGTCGAAAAATACCTCTATTTTTTTGTCATGGCATAATAGCTTTTCTTTGGCCCGTATTCATTATACGCACTTGAGATTGACAGCCAGTTTGAGTTCGTATCAGAAATGTCATTTCAGTACAAAACGGCTTGTCAAATCCATACTTAATGTCGCTCTCAATCTTGAGATAGCTTTACAAATACAAGCCTAAGACAGCTAAAACTCCATATAATTTCTCTAACACATTAACTACCTTTAACTCATCACATTCTGACTCGTAATAAATAATGTTAGTTTGCTTACCAGCAATTATTGTATTATACATATTATACAGCAATCACACTCAGGCGCTGAATAGAACTGTGATTAGATACCTAACTACTGAGCGATTATCTTGGATAACGGCCTGGTGACGGGAAATTCACTGCAACGAAACAAAATTGTTTACCCCGATTAAACACAAAACATACATATAATCATGCCTTTATCCCTAATGGGGTAGGCAGAGCGTAAACGACCTAATCAAAGTTGATTCCGCCACGTCTGACAAAGTTTTTAGGGTTATTTAATATGGATTTGTACGTATATGGCTGTAGTAACATGTTGTCAGCCCATCGCCTAAATTACAATATACTGAAACCCTCGTATCCCTTAGCTGGTTTTTACAGCATGCCAGGGAAGACAAACAGCGGGCACATTCTATGTTTTTGTCTCGCTTCCAGGCCAGCATTGAAGTATAGGCACAAAACAGTAGCAATAAATGCGCTCCTTTTTTTCAATAAAATTGATTTAATCATTAATTTGTATCATATCGTAACAGTAAAAAGAACCAAAGCGTTACAAACACATTTTTGTTATTGTGTAATATTTTAAATTTCACAGAACAAAATATTAATTTGATAAAGTTGTTCGGTTTTATATATTTTTGTAAATTTTAGCACTCACTATGCTATTTTCATTTCATATAATAGAAAGAAAGAAAATAATAAATCCGTTTCTGGCAGAACTCGAACCTGCGTCTATGGAGTGCCGGTTCATTACTCTACCAACTGAGTTACAGAAACGGTACAGAGAGTGACAAACTAATCATAGTCTTTCTTATGTTTACGTTATAGCGACGTCAGCGACATCCAGCCATGTAATTTCAGATCTACGTAGGGCTTATTTTTTATTATTTTCTTTCTTTCATATTGTTCAGTTTCGATGGCTAAGCTTTCATTTTTCGGGTACCCTTACATACCGGTTTTCCAACTATAGTATTTCTAACTCGGGTTTAGAATAATGGTAAACAAAGTTTCTTGTATTTTTATTCAATACCACATTTCAAAAATAAATGATACGTGTTGGCAAATAAGTGAAGTTACTAAAACTACTATTTCATTATGTTGTCATATCTAATAGCTAAAACTTATTCTAGAAACAAGATCTTCGATTAAAAGACATGAAACTTTGTTTACCTCTATTCTAAACCTGAGTTGTAAATACTATAGCATCACTACGAAGTTGTATTAATAAAGCAAGCGACGATTCTTATGATACTGTTTTGTGCCGGATCACAGAATGGATAATAGTACTACATACAGAATGGACATTCACCTCCCTTCCCCAGTCCGACATACGTCACACTCCGCGCCGGATTGTGGGCCACATTGAGCGTACGCTTAGCGGGTATGGTGCGCCCATGTTTCCCAGTGTAACGGAAATAATAAAGTCTGTGTTCAAAAGATGGTTAGGTACTATTCCGTGTACGGATGTCTTTCTACCACAAGATATGACTCCAATAGGAACTTTTTCAGACTCCACCGTGATGAGAGACGGTAAGTAAATTCATACAAATTATGCAACCTAATCTATTCTAACTGTTCAGTTTCAGTGAACTACTTTAAAACGTTGGTTTAATCAAGAACCAGATTAATCAAGTAATGATTATGACCGGTATAACAGAATTTGTCAACCCTAATAACACGCACACAAACTCATGCCAAGTGCAGCATACCGTCTGTAGATGTGTGACCAAAATGACATTGTAGTTAGGAGTGTCCGAGCTGTGGCTGGATTTAACCATTTGTTTCCCTGCTTCTTCCATGCTGGACTGGGAGTGAAAGAAAAACATAGAATGTGCCAGCTGCATCACCTCCAGAGCATGCTGTAAAAACCAGCTAATGGATTCGAGGGTTATAGTATATTACAATTTTAGGCGATGGGCTGACAACCTGTCACTATAGCAATAAACGTCATGATCATCTGTAATAACCCTCAAAACTTGTCAGACGTGGCGGAACGACCTTTGCTTAGGTCGTTTACGCTCTGCCTACCCCATCAGGGATAAAGGCGTGATTATATGTATGATTATATTATATGTTTCCCTGCTTCGAATTTCCCGTGGCCAGACCGTTAGATACAGCTCACACGCAACTATAGAAGTGTAACCGATAATGCTTAGTAGTTAAACTATGTTAATTATGATAGACAAGATGATAAAAAAAAGGTTAGATAAAAGGTAAAAGGTTTAAGGACAGGTTTAAGGTTTTAGGACAAGCTTACAGAGTTAAGTTAAAATTTGACATGCATAAAGTCACTTCTGTAGAAATGGGTTAGCAGTTTGTCAACGGTTAATAAAAGTATTCGAAACTTTTTTTTAGATAACTGTGTAGGTATTATAGTAAAGCTGGTACATTCTATGCTAACGCTCTATTACTTAAGTAGGCATATTTCTTCGCTGAGCATTTTCATATAGCTACTTCCATGCTGGCCTGGAAGCGAGAGAAAAACATAGAATGTGCCAGCTGCATTTCCTCCCGGGCATGTTATAAAAACCAGCTAAAGGATCCGAGGGTTTCACGTATATTGTAATTTAGGCGATGGGCTGAAAACCTGTCACTACAGCAAAATACCTACAAATCTGTCTTAAATGATCCTCAAAACTTTGTCAGACGTGGCAGAACAACCTTTGTTCACGTCGTTTACGCTCTGCCTAGCCCATTAGGGATAAAGGCGTCATTATATGTATGTATGAAAACTTTTACTTGAATTTATTATACTGTCTGAGGTAAGTTATAAGTAATAAACTTTTATGCTTTACTTCCTATGGCAGTTTCCGTTGAACTTTAGAACTTTTACTTAGCAGCTTCCTCAAACAAACATTGTTATTAATTTGACAGTTTATGACAAGCATAATTGCGCTTCCCATATACCAGGTGTAAGGGACAGCGTCCCTCAAACTGATAGGGGTTGCTCAGTCAATGACACTGAACCACTATCAGCAGGAACTGTTTCAGGAAACAAAAAAAATATAGCTTTCATACCAATTATCTGATCGAGGAGACATTTTGTATGGGAAAGCCTTTTTTTTCACTACATGAAAAAACCTCCAGATAGTTGTTCAGTTTCGTTGACTAAGCAACCCAACATTTATACATAATTTGGTTTAAATAACTATGACGAACGGGGTTTCAAGAGCACAAAAAAAACCTTTACCTCTTTTGACGACCCGCACAGCTATAGATATACTAGCACAGCTTAGTTGGCTGTGTATCTGCCTGCTTCGCAGAGGGTCCGGGGTTTGATTCCCGGCCGGGACAGACATTTGAATGATGAGTTAAAATGTTTGTTTCTGGGTCTGGGTGTTCTTTGTGGTTGTTTCTGTGTATGTCCATGGCACCCCGATACAGGGAATCCTAGATGGGGCTATGAATGTGATCACGTTTTTAATAAAAATGGATGGATAAACTAGTGGATAGGGCCGCTGCCTCCTGAGCGGGAGGTCGTGGTTCGAATGTGGGGTTCGAACCACGAACCAATGTGTTTT
Source organism: Scrobipalpa costella (assembly GCA_949820665.1). NCBI lineage: Eukaryota > Metazoa > Arthropoda > Insecta > Lepidoptera > Gelechiidae > Scrobipalpa > Scrobipalpa costella. Next base: position 9,856,279 of record OX463319.1, on the reverse strand, counting down.
TCGGTTTTAGAATTTCATATGTACGTTTATTCGGTGCTTTTTCCGTGCTTCGGAAGGCACGCCGTTGGTCTCGGTTAATATCGTTTAATACCGTAGATATTAGTCGTTAAGCCATATCAGAGGCCAGTGCTAAGCATTAGCGGCTTGAAAACTCTGACCTAATCTAGGATTGGGTCTGGTTTCTCTTCTGGGTTGCGGAGATAAGATGGCAGTCGCTCTGTGTAAAAACCAGTACCCTCGTTCAATCCCCTAGATTAGGAAGCCGACCCCGTGAGATACGGGATAAGGCTAGGGAGATGACGGATGGATAAACTACTCTAGTAATATATATTTTTGGAATGCTTATAAACTCGTTTTAGATCGATGACGTCCCTCCAAAAGATCATCGATAGGATGTATAGTAACCTAAATAAAAATCAGTCATTGCCATGATTAAGCTAGTGGCGTCAAGAGCACAGAACGCTCGTTATACCTACCCCGCAAGCGATACAGGCGTGATTCTGCCATTGACCATAATGTTTGTTTGTACATTATCAACAACAATCTGACATACCTTGTGACGCTTAGAGTGACTGCACTCAGATCGCGTGACTAACCTCACTAATACCCATTATTGTAGACTGTTAACGCTCTACCTACCCCACAAGGGATACAAGCGTGATTGTGCCATTGACCAATGTCATGTTTGTTTGTACATTATCAACAACAATCTGAAATACTTTGTGGCGCTTAGAGTGACTGCACTCAAATTGCGTGTCTAAACTCACTAATACCCAATATTGTAGGCTGTTACCGCTCTACCTACCGCATAAGCGATACAGGCGTGATTGTGTCAGTCACCATAATGTTTGTTTGTACATTATCAACAACAATCTGAAATACTTTGTGGCACTTATAGTGACTGCACTCAAATTGCGTGTCTAAACTCACTAATACCCAATATTGTAGGCTGTTACCGCTCTACCTACCGCATAAGCGATACACGCGTGATTGTGCCAGTCACCATAATGTTTGTTTGTACATTATCAACAACAATCTGAAATACTTTGTGGCGCTAAGAGTGACTGCACTCAGATCGCGTGACTCAACTCACTATTTGCCGTGTAGACTACACGTACCAAGTAAATACACATAATATGTAGTATTAACTTTGAGTGACGTCTTGAGTGCTAACTTAAGCATTAGATGGTCAAGAATGGTAGCGCATTACTGTTTTTACTTAATATCAGCCCACGATGTTTCTTCCATACTGGACTGGGAGCGAGAGAAAAACATAGAATGTGCCAGCTGCATTTCCTCCTTGGCATTCTGTAAAAATCTGCTAAGGGATCCGGGGGTTTCAGTATATTGCAATTTAGGCGATGGGTTGACAACCTGTCTCTATAGCAATATACCTACAAAGCTATCATAAATAACCCTCAAAGCTTTGTTAGACGTGGCGGAACAACCTTTGTTTAGGTACTTTACGCTCTGCCTACCCCATTAGGGATAAAGGCGTGATTATATGTATGTTTATATGATACTCGTATTTTGGAAATAAGGGAATTAAAAAAGTCAGCTGCGTATTTCTGCGATATTAAAGAGTTATTCTTCTTAGCGACTGGATTCTCGAGTTGAACAACGACCCGAAGAACCCTGGTGTCAGAGTTTTCAAACCGCGTAGTAGCACAGCTATTATGCCTCTGTCATGGTTTGAGTAATGACCACTATCAAAGACAGCGACCGGGACCGACGGTTTAACGTGCTCTCCGAAGCACGGAATCTTAAGAGGCTTTTCGTACAATCACCTAACCAAACAGGGGAAAACTACAAAGTGATAAATTGCCATATATCAACTTTGTGTTCAACCCTGGGAATTGAACCCTGGACCTCCGGATCGTAAACCTATGGCTCTGACCACTAGACCACGGAGGCAGTTAAAAGTTATTTCACGAAAACTGTTGAATTATTTTGTTCTTTCTTAGTATTTGTAATTTTTTACATGATGAACACCTATGTAAGTTTATATCTATGTAAGTTTGTAAATATGTTACTTTAATTTAATGCACTTTTTCTAAAGGAATAATGAAATCTATGAAAATAAGTACTTTGAAAATTCCATATAAAATTATGATGACAGAATGATTGTGTGATATTATGATATCTCTTTTATCATGATCGCAAACAACAAGTCGTCAAGTCACGCCCCATTAAAAACGCATTCGAATGTAGGTATTTGACTTCACATATACCGGAGGTAAGGGACAGAGTCGAGAGATAGGGGTTGTTCAGTCGATGAAACTGAACAACTTTCACCGGAAATTCTTTCAGGAGACGAAAAATAAATTTGACCTTCCCATAGAAAATGAACACCTCAATCAGACAATTTGAACGCAAAATCATTTTTATTTTTCACTTTCTAAAAATTAAATACTGCTGAATGTTATTCAGTGTCGTTGTCTGAGCAATCCCTATCAGTTTGCAGGACGCTGTCCCTTACACGTATTCATCCAAGTACTTTCGTAGTTCAATTTTACTTACACTTTTACGGAAGTAACCTACCTTACTTCCTACAATTCAATTCACGTGTGCTCAGCATATTCATCACTTATCGCTAAATATGTACAAAAACTGTGTCGTTTTGTCAGTACGTTCGTGTGCGTGAGTAGATCGTATCGATCAATTTTATTACTGATCATCGTACTTATTTACATACATACTTAAAATCACGTCTAGCTGGGCTGGCAGACTGTCAATGGCCTAAAAAAATCCAAAAAAAAAAAACAAACCTAATTATTTTATTTTATTACTTAAACACATTTTTGGTTTTTATATTCTAACCTTATTCACACGAAAGTTTACAAAACTGATTTGGCATTTGTGCAATTTTAATAAAACAGTCTACAAAAAATAAATGACTTAACAAGAGAATAAACTTCAAACAATTCAAAAAATGTGTTATACATTTTCGCACGCACTGTGCTTCGCATGAATAAAGAGATTACGTAACGCTGTCTTTCAAAGAAACTATTAATAACATCACACAAAAAACAACTATAAATTAGAAGCTTAACTTCCTGCGATGCGCTTTTGTTCTTTTTGTAGTTCCGCAGTCTAATTCTGACCTAAAGAGAATTTTGTTTATAGTAGAATTAAGTTGCATAATTTTCGATTGTCTGTTGTTTTAATGCTTAGTGAGTGTATGAAGATGTATGAAGTCATGTTTTGACGGATGACACTTGTAAAACTTAAATGACATACATATAATCACGCCTTTATCCTTGATGGGGTAGGCAGAGCGTAAACAATCTAAATAAAGGTCGTTCCGCTACGTCTGACAAAGTTGTGAGGGTTATTTAAGATAGATTTGTAGGTATATTGCTGTAGAGACAGGTTGTCAGCCCATCGCCTAAATTGCAATATACTGAATTCCTTGGATCCCTTAGCTGAGTTTTACAGCATGCCTGGGAGGAAATACAGCTGGCATATTCTATTTTTTTCTTTCACTCCCAGTCCAGCATGGAAGAAAGAAGAATTATGCGGGCAGAATTAAGTTGCATAATTTTCGATTGTCTTTTGTTTTTATGCTTAGTGAGTGTACGAAGATATATGAAGTTATGTTTTGGTGGATGACACTTGTAATTGGCTTAAATGAAGTACTATTAAAAAAAATTGTAATTTTTGGATAAATGTTTCCAAGTATTTTTTATTAATATCCCGAGAAATGATCCCGAGAAATGTTGTTTAGTTACTGGACAGAGCTTATACCTACATTTCCTAGTTTTAAAACGAATGTTATATTTTTTTTATATACCTTTTTCAAGACTGGCAAGTTAAAGCTCAAAACAGGGAAAAATGGAGGGAGAAGAGGGAGGCCTTTGCCCAGCAGTGGGATGATTCAGGCTAAATAAGATAAGATAAGATAAGACCTTTTTCATTTACCAAAATTTTACTTCAGGTGTAAAAAAATATGTTGGCTATATTTTAGGGTGTAATTCTAGCCATGAAACTGAACAACTTTCCCCAAGGAATAGATCGAAATAAGAAAGAAAGAAATCGGCCTACCCATACAAATTGACTTGAGCCGCTGTATGTGAGGGCTGCTTTTTTGTATTTCAGCCTGTTCTTGAGGAAAGTTGTTCAATTTCATAGGTAGAATCACACACTAAAATATGGCCGGCATTTTTTCCCTCACTGTACATTGGCGTTTTTGCACTGCTCCGTATTCGGTCCGTATCCGTGAAAAATTATATGGATTGGCGCGAAAATGTATGACAGCTTCCTTCCTAATACGAAGCAGTGCAACGCCCTTAGTTTATTTTTAAACGTGTTCGCTCATTCATGAGATTGCCAAAAAATATTGCAAATTGTCACTTTCATATAGTTACATAATATAATCTTAATGAAGCCTATAATCTAAATGTCTCTTCGCCGCGTTAATAAAAAAATATATTTTATTGTTATGATCAGTCAGGAAGGGAACAGAACAAGTTTTTTGTATTGCATGTCACAAAACTTGTATCTTTCTGCATTTACAAGTTTATTACATGGTATAATTGTGTCAAACAGTAGCCACGCCACGCATAATAAAACGAAATGTGAATGACATTACGTAGATAAGAAACCAGCCTGTGTAAAGTATTATTTTAAAAAAGATAAAACAATTGCCGGTCATAGACAACTTAACTAGGAATAAAAAAAAAATACAAACGTAACAGCTGAATTTAATCCTATCAAAGGTAAGATGATGCTTTATTGCACAGAAAAGTCACAACAAAAAAAAGGAAATAAAGCAAATAGTAGTACAAATAGGCGGCCTTATTTCTAAGCAGCATTTTTTTCCAGGCAACCTCAGGGCACTGCGTAGAATATTGTAAAGCCTGTAAAATCACTTTGACAGCCGTTGTGTTTCTGTCTAAAACTAAATTATACGCCCTAAAATAATTTACTTCCATGCTGGGACCGAGAGAAAAACATAGAATGTACCAGCTGCATTTTCTCCTGGGCATGCTGTAAAAACCAGTTAAGGGATCCAAGGGTTTCTGTATATTGCAGTTTAGGCGATAGGCTGACAACCTGTCACTACAGCAATGTACCTACAAATATATCTTAAACAACCCTAAAAACTTTGTCAGACGTGGCGGAACGACCTTTGTTTAGGTCATTTACGCTCTGCCTACCCCATTAGGGATAAAGGCGTGATTATATGTATGTATAATTTACAAACCTAATTTCTGAGGCGTTAGTTCCAAACTTAGTTACATTTTTGTACGTACGTATCACACGCATTTTTCAACGAATGTTTTGACAATTTCGATGCAACTATGACAAATGATACACTACCTTATACGACTGACATTAATTACAGTTTTCAATGACAGTAAATCAGTTTTAAGTATGATTTATACATTTTGCCGTGCGGATCGTCTGTAAATGATCGAAGAATTGAATTAAGTATTATAATCGTTGTAAATCATTGCCGTAGATCATTGCAGTATTGCTTATTGGATCTTCTCACGTTATTGTGAAGTATTTGTCAAGTTATGGAAGGTAAATTAAGTGTTTAGGTAGTTACGACACGCTTTATGCTTCCATGCTGGACTGGGATAGATTGTGGTATGTGCTATGCTGTAACAACTGGCTAAGTGATTTCAGTCTATTGTAATTTAAGCTATGGGCTGCCAATCTATCACTACAGCTATCTCTATCTATCACATCAGCACTTGCTTTGTGTAATTTTTCTTTATTAAATGCAGGGTTGTCTTGAAGAGATCGCTTGAAGCGATAAGGCCGCCTTAACGCTACGATTTATGCGCAATAAAGAGTTTATCTATCTATCTATCAGCACAAGATGATAATGGTAATATGTAACCTGAGGAGCCACTCTCCCAGAGATCTGTCAACTGCGCAGGGTTAGTTTTTAGTGTCCAAGTGTTTGCGTTACACACAAGTGCACTCCTTATTCCTTCAATCTCTTATTTTGATGGGACAGATTGACACGAACAGACAGAAAATCAGGCGCAGGAGCGATTATTTACATGCCCATCAGACAGCATGGATCATCTTACTTTTCGGACAATCAGGTGATCAGCCAGCAATGTCCTAACCAAACTAGAAATAACAAATTCATTGTCCCCCGCCGCGAATCAAACCCGGGACCTCTGGGACGGAAGCCCATGGCTCAGACCGCTAGACCACGGAGGCAGTTGTATGTATGTATTATATGTAATCCGATAGTTACTTTTCTGTATTGGTTTTCACTTTCAAGTGTATCCGTGCAAATGTAAACAATATTTTCCAGTTGATTCGTTACTCGTCAATTAGTTAGTTAGTGCTCAGTGATTCGAAACAAATCATGAAAGTACTACCACCGTACTATCTTACCTACTTATGAGTAGTTTCTTCCATGTTGGACTGGAAGAGAAAGAAAAACATACAATGTGCCAGCTAAATTTCCTCCCGGGCATGCTGTAAAAACCAGCTAAGGGATCCAAGGGTATCAGTATATTGCAATTTAGGCGATGGGTTGACAACCTGTCACTACAGCAATTTACTTACAAATCTATCTTAAAAACCCTCAAAACTTTGTCAGACGTGGCGGAACGACCTTTATTTAGGTCATTTACGCTCTGCCTACCCCATTAGGGATAAAGGCGTGATTATATGTATGTATGAGTAGGATCCGGAAAGTAATAGACGGTTTCCGGAAAGATGAAAGAAACACACAGGTACAGGACTTGTAAGGCGCAGAAATAGTAGATTTTACGACAAGTGCACAAAACATGCCATTTTTGGCCCAGATTTTTAGTTGCCCGAGCCCGCAGGGCGAGGGCTGATATTAAATAAAGGACAAAAATGGTTTTATGTACTGTACAAGTTTTAAACTCTGCTTTTCACTTCGATTGCGAGGAAAATTGAGAAAAATGTACAAAAACATTGTAAATAAACTTAACAATTCATTCCCGCCATTTAACTTTTAGGGTTTGGCTGAGACCTACAGACCTACCGGAGGGCTAAAACAGCCTACTATTAAAAACTTGAATTTAAATTTAATATCAGTTTATGTCATAAAAACCCAAGAGCCAAACAATTTAAAGTAAATATTACAAAATAACAAGTTCTATCTATTAAATTCTTATTTTGTTTGCCTGTATGGCCGAGGAGTTTGACGCTCTGCCTACCCCGTAAGGGATAAAGGCGTGATTTTATGTATGTATGTATGGCCTAATTTATTTGCCTTAGAATAGATGCATTTATGAGCAGATATGTTTTTACCATTGTCGTTAAGCCATTTCAGAGGCCAGTGCTAAGCATTGGCGGCTTGAAAACTCTGACCTAATCTAGGATTGGGTCTGTTTTCCCTTCTGGGTTGCGGAGGTCAGATGGCAGTCGCTCTGTGTAAAAACCAGTACCCTCGTTCAATCTTCAAGATTAGGTAGCCGACCCCGTAAGATGCGGGATAAGGCTAGGGAGATGATGATGATGATGTTTTTGCCCTTGTGCACAAAATTAAATTTTCAACTACTACACAATTTACTACAACATTTTATTTTGTGCAGCCTGCCCATAATAGCACTTTCAGAGCAAGAGAAGTGAAAATTACATCACTACATAGTATAAAACAAAGTCGCTTTCTATGTCCGTATATCCCTTTGTATGCATAAATCTTTAAAACTACGCAACTGATTTTAATGGATAGAGTGATTCAAGATAAAGGTTTATATGTTTAATACATGCATAATATAGTAGAGAAACGCTGATAATTTCCGTGCGAAGCCGGGGTGGGTCGCTAGTTTTATATAAGCTGTCAGAACTTAATAATTAGAACACAATTAAAGAACTTAATTTAATTAATTACCTAAGATTGTCATTAGGTACACGTATGTTAGGAGCTGCAATAAACATAGAATTACATATTTAATACCAGTATTTTCCTTCCGGAAGAGAAGTATTTGATAAAGGATAAGTCACACATATACATACATACATATAATCACGCCTTTATCCCTAATGGGGTAGGCAGAGCGTAAACGACCTAAAAAAAGGTCGTTCCGCCACGTCTGACAAAGTTTTGAGGGTTATTTTAAGATCGATTTGTAGGTATATTGCTGTAGTGACAGGTTGTCAGCCCATCGCCTAAATTACAATATACTGAAACCCTCAGATCCCTTAGCTGTTTTTTACATATACATACATATATTCACGCCTGTACCCCTAATGGGGTAGGCAGAGCGTAAACGACCTAAACAAAGGTGTCCCGCCACGTCTGACAAAGTTTTGAGGGTAATTTAAGATAGAATTCTAGGTATATTGCTGTAGTGACAGGTTGTCAGCCCATCGCCTAAATTACAATATACTGAAACCCTCGGATCCCTTAGCTGGATTTTACAGCATGCCCGGCAGGAAATGCAGCTGGCACATTCTATGTTTTTCTCTCGCTCCCAGTCCAGCATGGAAGTAAGGATAAGTCATGGATGTAAACATTATAAAACATTTATAATCATAATATAATGTTACGAATATTGTTATGTATGTGTCATACTGTAACTACAATAACATTTAATTATATCACTTACATGTGTTATCCAATTTAAATGCATGTTGTAGCTTATTTTCTTATACAATTACACGCTTGAATAGAATACAGCATAAAAAAAATTACATCATACTAATAGAGAACATTTTTCTCTCAACATTGTCTTTTAATTACATCAAGATAATCTACACAAAATATAATTTGATTAACAACGCAACATACAATTTAATATTATATAATAGCTTCATCTTTCATTAGAAGTTAAGCTTTCGTTTTATTTTATACTAAATGTTTGACATACATACATATAATTACGCCATTATCCCTAATGGGGTAGGCAGAGCGTATACTACCTAAACAAAGATCGTTCCGCCACGTCTGATAAAGTTTGAGGGTTATTTAAGATAGATTTGTAGGTATACTGCTATAGTGACAGGTTGTCAACCCATCGCATAAATTACAGTATACTGAAACGCTCGGATCCCTTAGCTAGCTCCAAACATTGGCTTAAAAATCTAAAAATGACCGGGGTGTGAGACAGCGTCCCACAAACTGATAGGGCTTGCTCTGTCAACGGACAACTATCACTAGGATTTTTTCAGGAAGTTAAAATTTAAAGGTTTTTCCATAAAAATTGTCTGATCGAGGTGGTCATTTTGTATGGGAAACTCAATTTATTTTTCATCTCCTGAAGGAATTTCCCGGTGAAATTTGCTCAGTTTCGTTAACTGAGCATCCCCTATCAGTTGCGGGACGCTGTCCCTTACACCTGGTATAGGTTCCAATGCAGTATAGGGGGTGTAAAAGACAGCATCCCACAAACTGATAGCAGTTGCCCAGTCAATGCCACTGAACACATTTCGCCACGAAACTCTTTCAGGATGTAAAAATAAACAGCTTTTCCATACAAAATGTTCATCTCGAACAGACAATTTTTAAGGAAAAGCCATTTCTTTTTCCCTTCCTGTAAGAATTTCCTGGTGAAAGTTGTTCAATGTTGTCCCTTACACCAGGTATGCCATACGAAATGATGACCACCAAAACGAAAAGATGTAGAATATCAAATGATGTGTAGAGGTCATAATCTGATGAGGTATAAATTAGTGACCGCAATGTCAGGAATTTCTCTCGTGGTTTGAGAAAATTCGCATTTAATAGAGGTGATAGTAATTTCTTGCAAGTATTGTCCAATTTCTTTTACGTAAGACTTTTATTTTGTTTTAATGTTACTAAGTGAACGTTCCGATGTTACGGTAAACCACAGAGTAATTTTGACATATTATTCGAAATAATATAATAATATATGTACATATATACAAATAGCCGCCCGGATCCGTAACCACCCGTAAAGAACGAAAAGAAAGAAAAAGCATTTATTCGGTACCATACATACATACAATCACGCCTTTATCGCTAATGGGTTAGGCAGAGCGTAAACGACCTAAACAAAGGTTGTTTCGCCACATCTGCCAAAGTTTAGAGGGTTATTTAAGATAGATTTGTAGGTATATTGCTGAAGTGACAGGTTGTCAGCCCATCGCCTAAATTACAATATACTGAAACCCTCGGATCCCTTAGCTGGTTTTTTACAGCATGCCCCGGAGGAAATGCAGCTGGCACATTCTGTTTTTCTTTCGCTCCCAGTCCAGCATAGAAGTTTAAAACATAAAAGTACTAACATAGTTGTTTGTTTTTTTAGTCATATTTTTGTATAAGATTCTTATGTTATACTTTGTAAAATATAGCTCGGGTCGTATGACAGCAGGCAGTAAATATCATAACATCACAGGTGCAAAAGAGACTCCTTTAAAACTGTATGTGTTTGACATCTGTCATAGGACCCAAGCTGCATTTTACAAAGTATAGTAATGCATATCAGTAGACTTCTTGTTTGTAGAGCCCGATGGTGTAGTGGATAGGTCCGCTGCCTCCTGAGCGGGAGGTCGTGGTTCGAATCCCACCACGTACCAATATGTTTTTCATTTCGAATTTCATATGTACGTTTATTCGGCGCTTATTCCGTGCTTCGGAAAGCACGTTAAGCCGTTGATCCCGCTTAATATCTTTAACACCGTATATATTAGTCGTTAAGTCATGTCAGAGGCCAGTGCTAAGCATTGGCGGCTTGAAAACTCTGACCTAATCTAGGATTGGGTCTGGTTTCTCTTCTGGGTTGCGGAGGTCCGACGGCAGTCGCTCTGTGTAAAAATCATTCAATCCCTTGGATGAGGTAGTCGACCCCGTGAGATACGGAATGAACAACAGCCTTATTGTTTGTGTATTGTTTCAGATTAAGTCAGAAAAGCGGACAAGTTCAGCCAGGGGATAGAAATAATCATCACCACAGTGGCGTAGCAATATGGTACGTAAATAATCATTCATTTTCAACTTCTGTCTGCCCAGGATGGTCTAGTTTGTAAAATAAAAAGTTCTCAACCCAAAGGTCGTAGGTTCATTAACTTTTTTACATTGGACTCGATTGTAGATCAAACTAAAATTAAAATCTATCTGTCATTTTCAAATTGTCGTGCTTCGGAAGGCACGTTAAGCCGTTGGTCCCGGTTAATATCGTTTAATACCGTAGATATTAGTCGTTAAGCCATATCAGAGGCCAGTGCTAAGCGTTGGCGGCTTGAAAACTCTGACCTAATTTAGGATTGGGTCTGGTTTCCCTTCTGGGTTGCGGAGGTCAGATGGCAGTCGCTCTGTGTAAAAACCAGTACCCTCGTTCAATCACCTAGATTAGGTAGCCGACCCCGAGAAATACGGGATAAGGTCAATTTTATCCGCCATATCATATGACGGCGGATAAAAATGACAGATAACGCATAAAACCGCTGACTATACAACAGAAATCGGAGATAATATATCTCCTGTTCATTTTCAATGTTTTTAGTCTGAATGTGACAAAGAGATTTTAATTTTCGTTTTAGCCGTCAAATCTGGAATCAAGTCCAATGATGAATATAAATTAATATTTCAGGCATAACTACATGTTTTGATTGTCAAATATCTGTTTATCATTCATCTCATCATCATTAGCTTGCACTTATCCCATTTTCTTTTGGGTCGGCGCAGTACGTTTTCTTCTTCCATTCAACCCTGTCAGCCGTCAATTCAACACTCACCCCTGTTTTAAACAGTCTTGAGATTGACAGCTGATTTGAATTCCTGTCAGAAATGTCATTTCCGTACATTATGGCCTGTCAAATCGATCGCTCTATATATACGAGGCTCAGACATACCATCTTTCACGCAATCCATCCATCTTTGTCCATTATTTTATAATAATTAGTATAGTATCCAAGGCATCTTTTTTAAATCTTTGAGTTTTGACATTTGAAAAGCGAATCATACGTAATAATTGCACAATATTTTCCCGCGCCTTCGTACGTGTTAATTTTGGCAATAAACCTTATGTCTGTCTTCTGTCTGGTATTTATGTATGACTCTCACGTACAGACTGTCGCTTACTTAGTATTTTCTTTAGGTACACACGTAGTTATTGCATGTCTGCTTAAATTAAGGACTTACATAAAAAACTAACACGATGTTTTGAGTGTTGCCAAATTTATATAAAAAAAATTGGTGAACAAAAAACTAGGACACTAAAGTACTTCAATTAAAATTAAATAAACAATTACTTTAAAAAAGTAGACTTTTCTGTAAGTTAGTTAATTAAGGCTCGTATTTATTATGAAGCCATCTCAAAATTGACAGCAATATTAAGTTTGGATTTGACAGGACATTTGGACTGAAATGACATTTCTGATACAAACTGAAACTCGCTGTCACTCTTGAGAGCGGATAATAAATATGGCCCTAAAATCATAGCGAAAACGTTTCAAACTCCACCCATGAAGTGAAAAGCTAGGGCTGGTTAGTATAACTTAAACACAATCTGACACTAAGTATCACTTATCACTATCACTATCACTTTACACTGGTAATCTTACCTTAATACCTAGATAGTCTAGTTTCCAAGCGATCAAGCACTAAAGAAAACCTAGACATCTTAATTACCTGAGTATATAAGGTATTAATGACAAGAAAGCACTAGGTATAGAAAGCAAGAGTAAAGTGAGTCAGATATCTTAGAAAGGACTGATAAACCTGGTATGGTGATCAGTTGTAAGTTCACATATCTCTGCTGGTTTAGGGCAGACTTCTTCTTCTTAGCGAGTGGATTATCGAGTCGAATGACCAGATGTCAGAGTTTTCAAACCGCCTAGTAGCACAGCTAATAGGCCTCTGATATTGTTTGAGTAACGCCGACTATCAAAGACAGCGACCGGGACCGACGGCTTAACGTGCTCTCCGAAGCACGAAATCTTTTTCTTTTCGGACAATCTGGTGATTTATCCTGCAATGTCCTAACCAAAGTGGGAAAAACCTCACAAAGTGATAAATTCTCAAATATCAACAACGTGTTTCCCCCCTGGGAATCAAACCCAGGACCTCCGGATCGTAAGCCCGAGGCTCTAACCACTAGACCACGTAGACAGTTAAGGCAGACTGAATGCTACTGACAGCAATAGAAAAATTAAATTAAAAAAAATCTCCCTCCTCCCGTCCTCCTGTAAAAGTTCCTCCCGAAAGGACCTAGGCCCGTATTTATAATAAGCTCTCATATGTGACAGCGAGTTTGATTTCATATCAGAAATGTCATTTGAGAACATACTGGCCTGTCAAATTCATACTTAATAACGCTCTCAAGTTTGATATCGCTTCATAAATACGAGCCTATGTCAGTTGAAAGATGGCCGACATCTTATCTAGCGATAAGTGATAAGTTCTACTTATCTAGTGATAAGTTGTCGGACACATTTCAATCTGAAATTGTATTCAATATTTGTCAGAAGTGATAAAATTGCCTTTTACTAGGCGTTACGCTCTGCCTTCCCTTTATGGAATATAGGCGTGACTATATTTGTCTATTTTTTTCGTGTCTATATTTGTAATGTTTTTTTTTTCAGTGGTCGCGGGCGTGGCTGTTGGTCAGCCTATCAACAAATATATGGGCCCAGCAAACACACACGGTAAGTTACGAGGGTTAAATCTGTAAGGACACGACTTAACTAAATTATTTCCTTCATGGCAGAAAATAACATTGTGTTATTTGTAACTTCGAAATGTTATTATATGGTCTAGGTTCAAAGTTAAACACGACTTAACTAAAATAAGTCTAAACAGTGCTTCCATGTTGGCCTGGGAGCGGGAGAAAAACATAGAATTTGAAACATGGAATACCGTTTTATTAACGTGTCATCTATTGTTTTTTTTTATATTATTTTAAAATATTTTTTGGTGTTGGATTAATTAAAATATTTTTATGGGCATCTTTTTCGTTACTGAAACACCTCCTAAGCTATCACATGCAATTAAATTAACACCCTGTATAGGGTTCATATTCATATGCTAATATATATCGGGTGTAAGTCTAATACGTCCCGCAAACTGATAGGGATTGATCAGTCAACGAAACTGAACAACTATCACAAGGAAATTCTTTCAGGAAATGATAACAAACCATACAAAATGACCACCTCAACCAGACAATTTGTATGGAAAACCCTAAAACTTTTCCATTTCCTGAAAAAAAAATCTGGTGATTCAGTTTCGTTGACTGAGCAACCCCTATCAGTTTGCGGGACGCTATCCCTTACACCCCGATTACTATTGACTGAGATGACATTTGACCTACTATCAAACAATGTAGATTACAGTAAATCTGATACACATATCCTTTACTCATTGCACAAACACAGCCAATCTTCGATTTAATGAGGAATTTCGTTACGAAACGCAAGAGATCATCACTGGTGGTCCTGCTTTTGCAACTATTGCAGCTTTCATGCATGTAATGGTCATTTAAATGGCATTGCGATACCAAGACATGTTATGTTGTATAAAACCGCGATATAAACGCTTATACGACCGTCCACCTATATGACAAAACAGACGTCTATTCAAATCCACCGTTATTGTGTTCAACGTAAATTATTTACACTATCATATTTTTCTTCCATGCTGGCCTGGGAGCGAGAGCAAAACATAGAATGTGCCAGCTGCATTTCCTCCCAGGCATGCTGTAAAAGCCAGCTAAGGGATCCGAGATTTTCAGTATATTGCAATTTAAGCGATGGGTTGACAACCTGTCACTACAGCAATATACCTACAAATCTATCTTGCAATACCCTCAAAACTTTGTCAGACGTAACGGAACGACTTTTGTTTAGGTTGTTTACGCTCTGCCTACCCCATTAGGGATAAAGGCGTGAATATATGTATGTATGTATCATATTTTAAAAGATTAATACTGACTGACTTTTAAGGAAATAGTCGATTTTCCTCGTTTATACGATTAAAATCATCCATTTGGTAATTGTGACGTAGAAAATCGTGGTGTAGACATCTTTTTACGACTACGCTATAAAGGCCATTTATATTACCGAATTAAGAATTGACACTGTAACATCACATTTAAATAACAACCAGGCGTTTAACAGCGTTTTACGACTAAAATCGTCTGTTGGGTCATCTCATCATTCCTTCTTTTGCAAAGATTACAACTCTCATACATTTAATGGTCATGTAAATCTTCTGTCGTGTAGGTATCGATTCAATCGAACCGATGAACCCTGGTGTCTGTTTTTTTAAACCGCCTAATAGCACAGATAATAGGCCTCTGACATTGTTTGTGTAACGACCACTATCAAAGACAGCGACTAGGACCGACGGCTTAACGTGCCTTTTTTCTTCCAGAGAATCAGGTGATTCGGCTAGCATTGTCCTAACCAAACTGAGGAAAATCTCATAAAGTGATAAATGACAAATATCAACTTTGTCCCCCCCCCCCCCCCGTGGGAATCGAACCCAGGACCTCCGGATCGTGAGCCCATGGATCCGACCACTAGACCATGGAGGCAGTCATGTAAATGGCATTGCAATACTAGGGCATGCGACCATCTCGGCGAATTAAAACCTACAGAGAGAGCTTTTAAGTTTAAATAGGAAATTTATGCAACTGTTGCATAATGGTGGGTATTAAAACACCGAGTGTTTTGATTATTACAATTATTATAAAAGTACCTACAGTTGCATACAACATGTTGATCTAATACATACACACATATAATCACGCCTCCATCCCCAATGGGGTAGGCAAAACGATAATGACCCAAACAAAGGTCGCTCCGCCACGTCTGACAAAGTTTTGAGGGTTATTAAGATAGATTTGTAGGTATATTGCTGAAGTGACAGGTTGTCAACCCATCGCCTAAATTGCAGTATACAGAAACCCTCAGATCCCTTAGCTCATTTTTGCAGGAGTAAATGCAGCTGGCACACTCTATGTTTTTCCTCTGGCTCCCAAGCCAGCATGGAAGTAACATACATACATACATATAATCACGCCTTTATCCCTAATGGGGTAGGCAGAGCGTTAACGACCTAAACAAAAGTAGTCCCGCCACGTCTGACAAAGTTTTGAGGGTAATTTAAGATAGAATTCTAGGTATATTGCTGTAGTGACAGGTTGTCAGCATGGAAGTAAGAAGAAGAAAAATTTGATCTAATATACCTACAATAAGTATAAAGTAAACGCACCAAAACAAAAAAAAACTTAACAAAATGGCATGAATCTCGAAATAGCAAGCGATTAAAACAGAACTTTTATCAAATAAATAAACTTTTATAAAACTAGAGTGTTTTTCTTCCACGCTGGACTGGGAGAGATAGAAAAACATAGAATGTTCCAGCTGCCCTTCCTCCCGGGCATGCTGTAGAAGTCAGCAAAAGGGACTCGAGGGTTACAGTGTATCGTAATTTAGGCGATGGGCTGACAACCTGTCACTATAGCAATACACTTTTTAATCTAAAATTGCCCTCAATTTTTGTCAGACGTGGCGAAACCGCCTTTTGCGAGGCGTTCATCGCTCTGCCTACCCCGTAAGGGATAAAGGCGTGTATGTATGTATGTATGTACGACCATCCACCTATATGACAAAACAGACGTCTATTCAAATCCACCGTTATTGTGTTCAACGTAAATTATTTACACTATCATATTTTTCTTCCATGCAGGCCTGGGAGCGAGAGAAAAACATAGAATGTGCCAGCTGCATTTCCTCCCGGGCATGCTGTAAAATCCAGCTAAGGGATCCAAGGGTTTCTGTATATTGCAATTTGGGCGATGGGCTGACAACCTGTCACTACAGCAATATACGTACAAAACCATCTTGAATAACCCTCAAAACTTTGTCAGACGTGGCGAAACGACCTTTGTTTAGGTCGTTTACGCTCTGCCGACCCCATTAGGGATAAAGGCGTGATTATATGTATGTATGTATGTATGTTTTTCTTGCCTACAATTTGATTGATAAACTGTCAGATATCTTCCTATGATAACCGATCTTATAAAACTTGTATATATAAGAGTTATTGCTATTGGCTAACCCAAACATCTTAGTCAGCATACGCCGGCGGCAGGCGCATGCTGACTAAGATGTTTGGGCTAGCCTAAACACATATCACATAAATACATATATTCCATGCTGGACTGGGAGCGATAGAGAAACATAGAATGTGCCAGCTGCATTTCCTCCCGGGCATGCTGTAAAAACCAGCTAAGGGATCCGAGGGTTTCAGTATATTGCAATTTAAGCGATGGGCTGACAACCTGTCACTACAGCAATATACCTACAAATGTATCTTAAATAAACCTCAAAACTTTGTCAGACGTTGCGGAACGACATTTGTTTAGGTCGTTTACGCTCTGCCTACCCTGTTAGGGATAAAGGCGTGATTATATTTATATTCATCAGTTTAAATGAAACAAACGAAAACAAAAAATTAGAACAAAATGGCGTGAATCTCGAAATAGCAAGCGATAAAATCAGAACTTTAAAAAAGAATAAGTATTTTTTTGCCTTCAACTTGATTGATAAACTGTCAGATCTTCCTTTGATAACCGAGCTTATAAATTTGTATGAATACTAAATCTTGAGAACAGTTATTACATATCAAATAAATACATTTAATAGTCAGTCAAAATATTATTGCAATATCAAAGTGTATTGGGGGCAAGTAACGAATCAATATGTAATAAAATAGATAAGCTTCATATAAATTGTAAGCTGTCTTGAATGACTTTTTGACCTGCTGTTGTAAGATGGCGTCTATGTAGAATGTTGTAAGTGAGAAACGAGTACGCAATGAATGCATGGATGTTAATAACTAACTTTAATTAGAAATGCTCAGACGTTTAGTGGCAATAGGCCTCTGACATGATTTGTGTAACGACCTCTGTGAAATACAGCGTCAGGAACTGGAGGCTTGAAATGCTCTCCGAAGCAAGGAATCTTTTATCTTACAGACAATCATGTGCATTGTCCTGACTAAACTGGGTAAAATCTCTCGCAATCAGTCAGTCTCATATAAATCATCAAATATCAACTTCGTAGTCACCCCGTAAAAATAGAATCCACGACCTCCGAATCACGAGCTTTTGGCTCAGACCACTAGACCATGGAGGCAGTCATGTAAATGGCATTGCAATACTAGGGCATGCCCATCTCGGCGAATTAAAACCTACAGAGAGAGCTTTTAAGTTTAAATAGGAAATTTATGCAACTGTTGCATAATGATGGGTATTAAAACACCGAGTGTTTTGATTATTATAAAAGTACCTACAGTTGCATACAACATGTTGATCTAATACATACACACATATAATCACGCCTCCATCCCCAATGGGGTAGGCAAAACGATAATGACCCAAACAAAGGTCGCTCCGCCACGTCTGACAAAGTTTTGAGGGTTATTAAGATAGATTTGTAGGTATATTGCTGTAGTGACAGGTTGTCAACCCATCGCCTAAATTGCAGTATACAGAAACCCTCAGATCCCTTAGCTCATTTTTGCAGGAGTAAATGCAGCTGGCACACTCTATGTTTTTCCTCTGGCTCCCAAGCCAGCATGGAAGTAACATACATACATATAATCACGCCTTTATCCCTAATGGGGTAGGCAGAGCGTAAACAACCTAAACAAAGGTCGTCCCGCCACGTCTGACAAAGTTTTGAGGGTTATTTAAGATAGAATTCTAGGTATATTGCTGTAGTGACAGGCTGTCAGCATGGAAGTAAGAAGAAGAAAAATTTGATCTAATATACCTACAATAAGTATAAAGTAAACGCACCAAAACAAAAAAAAACTTAACAAAATGGCATGAATCTCGAAATAGCAAGCGATTAAAACAGAACTTTTATCAAATAAATAAACTTTTATAAAACTAGAGTGTTTTTCTTCCACGCTGGACTGGGAGCGAGAGAGAAACATAGAATGTGCCAGCTGCATTTCCTCCCGGGTATGCTGTAAAAACCAGCTAAGGGATCTGAGGGTTTCAGTATATTGCAATTTGGGCGATGGGCTGACAACCTGTCACTACAGCAATATACGTACAAAACCATCTTGAATAACCCTCAAAACTTTGTCAGACGTGGCGAAACGACCTTTGTTTAGGTCGTTTACGCTCTGCCGACCCCTTTAAAGGGATAAAGGCGTGATTATATGTATGTATGTATGTATGTTTTTTTTGCCTACAATTTGATTGATAAACTGTCAGATATCTTCCTATGATAACCGATCTTATAAAACTTGTATATATAAGAGCTATTGCTATTGGCTAGCCTAAACACATATCACATAAATACATATATTCCATGCTGGACCGGGAGCGATAGAGAAACATAGAATGTGCCAGCTGCATTTCCTCCCGGGCATGCTGTAAAAACCAGCTAAGGGATCCGAGGGTTTCAGTATATTGCAATTTAAGCGATGGGCTGACAACCTGTCACTACAGCAATATACCTACAAATGTATCTTAAATAAACCTCAAAACTTTGTCAGACGTTGCGGAACGACATTTGTTTAGGTCGTTTACGCTCTGCCTACCCTGTAAGGGATAAAGGCGTGATTATATGAATATTCATAAGTTTAAATGAAACAAACGAAAACAAAAAATTTGAACAAAATGGCGTGAATCTCGAAATAGCAAGCGGAACTTTAAATAAAGAATAAATATTTTTTTGCCTTAACTTGATTGATAAACTGTCAGATCTTCGTTTGATAACCGAGCTTATAAATTTGTATGAATACTAAATCTTGAGAACAGTTATTACATATCAAATAAATACATTTAATAGTCAATCAAAATATTATTGCAATATCAAAGTGTATTGGGGGCAAGTAACGAATCAATATATGTAATAAAATAGATAAGCTTCGTATAAATTTTAAGCTGTCTTGGTTGACTTTTTGACCTGCTGTTGTAAGATGGCGTCTATGTAGAATGTTGTAAGTGAGAAACGAGTACGCAATGAATGCATGGATGTTACAAACTAACTTTAATTAGAAATGCTCAGAGGTCTAGTGGCAATAGGCCTCTGACATGATTTGTGTAACGACCTCTATGAAATACAGCGACAGGAACTGGACGCTTGAAATGCCGTCCGAAGCAAGAAATCTTTTTTCTTACAGACAATCATGTGCATTGTCCTGACTAAACTGGGTAAAATCTCTCGGAATCAGTCACTCTCATATAAATCGTCAAATATCAACTTCGTAGTCACCCCGTAAAAATAGAATCCACGACCTCCGAATCACGAGCTTTTGGCTCAGACCACTAGACCATGGAGGCAGTTGTATCGTTAGTGATCCACCTATCTGACCTGTCTAATATACTGTTGAAAGATGAGATGAAGTTTGTTTCGTCACTTTGTAGTCTGCGTAAAAGTGATAAAGTAGAAACGCAACTCAAGCGCAATAATTGCGGTATGTGAAATTTTGTGTTACAAACTTACGGCTAATTAGACTCAGAGTTGGTTTTGTCATGTTGGTACACCATGGAGTGACAAGAAAAGGGTTTCAGTAACATCTTAGGATAAAAAGAATTAATTGTACAATACCTAGGCCCGTATTGGTAAACAGCATTTGAGATTGACAGCTGGCAGCGGAATCCTTTCTCTCTAGTCTGCAATATCCTAACCAAACTGGGGAAAACCTCACAAAGAGATAAATTGACAAATATTAAGTTTGTGTTCCCTCTGGGATCGAACCCAGGACGGATCGTAAGCCCGTGGCTCTGACCACTAGACTACGGAGGCAGTTACCAAGACGCCAAGAGTGTCGTCATCATAAACTTAAGAGCGCTGCTCTTGTCGGTGGAGTATGAAGTAAAAGCCAGTCATCTCTGTTGTTTTTCATCTTCATAATACTCCTTTTTAGGGATTTTTAGTGTGGTGGTTTCCCTCTTGCATTCCGCACCGCAGTGTATGAAGCAAAGCTAGTCCGCGTCATAAAGTCTGGACAAGAGCCCTTCCGGAATCCATTTCTTCGGCCTCCAACCAGTACTGGTGCCACCGCTGCCTGACATCAGGGGAATGCTTATTTAGTGGCGGCATTGACTCGCTTTGTCACAAGTTCGTTTTCGGACATTTGTGGCATTTTTTAGGGAAGCCCAATCCACTGGACTCCCCACCACATCCTGATGATCTTGCCGCTGTTTGGTCGGGGACTGCTTATTCGATATATTCGCAGCTAAACACCATTGATGACCGTTCCACTATCCGCCGCCTTTGGACCCCGTTAGTAGCCTACAGCTCAGCCGTAACTACGCCAAAAGCTAGCCAAGAGTGTAACCATGATATTTATTTATCCAATCTCCCTATCGGATGTGATACCCTACTTCCGATATCTGACAATGGAATCTGAACCACCTTGTTTTACGTAACGTAACTACGTAACTAACTAGTGTTGTAGAGAGAGTGACGTGAGTAGTACCCGGTATCGATAATTGCAGTGTGGAAGCGATCAATTTCAATTTTATCGACTGCAAAGTAAGGGCTGTCAAAATATTTTATAAACATAAAAACGAGATCCGAAGTAGATAAAAAAAATCATGAGTGATGATTTATGTAGGGTAATAATGATAAGGTTTATAGGCGGAAGCTGTTAGTCTATGTGGAAAATTTTATGCTATGGACTTATGATTACGAGTTAGGTGTAGGTAAGTAGACAGTGGGCTTGATTCTCGATTTTCAGGCTAAAATTAAAATCTATATGTCACTTTAGGACTAAAAACATTGTAAAAGGACATGAGATCTATTCTTTCCGGTTTTTGATTTATAGTCGGTGGTTTTATGCGATATCTGTAATTTTTATCAGCCGTCATCATCACTACATAGTATAAAACAAAGTCGCTTTCTCTGTCCCTATATCCCTATGTATGCATAAATCTTTAAATCTACGCAACGGATTTTGATGCGGTTTCTTTGAATGGATAAAGTGATTCAAGAGGAAGGTTTATATGTATAATACATGCATAATATAGTAGAGAAGCTCTGATAATTTCCGTGCGAGGCCGGGGCGGGTCGCTAGTATGATATAAGCTTCTGAAGAGGTGGTGCCGTTTGCTAAGTGCCAACCCTAGCCTGTCTGACATCGTTAGACGCGTGCATCGCCTCAGCCCCCAGGCTATGTATTGTGATACATCGTCGTAATAACTAATAATAAATAACACGGCTGTCTGTTTGTCTGGCTGATCTGCCTTGCTAATTCTTTGTATGCGGAACCTTTGCTGGTGGCTTCAGTAGAGCGTGGACAGTAAAATGCGTGGTTATTATGGCTATAGAATAGAGTTTAATCCAATATTTTATTACTTGTGAATTAACATATTATCATTAATTAAATTCGATAATAAAAGTCAATTAACTAGTTTTAATTGATCAGTAATTGATCGACTTTTTGACATATCACGCCATTTATTAGAACGATAAAATGCCATATAATTTACAGTCATAGATGATTTTCTTCGTCTCGTTACAATAATGATGCGTCCATGGTCTAATGGTCAGAGCCATGGGCTCACGATCCGGAGATCCTGGGTTCGATTCCCATTGGGCAAAAACTTGATATTTGTCAATTTATCACTTTGTGCGATTTTCCCGAGTTTGGTTTAGACAATGCAGGCTGAATCCACCTGATTGTCTGAAACAAAACGGATTCCATGCTTTGGACGGCACGTTAAGCCGTCGGTCCCGGTCGCTGTCTTGATAGTGGACGTACTCAAACCATTTAAGAGGCCTAATAGCTGTGCTACTGGGAGGTTTGAAAACTCTAACACCAGGATCTTTTTCAAAAGAATCTAAGACATCCCGCCATCGTTTCCTCGAAGAAGAAGTTATAATATATAAAAAAGTAATTTTTGTTGACCGAGCAACCTCTTTCTTCCCTTTCAACGTTTTAATAGATACATTGGGCTTAATTCTAGATTCAACCGGCTAAACCTAAAATTAAAATCTGTTACTTTCAGACTAAAAACATTGGAAAAGGACAGGAGATCTACCGTCATATGATATGGCAGATAAAATTGACAAAAATACTGGGGAAACGTGCATAAACGCGTCAAAATCTAGCGGACAAAGTGTAAAACCATAGAGTATAAATCGCCTGTCCTTTTCCAATTTTATTATTTTGAAGGTGACAGATATAGATTTTAATTTAAGTGGTAGCTGGTGGAATCTAGAATCGAGCTCAATGCCTAAGCCAAAGCAAGCCAAGCAATGTCAAAGGCTAAAATTCCTCAATTTTATTCAAATTTTGTTTTAATAAATCATATAGAACACCATCTATGCCACTCTTAATCCAACATTTACGTTACAAATAGCTCTCTTAAAGCTGTTCCATTCTAGCATGCTCCGGCGCAGACGCTAAGTGATCGCCATTGTTATACATGATAACTTAATTTTTGATGAAGATGTATGAGCGTATGACTTGAATGGCGAGAGGCTTTGTTACGATGTATGAATATTAAAGAGGTGTAAATTGAGTAAGAAGGTTGGGAAATTGGATGACTGTCTTTTTTAAAGTATTGTGCAGAAGTATTCCGTCCTTTACTGTTCTCTCATGATAGAAAATGACAGGTATAGACTTGTTTTAGTTAAGTCGTTATTTTTGCAACTACGAATTGCTGCCATACACATGATGTATGTTCACTTTACCCAGGTCGAATTAGTTTTCCATACACACATACAATGACGCTTTTATCCCTAATGAGGCAGGCAGAGCGTAAACGACCTAAAAATAAAGATCGTCCAGCCACGTTTGACAAAATTTTGGGGGTTATTCAAGATAGATTTGTAGGTATATTGCTATAGTGACAGGTTGTCAGCCCATCGCCTAAATTGCAATATACTGAAACCCTCGGATCCCTGAGCTAGTTTTTACAGCATGCCCGGAAGGAAATGCAGCTGGCACATTCTATGTCTTTCTCTGGCTCCCAGTCCAGCATGGAAGTAATTATAATTAATTTCTCGTGGTTATAATAAAGTTTTTTCCGGCGGTAAAAAGTAAAACGTATTTCAATAAATAACGATTGCGGAATTTATTTGTGTAGTCGTATAATTTATAGCATAATATAACATTTAGGTACCTTATGCAAGTACATAAACATCTCTAAAGAAAACACACCTATAAAACAGCTTCCTCATTGCAAAATCTCTTCTCCAAGGCATATTGGTGTCATAATAGCCGCCTTTCTAAAGGCAAATTCTACATTTATAGCTGAATATATTTATTGCACAGTCTTTCACTCTTTTCTTTTCTTCCATGCTGGCCTGGTAGCGGGAGGAAGGCATAAGATATGTCAGCTACATTTCCTCCCGGACATGCTCTAAAAACCAGCTATGGGATCCGAGGGTTTCTGTATATTACAATTTAGGCGATAGGCTGACAACCTGTCACGACAGCAATATAAGTATCTACAAATCTATCTTTAATAAACCTCAAAACTTTGTCAGACGTGGCGGTACGACCTTTGTTTTAGGTCTTTAACGCTCTGCCCCATTAGGGATAAAAGCGTGATTAGATGCATGTATATTGTATGTACATACAAAATAAAAGAATCAAAATAGTATTTACAATTTAACCTATAGATGAAATCCTTAAAGTAAGAGCATTCTTAAATAAGTATTGAGTAAGTATTACAAATTGATATGACAGATTAAGATTATGTAGATACTTATCTACTTACACATGCGCAATGAAATGACGTGCGCGTGCGCAGGTCAAAACTGTGGTCAGTGCTGTGATGCAACTGCATTTAGTCTGAATGCAGAAAAAACAGATGGAGTATAAGATTGAGATTTTAGCGATTGTTCACTACAATCATACTGTTATTTTGAACGGGATATTATATTTAGGTAAAGAGCCCGATGGTGTAGTGGATAGTGCCGATGCCTCCTGACCGGGGGTCGTGGTTCGAATCCCACCAGAAACCAATGTGTTTTTCGGTATTCGAATTTCATGCGTTCGTTTATTCGGCGCTTTTTTCGTGCTTTGGAAGGCACATTTAGCCGTTGGTCCCGGATTGATATCGTTTAATACCGTACATATTAGTCTTCAGGCCATGTCAGAGGCCAGTGCTAAGCATTGGCGGCTTGAAAACTCTGACCTAATCTAGAATTGGGTATGGTTTCCCTTCTGGGTTGCGGAGGTCAGATTGCAGTTTCTCTGTGTAAAATCTAGTACCCTCGTTCAATCCCCTAGAATAGGTAGCCGACCCGTGAAATACGGAATAAAGCTAGGAAGATGATGGTATTATATTTAGGTATTGCTCGTGCAATCGTCGCGTCCGAAAGAAGGTAGACCGATATGGTTTCCCTTAGAAGACTTCAACATTTGCATCGCCTACACGCGCCCATGGAGCATGAAACTGCTCTGAAATATTGAAGTAACAATAAATATATTCGCGGTAATAATCCTGTTCAAACAGATGGGCTTATTAATATAATTCTAAGCAATCAATTTAATTATTAATGCAATACTAAAGCCTAATGGCTCACACAGAAAGTAATTGTTAAATTCGAACTCTTCAAGAAAATTTGTTTAGCTAGCGCCACCAATTTGCGAAAAATTAACAACAAAATAGACATGTATTACAATATATTTTACTTATATTAAGTACTACTTCCATGCTGGCCTGGGAGCGAGAGAAAAACATAGTATGTGCCAGCTGCTTTTCCTCCCGGGTATGCTGTAAAAACCAGCTAAGAGATCCGAGAGTTTCCGTATACTGTAATTTAGGCGATGGATTGACAACCTCTCACTACAGCAATGTACCTACAAATATATCTTAAATAACCCTCAAAACTTTGTCAGACGTGGCGGAACGACCTTTGTTTAGGTCGTTTACGCTCTGCCTACCCCATTAGGGATAAAGACTTGATTATATGTATGTATCTCTTCCACGATACCGTTGACGGTGCCGTGCCGTCGCTGTTGCTGTTTCCGTGCCGTCTAGTCGAAAATTGCCCAATGACTATGTTTATACACATTTTTATCATTGCATCAAGCTGATTATCACTCTTACATTATATTACATCGATCAGTGGGCTCGATTCTAGATTTGCCGGCTAAAACTCTAATTAAAATCCATTTTTCACTTTCAGACTAAACACATTGCAAAGGACAGAAGCCGCATTTTTAAACCGCTCGAATCGAATTCGCATACAAAAGTGTAACATTCACATGCTCCATTGTATGAAAATCGCATGCGAAATTTACTCTTTCGTATGCGCATTAGCTTTCGAGCGGTTCAAAAATACGGGCCCTGGAGATCTATTCTCTCCAGTTTTTGATTTATAGTCGATGGTTTTATCTGCTTATATATGGCGGATAAAATTGACAGAAATACTGGGGAAACGTGCAAAATCACGTCAAAATCAAGCGGACAAAGTGTAAAACCATAGAGTATAAATCGCCTGTCCTTTTTAAATTTTATTATTTTGAAGGTGAAAGATAGATTTTAATTTTAGTTATAGCTGGCAAATCTAGAATCGAACCCAGTATCTAATCTAATGATACACTTGTAGCTAGATTGCAGTTATATCAGCAAAAACCAACACTTATCTACCACCGCGGAAATAACACACACACACACACACTCATGTAGGGAATACACACACATGCGTAGGTACTTGATATAACCATTTATACCGGGTGTGAGGGACAGCTTTACCCAAATTCGTAGAGGTTGTTCAGTCAACGAAACTGAACCACTTCCAGGAATGGTTCTTTTTATTATTTTTCGATTTTCTTACTCTTATCGAGTGGGTTATTCGAGTCGACTAACGACCCAATGAAAACTTTGATCAGACAATCTTATGGGCAAGGCAAAAACTCTGACACCAGGGTTCATCGGGTCGTTTGACTCGAGTATCAACTCGCCAAGAAGAAGAAGAATTTCTTTGACTAAGCAACTAGGTACTAAATACCGGGTGTAAGGGCAACGAAACTTACCAACGTACACCAGGAAATTCTTTTAGGAGATGAAAATAAAATTTTACCTTTTGACAAATTGTATGGAAAAACAATTTTTCTTTCAATTCCTGAAAAAAAACCTGCTGTTAGTTGTATAGTTGTTGACTGAGCAACCCCTATCAGTTTGCGGGACGCTGTCCCTTACACCCCGTATAAATTTGGGAGATCTTGAGGGAAGCTGTCCCTTACACCCTGTATAGCTTAATACCCTGCATGTGCGCACACGCATGAGGCAGTGATATATACTGTCTTCCAATCCATATATGAAGCAAGCTCCTAAGTAAAAGTGGTGTAACTAGAAAAATGCAGGAAAGTGGTCCGGGCCGCTACTGTACGACCAGTGTGCTTAGGATGTGATAGAGATTCGATAGAATGTTACCCTTTACATCACGCCTTTACCTTACCCTTACGAGGTAGGCAGAGCGCATAACGCCTCGTAAAAGGCGCTTTCGCCACGGTAAAAAAAAATGAGGGCAATTTTAAATTGTAATGTGTATTGCTACAGCGGCGGTTGTCAGCCCATCGCCTAAATTGCAATATAAGTACTGTGTTCCTCGGATCCCTTAGCTGGTTTCTACAGCATGCCCGGGAGGAAATGCAGCTGGCACATTCTATGGCCTTTTATCACTCTCAGTTCAGCATGGAAGAAATTGATTTAACATAAATATTTATCCCAATATTCAATAAAGAAAATATAATAATCGGACAAACTATCAATGATTTATGAAACCAAAACATTACAATTCGAACGAAACATTTCCTTTAAGCTCCTTTCACTTGCGGAAGAACTTAGAGAGTAACTTTAAGATGCCTTACCGCGAGCGGTGACGCCCTAACCCGTTAAAAACCCCACGGATCCCTTAGCTGGTTTTTACTGCATGCCTGGTAGGAAATGCAGCTGGTACATTCTATGTTTTTCTCTTGCTCCCAGTCCAGCATGGAAGATGGTGGCAAAAAACACTCGGAAAAAAATTTTGACTCGCAAAATATAGATATTTTCAATTTTTTTCTCTGTCACTTCCTTAGAATGAAGAATTTCTTACTAAAGAAGTACTTAATTGGAGAGCAAATAGTATCAAGCAGTTACTATCGAAATTATTGCTAAAAACGGCCACTTTTGGCGGAAATTTCGATAATTCAACTCCAGGGTACTATTTGCCCCTCATTGCTTGTAAAAAATCCTTAGGTCTACAGCTAAGTGACGGAGAACAGTTTTGAAAATGTCTCTATTTTGCGAGTTAAGTTTTTTTTAACGAGTGAGGGCGCCACCGCTCGCGGTGAGGCCTGTTAAGATAACTTTAACGGGTTTAGGTAAGTAAGTACGTTCTAATAAGTGTTTCTATTGCATAAGTTGTCTAGTTAAATTATATTGAAGGGCTCATGTTGTTATATAAAGTTGTACTTGAGACAGGTTAGAAGGGCTATGTGCAATGTCCGCCCGATGGTGAGGTTTCGTTTTTGATGCAATATTGAGGGCGATGAGAGCCCGATGGTGTAGTGGATAGGGCCGCTGCCTCCTGAGCGGGGCAAGGTCATGGTTCGAATCCGGGCACGTACCAATCTGTTTTTCGGTTTTCGTTTTTGAGACGTACGTTTTTTCCGTGCGTCAGAATATCGGTTAATATCTTTTAATACCGTAGATATAAGCCGTTGAGCCATGTCAGAGGCCATTGATTGCCAGTGCTAAGCTTTGGCAGCTTGAAAACTCTGACCTAATGTAGTATTAGGTCTGATTTCCCTTCTGGGTTGCGGCGGTCAGATGGCAGTCGCTCTGTGTAAAAACCAGGACCCTCGGTTAATCACCTATATTAGGTAGCCGTCCCCGTAAAATACGGGATAAGGCTAGGGAGATAATGATGACCTGACATTTTCTCTCATTGTCAGTCACGAATTGCCCTTATTTGAAAATATGCATAAAAATATAATATTCCCTTTCTAGGGCACCTTACTCACAGGGTGCCAACATACCAAAAACAAAATACATACATATCACGCCTGTATTACTAATAAATAACTACCCCTAATTGGGTAGGCAGAGCATCAACGACCCAAACAAAAGTCGTTCCGATTCGTCTGACAAGTTTTGAGGGTTGTTTAAGATATATCTGTATATTGCTGTAGTGATAGGTTGTCAGGCTATCGCCTTAAGTATAATACACTGATACCTTCCAATACCTTAGCTGGTTTTTCATTTCATTCCATGTTTTTCTCTCGCTCCCAGGCCAGCATAGAATTATCGGCATTTTCATACTTAATTGCTAATATCAAAATAACTGATAAAAGTGAAAATACCCTTCAATTTCTTAACTCTACAACTCCATTCCCGCGATATCGGCATCATTTGCATACCATTGTATCAGGATCTGTATTATATAGTAGGAAACTGTCTGTCTGGCTGTCCGTTCGCACTTTCTCTCAAGGGACAGTGAAATATTGTGGTCATTTAGTTTATACCAGTGTCTTTCAACATGTGGAGCCTTGCTTGGGGAATCGTGCGGGGTCATGAGCTTTCCCTGTAAAAAATCCAATAATTGTAGGTCCAACAATAGGTTTTGTGTTTGATTTAAATGACGTGAAATGTCGCGATAGCTTCTTTTTTTCGTGAATTTTCACATGATGAATTTGGTGGATCAATAAATTTATCCCAAGATCTATTGCAATTTACCAAATAAAAATACTAAAAAGCTTTGAACTAGAGGTCGCCAGCTATTTTATTAGTATACAAGGGGGTCGCTTTGTCAAAAAGGTTGAAAACCACTGGTTTAGAGTTGTGTTTATTGGAAACATTTGTAAAGCATGAGTTAGTGAGTTACATTACTGTAATTTGTTCTTGATAAAAGTTTTTAGGTATTATAGCTGTTATGTATTTGGTAGCTTCCATGCTGGACTGGGAGCCAGAGAAAATCATAAAATGTGACAGGTGCTTTTGCTCTCGGGCATGCTGTAAAAACCAGCTAAGGGATCCAAGGGTTTCAGTATATTGTGAACCTGTCACTACAGCTATATTACCTACAAAAATCTATCTTAAATAACCCTCAAAACTTTGTCAGACGTGGAGGAACGACCTTTATTTAGGCCTTCGGTCTGCCTACCCCATTAGGGATAAAGGCATGATCATATAATGAGCCAACTGCATAATTTCATTACCTATTATTTTTCCAGAGGGTTTCGCAAAATGGCGGCACATTCGAATGGGGCTGGCAGCAACAGCAGTCTCCCACCGATGGGGGAGCCACCGTCGGACACTACTACGTTAAATTGCCACAGGTAAATAAACTGTCCACTCAATTATCACTACATAGTATAAAACAAAGTCGCTTTCTCTGTCCCTATATCCCTAAGTATGCATAAATCTTTAAAACTACGCAACGGATTTTGATGCGGTTTCTTTTAATGGATAGAGTGATTCAAGAGGAAGGTTTATATGTATAATACATGCATAATATAGTAGAGAAACACTGATAATTTCCGTGCGAAGCCGGGGCGGGTCGCTAGTACATAATAAACGATGTAAGGGACAGCGCAAAACCGCCCGCAAACTGATAGGGGTCGCTCAGTCAATGAAACTAAATAAATTTCACCAGAAAATGCGCTGCTGTCCTATAACGGACAGAGCCTAGAGCTGCCACCGTGGTCTAATGGTCAGAGCCATGGGCTCACGATCCGGAGGTCCTGGGTTCAATTCCCAGGGGAGGAACACAAGGTTGATATTTGTCAATTTAAACCATTTATTTGCCACACACACAAAAAGAAAACTGTTTAATTTATTTATCACTTTGTAAGATTTTCCCCAGTTTGGTTAGGACAATGCAGGGTGAATCCCCTGACTGCCTGGAAGAAAAAAGATTCCGTAAACGAGACGTTAAGCCGTCGGTCCCGGTCGCTATATTTGATAGTAATCCTTACACAAAACCATGTTAGAAGTCTATTAGCTGTGCTATTAGGCGGTTTAATAACTCAGACACCAGGGTTCATCGGTGCCACACGACAAGAAAAAGATGCCCAAGCTCAGGTGGTCCCAGGAGAGATATTTCTTATTTAAATTCGACCGGTAATGAAATAAAGAGTCCCACAATAGCACGACCTAATAAGAGTTCTGGACCTAAGTAGTATTATTAACTTATACTGTTGTGAGTTTTACGTCGTTTCCCCCTAAGTTCTACCGTAGATTTTAGATATTTGTCTACAATGATAGGTATGAACACGTGTCTATTACACATTAAAATGTTTGTGTGTATGTGTGTGTAAAATATATGTTTGCTTTGTGCTTGTACTCAATATAGGTATATATATTTATTAAAATCTATATAAGGTTATTAAAATCTATATAGGGTTATTAAAATCTATATACGGTTATTTTATTTTAATTTGGCGATAAAAAAAATATCTTTAAGATGTAAATCTTTGCAATCGTAGGCTCCACGTTGATTACTGGTCAATTAGTATGGCGGTACTTCCACGCTGGACTGGGAGCGAGAGAAAAACATAGAATGTGCCAGCTGCATTTCTTCCCGGGCATGCTGTAAAAATCAGCTAAGGGATCCAAAGGTTTTTCTTTATTGCAATTTAGGCGATAGGCTGACAACCTGTCACTATAGCAATATACCTACAAAATCTTAAATAACCCTCAAAACTTTGTCGGACGTGGCGGAGTGACCTTTGTTTAGGTCGTTTACGCTCTGCCTACCCCATTAGGGATAAAGGCGTGATTATGTGTGTGTGTGTGTGTGTGAGTATGGCGGTAAGGACATTAATTTTAAATTATCTTGTATTTTCACTCCTCTATAACTTTTTTAAATATTGACTCTAGAAAATAGATATGTACCTACTATATTTTAGTTTGTCTTTGACATTTTGCCGCTTAACCCCACAGTTTTAAATGATTGTTGTTAAGAGTTTATTTCTCCTAAACGCATCATTGCAAAATTTAAAAAAATATATACATTTAAGAAATGAGTTTATGGCCTGCAATTGCAACTTTTAAAAATATTCCAGTTCATAAGTAAGTTTTCCATGCTGGCCTGGGAGCGAGAGAAAAACATAGAATGTGCCAGCTGAATTTCTTCCCGGGCATACTGTAAAAACCAGCTAAGGGATCCGAGGGTTTCAGTATATTGTAATTTAGGCGATGGGCTGACAACCTGTCACTACAGTAATATACATACAAGTCTATCTTGAATAACCCTCAGAACTGTGTCAGACGTGGCGGAACGACCTTTGATAGGTCGTTTGCGCTCTGCCTACCCCATTAGGGATAAAGGCGTGACTATATGTATGTATGTATGTAAATAAGTATGTTAAAAAAATTGGAATTAAAGCTGTTTTTATCAGTAAATTTGATATTACTTCTAAACTAATAGCAGCGCTTTCACGGTTCGTTTGTGTGCTTCTCGCTCATTTTTAACGCGGCCACGGACGTAACCGCCACACCGTAGCGCGCGCTGCTTTGAACGATATTGTAAGGCACTACGGGCGATAGTTGCATATCTTGAAATCTACCTGCTCATCTGCCAGGAGGATACATACATACATACATACATACATATAATCACGCCTTTATCCCTAATGGGGTAGGCAGATCGTAAACGACCTAAACCAAGGTCGTTCCGCCACGTCTGACAAAGTTTTGAGGGTTATTTCAGATGGATTTGTACGTATATTGCTGTAGTGACAGGTTGTCAGCCCATCGCCTAAATTACAATATACTGAAACCCTCTGATCCCTTAGATCCAGGAGGATACACCTTAAGTAAAACTGATATATTCTAAATTTAATTACCTACCTAAATCAATTTTTTAAACGAAAGTTTAATTTCATTAGGAACCAATTATCATACGAGTATTTGGGCATAACACGTGTACCTTGTAATTTTTTAAACCAATTTACAATTATCCGCCCACGCGCGTTAGCTACAAAATAACTCTTTTGTTATATAATTAAATTCTTTAATCAGTGAACTGTTATTTTACGCAACCAACGCATCAATCATAGCACCTGTGATAAAAACAGCGGTTATATAACAGTTCCGTGGTGTGGTATATTGAAAATTTGAGCTATTAGGGGTGCTACATTGCGCCGCATATAAGGAAAAAAATATGAGGTGGTATAGGGATATTTTAAATATATTTTGACCTTAGTTCTACTTGAGAAAGCTCTTCAGCTTCGTAAGTGTAGTTTGGACTAAACATACATACATACATATAATTACGCCTCTTTATCGGAGGGGTAGGCAGAGACCACATCTTTCCACTTGCTACGACCGACCCTTACATACTTCTTTCGCTTCATCCACATTAATTAATCTTTTCATACATGCTCGTTGGCGTAGGGTACTCTTGACCTGACCTTTCTTTAGGACGTCCCCGATTTGATCCAAGTTCGTGCGTCGTGCCTTCCCCTTCCAACATTTCCATCCACACTCGCCATATATATCTGTTTGGTCAACCTGCTTTCACTCCTCCTATGTCCAAACCATTTAAGCGTTCCCTTCTCAATACCTGTCACTATATCTTCTTTCACACCACAACGTTCCCTAATCACTCTATTTCGTACCTATCACTCAATTCGACTCGAATCATACTTCTTAACGCTCTCATTTCTACTCGATTTATTCTGCTTTTATGCTTCTTCTGCCATACCCAACTTTGCACAGCCAGACGGGCCTAGTTTAGACAAAAAAAAGTATTTTATTTACTATTATTTTCGGTAATAAAAAATCAGGTCGTGTTGTTGACAAAACTTCGACCTAAATAATAGACAGCAACCAACACCTATTTTGAGAACTTTATTCAAGATATTTCGTTTTACCGATGATGTCATGCCATGAGTTCCTTTTCCGGAGCAGGAAAGTCGCTTATCATCAAAAAGAATTCAGTTACATGTTCGACTAATCCAGTCTCATTTGTAAACAACCCTATTTAATTTTATTTTTACTTGTTTATGAAATGGTCTGAAATAAAAGTTTTTTTTTTTATTATTTATTGACCATCTGGGCAAACTCAGGGCTCCCGATTTTTGGAATTTCTAGGTTCATTGGTATGATTATGATTATATGAAGGATGGTAAGGGTAGCGGTTCTACCAGTCCAGTGCAAAAATTCAAGGCCCTGTCTGGCTAGGATTATTAGGATTTAATTTTAAGCCATTTCTCTTCCATGCTGGACTGGGGGCGATAGAAAAACATAGAATGTGCCAGCTGTATCTCCTCCCGGGCATGCTGTAAAAACCAGCTAAGGGATTCGAGGGTTTCAGTGTATTGTAATTTAGGCGATAGGCTGACAACCTGACACTATAGCAATACACAGATCTATCTAAAATGACCTTCAATACTTGTCAAACGTGGCGCAACGATCTTTGTTTGGGTCGTTGACGCTCTGCCTACCCCATTAGGGATAAAGGCGTGATTATATGTATGTATGTATGTAATTTTAAGCCAAAATGCCATCGCAAGAATGAGAGTAGCGGCGTAGCACCCCTGCCGCTGAAAATTGGCGCCATTATATATTGATGAGGTTTTTCTTGTGCGCGTATAGAAGCAACGCGCAAAGCGGAAAGGATGACTAGTGATCAACGGAGCGTGTAATCTCAGAAGTATGTGTAAGGTTTAACGTAATATCGTACAGAATTAGTTGTTAATATTTTAGGATTAAATATGGCATGTCCTGAAAGAGGCAATCAATATTTTTTTTATTTGTTTATTGTATTTTCTGCTCTCAACATTTGTATTTGTAATTTTTTTTAGGATGACTTATTGGCTTCTCACTTGCTTAAATATTTTGTTTCAACAATTAATATATAAGCTGTTGTTGTCCCAAATAAACAAAGATAACATAATGCTTATAATGACGCCTGTATACCTTAGGGGGTAGGCAGAGAGTCAAAGAACTCACGATGCAGCATAATCGCCACTACTGAAAAGAGACTGAGTTTAGAAAGAACTACTTATCAGTGTACTGCTATAGTGGTAGGTTGTCAGCCTATAGCTAAATTAGTTTATAAAGTAGTTTCCAGACAGAATAGTCTGGAAACTTCGTCTCCCACTTCTTCCACAGTATGACCGGGAGGAGAAGTAACTGGAACATTGTATGGTTTTCTATTTCTGCCAATCCAGGATAAAACAATCTTCGACTCCTATACTTTTGTGTACATACATACATATAATCACGCCTTTATCCCTAATGGGGTAGGCAGAGCGTAAACGACCAAAACTAAGTCGTTCCGCCACGTCTGACAAAGTTTTGAGGGTTATTTAAGATATATTTGTAGGTATATTGATGTAGTGACAGGTTGTTAGCCCATCGGCTAAATTGCAATATACTAAATCCCTCGGATCCCTTAGCTGGTTTTTACAGCATACCCGGAAGGAAATGCAGCTGGCACATTCTATGTTTTTCTCTCGCTCCCAGGCCAGCATGGAAGTTTTACAGTTTTTAGGTTTACTTTTGTGTTGTGTCACATAATACTCACAGTACCTTTTACCTTCCAGTCAGAACAGCAAGTACGTTACTCAGCCGACGATTCCGGCTACCACGGAGCGGTGGCCATCAACACAGGGGACGCCACCAGGGGACACTCGCAGAGCTTCGCACTAGGAGCCCGCGCATTGCAGCTACATGCACAGGTCAGTAACTAGAGGAGCCCGATGGTGTAGTGGATAGGGCCGCTGCCTCCTGAGCGGGGAGGTCGTGGTTCGAATCCCACCACGTACCAATGTGTATTTCGGTTTTCGAATTTCATATGTACGTTTATTTGGCGCTTTTTCCGTGCTTCGGAAGGCACGTTAAGCCGTTGGTCCCGGTTAGTATCGTTTAATACCGAAGATATTAGTCTTTAAGCCATGTCAGAGGCCAATGCTAAGCATTGGCGGCTTGAAAACTCGAAAGCTTGAAAGACCTAATCTAGGATTGGGTCTGGTTTCCCTTCTGGGCTGCGGAGGTCAGATGGCAGTCGCTCTGTGTAAAAACCATTACCCTCGTTCAATCCCCTAGATTAGGTAGCCGTCCCCGTGATATACGGGATAAGGCTAGGGAGATGATGATGCACAGGTCAGTAACTACTGCATAACAATCCACTACTCTCTTCTCCGTCCATGCTGGACTGGGAGAGATAGAAAAACAAAGCATGTTCCAGCTGCCCTTCCTCCCGGGCATGCTGTAGAAGTCAGCAAAAGGGACTCGAGGGTTACAGTGTATTGTAATTTAGGCGATGGGCTGACAACCTGTCACTATAGCAATACACATTTCAATCTAAAATTGTCCTCAATTTTTGTCAGACGTGGCGAAAGGGCCTTTTACTAGGCGTTTAACGCTCTGCCTACCCCGTAAGGGATAAAGGCTTGATTTTATGTATGTATGTATGTACTCTATTCTCTTTACACTCTCCTCTATCCAAAGGTTGTTTGGAAGAGATAGCTTCAACCGCCTTTGTACACATTAATTTAAGTTTATTTTTGTGTTTCTTGTTTTTTGTTTACAAAAAGTGTTTTTATTTACTTACTTACTTACTTGATATTGGCCTTTCCTGGGCTTTTTCCATTGACTTTTGCCAACAACGCCTTTAGTACGACTGGACTGGACTATACTGGTCCTGTATACAGGTTCACGTAATTAACAACTAAAATACAAACTAAAGCGTCTAGATGGCGCTATAGGAAGAAATAAGTCCTGGAAAGCAATCTCGAAGTAGCCTTTCCATCTCCATAAACTTTTTCATAAATTGTGGGATGCATTCAGCTAGTAACCAACCAAAATACAGATGTTTTAAATGGGTAAATATTCTCTTTTATTTCCAGGCTCAAAACCCGAACAACGTGACCCAACTGGTGCCCCAAGTGTACCAACAGCAGCAGCAGAGCGGACCGGTGGATATTTACCTCCTGCACCAGCAGTTTCCATCACCAGGCTTCCTGAACGACCAATTGTACACCGTCACGCCAGTCTACCAACAGAATGTACAATTCATCCCACAGCAACAACAACAAGCAAACATCTACTACAACCCAAACCCCACGCAAGTAAACTTCAACGTACAAACACAACACGTGCAACCTAATGTACAAACCTACCAAAATAATGAAAGGAAGGAAGGCAGCTACGAGATCCTAAGCGAGAACGAAAGCTCTAGACCTCTTAGCAAAGAGGGTTACAACGAGCAAAAAGTTGACTATACTCAATCTGTTGTGCAAGTTTTTAAAGATAGCAATTGTACACATGATGATAATAATAATAATGATAAACACAAGACAAAATACGAAGATAGTGAGGCAAGAACAACGAAACTATTCGCAAAAGTACCATCTTATGACCCTAATAATATAAATGGTAACTTTGGCGCTAAACAAGCAACTCAAACTCAACGGCCTCTGACTTACAGAGGTGCTGTACAATTTAGAGTAGAACCACCCAGAGAGAACGCTAGAAGCGAAAGATATTATTACAGCACAGATGTGCCTACATCTACCAGTGAAAGAACATACTATTTTTCAACACAACCTACTCCTACTACCACTGAAGACGAAAGAATATCTCGACTAGTAGCTTCAACTCAAGACTTAATCAGCAACGAAGATTTACTCAAAATAAATCACGCTGCAGAAAAACAGGTTAATGTTAACACTGATGACGTTATCAAACCTAGATCTAGATTCCATTTAAGAGCACAGGAAACTAAATACAGCACACCCAGGAGCAGGATCACTGTGAAAGCTAAGATAGGAAATATTGTTGACAGTGAAATAGAGCACGTGGAGCACAACTCCGCGAAACAACACATTTTGGATAGCAATGCAGATGACTACAAGTTTGCATCACCCATTGTTGTTCAAGACTCTTCATATGACTACAAAGAACAAATTGTAAACAATTTGGTGTCTACAATGGTTCCTTACATACAAGATGGATATGAAATCGTTGGTGTCCGAGATGGAACCAACGAAACTAACTACAACAACGAAAATCAGAACTCTGAAGAGAATTTAGTTAATGTCACTCCTAGGCCTTTAGGTCAGAAGTATTTGGCCCCCATCACAGTTGCATTAAGATTATTGAATGCAAATGATAGTGACACATTCAATTACATTGATGATCACGAAACTTCAGATACAGAGCTTTATACTGAAACAGTTGCAAAACCTGAACACGAAAGAACTGTTGTTGAAATTCAAAAATCGATTCCTGTATCGATAACCCATATTAACGATGTTGAAGTACATCAATATTTGGATGAAGGCAGAAGCAACCAAAGAGGTCCTATGGATTACGCGAAAACTTTGTACAACAAGTATTTACAATCTTTTGGAGGTAAGAATTCACAGAATAATGTGAATACTATTCTTCACCAATACAATGGAGAGAAAAATCAACACAATTCTGATAAATATGAAAGCAACGATTCAAATGAGCAGGAAAGTGAAAGTATTCAAACTGAAGTGGAAGTTCGACCTAACAGTTTAGATGGTGAAAACGAACGCAGAGAATTCGTAAGAGATTTATACAATTATGCATCAGAAAACCGAAAGATAATTCAGCCTATAATCATTGAAAAAGAAGTTCCAGTGACCCAATATGTGAACAGATATATTGAAAAGCCTGTCCCGGAGCCTGTTGAAGTGCAAGTGCCTGTAGACAGACCATATGCAGTACCATATCCAGTTGAGAAAATCGTCGATAGACCGGTAGAAGTCACAAGGTACGTTGACAAACCCTACCCAGTGGAAGTACCCAGACCATATCCCGTCGAAGTCAAGGTGCCTTACCCAGTAGAACAGAAGGTTTACGTAGACCGACCAGTCCACATACCGTATCCTGTTGAAAGACTCGTTGAAAAAGAGATAGTGCATCCAGTTCCGGTGCCCACACCGGTAGCTGTACCGGTAGAGGTGCCGGTTGAACGTCAAGTTTTATACCCGGTACCGGTAAGACAACCCTACCCGGTGCCAGTTGAAGTCGAAAAACCGGTGCCTGTTGAAAAATATGTAACAAAACAGGTACCTGTGCCGGTGCCATTCGAAAAAAGAGTACCGTATCCCGTTCATTACGAAACTAAGGTACCGGTTCCTTATGCCGTAGAGAAACGAATTCCTGTACCGTATGACAGAGTCGTAGAGAAACCTGTGACGATTACTAAATACATAGAGAAACATATAGAAGTGCCGGTGCCTCATCCAGTCGCAGTGCCAGTTCATGTGCATCATCAGGTCCCTGTGGACAGGATAGTGGAGAAAAGAGTACCATACCCAGTGCCAGTGGACCGAATCGTCGAAAAGAAGGTCCACGTACAAATCCCGGTCCCAGTCGAAAAAATAGTCGAGAAAATCGTCGAAAAACCCGTCGTCGTCACAAAATACGTCGACAAACCTTACCCTGTCGAGAAACGAGTACCTTATCCCGTCGAAAGGATTGTAGAGAAGAAAGTACCTTATCCAGTCCAAGTACCTGTCGAAGTGAAAGTACCTTACCCAGTCGAAAAGATTGTCGAAAAACCGGTAAGAGTGCCATATTCTCACGACAAACAACAGCAGCAGTATGCTTACGATAGACCGTATGCTTATGATAGGCCGTACACTTATTACGGTTACGCTCAAGGAGCTGATTCTCAGAACTACCCTCAGTATTTGAAATATACCGCTGAGCAACACAAATCAGGACTTCCTCCGCCTCATGTACAGAATCAGCTCAACAGAAACCAAGCTCAACATTTGCAAGCGCAATATCAGCAATATTATCAAAACTTGAAAGACAAACAAGAGAAGAACCAGTCCGCCCATACGACCACAACTCACTGGGGTAACTTATACGCTTCTTCGTACCAACACATCAACAATACGCCAGATAATTTCAAAGTTAGCCAAAATCTGCAAAATTATATTAACTATGTGAAAAACCAGCAGCCAACATCAACTTACTATGGACCACCTCCGATTCGGGACTACGTAGACGAATGGGAGAAGAATAAAAACTATATAGTAGAGTTAAAGCTACGACGAACGGACAGAGAGCCTAAAGCCGGAGGTGGCTTGAGAATAGAATATGGAGGATTCAAACCGCCATTGATTCCAAGCACTGAAGTCGATTTGGATGGCATACCGATTAACAAAAAGGAAGGAGAATAATTCTTATATTCTATTGTAAAAAACGGATACATTTCTACTGAACAAACAAATGAAAACCGGTTATTAAAAACGATTTTAAGAAATAACCGGTTTCGATAAAAACGGTTCTTTAAATAACTTGCCAAAATCGAAAGTCGGTTTTAGTACAGGTTAAAAAGCAGTATTTTGTGAATAAGTTTTGCTCAGTATTTAACCAATCTTCTACTTATTTTAAGCTAAGTCATAACTTGTTAATTTATAATGATAAAGTCATTAACTAACTTATTGTAAAATACCTGGCCTAGAATTATTTATTTCACTAACCTGCTAAGTGTGTAAATATAGGGAGAATGTGTTGTAATAAAAGTTTTTAAAAATAAATACATATTTTTTATTTTATTTATTAAACCGTCTTCAAAAATAAATTATTCTTGAGAGACACATGCATACATATAATCATATAATCACGCCTTTATCCCTAATGGGGTAGGCAGAGCGTAAATGACCTAAACAGAGGTCGTTCCGCCACGTCTGACAAAGTTTTGAGGATTGTTTAAGATAGATTTGTATATTACTGTAGTGACAGGTCCATCGTCTAAATTGCAATAAACAGTAATTGTCAGATTCCTTATCTGTTTTTTACATCATGCCCAGGAGGTAATGCAGCTGGCACATTCTATGTTTTTCTCCCAGATCCCAGTCCAGCATGGAATAATTGATGTATTACAATTTATGGTGATCAATTTATTTTATTAGCGTACGATAAAAGCTTTATGTCTAATGTGATTGAAAGGGTTAATTTTAAAGAAAACTCTTGTCTGGAATTAAAAATAAAATTTATTTCCACTTGAATATTTCACAAACGTCATCCGTCCACGGCTACACTAAACCATGTAAAACAAAGCTCATATATATAAATATATAACTACATATTATTATGTATCCCGGGAACGCTGGTGTTTACACACACAGCGGTGTTTAAATATCATCGATTTTGAATAAGCAACTCATCGCCATTGAAAAATTAAATGTTTGTTTTTTTTACATTTGGCTGAAAATTACCATTTTTAGCATGTTAACAAATTTTATTTCTTTATAGACTCGATTTCGATGACGTTAAAGTTTTTGATATTGTTTTGTATGTTTTTTTACAATTTAATTCATGTAAGCCCGGGTGTAAGATTTGTGATTTTCTTGTAAAAGTACACTACTCTTAAGTATATAATAGAAAAAGACGCGATCGCCTCACGCTTAACACATACGTACGTACATACCTATTTTTTATAATTATAATTATCACCTAGTAAGTATGCGAAACATCACGCACGTATACTGAGCTTCAAAATTGTTGGGAAATATTTTTTTTAATTATATTTTCCACAACTCCAAAGCCCATATAGAAAAAAGCATCACACAAATCACAAAAAATGTTAAATCACGAAATTAAAGGCTGAAAAATTTGAAAGTTTACAATTTGACACAATAGTGAACTTTATTGCTATAACTACAAAGTCCATAATACTTTGATCACAAATTACATGTACATCTAAGTTTTTTCACATAGTGTTTTATATTACGCGACTAAATCTGATGGTGATTCTTTGCTGCACATTTTTAAATTGTTTGACACTTTCTAACTCAGCCTTATATTAGAAAGAGACAACTGCAGTGGGCGACCGCGCTTGTCATTCTACCATTTTATGTAAAAGTATTTTTATTACATTATAAATAAAAATTTAAATATTTTTATTGTTTGCAATAAAATCGACGCTTAATAAACTTATAATCAATAGCGTTGAATTTGTCTTACAATAAAAAACCGAACAAGTTAAAAACGACTAAGTCGTATATTTCATTTTACACAAAATGGTAGCACAACAAAATGCCGACATACAAACGAACATCGCTATCGACAGCCATGGTTTTGTATATTTATATTTTTGTCATTATAATGGAAAAAAATATAATTAACACTAAGCTAAGTTGTATTGAGCGCGAACTCACTTTGTACATTATTACAACATGATTAACTAACATACAATATTTTTTTTCTCGGCAACACCAAGCGGACAGCACCCTTCTTTGTTAGGCAAAGTCGGGTAAAGTCGCTATGATGTGACGAAGCAGATGGTAAGCGATAGCAAATGTAATACTCGAGAAGTTTTCCAACGACTATCGTCAAAAAGTAGTTACAAAAACTTTTATGACAAAATTTCAATGCTACTTTTTCAAGCACTGAAAATCGCAATAAAAGTTAACTAGCTTTTTTAACGATATAAGTGAATCACTAAACTCCATCTTTGATATTATGCCGCGAACGGTCGACAATTCATAAAAAAATGTCTTAAAAACAATTCGATAACGATAACAAACTTGATTCCATTCCAACGTTTAAAATATAATAGTTTTCACATTATTTAAAAAAAATAAGTTCGTTCGGTGCATAATATCAAAGAACCTTAACTTTATTTTTTTTAAAGAAGTAAAACTCCATGACACGACATGAAATAGTGAAATTATTTATAAAGGGCCTTGTTGAGAGCGAATACATTAAGAATAAAAATTTAACTAAACTTACATTCGGATATATTAAAAATTCAAACGGGTTCCCCTACCATGAGTTTTCGACGCCTTGTGACGTCATATTTCCCCCTTCTTATAGACTGCAGTCTAACAAAAGTGTCTGAGCTCAAATATCGCGCGAATTCCTAACAATATTACAATAGACACCATTTAAAAAATTCAAGAACCATTATTTTACACAAGCATTTCTTTTTACTTCGCTATTAACGCGTGGTGCCGTTATTAACTATCTTTCTAGATACTTCTAAGTTTTATTTTTATACAAAACTTCTTTTAAACTCACAGTAGAGGTTTACACCCAAATAGGAAAGGGTTACAGTTTGAAAATCACTTATATTATTTTACTTGACAGTGATTGTCAATCTTTTACAACGATATTACTT
This sequence comes from Scrobipalpa costella, assembly GCA_949820665.1. Lineage (NCBI taxonomy): Eukaryota > Metazoa > Arthropoda > Insecta > Lepidoptera > Gelechiidae > Scrobipalpa > Scrobipalpa costella. The sequence continues at coordinate 9,813,331 of OX463319.1, read as the reverse complement.
CAATTCTTATTTTCAAACTTGTTACCCAGTCCCACAAGTGGGCAAAGTCGCACATTACCACTCTTGGCACATTCTTACCATACAACTGTCTGATCTCCACAAAGTGTAATCTAACTCACAATATGCTTAACATCGTTTTTTATTATTTTTATACATACAGCTTAACACAAACTGACTTAACTTTTTAATTCGATTTTGATTTCGCGATTCGGAGTTCGATATTTAATTCAAAGTAAAAATGTGTCAGTAGTTAATTATTTTTCCATAAAAACATTTATACTCTCTTATGACTTTTTAAGATATAATTTCAATTAAACAAACACTTTAAAACCGGTATCCGGCTTTAAAAAAAACATACCGGTAAAAATAAATCAGTACACCAAACAGATAAAAAACAGAATAACCGGTATTTATTACTTAATGTCACATAATAGATCGAGTCCGAACCGCGAAACGAACATTACCTCACAATATTTTTATTTACTTATTGTATTTTTATTTACCTAATACGCATTGAAAGTTTTGACTTCTATTGTACTCACTGGGATCGACTGCCGCCGCGAGAAATAGTATAAGTTAGGTTTTAGGGCAGGTGTAAAGAATGATAAAATGTTATGTTATTAACCTCCCAATTAAGCCCCCAATACAAAGATTTTGTTTTTAATGTTACGTGTTCAATTTCACAGCAAAAATTATAAGAATTCCGTAGGGTACGGTACGTTAGAAACTTTATTACCCTGCATAATCAAACCAAAACAGAGACCGGTTAAAGTTAACACAAAACCGGTTATTACAATACCGGTTATTTATTAAAAATCGAACAATTCAGGAGGCGGAATAGGATCCATGGGTAGACAATCGCAGTCAGGCGAGTTGATCCTCGGCTGACGTCGCAAAGTATGAACGCTGTAGGAATAACTTTGATGCGGCATTTTCGGCTTCAAATGCCTCCTGTCCTGATCTATATACGTATCCTGACTCTCCGTCCTCAGAGAAATAGTCGATCGCGGTTGTATAGTGTAATCATTCTGACTCGGAGATAGGTGATTCCTGTTCGGTGACAACGGTGGAGGGCGCAGATAGTCGCTGCGTGCCAAGGAGAGTTCAGCAGGCGAGTAGGCGGCTAGGAAGTGAGCTAAGGCGCCAGAAGGCGTGCGCATACCTCCGTTGGCGATGCAGACCATGTCTTCCGCGGACAGGCGGAGGGAATCCGTCCTGGGGGGCGGCGGGGGCGGGGGGGTGCCTCGCTCGGAGGACGAGGAGCGGGGCGCGGGGGAGCTGGGCGCGGGGGCAGCGGGGGGCGAGCGGCGGCGGGGGCGCCGGCGCCGGGGGGCGCTCCCGGGCAGTCACAGTTTGAGTTCGTTCGCGATCTTTGACGCAATGTTCTTGAAGCCGATGCTTGTGCCTGAAACAAACACATATTCATTATTATCAATAAGGCCACCTATGTTGTACTTGTTTTTTGTTGTGTTGTATGATTTGATTTCTTACGTGCAATAAAGTATTTATATCTTCATTACATAGTGTTCGCGGGGAACATAAATGAAAGATACAGATTTTATAGAAAACTGATTTATCAATTTTACAGAAAATTGGGGCGTCTGATCGCCGCTATGTCTAAAGATCGAGCTAGTTGAAGCTATACAATGCTAATAAAATAACGCCTGAATATTATAGAATAGCAAATTTGCCTATTAACGATATGATATTAAAACTATTTAAGGCGCTTAGCCATTAGAATAATAATTAAAACAATAAAAATATATAATAGGCCGCAACACATAGTATAAAACAAAGTCACTTTCTCTGTCCCTATATGTCCCTATGTATGCTTAGATCTTTAAAACTACGCAACGGATTTTGATGCGGTTTCTTTTAATGGATAAAGTGATTCAAAAGGAAGGTTTATATGTATAATACATGCATACTATAATAGAGAAACACTGATGATTTCCGTGCGAAGCCGGGGCAGGTCGCTATTCGAGTATCGCGAATCGAGTAGTTATTAGCGAATATACAGTGACTCCTTACGCGTATTTAGATAATGCGTTTATCTAAATGAACATGATTATCAAATGTCTAATATCACATGATTATCAAATGTCCAATATTTTTATTTAGTAATCACATCCTAAATTTCAATAAAAATCATTTACACAAAATTTCAAATAAAAATCACTTACACAAAACTGTTTTTGATGAAAATAAAACAAGTATCTCAAAATAAGCTTTTCTAAAACTTATACGGCGCAGCTTATTTCGTGATACCGCTTTTACTTTCATGTTTTAGCAAAGATTTATTTTAGACACCAGTTTAAAATTATTTGAAACACTTTTGCGATACCGGTAATTACCGGTTATTTCGAGATACCGGTTATATTTTTAAATGGAGTATAAGTACATACGTACATACATATAATCACGCCTTTATCCCTAAAGGGGTAGGCAGAGCGTAAACGACCGCCACGTCTGACAATATTTTAAGGGATAATTAAAGATAGATTGTAGGCATATTGCTATAGTGACAGGTTGTCAGCCCATCGCCTAAATTACGATATACTGAAAACCCTCGAATCCCTTAGCTGGTTTTTACAGCATGCCCGGGAAGAAATGCAGCTGGCACACTCTATGTTTTTCTCTCGCTCCCAGGCCAGCATGGAAGCAATGAGTATTAGACACATATGTATTTTATTTACATGTTTGTTGCACTGACCCGCGTCAATTAATTTTACTCCTCTGTTTCCTATTGCCTGGTTGCCTGGAAGATATTGCTACATTAGCAATAAGGCCGCCAATTGTACTACTTTTCTTTTTAGCAATTTGTAATTTCTGTGTTTTTGTGCAATAAAGTATATTGTATTGTATTATAATTTATTAGTGAACTTAATTGGCTTGTATGTTATATTAGTTTATGTCAGTGTCAATATTATTGCTGTATGTTTCCATTTCATGAATAAAAAAAAAACACGATCACACTCATAGCCCCCACTAGGATTCCCTGTATCGGGGTGCCATGGACATAAACAGAAACAACCACAAAAAACACCCAGACCCAGAAACAGACATTTAAACTCATTATTCAAATATCTGCCCTGGCCGAGAATCGAACCCGGGACCCTCTGCGTAGCAGGCAGGTACACTGCTAAATTAGTACTGACCGCCTCTTACTGCTTAACTGCCTCCGTAGTCTAGTGGCTAGTGCCATAGACTCCCGATCCGGAGGCCCTGGGTTCGATTCCCAAGGGGGAAACACAAAGTTGATATTTGAGAATTTATCACTTCCATGCTGGCCTGGGAGTGAGAGAAAAACATAGAATGTGCCAGCTGCATTTCCTCCCGAGCAAGCTGTAAAATCCAGCTACGGGATCTGAGGGTTTTAGTATATTGTAATTTAGGCGATGGGCTGACAACCTATCACTACAGCAATATACGTACAAGTCTATCTTAAAAAACCCTTAAAACTTTGTCAGACGTGGCGAAACGACCTTTGTTTAGATCGTTTACGCTCTGCCTACCCCATTAGGGATAAAGGCGTGATTATATGTATGTATGTATGTATCACTTTGTGAATTTTTCCCCAGTTTGGTTAGGACATTGCAGGCTAAATCACCTAATTGTCCGAAAAGAAAAAGATTTCGTGCTTCGGAGGGCACGTTAAGCAGTCGGTCCCGGTCGCTGTCTTTGATAGTGGTCGTTATTTAAAACCATGCCAGAGGCCTGATAGTTGTGCTACTAGGCGGTTTAAAACTCTGACACCAGGGTTTATCGGGTCGAAGGACTTGATACCCACTCGACAGAAGAAGTACTCCTTAATTTTAAACTTTCGCGGTTGTTTTAACTATAACTATAAGACATTTTACGGGTTTCTTACCGCGATTTAAACGGGTAAACTGATCAGGGCGTTTGGAACAGCGCCGAAATATCGGGAACTCATCAAATAATTTCAATCGCGGTAAGAAACCCGTAAAATGTCTTATAGTTATAGAAGAAGTACTGACCGGATATCCGCTTAAAGCGCACTCCGTTGAGCGACAGTCGCGGCAGCTTGCACACCTCGATCTCCCACTGCACCAGCGAGTCTGCGTTGGGGTCGCCGTGCACGCAGAGCAGCAGAAACCGCTCGCGCTGCTCGTAGTCGCAGTTGTTCGCGTCTAGCACCTGGAAAACAACAAATTTTCATTTTAAATACATACATATCCGTCTTTACAGCAATTTACTTTGTCACTACAGCAATATACATAGAAATCTATCTTCTTCCATGCTGGACTGGAAGTAAGGGAAAAACATAGAATGTGCCAGCTGCATTTCTTCCCGAGCATGCTGTAAAAACCAGCTATGGGATCTGAGGGTTTCAGTATATTGTAATTTAGGCGATGGGCTGTCAACCTGTCACTACAGCAATATACGTACAAGTATATCTTAAATGACCTTCGAAACTTTGTCAGACGTGGCGGAACGACCTTTGTTTGAGACGTTGACGCTCTGCCTACCCCATTAGTGATAAAGGCGTGATTATATGTACGTATGTATGTATCTATCTTAAATAACCCTTTAAAAACTTTGTAAGACGTGGCGGAACGACCTTTGTTTAGGTCATTCATGCTCTGCCTACCCCATTAGGGATAAAGGCGTGATTATATGTATGTATGTACATATCCGTCTTTATACCTTAATGGGGTAGGCAGAGCATACACGACCTAAACAAAAGATCGTTCCGCCACGTTTGACAAAGTTTTGAGGGTTATTTAAGATATATTTGTAGATTTATTGCTGTAGTGACTGGTTGTCAGCCTAAATTGCAATATATTGAAAACCTCGGATCGCTTAGCTGGTTTTTACAGTATGCCCGGGAGGAAATGCAACTGGCACATTCTATGTTTTTCTCTCGCTTCCAGTCCAGCATGGAAGCAATTGATTCTAAATAGCTGTGTTAAAAATATGAGAAAAAAGAAACCACAAATATTGACTTTGCATATTTCAGAAGAAGTGCGATCAAAACCGGTAAAAAATATACACAAAGCATGAAGTCATTTTTATAACCGGTATGTTTTTAAATGTCATAGACATACTTGTATAAATCTTACACTTCCTATTAAAAATCATATGCTGATTAAAATAATGACAATGGATTATTACTTAAACATCGTCGTGGTCTAGAGGTCTGTGCCATGGAACCCGGAGGTCCTAGGTTCTATTTCTGGTGGGGAACAACGAGTTTATGTTGAGAATGCCTACCTTCCTTATCTCGGCCATTATCTCGTTGGGATCCCTCGAGCTGGTGGTCTTCATGCTCCACGTGAACCGCAGCACGCGAGGCTTCACCTGCTCCTCGTTACCTTGCCTGATAATGGAGAGCAATTTTAGTAACCGGTATTGGATGAGGGCAAACGCAGAATAGAGGAAAAACAGAATACAAAAAATCCAGCTAACGGACAGCTTTCTGCAAATATATAATGTTAGGGTCGCTCAGGCAACGAAACTTTCATTACCGAATTGTTTCAAGGAAATGACAAAAATATTGGTAAAAGTTGTTCAGTGTCGAAGTATCATTGACTGAGTATGAGTATCATCAGTTTGCTAGAAACTATGTTACACCTTTTACAGAGAAAAAAAAGACATAAATAATCTAGATATTATATATTACGATTGCAGTTGTGCCATACTTGCTTGTGTAAATGTACCTACATGCACATTGCTTTAGTGTGCGAGCTCGGCACAGTAAACCCGTAGTTACACACACAAAGGTGGGTCATCTGTCTGTACACATAACCACAAGATGGCTCAATTGTAATCATATGATATGCCTCAAAATACACATATTTTTAAATATGATAAACTAGAAAATACACAAATATAGACCAAATGGCGTATAAGAAACAATAATTATAACATTAAACTCATTCTAAATGTAAGACGACAGAAACTGTAAAAATAAAACATCCTCTGACAAACACAAATCTAAGCAGCAAAGGATTACAATCCACGATAAACATAGATAGTCATTGATTTAGAAGTTGTAGTATTTCGATTTGTCTCATTAGCACGAGTTTAAATTTTTTCGTTAATGTCCAAAATTTCGCCAATCTTACCGTCACGCCAAAAATATTGTCGGTATGTCATGATTATAAGACCAAGTTTAACTCCTCCGTAAAAATAAGTAGTATTGTGTGTCCAGAAACTAAACAATTTTCCAATAATTTAATATTTGTCTTATCAAAGTAAACATAACTTTAGTCGTCATTACTGTCTCTACTGTAACATTAATCCTCATTAGTAACTGGTAAATTTTGAGAAGAAGAAAAATTATTACATTTAGTTTTGTTTAGTTTCCAGACGACCAGCAAATTTTAGAAAGGGTCAAAAACGGTATTGTAATGTCACTTGTGTAGAACCAAAAATGATAAATGAGGGATAATTACCCAAGGAGGGGTTGTGGGCTAGCGCCTACGGCATGCTTCGGGGTTGTGCCGTCCAAAGGCCTAAAAACAGAAAAACATAAAAACTAACACTAAACACTAGGGCGACGTGTAATGTGTTGTCAATTTTGTGTCAAGCTGACATTTTTTTAAATTTAATTTTGATATATAAAAATATTCTGTGTATTATTTTACAGTTATTTTAGTCAACTTCACACAAAATTTACTTCTCGATCGATGTGCAAGAGACAGAGTGAGCAGTCTCGAACAAAAGCACAAAGAAGCAAGCACAAACACAAAAGTACAAATTACAATTAAAAAAGATAAAGACATACACTTGCAGATTTCATGGCAAAAAAAATTAGATTTTAGACATGCTTCTAAAATACTTACTTGCTCGAAATCTGCTGCCTAATTTTATATCATAACATGCTATTTTGAAAATATATGATCCTGCTAATGAATAAAACAATGTTGTAACACTTTTACAAAGACTTGTAGAAAAATTATACATAGCAGTAATAAACATACATAGCAGATTCATTTAATTTCAAATACTTACTGAAAACCTACATTGTCATAGCCGCCCTTTGTAACCGTTATTTTGAAAACACAATTTAGAATTTTCATTCTTATTTCCAAACTGGGTCAATGCAACACAGGGATGTTAAAAATGCAATGATGTTAATTCAAATATCGGGAAAAGATCAAATCAGAAAAAAAAACATGTTATTCACAAACTATAAAAAATATAATTTAGAATAAGTATTTCATGTTAAATGTTTATTATTCACAAAGTAGTCCATTCAATTTAGTTATTTAGGCCATTGAGAAATAAGAATTTAACACAGAACAAGTATGAAAAGATATCAAATATTGGAAGACTTTCATACTTTACTTATTAGAAATATTGTCCAACTTGTAAAAAATATCCCAGTAACAAGTATACTTACACATCTTGATTCTCTATGACGCCTCAAATAATTATTTAAGATGTAAATACCAACATTTCCATAGTTAGTTTTGTAGAGGGATAGTCGATTTAATCGTGTTGAACAATTTCTTATAATTCTATATAAGGGGCAGTTGCATATACAGAATAAGTTACGAAATAAAACCCATAAAACCACAATATGAGCATGCAATATATCCCCGACTGTAAAAAATAATAAATTGATTGGACTACGCAGTTAAATGGGACACACACAAACTCTGTTATAACTTCATCCGACTATGCGTTGTGGTGGATTCGGACCCCAAGGACATGAAACGATCAAACTTTTAGCAAAAATTATTACCTCCATTGGTGTAGGTACTAAGTAATGATTTTAATGGGAGAATGCAACATTATGTGTATGTATGGTATTCGAAAAGGATCCTTGTAATGATTAATTATAATAAACAATGAATTATATATTAAATATTATAAATCTCAAAACTAACTCAAAAAGAAGAAAATTTGGTGTCAAAGTTTTCAAGTAAATATATATATATTTTATATATGCGCAATTTCAGTGTACCTATTTATATATAATTTTAGGTTTTATTTAATTTAATCGCATCAACGAAATAATACAAATCGAAAAATTGTCAAGTTCATTTCAACCAAATCCCCCACAACCGCACCGTCGCAATTTTAGAAAAATAAAACTTTTTTTTTTACAAATCATCTGAAATACCTCCGCTGTATGTCGAGCGAAGAGAAAATGCGCGGTTTCTGGCGACCAGCGGAGTCCCCCAGCACGGACAGGCTAGTGACGAACATAACGGTTAATTTCAACATAATACCGGTTATTTCTAATAAAAACGGTTATTTCAAATAAAAATAATCCAGTTATGTGAAAAATCTTGTATAATACGTTCAAATTGGTACTTCAAATAGGTTGGCTAGTACTCGAAAATATTCCTAGAAAATATGATGTAGGTAACTATAGCTACTCTGCAAAAGCTTACCTTCACTCGTTGATGACATTCCCATTTCTTATACTCATGCGTGTCAAAACATGACTCAATAATATAATGTTATGAAAACACTTTATATTTTTTAAAACATACTTTTGATTTTAGAAAGGAGCTAGAGTGTAGTATTATCAGCTGTGTATACCTGTTTTATCAATAGTGACATGAATAAAGAACAAATAAGTGGGTATGGCTAAAATCTATGTAATAATTTTAAAAAGATCTGTTTTAATATAATTTTAGAAATAATCATATTTTAGCATAGGCATACCGGGTGTAAGGGACAGCGTACCGCAAACCGATAGGGGATGCTCAGTCAGCGAAACTGAACAACTTTCACCAAGAACTTCTTTCACGAGATGAAAAAAAAAATACCTTCCCATACAAAATGAACAACTCAATCATACAATTTGTATGGAAAACCAAAATTTTAATTTCACTTCCTGAAAAAAAACCTGCTGTCAGTTGTTCAGTTTCGGTGACTGAGCAACCCCTATCAGTTTACAGACGCTGTCCCTTACACCCCGTATACAAGATATACTCCACTGATTGGTTCTCGTTTGTAGAAAGGGGGTAGTAATGCTTTAAATAAAACTCAAAATTGTTATTGAAAAACTGATTATTTGGAGAAGCGCAACACATCAGTATTGCTTTCACAATACATATTTAATACAATAATTATATTATCATTCAAACACAATTTCTCACTTAGATGTTTGCGACTCGAAAACTCAAACGTTATTGCAATAAAAATATTGGCCAAAACAGTCACAAACATCAAATATATAGGACAATGATACCTAAATGCATTAGAGCAATGCCCATGATGTTAAAGATGGACTGATTAAGTAATATAGTTGTTGCGAATGTATAGAAATAAAATATATCCAACTCAGCAATATGTATAATTGTATATTTATCTACTATTGTCATCAGCTAATCACATTGTTTTATGATATTTATTAGTAAATGAATGCGTAATTCATTGTGTATGCCTTGTTGGGTCAATCAAATACTTTCATGATTAAATGGTAAATAATATTCAACTTGTAAATTAACACTTGTATAAACTGGATATACTTAATTTCTTTATCAGTTTAACACTTAACAATGATATTTATTTATATTTTGATATTAATGGATCAAAGCAAGAAAATGTCAAATAAAACGCGAAAATCTGTGACATAATTAAATATCTAACTAAACTTAACTTCTAAAATAGGTTAGAATGTATTGCATTTTTTAGCCTTTGTAAACGAATACACTTCTCGCTTATTAAAATATAAAAATGCTATATGTAAAAGTAATGCACAAGTCATGTGCGTAGGTAAACTTATAACCTTGGTTATGTATTTTTTATCGTCATTTTTGCAAATTATAGTTTTTTTTTTGTTTAGGGCCTCGTAAAGTAAGAACTTTTATAATTTTCAATATTTATTGGAATAAGGAAGTTAATCACGCAATGAAAAGCAGAATAAAAATCATTAGATGTCAAAAGAGTGCGAAAAATTCGAAAGAATATAATACTGGGTGGCGCAAAAGTAAAGACCCTATTTGGTTCAGCTATAACATTTTTTCTAAATTAGAAAACTAGATTTAGGTTTTTTTAAATGTATATTTGTGCCATTAAATTTCGTACCATTAGGATTTAAAGATGATGTCTTTTAAATGGTGACCTCCAGAGTTGATACACATTTGAGCCCTATTTATGACATTTTGCATAACTTGCCGTAACACTTCCTGCGATATGTTCGTTATTTCTTGACGAATGTTTTCTTTTAGAGCTGCGAGAGTCTGTGGCTTGTTCACATACACCCGAGATTTCAAAAAACCCCAAAGAAAGAAGTCTGGACTGGTCAGATCGGGTGATCTTGCAGGCCAAGGTAAATCGCCAAAACGAGAGATAACTCGGCCTGGAAAAGCGTCCCTCACTAAGTCCATAGTGTCGCGCGCTGTGTGTGCCGTAGCGCCGTCTTGTTGAAACCAGATGTGCTCCAGCCCCAATTCGTCCAAACTGGGTATCAAAAACTCACGTAACATGGTTCTGTAGCGTTCTCCAGTGACAGTTATCGCATTGCCTCCAGCGTCTTCGAAAAAATAGGGTCCGATCACTCTGTCAACACAGATGCCACACCATACAGTAACTTTTAGTGGGTGTAGAGGTGTTTCTTGAATAATGCGCGGATTATCAGTGCCCCAGAACCGAGTATTCTGCTTATTGACATGCCCTGAGAGATGGAAATGCGCTTCGTCACTCATAACTAATTTTGAAGGAAAATTATCCTCTTCAAGGTTGAGGTTTATGACGCGCTGGCAGTAATCTAGACGAGCTCGGTGGTCAGCAGGCAGCAGCTGATGAGTCATTTGAGTTTTATACGGGAACATCTTTAAGTCTTTCACCAAAATACGCTGCAGGGTCCGTCTGGAAATGCCCAATTGCGTGGCACGTCGCCTCGTTGATGTTTCTGGACACTCTTCCACATCTTCGCGCACAGCATCGATATTTTCAGCTGAACGGCCTGTTCTTGGTCTCCCAGACTTAGGTCTATCCAATGTTGAGCCAGTTGCTTCAAGGCGTGTGGCAAAGCGTCGAATTGTGCGACCAATCGGTGCCGGACGGTGGGGAAATCGTCGACGAAATTCACGTTGTGTTCTTATCACTGATGAATTATTCCGTAAGAACATTGACACAATTATTCCACGTTCTTGGAGAGTAAAACGGTCCATGTTTATTTTCAGTGTATTTTACATTTGTTCACTACACAATTTTCAACAACAGAATGACAGAAAATGTCATATAAAAAAAATAAAAATATTTTCTTTAGTGCCAGTACTTTTGCGCCACCCAGTATAAACAATTTTCCTAACAGCACCTAAGTTTCGAAGTAAAATTTGTTCAATATTCTATCTAACACGAATATAAAAGGAAATCAAATACTGCTACAAGATATACATACACACGCTTACCTATATATTTTTAAATATAATATTGATATTAAAAGTTTAAGGTCACAAAAGTAATTATTCATAAAGTTATTTGGACTACATCGATTCACGACTGTATTATACTACAAATATTGTGCAATATGTAGAAAATATGTAGAAAATGTTTTAGGTTCATAGAATATAAAATAAATTTGAACATAGTTATAGAGAAATCAATAAAAAATAATAAAGACGCAAAAAAAGGCAAACTCGAAATTGGCCAAACTCAGATGGTAGATAAATTATTCGTACATTAATATAATAATAAATATCACATATTGACAAAATACATAAATATAAATAGAAGATATACTTTCGGTTATGTATTTTGGAAGAGGCCCTAGTCTTGCACTGGCTGGTGGAACTCTTGTGGGCAAAATAGGGTACGTGTAGTATTTTTATTAAAGTAAGACCAATTACATGAATACCTTGCATCAGTTTTGCAATATATAAATAACAATACATACAAATAATTTTGATAACAGATTATTAGACGCATATGAAATAGATCCTACTCACACACAAACATACTGTCAAACGTACAAATTAAATATGTACAATTCTATTTAGGTCCTAAATGATTACGCCTACACATATGAGTAGTATGAAAATATGGAAAAAATCTTATTCCGTAGAAATATAATATTATCTTCAATATAATCTATGTTAACGTAGATATTTTAAAACATTCATTACCAAAGATAATAAATGTAACCAAAGTCATAATGTAGTATTGAATTAATTTTAATACCTTTACAATTTAGGGATGGAAAAACCGGTACTCCGAAAACCAGTATCTGAATGCAAACTGTCTCAAAATATACAAGGTGTAAATAAAGTAGTGCGTTTCTTTTAACCACGTACTGTATTATTAATATACAACACCCACGCATAAAAAACATTTATTTCTTTATAAATCTGTAAAACCAACACTAGTTACGCATCCCTGCGGCACGCACACTACGGCATTCGTTACATGTACACTGCCGCTGCGCCTCAACGCGGCGCACCGCACTCCACGCGCCGTCTGCCTTAGTGTGCGTGCCGTAAAGATAGGGTTACTCGTTTCTATTTGATGCATTTAATAAAAAATCAATATTTTATTTAATGTATGTTTCGTGTTGTATATCACTAATACATGACGTGGTTTACACCCTGTATTGTCGTCAGGCATAATAGCTGCAACAACAGAAAACGTTCTAGAATGGTGTTCAAAACTGATAAAAAGTTAGGAGATCATTTGATCAGAATGTACATGAAATAACCGGTTATGTGAAGGTACAGTCTGTCCGAAATGTGACAGATACTATTTTTGGCCCTTAAACGTTAATTTGTTTTAGTGTAACGTAAATACAGCTGCCTAAACACGTTGTTTTTGGTAACGTCTACTGAGTATTTGTACCAAAGCTATAGGATGGGCTGTACCTTAATTTCTACATAATTATTATAAATACTTTACGAAAAACAAACTAACGACTCATGTCTATACAAGTATAGTAAGGCGATGTCATAGAAAACTCGTAAAAATGTATCTAAATGAACTTTTTCATATGTATAATACTATAGAGTCATCGTTTGTTTAACGTAAACAAAATACTATACATTGATAATATCTCACTCACCTTACAAATTATTTTTAAACTGCGTCTTAACTGCGGACCAAAACTGAACTACTATTTTCTAAATGTTGGCTAGTTTTATAATATTATTTAATTACGGTAATACATAATTTATTTTGAAAGGTCCACAAAAAGTCTAACAACAAGATTTGCCAAAACTCTAAGCATAGGATATATTATAACAATAGAAATATATAAAATATTTTTCAGTCGTCATAAAGTTTTAACAATTTAGGCAGAGTCCGAAACGTTCCTTTTTGTTTTTAGTTTGTGCTTTTCATAAACTTAAAAAGAGTTTTATATTATACGGAACCCTGGAATGTCGACAATTCGTTCATTATAGAACTCAATATTCTTAAAAACTACAATGAAATGCAAAATGCGACGGGACTAGATTTCCACTACATGTTACTCCAAGAAAATAATCAAATTTACATTTATTATTAGGTACAATGTGGAGAAATTTACGAACTGCATATTTAAAATAAAATACTGGTATTCACAATAACCAAAAATTATATGATCATGATAATAATACATTTATTAACTCATTTGAATCACTCTAAAAATATCATAGGCAAAATAGTGAATATTTTCTCTAAAATAACATGTAGTCAGAAATGTCGTCGCGAAAATAAGAAATGTTTACAATAATGAATTTCAAACTCCGATTGGACGTTGCTAATGGACCACTTACATAAACATGTTTTAAACACTTACAAACAACATTTAATTATAATCAGGTCAGTGTGAATATAGATAAGTTACGCATAATTTTGAAAAAGCTTACCAATATTTATCATATCACTATAAAGATTAAGTATAGGAATAATAAATTTTTGAGTTTGAAAAAGGAATAACTCAAATCGTTGACTCAAAATAATTGTTAACTGAAAATTGTTAAATCGTCTTCGAAATTTCAAGTGTTTTTAAAGTAACCAGAAAAAACTAATTATCTACGTTAATACAACTTTCTTTTCAAAAGTTGAGTCATTAACGCGATTCTGCATATAGTAAGAAAACGCTGTAATTCTTATTCATATTCACACTCACCTGAAAAAGCCCCTGTCTTCGCATACTTTGAGTACACAACCGGGAATTTCCTAATTAGCTACAGGTTATAAAATATTTCTTCTGTCGTCGGCGCTGCGGCTTCACGGGTTCTGATTCAACCTGCGTCAAACGGAAGGGGTGAGCGATCGACCAATCACAGGTAGAATCGCCCCCCTCTTCTGTCCAGCTCTTATTTTTTTTTCACTATTATTTGGTCACTATTAACAGGGCTGTCTGTTGAATTTTGTGATTCGATTTCATTTTGAAAGGAATAATTTATTTCCTCTTACTCGCATCTTTTCTAATTGCAACTAACAATTTCAAAAGCTTCTTTTATCACGATAAAATGGGTAATCGGGTAGATCAAAGATGAATCCCATTGTCAGAATTTTTAAACTGCCCAGTAGACGTAATTTATTTAATGAACTATCAAGGACAGTTGTCCGGGACTGACAGTTTAACGTGCCCTCCGAACTGTAATTATTTGATGATAATAAAACAGAGGCAGTTATTTCAAAAACTAGTTCTAATATATAATTATAGTATTGACAAACCACTTTAGACTGTATTACAGATTCAAATTAGAATCGAATCAACAAAATTTCAACAATTCAAAGACAAAACCCATCGCGTTCTCGCGTCGTAACAAAGATGCACAATACTATACACTAGCTCCCTCCGTTTAGATAATAAAAAAAATACATCCGTCATGTTGTAACACGTCAAAAGGGTTGTGGATTGACTATAAGCAAAAAAAGAACCGGTAACGACCGTCGGCGTTAGTAGAAGCGTACGGTTAGAAAAAAATAAATCATAGAACACGGGGGATGCACGAGAGGTATGTTTTACCGTACACCTCTCAAATAACCGGTATTAATAAGAACCGGAACTCACTTAGCATCACTATTAAGCACTACGGACAACACTCAAAGCATGGAGGCGTTGTGTATCATTGCCTTAGCTCACACTTTTAAAATCGAAATATTAGGGGAATACATCATGCTTTATGCTAGACTAAAGACGGTCGGAACGGTATATTTCAACAAAACTTTGCGGTACACATTCGGGTTGGCTTATTGGCTAGCGCGACAAAATTCGAAGACAAAAAGGTGCGTATTCAATTACTACGAAAAGGGAGATAGGAGGTTTTAGCATCGTGCATCCCCTGCGTTGACGCGAGACGTAAAAAAATAAAATAAAAATCGGAGCTCGGAACTTTCGAGGGAGACAATTTTAGCGTCAATTATAAAATAAACACACAATTGGATGGCATAGCGACAGAACGAATGGGTTATTCCAGTGAGAAGTTAAAGACAGTGTTACTATGGTAGAATAATTATTTACAAAAAGAATAATTTTATGAGCCCTTTTGATATTGATTTTTACTGGTCCCGAAAGTTTAATGTGATCGAATATTACAACAATTGATAATTAAAGTAAAAGCAGCAAGATTTTGCTGATTGTTTTGCTGTAATTTTCGATTTGCCGCAATATAAAAAGCAATTTAACATTAATTCAACACGCTGGGTGATTAATACTTTGTAGACTAGTCCGTTAATATAAGACGAAAATATCCCACACATATTTCATATACATAAAAAGTAAATACGACATAAATATTGGATCCGCCTTGGGTTAAAAAATAAAACATAAATTGGAATAACTATTTTTCAAAGAAATATTTTTACATGTACTAAGAATCACCCAGCAAGTATTAAAAGAAAGTTATCATGCAGACAGAAATAGACACAACAGTATCAAACAGAGCTCAAACTTTTAATTTCTTCAAGAAAAATAATATATTAAAAATAACTTCACGAGTCTTTCCACAACCCTTTTAAAAATACTTTTTCACAGCCCTATCTCAGGACTACTTATAAACACTATCATTATAAATGTGTAATTATATTATAAGTAGGGAATGAGACATGTAATGTGCAAAAGCGGTGCTTGATAGATCGATGCGTTGCGATGGTATGATTTCTAAGCTGTGTGTTTGCTCTTACTTTTTAAGGCACTTTGTGTTTTTTTACTTTGTATTTAAGTAAAATAAAAATTAAACAAGACTTAATGGAATTATAAAATTTTATAATCAATATTTGATTAATTAAAAAATACTGTATTTATACAGGTCTAAATGTTTGTAAAATAACACAGAAAAGCCTTTTTTATAATATTTTGACATGAGCATGTAGATCTACTATACGTAGCCAAAGCGTAGCTTATGGGATACTAACATAGTACAGAAACAACACCGAAGAGAGAAACCTAGCACCGTACAGTATTAGTCACAATGATATTTTGTGTAAGATATATGTTGTTAGTATTTATATTTACATGTTTGTAAATTCTAGTTAGATGACTTCTGTGATCTAGGGAAGAGAGTTATGGCAAGATAAAATTTATATTTACTATAAATAACCGGTACTGAAATTAGTAGTAACTATCATAAACCGGTACCGAAATTAGCTGTAAATATATATAACCGGTACTGAAGTTAACGGTATTTATAAAAACTGGGGCTAAAAATTAACAGTATCTATAAATAACCGGTACCAAAATTCGAGAATTCTATAACCGGTTCTGAAATATAATAAAATAATTGATCGTGATAATCTGTTTTGGAAAACAGATACTTATTGTCATTAGAATAAATATTTCATATAGTGTAGCTATAAGGATTCCATAGACTTGAACTATTTCAAACAAACGTCTTCTGAATGCCTTTAAAAATTATACGCGTTTAGATTCAATTCAGAACTAAGTAATAGACTAGATTAGATTTATTAATTTCATATTATCAATTTCATAATTACACTATAAAAATAATATAAATGTCCGGGGTAATATGATTGTCAAAAATATAAAGTTACATAATAAAAGTTTAAACATGTCAAAGTAATACATACATGCATACATATAATCACGCCTTTATCCCTAATGGGGTAGGCAGAGCGTAAACAACCTAAACAAAGGTTGTTCCGCCACGTCTGATATAGTTAGATTTGTAGGTATATTGCTGTAGTGACAGGTTGTCAGCCCATCGAAAAAAGTAATACAATCGAAATAAAGATTAATATCTCCAAGAACGGTAAATCATTTGCCAAACTCTCTTCCCTTCTCGCTATACCCTCTCCCGTGTATTCTCCATCACTTACCGTTTCGAGAATCGCGACGAAAGCTTGGAGAAGAACGAAGGGCGCGCTTGGTGCGGGGAGCCCCCGTCGCCGTACGCGCCGCCCGCGCTCGAGCCGCGCGACCGCGTCTGCCCTGAACACGTGACGGAAGAATAAGGTTTTTTTTATATTTTTTTATTAGAATTTTATTACAATAAATGACCCTTATACAATCTATAAGACATCGCTAAACCCGTAATAGGTTTGTTTCGATGACTATCCGCATAACAATATTACAGATTATCGTAGTTAGTGTAAGTAGTATCTTACATACATACATACATACATAATATCACGCCTTTATCCCTAACGGAGTAGGCAGAGCGTAAAAACCTAAACAAAGGTCGTTATCTTATTATTAATAAATCTAGACTTAATACTGTCAATTATTTAAATGATAAATAACAATATTAAGACGAACACGCCCTACCTTACCCTTACAGGACAGGCGAGCGCGGTCTACTGCCGACCCACACTTTTTTTTACTGCTCGGCGCTATTGATTAGGTCGATGATGGATTAGGATGGCGATGTTAGATTAGGTCATCATTTTATGACATACATATAATCACGCCTTTATCCTTTCTTTGGCTTAAAAGTAGGCATCAATTAAAACTGTTATAATGCACTTTGTAAAAAGAAATAAATGATTTATGATTTGATTTATGATCCCTAATGGGGTAGGCAGAGCGTAAACGACCCAAACAAAGGTCGTTCCGCCACGTCTGACAAAGTTTTGAGGGTTTTTTAAGATAGATTTGTACTACTGTGATACTACTGCTGTAGTGACAGGTTGTCAGCCCATCGCCTAAATTGCAATGTACTGAAACCCTCGGATGCCTTAGCTGGATCTTACAGCATGCCCGGGAGGAAATGCAGCTGGCACATTCTATGTTTTTCTTTCGCTCCCAGACCAGCATGGAAGTACTAGGCGGTTTAAAAACTCTGACACCAGGGTTCATCGGGTCGATAGACTCGATACCCACTCGACAGAAGAAGAAGGCTATACAGACCTGAGTGGAAGGTAGAGCGAGAAGGCACGTTCCTGGGGAACACGAGGGGGTTGGAGAACTCCCTCCGCGCGCCGCCCGCGCCCCCCGCGCCCCCCGCCGCGCCCGCGCCCCCGCCCCCCGCGGTCGATAGCGACGAGTTCAGGCTGGAAAGATTACGAATCGAAGGTTAGCTTTTAAAAGGGTTATAAGTACAGGCCTTGTGAAACTATTCTTATAACTAAGCGTGTAAAATAATGGGGTAAAATAATTAATCACAAAGTAAAATTCTCATCGGCACCAGTACGGCATAAAGTATTGTAGTAAAAATAACCATATTTAAATATACATCAAATAGTGGAATTTTCAATAGGGTCGTAAATGAAAGGATTATGCGTACAGTGATACTATTCTTATAACAAAGCTCAGAGGGGAAAATAATTAATCTCAAAATAAAATTTTCTTTGGCACCAGTATGAAATATAATATTTTAGTAAAAATAACCATATTTAAATGTACATAAAATAGAGGAATTTTCAATAGGGATGTAAAAAAAAGCAATATAAACATTCTTATTTCAATATTTAACCATCCCGCTCTAGCGAAAATTCCTTTATAAAAAACATGTTTGTATATCCTCGTGTCATAAATAAGCAAAAACAAAACGCAAACCAAAAGAAGCCTAGTACGCTGCGAAATTATAATAAAATCAAACAGAAACCCTTTGCTTGCAAATTGAAAACTAAAAATTGCTACAAATCCAAATATCACCCGACCGAAATTAACCGGTATCAAAAAAGGTAAGAAAGAAAACGCTAAGCTGAAGCGTGAATTCGTGACGTGACGTATTTAATAAAACACCTACCGCGAAATAAAAAAACCAGTACTAAAGCCAACGAAATAGAAACCTGTTACTAAAAATCCACTACTTAATGTGCTGAAATATCTTTTACCGGTATCAAAAAAAGGTAAGAAAGAAAACGCTAAGCTGAAGCGTGAATTCCAACGTATTTAATAAAACACCTTCCGCGAAATAAAAAAAAACCATTACTAAAGCCAACGAAATAGAAACCTGTTACTAAAAATCCACAACTAAATGTGCTGAAAAGAAAACCAAAGCGTGCCGAAATCTGTCCTTCAGTACCTCGGGCGTGGCTGCGCGAGGTCCCTTGCGGAGGCGTTGTGCGGCTGGGCCTCCGCCCCCAAGCCGGGCGGAGCGCCACTCGCTGACGAGATCGATGCACTTTTCACATGCGTCTTGGTGTTACCGGTATTCCCGCCACCGTTAGTCGAGTTACCGGTACCGGTCGTTGACCCCGTCCCGTTTTTACCGGTACCGTCAGTCTTCTCGCTGCTGTCCGGCCGCGTGTAATCATTGCATGCAGTTAGTTTGGGGTATTTCCCGTTAAACTTTTAAGAAGTTTGGGAGAATATATTTATAATAGTATTGTACAACTTTTATATGATAAAATAAATAAAAAAAATAAAAATAAATAAAGAAATTCGTTAACGGTTATAATCCGGACATGCTGTGTAAGACATATATTACAGTTGTCCCATTTTCAATGCCAAATATATAAAATTAAATATCATAATATATTTCAAAACATACAGATTATAAATAGATAATTTATATAAAATATTTTATACCCATTTTACCTCCTGAATTATCATGTTTATTTCATCTAATATCACCTATATTAGCCTCATGCATCAAGTGTAGTCTAATAGATATCAGACATGCATCGTTTTAAATTTAATATAACTACTTCACTCAATTTATATTGTGACCGTATTCTGAATCAAAATACATACATATATATATATCAGATAAAATACATAGGTATTTATTTGTCTCCATGCTAAAATACGATAAAGAAATAACAATTACCACATTCAAAGTATTATTGTCGATGATTAAATCTGGTTCCCCTTCTGGGTTGCGGAGGTCAGATGGCAGTCGCTATGTGTAAAAACCAGTACCCTCGTTCAATCACCTGGATTAGGTAGCCGACCCCGAGAGATACGGGATAGGGCTAGGGAGAGAGAGACCATGATGACATAGTGAGGCGTCATCGAAATCTTTCATTTTTACTCCGACAGTTAATGGAGTCCGCAGGAAATCCGATCCATTTCCCTGAAAGTTTTTGTCTTCTCGTTTTTTTTCTGTTACCTGGGAAATCTGCTCCATTTACATACATATAAAACGTCACGCCTCTTTCCCGGAGGGGTAGGCAGAGATCACATCCCTCCACTTGCTACGGTCCTTGCAAACTTCCTTCGCTTCATCTACATTCATCAATCTCATGCACGCTCGTCGGTTTAGGGTACTCCTGACCTTACCTTTCTCTACAACGTCCCTGATGTGTCGCGGTACGTTCGTCCAGGTCTTCTACTTCCATTTATTCGAGGCTCCATTGCCCTTCTTCTTCTGAGAAACTATTTGTCTTCTCGTGTTTGTTACCTGGGCGCGTCATGTGGCGGCGACATCTTGGGCGGCTGCGCGGGCGGCGCGTCGTACTGCTGCGTGGCGCGCCGCGTGCCGCCGACCGCGAACGTGCGCGAGCGCGGCTCTAGCTTGGGCTGGGCGCTGTTGGGCCGCGTCGTGCTTTGCACCTGGTGAGCCAGTAACGTTGAAAAAAAAAGTTATATAAACAAGCTTTTTTTAGGCTCGTATTTATAAGAGGTATCAATGTGTATAGATATTGGGCCGCGTTGTGCTTTGCACCTGTGAGCCAGTAACGTTGAAAATAATAGTTTATGAGCCAATAACGTTGAAAATAATAGTTTTATAAACAAGCTTTTCTTAGGCTCGTATTTATAAGAGGTATCAATGTGTATAGATATTGAGCCGCGTTGTGCTTTGCACCTGGTGAGCCAGTAACGTTGAAAATAATAGTTTTATAAACAAGCTTTTCTTAGGCTCGTATTTATAAGAGTTATCAATGTGTAAGCAATACATATTACAATCTAAAATTGCCCTCAATTTTTGTCAGACGTGGCGAAAGCGCCTTTTAAGAGGCGTTAAACGCTCTGCCTACCCCGTAAAGGCGTGATTTATGTATGTATGTATCAATGTGTATAGATATTGTATCTTATAATTAAATTGTACATACATACATATAGTCACGCCTTTATTCCTAATGGGGTAGGCAGAGCGCAAACGACCTAACAAAGGTCGTTCCGCCACTTCTGACACAGTTCTGAGGGTTATTCAAGATAGACTTGTATGTATATTATATATAATTAAATTGTGATGTGTGTTTACTTTCAATGTCAAAGTAGGTACATTAGTACTAATGCATATTATGCTACTAGACATAACATAAGTATTCTTAAATTAATTGATCATTTGAATATAAATATTAAATTAAACTTAATTTAATTATACATACATACATACATACATATAATCACGCCCCTATCCCCAATGGGGTAGGCAGAGCGTCAACGACATATACGAAGGTCGTTTCGCCACGTCTGACAACATTTTGAGGGTTATTCAAGACAGATTTGTACGTATATTGCTATAGTGACAGGTTGTCAGCCCATCGCCTAAATTGCAATATACTGAAACCCTCGGATCCCTTAGCTGGTTTTTACAGCATGCCTGGGAGGAAATGCAGCTGGCACATTCTATGTTTTTCTTTCGCTCCCAGTCCAGCATGGAAGAGATAATAATTATATATGGATAAATAATTGCTAACATGACTGTAATGTAATTTGGTCTGAAATAAAACAATTTTATTTATTATATTTATAAAGCGATCTCAATATTGAGAGCAATATTAAGTATGGATGGCAGTTCATTTTGTAAAATGACATTTCTGATATGATATTTTCTTCCACATTCTTAATGCGAACGGCTAAGGAGTGGAACTCCCTGCCGGCGGATCTGTTTCCGGAACAATATAACCTGGGCCTTTTCAAGGCGAGAGTGAATAGGCACTACATAGGTGAGTATGTTTCAACATAGTCCGCATCGTCACTTTCCACCAGGTGAGATGGCGGACAAATGCTCGCCTATATATATAAAAAAAAAAAAAAAAAAAAAAAAAACTCAAACTCGCTGTCACTCTCAAGTGCTGTTTATAAATATGGGCCTTAGTGTTTGAATAGGTGGAGCTAAGTGAATATGTCGGAGATTACCCTGATGTTTGATATTACATATAATCACGCCTCCATCCCTAATGGGGTAAGCAGAGCGCAAATGATCTAAACAAAGGTCGTTCCGCCACGTCTGACAAAGTTTTAGGCTTATATAAGATAGATTTGTAGGTATATTGCTGTAGTGACAGGTTGTGAGCCCAACGCTTAAATTACAATATACTTCTTCTTCTGTCGAGTGGGTATCGAGTCTATCGACCCGACAATATACTGAAACCTGATCCTTTAGCTGGTTTTTACAGCATGCCCGGGAGTAAATGCAGCTGGCACATTCTATGTTTTTCTCTCGCTCCCAGGCCAGCATGGAAGTTCAAGTTGTTTGATATTTATTATCCCTATGATAAACTTACCTGCATTTGGGCGATCCGCGCCGTATTCTCTTTGATGGACGCCGAGTCTATTGTGTTCTGAAATTTTATAAAGACACATACTTGAATATTTGTCACAACTTTTCCCTCGCTTACAACTCACTATATTAATTCAAATTCGTAGCATGGTAAATATTATAGAAATACTTGTAAATGTTCCAAGTTTGTTCTAAATAATTTCAAAAAACATACATACACACATATTATCACTCCTTTATCCCTAATGGGGTAGGCAGAGCGTAAACAACCTGAACAAAGGTCTTTCCGCCACATCTGACAAAGTTTTGAGGGCTATTTAAAATAGATTTGTAGGTATATTGCTGTAGTGACAGGTTGTCAGCCTATCGCCTAAATTGCAATATACTAAACCCTCGGATCCCCTAGCTGGTTTTTACAGCATGCCCGGGAGGAAATGCAGCTGGCACATTCTATGTTTTTCTCTCGCTCCCAGGCCAGCATGGAAGACCAAAATCGACAAAAAACACAGTATGAATAAATAGTTTTAGAATATTTTTTCAAGTAACTAACCTGTCTTTTAAAATTGGAAGTAGTTGTGGTGGCAGTGGGTGTCGTGTTATTCGCAGCCGACGTCGTAGTTCCAACTAGAACACACACATACAAATCCATCAACACATTACACTTAACCTAAACACATACACAAATACACATACAACATCAGATGCAACACACAAGTTTAGTGATTAGTATGGTGTGAAAGTAAATTGTGAGTTTTACAAGTATTAAAGGCAATGTAAATATAATCTCAACACATATAAAGCTTTTACATTTACACACATTTTGACAGTTAAATCGAAAATATACAACATAGCGACATATATCTTTAGCCATTACTTAGCCAACTTTTTTCTACGTAAGCAATATGATAAAGTAAATACTGAATTGTGTTCACCGGAGTTAATTAACCGATAAAAAACGACACGAACATTTATAATTAAAATAGGTACTCGTACATGCGTTATTGCAGGTGTGTGAATAAGAATAGAATGAGATATTTTTGTTGTACCTAATTTATAGAGCCAGTTATTGACCAGTACCAAAAAAGTCCCGAATTGAACGGTACCGAAAGTAACATTTTTCACCGGTACCGAAAGGTAAATTTTCACGGCAAACCTACCAAAACTCTATCATGTGTACAATAAATCTTTTCTATTATTCATCAAACGGTATCGATTCAAATTATCAACGGTACTTAAATTTTCATTCCTCGTGAATTCTCGTGCTAATAAAAACGTGTTAACACAAACAGATGTTACAATGGCAGCGATGAGGGTGTTACGCACATCCTAGCTAATATTCAATAGCGTACTTTTTATTACTTATTTATTGTATACAACAATAAATCTTTTATGTTATTCATCTAACGGTATCGATTCAAATTATCAACGGTACCTATATTCTTATTCCTCGTGAATTCTCGTGCTCACAAAAACGTGTTAATACAAACAGATGTTACAATGGCAGCGATGAGGGTGTTACGCACATCCTAGCTAATATTCAATATCGTACTTCGTTTGTTGGTAGTGCAGCCGTTGTTCGTACCTTGCGCGCGCAGCACCTCGGCGCCGGAGGAGGCGCGGCGCGAGGGCGCGGGGCGCGCGGACGCCGAGATGCTGCGTTGGACGCCGCGGTGCACCGGCGAGCCGCCGCCGCTGGCGCCGCCCGCGCCGCCTGCCCACACGCGCCCCAAGCCCGTTAATCACCGCCCGGGTGCGACGACGCCCTCATTTGTGTACGGGTGAGATTTTGCCGAAACGATTATTCGTAAGACCACGCCCTACTCCCAGAGTTACGAATATATACGATATATAAGTATTAAATATGTATGTATTGTTTGATTTATTATTTTTACGTTTAATAGTCCTACTTCATGTAATTTAGAGTAATTTTTAGTTTACATTGCATTGTATTTGTCTTGCCCTTAAAATGTTTTTCATTCTCTCAACTGCCAATGGGTGAGCTGGAAGAGATCTCTTCATAGAGATAAGGTCGCCCTTGCATACCTTTCTGTAAACTTAATTTCTTGTTTTTTAATGCAATAAAGAATATATATAGAGTTTCGACGGCTGAATAAATTTTCGTCGACTATTTTCGTCACGTCTGAGGCTTTTCAGATAGGTTATTTTGGAAAACATATCGACAGCTGTTTAGAAATCAGTTTTTAGCCAAGACGATGGGTATTCATTATCTCAGTAACCGCCTAGGTAGATTTATCTTGTCTTGGCTCATGCTTTCGCTGTAGGTACTTTAAGCCCTTTGGTTCACTTTTAACCACACTTTAAA
Organism: Scrobipalpa costella; assembly: GCA_949820665.1. Classification (NCBI taxonomy): domain Eukaryota; kingdom Metazoa; phylum Arthropoda; class Insecta; order Lepidoptera; family Gelechiidae; genus Scrobipalpa; species Scrobipalpa costella. The sequence continues at coordinate 9,788,299 of OX463319.1, read as the reverse complement.
CCTTTAAGTCTACACACAGGCAAATAGTATAAAGATTTCCACTTATTACATCCAATATTTTATCTTAATAAAGGAAGTGCATAATGCATGCATGGATAGGTACACAAAATCACATTTATCGTCGAATCATTCAGAAAATCATTTTACGAAAATATCATCAATAAAATTCTTAATTGTAACAAATTTAAAAAAATCTAACACCAACATACACAAATGAAGGATCATGGTCGGCACACCGAACGAAGCACACAGATAATAATAAAAATAATAAGCGTCAATATGGACCCCAGATGGTCTTATGACTTGATGAAAATCCCAATTATTATAGAAAGCTGAGGTACCTAAGCTTTTTAGGAAGCGTTATCGCATTCTACCTATTTACAGCTTGGCCAAAATGTTGCACATCTATCGACTGGCAATATCTTTCTACTCATATAATTACTTATTAAATGCTATACAAGCCATTAATATATTAAGATTTTAAAAGCTTCTATGCGAATAAAAAGCTATGATCAGATAGTGTTTTCGTTTAAACATATAAACTAATAATATATTTCTCAAATATGATACAAATGTATTTTTTGAATAAAATACCAATCGTTATTGAGTTCTGTTTTTAGAAAATGTGCAATCCCTTTGGCCACGCCTTACAAACCAATTTCGATCAACAAACCCATTTCTAAAATTTTGTAAGCGCATGTCTACGCGTTTTAGGCCAATTATCCTACAATTCTCCTTATATTTCGAATGATATTCAAATCTGAGGCCCACGTTTTAAAAAGAATGAAGGAATAGAGAAGTGGTAATGGTGGTCCCTACCTTTTAGAATAAGAAAATATTCGGCTCATATTATTACGGCAAATTCTTTTTTATCCGAAATATCTTTGTTTGTATTTAAAATCGTAACCGATATTGGTTGAAACTGATACTGGTTATTACGAGCAATGCAAAAATGACAACCGGTACATTGTATATCGGTACCGGTTATAATATTTTCGACTAATAACGGTAGCATTTTTGATACAAACGCAAGTATTTTCGTTTTAACCAATACCGTTTTTTAACAATAAACATTACTGTAAATTGAGAACCGATGAAGTCTTAAACCAATAAATAATACGAGCCAAATCTTCAACACCAAACATTAACACGATCTACGTGTGCAAATCAGCAGAGCTTAGAGGCACAATGTGACTTTTATTTTCAGTCTACATTTATTACAATAGAGGTCAATTCTTGTTAAGAAAAAATTGGCCTGTCACTTTCTTATATCAGAAAATGTCACAGTCAAAGTCACAGAAAGTCCACTAGCCCTGTTGACTATTTGTGTAACATAAAAATATTTGTGAAACATACCTGCGTGTGAGTTAGTGTGTTGGCTGGTTGAGTTGGCGGGTTGCGCAGCATTGCGCAACGATAAAGATGAACCCGACCGACTGCCGTCTGACTCCGGCTGTAACACATGTGATTTGAAACATGGACTTTTTATTTAATTTTATTGGTTTGGTCTTGAGTCACCGCATTTCCTTGACAAAGCTTTACTATGCCTAAAATAAAGCGTTATTCAATTTGAAGTACGCAACGCACTCTTACTTTGAAGTGTTGAGGGTTGTATGCATTAAGAAACGCAGAAGTAGGTAGTAAATTCAACTCTTTTGTTGTGTGAATTATGAATTATTTGAACCGACTGCGCAAAGCAAAGGAGGATAATGTGTTTATCAGCCATCTATGTTTGATCATCTGTGGCGTTCTGGAGACCAAACGCGTGGGCCTATTTAATGATTATTATGTCAATCGAATCGTCTTAACCATGAGAATGTCAATGAAGACATGATTTTGCCAAAAATATAATATAGCGACAATCAGACGCCATTTTGTTAAAATGAAAAAAAAAAAACAAGTCGTCAAACTATGCCGAGTTGGGTATCACTGAATATAAACTTGAAAATCAGTTACAGCTTTCTTACAGCACTTTTCGTTTTGAACAATAGTTTACGACCTAGAACGGTATAAAGTTATAAATATAAAACTCACTGTGTATTCCGATACGCAGTTCATATTATTTATTTAACTTTATGCACATAAATGATTACACGGGCGGACTTAACGCCAAAGGCATTATCTACCAGTCTACCTTAGGGCATGTGCAGTTGAGTTTTTTGAAATTTTTAAATTACTCATTGGAAGCGCTTAGTCCGAATTGACAGAATATCCACCAGGATGTTAGACCAATCCCAATATACTCACGTCGGTGCTCTTTCTCCCGAGCAGCAGATACGTAGCGAATACATCATCGTATTTAGCCTCCGCTAGCGAGTACTCGATCTCCTGCCGGTTGTAGCCGAGACACACCAGCGCTTCTGCATGTGGAAAGATCACGTTAATATACCGGTGGTATAGAGCTAAATGGTGGTGTAGTCGGTGCGAGATAAAACTGCAATATTCGTCATTGACACTGGCATAATACAACTCACTGATTGGTATGTCGGTAGAAGAATAATATGAGACGGATTCTGCATTTAATTCTTTTCGTACCGAATTATAGTGACGATCGATTCGACAGTTTTTTTTTATCTGCCGTAGAACCAATGATCAATTTGCAATTTCATTGTGTTTATATTTTATTGATATATAAAACAACGGTGAAATTTAACCTAAATTGTTTTATTTGAAAAAAGCTTTTGCCAGAAAACAATGACTCGTATTGACATGTTAAATCGCACTTTTAGACCTGTTTGTAACGCACACATAAGATTTGCAAATAAAGAAATATGCACGCAATTACAAACAGACCTAACAAATACTGTTTTTATTTTGGATCTGCCAGTTTTCTATTATCTGCGTTTAAGTATAAAAGAAAAATATATTTAAAATGGAAATGATACCATATCAACAAAAAAAAATCACATTTTAGCCAAAGTAATATTCTGCAATCTACCAGATCCAAACCTTAATCTATCATTCACATTAACATTTTATAACATAAACAGAAATATTGTATTTTTATTAATTTTATTTATATCCGAGTTATCTCATGCTTATAACGTAGATACCCATAATAGCCCCGAATATATACTTATCATGCTAACAAATAGACGTACGTAGAATAATTTAAATTATTGATTATTTTATCACGCATGCATTCAGTTTTTAATTTAAAAGGATAACAAATACATATACTAAACGAATAACGTGCATTGAAATAAAAAAAAGCAGACGCATACATAATACAATTTGGAATAAATCTAAATTAATTCTGTCTCATCGAGTCTTGAATAATAATTATCAATAGAAATTAAAATCAAGTAACTAAAAAGATACATTATTCATTTATATGTTTTAAATAGAAAATGATAATGCTATAACTATTATAAACTCAATATATCATTTTAGGGATTATATATAGGACACTACTAATAAGTGCATGTGTTGTGATTTATTGGATTTTCGGTAACCGCAATTCGGTACCTAATCAATCAACCGGTAAGAAAAAATCCGGTACCGGTTATTTTAATTCGGTATCGGTTATCAAAAATTCGGTACTGGTTATTTTAGAAAGACGAACAACAAGACAGAATTTATTATACGGGGTCTCAGTTTATTTGATAACGATGTTTTACTAGAAACAATTCTTATTTTAACACAATGTTTATTATCATGCGCAATTATTAAAGCTTTTAAAATCTGCTCCATGTAGCACTAAGCGCGATGACATTTAATTATCATATTTATAACTTTAAAAAAAAGCGCAGTAGCTTGTCTCTGCAAAACATAAAATTACATAGAAGTAAAATGTAAAAACCGTTAAATAAATAAACTAAGACCCTATATACCGGTATTCTAACATATAACAAAAGTCCCGATAGGAATGAAACGTACCGACTTGCGCTGTGCCGATTTCGGTAAGGAGCACGCATGGAATTGAAAAATACCAACATTTTAATAACCACTCAAAATTGCAATAAACTTAGAAAAAAAACACATTAGATGCAGGGAAAAAAAGACAAAAAAGCTAAACAAAAATCAAAAAACAATAAATATTCTTAGCTAATTCAAAGTTAGTGCTAAAAAACATAACGCTGAAATTAAATATAAAGAAATCAAATTTCTCTAAGTCCAGACAGAAACGAGTATATTTTGATTTTTGATTATTATTGTCATTGATATAAGTATAACTTTGGAATGATCACATATTTGGCCGTATCAAATACTATACAAAACCTAAGTCAGTCAAAAAGTACAAAAACTTTGGACAAGACAGGACAAGACGAAACTACACGATTATACAAAATGCTTTTGAGCCAGGAAGAATTTATTACTTATTTTAAACCATGCATGAATTTTATAAAAAGAAATATAATTCATATACATTGATCAACTACTACAGAAATTATTATATTAAATGTAACAGAATTGAATAAAAATAAGTTAAAATATATCTGGCACTATTGAACTAGTAATTTGTAATCAATAAATTTTTAAATCAACATACTCTGAAATGGATCTGAAAACGTAAATTTTACCTTCACTAAATTTTTCAAGTCAACTTAGATAAGATTTGGCGTTATAGACCCAAGTTTATTTCAATATGTAAGTACAATAGTGCTAGATTTTTTTTTAGAACTGGCTAAATCACATTATGTAAATTTTGCAGAGCATCCAATAGGGCCATAGACTATTCAGGTCTTAGGTATCAAATAACATAAGTACTAAGCATAAAAAAAATTGCTGTCCAAACCCATTAAACTGAACAACTTTCCCACATAATAGGTCCAAACATGTGAAAAATATTTTAGCCTCCCTTACAAAAGATCAAGTTGAGTCGTTTCGTATGAGAGGCCAAATATTTTTACCACATTTCCACCAATATTCCTTGAGGAAAGTTGTTCAGTTTCACAAAAGTTTGCTCACCAAATTTTTCACACCCTGTATAACGAAAATCCTATATCCTACACACGTAACCACATATCACAAACATACGCTGTTCTACTGGAGGCATTCACTACATACTCACCTATCCGTTTGCCATCTTTAAAATAGTATCGTAGATCAAATTCTCGAATTAAACGATATAATAGAAACGATAGAAATACAATTTCGATACATAATATGATACACAATTTCTATTGTACATCTCAATACGCACTTACTCTGAACTACAATAATAACCCCAATAAACAGTTAAGGTGACAATACTTGCCAAGTGGCGCCACCATTAGTAAAAAAAAAAAACATTATGCACTAACATCGCAGTGAATAGACCTTATTAATTAGCTATTCGTAGTTCGTCGGAGTAACAGGACGAAGAAAAAACAGGAAATAACAAACTCGTCAGTTTACTGTACAGATACCATATTCGTTGTTATCCCGTCCTCCTCAAATTCTGTACCAATATTTCTACCATGGTGGTACTAATATAGCTTACACTTTATAACTTTACTTATTAATAAATACTTAAAAATACGCTTACGAACCACCCGCTGTCTTCACAATACTATATTCAACGAGAAAGTTTACCCTGTAGTATTTTCTCCGTAGCTGAAATTTTGCGGCGTCATTAGCAATAACAAAGATTCACAATAATCCAAAAGCTGATTTTAGCCGGTATTTCTAACTGCATATAACGATATTTTAACAAATAAGAGATCAACAATTTTAGTTCTGTCTCATCAGGGTTTCTCAAATTTCCTCACTGATCGGACTATAAAGGCTGCAACATACATGCCACAGAAACGGGCAGTCCGCACGACACTCAATCTAAACTCCCATGACATGCCGCCGGTAGCGGTCACAGCGACACTGTGTGTGGAAGGCTTAAACACGTTAAAATTTTAATTCTTCCCTATCCGGTTGTGATCCTTAAGTCCTGTGGTCCAGAGCCACAGCTTTTTCCTGAGCTGATCGCCATTTTAGCGTCTACAAATTTGTCTTTTTATAGCTAAGTTCGTTGTTTAAAGTATGTTTTTGATTTTTGTTTTTTAATTTAATTTTATTGTTTTTTATGTCCTTGTGATTTGTATTGGTGCTAAATAAATGTTTTATTTATCTATATATCTATCTATCTGTTGCGGCTCCACATAGGGCCTCAACTCACTTGTCTCTCAAGATGGACTCGAAAGACGCTCGCTTGCAAGCGTTGAGAACCGGTTATGAACATGACGAGGTCAGGTAGAGTGGGTGACACGAGTCTCTAATGTTGACCACTTGTGACTAATCTTGCCGCTTGCCACTAATGTTAGCATTTGTGCCGAATGTTACAATTTGTGCTTAATATTACCCCTAATGTTACAATTTTTGCTTAATATTACCCCTAATGTTACCACTTTTCCCTAATGTTACCGCATATCAGTAATGTCATTGGCTTATACCTTAACTGAATCTGAAAAACTTTTGTCAAAAAACATAGTATGTATCAGTGAGAGAATTTTATATTTTATTTTATTCATTAGATACATTCATTTAAACCTATGTTTATTGAGGGAAGTTGATCAGTTTCATGAGTAGAACATATCCTTAAAATATTTATTCTTAATTTTAAATCAAAGGTCTTGTCCCTAATATTACCATTTATCCCTAATATTACCATTTTTCCCTAATGTTACCATTTGTCCCTAATGTTACCAATTTGCCTAATGTTACTACTTGTTCCTAACGTTACTTAAACGTAAATGTATCTCTAATTATTATTGATTTTGACAAGATATAATGACGAAGATAATACAGTATTTTGACCTGTTCATCAATAGTTGTTCAAATTCACGACCAAAACTTATCTTTACAATATTCAACCTAGAATTTGCCACTCACCTATCCGCTTGTGATCCTTGAAGTCCTGCTGTGGCTCCACATAGGGCCTCAACTCATCGTCCTCATAGCCCGTGTTCATCCACTTGTCCCTCATAATGGACTCGAGCGAGACTCGCTTGTAAGCGTTGAGGACCGGGTATGAACATGACGAGCTCAGACCAAGTGGATGACTACTTGTCTCCTTAATATTATCATCTGCCCTAATATTATCATCTGCCCTAATATTATCATTTGTCCCTAATCTTACCATTTGTTCTTAATATTATCATTTGTCCCTAATACTACCATTTGTCCCTAATGTTACCATTTGTCCTGAATTTTACCATTTGTCCTTAATATTACCATTTGTCCTTAATATTACAATTTGTCCCTAATGTTACCATTCGTCCCTAAAGTTACCATTTTACCTAATGTTATTATTTGTTCCTAATCTTACTTAAACGTAAATGTATATCTAAGTATTGTCGATTTTTGAAACTGAATAGAATTTGCCACTCACCTATCCGCTTGTGATCCTTGAAGTCCTGCTGTGGCTCCACATAGGGCCTCAACTCATCGTCCTCATAGCCCGTGTTCATCCACTTGTCCCTCATAATGGACTCGAGCGAGGCTCGCTTCGCCGGGTTCAGGACTAGGAACTTCTTCAGTAGGTTCTCACAGTCCGTTGACATGTAGAACGGTATTCTGGAAAAAAAATGTGTGTTTTGATGTTAGGTTTCTCGTACATAGGTGTATTAAAGGACCGTGAATATTGCGCATCTTCTTCTGTCGAGTGGGTATCGAGTCTATCGACCCGATGAACCCTGGTGTCAGAGTTTTAAACCGCCTAGTAGCACAACTATCAGGCCTCTGACATGGTTTGAGTAACGACCACTATCAAAGACAGCGACCGGGACCGACGGCTTAACGTGCCCTCCGAAGCACGAAATCTTTTTCTTTTTCGGACAATCTGGTGATTTAGCCTGCAATGTCCTAACCAAACTGGGGAAAAATTCACAAAATGATAAATTCTCAAATATCAACTTTGTGTATCCCCTCTAGGAATCGAACCCAGGACCTCCGGATCAGGAATCCATGGCACTAACCACTAGACCACGGAGGCATTGCGCATCGACTGATACGTAGAGCGTAAAATACCACTGTATCTTTCCAAAAGTCTATCTGACTAGTGTTACAACAATAATGGTTTAAATTGTTTCCATTTTTAAGATGAACGCCATCTAGTATCGAGTAGCGGAACTATAAAATGTAGCACCATATTTTTACAAAAGTTGGCCATTTCATTATTTCGAACAAACGTTCAGCTTGTACCATGAAACACGCAAAGCCGGATTCTAGTGATACTTTTGTTTGACAAAGCGACTGTCGCTTGATAACGCGAGCTATCTTAGTTCAGGTGAAGTTTAAATTACCTGTATTTCCCGCAAAGCACGCGTTCCCTCAAATCCATCAATGTAGAACCGTCATAGGGCAATGACCCCGACACCAGCGTGTATAGAATTACACTAAACGACAACACGCCTAACTTATACCATAAACACACAGCGACACTTTTTAGCGACAGTTTTCCTTGACAAAGTGACTGTCGCATTATATCGAGAGGTATCTTAGTATAGGTAGAGAATAAATTACCTGTATTTCCCGCGAAGCACGCGTTCCCTCAATTCCCTCAATGTAGAACCGTCGAAGGGCAATGACAATGGCTTGAATAGAATTACACTAAGCGACAACACGCTTAACTTATACCATGAAACACACAGCGACACTTTTAAGCGACAGTTTTCCTTGACAAAGTGACTGTCGCTTTATATCGAGAGGTATCTTAGTACAGGTGAAGTTTAAATTACCTGTATTTGCCACGAAGGACGCGTTCTCTCAATTCCCTCAATGTAGAACCGTCGAAGGGCAATGACCCCGACACCAGCGTGTATAGGATCACACCAAGCGACCACACGTCCACTTCTGGTCCGTCATATTTCTTGCCTGGAACAGTAAACATAGGATAATTAACACTGGCTCTTATGTTACATATGGCTATTGTATTGAGCTAGAATAAAAACATAATTATGTCCGTTGCAGAGAGTAACTTAAACTGTTTTTACATCAGAATAGAACTCACGACCACGGGATCGCAAGCCCAATGCTCACACCGTTGGGGGGCATTGAGTCAGTGTCATGTGCAAAAACCATTACATAAATTCGGTGCTAGATACGAAAGACTTATATTAGACATAGTAGAATTTTGCTTTAGTGAACGAAATTGATACTAGCGCCATCTAGTGTTGAGTAGCAGAACTACAGAAAAGTGTAATAAGAAAACTACAGAAAAGTGCACACGGCACACTGTTCATCGCGTAGGGATAGGGAATATATTGCCTATGGTTTTATTGTTTTTTTTTCGTGCTTCGGAAGGCACGTTAAGCCGTTGGTCCCGGTTAATATCGTTTAATACCGTAGATATTAGTCGTTAAGCCATATCAGAGGCCAGTGCTAAGCATTGGCGGTTTGAAAACTCTGGCCTAATCTAGGAATGGGTCTGGTTACCCTTCTGGGTTGCGGAGGTCAGATGGCAGTCGCTCTGTGTAAAAACCAGTACCCTCGTTCAATCCCCTATATTAGGAAGCCGACCCCGTGGGATACGGGATAAGGCTAGGGATATGATGGTTTTATTGTTTGACGCATAGACAATCACGCTCAGTCCGCCAGATTCTCGAAATAGTGTGAGAACCGCGAAAGTATTTTGTTTTTTGCTGTAATCACGGTACCTTCAAACAATTCAGGCGCAGCGTATGGCGGGCCGCCGCAGAAGACGTATCAAGTTTGGCGCTCGGAGAGAGTTCATTCGAGATACCGAAGTACAATGTTTCTTAATTAATTTCCTTATTAGTTCCTTAATAAATGACGACCCGCTCAGCCTAGTTGGCAGTGGCCCCGGGTTCGCTCCCGGCCGGGCACACATCAAACGTGCGGGAATCGAATGATGAATTTAAATGTCTGTTTCTGTGTCTTTGTGGGTTTTTATGTGTATGTCCATGGCACCCCGATACAGGGAATACTAATGGGGGCTGTGAGTGTAATCGTGTGTATGTGTTTTTTTTTCTAATCGCACCATGAACCCTCAGCGACAGTTTCTAGCGACACTATTCCTTGAAAGAGCGACCATCGTCCACTTTCGCACAGTATCTCAGTAGGGGCACCTTATTTATATTCAATGATATTTTCTCTAGAGTGAACTCATTTAAGAAACGGAAGTACCATGTTCCTTAATCAATCCCAATCGCACCCTTGACTATAAAACCCTCAGCGACAGTTTCTTGCGACACTATTCCTTGAAAGAGCGACCATCTTTTGCTATCGCGAAGTATCTTAGTAGAGGGTAAGGTACCTCTCTTGTTCAATGATATTTACCACCTTACCTTGGAATAGTTCAGGCGCGGCGTAGGGCGGGCTGCCGCAGAAGGTATCAAGCTTGGCGCCCGGAGTGAACTCGTTTGAGAAACCGAAGTCAGCTATCTTTATGTTCATCTCGCCGTCCAATAGTAGATTCTCCGCCTGGAATTAGATATTGGACATTATAATTTTTAATGAACCAGGTACATTATAAAAATGAAGGCATTACGTTTAGGAATATCTCGGGGCAGGCAGACCATCAATGGTGTAAAAAGCAGTTTTTCGAGGAGCATTATAGATAGAATTATATATTTGCGTATATTATGCTTATTTGTGTATACAAACATATATGCTATAAACGCTATTGTTAATGATAACACGACTGACTTGGCCTCGCATTAGCTCTTAACACTTTTTACTAGACATAGCAGAAACATTACCTAGAATGTTTATATTAGATTCACTTATCTACATCTTAAACTTTTGCTATTCAGCTATAAGACCCTCTGATGAGTGTCGAAGAACACGAAATGCATCGATTCTTTGTTGACCAGACGCCTGAGAAGGCAGCCACTGTTTCGTCTTCATTTCTACTCTTCAAATAAGCGAACTTATTTATTTATTTTCATATTTATGAATAGTTTACCTTCAGATCCTTGTGTATGATCCGCTACTGATGGCAGTATTGTACACCCAACACTATATGGTGTACTATGATACCTCAGCGACAGTTTTTAGCCACACTATTGCTCGACAGATCGATAATCGCCCGCTATCGCGAACTATCTCAGTGGAGGCACCATACATATATGATGCACTGAGTTCAGATGTAGATGAATTTCATCCTCCACGACCACAAATTATCAGTTTCAGTCCAGCATTTACCTTGAGATCCCTGTGTATGATCCGCTTCTGATGGCAGTATTGTACAGCCGACACTATTTGCCGGAATTTAGCGCGAGCCTCCTTCTCCTTCATTCGCCCGTGTAATACTAGGTAGTCAAACACCTGAAACAGGAATAATAAATTTTAAGGGTTGTCTAGAAGACATCGCTGATAGCAATAAGACCGCCTTTGCGTACATTTATCTTGTATCTTATGTATTTTTTATACGCAATAAAAAAAAAAAAGCACGATCACACTCACAGCCCCCACTAGGATTCCCTGTAACTAACCGTTCATCTGTTTAGGCGTGAAAGAGCAACCAACAGATAGACAGAGTTACATTCTCATTTATTATTTAAGTTTGGAATTATTGATAGATGTTGTAAAATGAGTTATTTTCCCAAAGTAAAAAGTATCCTATGTCTGTCTCTAGGTTACCATTCATCACCGTTCCAAATTTCATCAAAATCCGTTCATACGTTTAGGCGTGAAAGAGCAACAAACAGACAGGCAGAGTTACGTTGAGTATGGAAGTATTAATAGGTGTCGCAATTCTTTTTACTCATATAAATATTGAATGTACAGACACGCCAGATTTACTGTTTTACCATATGTATAGATTTCATCGAAATCTGTCCAGCCGTTTGGTCATAACAGACTTATAACATAAATACTTACACAAATTCATGAAAGCGATAATAGATGGCGCTACAGGAATTTAAAACGCGGTAACGAAATTATCACGGCTAAAATATATAAAATCAAGGAGGGCCTTCAACTTTCAGATTAAAAGCATGCATGAATGTAGTTCTTTTTCCAATAAGGGACAGAATTTTATCTATCTATTTTAGGACGAAGCGGACTCGCACGGTGAATCCGGGACCGTACGACCATTTTATCTCAAAGAAAAATCTAAAAAAGGTCATGTCTGATATAAAAAAAGCTCCGTTTTTGTTATGAAAATGGACGTATAAAGAATGGCCTATCGGGTATATTGATACCGAAAATAACTCTGTTTTTTTGTATCTTCTTCTTCTGTCGAGTGGGTATCGAGTTTATGGACCCGATGAACCCTGGTGTCAGAGTTTTTAAACCGCCTAGTAGCATAACTATCAGGCCTCTGACATGGTTTTGTGTAACGGCCACTATCAAAGACAGCGACCGGGACCGACGGCTTAACGTGCCCTCCGAAGCACGAAATCTTTTTCTTTTCGGACAATCAGGTGATTCAGCCTGCAATGTCCTAACCAAACTGGGGAAAATTCACAAAGTGATAAATTCTCAAATATCAACTTTGTGTCCCCGGGAATCGAACCCAGGACCTCCGGATCGGGAGTCCATGGCACTAGCCACTAGACCACGGAGGCAGTTACTTATACTATACTGAAAATCAGTGTTGCTTTCTGTGGGCTATAATACACTGAGCTTTGACCCTCTGCATCACTTCAGCACACATTTAACAGAATGTAGGCACTAGTTGATTTTTTTTTTGTCGTGTCTCGTTTATTTTGCTCATCTTGTTCTTTTGGTGTTTATTTTTAGTTTCTTGTATGATGTTGCAATAAACTTTTATCTTTCTATATATATCAATCTTAGTTTTTATTTTTTATAGGAGGAGCCCGATGGTGTAGTGGATAGGGCCGCTGCCTCCTGAGCGGGAGGTCGTGGTTCGAATCCCACCGCGTACCAATGAGTTTTTCGGTTTTCGAATTTCATATGTACGTTTATTCGGCGCTTTTTCCGTGCTTCGGAAGGCACGTTAAGCCGTTGGTCCCGGCTAATATTGTTTAATACCGTAGATATTAGTCGTTAAGCCATATCAGAGGCCAGTGCTAAGCATTGGCGGCTTGAAAACTCTGACCTAATCTAGGATTGGGTCTGGTTTCCCTTCTGGGTTGCGGAGGTCAGATGGCAGTCGCTCTGTGTAAAAACCAGTACCCTCGTTCAATCTCCTAGATTAGGAAGCCGACCCCGTGAGATACGGGATAAGGCTAGGGAGATGATGAGTTTTTATTTTTTATATTCAATTTAATGACAGTCCTTAATATGCAGTGCCCTCAACAGGGCGTCATATGTGATACTATCTGTAATATTAGATCTTAAGACACCATGTGACAGCAAATAAATGAATTATGAATTATACTTTTTCAAAAATGTTACACATTGTGTTGTTATTTCTCGATGGATCTCTATACTTTACTATAAAGAAAACACTATTTACACTAGTTCCACTATATATTATTTATTAAAGCCTTCTGATGATGGTGTAACGAAACTGGTCTGTGGTGGTGTTTTCATAATAGTATATACTTTGTATGTGTTATACCAACCTCTCCTCCAGACGCGTATTCCATAACAAGATACAGGGTCTTTTCCGTTTCTATCACCTGGAACAGTTTCACTATGTTCGGGTGGTCCAGCATTTTCATTATCCGAACCTGAAACACAAAATTACATTTATTAAAAATATGGCATTCCTTCCATGCTGGACTGGGAGCGATAGAAAAACATAAAATGTGTCAGCTGCATCTCCTCCCGGGCAAGCTGTAAAAATCAGCATTCTTATTTAGACGATGGGCTGACAACCTGCCACTACAGCAATATACCATATACAGATCTATCTTAAACAACCCTCAACATTTGTCAGACATGGCGAAACGACCCCTGTTTGGGTCGCTGATGCTCTGTCTACCCTAATTAGGATACAGGTGTAATAGTATGTACAAATATGGCATTAAACTTGGCACCTGTTTCTATGATTTCCAGGCACAGGGGGTCATTTAGTAGCTAGTAGTTTTAATACGCTATTCTAAAACGCTACAACCCTAATAGTCTTTGAATATTAACACTACTCAGTTCGAAAAGAATCGAGGCATTTCTTTTTTCAGATAATATTGTATCTAATGAAAATATCATCTAATAAAACAAATAGTTCGGTCAAGAAAACCTTAGTTAATTTTTTGACTATGAACGAAATATTTATTGATTGCAAAAACTCCGTCCGTTAACGTCTAAACGTTAATATTCTTCATAAATCATGAACATACAATTCATGATTTACAGACCCGACTTGAAAGAATATAAAATATTCAAAATAAAACATCCATAAGCTACTTTGAACCATGGAGTGATATAATATACCAACGTATAATTTGTATTTGACTGGGAGCGAGAGATTCCTCCATGATGGACTGGGAGCGAAAGAAAAACAAAGAATGGACCAGTTGCATTTCCTCCCGGGTATGCTGTAAAACCAGCTAAGGGAACCGAGGGTTTCAGTATATTGCAATTTAGGCGCTGGGCTGTCAACTTGTCACTATAATAATATACCTACAAATCAATCTTAAATAACCCTCAAAACTTTGTCAGACGTGGCATAACGACCTTTGTTTAGATCGTTTACGCTCTGCCTACCCCATTAGGGATAAAGGCGTAATTATATGTATGTACAATTTGTACCCTAGTCAGAGATATCTCATCAAACTCGCGTTTATATTAACTTCATTACTGCTTCTCCGAGACTACGTTGCTGAGCTCGCTTCTAGACTAGACCAATAATGAGATTAACTCAAGCAGATTGAGTCAGCTTCAAGTAATCTGCGATGCAAGTTTCCAACTGCCTCCGTAGTCTATTGGTCAGAGCCATGGGCTTACGATACGGAGAGCCAAAATTCGATTCCCAGGGGGGAATACAAAGTTGATATATGTCAATTAATCACTTAATGAGGTTTTCCCCAGTTTGATTAGGACATTGCAAGCTGAATCAACTGATTGTCCGAAAAGAAAAAGGATTCCGTGCTTCGGAAGGCACGCCAAGCAAGTCGGTTTCAGTCACTGTCTTTGATAGTGGTCGTTACTGAAACCATGTCAGAGGCGTAATAGCTGCACTACAAGGCGGTTTGAAAACTCTGACACCAGGGTTAATCGGATCGTTCGACTCGAGAATCCACTCGCTAAGAAGAAGAAGTTTCCAACGTTTGCATAAGATTCAGGTTATCCTAAAGGTTTTAAGCAGTACCATAATACGACTTTATATTAATTGATATTGAATGTGCAAAGCCTGTCTCTGAGCTGATACGCGCTAAGCCATCCTTGTAATAATTTGAGCTTACTCCTAGAAAGATTAAGTTTGTCTTTTGTAGGTTAAATTTGCCTTTTAAAGAATAAGTCTTTTGTAAATTGAGTCATAGAGATTTGAGGTTTCCTACTGAAGATTGAGTTTAAGTTTACGTCTTATAGATTATGTCTGCTTTTAGAAGATTTTTGTCTCTTAAAGATTGTGTTTGCCTATTGAATAATGATTTTGCCTTTGGAAGATTGAGTTTGCCTATTCAAGATTAAGTTTGACTCTTTAAGATTAAGTTTACCTCTTGCATTAAGTTTGCCTTTTGAAGATTGATTTTGCCTATTGAAGATTGAGTTCGCCGTTAGAAGATAGACTATTTCACAGAACGATTTAGCGTATGATTGCGGTAACTTGAGTTCGTCAATTTCTCAAAAAAGAAGGAGCACTGAAGAAGAACGAGGATTGAATTCTTATCTCCTTGAAGAGTTTCTGTAGCGAGCCCGGGTTGAGCTGCGTCTTGTCAATGATCTTAATGGCGACTTCTTTTCCGTTGGGCACATGTTTCGCTAGCTTGACCTTTTAAGGAGCTTGAGTCTACGGTAAGACACTACAATAATATGAGCCCTATGAGTTTGTCTATTAAAGATTGAGATTGCCTATTAAAAATTGAGTTTGTCTATTGAAGATTGAGTTTGCCTATTGAAAATTGAGTTTGTCTCTCTAAGTGAGCTTGTCTCTCTAAGTGAGTTTGTCTCTCTAAGTGACCTTGTCTCTCTAAGTGAGTTTGACTATTGAAGATTGAGTCTGCCTATTGAAGATTAAGTTTGCCTCTGGAAGATTGAGTTTGCCTAATGAAGATTGAGTAAGCCTATTAAAGATTGAGTATGTCTCTATCAACTCACCTCCCTGAAGAGTTTCTGTAGCGAGCCCGGGTTGAGCTGTGTCTTGTCGATGATCTTGATGGCGACTTCCTTCCCGGTGGGCACATGTTTCGCTAGCTTGACCTTCGCGAAGTTGCCTTTGCCGATGGTCTTTAGGAGTTTGTACTTCCCTGGAACGCGGAAAAAACAGATAAGTAATTGAATCTACTACAACTTGCTTAGTTCCGTCGATGCGTGAGATTGCCAGTGCCATAACAGGCATCTTCTGGGTGAACTCGCTCCATCGTCGACTCTGTCACGGTCATCCCTGACCTAGTGTATAGAGTCAAGAGCAAACCCATTTTTATTTCTAATAAATAAAAAAAAACTACTTTGGTATCGAGATTATTTTTTTACGTAATGATATGAAATATTCTCGCGCAAAAACTGGAATCACAGACATTGGGTTGGACCTCTATAACTCCACAGCCAACGCCGTCAGAGTGGCGGAGTTCCGGTCCTCGAGAATTTAAATTGAGTTTGCCTCGAATCGAAAAGAAGAAGACAAACATAGGCAAACAATATTTAAGTGGGATTGAGCAGGATAAGCAGCCCGCATGAATCCAGAAAAATTGATGAAAGCAGTGTAGATCCCGGAGGATGGTGAAGATTTGCACCCTTTCTGCGCACAATGGCTGACATAAGCAAATGACAGTGACGCCAAGAGAAATAATACAAGCTTTTGTCCAGCAGTTTGACGACTTATAATAAGGAGGTTATGGATGAAAAACCAATGTGTTTTTCGGTTTTCGAATTTCATATGTATGTTTATTCGGCGCTTTTTCCGTGCTTCGGAAGGCACGTTAAGCCATTGGTCCCGGTTAAATTCGTTTAATACCGTAGATATTAGACGTTAAGCCTTGTCAGAGGCCAGTGGTAAGCATTGGCGGCTTGAAAACTCTGACCTAATCTAGGATTGGGTCTGGTTTCCCTTCTGGGTTGCGGAGGTCAGATGGCAGTCGCTCTGTGTAAAAAAACAGTACCCTCGTTCAATCCCCTAGGCGCCCTGTGAGATACGAGACAAGGCTAGGGAGATGATGACGTATACTGACCGATGTGCGGTTCTTCTGACGTCCGCGACCGTGACGAGACCCTTGTGCTGCCCCCGCCGGTGGTGCCACCTGTCCCTGCTGACGATTCTGACGCGCTCTGAAATAGAGAGATAAAACATAATTAGAAAAAGAAGAGAGTTTTATTCAAAGTTTTGATCGGCCCCTGAGCAGTTTGCTGCATTTTTTTAGCGACGCGAACGGTAAAGCGTCTTACTTTCATAAACATATATATATCCGCGAATATTTGCTACGAAAAGTTTTCTGAGGACATTAATCAAATGTCGAAAAAAGTTTCAACTCATACTTGCAAATATTTGCTACAGCGAGTTTTCGGACAATGTCCAAGATTTTAAAAATTCTGTGCTTCATATTCAGATCTCGTTATTAATGTTGGCCGAGTACACGTGCGGAAGTGGGAAAACATTGTAAATGAGAAAACAGAGAGGAAAAACATTGTTACTCAGAAAACAATGTGGAAAAACATTGTTTTAACTAAAAGTATAACGAATGCGAAGTAAATGCAACCTTAAACGTACGTTTCTAGGTATTATTTACCAAAGATAAACGCTAAACACGTTGTAACTTTAAGTTGTAACTAAAATGGGATCATCACGAAGAAATACGATTTAAGCAAACATTCTACAAGAGAATATTTGCCACTAATTCGTTAATTCTTATATGAAATTAGCTTCTAAAGTAGTGTCATTTTGAATGGGGTTTTCGCCTCGATGATAAATAATATCATGACAAAAACCCCGTTCAAAGCAACAAATAAAATATAGTTAAATAACCACGCAAATATCAAAACACATATTCTACTAGATATAAACAAGGAAAAGACAACATTTCAGTAATAATTCTACAGTAGCACTAGGACAAAGTTTTAAATGAATGTGGACTGGGGCGCTGGATTATCTATTACTTATCTTTTATATATATGTAACAGAAAGGGTATATATCTGCCTCTGTGGTCTAGTGGCTAGTGCCATGGACTCCTGATCCGGAGGTCCTGGGTTCGATTCCCAGGGGGGAAACACAAAGTTGATATTTGAGAATTTATCACTTTGTGAATTTTTCCCCAGTTTGGTTAGGACATTGCAGGCTGAATCACCTGATTGTCCGAAAAGAAAAAAAGATTTCGTGCTTCGGAGGGCACGTTAAGCCGTCGGTCCCGGTCGTTGTCTTTGATAGTGGTCGTTACTCAAACCGTGTCAGAGGCCTGATAGTTGTGCTACTAGGCGGTTTAAAAACTCTGACACCAGGGTTCATCGGGTCGATAGACTCGATACCCACTCGAAAGAAGAAGAAGAAGGTATATATCTACACAAAAGCATATGAACCAGCCCATGATTTCTCAAACGAAGACAGGTTGAAATACGAAATAAAAATTTTAACCTTCCATTCTAAACGCATAGCTGATAGCGCCTGAAGTATAGGAAGTTGTTTTTCTTTTTTCTTTTTTCGACCTATGTTCTTTTGGGAAACTTGTTCAGTTTCATGGGCTGGTTCATATCCTTTCGGGTGCATATACCCTTTCTGTTACACGTCGTATATCATAAGAGTTGGCTAGTCAACGAAACTGAACAACTATCACCAGAATCTTTTTTTCAGGTAATGAAAAAAGTTATTGCTTTTCCATACAAATTGTCTGCTCGAGGTGGTCATTTTGTATGGAAAAGCCAAAGTTATTTTTCACTTCCTGAAAGAATTTCCTATTAAAAGTAGTTCAGTGTCGTTGACTGAGCAACCTCTGTCAGTTCGTGAGACGCTGTCCCTTACGCCCGGTATTGACCTGTCAAAATATAATTGACGGCGTTAGTTCCTTTTTACACTACGTTCATTTGAAACCTTGTCCTAATGTATAACAGGACATTCAAGTACTCTTGTAGATAAGAACTACCAATCAACTATAGATAATCTTATACATTACAAATCGTTACTTCGCAGAATGTTCCTTTGTCGCAAAACGTCGCTTTCGCAATTCTCTTTCCTAATTCTTGTCCCTTAGGCTAATTTTCCCTTTTTTGATAGATTTAGTTCAAATAGTGGGCAAAAACGGTTATTTTGCGAAAGTGTCATTATACGAAAGTGAAATTTTGCGACCAAGGGACATTTACCTATAACTGTACCTATCAACTTGAGATAATCTTATACAATACAAGGTTACATAATTACATACCTTATGTGTGAAAGTGTATGGAACAATGGCACTTAATTACAGAGATGCCAATAGTTGTGCAAGTGTAATTGCGTTGAAATGCGTAAAAACATCATATCACATCGGATAGTACAACTGCCTCTATGTTGCAGTGTTTTGAGCCTTGGGTTTGCTATCGGGAGTTCGTGGACTCGATTCCCATGGAGGGAACACACAGTTGATATTTGTCAATTTATCACATAGTGAAATTTTCCCAAAAAATATAGCTACAAATCTATCGTAACGACCTTTGTTTAGGTCGTTTACGCTCTGCCTACCCCATTAGAGATAAAGACTGATTATGTGTGTGTTAATTAGGACAATGCAGGTGGATTTATCAAATTTTGTGTCAAAAAAGGTTGCCGTGCTTCGGGGGCACAAACCATGTCAGAGAGAGGCCTACTGGCCCACACGCTAACGAGAGGAAGACGTAAAATACGAACAAAAATTCGAATAATTGCAGTTACCATTTACATTTTAGGCTTTAATTTGTATTATATTTTTTCCATGCTGGCCTGGGAGCGAGACAAAAACATACGAATGTGCCAGCTGCATTTCCTCCCGGGCATGCTGTAAAATCCAGCTAAGGGACCCGAGGGTTTCAGTATGAATGCAATTTAAGTGTAGCCGACAACCTGTCACTACAGCAATATACCTACAAATCTATCTTAATTAACCCTCAAAACTTTTTTAGACGTGGTGGAACGACCTTCGTTTAAGTCGTTTACGCTCTGCCTATCCCATTAGTGACTATATGTATGTATGTATTAAAAACATTCGCCTGCTATTTCAATTTAAATGAACCAGAATGCTCTCATACGAGAAACTCTGATATTACTAATACTCGATAACATCGGATCGCTTGTTTGTTCATGAAATTGAAAATTCACGGTAAGCCCGATTCCGCTTCGGCTGAATTTCGCACACAGATCTAAATTGGAAGTAGACCACGCAACACCAAACGTGATCTAGAAAACTTGTGCAATGAACAGCGGAAACAAACGGTCATCCAATCTGGCAGGTTCTTAGAGAAAGTAACTTAAGAAATATCTTATTTTTGATTATTTTTAGTTTAGCCGGAGTCAAATCTTCGATAATCGGTACGGTAGACTACCCGTGACTTTAGAGTGAGTAACAGCTCCGAAATATAAAAAAATATGTAGTCTTGATAATTAAACCGCTCCAAATAATAAATTAGAGCCGACGATTTTTGTACAAGCAGTAAATAACAATAAAAAATTATGATTGTCGCAGTCTTTGTACACGCAAAGTAGTTTGACTTGAGGTATCTACTGTTATCTAGATCTGCGATTTCACTTGAATCCAACGATTAGAAGCAGTGGATGTGCAAACCGTTCGCAAACATTTACCAAATGATTAATTATTCTGTTTATGTAAGTTCTACCATGCTGGACTGGGACCGATAGAAATACATAGAATGTTCTAGCTGCCCTTCCTCTCAGGCATGCTGTAGAAGTCAGCAATACGGATTCGAGGGTCGCAGTGTATTGTAATTTAGGCGATAGGCTGACAACCTGTCACTATAGCGATACAAATTACAATCTAAAATTGCCCTCAATATTTGTCAGACGTGGCGTAAAAGTTTTTACTAAGCGTTTTACGCTCTGCCTACCCCGTAAGGGATAAAGGCGTGAATTTATGTATGTATGTAAATTTTGATGATACGTCCGTTAGGAGGTGGATGATGATTGTTTCCAATTTGAACTGTGGGTATAATTTAAATTTTATGAACTGCCTCCGTGGTTTATTCGTCTGAGATCTGAGCCATGAGCTCTCAAAAATTCGATCTTCACTAACAAAGAGCTAATATTTATCAATTTGATATTATATAATAAAATAGAAAATATTCCCCAGTCACATACATACATACATATAGTCACGCCTGTATCCCTGATAAGGTAGGCAGAGCGCAAACGACCCAAACAAAGGTCGCTCCGCCACGTCTGACAAAGTTTTGAGGGTTATTCAAGATAGATTTATTGGTATATATTGCTGTAGTAACAGGTTGTCAGCCCATCGCCTAAATTGCAATGCACTGTAACCCTCAGATCCCTTAGCTGATTTTACAGCATGCCCGGGACGAAATGCAGCTGGCACATTCTGAGTTTTTCTCTCGCTCCCAGACCAGCATGGAAGATCCCCAGTCACAACAATGTAGAACTTACATTGCAGGCTGAATCATTGCCGATTGCCTAAAAGGTTTCCGTGCTTCGGAGGGCACATTTAGCCGTCGAAATGGTATATTAGCTGTGCTATTAGATTAGGCGGGTTAATAAATCTGACATCGGAGATCATTCAGGTTGTTAGTCGACTGAAAAAAAATAGTAAAAAAGCGGATGTCATCAAGCCAATGTTCAGAAGCCATACAGCGGCACTTTACCCCCTTACGTCAGCAAGCCCCACTTTGACGTGACCTATATGGAGTGGGCGCTGCGCAGGGTTGGCAGAGAGCAACGTTATTGATGACTGCCTCCGTAGTCTAAGACTTTGGTTTTCGATATGGAGGTCATGAGTTCGATTCCCACGGGGAGACTATAAAGTAAGTAGGTAAAGGAGAAAAGCGGTTGCTATCAAGCCTCAGTCAATGCTCAGAAGCCACACAACGGCACTCTACCCCCTTACGTCAGCAAGCCCCACTTTGACGTGACCTATATGGAGTGGGCACTGGTCAGGGTTGGCAGAGAACAACTTTATTGATTTTATGTTCTACTTCCAATCCATACTGGACTGAAATCGACGAAAAATGCAGCTTGCAATGCAGAGTAGAGCAACTTCCTTATCGAGGTGGTTTTTGAGTCTACGCACAAGCACGACTCGATGAACCCTGGTGTCTTAGTTTGAAAAACAGAATAGAACACCAGTCTCAGCGGCCTCTGACATGGTTTGTATCAAGTAAAGACATTTACAATCTAATGTCACGTCTTATCCGCGTTTCGTTTCTTGCCATTTCACTTCTGTAGGTATGCTATAAGAAATTTATTTTTAGAGATAAGCAGTGCGTATTGTGTCTTTTTTTCTATGTATTCTGTCCTTTGTATATTTCTGTGTACAATAAACTGTAAAATTAAAATTGTCTTGTTTAGCCGCTAATGTCCAACTGCTGGGCAAAGGCTTCTGTCCGGTCTCTCCACGACTCTCTGCCCTGTCCACAATATATTATGGTAAAGAAAATACCTTCCATGCTGGACTGGGAGCGACAGAATAACGTAGAATGTGCCAGCTGCATCTCCTCCCGGGCATGCTGTAAAAACCAGCTAAGGGATTCGAGGGTATATTGTAATTTAGGCGATGGGCTGACAACCTGTCACTAAAGCAATATCCAGTTCTATCTTAAACAACCCTCAAAACTTGTCAGACGTGGCGGAACGACCTTTGTTTGGGTTGTTCACGCTCTGCCTACCCCATTAGGGATACAGGCGTGATAGTATGTATGTATGTATGTAAAATACCAAAAATTAGAACAAACTACGGTAAACAGATGTTCACTTACGAAGGAGCGCAACTATTTAATAAATTACCCTCCAATATAAAAAACTGTGACTCACTAATTGTGTTTAAGCGTAGACTAGCTCAACATGTAATAGATAAAGTATGATGTGGTTATTGTTGTGAGATATTTAGTAAGTATTACTATGTATTTACCCAGCAAATTATGTTTATTTAATTTTTCGATTGCAAACAATCGACAGTTTACTCGTAAGTTTAATTCTCGTGTAAGTGGCAATATTGTCTTTTATGAGAATAATAAAAATATCTTTAAACCTAAAATAATAACCTTCCCCACAACACACAAGGCAAACCTAGCAACGAAAAGTTACAACTACCCCAAAGTTATAGGTCCGAAAATAACTTGGAAGTAACGATAACATCAGTTATTCAAACCTTCGGCCACTACGACCTTCAACGCATGTAGCCATCTATATTTAAAAAACATAGAATGTTCTAGCTGGTTCTTTTCCAATGGACTGTAAAAATCAGCAGAGAAGACTAACGTTTCAGTTTATTGCCTCTGTGGTCTAGTGGTCAGAGCCATGGGCTTACGATCCGGAGGTCCTGGGTTCGATTTCCAGAAAAATATGATATTTGTCAAATTATCACTCTGTGAGGCTTTTTCGTTTGGTTAGGACATTGCAGGCTGAATCACCTGATTGACTGAAAAGAAAAAGGATTCCGTGCTTCGAAGGGCACGTTAAGCCGTTGGTAGTGATCTAAGGTGTGTCGGTTTCTGTCTTTGATAGTGGTCGTTACTCAAACCACGTCAGATGCCTAATAGCTGAGCTACTACGCGGTTTGAAAACTCTGACACCAGGGTTCATCGGGACGTTTGACTCGAGAATCCCCCTCGCTAAGTTAAGTTTATTGCAATTTGGGAAAACGAAATACAAACTAAAGTTTGGGCCTCTGGCGTAAAATATAGCGTCTTTTTTTATGACGTCAATGCTACTTTCTCTTAGGAAACAACAGTTCATCAATTCCTAGAAAAAAGACCTTGCGGTTTTCCGAAGTTGAAGGTTACTAACTTGAGCTTTAAATAACTTTTAGTATCGTTCGGTCTGGGCTATTTTTGGATCACTTACTTAGCTACAGGCTCTAGTTTATACGGTTGCTATTTGTGAGATGTATTTGAACCCGCAATACGGTGACATAAAGCTCAACTTTGGTTGAGGGCATGTATGGCCTTGTAAAGGTTAAAGTTTGTGATTCCCAATTATGAAAATTTGGTATTTAGTTCTCCCAAATTGCAATAAACTTCTTCTTAGCGAGGGGGATTCTCGAGTCAAACGACCCGAAGAACCCTGGTGTCAGAGTTTTTAAACCGCCTATTTCATAGTTTATAAAGTCTTCACACTGCTAAATTCAGACACGTAGCATTCGGCTACGCTGCCTACGGCGTAGTAAATCTTGTAGCTTTTAGAATGGATTCAGGTTTTGTTCGCTAATAAGCAGTCTTAAAACAAATACAAATCACTTTATTTCCGCAAATCACATTACAAAAGATAAAAACACACAATCAAGAATAACATAAGAAACAGGACAAGCAGGCTAGGGTAGATATTTATTATAAAAGTTGGATTAAGGTGTGGACACAGCTTGGCTGCTTTTAAGTCCATCCTACGTCAAGTGTACCGAAGAGGATAGAAATGAAATAGCACAGAACAACTTGAACGCCTATTTATATCCTAAAGCACTGACCAAAACAAACATGCTATCAAAAATTATCACGGAAGAATAACATGCCTCTAAAGGAAATGAAAAATCAAATATAAACACACGAACAAGGGTCAACGAACTCAACGTGTAAGCAAAAAGATGTCACAATAGAAATTCTCCGCTTTTTCTGTTCCTGGAACTGTCTAGGTGTTCCGGTAAATACAGTACGAGACAGGATATCGGTCCAAAGGGAAATATCCGGACAAATCCGGATTAGAAGATAAAAGGCAACAACCTAGAGGGAAATAGTATTTACTAACATTTCATTGAACCATTAAGTAAATATTTACTTTCATAATAAAGCTAACTAAAGCTAACTACTAGCTAAAGGTAACTACTTTAAAGTTTCATCGTATAAGTACAACATATAAATTCAAAATAATTTGTGATTACTTTAGAAGTAATTAATTAATTAATGCGAATAGAACCGAGCAGTTTTCCCAAGAGGCTAACCCAAAAACCCTAACCCATCTTTATTCCTTACGAGTACACTTCCTCGCTATATTTACAAATTGCGGAAGGAGTAAGAAGCAAAGGGCAGGAAATTGCCTCAGGGTGACACATCCTTCCAGCGGGGTTAAACAGTCAACGACCGGCTAGCCTTCAGCTTAGCCTACATCTAAGAGCATCTTTCAAGCTTCCATCTTGAATATTGGAAAAAGGGTTAAGTGCTTTATGAAGAGTTGAGTTTGCCACTTATAAAATCATAGCTTGGGGCATGTTCATAATGAAGTTAGGAGGTCTGAAAGTTGTATTACCTCGCCCATAAAATCATGCCTTCATATATTTCTTAAGGGTTAAGGAAAGCCGTTTTTAACGCATATGACAAAAGGTATTTAAGATACATGTAGTGTGTATTGTTGCAGCGAATGGTAATCAGCGTATTATCACTTAAATGTAATAGTAATATTATAAAGAGGAAAGACGTGAATGTTTTTCTCAAATTAATCTCAACAACAATAACTACTAAACCGATTTCAAAAACTCTTTCACCATGAAAATATTTTATTCTTACGAGAAAACTTATGAAGCCGCGGATGGAAATGCGATGCAAAAAGTTAGTTGTCAATCGACCCACAACACTCGGATTTATTGAATTGAAAATATCGTAACGATTTTGTTACGATACTATTACTTTAAGTGCTTACCCTTTTGGGGAGACTTAACTATACGTTTTGTATTGTATCTTCCCAAAAGGAACTTCCATGCTGGACTGGGAGCGAGACAAAAACATAGAATGCGCTAGCTGCATTTCCTCCTGGGCATGCTATAAAAGTCAGCTAAGGGATCCGAGGGTTTCAGTATATTGTAATTTAGGCTATGGGCTGACAACCTGTCACTACAGCAATATACCTACAAATCTAACTTAAATGACCCTCAAAGCTTTGTCAGACGTGGCGGGACGTCATTTGTTTTGGTCGTTTCCGCTCTGCCTACCCCATTAGGGATAAAGGCGTGACTATATTTATGTATGTAGTCTCACCAAAAGGGTAAGCACTTAAAGTCTTAGTATCGTAGCATAATCTTTAAAGAAACAGTGTTATCCTTTCTTATCCGTTAAACCTTAAATTTTGTGCTATCAACTGTTATTATATGTGTGTCAAGTTAGCAAAAAGAAGGTTTGATAAGACATTTTCCCGGGGTAAAAGATACAATACAAAAGAGTAAATACTAAAAGTTGTTAAATAAACAGTGTAATCCTTTCTTATCCGTTAAACAGACCAAAGCTAGCTAAGCAAAGGTTCTCGACCCCTCAATGTTGTGCAAACAACCTATTATCTGTGTCAACTCGGCGAAAATAATTTGTATAAGAAGGAACAAGTTCTTTTAAATAATGTACCTCCTTTCTGTCTATTATGACCTGATCAGCCTAATTCATTGTAGGCTCGTGCCACTAGGTGGGGGACGTAAGATATTATGAGAATGAATGAAAAAAAAATTACAAATTTTGAATGGCGGTGTCAATTGCTTTTGCGCTTTTGAACTAGGATATTTCGTCGTGGTATTAGCTTTCGAATGTTTAAAATAAGATACAGTATTCGAGCTAATTCATTACCTAACACAGCCCAACATTTCCTTTCATAAATATCAGTGTCGATTCACTTGTTAACTTTTCTTGTTTGACGCCATATTTTTGTACAAAAAATATCCTTCTCTACATACATACATGCATAAATCACGCCTTTATCCCTTACGGGGTAGGCAGAGCGTTTAACGCCTCGTAAAAGGCGCTTTCGCCACGTCTGACAAAAATTGAGGGCAATTTAAGATTGTAATATGTATTGCTATAGTGACAGGTTGTCAGCCCATCGCCTAAATTACAATACACTGTAACCCTAGTCCCTTTTGCTCACTTCAACAGCATGTCCGGGAGGAAGGGCAGCTAGAACATTCTATGTTTTTCTATCTCTCCCAATCCTTCTCTATAATGATTAAAAACGAGAAATTTACCGTGGTTATACATTTGTGTATGATATCCGATATTTCAACGAAGTTTCATGCGTTATGATCACGGAGCGACTGAGGAACTTGCGGAACTTGCGAACGGCTATGGGTCATATATACACACACATATCGGTCTACCCTCTTTCGGTTGCGGTATATCCTTCTCATTTGTTTTTATTCCGCACTATTCGGGTCAAGAAGGCTTACATCCTGTTTATTGAGAAACTGGCAAGCGTGTCGTACAAACAGCAATATCCTTAAGTCAACCTTAGGAGCACATAAATAACCGATATTTACTTCCTGGGAAGTTGCTTTGAGTTTATAAAGAAGTTTCACTTTACATCAGAGGTTTGTTATTTCCATGTTGGATTGATATCAATAAAGGAACACAATAATCTACCAGTCGCTTCTCTTTCAAGGCATACCTATTTATTAGGCAATGGACTGACAACCTATCACTACAGCAGCGAAATATAAGTAGTTCTTATTGAAATTACCCTTAAACAATAGTATTATGGTTAGCTAGCATGCAGGATCCAAAACTTAACATAGTTTATTTTATAGAAAATTTTACCCCATGGTATTTCTCCATCTTCTCCAAGACTTTAGCGCGCCTCTTCTTCCAGATCTTCGTGAGGAAAACAGGCGTCAGCAGCGGCAGCATACGGTGTCTCATCGTTTGAGGATTTATCTTGCCGACTGTACTTTGCGGTGGGTACAGAAAACCTCGCGACGCAACGCGAGGTGGTATGCAAAGTCGTGGTAAAGTCAATTTTAGCTCCCGGACTATTATAGACTAGGAAACACGTTGGTGTTTATTTCAATGTCTAATAGTGGTTCGAATCAAAAGTCTAGTTTTTGCACTTCGCCCCGTCAGCCTAGATATAGCTAGTCACCGTTATATTATTCACTTCACTTTGTTAATTGCCTATTTGTTCGACGACTTCTTTTTCTGTAATGATCGAATTGATTTTTTTTTTTGTTCTTCACTACCTACCTCACAACGTTGACCAATATCAAGTGTTCTAGAGTTACTAATTAGTAAATACTAATAGATTTAGCGTCTAAGCAATGCATGACTTGGTTTTGCTTTTGTCGCATGTATGGCTTCAAAAGTTATCTCTGTAATATTGCCTTTTTTATAAATAAGTAATACAATGTAATCCTACAAATGTATTTAATATCTATAGTAATTTGATATTCTTAGTTCTCTTTACCGCAATATTAAACTTCTAACTAAATAACCAACTATGCAATTAACGAACTTAACTATGTATAAACTTCATACTTGGAACACTTTAAAGTGGCTCACTTTGAACTTTAATTTCACAGAACAAAACTAACTTCAACTTCAAATTTAGAATCAATATATTTAGTACAATGAAATAACAATGAGTATAATATTAAAATGTCGTGTTTACCGAAACAATACTTGAATAAAACTAAAGAATATTTTCATTAACAGTTCGTGATTCGTGATAAAATGGTCATTCACAGCATGAGTTGAATTGTTATCAGTTACGTCAGAAGCCATATGGCGGATTAAAACTCTGATTTAAGGGTCAATATGTTTCTTTTTTTGATTTGAAATGGGTGTGCTCTTGACTCTAGACACAAGGCCAGGGATGACCGTGACACAGTCGACGATGGAGCGAGCTCACCCAGAAGATGCCTGTTATGGCACTGACAATCTCACGCAAAAACGGAACACAGCAATGCGGCGCACAGCGGTGCGGTTGCGGAGCCTACCACCGCTTTATTGTGATCGTTCAGCCGGACTTATTCACAGGCAAGCCTGCGTTGTAGTTAAAGAATGCCATACGATAAATGCCTGCAATAGATTAGAATATAATAGAAAATATTTTTAATAACTCCATGAAAGAAATTGCCACCTAAACAATAATGCCACCTTTTGTACACATCTGTCTTGAGTTATTGCAATAATTTGATTATTCCATGCAGGACTGGGAGCGAAAGAAAAACAGAATTTGCCAGCTGCATTTTACTCTCGGGCATGCTGTAAAAACCAGCTAAAGGATCCGAAGTTTTCAGAATATTGCAATTTAGGCGAGGGGCTGGTAACCTGTCACACAGCAATATATCTTCAATCGTCTTTATTCTTAATGGGGTAGACAGAGCGTAAATGACCTAAACGACGGTCGTTCCGCCACATCTGACAAAGTTGTGAGGGTTATTTAAGCTAGATTTGTAGGTATATTGCTGTAGGGACAGGTTGTCAGCCCATCGCCCAAATTGCAATATACTGCAACACTCGGATCCCTTAGCTGATTTTTACGGCATGCCCGGGAGGAAATGCAGTTGGCACATTCCATGTTTTTCTCTCGCTCCCAGGCCAGCACGGAATCATCCAAATACAATCCGAATTATAAAGGCTATGCCAAAAGAGACGCAAACCAACTAAGGGCCTTGTGAACAAACGCTGACTCACAAGTTATAATTGTTATTCTTATTATTCTTTTTGCGATAGTTCACACATAAAACACACATCACGACACATTCCTTCACGACAACAACACACAGCACTGGCACACGACTAGTACGCACACGTAGTTTACGTAACAATAACAATACAATATTTAAATCAACACGGCTTATTGCAACAACTAAACTAGCGAGACTGTTCAGATGAATCACACATCGAATGACACTGGTACAGTCTATTACATACATATTATCACGCCTTTATCCTTATTGGGGTAGGCAGAGGCTAAACGACCTAAACAAAGGTGGTTACTATCGAGACTGTTCAGATGAATCCCACGTCGAATGACACTGGTACAGTCTATTACATACATATAATCACGCCTTTAGCCCTAATGGGGTAGGCAAAGCGTAAACTGCCTAAACAAAGGTCGTTCCGCCACGTCTGACAAAGTTTTAAGGGTTATTTCAGATAGATTTGTAGGTATATTGCCTGGAAGATATTGCTACGTTAGCAATAAGGCTGCCAATTGTACTACTTTTCTTTTTAGTTTTTGGGCAATAAAGTATACTGTATTGTATTGTGTATTGATGTAGTGAGGTTGCCAGCCCATCGCCTAAATTACAATATACTAAAACCCTCGGAGCCCTGGTTTTTTTAGCACGCCCAAGAGAAGATACAGTTGGCACATTGTAATGTGGCTGTTCGAGGAAATCGTCTTTCATGGTAGTAGTCGTTTGAATAAAATGGCCGATCGATGAATTGGACTTTCAGGGAAGTAAGTGGTCGTTCGTAGGAAATGTACGTTCGGTGCCGGATTGAATGAATTTATTCATCCGTGCGAGAGAAAAACACAGAATGTGCCAGCTGTATTTCCTCCCGAGAATGCAATTAAAACCAGCCAAGAAATCCGAGGGTTTCAGTATATTGCAATTTAAGCGACGGGCTGGTAACCTGAAATTACAGTATACCTTCAAATCTATCATAAACAACCCTCAAAACTTTGTCAGACATTGCGGATCGATCTTTATTTTGGTCTTTCACGCTCTGCCTGCCCCATTAGGGATAAAGGCGTGATTATATGTATATCTGTATGGATTAGTGCACTAGAGTGTAAATCCACTTGTTGCCGATTGTATTATGATGACGTCATTAAAAGTGCGAGTGCATAAATCATAATATGGCTCTTTGTTTTCATGTGGAATATTGCTATAGTTAAAAATAGAGTACATAAACGTAAAATTAGTATTTAAGGACATGACAGTAAGGAAATAAACAACATAAACTGCCTCTGCGGTCTAGTGGTCAGAGCCTTAGGCTTACGATCCGGAGGTCCTGGTCCTGGGTTCGATTCCCGGGGGTGGGGGGACAAAGTTGATGTTTATCAATTTATCGCTATGCAAGGTTTTCCCCAGTTTGGTTAGGACATTGCAGGCTGAATCACCTGATTGTCCGAAAATAAAGAGGGTTCCGTGCTTCGGAGGGTACATTAAGCCGTCAGTCCCGGTCGTTGTGGTCACTCAAACCACGTCAGAGGCCTAATATCTGTACTACTAGGCGGTTTAGAAACTCTGACACCACGGTTCATCGGGTCGTTTGACTCGAGAATCCAATCGCTAAGAAGAAGAAGAACAGAATAAAATTATATAATAGCGACCCGCCCCGGCTTCGCACGGAAATCATCAGTGTTTCTCTACTATATTATGCATGTATTATACATATAAACCTTCCTCTTGAATCACTCTATCCATTTAAAGAAACCGCATCAAAATCCGTTGCGTAGTTTAAAAGATCTAAGCATACATAGGGATATAGGGACAGAGAAAGCGACTTTGTTTTATACTACGTAGTGAAAATATACAATGAAAGTATTGTTTCCGTAAGAGCTAAGAGAAAAAAATAACTAAAAATGTAGTTACTAAGATATATTCTGTTAGTACATCTCCCTAGCCTTATCTCGTATCTTACGGGGCGGCTACCTAATCCAGGGGATTGAACGAGGGTACTGGTTTTTACACAGAGCGACTGCCATCTGACCTTCGCAGAACCCAGAAGGGAAACCAGACCCAATCCTAGATTAGGTCACAGTTTTCAAGCCGCCAATGTTTAGCATTGGCCTCTGACATGGCTTAACGACTAATATCTACGTATTAAACGATATTAACCGGGACCAACGGCTTAACGTGCCTTCCAGAGCACGGAAAAAGCGCCGAATAAACGTACATATGAAATTCGAAAACCGAAAAACACTTTATTACGTGGTGGGATTCGAACCACGACCTCCCGCTCAGGAGGCAGCGGCCCTATCCACTACACCATCGGGCCCTTTTGACACCATCGGGCTCTTTTTCTGTTAGATGTTTAGATATATTCTGTTAGTACCTGACCAAATATAGTACCTATACCCATTATGAAATCAACCATAGTTTCGCTGACGTCATTTCGGGCAAGGGCTAGTAAATACTAAATAAGTACAGTCGTCATCAAAAGAAGTATATTAATTGAAGAACTTCTAACTATCTTTGTTTAAGAGACCTCTGGCCCATTTAGTGACACGGTTAGTGATAAGGTTAGAGAATAACATGTTTGGGAATATTACGTAGTACTGAGTATTTGCTTCCATGCATGGCAAAAGTTCTATAATTATTATGAGACCTTTTCTAGAGCCCTGGTTAGGTATTATTTTATGTCATACCTGTGAACACTGACAAAATCTGAATATATCCCAGAGCGTATATAAGCTTTTGTATGTTTTTTTCAATATGAAAGTTTGATTAATTTATTAATAGAAAGAAACCTATTTAAAACACGTATTAAATCCTGCCAAGTAGTCGCTTTTCAAATTAACTGAAACGCCGATAAATATTTCAGTAATTACGTCAAAAGCCGCTTCGTATCCGCCCAACCGATTACGGATTACATTCACAAAGGATTTTAATGAAATTACGGAATCCGTTTCCATCGTAATCCAATCTTTCCAAGTAGATTCCAACCACGTGTCTAATTATTGTCCAACCACGTGTCAAATTATTGGGCAACCAGGTGACAAGTTTTTAGTAGCCACAGATTCAAAGTGAATACCTACTCTTATTTTCGCATGAAAATTTGCAATAGCAAGAGAGAGGAATAGAGGGAAACATAAAACCAACTTCGGGCTATGAATCAATCTACCTCCTAGTGAACCACCGCGGGTAACGGCAACACAGGCACAGAATATATAATAGTACTAGCGTACAGAAGGCTCACTCCCTAAGAAACAGCAAGTTTAGGTATGATTAGACCTACACTTCCCAGCGCCGCTTGCCTGCAAGCTAAATTGTACCTTATGTCAGCGCGCGAACTGTGAACGTTGTTTGCGCGCCGCAGTTCAAGGACGTTGCCGCCGGCGATCGCAAAGGTTGTCACTTGCGAACTTTTTGAATCTTATTCATAAATGCGATTTTGATTTTAAACTAAGACATTATTATGTGTAACTAAGAAAACTACGAATCATTAAATTATTTAGCATAATAAATACACAACGAATCCATAACCTAGCCTTATTATGAATACGAATAAGTAGGTACAGTACCTTTTATACGGATTACTATAACTTTTAGCTTTGGTTTTATTATGAGATGCCATATTGCTTGTTGATTTTAGCAGCAAAATCACGAAAAAGAAATTGACGCAACGCGACTAGCGTGCGAACTGCGAGCCGCGTGGGGCAGCCCACTGACATTAGCCGCTCCAAGCGGCAGTTCGGCCGAACCTACCTAAACTTGCGAGTGAACCAGGCCTGACACAGGCTGGCCTGTGAATAAGTCCGGCTGAACGATCCCAACAAGCGGTGGTAAACTCCGCAAGGGGCCGCCTGCGACCCGACCACCCGACCACCGGAGTCCGGCGTCAAACAGCATGATGTGTTCCGTTGGTGCGTGAGATTGCCAGTGCCGTAACAGGCATCTTTTGGGTGTGCTCGCTACATCGTCGACTCTGTCACAGTCATCACTGACCTTAGTGTATAGAGTCAAGAGCAAACCCATGTCAAATAAAAAAAAGAAAATCAATACTTTACTCGTACTATGAAAAACAATCGGGTCAAATTTTGATGTTCCTTCGCATAAGGTTGTACTTGACATATCCGTACATAAATACCTACATCGACTTGGTAAGCTCGCTTTTATAAAAAATAATTTATTAATAGGGCATGCTGTAAAAAACAGCTAAGGGATCCGAGGGTTTTAGTATGTTGCCATTCAGGCGATGGGCTGACAACCTGTCACTACAGCAATATACCTACAAATCTTAAATAACCGTCAAAACTTTGTCAAACGTGGCGGAACGAACCTTTATTTAGGTCGTTAACGCTCGGCCTACCCCATTAGGGATAAAGGCGTGATTATATGTATGTATGTATGACAATCCACAAACTGAAACACAAACTATTCAATATTATAAAAAAAAACAGAAATATTCACAGAAGCAAAAGAAATATTCTATGAACAATTTTCATGCAACGATACGAAAACACGCTTCAATGAAATGAATTTATGAATTCTGAGTCAGATTGTAAATCCCTTTCATGTTCAGTGATTTTTACACGGCTTTCAAGATGTGTGTGCGTAGATGACTTGTTTTCGATATCACAATTTTTATAAATCAAATCTCAATGTCACAAAAGAATATGTTATATTTCTGAACACGCACAATAATATATTTTCAGCGTTTGTGAGCTCAACTATTTTTGACTTTTAATGATTATTATGTGGCTATATGGTCTTGTTGCTATTTCTACTATACAATGCCAAGTCTAAACTCGTGCATAAAAAAATAATACGTCGTAATAGATGATTAGTAAATCACAATTTTAGCAAATAAACAGTCAAGATTCTTCCATGCTGGACTGGGAGCGAGATGTACCAGCAGTATTTCCTCCCGGGCATGCTGTAAAAACCAGCTAAGGTATCCTAGGGTTTCATTACATAGCAATATAGGCGATGAGCTAGCAACCAGTCACTACAGCAATAACCTAAAAATCCATCTAAAATAACCCTCAAACTTTCGTCAGACGTGACGAAACGATCTTTGTTTAGGTCGTTTACGCTCTGCCTACCCCATTAGAAATAAAAACAGTCTGATTCTGATTCACGAAAGCCCCAGTCGTAATCGTAACGCGCCATCTATTAGCAAACATGTTTAGGTGTCTCACATTTATTTATATTATAATCGGTCGATTAATTTATCACAATTACTTGCACTTATAATCCCAAATTCACCGCACTATTCGATTTGCACTTTCTTTAACTAAATTGCGATGACAACCACCGTATATCACCAACAAAGACTGAAGGACACAGATAAATAAACGTAGATTCACCACACTACACTTTTTTATTATAATTTCGATTCTATAATATCGTTTATCCCTTGAGATCTACCAGGGTAGACTGAACGGTGCTATAGGTCGATAGGGTACCAGGGTACGAAGGTGCGAGGGTTGGCTAATAAAAGATTGTGTGAATCGAGGCAGTGGTGCATTTGCCGTGAAAAAGGCCATCAGGGCAGCCTGATTGAACACCTACCTACGTCATGTAGAAATAAAAAAAAATAGACGTTTTTAAGATATGTTTGCTTTAGATTCTAAATCTAGATAGATATGTGTAAATGGTATTCAAGGACACAGTACAAAACATTTAGGTACAAGGATCATAACACCCCTGAAAAGGCCACATGTCAACATGATTTACCAAACGACACTTATTTTTAATGATAGCCTTTGACGCAAAAGTGGCATAAAATCTTACACAAATACTTATTATTATTACCTAAGAAAAAAAATTTGCTACCATAAAAAGATCTGAAGAAGCTCTAAAAAAAAGGAAGGAATTTCCCAAATAGCTGATGTTAAATACAACAATGATTATTATAACAAAAGAAGGTAGCCCTCAAAGCATTCATTGACAAACAAACAAAATTAATTAAAACCAAAAATACAAAGCGAACTTTTTAAGGATTAAAAAAATCGTTTCTTCCATTTTATTCATTCAAAGACAAGCAAGAGAATGTAATAAAAAAAATGCTTCGAAACAGATAAAGCCAACAATGTTCGCAAAGAAAATAACTAACTATATCAATGATTCTTTCAAGAAACGGAAGATATTTTTTTACAAAATTCCGCACTTTAATTAATTATATTAGATAATTTATTCTGCGTCTGTGGCCTAGTGGTCAGAGCCATGAGCTTACGATCCGGAGGATGTTCGATTCCCTGTCCCAGGGGAGGTCAAAAACCCCGGGTTTGGTTAGGACATACCAGGCTGAATCACCTGATTGTCAGGAAACTAAAAGGATTCCGTTCTTCGGAGGGCACGTTAAGCCGTCGGTCCCGGTCTCTGTCTTTGATAGGGGTCGATACTCAAACCACGTCACAGGTCTAATAGCTGTGCTACTAGGCGGTTTGAAAACTCTGACACAAGGGTTCTTAGGGTCGTGATTCCACTCGCTAAGAAGAAGTTGGAGTGATTCAAAAATACGACTCCTGGTCTATTTGATATTATTCGTCTTAGATATTGATCGTTACACAAAACATGTAAATTGACCATTAGCTGTTCTAACAGGTGTTTTATAAACTCTGACACCAAGACTCATCGGGTCAAAAAGAGGCAATTAATAAGACCAACTTTTTTTTTATCCCATTGTCCTTGAGTTCTCGCGTCACTGAGAATCAATTTTAGACTCTTTGCCGACGCGACAGAGTTTATTTTCCAAGCCATTGGGTCTGAAGTAATTTAGGCATTGCCCCATTTCTTTTTTTTTCCAATAGTATTTATTTGGTACGTGGAGTTTGGGAAATGATGTTTTGATACTGTTGTTGGAACATTTGGAATTAAATTGGCAGTCATCACGGTAAAAAACATTATTTATGGCATGTTATAAAGACCTTAGAGTTTAATTATACCCAGTTGCCCAGTCAAACAAACTGAACAACTTTAGATTAGAGAAAAATAATTATTCTTAAAGAGAATCATTTCTTCTTCTTAGAGAGTGGATTCTCGAGTCAAACGGCCCGATGAACCCTGTTGTCAGAGTTTTCAAGCCGCCTAGTAGCACAGCCATTAGACCTCTGACGTGGTTTGAGTAACGACTACTATCAAAGACAGCGACCGGGACCGAGGGCTTAACGTGCCCTCCGAAGCACGGAATCCTTTTACTTTTCTGACAATCAAGTGATTCAGCCTGCAATGTCCTAACCAAACTGGGAAAACTTCAAAGATTCATAAATTGACAAATATCAACTTTGTGTCCCCCTCCCTGGGAATCGAACCCAGGACCTCCAAATCGTAGGCTCTGACCAGGAGTAGCTTCCGCATGCGATTTTCATACAATTTCCCATGCTCTTTAGTATGCGAATAACGATTCGAGTGATTCAAAAATAACGTCTCCAGGACCGACGCCGGCCGGACTTTTCGACGCACGGAATCTGGTGATATGGCAATTTATCGAATATGAATTTCGTGTTAGAATCAAACCAAACCTCCGAATAGGCAGCCTGCCTCCGATCACTAAACAATGGTAGCAGTTAAAAAGTTGGTAACTTTGTAAAAAGCTCGTCAAAATATTGTTACAGATGTTTGACCTGGAAATTCCAGCTATATTTTTCAAACTTTGAGGGTTGCTGCAAAGTTGGTGACGTGCCCGATTAGCTAGGGTTGTCAAATCATAAAACTTCCTAACATTGCTACGACCCAATGCTACGATTAGGTACTACGAGTGTAGGTCGTTAAATAATCATAAATATTTTTCCCGAGCGATGCCGGTTTAGAATAGCAACACCCCATAACTACCTGTGGGTGTCGTAAAAGGCGAGATAGGGAAAAGCGGCGGGAAAGGGCGGCAGCGTTTCCAGTGAATGGAAAATATCTACTGCGCTCACCAACCCGCCTGCCAAGCGTGGTGAGTATGGCATATTTCCCCAATTTTGGGGAGGCCCATGTCCAGCAGTGGACTGTTTTGGCTGATGATGATGATGAAATATTTTGGCGTTTCATACGTAGTTATTAAATTTTTGTGTCGTGGTCTAGTGGTTAGTGCCATGGACTCCCGATCCGGAGGTCCTGGGTTCGATTCCCAGGGGGGAAAACACAAAGTTGATATTTGAGAATAAATTACTTTGTGAATTTTTCCCCAGTTTGGTTAAGACATTGTAGGCTGAATCACCTGATTGTCCGAAAAGAAAAAGATTACGGCACGTTAAGCCGTCGGTCCCGGTCACTGTCTTTGATAGTGGTCGTTACTCAAACCATGTCAGAGGCCTGATAGTTTAAAAACTCTGACACCAAGGTTCATCGGGTCCATAGACTCGATACCCACTCGACAGAAGAATTAAAATTTTGTGATTTTTTGCACTAAATTATGTTACTGTGCTAAATTTATCAAGCATTTGTCACACTACTTTTGAAATACCCAAGGTACTACAATTCCAATTGCAAGTGCAGCAAGTAAATACGACATTTTCAAATAGGTATTTAAATGACTTCTTACTATGAATTACTTCCATAATGGACGAATGGGAGTGAGAGAAAAATAAAGAATGTGCAAGCTGCATTTCCTCGCGAGCATGCTGTAAAAACCAGCTAAGGGATCCGAGGGTTTCAGTATTTTGCAATTTAGGCAATGGGCTAACAACCTGTAAATACAGCAATATACGTACAAATCCATCTTAAATAAGCCTCAAAATTTTGTCAGACGTGGCGGAACGACTTTTGATTAGGTCGTTTACGCTCTGCCTATCCCATTACTGATAAAGGCGTGATTGTAGGTATGTATTAAAATTACACCGAAAAACATACCTAAATAATTTCTATCGGACTGCCATCCCTACTGTAATTATTAACTAGGTCAAAGTTAATTAATACTAACTTGACCAAGTATGTGATAAACTTTGTTTACGAGTACTTATTTCACTATAATGATAATATACACGACACCTAACATTAATATGTAGTTGTATTTACTTTCATAATACATACATATAATCACGCCACATACAATGGGGTAGGCAAAGCGTAAACGACCTAAACAAAGGTCGTTCCGCCACGTCTGACAAAGTATTTAGGGTTATTAAGAGTAGATTTGGAGGTATATTTCTGTAGTGACAGGTTGTCAGCCCATCGCCCAAGTTACAGTATACTGAAACCCTCGGATCCCTTAGCTGGTTTTTACAGCATGCCCGGGAGGAAATGCAGAATTGTATGTGTTTCTCTCGCTTCCACTCCATCATGGAAGTATAACCTAACCTAACCTACCTACTATTAATATGTAGTTAATAATTCAACTCTTTAACTATCATAACAAAGCGAAATTCGAGACCGTGTTTAACTTTATCTTTATGCATTGTAAGTGAATGATTATAATATTTATGCACAACTGTTGTATCTCTGTTTATTAATATTATATGTTTGTTTTGATTTATTCATCTTACCAAACCCCGAAGTACCTGTTTCTGCCAAAAACGCACTCCGTCAAGATGCTTACCTGTAAACAAAAACAAATTCTATTTATTTATTTAATTATCATCTCCCTAACCTCATCCCGGGTCTTACGGGGTCGGCTACCTAATCTAGGTGATTGAACGAGGGTACTCGTTCTTACACAAAGCAACTGACATCTGACCTCCGCAACCCAGAAAGGAAAACCAGACCCAATCCTAAATGAGGTCATAGTTTTAAAGCCGCCAATGCTTAGCACTGGCCTCTAACATCGCTCAACGACTATATCTACAGTATTAAACGATAGTTACCAGGACCAATTGCTTAGCGTGACTTCCGAAGCATGAAAAAAGCACCAAACAAACGAAACAAAATTCGAAAACCGAAAAAACATTGGTACGTGGTGGGATTCGAACCACGTCCTCGCGCTCAGGAGGCAGCGGCCCTATCAACTAATCTTTGAAAAAAGTATACACAAATGAAATACTATGTTGTAAATAGAAGTTGGAAATATTCCTCAGAGCTGTAATTTCGTAGCTATTCATTAGTCCCGCTACAAGCCGCTCTTCGCTTCGTAATTAAGAGTCCTTTCCTTCCACTTGTTATAAACAGATTTACTCCACAGCTATACAGGGTGAAACGGAAAGGGTATATGCACCCGTAGAGATGTGAATCGATCCAAGCAACTGAACAACTTTCCCTTAGGGACATAAGTCGAAAAAATTAAATTTTGCAATTTGTATGGGAGGACTATCTTTTTTTTCGATTTTCGAACTATGTTCCTTAGGGAAAGTTGTTAAGTTTCATGGGTAGATTTATATATTTTAGGGTGCATATACCCTTTCTATAACACCATGTATAGGGTATGAGTAAATAAACTAGTTAACTTTTATTCTTTGATTTTCTACTATATGGAAACATATTAGTTAGTTGAAAATAGTAGTGTAGTTTATATCATATGCTATTTATTTTCTCACTCTCGAAAGAAACACAAAGAGCAATAATCAAACAACAGTTACCTACTTATACATATATAATCACGCCTTTATCCCTTATGGGGTAGGCAGAGCGTAAACGACCTAAACAAAGGTCGTTCCGCCACGTCTGACAAAGTTTTGAGGGATGTTTAAGATATATTTGTAGGTATATTGCTGTAGTGACAGGTTGTAAGCCTATCGCCTAAATTGCAATATACAGAAACCCTTGGATCCCTTAGCTAGTTTTTACAGCATGCACGGTAGGAAGTGCAGGTGGCACATTCTATGTTTTTCTCTCGCTCTCAGTCCAGCATGGTAGTAACCTACTTATGCATTTATAATATTCGGATACTAAGTCATCATCATCATCATCATAGGCCTTTACGTCTACGTCAGACGATTTAAACAGTGACTTTGCTGCATCTTTTCTGATGGCTGTATAAGCCAATACGAGAGCGACAGATTCTGCCACACACAGGACAGGGAAACGTTGCGCTGATGTTATGATACTAAGTAAGGTCTAAGAAAAACCCTTTTATTGGAGACTAGCTTTCTGTAAGCGGTGTAACGTGCTGCTTAATAGGTTTTCCCGTAGGAACAATGCACTTTACCGCGGTAAAAAGTAGCCTATGTTACTCAAGGTGAACGCAGCTTTCTAATGGTGAAAGATTTTTTAAAATTGGTTCAGTAGTTTTTGAGTTTATTCGTTACAAACATACACACACACACACACACTCAAACATACAAAAATTTAAATCTTTCCTCAATATAATATTAGTATAGACAATAATAATAATAAATTCTTTATTTTCAGTCTAATAAATGTTTGACAAATTATAGTGTCCCAAGCCACCTTTTGAGCTAATAAAGCTTGTGTCATAGATATTGGGTTAAACCAATGTAAGAAAACGAGAAGTAGAAACAACCAGAATGTACACATGTAGATAAATGTACACTAGAAATATGGGTCAACTAGTACCAACAAATGTTGATCCTTCTAATATTAATCCCCGGCCTCTTCCAATCCTTGTACCCTTTACATTTCTCTACAAATATTACCCCGAAAGGGATTCGAGGGTTACAGTGTATTGTAATTTAGGCGATGGGCTAACAACCTGTCACTACAGCAACACAAATCATTACAATCTAAAATTTGCCCTCAATTTTTGTCAGACGTGGCGAAAGCGCCTGTTACGAGGCGTTTTACGCTCTGCCTACCCCGTAAGGGATAAAGGCGTGATTTTATGTATATGTACTTGCCGTGTCTCTGGATATCTCCAAGGCCTTTGACAGGGTCTGGCACGCTAGCCTTACTGGCAAGCTTCCCGCCTACGGGTTACCTGCTGGCCTTTGCAACTGGATTTCGGACTTCTTGAGCGAACGATCCATACAAGTGGTCTTAGAAGGCTGCTCCTCCGGACAACAGGCTACTGATGCCGGAGTTCCTCAGGGTTCTGTCCTGTCTGCAACCTTATTCCTGCTGCATATCAACGACATGTTTACACCCGATACCTTTGGGTACGCTGATGACAGCACGGTTGTTGACAGATATCTGTCCAGTGCAAGGGCCAACAGTGAAACAATCCAGTCTTGTCGGGAATCCATGGTGGATCGTCTGAACTCATCGCTAAGGGTGATATCCGAGTGGGGCGATGCCAATCTCGTCAAGTTCAACGCATCCAAAACCCAGGCGTGTCTATTCTCGACAAAACGGAGTCCTTTTAACCTGGCTCCAACTTTCCGGGATGTATCCGTACCGATTTCTGACCATCTTGAGCTTCTTGGTATGAGCCTTACGTCCGACTTGAACTTTGGACGTTACATTGAGTCTCTGGCCACAACAGCTGCCAAAAAACTTGGTATCCTCTCGAAGGTGAGGCGATACTTCACACCGGGACAGCTATTGCAGTTGTACACAGCTCAAGTCCGATCGTGTATGGAGTACTGCTGCCACCTTTGGGACGGTTCAGCTAAATACCAGCTGGCTGCCTTAGACTCAATCGAGAAACGCGCTAAGAAGCTCATTGGAGACTCAGCACTGGTTGAGGCAAAACTACAGAACCTTGAGCACCGTCGCAGAGTGGCGTGCATGTCGGTATTTTACAGGATACATTTCGGGGAGTGCGCGTTAGCACTTCATGACCTTATACCCCCCTCCCCTTTCCATCTCCGGAGCACGAGGCGTGGACAGGGGTTCCACCCTTATGTCGTGGATATACCACAAATTCGCACGAAGCGGTTCGCTTCCACATTCTTAATGCGAACGGCTAAGGAGTGGAACTCCCTGCCGGCGGATCTGTTTCCGGAACAATATAACCTGGGCCTTTTCAAGGCGAGAGTGAATAGGCACTACATAGGTGAGTATGTTTCAACATAGTCCGCATCGTCACTTTCCACCAGGTGAGATGGCGGACAAATGCTCGCCTATATATATAAAAAAAAAAAAAAAAAAAAAAATGTATATTACCCCGGAGTTTCATGATTACATTTTACAGTTAAGGGGTTCTATGAAAATCTTCCGTTAGGGCAATATATCTATCTTTTGTTTTAATTTGACACTTAGAGTGTTAGGTAATGCTTTTCTTTTCGTATTTATATCTTCCATGCTGGACTGGGACCAAGGGAAAACATAGAACGTGCCAACCGCTTTTCCTCCCGGGCATGCTGTAAAAACCAGCTAAGGGATCGGATGGTTTCTGTATATTGCAATTTAGGTGATGGGCTGACAACCTATCACTACAGCAAAATACCTACAAAAATATCGTAAATAACCTTCAAAACTTTGTCAGTCGTGGCGGAACGACCTTTATTTAGGTCGCTCTACCTACCCCATTAGCGATAAAGGCGTGATTGTAACTTAAAAACAGTGGCGGTTTTCCCCACTATTACGACAGTGTTGCCAGCTCGTAATTAGTCGTCATTAAAAGCAATTACGAAGGAAAGGTCATGCTGAAGTGGTTCTGAAAATTTCATGGCGCTTGCTATGTAATTTGGAAGTGCTCTTGATTTGTGCCAATTACTGACAACTCGTAGTTAGTTTCATGGGCTTGTTTTAATCATAGGTTATTAACTGCCTCCGCGATCTAGTGATCTGAGCCATGGGCTCTCGACTCGTCCCGGGTTCGATTCCCGGCGAGGACAATGACTTTGTGTTGTTGTTTCTAGTTTGGTAAGGACATTGCAGGCTGATCACCTGATTGTCCGAAAAGAAAGATGATCACTGCTGTCGGATGGGCATGTAAATAGTCAGTCCTACGCCCGATTTCTCTCTGGTCGTGTCAGTCAATCTGTCCCATCAGAATAATAGATTGAAGGAATAGAGAGTGCACCTGTGTAGCGCAAACACTTGGGCACTAAAACTAGTCCTGCCCAGTTGGCCGATCTCCGGGAGATTGACCGCCATCACCGAAAATCGGTTGGAGGTCTATTATTATTGTGAAGGTAATAGGATTGGCTCTGGTTTCCCTTTTGGGTTGCGGAGGTCAGTGGGCAGTCGCTCTGTGTAAAAACCAGTACCCGCGTTCAATCCCCTAGATTAGGCAGCCGACCCCGCGACGTGATATACGGGATAAGACTAGGGAAATGATGATTCTGATGGTTATACAAACCTCAAACCAAATAAGGGTTGCTCAGACTTTCACTGAGATTTTCTTTTAGGGCATCCCCAAACAAATTGTCTGATCGAGGTGGTAATTTAGTATGGAGAAGTAATTTTTTACTTCCATGCTGGACTGGGAGAGATAGAAAAACATAGAATGTTCCAGCTGCCCTTCCTCCCGGGCATGCTGTTGAAGTCAGCAAAAGGGACTCGAGGGTTACAGTGTATTGTAATTTAGGCGATGGGCTGACAACCTGTCACTATAGCAATACATATTACCTACAATCTAAAATTGCCCTCAATTTTTGTCAGACGTGGCGAAAGCGCTTTTTACGAGGCGTTAAACGCTCTGCCTACCCCGTAAGGGATAAAGGCGTGATTTATGTATGTATGTATTTTTTCCTGAACGAATTTCCTCGTGAAGGTTGTCCAGTTTTGTTGACTGAGCAACAGCTATAAGTTTTTGGATAGCTGTCCCTTACACCCTCTATATTCATGTCAATCAAGCTTCGTAGTACTTATTGGTGGCTGAAGCCAGCCAACCGTGAACAAAAGAGAGATTTGAGCGGTACGTAAAAGG
Organism: Scrobipalpa costella; assembly: GCA_949820665.1. Lineage (NCBI taxonomy): Eukaryota > Metazoa > Arthropoda > Insecta > Lepidoptera > Gelechiidae > Scrobipalpa > Scrobipalpa costella. The sequence continues at coordinate 9,744,237 of OX463319.1, read as the reverse complement.
ATCGCAGGATTTCTTTGAGTGAGCAATTGGGATACCGCTATGTGGGCCAAAGGGATTTGCTTCTATCGTACTTGACTTGACCTTTTCGTACTTGAACTGGCTCCGTGGTCTAGTGGTTAGAGCCATGGGCTTACGATCCGGAGTTCCTGGGTTTGATTCCCAAGGGGGAAACACAAAGTTGATATTTGTCAATTTATTGCTTTGTGAGGTTTTTTCCAGTTTGGTAAAGATATTGCAGGCTGAATCACCTGATTGTCCGAAAAAAAAAAAAGATAACGTGCTTCGGAGGGCACGTTAAGCCGTCGGTCCCGGTCGCTGTCTTTGATAGTGGTCGTTACTCAAACCATGTCAGAGGTCTATTAGCTGTGCTACTAGGCGGTCTGAAAACTCAACACCAGGGTTCATCGGGTCATTCGACTTGAGAATCCACTCGCTAAGAAGAAGACTTGACCTTTTGAGCTGGGATATCTAGAAATTGCCGACGAACAATGTTATTTTTATTTGTTTCTTTTTTAAAGTATTTTAGCGATCTAAGCTTTGGGCTAGCGATTAATAAGAAACTGCACTAGACCGGGACAATCGACAGACACACTTCGGGTTATCAAGTCGTAAAGTAAAAAAAAAAAACATGGGTAGTATGGGTACTACCCATGATATTTTTCTTTAATTGATTAGGTAGTCAAATATAGACCTAACCAGACCTAACTAAAAATTATATTTGTATACATTTCCCAAGTGTAGGTGACGATAATGAGTAAACCGCGTAATGCCAAAAAATATTTAAAAAAAAATCTTCCTCCAAACAATATATTCCACCCATAACATACAAGACTGGATGTTTCAATTTCACCCCTAGTATAAGTTTTAACATGCAAATACCAAAAAAATGTTAAAAAAACGTGAAAATGTAGAGAATCTTTATATTTCGCAGCCAGTCTATTTCTTCCATGCCGGCCTGGGAGCAAGAGAAAAACATAGAATGTGCCAGCTGCATTTCCTCCCGAGCATGCTGTAAAAACCAGCTAAGGGATCCGAGGGTTTCGGTATATTGTGAATAAACCAACCTGTCACCACAGCAATATACCTACAAATCTATCTTAAATAACCCTCAAATCTTTGTCAGACGTGGCGGAATGACCTTTGTTTAGGTCGTTTCCGCTCTGCCTACCCAATTAGGGATAAAGGCGTAATTATATGTATGTATGTATGTAGTCTATTTTGCACGATTGAAACCTTGCGTGCTTTAAATTGTAATGTTAAAGCAAGCGTATCTACAGACTACACCCACCAGCTGTACGATTAAGTTACAGCTAACAAGGAAAGCGAGTACAAAGCACATACAGCAATTGTGTGAATCCAGTTAACGTTTCCATTTCCAACTGCGTCAACTAGGGTATTCTCGCTGTACAGAAAGTTAGTTGTAACTTTGGAATATGTACCAGTATGGTTAAATTAATAGTTGAATCTTTAACTATTTTAACATACATACATATAATCACGCCCTTATCCCTAATGGGGTAGGCAAGTAACTATTTTAAAACATAAATATTAAATTAAGCTAGTAGTTAAATAGGTAGTATAAAAGTAAAATAATAATAATTCTGTAATAAACTGAGGGAAAACTCAAAATGATAAATTGACAAAATATGTCAAATTAGTGTTCCCTCATGGAAATCTAACCCACGACCTACGGATCGGGAGCCAATGTTCAGACCGCCAAGGCAGTTTTAGTCGCTGTTATAGTAATACGTTACCATGCTGGCCTGGGAAAGAGAGAAAAACATAAATGTGCCAGCTGCATTTCCGCCCGGGCATGCTGTAAAAATCAGCTAAGGTATCCGAGGCTTTCTGTATATTGCAATTTAGGCGATAGGCTGACAACCTGTCACTACAGTAATATACCTACAAATCTATCTTAAATAACCCTCAAAACTTTGTCAGAAGTGGCGGAATGACCTTTGTTTAAATCGTTAACGCTCTGCCCACCCCATTAGGGATAAAGACGTGATTATTTGTATGTAGTACGTTAACTGCCACCGTGGTCTAGTGGTCAGAGTCATGGGCTTACGATCCAGAGGTCATGGGTTCGATTCCAAGGGGGGAACACAAAATTGATACATATATACGATCACGCCTTTATCCCCAATGGGGTAGGCAGAGCATAAACGACCTAAACAATGGTCGTTACGCCACGTCTGACAATGTTTTGAGGGATTCGAGGGTAACAGTGTATTGTAATTTAGGCGTTGGGCTGACAACCCGCCACTACAGCAATATACATACAAATCTATCTAAATAACACAAAATTGATATTTGCCAATTTAGGACTTAGTGAGGTTTTCCCCAGTTGGTTAGGACATTGCAGGCTGAATCACCTGATTATCTGAAAAGTAAAAGGATTCCGTGCTTCGGAAGGCACATTAAGCCATCGGTCCCGGGCGCTGTCTTTGATAGTGTTCGTTACTCAAATCATGTTCTCCGACTCGAGAATCCACTAGCTAAGAAGAAGTAGGTACGTTACCGAACTAAATGTTCATGCTACGATCCGCTTGATAGCCACGGGTACAACTTAGTTATCGGTTGGTAAACTAAGTTATAGTTAACTAACCGGGAGTTAACAAGAACTCATGTGGTTTACACAGCTGTCTAACTTTGCAAAAAATAATAAAATAATAATAACATTCAGTCCAGCATACTGGGAGTGAGAGAAAAACATAGATAGTGCCAGCTTCATTTCCTCCCGGGCATGATGTAAAATCCAGCCAAGGGATCCGAGGGTTTCAGTTTATTGTAATTTAGGCGATGGGCTGACAACCTGTACCTTCAGCAACATACAAACAAATCTATCTTAAATAACCCTCAAAACTTTGTCAGACGTGGCGGAACGACCATTGTTTATATCGTTTACGCTCTGCCTACCCCATTAGGGATACGGATAGAGGCGTGATTATATGTGTAAAACTTTCTCAGACGTGGCGAAACGACCTTTCCTTAGGTTGTTTATGCTCTGCCTATCCCGTTTGGAACAAAGGCGTTATAGTATTTGTTTTTTATTATGACATTGAATAAGTCTTGACTGTTTGGAAATGTCCCAGTGTCAATTTGAGGCTCCAGGTAAGTTTAAAATTAAAGTATTTAATATTACTGCATTGATGACTCTGCCACACCCTTGCTTTAATTTAAACTGGAGGCAACAATATAAACCCCCTACCTAACGATGAAACGACACACCCAGAAACCGATATGGATTCCAGCTTTAAATATGATCATATTTTCTTCTAAAACCTCCCCTGAAACTCTATATTGCAAAACCTCAGCGCAAAATATTTCGTATCATTTTATTCCTTTTGTGTTTGTTCTATACAAACAAGTCTGGAATTTAATAACGTGCTAGCGGTGACGAGCTAGAAATTTCGCGTATTAAATATTTGAGACTAAAGATAAAATAGATCTGAAGTCCGGAGTTCGAGGATAATATTGGAATTTGTACTGTACTTCAGTATATTTTATTGAAATATATATTGAATAGTGTGTAAATATTGTATTGTAGCTTCCATGCTGGACTGGGAGCGACAGAATAACGTAGAATGTGCCAGCTGCATCTCCTCCCGGGCATGCTGTAAAAACCAGCTAAGGGATTCGAGGGTATATTGTAATTTCTTGGATGACAAGTTCTATCTTAAACAACCCTCAAAACTTGTCAGACGTGGCGGAACGACCTTTGTTTGGGTTGTGCACGCTCTGCCTACCCCATTTGGGATACATGCGTGATAGTATGTATGTATGTAAATATTGTCTAAGTATTATATGTAGTAATAATAATGCACTAACCCGTTCTCTGCTTGTTCAATTTCTATACCCAAAGGTCGCCTGGTAAAAAAGTCCTGGTGATGATATTCAGTTTCATTGACTGAGTAACCCCTATCAGTATGCGGGACGCTGTCCCTTACACCCGGTATACAAGCCAGTAATCTACAGAGTAAAGTTCAGTAATTTTCGGACGCAACGGTGGCTGGGTAGCGTTATTGAAGAACCTCCTTTAATCAGAACTCCACCGATAAGAACCGCTTTTACATCTATAGAAGCGTTTATTTACTCACTTTGTGGTAGGAATTTAATCTTGGCATGAAAACGTTCACTGAAATGAGGAATTTATTGGTTCTGATCTGTCTTACGCATTTCTAATTAAAGTTTAAGACTACCATCTTATTCAAAATTTTAAGATAATGACAGGAAAGATTTAAAGTTTAAGAACGGACTAGCCAAAGTTCATATCTTTATCAAAATATCTAGGTGTCGCTGACAGTTAACTAACCTAAATTGCTAACCTATGTAAAGGAAATGTCATAGAGTCATTAATAACAACACACTAGGAACACTCTTCGTTGCTTTACTGGGAGCGAGATAAAAACATAGAATATGCCAGCTGTATCTCCTCCCGGGCATGCTGTAAAACCCAGCTAAGGGATCTTAGGGTTTCAGTACATTGCAATTTAGGCGATGAGCTGACAACCTGTCACTACAGCAATATACCTAAAAATCTATCTTAAATAACACTCAAAACTTTGTTAGACGTGGCTTAACGACCTTAATTTCGGTTGTTTACGCTCTGCCTACCCCATTCGGGATAAAGGCGTGATTATATGCACTAGGAACCAAACCATTATTTAACGTAGTCTAATCCTGAATATTTTTCACCATGTCCTCTTCTAATCCCGTAAAATTCCGCTAAACGGTCCTGTGAAAAACAACGCGAGTTTTCCGGAAAAGCGGGACGAATCCCGCATAATTTCCCTGTGGGCCGTCCCGAGACAATCCCGGGACCGCGCTGGACGGGATTTATTTCAGCTGCGGTTCGGGATAAGTTACCACTTTACACTTTAGTATCAGGTCTTGTTATATTCGTGTTTTGGTAAAGCCGTGACTCCTGCACCACAGAATATATAATAGTACTACATACAGAATGGACATCACCTCCCCTCCCCAGTCCGACATACGTCACACGCCGCGCCGGATTGTGGGCCACATTGAGCGTACGCTTAGCGGGTATGGCGCGCGCATGTTTCCCAGTGTAACGGAAATAATAAAGTGTTGTGTTCCAAAGATGGTTAGGTACTGTTCCGTGTACGGATGTCTTTCTACCACAAGATATGACTCCAATAGGAACTTCTTGAGATTCCACAGTGATGAGAGACGGTAAGTAAATTCATACAAAATATGCAACCTAATCTATTCTAACTATTCAGTTACGTTAGTACGTTGGTTTACTCAAGAACCAGATTAATCAAGTGATGATTATGACCGGTATAACAAAATTTGTCAACCCTTATAACACGCACACAAACGCATGCCAAGTGCAACATGCCGTCTGACGATGTGTGACCGAAATGACATGGTAGTTAGGAGTGTCCGAGCTGTGCCTGCACTCAAACAAAACACGAAACATACCCCCGCGGGGCAGAGAGGGGAAGGGTTTTGAAACATTTCCCTTCCCCTCTCTACCCCGCGAGGGTATGTTTCGTGTTTTGTTTGAGGTTCTGTAATCTTTGAGAGCACAAGTCACGTCTTAAGACCTGACCCTCAATATTTGTGGTTGTGGCTTGAAATTTGATGGTATGCTTTCTACTTTCCTTTAACTTATTTCCTTTTGGCCACTTATTATTACAAATATACATACAATCACGCCTTTATCTCTAATGGGGTAGGCAAACCGTAAACGATATAAACAATGGTCGTTCCGCCACGTCTGACAAAGTTTTGAGGGTTATTTAAGATAGATTTGTTTGTATGTTGCTGAAGGGACCAGTTGTCAGCCCATCGCCTAAATTGCAATATACAGAAGACCTCGGATCCCTTAGCTGATTTTTATATCATGCCCGGGAGAAAGTGCAGCTCATAGGCAGGCTAGACTATACCAATAGGTATTGGCTACTGAGGTAGGTCGTCATTGTCATTCTTCTCAGTCGTAACACTCTTGGCAGAGTGGTCGTGGTCGTTATGGGTTGGTGGCACGCTTCACCAGTAGCCGCCATTCTTCCCTTATGGCTGCTTTTCTTGTGCACTCGTGAAGGGGCCCATCAAAAGCCTTTCTGATTTGGTCCGTCCACCGCGTTGGAGATCTGCCGCGAGCCCGAGTGCCTTCCACACTGCCTTGCACAACTAACCTCTCTATACTGGTGTTATCACGCCGAGACACATGTCCAAAAAACGTCAAAATTCGGCTCTGGACTATCGAGGAAAGGCGATGTTCAAACTTAAGTTCTTGGAGAATGGAGGCATTGGTGCGAAACTCTGTCCACGATATTCGGAGCATTATCCTCCAGCACCACATCTCAAGAGCATCTATTTTCTTCCTTTCGACGTCTCGTAGGGTCCATGTCTCTGCCGCATATAGGAATACAGGGAAAACGAGCGCTCGTACCAATCGCGCTTTGGTCGATTTTGTTATATCCCCGTTCCGCCAAATTTTCTCCAGCTTGCTCATTGCAGACCTAGCAATTGACATGCGCCTTTTAATTTAGTCAGCACAACCACCCCCATTGGATCGCGATCGCTGTTAGGTCCGGACAGTTGTTATTCGTTCGATCGACAATCATCATTTTGGTCTTGCTACGGTTTATTTTTAATCCAAATTGAAGGCGGATGTTTTCCATTTTACGCAACAGTTCTTCGATATGGCGCTCACTAGACGAAAATAATGTGGTGTCATCTGCGTATCGCAGATTTGAAAATCGCAAGCCTCCTACCCCGATACCATCCGTCCAGTCTTCTAAAGTCATTGTCATTACACGTGTGTATCATACACAATACCCGGGTGGTATTCTGAAAATAGAGTCTAATTAATAAATTAATTTCCACCATACAATTAATCACTTCAATCAATTGCTTCTTCCATGCTGGCCTGGGAGCGAGAGAAAAACATAGAATTTGCCAGCTGCATTTCCTCCCGGGCATGCTGTAAAAACCAGCTAAGGGATCCAAGGGTTTCAGTATATTGTAATTTAGGCGATGGGCTGACATCCTGTCACTACAGCAATACCTACAAATCTATCTTAAATAACCCTCAATACTTTGTCAGACGTGGCGGAACAACCTTTGTTTAGGTTGTTTACGCTCTGCCTACCCTATTAGGGATAAAGGCGTGATTATATGTATGTATGTATGTATGCAATTAATCACCATTTCACATAATGATATTTTCAGTTGACCATGAAGTAGGTACCTTTAAGATTACACCTTGGGGAATCAAATATACAGCTAGACTACAAAAAAATTATATAAATAAAAATTGCAGGATTATTCTTTGCGAAAAAAAAACATAGAATGTGCCAGCTGCATTTCCTCTCGGGCATGCTGTAAAAATCAGCTAAGGGATCCGAGGGTTTCAGTATATTGCTATTTAGGCGATAGGCTGACAACCTGTCAGTACCGCAATATACCTACAAATCTATTTTAAATAACCTTCAAAACTTTGTCAGACGTGGCGGAACGACCTTATTTTAGGTAGATTACGCTCTTCCTACCCCATTAGGGATAAAGGCGTGATTATATATATGTATGTACGTATTCTTTTTTCCGTGCAAATCAGAGCTTAAAAAGGAACATAACTTTAGCTACTGTCGTGTGTCGTGCCTTAACATGCGATTGACCCCTAGCGTGGTAACATATTTCCGACCAATCTGTCCAAAACAAATAGGTACTTTTAACAAACTAACTGTACCACGGCTACCCAATCGCGTGTAAGCTCAAAACGACCAAACAAACCCTGAAACCATATCGCCATACCCTTGACCCAGACATGGAAGGTACGGGGTATTAATCAATTGGACAGGGAAAAGGACATACAGGTACTAATGTTTAGTTAGACCATTGATTCCCAATTAGAGACCTTTTTGCTAACGCCAGGGTCGCCAAAACCCGTGACAGGAAACCGGGACTCAATTTATAAACGATGTTATATACCTTTTTTCTAAAACTGGGTTGGAAATACTAAACAAAGTTTTGTCTTTTAATCGAAGATCTTGTTTCTAAAATATGTTTTACCTATAAGATATGACAACATAATAAAATTTTATTTATAGTAATTTAGTAATTTGCGATCGTCGTTAACGCTCTGCCTCAGAGATGTACTAATTTGCCAACACATATCATTTATTTTTGAAATGTGTTTTTGAATAAAAAGACATGAAACTTTGTTTGCCTTGTTTCTAAAACTCAGTTGGAAATTCTATAGGTACTACTGCTTTGACAAACCGAGAAAGGAACTTGACAACTACATACCAACAAACACGCCTTAATTCCTAATGGGGTAGGCTGACCGTCGCGTCTGATTGAGGGTCCCTTTTCTGGTTTTTACAGAGAGAAAACTCCTTGTCAGAATGAGCTGCGTGTAGTGTGGTTTATCAGACTTTTTACATACCTACACTTTTTTAACGCAATCGATATATCAACAATACCTTTCTTCAGTGTCTTTTTAGAAAAAGGTCACATTCACACTATCAATATTATCGCATTTTTATAATTGCCCTGTTATTGGACCATCAATCATAACGCAAAGGAAATGCTCTGATTATATCAAGGGAAGTAATTGTTGTTGATAGAATAAATCAACATTTATTTATTCGAAGCGATATTGTAGGTAATATTGGTTTAATTCTTCAATAGTAATTAATAACATACATATATATAATCACGCCGTTATCCAAATGGGGTAGGCGGAGCGTAAACGACGTAAACAAAGATCGGTACGTCCGAGAAAGTTTTGAGGGTTATTTAAGATAGATTTGTAGGTATATTGCTGTAGTGACAAGTTGTCAGCCCATCGTCTAAATTACAATATACTGTAACCCTCGGATACCCTCTTAGTTAGCTGGTTTTACAGCATTCCCGGGAGGAAATGCAGCTGGCACATTCTATGATTTTCTCTCGCTCTCAGGCCAGCATGGAAGATATGTAATTATTAACATTATCTATTATTAATAACAGTTGTTGTGTATTAATTACATACGAATTTCGATTTATTATTTCAGATATTGGTTTTGGGTGAAATATAATTTGTTCAAAACAATTCAAACATTCGGCATTAATAGTGGACATTTAGTGAAGATTAATGATGCCATATTTTAACATAGGTAAGGAAAGATAACAGAACATACCTAATCTACCCTTGCCAGAACCATACCCATACCTTACTCGTGGCATTATTGTAATAGACCAATCAATACTAATATTGCCCTCAATTTTTGTCAGACGCGGCGAAAGCACCTTTTACGAGGCGTTTAACGCTCTGCCTACCCCGTAAGGGATAAAGGCATGATTTTATGTATGTATGTATGTAATACTAATATTAACAGAAAAATGACAATTCTAGCCAGCCTAAGTGTCAGTCAACGACAGTGAAAAACTTCCACCAAGAAATTATTTAAGGAGGTGAAAAAAATAATTGAACTTCCCATACAAAGTAACCACTTCGATCAGACAATTTGTATGGAAAATCATTCCTGATTTCACTTCCTAAAAAAAAAAAAACCTATTGTTAGTTGTTCAGTTCCGTTAACTGAAGTTAACGGAACTGAACAACTTTAGTAGTAACTTTTCGGAACGTTCCTTTAGTTTGCGGGACGCTGACCCTTACACCCGGTATAGCCCTGATCCATTACCCAGCCTTATAGTAAAACTTTTTTTATATTGACAACTGTTTCGGAAGACCCACAATTTTTCCTCAACTTATTATTCTCTCCCACTTCAATTTTCTCAAACTTTTTCTCCCAGATTCAATTTATCTGCGGAAGTTATAGTAGTAAGGAACTATTTATGCTGCAAATAATTTCAGAATTCAGGGGTGAATGACCCGGAAGGGCCCTCGTTATGAAAGAGGGTATTTCTTTGTATTAGGAACCCTCCTACAAACGATAGAAATTCTTTGTCCAAACAAAGCCCAGCCCACTTGGGGCGCCATTTGCCTTTTTATTTCTTGACAAAATTAAATGGTATGTCTATTGGCATTTTTGATAAATGACCGTAGTAGGATTTACATACCTTGAACAATTGTTCAAATTCAATTGTGTTTAATATAATTATATTACATACATACATATAATCATGCCTTTATCCCTAATGGGGTAGGAAGAGCGTAAACGACCAAAACAAAGGTCGTTTCGCCATGTCTGACAAAGTTTGAGGGTCATTTTAGAAGAAGGAACTGTGTATTGCTACAGTGATAATTTGTCAGCTTTACAAAACACACTTAACACGCAAACTGCGGTCTATCTCTACAAATTCCTACAGAATTCCCGGGGACGGAAGTAGCAGGAATTATCTATGTTTTTCTGTCCCCCTTTCCAGCATGGAAGGAAGTCAGTAAAGTAAACGAACCAAAAACCCTGTTTGCATTAAAAGTCCCACCTGCTAACCCAAATCCAAAGCGCATCACATAAAGGTGCCCGCATGTCCCGTTAACCCAAAAAGCGCATGCGATGGCACATTCACACGACCGCAGGTTAAATAGCCGCGACACATGAACAGGACAGTATTTTTCTAGGATAAGCACTTTGTACATGCTATGTGTTCATCTATCTTCCATACGGGGTGTAAGGGACAGCGTCCCACAAACTGATAAGGGATGCTCAGTCAACGACACTGAACATCTTTCACCAGGAAATTGTTTCAGATAGAGATATTTCTTGGCTTTTCCATACAAAATGTTCACCTCAATTTGTATGGAAAAGCCTTTTATTGAGTCAACGACACTGAACAACTTTCACCAGGAAATTGTTTCAGATAGAGATATTTCTTGGCTTTTCCATACAAAATGTTCACCTCAATTTGTATGGAAAAGCCTTTTATTGAGTCAACGACACTGAACAACTTTCACCAGGAAATTCTTTCAGATAGAGATATTTCTTGGCTTTTCCATACAAAATGTCCACCTCAATTTGTATGGAAAAGCCTTTTATTTTTTACTTCCTGGATAAAAATCCTGGTGAAAATTGTTAAGTGTCATTCACTGAGCAACCCCAATCAGTTTGTGGGTCGCTTTCCCTTACGGGGTGTAAGGGAAAGCGTCCCACAAACTCAAGTATATATAGTATAGTATATGGAAGATAGAATGTCCCTTACACCTGGTATGCTTGTCAGGGAGCGATAGAAAACATATTTGAGCTGCTTCTGTTCCCGGGAACACTGAGAAATCAGCAGGAGAGGAGACAAAAGCCGAAGCGTACTGAAAACCTCGCCTCCAATAAGGGTGGGGTCTCTCCGACCCCCTAACCCGAAAAGCGCAACACACGAGGGGTCAAATGGGCCCCACACAGCCCGGCGGCACCGCTGTGGCCCACTTCTCAAGTGGGGAAACTAGGCGCGCCATGTATGAAAAGGGTACATTTTGTGAATAGTATATATATATATATATATATATATATATATATAATCACGCTTTTATCCCTAATGGGGTAGGCACAGCGTAAACGAACTTAATGAAGGTCGTTCCGCCACGTCTGACCAAGTTTTGAGAGTTATTAGGTGATAGATTTGTAGGTATATTGCTGTAGTGACAGGTTTTCAGCCTATCGCCTGAATTGCAACATACAGTAACCCTCAGATCCCTTAGCTGCTATTTACAGCATGCCCGGGAGGAAATGCAGCTGGCACATTCTACGTTTTTCTCTCGTTCCCAGTCCAGCACGTTCTTTTTTGTGAATAGTCACTATATTAAATAGGACAAGGAACTAGAAATCACAACAAATGTAATTAAACATTTTTTTAAAATATCCCGAACCTTATCTAAATGGTGTCACTCTAACCACCTAACCCGAAAAAAGGCGACGCGGAAATCTAAATACTACTTAACACTTTATTTTCTACCCTACCAGGTGTAATGGACCGCATCACGCAAACTGATAGGGAATGCTCAGTCAATGATACCGAACAACTTCCACCAAGAAAATAAATAAATTTAGGAAGTGAAAAATTCCATACAAAATGTCCACCACATCAGACAATTTGTATGGAAAAGCTATGTCTTTTTTTTCACTTCCTGAAAGAATTTCTTGGTAAAAGGTGTTCAGTATCATTGACTGAGCAACGCCTATCAGTTTGCGTGACGCTGTCCCTTATACCCCGTATATTTTAAACAACGCATAAGAAAATGGCTATTCATTCTCTTGAAAAGCTAAAGCTATCCACCGGATTATGTAGAAGCTAACTCTTTGATCTATTGATCCAGCTAAAGTTAGATAAATTGCAGTAAGTTATTTCACTTGAGCACATGCTTTATTTTACGCAATTTCCTCGCTGTAAGAAGTTTTTTATCCTTTGACGTTTTTAATCGTACTTTTAGGGAAGTGGATGTTCGTAGGAAATGGACGTTCGGTGCCGGATTCGTCTTATATAGTTCACTAAAGTTACTTTTAAAACTAATTAAGTACAGACTTCAAGTAAAAGCCTAAAAGAAACTGGGTTTGAAAAAATATTACTTATTTCAATATTTTGCAGCAACATTTTAGAAATTCTGTCTTCGTTTCACAAATATCTTGATTCCCAGAAAATCTGGGCCAAAGTATAGGCAGTCATCGCACGTCCTAACCTTAATTCGTACTTCCCAACTCGACCGAGATTTTGTACAAATTCGACCATTTTACTCACGATTTGTCCGCCACTGGTCCGAGACGAATGAGGGACCAATCAATGGTGATTGCCTTCCACTGCCCTCCGATTCCAGTTTTTCCTAGTTTTTCACCGACAGCTGATGCACTTGATAAAAGATGGATTGACTAGTGCATGGATTATTTGTTTTTTATTAGGGGCCAATTGGTCTGAGATAATATTGATAATAGATAAGATTTTCAATATTATCTCAGATCTCCTTTAGTCTTTTCCTTCTTTTCATGACCGCCGTAAGATAATGTGTTCCAGTTGCGGTCGTAAAGTTTAGTACCAAGGAAACCCTATTTACAGCTATTGTCGAAATTTCTTTCAGATCAACAAATCTCGCAGTCTACGTATAAGAAGCGAACATGTTAAACATTTTGAAGAAAAAGCCCGATGCGTAATCTAAAACAAATGCAAATAAACAGGATAGTCATATAAATACGAAACATCGCTAGTTAGCCAATTAACAACCGATCAGCTTTCTCTTATTAACACTTCAAGGAAACGTATTTGCTGTATAAAAAGGCTGACCGGAAGAAAGTCTAGTAATTAAGTAGCAAGCGCTACAAAAACACCCCCGATCTTTATCTCCGTGTGCATAATGGCGGACATAATCCAGGATAATCGGGTGAGAAAGTTATACAGTTTTGCTTTAGAATACTTATAACATACATACATACATAAAGTCACGCCTTTATTCCTTACGGGGTAGGCACAGCGTAAAGTTATAAAGTTTTGAAAAAAAAATAGAGTTAGATTTAGTAAAATTTGCGAGTTGAAAGAAGATTTCCAAGATTTAAATAGCAAATATCGAGAATTTTACATCAATAAAACACACATTTAATTAATAAAAAAAACATAACTAATAGACAGAACTAAGAAGAGATCAGCTTTAGATATCGTGCATATTAATAAACTACACACAAAACTACTTCAATACTATTTCACACCAAAACTGAAAAAAATACGTACATCTAACAAAAAGTCACAACCATGCACACACACAACATTGAATTTTGTCTTTATCATATTCACCAAAAATTTTCCTTTGCTTGAAACCCCCATGCTTCAGTTCATGATGATGATCAGTTTGTCACACAACACATTCAGCTGGTCTTTGCACATTTTTGTCAATTTTTTTATCTCACTTTTGCTTCATACATTGTTTGGTTAAGTCCACGTTGGTCCGAATAGTTCCACATTTTTTTATATTAAAGTAAAGTCATTCATTCATTTGATTGTAGTTATACCTAAATCGTTTTGATACTAAGATTTACTTTAATAATACAACGAGTGACATAAAGGGTATATACCTGAAAGGTATGAATATACCCATAAAATTAAACAATATTCCCAAGAAACATAGGTCGAAACGCGAAAAAAAAATGACTGCCCATACTAAATGCACTATCAGTTGATGCATTTTGTATGGAAGGTCAACTTTTTTTGTGGTAAAATTTGTAAATTCAAACCGTTCTCGATGCATATACCCTTTCTGTTACACGTTGTATACCTACAGGGTTTAACGTAGACAAAAGTAACAATTTAAACTGAGCACACAGAACATGTAATCTGTACTTCAGCCTGAGCTAATTGGTTTAAAAAAAGTAAAACACCTTCCAAACAAAGACTCTGTATTATAAATAGGTTTTAATGTTCAAACCCCGAACACTAGTAAAAAGTCATCTGCATAAAAAATCCATTTAAACTTAATCTACAGTTTCGCCATCTAGAACTAGGACAAAGAGTCGGAATTTAGTAGTTCAGGTAGTAGATAGAATACCCAAATAGGATTAGGCTATAATTAAACCAGAGGTAAAATCTAGATTAAATTCAGGTCCTGTTACGTTATATTGACCGTAGGATACCTAGACTAAGCCTAAACGTCTAAATTACAATAGAAACCTTCGAAAGGGTAATATTTTGAAAATGTCTATCATTAGTAAAGGTAATAGGGTGTAATATTACTTGTTTTTTACCTTGTAACATATTGTAACCTGTTTTGTGTCTAAAATAGATGTATTTTCTTTCTTCTTTCTTTCTAATATCTTCTTACAAGACACAAGATGTAAAAAGTTTACTTAAGTTCGTTATGCTAAACTTTGTGTAATCAAAACGTAGGCGAATTCAGAAGCCCAATATAAAAATTATGTGTTATTATTACCTACCTATAAATAGATATCTTGGAATAAAAATAACGGCGTAAATAAAAAAGGCTTTAGAAACATCAATAACCACGGCCTGAATAAACAAATGATAAATCTTCAGTGTTAGGCCAAACGGGCGCCATTTTATATAACCTTTGTTGTAGGTCCCTACTATTTACATCTGTGTGTTTTGTACTCGTATCTGCTTGAAAGTTTACTTAGATTGATATTTTTGGTGAGCTTAGGGTTTCTTCCGTGCTGGCCTGGGAGCGAGAGAAAAACATAGAATTTGCCAGCTGTATTTCCTCCCGGGCATGTTGTAAAAACCAGCTAAGGGATTCGAGGGTTTCAGTATATTGTTATTAAGGCGATGGGCTGACAACCTGTCACTACAGCAATATACCTACAAATCTATCTTATATAACCCTCAAAACTTTGTCAGACGTGGCGGAACGACCTTTGTTTAGGTAATTTATGCTCTGCCTACCCCTTAGGGATAAAGGCGTGACAATATGTATGTATATAAGTAACAAAATTATTTTTTATTTCTATTTATAAAGTAAATTGACTCATTAGGTTTAAAGATTCTTTATTCTCATTAAAGACAACGTCACTTACATGAGAACAGATCCCTAGCCTTATCCCGACACACCTCATAACATCATCATCTCCCTAGCCTTATCCCGTATCTCACGGGGTCGGCTACCTAATCTAGGGGATTGAACGAGGGTACTGGAAACACACCTCCTAACCTAACAGATATAAAACATAAAAATAATAGTCGTTCGCACTCCACTTTAGACTGTTTTTTTGTTGATAATATAAATCAACATTGAGTTATTAAACTGCCTCTCAATAACAAAATACGTAATTATTTAGCTAATTAATAATATATGCTGAGCCAGTTTACTTTTAAATTGGTTAATAGATTCAATGGTTTTTATTTCCGAAGTAAGTAAGTAAGTAAGTAAAAACACTTTATTGTACACAAAAAACAAGAAATACAAAAATAAACTTAAATTAATGTGCACAAAGGCGCTTTATTTCCGAAGGTAGATTATTAAAAGATAAGTACAAAACTGATTAATTAAAGAGGTCGATGTACCACTATCTTCCTAAAGAAAAAAGGTCATAAATGAAATTGAACTCCTCGAGTAATTTTATTAATCATTTCATAATTGGAAAGTTAGATATAAACTTGAATTTTCTTGGTCTTCTTTTTACAGCTTATGGTCAAGCAATAGGTAAAACCGCAGTCGGAAATTATAACAATTATGAATGTGAGAAGTGGTGTGGCATGCATTTCGCTTCTAATTATCTCCAATGAAATTTGCCGTACAAAACTCCAAACGATGTTTTTCTCGGAACAAGATATTTGTTAATTATTAGTACTATGAACTCATCATTCTTCCATGCTGGACTGGGAGCGGGAAAAACCTAGAATGTGCCGGCTAAATTATCTCCCGGGTATGCTGTAAAAAACAGCTAAGGGTTCCGAGGGTTTTTGTACATTGCAATTTAGACGATACAGCAATTACTGTAGGTAAAAATCTGTCTTAAATAAACCTCCAAACTTTGTCAGACGTGGCGGATCGACCTTTGTTTAGGTCGTTCACGTTCTGCTTACTCCATTAGGGATAATGTATTATGTTACTTATAACGAACTATGAATGGCTAATTTATAAGGATCTAAATTATTTTAATTACTATAACTTGATTCTGTTGGACCAGTTTTTCGATTCACTGCGTTTTTAGTGAATTATGTTTTTTTTTACTGATGGGGGATCCATTTAGGCCCTATTGTCACCTTAATCATGAGCTTACGAAGCATTCACCCAGGCAGTCGTGTTGGGCAAATGTCAGCGTGTCAAGGTTGCCATGTGGTGCATACCCATTAGGGATAAAGGCGTGATTATATGTATGTGTATGTAGAAACTCATAGTAGTTTCGAACACAAGATACATATTTGCATTGAAACTGTGGAGAGTAAATGCTAGGGGTCAGACGATGTGTCCAGCAAAATTGCATTGACATTTCCAAATGCGGCAAGCGTTCGCGGTCACTGATTCCGAATATCAAAACCTAGTTGAAACACTGCTATACCTACAGTCTGTAAGGAACGGTACCCCGTAAACTAAAACGGGTTGCTCAGTCAAGAAAACTTAACAACTTTCAACCCTACTACTTTCAGAACTAGGATAAGCAAATACAAATCGCTTTCCCTTCAAATTATCAGATAAAAATTTTGTATTCGTGAATCAATTATTATTTTTCATTTCCTGAAAGATGTTTATCCAGTAAAATTGCATTGGCTTTTCTAACTACGGCAATCATTTGCGGTCACTGATTTCAAAACAAATCAAAACCTAATTAAAACACTGCTATTTTCATGCGGTCAATACCTCAGCCCAACTGAACTATGTTATTTTGGTGTAATGATACCAGGTGAATAGGACGTCAATGCACATCGTCCCCCGCCTTATCCCGTATCTCACGGGGTGGCTAGCTAATCTAGGGGTTGAACGAGGGACTGCCATCTGCCTCCGCAACCCAGAAGGGAATCCTAGATTAGGTCAGAGTTTAGAATGAGCCTATCGATAAATTTATATTAAAATGAAAGGTGCCAACCTTTTAAAAGACACATTTTTTACCTCGATTGTATATCACAAAAAGGGTTTCTTATGCGCATTGATATTAACACTACCAACTCATCTTTTTTTAAAACCTAATTTTTAAAATGAAAGATACTTATTCAAATTTTATTAGAATGCACTCCATTTTAGTTTTGACAATGTTACTTTTAATTGTATTTTAGATTGTAAGGTCAGTAAAAGTTGCCACGGTAGAATGTAGGTACTATGACTTTTCCTTTTATGAAGTTTTCACAACGTATTAAATCACGGTAAGTGCTTTCAGCTCGTCTTTTACGTCACAATTTTAAACTCGTTAAACTTAAATCTCGTAAGTCGTCAATTTGTATAACGGATTGCAACATTTTACTCATAAGTCAGTGATAAAAAAGGGATACTGATTGATTTAAATACCCGATAAAAATCTTATTAGACTGCGAAATATTTTTATGAAATAAATTTTATGTGCAAACGGTTTTCTATTATCAAATTCAAATGCCTTCCAGGTAAAAAAATAAAGTAAAATTTGTTACGGTACATTACGTAACTAGTATGTTCTAGCTATTAGTTCAGAGTAAAGAAAATCAATTATAATGAATGGTTATTCAAGATCCCCCATGATTTATCAAAGTAAGTATTTTTCTTATAAATCAGCACAAAAACCGTTTCTTTTCACTACCCACGAAAGAAGTTTACTCCGTCTAAGCCTGTTTTTACACGGCAAGCGTTTAAAATCCGTTTTGGGATTCAAAACCCGACTGGGATGTTTCTAAGATCTTTTTTTTAAATTAATGGCCTAAGTTAGGAAACTAAGGTAATAATGTTTTTTATTCATGGGTAAGAACAGAAATTTATTTTACACCAGTGGATACCGAAGACAATATAAAATATAATTTATTAAAAACAAATCAAATATTGTACCTTTACTGTGTATTATAGATCTTAGGCAATATTTGTTAATAAGAAATAAAATATAAAATAAAATTAAGAAATGCTACAACATTCTTAGCACCAAGCTTTCAGGACTACGCCGTAGAACATGTCTACATACTTGCTACACCTCGTAGCAAACATTTTCATACATACATCACGCCTTTGCCAAATGGAATAGGCAGAGCGTCAACGACCTAAGCAAAGAACGTTCCGCCACGTCTGACAAGTTTTAAGGATAGTTTAAGATAGATCTGAATATTGCTGTAGTGACAGGTTGTCAGCCCATCGCCTAAATTACAATACACTGAAACCCTCGAATCCCTTAGCTGATTTTTACAGAATGCCATGAACATTCTGTTTTTCTATCGTTTCCAGTCCAACATGGAAGGACAACAATTTTCAGTACCACTATTAATAAGACTCTACATCACTACATAGTATAAAACAAAGTCGCTTTCTCTGTCCCTATATCCCTATGTATGAATAAATCTTTAAAACTACGCAACGGATTTTGATGCGGTTTCTATAATTGGATAGAGTGATTCAAGAGGAAGGTTTATATGTATAATACATGCATAATATAGTAGAGAAACACTGATAATTTCCATGCGAAGCCGGGGCGGGTCGCTAGTAAAGACTATAATGGCTGCGACAAATGAGGTATTGGGGGTATACCTAACGGATGCCCGTGCCCCAAACAAGGGGTGCCCTGTGTGTCCCCAATTTATTTAACAGACACGTTTGTTGTAATTACAGCTTACAAACTTCGTGATACTGTGTAAGCTGCTTATAACATATTGCTGCTGTTAAAAGTTAACGTTGAATGTTATAATCTGCTTCATTAACATAATGTCTGTTATTTTTCTTAACGTTAAATTTCATTCAATTTCTTCCATGCTGGGCTGGGAGAGTGAGAAAAACATAGAATGTGCCAGCTGTATTTCCTCCCGGGCATGCTGTAAAAACCAGCTAAGGGATCCGACGGTTTCAGTATATTACAATTTAGGCGATGGGCTGACAACCTGTCACTACAGCAATCTTAAATAACCCTCAAAACTGTGTGAGACGTGGCAGAACGACCTTATTTTAAGTCATTTACGCTCTGCCTACCCCATTAGAACTAAAGGCGTGATTATATGTATGTATTCAATTTCAGTGGTCAGCTGAAATTCAGTCTCAGGCAACTTTTATGCGTGTAAACTAAGTTGGCGCTGTGATAAATGTTTTTTAAACTGAAAAGTTTTTTATTTAAGACTTTTTTATGCCAGAAGTTCTCGTAAAACAACATTTTCGTGTTTCAACTGCTAACTTATTTCTGTTTTGATAGAGAATAATTGGTGCATATAGTTTTTAGCTGCTAATAGCTTTTTTTTTGTTTATTGCGCGCAGTAACTGTGGACCAAGCTTAAATAGCTTTAAATCACGGCTTAAGCGTTGGCTTGTCGAACAGGCATTCTATAGTTATAATGATTTTATTAATTTTAATGATAATAAAAGCAATACAATTTAAATGATTATTAATGTGATATACTTAAGTGCTTATAATTTCTTGACTTGTAATTTACAATTATTAATAAATTTATCTCTATCTCTCTATCTCTATCTCTTCACCCGATCAATTTATCTGAAGTATTTGTGCCATGTAATTTCGTGTAGCAAACAACTTTTTTAAAGTTAAATATAATAAAGTTATTTGACATTATGAATTATAATTTCGTGCCATATTCCGAAATTATTGCACGAAATCTAACACCTCGTGTTTTGTTATATTACACTTCATTAACAATCTTTCTCTTTCACGTAGGTTGTAATACTTAAGAAGTACAACTAACATGAACTCTAGGATACAAAAGAGTATTATCCTAGTTCTAGACTCAACAAAGGAAGAATAGAAGCTAGTTAAAACTTACCGTGGAGCTTGTAGCGAGTGTAAGCCGCGATCGATACTGAATATTGCCCTTTCTAGTTGAAAACCCGTGGTTCCTAGAATTTTCCTACATACATACATACATATAATCACGCCTTTATTCCTAATGGGTAGGCAGAGTGTAAAAAACCTAAACAAAGGTCGTCCCGCCACACCTGACAAAGTTTTGAGGGTTATTTAAGATAGGATTGTAGGTATATTGCTGTAGTGACATGTTTTCAGCCCATCGCCTAAATTACAATTTACTGTTCTGGATCCTTTAGCTGGATTTTACAGAATGCTCGGGAGGAAATGAAGCTGGCACATTCTATGTTTATTTCTAGCTCCCAGACCAGCATGGAAGAAATAATTAAGAATAATAAAGAATTTTCTTATCTAATAGATATAAGGTGATTCCTAACGGCAAATGGTTGTTTTAAGAGCATATTTTTCATAAACAAATCATTGAAAAATTCTAAAAAATATACATCTAGTAATATCATCTAGAGTTCATCGCCCGCAATTGCTACATAATAATTAATATACGTATAGTCACGTCTTTATCCCTAATCGGGTAGGCAGAGAGTAAATGACCTAAACAAAGGTCGTACCGCCACATTTTGTCATAATTATTATAAAATAGGATTATTTTGCATGGAAAACTAGTATACCTTTTAAACTGCGGCCGTTTTGCTCTCAAAACGTTTTACATTACGGTTGATAAATCTCTTAAGACATACAGCATTGGAAACAATTCGCGCAAGACTCTCTAAAAAGTGATTATATCACCGTGAAACATGCCCTTATTGATTAATTATTATAGGGAAAACCTAACGTTCGTAGAAAAAATTAATCAGTGAATTCAGGTTCCAAAGCTCGCGTTCCTAGAAATCATTTAATTGATTTATTTCAAACGTTTGTTTCCTCGTAAAATGTCAGTTCCATTCTATATCCGATTGATTTCACTAATCCGGGCTTTTATTTGACGACGCGCGAAGTTTTTCATGTGAAAAGTTGCAAAACTCCATTTCAACGTCGGTTTAAGCTTTTCGTTTGCAGAGAGAACACAAAATAACTTTTTGTTTGTTGGTATTTTAAAGCGATCAAAGTCAAATAAATACCGGAACAAATCTCATATGTTTTTAAAGTTGGAGGTGAACCGAGACTACAATGTAGAGACATAGTTACAATACATTTACACATATAATCACGCCTTTATCCCTAATGGGGTAGCCAGAGCGTAAATGACTTAAAGATCGTTCTGCCACGTCTGACAAAGCATTGAGGGATATTTAAGATAAGTATATTGCTGTAATGATAGGTGGTAAGCCTATCGCCTAAATTGCAATATACTGAAACCCTCGGATCCCTTAGCTGGTTTTGACAGCATGTCCGGGATAGCTACAATCTTCTTCTTCTGTTGAGTGGGTAACGAGTCTATCGACCCGAAGAACCCTGGTGTCAGAGTTTTTAAACCGCCTAGTAGCACAAGTATCAGGCCTCTGACATGGTTTGAGTAACGACCACTATCAAAGACAGCGACCGGGACCGACGGCTTAACGTGCCCTCCGAAGCACGAAATCTTTTTCTTTTCGGACAATCAGGTGATTCAGCCTGCAATGCCCTAACCAAACTGGGGAAAAATTCACAAAGTGATAAATTCTCAAATATCGACTTTGTGTTTCTCCCCTGGGAATCGAACCCAGGACCTCCGGATCAGGAGTCCATGGCACTAGCCACTAGACCACGGAGGCAGTTAGTTATAGCTACAATGATAATGGTTAAAATAGCATCATTTTCAGTTGCAACATTGTAGTAATATATTACTTATTTTAGATATTCTATTGTCTATTTGTTATTATTGTACACAGAAACATACAAAGGAAAAAAGTTTTTTACCGTGTTGCAAGTTTTGTCCAGGATTTATTAGAACTCAACTTTGACCTTAGATTCACCGACACGTGTGACTAGGTAGATAAGGTCACTGAGCAGATTGTATTATACTTACTTACTTTGCTGGCTCAGCGTACTTACATACATATAATCACGCCTTATCCCCAATGGGGTAGGCAGAGCACAAACGACCTAAACAAAGGTCATTCCGCCACGTATGACAAAGTTTTGAGAGTTATTTAAGATACATTTGTAGAAATATTGCTGTAGAGACATGTTGTTAGCCTATCGCCTAAATTGCAATATATAGAAACCCTGGGATTCCTTAGCTGGTTCCTACAGTATACCCGAGAGAAAATGCATCTGGCACATTCTATGTTTTTCTCTCGCTCCCAGTCCAGCATGGTAGAAATAAAAACATGTTGGTGCAAAATCCAAAAATATATTCGATGCGACCTTGTGACACCGAGGGAATTTAAGGAATTTGGCCTTGCTTGATCAAAAAAATCAATACCTATTTAACTATTTCCAACCATACGTCTATTAGCGAAACTATGCAGGGTATTTGTATACAAATATATCAATCAAAATTCATTATCATTACGTCGATTTACGAATTCTTTTCTGAAGCCATCATTGTTTGATTCATCGAACAATATACAGTAATTTTTTAGAAAGCATCGATGAATGCAATCAAGATAATCGCTTAAATATTTCATTTCACTCGATGGAGTTTTGATTATTATTGTATAGTGCTATCCCCATCGGTTTCGAAACTATGTATAATAGTAAAAAGAAGGTTTTACATACATACATATAATCACGCCTTTATTACTAATGGGGTAGGCAGCGCTTAAACGACCTAAACAAAGGTCGTCCCGCCGCGTCTGACCAAGTTTTGAGAGTTATTTAAGATAGATTTGTTGGTATATTGCTGTAGTGACAGGTTGTCAGTTAAGCGACTAATTTACAATATACTGAAACCCTTAGCTGATTTTACAGCATGAGGAAATGCAGCTGTCACACTCTAAATTTTTATTCTGGTTTTATAGCGCAAAATATAAGTGCTACTGAGTAAGAATTGGAATTTTTAACTTCTTATCGATTACATTACCCACTAGCCTTACCCCATCGGGTCTTTGACTCGAGACTCCACTCGATAGGAGAAGCCTTTCCCCGAATTTAAAGGGGTTATTAGTTCAAATGCTACCTAATCCACAAAATCCAGACAATTGAGCGAGGAAACTGGATTTTACACACCAAAATCATGTCAATAATCGCCTTGATTCTTTGATATTCACACATTTATTATAAAAATTGCATTTACAGTCGTCAATTTAACAAGTAATTTAACTTAATAGGGAAACAGTCACCACTTTTACTAAATTATAGAACCGCTACGTTAAGCAATCGGATATAATAATATAAAGTGGCAAAGGTCAAAGAAAATACAACAGTCCTGCGAAAAACAACCCTAGCCCGTCTGCTTAGGGACTTTATTTCAGTCTAGAGTAGCCTGTGTGGCTAATAGCTGACTAAGAAATTTCTTCCATGCCGGCCTGGGAGCAAGAGAAAAACAAATAATGTGCCAGCTGCATTTCTTCCCGAGCATGCTGTAAAAACCAGCTAAGGGATCCGAGGGTTTCGGTATATTGTGATTTAGGCGAAGGGCTGACAACCTGTCACTACAGCAATATACCTACAAATCTATCTTAAATAACCCTCAAAACTTTGTCAGACGTGGCGGAATGACCTTTGTTTAGGTAGTTTACGCTCTGCCTACCCCATTAGGGATAAAGGCGTGAATATATGTATGTACGTATGTATGTAAGAAATGTTTGAACGCACTTAATTATATCTGTTTAAATACCCATGAAGTTCAATCGGCTTATTTGCTGTTTCGCGTACATCATTTGTCAGGAAATTCTTGAATTAAACTGTTGAACACAATCCTAAACAAATAGGTTCGTTTTTTGATGTATCTTTATCAATGATAGGTAGACTTTTCAAAACTTTCACTGTTATTAACATTAGAATGATTCATACAAAAATTAAATGTTAAACCACGGTAAAATTTCCGTCTTTGATAATTAGAATTTATCATTAATCTCTAAAAGTCATATAAATTTCCTCCTTAAAATAGCAGGCCAATCTTTACATTTAGACAAAAAAATATGCGAAGAGAGTAATTTTGTGAATTATTTCCTGTCTCATAAATACTTGCCTAATTAATTACCTTTGCTAATTATTCCAGCAATTCCATATAAATTATTGAAGGGTCGTTACGATGAAATAGGGAGCTACTTTTAATTGGAAAATGAATCAATTTTTTACGAGCTATTTAAGTGTTTTAAAAAAAAACGTACTTCAAAGCAGCTTTTACCGACCATTATTCAATTAAGTAAAGCTTCGAGGAATAAGCAAAAGTTAATAAAGTTTCAAAGTGCATTGAAAATTATTTAATACGTTAGTAATCTCTAATTACCATAGCTATACCCATTGTCCCAAATAGCACCAAAATCTTGGAATTGTAACTAATTCGTTTTATAACAGCGTTAGGTTAGGTTATGGGGCTCCTGATTCCGCAATTAGCCTCTTAATTTGGTCCGTTGTGCGTCCAGGGTTAACTGACTGGTTTATTCCAACGACTCTAGCTCCTTCCAGAAATTCAGAATTCTCCTGGGGTTTTCGCAGACTTTATAACAGCTTAGTAAATATATTCTTCCATGCTGGCCTGGGAGCGAAAGAAAAACATATAATGTGCCAGCTGCATTTCCTACCGGGCATGCTGTAAAATCCAGCTAAGGGATCCGAGGGTTTCAGTATATTGTAATTTAGGCGATGGGCCTGTCCAACCTGTCAATGCAGCAATACACAAATCTACCTTAAATAACCCTCAAAACTTTGTCAGACGTGGCGGAATGACCTTTGTTTAGGTCGTTTACGCTCTGCCTACCCCATTAGGGATATAGGCGTGATTGTATGTAGGTATGTAAATATCGTAGCCGTTCGCTACGAGGTGAAAACCGTAGCAACTATCGTAGAGTTCCTTCTGCGCCCGGAAACTGTTATGTTTGTGACCTTTATCGATTGTTCTTCTTGGTACTAATATTTTTACTTTTATTTGTTACCTTCATAGTATCAAATGGTGCTATAACAGAATAATTCATGAATGTGAGAATGGTAAGATTATTAAAGTTTTAATAACAAATAAATATATTATGATACGCAAAAATGTAATGTTTGTTTTAATTTTACGAGAATTCTCATTTTTTTTTATTACGTTTAATTTAATCCGGAAATGTCTTAAATGGTTTCGTAACATAGAATTTTGTCAGAAACGTCACAAACCAAGATCAGACTATTGAAGTAACATATTTTGGTACAACTTTTATTTTCCAATACTTTTGCTGCAAAGTACTCTTTAAAATACCATTAGAAATCCATCACTGTCACTAAACCAAAATTGATATAATAATGCTCATGAAATACTATTTAGATTACGATTCGTATATGAGATGGCGCTATGATGGTCTCGCATCTCTTACCCGTTTCTTGGCCATATTCTTAGTACATAGCACTATACAAGGTGTGAAAACTGGCACTTATACAGGGTGTTTCTGGCACTTCCGCGTTGCGCAATCAAGCGTGCGCTCGGGTCGACATTGGGTGGTGGACTGGCCGGGGTTGGGCCGGGGCAGGGAGGGAATCAGGGGTGGGTCGTGTGTTAGCAATCAAAGATTTGAATGTCAACTCGTTGGGTAAAATTGGAAGTGAATAGAACTTCTGTCAAAAAGGAATTCAAATTAAAAACAGGCCTTGTGGCTCCATAAGTTTTTCCCGAACGAATTAAATATTTTACATCAGTGCTTTAGCTATAGCTTTCTCAAGACCAGTAACATCTATGCTTATCGAAAATGAAAAATACAATAAATAAATAATTTAACAACACATTATATTCAATATCTTTAGCAATAATTGGCTCCCCATTGCTATTCTTTGTATGATTAGTTGTAGTTTTGTTACAATTATAATCGTATATTCTCAAAAATATACTAAAGGAGACCTCCACTTAGATCCCTGCCTGTACAATTCCGTCCTACATTCAACCATAGCAAAACTGAAACGTACCAACTCCAAACCAAAGCGCAGAACTCAACCTTACACCCAAAATCATAAGAACTGAAATAACTCTCCAAGTTCGGGCAATATTTTGGTGGCTGGAGCGCATTTCGAAGATATTGCTCGTAGTTTACAAGCGGAGTGTTTGGAACACCTCCTTGTTGGTAGATTTCTTTCTATAGCAGGAAAATATTTACGTATTATTCAATAAGCGAACTAGAATTTAACATACAGACATATAATCACGCCTTTATCCCTAATGGGGTAGGCAGAGCGTAAACGACTTAAACAAAGCCCGTTCCGCCACGACTGACAAAGTTTTGAGAGTCATTTAAGATAAGAGTTGTAGGTATATTACTGTAGTGATAGGTTGTCAGCCCATCGCCTTAATTGCAATATACTGAAAGCCTCGGATCCCTTAGCTGATTTATACATCATGCCCGGGAGGAAATGCAGCTGGCACATTCTATGTATTTCCCTCGGTCTCAGTCCAGCATGGAAATCACCTCCTTGTTGGTAGATTTCTTTCTATACGGGAAAATATTTACGTATTATTAAATAGACGAACTAGAATTTAACATAGGCATAAATAAATCCGAAAACTTTTATGTGATTTATACTATTGGGGTGAAAAATGAAACTGGGCAAGTTGTTTTATCGCTCCATCCAACATACATCTGCTTTCAATTTCTCTTTGTAAAATGTGTGTGATGAAAAATTCTAATCAGTTATTTAAAGCTTAATACTTCCATGCTGGACTGGGAGAGATAGAAAAACATAGAATGTTCCAGCTGCCTCTCCTCCCGGGCATGCTGTTGAAGTCAGCAAAAGGGACTCGAGGGTTACAGTGTATTGTAATTTAGGCGATAGGCTGACAACCTGTCACTACAGCAATACACATTACAATCTAAAATTGCCCTCAATTTATGTCAGACGTGGCGAAAGCGCCTTTTAGGAGGCGTTTTACGCTCTGCCTACCCCGTAAGGGATAAAGGCGTGATTTTATGTATGTATGTATGTATGTTTTATCCTATCATAGCTCCTTTCAGAATATTTCTGTAGAAAATATTTAAACAAGTAGGTCATATTTTCGGCATATTTCTATAAATTATTGAAACTTAATACAGACATTTTGCCCCATATTTCCAAATTATTTAAAAGGACTACTTAAGTAAAACAGTCTGCACCCAGATTATCTGAAAATCTAGACCACTAAGTGAGTCTCATTTTACCTGAAATACCGTTCGCAATATGGTTACAACTTTTGCTAAGTAAGTTGAGTTTATTCAACAAAATCTCAGTTTTTTGTCAAAGTAAATGCGTCGTTCATGTTTTATTCAAGAGACTACTAATACCTAATAGTCCTCCCACCGAATTTCGGTGATGGCCGACGATCTCCCAGAGATCAGCCAACTGCGTTTTTAGTGCCGAAGTGTTCGAGCTGCACACAGGTGCACTCTCTATTGCATCAATCTCATATTCTGATGGGACAGATTGACTGACACGACCAGAGAGAAAACTGGCGAAGGGCCGACTATTTACATGCCCAACCGACAGCATGGATCATCTTACTTTTCGGACAACCAGGGATCATTCTGCAATGTCCTAACCAAACTAGAAACAACAACACAAAGTCATTGTCCCCCACCGGGAATCGAAACCGGGACCTCTGGGTCGAGAGGCCATGACTCAGACCACTAGACGAGCTAAGTTTAGTTAATGTTTTATTCACACTAAAGAGGATAGGTATTGAGTAAAGAAAGAGTTCTAAGAAAGTTATGTATCTACAATCTTTTTGTTCAGATCTGAGAAGAATATCTATCTCGTACTATAGACATATTGAATACGAATAGTTATTTGACTTCTAACGGCTGAAACATTCTTCTGTCGAGTGGGTATCGAGTCAATCGACCCGATGAACGCTGGTGTCAGAGTTTTTAAACCGCCTAGTAGCACAACTATCAGGCCTCTGACATGGTTTGAGTAACGACCACTATCAAAGACAGCGACCGGGACCGACGGCTTAACGTGCCCTCCGAAGCACGAAATATTTTTCTTTTTCGGACAATCAGGTGATTCAACCTGCAATGTCCTAACCAAACTGGGGAAAAATTCAGAAAGTGATAAATTCTGAAATATCAACTTTGTGATTCCCCCCTGGGAATCGAACCCAGGACCTCCGGATCAGGAGTCCATGGCACTAGCCACTAGACCACGGAGGCTACCTAACTGAAACATTATAATAAAAGTTTAGATGATCATTTATCATATTCATTTCTTCTATGCTGGCCTGGGAGCGAGAAACACATAGAATGTTCTAGCTGCATTTTTCCACCGGGCATGTCGTTAAAACCAACTAAAGGTTCCGAGGGTTTCACGATGGGATGACAACCTGTCATTAGAGCAATATCCAATTTAAATAACTCTCAAAACTTTGTCAGACGTGGCGGAACGACCTTTGTTTAGCTCTGCCTCAGCCATTAGGGATAAGGCGTGATAATATATATGAATGTATGTAAGATCATCATTTGATAGTTTCTGACTTTTAGTTCTGATGGTGGGTGTTTGCAATGGTAGATCCCAGAGATAAGAGGTTATTTTAATTAGGTACCCTATTTCTATAATGTAGTTAGACCATTCCTTGAATTTATGTAAGCGTTTACGACACCTAAGGGAAGGCTGCCTACGTGGTCTAGTGATCTGAGCCATGGGCACCTGATTCGCAGGTCTTGGGCTGGATTCCCAGGGGGGACCCAAAGTTGATATTTG
The DNA here is from genome assembly GCA_949820665.1 of Scrobipalpa costella. NCBI lineage: Eukaryota > Metazoa > Arthropoda > Insecta > Lepidoptera > Gelechiidae > Scrobipalpa > Scrobipalpa costella. The sequence continues at coordinate 9,715,189 of OX463319.1, read as the reverse complement.
TCAGTTTATCACTTTGATTATCCGAAAAGAAAAATGATTCCGTGCTTCGGAGGGCACGTTAAGCCGTCGGTCTCAGTCTATGAGTATGGTAGTGGTCGTTACTCAAACCATGTCAGAAGCCTAATAGCTGTGCTACTAGACGGTTTTAAATTATGACACCAGGGTTCATCGGGTCGTTGTTCGACTCGAGAATCCACTCGCTAAGAAGAAGAAGGCAAAACACAAATCCACCGGCAAACATGAGTGGAGGATATAGTTGAGTAAACATTATTAAATTTACTGATAAATATAAACATGTTTGGTGTTATGTGTAGGTGGTTATTTGCGTAGTTGGTTTTTTGTTGCGTAGTTGGTTTTTTGCACAAGTTTTTATTTTAAGTTTAAGGCTTTATGCAGCTAAACGGGTATTTGCGTACGGGGCATTTCACGTAAACAGCAACCAATGTCCGACACAACACTCTATGATGGCACCAACTTAAGTGCATGATACATATCAGAAGAAAGAAGTGTTGGAAAGAATGCTTTTAGATTTATTTTTTCAATACTAAACTATCAAAATATGTCTCAAAATATGTCATCTTGCGTGGAAATATTATCAATGCATGTTGTGCGGGACACTTAATTCTAAATAACTATATTCATATAGGTAAGGTAGGTATTCTTCCATGCTGGCCTGGGAGCGAGAGAAAAACATAGAATGTGCCAGCTGCATTTCCTCCCGGGTATGCTGTAAAAACCAGCTAAGGGATCCGAGGGTTTCAGTATATTGTAATTTAGGCGATGGGCTGACAACCTGTCACTACAGCAATATACTTACAAATCTATCTTAAATAACCCTCAAAACTTTGTCAGACGTGGCGGAACGACCTTTGTTTGGGTCGTTTACGCTCTGCCTACCCCATTAGGGATAAAGGCGTGATTATATGTATGTATGTATATAGGTAAGATATGTACCTATAGTATTTATAAAGTAGTGTAATAGTAGGCTAACGCAATACACTACATGAATATTCAATGAGTAAACTAAGCCGTTTGAGTTTCAAACCCAATAAGCCTTCAGTTTCAGAGGGATATCAAATTACTAGGCAGTGATATAACTACTGATATGTAAATGTTTACAATGATATCGTTTAATTCTATATCGTTTAGTGCAGGAAAACATAGGGCATGCTGTAAAACCAGCTAAGGGATCAGAGGGTTTCTGTATATTGCAATTTAGGCGATGGGCTGACAACCTGTCACTACAGCAAAATACCAACAAATCTAACATAAATAACCCTCAAAATTTTGTCAGACGTGGCGGAACAACCTTTGTTTAAGTCGTTTACGTTTTGCCTACCCCATTAGGGATAAAGGCGTGATTATATGTATGTATGTATAGAATATTCATCGCTACAGTGATAGGGATGTTTTTTTTACATTTCTATCTAAAACTGTCATCATTTGTGAGACATGGCGAAAACGCCTTTCAGTCGGCTTTTTACACTCTGCCTACAAAACATATGATTTTAGTACTATATGCATTCCAATCTCAGCTTACTTAAAATATATTTGAAAACACCGCGGTGCGCAGAGCAATTTCCTTCCACTTTAAAAGTGGAACTAAAATAAGGTTCATGTTCTTCGGGAAATATGCAGCACAAGTTTCATAAGAGAGTAGAGTTCGAGACGAAATTTTTAAATAATCTGAAAAGTTACACTTATCTCGAATTCACAAGGAAGTTCATATTTAAACGTTAAATTTTTTTTGACAGTGTGCAGCTTCTACTCGTCTTTTGTTTTATGGGTTGTCGGTTGACAAACCGATGAACTATAGTATTAGAAATAATAAACTGCCTAATAGGTTGTCATGATTTCTTCAGCGACCTACCAAGACAACGACTAGTTATTAGAAATTTTAGAGGTCCTGAGATAGTTTGTCATGGTTTCTTCAACGACCACTCGAAGACAACGACCGGGACTGACAGCCTACCCTCCGCAGAACTTTAAATGATTACTATACTTTTACTTGACTGGGACTTTTTTGCTGGACTGGGAGCGAGAGAAAAACATAGAATGTGCCAGCTGCATTTCCTCCCGGTCATGCTGTAAAAACTAGCTAAGGGATCCGAGGGTTTTAGTATATTGCAATTTAGGCGATAGGCTGACAACCTGTCACTACGGAAATATACCTACAAATCTATCATAAATAACCCTCAAAACTTGTCAGACGTGGCGGAACGACCTTTATTTAGGTCGATTCCGCTCTGCCTACCCCATTAGGGATAAAGGCGTGATTATATGTATGTATGTATGTATGTATGTATGTACTTTTACTTCAGTTTACTTGTTAGAACATCTGATAATTCCGCTCACATAGCATTAACCAATACTAAACAGGCCGGAAACCATCTCAGTTAGCAATAACTTCAAATCTGACTTTAAACTTCCATCCCAACTTTGAAATATAGCTTCCCCATCCCCCCTAAAACCAAGATGGTGATCAATACCACCAGCCGACGGGTTGGCACGCACACACGAATAAGCAATGAGATACACCATTAATGGCCCATCCATGTGTTTCCACTTGGCACCCATAGCGAAGCCATGGTGTTTATCAATGCAGGATTAGCTGGATACGCCCACCACGGTTGTGGGGGCGAAATAACCTTTGTGAAATGGTAAACGATTTGAGGCTCATGGATATCTTACTTGACCTATGATCCCAAAGTTTTACATTACCGCCAGTGATTTAGGTAAGAAGTAGTAATGAAAAAGTCACCCTATATTTATTAATGCTACCACTCACTTTTTAGTTTGACGGAGGCATTAGCCTCGACGTTTCGATCCTGTGCGAGGATCTCCATCAGGAGAGTACGTCGAGGCTAATGCCTCCGTCAAACCTTGAAGTGAGTAGCCGTATATTTGATAAATATTAATACATACATACATAAATCACGCCTTTATCCCTTACGGGGTAGGCAGAGCGTTTAACGCCTTATAAAAGGCGCTTTCGCCACGTCTGACAAAAATTGAGGGCAATTTTAGATTGTAATATGTATTGCTATAGTGACAGGTTATCAGCCCATCGCCTAAATTACAATACACTGTAACCCTCGAGTCCCTTTTGCTGACTTCAACAGCATGCCCGGGAGGAAGGGCAGCTGGAACATTCTATGTTTTTCTATCTCTCCCAGTCCACCATGGAAGAAATAAATATGAATAACAATTGTTTATCGTTTAATAACAAACAAGTCACCCTATATCCCCCTAAGATGCTACAAATTTGTAGGAATACTAGTCGACAATTTCAAAAATAGTTCTTATTCAGAATCAGACCAAAAACAAAGATAAAGACTTTACACTCCAACAAAAGCGATTGAGGATTTGCGTTCCTTCCGATCGAACAATCCAATTGCAAGTCAAAGTGGGTCTCAAAGATACTGAATTGTACAGTGGCAAGAATAAAAAAAAAATATAAAAAATCAACTACCTCCGTGGTCTAGTATAGTCTGAGCCAATCCGAAAGTACTAGGTTCAATTCCCAGGAGGGGGGAACACAATATTGATATACGGTGAGTAAAAAAATTGCTGACCAAAATTGATTTGAGCCGCTGACATCATTTGTATGGGAAGGCCAATTAATTTTTTCGTATTATGACCTATGTTTCTTGGGGAAAGTTGTTGAGTTTCGTGGGTAGACATCACATCCTAAAATATGATTAGCTACTGTTTTAACATCCTATATTTCATATTTCTTTCCCCGTTTGGTTAGGACAATGCAGGTTAAATCTTACCTACCTTATTGCCTGCAGGGAAGATATCGTGTCGGAGGGCACGTTAAGCTGTCGGTCCTGGTCGATAGTGGTCGTAATAGAAATTATGTAAACCATTATCTATGTTATTAAAACCTCAGACACCAGGGGGGACACAAAACCCACGCCATAAGCAGGAGAAGATACAAAAAACTGCATCGAAACAGTAAATGTAAAAATAAACAGCATGGCGCTTGCACTGGCAGTGCTTCCTTCGAGGCTTCTCTGCGTCAAACAGTTGTTTTCAATCTGATTTACATCCACTTACATTATGTACGGTGAACTAGTTTTGTACAGATGGAGAAAAGATTGTAGCGACTGAATTTGAGAATTTTAGGTACTTCCCAAGTCCGACTGGGAGTGATAGCAAAACATAGAATAGTGTAAGAGTCAATAGAGTGAACGAGAGTTTCTGTATATTGTAATTTAGGCGAACCTGTCACTACAGCACTATAACACTACAGCACTATACCTACAAATCTATCTAAAATAACCCTCAAAACTATGTCAGACGGGGCGGAACGACCTTTATTTAAGTAGCTTACGCTCTGCCTACCCCATAAGGGATAAAGGCGTGATTATATGTATTAGAAAATATTAATAACACGTACGACGAGATTCGCACGTGGCACGAATCAATCATATTGTATTACGTCTGCGATCGTTTATTGTGTGATATATTTATATAATAGCGTTATTGGGAAGACAATTATTACGATTCTTCCATGCTGGACTGGGAGAGATAGAAAAACATAGAATGTTCCAGCTGCTCTTCCTCCCGGGCATGCTGTTGAAGTCAGCAAAAGGGACTCGAGGGTTACAGTGTATTGTAATGTAGGCGATGGGTTGACAACCTGTCACTAAAGCAATACATATTACAAACTAAACTTGCTCTCAATTTTTGTCAGACGTGGCGAAAGCGCCTTTTACGAGGCGTTAAACGCTCTGCCTTCCCCGTAAGGGATAAAGGCGTGATTTATGTATGTATGTATGTATGTATTATTACGATACAACGATACGAATACGATACTATATAAATTGCTACACTTACAAATATTATAAACTAGCGACCCACCCCGGCTTCGCACGGAAATTATCAGTGTTTCTCTACTATATTATGCATGTATTATACATATAAACCTTCCTCTTGAATTACTCTATCCATTAAAAGAAACCGCATCAAAATCCGTTGCGTAGTTCTAAAAATTTATGCATACATAGGGATATAGGGACAGAGAAAGCGACTTTGTTTTATACTATGTAGTGATGCGAAACCCTGTCCGTTTGTCTGTTACTCTTTCACGCCTAAACGGCTGAACGGATTCTAAGGAAATTTGGTGGACTATAGTCGGGATCTTGGGAACGGACATAGGTTAATTTTAACCACGGTAAATTATCTTATTCCCACGGGTGAAACCGCGGGCGAAAAGCTAGTAAGATATAAGACAAAACTTAAACAACTGGATAGGTAACTAATTACCTAATAATTAAATAGTACTACTTAATTTTCCTAGAGGAAAACTGGCCTGGGAGCGAGAGAAAAACACAGAATGTGCCAGCTGCATTTCCTTCCGGGCATTCTGTAAAACCCAGCTAAGGGACCCAGGGGTTTCAGTATATTTTAATTTAGGCGATGGGCTGACTACATGTCACTACAGCAATATAGCTACAAATCTGTTTTAAATAACCCTTAAAGCTTTGTCAGACGTGGCGGAACGACTTTTATTTAGGTAGTTTATGCTCTGCTTACCCCATTAGGGATAAAGGCGTGATTATATATATGTATGTATGTATGTATAAAAACTTTATTCAGTTTTTACAATAAAATCTCCCTTATTCGACTGTAGAATGAAAGTTTCACCGTGTATAATATTATATGTTTCTACGCTCTCTGGAAAACTTCTCTCTCAAAGGTAAGATGTGTTCTTAAATTTAAGCTACTTAATGTTCACTAATTTCTAGGGTCTCAGAATTCTAGACCGAGTGCAAACTGAAATGTAAGTAGGTAACTTGCTACCTCCAGCTGTTTGGAAGAGGTTAAAGTAAATTAAGTATGTCGTCAGTCTCAGTTAAAACTAGCGTCAATGTTATATTTAAAAGATAAAAAAAACAAATATGGGCTGACCCATCATTGTAGTAATACAAATATATCTGATATAATAATATCTGAAATGACCCTCAACATGACATGGCGAAAAATCATTTTAATAGTCTTTGACGTTCTGCCTACCCCGAAAAGGATACAGGCGTGTTAAGAACGATAAGAAAAAAAAACTAAGTTGTATATTGGCAAGTTGGTGAAGTTACTCCAGTAATAGGATGGTCACACATTTGGCGCGGACTGGACTGGCACCAAACTGGCACGGTGGCACGGCCGTTTGGCGGGCAGCCATTTTACTTGCTTGCTTGTATCTCCCCTGGCCAGCCTACCTATTGGCACACTAAACACATCTAGGCTATGAAAGACATAAAATCATAAATTCGTCTCAGGCAGGATTCGAACCTGAGACTCAGGAATGCCGGCCCGTCACTCTACCACTGAACTACCGAGACGGTAGCTGGAAAACGAACCTGCGAGTTCGAATCCTGCCCGAGATTAATTTATTATTTTCTTTCTTTCATATTACACGTTTTATTGCACTTTAGGTGATGGGCTGACCACCTGTCACTACAGCAATATACCTACAAATCAATCTTAAATAACCTTCAAAAAATTGTCAAACGTGGCGGAACGGCATTTGTTTAGGTCGTTTACGATCTGCTTACCCCATTAGGGATAAAGGCATGCTTATAAGTACGTGCGATGCAAAGGCAACGATCTCGAAAATGCCTTCGACATCAATTTTGGTATCGTACAGCTTTCCTTAATCATGAGCTCACGAAGCATTCACCCTGGCAGTCGTGTTGGGCAAATGTCAGCGTGTCAAGGGTACCATGTGGTTCTTCTGTCGAGTGGGTATCGAGTCTTATCGACCCGATGAACCCTGGTGTCAGAGTTTTTAAACCGCCTAGTAGCACAACTATCAGGCCTCTGACATGGTTTGAGTAACGACCACTATCAAAGACCGGGCGACCGGGACCGACGGCTTAACGTGCCCTCCGAAGCACGAAATCTTTTCCGTTTCGGACAATCAAGTGATTCAGCCTGCAATGTCCTAACCAAACTGGGGAAAAATTCACAAAGTGATAAATTCTCAAATATCAACTTTGTGTTTCCCCCCTGGGAATCAAACCCAGGACCTCCGGATTGGGAGTCCATGGCACTAGCCACTAGACCACGGAGGCAGTTAGTTGCCATGTGGTGGATGCACAGTTGACGTATCGACCTGTGTGGACAGCCAAAATGAGCCTGTCTGAAAATGCAGCAAGCTTTCCAAGTTATTCAACGACCATTGCTGTTTCTGATTGATGTTGTGGGTTATTATACATACATACAATCACGCCTTTATCCCTAATGGGGTCGGCAGAGCGTACACAACCTAAACTAAAGTCGTTCCGCTACGTCTGAGAAAGTTATGAGGGTTATTTAAGATACATTTGCAGGTATATTGCTAAAGTGACAGGTTGTCAGCCCATCGGCTAAATTGCAATTTACTAAAACCCTCGGATCCCTTAGCTTTGCAAGGGCCTCCCAATGTCGTACAGACGACCTTTTTCAATGATAAGAATGTTTTTTTTTTGTAAGAATTTTAGCCGGCGTCCGACTGTGACATAGAAGCTATTACATACATAAAAATAACTTCAAGTTTAGCTTAGACACATAGAACATACCTATTGATAAAAACACAAATATTATTCTAACATAGTCAAGTCAGTTATAGACTGATAGGGCGTTTTTCCACTAGAATACTACATCAACTAGCATAGTGACGGCACGGCGACGATACCGTCACGATTCCGTGGCTCTGTTTTTCCACCAGGCGGCACGGTAATGACACGGCAACGCCCCGATAACGTCTACCTAGTTCTTATCTGAGCACGCACACACACGCGCGTGTGTGCTTTATATGAAAACGCAAGCAGACGGCAGACCGGCGGCGTGGCGGCGGTAGCGGTGGGAATCAATACCGTGCCGTTGCCGGCAAGTGGAAAAGCGTTCCATATAATTTCATTGATTTTTATAGATTATCCCATCCACGGTACCGTCGACGGTGCCGTGCCGTCTAGTCGAAAGACACAAATTCACTACATACATATAAATAGGTATCTCACCTTTGAAGAAAGCAGAGACAGAGTGCAGTTGGTAGTATTGCTTACCTGTAAACAGAAAAAAATAATAATAAGCAAAAGATTCGTGAAACAACATTAAAAAAAAACACAAAACAAAAAAACAAAGATCTATCATCATTAGTTTTAATTGGGTTCAAGTGGATCATAATTCAAACAGCTATAAGTCAAATTTTAGTAAAAGATAATAAATAATACGTCAATTTTAAACAATACGGTGAAAGAAAATGTGTGGTTATAAACGTAAGTACAAAATAGTTTTCAATGCGCTTGTCTACACTCTTATGCAATACATTCAAAATAATCTACATTTGTAAACTACTACAAATATTAAGCATTTCTAACTATTACTGAATAGAACAAGACACAAAGTTAATAATACGTAATTTTTTAACAATGCGGTGAAAATCTTCCAAGCTGGACTGGGAGCGAGAGAAAAACATAGAATGAGCCAGATGCATTTCCTCCCGGGCATGCTGTAAGAACCAGCTAAGGGACCTGAGGGTTTCAGTATATTGCAATTTAGGCGATGGGCTGACAACCTGTCACTACAGCGATATACTTTCAAATCCATCTTGAATAACCCTCAAAACTTTGTCAGACGTGGCGGAACGACCTTTGTTTAGGTCGTTTACGCTCTGCCTACCCCATTAGGGATAAAGGCGTGATTGTGTGTGTGTGTGTGTGTGTGGTGAAAATTTGTTGTTATAAACGTAATGCAATGTTTTTTTTCCATGCGCTTTTCTACACTCTCATGCAAAGCATTCAAAATAATCTACATTAGAAAACTACTAGTGAAATATTTAGCAATTCTAACTACAACTGAACAGAACAAGACAACTATTTATTTAGTTCGCGGACTGTGCAAACCGTCCCAGTGGCATTCCCAGTTAGTTTGTATACACTTTACGTTTGAAACTAGAGCTGTATCTTACATACATACAATCAAGCCTTCATCCCTAATGGGGTAGTCAGAGCGTAAACGACCTAAACAAAGGTCGTTGCGCCACGTCTGACAAAGTTTTGAGGGTTATATAAGATAGATTTGTAGGTATATTATTGTAGTGACAGGTTGTCAGCCCATCCCCTATATTACAATATACTGAAACCCTCGGATCCCTTAGCTGGTTTTTACAGCTTTCTCGAGAGGAAATGTTATTCTATGTTTTTCTCTCGCTCCCAGGCCAGCATGGAACAACAATACCTGTCCTAATTAATAATCTTCAATTCACTCTCAACACAAATAATAATAAAAAAATGCATTGACAGCGTCCCCCGTGGAGTATTAAGTAGCTCGTTTTTGAACATATTACGTAGTGTCAGTCAGTACCACGTGTCTTCTAAATGAGGTTCTCACGTTTTTACATTATTATCATCATAAAATACATCTCAACGAGATAAGCTCCCTCAAATTGTGACAAGCAAGTGTGTTAGAAGGCGGCGATAAATAATTTTTACTTTTCTATATCGTCCCGCTACTATATAATATTATTCTGATTGTGATGACGAACCTAAACCTAGAATACTATAATAAAACTACTGAGTTTTATATCACGTATTAAAGGAAAATAAAAACTTGAACCAGTAAAGAAAAATCTCTATCATTTCAACTAGTGTGTCCCAGGTAGGCCCTACCATAACAAATCTTATCATAAACGGCACAGGACGTTCACAAAATTACCTGTATAGAGGACCTCGGCGAAATCGGCGACGTAGGAGTCCTTGGCGTGACCGGCTCAGCTCGATGCTCTGCCAACACCCTGTGCTCATTCCTGGACCCGACCACCGAGTTCTTCACCCGTTCCATCCTCGCCTGGATCGCCTTTCGAGAGATCACCCTTGATTTTTCCTCTTTGGTGCCGCCGTCGGCGAGTTTGCGCATTAGTCTGGCGGTGGCAGCGACCTGATGCTGCTGGGTGTCGGAGTTAGTTCTGGCGAGTCTTGTCGCTGGACGAGGGACAGGAGTAGCACCTCCAGTGCTGCTTCTGGTGCTCTCGTTTCTGTTGAAGGGTGTTGGATCGTGTTCTGTGTCAGAATCAGCAGCTAAGTACTTCCCCCCACCGACTGAGGATACTCCAGTACGGAGTAGATTCTCGTGCTCAGCATATCGGACTCTCTCATCGACCCTCTCTCGTCTCTCGACGTCAACGGAGCCGTTTTGCTGTCTCTCTAAACCACGCTCCATCTCACCGATCTGTCTTTCGAGTTTTCTTAAGACATCGTCTGAAGGAGGTAAGGGAGCTGGTTCATCAGGCGGATCTTGGAATGACTTTAAATGGATCGGATGAGCTCGGTTGATCTCGAGTTTCTTCGGCGCGATCCCTGACGATGTGATCTCATATTGAGTTCTTTGAGGCTGTGGGGTTCTTTCCAACATGGCTAAGGATACCGGCGAAGATGGTGGAGCTCCGTTGACTTGTGGTTCCTGTTCAGGGGCCGGAGACACCCTGGGAGCCCTGAAGCTCTTCCTCATGAAGTCCTCTCGGGTTAGTTTGCGTTCCATTTTGTCATCACTATTCTATCATTGTCTATTACACTATTTATATCACAATTGTATCACTATACGATTCATTTATACTGTTCTATCGTAACCTGAAATTAAGTAAATAATCTGTTTGGTTTACCTATTGATGGTTCACAGATACCAAAGCTAAAGTGTATAGAAATGAAAAGATAATAATGCTATTTAGTAATCATACGTTCGTCCACAAAATAGAACGCGATGTCGCGAGGAACATAACGTCAATAGTAATTTGGTGACGTCAGACACGAGGGGTGACATTATGCCATGTGAAACTGCAATCACACTTACATGAACTAAAGGATACGACAATACACAAAAGAAGAGTAAAACCCTCTAATGCAAACAAAATATGCCCTAAAACTACCTCAAGTCACGCAAACCAAAAAAAAGGACAAATCAACTATCAAGATACAACTTAAAAACACAGCTAACCGAAGATTTCCCTGATCGATGAAGAAAGGGAAATAACTGACGTAGCATCATACGACATTATCCTCAGATCCCAAACAAAACTTTCTCGACTATCGAAACTAAATATGACACTTTAATACAAGCTACGAAGAAGTATTTTGGTTGTTTTTATAAGGATTCAAAAAAAGTTTAACAGGGTATTATAATAGTCCTCCCACCGATTTCCGGTGAGGCGATGGCGGCAAATCTCTTAGAGACAGGCCAACTGCGCAGTGGTAGTTTGTAGTGCCCAAGTGTTTGCGCAACACACAATTGCACTCTCTGTTCCTTCAATCTCTTATTCTGATGGGACAGATTGACTGCCACGACTATTTACATTCCCATTAGACAGCATGGATCATCCTACTTTTCGAACATTCGGGTGATCAGCCAGCAATGTCCTAACCAAACTGGAAAAACAAAAGTACCCCCGATCCCACATCAGGAATCGAAACCGGGACCTCCGAGTCGTGAGCTCAGACCGCTAGACCACAGAGGCAGTAAAGAATATGGAAAATACCTAGATGCAAAGTCTTGAAACCAAACGGATAGAAATGAAAAAGAAATGTATAATAGTTGTTTTCCTTTCAGCTCTGTAATTTCCTCAACCTTCGCTCGTCGTCTAGCGGTCGTATTCAGACTTAATCAATAGGTACACGTGTCGATGATGAATTCGTAATCTCGTATCGAATGTGTTGTTACGGTAACCGACGAACTAGACATGTAAACGCTACTGAAGATTGGTGTTCATTACAATCAAATAAACGGCATTTTAATGGGTTTTGCTTTTAAACTCTCATCATCATGGGATCATCATTTCCCTAGCCTTATCACGTATTTCACGGGGTCGGCTACCTAATCTAGGGGATTGAAAGAGGGTACTGGTTTTTACACAGAGCGACTGTTATCTGACCTCCGCAGCCCAGAATCCCTTCTGAACCAGACCCAATTCTAGATTAGGTCAGAGTTTTCAAGCCGCCAATGCTTAGCACTGGCCTCTGACATGGCTTAACGACTAATATCTACGCTGTTAAACGATATTAACCGGGACCAACGGCGTAACGTGCCTTCTGAAGCACGGAAAAAACGCCGAATAAACGTACATATGAAATTTGAAAACCAAAAAACACACTGGTACGTGGTGGGATACAAACCACGGCCCTATCCACTACACCACCGGGCTCTGTTCATCATAATGGGGTGCTATCTTCAAATTGAAGTTTAGGGGTCAGCATGTGGAAACCAGCGCGGTCTTGAGCCGCTCTTTTTGCCTGGTCATAATACGAAGCTTGGTCCAGTCTTTCATGTCATCTATTTTCTTCTAGGTCGGCCTGGTGGTCTCCTGCCAGGAATCTTTAAACTCTAGGCAAGAGATCACCGATATCGATGCGATTGTTTTTGAGATAATCAAAGATGTATTTGAGGTATCCCTACACAAAAACAACAACTACAGTGTCGCTATTGTTTCATAGACTACTTCCTTAGTAACCCTTCTCTCTTTTAAGTATTATTTAGGTACATGAGTCATGTAACATCTTTCGAAACAATACAACATAATGTCAGTAAAACAGAATGACGTGTTAAAACGTTCTAAAAATTTCCCTTCCTAGTATTACTAAAAGGTCTTCGTGATAAATATAACCTATCAAATCCCTTGTAGCAAAAATATAAAACACTAGTACCCATACATTTCCGATCACAGTTCCACGAACAGGAAACGCAAGTGAAACGTAATTCACGTTTAATTTGTAACGGTAATCAATAGAACGATGTTCGTACACGTAGGTACAAGCACTTCACGTGTTAAGCACGTTTCTATTAATACGTAATCGTTTAACTCACGGTCTCAACAGACAGAAAGCAATTACAGTGTATTACAAATTCTGCGTTCTATTCGATTTATTTGAGATGCAAAGTATTTGCTCTTGCTTCAATAATTTATAGGCCAGAGAAAACCTACACTTTGAATGGCTTTGGTATTCCTTGGGGACTTTAGGGTTAGTCATGGTGTTGCTTGTCATTAAAAAACTCAACATACATACATACATATAATCACGCCTTTATCCCTAATGGGGTAGGCAGACTTAAACAAATGTCGTTCCGCCACGTCTGACAAAGTTTCGTGGGTTATTTAAGATAGATTTGTAAGTATATTGCTGTAGTGACAGGTTATCAGCCCACCGCCTAAATTGCAATATACTGAAACCCTCCGATCTCTTAGCTGGTTTTAACAGCATGCCCTGGAGGGATAAAGGCGTTATTATATGTATGTATAAAACAGCTTATCATCAAAGGCAAGTTTAGTTTCTAGTTCTATAACAGGCAGTGCGTGCGTCACTTCTACATGTATAGTGAGTACTAGTTACTACAAGGTTGTAAAGTGGAAAAGCAACTATTATAGCCTCTTCAGGATCGATTACAGAACAAATCGTTATCTGTAATTAACATGAGCAGAATACCTACTCGAGGAAATATATCTCTTCCGGTCATAGTTTAGTATAAATAAATGACGGCTTACGGGTTTGTACAACAATATTTTTAATGTAACTTCCAACAAACAGTAATATCCTTTTATATAATTTTTCGTAGGATCACTAAGAAAACTTACACACCAATTCAAATGGCCGACCCACCATTACGGATAAATGTATGATTTTTTGTATATATGTATGTATGTAAACATTAGTTTCAATCACCAAAACTCGAAATCATTAAGTACATACAGAGAAATCATCAATATAAAGATACACCGATATGAAAGAATTACTCAACCATCTTACATCAACTACATCTTGAATAAATCCTTTCCCAGTAGATTGAAATGGTATCTTTAATATAGAAAATTGCTGGCTAGTGACTAGTAGCGGGATGACGGCACTAAATTGAGTATTAGGAAATTGAATCGTCTGCAGCTGATTGGAGACAAATTAGCACATTTCATGCAGATTGATGCTGGCAGGGGCTCCTGGCAGATTCCAGTTAGATAATCATGCTCAGGTAATTTATCAAAACAAATAAATACGATATAAGAACGGACATTAGAGCGAATTCGGAATTCATTCGTCAGGCGAAATTAGGCAGATGTGACCACGTCTCGAAATTTACAAAATCTTCCGAGTTTTAGGTCGGGTTAAATGTCGGTAATTCAACATTGGTGGAATTCAACTAATGGTCTTGAAGGAAATTATTAACTTCATAACGAAGACAGATTATTTATAGATACATAAAATCACACCATTATCCCTTAGGAAGACCGTGAAACGTCCCGTAAAAGGCGCTTTCGCCACGTCCAATAAAAATTGAGGGCAATTTTAGATTGTTATGTGTACTGCTGTAGCGACAGGTTGTCAGCTCATCGCCTAAATTACAATACACTGTGACCCTCATATCCCTTTTGCTGACTTCTACAGCATGCCCGGGAGGAAGGGCAGCTGTAACAGCAGCAGATTTTTATTAGTTAACCAAAAACCTTTAACTTAATAGACACTTTGGATAAAGAAATTCCAAAACTACCTACAGAAAGTCACGTCCACACTAAAAACGAGCTAAGTAGACAATACGCCTACACAGAGATCTAAACAAAGAACAGGCAAAAGAGACTGAAGTAACCTAATAGTATCCAAACAAGAGACTTGTATGAAAAGAAAAACAGTAGCACGGGTCGGTAACTAGCAGTAATTTGATAAACAGGCAAAAAATATGAGAGGGACTTGAATAGGTGGAATGAAGGTTCTGTCTGTACCTTCTTCTTCTGTCGAGTGGGTATCGAGTCTATCGACCCGATTAACCCTGGTGTCAGAGTTTTTAAACCGCCTAGTAGCACAACTATCAGGCGTCTGACATGGTTTGAGTAACGACCACTATCAAAGACAGCGGCCGGGACCGACGGCTTAACGTGCCCTCCGAAACAAGAAATCTTTTTTCATTTCGGACAATCAGGTGATTCAGCCTACAATGTCCTTACCAAACTGGGGAAAAATTCACAAAGTGATAAATTCTCAAATATCAACTTTTGAGTTTCCCCCCTGGGAATCGAACCCAGGACCTCCGGATCGGGTTATTTATTCGTCTCAATAAAGTAACACTTGTAGGTACAACCTACTGTTTGTCGAAAAATTCGTTCGAATGGAACATTCAGCCTCTAAACAAGATAGTTAAAAATATAAAAAAAATGTTTTTGTCTAAATTCTACACCATTTTTTGTAGGTTTAAGTAGAATTCGGCATTAGTGGCAGTGGAATCAACTAATGCTTATGGTCAAGAAGGTTTAATCTACAGTCAAGACAATTTTAAATCAAAACAACTAAAGAACCCCAAACGGTAGCGTGCACCAAAACATAGCCAAGACTACTCTATCTTACTGAGACAAAAAGTGCTTAACCAAACATCATAATTAGTGGGTATAATTACATAACCACAGATTGAACCAGACTGGCGTGAAACCACTTCCTTTACTGAAGACCTTGGAGGTTTTTGTGATGAAACCAGAGGCGGAGGCAATGACGAAGAAGTATTGAATCAAAGAGACAAGATAAAAGTAGTAACTGCCAGATTTCAAGATCAAATTGAAGGTGAAACCAGATTGCAATGTTAATTATTTTGATTTGCTAATAATTGAAAAATATAAATGATAGTTTTAATTTTGCGTATTAACTAAGATATTTTATAAGCGTAATTCAACGTTACAAAGAAGGATCACAAAATCTGATTTGACTTTACCCATACTATGGAAGTCATTTAAATCATAAAATACAGACATGATTTTCAAAAGCTTTAGCCGGGCCTAAAGCGAAGTTGTTAAATTACAAAGTATAATAAAAAAACAGCTCCTTCAAACCGCAAAACCTATATCTACGACCGATGTTCACAAAGTAACTAAAATCCGTGCGGGGCGCGGAGGATGCGAGTGCGAGTGGGATGCCGTATCGGGTGTCACCTGCAAAAGAAAGAGACAGAGCTATTGTAGTTGGTTGAACACCTGCCACCGTCACCATGTCCTATATGTAGCACACGAAGCCGCCGATGCCCTGGAAGGTGCCGCGGCGGGCGCCGGGAAAAACTGTAGGGTGCCCATAACACTACAATTTACAAATTACGAGTATCGTTCGATGTACAATGCGTGGATGGTTAGTGTATCAATCCCCCTTATACCCTTAAGGTAAGCCTTAACCTACATATGAATCTAAAGAACCTTCCCAGTGAAACATAGGACGAAATATAAAAAAAAATGGTATGGGATCACCTTTTTTTATATTTTGACCTATGTCCCTTGGCGAAAGTTTTCAGTTTCATATGTCGATTGCAGGTTCATACTCTAAAATATTACCCTTTTTTAACATATTACATTGCGCAGCCAGCAAGGTTTTTGAATACTCGGGAGATTATTAGGCACACGTAATTCACACATTCACGTAATGTACATCGCTATACTCACGCAATTTGTAATGTTAATTGTAGTTTTATGAATTGGGCCCCAGGTCACTGTTTTTCCGGTTCCACAACACAGCACTTGTATCAACACTGACGAAACCATGGACGAAACATAAAGCGAGACGAAACAAAATGGCGGATATTACACAGAGATACACACACATCATACAGTATTCACTTTGGACAGTATTTTGAGCGATATTACACAGAATATATCCAGAAAATTATAAACACTTTGAATAGAAAGATCTACCCATGAAACAGATAAAAAAATGTTTTTCTTTTTTCTAAATAAAAGTTGGAGCACATTGTTTTCTAACAGTAAACTATGGATGATGTAGGATTTAGGATTGTAAGTAAAGTAGATGGTTTGTCTTTGACTATTACAAGATATTTTACCTCAATTCTCCAATAGCCTATATTTAGATATTGCCTTCGGGAAAAATATAGAGATTGCGAGGACTGGTGAATAATACTGATGTAATTGAATGATAAGCGATATTTCCACCCGGAAATTGATTCTTATTCAATTAAGGCTTCAAATGTTTATCTAATTTTATTAAACTCACGGCTTTATTCCTTATGGGATAGGCAGAGCGTAGGTAACACTCCTAGTAATGTCATTTAAATTCTGAAACTATTTTTTATAGGGCATTTTAGATGGAAGTGATCGCTTTAATGACGGGTCGTTAGCCAATCGCCTAAATTAAAATACTATGTTACCCTCGCATACGTTTAACAGCGATAAGATAAAGAATAAAAGGAGAAATTCTTCTTATTAGCGAGTGGATCCTTGAGTCGAAAAACGACCCGAAGAATCCTAGTGTCAGAGTTTTCAAACCACCTAGTAGCACAGCTATTACGCCTCTGACATGGTTTGAGTAAAGGCCACTATCATACACAGCAACCAGGACAGACGGCTTAACGTGCCCTCGCGTCCAGTCTAACTAACAACAACAAAAACAGTCTTAACTAAAAGAATAACGTATAATTTTATTTTGACCTCAATAAATCAAAAATCTTTCATCAGATTTAGCAACCAACAAACTGAACAATACAAAATGATTGGTCCAAAACTGTAATTTAAGAAAAAACCTTGAAACGGTCAAAGTATATAGCTACCATATGGTGAAAGATTTTACACCCAATCGCATGATAACTTATACCATTTATCATCATCATTTCAAAGGCGCAGATTATTCTGTGGTTCATTATTTGCAGTGTCTGACTGTACTCGTAATTATGTGAGTCATCGTGTTTATGTGGGTCCAACTGTACTTAATTGTAATGGACAACCGTGAACGTGCCTTAATAACACGTTTTTAATGAAATATGTAGCCAAAAATGGACAAGTGAATTTGTTAATTGATATAGATGTTTCATCCGCGCTTCAAAACGCACGTTGAGCCGTGGGTCCCGGTTAATATCGCTTAATACATTAGATATTAGTCGTTAAGCCATGTCAGAGACCAGTGCTAAGCATTGGCGGCTTAAAAACGCTGACCTCATCTAGGATTGGGTCAGAGAGATACCCTCTGTGTAAAAACCAGTACCCTCGTTCAATCCCCTAGAATAGGTAGCCGACTCCGTGAGATACGGGATAAGGCTAGGGAGATGATGATGACACTTCATGTATCTTATCATTTTCTAGCCATAAAGAAAGTAAAAGTAGGTATATTGTTTCTACAAGCCTTTTTGTGATTGATATAAAATCTACGGGGTGGGATTCGAACCACACACGACCTCCCCGATCAGGAGGTAGCGGCCCTATCCACTACACCATCGGGCTCGAGATACATGAACTGTATTTTTACAAATATTTGTATTAGGAACAGCTGCACACCATTAAGAATACATGCCATATACGAAAAGCCTGACCTAATGAGAAGGATGAAGGTTATTCCAAGCTCCGAAGTTTCAACTTACATACATATAATCACGCCTTTAGCCTTATGGGGTAGGTAGAGCGTAAATGACCTAAACAAAGGTCATTCCGCCACGTCTGACAAACTTTTGAGGGATAAAGCAGGGAGAAGAGGGAGAGATAGACCTATAAGAGCTTATATGGACCAAATCAGAGAAAAGATTAAGATCAAGTCGTATAGAGAGGTTAAAGAGAAGGTTGAATCCCGAGAAAAGTAGCGTTTACTCTACTGACAAGAGCAAAGCTCTATTTATGATGAAGAAATTAAGGAGAGTAAGCTAGACAGGTAGATTCTGATTATCTATCGATCCTAGTCCACCATGGTAAGAAGAAATACGAACGAAATATTATTTGTTCGGCATCTCATGATGGAAAGTGACCATGCGCTTTTGTCTTGAAAATGCCCAGGTTATAACGTTCCGCAAACAGATTTGCAGGCAGGGTGTTCCAATCCTTAGACGTTTCTCGACGTATATAAACGTCATTTCTTTTTTACTCGAAATGGATTTGCTCTTGACTTTAGACACTAAGGTCAGGGATGATCGTGACAGAGTCGACTAGCGAGCTCACCCAGAAGATGCCTGTTATGGCACTGCCATTCTCACGTACCGACGGAACACATTAAGCTGTTTGGCACCGGACTCCGGTGAGAGGGTGGTCGCGAGCCAGGCGGCATTTTTTTCATACATACATATAATCACGCCTTTATCCCTAATGGGGTAGGCAGAGCGTAAACGACCTAAACAAAGGCCGTTCCGCCACGTCTGACAAGGTCTTGAGGGCCATTCAAAAAAGATTAGGGTTGTACATACGTACAAACATATTATCCCTAATGGGGCAGGCAGAGCGTAAACGGCCTAAGGTCGGTCCAGCACGTCTGACAAAGTTTTGAGGGTTAATTTTTGTAAGTATATTGCTGTAGTGACAGGTTGTCAACCCATCGCCTAAATTACAATATACTGAAACCCTCAGATCCCTTAGCTATTTTTTACAGCATGGTCGGGAGGAAATGCAGCTGACACATTCTATGTTTTTCTCTCACTCCCAGTCCAGCATGGAAGATTTTCTTCGTCATTTGTGTTAATTAGTGAGTTACAGAAGCTAACGCCGCTAACATGTTGAACAGGTCGGGTCGGGTCAGTCAAAGTGTTAACTAAGTCAAGGCGTAGTCTGGTTAACTTTATCGCAGGTTAATGAATACATTATCCTTAATTTATGGAATTTCCTACATTCCTTCCGTTTGCTTCCGTAGGAATAAGGTAAGGTATTGTGTTATAAAGGTAGCGTGTTACTTTCTATGTATACATACATATAATCACGCCTTTAGCCCTAATGGGGTAGGAAGAGCGTAAACGACCTAAACAAAGGTCGTTCCGCCACGTCTGACAAAGTTTTGAGGGTTATTTAAGATAGATTTGTAAGAATATTACTGAAGTGACGGGTTGTCAGCCTATCGCCTAAATTGCAATATACTGAAACCCCCGGATCCCTTAGCTGATTTTTACAGCATGCCCGGGAGGATATGCAGCTGACTCATTCCATGTTTTTCTCTCGCTCCCAAATCCAGCATGGAAAAATTCTATGTATTGATTTCTATGTATATTTGAGATATTTGTAAGTAGAATCAATTGGCTTAGATTTAATCGTGCACCTAGGAGTATTTCACACGTTAACATTAAAAAAATATATCGTATAGCTATGACGTCAGTCGATGACCATAAAAGTATGTAGAATGATTCGACTACTTACACTAATTTTGGCTATCTTTCGGCCTTGATCACGAGCTCAAGCCTATATGTTACTTGAATGCATTTAAATAAATAAAATATTAATTCTTTGTTGGATTTGGGGCTATCCATGCTGGCCTTGGAGCGAGAGAAAAACATAAAATGTGCCAGTTGCGTTTCTTCCGGGAAAGCTGTAAAAACCAGCTAAGGGATCCGAGGGTTTCTGTATATTGCAATTTAGGCCATCGGCTGACAACCTGTTACTACAGCAATAAACCTACAAATCTATCTTAAATAACCTCGTCAAAATATTGTCAGTCGTGGCGGAACGAGCTGTTTAGGTCGTTTACGCTTTGCCTACCCCATTAGAGATAAAGACGTGATTATATGTAAGTATGTATGTAGAAACATTTATTGTTAGGCTTGGAGTAACTAATGTTACTTAGTTTAACCTCGAAAGTTAACAAGACCTTATTAAAATTCTCCCTTACACAAGAGATTTCGTGCCTTTACCTTTCCCGCCATAAAAGAACTAATTTTTTTTTTATAAAAAAGGCGGGAGAAAACAGGTTGCCTTTGCCAACCTTGAGGCGGAATTCCTGTTTCTTTTTTAAAGATGGCGGATTTTATAACCTCGTTATTTGTATCGCGACGGAGATTTGACTATGAAATTTTGGAAGATATTTTTAATTTAATAAATGTAAAGAAAAGATCCGAAAAGATCTTGATTCCTGCGGAGTTACGGAGTTAGATACGTCAAATAGAGCGAAGTGGAAAGAGAAAATGAAGAAGGCAGATCCCGCCATCTGATGGGAATTATATTTGCCATAGAGAGAGAGATTAAATGTAAAGAAGTTAAATTAAATGTGATTTTATCAATTTAAGCAGGATTTCTTAGTAGTACTTATCTCTATTTGCGCTCGGTATACAGTATCAGGTGTAATGGACAGCGTCCCGCAAACTGATAGGATTGCTCAGACAGCGACACTGAACAACTTCCAACAGGATATTTTTCAGGAAAAAACAAAAAAAATGGATTTTCCATACAAGTGAACATTTTGAATGGAAAAGTCTTTTCTTTTTCCACTTCCTGAAAGAATTTCCCGGTGTAAGTTGTTCAGTGTCGTTGACTGAGCAACCCCTATCAGTTTGCGAGACGCTGTCCCTTACACCCGGTACGTGGGGCCTTTTAAATTGTCGCTGACTCAGCACTGCAGTGCACACTGCAAAATATGATGTCAGAGCCAGTCTAATAGAAATCAAAATTAATGTTTGTCTGGAACACTTAAGGCTCTGCCGGAGTAGTGAACTCCCATAAAAACGTAGTTTCGCATTTAAAAAAACTTCGTACACATACCAAATGCATCATATCTATGCTTCTAATTAGGTTTTGATTGAAAATATTAACCCTTTCCACGCCAAGAGTTTTCGTCAAAAACGTTCACCACACGCCACGACAATAAACGTGGTTGATTTACTAGTGTTGGCGATATTAAGTATCGATTTTATTAATTTGTAATAAATAAATCATTTTAAAAATATATCTATAGTTATTTTCAAGTTCATGGGATTTACTTTATTATGTTTTACTCCTCGAAACATTCTAAAATGTATTGAAATGTCATTGGCGTATTAATATAGTGAAAAATCGCACAAGTAATGATGATATTAATTGCATCACTACGTGTCTGATATATCAGACAGTGGCGTACGCTTAATATGAGTTTTCGGCGAGTTTTAGTGATGTGTCAACTTCCGGTCATAAACTTCGATACCTTACGAAAGAGTTACTTTTAACTTATTGATTTAATTATAGATTTAAAAATCGATACTTCCATACTAATATTATAAAAGCGAAAGTAACTCTGTCTTTCTGTCTGTCTGTCTGTCTGTTTGTTTGTTTGTTGCTCTTTCAGGCCTAATCGGCTGAACGGATTATGATACAATTTGGTATGATGATAGATAGTAACCTGGAGACGGACATAGGTTATATATAGGTATAATCACAACACCGTACATAGGGGATAGGTAGTAAGCAGGGAACTGAATTTAGTTGGTGATTTCATTCACATCTAAACGGCTAAACGGATTTTTATGTAATTTGGTATGGTGATAGATGGTAACCTGGAGAAGATAAAGGCTATATATAATCACGCCACCGTACTTAGGGGGTAGGTAGTAGACAGGGAACTGAATTTAGTTAGTGATGTTCTATCGTTTTTGATAAGACTTTTTCATTTGAACTAAGTGTTAAATAGGCAAAAGCTAAGGATACAAATAATCACGTCCCTGTGCTTGGGGGGTAGGCAGGGAACTGGATTAAGTTAGTGTTTTTAACTGATTTTGTTATTTTGATTATATTAACACAGCAACGCAAAGATGGTAGCCCACTAAATAACATGATTTTGCAAGGTACTTCCATAATTTATCGATAACTCCTACCGTCATTGTACAGCACTAAATAGATAGTTCTAGAAACATCTATCGCCTCTGACGTCACTACCGAGTCTGATATATCAGACGTTGGCGTACGAGACTGATGCATGATCGTGTCTCTATAGTGTTGTGGCATACCATGCTATTTACTAGATGCGATGCAAAACATCATTCGAAAATAAATGCATTTTCTGTGGTAAAATTACGTCACACTTAAAAGTTTTATGCCCAAAATAAATACCCGTATAATTTTTACTTTCTTAGATGTTTCTTTATAGTTAACACTTATAGTTCCAGATTTCTGGTTTTGGTAGTAACATTGTAATGTAACATCACTAATGTCTGATTAATGTCTGATATATCAGACATTGGCGCTGAGGGTTGAAGTAAAAAAAGAGTCGGATTTAGCTAATAAACACGGTTTTGTTTTTAATTATTTCTAATTAAAATAACATTATAATACATTGTGAAATTGTTATTTTTGATAAACCAAAGTATAAACTGTCTGAAAATGTTATGAATATGTCGTCAGGTACTATAACAATAAGAAAAAATAGAGTTAGATTGGTAAGATTTATTTGTCTGATATAATAGACTTTGGCGGCGAGGGCCCGAAACTTAAATGTCTGATATATCAGACTTTGGCGCTGAAAAGGTTAAGCATAACAAAAATACGACCGAAAATACGATTTTGTGTAAAAAAGACTAAAATCAAATTTGCTTTATAATTTTGTACTTGGTTAATATTTTTAAACAAAACCTAATTAGAAGCATAGATATGATGCATTTGGTCCTGTGTACAGAGTTTCGTTAAGTTTAGTTAATCTGTTTAGGAATAAAAGCGAAACTACGTTTGTATGAGAGTTCACTACTCCGGCAGACCCTTAAGCCATTCCATTAGTGGGTATGACGTGGCTAGATGATCATAAATAAAACTTTTATTGGCTCGATTAATTATACCGTAGCCCGACTTACTATTGGATTGCTTTTAAGTAGTTTCGATATCAGAGCGATGTATCACTGCTTATCTGTCGATTCTTCTTGTCGAGTCAATGGCCATCAAAGTCTCTGCGCAATCGGTCTATTTAGAATAGGAAAATGATCATGTTCTTGATACTTTACAGTCCTTCAGTTTTCACTTTTAAAAAGAGACTCAAAGAGCATTTTATGACCTCTCTTTGATGTTAAAAATATGTATAATATTCATTTTATATATGTCATAATATACGTATATATCTTATATATTATTTTGTTATGTATTAGTTTTTTCTATTAGTTTTATATATGTGTTAGTATAATTTATCAGTTTTTCTAATTTTACTTATTGTATCTGTTCCCGTGTTTTTCCCTTCTTTCATCCCCACTAGGTTGGCTGGAAGAGATCTCTTATAGAGATAAGCTCGATTGTTGTGTCCTATTTTTAAGTTCAAATGAATGTGTAAATTTTTAATACAATAAAATAACATATATACTTTATGTCGTACAATTTGTGTCCAAAAATACTTACACAAAATTACGTCTATATTATGCGGTAGGCAGAGCTTAAACGACACGCTTTTCATATAATATTATTATGTAAGTAGATTATTGCAAATGCAAAACTGTAATAGATGTGGACTTGACACTGTTTAACGGAAAAGAAAATCATTTTAGTAAAGTAAAAGTAAACATGTGTTAATTATTAGCCATCATTATATGTTGTCTGGGTTTTTAACAACGCAGTAAAATATTGCAAATTTCTCTTATATAGATAATTAATTCACAGGAATTTTATCTGCTATATAAATTGGTGTGCAAATTTTCTAAACATTTATAACATGATCGGAATGTGTGTGAAGTAGACACTTCATGCTGTTTGCAATCAATAATATCAAACGAAATGAGGCGATTTAATCAGAATTAAGTATAGGAACTTGATTTTTAAACTAGTTATTAAATTAACATTCAATCTAACTTGCAAAATATGAAAGTTAAGAAATGTTCGAACTACAGTCCAGGTTATGGGAGTCATCGAAAATACCTGCCTACCCGCATAGCTTAGTTGGCAGTGCAACTGCCTGCTACGCAGAGGGTCCCGGGTTCGATTCCTGTCCGGGCAGACATTTGAATGAAAAATTTAAATGTCTGTTCCTGGGTCTAGGTTTTCTTTTTGATTATTTCTGTGTATGTCCATGGCACCCCGATACAGGGAATCCTAGAGGGGGCTATTAGTGTGAGGATTTTTAAATACTGGCAGTTGCTTTTAATTTAATTGCCTCTAAGTACTAATTTGTTCACATCGTTCAATCTATTTCGGTTTGTATTTTAGTTTTAAATCAATTTTATTATAATTTTCAAGTGTATCAAAAGGCCACAAAGTTTGTCATCCATCAACGATTTCCTAGAAATAATCTCATATCAGTCATTCGTGTATTTATGGATAAGCTGTATTGCTATTCTATTTCAGTCTGTTTTCGCGCGAAATCGTGAATCAGCTTTCGATATTATGCGGTGACATTTGCCTTGAGGCAAGGGCAAGGTCACGACGATTTTGGTAATAATAGCAGATAGAAAGATACGTTCCATGTTGGCCTGGGAGCGAGATAAAAATATAGAATGTGCCAGCTGCATTTCCTCCCGAGCATGCTGTAAAAACCAGCTAAGGGATTCGAGGGTTTCTGTATATTGTAATTTAGGCGATGGGCTGACAACCTGTCACTACAGCAACATACAAACAAATCTATCTTAAATAACCCTCAAAACTTTGTCAGACGTGGCGAAACGACCTTAGTTTAGGTTGTTTACGCTCTGCCTACCCCATTAGGGATAAAGGTGTGATTATATGTATATATGTAAAAAGATACTCTAGATGAATCCGTGTATTCTCATTTTCATACCTTCCTATTTATTAGATAGATTTATTTTCTACATACATACATATAGTCACGCCCTAATGGGGTAGGTAAAGCGAAAATGACCAAAACAAAGGTCGTTCCGCCACGTCGACAAAGTTTTAAGGGTTATTTAAGATAGATTTTGCTGTAGTGACAGGTTGTCAGCCCATCGCCTAAATTGCAATATACTGAAACCATAAGATCCCGCTTAGCTGGTGTTTACAGCATGCCCGAGACTAAATGCAGCTGACACATTCTATGTTTTTCTCTCGCTCCCAGTTCAGCATGGAAGAAATTATAAAAACGATATATATTCTATACAAACCATATAGGTATAGTTTTATGAGTATGTTTTGCAATTTCAGTGAGGTCACAGATATTAGATTAGAATTTCACGCTTGTAGCTTAACCAAATTCGGTGTAGTAACCTTGAACGCCAAATATTACAAGTATAATTCGTGATCAGTCAATAGCCGTATAAAATTCTGTGTAACGATACATAAATCTACGAATGTGGATAATACTTTACTGATATTTAAAAGGCTACGCTAAATCTTCATCCTTAAGGAATATCTGAATCGGGCGGCCTTGCTGCCATTCACAGAAACACAAACCTACTATACCAGACTCAGTTTTTTTTAAATATCTATCTACCGAAATCGAATTCCAATCCAAAAAACCTTCGAATATGTAGCTTGCACTACCACAACGCTGCGCGCGTCTTAAGAAATTTGATTCAGTGTTATTTTTATTAAAAAGTGTTTTTGATTTTTCAGAAAAGTTTAACAGCATATGAATAGATAAAAAACAAGAAAAGTCAATAACTGGTTTTACATATATCACATAACAAGCTAAATAAATATGTAGTACGAAGTAAATACTAGGCAAATCATTATATTTTGAAACAGTATAACTCCCTATTTATTTATACTATTTATTTGTGGCAACAAAGCACATTAAACCAAAGTAGCTCATAACGTGACAAGTCTTAAGTATCTTGAAATAACTGTCTGTAACTTAACTCGACCACCACTGATATTCACACCGCACCATCCCTATTACATAGATAATAGCGATCATTTTACCATGAACCGGCTTCCTAGTCTTAAGTTGGCACGTGTCTAGAGTATTTTACAATTCCAATAGCCCTTATTTCTTTGACAATAACAATAATTTTCCTACAACCCGGTATCTAAGCAGCAGTGGCCATTAACCACATTTACTGAGATCGTTTTGCAAGTCAGGTAGTCTTTATTTTCATAAGATTAAGTGTCGTTTTGCAACGACGTAAGTGATCATGGTTGACCACATTCACAAACACCATTGTGTATGTTCAGGAGTCTTTATTTCCTTAGATTAAGTGTCGTTTTGCAATAGCTGAAGTGTAAGTGAGTGGTTGGCTGCACTTGCTTCCGCTAAGCTGATACGATCTTGATGCAACATTCTACAATGCCATTGTACTAGTATAGAAATTGTCAGGGTTTGAAAACTCTGCAGCTCTACAGAAATATTAAAAAAGGAAAAATAACAAATAAGATTTATATTTATTTGTTGAAGAAACATTTTCATCTTAGTAAGATACGTAAACCAGAAATAACAAAGCTACTTTACACCGTTGGAACAATTCTTATATCCACCGGAAAGCTTACCTATTTACTAACCGGCGAATATCTAGAACTATACGAAACACAAACTGTATTAAATATCCCGAGTTCAAAAGAAGTATCTATAGTGAGGTCACAATTTGAACTGTGCTAGCCTTTACACCGCAGTTTCACCCGCGGCTTACTTTAATGAGTTTTCCCATGGGAATGGTCTACTTTCCCGCGGTAAAAAGTAGCCTATGTTACTCAGGATGAACGTAGCTTTCTAATGGTGTAAGAATTTTTGAAACCAATCCAGTAGTTTTTGAGTTTATTCGTAACAAACATACATACACACAAACATACAAATCTATCCTCTTTATACATACATACATACATATAATCACGCCTTTATCCCTAATGGGGTAGGCAGAGCCTAAACGACCCAAACAAAGGTCGTTCCGCCACGTCTGACAAAGTTTTGTGGGTTATTTAAGATAGATTTGTAAGTATATTGCTGTAGTGACAGGTTGTCAGCCCATCGCCTAAATTACAATATACTGAAACCCTCGGATCCCTTAGCTGGTTTTTACAGCATGCCCGGGAGGATATGCAGCTGGCACATTCTATGTTTTTCTCTCGCTCCCAGGCCAGCATGGAAGTAACATTAACATAACATTAGTATATGTAACGTAGATGAGTCATACAATTCAATTTCACATCATTAGAGACGTCTGGTGGAGCTATTGACCGACTGACTGAGCTATACATACATACATATATATCAGTATGCATATGTCAGTACGTATTAACTGAAGGGGATACATGGCAGACAGATTGGCTTGGCTGAGTCAACAGTCAATTTAAATAGAAGGAGATAAAAATGTATCGTCCTTTCAATGATTTCAATGCCTGTTATTTTATTTATAGTCTCAGATCTTAGGCAATACTTTTTCTGTCATCTAATGATCCTTACCTTTTTCTAATGATCCCTTGATCACAAATACAGCTTGTAGCATGCTCGCCGTCTCGATGAAGTCTATTATGAACTACTCTAGCTTTGATAAGGCCCAGTTTATAATTTCCCGGAAACAGATCCGCCAGGGCGAAATATGTGCCTTACTTTTATATTCTTGCAAATGAATTGTACCGCTCGCTTTTGCTTCATCTATGTACCTACGTCTTAACTACCAGGTTAAATTATAGCATAGGTATTGGTGTTTTTAAATATTTTCAAAATTTCTTCCATGCTTGACTGGGAGCGAGAGAAAACTATAGCATGTGCCAGCTGCATTTCCTCCCAGGCATTCTGTACAAACCAAGTTTCTGTTTATTGCAGATTAGGCGATGGGCTGACAAACTGTCACTACAGCAACACACGTTCAAATCTATCTTAAATAACCCTCAAAACTTTGTCAGACGTGGCGGGACAATCTTAGTTTAGGTCGTTCACGTTTTGCCTACAACATTAGGGATGTATGTATGTAAATTGTTTTTTCGTTGCACAAAAACGTCGGGAAAGAATTTCAATCGACGTTATCAGAGTTAAATTTAAGACAGCAGAATCACTGGACTGTGCCTTTAACATTTTATTGCGCGGTAAGAAAGGGCTTCACTGAATATTTTTAACCAAATTTAACTTGCGGACCACGACCGGGTTTTGAGAATATCGACAAAGGAAGCCAAAAGACTGTTACAAGTTATTTTTTGGATGTTTAAGTTGAAGCAAAAGGGCTTCGCACTTGACTTCCATGCTGGATTGGGAGCGAGAGAAACACAGGGCAGTCTGTAAAAACCAGCTAAGGGATTCGAGGGTTTCTGTACATTGAAATTTAGACGGTAGGCTGACAACCTGTCACTACAGTAATATACCCACAAATCTATTTTAAATAACCCTCAAAACTTTGTCAGACGTGGCGGGACGACCTTTTGTTTAGGTTGTGTACGCTCTGCCTACCCCATTAGGGATAAAGGCGTGATTATATGTATGTATGTATGCAAAAGGGCTTCGCAACATACTTTTTAAGTACTCGCGATTTTTTTACTCATTTATGCGATAGGTACTATTTTAAACGGTAAGAATCGCGTTACGTTTTTTATATCGCTTATTTAGATTAAACTTAGAATGACGTTGTATCCCGACGTTTCGGCCCAGTTGCACGAGTTGTAGTCGCGAGTCGACTCTACCTAATTCGACCCATTAAAAATTGTAATATATTTTTTTATAATGTATCAAAATTCGCCTTTCTCTACCTTCCCACAGCGGCTGCGCCGACGCAGCCTCCGTGACTCACGACCATCGAACCGCACTCTCAAAACGAGTCCATCCATCTCTTACCTACTCGTTACATAACCTGTACGCTATCTCATTCTGACTACCGGCGAGGTTGGGCTTTCGTGCCGAGATACAACTACGCTTTAAATGAACGTGGCTAAAAAAATAACTAACGCCGCCATCTTGAGGTTTGACAGTTCACTTATACTGTAGCGCCCACACATACGTTCATTGAGATCGGCGTCGTGCTGTATGGAGGATTTTGACACTTAGATAGATTGGTAAAACGAGATTTGTTCCGGATTATGGTTGGATTCGATTTGTAATTGACGACTTTAAGGTATTGTTTTATTGCGTGAAGAGTTATTGCGATTTGAGTTCTTATAATGTTTGTGGAAACTTGTCAGACGTGGCGGAAACACCTTTCTAGAGGCTTCTGACGGTCTTCCTACCGCGTGGGGTAAACAAGACTCACTATATTTGATTTGTTCTGAATTTTGGTTGGATTGAATTTGTAATTGAGGACTATGGAATATTGTTTATTTAGAGATTTTTTTTTTTGTTATGTAAGAAATTATTCATGAAAACAATCTATCACATCATAGCAATACAGAGTTCATTCCTTCTAAAATAACTCTCAAAACTTGTCAGACGTAGCGAAATGCCTTTCTGAGGGATAACTGAAGCTCGGCCTATCCCGAATACAGGCGTGAGTTTATGTATTTATGTTAGAAAACTCCGACGTAAAAACCTTACTTTCAAGGCGTAAAACTCAAACAAACTTATCAAGTTATCACCATAAACGTTTCACTTATCTCTACCGGACTAAGTGATGAAGCTAATGAACGATACACTCATTAGAGTGAAGAAAACACGTAAATGACCGGAAATGGTCAAGTAACTTCCACATTATGGTGTATTTAGCCTCAGTAATACGTTGACCCGCACAGTAGGTTCAATGTGTTAGCAGGTGGACATAATGGCATTGTTTTTTTTTCCTAGTACAACTAGAATTGTATATTATTATTATTTAATCAGGCAGGCAGTTGTAGCAACTGATAGTGCCTGTATCCCACTGTTCACGATTTGCTTGTCTTATTGAAGTTTTGTAGGTATTTGTCCAATTTGTTCTTAAAGACATTTGTATTCTGTGCTGTCACTACATCTTGAGGTAGCTTGTTCCAGTTAGCAACCACTCTATTTGAAAGAAAGAGCTTGTGTGTTTTATTATGTATGTTTTGTATCAGTCCCAGTCCAGTATGAAAGAAAATGTTTATTTACCATACTCGCATATTAAACAATTAAGTTTATACTCTTCTTAATGAACCGAGAGCCACGTGGTTCGAATCCCACCACGTACCAATGTGTTTTTCGGTTTTTCGAAATTCATATTTTGTGCATTTATTCGGCACTTTTTCCGTGCTCCGGAAGGCACGTTAAACCGTTGCCCGGTTAATATCGTTTAACGCCGTAGATATTAGTCGTTCAGCCATTTCAGACGCCAATGCTAAGCATTGGCGGCTTGAAAACTTTGACCTAATCTAGGATTCCCTTCTGTGTTGTTGTGCTTCTGAGTTTCTGAGGTCAGACGGCAGTCGCTCTGTGTAAAAACCAGTACCCTCGTTCAATCACATAGATTAGCAGCCAACTCCGTTTGATACGAGATAAGGCTAGGGAGATGATGACTCTTCTTAATGAACCATCTATCATATCACAACAATTTTATTAACACCTCACCATTCTATCAGTAGTTATTCACGTATAAATACTGGTACAGTGAACCCCACGTCTGCGGGGGCGGTTTCTCAGAAGCTGTATTCAACTTCCACGCCATTACCCTTGTCGATACCAAACCAGCTCGTCATATCTGTAATTTTCACAAGGGTGGCTTTGCTGGCGTCATGCACAGGGGTGCGCAGGGAAATAAATCTTAGGTACATGTATTGATTGGTTTGGTGGAGGGTTCTGAAGTAGGCTTCATCATGGTACGCATATTTGGCACGGCAAAACAGCTGATTTATCAAATAATTAAAATCATAATTATTCGATAGGGTCTTATTGCGATATAAAATTCGCAGGTTAATCTAAGAAACTAACTTTCATTATAGAAATTAGACATAACAATAAACCTATTTAAAAAAAATATATAAATTTAATCACTCTTTTATCCCTAATGGGGTAGGCAGAGCATAAACGACCTAAACAAAGGTCTTTCCGCCACGTCTGACAAAGTTTTGAGGGTTATTTAAGATAGATTTGTACTAACTTGTAGGTAAAAAAAAAGCAGCTTGCACATTCTATGTTTTTCTCTCGCTCCCAGTAAAGTAATTTTATTTAATATAAAAAATCCCGACAAAATTACTATTTAAAAAAATTATATAATATTATAGTCCAAAACGTAGCTTGATTCACCCCACTGTGCATGTAAAATGTAAATTCAAAGGTGAATCATTAACCTGTTTATGTTAAGTATATATATGCATGTTTTTACACACTGTGCATCAGGCGGTTAGAAATGAATTGCTAATACTTACAATTTCTAGTGATTTGATACGCAGTTAGAAGTTGATTACATTAAATTATACGTAAATGTGTTCAAATGCTGGGCTGGGAGGGCAAAAATAGAATGTGCCAGGTGCATTTCCTCCCGGGCATGCTGTAAAAACCAGCTAAGGGATCCGAGGGTTTCAGTAAATTGTAATTTAGGCGATGGGCTGACAACCTGTCACTACAGCAATATACTTACAAAAATTAACCCTCAAAACTTTGTCAGACGTGCCGGAACGACCTTAAGCCGTTTACGCTCTGCCTACCCCATTAGGGATAATATGTTTGTACGTATGTTATAGGTATAGTGAGATAACAAAAGTAATCATGAACCTATTTCTTATTCAAAAACATCCGACTTTTAAAAGAATAAAAAAGTAATTTAACTTTGATTCTCTGAATGCAACCGCCATCTTTGCGTGCGACGTAATAATAAAAAAACTAGCGGGCGTTTCGCATGGTGAAAGTTGTCATCGGATATTACGTTGCATGGCAAGATTATCGCATCTACAGAAAATACCGTGGACCAGTTATAAAGTGCAGTGTAAAGGTCCAGTGTAGGTACTCCAGTTTATCAATCAACTGTCACCTTTTAAATATGAAAATCGGACTGTTATGATTTCGGCCGAAGGACTTGTTTCAATGCCAAGACTCTTAAAAAAACTATACAGCACGACACGATTCTCGATGCACGTGGGTGAGGGCGCTGCAGTAGAAGAACTGTCAAATTAATGTCAAATCTCAAGATGGCGGCGTTAGTTCTTTTTTTTCGATGGCTAGCTAGATTTTTTCGAAGCTAATTTTAAAGAAAACGTTGATATTTAAGAGACTCAATTATTCAGAAATGAAAAAGCTTCCGACAAGTAAATTACCTACTCTTAAAATTGAAATTATATACTTAACAAGTTTGGTCTTAATTAAGTTGAAGCAGCAAAAATATACACAATATTTGGTGTATTAAAAGTCAATAATATCACACAACTCGGTATAAATATTTTAGTTTTGAAGCCGTATAAATCTCTATTTCTTCCATGCTGGACTGGGAGCGATAGAAATACACAGAGTATGTCAGCTGCATCTCCTCCCGGACATGCTGTAAAAACCAGCTAGGGGATTTAGGGGTTTCGGTTTATTGCAATTTAGGCGATGGACTGACAACCTGTCACTATAATAGCGATACCCGTTTCCAATATTTGTGTCAGACGTGGCGAAAACGCCTTTCACTAGGCGTTGTACTCTCTGCCTACCCCGTAAGGGATAAGGGCGTGACTCTATGTATGTTTGTATAAATCTCAAAAACACTTACAAGACTAATTGTTCTTAGAAAATACTCCTAATAGCACTATTAAAGACAAAACCTTCTTGTTCACTCCAACTATCTATTACTATAATCGCCTGTGTTTAAGTTTTTAACCGTTTTTCCAACAAGGAAAGGGACGTGCGACCATGTCACTTAGGCGGTTAAGCCAACTACTTCCGTTAAAGATGCCTATCTGGGTTTCTTGCACTAAACCAAGTGCAAGTTCAACGCATCCAAAACCCAGGCGTGTCTATTCTCGACAAAACGGAGTCCTTTTAACCTGGCTCCAACTTTCCGGGATGTATCCGTACCGATTTCTGACCATCTTGAGCTTCTTGGTATGAGCCTTACGTCCGACTTGAACTTTGGACGTTACATTGAGTCTCTGGCCACAACAGCTGCCAAAAAACTTGGTATCCTCTCGAAGGTGAGGCGATACTTCACACCGGGACAGCTATTGCAGTTGTACACAGCTCAAGTCCGATCGTGTATGGAGTACTGCTGCCACCTTTGGGACGGTTCAGCTGAATACCAGCTGGCTGCCTTAGACTCAATCGAGAAACGCGCTAAGAAGCTCATTGGAGACTCAGCACTGGTTGAGGCAAAACTACAGAACCTTGAGCACCGTCGCAGAGTGGCGTGCATGTCGGTATTTTACAGGATACATTTCGGGGAGTGCGCGTTAGCACTTCATGACCTTATACCCCCCTCCCCTTTCCATCTCCGGAGCACGAGGCGTGGACAGGGGTTCCACCCTTATGTCGTGGATATACCACAAATTCGCACGAAGCGGTTCGCTTCCACATTCTTAATGCGAACGGCTAAGGAGTGGAACTCCCTGCCGGCGGATCTGTTTCCGGAACATTATAACCTAGGCCTTTTCAAGGCGAGAGTGAATAGGCACTACATAGGTGAGTATGTTTCAACATAGTCCGCATCGTCACTTTCCACCAGGTGAGATGGCGGACAAATGCTCGCCTATATATATTAAAAAAAAAAAAAAAAAAAAACCACACTGGAATTGCACTTAATTGAGTAAGTGTTTAGACATTTTCGTCTTAAGTATTGACAATTGTAGCATTTGATTTGTTTGGCTAATAGGTTACCGCGTGTAAGGGACAGCGTCCCGCAAACTGATAGGTGTTTTTAAGTCAACTACACTGAACATCTTCCACCATGAAATACTTTCAGGAAATGAAAATTAAATTTGGCTTTTCCATACGAAATGTACACACCTCTATGGAAAAGCCAAACTTTTTTTTTTCTTCCTGAAAGAATATACTGGTGGAAGTTGTTTAGTGTCGTTGACTGAGCAACCCCTATCAGTTTGCGGGACGCTTGTCCCTTACACCCGGTATACGTTAAAACTCGGATAGAGGAAGCCAAATTCACATACGTAAAAACAAAATAAAAAAATGCGTCAGGTCAGTTTTAGTTTAAAAAATAAATGCCTTGAGATGAGAGACATTTAGTTGCAAGAGACGTTCAAGTTACGTAAAAACTGTGGGAGTCAAGTGGGAGGAAATTACTACGGATCCATTTTCTTACTATCATTAACAGTAGATATTGGACATAATACTAATACTAATTCTTAGCTTACGATGTCACTTTCTTGATTTTGACATAAGAACAGAAACGCAAATCAACACATGACTTTGAGATTCCTAATATGACTGCTTATTTGACGTAAAATAAGGGGGCATGCATTATGCAAATTAGGAATGTCAAAGTCATGTCTTCATTTGCTATCCTGTTCTTATGTCATAGTTAAGAAAATGACAAGCGCTAGCTAAGAATTAGTTTAGGAATAGTACGTCCAGAATTGCCGCCATTCTCATTCAGAATGCAAATGCAAATTAGGTACTTATATAATTTCTGCTAAACTGGTTTAAAAAGATCTCGTTGTCCTTTCTAAAAAAGACGAGAGTGAAGTGAACTGAATCGTCTTCTGGGTTAGTTAGTTTAACCGTCGAGTTTATCTTTGATCAAGAAAGAGTAGAGTTCAGAGCAAACCATTAAAAAAATAACGTAAAGTAAGAAGGCAGATAAGACACATACATATAATCACGCCTTTATCCCTAATGGGGTAGGCAGAGCGTAAACGACCTAAACAAAGGTCGTTCCGCCACGTCTGACAAAGTTTTGAGGGTTATTTATTGAAGATAGATTTGTAGGCATATTGCTGTAGTGACAAGTTGTCAGACCTAGATTACAATATACTGAAACCATCGCATCCATTAGCTGGTTTTATAGCATGCCCGGGAGGAAATGCAACTGGCATATTCCACGTTTTCTCTCGCTCCCACTCCAGCATGGAAGATACGTTCATTTAATCATAGTGAGTTGTAAAAATGCTAGGAACAAATTTTTCATTCATACATCTTATGTGTAGGTGGTAAGGAATGCGAGTATTACGTGTGTCATTAAAATTTTACGACTGCTCTTACTGCTGGGGAGTTACCGCGTACCTTAAGAGGTTACGCGTGTTTATTACGTTTTGGAAGACAATTGTTATGTTACGTATTTTAATAAAAATAATCCATGCTGGACTGGGAGCGAGAGAAAAACATTCAATGTGCCAGCCGCATTTCCTCCCGGGTGTGTTGTAGAAACCAGCTAAGGGATCCGAGGGTTGCTGTATATTGCAATTTAGGTTAGCAATATACCTACAAATCTATGTTAAAAAACCCTCAAAACTTTGTCAGACGTGGCGAGCTTCGGTTAAGTAGTTTACGGTTCGTCTACCCTATTACGGATCAAGGCGTGATTATATTTATGTATGTAATAAAAATAAGCCTATTCTTGAATAATAAATGAGAATCCAAATATCCGTAGAGAGTGTATTACCACAATATTTTTTTGAGCGTATTTGTAAGACCGAAGTAGAATTGGATGTACGAATAGAAGAAACACAGAATTTATCACAGAGTCATATTACATTATATTAATTATAACAAATTATCATAAACTAACGCTGGTTCACAAACTTTCTTCGCACTTAAAAGAGACTTAATTAAGAACAATTTGTCTTAAGATAAAAAAGACTCAATTCTACGAATGAGACGACGACCACAGATGTAATTAAAGTAGAAAGCTAGTCTAGATTTCAGATCTAGACCGGTTGGTATCTCTGTATGTCTGAACGCATATCTAGTAATGAATTGGTTCTCGATAAACTTGTCTTTATATGAGCCACGACATACATAAACTAAAAGTGACTTAAGTAGTTTTTGAGTTATGTTCGTTAAAAGTAATTATTAAAGCGGATCATAAAATTAATTAATAGAGGGTAAGTAATAAATTATTTACTAAAGACGCTTCTACACCGGTGTTTACACAGTTTACAGGCATAAATTAAAGTCCCTATCTAAGATGTTTGTTAATATTTGAGAAAAGGTATGTCTTCGCAAAACAACGTTTTGGAAGCGCCATAAGGTAAATAACCCTTTTCGCTTTGCCGTAGTCGGGTAAAAACCACGCAAATATGAAATACTTATAATGCAATGTACCTAAGTGTTCTAATATCTACCAACTTACAAAGTTTGGAACGCAAAACTAAGCTAGGGCTAGGCTGGTACCTATATCTGAATTAAACAGGTGCAGAACATGACGCCACCTACCCGCATTCGTCCGTGAACGAATTTACAATTCTGTCTGTCTGTAAGTAGCATAGATTAAAAGCAATAAAAGAGTTTAAATGGACTTTGAATATGGTGATCAACGATCAGTTGAACGAAGTAAATAAACTCTTCAAAATTACAGTCAACGCGCTTTTTTTGGATGAGCTCGCTCCATAGTCGACAATGACTCTGTTGTCTGTCTGAGTTCTAGACTGGAGTAGTTCCTATTAAACCGGGTGTAAGGGGCAGCGTCCCGCAAACTGATAGGCGTTGCTCAGTCGACGAAACTAAACAACATTCACCAGGAAATTCTTTGAGGATATAAAAATAAATTTGGCTTTCCCATACCAAATGGCGATCAGACAGTTTAAATGAAAAAAGCATATTTTTTTTTACTTTTTTAAATTAAGTCTATTTTACGACTGTTAAGCAATATATCGAATAATCCAAAGGTTTCTTTGCTCTATGGTCGCAATATGCGGGCGTATCCTATCAATTATGAATGAGACGTGACGAAATGTTTTAATGCCATGATATTTCTATCAGACTGGCCAACGACCACTAAGACCATAAATAACACTACAGTACGTCAAGGCTCTAAGTGAACGTGGGGAAATAAGGAACTAACACCGCTGACGCCATTTTTGTCAGTTTTCCCTGTATGCAGCGCCCCAGCGCACGTTCATTTAAAGCTTTGTCGTACTTTTCGTTAGGTTAAGGAGTTTGTCGTTTTAAATTGCCCCTTATCATATCCAAACGATTTTACTACCTTGTCTGACTTGAATTTCCTATGTACTTTTTATACCCTTCATCATCTCCCTAGCCTTATATCACAGGGTCGGCTACCTAATCTAGGGGATTGAACGAGGGTACTGGTTTTACACAGAGCGACTGCCATCTGACCTCCGCAACCCAGAAGGGAAACCAGACCCAATCTTTTTATACCCTTATTACGGAAAAAAATACATAAACGAGAAAACATAAAATACAAGTAGCAAATAAAAAGTTTCTTCACTGTTTTTTCATGTAGAGTTTTGCGATTTTACTTTCCTATCCTGCCAATAACTCTCAAACATATAAGGCCAGAGAAATCTCTGGTCTATGTGAATCTATAGTAACTCATGATCCGTCCAACACTCACTCGAATTCACATAAATCTACGAGCGCCGAGCACCATATAAGACGCCTAGGCAGAAATAAAATATACAGGGTGATTTGAATTTCTTTTCATTTTACATACATACATACATACAATGACGCCGTTATCCTAAACAAAGGTCGCTTCGCCACGTCTGACAAAGTTTTGAGGGTTATTTAAGGGAGTTTCGAGGGCTATTTAAGTTAGATTTGTAGGTATATTACTGTAGTGACAGGTTGTCTCCCTATCGTCTAAATTGCAATATTATGCAAACACAATATATTTTTATTTTACTTGTTAGATATACATTATACAATGTGATCGTTATTTAAACTTATAATAATAGGCTCCTTCAAACTATTTAGGTTACAAATAAGTTATAGGGATAAAATATTTCATGAATTCGTAATAATTAACTTTACTTATAGTCTCCCTTCATAGTTTAGTAATGGATTCTACTTTATTGTATCTTATCTATTTTAATCCAACTAATATCTCCTAAAAACTAAACTGAAACATTTTTGTTTCCTAGTCCATTAATAAACAGTTCCCTACTAATTTATATCACACCCTGTACAACTACATCTAGGCCAAATTCCGGCAAGTCTTTTTCTTCAATGGGAAAACTACAGTCTTCCGTTTTCATTTTATAGATGTATTATCATATGGCTCAAATCCTTCTAACACTACACTCCTCAATCTTTTTTCTTAGCCAATTATTAAACACTTTTCCCTACAACTTAATACCACACCCTGTACATCCACATCTTGGCAGAATCTCGGCAAGTCTATTAGATATTCTACGATGGGAAAACTGCCGTCTCCTTTTTGCTTTGTGGGGCCGTGATGTGATTTTAATGATGTATTATGTGGCTCAAATATTCTGCTTTTCGCTCTTTTTATAAGATTTTTGTTGGGCTTATAAGGGCTTTAGGAAGTAAGGATTGGTATATTTGAATATACTTATTTATCAACAATTTATATAGTTTCTTTCAGTTTTGTTTCTGCGTGAAGAAAGTAGAAAACATTTTTATATTTTCCTTACCTTTCCAATAGCTGATTCATCCATACTTGAATGAAGTTTCCCGTAATACGAAGTTGTGTAAAATGATGTCACAGAATAATGAATAGTACCTAAAGGTTCACAACCTTTGAACTTGTTTGCTGCAGCCTTGTGCAGTTTTCCTCATGATTTTCTTCTTCATTGTTAATTTTGTTTAGGTGTTTTTTTTTTGTCAATCCCCTAGATTAGGTAGCCGACCCCATAAGATACAGGATAAGGCTAGGGAGATGATGGTGTTAATTTTGTTTAGGCCACTTGGTACAAAATGAAGAAAGTTTTCATTCACAGCCTACGATACAAAGAGCGGTTTACACCGAACGGCCTCGACTCCCACACTAAGTCTAACAGAAACACTGCCACTACTGTAGGCAAACCTGTTTACTATACACTTTCGACTACTAAGAGTTATCGATATTAGTCTTCATAAAGCATTCGGTATGAATGGTGGAATTAGCTCAATACTTGGAATGGTTTTCGCAGTATTTAGGTGTTAGAATTCGCTCCAGACACTATTATTTTTACATAATTTGTGTTAAGAAATCGAGACAACGACCTTTACTCCAGCCTAGAGTCATTATACACTAAGCTATCGATTGAGGGAGTTAAGTGAAAATTCTTCTATTTGGAAATTTGGAATACTTCCAAGCTGGACTGGGAGCGAGAGAAAAACATAGAATGTGCCAGCTGCATTTCCTCCCGGGCATGCTGTAAGAACCAGCTAAGGGATCTGAGGGTTTCAGTATATTGCAATTTAGGCGATGGGCTGACAACCTGTCACTACAGCGATATCCTTACAAATCCATCTTGAATAACCCTCAAAACTTTGTCCGACGTGGCGGAACGACCTTTGTTTAGGTCGTTTACGCTCTGCCTACCCCATTAGGGATTAAGGCGTGATTATATGTATGTATGTATGTGGAATGGAATAGCAATTGCACTGTACTCTTGGGATTTTTGCTTTGCAACCAACTAAGGGCCGTATTTATTATCAGCTCTCATGACAGCGAGTTTGAGTTCGTATCAGAAATGCAA
This sequence comes from Scrobipalpa costella, assembly GCA_949820665.1. Lineage (NCBI taxonomy): Eukaryota > Metazoa > Arthropoda > Insecta > Lepidoptera > Gelechiidae > Scrobipalpa > Scrobipalpa costella. The sequence goes on along the minus strand of OX463319.1, from coordinate 9,675,246 downwards.
TGTCAGTACAATCTGGCCAGTAAAACCCATACCAATGAGTCTGAGATCGCTTCATAAATACTAACCTTAGTAGCATTGAACCTCTTCGCGATGTGACTACACTTTATGTAGACGAAGCCTAAAGAAGTTAAATTCTATATTAAAAATGAAATATGACGAACAGTTATTCATGTCGACAAGATTAAAGCGCACGAAAATAAAATTATAATGTCAGTTGCAATTGACAAGTAATTTCAAGATCGAAATTATTTTTAAATTACCATCGAAAGTTGACAGTCACCACAGTTATTAATTTTAGAGAAAGCAGTTGTAAAATTCTATATTTTTTTTCTATGTAGGTCGTAAAATCAACGTCTGACAACATGGCGTCCTCTTAAAAAAAATAAAGGATGGGACTACACTGGTGTACTGAATTGTAAACCACATCACCACCACTAACAAGCTTCTGACAAGGTTTGTGTACCAACATCCACTACTTGACACAGCATAACGTGCCCTCCGAATCACTGAATAATCTTTCTTGCAATTAATCTGCTTGGCAACACTAAAAATCTAGGTCGATCGCTGCAATTTTCGGCACAATCAATCCTCTCCGTGACCGCTCACCGTTATGACGGTCACCATCCGACGGTGACCGTTACACAAACCAGCCGACCCTATTCTTTGACCACTTTTTATAACCTTCAGCCGTTTGGCCTGATGACGTTGTGCGAAAACTTAACAATGAGAGCTTAAATAGCATTGGCGGCTTGAAAACTTTGACAGTTGAGTTGGCTACTAACTTGGCAAAAGCCTAATTTAGGATTGTATCTGGTGTCCTTTCTGGGTTGCGAAGTTCAGATGGCAGTCGCTCTGTGTAAAAACCAGTATCCTCGTTCAATCCCCCAGACTAAGTAGTCGACCCTGTCAAATACGTAAAAAAGGCCAGGGAGATGATCATCTCACTGTTTATCATTCTACATACATACATACATAAATCACGCCTTTATCCTTTACGGGGTAGGCAGAGCGTTTAACGCCTCGTAAAAGGCATGGCAGGCAAGCATGCCCGGGAGGAAAGGCAGCTGGAACATTCTATGTTTTTCTATCTCTCCCAGTCCAGCATGGATAGTTTAGTTTATCATTCTTCAGGTATTTATATGACGGTAATTGCAGCATGAAGTAGCTCAGATGTTTTAGCATGCTAGCTCAATAAGATAATTCCTACCTGCTCTGAAAATTAAGTCAAAGTACCTTACTACAAAATTATCATCCAAATAACTACAACACAATAACTCGACCAATTTACGTACACCTCTAGACACATACAATATCTACGTGTGTATGAGTCACTGTGTTTTGACTTTTGGTAGGCTTACGTAAGGCGATAGTAGGTCGGCTTAGACAATGGAGAAATTCACCGTTGAGATGAAAATAAAGAAGATTGGAGTGTAGACTTGATTTGCATATAAAGCTTTATTTGTGACCGCTGGGGGTAAATGGTTTGTATCTAGCTATGGAACAAATTATATTCTGATATAACAATAGTCCCGTTACAAAGCAGCGGGATGTTTTGTTGATTACCCATTATGACATGAATTTGCATTACACAAAGTCGTAATTTGAAATTATAACCACATACATACATACAATACTACATACAAATTATTTAGCCAAAAAGTAAAAAAAAAGTAAAAAGTAAAAAAATAAAACAGTGTTTGGCGTATTTGGCAATGGGTACTAATCTCAGCATAATGCGAAGCATAATGCCTAGCGCTGATTTTCAGACTAGCCCCTTAGTGCTTATAAAAATATGTGCTAGTTGTTATTTGCGTGTTTTAATAATAGATTGATGTTGTATATTATTTTAGTGGTGTTCGAATAGTAATAAATGTATATATAATTCTATACCTACATAAATTTATCCTAACAAAATAATACCTATCGTTGTAAATAAATAAATAAAAAATAATATTATTAATTTATTACTCTTAATAATAAAAAAGCTATACTATAAATATTAGAAGTGGTGTGTGCGTATTTGTAAGTGTGCGTGTGTATGTATATGTTTGTGTGCGGGTGTGTACTTTGGTTGGCACTAATGAATGTTATTACATATGTTATTAATCATTCTTCAGGACCACATTAGGGTTTGCTATCCTGCTTCCTCCTTTGCTTCTCCATTAAGTGTTTCCGAACGAGATTTTTGTACGATTGCAAATTCATGGGAAGGCGCAAAGGAGGAGGAAGATCATTCCACACTTTTGTAGCAGCGAATTTGAACCCTCCTCTAAACAGTGCTGTGCTGTGCTTAGGTATGCAAAGTTCTGTTTCCCTATGGCTACGTAAGGATCTAACTTGCTTGTGTCTCTTCCACTTAAATTTTTCGAATAAATAGTATGGCTTCTCAGATTCGAAAATTTTTCGTACCATACAGGCAAGGTGTAGTTCTCTCCGGTGGGTCATGTTTAAGATATTTTTCTCGTTTAGGTAGGGAGTGATATGTGCTCTTCTAGGTATATAGTAACGAAAACGCATACATGCGTTTTGAACACGTTGTATGGACTTCTTTGTCTTTTCTAAAAGACGGGGGCCATATATACAGTCGGTGTAATTAAAAATGGACAGAATCATCGATTCAGTTAATATTTCCCTAACACTTACCGATAAGTATTTTCGAAAGCTGTATAGTACTTTTAACCGATAAAACGCGTTCCTAACTTTTATGTTAATGTGTTCTATGAACCTCATCTCACCATCCAGTACCAGGCCAAGGTTTTTAGCCTTTTCTACCCGAGCCACTAGTTCAGTTCCAATATTTATTTTAGGATTCTGTTCCACTATTGTATTACGTTGGCATTTACTACCTAAAACTAAAAATTGTGACTTCGAAGGGTTCAACACCAAATTATGTGCAATGGACCAGCAGTAAATGGTGTTAAGGTCTTCATTTATTTTTATTAATGCCTGGCTGTGTTCACCTGGTTCGAAGGAATAATAAAGTTGGGTATCATCTGCGTACAGATGTACCGCACAGTGTTTTAATTTTGTAATTAAGTCAGCCGTATATATAATAAAAAGTAGTGGGCTCAGAATAGAACCCTGTGGAGTGCCGCGAGGGATCTTTTGCGTCTTCGATTGTATATTTAAGCCGTTGTCTGTCTGAAGTTCGACATATTGTTCCCTGTCGTTAAGAAAATATTGGAACCATTTGCACGATGATCGTGACACACCATAATAAGCCAGTTTGGAAAGAAGCAATTCCGGATTTAAGCAATCGAAGGCGCGGGAAAAATCCAGTAATACCAGGATTGTACCCATGCCTTTATCAGACGCCTCAATAATGTCATCTGTGACTTTGGCAAGGGCCGTGGCTGTACTATGCCCACTACGAAACCCCGACTGCAAGGCAGGAAGCAAATTATTCTGATTAAGATGTTTTGTTAGCTGCACACAGATCACTCTTTCTATTATTTTTGACATTATTGGTAATAAACTGATGGGACGTAAATCTTTATATTCCTCAACTTTATTACCCTTCGGTATAGGTCTTACTTTGGCACGTTTCCATTGGTCAGGATACGTTCTAGTGCCAATAGATGCCCAACATCATACGTATCAAAATTCACTTTTTGAAATGGATTTCCTTTTCATTTCAGTCTAATGTCAAACGAAAGAGAGAGAGCCAACGATATAGCAAGCTCATCCAAAATATGCCTATTCACTCTCACATACATACATACATATAATCACGCCTTTCTCCCTAATGGGGTAGGCAGAGCGTCAACGACCCAAACAAAGGTCGTTTCGCCACGTCTGACAAAGTCTTGAGGGTTACTTAAGATAGACCTGTAAGTATATTGCTGTAGTGACAGGTTGTCAGCCCATCGCCTAAATTACAATATACTGAAACCCTCGGATCCCATAGCTGGTTTTTACAGCATGCTCGGGAGGAAATACAGCTGGCACATTCTATGTTTTTCTCTCGCTCCCAGGCCAGCATGGAAGATACCACTCTCACTCTCACTAAGAAGAGATTAATATTAATATGCATTAAGAAGAAGGATGCACGTAGTAAGTTTTTGTAAAGTAGTTTATGATACCTACCGATGTTTTACTTATGACACGAAGCGATAACGGCAACTTAAAAAAAACATCCACCTATTTTGTTAACCCAGATAAACCGAAAGGGACTCGAGGGTTACAGTGTATTGTAATTTAGGCGATGGGCTGACAACCTGTCACTATAGCAATACATATTACAATCTATAACTGCCCTCAACTTTTGTTAGACGAGGCGAAAGCGCCTTTTACGAGGCGTCAAACGCTCTGCCTACCCCGTAAGGGATAAAGGCGTGATTTATATATGTATGTATGTATGCAGATAAACCGATTGCATTTCATTATCTTAAACCTTGTTATCATTATCAGTGGTGATACATTGGTTACTTGCATTGATAAGAACACTCTTTGTTCGTATTGGCACCTTCCTTCTGTCAATACAGATAAGATTCTTAACAATATGACTCAAGTACTTCTTATTTAGGTAAGGTCCAGTATTATTTTATTTTATTTTGCAGTTATAATACTAGGCTTCACTTTTTTTCATTTTAATAAGAACTAGCTTTCTGCCAGTAGTTTCTTTATAATTCTTCTTCTGTCGAGTGGGTATCGAGTCTATCGACCCGATGAACCCTGGTGTCAGAGTTTTTAAACCGCCTAGTAGCACAACTATCAGGCCTCTGACATGGTTTTGAGTAACGACCACTATCAAAGACAGCGACCGGGACCGACGGCTTAACGTGCCCTCCGAAGCACGAAAATCTTTTTCTTTTTCGGACAATCAGGTGATTCAGCCTGCAATGTCCTAACCAAACTGGGGAAAAAATCACAAAGTGATAAATTCTCAAATATTATCAACTTTGTGTTTCCCCCCTGGGAATCGAACCCAGGACCTCCGGATCAGGAGTCCATGGCACTAGCCACTAGACCACGGAGGCAGTAGTTTCTTTATAATTATCGATAGGATTCTCGAGTCGAACGAACCGATGAACCCTAGCTATGAAAACCATTATTATTTAATATTTCTCAAAGAAATATGGATTCTGCAATGTATTCTTTCAAACGCTTTAGATTTGCATTCTTCAGTAGGTAAATAAATATAAGACATTTCCCGCCTAGAAATATTATCTCACTAAAACATTTGACCTTTTCCAAAATTTATCCAACCGACATTTATCACATCGAAATATTCTAGGAAGGTATTTAACGACACACTACTAAGACAAAAAAACTATGAAAATTATTTATAAATGCAACTCTCAAAGACTTTGGCCTTTTAGTACATAATACTGTGCGTTTGTCAAACGAGGCGAAAGCGCCTTTTACGAGTCGTTAAACGCTCTGCCTACCCCGTAAGGGATAAAGGCGTGATATATGTATACTGTGCATAATTATGGCGTGTTATTAGCATTCGAAATCCCTAGACAACATGAGTATGGTATAAACACTTCACTTCCATTAAACACAACAATGTGGTTGTTATACAGAACAATGTGAACATTATCGCTATAAACGACGTGTTAATGCGTCCACTATCAGACGCTAATATTGACAGATATATACCTAAGTCAATAGATATAAAATTCTTATTGGTATAACAAGATGAATATTATTAGGATGATTGTTCATCGGTTCGTCGTTCGACTCGAAAACCCACACTAGAAGAAGAAGGAAGATTTAGTTCATCAGATTTATATGCCTGTATGTCTAAGGTTGGAACTAATGATTTTATCCCTAATGGAGAAGGCAAAGCGTAAACGACCAGATAGGTCGTTCCGCCACATCTGACAAAGTTTTGAGGGTTATTTAAGATAGATTTGTAGGTATATTGCTGTAATGACAGGTTGTCAGCCCATCACCTAAATTACAATATACGTAAACATTCTTCCATACTGGACTGGGAGAGAAAGATTCTTCCATACTGGACTGGGAGAGAAAGAAAAACATAGAATGTTCCAGTTGCCCTTCCTCCCGGGCATGCTGTAAAAGTCAGCAAAAGGGATTCGAGGGTTACAGTGTATTGTAATTTAGGCGATGGGCTGACAACCTGTCACTACAGCAATACACATTACAATCTAAAATTGCCCTCAATTTATGTCATACGTGGCGAAAGCGCCTTTTAGGAGGCGTTTTACGCTCTGTCTACCCCTTAAGGGATAAAGGCGTGATTTTATGTATGTATGTATGTATGTAAACCTTTAGACATCTTTCATAATTCTAGTATTTTTTTAAAGCGCATTAATAAGATCAAGACATAACACAAGAACGCATCGTTATAGAGGTACTACACAGTGTAACTATTGGGGCCTTTACAGAACCTGCTGTAAAAGGTGTGTACTTTAATAACGGAATCTTGAATTTCATTTTCGATGGTTAATTTTCCCAAGTAACCACTATCCAAATCAGTCATCGCAACTTAAAACACGTGTCTTTTTCATCGCCATGGGGAAACAATACATGCTCTGTTTCACTGTACCTACCTAAGGTACAAAAAATGCGCAAGTAAATTATACAGGTAAATATAAAGCAAACGTCACACAAAGTCATCGCCTTGACTTGCTCATTACGTTGCTTCGTCTGCAAGCAATCAGACTAAAAGTGGTCGAGGTCGGCAAATGTTTGATGTTTACTTCAACTTACAGTTTTGTAGTGCAGTCTGTTAGTTTATTGTACAATAGTAAAGTTTATTGTTTTAACTGCAAATATTGGTAAATGTTACCTTGTTAATTACGAAATTAAAGTTTTAATTGTATTACGCCTTTATCTCTAATGGGGTAGGCAGAGCGCATCGACCCAAACAAAGGTCGCTCCACCACGTCTGACAAAGTTTTGAGGGTTATTTAAGATAGATTTGTAGGTATAATGCTGTAGTGACAGGTTGGTAATTTGAGAGGACCAGTGTCCTTTAGATATCCAATCCTTGGGATACGTTGTTCAGATCCATAAGGTTGAAATTACCCTTGAAAATTAACCGTATCTAAAGGGTATAAAAAACTAACTATGCTTACAAAATTTATAGTGGTTTTAAAAAAAATCTTTTTTATGGAGTTCCACCATCAGGCATTCGAAAGTCCAACTCCATCCAACCAAGCCAAGTTCAAACCACATCCATTTTCATACACGTTCAATCCATTTATAGGTTCAACGCATATGGAAACATTATATATTAGATATACGGTGTAATAACAGACACATACATACATATAATCACGCTTTTATCTCGATTGGGGTAGGCAGAGCGTGAACGACCTAAACAAAGACCGTTCCACCACGTTTGACAAAGTGTTGACGGTTATATAAGATATATTTGTAGGTATACCTACTGCTGTAGTGACAGGTTGTCAACCCATCGCCTACATTGCAATATACTGAACCGTTCGGATCCCTTAGCTGTTTTTTACAGCATGCCCGGGAGGGAATGCAGCTGGCACATTCTATGTTTTTTCTTTCGCTACCAGTCCGGCATGGAAGAAACATCTACGTTGTACAGTACATATACGTTGTAATAACAGATGCAAGGTGTCAATATAATTACTGAGGTATTGTATGCATGTATAACTATTATTGAATACATAACACACTCGTGTGGACTTCAAATGAATACATTAATGAATATCTATCTAGTTAGGTAATGTTGTTTAATAGATTTGTAAATTCTCAACTACATTTTCTAAGATATTTGTTGGACCTAGGACCTACTAGTTCCATTCTGGCATGGGAGGGGGAGAAAAACATAGAATTTGCCAGGTGATTTTCCTCCCGGGCATGCTGTAAAAAGCAGCTAAGGGATCCAAGGGTTTCAGTATATTGTAATTTAGGCGCTAGGCTGACAACCTGTCAGTACAGCAATATACGTACAAATCTATCTGAAATAACCGTCAATACTTTGTCAGACGTGGTGGAACGACCTTTGTTTAGGTCGTTTACGCTCTGCCTACCCCATTAGGGAAAAAAGCGTGATTATATATATGTATCTATGTATGTATTATTGAATTAAGTCAATAGATTACTCTGTCTCAGTATGTGAAATCTGTGACAAGTTTCATACAGCAGACAAAATGAACGCCTTTATCAAAAAATCATTTAACCAAGCCTAGGCCTTGTCTGACGGATAATACCTACATAAATTTAAACGATTACCTAATAGCCTGTTAAGTGTTGGCAGATAATAAAGGTTATAGCCTTTAGCCTTTGGTTGCATAGAATTTTGTGTATGTCAAACATTGTTTTACTGTTGCGAAAATACACGTTTGTTAATTTGTTAGTTAGTTGTGTTCTTAGCTTTAATATAACCACAAGAAAATGACTCCGATTCGGCATAAGCAAGATTTTACTTAATTTAAACCATACCTGTCATTTTCCGACTTGAGCTATCAGAAACGGACGGCAGTACAGACAAAGTTATTATAAATCTGTCACTTCAAAAATCTATGCATAGTTACGTCAAGTTAAGTAGTGATGTGAACAAATCCCGACCAAAATCCTTTGCAATTTTTGAATGAGTGCTATGTGACAGGATTATTCTAAGTCCGTCTGTACTGCCTGTGCGCTCAAAACGGAAAATTACAGGTATTGTTTTATTTTAGTTAAATCTGTTTTACGCCGAATTGGGGCCAAAAACCTCAAAAAAAACTTGGTTATGATCAAGGAACTTGATTACATACGAGCACATCAAGTAATATGATTGAGACAATAAAGTTAATCATACATACATATAATCACACCTTTATCCCTAATGGGGTAGGCAGAGCTTAAACGACCTAAAGAAAGGTCGTTCCGCCACGTCTGACAAAGTTTTAAGAGTTATTTAAGACAGATTTGCAGGTATATTGCTGTAGTAACAGGTTGTCAGCCCATCGCCTAAATTGCAATATATACTGAAACCTTCGGATCCCTTAGCTGGTTTTTACAGCATGCCCGGGAGGAAATGCAGCTGACACATAAAGTTAATCTTAAGATCAATTATTCTGCTGATTGAAATTATTAGGAACTTGGTAGTGGTTATCAAGTAACATGATTCATTTAATTTTTATCATTATTGTCATAAACACATTACTTTTTGTGCTCGTATTTAAACAAGTATTTTTACAGTGTACCTTTTGTTTAATTTGGCATTATTAACTCGTATTAGTTTAAAAGTAAAAGCACTTATTAACCTCCAAAATATAATATCGAGTAGTCTTATTCGATAAACTAGACGAGCAAAGGTCGCGCTCAGATATCGATGTTAAGGTTGCTTCGACCTCACCCAAATTGGCCGCATTATCTTTTATTTTCACTTCTACAAACACAAGATACGTGCAGCAAGGTTAGTTAATCTAGAATCACTGAATCTAAAGCTAGAATAATTTTGTAGGTAGAATTAATACATACGTACATATAATCACGCCTTTATCCCTAATGTGGTAGGCAGAGCGTAAGCGACCTAAACAACAAACATTCCGTCACGTATGACAAATTTTTCCTGGTTATTTAAAATAGATTTAGGTATATTGCTGAAGCGACGGGTTGTCAGCCCATCGCCTAAATTGCAATAAAAAGAAACCCTCAGATCCTTAAAGCTGGTTTTACAGCATGCTTGGGAGGAAATGCATCTGGTACATTTCATGTTTTTCTCCCGATCTCAGCTTAGCATGGAAGGAATACATAATATCTACTAGCCAAATCCCATGTACGTATAGTCTTAGCACACAATTATTTACCTAGCCAATAGCAATATTTACTTATTAATAACCTCAACTGCCTTGTACACAATAAACAATGTAAACTATACAAATGAAGATGGATTGTGTTAACTACTAGCCGACGCAAACCTTGCACATAGCTGCATAACTCAATACATTTGCATATGAGTATGTATGTATAAGAAACATGTTTGAATAATATTATGTGCACGTAAGATTTATATGCTTGAGTGCGGGGAGAGGAAGTAGCGTTTCAATACAGCGTATAAAGTAAAAGTGCATCTTATTCTTCCATGCTGGGCTCCCAGCGAGAGAAAAACATAGAATGTGCAAGCTGCATTTCCTCCTGGGTATGCTGTTTAAACCAGCTTAGGTATCCGAGGGCTTCAGTGTATTATAATTAAGGCGATAGGCTGACAACCTGTCACTACAGCAATATACCTACGAATCTATCTTAAACAACCCTCAAAACATTGTCAAACGTGGCGGAGCCAACTTTGTTTAGGTCTTTTCGCTCTGCCTACCGCATTAGGGATAAAGGCGTGATTATATGTATGTATGTATATTATGTAGAGAAGACTTAAAATACAAATAAATTAAGCGCTGGGCAAATCACTTCGAAATATCAAATCAAGGCGATGAAGAAGAATGCAATATATATAGGTAAAAGAATTAATTTTTAAAACTTGTTTCACAGTGATGTTGGTGTGTGTATGAAAGTATCTAAAAAAAAAAGCACCAAAATTGCAATGCATCGATTTTTGTCTTTAAATACATACATACATAAATTACGCCTTTATCCCTTACGGGGTAGGCAGAGCGTTTAACGCCTCGTAAAAGGCGCTTTCGCCACGTCTGACAAAAATTCAGGAAAATTTTAGATTGTAATATGAATTGCTTTAGTGACAGGTTGTCAGCCCATCGCCTAAATTACAATACACTGTAACCCTCGAGTCCCTTTTGCTGACTTCAACAGCATGCCCGGGAGGAAGGGCAGCTGGAACATTCTATGTTTTTCTATCTCTCCCAGTCCAGCATGGAAGAACATTGTCTTTAAACTTGCCTGGATAAGTCAGATTAAGCAAAATTACAATTTACAAAACTTGTAATCTAGGCCCTAAAGCATATCATAATGATAGGATTTGTAGCTTGTATTAAGTATCTAAAAAAACTTTTTTAGATACTTAATACAAATAGTTTTTCCTTAAACTTGCAAGCGTGTTAATAAAGCTTGGTATTATGACATCACCCGCTATCACTATAATAATACATATTATCACACTCTGATAGTGATAGTCACTCCCGCACTGGATACATACTGATAAAGTGATAAGTGATAACCTTATCACTATCACGTTTGCTTTGCGGATATTTCAGTGTTGTGTGTTATATGTGAAATTCTCTTCACACTCACTGCAAATCGAATCTCCTCATACAAAAATACCGTCGTATGGCGGCTATCTCTAAATTATACCAAAAATATCGAATCAGCACGTCAATTTTCTTTAATTTGAATAGGTTTCTATCAAAGCCCCGATATGAAAAATAGGACACATATAACCTATACACGAGACAGGTGCTCGGGCCTAAAATAAACTACAATGATTAAAAACGGCGAATTTACCGTGGATTTCCATTTTTATAAAAGTGTCCGATATTTCAAAGCAGTTTCATGCGTTATGATCACGGAGTGACAGAGGAACTTGCGAGCGGTGTGGTGGCTAAGGGCAGACATATCGGTCTGCCATCTTTCGATATTATAATGTTGATAACCGTAAGAGTTTTTAAACTATCTATGATTAATTAGGTACCAATGTAGGTAGGTACGTAACCGTCGACTATGACTCCGTACAGTTTTTTTTTACCTGTTATCACTACATAGTATGAAACAAAATCGCTTTCTCTGTCCCTATATCCCTATGTATGCATAAATCTTTAAAACTACGCAACAGATTTTGATGCGGTTTCTTTTAATGGATAGAGTGATTCAAGGGGAAGGTTTATATGTATAATACAGTAAAAAACACTGATGATTTTCGTGCGCTGCCGGGTCGCTAGTAAATAATAAAATATTATGCCACTGTTCGCCAGCCTACCGTAACCGCTGACATATTCACCCACGGTTCGCCGGTTGGCCATAACTACCACTTCTACGAGCAGGTGGCTAATACGACCACCACTTATGTTCATTCACCCTTGGACAGAAAAAAGCTAGAGACCTGCATATTAATATGCCACTCGACTGTGAATGCTGGCATATCAACGGCTCATCAAAACCTAAGCTAACTTAACCATGACTCCTCTATGGAAGCAAGTGGCAAATACTTTCTAGTGATAGGAATGATCATTCACCTCTCCGCAGAAGAAAAAGCACCTTACATTTTATTTGTCAAAGAAATAGTGCCGTCATAGTTCCTATAGCATAAAAACTCTTAAATATTGTGTTATTTAGGTACTGTAATACTCATAGGCTTAATTTACACATATCTGATGTTTTTTATTAAAGGTGTTAACTTGGTACGTATTGAAAAACGCATCCCAAATATTAACCTCGATTAGCTTAACTACTAGTAAAAGATCAGTGTGAACAGTCTAAAACCGATGTACCAATGTTCAAAGCGCGGTGCATGTCAAATGGCAGTTTCATATATAATGGCTCCTCTGTGGTATAGTGGTTGTAGTGTGAGGCTGGCAGAATGAAGGTTAGGGGTTCTTATCCATGACTAGCTTAACTACTTGCCCTGTGTAAACAGTCAATAACCGATGCACTAATGTTGTCAAGCGCGGTGCATGTCAAATGGCAGTTTCATATATAATGGCTCCTCTGTGGTATAGTGGTTGTAGTGTGAGGCTGGCAGAATGAAGGTTAGGGGTTCTTTTCCATGACTAGCTTAACTACTTGCCCTGTGTAAACAGTCAATAACCGATGCACTAATGTTGTCAAGCGCGGTGCATGTCAAATGGCAGTTTCATATATAATGGCTCCTCTGTGGTATAGTGGTTGTAGTGTGAGGCTGGCAGAATGAAGGTTAGGGGTTCTTATCCATGACTAGCTTAACTACTTGCCCTGTGTAAACAGTCAATAATCGATGCACTAATGTTGTCAAGCGCGGTGCATGTCAAATGGCAGTTTCATATATAATGGCTCCTCTGTGGTATAGTGGTTGTAGTGTGAGGCTGGCAGAATGAAGGTTAGGGGTTCTTTTCCATGACTAGCTTAACTACTTGCCCTGTGTAAACAGTCAATAACCGATGCACTAATGTTGTCAAGCGCGGTGCATGTCAAATGGCAGTTTCATATATAATGGCTCCTCTGTGGTATAGTGGTTGTAGTGTGAGGCTGGCAGAATGAAGGTTAGGGGTTCTTATCCATGACTAGCTTAACTACTTGCCCTGTGTAAACAGTCAATAACCGATGCACTAATGTTGTCAAGCGCGGTGCATGTCAAATGGCAGTTTCATATATAATGGCTCCTCTGTGGTATAGTGGTTGTAGTGTGAGGCTGGCAGAATGAAGGTTAGGGGTTCTTATCCATGACTAGCTTAACTACTTGCCCTGTGTAAACAGTCAATAACCGATGCACTAATGTTGTCAAGCGCGGTGCATGTCAAATGGCAGTTTCATATATAATGGCTCCTCTGTGGTATAGTGGTTGTAGTGTGAGGCTGGCAGAATGAAGGTTAGGGGTTCTTTTCCATGACTAGCTTAACTACTTGCCCTGTGTAAACAGTCAATAACCGATGCACTAATGTTGTCAAGCGCGGTGCATGTCAAATGGCAGTTTCATATATAATGGCTCCTCTGTGGTATAGTGGTTGTAGTGTGAGGCTGGCAGAATGAAGGTTAGGGGTTCTTATCCATGACTAGCTTAACTACTTGCCCTGTGTAAACAGTCAATAACCGATGCACTAATGTTGTCAAGCGCGGTGCATGTCAAATGGCAGTTTCATATATAATGGCTCCTCTGTGGTATAGTGGTTGTAGTGTGAGGCTGGCAGAATGAAGGTTAGGGGTTCTTTTCCATGACTAGCTTAACTACTTGCCCTGTGTAAATAGTCAATAACCGATGCACTAATGTTCTCAAGCGCGGTGCATGGCAAATGGCATTATCATTACTTATTATTAGAGAAGGCTTCAATAAATTGATTTCTAGGAATAACTATTAGTTTTAACGTATAATGGCGCCTCTGTGGTTTATTGGTTATGCCATGAGGCATCTAGAACGGACGATACGGGTTCTTTTTACAGCTTTTGTGTTCTTCCTGGTTTAATCAAGATAGGTATTAGTTATCTTCACAATTATTTTGTCCAATTACTTAAAAGTCCGTAACATATAAGACGTCTTAAATAACTAAGTTAATTATGAACAGAAATAAAATAATACAACATAAGTTCATTTCACAGTTGAAACTTCAAAGTTCTAACTTCAGGGTTTTAACTGCTTCTTATACTCTTATAGAAGTACTATACCCTTATTGTTTTATCGCGAAAATCTCAGTGGAAATTGCATTGCTTTCCTGACGACGTTCAAATTGAAGTGCTATTAGAGTTAGTGCTTCATTTCGTACCTTCTCAGAAATGGGTTACTGCAATTTTGTCGCAGCTATAAAAGTAGTTACAGGCAGACTGTAGTGAACTACTTAGGATATCCTATCATATATTTTGCACCTAAAATACTTCTAAGTAAATGGTTTACTTTAAGAGGTTTATTGAAAACTATGCACTTGATTAAGACAGCAAAAATAGTCCAGGGTGATGCTTAAGACTTCACCTGCTTCGGCTGCTGCTTTTCTGGACCGCACAGCTTATAACATAAGCCACACTATATAACATCTGTTCGTACATTTTGTCACACGAAACCGCTTTCAACTAGGCGTTTCACGCTCCGCCTCCACCGTAAGGGATAAACACATGGTTTTATTCGAAATATAACTGTTTAAAGAAATCATGATTCATAAATTTGAAGTATCATTAATTTCCATAACTCGTAATATTCAAATGTAGTAGCTACAGTCTACAACAAGCAGTGGTTGAGGCGAGCGTTTCTCTATTGTGTTGCAACAACGGATATCAAGGTCTAGTTACCGCCGTTTCACTACCACTGGTTTAGTACAGACGGTGTTTTATATCTATGGGATATAGTGTTTTTTATGAAGTATATATACTATACTTCATAAAAAGCCTGAGGCCTTTGCCCAGCAGTGGAACACTAATGGCTAGATAGGATAGGATATATGTTAAATGTTTGAAGTATGATCAATGTAAGGGTACATAAATGAAATGCTTAGATGCGACGGTTTCAATTAACTGCAACGCGAAGGGTTGCAGGACGACTGGTGGTGATAATGGTTTCTAATGCTTTCCCAGGATAAGTAAGTAGATAAGTCTTATAATACTATAACTGCCTCCTACAATAATTATCCTCAAAACTTTGTCAGATGTGGCAGAACGACCTTTGTTTAGGTGGTTTACGCTCTGCCTACCCCATTAAGGATAAAGGTGTGATTATATGTATGTATGTATGTACAATAATTACTAAAACTTCAATAATCACAAAATATTATAGTAGTGGAGAAGAGGCATCGAAAGAAACTTGCACATAGTAAATGTTGACAGGTAGGACGAATGGTGTTGATAATGATTTGCAAACGGACGACTGATGTTGTTAATGCTTTGCCTAGATAAGTAGGTAGATAAGACTTATAATGCTATAACTGCCTCCTACAACATGTAATACAAGATGTGTCGAAATAAACTTGTTCATAGTAAAACTAAACATGTAACTGTCTAAAACCGAACCTCATTACAAAATGTACCAAGTATTATAACAAAGTATCAAGTATACAAATGAAAGGAAGTCAAACAATACACTTGACTAAGATTTAAGCGGAACTACGGACACAATAACCCCTTTTCGGTTCAGACAATGCGCAGACAGTTAAACAATCGCGAAATTGTGGATTAGTCATAATATTGTTGCCAGAATTGTTAGACTATTGAATTTTTATCGCGTTAATGGAAATAATATATCAATATATTGTTGTATTTTGACGTATTACATAAAATATAGTTTTGTTAATGTTATACAGTGGTAACTAAGCATACGGGCCACCTGATGGTAAACAGCACCGTAGCCTATAACACTTAACTATCCCACTAGATCCTAGTGAAATAGCACAGGGCGTTGCACACCGTCATACCTAAGGAGGAATGTCTCTTGTGCCAGTAATTTCACTGGCTCCCTTGCTCTTCAGACTGAAACACAGAAGCGCGAATACTTTTTATTGACGGCAGATATAAGCAAGAAGATGTAATTATGTAAGGTTTGTCTTGTTATCATAAAAATGATAATACTAAATATAACGTTCTTTTATTTTACAGTTTTCTGTAGTAAGATAGCGTATGAATCAACACTAACAATCTTGACAGGATACTCAACATGATGGCCTCCAAATTCTTTGCGTGACGCACACATTTCACGCCTCAACAAGATCTAATCGTCAAAACTTTACAAAGATGTAAGAAATTTCTTTTTAGAAATAAGCAGTGCCTGTTGTGTCTTTGTTTTGTATGACCTGTTTTTATGATGTTTTTGTGTACAATAAATTGTTAAATAAGATTAAGTTCATTATAGATTATTTTTATTTCTTTTACAACATTGTTGCTGACCTGTCTCAAACTCTTTTTTATAGCTTTTCCTTACTGCCTGGAAGATATTGCTACCTTAGCAATAAGGTCGCCAATTGCACAATTTTTCTTTTGCTATGTTTTTAATTGTATGTGTTCTTGTGCAATAAAGTATATTTGTATTGTATTATTCCTGGTTGTTTTAAAACAGAACAAATGTATGTTTGTATACTGACAGGTTTAGCTCCAGCTCTTTGACCAAATTGCTATAGGTATTATTCTTCTTCTTAGCGAGTAGATTCTCGAATCGAACATACTATTAAGCTTACTTTACTTACTAAGTGCCTACTAGCTTTTGCAGACCTGAAAGATAATTTTTCATTCCAGTATGGAAGCAAAAGTGAATGGAAATTTCTGCACACAAAACTGAATTGTAGTTTTATTTTTTGTGTTGTTTGAATAGAAAGCCATTAGGTATATATTTACATAGTATTAGTCACGTTAGTGTTTGTTTTCATATTCAATAGATAATAGATGTTATGTAAAACAGTTTGTAATGTATGTTACAACAGTTTACAAATTCCTTGTAAATCTACGTAGGGACAATTTGTACTTCCGAAGGTAATTCGGTATTGAAAGTTGTTTATGGAATCCAAAGTTCCATGAATAGGCATAAACGAGCAATTCAATAAACTTGTGATTTCTCAGAAGTATCGTACAATTCAGTGATATTTAGATTGACTATACGTATCACTAAAAGAGCATGGTATCTACAATATATATATAGGTATAACTCTGTTTAACAGATTTAGTGATTTTGACTGCCTCCGTGGTCTAGTGGCTAGTGCCATGGACTCCTGATCCGGAGGTCCTGGGTTCGATTCCCATGGGGGAAACACAAAGTTGATATTTGAGAATTTATCACTTTGTGAACTTTTCCCCAGTTTGGTTAGGACATTGCAGGCTAAATCACCAGATTGTCCGAAAAAGAAAAAGATTTCGTGCTTCGGAGGGCACGTTAAGCCGTCGGTCCCGGTCGCTGTCTTTGATTGTGGTCTTTACTCAAACAATGTCAGAGGCCTGATAGTTGTGCTACTAGGCGGTTTAAGAACTCTGACACCAGGGTTCATCGGGTCGATAGACTCGATACCCACTCGACAGAAGAAGAAGCGATTTACAGTGTTTTCGTGTAAATAAACTTTAAGAATAGGTTCTATGCTCATGGGCTTCCTTGAAGGGGTTAAGCCCTTCAAAATGATCATATTATAAATTTAAACATCTAAAGTTTACTCTTCTTTTTGGATAGGTAATTTATCAAACTCCAGTATAATAACTCAGTAATAAAATTCTAACATGAACAACGTAACCCAACCTTGTATGTCCTATTGCCAAACTGCAACCCGACTCCCACACTTTCATCTTACGACACACTTAGAAAGTGTGTGGTTATACGAAAACATGATGATAAGCAATATTTGTATGCAAGTACTTCTACTTATTTAAGCATTAATTGTACTATTGAAGAACAGGTTGACAAGTGGATAGAAATTAGACGCGAACAGAAAGTATGAAGTCTAAAACATTTGCAAATGTTCTTTACGAATATTTTTCAATGTTTGTCAATCATCCTATCCGAATGTCCCACAATATTTTTTAGGTGTAACGAAACTACTTGTAAATCTTTAGACGCTCTATCCACCATTTTAGGAAAGACATAATTTGTAATAGATTTTTGTTACGTGTTTTCATGTTCTTTTTTCTGTATCGCAAACCATCATAATCATGACTGCTCAGTTAAAAACGCGAGTGCATCGAACTTATCCTATCCTCTCCTAGATTGTTCAGTTCCGCTTTCAGGCCAATTCATGTCGTGCTATCAACCTAGGCTGATTCATTCATCGTGTTATACGTTAAAAAAGTCTAAATTGCTTGCCATTCATAGTTTTTATCAGGTATTTTTCACTACTCGCAAGTAAAGGCACTAATAGCATTTTTTTACAAGAGGCTAACTTTGTCCGCCATCTCACTTTACGGGAAGTGACAATGCAAACGATAATAGAGCAAAGCATGAAAAATTTCTTTAAAATTATAAGCAGTTGTGCAAATAAAGAAAAATACAAATTTTCTTTCGTCTGTTGTCATTGTTTTCGTGTAATAAACAACTTCAGACATATTAAAAGGCACGTAGGTATGTTTTGGTATCATTATCATTGCAAACTTATTCCGAAAGAAATCAACAACAAGCAAAGTGAGGACATATATTTTTTTACAATAAACCTATATAATTTCACAATATTCGTGTCGGTTGCTGAGCAAATAGGTACATTATTATCCGATTTACCTTTGCCTTATCGTTATCATACGTTACAATTAGTTGTCTTCTATCCTTATCAATAGATAACGCCAAGCCCCAGCCGGTTTTGTATTAAATTTACACAAGCATATAGCAACTAATATTATTTTCGTGTGTAAGAATATTTATAGTTTTTGCTTTTTTCTATACTATAGAACCTATAGGTATAACTAGGTATAAGTATATTATGATTGCCGAGCAGAATTATTTGCCCAAGTAAATGAAGCCGCAGTAACATTTTGTTTAATGTTTCTTTATTTGTCTGTACGATTTAATTTGTGCTATAAAAACCATTTAATGGATAAATGGTTTAACCGTAAGGGATAAAGGCGTGATTTATGTATGTATGTATGTATGTATTTAAATGTTATGTGTCTAATAAGTTAGATATTGAAGACCATCCACTACAGAAGACGCCAAATATTTCACCCATCTCTACAAATCATCGACAAAAACGCCAAATCATCACGAAAACTTGGATCCAATCACTTTACCATCTAACAAAGTGGATTCCGCGAAACCCTGACACTCCAACAACTCGGAAATGAGTCAAAGCCTGACTAGACAAGACAAAAAAGGAAATAAGAACTCGAAACGAGTGACAGCCACCCGTTTTTGGAACGACGTTTCCTATAAGAAAAGTTTGCGAGTTGAGATTCGTTTCGGACGAGTCAGATAAGAAAGTTTTATATAACGTTGCATGTCTATAACACGGAACACTTGTTACTACGTTTCAAGTGAGTTGAAAACGACACTTCCGAAATCGGAAGCATAGTTTTCTTGATATCTGTCAACCATCAATATACCAATAAGTTGTCACTGCATCCAGGGCATCCAATGGTATCAAATCACACACTATAGCACTGTCGACACCAAGATCCAAAAGTGTCAACCACAAGGCCCACCCGAAGGTAAGTGACCTTTCCACGGGCACTAAATCTTAGCAAGTAACTATTACACAGCCGCGGTAGATCCAACAGTTATTAGCCGAGCCACCGGAGCGAGACGCAACGGTACTCCAGTTACAAAAACTTTGAAATCACTTTAGGCATCCAATAGATTCACAATCAATCCACTTATCACAAGAATTGCACTGTTTTAGCACTGGGTTTACTTTATTTAGGTTTTATGAATTTTCCGGCAGCGAGACGTCCACTCGGTGTGGCGGCTTGGAGGCGACTGCGCGGGTAGGCTGCGCCCGCGTCGCCCGCGCGTTTATCAGCCTTCGGCGGGGCGCGGGGGGGAATTTATATCGCGATATAATAAAGAAAAGTCTACACGTGACGATAGAGATAAGCTGATATGTTTGGAAAGACGTTTTCCTTGAAGACTTGAAGAGTCAAGTGGATAACACTTCCGGCAGTGATTTAGTTACGAAACTAATGTTTTGTTGGAGCAACGTTGCAGATGTTAAGGAAAGGAAACCAAACAGGCGAGACACCTAAAGCTGATAACTGATAAGATAGAGGCTCGATATGATAACAGTTACGACCGGCCTAGCACAGGACAAAATTCCACACTTAGCAGGTCGAAAACTACAATCAATCTGGAATTTACTAAAGTTACTTTCTCTAAAGTGAGTGTTCTCTAGAGTAAGTATGAACTTTTACTGCATTAAAGGGCTACAAGGTAGATTATATAGCACTGATAAAATTTATATTCCCGGCTGATTTGGCAATAACGTGAAATTTAAATGAATCATGTTTTACGAAGCAAGCAAGCCAGTCAGGTGGGGAGCGCATCTGTTCCAAAATTGGTTTAAAAAACAGGACGCAATTTTTTTTTATCGAATTTTGCACGTCTGTCCCATCCAGAAGATAGGATGGGGTTCAAAATTGTAGCACCTAATTTACTTCGGGTATTATTAAAATATCTTCGAGTTCCAATAAAAAAGTCGAATTTGTCCTAATGTTGCACCCAAGCATGTCCAATTTAAATCTCTTTTCAATCGAAATAACTAAGCTCGTTTTATAGCTAATTGTTTAGATAATAAAGTAACTCTAGATAGACTAGAACACCGTTACACAGATTTTGACAATCTAGAAAGCCCGACATTGACATGGCTCCACAATGGTCTGAATGGTCTTATTCCACAAAGAGACCAGCTATGAAAACCTGGCCTACAATAGGTGTTTAAGTACAGCCTAGATCAAGTTACTTTGGTTTATTGAATACAATGCATTGGCCTGCGCTCTGTGTGGGGTTAGTGACCATTTAGGTTAACTTGCAGCAAAGTCAAGTTAAAGTGTAACTTGAATACTAGAACTTGCGGCCTAGAACCATTAGTTAGTTATAGCTTAGCCATATTCAGTAGTATTGATTAAAGTTAAAGATATTAAACTTCAATCGGGGTGTTTCATTCCTGTTTTTTTTACTAGAGTTCAAAATCTAAATAAAATTGCTTACGCTACCCCAGAATATTTAATTTAGGTATAGTTATTCTTCACTTGGACCTCCTTACCACCTATATCCAATGCAATTTTAATATACTCTCTCATACCACTTAGCTTGATATAATGGTACACAGAGATAGTAGCCATGTTTCAATCGTGTTAACTCCCGCTGACGCATGCTGTAACAGTCCGACAGACAAGTTGGAGTTATTTCGCTTTATTGGTTGACCGTGACCATAAGTGTCCATTGTAGTCATTATAGAGCCGGTACGATATAGTCATTTGCCATATCTATTGACATGATATAATGCTGCAAAGATGGTAGCCATGTTTCAATCGTGTTAACTCTCGCTGACGCACGCTGTAACAGTCCGACAGACAAGTTGGAGTTGTTTCGCTATGTTGCTTGACTCTGACTACGATGCAAGTGTCCATTGTAGTCATTATAGAGTCGGTACGACATAGTCACTTGTCATATCTACTGACATGATATAATGCTGCACAGATGGTAGGGAAAGAAAAACATAGAATGTGCCAGCTAGCTGCATTTCTTCTCGGGCGTGCTGTAAAAACCAGCTAGGGGATCCGAGGGTTTCAGTATATTGTAATTTAGGCGGTGGGCTGCCAACCTGTCACTACCGCAATATACCTACAAATCTTTCTTAAATAACCCTCAAAACTTTGTCGGACGTGGCGGAACGACCTATGTTTGGGTCGTTTTCGCTCCTACCCCATTAGAGATAAAGGTGTGATTATTATGTATGTGTGGTAGCTATGTTTCGTTTCAATCGTGTTAACTCCCGCTGACGCACGCTGTAACAGTCCGACAGACAAGTTGGAGTTATTTCGCTTTGTTGCTTAACTCTGACCACGATGCAAGTGTACATTGTAGTCATTATAGAGTCGGTACGATATAGTCACTTGTCATATCTACTGACATGATATAATGCTGCACAGATGGTAAGGAAAGAAAAACATAGAATGTGCCAGCTAGCTGCATTTCTTCTCGGGCGTGCTGTAAAAACCAGCTAGGGGATCCGAGGGTTCAGTATATTGTAATTTAGGCGGTGAGCTGCCAACCTGTCACTACAGCAATATACCTACAAATCTTTCTTAAATAACCCTCAAAACTTTGTCGGACGTGGCGGAACGACCTATGTTTCTGTCGTTTTCGCTCCTACCCCATTAGAGATAAAGGTGTGATTATCATGTATGTGTGGTAGCTATGTTTCAATCGTGTTAACTATCGCTGACGCACGCTGTAACAGTCCGACAGACAAGTTGGAGTTATTTCACTTTGTTGTTTGACCGTGACCACGATGCAAGTATCCATTGTCAATGGTAATTTTAAGTCTACGTACATACTATCACGCCTTCATCCCTAATGGGGTAGGCAGTGCGTCAACGACCTAAATATAGTCACGTTCGACGAATTTTAAGGGTTATTTAATTTCAGATAGATTTATAAATTGCTGTAGTGACGGGTTGTCAGGTCATCGTCTAAACTGTAATACACCAAAACCCTCGTCTCCGTCTACTGATTCCTACAGTATGCCCGGAAGGAGAAGCAGAAGGAACATACTACTAGTCCAACATGGAAGCAACAACTTACTTTTCACCGCATCGTATCGTGCTATCCTATGAGCATGCGCACAGAAACAGTAGAGCATGAGTCATCTGCGCCAGAGCGTAAAATGACTCGCTGAATAGTGTCAGTGAACATTACCACTACACCACCGGGGACTAGGCACGATCGTGGCAAATTATAGAAATTATGTGATGACAGGTACGTCAATATAGATTCATACACATAATCATGCCTTTATCCCTAATGGGGTAGGCAGAGCGTAAACGTCCCGAACAAAGGACAAAGTTTTGAGGGTTATTTAAGATAGATTTATAAGTATATTTCTGTAGTGACAGGTTGCCAGCCCATCGCCGAAATTACAATATAGATAGATAGGTATATACTGAAATCCTCGGATCCCAATGATGATGGACCAATAAATAAGTATATCCCTTAGCTGGTTTTTAAAGCATGCCCGGGAGGAAATGCAGCTGGCACATTCTATGTTTTTCTCTCGCTCCCAGTCCAGCATGGAAGAAAGGTCAATATATACGCAATATAGTATTTAGGTACCAACATAATCAATAAAGAATGTAATAATTTCTGTTGTAGAGTATATTTTATTTTTTGTAGGTATTGTAGTGCTCCTTTTGTTTTCATAATATAAAAACTAAAAGGTTTCCACAAACAGAATTTGAATTTTGTAATCATTTGTGTAAAGATATAAAATCTATATTTTTTTATATGAACTTGTTATTTTTCATATTTGTATTTAGGTATTGTTTTCTCAATACCCTGACGTTGACCTTTTCTAAATTAGTAATTTGATACAAAAGTGTCAAATTACTAATTTATAAACCCGTTTGAATTTAAACATTCGTCTCCTAGCAATCCGACTTTTTCATTAATCTGCTCCTATTAGCAACTTCAAAAACCGGTATAAATACCAGTCTAGTTTAACAACAGTTTGTACTTTTTTGAAATAAATATATTTTTATTTTATTTTTATTAACTGTACCTAATACTTAATCTAAGATTCTAAACGGAATTTAGAGCTGGCCAGAACAATAATGTGTAAATTTTAGCACGGCGGAAGGCAGGACGCCCACCGGCCGCAAACCAGTTTATCTGAACACCAGACACGAATTCGGGAAAGAAATGATACGCTTCTTAAAAGGTCTTTTTTGTTGGATAAGGGTTCGCTCTCGATAGAAGGCTGACAGACAGAGCGTTGTGTTCCTTGAGAAGTGTAATAGCAATGGGCTTGAAATATCCCTAGCTCCGTCTCTACTTATTCCGTTTATAAATTAGTCGCACCGGGTGCTTGATGTAAATGCCTTGTATAACTTTTACTGGGTCGCCTAAAATACCTAAAAAGGTATCATTTGAGGTTGGACAGCAGTCGGCAGCTGCAGCAGTGGAAGATGGGCAACTGCTGCCTACAGTCCAACCTGGAATAGTACCATTATCGATTTCACCTCGACATCGAACTTGTAGTTCTAGAAACTGGGGGCGGCAAATTTCCCTAGCACCATCTCTGCACTCACCGCGTATTATAATCGCAGCCGGTGCCCGATGCTGCTAATTGCACACAAGTGTGTCGCCGCACATATTATAATCGAGCATTGTGGGGCCCAAATTATACTTATTCGGCTATTTCTATGATAATTTACTATTCTATTTAGAAATTATAATAATTAGGATTACCTAGTTTTATTGTACTACTAATATAAGACCCGCCTTTCACCAACGATATATTTTAATGGAAAAATAATGATTTATTTGTTACTTGGTTCGCAATTAAAAAACCTACGTAAAATTACAATAATATTATCACGCACTTTATTTCCTACACCAAAATACATTGTTAGTAAAAATACTCTACACTAGAATCCTTAAAACGTCGGTAAAAATACAAGCTAAGCTCTAGTTTTTGAAGTCTAGACTTGACCAATAATTATAGATCTAAAATAGATACGTTCTCGTGTTAACAAGTTGTAACACCATGCCCCGAACAGACAAACACTGATTTATTTCATATAGTTTAGGCCTCCGCACCGTAAATGGATCAACTATAATTTATTATGTCAAAATGTTACGGCAATTAGTACAGATAAAGCATTTATAAATCAACTGGTAGTTAAGTGGTTTGTTAGATTAAACAGATAACAATTAAACATGCATTATTTTAATAGTTTTTCAAAATATTTTGCAAAAAGACAATATATCGTTCTACAATAGGAATTGCAGTTGAATACTTTGATATACTCCCATTTAGGTAAGGTAGAATAGGTATAAATATTGTGACAAAGATCAAGGCATATTAATTAATAACGCCAAACATAAAAAAAATACATAAATCTTAACTATATCTACTTATTCTAATTAAAGCTTTTAAGTTACCTTTATACAGAAACGCGTGCAAAAATCTAGTCAAAGTGGACCATTATAGTCGAGGTCATTGAACTCATCTGCTGTTTTTTTTAACTGCCAGCTAGTGGGCGAGAAATCAGGCTATGAAGTACTATGAGCCGCAAAAACGCTTACATTACGCCTACTATACCACTATTCTATTTTATAACTGTTATTTAAGAGTTAGAATTAAATTGTAAAAGGAATGATTGCTGCTATACTATACTTATAAACCTATTTATAAGCTTTAATTTGAGCATCGATACTCAATTACTATATATGAAATTGCTGCTTAGCAATAAGGCCGCCTATTTGTGTTACTACTTGTTTTATTTCCTTTTAATCTTGTGTCTTTTCTGTGTAATCACTACATAGTATGAAACAAAGTCGCTTTCTCTGTCCCTATATCCCTATGTATGCATAAATCTTTAAAACTACGCAACGGATTTTGATGCGGTTTCTTTTAATGGATAGAGAGGAAGGTTTATATATATAGTACTTGCATAATATAGTAGAAAAACACTGATAATATCCGTGCGAAGCCGGGGCGGCTCGCTAGTAAAGTATATTCTTGTCTAATCTTACTACGGATTAGGTAATAAGCAGTTATATTTTTATAATAACTACGATCCAATGGCTTAACCAATATATAGATTGTGTTAGTTACTATCTAGGACTACATAAAAAAAAACACAAATCAAATTTTACTTTTGGTACGTTTGGGTATTATACCGGGTGTTAAGGATAATGTAGACATTATCCTATCAGTTTGGTCTACCAATGGTTCAATGCAGTGAACGACACTGAACAACACTCACTTGTTTTTTTATCGATTTTCCATATTAAATGTCCACCTTGATCAGACAAATTCTATGGGGAAGCTATCCCTATAAACCTATACAGCCCGTATAATATAATATTGATAATAATAATAAAAAAAAAATGTTTATTTCCTTCTAATACATTTAAATTTGACAAATATGCCGATGTTCCTCTTTAAGCGAGTCTTTGATAAGTGAGTCCAGTAGGTGTCCGGTAGGATGAAAATAACTTATCATAAAACTTATTTAACTAAAATATGCAGGACAACTTCACAAAACTTTAAGCTGAAGCTTACTTCACATGCGAGCGAAATTAAATAACAAACCGTAGTACACCCAACAGCTTCTCCTTAACATACCTGTGAAACAAGAGGAAAACATTATTAGATAAAGAAATACTTATATACAGTGGAAAGTGAAAACTGCTAGCATGTTAAATTAAGCTCTGCGTACATACATACATACAATCACGCTTTTATCCCTAATGGGGTAGGCAGAGCGTAAACGACCTAAACAAAGGCCGTTCCGCCACGTCTGACAAACTTTTGAGGGTTATTTAAGATAGATTTGTCAGAATATCGCCTAAATTGCAATATACTAAAACTCTCGGATCCATAAGCTGGTTTTTACAACATGCCCGGGAGTAAATACAGCGAGCACATTCTATGTTTTGCTTTCGCCCCCAGTCCAACATGGAAGATATGCCTCTAAACTTTACCTATATCGTGAAACACTAAGTAAGATTTTTATACCTTATAAGAAAAATCAAGATTTTTTTATAATTTGTTTGGAAATAGATACTGCATCGTGCTAGGACAAACCAACTATAAAGCTTCAGTTAGATCATAATAATGATATTACCTTATGATTATGATTAATTGAGATTGATCATTGATTGATTGATTTCTTCTATGCTGGATTGGAAGCGAGAGAAAATATAGAATGTACCAGCTGGATTTCTTCCCGGGCATACTGTAAAAATCAGCTAAGGGATCCGAGGGTTACATAGAATGTGCCAGCTGCATTTCTTAACAGACATGCTGTCAAAATCAGCTAAGGAATCCGAGGGTTCCAGTACATTGCAATTTAGGCGATGGGCTGACAACCTGTCACTACAACAATATATCTACAAATCTTACTTAAATAACCCTCAAAACTTTATCAGACGTGGCGGAACGACCTTTTTAAGGTCGTCTACGGTCTACCTACCCCATTAGCGATAAAGGCGTGATTACATGTATGTTTTAATTGAGATGGCCTCACAATATCCACGGTCAGAATTTCATTATCCATATTAAGGTCACATAACGCAAAAAACTTATATTAATTAACCATACATTTTGGTGTCGAGTCAAATTAATGTGTTGCCCAAATTAATGAATACACATCAGAGTAATTTAATTTGAAAAATTACGTCATGTATTGTTTGGTAACAATTGGGTTACAAATTACATTACATACATACATATAATCACGCCCCTAATGGGGTAGGCAGAGCGTAAACAACCTAAACAAAGGCCGTTCCGCCACATCTTCTTTCATGCTGGACGGGGAGTGAGAGAAAAACAAAGAATGTGCCAGCTGCAATTTCTCCCGGCCATGCTGTAAAAACCAGCTAAGGGACCCAAGAGTTTTTATATATTGCAATTTAGGCGATAATATCTACCTACAAATAAGCTTAAATATTATGTTTTAGTTCGATGTTCGATGTTGCGACCATAAACATGAAACAGGTTCTCCTTCCCTGCGTACTGTAAAAGTCGGTAAAGAGACGTAAAGGCGGTTTTGTAATGATCCGAATCCGTATCCGAATATTTTCTGATCCGAATTTTCCTTTCTTGTGAATGTATGATAGCTTGCGCATCCATCCATATCCGTTTTATTTGGAAATTTCACGGACGCGATTCGGATATGAACCGAATACGGAGCCGTGCAAAACCACCCAAAGGATTTAAGATTCTTCTAATTTAGCATTTTAATGTTGTTATCTATATGGCTAGGTGAGAAAACAGTCATCATAGCAATTCTGTAAACAGTCAAATTTGCCGTTAACGCTCTATCTGCCCCTTTAGATATACAAGCATCGCTTCATGTATGATTTTTTTTTTTTTTTAGCCTATAAATTGTCCCACTGCTGGGCAAAAGCCTCCCCTTCATCTCTCCAAGCGTCTCTGTTCACAGCTTCTGTCGGCCACTGTTTGAAATAACCATCCAGGTCGTCTCGCCACCTTCTTCGGGGTCTCCCCCGTCGTCGGCGACCATCCTCCGGGATCCACTCAGTGACAGCGTTAGCCCATTTTTCAGGGTTCATGCGGAATTGGGTGAATTAAATTATTTTTAATAAATTAGTAATTAGCTACAGAGGTTTCAATAAACATTTACGTAATTAACTTTCCCAATCTAAGCTTGATCGTTATCTGCTATCTATACTAACTATAATTAAACACTTTATCTATTATTAAATCTCATTGAATCTTATCTAATACGCACTCTGACAGTAATGAATATGGCTTCTATATTAGGACGTGGAAGCGAGGTAAAATCGATTCCACCACAGGCACAGCTTTTAAGGACAGGTAACGCCATCTAGTGCGGAGTAGCGGAACTACGACACGGTATGGTTGAGTGCAAGAAACATGGGTGGGTGGTAGAGTATTGCTTTAATAAACAAAAACAAGTTTCGAGCGCTAGTGTTAAATGCACATTTATTAATCTTACACTAACATAGTTGTAGGTTAAATCAATAACTATGGATTATAAAATTTGAAGTATTTTTGTTTATATGAACTATATTCTTTAAGTTGTAATTATTGTCCGAAATATATTTTGCAAAACACATTAGTTACTACTATTCAACCGATTGTTAGTTAATTTTATTGTCAGGCAAAATATTTGGCAAAACCAATTATACCTACTAAAATAACTATTTGGCCACCATCAACTAACTTCATTTTATAAAAGGGAAGCTATACGTCTATTCCACAACACGTTCCATTTGTAGCACATTGTATTTGTACCTGAAAAGAACTGTTAGTTAACCAACTCCCTGATATAAAGTACCGCTACTCGCCACTAGATGGCGCTACCCGTCCTCAAACTACGTTTGTTTACCAACACCTACGCGCCACACCTGAGTACAAAAACATCACCGTGTTTGTGCTACAACCCACGGTGGAGCAAATATAATTGACCCAAAGAAACGTGGCGGGATCTGACCTTGACAGTACGGGGAAAATAGAATACCTAAATATTGGAGTAAATAAATAATTTCTTCTTCCATGCTGGATTGGAAGTGAAAGAAAAACATAAGAGTGCGATACCTGCGTTTCCTCCCGGACATGCTGTAAAAACCAGCTAAGTGATCCGAAGATTGCAGTATACTGGAATTTTGGCGATGGCCTGAAAACCTGTCACTACAGCAATATACCTACAAATATATCTTAAATAACCCTCAAAACTTTGTCAGACGTGGCGGAACGTTTTTTGCTTAGGTCGTTTACGCTCTGCCTACCCCATTAGCGATAAAGGCGTGATAGTATGTATGTATGTAAATAAATAATTATGTTGTACTTGTAATCAGGTGCTAAGGATGTCTTTTTTACGTAAATAGGTGTGAAGCAAAGCGTCAACGGCTAAATAAAAGCTGTTATCGTTATAGGTCGAAAGCACATTCGTTACCTAAATTAAATACATCCTATGCTTTCGCTTTTACTGTAGTCCAGACAAAAACGGTTGGTACAGTACATATTTTACCAGCTTTTCGTTTATTATGCAAGTTCCAAAACCCCTTTTAAAAATAATGCTGCACTTTGGAATACAGCTTCAAAAGCTTATATTCTCCACAACTCCGTGTTTCGTCTGCTGAATACTTGAAATGGAAGCATCGGATGCTGAAAGCTTTTCTAAAAATAAGTGCGGATGCAGCGAGAGACGTCAGATTTAGATCGTGTCGTAACGACCAAGGAATTGTTTACTAATCGGTGTGTAATCGTAGAGTCGTAGAGGTTTAGGGCGTGAGACACGCTAACCGGATGACCGCGGTGCAAATTTACACCGGTCAACTTACAAATTATATGTCGAAAGAAGATTTGATAATTAGAATCTTTGCGAAAATCCTAGGGATTTTGCGAAAACACGGATAATTAGACAAAAGTGAAAGCTTCAAATGTTACTGGCAAGTCAGGATGTTTGCAAAAAAAAAACTCGTCGATCTATTAACAAGTGGTATTCTCATGATATCCTTAACTCTGATTGGCTAGACTTTTACTTACTGATTTAATCTTATTTTGATTGGTTAAAACATTTTTAAAGTCCAACCAGAGAGATCTTGTGTTGGGTGCGCTAACCGACCAATCAGTGTTCTAATTTCAGTTAAGGATATTAAATGTTTGTAGGACGATGTGTTTTCTCGCAAAAAAACTGTAAGATTCATTTTCGAAATATCCGTGTTTTCGCAAAATCAATAGGATTTCCGCGAAGATTCGAATTATAAAATCTTTCTTATTGTTCAGTTAGTTTAGTTTAGTTAGATACACGTGCTAAATCTTGAATTTAATGAAATCACATCAGCGCTACACTAAGATCAATAACCTATATCGGTTATTCGGTTTTCCTCAAAGAGGAAATTAGCTCATATGACAGACATGACATGTGTAGATATACTTATTAAGTAATTACTACCTAATTGCTGTTAAATAATTTACTTACATAGGAAATGGGTAATTTGTTTAAGTGCTACACCTCCAGACACGTTTATATATTAATGTATTGCCTTTCTTCCATTCTGGCCTGGGAGCGAGAGAAAAACATAAAATGTGACAGCTGCATTTCCTCCCGGGCATGCTGTAAAAATCAGCTAGGGAATCCGAGGGTTGCAGTATATTGCAATTTGGGCGATAGGCTGACAACCTGTTACTACAACAATATACCTACAAATCTATCTTAAATAACCTTCAAAACTTTATCAGTCGTGGCGGAACGACCTTTGTTTAGGGCGTTTACGCTCTGCCTACCCCATAAGGCGTGATAATATGTATGTATGTTGCCTTTCTGACTATCGTTCTTTTCACTTCGTTTATTTTTATACTATTACTACCAGAACTTATTTTTGCCCTTTGTCGTGGTGGACGGTAGCTTTTGTATGGTCCAGTTTTTGCCATCTTACATTGCAAATTTTCATTTTTGATGACAAAAACGGATTCCATTTCTGTAAGTGTAGTCTACAATATTTAAACTCTCAATTACAAAAACATCTGATGAAACTGCTTCATCTTCCCGTCCATATATTTATCAGTTATCAGGTTATCACTTATCACGCGGAGAGCAATGTTAGTGTTAACATATCACTGTTTGTATTGTGATATCGTGATAACCGTGAATTTCACGTGTCGTAAGTATTTTTATACTATTTACATATGCACGCTAGAGTGTCGGGTTTATATGCAGTGAACTGAAATAGAAGTTATTTCTGTATAAGGTAAATGTCTAGAAATAATATTTTATTTGTCTAGTTCTAGTTGCAGAG
This sequence comes from Scrobipalpa costella, assembly GCA_949820665.1. Taxonomy (NCBI): domain Eukaryota; kingdom Metazoa; phylum Arthropoda; class Insecta; order Lepidoptera; family Gelechiidae; genus Scrobipalpa; species Scrobipalpa costella. The sequence goes on along the minus strand of OX463319.1, from coordinate 9,643,823 downwards.
TAAATTATCACAGTAACACAATTTTTACGCAGCGCTTTAGAGAAGTCATAAAGTAACGTAAGATTTGTTAATAACAGAGTAAATATTGGATGTGACGCAAAAGTTACTAAATTCGCTAAAACGTAATTACAAACAGCAGGCGAAATTTAATATCTTAGATTGTAAATTCACGGCAAAGTTCGTTACCGAAAATGAGAAATTTAACGATGGAGACATTTGAACAGAGTAAGTTTATTAGTAAACAGAAATTGGGACAGTAATAAATATTCCTTATCGTAATAAGTATTCGTATTTAGGCGTACTTTTTTATAAATAGGTAAGAATAAAAGCAAGAGAGCCTGCTAAATGGATGGACCACATACAATTTATATGGCATAGAACGCAAATCATTCTGGACTGAGAGCGAGAGAAAAACATAGAATGTGTCCGCTGAATTTCTTCCCGAGCATGCTGTAAAAATCAGCTAAGGGGGTTTGAGTATATAGCAATATAGGCGATGGGCTGACAACCTGTCACTACACCAATATACTTACAAATCTATCTTAAATTACCCTCGAAACTTTGTCAGACGTGGCGGAACGACCTTTGTTTAGGTCGTTTACGCTCTGCCTACCCCATAAACGAATGAAGATGGAGAAAAATTACATGCAGTCAAGATCCTCAGCATTGAGGGAACGACGTGGAAGAAAGGTAAGCATCCAAATGAATATGCTCTTACCATTAGACCAGGTGACTGAAAGAAACTACAATGGTTCAAGTATACCCCATAAGAAACATATTCACTCTTTCTTCGAACTGATGTGGTTTATAGTATAAGAAATTAAAAAAAATACGAGTAGCTGACCATATTTTACGGTGTGATTCTACCACTATGTGTATTGGGAAACGCAAACACAGGTAGCAATTAACTCCTCTGTGAAGAGAATGTTCCTAACTCCTATTAAGACTAAAATTACAACAATTTCAACACACAAAAGCAATTTCAAAATCCAACTACCAAAGTTGCTGAAACGCCTTAGGGTTTAGGGTAAAAGGAAAGAAAGGTCGTTGCCCCCGTCGCCTTGTAGGGTCGTCGTCTTTCTACTTTATCGAATCATTCCTAGTTAGAAGTAGATAAGTGGATTTCCTTAAGGATAATATCTGGCAGGTGGGCGCTCAGAAATACAGGTAGTATAATAATTTTTACCAAAGGATTTTCGATCAAATATGTTACAATATGACTTTAAGGAATATGGGTAATGTAAAAACTTTTTTGTATTTATTTTTGCACTTTTTGTTTAATAAATTTAATAACATAGTCTTAAAATTATATGCAAGATGTCGCTAGCGTCTACTCCATGTCCAGTCATGACGATCTAAGAAACAAATTCCGTAGTGGCCTAGTTGGTTATGGCATTGGGACGGTTTTCCTAGGACACGGGTTCAAATTTTGTCTACATTAAAATTTTTTTTGATTTGTTTTTTCTCATATTTTCATTATTAATTATTTTACAATCTAAAATAGTCCCCTTAATTTTTGTCAGACGTGGCGAAAGCGCCTTTTACGAGGCGTTAAACGCTCTGCCTACCCCGTAAGGGATAAAGGCGTGATTTATGTATGTATGTATGTATGTATTAATTATTTTAAGCAAACAAATACAACGAAAATAAAGAAATGTTTATCCCAAAGAACCACTTTAGAATATTACCACATCCACTCTACGTATTCAAAACATGTCTATCAATCAGCAATGTCATGTTTATCAATCAGCAGAGTCTAAACTTCAGCAGTTTTCAGCTGATAATAAATCAGACACTGGCTTCGACAACCAATCAGATCCAGAATCCATTTTCCGGAAATGCACGTTGATGTGAGTCATTTTCAGGAATGAGTCTTTTTGTGTCGTGTCGATGGAACATGAGAAATTACATCATAGAGGCCCAGAATTCAGCGACTTGTATTGCGGATAAGCTGCCGTCCATTACATCCGCTGGCGCGCAAGTGTTGGGGCACGCCGGGCACGACGTCAAGTGTGCCATGGTTTGCACTGCACCGCAAATACAGTCTACATCGCGGCTTGCCGAAAATCCCCACCTGACCATGTTTTCCTTACTTCTGTCAACCTGAGTCCGAACCCTTTTTAAGGACTTCCAGATCTGCCACGGTAGTTCATGTCCAGAAGGGAGATTCTCGGCAGTGGGAACAAAGGAATAAGTTATACTATTTAAAATTATCAACTTTGAAATCCACTTTTTAACCAATGTACCAATGCTTCGTATTCCTAATCGTAACTAATGAATAATAAAACAATCGCATTTTTAATTAAATTATTTTTTTTCCCAAATGGAAAGAACTCATCTGTCCATTACCAAAATGATACATTATTCCACATGGGTTTCATGTTTCTTAACAGACGTTAGCCCTAGGGACGACCTTAGATGATAGAGAAATAAGACTTCGAAAGGCTGCCCGTTTATAAATACATACATATAGTCACGCCTGTATCCTTTTAAGGGTAGGCAAGCGGCTTCGCCACGACTGACTGAGGTTTAAAGGTAATTTAAGAAAGAACGAACTCCGTATTGCTATAGCGATAGGTGGTCAGCCTATCGCTATCACAATACACTTACGTACTGATTCCTACAGTATGCCCGGTCAGAGAAGAAGCTGGAACATTCTATGTTTTTCTACCGCAACCCAGTCCAGCATGGAAGTAATATCTCCATTACCACGATAATACATTATTCCACCTCGGTGTCGTATTTCTTTACTTCAGAGGGCAGAGAAAGAAAATTCCGATAGGCCGCCCCGTGGTCCCTACGCTAATAAATAAATTAAATCTAAACCAGCCCTTTCCTGCCTCAATAAAATGCCGAAGCGTTATTGCAAAGGGTAAATTTTGGTTAAAGGCTTTCCTACAGTATGCCCGGGAAGAGAAGCAGCTGGAAAATTCTATGATTTTGTACCGCATTCCAGTCCAACATGGAAGTAATATCTTCGTTACCACAATAATACATTATTCACTTAAGTGCTGTATTTCTTTACCTTACTCAAAAAGAAAATTCCGAAAGGCCGCCCCGTGGCCCTACGCTAATAAATAAATTAAATCTTAACCAGCCCTTTCCTGCCTCAATCAAATGCCGAAGCTCCTTTGTACAGGGTAAATGGATTTATGGCAAAGGTCTTGGTGTAAATATTGATAGAGAGGTAAAAGGGATGGCTAAGTTACATTTTTGGACAGGTTAACTTAGTAAACAAGGGTTTAAACTTATTGAATTATTACAAAGGTTTCGCCGGAATTTTAAGCAATGAGATAAGGATAATTTCACGTGGAAATAAAGTCAAGTCATCATCAGAACAACGTAGCTTTCTAATTGCGAAACAAATATCGATTTTGGTTATTTCTTTCCATCAATGATTGAAACTATGGATAGAAACTGCACTGTTTATCATAAAACTACAAATTGATATTGAATGCAAATAATATCATTTTCAGATGCATCATTTAAATCAATTCAGTGCGCAATAAATCCGCCATTTTGTAATAAAATTGCACTAGATAAGATGGCCGCTTTCGCAACCAGCATGCAGTACTGCAACCGCTGATTGCACACGTTTCACGGTGGATGTGGGTGGATGCATTTGCAAATCGTCGTTACTATTCTGTGGTTTTATGGTAAGTTACTTAGATTATGGGATCGAATTACAAAAAAATCTATTGATTTCAGTGTTTATAACAAGTATACAGTCAGCCCGATACTTAGCTGTTCCTGTGATTAATGAAACTGAACAACTCACCCCGAGGCACAAAGACAATTCAATGAAGAAAATATGGCCCTCCTTCGAGCGGCTGATACCGTTTTGTAAGACATGCCTTTTTGGACCTAAGTATGTTATGGGGAAAGTTGTTTAGTTTCATGGTTAACTTCATACCCTAAAAACCTTTTCTTTTCCCTTTTATCAGTACAACACGTAAACTGAACCTGTATCGTACTCAAAGTAAGCACAGTCCGTTTATTATTATATCCATTTCGGACGAGCGTTGTGTTAGTCGTTAACCCACTTCTGGGATGGACGTTGCATATGAATTTTTGAGTTATTATACTCTCCTGTTATATGTATTAGATTTAACATTGTAAGCTTTCATGCTAATATTGTCAAACAGGGTACATCGTCAATCTCAAAATTACATTGAGCTTCGATCACATACCTGTTACATAAATTAATATTTTCTTTCATGTACACGGAACCATTTAAATATTTAAATTGTTTAAATTATTTAAATATTTAAATTGTTCCGTAGCCGTACCGTAGATTCAAAGCACATTTTGGAATGAAAATCAATAATTGCAATTATAAACGAACGATTTAATTTGACATATCGAGAGCGTAAAGGCCCTCACTATTCCTGCTTCCTGATTGGCGTATCCAAACTCGCCAACGTCGCGTTTAACTAGAAGCCATCGTTTTTCATTCAACACACATCAAATTTACACACCAGAAGCGTCACCAGTTTCCCTTTTTGCTCCGTATTATGTATATGATGTACTTTTAAAATTGGTCCTAAATCTTAAAATAAAATAAGTTACTCCGGTACTAAGTTAGTCAATACGTGCTTATAGCTAGAATCACAAACCAAACACGAAATTAAACAATGACTAGGTCGAGTCATAGTAAGTGGACCTGCAGGTTAAATTGAAGTAATTAAGATATTTCTGGAATGACGTCAAAACCTCAATAGAAGACTGTTGTTATACTGAGTACAAAAGCATAGATTGCTTATGAGCGCGGCGGGCGCCCATAAGTTTTAGTTTTCTGTAACAAAAGGTATATTGTTTATAATACAATAAGTTGAAGCTATTGAAATTAATATCTTACTAGATTTCGTAACTAAATGGAAAAAATACAATTTTGAAAACCATGAGCAATGAATTTAAATTTTCAAAATTAAGAGTAGTTGCTTCATAAAATTAATTTTATTTCATTATAGGTACTTCAATAGATGAATGATCATTGTGCTGTACACCAATATATAGTAAACTTGAGTCGAACTCTCATTCATAATAATTAAGATCATGACATGACATTACCATGCTGGACTAGGAGTGATAGAAAAACACAGAATGTACCAGCTGCGTCTCCTCCCGGGCATGTTGTAAAAACCAGCTAAGGGATTCGAGGGTTATAATGTATTGCAATTTCAGGCGATGGGCTGACCCTTGAACCCTCAAAACTTGTCAGACGTAGCGGCCTTTGTTTAGGTCGTTTTCGCTCTGCCTACCCCATTAGGGATATAAACATGATTTTATGTATTACGTACCAAACTTAACAATTTTCTTTTACATCCGATAAATTCCTGATCACAGTGATTCAGCGTAAAGTCAAGTTTTCAATTTTCCGGGGTCATTTGACCTTCTCTCGATTTTCCGTAAATGATAGAATGAAAAAAAGAATGGAGGAAGATCCACTTGAATTTTTGATCAATTGTGTAAAACAACCTTTTGCGCAAAAAAATCTTTTCCTTTTGTAATGACACGTAATGACCGAAGTTTCCGCCTACGTTCCCTTTTTTTAGACGAATTTCCTTCAATAATGCAGTTTTTTCAACAGCATTCAATACAGTATGTAAAGAAAGTTTGTAACTTTATTCGGCGTCACTTTTCAAGATTTTACTATAGGAGACATTTTTTATTTTTCTGATCTAACGATTTTATCGTCAGCATCAGCTCATAATAAGGTGATTGGGTCATTATCAATGTGAGCGTGTTTTTTTAAAAATAAATTATTTTAAGCCATATCCTGTACTAAAATCTTCAATGGCTTTTACACATAACCTCTTATGTTTGTGGATGATTATTTGATTATGCTAAGAGCTTCCGGAAAACACAAACAAGGACCATTTGCTGAATTAAATAAAAAATATTTCAGCAAACGTCTCTATAGGAAAAACATGTGAAGTGGAAATCTCGAGGTAATTATCATACTATCTTCAATTTATGTTTACACGTTATTATTACATAAAGTTTATTTGCGTAGTAAGATAAACGTATTCTTTTAGTTTCAGTTATATTTATCAATTGACGTTTAAAGTTGAACGTCGTTTGATAACATGAAACTTTGCTTTATTGAAGGAAGTTTTTGACGTTTTTTAAGGCTGGTTCACAATGTTCAAATATCAGTGCAATAGGACAGATCATAAGTGGAACCGTGTAAACCGATCTTCCAGTGGCTTTCAAGTTGCCTTTCAAGTATGAATTATCCTAATGCACTGTACTAAACTTGCTTAGACAATATAATTAAGCCAGTATTGCGGATAACCTGCTGTCCAATAAATCCGCAATACAAGTCGCTGAATTTTAGGCCCCTATGATGTAATTTCTCGAGTTCCATCAACACGCTAAGAAGAATAAGCCAGTCTTTAGGTATAGGGTCGTACCTTATCAGAATGCCTGTGATGGGTGACCGGCGGCGGGTGCTGCGGCGGCGGCATCTGATTCGAGCCGGTGACGACGACCGGGAGCCCGTCGACGATGGTGACCATCACTCGCTTGTCGGCGCTGCGGCGGCGCTCAGCAGAGTTCCGGCGACGGCGCTGCTCATCCGTCACTGGTCTAGCGAAGACCGTGCGTCGATCGAACGCGGCGCGGGGGTCGGGTTGGTTCTCTGCTGCTCTGGTAGCCGGAGTATGGCTCTTAGAGCGTTTTAGCAGACGCATCACATGGGATTTGATGGCGTCCGGCTTGCTGACCGGCGGTTGGCTTATCGGTTCAGGTTTGTGGTGCTGTTTGTATGACTGGGAGTGCGCATGATGGCGCTGCACGGACACCGTGTGCCCCATGCTTGGTGGTATCACGTTGGAGAGACTCTTCACCGCGTACGCAGCGTCTACCTTGTTGCCAGCCACGCACGACACTTCGTACATGACGACACTCGCCGCTCCGCACACACTTCCCTCTCAAAGACTGTTTATTCAAACGATCATTTTTGTATCCAACACTGCAATCCAAGTCTCACTCACACTTCCTGGCACATCGCGCAATAACACTGCGCTACTGAGAATTTTCGTTTAACACAAACACTTCGGAACACAGGAACCTGATTCTTATAAACCTGAAAGTCACACGTGATTGTTACTATTTAGGTCGAAACGATTCCACTTTTTTAAGGAAACAAAACATCCTAATCCACAACTACTTTAAAACTAGTTGAATGGCAATTACTGTCACGCATATAGAAGTGTTGACAGTAGCTACCAAGTACCAGGCTCTCATAAACGCGAGCGCACGTCCGTCCGTCGCGCGCGTTCGTATGTCACTGAGGCGACTACAGTACCGACAGACTACTCCTACAGTCTGCGAGCCGAGTAGGCATGATAGCCGGATGATAACGATAGAAGCGTATTGTGAAGTACACAATGGTCGAGGCGGGTCTGATCCGCGAGGGTCAATGCTTCGGTGAAGTCACCGGCAATTCATGCAATTAGCTCTGATAACGCCAATTTTGAAAGGACGTCTAACGTTCGACTGAGGATCTCTTAGTAACCTCTAACGGCTCTAACATTTTGTTAACTCCAGTATTTAGTTACATACATACATATAATCACGGCTTTATCCCTAATGGGGTACGCAGAGCGTAAACGACCCAAACAAAGGGCACTAAGTAAGTGTGTAGCTACCGGCAGATTGTTGAGATAGTGGGATATAAAGTTTACTTATCAAAAATTCACACTTATACTTAATTTTTAATGCGGACCTGTGCCATTCTTTGTCAAGTTAAATGCCGGCAACTATAGAATAATAAATACTAGGTGACCTTGTCTTATCTATTTGACCAGACTAGACTTTAAACATGAGATTACCATCTGTATGGTTGTAAACAAACCCGTAATACGTATTGCGAAAACCTCTGAATTGATATTGATAATAACGATAAAAAATTATATAAATAATTTTGTTAAAATCATGCTAGTATTTGTTTCAAATTTAGGTTAGTAGTAGTAGGTACTAAATCAATCAGTCATTCATATTGAATCATGCGTAAATGTAATTATGATAATTTAAAGTGATAGAGATTCATTCAACATTTTAGCAGATTTTTGTTATTTCGTGTTGTTGTTTATTTTTGTTATACTCTGTTACTTGTTATTTGATTTTGTTTTTATAAAGTAGTAAACGTGTTAGTATTTTAAGAAAAGAAAGAGAAATATTTATTTCATCATAAATTATTTTAAATTATCTGTGCCAACGGAGCCAGCTGAGATTAATTTATTTAGATTGATAAAATAAATAAACCACCAAAATTAATTTCAATTTAAAATGTAATTATCATAAAAAACCATGATAAGCACTAAAGTTACGTCGTTACAGTATAAATACCTCGTGTGGTATACAATATTATACCTACGAAGGGCGAGAATTCCGTACTCAAGCGGTATGTGCAGAATTTCCCTTTGTCAAAACGATACGAACATTGAATAGCGACGGAGAGATGTGCGAGCAAAATTACATTTATACTGTAGTTAAATACGTACAAACATATAATCACAGGGTAGGCAGAGCGTAAACGACCTAAACAAAGGTCGTTCGGCCACGTCTGACAAAGTTTTGAAGGTTATTTAAGAATTGTAGGTATACTGGTGTAGTGACAGGTTGTCAGCCATCGCCTAAATTGCAGTATACAGAAACTTTCGGATCCCTTAGCTGGTTTTTACAGCATGCCCGGGAGAAAATACAGCTGGCACATACAATGTTTTTCACTTGCTCCCAGTCCAGCATGGAAATATTTAATTATTATTATACCTACCTAAATGGTACATAAACTGTTTGTATAACATGCAGTGTTAATGTCTGTGTGAGTAAGGGTGATTCTCCAAAAGGTGCGATTAATAAAAAAAAAAATACTCGAAGCCACTTTAGTTTGAAGAAGCTCTTGCACAACGCAAGAAAAGGTAAAATACAAAATGAATCATTGTCTGCCTTTTTAATGTCAAAAGACTATTTTAATTATGAAACAACTGAAATATTGAAAGATCTCACTTGATATTTCATTGGCAGTTCACATGCAATTCTAAGTCATTGTTTTCTACAAGATACGTAGCATACCATTTAAGGGCAAAAACTTGGATATGTGAAACAGCGAAGCAGTATATTTAAAGTTATGGAGTGTAGAAACATGGTATGTAACACAAGATAATGAAATAGCAACGTATGTGGTTATAGAGTGTAAAGGAACGTAATATGATGAAAACGACGTCTTACTAAATGTAAACGCATGTCTTGAGTGCGTCTTGAAAATACCACACTAATTGTAATGAAATGAGATCTTAAAGTTATGAAGTGTCGAAACATGGTAAGAACACTGAAAAAAACTTGGTTAAATTGATCAAGGAACTCGTTTACGTACGAGCACATCAAGTAATATGATTGAGACAATAAAGTTAATAATAGTGGTTATCAAGTAACTTGATTCATTTATCTTTAGACATTATTGTCATAAACACATTACTTTATGTGTTCGTATTTAAACAAGTAGTTTTTTCAGTGTAACGCAAAAGCATGAAATAGCTACGTATGTGGTTATAGAATGTATAAAGAAACGTAGTAAAAACGACGTTTTACTAAATGCCAACGCTTGTCTTGAATGCGATGTTAACTTGCCACTCTAATTGTAATGAAAACAGTACTTTAAACAAATACAGGGTTATTTTTGTATAGGAGTTGGTCAGACAACTAAACTGAACTGTGTAGGTATGTATATACACAAAAAAATCTTTTTAAGAGTAAACAATACCTATATTTGGCTTCACTATACAAACGTGTCTAATTGAAGCGGTATTTTTGTGATAATCTTTTTTATTCTATAAATATTTATTTTTGAAAGTTTCTTTCCCCTATCAGTTACACCTACAAGCGATGTTCTTTATTTTCTGCCTAAACAGTCAGTAAAAAGCCACCGTGTAAGGTCAGGTGGAATAAGCGAAACACAGAGGAAAGTGAAACACTATATCAGCAGGCTAAAAAAAATGTACGGACAGCCATACATTTCTTGTATACGTTTAGAAAACCTCTTAACATTTTGCAGATTTCAGAGAACAACTGTTTTCATTAGCCTGAGATATTTTGAAAGTGCTTCACTTCCCTCTGTGTTTCACTTACCCTACTTGACCTTATAGATAAGTCCGTAACGTCACCCCTCCGGGAAAGAGGCGTGATGTTATGTATGTATGTATGTAAATAAGCGATCACAAGATCGTTGTCTTGATAACCTTAAGAAGGTCGTGGATAATCTACGGATGCGCTCGGCTCCAGACAGTTTGTTGAGGAATTACAGGCTTAATCCAGCAGATATTTGCCAAGAGTTCTTTACTTCTTACGGTATAAGCAGTGCATCAACGACCTGATATTACGCCATTTGCAACTATGCTAAATGCTGACAAGGTTTAGAAAAAACAAATTGTATGTGTATTGCTTAAATGATAATTATTATTCAATTCTATGCTATTTATTTTGAAATACACTGATACCCTCGTCCTTCTCTAACTATTACAACAGTATAAACGACAAAGAACTCGAAAACCATGTTTTTCTACCGCTATCAGTCCAGCGTCGAATAATTCATTGTAACGCATCTATATTTATACCTATCGAAGGCTAAACACATTTCCTTTGAGGGCGTTAAGTTTCCAATACTTATCCAAACCTTTCCCTTTTTATCTTGCAAGCAATTTTATTTGCCGTATAAGAGTAAAAGAATCCGGTATTTACTTGATATTGGTTTTCCTCTGTTTGATATAGAATATTCAGTCTACAAATAATACGGAGTTAATAACCTACCCTTAGTTTAACTGCTTCCACGCTGGAATGGGAGCGAGAGAAAAACATAGAATCTGCCAGCTGTATTTCCTCCCGGGCATGCTGTAAAAACCAGCTAAGGGATCCGAAGGTTTCAGTATATTGCAATTTAGGCGATGGGCTGACAACCTTTCACTACAGCAATACACATAATTATCTATTTAAAATTACCCTCAATAGTTGTCACACGTCTCGAAACGACTTTCGTTCAGGTCGTTTACGCTCTGCCTGATTATATGTATGTATGAAGTTAAATTATATTTCGACCTGACTGATTTATTTTTTGTACAGTAAAACGAAATTTAATTTGCTGTGTTCCGTCAGAATGTCTGAATGTTTGCCTTAGGGATGGTATGCATTAAAGCCTTCTAATGTATAAATCCTAGGCTTCATCATCGACCCTAGACTTAAGTCCAGAGCCAACCCAACTCACCTATAAAACCTTTGTATAAAATATAAATACCTACACGCCCAGACTCCGGTAGCATAGGAAGTGTAGGTAATGATGTAAAATACCCGCATAAATTAATAGCCGAATCACAATAAAATCAGCAACATGCGTGTTGCGAAATACATCATAAAATAATAAAGGAAGTTGCTAACTGTTGCATAAAGCCATACCTAACCTGTTTCAGGAAATAAATATAAATACTACTAAACGTTTAGTATCTTTGTTTGATATTTGGAAAGGAATGTTGGATATGTTTTCGAGTAACACTTAAGACGTAGACGAAGGTAGGTAGTATAGGTTCATACATACATACATAAATCACGCCTTTATCCCTTACGGAGTAGGCAGAGCGTTTAACGCCTCGTAAAAGGCGCTTTCGCCACGTCTGACAAAAATTGAGGGCAATTTTAGATTGTAATATGTATTGCTTTAGTGACAGGTTGTCAGCCCATCGCTTAAATTACAATACACTGTAACCCTCGAGTCCCTTTTGCTGACTTCAACAGCATGCCCGGGAGGAAGGGCAGCTGGAACATTCTATGTTTTTCTATCTCTCCCAGTCCAGCATGGAAGTGAGAGTATAGGTTCAGTTTACAATACTATCGTAACATTAAAAACAAAACGCAACAACCAACAAAACAATTCACAGAATCCTTCATCTCAAATGTAAACAGTATAATTGTAGCGCGTCATAACATTAACGATCTCTTGAACTTTATGGTGAGGACTATTAAGTTCAATTCTGTAACATGTAAATTGTAAAATGTTCCATATGTAAATATTAACGTAAACAATCGTACACGTGTCACGTTTTGATTCGTATTGAATCACGAGTAAAGAATTCATGATTTTTAAAATAACAGATACAATAATAAAAAAACAAAAGTGGAAACTTGTCAGGTACAATAAGTTATTGAAAGACCAGTCCCAAGTAGCACTTTTGTATTTAAATTTGGCCGCTTGTGGCTGTAATTGAAGATGGCCGCAAAATAATGAAATAATAACTTCGTACCTACCTAGACACTTTTGAGAATACAACAGAGTCTTACTCCAAGAGCACGAATGGAGTAAATTAGTTTTGGCACCAGCATAGATGCAATCCTGCCTATATCTAACCACACCAGACGTGGTAAGCAGACGTGCTAGTCTTCTTCTGTCGAGTGGGTATCGAGTCTATTGACCCGATGAACCCTGGTGTCAGAGTTTTTAAACCGCCTAGTAGCACAACTATCAGGCCTCTGACATGGTTTGAGTAACGACCACTATCAAAGACAGCGACCGGGACCGACGGCTTAACGTGCCCTCCGAAGCACGAAATCTTTCTTCTTTTTCGGACAATCAGGTGATTCAGCCTGCAATGTCCTAACCAAACTGGGGAAAAATTCACAAAGTGATAAATTCTCAAATATCAACTTTGTGTTTACCCCCTGGGAATCGAACCCAGGACCTCCGGATCAGGAGTCCATGGTACTAGCCACTAGACCACGGAGGCAGTTCTAGACGTGCTAGTTCGAATCACATTTGTATGCAGTGCTCACTCGACTGCGCTCCTAAGTGCCTAACTTAGGAGATTACCTTCTTGGTTATGAGAGGAGAGACGTGGAAATGGTAAAAGATGAAAATTTACTTTAGTCTTGTTGCATATCAACATACGAGGTGTAAGGAACAGCGTCCCGCAAACTGATAAGGGTTGCTCAGTCAACACCACAGCCACTGAACAACTTCCACCAGGAAATTCTTTTAGGAAGTAAAAAAAATGGCATTCTATACAAATTGTTTGAAATAGGTGGACATTTTGTGTGAAAAAACCTAATTTTTTTTCACTTCCTGAAAAAAACCTGGAGAAAGTTTTTCAGTGCCGATCAGTTTGCGGGACGCTGTCCATTACACCCCGTATGTATTTTAATTAAATGATGATATGTTGTTATAGGCACATAGTGGCATGATTATACATAAATTACACATTTGCAGATAAATTTGTAGAAACATTGATCGAAACCTATCTCTCGCTCAGCTTAGAAAAAAATCATAAACTATACAAAGAAAAAGAAACACGTGTTAACTGATAAATCGTCGTAAGAACTTTTATTTGAATAGGTGATTTAAAACAATGTTGTTAATGGGACGCCATACAAAAGACTGTTGTTTTTAATGTCACAGAAATTACAGTCTGAAGTCATTTTCATTCAAAGCCAAAAGAGTCCATTAGGAATATGAAATACTACCTCAAGAGCTGCTCCATAAATCCTATTTGCAACCTGAGTATTTGACAAATAGTACCAGGGTAAGAGAAACGTTAGAGGTTGGATTTGTGCCAAGAGTACTCGTTTAGCCACTTTATAATTTAAACTCTGAAAGTTTAAATTATAATTTGGCTAAACGAGTACTTTGCTATTATGATACTCTGGTAATTAAACTTAATTCATACGTAATGATAATGTTTATTTTTTTAAAGTTCCTGGATTAACTGAAAACAATCATCTAACGAAGTGATAAAAACGATTTTGTTTTTCCCTCGTATCGAAACCACATACCTGCGGATCGAAAGCTTGAGGCTAACACCACTTAACCACAGAGGTATTCGATGCTAAAATGGTAATCAGCTGATTTTCTTTACTTCAAGAATTACCATAAAAAGGCACGCCAGCCAAAAAGTCATTTCCATTTTATTTCGTTCAAAAACCTTTTCAGTAATAAAACGAAACAGTTTTCAGCTGTAACTTTCCCATTTTGAACTGTAGTGTAGTTTTCATGTTGCCCGGATGAATGGCGACATTTAATCCAACTGGGCTTCATCTGGCTGAAAACCACTGTTGTTCAGACTTTGCTAGCTCCGCTTGATTAAATATTTACCTTTGTGTGGAAATTGAATTTTCAATGTAAACAATTAAATATAAATTCTTATTCTAATTTACATTTTAGATACGAATGTCAAAGCTTGTGTGCGGAGTCCGGTAGATTATTGTACAAAATACAAAATATTGTAAAAAATTTCATAGCTAACTATTTGTATGGGGCGGAATAGTAAATTATTTTGAGATCCCGGTCGTTTCTTCTTCCGCCGGGCTTTTGAAATGGTCGTCTTAATACAAATCATGTAAAAAGCCTTATAACTGTCTTTGTGCCACCCTATTGACAATAAATCATTTTTAAATTTTACATTATATTAGGCGATTTAATCATTCTGCCACCAGAGTTCACCGGGTCATCGTTGACAAAACTCACTCGACACCACGAAAATTATTTTTCCTTATGTTACAATTTTTATTTGTAGTATTAACTTGGCATCGACCGTGTTAAATTGTATTCCATGTCACCGTAAATAACTTGTCTAACTCGCGCGACAAACTTTGTGACATACAAAGCTTTCTGTATAATTAATACGTAGAGTGCTGTGTTACAGTTAATTAGGTTTTGCGCAACTCCATTAGCAACCTTGTTACAGTAAACCAGGTGTAGGGGACAGCGTCCCGCAAACTGATAGGGGTTGCTCCGTCAACGACACTGAACAATTATCAGCAGGATATTTTTCAGGAAGTAAAAAAAAATATGGATGTTCACTCCAACAGACAATTTGTATGGAAATGCCAGTGTCGTTGCCTGAGCAACTATTCGTCATCCCTATCAGTTTGCGGGACGCTGTCCCTTACCCCGGGTATTAATGAGTACATACACAAAAAAAATCTTGTTTAAATACGTGCACATAAAGTAATGTGTTTATGATAATAAAGTTAAAAATTAAATAAATCAAGTTACTTGATAACCACTGCAAAGTTCCTAATAATTTCAATCAACAGAATAATTGATCATAACATTAACATTGCTGATCAATCATATTACTTGATATGCTCGTATGTAAACAAGTTCCTTGATCAATTTAACCAAATTTTATTTTTAATGTACCTACCACAGTTTCTATTACAAAATAATACTCTTTATAAACAAAAATATAAGTTTTATTTTACACAACTTCCTCTGAAACTTCTAATACCTCGCCTCAATGTTTTATTTTCTAATCAACCTGAAATTGATGGATTAGCTTTTATAGATTGAACTTTTCAAAATGTCTTTGACCTTTACAAGGTCTCGTAACCCCAAAATTATCCACCCATGCTGGACTGGCAGCGAAAGAAAAACTTAGAATGTTCCAGCTGCTGCTTGGACATGCTGTAAAAACCAGTTAAGGGATCCGGCTTTAGTATATTGCAATTTAGGCGATGGGCTAACAACCTGTCACTACAGCAATATACCTGCAAATCTATCTTAAATAACGCTCAAAACTTTGTCAGACGTGGCGGAACGACCTTTGTTTAGGTCGTTTACGCTCTGCCTACCCCATAAGGGACAAAGGCGTGATTATATGTATGTATGTATGTAAAAATATCAATGTGGGTACACAATTTTTTTATCAATCTTGTGGAAAATATTTCGTAGAATAGTTTGTAAAGAATTCCGTTTATAGATACGTTCAGGCATGAATATCGACAATAGGTGTGAAAGGGGTCCCTCGTCATTTTCACTCCACCGCCTGTATTCATATCTAGACCGCGCGTCACTACACTGTGCACCGTTTAGATTAGGCTGTAGGCCTGCCTGACTACTAGCAAGAATATGCTTCTTCTTCTTCTTAGCGAGTGGATTCTCAAGTCGAACCCGATGAATCCTGGAGTCAGAGTTTTCAAACCGCCTAGTAGCAGTTATTAGGCCTCTGACATGGTTTTGAGTAACGACCACTATCAAAGACAGCGACCGGGGCCGACGGCTTAACGTGCCCGAAGCACGGAATCCTTTTTCATTCCAAGAATTCTTCAAAATCTTTTTATAAGATTGTTTAAAAAATTGTGTATCCACATTGATATTTTTACGTACACACATATCATAATCACGCCTTAATCCCTAATAGGGAAATGCAGTCGCACAATCTGTGTTTTTGTCTCGCTGATTGGTTCTCTACATTTACCTGGGGATAGGTAGTTGCAAGCCAAATATTGCAGAGCCAACTGCTTTATTGTGTAAGAAAGCAAGTAGTGTACACAGAGCACGCCATTCACTATTGGCAAAGGACGATTTAAGTTATTTATTATAATTATATTATATAATAGACTCGAAGAAGAAGAAGCATAAATTGTATAAGAAAGCAAGTAGTGTAAACAGAGCACTCCATTCACTATTGTGCGTCCAGTGCTTACGTCATTTCACTATCAAGGTCACACAGAGGGTGTTCTGCTCTCACTGTTGTGAGATAACGTCAATACTGCGCCTTCCTGAGCGGATACAAGATAGCACAGTTTGCTATTTCGGCACTGATCCAAGATAAATTGTTGTTTGGAGGTATTCTGAATGGTACACAATATGTACCCATATCACTACAGTCGCTAACTTGAGTAAGGTTTTAGTATGTGTCTATAGAGGAAACTCAAATGTATATTGTTTGTAGAATTACATTATATACATACATACATATAATCACGCCTTTATCCCTGATGGGGTAAGCAGAGCACAAACGACCAAACAAAGGTAAAGGTCGTTCCGTTACGCCTGACAAAGTTTTGAGGGTTATTAATATAGATTTGTCAGACGTGGCGAAAGCGCCTTTTAGGAGGCGTTTAACGTCCTGCCTACCCCGTAAGGGATAAAGGCGTGATTATATGTATGTATGTAATATAGATTTGCAGGTATATTGTTGTAGTGACAGGTTGCCAGGCCATCGCCTGAATTTCAATATACTGAAACCCTCGAATCCCTTAGCTTGCCCGGAAGGAAATACTGCTGGCACATTTTATGTTTCTTTCTCGCTCCCAGTCCAGCATGGAAGTATTACATTAGTTTACCATATTTCAATAATATATGCCTACTGAAGTCAATGAAATTAGATACTTGTTTATGTAACAACTTTTAAAACAAATGAACGTTTTATCGAAATATTTTATCAACCTTCGTAGTTGCTATAACTTCCTACAACAATAACTTCTGTTTACAAACAAGTAGGTCAAGTTTCTAATTAAATAACACGTCTTATATACTTGGTATGCACAGCGTCAACGGCCTCATAATAGGGAACTTTCGTTGCATCTGTCAATTTTAGAATCAACTAACTGTGTATTGTTATAGTGATAGATTGTTTGTCAGCCTATAGTTTAAACTGCAACCCAATAAAACCCCTTCTTTCCCTCTACTGACTTCTACATCTACAGTGGTCCTGGGAACAGAAGCATCTGAAACATTCTTCGTTTCTCTATCGCAGTCTTGCAGGGAAGTAAAGAATAGTTTTTAGTGCCTTCATTGTATGGTAACTCTGATTGTTGGTCACTGTACCATACATACATATAATCACGCCTTTATCCCCAATGGGGTAGGCAGAGCGTAAACGACCTAAACAAAGGTCAAGGTAAGACAAATATTTGAGGGTTATTTAAGATAGATTTGTAGATATATTGCTGTAGTGACGGATCGGACGTCAGCCCATCGCCTTAATTACAATATACTGAAACCGTCGGATGCCTTAGGTGGTTTCTACAGTATGCATGGGAAGAAATGCAGCTGGCACATTCTATGTTTTTCTCTCGCTCCTAGGCCAGCATAGAAGTCACTGTACCATTATTGGTTATTTAAAACAAGTAGTTCAGTTGTGTAACCGTCCATGGTAAATAAGTTTGATCTTTAACTGTTACACTGTATTTTGTTATGAAACGAACGTTGTAATTATTGCCTAACTGCACATTTATTTGTAACGTACACTTTGTGTACTTTATATGATACGGTTCGTTGTTTATTTATTTAAGTTTATTTACAAAAGATTTGCGTATATAATTACGTAATTATACGTAATGTTCATAACTAGACTTAGTCAGCAGAGAGGCCTAGGCTAGAATCAAGAACAAAACTAAATTCTTCCAAATCAAATTTCAATTTTCAAATATCTTTTATTAAAATAGCAATGCCATTTTTTTTTATCGAAATGCAAGTATCTATTTTAAACCGACAAGTGCTTACTCAAAAGTAGACCTAGCTTCTTCTACTTCCTACAATGAAAAACCAAGAAATAGTCATAAAGTAGGACATTGCGGTACAATAGCTATAAGTTATAGGAGTTAGGTCACCTAAAGTGTTCCTATGAATCATGAGACTGGCATGCAGATTGAAAACGAACTGTAGGGCTGTCAGTGGTCATGTTATATTAGTTATTCTTATATTTTTACAATAATTAATAGAAATGTTTGAAAAAGATAATAAAGAACTAAACAAAGAAAGGAATTTCAAATATAAATTACAAATACATAAGAAAGTATGAAAAAGCAAAGAGAGAAATTACGAGCAAAGGAATTTAAAAAATTTACCATAGTAGGTCAAATGGTAACATGCTTTTATAAACTAAAATAGCTCTGTAAATGCATTATGTAGGAAAGTGCATAATTAAATAAGGCTTACACAGACCGAGGAATTAAAATAGTCTTCTACTGAGTAAGGTCGCTGACCTAATTTAGGGCCAAGAGGAAACACATTTCTAACTTTAACAAGGCACGAGTCAACCCTACACAAAACAGGTCTATCGACAGAGAAATCCAGTGAAAGCGTCAAATGACACACCTCTGTCAACAACTCAACAATCAACAAACCACGGACAGTAGAAAACCCCACTTTTGTTGACGATGGCGAAGTGAAAAAATCTATACAAGTTTATGGTTGATGATAGCTTTTCATTTAAAGTATTTTCAATTTTGTTGAGGTACGGTACCAAGTGGTATCTATCAACAATGTTTAGATATCTTCCATGCTTGACTGGGAGTGAGAGAAAAACATAGAATGTGCCAGCTGCATTTCCTCCCAAGCATGCTGTAAAAACCAGCTAAGGGATCTGAGGGTTTCAGTATATTGTAATTTAGGCGATGGGCTTGTCAGCCCACCTGTCACTATTGTCACCTGTCACTACAGCAATGTACAAATCTACCTTAAATAACCCTCAAAACTTTGTCATAGGCGTGATTGTATGTATTTTCAATTTAGTTGAGGTACGGTACCACGTGGTATCTATCAACAATGTTTAGGTATAACCAAGTAAATAATGTTGTAAAACCTTATAAAATGTTATAATTCTTTAAATTGTTGTCCAGGACCTCCGGATCGCAAGCCCATGGCTCGGACCACTAGACCACGGAGGCAGTGATGATGATTTCATTGTTTTTATAGGCATTGTAATGTTATGATTTGATCAAAAATTTGTAAAATACTTTTCTCAATCTAACTAAGCACAATATTTGATACAGAGCCTGTCATGGTACCAAGTGCCGTCTTTACTGTTATAAATAGCTTCTTAGTCATTCACGTACACGTAAACTATTATATCACTTACCTATATTCCAGGCAATAAATCCCACGTAATTTGAATAACAATGTTATTTACGGAAGAATTTCCCAGCTCCATATAACCTCAAGGTCGTTCTCTGAATGCCTACTACTGTTAGTTATTCGTGAGGGAGTAAGGATAGGTTACTCTAGTATTACGTAGTTTTCATACATACATACATACATATAATCACGCCTTTATCCGTAATGTTCCAGCTGCCCTTCCTCCCGGGCATGCTGTAGAAGTCAGTAAAAGGGACTCGAGGGTTACAGTGTATCGTAATTTAGGCGATGGGCTGACAACCTGTCACTATAGCAATACACTTTTCAATCTAAAATTGCCCTCAATTTTTGTCAGACGTGGCGAAACCGCCTTTTACGAGGCGTTTATCGCTCTGCCTACCCCGTAAGGGATAAAGGCGTGATTTTATGTATATATGTATGTATATATCCGTAATGGGGTAGGCAGAGCGTAAACGACCTAAACAAAGGTCGTTCCGCCACGTCTGACAAGGTTTTGAGGGTTAATTAAGATGGATTTGTACGTATATTGCTGTAGTGACAGGTTGTCAGCCCATCGCCTAAATTACAATATACTAAAACCCTCTGATCCCTTAGCTGGTTTTTACAGCATGCTCGGGATGAAATGCAGCTGGCATATTCTATGTTTTTCTCTCACTCCCAGTCCAGCATGGAAGTAAATCGTAGTTTTCAAGGTGCTCTGCTCCTGCTGTACTGGTATAAGAATAGTGTACCAAACCTACGCCTACGACAATTCTTTAAAATAATCTCGCGATAATCTAAATATCGTAGTGAGTAAATATCACAACTTCCATGCTGGTCTGGGAGCGAAAGAAAAACATAGAATGTGCCAGCTGCATTTCCTCCCGGGCATGCTGTAAAATCCAACTAAGAGATCCGAGGGTTTCAGTATATTGTAATTTGGGCGATGGGCTGACATCCTGTCACTACAGCAATATACCTAGAATTCTATCTTGAATGACCCTCAAAACTTTGTCATACGTGGCGTGACGACCTTTGTTTGGGTCGTTTGCGCTCTGCCTACCCCATTAGGGATAAAGGCGTGATTATATGTATGTATGTATGTAGTAAATATATAGTTGTGTGTGTCCCAGGTCCTATGTTTTCATTCGTACCTACACAATCAAATTTAAACTAATCAGTTTAGTTGGGTAGGTACATAATTAGGTAAGCTAAAAAATCATAATATTTATACCTAGATGATCTTTTCATACTAATTAATTCGGTACACTGGGGCCCACAATAAAAAAAAAGAAACATGAAGCAGTGACTAGGTATTCGAAAACAAATGCAGAATGAAAAAAAGTCGATCAACCATCAATCAATCGGGCGAGTGTGAACGAATCAAACACGACTCGTACCGATTTCACATAGCGACGGGATATTTCAGCGAATACAGCAGATCAATTCTTTTATGTGGATTCCGACCGCTAGAGTTATGATCTCGATGCGATTCATAAAAATGGTTTTGTGTTTTGGATGTAGATTGAATTATACATACATACATATAATCACGCCTCTATCCCGAATGGGGTAGGCAGATGGCAAAAGACCTAAACAAAGGTCGTTCCGAAACGTCTGAGAAAGTTTTGAGGGATATTTATGATAGATTTATAGGTATAGTGTAGTGACAGTCAGTGTAGTGACGGTCAGCCTATCGCCTAAATTGCAATATACAGAAACCCTCGGATCCCTTAGCTGGTTTTTACAGCATGCCCGGAAGGAAATGCAGCTGGCACATTCTTCCTTTTTCTCTCGCTCCCAGTCCAGCATGGAAGACAGTACTCGTAACGATTTCACATAGCGACGGGATATTTTAGCGAATACAGTAGACCTCTTCTTTTATGTGAATTCCGACCACTAGAGTTATGATAGTTATGGTTTTACGTTTTGGGTGTAGGTTGGCTGTACAATTTTAGAGATATTATGACGACATGAACTGAAGGGGAAATTATCCTTGGGATCAGTTTGCGACACCTAATATTTTAATCATATATTTGATAACATATTTGCGTTAGGTTAGGTTAACTATCAGGGAATGGATAATAGCAATTTAGTCTTTATTTCTTTTCAAATATGCCCTCTTTTGCTGTTGCAAACAACAATTTTTTTGTTTACCGTGCGCGTGTAGACGAAAATAGCTGGAATAATATGTGTATAGTACATACAATGTAACGCATACCATGGTCGGATTGGCCACCATGATACGAAACGTCCAACCACTCACAATATCTGACACATGACGCAGATGCCTCGCACGCCTTAGCAACGATAATGTATCAACATGACTTGAAATACGAACATATATACATACATATAATCACGCCTTTATCCCCAATGGGATAGGCAGAGCGTAAACAACCCAAACAAAGGTCGTTCCGCCACGTCTGACAAAGTTTTGAGGGTAATTTAAGTTGTTTTTTTAAGTATATTGCTGTAGTGACAGGTTGTCAGGCTATCGCCTAAATTACAAACATACTGAAACCCTCTGATCCCTTAGCTGGTTTGTACAGCATGCCCGGGAGGAAATGCAGCTGGCACATTCTATGTTTTTCTTTCGCTTCCAGTCCAGCATGGAAGAAGAAATACGAACCTTATAATGAATAAATAGGTATGAAAGTCTTATAGTTCCTTTTTCGGTTTCAGAAGAAAAATATACCAACGGTTGTATCATCGATTCCTTAAAAAGAAGTCCAAATTTCTCGTTATTGCTTTAGAATTATAAAATTCATCTCAGCGTTTATCATTCTTTTTTAAAAAACATTTATAATAACTTCTGTTTTCCTAAGCATTAACGGCTTCTTTTAAGATAACATATTTTGCTGTAGTGGCAGCTTGTCAACTGAAAATCTTGATCGTAAAAAGCAAGCTAAAGGCATTATAAAAGGCATAAAGCAACCGAGTCCAAACGCTGTC
Organism: Scrobipalpa costella; assembly: GCA_949820665.1. Classification (NCBI taxonomy): domain Eukaryota; kingdom Metazoa; phylum Arthropoda; class Insecta; order Lepidoptera; family Gelechiidae; genus Scrobipalpa; species Scrobipalpa costella. The sequence goes on along the minus strand of OX463319.1, from coordinate 9,621,241 downwards.
AGGATCCAGACGACATCCAGACAGCAGCCAGCAACCCACAATACTAGTAATTTAGATAAAACATCCTAGCAGGGTGTTGGTATTTTTGGAGCTGCAATATTGTAGGTTACATAGATTTTTACATCTCTCTACCAGGGTTCAACGCGGGTCGATCGTCGACTTGCAAACCGCTTCAATCTAGTTCTTAGGGAGTGGGGAGTGTCTAGTGGCAAAGAAAATATAATATAAGCTAACGCCACAAAAGAGGCACTCTAACCCCCGATTTGAAATGTTACCTCACCTCGTCTCCCCCAAGCCAACGGGTACGCGAGCAGTTTCGACTAGGCAGCACACACACAAACCCCACTTCGAAGCTGTACGAACACGTTATTGCGCATCATCATCTCCCTAGCCTTATCTCGTATGTCATGGGGTCTAATCCAGGAGTTTGAACGAGGGTACTGGTTTTTACACAGAGCGACTGCCATCTGACCTCCGCAACACGTTATTGTGCATGTAGTACGAAAATCAGCGGCTTGTATGGAGTGCACGCCATGTGCTAGTGGCCTCTTCTAAAGCAATTCCATAAGTTGCGTTACGTTCTTAAAAGCGCATTTGAATTGAGCGCAGACTGCATACTAACTAGAGGATTCGCTCGTAATAGATGCAAACGTCTGTGCAAGGACGCAGGTGTGCGGTGAACCTTAAATTAACGTGCTTGGTGCACTATTTTCCAAGTAGATACATATAGTCCTCCCATCGATTTTCGGTGATGGCGGCCATCTCCCACAGATCAGTCCACTGTGCAGGACTAGTTATTAGTGCCTAAGTGTTTGCGCTATACATATATAACTATCTTCGCTCATTACACGTCTGGACACCGTGTACTGTGTTTGTCTCAATCCTCCCCCAACAGCCAACCTCGCAATATTCCTTTGATCTTTTATTCTGATGGGACAGGCTGGCTGACCCAACCAGAGAGATATTAGGCGCAGGACCGACTATTCACATGTCCATCCGACAGCATAGATCATCTTTCTTTCTAAAAATTCAGGTAATCAGCCTGCAATGTCCTAACCAAACCAGAAACAACAACACTAAGTCATTGTTCCCAGCCGGGAATCGAACCCGAGACACCTGGTCAAGAGGCCATGGCTCAGACTGCTAGACCACGGAGGCAAGTAGAAACTATCTACTGAAATAACTATGAAAGCAATTTCCAAAATTACGGTATTAAAGATGCAAAGAAAGAGACAGAGTGCCTGCATACAAACTAGCACATCTGTTTGACGTCTGAGTATATAACGTAAATATGTTTATGAATGCTAGCAGAATCAGAGATATCTTTTTAGAAAAAATATTTCATACTGGCACAAAGCTCATCAGCAAGACGCCCTATACATACATACATAAAATCACGCCTTATCCCTTATCCAGACCTATACCAGTCATCGTTAGTCGAAACGACCTGTACTTATTAACCTTAGAACTGGAATTGAGCCACACCGCTGACCGCAACAGCTCTGCCGTGCAATTGCAGTTGCAGTGTAGCCTTAATTTCGAAAATTGAAATAGAGCAAGAAAGAAAAGTATACCTATTGCACCTTGACGTTTTTCTTGACAGACAATAAGCCTTTCTTTCATGCTGGATTCTAGGAGAGAGAGATAGAAAAAAATGGAATGTTCCAGTTGCCCTTCCTCCCGGGCATGCTGAAGAAGTCAGCAATAAGGATTCGAGGGTTAGAGTGTATTAAAGTTGTCCCAGTTGAGCCCATTGCATGTCACTACAGCAATACACATTACAATCTAAAGTTGCCCTCAATTTATGTCAGACGTGTCCAAAGCGCCTTTTACTAATCGTTTTACGCTCTGCCTACCCCGTAAGGGATAAAGGCGCCATTTTATGGGTGTATGTATGTACAATCAGCCTGCATTGTCCTAACCAAACTACATTTTACTTTTAGCGAATTTTACTTCCAAACTGCTGAACGCTCAAGTCTAAAATTGCTTTCTTGCGACTAGATGCGACTGCGATTATGACACAGCTAATATTTTAATATTGAATGATAAACCCAAAAACCTAAAACTGCAGACGGGTTATCGTGATCGGCGGTACAGTCACATGCAACGATAAATGCAAATTGAATAGTAATAGCTCGCTTCCGCATCACGAACGATCATTGTGCGTGACTGTCCTTAATTGTAGGCATCTTTTTTCGGCGAGCTATGGACAGCTCAGTTAATTTATGACGTCTGGGAATCACAATTTCGATGTACATTTCGCAGCCAGCTATATTGGAACGTTAATGTACAAGGTGGCGCAAAAGAAATCACCCTATTGGAAGATGCTCTCATTTTTGCAAATGGCCGCCAATGTCAAATCTGTTTTGACATTTGTGGACTAGACAGATGCAGAATACAAGTGAACAAGCCATGGAGCGATACACTCCCCAAGAACGCGGAAAAATCGTGTCTATTTTTTTGAGTAACAATTCGTCTGTGGTGTTGGCGCAGCGCGAATTCCGTCGCCGATTCCCCGGCCGTCCGACACCGACTGCGCAAACACTGCGACGTTTAGCCACCAACCTTGAAGAGTATGGGACCACACGAGACGTTGCTAAGAGTGGCCGGCCCCGGAGCGCCCGTTCTGCCGAGAATATCGCCGCTGTAGCCGAGGACGTTGAAGTGAGCCCCGAAACATCGACCAGACGACGTGCCACGCAATTGGGCCTCAGCCGGCGGTCCTTGCAGCGAATTTTGGTGCGAGACTTGAAGATGTTTCCTTACAAAGTCCAGACCGTGCATCAGCTGCTGCCTGCCGACCGCCAAACGCGCGTAACCTACGCCCAAGCCATCCTCAATCTCGAGGAAGAATTGGACAATTTTTCGACCAAAATCATCATGAGCGATGAGGCTCATTTCCACCTCAGCGGTTACGTGAATCGGCAAAATTATCGCTTCTGGGGCACCGAGAATCCACGAGTGATGCACGAGGAGCCGTTACACCCGCTCAAAGTGACTGCGTGGTGCGCTGTTCACGCTGGAGGAGTCATCGGGCCATTTTTTTTCGAGAACGCCGCGGGTCAAACGACAACAGTGGACGGTGCGCGCTATAGGGCCATGTTGACCGAATTTTTTCTGCCGCAATTGGACGAATTGGGACTGGAGGACATGTGGTTCCAACAGGACGGGGCAACGGCGCACACTGCACGAGCCACAACCGACATTCTGAAGGCGGCATTTCCGGGTCGCCTAATCTCTCGTTTTGGCGATTTGCACTGGCCGGCCAGATCGCCCGATTTAACGGTCCCGGACTTCTTTTTATGGGGTTTTTTGAAGTCTCGTGTTTACGTCAACAAGCCTGAGACCTTGGAAGCCCTTAAAGACAACATTCGACACGAGTGCGAGAATCTGTCGCCCGAAGTTCTCGCCGAAGTGATGAAAAATGCCATAAAACGAGCCCGTATGGCAATCAATTGTAACGGCGCCCATTTGGCCGATATCATCTTCTCGACTTGACCAGTAAAATTCTAAAGGTGCAAATAAATATAATCAAAAAACAGATTCGAAGTTTTTCATTTAGAAAAAAAATGAGAGCCAAACAACATCGGATGACTTCTTTTGCGCCACCTTGTACTAAAAGACCACGCAATGTTTTTCAAAGTAAACTTTAAAGTGTACCTTTTTAAACGGGTCGTATAAATAAGGTGGAAACGTTTGGTACCACGTACCAGTGATGATGGTAACTTTTATAATAAGCTGTAATTTATTGAAGTATTTAAAAGGATAGTATGCCAATGCTTCTTCCATGTTGGACTGGAAGCGAGAGAAAAACGTGTGCCAGCTGCATTTCCTCCCGGGCATGCTGTAAAACCAGCTAAGGGATCCGAGGATTTCAGTATATTGCAATTTAGGCGATGATCTGACAACCAGTCACTACAGCAATATACCTACAAATCTATCTTAGATAACCCTCAAAACTTTGTCAGACGTGGCTGTACGACCTTTGTTTAGATCGTTCACGCTCTGTCTACCCCATTAAGAATAAAAGGCGTGATTATGTATGTATGTATGTAACATTTGAACAAAATTTAAAGCTACCATTTAAAAGCTATGCAAAACAGTCGACGAACACTTTGTTTGAGGCAAAACCTTTTTATACACATTCTGTTTTAAACACTTTGCTAACACTGTGGAAACTCCTTTACTGGCAAAATTATACGCCTGTAACACGGGACACTGACGGCCCTTTGAGACAGAATTTAATCTAGGTTACCCTAAACTTATTCCTCTGATATAGACAAAGTCTGGGTTTGCTAAAGTAATTAGTCTTAATTTAGCATGCAATTGAGGAGTTTGTCAGAGGTCTAATCAATTCGACCTTTCTGACCTTTCTATATTTGGGTAGCTAGGTGGCATCGTCCGAGAGAAATATAAAATGCAATTAAAAACTACCTATGAGAATATGAATATGATGAGAATATGAATTATACCGATCTCAAAAACAGTTTGCATTTTTTAACCCCACTACGGCAAACTTTAAGCAACGCAAGATAGGCTATTTATTCAAAACATCTTCATTTTAGAATTTAATATTTTGGTATAGGTTGGCAGGAAGATATCTCTACGGACATAAGTTCGTGAACTGTATATTTATTTTTTAAAGCAATAAAGAATGCAATTATAATAAAGCGTTAATTAAATGTTTTGATTGTTGTATTTTATTAATTTCACAGTTACTTTTCAATCCACATTCCTTTAAACATGGCGTCATGTTTACGCCACAATTTTCCCTGTTTTTTTCTACCCGTAAACGTAAAAACAAGCAGGTAACCAGGTTACTGGCAGCACATAAATCTCCTTATACCTTGTTACTCTGTCTGAACGTAATTTAATTTACACCTGAAGCGTGTTTTCAGCGTGCCTGAACAAAAGTAATCACGGCAGATAGCTTTATTTAGGCTCCAATTAATTTCGTCTAAATTTCAATCGTGGTCTTGTTACTGATTTAAACAGCTATTTATTGTTCCATGCTGCCATACTGGACTGGGAGCAAAAGAAAAACATAAGAGTGAGCGAGCTGCATTTCCGCGAGCTGTAAAAACCAGCTAAGGGATACGAAGGTTTCTGTATATTTCAATTTAGGCGATGATGGGCTGACAACCCGTCACTACAGCAATATTCTTACAAATCTATCTTAAATAAACCACAATACTTGATCAGACGAGGTGGAACGACCTTTGTTTAGGTAGTTTACGCTCTGCCTACCCTAATCGGGATAAAGGTGATGACTATATGTATGTATGTGGTTAAAAGGGCAATTTCGCCTCGTTGGCTTCATTAGCAGGCCTGAGAGTAGGATCACATGTCTAATGGTAGAAGGAATATTCTCTCCTCATTTACGTTTTACCTACAACAAAAGCACTCTCTTTAAATACCGTTACCGCTTTCCTTTAACTGTAACAGATACCAACTATCCCTTTATAAATTCAACACGTGTTTCCATTCAATTTACCACACGTAGTACAACACACATACTACAGACATAGTTCAAAATACATCACGTGCTTCGAAACATGCTTTTACCAAGCTTAATTCCCTATATAAAGGCTGACGAGTAGGTATTCTCATGTCATGCTATACATTCCTGTGTTGAGTCTAAATCTGTGAAGCTCATGTCAAAGAAAAGCAGCAATGGATGTTTGTTATTTTAAAAACACACGAGGGATAATAGAGCCAATGGATGCAAACGTGATCAAAACACCTAGGAAGCTTGACATGCATTTCCATTTCCATCCAACTTCGACATACATCCCCGCCTCTAAACAGATAAGCGGTTTGTCTAGTTCGCATACAAGCGATGTAGCGTGAATTTAGCGAGCTCCTATGTCGTCATGTGTGCCTGGTAGCCTACGTAGTCTAGTACCTAGTGTTAACGCTCTGTTTCACAACCATGCCGAAGGTAAACTTGTGGGCATTGGCTAGTCGAGGATTTTCGATCTAGATCACGTGTTATTGGAGAAGTATTTGTGAACTATCAGGGTCTGGATCTATTTATCAAGTCGTTTACTTTTAATAATCGAGAAAAGTCAAAATATAGAAAAATATTTTGTACATAGCTGCCCAAGATATTTTTGCTTTTCTTTTCAGAAGATTTTGCGGCGATATTGGCTTTAATCAAGATTTACGAGTAGGAACAGTATAAGCAAAAATTTCATTTCTATTGACTATTATAAAAATCTTAAGAATCTAGAATTCTTCCTCTAAAATTTAAGTCGATCGAAAGTCAAGAATGGAAAATTGAATAACCAATATTATGAAAAAAACACATGACTAAAATAGCCTGTCCGCAGATCCGCTGACTCGGCTGACTGATGCAATTAAAATTTCATTAGCAACCCTTTTCAAATCCTAATTAAAATTTCACGCGACCCAAATAGGTTTAGGTACGGTTAACCCTTAAAACTGTTTTTGTTTAAAGGGGTATGCTTCAATGCTGGACTGCGAGCGAGAGAAAAACATAGTATGTGCCAGTTGCATTTCCTCTCGGGTATGCTGCAAAAACCGGCTAATTCGAGGGATTCTGTATATTGTAATTTAGGCTAACAACCTGTCACTACAGCAATATACTTACAAATCTATCTTAAATAACCCTCAAAACTTTGTCAGACGTGGGGGAAACTTTGTTTATGTCGTTTACGCTCTGCCTACCCCATTAGGGATAAAGGCGTGATTATATGTCTGTATGTATGACAAGATTTAGATAACAAATTCTTTAGGTAAGTAGGTAAAGTATAAGTCTCACTCTATTTTTTTTTCAAGTATGGATCTACAGACTCTAGGTAGGGTAAGATGATAAATAGGCTTCACAAATGACTCACTTTACAATCTGAATTGAATTATATCTTAAATAATTAAAATAATAACGAATAAGACCAAGTATTTGAGCTGAATTGATGATATAGTATGAAGTAATTTACTGAAAATCTGCATTCGTTTTTTTGATAGATTTTATTATACATTATGTAAATTGAATATTCAAATAATGCTGATTGATGAGATAGCATTTTGTATAACCGACTATTTACCTAAATTTAAGGAGAATTGGTGTAAATTTTAGTATCTACGTTAAGGGTTAAGCGAAATTGAAGTTATTTTATGGATTTGTTTAAAATAAAAGTCTTGGGACGGATTGTATTATGCAAAAATACACTATAAAAACTTTAAAGGATTTAGTAACTAAACTAAACGCGAGAACTTTTTGGCCCCAAGTTATTAATAACTTTTTGTGTTTTCTTAAAAATCAAACTTATGAACTTAAGATCTCAGAGACCCCCAGACTGATACCAAAAGACCAAAGAGGTATTTGTTGAATAGGTATGGCCTTTAAAAGGCCAATTTGCACATGCAAATTACATCTTTAAACGACCGGTTTATATCATAAGGAAGCATAAATTCGTGCTCTCCGATCCCCTAAAGCAGTAAATAACCTCAAATTACCGTATTAACCGCACTGAGGCTGTTATTCACTGTAGAAGCGATCTGTCGCGACGTTTCGGAGATTCGCCATCCTGATTGGCTCGTTCTATATTAACCGTAAAAATCCACAGCTGGACGGACATGGGCCTCCTCCTAATTGGATAAGAGGTGCACGTGACGAGATAAATGGTTCAGTAGCCGAAATACAAACCGCAACAATAGAAAACAGATACCCTTGGCACGATAAGAAGAAGAAAAATTTAAGCAGAAGGCAAATATTTAATGTACAAAAAAAGTTTATCGTATGGCAAAGCATTAATGGGTATTTAAAGCAGTTTTTCTCCTCGGTAGGCATATTTCGGGCCTTCATTATTGCTGTTGTGATAGGTTGTGTCTGTGATTCCATCGTCTAATCTCCAATCAATCAAAACAAATCTTTCGGGCACTTAACCGGGCTTTCAAAGCATTCCCAGAAAGATATTAAGTTGTCCGAATCTCAGTCCAACGTGGAAATCCAAACTAAACAGTAAAAAATAATTGACCTGATAAAAACACAACATAGCCATCAAATTAAAACTTAGCAAAAGCTTCGGCAAGTATGGTAAGTAGCTACGAACTACCAGGCTACTAGAAACGTAAAGAGCTTGAACACTTGCCAACTACTTAACTATTAAAATTACGTATACCATATACGTCCTAGCTAACTTCCTATTGCCTTGGCGTACTTCGACTTGCTAAACTATAATATAGCTTATTACCAAGACGTAAAGATAGTTTTGTTTGTGGATTAACGTAGTATATAGCGTCTAAATGAAGTGATGATTATCTAAACAATGTGTGGCATTGAACTCGATGGTTTGCAATATAAATACCGCCTAAAGATATAAGTGTTTCATAGTTACCTAATTAAGTTGGTAGGTATACATACAACAAGGTCACTTTTACAATTTTACAAAATGTGATATTAAACTATCTTACGACACTTATAAAAATTAAATTTCTGTCATCTGTGTACAATCATCTCACTTAATACCTAGTATGAATGCGACAGTTTAACACGAGAAACCGCAAAGCAAGTGTTTTCGTTTTTTAGCTTTTCTTTCCTAATATTTAAACAGATGATCTTTTTACACTGTCCTTTTATGTCTGTAGTGCAATAGCCTTAAACAAACCACAATCTGTCCTACATTCAAATTCAGACATACGAGCGATTCCACCGCGCCAACTCACACTATTAGTTGGACAGTACTGGCCGGTTAGCATTCTAACAGCATACGCTATGAATGAAGGCAGAGATAGGGTACGTTACTGGCAACCAGCCAACGGTTATATGCGCCTGGTACTTCCTATGATTATTGCTATTGGAGACAAATCGATGTGACATTTAGGTATACATGAAATCACGAGTATAGGTTCAATCAATCCTAGTTTCAGAGTTTGAAAAATTGCCTAGCTAACTAACACAGCTATGATATAGTTTGTGTAACGACCACTGCCAAGGGCAGTGAACGGAACCGACGGTTACTCCGAAGCACGAAATCCTTTTTCTTACAGACAATCAGGTGATTCAGCCTGTAATCTTCTAACTAAACTGGGGGTATATCACGAAGTGACTTTAAAAACATCTTTGTATATCTTTCGGAATCGAACACAAGTTGTAGCTATTCTAGCTTTAGCATAAAACACGCCACTTTTATCCGCGACTCGTGCAAAACGCCACAAGGTAAAAGGTTGTTAAAGCAACAATTTATATGGAAACCAATGTAACAGTTTGCAGTTACAACCGCAGAGAAATAAACTCAGTTGACGGTGTTGGTTTTAAAAGCGTTATCGGGACAGTTGCAATGTAAATGCACGAGCGAGCGTGTTTTTTATAGTTAAGGTAAAAAAGGCATATACACTATAAACGATTTAGTACTATGCAACGGTTTAATTTCCTGACCGACTCTATATAGTTCAGGCCGGTGGCAATCTAAATAGGGTCTTAGGGCTCACCCATAGAAGTCTTAAATTTTGCGTAATAGGTGTTCTATTTGACCCTTTTGTTTACAAAACGCATCCAAAATACCATGTTGTTTAAAAAAAAAACGCTTCCAAAATGATTGATAAGAAAACACATCATAAGCAAGATAGAACAGCATATTTTCTTTAGTATGTATCCTTTTCTAAACAGTTAGAATTGGTCCAGAATGTGGATACGTTCACATATGTCCCATTCTTCGCCACATTTCTTTTGTCCAGACATGTTGGACAAAACATTGCTTTTGCTGCTTTTACAACGTTAAATAAATCGTGTAACAGCAGGCAACCAGTGTGCAACCGGTACAGTTTCATTTTTAAAGCAATTATTTATATCTGGTGGTGAATTATGGCAGGTTATGGAAGTGACTTTTTGCAGTACAGTTGGGAGTTCGCCAGTTTTCAGATTTATTAAGTGCATACGTTATCTTACTTCCTAGAGTCTTTGCCTTAAGTGGAAATTTCGGAAAATGATTCTTTTTGCAAAATATCCCTTTGAAAAATTTCTAAGTGATTTCTGTAGCTGCCCACTAAAGGAGCTAATACTATCATAAAAGGGTCATTTTGCGAAAGGGACTCTCTGCGAAGTAACGCCTTAAGTTCTACATTTAAATAGTTTATAAATGACCAAAGAAAAGTTTCCCATTTATTATTGATCGCTGCCTAAGACTTTAGCAAAGCCCTTCTTACCAAACACTACAAATCTTACAAGAAAGAATTCACAATAAGATCGCACTCTCATTATATTAACAGCGTCTATTTCTCAGCATCCGTTTTATCTACATCGCGGGTTTAGTAACAAGTACAAATAGCTGAGATTTGTATTAGGAAGCACTGTATTGGAAAGCTATTACCGGATTCGCTGGACGCTTGAAATATGGACCCTATAATAGGTTAGATCTTCGGGCGTGATATATTCGGCTCATGAAACATTTTCTTAGACGATGAACTTATTTATGAAATAGGGTAGCAGACAACGATCTGCCTACCCTGTAAAGCCGTGGCTCTATGTATGTATGTAACTACTTATGAAAGCAACCACGAGAATAACGCCAATATCCTGCAGAGGATGTGCCGTAATTAGGAATTATGCATCCAAATGGGATAATGCAATGACCCTGAAGCGAAGTCTGGACTAAGCGCCACTTAGGGCGGCTTAACACTGCTCCGTATTCGGTTCGTATCCGTGAAAAAATTATGGATCGCTGCGAAAATATTTGAGAGCTTCCATATATTTTTCACGGATACGGAGCAGTGCAAAGCCGCCCGCCCTTAGGCACCCTCCTCTAAACGTAATCCAGAACGAAAGTTTATCAATGCATATCGGAAAATCACTTATGAATGGCATTATCATTATTATATTTGGCTTACAAAACCGGTCACCCATCCCGAGAGCGGTCACAAGAAGACCAATATCCGGCAGAGGATGCGCCGTAATTAGGAATTATGCATCCAGATGGGATGATGCAATGACCCAGAAACGAAGTACGTACATACATATAATCACGCCTCCATCCCCAATGGGGTAGGCAGAGCGCAAACGACCTAAACAAAGGTCGTTTCACCACGTCTGACAAAGTTTTAAGGGTTTTTTAAGATAGATTTGTACGTATATTGCTGTAGTGATAGGTTGTCAGTCCATCGCCTAAATTACAATATACTAAAACCCTCAGATCCCGTAGCTGCTTTTTACAGCATGCTCGGGAGGAAATGCAGCTGGCACATTCTATGTTTTTTTCTCACTCCCAGGCCAGCATGAAGCAGAAACGAAGTCTGCTTGGATAATGGCAAAATGGAGACTATAGATATAAAAAAATAATCATTGTCCTGGTCAGATATTGCCCGTGTGATGCCGGGTCAGAAAAGCACCAAACCTTGGGTAAAAGACTTTATTTATTATTATTTATGAGCCTGTGGTGTCCCACTGCAGGGCAAAGGCCTCGCTCCCTTCCTTCCACTTATCACGATCCATTGATAGCACTCGCCATTCTTATTGATATGCGTCCAATTCATCGCGCCACCTCTTTCGGGGTCGTCCACGTCGCCTTATTGCTTTAAAAGACTACTTAATGATGAATGGACAAGATGAAACTGAGGCTGCAATTGCCTACACAGAAACGACATCTTAGTGTCATTTATTTAAGATCTACCCAAATGTATAATAAATGTATCAAAACTCTTCCAAATGGACAATTTGACGTAGGTACATCACGGGTTACCTAACATGCTGGACTGGGAGCGAAAGAAAAACATAGAATGTGCTAGCTGCATTTCCTCCCAGGCAAGCTGTAAAAACTAGCTAAGGGATCAGAGGGTTTCAGTATATTGCAATTTAAACGATGGGCTGACAACCTGTCACTACAGCAATATACCTCCACATCTATCCTAAATAACCCTCAAAACTTTGTCAGACCTGGCGGAACAACCTTTGTTTAGGGCGTTTACGCTCTGCCTACCCCATTAGGGATAAAGGCGTGATTATATGTATGTATGTATCACGGGTTACCTTCAAATTCTATGTCAACAGCAAAGTATTATGATCTTGAAATATGTTTATCTTTTCTGTATTCCCACTTATTACCTAACCAAACCTAACAATCGTTCGCAATCAACACATCTATCAAACCTAACAATGTCTGGTTACTCAATCGTGACCCCAAGGGTCATTTTACTAATCTGCTAGATTGCAACGACCTTCACAGTCAAATCTGATCTAAATCAAACCAGTGAGCTGTCAGACTATCTGTTTTCTTTACTTCAGTATCTCCGATCGATTGGAGAGGTTGTTTTTTCTTATCTCTCATTTTAGGGTTCCTTCGCTTCCTTCCTTATAAGGAGTTTTATCAACTATCGTGACTCCAAGGGTCATTTTACTAATCTGCTAGATTGCAACGACCTTCACAATCAAATCTGATCTGAATCAAACCAGTGAGCAGTCTGACTATATGTTTTGTTTACTTTAGTATTTCCGATCGATTGGAGAGGCTTTTACCTTGTCTGTTATTTTAGGTTCCTTCGCTTCCGTCCTTATAAGGAGTTCTAACAATTATCGTGACTCCAAGGGTTACTAATCTGCTAGTTTGCAACGAACTTCGCAGTCAAATCTGATCATACAAACCAGTAAACTCTATTTATTTTCTTTGGTATTACTATCTAAATCGAACCAATGAGCTGTCAGTTTTGTTTACTTTAATATCTGCAATGGACTGGAGATGTTGTTTTTCTTTTCTCTCATGTATTTCTCTAGATTTTATTCACATATCGATACGTTAACTCATAATGAGCTTGATTTTGTATTATTTTCCAATATATTTATTTAAGGAATAAATAATCATTTAAGAGTAGATTTTTTAATAACATTAGGACATACTCGCGCTTGCCATTTGTTTCTGTTTCACGCCTGAGTTAAGTCCTCCAGCGAGATCGATCAGCTGAGTTCCTTGATGACTTTCCTCAATTTGTCATTTCCTGAATTTTCTTGCTTAGATTGTGCTGGTCTTTTACCTACAGCTTATTTATTATTATTATCCTGATGTGTCCCACTGATCTGACGATAATTATTTTAAAGAAACCCGTATAAATAAGTCCATATTTTTTCTCAATGTTTACATAAGAACAGAATACTTTAATTCTGTTTTTCAACTGCACGTAAATTATTATATCGAAGCCCATTCATCTCATTCAGACATATTTGTAAGCAAACTCTTTTAAATATTTGCAAAAACAGTAAACGTACCGTCATAATATTTAGCAGCGTGAATAATCTTAATATTCACCTGTAGCCTTGAAACTTAAACAACAACAGTATTTTTTCCAGTTTTACACTGATATTTTCAGTGTAAAAGTCTTACTAAGAAAGAATATAAAAACAGTGAGAAAAATTGAGTGTTTTACCTGACAGCACAAAGCAAGAAAGGTTGATTCTCTTTTACCTCGGTGGGTCGAGCATAGTAAAGCTGTACCTATAATTGTATTATATAATTTTTGAACTCTATTCCTGGAACGACCTGATATGATAACCTACAATATAAAAGAAACAGTAATTTTAGAATTATCTGCTTCTTGCTTACTAAGATAGAACGCTAATGAACGTTAAGATACACACTAACGTAATTCATATAAAATCATGATTTGATTGAAGCCTTGACCTTCAATAACATGGTTACGAAACTATCAATCATATTATAACTATCACAGCATAATCACTAGTTAGTTACACAAATATACTACATCAATACCTCAGTAATCAATACTACACTATTAAATTGAAGCATCAAGTATTAAGGCTTCGGTAGCTATCAGTCATTCCAAAACTGTCGAACTATTGTATTTAGATACAATACGAATACCTAAGCAACAACGTAAGAGAAAGATAAGTAAGCAAACAAAAAGTAAATAAATCTTACAAACTGTTACATTAGATATTTTCTTGCAAGGACGTATACACAAAAACCGCGATGATAAGCAAATAGATAAGAAAATATTATGGTTTATGTTACATACAATCTACTAGCACTAAAGAAATAACATTATGCAAGAGCAAATTAATCCTAGCTTTAAATATTATCGTACCCATTACACCCGAAATCTGCACAAACAAAATGTTAATATAGGTATAATAATCAAGGAACAGGATAACAGACACATAATATCGTTTACTATGATCACCAAAAGCCAAATTCTACATCGAAATAATACTAAGATGGTCCGGAATGTGATATTGAATAATCCTAGATTTAGCTCGTCCCAGCATTCCTAGTAACTGTGCTAAGGTCGACCTAGTGTTTACTGTTTAGCCATTTAGTATTACCATTTAGCACTACCAAATACAATGGCATTAAACAATGATGGGTAGTAACTTGGATACTTAATTGCGCATTTGGTATGGCGAAGGACTTTGGCACAGATTTAGAATAGGCTAGATATACTAACCACAAGTTAAATTATCTCGCGTGTTCCTATTTATATAGTTTTGAGTTAAGCTAGTCATTTCGCGGTTCTGCTTTCAGTGGTTACTGCAGTAATACGTATCAGACGTGTAAAAATTGCTAAATGTGCAATTTCATAGAAAAAATCCGCTGGAACTACAATTTCTACCAGGGAACCTTTGGGTATAGAAATTGTACAAGCAGCAAGCGGGATAGTGCATATTACATATATACACACTAACTTTCATACAGTTTGAAGAGGTTGCTTAATCTTTTCCATTCTGGGTCTGAGGTCTTTAAGAACTTCAGGAATCTTCGATGTATTGTATAAGTTCTCGAATGTTCAAAGAGAGTTTGGTTCAATACACATTCTATGGCAGTCCGCAAAAGGAAACTTTCATTAACAAACGATTTGAATTGGACAGCCTCGAATACTCTGGATATAATTAGACGCCTACATGCAAGACTGGACATTTTCAGGTCGTTAAATACTGTGGTTTCACTAGGAATTCAAATATAGAGATGAATATGGCTCTTTCGTGGGCTCTCCTATTACAATTCGTTTCCCGATAAGTATACCTAACCTTTTTCATCAGCGGAAATTAATCATAAGGTCCACCTGATGCGCTTATATTATACGTATAATTCACTTCCATGCTGGACTGGGAGAGATAGAAAAACATAGAATGTTCCAGCTGCCCTTCCTCCCGGGCATGCTGTAGAAGTCAGCAAAAGGGAATCGAGGGTTATAGTGTATTGTAATTTAGGCGATGGGCTGACAACCTGTCACTATAGCAATACATATTAAAATCTAAAGTTGCCCTCAATTTTTGTCAGACGTGGCGAAAGCGCCTTTTACGAGGCGTTAGACGCTCTGCCTACCCCGTAAGGGATAAAGGCGTGATTTATGTATGTATGTATGTATAACTCACGAGATCCTAGTGGAATAACAGAGCGCATTGTACAACATGATACCTAAAAAAATGGTCTCATGTGCTAGTAATTTTACTAGATCCCCTTTTCGTTAAAAGATCTGAGAATTTATGACTCATACGAATAAAATTATAGCTGCTAAATAGCAATATTTAACCCTTACAAATTGCACTGTGAATGGAAACCAATCCGTGTTTAGGTATGCAAGCTAATTCAGTATTTATACGTCCGGTTTACGTCTATTCTCAACCACTTAGTGCTTTTCTTGAAAAGTGCTCGACTGGAAATCTGTTTCATTCAAGGAATTCTGCAATTTTCCAAGACGAGATGGTGACTCAACAATGTAGTGCTACACTTTGGTATGACTTAAGTGCAAAGTGACTTTGTGTATCTTTTACATACATACAATCACGCCTTTATCAATAATGCGGTAGGCAGACCGTAACCGACCTAAACAAAGGTCGTTCCGCCACGTCGGACAAAGTTTTGAGGGTTGTTTACGTACGAAAGAATCAATTAAAAATAAATAAATATGTGTGTGTCTTTACAAAACAAATAAATCTATCTATCAAATACATTAGGGCTATTAAACACTATACCTAATACTACAACAGGCATAAAACTACGTAGCGCACACTGGATTACAAGAAACAAAGTTCACTAGCTTAGGAAACAATATAACCACATCTCCCTAGCCTTATCACGTACCTCACGGGGTCGGCTACCTAATCTAGGGGATTGAACGAGGGTACTGGTTTTTACACAGAGCGACTGGTGTCTGACCTCCGCAACCCAGAAGGAAAACCAGACCCAATCCTAGATTGGGTCAGTTTTCAAGCCGCCAATGCTTAGCACTGGCCTCTGACATAGCTTAACGACTAATATCTACGGTATCAAAAGATATTAACTGGGACCAACGGCTTAACGTGCCTTCTGAAGCACCTTAACGTGCCTTCCGAAGCACTAATGCAGGAAACAATATAACCATGGAACCTAAAATAGTTTGCTCTGCTCCAGTAATTACCTACAACATGATTGCAGTGCTCTGCAAATTGCATGATGTCATCAGTCAGGTATAGCTCACCTTTAGCACAGCTCGGACACTCCTAACTAACATGTCATTTTGGTCACACATCGACAGACGGCATCTTGCACTTGGCATGTGTTTGTGTGCGTGTTATAAGGGTTGACAAAATTTGTTATACCGGTCATAATCATCACTTGATTAATCTGGTTCTTGATTAAACCAACGATTTAAGGTAATTCACTGTAATTTAATAGTTAGAATAGATTAGATTGCATATTTTGTATGAATTAATATCTCATCATTGTGGAATCTAAAAAAGTTTCTATTGGAGTCATATTTTATGGTAGAAAGACATCCATACACGTAACAGTATCTAACCATCTTTGAAATACAAAACTTTATTATTTCCGTTACACTGGGAAACATGCGCGCGCCATACCGGCTAAGCGTACGCTCAATGCGGCCCACAATCCGGCGCGGAGTGGGACGTATGTCGGACTGGGGAAGGGAGGTGCATGTCCATTCTGTATGTAGTACTATTATATATTCTGTGCCTTTAGCAGGTCTTGATGATCTACACGTGGTACATAATAATGGATTTGCCGATATATGTTGTTTGATATACCAGACATGACATGGTCAAGTGGGGATTTTCGGCTAGTTCCGATGTCGAATATGTTTGCGGTGCAGTGCAAACCATGGCACACTTAAGATCGTGCCCGACGTGCCCCGACACTTGCACGTCAGCGGAGTTAATGGACGGCAGTCAATCCGCAATACAAGTGGCTGAAATCTGGGCCGCTAAGATGTATTTTCTCGTGTTCTATCGACACGCTAAGAAGATGTACCTAATATGACTCCGATGAAACGAAATGTATTTTTAAAAGGATTCATATGCGATAGGTAATGGGTTAAAAACTGCAATATAACCTTTGAGTAAGCATTTACATTATGCATACTGACAAAGTCCTAGACTCTCTAAACATGAAGGCAAGACTTTTAGGCAGCAAACCAGACATAAACAGTACCATCAAAATCTCATCAAGAGTCTCTCGGCTTGTCCAACCCACATTCAGGTCACGGCAAGTAACAAATAAGACTATGTAATGACTAATGAACTACACAATTTCAATATATTTAAGTTCAATTAAATAGCTTTTCGCAACACCAACACCACCACGTTTTAAAACTCAGATAGGAAATAGGTATTAGGATCAGGGTTCGTCGGGTCGTTCATCGATTCAAAAAACCTTGATAAGAAAGAAGAAGCAGCACCAACATTTGTCATCATAATATTTTCTTGTTTAAATGTAAACTCAAGATGTGATTCGAAGAGTCTAGAACTTGTAGGTATAACCTAAATGCCTATAATATAGTGTGCTACATAGATGCAATACCGACTTCCTACTCCACCCACATGGGACGATGAGTACCCATTGTTGAACTGTCTAGCTATAACTAGGCAAAGACAACCGTCGGCTTGCTGGAGGAAATATAGCAGAACTATTTATTATGTGCTACTGTTGATCAGCTGTTTTAGATACACAGTCAGGCATTGAGTGAACGAATTTATTTTGATTGGGATTAGGGTTTATTTTTATCGCATAAAATTGGTAGGTACCTAATTTTCGAATACAAGATGTCTGATAAAAAGCGCCTCAAACAGAATACAAGTGTAAAAAAAATGCTGACCTTATTGAGGGGGAGAACCTACATAAATAACTTCCTAAGGAACATGGGACGAAAAATTAAAAAAATAACCTCCCATACAAATTAACTCGAGCCGCTGACCCTTTGTATGGAAGGGCCATTTTATTTTTCGTATTTCGCTTTGACGCCGACGATCGTCTATAGGTCACCGCACAGCTGTCTACATTAGGTTCAATAACAGGTCACTACGTCGACAAAGTATCCAACCCAGACCCACAGACAAAATCTATTAGCAGTAAAGCTACAGTCACACTCACTACAGGCTGTGTGCAGGTCGTAAATAAAGCTTAGTTCACACCCTGCGGGCTGGGACATAAATACATCCAGTTAACGAGGTTAGGGGAGTACGCACTGATGTGGTCGCAGTTAGTTACGCTTAGGTTCATTGGATATCACCCTAAAATTTAAGGCTAGATCTAAATGGGGTCAAAGTTAGGTCGTGGTGCACCATGGTAGGCGTCAATCGCCATATTAGTTATGTAAGGACGTGTCGTGTGCCATATAAATGATGCTTATAAGAAAGTTCAAATGAGCTAACTCATGAGATTCAGTAAAATGAAATCACACTGCTGTACAGTCTAAAGTACGTCATTACTGAAATATTGATAACGTCGAATGGTCACAACTTCTATTTGTAATCCAAATCCTGTTAACATTTAATCGGCATAGAATATTTGGAACGAATTAAATAAAACAAATCCCAATTCCTCATCTGACCAAATCAATGCGACTACATCGCGTTGTCTGTCAAAGTTTTCGCTTTCCCTTCAAATTGGCCGCCTCGGAGGACCAATAAAGATTAGCTATTACTATTACACCTATGTTACAGCGACAATGTTATGGCTATCGAGATGACGCAACTATTCTTGATCTCAATATCGTGATTGGGAGGGTCCAGGAGTATACCGATAGCACACTGGCCCTTTATTTAAACCCCATTTAAAAAATAGGCTCTGTAGTCATAAACTATTCCTTAGGCTTTGAAATAGTCGTTAAATCTAGATAATTTCGCAACAAAAGCCAGAATACGAGTTATTTTATTACGTAGTATAAGTAACAGCTCATTTTCCGGAGACACCTTTTCATGATTATAGTCTATTTCAACGACGTCATAAAAATAAAGTTATTTCTTTTATACCCAACAGTGTATGTTTTAGGGCAACTTGTAAACTACATTTCTTACCAATTTCTGCACTCGAAAGCAGTTAGTGCGATCCAATTTCTAAATTGGCTTAATGGCTACAACTACAAAGAAGCGACTATCTTACAAAGTAGCAAATTGCTTGTTATGTTTACTTCTCAATCGTACTTGTAAATAGGTAACCTTCTCAAACTCTATCAAGACCATGACAAAAAGTGGATAAAAACAACTAATTAAAAACAAACCACACCAAATTATATACCATAAAAGAAAATAGAAGGAAGGCCAAATTTATGACATACAAACTTATTTGAATACAATTGTGGCTTTTAGTATCAACATTTTGGCGAAAACCAATAAAATTCGGACAAAAGAAAATTTCTGTCTGGTTTGCATCAAGACAGAAACATTACTGTTTTTATATATACATACATACATACATAAATCACGCCTTTATCCCTTACGGGGTAGGCAGAGCGCTTAACGCCTCGTAAAAGGCGCTATCGCCACGTCTTACCAAAATTGAGGGCAATTTTAGATTGTAATATGTATTGCTTTAGTGACACTTTGTCAGCCCATCGCCTAAATTACAATACACTGTTACCCTCCAGTCCCTTTTGCTGACTTCAACAGCATGCCCGGGAGGAAGGGCAGCTGGAACATTCTATGTTTTTCTATCTCTCCCAGTCCAGCATGGAAGTTTTTATATATCCACACACAATTCCGTTTTCGTAACGAGGTCCAGATTCTCACCATGAAAAATATAAGTATGTTTATTTGTTTTTTTTTTTTTTGTTTAGTAAAGTCAAATCAATATAAAAGAAATAACAGACGAAAAAATACAGCTTGAATATTTTAAATGAACAAAACTTTTTATAAAGATGTCTGAAAACTTTTAATTGTAGTTTTTATGCCAAAGTCGTGAATAAGGTGTACTTAATAATTTACGTACGTATGACCTTACATTCTTAAATTGCTAAATAACTATTAAGCAATACCTCAAAACTCAAAATAAAAACATACCGATAGCTTTTTCACAGAAGCAAGGCCGAAGAGAATGAAAAGTGCGAAACGGGGAAATCCCCGGCTTTGTTTTGAGCCTGCGACTTGCAGATAAGGGAAGGTTAGATGATTTAACCGGGTGTGACAAACAGTCGTGTGTGTATTGTGGGAGTGAATAAACTGAACCACCTGATTCAAATGCAAAGCCATGCTATATTCTGATATGTACAAATGACTGGACCCCAAAAAAATATACGTAGGTGCTATTAGGTATTTGTTTTCTAATTTTGTACTTGGTTAATATTTTCAAACCAAACCTAGAAGCATAGATATGATGCATTCGGTCATGTATACGAAGATTAGTCAAGTTTGGTTTTACTGTTTAGGAATAAAAGAAATTACGTTTGTATGGGATTTCACTACTCCGGCCCGACGCCATATCTATTTCAAATATATATCCTTTACTGCAAAAACACAAAAGAAATGTAATTTCAAAACATAGTATGCAAGGGCGAATTTATGTCTGTGAAGAGATTTCTTCCAGATAACCCAATGGGAGAAAGTGAATAATTTTGAGGGGACAAGAAAATGCAACATTAACAGAGACTAATAAATCAAAATAAATACTTGCATACCTATACATAGAATAAATATCTACCGTATGTAATATCTTAAATAAACATACATATATACTAAACAATATATTGATACATACATATACGAATAAACTACATAAATACATACATCAAAATTGTTCAGATAAGAAGTGCTCTTTACTTTTTTTCACCGTGTATTCTAGACACTAGCGGCGTGTTTGACAGAGATAGCAGACGGTTCTCGTATGTGCGATAATAATGCAGTGTTAAGAGTCCTTGAGGAAGGCGTTAACGAGCTGGGGGAAGTATGACATATCCGACATCCGTCTACATCTAACGACATATCCGTCTATATTTAATGACGTGGTCCCTTCAGAATCATATTGCATATCATGGGCGGTAGATTTCAATATTCTTCCATGCTGGACTGGGAGAGATACAAAAACATTGAATGGTCCAGCTGCCCTTCCTCCCGGGCATGCTGTAGAAGTCAGCAAAAGGGACTCGAGGGTTACAGTGTATTGTGATTGTGGCGATAAGCTGACAACCTGTCACTATTGCAATAAAAATTACAATCTAATATTGCCATAAATTTTTGTCAGATTTTTGAAGCGCCTATTACGAGACGTTTAACGCTCTGCCTACCGATAAAGGCGTGATTTTATGTATGCATGTATGTATTAAGAGTGCTTGAAGGAGACGTTAATGAGCTGGGGGACGATGACATATCCGACATCCGTCTACATCTAACGACATATCCGTCTATATTTAATGACGTAGTCCCGTCTGAATCATATTGCATATAATGTGTGGTAGATTTCAATACAATGCTGCGTCGTGCACTACAAATTATGACGATTAAGTTATTTATTACTTTGGTTGTTGTAGTACTAACTGCCTCCGTGGTCTAGCGGTCTGAGCCATGGGCTCTCGACCCGGAGTTACCAGGTTCTATTCCCGGCGGGGGACAAAGACTTTGTGTTGTTGTTTCTAGTTTGGTTAGGACATTGCAGACTGATCACCTGATCACCTGGAAAAATCAAGCATACCTACCTATAAACAGTTCTTTTGGCAAATATGATTTGGTTCTATTTAAAGTTTCC
Organism: Scrobipalpa costella; assembly: GCA_949820665.1. Taxonomy (NCBI): domain Eukaryota; kingdom Metazoa; phylum Arthropoda; class Insecta; order Lepidoptera; family Gelechiidae; genus Scrobipalpa; species Scrobipalpa costella. Next base: position 9,599,324 of record OX463319.1, on the reverse strand, counting down.
GTAGGCGTTTTGATAAGTTATAATACACCAGTTTCTGCTGAAAAAGCTAAGGGATCCGAGGGTTTCACTGTATTGTAATTTAGGCGAAGAGCTTACAACTTGTCACTACAGCAATATACCTACAAATCTATTTTAAATAACCCTCAAAACTTTGTACTTTGTTTAGGTCGTTTACGCTCTGCCTACCCCATTAGGGATAAATGCGTGATTATGTGTATGTATATATATTATACAATAAACGAATAAAGTGCATCGATCCTCAAAGCCAGAGATGTAAAAAGCTGTACAGTAGCTTCCATTTAAATACATGAACACTTACCTACACAATGCAAGCAGAGGCACCCTCCTCTTCACAATAATGTATGCAAAGTCATGTACGGTAAAAACTAGCAGGAATCTCTAATCAAAGAAGCAAGCTGTCTGCCCTGGAGTGTCTTTATGAATCATTAGTTGAACTAGTATAAATGGAAGCTACTTTATGTAATTTTCTATGAACTTACTTTAGTATGAACTCAGGTGATTAGAGGACTCTATTTTTAATTAAACTGGGTTTGTTCTTGACTCTAGATACTAGATCAGGGATGGCCGTGATAGAGTCGACGATAGAGCGAGCTCACCCAGAAGATGCCTGTTATGGCACGGGCATTCTCACGCGCCGACGGAACACAGCAAGCTATCTGGCGCCGGACCCTGGTGAGGGTGGTCGCGAGTGAGGCGGCCCCTTGAGAGCCTTCCACCGTTTTGCTGGGATCATTCAGCCGGCCTTATTCACAGGTAAGCCTGTGTTGCTGTTGAAACCTCCATAACTTTGTTACCTAGTTTCTACTAGGTAATAACATTAAGTGGATTAGAATCCATTTATACCAAATTCCAGATAAAACAAGATGTCAAATAAAACTGACAAAGTTTCCTGAACACCATTTGTCCGAAAACAAATAACTCACAAATCTTCTGAAAGTTTCTTTCAACCCCACTTTGTCATACGTCAGTTTTGACAAGTGACGATCGGACTACGTCGAATTTAGGAAATCAAATGGAAGAAAATAATGGAATAGTTCTGATTGATGTTCCTTGACTGGAATCGTTTGTAATAATCCCGCACGAACCAATTCCAAGTTAAGGTGCTTTCTAACGGCAAATGGTTGTTTTAGGAGCTTATTTCGAACGAATCATTATAAAATTCTAAAAAATAAATATACATCTAAATCATTATTAATAATAAGAATCTAAGCTTAACTTGAATTATGATATTACGGGTTATAAAATGGAGAATTACTTGCGATTTCCGTTAAACATAAAATATTCATGAAAATGTTTGTATTTTTTGTTTTTGTTTGTATTTTAGTTATGACATTTGTATTCTGACATTAATTGAATAAAATAAATTATTATAATGTAGATATGTTTTGCTCGGTTGACAAACAGGTGTTATTACGATTGCCGTGTACACCATGAAATAGTGGCGAGTGGCGGGCAATTTGGCGAGCTCTGTGATTACGTTGCCGCGGTGTTGTTAGTAATGTTGCGGACACACCACCGCTATTGCATGAAGTGCGTCGCGGTGGAGCCTATGTAGGTTTTATGGTTTGATTTAGTGTTCTAGATTTGAATAGTGATTGTGAAGAATATTATGAAATATAACGTGTTAGATATAAGGCGGTTAGTCGTCTAGGTGTTGATCTTTTGACACTGAACAATTTTTAACCAACGAATATTCAAACTGTAGCCGAATGCCGATTGCCGACTTGCGGGCTCAGTGAGAATTTCAAATTGACTCCGAAATTTGACTTCTAAACAGATTCTAAGTTGACTCCGAAATATATCACGTTCGTATTATGTCACATTACTTTGAATTTTACGTCAAATTTTAATAGAGATTGTTAAGTTTAAAGCCTTTTCCTCTTATTTTACGACAAAATCGAGATAACTTTCATTCTTCTGTCGAGTGGGTATCGAGTCTATTGACCCGATGAACCCTGGTGTCAGAGTTTTTAAACCGCCTAGTAGCACAACTATCAGGCCTCTGACATGGTTTGATAACTTTCATTGACATTAATATTTAATCAAAATAATAAAATTATTTTATCATATTAGGCAAAAAAGGGTTTGTTGCCACATAATCTTCTTAGTAACAGTAACATTTCATTCAGAAAGATGACTAAATAATCTTGACAAGGGTTACCACAGTATGTTATCATCACAAAAACAATTCAGGCCGTAAATTCAGTTATTTACCCAAAAAGCGAGGACCTTTCACATCTCTCGCCACACTCTAAAGCTCTTTGAACTTGGAATATACTTTGCGATGAATACCATTTAAACTTTTCATTTTTCTGTAAAATAACTAGTCAATCAAAATGTTTAAAAGTTTTTAGTAATCTTTGCTTAGTTTAAGCTTTTGGAGTCAGTACGGTTTATTACATACACCGCACGTTGGCAATACCTATAGGTTTTGCTTACGTTGCGTTGCGACCTGCTTGTCGCACCGTTCATGTTTACATATTTTACTTTAGAGTGCATTACGAAGTCATAGAGAGTAGTCACCACATTTTATATCTGTAACACTTCATCAACTGATTTAAAACTTAAACTTTAACTTCTGTGTTTGATATTTCTACGACTCATCAACTACAACTAACAAGAACTATCTACAACTTAACAACTAGAACAAATGTACAACCTGTACAGAGTCATAGGCCGAATGTACATGGACATTATCAAGTTCACGCCACAGTTTTTTAATGGTGTTCTGTTACATTTGCTATTTAAGACAACAGCTCACAGAGACACTGAGAATTTAGTGAATATTTCCAGATGATACCATCTCAGAAATTCTCATACGCATAAAATCATTGTCCCCATCGGGAAAAGAAACCCCGGACCTCTAGATCAAAAGTTTACTGGAGCCCAGGGACAGTCAAAATGTACCGACTAAATAACTAACTACTACTAACCTATAAACAAGACATATTAATAAAGACCAGTGTTCATGCATTGTTACTGTATTCAAAGAACTTGTCCACCTTCGTCAGGTTGTACTGATGAGGGTCCGACATGAAACAGAACTGTATCGGACGCCTTTGAATAATAAGGCTGAGTATTTTGTGTGGTCATTTGTACCTGGAATTCTTCAGCGCATTAAGCCAGAGATTAGACTATTAAAGAAGTAAAACAATAAAAACAGTAGGAGCCAGGTACCAGGCAAACAGAGACCAGTAAGAACTTGAATATGTAAAACTGTCTAAACTTATGCCGAAGAGTCAAAAATCGTAAATTAAATGTTCAAGATTCCCGCGGGGCATGCAGTAAAAATAAGCTAAGGGATCCGAGGTTCTCAGTCTATTGTAATTTAGGCGATGGGCTGACAACCTGTCAATGCAGCAATATACACACCTACAAATCTATGTTAAATAACCGTCAAAACTTTGACAGACGTGGCGGCACGACCCTTGTTTAGGTCGTTTACGCTCAGCCTATCCCATTAGGGATATAGGCGTAATTATATGTAAGTATGTAAGATCTGAAAACTTTGTTTCAAACGGGATTTTCGAGAATCCACTCGCTAAGAAGAAGAATGGGATTTTTAGAGAAACAGACATAAAAAAATCAACGATGGAGTAACATTCTAGATCTCCTCTTCAAGCAAACAACCATATAAGAAAACTAGATGATTTTGAACTCATAAGTCCCAAATGACACCCTCAAGCTAGTAATTTCACATATTTGGTTATAAACATTGCCTTCTACAATTTGTGCATAAGCCTTCAGCACAGTTCACATAAGGTTATATGCGTAGTATCTACAGTTCAGACCTAGGTGAGTGAAGAGTAAACAATTGCATAGTATGCTAACAGTGTGCAAAAAAGAAACTGTCTATGTTTTGAGTCCGGCTAAAGACAGTCTGCTAGCTCTTGCCTATGAGTACTGCTGCCGTTGTTATGCAACACAAGTCGGTCGGTTGGTGAACGGTTAACTGTGCACAATTTATAAAAATAGATTTATTTATTTATTTAAAAGCCTGTGGTGTCCCACTGCAGGGCACAGGTCTCTCCCCCTTCCTTCCATTTTTCGCGATTTAGTGCCAGTTCTCGCCATTCGGTCATGTATGCGTCTAGTTAGTATCGCCACCTCTTTCGGGGTCGTCCCCGTCATCTCCTAGCAAAAGTAGATACCATTTAATAAGAAAAACAATACGTCAAAAAATGTGCGCTTGTTCTCATATCCAGTTCGATTGGAGTAACTCGAAGAGCTTGCGTGGTCTACTTCAATATGATTCTGTGATCTTCACAGCATCAAGTAGGCACTCGGTAATCACTCACAAATCGCTATGTAACTCGTTTCTCGGAATCGCCGCGGGCGCAGGTTACGCTGCTGTATCTATACGACCACGCTTTAAACGAACGTGGCAAATAAGCTTCCATGCTGCACTGTGAGCTAGAGAAAAAACATACAACGTGTCAGCTGCATTTTCTCCCGGGCATGCTGTAAAAACCAGCTAAGGGATCCAAGGGTTTCTATATATTGCAATTTAGGCGATAGGCTGACAACCTGTCACTACAGCAATATACCTACAAAACTATCTTAAATAACCCTCAAAACTTTGTCAGACGTAGCGAACTTTGTTTAGGTCTTTTATGCTCTGCCTACCCCAATAGGAATAAGGGCGTGATTATAAGTATGTATACAAAGAAACTAACGCCGCCTTATTGAGATTTGTCGGTTCTCCTTGTACTGCAGCGCCCTCGATCACGTTCATTGAGAACTGTGTCTTACGGTACGATAGTCAGTTTCATCATGATTGGTTTGGTTTTCCTTATGATTAGGAAGACTGTGTGTGGTGTTGTGATTTACTCAACTTCAGAATTGAGACGATTAAAATCACAAGATTTTCTGAGTCAGCGTATACATCTGATATCATAATGAAACCATCATCACATTAATGTTACGACGTATCTCATGGCATATCAACAAAGAGTTTTACGACCTTTTGGTTGGGTCGTTTACGTTCTGCCTATCCCATTAGGGGCAAAGGCGTGATTATGTGTGTTTGTATTTTAAAGAAATTGTGTTTGCAAATAAGGCATTTGAACTCAAATTATGCCTTTGTCCAATCGACCCTTAATACAGTGCGTCTTATGTAGCCTTTGCCAAACTTTCCCCAATTTAGCCTGTTTGCTACAATCATATAGCAGTCATTCCAAAATCCTAAACAAAAAATCCAAAAGAAATTCCCAAAACATCTCGTAGAATATTAAAAAAGGCTTAAATTGTTTAACCTCTCCCTGCAGCGTATGAATCGTTTTATTCGCCCAAAATGGGCATAGAACGTGAATGAAAATGGCTGGCATTTTTGTTCTGAACATTCTGGATTTTTGCAAGCCTGTGCAATTATTAAAGCATGTTGGTATGAAAATACCAATTCTTCAATATTTTGTATAATAATGCAACAGAGACGATTTTAAAAGAAAATGCTTTTAAAATTCAAATTTTGTTCTCGGCGTTCCAATTTTGTAGGATTATATCTCTAAGCTTCTTCAATCTATAGGAATATTAAAATCACTTCTTGGCATGAAAATACTTCTCTTTTCCTTTGTATAACAATGCAACAGAGGCAATGCTTTAAAAAGAGCATATTATTGGCTTTTAAAATTGTGTTTGTCTACATTCCAAATTTGCATATATTTTTTTCATATTCTTACATATTCTTTTATTTAGGTATGTGATCTCGTCTGATATGATACTAAGATGCGATGCAGACGAATATACGTACGTGTATTTATAGACACGTGCAACATGAATCTATGAATAAAAACGATCAGTATTACCCACGCTGCATTTTAGTTTTTACACCATCAACTATTGTTCGAATCCAGCCAGTTTGGAATGGAATTCCTTACCAGAAACAAAACAAAGCAACACATTCGCAGGCCCGGCACTTATAGTTACCAGCAGACTTCATGATGTAGTGGGAGAAAGAAAAACACGCTTACAAGCTTGGATTTAAGATTGAGTTTGAGATGCGTGGACTGTGCAATTCTATGTCAAGCTAAATGTCTGGAACTATACGAACAGGTCGAGAGGACCGGTCTCGCGACCTTGCCGCACGATTCATGCAACCATTTACATATTATACACAATTCTATGTACATTACGTGGTCAGTTCTTCTTCTTATCTAGTCACTGTACGACCCGATGAACTCTGATGTCCGATTTTTAAAACGGCCTTATAGCATTAGTTGTGCTAGGCTTCGGACGTGGTTTATGTAGCGAGGGGCGACCACTATCAAAGATAACTACCGAGAACGACAGCATAACGTGACCACCGAAGCTAGTTTTTTTTTTATTGTAATATAAATTGCCCCTGCATTGTATTAACCAAACTGACGAAAATTTTACAAATAGTTAAATTGACAAATATCAACTTTAAGTCGCTCTTGGGAATTGTTTAATTTTTTAAACACGCGATATAACTCAGGATTCCCTGTATCGATATCACGACCTCCGTATCGGGAGTCCATGGCAGTTCAGGTTACCTGGCTCCGCAATGTACATCACGTTGTGCTTATGATTTCAAGGAAACTGGCCTCTCGAGCTCAACTCGTCATATTGTGGTCCGACTGACGTCATCTCGAGATGATAAAATTATCGTGGGAGTGCAGCATGATGGTTCAAATTGTCCAAATTGTTTTATATTATCAAGATTGTATTGTTTTGATAATACTGCGGTCGTTGACAGAGTTTTCGATCCAAATAATAGACATAATTTGTTACCATATTTTGCTAAGGTAGCACATAAATCAGGTGCTTATATTTATTTATATACCTACAAATCCTTTTTAAATAACCTTCAAAACTTTGTCAAACGTGGCGGAACGACCTTTGTTTAGGTCGTTTACGCTCTGCCTACCCCATTAGCGATAAAGGCGTGACTATATGTAGGAGTATTTTTTTTATTACAGTAAGTACAGTTTGCACAAGTTGTTTATAAAATGGAATACATATTGAATCAGAATAATTGGAAAAATCCAAATAGCCCACAAAATATATTACAGAAAAATAACAATGATAAGATGAATGAATATTTTTCTTTGCTTTTTTGTATTTACTTATACAGTGGAACTACTTATAAATGAAATATTTACAAAGCTATAAATTTTTAAAAAATCACATATTTTTTACAAGGCGCGTGAATTACTGACCTTTGCAGTTTTGACGGTCCACTACAGAATCGTCTCGTCATCGTCACGGGCCAAAAGATTGTAAGGAACCGGTTACTACTGGTTTAATTTTAGCAGGTGACATTTACACAAACCTACATAAGAACTGTAGTTATAAACGCAATTATAGGTAAAATTGTAGTAATTCGAAGTAGAACGAACTGGTTAAGATAGGGTTACGTAATTGAAGACTAAAGGATAAAACTACTTTTTTTTAAAATGATTCCTGTCTCAACTCTAAAATAAGTCAGAGGCGAGAGAGAGTTATTCATACATACATACATAAATCACGCCTTTATCCCTTACGGGGTAGGCAGAGCGATTAATGCCTCGTAAAAGGCGCTTTCGCCACGTCTGACTAAAATTGAGGGCAATTTTAGATTGTAGTATATATTGCTTTAGTGACAGGTTGTCAGCCCATCGCCTAAATTACAATACACTGTAACCCTCGAGTCCCTTTTGTTGACTTTAACAGCATGCCCGGGAGGAAGGGCAGCTGGAACATTATATGTTTTTCTATCTCTCCCAGTCCAGCATGGAAGGAGAGTTATTCATTTTGACAATAAACGTATATCGGCATACGTCTGCTATTCCACCTGCCTCATCATCATCGTCTCCCTAACTTTATCCCGGAGTGGCTACCTAATCTAGGTGATTGAACAAGAGTACTTGTTTTTACACAAAGCGACTGCCGTCTGACCCCCGCAACCCAGAAGGGAAACCAGACCAAATCCTAGATTAGGTCTGAGTTTTTCAAGCCTATTAGCACTGGCTTCTGATAAAACTTAACGACTAATATCTACGGTATTAAAAGATATTAACGCCATAACACCTGCATGTCCAGGTAAATATTTAAGAAATAAATTGGCACCGCGAATACAAAAATCCTCAATAAATAATTATACTTATCGTTAATTTCAATTTTAATGGATCAATAAAAAATATAGAGAAGGTCAAGAACTAGATCTAAAATTACACAAAAACGACATGGAAATACACTGAGAACAGCTAAAAACAGGTCTGTTATTTACATGTATTGTTGCGTGTTCCAAGACCATCTTGTTAATAGCTTAATCCACAAAACCATGAATGGATAGATTATTATGGCTCGTGGGTACTAGTGTGAGAAGTAACTGGTGTCCTCCCATTGAATTTGATGAATTCTAGAAGTAGCCAAAATTATTTTAACACTAAACGATAAACAACTATTATTCATAATGATAACTAACCGGTTTACTTCTTTGTATTGAAAGGAGGGTTAGTCCTCAATGTTTCGAACTTATACTAATACAATAAATAAATCCAATAATAAATACTACGTTAATGATGAAGATCCTCGTATAGGATCGAAACGTCGAGGGCTAAGCCTCCTTTCAACACAAACAAGTAAACTGATCAGTTTTCAGTAGCCAAAATTAAGTACAGTAGTTTATTATCTCTGTAAATTATTTTCTGGGTTTAGGTCAAAGGTACGTCATCTTTAAACAGTCGACATAATGCGGTTCCTATCGGAGCCTACCACCAAGTTGTATGAAGGTATTTACCCAAAATTAAAGTAAGTATTGAAATTCACAATGTATCTTGCGAACATTTTGTGTTCCGGCCTGAAGGTCGTGGGAACCAGAGACAGATATAAGTGGTAAGTAAGACCACCAGACCTTCGCCACCGCCTTAGGGCGTTTTTGATTCAAATCCAATTCGTATCTCTAAAAAAAACCATATAAAACGGATACGAATGGGTGCACAAGCTGTCATACATTCACTAAAATACTGAGCAGTGCAAAAACGCCCTTAGGGCTCAAGGAGAGCAAAGTCTTTGGCTATACCACTAACGTGCATTGTGTCTCTAGTGGTATATAGCAGGGATGTTGCAATTACTTCCATGCTGGTCTGGGAGCGTGAGAAAAACATAGAATGTGCCAGCTGCATTTCCTCCCGGGCATGCTGTAAGATCCAGCTAAGGGATCCGAGGGTTTCAGTATATTGTAACTTAGGCGATGGGCTGACAACCTGTCACTACAGCAATGTCAGACGTGGCGGAACGACCTTTGTTTAGGTCGTTTACGCTCTGCCTACCCCATTAGGGATAAAGGCGTGATTATATGTATGTATGTTGCAATTATTCGCATCTGCATCCGCATGAAATGAATGCGGATGTTAATGCGGATGTGTAGTGTTGTAAAGATGAGAGTCAAGAAATGTCAAAAAAATGTAGCAATGACATAGAATATCGCAATATAAAAAGGTTTTAAGGACACTGCAGTTTTAAACGAATGCAAAAATAAATTTTCGAATCAAAGATGTGCAATCTTTTTTCTTCACGTAGTTTACGCCATTAGGGATACAGGCGTGATAGTATGTTTTTTTTTCAAAATTCACTATAAAAATATATTTTTTTTGCTATTCCGGCACCAATTTTTTTTTTTTCAGAATGACTTCAAAATCCGATGTGAGAACTTAAAAATCCGCATCCGCAACATCCATGGTATATAGTAAAAGCTATATAATACGCTGCCCGCTTACCATGAGGTGGACCATATGCATGACTACTTACGTCCATATAAATATGAATTATAGTTTGATAATTGGCATGTGTCTAACAGAGAGCCCGATGGTGTAGTGGATAGGGCCGCTGCCTCCTGAGCGGGGTGGTCGTGGTTCGAACCCCACCACGTACCAATGTGTTTTTCGGTTTTCGAATTTCATATGTACGTTTATTCGGTGCTTTTTTCCGTGCTTCGGAAGGCACGTTAAGCCGTTGGTCCCGGTTAATATCGTTTAATACCGTAGATATTAGTCGTTAAGCCCTTACAGAGGCCATTGCTAAGCATTGGCGGCTTGAAAACTCTGACCTAATCTAGGATTGGGTCTGGTTTCCCTTCTGGGTTGCGGAGGCCAGATGGCAGTCGCTCTGTGTAAAAACCAGTACCCTCGTTCAATCCCCTAGATTAGGAAGCCGACCCCGTGAGATACGGGACAAGGCTAGGGAGATGGAATTGGCATGTGTCTAACCCTAGACACTACAGTTACGATCATCAATATTAGTTCGTACAAGTGAGTTCGTTTTACGGTCAATTAGGTCGTGATTTGAACCAGCTCCGCATTGGAATCGAGGTGAGTGATGTAGCAGTGTGAAATTTTTGTTTAGACAAAGATGCCTTTGCCTTAAAAAAAGGTTTAGTATCACAGCATTTTCTAGAATTTTATTCCCTACTACTACCCAATGTAGTGGATTGAACGTAGATTCTGAATTTAAAAATGCCATCTGACCTCCGAAACACAGAAAGGAAATCAGACCCAATAGTACACTGATAGTAACTGTTTAATATCTTTCTCACTTGTTTAATTCTGAACACCTATAGAATAAAAAAATGTCTGCAGTTGACTTTGCATAGGAAATTAGTCACCAGCAAAAATAGAATTGAATCTAAAATAGGCTCTTTATTATTTATCTGTTTCTTAACACATTCACTACCGTTAAGAATCGCACTTTGTATCCACATGAAGCCGCCATTCATGAGGCGTTGATAAACTGTTCTGAATTAATCATTTACGCAATGGCAAAAGAATATCAAAATGAACAAACTTACAGACTATTGAAAAACTAATAACAGTCAATTTCCTTATTACCTTTTAATATTAAACTATCATTACAACAAAATATTCCAATGATAATTCGACCTGGAAATTATTATTTCCTATTCAGGAAAAAAACAACGTCAAAAAGAAACACTGACATTCTGAGAATCTTAATAAAGCAATCGAAGACGTTATTGTTCCGAAAGAAACATAATAATTGATAAAGTTATATCATGAATTTACTATTTATTATTAATTAAAACAATGTTAATTAAATAAGAATCGTTTTCCAAAGTTATGCGAACCTTGGAGCAAAGACATTAAATAAAATGGCTTCCAAGTGGGTATTGTTTTTTGAAATGATTGATGTTCGAAAGCCTTGTTTTTAGTTATAAAAGAAAGGTATTTAAGAATTTTCTGAAAGGACGATTGTTTTGCCAAAACTGTCTTTTGATGAAAAAATGGTAATTAGAAAGGTGGCGAAACATTTTACAGTTCATTACCTAACGGTTATCCAAGCGGTACGTTTATATACCAAGTAAAGCATAAACGTTTACCCTAAAATACGATATTTATATGTATTCCATGCTGGCTTGGGAGCGAAAGAAAAACATAGAATGTGCCAGCTGCATTTACTCTCGGGCATGCTGAAAAATCAGCCAGCCAGGGATCCAAGGGTTTCTGTATATTGCAATTTAGGCAACAGGCTGACAACCTGTCACTACAGCTATATACCTACAAATCTATCTTAAATAACCCTAAAAACTTTGTTTGACGTGGCGGAACGACCTTTGTTAGGTCGTTTACGCTCTGCCTACCCCATTAGGGATTAAGGCGTGACTAGGTATATATATGTATATTATTTATGGCACTTTGTACTGGCACAGGTGGTACCAGAGTACCTGTATTGAACCTGTCGATATTTTCACTGAAATAATTTGCCTTCAGACCTTATAACGGCTTTAACCGAAAAGGGTAGACTAATTTATGGTTAAACAAGTAAGAAGGTCAATCTTCGCCAGTCTTTTACGCTCGCCTTGGATAAATTGTTACAAATGAGGTTCCTTGCAGAATAATCAAAGATATATCCCACCATCAGTCCTCGAGGGTAGCCTTAGATAGCTTCATTTGGCAAGAAATACGATTAGTACATAGGCAGAGGATCTTTTTGGGAAAATTTGGAGTCTAGTTTGGAACACAGTACCAAATACCTGCAGAGATTTTTAATAGGTCGCATTCTTGGAGAGGTCGCCGAATATTCGAGATGAAAACTATTCCTCCTAGTAGATCATGGCTTCCATGCTGGATTGGGAGAAAAACATAGAATGTGCCAATTGCATTTCTGCCCGGGCATGCTGTTAAAACCAGTTAAGAGATCTGAGGGTTTCAGTATATTGTAATTTAGACGATGGGCTGACAACCGGTCACTTCAGCAATATACTTACAAAATCTATCTTAAATAACCCTCAAAACTTTTCCAGACGTGGCGGAACGACCTATGTTTAGGTCTTATACGCTCTGCCTACCACATTAGGGATAAAGGCGTAATTATATGTAAGTATGTATTGTTACAAATATTCAACCGTCAGCCGCCGCGAGCACTCTTCAATATCCCCATTTACATACATACATACATACAATCACGCCTTTCTCCCTAAAGGGGTAGGCAGAACGTAAACGACCTAAATAAAGGTCGTTTCGCCACGTCTGACAAAGTTTTGAGGGTTATTTAAGACATTATAGGTATAATGCTATAGTGACAGGTTGTCAGCCTATCGCCTAAATTGCTTCTGCCCTCGGATCCCTTAGCTGGTTTTTACAGCATGCCCGGGAGGAAATGCAGCTGGCACATTCGATGTTTTTCTCTCGCTCCCAGTCCAGCATAGAAGATCCCCATTTGGCAGGAAATATTACTATACGAAAGATCGGGTCGTTCAGAGAACATCGACTTCTGAATCTTTGCAGCTAAGTAGGTCACATTATTCGATAAATCGAAATAAATGTGGTTCCTCGTACATCTTCTAAGTTATCGTCAACCCTTGAGAGAGCCCAAGATAGCCTCATTTGAGGAGAAATATTATCCAGGTGCCGATACCATCTCTGGGTCGATTTGTCGATCGTTTAGGGCGCATCGACCTACCGAGTTTTCGGTAATGGGTTAAGTTTTCGGCGTGATTTAGGTAAATGTGTTTGAAGAGGTCACTGACACAATATTATAGTTACAACTTTGTGCACGGTACACATTGTCATTAAATAAAGAACGTACAAAGACTCAGATAGCAGAATATAAATTTGACGGCCAAATCATATGCCTATAGAAGGGTTATGATTATGAGCCTTATGATTACTCGGTGCAATCAATCATTACTAACCAATCTATCCAATATAATAAACTAGCGACCCGCCCCGGCATCGCAAGGAAATCATCAGTGTTTCTCTACTATATTATGGATGTCTTCAATGCTGGCCTGGGAGCGAGAGAAAAACATAGAACGTGCCTGCTGCATTTCCTCCCGGGCATGCTGTAAAAACCAGCTAAGGGATCCGAGGGCTTCGGTGTATTGCAATTTAAGCGATGGGCTGACAACCTGTCACTACAGCAATATGCCTACAAATCTATCTTAAATAACCCTCAAAACTTTGTCAGACGTGGCGGAACGACCTTTGTTTGGGTCGTTTACGCTCTGCCTACCCTGTTAGGGAAACAGTCGTGAATATATGTATGAATGTATTATACATATAAACCTTCCACTTGAATCACTCTATCCATTACAAGAAACCGCATTAACATCCGTTGCGTAGTTTTAAAGATCTAAGCATACATAGGGATATAGGGACAGAGAAAGCGACTTTGTTTTATACTATGTAGTGAAAATGTGATCGCTGTGACGGTGCGCAAGTCGACCGTATCCGACATGACACATGTCATGCGCATGATTCACATCGCAGCGTCAATATAACAAGTAGTGTTCACGCCCACGACGCAAACTACCGGTCGACTGTCGTATAGTACTCAGCAAATAACTTGACATAGAATGGCACAGATTGCTCACAAAAAAATGTATCTACAATTCAAGTGTTTACATACATACATCACGCCTTTATCCCTAATGGGGTAGGCAGAGCGTAAACGACCTAAACAAAGGTCGTTCCGCCACGTCTGACAAAGTTTTGATGTTTATTTAGGATAGAATTGTAGGCATATTGATTTAGTGGCAAGTTGTCAGTACATCGCCTAAATTGCAATATATTAAAACCCTCGGCTCAATTAGCTGATTTCTACAGCATGCTCGGGAGGAAATGCAGTCAGCACATTCTATGTTTTTCTCTCGATCCCAGTCCAGCATGGCACAGATTGCTTACCCAAAATCGTATCTACAATTCAAGTGTGAATTTTATTCTGGCAAACTTACATCCCCTCCCTCAAGAATTCTGCCGGGAACTATACTTATGTAGTAGTACTAATGATGACACTATACGACTAGTGGTTTTGAAGGAAGTTGGTTTGTATAGAGACAAGGCGATGTTCCTTCTGTATTTAAATGTTTTGTACATAGCCTTAGAACTACATTCTTGTAGTTGTGCGTATACCCTTAGTACTAATAAAGCATCGATGCACATCAGAATTATCGACATAGCGTGAGCGATCTGAGAAAAGTCGAACTAACATATTTCGCAGTCACGTTGGGAACCCTAAAGCGGGCTAAAATCTTATTATCACGCCTTTATCCCTAATGGGGTAGGCAGCGCGCAAACGATCTAAACAAAGATCGTTCTGCCACGTCTAAAAAGTTTTGAGGGATATTTAAGAAGCGGATTTTAATGCGGGTTATGTGTGCGTAACATGTTTACTATGGCAAATTCACACACACTAAGACAATATCCTTGCATAGCATAATGTGCAAGTCGCAAAATGAGCACTAGTGCATTTCGCAGAACGTGCAGGTCTCAAAATGTGCAAGTCGCAAAATGTGCAGGTCGCAAAATGTGCAGGTCGCAAAATGTGCAGGTCGCAAAATGTACAGGAATAAACTTATTTTAATATAGTCGTGTGCTAACCGGATCGACACCATTGATTTACCGACGAGTAGAGCTATACGAAAACACCAATTTTTAAAATTGTTTGTGCCATTTTAACAACATGCTCATTATACTCGTAGCATTTTGGTCATTCATTACTCCCCGAAAGGCCGCATTGCAAGTCTAGTGTTGTGTGTGTGCGCGTGCGGTGTGTATATGTGTGTGTATGGGTGGTGTGTGTGTGTGTGTGTGTGTGTGTGTGCGCGCGCGCGCGCGCGTGTGTGTGTGTGTGTGGTGCGCGCACGTGTGTGTGTGTGTGTGTGGGTGGGTGGTGCGCGCGCGCGTGTGTGTGTGTGTGTGTGTCGTCCCTGGTTTTTACTTTATTATGGTATTAAGGTATCAAAATAAAAAATAACATAATTTTAAAAATCTATTATCTTTAGGCATTACATAAAACAAAACTGCATTTGCATTGCAAAACTAAACGTAATTGAACTTAATGTAGGTACGTAACACAAACTTATAATTATAAACACTACAGGGTGTTAGGGTAAACACTGTTTTCCTTCAAGGCGGTAACTCAGTGATGCTTATTGAACAACTTTCCGTATGGGACACATATAAGGAAAGTTGTTCAGTAGGCGGGCACTAAGTTACTTCTTAAAAGAAAAAAAATATGTACCCTAACACCCTGTATATTCAGTATTTATTTATTTATAATAGAAAGTTTTGAAATATATAACTTTGTTTAAAAAATCCAAACACGTGGTTTGGCTATTTTCTAATTCAGCCAACAATTTTTCGTATTTTTTGTCAAAAACTCTATACCGCACTCTTCTGTTGTTTCTTAAATGCCGCTTCATTGCTCGTCTGCTCTTGACATTCACATGAATAGTCTCTTTTTTCATTTTATATATAAAATTAAATAATGTTGGCTTTGGCGGTACTTTAACGTTGACGCGATGATGCCAGCCTTCAACAATGTTTGTCGTTCTGTGTTTTGAACCAGCACAACTTAATATTGATGGTTTAAATTTTGGGTACCATTGTGTTTGAAGATATTCAATAAAGCTATTGAATTCTTGTTTTTCCGATACAGCGTTTAAGATATCGCACCAGGCGCTATTAAAGAATTGTGCAGGCAGCATTGGCAAATTGGAAATTTGACGTACGAACTGTCGCTGTTCGCTTGTTTGAGTAATATGAAGCTATTTAGCCATTTTCCACACTGCTTTTTTAAAATGTTGGTAGCAGATGTGTACGTTTGCTGTAGGATATACTTCTGACATAGCATTTATTTGAGCCTTTTCTGCATCACAAATGTATTCATTAATTTTTAAGTGTAATTTATTTTTTAACAATTCAAAGAAACGAACGTACGTACTTTGCTTCTTGTTCGGCAAAAGAGCAAAAATTAAAGGCACAACATTAATCGAGCTTTTATCGGAATACAAATCCACATGAATAGTAAAAAGTTGATAGAACGGCCTGGGGCAAATTTTAAAGTGCCATCACCAAGGCAAGCGTCAAATGCAGAATTTTCAATTAACTTTCTGGCTTCAGATGTACAAAAAATTAGGATTTTTTCATCTTGCCCATCTTCGCATAACAAAAAATTTTCAGACAAGGCATTAGGTACAACCACATCTTTTAGTTTTTTGAAAGTAGCGGTTTTTTAATTTAAAAACCTTTTTCTTGTTCTGTGTAACGTGTCTCGTACTGCTGCATAAGGCGGTAAGATGTCTCTATATTTATCATTTTGATACAACAAATCCTCCATATTGCCTTCATAAATTTGTTGAACTGGACCCATGTCATTACAAACATCCTCTTGTGTTTTTTTTTATTAACATATAAATAACATTTTCAGCGTCGTCGGATTTACAGGTGTGCTCACTTTTTCGCAATATTTTATTCATCAGATTGTTGGTGGTTACAGAAGCACTACAAACACTTCTCTTAGCACATGTCCACAAAAAACTACCACTTGGATTTTTATTCTTTAAATTGTAACGGTAAGATCCAAGTAACAATGTTTTTTTACCTTTTTGGGTTACACTCAATGTAATATTCATTTTTGTATCCTTTTTGTATTAAATCTGATAAGCACAAAAATATTTTGTTGGAAAGACAGAAGCATGAACAAAAGAATGTCAAAAAAGAACAAAATTAAAAGAATGTCAGTTAGGTTTTTCTTTGTAATGACACGCATGACAGAAAATATGTACTTAACAAAGCTAGCATGGAGATTGTATGCAATAGTGTAAAACCTCTCGACAAGACCTTCACAGCCCGTTTTCTTTCAAGTATGTATTAATTACGTAGATAAATTATAATGATATGTAGTACGTATAACTATCTTATGAACAACCTAAGAGGTATGGATTTAATTCCAAAATATGTTATTTTCGAAAATCGAGGTTTGATCTGCCCATTAGAAAATCTCGTTTAAGTGCAAAATGTCTACTTTGCAAGTCTAATGACTAACTTCAACAAAACTACACTGGCTGGACATTTTGCAAACTGGACATTTTGCAAATTAGATATTTTGCAAATTAGATATTTTGCTAATTAGGTATTTTGCAAACTTGACATTTTGCAAACTGGACATTTTGCAAACTTATCATTTTGCACCTAAACGGAAAATCTGCACATTTTGCGATCTGCACATTTTGCGATCTGCACATTTTGCGACTTGCACATTTAGAGACCTGCACATTTTGAGACCTGCACATTTTGCGAAATAAACATTTTGCGGAGTCTGCACATTTTGCGACTTGCACATTATGCTATGCAAGGGACAATATCTATGTTACACACAAGTATGGGTACCTAAGCTGCAGTCATGAGAAAAAACATGTTGTTACGAGTACTACTGTTTTACGTTTAATTCATTTATTTACATTCAACTGCCAACTCGGTACGACATAATAGATGCTGATAAATTCCCGATCTTATCGAGATAAAAGATAATAAAAGAAAGACAAAGAAATATAAAGACAGATAAAAGAGGAATAGATCCAAATGCTAATGGCAAATGACTGGCAAACGAGTGATACGAGCGAATACTTTGCAATAATCGTAAAATAACGTTATACTGACATTGAGAGCGTCTTGATGGTGTATAAAAGTATGTTTAGAAATATGGTATGTTCATATAATATGAAAGAAATAAAATAATAAATTCGATCCGGGCAAGACTAAACCTGCGTCTTTTAAAAAATGCCGGTCAATTACTTTATCAACTGAGCTACCGAAACGGTAAGTCTTCAAAAATATGGTATAGTCATGATTGACCTAAGTTAACCAACATACATACATATAATCATGCCTTTATCCCTAATGGGAGGTCTAGGCAGAGCGTAAACGACCTAAACAAAGGTCGTTTCGCCACGTCTGATAAAGTTTTGAGGGTTATTTAAGATAGATTTGTATGTATATTGCTGTAGTGACAGGTTGTCAGCCCATCGCCTAAATTGAAACCCTCAGTTCCCTTAGATGGTTTTTGCAGCATGCCCGGGAGGAAATGCAGCTGGCACGGTCTATGGTTATCTCTCGCTCCAAGTCCAGCATGGAAGAAACCCAACAAGTACCTATTGCTATAGGTACTTATCTGTGAGGTTTTACCCACTTCTAGTTTTTGTTACAATTCCTCGAAGAGGTCAAAAGTGCGATGATTCAATCGATGTAATAATCCTGTTGACTGCCTCTGTGGTCTAGAGGTCTTAACCTTGGGCTCCTGAGCTGAAGATCGTTGGTGTGGGTTCTATTTCCACGAGGTTGCAGTTTTTATACCCTATCGTGTATCACTAAACGAAGAAACACTTTCTGATTCAGATTAAAGTTCATTAAACATTAATTCAATTTCTTATCCTTGAGCTAATTCGAATAATTCGTCCAACAATAACCATTCATTGGAGCTACGAAATGCAAATCGCATATTTAACCTCCCAAAGGGGTTGCTAAGTTCAGTTTGCAAGTAAATCTGAATTATTGCCACCAGCCGCTGGGCTTAACGTAAATCACGTAAATCAGGAACGTGACCAGAGTTTCTTTTTTCAATAGTTAGTTACCAAGACATTTTTTGTTTATGAATGGAATATTTTACCCCATGCAAGCGAGGCTTTCTTCCAAGCTGGCCTGGGAGCAAGAGAAAAACGTAGAATGTGCAAGCTGCATTTCCTCCCGGGCATGAGTGGTTGAACAAAAGGTACACTCAA
Organism: Scrobipalpa costella; assembly: GCA_949820665.1. Lineage (NCBI taxonomy): Eukaryota > Metazoa > Arthropoda > Insecta > Lepidoptera > Gelechiidae > Scrobipalpa > Scrobipalpa costella. Next base: position 9,580,288 of record OX463319.1, on the reverse strand, counting down.
AAATATGGCAAACCAAGCATATTAGTACAGTTTTGATTTCAGTGAATATAAGGCGCAATCCGTGGTTTCCTTATGACCATACAGAGACATAGCTTAACCAAAACATAGCTAGATATCTTTAACTTTCTAATAGTTTTTTGCACTCACAGTTCCATTATAGCTTAGTCGGTTAAAGCGTTAGGCCGGTTTTCCAAAGACACAGGTTCAAATCCTGTCAGCGGTTGAATTTTTGATGTGTTATTTTTAATATTTTTAGATATTTTTAATTTCAAGCTTTTGTATAAAAAAACCAAAACATATTGACTGTGATATAGATTCATGTATCTTTACTGTTTAGGCGGAGCGTTGAAGGCATATTAAAATTATTACTACGTCTAACAATTTACTCCCAGTCCAGCACGGCTAAAACATTCTGGCTAGAAACTCTACGTTTAAATAATAAGTTTTGGAGGTTTCCCCAACTCGGACAGCCAGATTAAACCCACACTATCTGGAGTGGACGGTAAACTGGGATGAAGCCTGAAACACAGCTTTATGACACAGTTTGCGCGCTTCAGTTTGCAAATAGTTGATATGAGTTTCAGAGTACTGACCAAACAGATTGCAAAAGACTATTATTTGCACGTATCTTAATTAATCTCATTTATACCTAACTTATAAAGAAGACAGGCTTATATAGGCTTCGTGAGGAGATCTTGCCTACTTAAGTAGTTCGGGGACCCAAACAAGATCTAGTTACAAAATATACTGGTATATTAAATTAAGTGACTGTCCAAGGCCCTAGATCACGCGGCAGACCAAAGAAGCGCTGGCTTGACGTCGTAAAAGCGGACATGGAAGAGAACGATCTCAAACCAGTGCATGCTGAAGACCGGGCAAAGTGGAGTAGAAAAGCGGAGCCCAACATCAGGCTGAGAAAACGCTAAGCAGAAGAAGAAGATTAAATTAAGTGACAGTCCATGTAAATACTGCAAAATGAACCGCGAAAGACAGCGAAGAGAACATCATTTGCGCAAGTCGAAGTTTAAAAAGTAAAATTGACCCAAATTTCCGGTATTTAATGGCAAAAAAGACCCAAATGAACCCCGAACTTGTTGAGAAACTTTTTTCTTCGATAAATTGCCGGCAGAGGTTTTGGCACTTTTCAGTCTTAATTATATCTGTTAAATGAATTGAGACGATATTTAAAAGTTGGGATTTTAAGCCAAAATTCGAAGTAAGTTCTATAATGTTTCTCGTTGCTATCATCTTGACAGTTTAGGTTCGAAAAAATAACAAGCAAAAAGACATACAGAGTTACTTCCGCATTCATCCTCAAATAGAAATTAAGTTTTGTCATCACAGGTAACCGAAAGGTGTAAGTAATGCAATGTATATTTTAGCAAACAAAATGCTACATTCGTTATCTTGGTGCATATATAACCACAAGCTAAACCGCCTGTCGTACAAAATTAAATAGCAAGTCCTGTCGACAAGCTGGCCGAATTTATGCAGCTATAAAGTTACATCGTTCTGTCTGCTCTGCGCTAGATATGTGGATTAGGATGGCTGTAACATGTTAAATGTAGATTGGAAAAGACGTTTACATACATATAATCACGCCTTTATCCCTAATGGGGTAGGCAGAGCGTAAACGACCTAAACAAAGGTCGTATCGACACGTCTGACAAAGATTTGAGGGCCATTTAAGATACATTTGCAGGTATATCGCTGTAGTGCCAGGTTGTCAGCTCATCGTCTAAATTATAATATACTGAAACCCTCGGATCCCTTAGCTGCTTTTTACAGCATGCCCGGGAGGAAATGCAGCTGGCACATTCTATGTTTTTCTCTCGCTCCCAGTCCAGCATGGAGAAAAAGACGTTTGTAGAGACCAATTTGGATATGAACATACATGCGGTATAGTTCTGTCATGTAGCTTAAAAATATTAGTATATAAAATGAAATGATAATACTTAAGATATTTATGAACAAAACAAGCAACGTCGGACAATATTTAATTTACTGAGAAAAAAAATGCAGAATACATTCATATCCACTATCTTTATCATATACATCTATTATTGGTATTCATTTAGCCAAAATTAATCGAAGGACCGGAGAATGTAGCCCCGCGGTAATTATCTTATTCCCAAAGAAAAACATAAGCTTGAAATAATCCTCTAACATTTCAGTTATTGATTAATAATCGAAGACAAACAGGGTTTATTAACTTGCAACAGTTGGCCTAGGAGCGAGAGAAAAACATAGAATGTGCCAGCTGCATATCCTCCCGAGCATGCTGTAAAACCAGCTAAGGATCCGAGGGTTTCAGTATATTGTAATTTAGGCGATGGGCTGACAACCTGTCACTACAGCGATATACATACAAATCTATCTTAAATAACCCTCAAAACATTGTCAGACGTGGCAAAACGACCTTTGTTTAGGTTGTTTACGCTCTGCCTACCCCATTAGGGATAAAGGCGTGATTATATGTATGTATGTATGTAACAGTTACGAAAGATCTTTTACAATTAAATTGATAAATACAATTGTGTTTTTATATAGCGTAACTCGGGTGTTTTTTACGGCAGAGCGTAAATTTACAAACTGAACGTCAAATTATGAAGATTAGTATTTTTATATTCTTTTGATATCCTCCGAGGGCGGTTAATTTGCAAGATGCAAAGAACATGTATCGTACGGACTCTGCTTTCTGTACTAGAACATTGAGAATACGCCAGGTGGAGTTCCAGCCGCATTAAGTAACTTTATTCTAAATATTAATATTACTTTGTTATATTAGTCTGAGCTGCTAATTATTATAAAGAGGACAGTTGTGTATTTTTGGGATTTAATATGTATATAACGAATAAACTCAAAACCGACTGAGTAGGGTGGTTCGAAAACTACTTTTTTAAATTTTCGTATTGGCCACCCTCCTATTTTGTTAACTATATTCATATTATTATTATTAGAAAATATTAGCTTCCTAAACTAAAGGCAAGGGGCTGCTCATATTTTTCATACTTCCACCTTTAGAAACATAGTATAGCTATAATTATATCTTAAATAACCCTCATAACTTTGTCAGACGTAGCGAAACGACATTTGTTTAGGTTGTTTACGCTCTGCCAACCCCATTAGGGATAAAGGCGTGATTATATGTATGTACCTTTAGAAAGCTACATTCACCCTGAGTAACATAGGCTTATTTTTACCGCGAGAAAGAACACCATTCCCACGGGAAAATATATTCAACATGGCTGACAGAAAGCATTTTTTTTTTTCATAAGAGCCTAATCTATGATGATATTGTCTTTGAAAAACGTCCGCTGTTGTTGCCGGTCCTCCGTTAAATTGAAATTGGCGCTGAGTGCTGGTTCTGTTTTGTCAAAGGAAATAAATGTCGTTTTGTATTTGACTAATAAATGGAAGACGTTAATTGACTTTAATGTATTGGCCATTACTTTGAGAGGTTTGACAGTTTCACAATTTAAACTGACAACTTGTCACCACAGCAATACACTGTACCTATTTTATTAAATAACCCAAAGTTTGGTTCTTCCATGCTGGACTGGTAGCGAGAGAAAAACAGAATGTGCCAGCTGCATTTCCTCCCGGGCATGCTGTAAAAACCAGCTAAGGGATTCGAGGGTTTCTGTATATTGAAATTCAGGCGATGGACTGACAACCTGTCACTACAGCGATATACCTACAAATCTGTTTTAAATAACCTTCGAAACTTTGTCAGACGTGGCGGAACGACCTTTCTTTAGGTCGTTTACGCTCTGCCTATCCCATTAGGTATAAAGGTTTGACTATATGTATGTATGTATTAATTATTATGATTAAGTGGTATGCTCAACTTCTACACTTGACAGGGCTAAAATAGCTGCTAGATTCTAACCTATCAATTATTCCACAGACATTCAGACAGACGTGCATACCATGGTATCGCAATGTAAACACGGAAATATCCACCTACCTACAAGTCAAACAACAATTAACATAGATCAAGCTCGCGATTGGTGCAGATGCGACAGACAGATGTGTTTGACTGGAATGTATACAAGGTGTTAATTTCATTGCGTGCTATAGCTTAGGGGGTGTTTTATTAACGTTAAAGGAGACTATAAAAATATTTAAAAATATAAAAAAAAAAAAAAAACTCTTAGAATCATAATACATATCGACTATGTTTTATTATATTATTTCACGAGCTAGTATTTTTTTGTATATTATTTATGGCCTTCTTTTATATTACTGAACAACACCTAAGCTATGGCACGCAATTAAATTAATACCCTGTTTAGGTATAGGCAGCCAACGGCGGTCTATAAAAAAACAGGGTAGGGTTATGTTCAGCAGTAAAAGAAACAAAATAAGTCAATAAATGACCGTCAATGAGAACATAATTGACTTGCCTTGCAATTTGGTTTCACTACTTTTTACGCCCTAAAGACCGCGAAACTGAAAGGCACAATGTTGAGAAATTAACAGAAAGGTAAGAATCATACATACATATAGTCACGCCTTTATCCCTAATGAGGTAGGCAGAGCGTTAACGACCTAAACAATGACCGTTCCACCACGTCTGACAAAGTTTTCAGGGTCATTTAAGATGGATTTGTAGGTATATTGCTGTCGTGACAGGTTGTCAGCCCATCGCCTAAATTGCAATATACTGAAACTCTCGGATCCCTTAGCTGGTGTTTACAGCATGCCCGGGAGGAAATGTAGCTGGCACATTCTATGTTTTTCTCTCGCTCCCAGTCCAGCATGGAAGTATAGTAAGATACCTACTAAAATAAAAGCCTGTTCTTTCATCTTTACTGAAATAAACGAGTCGCTTCCTTATCTTTGCCATTGTTCTGCCTTTTTATCTTAGCTTGTTTGGTTTTGTCACTTCAATTATGTATTATACAAACAAAAGTTAGGTGCGCCGTAATCATCGAGAGATTATTATTAGAATTATATAAAACTGAAATGAATTAATAGATAAAAGGAATAATTAAAACGATGCCTGTTCACTTCGAACAGATTTTATAGAAACCTCCGATGACACATCATTGTGAGTGCTAATAAATCATCAAAAATATGTAAAATTGTGCTGATATCTATTACTGACTTTAATTCCAATTTGGGTAGTTCTTAAAACTATACACGGTTAGATGTCGCTAACATCGCTATGACGTGTACATAAGAAAGACTATAATAAATTCGTCACTCCAGCTACCGTCTTGGTAGCTTAGTTGGTAGAGTGATTAACCGGCATTCCAGAGTCGCAGGTTCGGTTCGAATCCTGCCCGAAGAGAATTTATAAATTTCTTTCCTTCATATTGGATGCGAAAGTATACTATTTGCAGAAACATATACTTTCTCGCAACAGAGCAGACAGCTGCCTAGTAAATAGGTACTTTGCAATGTACAAGGTGTCTGTCCTGTCCAGTTTTATCTGTTGAGAATCTTAGTCTATGTCAATTAGTTTTAATTACGTCCTACACATGTTCGGTCGGCGTTGGTTGTATTCATTAAAGTCAAGTGTATTAAAGGCCTTATCCTATTGAACGTGTTCTGATTTGCCGATATGATATACATACATATAATCACGCCTTTATCCCTAATGTGGTAGGCAGAGCGTAAACGGCCTAAACTATGTCGTTCCGCCACGTCAGACAAAGTTTTATTTCTGTAGTGACAGGATGTTAGCCCATCGCCTAAATTACTTTATGCTGAAACTCTCGGATCCCTTAGCTGATTTTTTCAGCATGCCCGGGAGGCAAAGCAGCTGGCACATTCTATGTTTTTCTCTCACTACCAGGCCAGCATGGAAGTACGAACGATACGATCTATATCCAGCTATTTCTGTAAGTAGCCATGAATGTGCGTTTGATATGCGCATCATCATCAACTCATATACCTACGTCTCCACCGAGAAGCAGAAGCCTATCCTGAAATAGGCCGATCGGGACTTAGTCGACCAAGTTGGCCCAGGATGGATTGGTCGACTTCACACAAAACCTTTTCATTTCTTCGCCCCTGTGCAAGATTCCTCACGATGCAAAAGCTCAAATGCACATACGAAAAAATATCAAAGTAGCATACAAAATAGTAAATTCTTTAAAGATATCGCACGCGAATTTTTAGGTACGCTACGAGCAGATGGGATACCTAAATCGTATCGTACGCTGTGAGCAAAGGCCTTAATCGAGATTAATCTGGTATCTAGGTATAAAATGTAGGATCAAGTTTATTTAATTTCTCAGATAGTGGGTGCAATTTATATAGGAAAGTGATTTATAGTAGCTAGTGCTAGACTGTCGCAAGCTTCAAAGAAATACATTACATTATTAATATAAGAGCTAACTTTGAAATATCATAATGGACTTTACTTCCATGCTGGCCTGGGAGCGAGAGAAAAACATAGAATCTGCCAGCTGCATTTCCTCCCGGGCATGCTGTAAGATCCAGCTAAGGGATCCGAGGGTTTCAGTATATTGTAATTCAGGCGATGGGCTGACAACCTGTCACTACAGCAATAAACCTAGAATTCTATCTTAAATAACCCTCAAAACTATGTCAGACGTGGCGGAGGTCGTTTACGCTCTGCCTACCCCATTAGGGATAAAGGCGTGATTATATGTATGTATGTATGTAATGGACTTTGAAGGAATTCTTAGTTCTGTAGGTAATGCTACTGTTTCGGTAAAAAACCGTCAAAGAAAAGTTGCCTACAAAAAGATGCCTACAATAGTTAAGATTAGTTAAGTACCAGACAAGAACATTTCAGTATTTATTTAGAATACTTTATTTTCTCAAGACTTAAAAATCTACATAAACCACCACTAGAGAATACTTTCTTCTTATTAAAAGCCACGAAACGTCTCGAGTAATAAAGTTAGCCTTCTACTTGCTTTGTGTTCTAGGACAATAATAAAAATAGCTTTAGCCTAGACTAGGCCATTTGATCCACCGAGTTTTCTCTCGGGAAGAATACTGTATGGCCTGGTTATAAGCCTGGCGAAGGTAGTTTAATTTCTTCATTGCTTATCTTTCCTTGCCTTTGCTAGTGTTCGCTAATATTATATTTTCTTTGCCTTTCCTCTCGAGCATACATACATATAATCACGCCCTTATCCCTAGAAAACACCTGAAATACGAGGTCGTTAACGCTCTGCCTAGCCCGTAAGGGATTCAGGCGTGAAAATACTTACATTTGTAATGCTTTGGCGAATATTTTTTTTTATCGCATCGTTGTCGATTTCTTCATAACAAATATAGATAAAAATATGTCCTATCTACAAATCTATCTAATGTTATCCCCAGAGCAGAAACAATCTAAGTTAAACAGTTAGCGAATTAGTTTAACCAGACAGTCCAGACACTAATAAAGGCACTGTAGAAGGCCGTTAATACTGCACAATTGTATATCCACCGCTGAAAATAGACAGTAACGTTTGCCTTTCGTTGTAAAAGTGCGACAGGGATAACACTCTACAAAGCCGAAGCCGATGTGCAAAATATATGCCCCCCTACTGTATACCTACAAACACTATGTGGTGTGGAACTTTGGCAAAACTTAATTAGTTTCCTTGTTCCTATTTGCTCGCAATTTGGGGTTTGTGGGTTATTGTAAGGAAATTACATAGGTAAGGGAGCTTATCCAATCACACATATAATTACTGACGGGAAAGGCACAGCGATAAATATATTACAAGATTGTAAAGGAAAAAAGACGTAGGGTGGACTTAAAAACAGCCAAGCTGTGTCCACACCTTTTTCCAGTTTTGTAATAAATGTCTATACGCCTACCTGTCCTGCTTCTTTTGTTATTCTTGATTGTGTGTTTTTATTTTTTGTAATGTGTTTTGTGGAAATAAAGAGATTTGTATTTTTTAACCCCCCCATTTCTTGATCCAGAAGGTTAATTATGTAATATACAACGTGTAACAGAAAGGGTATATGCATCGAGAAAGGTGTCAATCTACCCATGGAACTGAACAACTTTCTCTAAAGAACATAGGTCAATAAAAGAAAAAAAAATACCTTCCATAAAAAATGCATCCAGCTGATAGCGTATTTGGTATGAAAAGTCAATTTTGTCATTCGACCTATGTTCCTTAGCGAAAATTTTTCTGTTTCATGGGTAGTTCACACATTTCACGATGCACATACCCCTTTATGTTACACGTTGAATACCACTCCCGATGAAAGCTCAAAATAAAACCAGGCACGTAAATAAAACAAATGAGGAGCTTACACGTTTCGCGGTCGGCAGTGCCCATACATACATACATATAATCACGCCTTTATCCCTAATGGGGTAAGCAGAGCGTAAACGACCAAGACAATGGTCGTTCTGCCACGACTGACAAAGTTTTGAGGGTTACTTAAGATGGATTTGTAGGTATATTGCTACGTGTGACAGGTTATCAGCCCATCACCAAAATTGCAATATACAAAAACCCTCGAATTCCTTAGCTGGTTTTTTTCTTCATGCCCGGGAGGAAATGCAGCTGGCACATCCTATGTTTTTCTTTCGCTCCCAGTCCCAGCATGGAAGAAAACTATAACACTCCCGATGAAAGCTCAAAATAAAACCAGCTACGTCAATAAAACAAATGACAAGCGCACACGTTTCGCGGTCGGCAGCGGCAGGGCCCATTGTCATATCAATAGGACATTGGACATTGAAACGCTTTTGCATGTATTGTCATTGTCACACTTTTGTGCTTCTATTGCGGGACATTATTGAATTTACATATTTTGAGTGTAACAATTTAGTTCTTGCTGTGTAGTACTGATGGAAAAACATAGACTGTGCCAGCTGCAACTCCTCCCAGGCATGCTGTAAAAACCAGCAAAGGGATTCGAGGGTTAGTCTATTGAAAATAGTCACTATAGCAATATACATCATAATCATCTGTAATTACCCTCAAAACTTGTCAGACGTGGCGAAACAACCTTTGTTTAGGTCGTTTACGCTCTGTCTACCCCATCAGGGATAAAGGCGTGATTATATGTATGTATGTACTATTTATTTCTTTCATTTAGCTAAATAAAAAAAATACGTTTTTAACCTACTCTTTAAAAAAAGAGACGTGAATTTGGGCTTACTGCATAAGATGTTTACCGTTAATTGTAAGTAGGTACAATAATTAATTATATATTATGTAATAAACTTCGACACTGCTTGCGTATGGCGTTGACTGACAGTGAATTGAAATTGCTTTAATGTCCTATATATACAGTGGGCGAGCACTATTGCTTGTTCAAATTTATTATTTACGTAGCGCGTAGTTTTATTATCACATCTATCAGGTTTTTTTAATCAATACCTACATACATACATATAATCACGCCTTTATCCCTAATGGGGTAGGCAGAGCGTAAACGACCTAAACTATGTCGTTCCGCCACGTCTGGCAAAGTTTTGAGGGTTATTTAATAGATTTGTAAGATAGATAGAGAGATTCTTAAGATAGATTTCGTCTCACAAAGTATTGAGAGACATTGAATAAAGATTTGTACGTATATTGCTGTAGTGATAGGTTGTCAGCCCATCGCCTAAATTACAATATACTGAAACCCTCAGATCGCTTAGCTGGTTTTTACAGCATGCTCGGAAAGAAATGCAGCTGGCACATTCAATGTTTTTCTCTCACTCCCAGTCCAGCATGGAAGATTTTAATCAATGGCAGGTACTTTAATTGTTTAACGAATAAATTCGGCGCAGCCTCACGGTCCAAGAGTGTGACAAGTTACATGGAAATCGTTTTAACGTTCCGTAGGTGAATGAAATAAATAAACAGTTGTCTGTTACGTTATGTGCTCAGTGCATTATGATACGAATTGCGTGGGCTGCATGTTTAATTACGTGTCTATTTTTTTGTCTAAAGTATTTCATTATTTCCCCACTAAAAAGTTAGGCTCTAAACTAGCCAATACTTACTTACTTCGCTGGCTCAGCGACCCGAAGTAAAACTAGCCAATAACAAAATAATAATCAAATATTTTCTATTTCTATTATTTCCATAAATGTATTACTAAACACTTTTAGTAATAGGTAATACGGAAATGATATAAATACTGTACCTATTACTTTTGTCTATTATTAAATACAAAACTGTTTTTTCATGCCACGGTGTGATTTATACCATAATCACCAAAAGACGCTCTTTAAATTATACTTACTATTGCTTTATTGATAAGTCGTATTGTTTGAAGCCTCTATATCAATATGTATTATATCTAGGTATATTATAGTGTCCATATATCTACACAAAGCCATCAGCATACGTCCAAGTCGGACCCCATTGATATACCCCATTATGCATTCAAGACATAGCTTAGCGAGTTCATATCCGTCTTATTACCCACCTAGCATTTATTAATATTATTCTATCTATCTATATATAATTATATTTATTACATTATGTGTGGGTTTTTGTTGTCTAAGTTAAGATATACTATTTGTTAGTGCACTCACAGTGTAATTTATTTGAAAATGTGACAAATAATATTAAAACTTGAAACTAGACTAAGAAAATTTTGCTTGGAACTATTGCGGTACTGACTACGTGATATAAAGAATCAAAACTAAGTTTCTTTAACAAAACAAAAACCTAAGAGCAAAAACTTAAATAGTGATTTGCGTGTATTTAATAACTGTCAAACAATTACTTAGAAAATGCTTAGTACAAGTCTACTCTTTTCTTAGAATTATGACATCCTACCATTTAATTAAGAAAAGTATCAAATGTTCTTTACAAAGGACATTAGTAAGGTTTAATCTTCTTCTTCTGTCGAGTGCGTATCAAGTCTATGGACCCGATGAACCCTGGTGTCTGAGTTTTTAAACCGTCTAGTAGCACAACTATCAGGCCTCTGACATGGTTTTGTGTAACGACCACTATCAAAGACAGCGACCGGGACCGACGGCTTAACGTGCCCTCCGAAGCACGAAATCTTTTTCTTTTCGGACAATCAGGTGATTCAGCCTGCAATGTCCTACCCAAACTGGGGAAAAATTCACAAAGTGATAAATTCTCAAATATCAACTTTGTGTTTTACCCCCTGGGAATCGAACCCAGGACCTCCGGATCGGGAGCGCATGGCACTAGCCACTAGACTACGGAGGCAGTTAAGGTTTAATAAATAAGGTTTTCTTAATTAATATTTTAAATGAGAAAATTTGTTTCAAGTTAACTGGAAATTGTTACTAAAGAAAATTTTCCAAGATTCGTCATAATTTCTTTTTGCAAGGTACAATTTTCTGATTTCGTTTGAACAAAACAATATCATTCTCCTTCCAAATGTTTGAAACATTTCGAGAGCTTCTTCGTAAGTTTGTTGAAGTTACACAGAGGTTTTCGCATTTTACAAGGGTTTCCTTCAAACAATGCAACAAAGGCTGCCGTATTTACTTGTTGTTAGGTATAAATATTTATATCGAGATGACGCGAACTGTTTTATGTTTTATTCATTGTGACCATGGTCGTTTTTGAATTAATTATCCTTAGATCTTGTATGGTACAAAAACGATAACAAAAAAGATCCTTTGCGCTAAAATTATAAACACGAAGTATTTTAAACCTTATGGCACAAATTTTCCAATAAAGTGGAACCGGTTCGACCCGCAAGTAAGTAAAATATTTACGCAAGAACTTGCAAAATATTTATACAAACCGTGACAGCAACAATAGTAACAATCCCGTGGGACAATCCAAAACTACCCTCAGAGAAAAGTCTTTCGCAAGACTGATCTATAGGGCACACTTCACTGGCACTTTTATTTTTAATCACTGGGTCTTTTTTTGCACTGGCCACATTAACCGTCAGAGAAAAGAAACTTTTTACTTTTTTATTTATTAATCGAATACTGTAATTCGAAATTCTAATCGTTCGAAACGTGCAGCCCTTCGGCGTAGCTACGAGCGACTGCGGCGGCGTTGGTACTCTCGGTACATATCCACCGCCTTGCCAGTATGAACACAAGTACGTCCAATCCTCTAGTAAAACCACGCCCGCCCATTTCGACTGCCAACAGTCAATGTATCACGAATATCGGATGGTGGTGATAAGTAAGTTGAGTATGTAAACAAACACAAGATTAAGCGTTGTATCGTTCGTCGACCAAGGTGTTCGTCTATTAATATCAGATCAGATATTTACCAAGACGATGTGGTAACGAAAATACTCAATGTTTGATGGCATTTTTAGTACATATAATCACGCCTTTATCCCTAATGAGGTAGGCAGATCGTAAACGACCTAAACAAAAATAAAAGTTTTAAGGGTTCTTTGAGTAATTTGTAGGTAGTATTGGTGACAGGTTGTCAGCCCATCGCCTAAATTACAATATACTGAAACCATCGGATCCCTTAGCTTATATTTACAGCATGCCCGGGGGGAAATGCAGCTGGCATATTCTATGTTTTTCTCTCGCTAGCTATGATAATGGAAGATGTTTTAATTGATACAGTAGCTAATCTTGACATAACAACAATTATAAAGAAAATAGATTCGTTTTAAAACCTAAGTATTTTTTATTATAAAAAACCTTTTTTGGGCACATACTGTTGACATAGTGACGCATTGTTTATTAGATGCTAGCTATAAAATAAATATATTACATATTTATAACATGTAGCACTAAATAGGTTATGTAACAGCACGTGTAGATGCAGTCAGAACGTCTATATTTGTCTAAATTACAAACCTATAAATACATGCTCGTTTTGGTCTTAAATTTGTTCCTATGTTGTGGGCGGTGCATAGGTATGTTTTAAATTTTCTAATATTTTTTATTGGCTCAAATTACGATTTTCTTAAAAGAAAACATTTTAATGCAATACTGTTAAAACACATTTTTAAACATTTACCTAACTTGAACAAACATGTTTTATATTTTGTATTTGTTTCTTGTTCAGGACGTTAAATGATTATATATTTTTTCTTGCATTCCACAAGAAATGTATATATTTAATACCTAATAGCTAATCGCATGATTTTTCCTCTACGAATGCTATTAACATGTTGGCACATAAACAAATAAAATGAATTAAAATGCTAATAAATAATTTAAAAAGATTTAACCTAACCTAACCTAACCTACAGTATTTCCAACTCGGTTTTAGAAAAAAGATAAACAAAGTTTCATGTCTTTAATCGAAGATCTTGTTTCTAAAACAAGTTTTAGCTATTATATATAACAACATAATGAAATAGTAGTTTTAGTAACTTAACTCATTTGCCAACACGTAAAATTTATTTTAGAAATGTGTTTTTGACTAAAAAGTTATGAAACTTTGTTACCTTTATTCTAAAACCGAATTGGAAATACTATAGATAGGTTACTATTGCTTTAAAAAAATGGTTAAAGAGCCATTTTATTATATTTATTATCTACTAGCGACCCGCCCCGGCTTTGCACGGAAATTATCACTGTTTCTCTACTATATTATGCATGTATTATACATAAACCTTCCTCTTGAATCACTATCCATTCCAACCGCATCAAAATCCGTTGCGTAGTTTTTAAGATCTAAGCATACAAAGGGATATACGGAAAAAGAAAGCGACTTTGTTTTATACTATGTAGTGATGCCATTTCTAACTTGTTCTTATCCGTAAGCTTGTCTTAGTTTCTAGTAATTTTGTTGGGAAATAGTCGTAACTAAGTTGTGGAAAAAACGAAAGTTAGTTATCCGTATTTCCAGTTGTTAGGAATTAGGTCAGGCTCGTGTTGTGTTAATAAAGACGCACAGGTGTTAATGAAGATGAAACATCGTGAATCATGGGTAGCTGTGAATTATCTCATGCGTTGCTCGCGTACGTGCCCTTATGTAAATTCTAACTAATTTTTTTTGCAATATATATATATATTTCCATGCTGGACTGGGAGCGAGAGAAAAACATAGAATGTGCCAGCTGCATTTCCTCCCGGGCATGCTGTAAAAACCAGCTAAGGGATTCGAGGGTTACAGTGTATTGCAATTTTAGGCGATGGGCTGACAACCTGTCACTATAGCAATATACCTACAAATCTATCTTAAATAACCCTCAAAACTTTGTCAGACGTGGCGGAATAACCTTTGTTTAGGTTATTTACGCTCTGCCTACCCCATTAGGGATTAAGGCGCGATTATATGATTATATGTATATATATATGGACATGAGATGGGCCAATCTAGCCACAAAATTTGTCCCACAAGAGCGTCGGCGCAGAGGGAGACCAAGGATGCGATGGCGGGATGACTTGGTCGAGTTTGAACCCAACTGGTCGGAAACAGCCACGGATCGTGTTGCCTGGAAAGAGAGAGGGGAGGCCTTCGCCCAGCAGTGGGACACTTTAGGCTAATATATCTTATGTAGCCGTTATGTGTCCCACTGCTGGGCAAAGGCCTCTCGCCTCTCCCTCCATGCCTCCCTATTTTGCGCCTCTTCCGGCCATGACTTGCTGAAGGCGTCCAGCTCGTATAAGGCTAATATAATATAATAATAATATATATGGACGTGGCGGAACGATCTTTGTTTAGGCCGTTTACGCTCTGCCTACTTCATTAGGGATAGAGGCGCGATTATATGTATATATGTATGTATGTATATATGGATATTTTATTTAAGTAATATTTATGTAGGCTATAGGTTATATGTATATGTAGAAGTCTATTGCGTATACAGTCCTGTCCCCGTATATGATGTTATTTCATAGTCAGTTTTACAGGTTGGCTGGAAGAGATCTCTTTATAGAGACAAGCTCACCTTTGTGAATTAAATTAAAGTTTGTTTATTTATTGTAAACTTGTTGTACACAAAAAAAAAATCTGTAAATAACATACCCGGGAGGAAATGCAGCTGGCACGTTCTATGTTTTTCTCTGGCTCCCAGTCCAGCATGGAAGAACCGTATACCGTATCTACCTTACATAATAATATCGAAAGGAATTCCCACCTGCCTCAGTACTACAGCGGCCTTTAACCCGTGTTCGGTTACTTTCAACTTAGTGTGGTCTTTCGACCGTTATTGTAATTAGAAGTCTAAATTAAATCGTGTCTAGACAGTACCTCATAGGCGATCACGGCACCTTTATTAATATTTTTTATTTGTTTTTGTAACTTTAATTACAGATTTCGGAAAACATCTTGAGCACTGAATGGCGTAGCGTCTGTCTTATATTATTTATTTAAGATGTAAAATTTCTTTGTGCACTGAAGTCATTATTAAGGATGTTTGCCGGGAAGTATGCGCTGTTTATTAATACATACATACATACATACAATCACGCCTTTATCCCTTACGGGGTAGACAGAGCGTTAAACGCCACGTAAACGGCGCTTTCGCCGCGTCTGACAAAAATTGAGGGCAATTTTAGATTGTAATGTGTATTGCTAATGTGTAGTGACAGGTTGTCAGCCCATCGCCTAAATTACAATACACTGTAACCCTTGAGTCCCTTTTGCTGTCTTCTACAGCATGCCCGGGAGAAAGGGCAGCTGGAACATTCTATGTTTTTCTATCTCGCCCAGTCCAGCATGGAAGTAATGTTTATTAATATTGTTATTAATTCCTTACCTCATTATTAGTGTCTTCGTTGGCTGCTTCGGATTTGCAATTCAAGTAATGTCAGGTATTAATAAAACGTTGAAACATACAAATTATGTTAACTGATGTGGTGAACATACCTGTAACAAGAGAAAAAACACGTTAGAACAATATAAATTGTCATGAAAATTAATATTTATTTAAAATGGGGGGCCGGCACGGAGGCAAGGAAACACCGTCCTTTATTTGGGTTAACGACCTTTGTTTGGGTCGTTTACGCTCTGCCTACCCTATTAGGGATAAAGGCGTGATTATATGTATGTATGTAAAATTAATATTTATTTAGAATGGGGGGCCGGCACGGAGGCAAGGAAACACCGTCTTTAACCAAACTTATCTTCTTTATTCAACTTTGCTTCTTCTTAATCTCCCATGCTGGACTGGGAGCGAGAGAAAAACATAGAATGTGCCAGCTGCATTTCCTCCCGGGCATGCTGTAAAAGTCAGCTAAGGGATCTGAGGGTTTCAGTATATTGCATTTTAGGCGATGGGCTGACAACCTGTCACTTCAGCAATATACGTTCAAATATATCTTAAATAAAAAATATATCTTAAATAACCCTCAAATCTTTGTCAGACGTGGCGGAATGACCTTCGTTTAGGTCATTTACGCTCTGCCTACCCCATTAGGGATAAAGGCTTGAATATATGTATATATGTAGTTATCTTATTTATCCTGCAACATCCCATCCTAATCCCAAATTAGTGTAGACTTCGATAACTAGTTAACTTCGGATAATCTGGCTATGGATACTTAATTAATTTTCAATAAGATAGCTTTCTATCTTTTGCGAGCTTCACTGACCGTTCAAGTATTAATCTTTCAGGACTGAACAGTGAATAGTCTCGAATAATAGACAGAGATAGATCTATCTCGTAGACAAAGGATCAACATCGCCCCCACCTGGTTCAGATAGTTTCAATTAATTTAAATGTTAGTTACTAGCATTTTCAATAGGTATAAGGTAATCTTAACAGATCGGGCGCTTTTCTACGATCTTCTTCTGTCGAGTGGGTATCGAGTCTATTGACCCGATGAACCCTGGTGTCAGAGATTTTAAACCGCCTAGTAGCACAACTATTAGGCCTCTGACATCGATTTTTAAGTAACGATCACTATCAAAGACAGCGACCGGGACCGACTGCTTAACGTGCCCTCCGAAGCACGAAATAGTTTTCTTTTCGGACAATCAGGTGATTCAGCTTGCAATGTCCTAACCAAACTGGGGAAAAATTCACAAAGTGATAAATTCTCAAATATCAACTTTGTGTTTCCCCCCTGGGAATCGAACCCAGGACCTCCAGATCGGGAGTCCATGGCACTAGCCACTAGACCACGGAGGCAGTTTCTACGAAATTGAGATAGTACTGTTAAGAAAATCTGAACAATTTCTTCTGAATTTTCTGAATCTGTTGAGTAGAAAAGAAGCTAGGTTACGGTAGACAGTTTGTCTAAAAATACTTGGTACATTCAGTATTGTTAATTGAACCTTCTTTGAAACTTTGACATCTTTAAAGGGAAACCTTCCAGAACCAAATAACAACAATACAACTCCCTCTCTGTTACATAAACCAACTTACAAACAAATCAACACAAAGACACGATCTTAGGACTATCAAATCAAATCCATTGCCAGCCTAATAAACGAATCCACTGTAAAACTTTGACAAAACCAGCAGTGGATTACAGATATCCTAGTCGCGGCACCAACTCCTAACAAGGCTGTCCACAGACTTAAATTAGAGTAGACAATTCTATCAAAGACCATTCTAATGAAATACTCCAACTGTACTTGTGTACAACCAGATTTTCACAGACCGCAAAGAAGCAAGGAAAGGAAGCAGACTAACTGAGAGAACGAAACCAACCCAAAGCATCGTCATTCAGAAATGTTTACACACACAAAGTACAGCACAGCTCCCGACAAACATCTTGGACAACGAAAGAAACCATTTAAGATGCGATGCTGAAGTTGCTTGCTGCTATAGTACGATGAGCAGAATCTTCTCCAATTCAGGTCTGAACCTATCATCGTTTGTCGCGCCAAGAATAGGACGACATCCTCAATCGCACCCAGGCACGGCGAATGCGCGTGAGCAGCCAACGAGCTGCGTCCGGTAGCAGCGACCTTGACAGATCTTGAGGCAGATCTTGAACGTCACACGTGTGAAGGGGTGATGATTTGCAACTTGCTAATAGCTCACTGCCTCTGTGGTCACACGTTTAGGGGGTAGACAGAACATCAACTATCTACGTTCGGTAGCAGCGACCTTGACAGATCCTGAACGTCACACGTGTGAAGTGTTAATAGCTCACTGCCTCTGTGGTTACACCTATAGGGGGTAGACAGAACATCAACGATCTCTGTCCGGTAGCAGCGACCTTGACAAATCTTGAGGCAAATCCAGAACGTCACACGTGTGAAGGGGTGATGATTTGCAACGTGTTAATAGCTCACTGCCTCTGTGGTCACACCTTTAGGGGGTAGACAGAGCATCAACTATCTGCGTCCGGTAGCAGCGACCTTGACACATCCTGAACGTCACACGTGTGAAGGGGTGATGATTTGCAACGTGTTAATAGCTCATTGCCTCTGTGATCACACGTTTAGGGGGTAGATAGAACATGAACGAGCTGCGTCCGGTAGCAGCGACCTTGACAGATCTCGAGGCAAATCCTGAACGTCACACGTGTGAAGGGGTGATGATTTGCAACGTGTTAATAGCTAAATGCCTCTGTGGTCACACCTGTATACCTTACAGGGTAGATGGAGTATCAACGAGCTGCGTCCGGTAACAGCGACCTTGACAGATCTTGAGGCAAATGTTGAACGTCACTCGTGTAAAGGGGTGATGATTTGCAACGTGTTAATAGCTCACTGCCTCTGTGGTCACACCTTTAGGGGGTAGTCAGAACATCAACGAGCTGCGTCCGGTAGCAGCGACCTTGACAGATCCTGAACGTCACACGTGTGAAGGGGTGATGATTTGCAACGTGTAAATAGCTCACTGCCTTTGTGGTCACACGTTTAGGGGGTAGACAGAACATCAACAATCTGCGTCCGGTAGCAGCGACCTTGACAGATCTCGAGGCACATCCTGAACGTCACACGTGTGAAGGGGTACAGATCTCGAGGCAAATCCTGAACGTCACACGTGTGAAGGGTTACAGATCTCGAGGCAAACCTGAACATCACACGTGTGAAGGGGTGATGATTTGCAACGTGTTAATAGCTAAATGCCTCTGTGGTCACACCTGTATACCTTACGGGGTAGACGTAGTATCAACGAGCTGCGTCCGGTAGCAGCGACCTTGACAGATCTTAAGGCAAATCCTGAACGTCACACGTGTGTGAAGGAGTGATGATTTGTAACGTGTTAATAGCTAAATGCCTGTGTGGTCACACCTGTATACCTTACGGGGTAGACAGAGCATCAACGAGCTGCATCCGGTAGCAGCGACCTTGACAGATCTTGAGGCAAATCCTGAACGTCACACGTGTGAAGGGGTGATGATTTGCAACGTGTTAATAGCTCACTACCTCGGTGTGCGGCGTGTCGGTTAGTGTCTTGGATTTTTAATCCAGAGGTGATAGGTTCAGGGCCAGAACCTGAATTTCCGCATTGCATTTTTGCATTGCACAATAGTCCTAGAAATAAACAATTTTTGACCAATAAGCGAATACGGATTTTGAACGTAACATACTAAAACATCCAGGAGAGCTATCTATGTGTTGGGAAGGTTGCACGTATTGTGATGCTAAAATATCCGTCGTTTGCATGAGAACTACAGTACCAGGGGCTCAGTTACATTATGCTTGCAGATGACTGCACTTACGTACGTCACGTAGGAAACGTATGTAAAGTCACGAATATAGCCGTTTTAGGGTAAATTTTTTTTTTTTTTTTTTTTTTTTAACATATATAGGCAAGCATTTGTCCGCCATCTCACCTGGTGGAAAGTGACGATGCGGACTATGTTGAAACATACTCACCTATGTAGTGCCTATTCACTCTCGCCTTGAAAAGGCCCAGGTTATATTGTTCCGGAAACAGATCCGCCGGCAGGGAGTTCCACTCCTTAGCCGTTCGCATTAAGAATGTGGAAGCGAACCGCTTCGTGCGAATTTGTGGTATATCCACGACATAAGGGTGGAACCCCTGTCCACGCCTCGTGCTCCGGAGATGGAAAGGGGAGGGGGGTATAAGGTCATGAAGTGCTAACGCGCACTCCCCGAAATGTATCCTGTAAAATACCGACATGCACGCCACTCTGCGACGGTGCTCAAGGTTCTGCAGTTTTGCCTCAACCAGTGCTGAGTCTCCAATGAGCTTCTTAGCGCGTTTCTCGATTGAGTCTAAGGCAGCCAGCTGGTATTTAGCTGAACCGTCCCAAAGGTGGCAGCAGTACTCCATACACGATCGGACTTGAGCAGTGTACAACTGCAATAGCTGTCCCGGTGTGAAGTATCGCCTCACCTTCGAGAGGATACCAAGTTTTTTGGCAGCTGTTGTGGCCAGAGACTCAATGTAACGTCCAAAGTTCAAGTCGGACGTAAGGCTCATACCAAGAAGCTCAAGATGGTCAGAAATCGGTACGGATACATCCCGGAAAGTTGGAGCCAGGTTAAAAGGACTCCGTTTTGTCGAGAATAGACACGCCTGGGTTTTGGATGCGTTGAACTTGACGAGATTGGCATCGCCCCACTCGGATATCATCCTTAGCGATGAGTTCAGACGATCCACCATGGACTCCCGACAAGACTGGATTGTTTCACTGTTGGCCCTTGCACTGGACAGATATCTGTCAACAACCGTGCTGTCATCAGCGTACCCAAAGGTATCGGGGTGTAAACATGTCGTTGATATGCAGCAGGAATAAGGTTGCAGACAGGACAGAACCCTGAGGAACTCCGGCATCAATAGCCTGTTGTCCGGAGGAGCAGCCTTCTAAGACCACTTGTATGGATCGTTCGCTCAAGAAGTCCGAAATCCAGTTGCAAAGGCCAGCAGGTAACCCGTAGGCGGGAAGCTTGCCAGTAAGGCTAGCGTGCCAGACCCTGTCAAAGGCCTTGGAGATATCCAGAGACACGGCAAGTGCTTCACCATGTCTCTCGATAGCCTCGCTCCATAAGTGAGTGGCATGCACAAATAGACCGTCAACGGCAATACGTGCTATCACTTCAGCAATACCTACAAAGTTCGTTACTCTCAAAATTTGACAGATGTGGTGGAATTGTCATTGATAATCTGCTAAGCCCGTTAGGGATACAGACATAAGCTATTCGTGTTATTCTTCTTCTGTCGTGTGGGCATCGATTCAATCGACCCGATAAACCCTGGTGTCAAAGTTATTAAACCGTTCGACCGTTCATTCGTATACGTACGAGTATGTACTGTGTGTCTATTTCGTTCTCGTCCAGAATAGAAGTACCTAATTTGTGGCACAGGCATCCACTCATTACATTATGCTTGCAAATGGCAGCACTTACGTCACAGAGGGAGCACATGTGTTGTGTGTGGTTGTGGAGATGCACAAGTTTGCATGCTGATGAGGCAGACGGAAGATCTTTGTTGTTGTTTACATTCTAATTTGGCACATTATAGTTTAAACGGTAGGAATTCTTAGTAACTATTGTTATGCAGCGAAACTTGGCAGCGATCATGTTAAGCGTGAGTCCAAACTCTAGGTCGAAAATCCAGACCACAAACCGGTGCCGGAACTTAGTTTTATGAATTTTTGGTTAACGATCCCACTGAATATTCTAGACCTGAGGTGAGCCTTGGATAAAGGTGATAGAAGACTATATACCTAGTCATGAAGTCAGTTTAAGTAGATCATCCATTGTAATACAATAATTATTCAACTCAGCACAACAGTAGAAATGCTTAACTATTGTTACGTAGTAAATCTTGGCAGCTATCATGACAAAGCCTGAGTCCAAACTCCAGCTCGCAAATCCAGACCACAGACCGAGGCCGTCCAATAAACTGGACTTAGTTTAATGAATTTATGGTTCCACATCCCCGGACTATTGTAGACCTGAAGTAATCGGCGCGGGGTGTGAGGTAACTGGGATCGGTGGGGGAAGGTCAGTGTCCGTTCTGTATGAAGTACTGGTATACCTGGTATAAGGGACAGCGTCTCGTAAACTGATAGGGGTTGCTCAGTCAACAACACCGAACAACTCCCACTAGGCAATTGCCTCTGTGGTCTAGTGGTCTATGGATTGCCATGGACTCCAGATCCGGAGGTCCTCGGTTCGATTCCCAGGGAGGAAACACAAAGTTGATATTTGAGAATTTATCACTTTGTGAAATTTCCCCAGTTTGGACATTGCAGGCTGAATCACCTGATTGTCCGAAAAGAAAAAGATTTCGTGCTTCGGAGGGTACGTTAAGCCGTCGGTCCCGGTCGCTGTCTTTGATAGTGGTCGTTACTAAAACCATGTCAGAGGCCTGATAGTTGTGCTACTAGGCGGTTTAAAAACTCTGACAACAGGGTTCATCGGGTCGATAGACTCGATACCCACTTGACAGAAGAGGAAGACTAAGCAATTTTTTCAGGAAGTAAAAATAAAATTTGGCTTTTCCATACAAAATGTCAGACAATTTGAATGGAAAAGCCAAATCTCCTGGTGGAAGTTGTTCAGTGTCGTTGACAGAGTAACCCCTATCAGTTTGCGGGACGCTGTCCCTTACACCACGTATATTCTGTGCCTGAAGTGAGCCTTGGGTAAAGGGGACTAGGTAGAAATATAAAAAATACAGAGAGAAGATAGAAAAGAGAGAATGCCGATAGTCACAGTTCATTCTACCTAACACATAAACATTTAAAGAACAAAATAATTGATTCTTAGTTAAGTATGTGAGGCGTAATAATTATCAACTAAATAGCTGGTAAAACAACATATTTCGCTATTTCAAATATAAGTCGTGTTATCGTTGAATATTTAATCTTGTTGAATCACAATTTAAAAATAGATCTTTAGGAATATTCAATAGCAATTCAAAATTTAAACCATAATCGGTTTAATCCTGTAGGTACCAAATCTTGGCAGCTCCTGCTAATCGGTTCAACCTAGGTCTAGCCAAACTCCAGACTGCGGACTAGATATCCATTAAATGGGAATTAACTAAATGAATTTATGGCTCGAATCGCCCGGTCTGTTCTTGGCTTAAGCTTTAGTTGGTCAGTTAAACGGTGGGGTGGCAAAGTGTTTGTCTAAATATAGAAATAGACAAGGATTTAGAGCCCGATGGTGCAGTGGATAGGGCCGCTGCCTCCTGAGCGGGAGGTTCGAATCCCACCACGTACCAATACGTTTTTCGGTTTTCGAATTTCATATGTACGTTTATTCGGCGCTTTTAACGTACTTCGGAAGGCACTTTAAACCGTTGGTCCCGGTTAATACCGTAGATATTAGTCGTTAAGCCATGTCAGAGACCAGTGCTAAGCATTGGCGGCTTGAAAACTTTGGCCTAATCTAGGATTTGATCTGGTTTCCCTTTTCGGTTGCAGAGGTCAGATGGCAGTCGCTCTGTGTAAAAACTAGTACCCTCGTTTAATCACCTAGATTAGGTAGCCGCCCCGTGAAATACAGGCTAGGGAGATGGGAGATGACAAGGATTAAATCGTGCTTTTATCTTATGTGAAAATCTCACGAAATCAATTAAGAATAGTTATGCTTAACATTACAAATTGGAAAAAGACAATCAAAGCAGTTTTGTACAGCTTTAAAGGTTTATACATACTCGCATATGTCGTAGGATGTATTCGAATATAAAATAGCAACCGATTTTGATTTTATCATAAAACCAAAAATGAATTTATCAACATCCTAGGATTTTGCTCTGGATTATGACCAGTATTTTGTAAAAGTCCGGGTTTTGATCAAAAAACCGATTTCATCATAAGGTTTGAGGAAAAATCAGTACCCAAGTTATTATTTTACTTCTGATGTTATATTGAAATACCAATCGAGAAATACTTGAGACAGCTTCGCAACTTTTATCGAAATTCATAACATTCTTCCTAGTCGATTCGATTCGTTGAAAATATTTAATAAAAATAATGTTTTGAAAACATGACAAGACTAAACAAAGATATACAAATGAAGCTTTATTAAGGAAGAATAACAAAAGTAGAAAACCGACCACAAAGCAGACACATAAATATAGAACTAAGATCCTTTATCCGTATTCTATAAATAATAGGAAACATCCACAATTTACAAAGAATAGGTTCTATGTAAGTAAGGAAGCCATTTTATTTCGAGCTTCGTAAAATTCTACGATACATCGGATCGTTACAGCCAGCACTCCAATAGGAAAGCTCGCTCACCTTCTCAACTCATATCGACTACAGATATCAATACTACCTATAACTTACATACATACATACATATAATCACGCCTTTATCCCTAATGTAGCCAGAGCGAAAACGACCTAAATAAAGGTCGTTCCGCCACGTCTGACAAAGTTTTGATGGTTAATTAAGATAGATTTGTATGTATATTGCTGTAGTGATAGGTTGTCAGCCCATCGCTTAAATTGCAATACTGAAACCCTCGGATCCCTTTGCTGATTTTTACAGCATGCCCGGGAAGAAATGCAGATGGCACATTCTATGATTTTCTTTCGCTTCCAGTCCAGCATGGAAGACTACCACATTGAAGATATAAACCTAGATACAAGCTAGCCCGAATGGAAGAGATTTATTTCTCAAATTTACGGTACAGCTGATTACAACGAGATGCAAGCTAGCAAGCTATTGTACTGTAGCTAGTAAGAGACAAGAAGAAAATAAATTGACCATAATGCTAAAACAAAAACATAACTATAGTGAATTAGAATAAAGCTAATTACTTTACCCGAAAATTATTGATTGTACACTAAAATGTATAATGAAAAGTAAGGACATCGCAAAATAAATTTAAATCACGGCTTAAGCGTTGGCTTGTCGAACAGGCATTCTATAGTTATAATGATTTTATTAATTTTAATGATAATAAAAGCAATACAATTTAAATGATTATTAATGTGATATACTTAAGTGCTTATAATTTCTTGACTTATAATTTACAATTATTAATAAATTTATCTGTATCTCTAAATATAAGTAGGCACTCCGCGGTTGTTATACTCAGAAAAATCTACATATTAGTTTCAGTTGCAAGTGGTACATACATACATAAAATCACGCCTTTATCCCTTACGGGGTAGGCAGAGCGTCAAACTCCTCGTAAAAGGCGCTTTCGCCACGTCTGACAAAAATTGAGGGCAATTTTAGATTGTAATGTGTATTGCTATAGTGACAGGTTGTCAGCCCATCGCCTAAATTACAATACACTGTAACCCTCGAGTCCCTTTTGCTGACTTCTACAGCATGCCCGGGAGGAAGGGCAGCTGGAACATTCTATGTTTTTCTATGTCTCCCAGTCCAGCATGGAAGAAAAGAAGAAGAAGTTGCAGGTGGTCTACTCCTCAAAATAGGTACTCAAAATTAAAAAGATACTGAACAATTACGAGGTCTTGGGAGGGTTATCTACCTTTGGACAGTATTTATAAAGAGCAATTTCCTTCGGACACGATTGTAAAAAGAAGTTTGTTCCAGGTCATTGAACTTAGCGAACCTCCTTTAATAGGAGCTCCGTTAATTGAACTGCCGTTGTAGATTCTTCCTCGCTGACTCATTGGCGAATACTTCACTGTTCCATTTTGCGAACAGAAGGCCTTAATTGGAGAAGATTTTCTCTTTCTCTCTAACTGATTAACGTCTGATCGAATCACAAAGCAATTTTTTTGGTGTGATATAATCGAATGATAATACATAATTTTTTTGTTTCTAGGTACACACATGCAAGTAGGCATCTGGGCAGGCCCGCTCGAAAAGGATGAGATTATTTCAGGGAATTGTTTATGGATTTTCATAAAATTTGGAATATATGCACAAAATACATAATTTTCTGAAATAATCTTATCCGATTTGGGCGGCCCTGCCCAGCAATCGCCTTTGCTGACTGTACTACTTTAGATACCTTACCCTTACCAATATTTGGTTCGAGTCAAAGGTAGAAAAATAAGATCTAGAGTTACTTAACTTGACAAAAGGGTATATTTAGAAATTGAATACGAGAACTTACAGTGTAGCTCCGTACTTTAAAGTTTTGGACCAACTATCTAAATTAGGTTTACTAGCCGGATGCAAAGGCACAAGTTGAGCAGAAACAAAATGGCGCTCGCCTAGCTTTCCAATCCGAAATTCAGCAAGAAAGACAGTATTAAAAATGCAACAGAATTTATAGAATGTGTGTAAGGTTAAGTTTTTCATGTTTATGTCTCTTCCTTGTTTTTACTTCTTGTTACATGTGTGAAGATTTTTGATGCAATAAACCTTTTATAAATCCATCTATCTATCACATATACGTACATATAAAACCAAACTCTTTTACATACACTGAAGTAACAAAGAATGTAATATGACAAAAGTTAGGATTCAATTCCTAGCAAAACTACAGATACCTGCAATTCTTAAAATTAACTACACGCAAGACCACTTTATTATTATAATTTTGTAGCAAGTTGTTAAACAAATTCATTGCAAATTCAAGGGACGTAGATTTTGGTCCTTAGAGAACCTGCTGGCAGGATTAAATTTACAAGTTGGGACTTTGACGAAAAAAAATGTAAATTAGATTTACCTTCACGTCTTTTAAATTGTTTAAATTTAGGTGACACTTTACCTTTGATAAATTAAGGGTACATACATACATCACGCGTATATCACTTACAGAGTAAGAAGAACTTCAACCCCCTCATAATAAGAACGAACTGTGTATTGAGGGTGACAGGTTGTCAGGAACTCGCTTAAATTGCAATACAGAAACCCTCATATCGATCTACAAATTCATTGAGTTACAGTATGCCCGGGAAGAAAATCAGATAGAATATCCTATGTTTTTTATCTCTCCCAGTCCATCAAGCAGAAATTAAGGAGTCTCTCCGCTGGTTTTCTCACTCGAGATGAAGAACAGTTGTAACTTATTCAAAGCAGTAAGACACATATAAAGTCCACGTGTGCTCCAATCATACAAATTACTAATTTTCCATATATTCCGATAGCTACGTTGGAGTAAATTTCCACAGTATGTAGGTACGGTAGTTCAGTAAACAGTGTTATCAGACGCAAATAAAATCTACTACAAACATCTGTCTACTGATACAAGATACTCGGGCTACTCAATTTGTAAATATTGAGTGCTCATGTATTATACACGTTTTCTTTATGGTTATTAGTTACTGACTAGTTACTATTAACAGCCGTTTACCACGAGGTTTTATCTGCAATTTGTAGCATATTTTCCTCGTGTGCGGTCGAGTTAGAATCGCATCATACCGTATCCTTCAAATCCTTAAAGTCAACTAACGGCTAAATTCAGAAAAAGGTGAGAAGTCGATTTTTTTTCTAGTTGGAGGATCGACTCGATAAACCCTAGAGCGTTCCGTGTAAATATTCTTAGGTACATTGCGCTTACCATCGTTCCAGCCGTTTTTTTCGAGCGTACATTAAAATGCATTAAAGGTAAAGGGTACTGACTGAAAGTGTTACCACATACACATTTCCGTGATGACCCTCGGCAATAGTAGGGGACTAAAAACAAAAATTTACTTATTAGGTCGTTGACACAGCCTACTCCATAAGAAATGAAAGCGTGATTATGTGTATGTCTGCCACAAATGTACCAATCCTCTGCATGTCAATCATATAGCAAACACAATTTCCTTTCGGCCGGCCTCCGTACCTCGACGAACCTTTCAATATTTTGGGCGCGTACCATGGACACGGAGCGACATCCTAATATCCTGTGATATAACAAGCTAAAAGAATATTGATAGGTTTAGGGAAATTGATTAAGCCGAGGGCGAATCCAAATTCCATCGGTAAATAAACAACTACGTATTTTACATGAGAACTAGTAATGATGATATTAATTGTTGTTGACACCCACCTTTTGGACATCATAATTCATAACAACAAAATAAATCGGTCCATCTGTAGATAAGATTCCGTGCTTCGCAGGGCACGTTAAACCGTCGGTCCCGGTAGCTGTTTTTGATAGTGGTCGTTACACAAACCATGTCAAAATCATATTAGCTGTGTTACTAGGCGATTTAAAAATTCGGACACCAGGGTTCATCGGGTCGATTGACTCGATACCCACACGACAGAAGAAAATAAATATGATATCCTTATATGGCGAAAGTTGTTACTAATATTTCAAATCGTACTAAAATAAATTATACCTTAAAAGCGTGGACAGGACATTAACTTTTGGCGAAAGGTGTGCATTAGTGTGTTTTTTATTTCCTGTTGACCGGTTTATGAGTAAATGAAATACGGCCATAATTCATAACATAAATTATTATAGTTTCTATTTTATTATCTCGCAAAATTCTTTACTAACTTTATAGAGTAATACATACATACATATAGTCACCTTTATCCCTAATGGGGTAGGCAGAGCGTAAATGACCAAAACAAAGGTCGTCCCGCCACATCTGACAAAGTTTTGAGGGTTATTTAAGATATATTTTGTAGGTATATTGCTGTAGTGACAGATTGTCAGCCCATCGCCTAAATTGCAATATACTGAAACCCTCGGATCCCTTAGCTGATTTTTACAGCATGCCCGGGAGGAAATGCAGCTGGCGCATTCTATGTTTTTCTCTCGCTCCCAGTCCAGCATGGAAGTAATAGAGTAATGGCTCTGAAAAAGGCACAACGTGTCACATACAATCATTATTTCTTCCATGCTGGACTACGGTCGAGAGAAAAATAATAGAATGTGCCAGCTGCACAATATTCCTAAAACTGTTTAGTTTTAAATAATAGCGATTTGTGTTCACGATGCTTAGCTTTTGATATGCCTTTTAATATAATGACTGTACAGTGTACATACACACGTATAATCACGCCTTTACCCCTAATGGGGTAGGCAGAGCGTAAACGATCTTAACAAAGGTCGTGCCACCACGTCTGACAAGATTTGAGGGTTAATCCAGATATATCTGTATATTGCTATAGTGACAGGTTGTCAGCCCATCGCCTAAATTACAATATTCTGAAACCCTCGGATCCCTCAGCTGATTTTTACAGCATGCACGGGAGGAAATGCAGCTGGCACATTCTATGTTTTCTCTCGCTCCTAGTCCAGCATGGAAGTCACCGTTTTATGGGTTAATGAAATCCGGTCATAAGTCATAAGTCTATCGACCCGATGAACCCTGGTGTCAGAGTTTTTAAACCGGCTAGTAGCACAACTATCAGGTCTCTGACATGGTTTTTTAAGTAACGACCACTATCAAAGACAGCGACCGGGACCGACGGCTTAACGTGCCCTCCGAAGCACGAAATATTTTTCTTTTTCCTTTTAACTGCCTCCGTGGTCTAGTGGTTAGTGCCATGGACTCCTGATCCGGAGGTCCTGGGTTCGATTCCCAGGGGGTAAAACACAAAGTTGATATTTGAGAATTTATCATTTTGAGAATTTTTCCCCAGTTTGGTAAGGACATTGCAGGCTGAATCACCTGATTGTCCGAAAAGAAAAGCTTGTACTCTAGATGTCGTTTTCTTCGAAAACCTCTAATGGAAAGTTGGAGAGAAAGCTACAAGGATTTCCTTTATTCTAGTTAATTGATCACTTTAGAGAATAATAGTCTTTTCTACAGAACGGACATTTTTGTCGATTGCAGCTACGAGACTTCAAATTAAAGGGTGTTTTTCTGTAGCAGTTTACTTGCAGTTTATATGTTACGTTAAACTAGACTTAGATTACTTCCATGCTGGCCTGGGAGCAAGAGAATAACATAGAATGTGCCAGCTGCATTTCCCCCCATGCCTGCTGTAAGAACCGAAAGGTTTTTGGTTTCCGAAGGTTTCAGTATACTGTAATGTGACAACCTGTCACTGCAGCAATATACCTATAAATCTATTTTAAATAACCCTCAAAACTTTGTCAGACGAGGCGGAACGACCTTTGTTTAGGTCGTTTAAGCTCTGCCTACCCCATTAGGGATGATGGCGTGATTATATGTATGAATATGTTAAAATAGACGTTTAGTCACGCCATTATCTCTTACGCTGTAGGCAGTCAATTTTAAGTCGACGGCGACACATTTTTGTGACAAACGTAAAGTTAAATTGCTAGTGTTTGACGGTCATTTCAGAAAAAACTTCGAACTATGTATTAGTATAGTGAGTAATAGGCTGACAGTTCATTCTGATTTCTGCAGTATGCCCGGGAAGAAAGGTAGCTGTAACATTGTATGTTTTCATCGCTCTTAGTCCAGCATTCTGTCTATATTATTAGATAATTCAATCCCTACAGAGTCCTAACTGCATGTAGCTGCATTGTGCCGTTTGAATACCAAACACGGCAGCCATCTTGGATACCGCCGATTGGATGATTGCGCGTGTCAAGGTGATACCTAAAGAGCTGTATAGGTGTCGGGATTGCTTTGGATATATGTATTATCTATACAGGCGATTATAATACCACATATGACGGATGGGGTTACAGGTTACACATCCGAAACATGGCAGCATCTAACTTGTTAAACAGAAAAGCTTGTGACATATACTCACCTACGTGATAACTGCCTCAGTGGTCTAGTGGTCAGAACCATGGGCTTACAATCCGGAGGTTCTGGGTTCGATTCCCAGAAGGAAACACGAAATAGATATTTGTCAATTTATCACTTTGTAAGGTTTTTTCCAGTTAGGTTAGGATATTGCAGTCACATAATTGATCGAAAAAAATGTGCTTCGGACGGCACGTTAAGCCGTCGGTCCCGGTAGCTGTCTTTGATAGTGTTTGTTATTCAAAACCATGCCAGAGACCTAATAGCTGTGCTACTAGGCGGTTCGAAAACTGACACCAGGGTTCATCGGATCGTTGTTCGACTCAAGAATCCACTCGCTAAGGAGAATATCTACGTGATATCATTTAAGTTGCGTGTTTCCCGTAGAAATAAAACCTACGGCCTTCAGAAACCCTTGCTTGTCAGGCACAAAAGACTGAAACAATGTCTCATCAACGTAATAATATTATCATTGCGTGTACCTCATTCATTTCTTCCATGCTGGACTGGGAGAGATTCTTCCATGCTGGACTGGGAGAGATAGAAAAACATAGAATGTTCCAGCTGCCCTTCCTCCCGGGCATGCTGTTAAAGTCAGCAAAAGGGACTCGAGGGTTACATTGTATTGTAATTTAGGCGATGGGCTGACAACCTGTCACTAAAGCAATACATATTACAATCTAAAATAGTCCCCTTAATTTTTGACAGACGTGGTGAAAGCGCCTTTTACGAGGCGTTAAACGCTCTGCCTACCCCGTAAGGGATAAAGGCGTGATTTATGTATGTATGTATGTGTACCTCATGGAAAGTAAATCTATGGTCTCTACCTAATACCATTAGACCACATAGGATAGATAGTTAAACAGAGGTAAGTAATTAACCTGCAAAGTTATCTGCCTAAAACCTTTTAAAGATTGTGAGCTGAATATTTTTTTACATACAATAGCAGCAATTTGTATCGTAGTATTTGGGGTGGGGTGGGATCTATCTCCTAGTGCTCCACCCCGGACAACGGAAACACAGGTTTGCCTGTGAATGAGTCCGGCTGAACGATCCCTACAAAGATAAGATAAGATAAAATTTATTGATAACATTCGGTTACACGTCTTCTTATTAAGAATAGTTAATAAAACATAATTATTTTAAACATCATTAAGCGTGAGATTACACAAAATACAACTTAATATCAATATTAAAGATAAATAATAGCGTAATAATCAATATAAAATACATTATTTGTAAGGTGTCGGCGGTAGCGACAGAAAATTATTAAAATCATAGAATATTTCTTTCCATATTACTTTAAAAATCACAATGAATAACTAAGGTTTACCCATAAAAACACGATTTAAGTTGCAGCAAACTACAAACAGCTGTTAAATACCTAAGTAGACAAAAGTCGGGCCGTAAAGTCTTGGTATTAGTGTTTATAGTTTGCAAAGCTATTAAATTCTAATATAACGGGTGGCGCAAAAGTAAAGACCCTATTTGGTTCAGCTATAACATTTTTTCTAAATTAGAAAACTAGATTTAGGTTTTTTTAAATGTATATTTGTGCCATTAAATTTCGTACCATTAGGATTTAAAGATGATGTCTTTTAAATGGTGACCTCCAGAGTTGATACACATTTGAGCCCTATTTATGACATTTTGCATAACTTGCCGTAACACTTCCTGCGATATGTTCGTTATTTCTTGACGAATGTTTTCTTTTAGAGCTGCGAGAGTCTGTGGCTTGTTCACATACACCCGAGATTTCAAAAAACCCCAAAGAAAGAAGTCTGGACTGGTCAGATCGGGTGATCTTGCAGGCCAAGGTAAATCGCCAAAACGAGAGATAACTCGGCCTGGAAAAGCGTCCCTCACTAAGTCCATAGTGTCGCGCGCTGTGTGTGCCGTAGCGCCGTCTTGTTGAAACCAGATGTGCTCCAGCCCCAATTCGTCCAAACTGGGTATCAAAAACTCACGTAACATGGTTCTGTAGCGTTCTCCAGTGACAGTTATCGCATTGCCTCCAGCGTCTTCGAAAAAATAGGGTCCGATCACTCTGTCAACACAGATGCCACACCATACAGTAACTTTTAGTAGGTGTAGAGGTGTTTCTTGAATAATGCGCGGATTATCAGTGCCCCAGAACCGAGTATTCTGCTTATTGACATGCCCTGAGAGATGGAAATGCGCTTCGTCACTCATAACCAATTTTGAAGGAAAATTATCCTCTTCAAGGTTGAGGTTTATGACGCGCTGGCAGTAATCTAGACGAGCTCGGTGGTCAGCAGGCAGCAGCTGATGAGTCATTTGAGTTTTATACGGGAACATCTTTAAGTCTTTCACCAAAATACGCTGCAGGGTCCGTCTGGAAATGCCCAATTGCGTGGCACGTCGCCTCGTTGATGTTTCTGGACACTCTTCCACATCTTCGCGCACAGCATCGATATTTTCAGCTGAACGGCCTGTTCTTGGTCTCCCAGACTTAGGTCTATCCAATGTTGAGCCAGTTGCTTCAAGGCGTGTGGCAAAGCGTCGAATTGTGCGACCAATCGGTGCCGGACGGTGGGGAAATCGTCGACGAAATTCACGTTGTGTTCTTATCACTGATGAATTATTCCGTAAGAACATTGACACAATTATTCCACGTTCTTGGAGAGTAAAACGGTCCATGTTTATTTTCAGTGTATTTTACATTTGTTCACTACACAATTTTCAACAACAGAATGACAGAAAATGTCATATAAAAAAAATAAAAATATTTTCTTTAGTGCCAGTACTTTTGCGCCACCCAGTAGAAGACTGTAAACTTGGTTATTTAGACTTATCTATCACGTGGCGTATCAACTGCCGTGGTCTAGTGGTGTGAGCCGTGGGCTTCCGATCCGAAGGTCCTGGGTTCGATTCCCATGGGGGGAACACAAAGTTGCTATTTGTCAATTTATCACTGTGAGGTTTTACCCAGTTTGGTTAGAACATTGCAGGCTGAATCACCTGATTGTCGGAAAAGATTCCGAAAGATTCCGTGCTTCGGAGGGCACGTTAAGCCGTCGGTTCCGGTCGCTGTCTTTGCTAGTGGTCGTTTCTCAAACCACAACAGAGGCCTTATAGCTGTGCTGATACGCGGTTTGAAAACTCTGACACCAGGGTTCATCGGGTCGTTCCACTAAAGAATCCACTTGATAACAAAAAAAATATAGGTACTCATATTATATGATTATTTCTAAGCTGTGATATTTGTATAAAATATGAATCATAAATATAGGATTGGATCTATTTGGTGAATGATCTATTTCCGAAAGAAGAAGTTTGATGGTTTTTAGACGAAGATGAGAGTTACTTTGTATTAGTGCGAAAGAGAGAGCGAATCTGTATGTCAGTTGAGTCCGGTTGGAGCTGGCGAAGGCGACTGATGGTTAAGGTTTCAGAGAATAAGTAGAACAGCAGAAGATAAATAAAGAAGTTGATTTTAAAGTGCAAGACAAAGTAACACCTACTTTACTCCGTGCCGGCCCCCCATCCTACATAAATATGATTTATCACTACATAGTATAAAACAAAGTCGCTTTCTCTGTCCCTATGTATGTAGTTTTAAAGATCTAAGCATACATAGGGATATAGGGACAGAGAAAGCGACTTTGTTTTATACTATGTAGTAATATAGTCATTAATGAACTCTGTTTCGCAAGCCGATTTTAAGCCATACCTGAAAAGTTACCAAATAATTGTATCAAAACTTGTTAAAAGCTTTTAGCCATTACCACTAAGCTCGACCTTTGCTCGTTTCAAAACTACATAAAAGAAAAGGAATAGGTACGATAATGGTTTTGGTTCTAGCATAAATATTACTAACCGTATAGAAAGAACATTTTTTCATGCTGGACTGAGAGCGATGGAAAAGCAAAGAATGTGCCAGCTGCATCTGCTACCGGGCATGCTGTAAAACCAGCTAAGGGATTGGAGGGTTAAGTATATTGTAATTTAGGCGAATTACCGCTCCCAGTCTAGCATGGAAGATTACATACATACGAAAATTACGCCTTTATCCCTAATGTGGTAGACAGAGCGTGAACGACCTAAACAAAAGGTCGTTCGCCACATCTGACAAAGTTTTGAGGGTTATTTAAGATTGATTTGTAGGTATATTCTTGTAGTGACAGTTTGTCAGCCCGCGTAAATTGCAATGTACAGAAACCTTCGGATCCCTTAGCTGGTTTCTACAGCATGCCCGGGAGGAAATGCATTTAGCACATCCTATGTTTTTCTCTCGACAGTCCAGCATGGAAGACTAAATAAATAAAATATGGAAATATAATCATCTCCGTATCGGATACCTCTGAAGCAAACAGCGGTATCTCAATCAATATTAGCGTCCCGAGGAGATAAGGCTGAATCAATATTGCGGACTGCCTGCGTGGTCTAGTTGTCTGAGTCATGGGTTCTCAATCCTGAAGTCGTGGGGTTCCAATCCGCGAGGTGTACACAAAGTAGTTTTTTTTTACTTCGTGATTTATTCGTAGTTTGTTTGGGACAATGCAGGCTGAATCACCTGCTAGTCAGTTGGAAAAAAGACTCCGTGTGTAGGTCTCGGTCTGTGTTTGTGGTCGTTACACAAACCACGTCAGAGGACTCTATTAGCTTTGCTATAAAAACTCTGACACCAGGGTTCATTGAGTCCCTTCGAAAAACCCACATACTAAGAATCATATCACCGTCGCGTGGAGATAACACCGAATCAATATTACGAACGCTCGCGACTGGTAGCGCCATCTATTATGCAGTAGCGGAACTTGTACAGCGGCGGGTGGAACGAACTAGAGTTCGCGTTCAGGCGGAGTTGTGAATGATTTAGTTCCTCGTTTCGGAGCTTGGTGGAGAGGATGTGTTGGAATTGAACTTCAGGAGCGTAAAGTAGGAAATTTTGTGTTGTTTACATTTTGTTATGTTGGTCATAATAAAAAGGAAAATTTGTCTAACGCGAAAAATTAAAAATTACATGTATAACGTCCGTCTGTCTGTCAATGAGCTGTATGTATCTCACGAAGGAACCATAATAAGAACAAAGTCTGTTCCTCTCACAGATACCTATCCTTAAAAGCATTGTAATATGCCTAACTCGTTAAAACTCGTGTAAACTCTAGCATTATAAGCGTTTTGGTGTATGCTGTAAGCTTGTAATGTAATGATAAGAATAAAGAATAAAAGGCCCTACAAACTTTACACTGACTAAAAGTTGAAGTTGAACCCAGTCCGTTTGAAAATTTTCCAGGGCATATTGTAATATGATTGACAGTTTAAAACATCATAATTCTCCTCATTTCATTTCTCTCAATACTATGACTAAGGTATTGCAATGCAACTATGAAAGATTCAACCGAAGCATTAGCTAATTTGAAACCGGTCTCATCCAACCTCTGAAATATGATTATTGAATGCAGACTGGTTCGTTCTAGGTCTTAGTACTACTATATTCTGTGGTCTTATCTTATATTACGATAGTGTAAGTCGACACGCTGACATTCCAGTAATATTGGTTGCGGTAGCAACGTCTAGATTTGTTAGTATATCTATATTAGCTCCTAACTAACTCCAAAGACGTTGCTATATCACTACATAGTATAAAACAAAGTCGCTTTCTCTGTCCCCATATCCCTATGTATGCTTAGATCTTTAAGACTACGCAATGGATTTTGATGCGGTTTATTTTAATGGATAGAGTGATTGAAGAGGAAGGTTTATATGTTTAATACATACAGAATATAGAACCTATCCATATTAGTTTTACATGGAATTTTCACGGATACGACCCGAATACGGTGCAAAACCGCCCAAACGGGATCATTGACTGAATTGTTATATTCAGATGAAAAAAAAAGTTCATGTTAGTCCAAATAACAAACTTAGGGTCGCTTTTCATCATCATCATTCGCTTACCCTTATCCCACCATTTGGGGTCGGCGCAGTGTTTTTATTCCATTCGTCTTTATTTTACATACTTATATACATATAATCACGCCTTTATCTCTAATGGGTTAGGCTAGGCAGAGCATAAGCGACGTAAACGAAGGTCGTTCCGCCTCAGCAAACAAAGTTTAGAGGCTTATTTCAAATAAATTTGTAAGTATATTGCTGTAGTGACAGGTTGTCAGCACATCGCCTTAATTGCCATATACTGAAACCCTTGAATCCCTTAGCTGGTTTACACAGCATGCCCGGGACAAAATGCAGCTGGCACATTGTATGTTTTTCTCCTGCTCCCAGTCCAGCATGGAACTCTATTTGGTGTTATATTTGCTGAGAATTGAACTACAATTGTCTATGCACGTGTACGGGGAACAAACAGCGGATATCCTGTTAAAAATAAAAGCTGTTTATCCCAGCGAAGGTGTGCATCAAAACTTTGTTAATATCTGTTGGAAAACTGTAGCGAATAACTGAGAGGAAAAAACAATGCACGACAAAATAACTTTTTCATCCATACATACATACATAGAATCACGCCTTTATTCCTAATGGGGTAGGGAGAGCGTAAACGACCTATACAAAGGTCGTCCCGCCACGTCTGACAAAGTTTTGAGGGTTATACCAGATAGAACTGTGTATTGCGATAGTGACAGGTTGTCAGCCCATTACAATATACTGAAACCCTCGGATCCCTTAGCTGGCTTTTACAGCATGTCCGGGAGGAAATGCAGCTGGCACATTGTATGTTTTTCCCTCGCTCCCAGGCCAGCATGGAAGAAACTTTATCATCCATGGATGACTAAGTAAAATAAGAACTATCAGTACTCAGTAGTTAGAGAAGTTTTGAAGATCACGAGACCGGTAGATATTATTAAAACGTAGGTATAATTCTTACCGTATTTTTTGTAAACTCAGGGCCCTGATTTACATTTCAAGTGGTGAATATAATATTGCCCGGATAAATAATAATATGAAGAACATACCTGCAACAAAGGAAATTTTAGCTTAGAATAAATCAATTATTATGAACATTAATTGAAATTTACATGTTGTATTTATATATAACATACATACACATATATAATCACCCCTTTATCCCTAACGGGGTAGGCAGGGGTAGGTAGGGGTAGGCAGAGCATAAACGACCTAAACAAAGGTCGTTCCGCCACGTCTGACAAAGTTTCGAGGGTTATTTAAAAAAGATTTGTAGATATATTGCTGTAGTGACAGGTTGTCAGCCCATCGCATAAATTACAATATACTGAAACCCTCGGATCCTTTAGCACGCTTTTACAGCATGCCCGGGAGGAAATGCAGATGACACATTATATGTTTTTCTTTCGCTTCCAGGCCAGCATGATTTACATTATTTATTTTAAATTTATATATTACCGCTGGAATTTTATTTCCAGGCAGGTATGATGCGAACCTGTATAAATCCCATTTCAAGCGCTTGATTTGAACTTTTACTGCTGTTTCGTACATAGTGAGGATTCTGAACTCTGATTGGATGTAAAGTAAACTGCACACGAGGCAAGAGAATCTTTGTCAACATTTGATCACCTGTGCTTAATGTACAAACTAGACCCTGTGAGTACAAACTGAATGAGATTGGCTCAGGACAACCAATCTCATTCCTACTGTATCTAGCTTTATCCCGTATCTCTCGGGGTCGGCTACCTAATCTAGGTGATTGAACGAGAGTACTGGTTTTTACACGGAGAGACTGCCATCTGACCTCCGCAACCCAGAAGGGTAAAAGCCGCCCATGTTTACCACTGGCCGCTGACATGGCTTACGGCTAATATCTACGGTATCAAACGATATTAACCGGGACCAACGGCAAAAGGCACGTTACCTTCCGAAGCACGGAAAATGCGCCGAATAAACGTACATGTAAAATTCTAAAACCGAAAACACATTAGTACGTGGTGGTATTCGAAACACGACCTCCCGCTCAGGAGGCAGCGGCCCTATCCACTACACCATCGGGCTCTCTACTACCTACTATACTTGAGAAAATGAACTGCATCATTCTGAAGTATTCAACCAAACATTATTTTTACCAACAGAATTATAATAACTACTCTTATATTAAATAGATCGCACTCTGCCCTCTCACATTGAAAAGGGTACAATAAAAACTAAAAAGCTACTGATAAAAGTTATACTGCAGCTAGCACATTCTATGTTTTTCTCTCGCTCCCAGTACAGCATGGAAGATCGAATTTTATTATTATTATTTTGAGCCTGTAGACTAAAATTAATTAGCTAGCATAAATGCATGCGAAATTAACGAACTGATCAACTTTGAAATGAGCCCAGCAAAATCGGAAAATCGGGTCTGGCTTTTACATTTTAATCATACGGCTAACAAGTATAAAGCTAAAAGCTTTTCAGTTCAGAATTCTGTAGCCAAAGCAAATTTTAGATTCAGAATTTTACGATAGCTATTTTAATATACGCTGAATTTGGAACGATAGAAATATAACGTTTTTACCAACTGCATCTGTTTACAGGCATATTGTAAAATCTACAACACGTACACGAAATTAATGGTTTTATAAGTACCTGCCTAATGCAATTGTAGACAACTATTCTAGTAATAAATACACAGTTCTAACAGAAATACTGAAAGCCTCGTCTCGTAGACAAGCAGCTGGAACATTCTATATTTTTAATTCAACCCTAGTACAGCATGAAAGTACCCACACCAAAAGAAAAGTAGAATTGGATTTGAATAGAGTGGATTTATCTCGTAATACCGGACCGGGTGTAAGGGACAGAGTCCCACAAACTGATAGGGGTTGCTCAGGCAACGACTCTGAACAACTACCACCAGTTTTTTTTTGTTTTCAGCATGTAAAATAAATATAGGCTTTTTCATACAAATTGTCTGATCTAGGTGGACATTTAAAAAGCCATTTTTTATTATATTGTGGTGGATATTGATCAGTGTCGTTGACTGAGCAACTGGCAGTTTGCGGGACGCTGTCCCTTACACCCGGTATTGACAAGATCTGAAGAAAGAACTACAAAACCAAAATGTTTTGCAACCATGCAAGTATTGTAGTTGTCCAAACTCAGATATCGTGTACGTAAATAAGAGTGTAGGTGGCAAAATCAACACTGAAACAAGTACCCCGGGATCGATTCTGCACCGGACATTGTTAACACTGAATTTTATATTGCAACTAGATTATATTGGTAAGTACTGTAAAATGAAAGTAAGAATTTCATATAAATTTCAAACCTATTCTAAAACTCATACTCGTTTGAAATATTTTAAAGGGGAACTACCTGTCTGCTAATCAGTTTCCGCAACGTTATAACCTTGACCTTATCAAGGCAAGAGTGCATGTTATCTTGGTAAACATGCTCCATCATCGTCGTCTTCTGCATCGTCACTTTCCATCAGGTGAGATGGCGCACTAATGGTATGCCTATTCATATTTTTTTTAACTTCTTCTTCTTTCGAATGGGTATCGAGTCTATCGACCCCATGAACCCTGGTGTCAGAGTTTTTAAACCGCCTAGTAGCACAATTATCAGGCCTCTGACATGGTTTGAGTAACGACCACTATCAAAGACAGCGACCGGGACCGACGGCTTAACGTGCCCTCCGAAGCACGAAAACTTTTTTTTTTCTTTTCGGACAATCAGGTGATTCATCCTGCAATGTCCTAACCAAACTGGGGAAAAATTCACAAAGTGATAAATTCTCAAATATCAACTTTGTGTTTCCCCCCTGGGAATCGAACCATGTCCATGGCACTAGCCACAAGACCACGGAGGCAGTTTTTTTAACTAGACTGGCTCTTTTGAACTGAGTAGGTAAACATTTTAAATATGAACCTGAAGCAAACAAACAAACATTTGCAGCAGAAACAAACACTAAAGTGCTGCTGCACAACTTTGAATTGGAAAACGGATTTACACAACGTAGTATACGTATCTGGATTGATTTCAAACAATGTTTCAGCTGTGAAAACAAAGATAGGGAATATTCCAATATTGTTTTATTTACTTACATTCGCCTCGTGCTTTCACTATAGTAGAGTATTTGTGTAAGTATTATGTGTTAACTGCTAACAAAATCGCTAAAAGCCTTCCCCGATTTGAGGGTATTTGATACTCACTAACCACACTTGGCAGGTGGGTTGGCGAGCGCGTGAACCGTTGGGGTGGTGACAATTCCCTTGCTAAGCGTGGCGAGTAAGGAAACTACCCCCCGATTGTGAGAGGGCCTACATCCAGCAGTAGGCTGTTGTTGCAAATGTACGTAGTCGGACACAAAGTTCTGTCATATATGAAAATAATGATAGAAAAGAAGTACCAATCAGTTTTTAATAAATTACACACAATTAAATTATTCAAAATGGCTTCCCTTGTTTTGAATACTGGCCCTTAATCGCCACAGCACGCACCATGTTTATTTCAGCGACAGATCGAAATTTTTAAATAGTATGCCAGTGACAAAACTTTGGTGCCAACTACGTTCAGTACAGTGGTAGGCAAGATCAAAGGGTGTGTACATAGATCAGTGTGACATTGCCAGCGTAAACCAAGACGCTGTTTGAACAGAGTTCGATTGAGTTTCTAGCATGGTGTGAATAACGATCGACAGTCTAGCGCGTGTAAGGAGACGATACGTTCATTTTATCTTACTACATTGTAAAATCTATGCTGACTATGACTCTTAAGATTATTATTATATATTAGATTATTATTATTAGATTATTTCAACATGAAAAGCATAATCTGGTGTCATAATCGTAACCTATTACATACATACATATAATCACACCTTTATCCCTAGTAGGCTAGCTATAATAATAATATCCCTAATGGGGTAGACAGAGCGTGAACGACCTAAACAAAGGTCGTACAGTCAGTCAAAGTTTTGAGGGTTATTTAAGATAGATTTGTAGGTATATTACTGTAGCGACAGGTTGTCAGCCTATCGCCTAAATTGCAATATACAGAAACCCTCGGATCCCTTAGCTGGTTTTTACAGCATGCCCGGGAGGATATGCAGTTGGCACATTCTATTTCATTCACCTCCTATCCCCAGTCCGACATACGTCACACTCCGCGCCGGATTGTGGGCCACATTGAGCGTATGCTTAGCAGGTATGGCGCGCGCATGTTTCCCAGTGTAACGGAAATAATAACTATTTGTGTTCCAAAGATGGTTAGGTACTGTTCCGTGTACGGATGTCTTTCTACCACAAGATATGACTCCAATATAAACTTTTTTTGATTCCACAGTGATGAGAGACGATAAGTAAATTCACATAAAATATGCAACCTAATCTATTATAACTATTCAGTTACAGTGACCTACTTTAAAACGTTGGTTTGATCAAGAACCAGATTAATCAAGTGATGATTATGACCGGTATAATAAATTTTGACAACCCTTATAACACGCACACAAACGCACGCTAAGTGCAACATGCCGTCTGTTGATGTGTGACCAAAATTACATGATAGTTAGGAGTGTCCGAGCTGTGACCAAACTTAACCAAACTCCGTACACATTATCAAATGCATCATATCTATGCTTCTAATTAGGTTTGATTTGAAAATATTAACAAAGTACAAAATTAGAAAGCAAATGTAATTTTAGGCAATTTTCACACAAAATCGTATTTTCCGTGTTATTTATTTATACTTTTACTGTTTATTGTACACAAGACACGTGAGAAAGATAATACACAAGGAATAACACCACAACGGGTACAGCTTATTTATATTAAAAAAAATCTCCAGCTGGTCTTTTTTTGTTTATGCTTAATATTTTCTTGCTTAATATTATCTTCCATGCTGGACTGGAAGAGATAGAAAAACATAGAATGTTCCAGCTGCCCTTCCTCCTGGGCATGCTGTAGAAGTCAGCAAATGGGACTCGAGGGTTACAGTGTATTGTAGTTTAGGCGATGGGCTGACAACCTGTCACTATAGCAATACGCATTACAATTTAAAATTGCCCTCAATTTATGTCAGACGTGGCGAAAGCGCCTTTCACGAGGCGTTTAACGCTCTGCCTACCCCGTAAGGGACATAAGCGTGATTTTATGTCTGTATGTTAATATTTTCAAACCAAATCTAATTAGAAGCATAGATATAATGCATTAAAAGCGAAACTACGTTTGTATGGGATTTCACTACTCCGGCAGACCATTCAGTCTCGATTGTGCGAGGCACGTGCAACAGTAGACTGATGTTGGAAACGTAGTCTTAGGT
The DNA here is from genome assembly GCA_949820665.1 of Scrobipalpa costella. Classification (NCBI taxonomy): domain Eukaryota; kingdom Metazoa; phylum Arthropoda; class Insecta; order Lepidoptera; family Gelechiidae; genus Scrobipalpa; species Scrobipalpa costella. Next base: position 9,537,852 of record OX463319.1, on the reverse strand, counting down.
AAGATCAGAGAGTGTGTAACTAACTGCACATAGAACAGTGAGAAACATTGCCAGCGTAAACTGAGTCAGTGTTTGGGCAGAGTTCGATTGAATTTCTAGGTGTGAATAAGGAACGACATTTCAGCGCGTGCAAGCAATCGAAAAGCGCATTTTGTGTATACGTTTTATCATTATAAAAGTTATTACAACTAGAAGATTTGTATATTTTTTTATCAACGTAATAACTGATATCGTAACTTCGTTACACAAAGGCATAATAAAGATAAATGTATTTTAAGAGCTATACAGAAAGCAGTAAAAAGTACATCAAAAATATGATGATAATGTTAAGTGAATTGTTTTTGTTATTTATACTTTACATACATACATATAATCACAAAAAAAAACTTGCTAATAGTTGTTCAGTGTCATTGACTGAGCAACCACTATCAGTTTGCGGGACGCTGTCCCTTACACCTGGTATAAATTTATTTGTTGCAACTCGATTCGCAGAGGGTCGCGCTGCGGTTTCATTGGAACTCGTACCACGTACAAGTATACCATACTTATACCTACATACATATAATCACGCTTTTATCCCTAATGGGGTAGGCAGAGCGTAAACGACCTAAACATAGGTCGTTCCGCCATACCTCTGACACATTTTTGAGGGTCATTTAAGATAGATTTGTACCTCTGATCCCTTAGGTGATTTTTACAGCATGCCCGGGAAGAAATGCAGCTGGCACATTCTATGTTTTTCTCCCGCTTCCAGGCCAGCATAGAAGTATAACATACTTATACCTACCACTTATACTTATTTCGCTACCAGTAGGTTACGTACGACATATACACAACTGCCCCTGAATGTTAGAAAGGATGTGGGGACTGGCTGTCAAAATTGCAATGCGTTTCGTTCGGGAGATATTCATGTTCTTCCATGCTGGACTGGGAGCGGGAGAAAAACATCGAATGTGCCAGCTACATTTCCTCACGGGCATGCTGTAAAAACCAGTTAATGAATCCGAGGATTTCAGTATATTGTTATTTAGGCGATGGGCTGACAAACTGTCACTACAGGAATATATATACAAATCTATCTTAAATAACCCTCAAAACTTTGTCAGACGTGGCGGGACGACCTTTGTTTAGGTCCTTTACGCTGTGCCTACTCCAGAAGGGATAAAGGCGTGATTATATGTTTGTTTCGTTTTTCCATGCTCACGAGATACCAAGATTCCTGGACTTGTGCTACATAGAATTGGCTATAGAAATACCACATTACAAGTGAGATGGATTACCATGTCATAAAATAGGTATTACTTAGTAGAGCAACATAGCTCTTGTGACAAAACCTACATACATACACATACATACATATAATCACGCCTTTATCCCTAATGGGGGTGACAAAACCTAATATTTGAAAAGCTTGGCGGATGAATTTCATCAAAACTATCCTGCTTTTAATTTGCAAAGGTCTCACTCACTATAAACTTCTAATTACTTCTGGCTGCGTTTCTACACACTGGTACATATATCTCGATCGAAACCAATTACCTCGTTCCCTCACTCGGGAATTACTCCCATCGTGACACACAAACTAAGTAGTTAGCCCTTCAATGGGTTCTAATGAATATGCATCGTCGTTCTCGGATTACCGCGGCCTCGAAGCGAGTTGGCTCTTGTAAAATTCTAATAGCCTGGTAGATTATGCAGTCCTTTCGTTAGTAGTTAGGGTTTATTCGCTAATCAAAATGTCACAAATACATAAAAATATGATGACACACAAACTAAGTAGTAAGCCCTTCAATGGGTTCTCATGAATATGCATCGTCGTTCTCGGATTACCGCGGCCTCGAAGCGAGTTGGCTCTTGTAAAATTCTAATAGCCTGGTAGATTGTGCAGTCCTTTTGCTACTAGTTAGGGATTATTCGCTAATCAAAATGTCACAAATACATAAAAATATGATGACACACAAACTAAGCAGTAAGCCCTTCAATGGGTTCTAATGAATATGCATCGTCGTTCTCGGATTACCGCCGCCTCGAAGCGAGTTTGCTCTTGTAAAATTCTAATAGCCTGGTAGATTGTGGAGTCCTTTCACAAATACATAAAAATATGATGACACACATAACTAAATAGTAAAACCTTCAAAGGGTTCTAATGAATATGCTCGTTCTCGGATTACCGCGGCCTCGAAGCGAGTTGGCTCTTGTAAAATTCTGATAGCTTGGTAGATTGTGGAGTCCTTTCGTCACTAGTTAGGGATAATTCGCTAATCAAATTGTCACAAATACATTAAAATATGATGACACAAAACTAAATAGTCCCTTCAATGGGTTCTAATGAATATGTATCGTCGTTCTCGGATTACCGCGGACTCTAAGCGAGTGATCTCTTGTAAAATTTTGATGTTTTGGTAGCTTCTGGAGTTCTTTTGTTACTACGTATAGGAAAAGAATATTCTCTAATCAAGATGATATAAATACCCTAAAATATGATGATGACACACAACTTTAGTGCCCTTCAATATAGGTCCTAATGAATATGCATCCTCGTAATCGGATTACCGCGGACTCAAAGCGAGTGGACTCTTCATAGGATATGGTAAAATGGCTCTTGTAAATTTCTGATGACCTGGTAGATTCAGGAGTCCTTTTGCTACTAAGAGAGGAATAGTTTAGTCATACATACGTACATACATATATATTATCACGCCTTTATCCCTCATGGGGTAGAGCGTAAACGAATAAACAATAAATTAATTTATCATTCTTAAATGCCCTACCTGAAAATTACCTGTTAGCTTGATTTATTTTTCTCAGTAGAACATACGAAAATAAGAACATAATTGAGTACAGGAATAATTCAGTAAAACAACTAGGTATATTTTCAAAATCAATATACGAAAAACACACGTTTCAGGGGTCATGAACCTGTATAACGGAATATTAGTTCAAAGAGAACAATTACTTTGTACAAAAGATTTTTTTATAACTATTATCCATCCATTAGTCTTTGGTACACATGTGATAAAAGGCGTAATAACACGAATATTAAATATCAAAGAAGGTAAATAAACTCTAGCATTTGATAGCAACATTTCTTTTGTCGGTTCTCAACACAGCGGTCTTTTATTCCCATTGAATTCGTAAAAAACCTATTGTCAACGTCCTACGTCTTTTTATTAGATATCCATTCAACCGACTTCAAGAAACAAGGAGCAGCCTCTTAATTCTGATAGATGGGACTCGCCGATGTTGGCTCACTGGATACGACTGCATGCAGCGTAAGCTGGTCGTCAGTCATCATCGGATAGACCAGTAGTTATTGTGTTACTAACCAATAGTTATAAGTTTACTAACCTCTATGGATTATTATTGTCCGAAATAAATATTATATTGTTATTATTAATTAATCGTAATATTTTTATTGTTTATGTTTTTCGATTAATTAAAGAGGCCTAGACTGATTTGAATTAATATTGTTTTCTTTTTGAAAGAGAAACAACTTCCCATGTGGTTATCAGGAATGGATCAGATGATGGTAGATGGTTTGAAGTGTCTGGTGCAATTAATTTTTCTTAGGTCTAATCAATTCGAAGGCGGTTATATTTTTTTAAAATAATTTTCAGTGGTAAAAATGTGATTGTGTTGGGGTGAACGATCGCTATTCATGATGCACAAATCATAAGTGTTGAATGCCGTAACAAATGACGCCTGTTTGAGAGGGCATAGTGATAGGAGGAGCGGAGAGCGTGAAACCATAAATACGAAAGGTACAGCGGGGCCATTTCGACTGACAGGTAACTTCGTCCCGCTGTACGTTACGTAATTATTATTACGCATGTATCCCTTACGGGGAACACAGCCTGCCAACGACCAAATAATCAGGCGTTTTCGCGACAGGTATGTGAAGGACATTTTGGAAAGAACGAACTGTCTATTGTTAATAATGTTATAGAAGTAGGGTATCAATGAATCTCTCGTCTCCCTATACTGATTTATATTCTACATTCTTGTACCTATGCTTGCTAAGAGAAGCTGATTTTTTTTACCTGTCTAAGAATAAGAAAACTCACTAGCAACTAGTTTTACGCTTTTCACTCCTCTTTTCAATATTACCAGCGGTTTACTTTTATCACCCCGCACGATCAAACGCGCGGTTTCGTCGCCCGACTATGAAATTGGAGGCGTCATACGTTTACAGTTACACCTATTTATCATGCTAGTTGTCGAACGTTATGCAATCATTAATTTGCAAAACTCGCTTGCAGACTGTTTCCCGCTTTCCGCACAGCTCTTCAATATAAAGAGCGGTTTACGTTTATCACCGCGCACGATCAATCGCGCGTTTTCGTCGCCCGACTATGAAATTGGAGGCGTCATACGTTTAGTGTTATTCCATGCTTAGAATTTTTTGCAGATCGTTTCTCGCTTTCCGCACAGCTCTTCAATATAACCACAGGTTTACTTTTAACACCGCGCACAATCAAACGCGCGTTTTCGTCGCCCGACTATGAAATTGGAGGCGTCATACGTTTAGTGTTATTCCATGCCTAGAATTTTTTGCAATCGTTTCTCGCTTTCCGCTCAGCTCTTCAATATAACCACAGGTTTACTTTTATCACCGCGCACGATCAAACGCGCGGTTTCGTCGCCCGACTATGAAATTGGAGGCGTCATACGTTTACAGTTACACCTATTTATCATGCTAGATGTTGATCGTTTTGCAATCATTAATTTGCAATATGTTGATATGGCATCACCATATTCAGCAAGCAGACTATCGTATGATTAAAATTCTTTAATATCGAAATCAACAATTCCCTAAAACTATCGTATCCCTTACAGTATAGAGAGAGCTTCAATGACCTCAAAATAGGGAAGTTTTCACTACGTCTAACATGTTGTGACGGTTGTTTTAAAAAGAACAAAGTTATAAAGTTCTTATTGCTTTTATTTAAAGCACGCATTGCTATACGAATAGGTTGGTTGTTTTGGTTGTTGCATTTCGCCTAAATTGTAATATCCACCGAAACCTCTTATCACTCCCTTCTGATTCCTACAATAAACTGGAAAGAGAAACAGATGGAACATCTACGTTTTTCCTTCGCTCCCAGTCCAGCATCTAACAATGATATAAACCACGGATGAAGATGTAATTCTGAAAGCCAAGTACTAATAAGATTATTCTCATAGCCAGTCAATTTCATAGTATATTCTAGCTAGATAATACGTAAGGGGTCGCCTGAGGTCACAAACGTGTGGCTCGAAGCCAAAAATACCCACAAACAAACGCGAGGAACCAAATTGTTTTTTAAGGAGGAATCGACGAGACTAGATATTGGCTCTTTCAACCATACTAATATTATAAATCCGAAAGTAACTCTGTCTGTGTCTGTTTTTATTTTTTAACAGAGGCAGGGCGTTAGATGGTATTCTATACGCATACATGGCACGGATTTTTGTCCAAACAAATTACTATATGGTGTGGGTTCTTGAATCAAACGCGCCGCTGAACCTTGATTAATGTCAAAGATTTTAAATCATCCAAGTGTTACTTAATTTTATTTGTGTATTAACTCTAATAACCACAATAATAATCATAAACTGCAATTAAACAAATGTAGTTCAAACATTATGCTGATTAAGATATTCTAAATACAAGCTTGGAATTGCAAGAGTATTTCTCGCTGATTTAGATCTAAATAAAGCATCGATTTGCGAAGCATTTCTCTACGTCCATAGAGTGGGCGTCACGCTGCGAATGCCAAGTGCAGAGTGACGTCACCGCGGAAGCTCAACCGGCGACTCCCGCGCAGGTGACTAACCTGCCTAATAATGCATAATGTAACCAGTCTACGTGGACAGAGGTACTAGAGGGACTGCTTCTGAGGTCTGATGGTCTGAATCTGGGACTCTCAATCCAGTAGTCGTTAGTGTGTTTCGAAATAAAAATTGGCAATTAAAAAAATATATTTGACGCTGATCTATTTGCATACACTGCTACAGCACACATTGTCTTAAGTATACATGTACATGTTATCTGTTGTTTCTTTTCGTTTGTTGTAGTTCAATCTCAGAACCCTTTTTTTGTGAAAATTTGTGTGACTGTAGTACCAAATAAACGTTTTATCTATCAATCTAAAGTTAATTTGTTAGAATCGTTCGGTTTTTTGAAGAACTAAACAGGATGACTGAACCACCTGATTGATTGTTAAGTAACATGTGATTTTCTTTGGACGACATGTCTAGATATGCCGACCTCAACCGTAGTTACGATTGCACTATTTCACATGTTTTTTCTAAGTTCCAGGGCTTGGCTTATCAGACCCTTGATCCTCACGTCAGCCAGATGTAAAAACAAATTCTTGCATGTTGGACTGTTAGCGAGAGAAAAACATAAAACAACTTGCATTTCCTCCCGGGCATGCTGTAAAATCCAGCTAAGGGATCCGAGGGTTTCTGTACATTGCAATTTAGGCGATGAGCCGACAACCTGTCACTACAGCAATATACCTACAAATCATACATACATATGATCACGCCTTTATCCCTAATGGGGTAGGCAGAGCATAAGCGACCTAAACAATGGTCGTTACGCCACGTCTGACAATGTTTTGAGGGTTATTTAGATAGATTTGTATGTATATTGCTGTAGTGACGGGTTGTCAGCCCATCGCCTAAATTGCAATATACGGAAACCCTCGGATCCCTTAGCTGGCACATTCTATGTTTTTTTATCGCTCCCAGGCCAGCATGTAAGAATAACAATATACCTACAAATATATCTTAAATAACCCTCAAAACTTTGTCAGACGTGGTGAAACGACCTTTGTTTATGTCGTTTACCTGTCTATCCCATTAGGAATAAAGGCGCGATAATAGGTATGTATGTATATGTTAAAACAAATCTGCTTCCTTATTTGTTACATGTAAATATGCTTGTTTGTACCCGTAACCCACAGATAATAATCACCAAATAACATTCTAAGAAACAGACAGATTTACACAAACCACAGTTATTGAACACAAAATTATAATAATCCCTAAGATCTAACATCATTCTACAACTCGGCTTTATGTCCTTGTAGTAAAGTTCATATTCTCTTTAAAGTAGATGTTTATGTGTATGAAAATGAATGGATTGGAGTTGTAATCTACGAAGCGCAATACTAGGGTCAGGTGCCAAGGCAGTAATGCCTCGTATTACAGTTACAATGTTAGTGTTTATATCCAAAATGTAGGTCTACTACGTTGTGGTGCAATTGATGGTATTATTTACAGTAAGGGGGCGTTAATAATACACATAACCCTTGGAAAGGGACACAGTTGCCAGTCATTTTACAAATGTGACGGAGACAACGCTCTCCTAGAGATGAACTTAGCCGATGTGAAATATTAATGGCCCCGTAATTGTACCATTGCTTCTTTCAATATGAGAGTTAGACTAAGAATAAAGATTCTTGCTCTGGATTTCCGGATAAAACGAAACCCAGTCAAAATTTATAAAACATATAATGGACATCTGACATGGTTCGTGTTACAACCATTATTAAAGAAAGCGACCGAGACCGATACGAAATTTAAGGACTGAACTTATTTAAATAAATAATAATATTTTAATCAGAAAGGCCAATAAAGATATTAAAACATGAATGTTTCAGCTACTTCCATGCTGGACTGGGAGCGATAGAAAAACATAGAATGTACTAACTGCCCTTCCTCTCAGGCATGCTGTAGAAGTCATCAATATGGATTCGAGGGTCGCAGTGTATTGCAATTTATGCGATGGGCTGACAACCTGTCACTATAGCGATACACATTACCATCTTAAATTGCCCTCAATATTTGTCAGACGAGGCGTAAAAGCTTTACAAGCGTTATACGCTCTGCCCACCCCGCAAGGGAAAAAGGCTAGAATATAATATGAAATTTATGTATGAATGTTTTAGCTATAAAAATATAACGAGGAAAAAGAATAAATACTTTAAACTTTGTTTTTTTCCGGTTTCAATATAAAAGCTAATGGGATCGCGTGATGCATTAATATCATATCAACTCATTACATTTTATTGTAAAATTCTTAACATCCAAATACGTGTGGCTTGCTATTCATTGCTTTTCATATTTTAAATGAAATATCATTGTCATTTCTGAATTGCAACCCGTGGATTCAAATTTTATATTATTTTACTTGAAATAATATAGTTGCAAAATGTCCCTCGGTCGCAAAATGTATCTTGATCGCAAAATTACCCTTTCGTAATATGTTCCTTGGTCGCAAAATGTCCTTTATCGCAAAATACCCCTTTTCAAGATACCACAAAGTAAAAGCATACGCAACTGCCACGCAAAGTAAAATCTTAACTCAACGAATCTTCTCACAATGCGAGCAATCAAAACCACATTATTGCGTCTAATTACACTTCCATCATCAAAACATTGCATAAACGAATACGTACATACATACAGTCGGAATCATAACAAGTTGTACTGTATGTAAAGTTTTGAGGATTATTTAAGATAGATTTGTAGGTATATTGCTGTAGTGACAGGTTGTCAGCCAATCGCCAAAATTGCAATATACATCTCTCGGATCCCATACACACATACATAAAATCACGCCTTTATCCCTTACGGGGTAGGCAGAGCGTAAAACGCCTCGTAAGCGCCTGTTTCGCCACGTCTGGCAAAAATTGAGGGCAAATTTTAGAGTGTAATGATTTGTATTGCTGTAGTGACAGGTTGTCAGCCCATCGCCTAAATTACAATACACTGTAACCCTCGAATCCCTTTTGCTGACTTCTACAGCATGCCCGGGAGGAAGGGCAGCTGGAACATTCTATGTTTTTCAATCTCTCCCAGTCCAGCATGGAAGAAATCTCTCGGATCTCATAGCTGGTTTTTACAGCATGCCCGGGAGGAAATGCACCTGGAACATTCTACGTTTTTCTTTCGCTCCCAGTCCAGCAAGGCTATAGTTTCTACGGTGCTTGAAATAACTGCCTCGGTGGTCTAGTCGTATGAGACATGGGCTTCCGATCCAGAGATCCTGAGTTCGATTCTCAGGAGGGGACACACAAAGTTGATGAAATGTAGCACTCTATGACATTTTCCCCAGTTTAGCTAGGACAATGCTGGCTGAATCACCCGATTGTAATCTATTTATCAGAGGGTACGTGGACGCCGTTAATCCCGGTAGCTGTATTTGATAGTGGTCTTAACATAAACCTTGTCAGAGCACTATTAGCTGTCCTGTCCTAGCTGTTCTCCGGGTCGTTGTTCGACTTGTGAATCCACTCGCTATGAAGAAGATTACCTACTTACTGTTACTGCCTACCACTGTGATGACGTTTTGTTGGCGCTTGTTGTGGTTATAATTAAATGCTTTGTAATGTCATACTGTATGCTTATAAATAAAAATAAAATTAGCTGTCCTATTAAGCGGTTTAAAAACTCTGACACCATGGTTCATCGGGTCAATCGACTCGAAAGCCACATGAATAAAAACATACATATAATCACGCCTTTATCCCTAATGGGGTAGGCAGAGCATAAACGACCTAAACAAAGGTCGTTCCGCCACGTCTGACAAAGTTTTGAGGGTTATTCAAGATGGATTTGTACGTATATTGCTGTAGTGACAGGTTGTCAGCCCATCGCCTAAATTGCAATATACTGAAACCCTCAGAGCCCTTAGCTGGTTTTTACAGCATGCCCGGGAGGAAATGCGGCTGGCAAATTCTATGTTTTTATTTCGCTCCCAGTCCAGAATGGAAGAAAAGTGGTTATAATAACCATTGGGTAAATAAAGTCCATAGTGTCAAGTTCAGCGTGATGTGTGTCGTACGACCGTATCAAACGCAAGTATTGTTTTGTTGGTTGATAATAAAACTTTTCACAACCACACAGGGGCGGTACATTGGCAATATGCCAGAATAAATAGGCGAGCAATGTTTTAGTTTCCAAGTGCGAAAAAACTATCTTACGTCTTTTGAATTCAGTAAGTAGAACTCAGAAAGGTAAATAACTTGTAAGACTAAATAACCTAATATTTAGTTTGTTACAATGTGTAATGTATTAACTGTTAGTGTACCTATTTAAGTAAAAATAAAAAAGTAAATAAGGTAAAATTGACGCTAATTTTACGTGCCCTCTAAAGTACAAAATACTTTTTCTTACAGACAATCAGGAGATTCACGCCCTTATCTTTAAAGGGTAAGGCTGAGCGTTAACTTCATAAACAAAGGTCGTTCCGCCAAGTCTCACACAGTTTTGGCTTGGGAGCGAGAGAAAAACATAGAATGTGCCAGCTGCATTTCCTCCCGGGCATGCTGTAAAACCAGCTAGGTCCGAGCGAGTCTGTATATTGCAATTTAGGCGATGGGCTGACAACCTGTCATATACCCAGAAATCTATCTTAAATAACCCTTAAAACTTTGTCACACGTGGCGGAACGACCTTTGTGTAGGTAGTTTACGCTCTGCCTACCCTATTAGGGATAAAGGCGTGATTATATTTATGTAAAATAAATTTGTGATTTGAAAATGTCGCTCGACCTAGAGAGTACGTTTTCAGATGCAACTCAATGTCACGTGACTTCCGCAGCTATAAATAGATGATTCTCACCTGTATTGCTCACACTGTAACATGTTTATTTGCATTTATAAATAGGCTGAGAGGGACCTTCTTTGAAGACGCCACGTGTGAAGTGTTACTCAACTGAAAGGCAATTTCGCCGTTTTGAAAAGAAGATCTCAAACCTTACATATACATACATAAAATCACGCCTTTATCCCTTACGGGGTAGGCAGAGCGTAAAACGCCTCGTAACAGGCGCTTTCGCCACGTCTGACAAAACTTGAGGGCAAATTTTAGATTGTAATGATTTGTATTGCTATAGTGACAGGTTGTCAGCCCATCGCCTAAATTACAATACACTGTAACCCTCGAATCCCTTTTGCTGACTTCTACAGCATGCCCGGGAGGAAGGGCAGCTGGAACATTTTATGTTTTTCTATCTCTCCCAGTCCAGCATGGAAGAAAGAACCTTACATATACTGGGTGTAAAGGAGAGCGTCCCGCAAACTGAAATGAAAATTGGCTTTTCCATACAAAATTTTCACCTCGATCAGACAATTCGTATGGAAAAGCCAATTTTTATTATCACTTCCTGAAATATATTCTTGGTGGAAGTTGTTCAGTGTCATTGACTGAGCAACTCCTACCAGTTTGCGGGACGCTATCCCTTACACCCCGTATTTTTTTCATATTTTAGAAAAATGTTCATTTTTTTGAAAAGGTTCATCCCCAAAATATGGTCGGCGTTTCTTTTTACATACAAACATATAATCACGCCTTTATCCCTAATGGGGTAGGCAGAGCGTAAATGACCTAAACAAAGGTCGTTCCGCCACTTCTGACAGTGTTGAAGGTTTTTTTATTACTAAGCCTGAAATGTCCCACTGGGGCAAAGGCCTCCCCTTGATTGAAGGTTATTTAAGATATATTAATAGGTATATTGCTGAAGTGACAGGTTGTCAGCCTATCGCCTAAATTACAATATACTGAAATTCTCGGATCCCTTATCTGGTTTTTACAGCATACCCGGGAAGAAATGCAGCACACATTCTATGATTTTCTCTCGCTCCCAGGCCAGCATGGAAGAAGTTTATTTTTACACATGTATTATATACTTCCAATAGCCCGATGGTGTAGTTGATAGGGCCGCTGCTTCCTGAGCGGGAGGTCGTGGTTCGAATCCCACCACGTACCAATGTGTTTTTCGGTTTTCGAATTTCATATGTACGTTTATTCGATGCTTTTTCCGTGCTTCGGAAGGCACGTTAAGCCGTTGGTCCCGGTTAATATCGTTTAATACCGTAGATATTAGTCGTTAAGCCATATCAGAGGCCAGTGCTAAGCATTGGCGGCTTGAAAACTCTGACCTAATCTAGGATTGGGTCTGGTTTCCCTTCTAGGTTGCGGAGGTCAGATGGCAGTCGCTCTGTATAAAAACGAGTACCCTCGTTCAATCCCCTAGATTAGGAAGCCGTCCCCGTGAGATACGGGATAAGGCTAGGGAGATGATGTATTATATACTTCAAATATATAGGTATTTCTTTGCATTACCTATGTTTGTTGTGCTTTGAAATCCTTTATCTTACCAAATAACGATTCATCTGTATCCATCTAAAACGTACTCCAATAGGTTGCTTACCTGGAAAAAAAGAAAAAAAAATGTTTAGTTTCAGCACATAAAGAAGAAAAAGATACAAATTACTAAAGACCACGTCAATAGTTTTGGTGATAGCATGAAATGCGTCAATAAAGGAAGACAAATACTTGTATGCTATTTTTCACCAGGTTCTAAAAGCTAGTTTCATATACAAACAATGATAAAACTGTCGGTGGTATTCCATGCTGGACTGGGAGCGAAAGAAAAACAAAGAATGTGTCAGCTGCATTTCCTACCGGGCATACTGTAAAAACCAGCCTAAGGGATCCGAGGGTTTCAGTATATTGTAATTTAGGCGATGGGCCGACAACCTGTCACTACAGCAATGTACCTACAAATCTATTTTAAATAACTCTCATAACTTTTTTCGAAACGACCTTTGCTTAGGTCGTTTGCGCTCTGCCTACCCCATTAGGGATAAATACGTGATTATATGTATGTATGTAAAACTGACGACACCTCTGACAGGGGTAATTATGTAAGTGCTCTGACTCAGAACAACTGTGTTCTGTGTTGCGATTCACTTTCATAACTTGTTTGATGTACAGTCAAAAGAAAAACATGTCCATAAGCCTAACGTACAAAATCACAGTCATTTCCTAGGTGCTTTTATTTTCAAACGAGGCACGTTATAGTTTAGGCAGAAGAGATTTCTTAGGCGAAAATAGTACAGTTTACTTGAGGGTGTGCGTTTAGAACGGCGCCGCCCTTAACTGTGTAACTACAAACTCACGCACACTTAGGCAACGTGCGTGAAGGTACATTTAAACACAGAAGTATAGTATAAACATTCTTCTGTGCTGGCCTGGGAAAAAAAGATAAACATAGAATGTGCCACGTGCATTTCCTACCGGGCTTGCTGTAAAAACCAGCTAAGGGATCCGAGAGTTTCAGTATATTGTAATTTAGGCGATGGACCGACAACCTGTCACTACAGCAATGTACCTACAAATCTATCTTAAATAACCCTCAGTTTTTTTCCAACTCTGCCTACTCTATTAGGGATAAAGACATGATTATATGTATGTATGTAGTTGTAGGTACATTTAAACACAGAAGTATGGCTAAACTGCAGTCGTGATAAAAAACATCTGTAACCATATTATTTGCTTGACGAACCCTACAATACGTACAGTACAAGTACGCTTTCAAATCCTCCAACAGGCAAATGCACAAGTTGAAATAGGATTTTCCTGTGACGTCACACCTATCTCCCTCCTGTCTTCCCCATCACATGTCAATTTTAAACACGCATGCCGAGTTATCTATCGACATCGACAAAGGCTGTGCATTTTTGTAATTAAAGAAAGCCGGCTATTAGTTAAACTTGTAAAAAGGGCCCAGCTGTAAAAGTTCCTACCTATGTCTCATAATGCGTCTCACAGAGTTAGGGACTTATGCAACTTATGGCCCTTGGTAAAAAAATAAACAACTTGTTTTGATAATATGGGTGGGTTCGCATGCGACGTGACGATTAGACGTGAGAGAAAAACATAGAATGTGCCAGCTGCTTTTCCTCCAGGGCATGCTATAAAAACCAGCTAAGGGATCCGAGGGTTTCAGTATATTGTAATTAAGGCGATGGGCCGACAACCTGTCACTACAGCAATGTACCTACAAATCTATCTTAAATAACCTTCAAAACTTTGTCAGACGTGGCGGAACGACCTTTATTTAAGTAGTTTACGCTCGGCCTACCCCATTAGGGATAAAGGTGCGGTTAAATGTATGTATGTATTTATTACCTAGTTGTAATATTGAATGGAAGCTGTGCAAGTATTCCGTCCGCTCGAGTTCAGTCTGCAAACAATGAGTATTACGATTGCTTTCAGATACGAGCTTCCAGCAATTTTCCAACAATTCCAGATTGATATTTGCTTTTACTGGAATACTGGATTATAGTTAGTTATTTCATTAGTTATTTTTTTTGGTAATACAATGAGAAATTTACTGCTTCCGTGGTGTAGTGATCTGAGCTATGGGCTTCTGATTCAAAGGTCTTTTGTTCGATTTCCAAGTGGAACACAAAGTTGTTATTTATCACTTTGTGTTATTTTCCCCAGTTTAGTTAGGCCGAATCATCTTGAAATTCCGTTTTTATCGTGAATATTTCTCCTAGTTGTTATATTAAAATAGCTGTCCAAGTATTCCGTCCGCTTGAGTTCAGTCTGCAAACTATGAGCATTAAAGCAAACGATTGCTTTCAGATCTAATTTCTAGCAATTTTTCATTTTATTGTAATAAAACGAGAATCGCATTGTCTTCGTAGTCTGAGCCATAAGCTGTTGATCCGAAGGTCGTGGTTTCAATTCGCACTGAAAGACACTAAGTACGTATGCATGTATGCGACATCACATAGGTCACTTTCCACCAGGTGAGATGGCGGACAAATGCTCGCCTATATATATTTAATAAAAAAAAAAAAAGTTGTGGAAATCAGTTCAGATGCGACACCTACGCCTACAAAGCTGTTGTGGCGTGACCAATGGTAATAGAATTGAAATTATTCTTATTCTTCTTAATGTCCCGCCAGATTTGGCTACTAGGCGTAAACAAGTGTTGTTTACAGCCATCAGTGATGTGGGAGAGAGCATTGGGATCAATATTTACAAGCTCAGTTTGTGAGTAAACGACCTTTGTGGTGGTTGGTTGGTGGCGGAATGAAATTTGTTTTAGGTCGTTTACGCTCTGCCTATCCCATTTGGAATAAAGGCGTGATTATATGTATGTATGTATGCGACATGACGACTCATTTCGCGTTGTATCCAGGGTCTAATAAGTAAGTTGTGGAAATCAGTTTAGATGTAACATCTACGCCTACAAAGCTGTTGTGGCGTGACTAATAGTAACAGAATGTCCCGCCAGATTTGGCGACTGGGCGTAAACAAGTGTTGTTTACAGCCATCAGTGATGAGGGAGAGAGCATTTTGATCAATATTTACAAGCTCAGTTTGTGAGTAAACGTGTTAATCAGTAAGGTGCAGCTTTACTTTGCTTACTGCCTCCGTGGTCTAGTGGCCAGAGCCATGGGCTTACGATCCGGAAGTCCTGGGTTCGATTCCTAAGAGGGGAATACAAAGTCGATATTGGTCAATTTATCACTTCGTGAGGTTTTCCCCAGTTTGGTTGGGACATACATACATACATACATAAAATCACGCCTTTATCCCTTACGGGGTCGGCAGAGCGTAAAACGCCTCCTAAAAGGCGCTTTCGCCACGTCTGACATAAATTGAGGGCAATTTTAGATTGTAATGTGTATTGCTGTAGTGACAGGTTGTCAGCCCATCGCCTAAATTAAAATACACTGTAACCCTCGAATCCCTTTTGCTGTCTTTTACAGCATGCCCGGGAGGAAGGGCAACTGGAACATACTATGTTTTTCTTTCTCTCCCAGTCCAGTATGGAAGAAGAAGTTGGTTGGGACATAGCAGGCTGAATCACCTGATTGGCCGAAAAGAAAAAGGAGTTCGTGCTTCGGAGGGCACGTTAAGCCGTCGCTCCCGATCGCTATATTTGATAGTGGTCGTTACTTCTTCTTCTTTGCGTGTCGCGGCGAATCAAATTTTCTCAGCCCAAAAAGTTGCAACACAAATAGCATGTGACAGGGCCGTTACTTAAACCATGTCAGAGGCGTAATAACTGTGCTATTAGGCGCTTTCTGACACCAGGGTTCTTCGGGTCACCGTTCGACTCGAGAATCCACTCGCTAAGAAGAAGAAGACTGCAGCTTTGCCATACTTGTGTGTGTAAATGTCCCTCCGCATTGTCTTGTGTATGTGACCGCATGGAAGGCTTAACTGCAGTCGTGGGATATAACAACTGTAGCTAGAACTACTTTTACACCTATAACTTCAAATTGCGCGAAAGATGTCGCTGTTCCACTGGACCTAATCAATACGTAAGTGTCCTTTTACGAGTCCCTAACGTCCTAACTCCCAGTTGAGACGACGACGATCAGTAAAATACAAAATTGCTAGCAAGTACGTTCCAACTGAAGTACATACTTGGGAAAAAGTCGTTTCGGAAAGAGGCAGACTCCTCAAAATAAATAAATTAAAGTTTTTTCGGCTAGATAAACATCACATCAAAGAAATTCTTATCTAGCTTTTCATATCACTTCAAATTGTGCGATAGATGTCGCTGTGTCACTGGACTTAATCAATATGTAAGTGTCCTTTTACGAGTCCCTAACGTCCTAACTCCCGTAACTCAGTTGAGACGACAGCGGTTAGTAAAATACAGAATTGCTAGGAAATAAGTTCCGCTGAAGTACATACTTGTTAAAAAGTCGTTTCGGAAAAAGGCAGACTCCTCAAAATAAATAAATTAAAGTTTTTTCGGCTAGATAAACATCACATCAAAGAAATTCTTATCTAGCTTTTCATATCACTTCAAATTGTGCGATAGATGTCGCTGTTCCACTGGACCTAATCAATACGTTAGTGTCCCTATGAGTCCCTAACCTCTTAACTCCCAGTTGAGACGACGACGGTCAGTAAAATACGGAATTGCTAGTAAATAAGTTCCGCTGAAGTACCAACATTGAAAAAAAAAAAAAAAAAGGAAGGAGGCTGAGTCCACAAAATAAATATATTGAAGGTTTTTCGGCTAGATAAACATCACATCGAATAAATTCTTATCTAGCTTTTCATATCACTTCAAATTGTGCGATAGATGTCGCTGTTTCACTGGGTCTAATCAATACGTAAGTGTCCTTTTACGAGTCCCTAGCGTCTAAAACTCCCGTAACTCAGTTGAGACGACAACCGTTAGTAAAATACGAAATTGCTAGCAAATGAGTTCCGCTGAAGTATCTACCAAGTTTGGAAAAATAACTTTCGGAAGGATAAAGAGTCTACAAAAAAACCTAAAGCTTTTAAGGAAGACTTTTTTCTCAGTATCTCACTGGTTACTTTTGCTGAACTATTAGCGATAGAAAAACATAGAATGTGCCAGCTGCGTCTCCTCCCGCTTCCCGGGCATGCTGTAAAAACCAGGTAACAGTGCTTGTAATTTAGGCGGTGTGCTGACTATTACCAGTAACTATATCGATGGAGAAATTGCCTTTTGTTAGGCTTTTCATCTCTGTAAGGGATCAGTGACTCTATCAATGTATAAATATCACATCGAAGAAATTCTTATCAAGTCTATAGGTCTCATATTCACGTAACAAAACGCATTATGACTACGATCAGTAGTGATGACTATTTGATTGCGTTTACATCAATCGCAAGATTGTGAAGATGGTAGCCGCGACTTTCTTCAATTCTGTGATCCCTGACCTACCAGGGAAAGTGTAGGATTGAGTCTTCTCACACATTATGGGCTCCTACTACCTACTTTGCAAACAGGAAATTTATCTTGCATACCCTATAATCACGCCTTCATCCCTAAAGGGGTAGGCAGAACGTCAACGACACAAAGGTCGTTCCGCCACGTCTGACAACTTTTAAGAGTTATTTCAGATAACACTGTATAATGCTTGAAGTGAAGTGACAGGTTGTCAGACCCAGCCCTTCGCCCATATAAAACACAGCGAAACCCTCGAATCGACTGGTTTTTACAACGGAAAGGCAGCTGGCATATTCTATGTTTTTCTATCACTTCCACTCCAGCTTGGAGGACAAGTTAGTTAATTTTCATACAAATTATGTTGTCCCAGCATGAATGCTCAAGAAAATTATGTTGCCTTTGCAGCATGTATGTTCAAGACTTTCTGCTGATATGGAGTTATAGAAAGCTGGTATATTTAAACTTACATACACACATACAGTCACGCTTTTATCCCTCATGGGGTAGGCAGAGCGTAAACAACCTAAACAAAGGTCGTTCCGTCACGTCTGACAAAGTTTTGAGGGTTATTTAAGATAGATTTTTAGGTATATTGCTGTAGTGACAGGTTGACAGCACATCGCCTAAATTTCAATATACTGAAACCATCGGATCCTTTAGCTGATTTTTATAGCATGCCCGGGAGGAAATGCAGCTGGCACATTCTATGTTTTTTCTCTTGCTCCCAATCCACAAGGCAATAAATGCTCGTATGCTGCTGATATGGAGTTATAGAAAGCTGGTAAATTCAATTTTTACACAAATTATTCTACACTAGTACTTTGCGCGGGAGAAATCTAATAAAAGAGTGATTTGTTTGTTTGGTAGTTGCGGTTAACTGTTGCTTCCGGTAAATGTATCATTTTTTTGACCGCCGTTTTACCTTCCTTGTTAATTAGGTAAATATTTTACCGCGGTAAAAATTGTATACCAGGATCGATAGGTGTGCCAAGTTTCATCCCGATCCGTCCAGTGGTTGAAGCGTGATAGAGTAACAAACATAGGTACATAAATCTTTCTCATAGTAGGAAAGAATAGAAGAAGTTTATAGTAAATAACCGGTCACATGAAAACTAAAACTTAAAATTTGTTAGACGATAAAAGAAAAATAATAAAAAAGTTGGTACAATTTAAAAATCCGGGAACCGTTTAAAGAAAATCTAGGCCAGATCTTTTATTATTTCACTAGCGAACAAAAATAAGCTTTGCGAATGTCTCCGTGGTCTAGTGGTCAGAGCCATGGGCTCAGGTACTGAGTTTGATTCACAGGGGGGAACACAAAATTGATATATGTATGTCAATTTATTACTATGAGATACTTCCATGCTGGTCTGGGAGCGAAAGAAAAACATAGAATGTGCCAGCTGCATTTCCTCCCGGGCGTGCTGTAAGATCCAGCTAAGGGATCCGAGGGTTACAGTGAATTGTAATTTAGGCGATGGGCTGACAACCTGTCACTACAGCAATATACCTAGAATTCTATCTTAAATAACCCTCAAAACTTTGTCAGACGTGGCGGAACGACCTTTGTTTAGGTCGTTTACGCTCTGCCTACCCCATAAGGGATAAAGGCGTGATTATATGTATGTATGTAGGTATGAGATTTTCACCAGTTTGGTTAGGACAATGCAGGCTGAATCACCTGATTGTCTGGAAGAAAACAGATTCCATGCTTCGGAGGGCATGTTAAGCTGTCGTCGGTCCCGGTCGCTGTCTTTGAAAGTAGCCGTTACACAAAACCATGTCAGAGGCCTATTAGCTGCGCTGTCACTACAGCAATATACCTACAAATCTATCTTAAATAACCTTCAAAACTTTGTCAGACGTGGCGGAACAACCTTTGTTTGGGTAGTTTACGCTCTGCCTACCCCATCAGGGATAAAGGCGTGATTATATGTATGTATTAAAAGGGGCTCAGAAGTCTGCTACCTGTTTCCTGGATAACCCTTGGGCTGCCAATACGACACCCGTTGAAAGACATGGGGTAGCCCAAGCCCGTTAGGGATAAAGGCGTGATTATAAGTATGTATTAAAGGTTGCCTGGCAGAAATTGCTACCCTAGCAATAAGGCCGCCTTATTGTACGCTGTTTTTTTTGTAATGTTTGTTCCTGTACAATGTGTTGTTTATGTGCAATAAAGAATATTTGTATTGTATGTATTAGGCGGTTTGAAAACACTGACACCAGGGTCAATCGGGTGATCGACTCGACACCCACACGATAGCAGTGCAGCTTTGTGAAAAGCTCGTTATAGAATGAAAAATAAAAAAAACTTGGCTGTATGATTGCACAGAGCTACTTCTTGTTAACAATAGCTCGAGATTCTTTATATTTCTGAAGAAAAACTGACTTGGAAAGTCTGAGCTTTTAAAACTGCAAATACTTGTTTTCTTTTTGTTAGACAACAAGAGATTCAAACGCTAAAATTTAAAATGGTAACATTGCATATTTTTGCTACAAAGTATTACCCTTATATCCACTACATAGTATAAAACAAAGTAGCTTTCTGTCCCTATATCCCTGTATGCTTAGATTTATAAAACTACGCAACAGATTTTGATGCGGTTTCTTTTAATGGATAGAGTGATTCAAGAGGAAGGTTTATATGTATAATACATGCATAATAAAGTAGAAAAACACTGATGATTTCCGTGCGAAGCCGGGGCGGGTCGTTAGTTATATATAAAGTCACGCCTTTATCCGTTGCGGGGTAGATGCTAAATACCACAGAATATACAGGTTTATAGTGTTCTAATTGGCTCGTTTTGTTAATACCATCCCATCATCGTTGAGGCAAAGCTATTTAAGAGTTTCAAGGCGCTTTACGCAGTACAAGAAAGGATGTTTTATCTCGTGCAGTTGAGGTCAGGTCTATCGACCCGATGAACCCTGGTGTCAGAGTTCTTAAACCGCCTAGTAGCACAACTATCAGGCCTCTGACATGGTTTTTATGTAACGACCACTATCAAAGACAGCGACCGGGACCGACGGCTTAACGTGCCCTCCGAAGCACGAAATCTTTATCTTTTCGGACAATCAGGTGATTCAGCCTGCAATGTCCTAACCAAACTGGGGAAAATTCACAAAGTGATAAATTCTCAAATATCAACTTTGTGTTTCACCCCTGGGAATCGAACCCAGGACCTCCGGATCAGGAGTCCATGGCACTAGCCACTAGACCACGGAGGCAGTTAGTGTAGTTAGTAGTGGCAGGCAGCCATACTTGTGGTGCAGATGCGTGCCGTTGCATGCTAGGTTTACTAAGCTGAGCGCACTGCAACCGCACACATAGGCTCGTATTTATAAAGCAATCTCAAGATTGAGAGTAATATTAAGTATGGATTTGAAATGTGCCTTTGTACTGAAATTACATTTCTGATACGGACTCAAACTTACAAACATAAGTCTAGCTCAATCGCAGTAGTGAGATAATTACATCTGTACCACAAGATAATCCATCTTTTTCCTCCAACCACTTTGTCAACTGAGTTCCGCGACTATTTGAAAATGATTCATCTGTTAAACCAAGTAATTGAATCATTCTCAATCGAGTGCACTTCTCGTTCACTCTATTCGAACGAGCGATGAAAAGTTGCTCTCAAAGACTCAAGCAGGTACAGCACGGGGTTGATAATACTGCACATCGCTTAAGTCATTAAGACATGTCAGAGAACAGACCATTTGGTGACTTGAAAACTTTGAGCTAAGCCTATAACCTGGCAATAGCATAATCTAGGATTGGGTCTGGTTTTCATTTCGTGTTGTAAAGGTCAGATGTCAGTTTCGATCGCCTATATTAGACGCGAAATACGGAAGGAAAAGGCTAGACTAGACAGATGATGGTTAAATTCAGTAGTCCTATAACCTATAATCTTCATCTTCTTCTATAACTACCTATACCTATAATTACTGCTTAAGTACAAATTACAAGCCATGTAGTCACAGATTACTTATGAGCGCGCCGTGAGCTGTAGTAGAGCGATATCTGCATCCCACTTGTACAAAAACTAGGCAACGTCACTATCTCATTTTGAGGGTTAATGTACAATATGTATAGCCTTTTACTGTAGCTAGTTTTTTGCACATAATTATTCAGCTTCACAGCGAAGTTTCTAGTTTTTATAATTCCCTGGTACTCGCCTTTTTTAGCTGATTTTTAATTTTAGTTTATTTAAACCGTCTTAGAGATGAAGAAGCATCTTTTCTGTTCTCGCGATTAAATACATCCTACTACAGTAATTTTAACACAATACTTCGTTTCTTGATACGAAATTGGTATGAATTTTGTTTTATTTTTAAATACGCCACACTTGCTTGGCTAAACTTCAAGAGTTCAAGAAATAAATAATCAGACCTTTATCCCTAATGGGGTAGGCAGAGCGTTAACTACCTAATCAAAGGTCGTTCCACCACGTCTGAAAAAGTTTTAAGGGTTATTTAAGATAGTTTTGTAGGTTGTTTGCAATGAAAAAATAATGCAGACGTATGAAAGAACGTAAGTAGTATTCTGCTGAACCTCATTGAGGCCATACCCAAAAATATTGGTTGATTGACACTTTCGTAAAACTTGACGTTTAGCCAAGTCGGGCAACCTATTTCTAATCTTACGATTTTTTTACCAATTTAGTATCAAGAAACCAGTTGTATTGTGTTAATTTCACAGTAGACTAAGATATATTTTATCGCGACCACAAGACTCGGGAATTTTACCTTCTATAGGAGGAGGCTCAAGTGGATACATACAATCACGCCTTTATCCCTAATGGGATAGGCAGAGTGAAAACGACCTAAAAGAAGGTCGTTCCGCCACGTCTGACAAAATTTTGACAGATTGCCCTCCCATCGCCTATATTGCAATATACTGAAACCTTCGTATCCCTTAGCTGTTTTTTTTACAGCTGGCACATTCTGTTTTTATTTCGCCAGCAGCAGATTTTAGTAGATCCATGACAGCTTAACCATAGTGGCACTGAGCACGCAATGTTTGCGTTTCCCTATCCGCACAATATCTAGTCCATGACAGTTATAATTGTGACTGTTGCGCAAGCGCTGCAGCGCTGCAACTCTTTATGTAACTTGTAACGTAACGTGCAAAGCAAATAAAAAATTAAAACTTTGTGTCTTTCAGTGCGAATGTAAACCACGACGGATACGGATAAACAGCTTATGGCTCAGACCACGAAGACAATACGATTCTCGTTTTATTATTATAAATTAACATACATACATACTATCACGCCTGTATCCCTAATGGGATACGCAGAGCGTCAACGATCCAAACAAAGGTCGTTCCGCCACGTCTGACAAGTTTTGAGGGTTAAGATAGAACTGTATATTGCTGTAGTGACAAGTTGTCAGCCCATCGCCTAAATTACAATATACCCTCGAATCCCTTAGCTGGTTTTTACAGCATGCCCGGGAGGAGATGCAGCTGGCACATTCTACGTTATTCTATCGCTCCCAGTCCAGCACGGAAGCTTATAAATTAAACAATAGGGAACGAACATATTTTCAGTATCTGAATATATGTTATATGCATATCTTATTTTCTAAAAATATCTTAAATTATGAAAAAAACAGTGAAAACAGAAACAAAATTATTCAAAAAATCACCGAGATATACCATTATAAAGATAGACAGATAGAGAGATCTCTCTACGATTTATATGGAATTAGAATAACGCTCCTGTCTTATGACGTCACATGGCAGTTCAGACCTCTATTTTTAACTTTTTAATAGTTTAAAAAAAGTCATACACACAATAACAAACCATAATCCAGTATTCCAGTAAAATACCATTATAAAGATAGACAGATAGAGAGATCTCTCTACGATTTATATGGAATTAGAATAACGCTCCTGTCTTATGACGTCACATGGCAGTTCAGACCTCTATTTTTAACTTTTTAATAGTTTAAAAAAAGTCATACACACAATAATAAACCATAATCCAGTATTCCAGTAAAAGGAAATATCAATCTGGAATTGTTGGACAATTGCTGGAAATTATATCTGAAAGCAATAGTTTGCTTTAATGCTCATAGTTTGCAGACTGATTTCAAGCGGACGGAATACTTGGACAATTTTGCACCTAAACGGAAAATCTGCACATTTTGCGATCTGCACATTTTGCGATCTGCACATTTTGCGACTTGTACATTTAGAGACCTGCACATTTTGAGACCTGCACATTTTGAGACCTGCACATTTTGCGAAATAAACATTTTGCGGAGTCTGCACATTTTGCGACTTGCACATTATGCTATGCAAGGAGCTATTTCAATATAACAACCAGTGAAAATATCTACGATAAAAACGGAATTTTAAGATGATTCAGCCTGCATTGTCTTAACTAAACTGGGGAAAAATTCACAGTGATAAATTGATAAATAACAACTTTGGGGAACACCCCTTGGAAATCGATCCAACGACCTACGAATCAGAAGCCCAAAGCTCAGAATCATCATAATCATCATTTCAGCCTACATCTACCCACTGCTGAGTATAGGCCTCTTCTTTTGATCGACATCTACACCGGTCCTGTGCCTCCTGCACCCACAAAGCTCAGATTACTACAGTACAATTTCTGATTGTATTATTATAAAATGAAACTATTGAAATAAAAAACCATAATCCAGTATTCCAGTAAAAGCAAATATCAATCTGAAATTGTTGGGAAATTGCTGGAAGCTCTATCTGAACGCAATCCTAATGCTCATTGTTTGCAGACTGAACTCGAGCGGACGGAATACTTGCACAGCTTCCATTTCAATACCGGGTGTAAGGGACAACATCCCGCAAACTGATCTAATTAAAAAACGTTTCTTGGAACAAATAATTACTGTCTGATCTTTAGTTTCCTTCACTTTTATCCTGTGCTGTAGATACTGTTGCTGTCATTTCCTTCGACTAGTTCTGATTGTAGTTTGCATTATCCTATCTTCCATTAGTTTATGTATTAGTTTATTATATATTATGTATTAATTTATTTTACAAATATCTATGTAGTAGCTTGTACTTAATTTATGTATTATATGTTATGTAATGTATTTAGGATACCTATTTGACTAGGTTTGCACTATCCCGCTTACCGCTACACTTTTTTCTTTCACCCAAAGGTTGCCTGGAAGAAATTGCTACCTTAGCAATAAGGCCGCCTATGTTGTACTTGTTTTTTGTTATCTTTTGTGTTGTATGTTGTATTATTAAGTGCAATAAAGTATTTTTATGTTATGTTATGTTATGATCAACGGTACTAAACATATTCCACCAAGAAATTCTTCCTAGAACTGACTGAACAACAACCCCTGTTGTTCAGTCAACGGTACTGAACATCTTCCACAAAGAAATTCATTCAGGAAGTGATAATAAAAAATGACCACCTCAATTAGACAATTTGCATGGAAAAGCCATTTTTTTATTCGCCGATTTTTAAGTCGCCCATAGCTCAGATCACTACACCACGGAAGCAGTACAATTTCTCATTATATTACTAAAAATGAAACTATTAAAATAACAAACCATAATCCAGTATTCCAGTAAAAGCAAATATCTTTTGGAAAATTGCTGGAAGCTCTATCTGAGAGCAATCGTAATGCATAGTTTGCAGACTGAACTCGAGCGCAAGAAATACTTGCTCAACTATTTCAATATAACAACTAGGGAAAAAATCTACGATAAAAACGGAATTAAAAGATGCTAGAAAGGAAAATAAGCATTCGACGACATACATACGCATAATCATGCCTTTTGAAAGAAAAAGCAGGGCGACGCCGAATAATTAATTATATTTAATTTGGGCTAGTAAAACAACTATTTAGTTTCGATGATTATGTCGTAGAGACCGTGTCAAACTTTATTTTTCATAGTATAGACCAAAAGAGTAAAGAGGTTCCTTCAATCTTTAACACCTTTATCCCTAATAGGGTAGGCAACCTAAGCAAAGGTCGTTCCGTCTGTCAAAGTTTTTATAAGGGTTATTTAAGATAGATTTATAGGTATATTTGTGTAGTGATAGGTTTTCAGCCCATCGCCTAAATTACAATATACTGAAACCCTTGGGGATCCCTTTGCTGGTTTTTACAGTATGCCCGGGAGGAAATGCAGCTGGCACATTCTATGTTTTTCTCTCGGTCCCAGGCCAGCATGGAAGTATTACAATCGACAACAATGTTTGATTAACTAAGAAGCGATCCAGCTCATTCCCATGAGAAACCTCATTTAGCATAATGTATGTGACCTTGTAGTAATTTCAGGCCATCAATCATCATACATTTTTAAAAGTAACATACATATAGTCACGCCTGTATCCATTACTGGTTAGGTAGACCATTAATAACTTCGTAAACTGTAATATTCGCCACATCTGACAAGTTTTGAGGCTCATTTTTAAAAAGAACGAACCTTTTATATTCATACCGATGCGTTGTCATTTTTAGTCCTTAGCATAAATAAATAACATTAGACTGAAACATTTGTATTCCTCTACCGATTTCAACAGGAAGCCCGGGAGGAGAAGAAGCTGGTTCTGTGTTGTTTTATTATCGCTCCCTAACTAAAGGTGCTTACATATATGCCAATGGCATGCCGGCAAGAGCCGCAGCTACGAGCTGTCCAAGCGCTAACTCCAAGGTAGGTTGTGGCACTGTGTGTAGGGCTAGGCAACTTAACATTTATAGAACAAATAAAATTCGACAATATATTCGCCAAGTTTATTACCAAAGTACCAGGGTGACATAACGCTCAAGAAGGACAACCTCCCTTTTGTAATAAGGTTGTTGATCTACCCTTCAATGAATATAGGCGTGATTAAATAAAATTCATCAATTTATTCCTCTTAAAGTACCAGGATGACATAACGCTCAAGAAGATGTAATCTAAATTCAAACGGCGAGTCACCGCGCCCCGCGCCCACGAGGACACGAACTTGACCGCCGGCTGACTCACACACCGGTTTGTGAATCGATTACGATAACGCATATTGGATAAGATTCTAAAGATGTTTTGAGGTGTGGCGACTGGCAACCTCTCCGCTTTGTTTAAACATCGATATGCATATGTTACTATCATATTTTTATCATCTTTTGAGCAAGAAACATCTAGTGATTTTGGTACCTAGTCCAATCCAATTTATATTTGGAAACTAATTAGGTTGATAATATGGAAAAAAGGTAACACCAAAAACGGGTAACGCAAAAAGGAAAAAGCGTTAATGCTCGATAATGCAATTTTTGGCTGCACATGGATTCATTTAAGATAAATAAACACGAGTACATCGTAATAAAAACGTGAATAATATATAATCCTATAATTATCAAGCTAGGACATCCGTCTAGTCTGTACAAAAGCTTTAGCAAAAACTACTTGAGTTTAAATACTTAGTTAATAGGAGCTTTTTGCGTCCGATGTCGTCAATTACATTAACACAAAAAGTCGTCCATGTATACAATTGCTTTTGCTAAGGTTAATAATATGTTCTTTTTTTGTCTTGACATGACGCGATTTGCTGGTTAATATAGAGATGGGGCCCCTTTTACACGTGGACGATTTCGTTCAGCAGCCATTCTGTCTGGCGTATGATATATAAAAGTTAAACACGCCTCTTGGAGATGGTAAATGTAGTTATTTCGTCACGTTGATAATAAAATTAGAGAGTAGCACAGCTAGCGCTTTCACACTTGTCATAATATTCATACATTTCATGACCTTAGAGATATAATTTGGTGGAGTTTATTTGGCATGTTCACACCTTGTGGTAAATATAGCATTAGCACAAACAGAGTTTCGAGATAAGTAAGAAAATTTAATTAGAACTACCCTAGCCTATGTTCAACAGGCCAGTAAAATGAAACATACGTTCTTCAATTTTTGTAACAACCAATATATAATAAAACCGTAAAGATCAAACATATTATTTCTAGTACGATCGTCACAAATCTGAACAAATTTGGATCCTCCAAGCCAGGAAATCCAACACAGTACACGACTCACATTAATAAAAAATGGCGGTATAAAATAATCACCTGTTATAAAACAGCACGACTTGTAACGTGTACGTAATTATTTCCTTTTGTGAAACATTGCTGTGATGATATTAATACATTTTACAGTATAATTGTGTTGCTTCCGTTTCCTCATATAAAGGTACCAAAGTAGTGTAGGTCTTTCCTGTGGCTTAATAAGATCGGGCGATACGATGATCCGAACCTAATCCGCCTCTAACATAGTTTGTGCAACGACCGGATATAATTTATTTTTAACAGTCGAACAGAACAACCAAGCATCAAGATTTTTAAACCGCCTCTGACATGGTTTGTCTCAAGATTCAAACCACTCAGTATAAGTATAGTAGTTTCAGTACAAATTATTCAACACAAAACCAGCTGTACAAAATTGGTTTGAATGTTACTGAGCTCCGAGTTAACTTTTTTAGTAATAGTTAATTAGTTTCAATTAACTTTAACCAAGAGGAACTATAAATATAAATTACTAACAGTGTGCGTTGAAAATAATAAATAACATTAATGTAGCTAAAGGTTCGTAGGAGTAACGTGTTAAGTGTTCAATTGATTTTATTGTTTCCGCGTAAAAATATCTACATGCAATACATACACACAAGTCACGCCTGTATCCTTTACAAAGGAGACATAACGTCATCGAGCTCATAAAAGGGCATTTTCGCCACGTTTCCTAGGTTTCAAAAAATAATGATCTGTGTATCGCAAAATATGTATCTCTTCCAAGCCAGCATGGCACGAATGATAACTCAAACCTACCTTACAACACGTCGTGGCAAATCTGCACATCATATCTGATCTTCACATCACCATTTATTAATTAAAACAACTGAAAATCCATTACGGGACATGGATCTCCAGGCTATAAAGCGGTGTCGTAAGATGTTAAATTCACAGGGAACGCTGTTAAGTTCCAGGCATAGGTACATCTTGAGCAATGATCCCACAAAGAACTACAGACTTTGAAAAGCAAAACATCAAGGTAATTTCATATACTACGAATTTCGTAAAATGTTCCAACAATATGAGGGTACATTTTTAGAGTCGGTAGTTTTCCTCCACTACGCCATCAATGCTCAAGATATTTAACAGGAACTATATTCAATTCCCTATAGCTTTTACGATACTCGCAAAAACATATAATCAAGTAATTTTTTTAGAGACGGTAGTTTTCCCGCACTACGCTATTCAATGCTCAAGATGTTTTCCAGGAACTATATCCAATTCCCTATAGCTTTTCCGACACACGCAAAAAGATATTGAATGATGCTATTTCGACACGACACCACACGGTTACAGCGCTTCATATGGGCACATAAAATTTTATCGCACTGAATTAGGTTACCAAGTTAGCGGGGTATCGCGTCGATGAAAATTTATAACTGGATTTAATGTCACTAAGAAACCTCGGTCACTTTGTTATGGTTCCTCATTTCAAAAACTGAAAATATTTTCACATATATTTTTTTCATTTAGAAATGAAGAGCAAACCCTCTTGACTCTAGACACTAGGTCAGGAATACCCGTGACAGAGTCGACGATGGAGCGAGCTCACCTAGAAGATGCCTGCTATGGCACTGGCAATCTTACGCACCGACAGAACACAGCAAGCTTATTGGCGCCGGACTCCGGTGTGAGGGTGGTTGCGAGCCAGGCGGCGCCTTGCGGAGCCTACCACCGCTTTTTGTTATACAAATATTTTATTAGAGGTAGACGATTTAGAGGTGTTTCAGTGTATTGCAATTTAGGAGCAAGGCTGACTGACAACCCATCAGTATTCAATATAGTAAATACAAAGTTTGTTGTTTCTAAAAACCTATTTGAACTAAAAGTGTGTGATTGATAAAGTACTAAAAAAGAAGCAATAAAGACGACTGGAATTATTCTGCCAAAGTTTACCTCCATCTCACAAATTATACGCAATATTGATACTGTAAAGCTACTCCGGTTTTGAAATATTAATTTCGATGCAAACTTTATTCATTAACAAGCTCTCATTACAACCTCGGCCTACTTTAAGTTTCAAGTTTATTCTTGTACAATTTTAACACAAAAATCATAGAATGTACCAGTTGCAATGTTCCTGGGCATACACTGTTAAAGTCTGTTTGATGTTTTGTAATTTAGTCGATGTGGTATAAACCTAAAATGACCTTGTGGAATAAATACAAAACAAGCATTTCCGTATAAAAAAAGTCCTAACAAAATTGCAACTCTTTAAACTTTTCAAAATCCGGTGGAACCCTTCAATCCTTTTAGCTAGCGGGTTTAAACGAAAGTAAATCTGGGGGTAGATTAAAAATTTGCATAATGTTATTATGCGGTAATCCGCAAAACGTCAGTCGGGCCCAGGTGGTCGAGAGGGGTGGACATGCTCGTAGCCATCTTTGAATTCACTTTGGTTGCTAAACAGTATTCGCGCGATTTAATGATTTTTTCCCGTGAGTTTAAGATTTTTGCAATCTGTCAATACAGCACACATTCCTACAAATCTATCTTAAATAACCCTCAAAACTTTGTCAGATATGGCGGAACGACCTTCGTTAAGGTAATTTACGATCGGCCTGCCCCATTAGGGATAAAAGCGTAATTTTTAACAGAGTTGCTACTTCTGGATAGCGTAGCATTCTATTGATAGAATAAGCTTTAGTGTTATCGTTACAAATAAACGCACAAATATTTCATCATTATGACAATAATAATAGATGAGGTCCCTCAGGTATTTCACAAAGTCTCTGACAGCACTCTTAGCAGATTATCACTTCGCAACTGACTTCCAAGTAATATCGAACTTGAAGAGCTTTCTAAAAGAAAAACTTTTGCAAACTTTAAATAGGTTCTGAGGAACCTTTCAAGTTGTGATTTCCCAACGAGTCTTCAAGTGACGGGTAAGTTATAGGCATTTTTATCACGTAGGTAGCTGTGCCGGTACTTAAAAATATCACACATGAAGTTTCATCGGGTCATACGTCGTTTCGAAAATCCATTCGATAAAATAATCACGAAAGCTGATCATCTGCCGAGATCTTGTATACAGAGCGTTGTAGATTCGGAGAATGGTGGAATCTGGTATACTGCCTAGCCAAATTGGGGAAAAACTTTTCATAAATTGATAATATTGTATGTACTAATAAATAACATTATACGTATTGTATGTACTAATATTATTTATATAATTATTTGGTTAGTATTTATACTTATGTATGTAAGGATATTTATATGTAGCTTATTATAGTCTTTGCGTACACTCTTGCCTGCTGTTATCTATATATTTTTTTCCTCTCTCACGGTAAGCTGGAAGACAACTCAAATATTTTGAGTTAAGCTCGCCTTTGTACATAATGTATCTAGATTAAGTTAATTTTAAGAATATCTGTGTGTACAATAAAGAATTAATTAAGAATTAATTAATATCAACTTAGTTTGAGAATCCAACCGGCGACCCGGACCGGAAACCCAAAGCTCAAACCACTAGACCACACAGGCAGTGAGAGAGATGGAAAAGTCATAGGCATTTTTATCACGTAGACAGTTCCCTAGATCTTCTGGGATAACTGGTGTGGATTGACACTCAATTAACTTGAACTGGAGTAGATGACTTGAGTGCGGATATAAAAAAAAAATATCTTTTTACCGCAATATATAGTTAGCGAACTACGGGAGAAAATAAAAACAAAATTATGGAAAATTCTACCACGCCTAATTTGTCTATTTATTCATTACAGGAAAATAGAAAAAAACATTGTAGCCGACAGATGGCGCCACATTAAGAAACAAAAGTTCTGAAACACGGTATTGAAGTTTTCTCAGTGATCTGCAGATATACAAGTTTCAAACTAGCCCGGTTAGACTTCAGTCCCCCTGGTCACAACACCGGTCGGGTGTAGGCGGGTAGCTACCATTTTTCCATTCATCATCACTAAGCCAATTGGCTTCAATAATTAACACCTCTCATATCCTCTCCTCTCTAATTGATGAGCTTTATCCTTATATCAAGTTTAAAACCTACCAATCAGAAATGACAAAATACATTTTATTACCACAAAAAAAATGTTGCAATATTGATTTTGAGATATCGATTTCAGTAATCAACCTATAAGTTGTGCAAACCAAAGGTGATTATATAATCGAAAGATCGGTCCTATGTAGTTCGGACGGAGGCAACGTGGAGGCAACTCTCACGGTGCATCCTTAAAAGGAAGGTGCAACCAGACCTTGCTGCATCTGTCACTGCCACAGACTATGAAATACATCAACTTTGCAATGTCTTTTTCCCTGATAACATTGCTACCAAGCCGACAGAACAACGAATAGCAGGCCGAACTCGAATAAATGGTTAAAGTTGACACAATGTTTACATGAGCTTTGCTAAAACAAATACATTTCGAACGCTACCGAGACCGAATCGCCGAATAGCAATAAGTATCTTGCCCAGCCTACTGCTAATGTGGGATTGCTTTTGCTCGCGTATTACAAATTCCATGTTGCAAACCAACATACATACATATAATCACGCCTTTATCCCTAATGGGGTAGGCAGAGCGTAAACGACCTAAACAAAGGTCATTCCGCCACGTCTGACAAAGATTTGAGGGTTATTTAAATTCAATTTGTAGGTATATTGCTGTAGTGACAGGTTGTCAGTCCATCGCCTAAATTGCAATATACTGAACCCTCGTATCCCTTAGCTCATTTTTACAGCATGCCCGGGAGGAAATGCAGCTGGCACATTCTATGATTTTCTGTCGCTTCCAGTCCAGCATGGAATAAAACAACAAACAAAAGAGATCAAAAACTAGTCGCCTTTTATTCTATACCATGCGGCGTCCAAAGCTTTCACAGTCTGTGTAAAACCTGCAACCTTATAACATTATTCGCCACACGCAAAGTCCGCTCTTGTGTACAAACCAAGGAGATAAAGAAACTTTTTCGATAAAATGTAGAGGGTTTTTCTTCCCGATGTCTAGTTCAAGACACGTCCTGCTGAACAGAATTTCCTTTTAGAGGACTAAGGGCGGAAATTCGGTCTGGATAGAAGCTAGAAGAGGGTAAAGAAGTTTTCTATTTACTTAAGCATTAGCTCTGATTTTCCTTCGAATCTTTCTTAAGAACTGTATGTTTTTAGTGCCTTATTGTGACATGCCAGGTTGCTATGCACGCAAATCGCTTAAATTACATTTTATGTTTCATGACTGTGACCTATTTGAAATGTAATAACTAAGTCACATGATTCTTTATAAGAACGAAATCAATTTAATAATCAAGCTACTATTAGAGTGTCATAATATCATAATTATTTCCATTTCTTCCATGCTGGACTGGGAGCGAGAGAAAAACATAGAATGTGCCAGCTGCGTTTCCTCCCGGGCATGCTGTAAAATCACCTAAGGGATCCGAGGGTTTCAGTATATTGTAATTTAGGCGATGGGCTGACAACCTGTCACTACAGCAATATATCTACATATCTATCACAAAGAACCCTCAAAACTTTGTCAGACGTGGCGGAATGACCTATGTTTAGGTCGTTTACGCTTTGCCTACCCCATTAGGGATAAATACGTGATTATATATATTATAGTGTCTTATCATAAGCAATAAAATATGACTCAAAATTATCTCCGGTCATTGCCCATCCCAAAACCAATGCGATTTTTTTGCACACAAACAATGCGCATTCGGTATCCCGTTACTGATGAATTTTCATTGGAATATTGCGCAGTTTTTTGGTAGTTTTAAATTCTCCGCACCAATATGGGCCGAACACGAGTTTAACTGGAAATGTATGCGACGTAATAAAACTTCTGCCATATGCCAGCAGTTTGTCTGAGAGTTTCAGACAAACTGCTGGCATATGACAGAAGTTTTATTTATTGAATCCAAAATATAATAATGAATCATTTATTACGAATACGATTTTTATTTCTTTAGTTATCAATATAAAATGTAGAGTACAATCAATTTAAACAAGTTTGCAAACTTATTGAAAACGGATTACAGATTACGTAGCGTTTCCAATTATGTACTTAATTAAATGATTACACAGGAAAACTTGAAGTCTATCGCAGTCTAATTTCTCCTAGTAAAGCTCACTTGGGAGTTTAGCTTGAAAATGAAATAATCTACTAATACCTATTTTAAACGTAAAAGTTTTAACTGAGAATTCTTACCACGACAAAATTCCTCATTCTCACGGGAATTGAAAAATCCATTCCGTCGCCACTGAAACGACAACGAAGTACCTCATCTCCCTAGCCGTATCCCGTATTTCACGAGGTTGGCTACCTAATCTAGGGGATTGAAAGAAGGTCCTGGTTGTTACACAGAGCGACTTCCATTTGATCTCCGGAACCCAGAACGGAAATCAGACCTAAACCTAGATTAGGTCAGAGTTTTCAAGCTGCCACTGACTGCCGCTGGCATGGCGTAACGACTAATATCCTCAGTTTGACTGACTAATACGGTATAGGGACCAACGTCTCCGAAAAACGGAAAAAGCGCCGAAAGTTTAGTACATATGAAATTTTTAAACCGAAAAACACATAACGTGGTGGGATTCAAACCACGAACTCCCTCCCTGCTCAGGAGGCAGCGGCCCTATCCACTACACCATCGGGCTCTAGTAGTAGTAGTAGTAAGAAATAATATCGAAACATCAATAGACTGACCTTAACAACCTTAAATCTGCTAAACCGACAGCACACGCACAATTAAGATACGGTTCTATTATGCTGAGTAGGAATGACGTCATAAGACCTTTCCATATCTAAGTCTTAAGGTCAGTTGGAACGATCGTCTGTATCAATTAATCCATAATAAACTGACCCGGTGTAGATTCTGAGAAGTAGAATAAACTATGCTAACTACTTCACTACCGGGGCATACTTTAAAAGTAAAAGAGAGTTCTACCTCTAAAGAGCTGCAATACATTCTATAAAACTTTGAGATGATAGATAACAATAAAGTCGGTGGTAATAAATATTATGATAAATAATAAAAAGAAATGAGTTATTTAATATAAAATTGATCGAAATGTTTAGTGCCTATTTTAACTCAATACTTGTCAATGTAAGAAAGTTTTGTGTTCAAGAAATCATTGCAACAGATCAATGTTAGTTAATACACTATAGTAACAGGCAATTTTTATAGCTAGAAAATAGACAGATAGATAGATATATTCTTTATTGCACATAAAACAAAAACAACAGGAATTGAGAAAAAATTAAATAAAAAATCAAATACAATGAAGGCGGGCCTTATTGCTATGGTAGCAATTCAAAATATCAAATCCGCAGTAGAAAACATGGTAAGGAAAAATATCAAAATAAAATAAAGCACGTCAGCGAGGTATCGTAGGCCTACAAAACATGTAGGGCTTCTAAATACTGTAACGAGTGACGCACTACTTAAAACTCTTTTACTTAGCTGCAAATACAAACAGGGCGTAATTAGAAATAGCATTTATGAATGTTTTGTCAAGTGATGTATCATATGAATTTCCCTGTTAGTGAAATATTAGTTTAGTTATTATTTGATTTCTCCAGGGGATAGGTGGCATTGGGGGGTAGTTTAAAACCTTCGTGACTTTATCTAGTATCTTCTTATCTTATCTAGTCTAGATCTCGTATAAGAAGAGCACAACCCGTAGGAAGAAATATATATTTTTTAAATTCTATAGTCTGGCATTCAAATTGAAATAATATTCCTAAGTTTAACAAACTTAATTTCTTGTTTGTCGGTGAATCAAAAGATTTAATGACCGCTACCGGTCATGTTAATTTTTCGCAAATAGTGGAACATTCAATGAGAAAAACCCAGTCAGTAGCATGCAAATAAGCATTTACCCGGTGGCGCCACTAAAGTCTGTTCTTTATTTGCTATGTTATCAAAAATTACAACTGCCTGTGACCTGAGAATAGCAGTGTCTAGTTTACATACATACATATAATCACGCCTTTATCCCGAATGGGGTAGGCAGAGCGTAAACGACCAAAGAAAAGGTCGTTCCGCCACGTCTGACAAGTTTTGAGGGCTAGTTTAGACTGAAATGTGTATCGCTATAGTGACAGGTTGTCAGCCCATCGCCTAAATTGCAATACACTGATGCCCTCGAATCCCGTAGCTGGTTTTTACAGCATGCCCGGGAGGAAATGCAGCTGGCGCATTCTATGTTTTTCTGTCGCTTCCAGTCCAGCATGGAAGAATACATTCTAGTTTACCAATACATTTATAAAATTCTTCGTTGATGTATGAGAGCGTTTATCAAATTCTTACATAATTGAACTTAGGGCGTAGGTACAAATGTCTAGACACCTTAATAGCCCACATAGACAGCTGATATTATTAGTTTAGCAAAACAGCCCCCACCTTTAGTTTGCTCTTGACTTCAGCCCTTCTCGTAGAAAGAAAGCAGATAAGAAGAAATGGCTAAAGGTGTTAGAGACAGTGGATGGACGATGGAGCGAGCTGGTTTATAAAACCCCAAGGAACATACGTCAAGCTGCTTAGGCTAGACTCCAGTGATCAAGTCTTAACAAGTTTTTAGGTATATTTTTGAAAGAACGTACAGTGTATTTCTAGGTTGTCAGCTTTTCACCTAAATTGCATTTGACAGGGTTGGACCGCTAGGGTTTAAATCAGATACCATTCCCCCATAGAAAGCGTAGTTTAAAGACACGAATTACATTTCACACCCGATTTCCTGCATAATAAAACCGGTGGAATGGCATCCGTCTAGACGCCTTAATGTTTAGCAGTTCAGCAGAAATTTGATCCTCAGTTTGACTGACTAAAACGGTAGTCGGCGTATTTGCAACTTTGTAATTGTTTAGAAAATTTAAATAGCACTATCACGAATTAATTAAATAGTCCATATAGTTAGTCCAATAGTTAAAACATCCAGTCTATAAAATAAATCATTTGTGTACCTACTTTCTTATACAGGTTCTAATATGAAGCAATACAGTATTTTTTACAACTCAATACAAACATACATAAAATCTGGAGAAGGCAGAGCGTTAACATCCAAATAAAATAAAACAATTTTTGCTATTTTTGACAGACTTTGAGAGGCATTTAAAGACAGAGTTGTGTATCGCTTTAGTGACGAGTTCGCAGCCCATCGCGATCTAGAAATAAAGTTTTTTTTAATACTACTGCAGTGTAATGGGAAAAAAACAATATTCAGCACTTAAGTGTGCAATCGCAGAATGGCGTGACCTTACTTTAATGCTCACTCGTATTTTTTTTATAAGAAAGCAAGTAACTTTGGCTTAGTTTCCTGTTCTATGTTTTTTTATTTATTGTAAAAAACATGGCACAAAAAAACGCAAATTAAAACCATACATACATACATAAATCACGCCTTTATCCCTTACGGGGTAGGCAGGGCATTTAACGCCTCGTAAAAGGCGCTTTCGCCACGTCTGACATCAATTGAGGGCAATTTTAGATTGTAATATGTATTAAATTAAAACCAGGTAAGTAATATTTTAATTCTCTTCTTACGCATTCATAAACTTCAGAAATACGTATTTATATGTAAGTTTAATTTACCAGAGCTTATATACGACCGAGAAACTGTCGCTTACAAGTACGTAAATAATTCGCAAATTCCTATACAATTCGTCCCCTAACTTGGCACTTTAGGAATAGTTTCCGAACTGTTCAAATTAAACCTGTTGACGGGAACATATTGCTCTGGCATTGTGCGTTTTGTGACGTCAAAGCTATTGAGCGTAATGAGTTCCGTGGTTTCATGGGAACATTCGTATTCATACAAAATCAATCTCAAGATTGTTACCAAACACTTATCAACGTGTCAACTGAACAAAACATCTATGACGAAAGGTTCGTCAATAAAATGGACTGGAATCGAAAGAAAAACATAGAATGTTCCAGCTGCATTTCCTCTCGGGCATGCTGTATAAACCAGCTAAGGGATCCCAGGGTTTCAACATATTGCAATTTAGGCGATGGCTGACAACCTGTCACTACAGCAATATACCTACAAATCTATCTTAAATAACTTTGACAGACGCGGCGGAACGACCATTGTTTATGTCGTTTACGCTCTGCCTACCCCATTAGGGATAAAGGCGTGATTGTATACATTTAGTACAAATAACTTAAGTTTGCAATGGAAGCGAAATGAGAAGAATGAGAAATGCATTGGTTAGGTACTGTGTGAGTAGGAGGACAGTCCACTACTGGTTTGTACACGCAAGCTATGTCACAGAATAATGAATACTACCTTAACGGTACAGAAATCTCACTACCCTACAACGCTCGCTCAAAAAGCTCAAGACATACCTTGAATTATAAATCCATGAAAATTATACCATACGCGTAACGCGGAAAGTCGAAATCCCCTAATCACTCAAGATACCGCACATTACACGTGTAAGGGTTAGCTAACGCGGGACACAAATCCGAAGTAAAGAGAGGCAGACGACTGTACGTTCATTGAGACGATCGACAACCCTACCGCCTTAGCTTTTACCGTTTCATAATTCTTAACCGTTTTCATACCTAAAGTCTATCTATCTCTTTATACCTATATTTAGACTAGGTAGATATATCCAGTTATATCCTAAAACCTTTTAAAAACCCGTTCACGTGAAAATTAATTGTTGAAAGGCTTCCACGGCCTTGGAACCCGTCGTGGGGATTATATCCTTCCAGGTAGTACATACCCGCGTTATATTGAATACGTTTGAGTTAAACCGACCTTGCTACATATAGCCTCTTCAAGGATTTGCTATGTCACACACGCGAAGATAGCAACAACTATCTTTATCTTTCAATAAGTGAAAAAAAAGGCTTTTCCATACAAATCCTTATGTCGTGGATATACCACAAATTCGCACGAAGCGGTTCGCTTCCACATTCTTAATGCGAACGGCTAAGGAGTGGAACTCCCTGCCGGCGGATCTGTTTCCGAAACAATATAACCTGGCCCTTTTTAAGGCGAGAGTGAATAGGCACTACATAGGTGAGTATGCTTCAACATAGTCCGCATCGTCACTTTCCACCAGGTGAGATGGCGGACAAATGCTCGCCTATATATTTAAAAAAAAATCGTTAAATAAAAAATTAAAAAACATTTAGTATTAAAAAGCCTTTTTTTTTCATACATACACATGATCACGTCTTTATTCCTAATTGGGTAAGCAGAGCGTAAATGACCTAATCATTTTTTTTCCACATATTGAAAAATATCCTGCTGATAGTTGCACAGTGTCGTTGACTGAGCACTCAATAATTGTATTTATAAGTCTGTAATATGTTCGAAGACGTATGGAGCGACATGTTCGTTACTGAAAAAGCTCCTTAATAAAGAAAAAGAAACACCAATGAGTTTGCGGGACGCTGTCCTTTACACCTGGTATACATAAATATTAAAATAGGAAATAGATTTAGAGAAATGAGTTAAGAAATTATGTGCTCATTCTTTCTAATAGCAGTACTTATTTGTCAAAATAATTTGGCAGTTTCCACCTTTTAGAATACTATTTAAGGCGATGGGCTGACAACCTGTTACTACAGCAATATACGTACAAGTATATCTTAAATGACCTTCAAAACTTTGTCAGACGTGGCGGAACGACCTTTGTTTGAGTCTTTTGACGCTCTGCCTACCCCATTAGGGATAAAGGCGTGATTATATGTATGTATGTATGTAGAATACTATTTCAAAAGGATACGGGAGCGCTGACCAGTGACTATTCTTTGCATATTTTCCCTGACTTGAGTAATTATTAATTTAAATCTTAGCGTCACACTAATAACAAATATTCAAATTTACATAGTAAACACTAAAACAGTACCACAAATACCCCCAAATTGGAGGAAGTCACCCTAGTTCAAACTATACGAAACAGCTTTTGTTATAGTGGTAAATAAAAAACTTCCATACTGGACTGTGAGTCAGAGAGAAACATAGAATGTGCCAGCTGCATTTCCTTCCGGGCATGCTGTAAAATCCAGCTAAGAGATCCGAGGGTTTATGTATATTGCAATTTAGGCGATGGGCTGACGACCTACAAATCTATCTTAAATAACCCTCAAAACTTTGTCAGACGTGGCGGAACGACCTTTGTTTAGGCTATTTACGCTCTGCCTACCCCATTACATTACGGATAAAGGCGTGATTATATGTATGTAAATAAAAAAACAACAGCGAACCAGGTCAACGACCCCAGTTCACTGGTTACGACCTCAGTTGCGTAGGGGCGTGAATTAGCTAAGCACGAAATTAGGCACCACGTAACCCCCAGGGTAGGGCCAAGTTCATTCTCATTGAAGAGTAAACATCTGATAACCACGGACTAAGAGCTACAAGTTATAATTAGATTCATACAAATAGATAATATCTTCCATGCTGAACTGGGAGAGATAGAAAAACATAGAATGTTCCAGCTGCCCTTCCTCCCGCGCATGCTGTAGAAGTCAGCAAAATTGACTCGAGGGTTACAGAGTATTGTAATTTAGGCGATGGGCTGACAACCTGTCACTATAGCAATAAACATTACAATCCAAAATTGCCCTCAATTTTTGTCAGACGTGGCGAAAGCGCCTTTTACGAGGCGTTTAACGCTCTGCCTACCCCGTAAGGTATTAAGGCGTGATTTTATGTATGTATGTATGTACAAATAGTTGAACCTTAATCCCTTACGGGGTAGGCAGAAGGTAAAACAACAGCTAAGCAGGTTATCGACCCTAGCCAACCTAATTACGGACGAACGAACAGACGAGCCAAATGAATAGGGTTCCGTTTGGTACGGAAACCTAATAAATCATGTCGGAAAATTAATGATGTAATAACAAGATTCCAATAGTTCTCTTGCTTAACCTTATGAGTACAATTTTTCTCTTAGTTTTCTTCCATGCTGGACTGGGAGCGCGAATGTGCCAGCTAAGTGATCAGAGGGTTTTAGTATATTGCAATTAAGGCGATGGGCTGACAACCTGACACCTAAAAATATATCTTAAAATAACCCTCAAATATTTGTCAGACGCGGCGGAACGACCTTTGTTTAGGTCGTGTACGCTTTGCTTACCCCATCAGGGATAAAGGCGTGATTATATGTATGTAGAAAAAAATCTCATTTTTAATTCCTAACATTTACAAGAAATTAAGAAGTGGAATAAAATGTTAACTTTACATTCGAGAAATATAACACATTGTCGTTTACAATCAGTCAGTCGTATCTCAAAATCAATATACATAGTATAAAACAAAGTCGCTTTCTCTGTGCCTATATCCCTATGTATGCATAAATCTTTAAAACTACGCAACGGATTTTGATGCGTTTTCTTTTAATGGATAGAGTGATTCAAGAGGAAGGTTTATATGTATATTACATGCATAATATAGTAGAGGAACACTGATAATTTCCGTGCGAAGCCGGGGCGGGTCGCTAGTTAGTCATATATAATAAAACAAGATTTCGATGGCTCTTTTGCTTATATCTATTTTTACGAACAATGTTATACTCTCCGTTTTATAAAGTGAAAGTGTAATTCTCTTCAAAATTCCTGAGATATCCAAGAAATAAGGAAGTGGAATAGAATGTGTCACCTTCTATAAGTTCGTTCATCCTAAGATGCTGTTCTATTTCTGTTCCTCGTTTCCGAGTTGACTCATTTTAAAAGCTCTTGCACTACATTCGAAAAATATAAACCTTTTTCGATGAATATATTTTTTTCAACCGAAGAGAGAGGTTGTTTTTGCACTGCTCCGTATTCGGTTCGTATCCGTGAAAAAGCATATGGAAGCTGTCATACATTTTCGCGCCAATCCGTATAATTTTTCGCGGATACGGGGCAGTGTAAAAACGCTTCAACACCAAAAATAGTCAAGGACTTGTTTTAACCATGAAACTGAAAAACTTTCTCTGTGGAACACAGGTCGAAATATGATTCTTTTTTCATATTTCGACCTATGTTCCATATTTGGTGCAACGACACCACACAAAAGGCCCCAAAAGCCGACCCGTATTGTATCGGAAATTCAATTTACTTTTTCATATTTCTACCTATGGTTTTATACGAAATGTTGTAAAGTTTCATAGTATTACGATAATATTGAAAGTATACTTTCTCACATCTTCGTCTAAAAACTATCATATTTCATCGTTCGGAAATAATCTAAACACCATAGAGATAAACAACATTAAAAAACTCTTATTTTCCTTACATACATACATACAATCGCGCCTCTATCCGTAATGAGGTAGGCAGAGCGTAAACGACCTAAACAAAGGTCGTCCCGCCACGTCTGACAAAGTTTTGAGGGTTATTTAAGACAGAATTCTAGGTATATTGCTGTAGTGACAGGTTGTCAGCCCATCGCCTAAATTAGAATATACTGAAACCCTCGGATCCCTTAGGTGGATTTTACAGCATGCCCGGGAAGAAATGCAGCTGGCCAATTCTATGTTTTTCTCTCGCTCCCAGACCAGCATGGAAGAACTTATTTTACTTAATTCTCGTAAATCCCGTTGTATACTGGTACATGCTTTATTCAAATCTTCATACATTCCTTTACCGTTATCTGCACACACCACCACGCCGTAAAACCATGCCTGTGATACTAATTGCCTCATTAACTCAAATTCTCAAACAAAACGTTGCTGTCACATTCTAGCTTTAAAACAATGCCTACTTGGAGAGAGAATATTACAAGATTATTATATTACATACATACATAAAGTCACGCCTTTATCTCTTACGGGATATGCAAAGCATCTGGCAAATATTGAGAGTAATTTTAAATTGAGGGAGAAATGTGTATCGCTACAGGTTAAATCACACTGTATCCCTTAAATTCCTTAGCTAGTTTTTGCAGCTTGCTCGGGACGAGAAGCAGCCGGCACATTCTATATTTTTTTATCGTTGTCAGTCCAGTATGGAAGATATTATTATTATATTACTCTCTCAAAATACGCCAAAAATAATCAATTCAGTAAAGCTTTATCTTTATTTAGCGTGATATAGTTATGTCAGATGCATCGTGGGTCTAAATATAGCACAGACGGCGAAGGGTACTGTCCTGCGCCCAATAAGAAACTATAAACTAGATTCAAAACGTAAACAGTATAATAAACACGCTATTGTTAGCTTAGCTAAGTTTACTAGGCTTCTGAAGCTCTGCCTTCACCGTAAGGCACACAGGCGTGACTATCTCTATTCAGCCTGATACAGTGTTATGTCAGATGCATCGTGAGTCTAAATATAGCACAGACGGCGTAGGGTACTGTCCTGCGCCCAATAAAAAACTATAAACTAGATTCAAAACGTAAACAGTATAATAAACACGCTATTGTTAGCTTAGCTAAGTTTACTAGGCTTCTGAAGCTCTGCCTTCACCGTAAGGCACACAGGCGTGACTATCTCAATTCAGCGTGATATAGTTATGTCAGATGCATCGTGAGTCTAAATATAGCACAGACGGCGTAGGGTACTGTCCTGCGCCCAATAAGAAACTATAAACTAGATCCAAAACGTAAACAGTATAATAAACACGCTATTGTTAGCTTAGCTTAGCCCTACGGAATATTGTGGAGGGTTCAAGATGCGACAATGCAAACAAAGATGTCGGTTGACATGTAATGACGGTGTAAATTTAAAAAAGCTGTGAAGAGGGATTTCGTTGATTAACCACGCCTTTATCCCTAATGGAGTAGGCAGAGCGTAAACGATCTAGAACAATGGTCGTTCCGCCACGTCTGACAAAGTTTTGAGGGTTATTTAAGATAGATTTGT
Organism: Scrobipalpa costella; assembly: GCA_949820665.1. Classification (NCBI taxonomy): domain Eukaryota; kingdom Metazoa; phylum Arthropoda; class Insecta; order Lepidoptera; family Gelechiidae; genus Scrobipalpa; species Scrobipalpa costella. Next base: position 9,494,510 of record OX463319.1, on the reverse strand, counting down.
AGATATATTGCTGTAGTGACAGGTTGTCAGCCCATCGCCTAAATTGGAATATACAGAAACCCTCGGATCCCTTTACTGGTTTTTACAGCATGCCCGGGAGGAAATGCAGCTGGCACGTTCTATGTTTTTCTCTCGCTCCCAGTCCAGCATGGAAGAACACAAGTTTTAATGACCATGGGAAAAAAGTTAAAGGGCAAGGGGCACAGGGAAGTTAGGCAGTGACGACCACCATTGACTACATCGAAACTATTACACAACATGAAATATTGCGTGTCTAATACTCAAATAATTAGCAAGAAGTCAATATCATACCTAAACAAACAAACTTTCATACCGAAATAAACGATTTATCTATATATCTAAACATAAACAACATTACACATTTAGGTACTGTTCGTATGGAAACAGATAAAGTCTTAGATCAATAATTAATAAGACAAGGCTGTATGCTGATGTCTCATTTGCATATCGCAACGGCGCGCGAAAAAATAAAAAGAAAAGAAAAAACGTAAACATGGCGGAGTGGCGGGAAAATTATGACGCAATCGCGGGGCGCTCGCCCGGGTAAATGTTTGAGCGCGTGTCTTTATGCACGAGATGATGCGAGTGCGTATATCATTAGGTATTGATCGGTGGAATATTCACCTATGCATAATACTTCATACATACGTAGGAAAATAAAACATGTAGGTAACATGTGTTTTTTTTTATAAACCTGTGAGTATGCATGGTAAGGAATTTCCTTAGGTGCTCTCCCAGAGAACCATGTCAGAGGCCTAATAGCAGTGCAGGCGGTTTGAAAACTGACACCAGGGTTAAGGTCGTTTGCCTCGAGAATCTTCTCGCTAAGAAGAAGATTGGAGTGATGTGATGTTTTGTTCAATATTTCTTTAATTCAATTTTTTTTTTATATAAAAATTATTTGTTCATATATAATACTGGCCAAAGCGTCTGCCTGTCTAAAGCATGTGGCACTCGATTCCGCGAACACAGTTAGCCGTATATCGATCGCCATGACCAAACCATTAGTCAGTCGTCCCACTTGGGTCACTGGATAATTTTATAATGTATTAGGTAAACCACAACTAAAGGTCAGACCGCACATGACACTAGCGCGACACTGCGCGACAAAATCTGGCAAAATGTTTGAACTGACATTGTCGCGCCGTAAAGCGCCACGCCGCTCCTCTGCAGCTTCAGTGCGGTACATCTCATACATTTTCATAAAAAGAATAAATTGTCGCGCCGCGCCGCGCCGCTTCGCTACGTCCTAGAGCGGTCTAAACTTTAAGGGACACATAAATATAACATAACTTCATTTGTAGCTAATGATTTTAATATTGCATATTTTATAACTAGCTTTCTGCCAGCGATTTCAACCGCTTAAAATAAGTTTACTCTTGGGAAATGTAGTATTTTCCCGTGGTGGAAAGCCGAATTATATTTCATCCCATCTTGTTTGAGTTTATTCGTCGTCTGAGAATGCTAAGGAAAAGAATAAATAAGAAGTAATATCATTTTATTTTTTATTTTTTTGGTTATCATCGCCTTAAAAGGGATGATGCAAGCGCATACTATAAATAAATTTTCATGAATAAGCGTAGGTTCAAAATGGCGAGACATTAAACGGTCGCGTAGATATTTCAGCACTTGTGCGATAAATGGTTAAATTTTATGTAATCACGTTTTAAATATAACATTTAAACTTGAATTTCAGCGAGAAATTAAATTATATATGTACATACAATCAGGCCTTTATCCCTACTGGGTGAGCAGTGCGTCAACGACCAAAACAAAGATTATGTCTGGCTAGTTGTAAGCGTTAGGTAACTGAGATAGATCTGAAATTCTTTATATATGATATGCTGTACAGCCAGCCCATCGCCTAAGTTACAATTACAATACACTGTAACCCTCAAAATAAATATAGTCAGTCTAAGGGGTAGGCAGAGCGTAAACGATTTAAACAAAGGTCGTTCCGCCACGTCTGATAAAGTTTTGAGGGTTATTTAAGATTAGATTTGTAGGTATATTGCTGTAGTGATAGGTTGTCAGCCCATCGCCTAAATTGCAATATACTGAAAACCTCGGATCTCTTAGCTGGTTTTTATAGCATGGTCAGGTGGAAATGCAAAAGGCACATTCTTTGTTTTTCTCTCGCATGGGATCCGGAGGACCTGGGTTCGATTCCCAGGGGGGAAAACACAAAGTTGTTATTTGAGAATTTATCACTTTGTGAATTTTTCCCCAGTTTGGGTAGGACATTGCAGGCTGAATCACCTGATAGTCCGAAAAGAAAAAGATTTCGTGCTTCGGAGGGCACGTTAAGCCGTCGGTCCCAGTCGCTGTCTTTGATAGTGGTCGTTACACAAAACCATGTCAGAGGCCCTGGTAGTTGTGCTACTAGGCGGTTAAAAACTCTGACACCAGGGTTCATCGAGTCCATAGACTCGATACCCACTCGACAGAAGAAGAAGACTTAAAAGCATTCATAAATTAATTGCACAATTAGCAGATATAATATTCAAATTACTCAGTCACTTAAACCATTAGGTTTCAAATTCAAACATAAAACTGTACATAAAAACGGAATCCGCAACAATAACATAAAAAACTGCTTATTTCAAATTCACTTGCCCTACATTTGGCTGTATTACCTAATGATATGAATTCAACTTGCATGTAGGAACTTTTTAGGGTTCCGAACAAAGGGGTATAAACAAACACTGTTTCCATGTGTGCAACTTCATTCGTTTCTCTGGCTTTGCTGCATAATAAAATAATCATATTCCTAATGAAACGGTGTAGATATGATAGCTTTTAGTTAGTATGCATACATACATATAATCACGCCTTTATCCCTAATGGGGTAGGCAGAGCGTAAACGACCCAAACAAAGGTCGTTCCGCCACGTCTGACACAGTTTTGAGGGTTCTTTAAGATAGTTAGTATGGAAGGTAACATTTTGGAAGTTTTTGGATCCGATAGGTCTTTGTTGTCAAAACTTTTTTTACGTTTTTGGTAACAATAATTTTTTTTTAGGTTTCTGGAGCCGTATTTTTGAACCGCTAGAACCGAAATGCGCATACGAAAGATCATGGCAAATGTTACTCATTCGTGTGGGCATTTCGATTTGCAGCTCCATGCTGGACTGGGAGCGACAGAAGAACGTAGAATGTGCCAGCTGCATCTTCTCCCGGGCATGCTGTAAAAAACAGCAAAGGGATTCGAGGGTATATTGTAATTTAGGCGATGGGCTGACAACCTGCCACTTCAGCAATATCCAGTTCTATCTTAAACAGCCCTCAAAACTTATCAGACGTGGCGGAACGACCTTTGTTTGGGTTGTTCACGTTCTGCCTAACCCATTAGGGATACAGGCGTGATAGTATGTACGTATGTATGTATGTATTTCGATTCGAAATTACGTCTCCAGTTGTCAAAGATCGAATAAGAACAGTTAAAGACCTAGCTCAGAGGCGTCAGCCATGGGAGAGTCCTATGCCCAACAGTGGACTTATAGAGGCTGATGATGACGATGTCTTTGTCAAATCAACATGGCGTGTTTATTGGAAAATATTTATCAGTTCCATGAAAAAGATTATGAGTTTGATTTTTTACTTTAGACAGGGTCAACGATGATAATGGCAGAGTCGACGACGGAGCGAGCTCACCGAGAACATAATTTCTCCATCGAGATGTAACCAAGCTGGCCTGGGAGTGAGAGATAAACATAGAATGTGCCAGCTGCATTTTCTTCTGACCATGCTGTAAAAACCAGCTAAAGGATCCGAGGGTTTCAGTATATTGCAATTTAGGCGATGGGCTGACAATCTGTCACTACTGCAATATGCCTACAAATTTAAATAAACCTCAAAACTTTGTCAGACGTGGCGGAACTACCTGTGGTCGTTTACGCTCTGCCTACCCCATTAGGGATAAAGGCGTGATTATATGTATGTATGTATGAGACGGAACCTTCGCTACACATACCATACTCACTCTTGCCTATGCTATTTAATATTAAACGAATAAAAAATGTAACGTAGCTACAAATGCAGTTACAATCGTGAATAAGTGACGCCGATTGGATTACGTCGAATGACACAATATGATTGGTCAACGATGTCAATCAACCGCCAATGAAAAACGGGATCGTGGATGACATTGTAGTAGTGTTTTATTAAATTATTAACAAAACGGTAATGCTGAAATTAAACATTTGTTATTCTGTCTATTAATATTCTTAACTAACTTTAGCTTCCATAAAAAGGGGTTGAAAATTACTCGATATATTACATACATGTATATTCACGTCATAATCATACATAATCACGCCTTTATCTCTAATGGGGTAGGCAGAGCGTAGACGACCTAAACAAAGGTCGTTCCGCCACGTCTGACAAAGTTCTGAGGGCTGTTTAAGATAGATTTGTAGGCATATTGCTGTAGTGACAGGTTATCAGCCCATCGCCTAAATTGCAATATACTGAAACTCTGATCCGTTAACTAATTTTCACAGCATGCCCGGGAGGAGATGCAGCTGGCACACTATGTTTTTCTTACGCTCCCATTTCATCATGGAAGCAATGACGTATATGTCACAAAATATAGTGCTTAAACATTATACATTTCCAGCCTGCTATTATCTATTTTGCGAAATTTTACGTATCTATAACATCCAATGCCAATTTTGTTACCTAAACCCACCAATCTCTTTGTTTTTAATAAGCTTTGCTGTTTGTGTCAGTATTTGCTTTGCCTTTGTTTGCCCAGCAGTGGGACAAAACGGGCTAGTAATCATAATAATACGCATACTACCGTAAGGCGCTTTATCAAAACCCCAAGTTCAACGAATATGTGCTAAATGAATTATGAAAGAAATCGCCAGTCCAAATAAAAATGTTTTGTCACAGTTTTCTAGCTGCATTTCAAATGGAAGCGAATTCTAACAGCACCTGCCTTTGATTTTATATTCACAAAGGAAAAGGACTAAAAACTTGTACAAAGAGAGGTTGACAAGCAAACTGAAAAAATAAATGTTCGTTCAGTTGGATTTTGATCGCCTGTACGTACGATCAAAACATACATACATATGTACATACATATATATGATCATGCCTTTATCCCTAATGGGGTAGGCAAAGCGTAAACTACTTAAACAAAGACCGTCCCGCCACATCTGACAAAGTTTTGAGGGTTATTTAAAATAGATTTGTAGGTATATTGCTGACATGACAGGTTATCAGCCTATCGCCTAAATTGCAATATACAGAAACCCTCGGATCCCTTAGTTGGTTTTTACAGCATGCCCGGGAAGAAATGCAATGTTTTTTCTAGCTTCCAGTCCAGCATGGACTTTTTTTTGGATGGATTGGATTTACTTCTTAAAAAAACGAGTAATCGCCTGTAAACTGAGTCTAACAGGTTACGTGAAAAAACATAATGTTAGTATTATTAATAACATTTAATTCATACATAGATATAATATAAATAAATTAATACAAATAAAGATTTAAAATAATAACGTTAATTATTTATAGGTATTTAAGTTAAGTATTACTGTATTTTGTTGTGCCCTAACCGGGTTCATATTATTTATTTATTTATTTAACAGTTTATTGTACACAATAAAATACAAAGAACATATACATATAAAACAAAAACACAACAGGCACAGCTTATTTCTAAAAAGAAATCTCTTCCAGCAGACCTAGGCTAGTGAAATAGCATCCTGAGAGGCAGATACGACGTGCACAATTAATTTTTTTTTATTAAAAACAATAAATTATAATTAACTTATCACTAAAAAAATAAAAACAAACACAATTAATTGAAAAATATGCTAAATAATCCTACTAATAAATATTAATAATATATACTTATGAAACAAATAAACAATATACTGCTATATAGATTAAATGCATACATATAATTATATAAATAATACATATATATATATATATATATATATACATATACTGATTAATTGGAAAGTGAAAGATAATGCTCTTTTACTCGCTTTTTGAACACAGAGATAGATGGACTGTCACGAACTGTGTGCGGTAGTGCGTTCCACAGCCTGACCGCATGTACAGTAAAAGAGTAACTATAGAAGTCAGATTTATGGCTGGGAAATGAAAGAGTCGACCTAATACGAGAGCGGCAAGGTTTATCCTGTGGTCGTGAAAAATTAAAGCGCTCTTTAAGGTAGGAAGGAGAAGAGGGACTGTGAAGTACGTTAAAAAGGCAGAACAACACATGAGTATTCCTACGAAGTCGGATCGGGAGCCACTTGAGTTGCGTACGAAACTGTGAGACGTGGTCGTATTTTCGTAGACCGAAGATGAATCTGATGCACAGATTCTGGAGACGCTCAAGCTTGTTTAACAGCTCCTCAGTGGCATCAAGGTAGCAGGAATCGGCATAATCAAACAGAGGGAAAAGAAGAGTTTGAGCAAGGTTGATTTTAGTTTTCAAGGGTAAAAAGTTTTGGAGACGCTTAAGTGAGTGGAAGGCGTAAAATACTTTTTTACTCACTTGATTTACCTGAGGTGACCAAGTAAGATTGCTATCAAGTAAAATGCCAAGATTTTTTGCAGTCTTAGTATAAGCAATAGATGTGCCATTGTAAGTTACAGGTGGGATATCAGTATCATCTAATTGGCTACACATGTACCGGCCACCTATAAGCATTAACTGAGATTTGTTCGGATTTACCACTAGCCCAAAAGACTCAGCCCAGTCAGATATATTTTTGAGGTCATTGTTGATGGCTTCAGTGGCACTGTCAAGATCAGAGACACTAAAATGGCGATACAACTGCAAATCGTCTGCGTAGAGATGGAAGCTAGAGGAGATCACATAGGTAACTGTGTTGATGAAGATGGAAAAGAGAAGAGGTGAAAGAACGCCACCCTGAGGTACGCCCGCAGAAAGATCACACCATTCCGAGGAAGCATCATCAGAGCGGATTCTCTGCGAACGACCACGAAGGTAAGAGTCAAACCACATTATTGCCGAGGATGAGATGTTAAGTGCGCGAAGTATAGCTAGAAGAACATCATAGTCAACTGAATTGAAGGCGTTACTGAAATCAAGTAGCACCAAGATAGTCAAAAACTTATTTTCCATAGCCAGTCGTATGTCATCAGTGACTTTAATAAGAGCTGTTACGGTACTGTGACCAGGGCGAAAACCAGATTGAAAAGGTGACAGCAGACCGTTTGAAGAAATGAAATCAGCTAGTTGCTTGTGGACAATGTGTTCCAGGACCTTGGAGAGGAATGGTAAAATGGAAATTGGTCGGAATTGGGAGAAGGAAATGGGATTTGAGATTTTAGGAAGTGGAATAACATCAGCACGTTTCCATGCTGAAGGGAATGTACTCATTACCAGGGAGCAGTTAAAGAGATGTGTGAGTATTGGTAAGAGTTCTGGTAGGATAAGGGAGATCATACGGGAAGACAGATCATCATTGCCCACAGCAGTAGATGTAATGGAAAGTATATGCTTCTTAACATCGTCCTCGGCAACAACATTGAAGGAAAAAGATGTGCACATTGGAAGAGGTTGACTGTTGATATTTGCGATAGTGGCTGCCTTAACACTATTACTAAGTGTCATAGGAGGTGTAGAAAAGTAAAAGTTCAGAGCATTTAAATCAACAGCTCCTTGAGAAGAAACTGAGGATTTGCCAATGCCTAGTGTGCGTAGGAACTTCCACACCTGTGTAGGATTGCAGTTATCAACAGACTCATGAATGTGGCGTCTTTTAGCATCCCTACACAGACGACTACAGCGATTTCTTAACCATTTATAATGTGCGAGATTTTGCTCAGAAGGTCGCTTTTTATAACGATTTTTAGCCCTATCTCTTCTCGCCATCAGATCGGAAATTTCTTGTGTGAGCCATGGTGTAGGTGAATGTTTTATCTTAACCTTTCTGATAGGAGCGTGTGCATTATAAAGTTTCATGACGAGTGATTGAAATAGTTGGAGCTTCGCGTCAATGTTATCAGCGTTCAAGACTAAGGACCAATCAATTTTAGAAGCATCATGCCTAAGCGCCTCCAAATTAATACCCTTGAAACTACGCAAGAACATGAACTTAGGTTTACGCCTAGGTGGTCGAATTTTAAAAGACAGATAAATTAAATCGTGATAGGAGAAACTGGCTGGAAACTGACCATGAGTAGCAACTTTGTCAGGGGATGATGTGATCATCAGATCCAGAAGAGAAGGAATATTGTTAGGAGAGTGATGCGTTGTCGAAAGGGGAAGAATTTGCAAATTAACCACGGACAAGAGAGAGCGAAGTTTTTGTGCACGGCTGTCATTCTTTATAAGGCAGGTATTAAAGTCACCTAGCAAGAGGGTGTGGTCATAGTTTGGTGAGTATGTGGTGAGCAGATTCTCGAGTGAGTCAAAATAGTTAATGTGGAGAGATGGACTATAAAAAACAGCGACCAACACTTTCTTGTGGTGCAGAGTAATTTCAATAAATAAGTGCTCTGCCGAATGAGAATAATTACTCGGAGACGAGCTAATGACGGTATGCACAATGTCAGCACGTAAATAAATAGCAACTCCCCCGCATCCCTTGCCCGTACGGTCATTGCGGATTAGCTTAAAACCGGGTAGTGGAAATTGAGTAGAAAGAAGTGTAGGCTTAAGGAAAGATTCAGACACAAGAATTGCATCTACAGGTGTATTGCTGAAGGATGCCAGAAGATCGTGATAATGACCAGGAATACTCTGAGCATTAATGTGACAAACGTTAAAATTATTTTTAAATGGGGAGAAGACAGCATTAATCTGGTCATGAACAGACGAAAATGTGGAATTATCATCGTCGCTATCAGCACTCGAGAAATGTTCAGGCGAGGAAGAGCAGGAGAAAAAGCTTTCATCTAAGTCAAGTAGATCCATAACATAAAATAATTATAGCCCTAACTAAGTAAAAAGATAAATACAGATAATAAAATATACAAATAAATAAATAAAAATTATGAGTATAGAAAAAATATAATAAAATAATAATATAAAAATAAAATACTAAACTAAATTTAAGCAATAGAATGTGCTACTTATAAATAGCAGCTAATCAGCACCAACCGCAGAATTATGAAAGAGATTTTCACAATTCATAAAAGACATCATCCAATACAAAATCAAAAACATAACACAGAATTAAACATTAAAAAAAAAAAAAAAAAACAGATTCGAGAACGAGGTGAGTTACAAGTAGTTGCACTGCAAACATAGATTTCCGAACGCGACTTTAGAAAAAGGAAAAAAACCTAATTTTGACATTTAATTTGACACATCGTATGATCGTATCAGAAAATCGGAATCGGATCTTTACTTAACCTACAAATTTAAAACAAGAAAAAGAAGTGTGTAAAATATACACTACCTTAATAGAATAACAAAACGAGAATAAAATGTAAACAAGGTATAACCGTGCCGTATTAAGATGCTTATGACTCAAGAACACAATTACAACCTCACTTTTTCGTGCCAGTCCCAGCGCGCCTACTGTGAGAAACACTTCTTGCTGAAGGCGGCTTTACTTGCTTCAGTACTTCAGGTTTACTACCCTGCGACGTGCTTGGAGGAGTGGGCAAAGAGACTTTGGCTGCGGGAGACACAGGATGAGACCGCATTAGTGACTGCAGTTCGTCCATAACCTCAATCCTCCGGCGAGACTTATCAGGCAAAATAAGATGGATCTTGCCTTCCGAGGACCAGCAATTCTTGACACCATAAAACTTCCGTGCCGCCATGAAGACATCGTGCCGGGACTTGGTTAGGAACTCGGATACGACAATCCCTGAGTTCCGGAGTGATGTTTTGGAGTCCCAGACTTCTCGACGTTTGTCTAAATCGCGAAACCTTACAAGCACAGGACGTGCTATAAGGGTTCATATTGAAGCCTTACCCTTTATTGTTAACAACTTTTGTACAACATGAATGCAATAATCATTTGAGTATTGAGTAAGTTTTTACAAGCAAATTCAGCGCTACGATTGACCAAATACAAATTGTTTTCAAGCGTCATTATGTGTGTTATCAACAAGTATTGGTTGTAGTCTGCTCTTCGTAAATCCCATCCTGTAATTGTGGGAGAATAGGAACCAGTATCAGAGCAGAAGCGATAGACTTGGAGAAAACACACGTCATGCGAACATGTTGTACATAGTGAGGCACACGTTGGAAAAGACCGCCAGAACCACGCATGTGATGGGCACAGCTGTATTTAATAAAATACCCGATGTAATCAAGCAGGCACCAAGCTTAAATAGCTTTAAATCACGGCTTAAGCGTTGGCTTGTCGAACAGGCATTGATTTTATTAATTTTAATGATAATGACAGTAATAAAATTTAAATGATTATTGATGTGATATACTTAAGTGCTTATAATTTTTGACTTGTAATTTACAATTATTAATAAATTTATCTATATCTCTATCACTCTCATCATGATAACGTTTTCATAATTCGATGATGGATGGTGTTTCAGCCAATTTGTTTAAAAGCTTTGGGCCAAGTGGCAAGTGTCAGTAGTAAAAAGTGGCATGTTTAAAGAATAATGTAAATTGGTTAGTAGGTGGGTTATGAAATGTAGCTAGCTGTATTCATTATAGTTTCGTATTTCAATACGATATGCACTCTCACTACCGTAGGTCAGCTGGAAGAGATTTCTTTTTAGAGATAAGCTGTACCTGTTGTGCTATTGTTTTTTATATTTGTGTCCTATGTATTTGTAGTTTATGTGTGCAATAAATTGTTAAATAATAATACTTTCGCAAAATGAGCCTTAAGCTAATTGTCTCTTTATTGATAGATTTTGTGCAAATAGTGGGCAGTTAGTGAAAAGACTTAGAGAATTTTCAAAGATACATTTTGTGAAAGGGACATTTTGCGAAGTTAAGTTCAGTATAGTTTCTTCCGTGCTGGCCATGCGATAAAAAAGTATAGAATGTTCCAGCCGTTTTTTTTCCAGGCTATAGGAATCAGGCATTTTAGCCGAAAGTCTTGCAACTTATCACTATAGCAATACACGGTTTGTTATTTCTAAAATTACCCTACCCTATTATAACGTCGTTGACGCTCTGCCTACCCCATAAGGGAAACAGACGTGATTATATGTATGGGATTAACTAAAAGCAGTCTACAACCAATACTTGTTGAAAATCTGTATACATAAATTGTTTGGCATTGAATCATGCGATGAGTATGTCTTTAGGGTAAATAGAACACTAACTACATGTTAAACTTGGCTTATATTACATACATACATATAATCACGCCTTTTTCCCTAATCGGGTAGGTATACGACCTAAACAAAGGTCATTACGCCACATCTGATAGTTTTGAGGGATAAATTTGTAGGCATATTGCTGTAGTGACAGGTTGTCAGCTCATCGCCTAAATTGCAATATACTAAAACCCTCGGATCATTTAGCTGGTTTTTACAGCATGCCCGGAAGAAAAGCAGCTGACACATTGTATGTTTTTCTCTCGCTCCCAGGCCAGCATGGAAGTAATATAGCTAATATTACTCTATGAAATATTAATATTGGGTAATTGGTTATAATGAATATGAAACTATAGTATTTCCAACTCAGTTTAAGAATAAAGGTAAACAAAGTTTCATGTCATTTTATTCAAAAACACATTAACAAAATTAATGGTATGTGTTGGAAAATTTGTTAAAATACTAAAACTACGATTTCATTACGTATGTTGTCATATATCTATCTTAAATAACCTGCTAAACGTTGACAGACGTGTGACGGTGGTTTACGCTCTGCCTACCCCATTAGGGATAAAGGCGTGATTATATGTATGTATCTTGTCATAATAGCTAAATATATACAATCATCATCATCATCATTGGCCTCATACGTCTTTGACAGACGATTTAGTCCATATATACAATACAATATACTTTATTGCACAAAGAAACACAAATACATACAGCAGAAAAGTAAGGAACAAAAAAGTACAATATAGGCGGCCTTATTGCTAAAGCACCAATTTCTACCAGGCAACTTTATATAGCTAATAGCAAAAACTTATTTTTAAAACAAAATCTTCGATTAAAAGATATGAAACTTTGTTTACTTTTATTCTAAAACTGAGTTGGAAATACTATTCTTTTCATCCTGCCTGTGAGTTTAATTAGTTACGATACGAATTTTAAAATTGCGTGTATGTTTCCAGTTTAGATAAGTTATATCTTTTCAATAAAGTATAAAGAAATTTACAATTTGAATGAGGGGTCATGAAAGCAAAAATAACCTAATATTTTCTATTAAGTTTGTAGTCACTACATAGTATAAAACAAAGTCGCCTTCTCTGTTCCTATATCCCTATGTATGCATAAATCTTTAAAACTATGCAACGGATTTTGATGCAGTTTCTTTTAATGGATAGAGTGGTTCATGAGGAAGGTTAATATGTATAATACATGCATAATATAGTAGAGAAACACTGATAATTTCCGTGCGAAGCCGGAGCGGGTCGCTAGTTAACAATAAACTCAAAAACTGTGACTACTATTGTTGCAAGGATTCTAGCAGTTTTTATCTTATTATTATTATTATTTAACAGTTTATTGCACACATGATCATACAGTTGACACGAACATAAAAAAAACAATAGCACAACAGGTACAGCTTATCTCTAAAACGATATCTCTTCCAGCTGACCTACAATATCTTCATTGCAAAGGATATAACTAACAATATATTTCTGAAAATATTAGAATTAAATCATATTCTACAGCTGACGGTAATTGAACCCACGTCTTTGCAAAACCGGCCCAGCGCTCTTAACCGCTAAGCTACAGGAGCCATGTCCCGTGCGACGAATTAGTGATCTGCTAATTATTACTCGTCATAAGTGGACGCAAATTTTTGATTTGAAATATCTAACTTCATGCTCGACTGGAAGCGAGAGAAAAACATAGAATGTGCCAGCTGAATTTCCTCCCGGGCATGGTGTAAAAACCAGCTAAGGGATCCGAGGGTTTCTGTACATTGCAATTTAGGCAACAGGCTGACAACCTGTCACTACAGCAATATACCTACAAAGCTATCTTGAGCAACCCTCAAAACTTTGTTAGACGTGGCGGAACGACCTTTGTTTAGGTTGTTTACGCTCTGCCTACCCCATTAGGGATAAAGGCGTGATAATATGTATGTATGTTATTTCTAATATTTTCACAAATAAAAAAATTGCACTATGACTGCAAAAAACGATTAGAAAACTAACAATACATGTCTGCAAAAATCATGTAAAATCTGATATCAATAATCAAAATAAATGTACGTAAAGTCTATCTGTATGCGTCTGAGTATGTATTTATAAACATGGACAGATGTGCAAAACATCTGTTTCATTATTATTGTGTTTCGATGTTATGAGCACACTCATAATCAAACCTACCTATTATCATAAAATATGCACCTTATCAAAGAAATTATTATGCTTTACTTCACTACATAGTATAAAACAAAGTCGCTTTCTCTGTCCTTATATCCCTGTATGCATAAATCTTTAAAACTACGCAACGGATTTTGATGCGGTTTCTTTTAATGGATACAGTGATTCAAGAGGAAGGTTTATATGTTTAATACATACATAAGATAGTAGAGAAACACTGATAATTTCCGTGCGAAACCGGGGCGGGTCGCTAGTATAATATAAGCTTCCAACAAGTCTTGTATTTTGATTCAATATGTAATGAAATGTCTCTGTTAAGGAAATCATACATATAATCACGCCATCATCCTTAATGGGGTAGGCAAAGCGTAAACGATCTAAACAAAGGTTGTACTGCCACATCTGACAGTTTTTAGGTTTATTTAAGATAGATTTGTAGGTAGTGCTGTAGTGACAGGTTGTCAGCCCATCGCCTAAATTACAATATACAGAAACCCTAGGATCCCTTAGCAGGTTTTTACAGCATGCCCGAGAGGAAATGCAGCTGGGGCATTCTTCTCTCGCTCCCAGGCCAGCATGGAAGAATCATGTGATCATAAATGGTTGCGATTAGTACTGCACTGCTGAGATTTGATTGTAATAACAAAAAATATTTATAAATATCAGTCAGCCAAAACCAGAACCCATTTTAGATTTTAAAAAATGACCACTATAATGGTAATCAGTTATAGTTATTCAATAATTGGCACAGACCACTGACTCACTTCATGAAACAATATGTATTGTTGCCTTATTAAAAAGACAATCAAATAATATTCATAATAAGTTGTGTTATAGGTATTCATGTCATACAAACACATACTAGCAAGGAAGGAAAAGTTCTACAAACTCTATTTTTGTTTTTAGTGAACTGCCTCCGTGGTCTAGTGGTCAGAGCCATGGGCTTACGATCCGCAGGTCCTAGGTTAGATTCCCAAGGGAGGAAAACTAAGTTGATAATTGTCAATGTATCACTTTGTGAGGTTTATCCCAGTTTGGTTAGGACATTGCAGACTGATTGTCCAAAGAGAAAAAGGATTCCATGCTTTGGAGGGCATGTTAAGCTGTTGGTCCCGGTCCCTGTCTTTGATTGTGGTCTTTACTCAAACCATGTCAGAGGCCTAATAGCTGTACTACTAGCCGGTTTGAAACCTGACACCAGAGTTCATCGGGTCGTTCGACTTGAGAGTCCACTTGCTAAGAATTAGGATTAGCTTCAAATGAAGTTATATGTCTATGTGTTATATTTATATGTTCCTTCAAGTTGTGGTTTACCTAATACATTATAACATAATCCAGTGACCCAAGTGGAACGACTGACTAATGTCTAATAGCTGTGCTACTAGGCTGTTTGAAAACTCTGTCACCAGGGCCCTTTGGTTCGCTGTTCGACTCGAGATTCCACTTGCTAAGAAGAAGAGAAGACTAACTCTTTATCTGTAAATTTTGAGGTCTAAGAATAGAAATAAGCTACAAACTGCTATTGCCTAACCAAGTAATGGACCAGTTTCAAATTACTGAGCTTCTCATGTTTGTACTTCGTATAAAAGTGAACCAATAATATAAAAAAAGTAATGGATTATGATCTGGATAAGTTAAATCAATAAATCAAAAACTAAACTATGTTTTACTCAATGATTTATTTCATTTACCTCCATAAATGTAATTATATGAAGCCCAATTGAAAAAGAAATTTAGATTACACTGGCACTTTTAAGTGCTTCTAAAATGTAAATGCCTATTTCTACCAGTTTATTTTCAGAGACTTGTTTTTTTGACAGATATTCATGTTCTTAGGTGTTCTTAGCCTCCACGCTAGGCTACCCACACTTTCTAGGTGAATCTAGGCTAGCTTTACACAATAATATCTTGTGTGCTGGTCTGATAGTCATATTTTGATTTAAACATACTTATATAAATAACTTTATGTACTTAGTAATTAAATATGGTCGCTCAAAACAAGTTAACTTTAAGTGCATTGTGCATCACCCAATGTGAATTAAAATTAAAATATTGTATAAATGCTTCTTAATACCGGTATTAAGTTAAAGAAGACCAGTTTCAAGTCATTATCAAATACTGTGATAATAGGAATGCTACATACAAGAGTTATTCTAATGAATAAATTACAAACTTTGGCATTAACAGTGAACAGATTGTTATATCATTCCTGAATAAAAACTTAATGTAGAGAAACCTGTAGATTTTCAGCTGTTGAGTGGTAAGACTGATAAAAGGCTTGGTCACTACTGATAGCAGTAAATATTGGTATTTACAGGAGCCAGCCAGAAGTGATCTAATAATACTCAAGAGCTGGAAGTATGGGAAGAACTTACCGATAATATCTTCCTGGGACGCGTCTGGGACGGCGCCGTAGCCGCCGCAGTGGTGGTCGCTGGCGCTGGAGCCGGCGTCGTCACGTGGTCCGCGGGCAAAGACTCCGGGACAGTTTGCAGAGTTGGTCGCATCGTCGTCGACATCGTCACAATACAGTCAGCACTAACACTTCACCAGCCACCGGCCCGCGCCGCTCGCATCCTCCGCGCACCGTCCACACCGGCCGGCCCACAGCTCCGACCCTCAAAAACCCTCAAGAGCTCACTTTTCCTAATGACGACCACCAACGCCCATCTAACCGCATTTTCCACAACAAAAATGCATCGCGATTACCTTCTATTACGAGTTTAGAACCGATATCAATACCTATTTCACTTTCACGTATATGCTAACGATCGTCGAGATGGAAAACGGAAATAGACACGCAAAAAACTATTAGAAAGCTTACGGTGTCTTCTGTCACATAAACACTATCGAGGAATTCGGCGTTTAGGTTCTCACTTACGCGCGACACTGATAATCTAACGTGACCGGCTAGTGCGATTAGCGATTAACCGCGTAGTGGACAAATATAAGTCCATTTAATAATAAAATTACTAAATAATTCACTTTACCCAGCTAAAAAGTCCTCACATTCTTGAGTTCACTCTCAAGATGGCGGATTTTACCTACTCCTCGTAAATGGGCACAAGGCTGACACGAAAACATCAACCGGCTCTCTATCAATCCTTCTCTTTTGATACTGCAGAAAAAGAGATAGCCGTATGTAAAACAGTTCAACGGCGATTTTGAAACGTTGAGAAAATACGTCACTGGAAATTAGCCAATGGGCATGCGCAGAAGCAACGTGTATTTTTAATTCTGAACGCATCCGAATAACGTTTCGTTGTTTACTAAATGTGTGCCGGTTTTTGAATAATCTGTCGTTTGTTCGTAATTTGAATAAATCTAATATTAATTTGTTATTCATGATTCACTATTTGAATAATATTTATATTTTTACTTAATCTGCAGCTATTTTAAAATATCTAAAGCAAAAAAGAACAAAACGAAAGATAATAACAAAAATAAAAAATAAAACGGCAGTTCTGGATTTTTTTCCAATGGCAACTAGTTGGACGCCATTTTGGATTAAAAATGGCTGCCTTGTTGTTGGCGACTGTTGGGCGCTTGTTTGTGAAATAAATATTTGTTTCAGTTTACTATTATGAGTTCAATAAATTGTGTATGCAAACCACATCGGAGTTGGATTCCTAATTAAGATAATTGGTAAGTTTCAACAAGCATGTCTTCCTTGATAAATGATACTCATGTCATGGACATGACTGGAGATCGAGTCAGCACAACGCAACGTGAAGTGCTTTTGAGCGCATTTTCCACATGTTTTTGTTGAAATACACCACGAATATTTCAGCCTTTATTTATTACGTATATTTTAAATTACATATATGGGTAAACTCTTTGGTAGTGCATGATTTTATACAAATATTGACCTTCCAACCGTTATGTGCAGAAAAACAAAAGGTTGAACACGAAATCTGTTGTTACGCGAACGTTCGTGGTATTTTCTCAGTGAATTTCATATTATCTTTGTTGATACAGCCTTTTCACGAATGTTCCATTCATGATCTTTTTCCAAGTAAACCTAAATAGCAAGATTAGGATAGACAATGGGGCAACAAAAGTAGGTGAATGAACTTATTTCCACAAATAGTCTCATTTGTAAAATACGACAACTCTGTCTGCGTTTTCTACATGTTTAGTTCGTTTTTCCGTTTTCTATTTATTGGATACTTGTGAATTATCCATTTAGGCTGCGTATTACTTCTATTAAGAACCAAGGTTACACTGAATATTCATCTGTAATGCAGTAAATAAACAAAATTACTTGCATACACATTGTTTGCGTCGTTGACGCTTTGCACACCGCATTAGGGATAAAGGTGTGATTGCATGTATGTACACTCAGAACAAGTCAGTCAGTCATCATCATCTTAGCCTTGTTCCCGTATTTCACGGGGTTAGCTACCTAATCTAGATGATTGAATGAGGTTTCTGCGACTTGTTAGTCAGTATATTCCAAATCCTTACATCTCTACTAATAATATAAATGCTAAAGGAACTTGATGGCTGAACGGATTTTGATGAAAGGTAGCAATGTAAGTGGGATACTGGGAATGGGTATTGGCTACTTTTTACTACAGGTAAATATCTAAATCCTACAGAAAATATAATTAAGCCACAGCCACAGCTCGGACACTCCTAACTATCATGTCATTTTGGTCACACATCGACAGACTGCATGTTGCACTTGGCATGCATTTGTGTGCGTCTTATAAGGGTTGACAAATTTTGTGATACCGGTCATAATCATCACTTGATTAATCTGGTTCTTGATTAAACCAACATTTTAAAGTAGTTCACTGTACCTGAATAGTTAGAATAGATTAGGTTGCATATTTTGTATGAATTTACATACCGTCTCTCATCATTTCATTCCACAGGAATCTAATAAAGTTCCTATTGTAGTCATATCTTGTGGTAGAAAGACATGCGTACACGGAACAGTACCTAACCATCTTTGGAACACAAAACTTTATTATTTCCTTTACACTGGGAAACATGCGCGCGCCATACCCGCTAAGCGTATGCTCAATGTGGCCCACAATCTGGTGCGGAGTGTGACGTATGTCGGACTGGGGAAGGGAGGTGAATGTCCATTATGTATGTAGTACTATTATATATTCTGTGCCACAGCTGAATTCACAGGGCGGAAAGCTTACCAGCAATTCAATATTTCAGAATATAATGTAACTTACATTTCATTGCAACATGCATTTCGGAGCAACTATGCATTTGAATAGGAATTTAATAAAATTAATTAAGAATAAAACACAAAATTATTCTAAAACGAAGTGTCAATAAATTCAGTACTTTTATCTGCTGTCTTTACAATATTATATTTTATTGAATACAATAAACCTCACACTCTCAATGCTGTCCACAATATTCAAGGTAAAATGGGTGGGAACACAGTTACATTGTAAACATATTTGGCTGTAACTTTTCATCAGGTTTCAATAGTAAAATCACTGAGACATACTTGTAAAATCTTTCTGTTATAATCATTTACTAAGATTCCAATGTATTTGTACTATAACATAATATTTACAAATTGGCAGGAAAGTAGTTCTGTTTTTGTAAATAACTATTAACTAAACATTATCTATACTCTGTTTTTTACTGATTGTTTTTTTGTTTACTTTAGATATACTTTCCATTCATTCACATTTATAAATTATAATGCAAATGAGTTTATATTAGACAATAACTTTTTATTATTATTATTATTTTAAACAGGCAGGCAGTTGTTATCAACTGATAAGGCCTGTATCCAGTTGACCACTTTATGCTTTCGAAGTTTGTTTAAATTTGTCAAATCTGTTCTTGAGCTGGTTAACGTTAACAGCAGAAACCACTTCTTCTGGCAGCTGGTTCCACTGTCTTACAACTCTGTTTGATAAAAAATGCCTGTGCGGGTTATTATGAGAAAAAGTTGTGGTCAATTTAAGGGCGTGTCCTCTGAGTCGGTTATTCATCTCTCTTAAAAAATAACTTATCAAGTCCTTGTAAATCATAGTGTCCTTTCAGTATCTTAAAAGTCTCAATCATATCTCCACGCTCCCTCCGCTCTTTCAAAGAAGTTAGTTTTTGTGTTTTCAATCTGTCCTCATAAGTTAGTCCTTTCAGTTATCTAGGTACTTTGGTAAATCTGCGTTGAACTTTTTCCAGCAATTCAATATCCTTTCTTCTTCTGTCGAGTGGGTATCGAGTCTATCGACCCGATCAACCCTGGTGTCAGAGTTTTTAAACCGCCTAGTATGGACTCCATATTTGAAATGCATATTCTAATATAGGTCTTACATAGGTTTTCAGTATTGTCAGCATCATGTCCAGTGTTAAAGTGCCGAAGGCTTCACAGATAAGGTAGATGAAAGACTTACTCTGTTTTGTGATCTTGGATATGTGGTTCTCCCACTTAAGGTTAACTGCCACTATGTGTCCTAGGTCATCTTGCTCCTTGACCGCTTTCAGTTTGTTGCAATCAAGCTTATAAGGAAGGCAAGGATTACAGTTTCCAATATGCAACACTGTACATTTGGTGGCGTTCAAGTTAATCAGCCATTTTTTTGACCATTCAACAATTCTATCTAGGTCAGCCTGTAGGCGCTCATAATTTATCAGCGGATTGGCGAATATTTTGGTGTCATCAGCGAAGATGCTCACAGTACCATGTAATTCATGTGGCAAATCAAAGGTATATATTATGTAAAGCAGAGGACCAAGTACGGAGCCTTGATGCACACCGCTCGAAATCTCGCGCTGGTTGGACAGTATTTTTAGGATGAAATAATACTTTATTATCAAAAATTACAATTTATATAGCACTAAACTAAACTTAACTTACAAAGGTTCCAAGATTTTTCATTTGAAATGATGGTACATACATACATACATATAATCACGCCTTTATCCCTAATAGGGTAGGCAGAGCGCAAACGACCTAACAAAGGTTGTGCCTTAAATGATGGTAGGACGGCAAAAAAAGTAATCAACTTTAAATTCTGTGTAATTACAACTTGACATATTATTATGATGTTCTAGAGACCACAACAAGCGTTAGAGCAGTAGCACCAGCTTCCCAAGGAGAGCATTTAGACAAATGTCAGCCCACCAGCTAGTATAAGTTTACTGTAAGAGCAAGCGTAAGATAAGGACAGCAGGATGTGGCCCGCATCACAGTACTCGCACACCAACAACCAGCCGCAGGTGAAGCAGAATGAGCACCAGAATCAACAGAATTTGAAGACCTTGGGGATGACCTCGGCCATTTCTATGGCAGGTTAGTAAAAATCTGCTTATCTTTGTGTTAGGGAGATTTTGTACTGCTCCGTATTGGGTTTGT
The DNA here is from genome assembly GCA_949820665.1 of Scrobipalpa costella. Classification (NCBI taxonomy): domain Eukaryota; kingdom Metazoa; phylum Arthropoda; class Insecta; order Lepidoptera; family Gelechiidae; genus Scrobipalpa; species Scrobipalpa costella. The sequence goes on along the minus strand of OX463319.1, from coordinate 9,473,712 downwards.
ATCCGAATTGTGTCTGTTAAATTCCCATATATAACGGCCTTCGCCCAGCAGTGAGACACTTTACAGGAAACATAAAAAAGAAATTATATGGATGGGTCCGCAAGCTGTCATACATTTACTAGGAGGGCCAATTCGGATTAGAAAATATTCGTATATAGATTTGGATTAGTGCAAAAGCACTCTTTCAGTTGTTTTATCTCATGATTGCAACTACGCCATACTTGTATGTGTGAAAATTTACCTAATTACACGCTCAATACCTTAGTATGCATAACCTTGTACAACTACAAGTATCTCACTGGTCAGCTATCTAATCTAGGGGATTAAACAACTGCCATCTGACCTGACTGCCTGCAACCAAGAAGCGAAACCAGACCCAATCCTAGATTAGGTCAGAGTTTTCAAGCCGCCAATGCTTAGCACTGGCCTCTGATGTGGTTTAACGACTAATATCTAAGGTTTAAACGATAATAACCGGGACCAACGGCTTAACGTGCTTTTCGAAGCACGAAAAAGCAATTAGAATTTCATATGTATTCTAAAACCGAAAAACACATTGGTATGTGGTGTCATTTGAACCACGACCTCCCGTTTAGGAAGCTGCGTTCCTATCCACTACATCATCGGGCTCATACCTTCTTCTTCTGTCGAGTGGGTATCGAGTCTTATCGACCCGATGAACCCTGGTGTCAGAGTTTTTAATCCGCCTAGCACAACTATCAGGCCTCTGACATGGTTTGAGTAACGACCACTATCAAAGACAGTGACTTGGACCGACGGCTTAACGTGCCCTCCGAAGCACGATCTTTATTTTTTTTCGGACAATCAGGTGATTCAGCCTGCAATGTCCTAACCAAACTGGGGAAAAATTCACAAAGTGATAAATTCTCAAATACCAACTTTGTGTTTCCCCCCTGGGAATCGAACCCAGGACCTCCGGATCGGGAGTCCATGGCACTAGCCACTAGACCACGGAAGCAGTTGGCTCATACCAAAAATTCCAGATATTGCTGGCCAATCTAGCTTCCCACATAAAGATTGGCAGCATTCATAACTTCATAACGATTAAAAAAAAACATGTTTGTTTATTTTTTTAGGTCCCAAACCCATAGACATAGAAAAGACAAATGAATTGAAAGATTCACTGGTACCCTTCGGAGTGTTCGAGTCGGAGGGCGAAATGCATCACAGGATGGAAGTCCTGGGCCAGTTGCACAGGCTTGTGAGGCAGTGGATCCGGGATGAATCAATGCGCAAAAACATGCCCCCAAGTGTAGCAGAGACCGTTGGAGGGAATATTTACACGTTCGGATCCTATCGTCTTGGGGTAAGTTCTACAAATTATGATAGGCGAAAGTGCAGATATTTGAATGTTTCTAATGGACAGATCAGAATTAGTAAAGTTTACTTAGATTCTGGAAGAGAACATACCGGGTGTAAGGGACAGCATCCCGCAAACTGATAGGGGTTGGTCAGTCAACATAACTGAACAACTCAGCATGAAATTCGTTCAGGGAACGAAAAACAATTGACCGTCCCATACAAAATGACCACCACAACCAGAGACGAGCTGTTAGCATAACCTACCTCCGACGTTGATAGCGACAACCTTTGGGTGGAAGAAAAATTCGTAGTCAAGTTAGCTGGTCTTTGCCCATCGCCCGGATAAGGGTCTGCCGGAGTAGTGAAATCCCATACAAACGTAGTTTCGCTTTTATTCCTAAACCGTAAAACAATCCTTCACAATCCTGCCACTCCTGACTATCTCCGCTCCTGTTTCCAACACCTTCCTCCAGATCCCCGCCCTAGGCGCGCCTGCATCACTAAGGTGCTGGAGTTGTCTAGTGCGAATACCAAGTTCTTCTTCAACTCCTTTTCTGTAAAAGCTGCACAACTGTGGAATAAACTGCCTAAGACAATTCAAGACAGTCCCTCAGTGAATGTCTTTAAGAAAAGATTAAAAGAGCACTTCTTATCTGAACAATTTTGATGTATGTATTTATGTAGTAGTTTATTCGTATATGTATGTATCAATATATTGTTTAGTATATATGTATGTTTATTTAAGATAGTGATATACGGTAGGTATTTATTCTATGTATAGGTATGTAAGTATTTTAAATTTTTTGTTTTACTAGTCTCTGTTAATGTTGCATTTTCTTGTCCCCTCAAAATTATTCACTTTCTCTTACTACCATTGGATTGGCTGGAAGAGATCTCTTCATAGAGATAAGTTCGCCCTTGCACACTATATTTGTAAATTACATTTCTTTTGTGTTTATGCAATAAAGTATATATATATATATATAAAACCAGACTCCGTACACATGACCAAACGCATCATATCTATGCTTCTATCTAATTAGGAATAAGATCGAAAATACGATTTTGTACTTGGTTAATTTAATATATTCATAACCTAATTAGAAGCAAAGATATGATGCATTTAGTCATGTGTGCCGAGTTTGGTTAAGTTTAGTTTTACTGTTTAGGAATAAAAGCGAAACTACGTTTCTATGATTTAAAGACATACGATTTTAATATGACTATTTGATTAATTATTTTTTGACTATTTAAATTTTTATTTTACTTTGTTTACATTATTGCTATTATAAATATTTTTTTGACATATTTATTCGTATCAATCTTAGTTTTTATTTTTACATTCAATTTAATGACAGTTCTCAATTTGCAGTGCCCTTGACAGGGCGTCATATGTGATACTATCTGTAATATTAGATCTTAAGACACCATGTGCATACATACATACATACATATAATCACGCCTTTATCCCTAATGGGGTAGGGAGAGCGTAAACGACCCAAACAAAGGTCGTTCCGCCACGTCTGACAAAGTTTTGAGGGTTGTTTAAGATACATTTGTAAGAATATTGCTGTAGTGACAGGTTGTCAGCCCATCGCCTAAATTACAATATGCCCTCGGATCCCTTAGCTGGTTTTTACAGCCTGCCCGGGAGGAAATGCAGCTGGCACATTCTATGTTTTTCTTTTGCTCCCATGCCAGCATGGAAGAAACTTCACCATGTGACAGCAAATAAATGAATCATGAGATTTCACTACTCCGGCAGACTCTTAACAAAGCTGACCACGCAATAAAACCGTGTTTTCTTCAACACAGGTACACCACAGGGGCGCCGATATTGATGCCCTTTGCGTGGCGCCGCGCCACATCGACCGCAGCGACTACTTCGCCTCGTTCTATGAACTACTGAAGACACAGCCACAGGTCAGTCCACTTTTCAGGTAGAAATGAGAATCAGTCAAATTATATCGTTGAAACTCATTTATCGCTGCTATCACTTTGATCTGTCTATCCCTCTAATCTCTCACGTCCATCCAATCACCCATCCCTTTATTCCCCCCCGTCCCACTAATTCCTCCGTCCCTCTCATCCCCCCGTCCCACTAATTCCTCCGTCCCTCTCATCCCCCCGTCCCACTAATTCCGCCGTCCCTCTCATCCCCCCGTCCCACTAATTCCTCCCGTTAATCATAGCCCCTGACGCTTAATGATTGTCCTGTCCGTCCTTTCCACCCCCCCTGTTTCATTCGTCTGTCCAATATCTCCTTCCCATCGGTCATTTTAATTTCTCCAGTCCTTCCCAACTCTCCGTGCCTCTAATCCCTCCCAACCCTCCCGTCATTCCCATCCCCTTGTCTCTATCTCTCATTCCCCCTGTCCCTGATATAATAAACAAAAACATCGATCTCCTGACTCCGTTCTGAATTCTGATTCCTCACAGGTGAAGGACTTAAGAGCCGTTGAGGACGCCTTTGTGCCCGTGATCAAGATGAACTTTGACGGCATCGAGATCGACTTGCTGTTCGCCAGGCTAGCGCTCAAAGAAATCCCCGGTAATGGTAGACAATATTCAAGCTAATGAACTTATAATTAGTCTTAAGTCTTTAGAATTGTGTAAATATTAGAATAGTGTGCGTCAAATCAAATCAAATCATTTATTTAACCATAATTACATGTTAAGTAGGTGGTTGATATGAATATAAGTGCAATGCAATTTACCACTAGTGGTGTAGTCAATAGGCACATTTATCTAAAAATAGAGACTGAGATAATAAAATAATCTCCTTAAACAAATCATTAAATTCACGTCAATTGCGTTGAGAGAAGAATAAGAATACATAATAAATAAATACTTTTTTGCTATACAAAACACCGCAACAATCACTATGGACATACATATAATCACACCTTTATCCCTAATGGGGTACTCTGGCCTCAGCAAACATGGCTGAAGCACTGCAGAATCTCGGCAATCGCATCAGAATGCGAAATGTCTTTCCGCCATGTCTGATAAGTTTTAAGGGTTATTTCAGCAGACAGATCTGTAATTTGTATATTGCTATAGTGACAGGTTGTCAGCCCATCGCCTAAATTACAATACATTGTAACCCTCGAGTCCCTTCTGCTGTCTTCTACAGCATGCCCGGGAGGAAGGGCAGATGGATGTTTTTCTATCTCTCCCAGTCCAGCATGGAAGAAACAAACAAGATAGATTTGTAGGTATATTGCTGTAGTGGCAGGTTGTCGGTCGATCGCCTAAATTGCAATATACTGAAATCATAAGCTTAATATTTCAATTGATTGCTTAAGTACTATTGTACTTTGTACTGGGTTTTTTGCCTTTAATAAAAACTTTATCATGTTATTATTATTATTAGCTAGTTTTTACATCTGGCACATTCTAAGTTTTTCTCTATAAAAATATTAAATTACTAAAAATAAAATACTTACCACTCCTTTCGTTCCTCAGACTCTTTTGACCTGAGCGACGATATGTTGCTCAAAAACCTGGACCAGAAGTCGGTCCGATCGCTCAACGGTTGCCGCGTCACCGACGAGATACTCCGTCTGGTTCCCAACATCAACAACTTCCGACTGACGCTGCGAGCCATCAAGCTTTGGGCCAAGAGTAAGAATATTTAAAAAATATTTTTCTTTAAAAATTTGGGGGAAGTATTATGAAACTATTGTTTGAATAGCGACTGTCGTTTAGCTATCGCAATGTCTTTGAAAAACTGTCGCTATCGCTACACAGCAGAGTTTCATAGTAACGGGCAGTTAAATATTTCGTCTAGAACGAAACATCAATAACTTCTGACTGACGCTGCGAGCCATCAAGCTTTGGGCCAAGAGTAAGTATTCTTATAGTACACATAGTTAAATTTCCAAACAAAGCATCTAAGAATGGGTTAGTAATATGAACACATATTTTATATAGCGACTGTCGTTTAGCTATCGCAATGTCTATGAAAAACTGTCGCTATCTCTACACAACAAAGTACTGGCCAAATATCTTTGACTAGAAGTCGGTCCGATCGCTCAACGTTTGCCGCGTCACCGACGAGATACTCCGTCTGGTTCCCAACATTAACAACTTCCGGCTGACGCTGCCAGCCATCAAGCTTTGGGCCAAGAGTAAGTATTATAAAATTTAAGGGAAGTATTATGAAACCTTATTTTGAATAGCGACTGTCGTTAAGCTGTCGCAATATGTATGATAAACTGTCGCTATCGCTACACAACAGAGTTTCATAGTAACGGACAGTTTAGTATTTCGTAACTTCTGACTGACGCTGCAAGCCATCAAGCTTTGGGCCAAGAGTAAGTATTCTTCTTCTTAAAAAGTGGGAAGTATTATGAAATATTTTTTTGAATAGCGACTGTCGTATAGCTGTCGCAATATGTTAAAAAACTGTCGCTATCGATACACAGCAAAGTTTCGTAGTAAGAGCCAGTTAGTTCGTCATGTTTTACTTCTTTTTGCAAAATGTCTCTTTTTAGATAGATTTAGTTCAAATAGTACCTAAGCCTAAGTGTCATTTTGCCACGATACCATTTCATAACTCCAGTCAAGAGTATATGTACATAAAAAGCAGAGGCGTTCGTATCGAATCGAAGAAACTAGAATAAAATAGAAATGTCCGATATTTCAACGCAGACGCTCCTAATCATAACAATTGAAACTGCGTTGAAATATCGGACACTCATACAAAAATGGAAAACCACGGTAAATTGCCCGCTTTTAATCATTATAGGCCCTACAAGTTGGACACTTTAGCACAGCTCGGACACTCCTACCTAACTATCATGTAATTTTGGTCACACAGCGACAGACGGCATGTTGCACTTGGCATGCGTTTGTGTGCGTGTTATAAGGGTTGACAAAAATTGTTATACCGGTCATAATCATTACTTGATTAATCTGGTTCTTGATTAAACCAACGTTTTAAAGTAGTTCACTGTAACTAAAGAGTTAGAATAGATTAGGTTGCATATTTAATATGAATTTACTTACCGTCTCTCATCACTGTGGAATCTAAAAAAGTTCCTATTGGAGTCATATCTTGTGGTAGAAAGACATCCGTACACGGAACAGTACAATCTAACGGAATAGTACATAACAATCTTTGGAACACAAAACTTTATTATTTCCGTTACACTGGGGAACATGCGCGCGCCATACCCGCTATGCGTACGCTCAATGTGGCCCACAATCCGAGGAAGGGAGGTGAATGTCCATTCTGTATGTAGTACTATTATATATTCTGTGACTTTAGGCTAATATAATAAAAATAATCATTATAATGTCAAAGGCCTGATAGTTGTGCTACTAGGCGGTTTAAAAACTCTGGCATCGGGTCGATAGACTCGATACCCACTCGACAGAAGACGAATCATTATAATGTTGATAACCGTAAGAGTTTGAATAAGACAATAACTAATGCTTGTGTTATTCGTTCAGAACACGGCATCTACTCCAACACGCTGGGCTACCTGGGCGGCGTCTCGTGGGCGATGCTGGTTGCCCGCACGTGCCAGCTGTACCCCAACGCGCTGCCGGCGACGCTGGTGCACAAGTTCTTCCTGGTGTTTAGCCAGTGGAAGTGGCCCCAGCCTGTGCTGCTGAAGCAGCCCGCCGCTGTCAATCTGGGCTTCCCCGTGTGGGACCCGAGGGTAAGTGCAAACAAAAATCTATATATTTGTAACAACTTGTACATTTGCGTGTTATAGCTAGGCTTACATTTATACCATTTTACATTTTTTCTTCCATGCTGGACTGGGAGAGAAAATCGTAGAATGTGCCAGCTGCATTTCCTCCCGGGCATGCTGTAAAAACCAGCTAAGGAATCCGAGGGTTTTGGTATATTGCAATTTAGGCGATGGGGTGACAACCTGTCACTACAGCAATATACCTACAAATCTATCTTAAACAACCCTCAAAACTTTGTCAGACGTGGCGGAACGACCTTTGTTTAGGTCGTTTACGGTCTGCCTACCCCATTAGGGATAAAGGCGTGATTATATGTATGTATGTATGTGTTTCGGAGGGCACGGTAGATGGTTGTCTCTGTCTTTGACAGTGGTCATCGTCTCCGTGGTCCATAGGTCGTGGGTTCGCTTCTTACGGAAAGAAGTGAAAGTTGATATTTGTTAATTTATCATGTTGTAAGATTTTCTCCAGTTTGGTCAGGATAATGCAGGCTAAATTGCCTGTTTGTCGGTCGATATTAGCTCTCATGAGTGACATCGAGTTTGAGTTCGTATCAAAAATATTATTTTAGTACAAACTGGCCTGTCAAATGCATACTTAATATTGCTCTCAACTTTTTATATCGCTTCGATTTCTAAACTCTGGCATGAAGGTTCATCGGGTCTTTAGCCGGAACTAAACTTCACTCGATCAGATGATTTACTTCTTCCTCATATTTTAAAAGTTTATTCCTATGAACCTTAGTTAAACCTGTTTATTATCTGCAGGTAAACGTGTCGGACAGATTCCACCTAATGCCCATCATCACTCCAGCGTACCCTCAGCAGAACTCAACCTTCAACGTGTCGGCTTCCACTCGCACCGTCATCATGGAAGAGTTCCGGCTCGGTAAGGAAATACGTTTCAGGTTTCGGAAGGCACGTTAACCTTCCGCGGTTTATGCTATGGGAAAATTGTAAGCAATATCTAGATTTAGTTAATCACCTCTTGCTTGTCAGTAAATTAAAAAGTTTTCTAGTTTAATGTAAGAACCTACCTCAATTTTTAAAACTAGTTTTGTAAATTGCGAGTGCCGAAGGAAGAGGCTGATTACTCACAACTGGGTAGTGTGAGGATCAGTATGCTGTATATTTTTATGACTTCTGTAAAACTGAATATATATATATATTTTTTGTAGTTTCTTGGCTATTAAGAAATACAAGCTTAATTTCATCGAAATGTGAACCCCGCTGCGGGCGCTATTTTTGTTACACACGTCGGGTACAAATTTGTGAAAACTAACTACGAAAAAGCCATTGCTTTTAGATAGTTTAAAACCATATACATACTATTACGCCTGTATCCCTATTGGGGTAGGCAGTTGGGGACGATCCAAACAAAGGTCTTTCCGCCACGTCTGACAAGTTATGAGATCTGGAAAAGCTACTTAAGAATTTAGGCATGGTTTTGGCCATATTGAAAATAAAAAATAAAAATTCTCGCGGCCATTGATGAAATGCCAATCGACAGATAATTATATTATAATTGAAAAGTATCCTTCGGTAAGATCTCAAAAATGACGCCGAACGAAGTTCGAAGCATCATTTTTATAAAACATTTATTTTAAAAAGTCATCAATAAATGCTTATAAATTTGTTCGCCGTCACTTTTCGACATTTTACCAAGGAGTAATAGGGAATATACATTATTTTTTTAAAACTATTAGTTAGAATTATTGTCACCATTAAGAAACGGATGTGAAGGAATTTTCGCAAAATATTCATTGGTTTACGAGTTATAATGCCTTAAAATGGTTAGTTAAAAAGAGAGGTCCGAACTGTCATGTGACGTCATAAGACAGGAGCGCCATACTTATTCCATATAAATTGTCGTTTTGAAGAGACAGATAGATAGTCTATCTTTATAATGGTATATCTCGGTGTTTTTTTGATCAATTTTATTTCTATTTTCACTGTTCTTTTCATAATTTAAGATATTTTTAGAAAATAAGTTCAGATACTGAAAATATGTTGTATGCACATTCCCTATTACAATAATTATTATCTGTCGATTGTCATAGGTTTCATCAGAGGCCGCGAGAGTTGCTTTTAAAAACACACATAGGGTTTATCGAATCGTATCGTCCGTCGATTCCAAATCCCACTTTTTTTTATATACATACATAACATACATAAAATCACGCCTTTATCCCTTAAGGGGTAGGCAGAGCGTTAAACGCCTCGTAAAAGGCGCTTTCGCCGCGTCTGACAAAAATTGAGGGCAATTTTAGATTGTAATGTGTATTGCTAATGTGTAGTGAAAGGTTGTCAGCCCATCGCCTAAATTACAATACACTGTAACCCTCGAGTCCCTTTTGCTGACTTCAACAGCATGCCCGGGAGGAAATGCAGCTGGCACATTCTATGTTTTTCTATCGCCCCCAGGCCAGCGTGGAAGACACTTGATATAAAGAAATTTTAAATTATGTTCTACCTTCCCCAGGCCTAGCGATAACAGACGAGATAATGCTCGGCAAGTGCGGCTGGGAGCGGCTGTTCGAAGCGCCCAACTTCTTCAGCCGGTACAAGCACTTCATCGTGCTGCTCGCCTCGTCTGCCAACGACAACGAGCAGCTGCAGTGGTGCGGCCTCATCGAGTCCCGCATACGGCATCTCATCAGTGAGTATAGAAGCGAGCAGCCCGACGGTGTAGTGGCGAGTGCCGGGCACGCGCGGCCGGGAGCGGCTGTTCGAAGCGCCCAACTTCTTCAGCCGGTACAAGCACTTCATCGTGCTGCTCGCCTCGTCTGCCAACGACAACGAGCAGCTGCAGTGGTGCGGCCTCATCGAGTCCCGCATACGGCATCTCATCAGTGAGTATAGAAGCGAGCAGCCCGACGGTGTAGTGGCGAGTGCCGGGCACGCGCGGCCGGGAGCGGCTGTTCGAAGCGCCCAACTTCTTCAGCCGGTACAAGCACTTCATCGTGCTGCTCGCCTCGTCTGCCAACGACAACGAGCAGCTGCAGTGGTGCGGCCTCATCGAGTCCCGCATACGGCATCTCATCAGTGAGTATAGAAGCGAGCAGCCCGACGGTGTAGTGGCGAGTGCCGGGCACGCGCGGCCGGGAGCGGCTGTTCGAAGCGCCCAACTTCTTCAGCCGGTACAAGCACTTCATCGTGCTGCTCGCCTCGTCTGCCAACGACAACGAGCAGCTGCAGTGGTGCGGCCTCATCGAGTCCCGCATACGGCATCTCATCAGTGAGTATAGAAGCGAGCAGCCCGACGGTGTAGTGGCGAGTGCCGGGCACGCGCGGCCGGGAGCGGCTGTTCGAAGCGCCCAACTTCTTCAGCCGGTACAAGCACTTCATCGTGCTGCTCGCCTCGTCTGCCAACGACAACGAGCAGCTGCAGTGGTGCGGCCTCATCGAGTCCCGCATACGACATCTCATCAGTGAGTATAGAAGCGAGCAGCCCGACGGTGTAGTGGCGAGTGCCGGGCACGCGCGGCCGGGAGCGGCTGTTCGAAGCGCCCAACTTCTTCAGCCGGTACAAGCACTTCATCGTGCTGCTCGCCTCGTCTGCCAACGACAACGAGCAGCTGCAGTGGTGCGGCCTCATCGAGTCCCGCATACGACATCTCATCAGTGAGTATAGAAGCGAGCAGCCCGACGGTGTAGTGGCGAGTGCCGGGCACGCGCGGCCGGGAGCGGCTGTTCGAAGCGCCCAACTTCTTCAGCCGGTACAAGCACTTCATCGTGCTGCTCGCCTCGTCTGCCAACGACAACGAGCAGCTGCAGTGGTGCGGCCTCATCGAGTCCCGCATACGACATCTCATCAGTGAGTATAGAAGCGAGCAGCCCGACGGTGTAGTGGCGAGTGCCGGGCACGCGCGGCCGGGAGCGGCTGTTCGAAGCGCCCAACTTCTTCAGCCGGTACAAGCACTTCATCGTGCTGCTCGCCTCGTCTGCCAACGACAACGAGCAGCTGCAGTGGTGCGGCCTCATCGAGTCCCGCATACGGCATCTCATCAGCGAGTATAGAAGCGAGCAGCCCGACGGTGTAGTGGCGAGTGCCGGGCACGCGCGGCCGGGAGCGGCTGTTCGAAGCGCCCAACTTCTTCAGCCGGTACAAGCACTTCATCGTGCTGCTCGCCTCGTCTGCCAACGACAACGAGCAGCTGCAGTGGTGCGGCCTCATCGAGTCCCGCATACGACATCTCATCAGTGAGTATAGAAGCGAGCAGCCCGACGGTGTAGTGGCGAGTGCCGGGCACGCGCGGCCGGGAGCGGCTGTTCGAAGCGCCCAACTTCTTCAGCCGGTACAAGCACTTCATCGTGCTGCTCGCCTCGTCTGCCAACGACAACGAGCAGCTGCAGTGGTGCGGCCTCATCGAGTCCCGCATACGACATCTCATCAGTGAGTATAGAAGCGAGCAGCCCGACGGTGTAGTGGCGAGTGCCGGGCACGCGCGGCCGGGAGCGGCTGTTCGAAGCGCCCAACTTCTTCAGCCGGTACAAGCACTTCATCGTGCTGCTCGCCTCGTCTGCCAACGACAACGAGCAGCTGCAGTGGTGCGGCCTCATCGAGTCCCGCATACGACATCTCATCAGTGAGTATAGAAGCGAGCAGCCCGACGGTGTAGTGGCGAGTGCCGGGCACGCGCGGCCGGGAGCGGCTGTTCGAAGCGCCCAACTTCTTCAGCCGGTACAAGCACTTCATCGTGCTGCTCGCCTCGTCTGCCAACGACAACGAGCAGCTGCAGTGGTGCGGCCTCATCGAGTCCCGCATACGACATCTCATCAGTGAGTATAGAAGCGAGCAGCCCGGCGGTGTAGTGGCGAGTGCCGGGCACGCGCGGCCGGGAGCGGCTGTTCGAAGCGCCCAACTTCTTCAGCCGGTACAAGCACTTCATCGTGCTGCTCGCCTCGTCTGCCAACGACAACGAGCAGCTGCAGTGGTGCGGCCTCATCGAGTCCCGCATACGGCATCTCATCAGTGAGTATAGAAGCGAGCAGCCCGACGGTGTAGTGGCGAGTGCCGGGCACGCGCGGCCGGGAGCGGCTGTTCGAAGCGCCCAACTTCTTCAGCCGGTACAAGCACTTCATCGTGCTGCTCGCCTCGTCTGCCAACGACAACGAGCAGCTGCAGTGGTGCGGCCTCATCGAGTCCCGCATACGGCATCTCATCAGTGAGTATAGAAGCGAGCAGCCCGACGGTGTAGTGGCGAGTGCCGGGCACGCGCGGCCGGGAGCGGCTGTTCGAAGCGCCCAACTTCTTCAGCCGGTACAAGCACTTCATCGTGCTGCTCGCCTCGTCTGCCAACGACAACGAGCAGCTGCAGTGGTGCGGCCTCATCGAGTCCCGCATACGACATCTCATCAGTGAGTATAGAAGCGAGCAGCCCGACGGTGTAGTGGCGAGTGCCGGGCACGCGCGGCCGGGAGCGGCTGTTCGAAGCGCCCAACTTCTTCAGCCGGTACAAGCACTTCATCGTGCTGCTCGCCTCGTCTGCCAACGACAACGAGCAGCTGCAGTGGTGCGGCCTCATCGAGTCCCGCATACGGCATCTCATCAGTGAGTATAGAAGCGAGCAGCCCGACGGTGTAGTGGCGAGTGCCGGGCACGCGCGGCCGGGAGCGGCTGTTCGAAGCGCCCAACTTCTTCAGCCGGTACAAGCACTTCATCGTGCTGCTCGCCTCGTCTGCCAACGACAACGAGCAGCTGCAGTGGTGCGGCCTCATCGAGTCCCGCATACGGCATCTCATCAGTGAGTATAGAAGCGAGCAGCCCGACGGTGTAGTGGCGAGTGCCGGGCACGCGCGGCCGGGAGCGGCTGTTCGAAGCGCCCAACTTCTTCAGCCGGTACAAGCACTTCATCGTGCTGCTCGCCTCGTCTGCCAACGACAACGAGCAGCTGCAGTGGTGCGGCCTCATCGAGTCCCGCATACGACATCTCATCAGTGAGTATAGAAGCGAGCAGCCCGACGGTGTAGTGGCGAGTGCCGGGCACGCGCGGCCGGGAGCGGCTGTTCGAAGCGCCCAACTTCTTCAGCCGGTACAAGCACTTCATCGTGCTGCTCGCCTCGTCTGCCAACGACAACGAGCAGCTGCAGTGGTGCGGCCTCATCGAGTCCCGCATACGACATCTCATCAGTGAGTATAGAAGCGAGCAGCCCGACGGTGTAGTGGCGAGTGCCGGGCACGCGCGGCCGGGAGCGGCTGTTCGAAGCGCCCAACTTCTTCAGCCGGTACAAGCACTTCATCGTGCTGCTCGCCTCGTCTGCCAACGACAACGAGCAGCTGCAGTGGTGCGGCCTCATCGAGTCCCGCATACGGCATCTCATCAGCGAGTATAGAAGCGAGCAGCCCGACGGTGTAGTGGCGAGTGCCGGGCACGCGCGGCCGGGAGCGGCTGTTCGAAGCGCCCAACTTCTTCAGCCGGTACAAGCACTTCATCGTGCTGCTCGCCTCGTCTGCCAACGACAACGAGCAGCTGCAGTGGTGCGGCCTCATCGAGTCCCGCATACGACATCTCATCAGTGAGTATAGAAGCGAGCAGCCCGACGGTGTAGTGGCGAGTGCCGGGCACGCGCGGCCGGGAGCGGCTGTTCGAAGCGCCCAACTTCTTCAGCCGGTACAAGCACTTCATCGTGCTGCTCGCCTCGTCTGCCAACGACAACGAGCAGCTGCAGTGGTGCGGCCTCATCGAGTCCCGCATACGACATCTCATCAGTGAGTATAGAAGCGAGCAGCCCGACGGTGTAGTGGCGAGTGCCGGGCACGCGCGGCCGGGAGCGGCTGTTCGAAGCGCCCAACTTCTTCAGCCGGTACAAGCACTTCATCGTGCTGCTCGCCTCGTCTGCCAACGACAACGAGCAGCTGCAGTGGTGCGGCCTCATCGAGTCCCGCATACGACATCTCATCAGTGAGTATAGAAGCGAGCAGCCCGACGGTGTAGTGGCGAGTGCCGGGCACGCGCGGCCGGGAGCGGCTGTTCGAAGCGCCCAACTTCTTCAGCCGGTACAAGCACTTCATCGTGCTGCTCGCCTCGTCTGCCAACGACAACGAGCAGCTGCAGTGGTGCGGCCTCATCGAGTCCCGCATACGACATCTCATCAGTGAGTATAGAAGCGAGCAGCCCGGCGGTGTAGTGGCGAGTGCCGGGCACGCGCGGCCGGGAGCGGCTGTTCGAAGCGCCCAACTTCTTCAGCCGGTACAAGCACTTCATCGTGCTGCTCGCCTCGTCTGCCAACGACAACGAGCAGCTGCAGTGGTGCGGCCTCATCGAGTCCCGCATACGGCATCTCATCAGTGAGTATAGAAGCGAGCAGCCCGACGGTGTAGTGGCGAGTGCCGGGCACGCGCGGCCGGGAGCGGCTGTTCGAAGCGCCCAACTTCTTCAGCCGGTACAAGCACTTCATCGTGCTGCTCGCCTCGTCTGCCAACGACAACGAGCAGCTGCAGTGGTGCGGCCTCATCGAGTCCCGCATACGGCATCTCATCAGTGAGTATAGAAGCGAGCAGCCCGACGGTGTAGTGGCGAGTGCCGGGCACGCGCGGCCGGGAGCGGCTGTTCGAAGCGCCCAACTTCTTCAGCCGGTACAAGCACTTCATCGTGCTGCTCGCCTCGTCTGCCAACGACAACGAGCAGCTGCAGTGGTGCGGCCTCATCGAGTCCCGCATACGACATCTCATCAGTGAGTATAGAAGCGAGCAGCCCGACGGTGTAGTGGCGAGTGCCGGGCACGCGCGGCCGGGAGCGGCTGTTCGAAGCGCCCAACTTCTTCAGCCGGTACAAGCACTTCATCGTGCTGCTCGCCTCGTCTGCCAACGACAACGAGCAGCTGCAGTGGTGCGGCCTCATCGAGTCCCGCATACGACATCTCATCAGTGAGTATAGAAGCGAGCAGCCCGACGGTGTAGTGGCGAGTGCCGGGCACGCGCGGCCGGGAGCGGCTGTTCGAAGCGCCCAACTTCTTCAGCCGGTACAAGCACTTCATCGTGCTGCTCGCCTCGTCTGCCAACGACAACGAGCAGCTGCAGTGGTGCGGCCTCATCGAGTCCCGCATACGACATCTCATCAGTGAGTATAGAAGCGAGCAGCCCGACGGTGTAGTGGCGAGTGCCGGGCACGCGCGGCTGGGAGCGGCTGTTCGAAGCGCCCAACTTCTTCAGCCGGTACAAGCACTTCATCGTGCTGCTCGCCTCGTCTGCCAACGACAACGAGCAGCTGCAGTGGTGCGGCCTCATCGAGTCCCGCATACGACATCTCATCAGTGAGTATAGAAGCGAGCAGCCCGACGGTGTAGTGGCGAGTGCCGGGCACGCGCGGCCGGGAGCGGCTGTTCGAAGCGCCCAACTTCTTCAGCCGGTACAAGCACTTCATCGTGCTGCTCGCCTCGTCTGCCAACGACAACGAGCAGCTGCAGTGGTGCGGCCTCATCGAGTCCCGCATACGACATCTCATCAGTGAGTATAGAAGCGAGCAGCCCGACGGTGTAGTGGCGAGTGCCGGGCACGCGCGGCCGGGAGCGGCTGTTCGAAGCGCCCAACTTCTTCAGCCGGTACAAGCACTTCATCGTGCTGCTCGCCTCGTCTGCCAACGACAACGAGCAGCTGCAGTGGTGCGGCCTCATCGAGTCCCGCATACGACATCTCATCAGTGAGTATAGAAGCGAGCAGCCCGACGGTGTAGTGGCGAGTGCCGGGCACGCGCGGCCGGGAGCGGCTGTTCGAAGCGCCCAACTTCTTCAGCCGGTACAAGCACTTCATCGTGCTGCTCGCCTCGTCTGCCAACGACAACGAGCAGCTGCAGTGGTGCGGCCTCATCGAGTCCCGCATACGACATCTCATCAGTGAGTATAGAAGCGAGCAGCCCGACGGTGTAGTGGCGAGTGCCGGGCACGCGCGGCCGGGAGCGGCTGTTCGAAGCGCCCAACTTCTTCAGCCGGTACAAGCACTTCATCGTGCTGCTCGCCTCGTCTGCCAACGACAACGAGCAGCTGCAGTGGTGCGGCCTCATCGAGTCCCGCATACGGCATCTCATCAGTGAGTATAGAAGCGAGCAGCCCGACGGTGTAGTGGCGAGTGCCGGGCACGCGCGGCCGGGAGCGGCTGTTCGAAGCGCCCAACTTCTTCAGCCGGTACAAGCACTTCATCGTGCTGCTCGCCTCGTCTGCCAACGACAACGAGCAGCTGCAGTGGTGCGGCCTCATCGAGTCCCGCATACGACATCTCATCAGTGAGTATAGAAGCGAGCAGCCCGACGGTGTAGTGGCGAGTGCCGGGCACGCGCGGCCGGGAGCGGCTGTTCGAAGCGCCCAACTTCTTCAGCCGGTACAAGCACTTCATCGTGCTGCTCGCCTCGTCTGCCAACGACAACGAGCAGCTGCAGTGGTGCGGCCTCATCGAGTCCCGCATACGACATCTCATCAGTGAGTATAGAAGCGAGCAGCCCGACGGTGTAGTGGCGAGTGCCGGGCACGCGCGGCCGGGAGCGGCTGTTCGAAGCGCCCAACTTCTTCAGCCGGTACAAGCACTTCATCGTGCTGCTCGCCTCGTCTGCCAACGACAACGAGCAGCTGCAGTGGTGCGGCCTCATCGAGTCCCGCATACGACATCTCATCAGTGAGTATAGAAGCGAGCAGCCCGACGGTGTAGTGGCGAGTGCCGGGCACGCGCGGCCGGGAGCGGCTGTTCGAAGCGCCCAACTTCTTCAGCCGGTACAAGCACTTCATCGTGCTGCTCGCCTCGTCTGCCAACGACAACGAGCAGCTGCAGTGGTGCGGCCTCATCGAGTCCCGCATACGACATCTCATCAGTGAGTATAGAAGCGAGCAGCCCGACGGTGTAGTGGCGAGTGCCGGGCACGCGCGGCCGGGAGCGGCTGTTCGAAGCGCCCAACTTCTTCAGCCGGTACAAGCACTTCATCGTGCTGCTCGCCTCGTCTGCCAACGACAACGAGCAGCTGCAGTGGTGCGGCCTCATCGAGTCCCGCATACGACATCTCATCAGTGAGTATAGAAGCGAGCAGCCCGACGGTGTAGTGGCGAGTGCCGGGCACGCGCGGCCGGGAGCGGCTGTTCGAAGCGCCCAACTTCTTCAGCCGGTACAAGCACTTCATCGTGCTGCTCGCCTCGTCTGCCAACGACAACGAGCAGCTGCAGTGGTGCGGCCTCATCGAGTCCCGCATACGGCATCTCATCAGTGAGTATAGAAGCGAGCAGCCCGACGGTGTAGTGGCGAGTGCCGGGCACGCGCGGCCGGGAGCGGCTGTTCGAAGCGCCCAACTTCTTCAGCCGGTACAAGCACTTCATCGTGCTGCTCGCCTCGTCTGCCAACGACAACGAGCAGCTGCAGTGGTGCGGCCTCATCGAGTCCCGCATACGGCATCTCATCAGTGAGTATAGAAGCGAGCAGCCCGACGGTGTAGTGGCGAGTGCCGGTCACGCGCGGCCGGGAGCGGCTGTTCGAAGCGCCCAACTTCTTCAGCCGGTACAAGCACTTCATCGTGCTGCTCGCCTCGTCTGCCAACGACAACGAGCAGCTGCAGTGGTGCGGCCTCATCGAGTCCCGCATACGGCATCTCATCAGTGAGTATAGAAGCGAGCAGCCCGACGGTGTAGTGGCGAGTGCCGGGCACGCGCGGCCGGGAGCGGCTGTTCGAAGCGCCCAACTTCTTCAGCCGGTACAAGCACTTCATCGTGCTGCTCGCCTCGTCTGCCAACGACAACGAGCAGCTGCAGTGGTGCGGCCTCATCGAGTCCCGCATACGACATCTCATCAGTGAGTATAGAAGCGAGCAGCCCGACGGTGTAGTGGCGAGTGCCGGGCACGCGCGGCCGGGAGCGGCTGTTCGAAGCGCCCAACTTCTTCAGCCGGTACAAGCACTTCATCGTGCTGCTCGCCTCGTCTGCCAACGACAACGAGCAGCTGCAGTGGTGCGGCCTCATCGAGTCCCGCATACGGCATCTCATCAGTGAGTATAGAAGCGAGCAGCCCGACGGTGTAGTGGCGAGTGCCGGGCACGCGCGGCCGGGAGCGGCTGTTCGAAGCGCCCAACTTCTTCAGCCGGTACAAGCACTTCATCGTGCTGCTCGCCTCGTCTGCCAACGACAACGAGCAGCTGCAGTGGTGCGGCCTCATCGAGTCCCGCATACGGCATCTCATCAGTGAGTATAGAAGCGAGCAGCCCGACGGTGTAGTGGCGAGTGCCGGGCACGCGCGGCCGGGAGCGGCTGTTCGAAGCGCCCAACTTCTTCAGCCGGTACAAGCACTTCATCGTGCTGCTCGCCTCGTCTGCCAACGACAACGAGCAGCTGCAGTGGTGCGGCCTCATCGAGTCCCGCATACGGCATCTCATCAGTGAGTATAGAAGCGAGCAGCCCGACGGTGTAGTGGCGAGTGCCGGGCACGCGCGGCCGGGAGCGGCTGTTCGAAGCGCCCAACTTCTTCAGCCGGTACAAGCACTTCATCGTGCTGCTCGCCTCGTCTGCCAACGACAACGAGCAGCTGCAGTGGTGCGGCCTCATCGAGTCCCGCATACGGCATCTCATCAGTGAGTATAGAAGCGAGCAGCCCGACGGTGTAGTGGCGAGTGCCGGGCACGCGCGGCCGGGAGCGGCTGTTCGAAGCGCCCAACTTCTTCAGCCGGTACAAGCACTTCATCGTGCTGCTCGCCTCGTCTGCCAACGACAACGAGCAGCTGCAGTGGTGCGGCCTCATCGAGTCCCGCATACGACATCTCATCAGTGAGTATAGAAGCGAGCAGCCCGACGGTGTAGTGGCGAGTGCCGGGCACGCGCGGCCGGGAGCGGCTGTTCGAAGCGCCCAACTTCTTCAGCCGGTACAAGCACTTCATCGTGCTGCTCGCCTCGTCTGCCAACGACAACGAGCAGCTGCAGTGGTGCGGCCTCATCGAGTCCCGCATACGGCATCTCATCAGTGAGTATAGAAGCGAGCAGCCCGACGGTGTAGTGGCGAGTGCCGGGCACGCGCGGCCGGGAGCGGCTGTTCGAAGCGCCCAACTTCTTCAGCCGGTACAAGCACTTCATCGTGCTGCTCGCCTCGTCTGCCAACGACAACGAGCAGCTGCAGTGGTGCGGCCTCATCGAGTCCCGCATACGGCATCTCATCAGTGAGTATAGAAGCGAGCAGCCCGACGGTGTAGTGGCGAGTGCCGGGCACGCGCGGCCGGGAGCGGCTGTTCGAAGCGCCCAACTTCTTCAGCCGGTACAAGCACTTCATCGTGCTGCTCGCCTCGTCTGCCAACGACAACGAGCAGCTGCAGTGGTGCGGCCTCATCGAGTCCCGCATACGGCATCTCATCAGTGAGTATAGAAGCGAGCAGCCCGACGGTGTAGTGGCGAGTGCCGGGCACGCGCGGCCGGGAGCGGCTGTTCGAAGCGCCCAACTTCTTCAGCCGGTACAAGCACTTCATCGTGCTGCTCGCCTCGTCTGCCAACGACAACGAGCAGCTGCAGTGGTGCGGCCTCATCGAGTCCCGCATACGGCATCTCATCAGTGAGTATAGAAGCGAGCAGCCCGACGGTGTAGTGGCGAGTGCCGGGCACGCGCGGCCGGGAGCGGCTGTTCGAAGCGCCCAACTTCTTCAGCCGGTACAAGCACTTCATCGTGCTGCTCGCCTCGTCTGCCAACGACAACGAGCAGCTGCAGTGGTGCGGCCTCATCGAGTCCCGCATACGGCATCTCATCAGTGAGTATAGAAGCGAGCAGCCCGGCGGTGTAGTGGCGAGTGCCGGGCACGCGCGGCCGGGAGCGGCTGTTCGAAGCGCCCAACTTCTTCAGCCGGTACAAGCACTTCATCGTGCTGCTCGCCTCGTCTGCCAACGACAACGAGCAGCTGCAGTGGTGCGGCCTCATCGAGTCCCGCATACGACATCTCATCAGTGAGTATAGAAGCGAGCAGCCCGACGGTGTAGTGGCGAGTGCCGGGCACGCGCGGCTGGGAGCGGCTGTTCGAAGCGCCCAACTTCTTCAGCCGGTACAAGCACTTCATCGTGCTGCTCGCCTCGTCTGCCAACGACAACGAGCAGCTGCAGTGGTGCGGCCTCATCGAGTCCCGCATACGACATCTCATCAGTGAGTATAGAAGCGAGCAGCCCGGCGGTGTAGTGGCGAGTGCCGGGCACGCGCGGCCGGGAGCGGCTGTTC
Source organism: Scrobipalpa costella (assembly GCA_949820665.1). Taxonomy (NCBI): domain Eukaryota; kingdom Metazoa; phylum Arthropoda; class Insecta; order Lepidoptera; family Gelechiidae; genus Scrobipalpa; species Scrobipalpa costella. The sequence continues at coordinate 9,453,527 of OX463319.1, read as the reverse complement.
GAAGCGCCCAACTTCTTCAGCCGGTACAAGCACTTCATCGTGCTGCTCGCCTCGTCTGCCAACGACAACGAGCAGCTGCAGTGGTGCGGCCTCATCGAGTCCCGCATACGACATCTCATCAGTGAGTATAGAAGCGAGCAGCCCGACGGTGTAGTGGCGAGTGCCGGGCACGCGCGGCCGGGAGCGGCTGTTCGAAGCGCCCAACTTCTTCAGCCGGTACAAGCACTTCATCGTGCTGCTCGCCTCGTCTGCCAACGACAACGAGCAGCTGCAGTGGTGCGGCCTCATCGAGTCCCGCATACGACATCTCATCAGTGAGTATAGAAGCGAGCAGCCCGACGGTGTAGTGGCGAGTGCCGGGCACGCGCGGCCGGGAGCGGCTGTTCGAAGCGCCCAACTTCTTCAGCCGGTACAAGCACTTCATCGTGCTGCTCGCCTCGTCTGCCAACGACAACGAGCAGCTGCAGTGGTGCGGCCTCATCGAGTCCCGCATACGACATCTCATCAGTGAGTATAGAAGCGAGCAGCCCGACGGTGTAGTGGCGAGTGCCGGGCACGCGCGGCTGGGAGCGGCTGTTCGAAGCGCCCAACTTCTTCAGCCGGTACAAGCACTTCATCGTGCTGCTCGCCTCGTCTGCCAACGACAACGAGCAGCTGCAGTGGTGCGGCCTCATCGAGTCCCGCATACGACATCTCATCAGTGAGTATAGAAGCGAGCAGCCCGGCGGTGTAGTGGCGAGTGCCGGGCACGCGCGGCCGGGAGCGGCTGTTCGAAGCGCCCAACTTCTTCAGCCGGTACAAGCACTTCATCGTGCTGCTCGCCTCGTCTGCCAACGACAACGAGCAGCTGCAGTGGTGCGGCCTCATCGAGTCCCGCATACGACATCTCATCAGTGAGTATAGAAGCGAGCAGCCCGACGGTGTAGTGGCGAGTGCCGGGCACGCGCGGCCGGGAGCGGCTGTTCGAAGCGCCCAACTTCTTCAGCCGGTACAAGCACTTCATCGTGCTGCTCGCCTCGTCTGCCAACGACAACGAGCAGCTGCAGTGGTGCGGCCTCATCGAGTCCCGCATACGACATCTCATCAGTGAGTATAGAAGCGAGCAGCCCGACGGTGTAGTGGCGAGTGCCGGGCACGCGCGGCCGGGAGCGGCTGTTCGAAGCGCCCAACTTCTTCAGCCGGTACAAGCACTTCATCGTGCTGCTCGCCTCGTCTGCCAACGACAACGAGCAGCTGCAGTGGTGCGGCCTCATCGAGTCCCGCATACGACATCTCATCAGTGAGTATAGAAGCGAGCAGCCCGACGGTGTAGTGGCGAGTGCCGGGCACGCGCGGCCGGGAGCGGCTGTTCGAAGCGCCCAACTTCTTCAGCCGGTACAAGCACTTCATCGTGCTGCTCGCCTCGTCTGCCAACGACAACGAGCAGCTGCAGTGGTGCGGCCTCATCGAGTCCCGCATACGACATCTCATCAGTGAGTATAGAAGCGAGCAGCCCGACGGTGTAGTGGCGAGTGCCGGTCACGCGCGGCCGGGAGCGGCTGTTCGAAGCGCCCAACTTCTTCAGCCGGTACAAGCACTTCATCGTGCTGCTCGCCTCGTCTGCCAACGACAACGAGCAGCTGCAGTGGTGCGGCCTCATCGAGTCCCGCATACGGCATCTCATCAGCGAGTATAGAAGCGAGCAGCCCGACGGTGTAGTGGCGAGTGCCGGGCACGCGCGGCCGGGAGCGGCTGTTCGAAGCGCCCAACTTCTTCAGCCGGTACAAGCACTTCATCGTGCTGCTCGCCTCGTCTGCCAACGACAACGAGCAGCTGCAGTGGTGCGGCCTCATCGAGTCCCGCATACGACATCTCATCAGTGAGTATAGAAGCGAGCAGCCCGACGGTGTAGTGGCGAGTGCCGGGCACGCGCGGCCGGGAGCGGCTGTTCGAAGCGCCCAACTTCTTCAGCCGGTACAAGCACTTCATCGTGCTGCTCGCCTCGTCTGCCAACGACAACGAGCAGCTGCAGTGGTGCGGCCTCATCGAGTCCCGCATACGGCATCTCATCAGTGAGTATAGAAGCGAGCAGCCCGACGGTGTAGTGGCGAGTGCCGGGCACGCGCGGCCGGGAGCGGCTGTTCGAAGCGCCCAACTTCTTCAGCCGGTACAAGCACTTCATCGTGCTGCTCGCCTCGTCTGCCAACGACAACGAGCAGCTGCAGTGGTGCGGCCTCATCGAGTCCCGCATACGGCATCTCATCAGTGAGTATAGAAGCGAGCAGCCCGACGGTGTAGTGGCGAGTGCCGGGCACGCGCGGCCGGGAGCGGCTGTTCGAAGCGCCCAACTTCTTCAGCCGGTACAAGCACTTCATCGTGCTGCTCGCCTCGTCTGCCAACGACAACGAGCAGCTGCAGTGGTGCGGCCTCATCGAGTCCCGCATACGGCATCTCATCAGTGAGTATAGAAGCGAGCAGCCCGACGGTGTAGTGGCGAGTGCCGGGCACGCGCGGCCGGGAGCGGCTGTTCGAAGCGCCCAACTTCTTCAGCCGGTACAAGCACTTCATCGTGCTGCTCGCCTCGTCTGCCAACGACAACGAGCAGCTGCATTGGTGCGGCCTCATCGAGTCCCGCATACGGCATCTCATCAGTGAGTATAGAAGCGAGCAGCCCGACGGTGTAGTGGCGAGTGCCGGGCACGCGCGGCCGGGAGCGGCTGTTCGAAGCGCCCAACTTCTTCAGCCGGTACAAGCACTTCATCGTGCTGCTCGCCTCGTCTGCCAACGACAACGAGCAGCTGCAGTGGTGCGGCCTCATCGAGTCCCGCATACGGCATCTCATCAGTGAGTATAGAAGCGAGCAGCCCGACGGTGTAGTGGCGAGTGCCGGGCACGCGCGGCCGGGAGCGGCTGTTCGAAGCGCCCAACTTCTTCAGCCGGTACAAGCACTTCATCGTGCTGCTCGCCTCGTCTGCCAACGACAACGAGCAGCTGCAGTGGTGCGGCCTCATCGAGTCCCGCATACGACATCTCATCAGTGAGTATAGAAGCGAGCAGCCCGACGGTGTAGTGGCGAGTGCCGGGCACGCGCGGCCGGGAGCGGCTGTTCGAAGCGCCCAACTTCTTCAGCCGGTACAAGCACTTCATCGTGCTGCTCGCCTCGTCTGCCAACGACAACGAGCAGCTGCAGTGGTGCGGCCTCATCGAGTCCCGCATACGGCATCTCATCAGTGAGTATAGAAGCGAGCAGCCCGACGGTGTAGTGGCGAGTGCCGGGCACGCGCGGCCGGGAGCGGCTGTTCGAAGCGCCCAACTTCTTCAGCCGGTACAAGCACTTCATCGTGCTGCTCGCCTCGTCTGCCAACGACAACGAGCAGCTGCAGTGGTGCGGCCTCATCGAGTCCCGCATACGGCATCTCATCAGTGAGTATAGAAGCGAGCAGCCCGACGGTGTAGTGGCGAGTGCCGGGCACGCGCGGCCGGGAGCGGCTGTTCGAAGCGCCCAACTTCTTCAGCCGGTACAAGCACTTCATCGTGCTGCTCGCCTCGTCTGCCAACGACAACGAGCAGCTGCAGTGGTGCGGCCTCATCGAGTCCCGCATACGGCATCTCATCAGTGAGTATAGAAGCGAGCAGCCCGACGGTGTAGTGGCGAGTGCCGGGCACGCGCGGCCGGGAGCGGCTGTTCGAAGCGCCCAACTTCTTCAGCCGGTACAAGCACTTCATCGTGCTGCTCGCCTCGTCTGCCAACGACAACGAGCAGCTGCAGTGGTGCGGCCTCATCGAGTCCCGCATACGGCATCTCATCAGTGAGTATAGAAGCGAGCAGCCCGACGGTGTAGTGGCGAGTGCCGGGCACGCGCGGCCGGGAGCGGCTGTTCGAAGCGCCCAACTTCTTCAGCCGGTACAAGCACTTCATCGTGCTGCTCGCCTCGTCTGCCAACGACAACGAGCAGCTGCAGTGGTGCGGCCTCATCGAGTCCCGCATACGGCATCTCATCAGTGAGTATAGAAGCGAGCAGCCCGGCGGTGTAGTGGCGAGTGCCGGGCACGCGCGGCCGGGAGCGGCTGTTCGAAGCGCCCAACTTCTTCAGCCGGTACAAGCACTTCATCGTGCTGCTCGCCTCGTCTGCCAACGACAACGAGCAGCTGCAGTGGTGCGGCCTCATCGAGTCCCGCATACGACATCTCATCAGTGAGTATAGAAGCGAGCAGCCCGACGGTGTAGTGGCGAGTGCCGGGCACGCGCGGCTGGGAGCGGCTGTTCGAAGCGCCCAACTTCTTCAGCCGGTACAAGCACTTCATCGTGCTGCTCGCCTCGTCTGCCAACGACAACGAGCAGCTGCAGTGGTGCGGCCTCATCGAGTCCCGCATACGACATCTCATCAGTGAGTATAGAAGCGAGCAGCCCGGCGGTGTAGTGGCGAGTGCCGGGCACGCGCGGCCGGGAGCGGCTGTTCGAAGCGCCCAACTTCTTCAGCCGGTACAAGCACTTCATCGTGCTGCTCGCCTCGTCTGCCAACGACAACGAGCAGCTGCAGTGGTGCGGCCTCATCGAGTCCCGCATACGACATCTCATCAGTGAGTATAGAAGCGAGCAGCCCGACGGTGTAGTGGCGAGTGCCGGGCACGCGCGGCCGGGAGCGGCTGTTCGAAGCGCCCAACTTCTTCAGCCGGTACAAGCACTTCATCGTGCTGCTCGCCTCGTCTGCCAACGACAACGAGCAGCTGCAGTGGTGCGGCCTCATCGAGTCCCGCATACGGCATCTCATCAGTGAGTATAGAAGCGAGCAGCCCGACGGTGTAGTGGCGAGTGCCGGGCACGCGCGGCCGGGAGCGGCTGTTCGAAGCGCCCAACTTCTTCAGCCGGTACAAGCACTTCATCGTGCTGCTCGCCTCGTCTGCCAACGACAACGAGCAGCTGCAGTGGTGCGGCCTCATCGAGTCCCGCATACGACATCTCATCAGTGAGTATAGAAGCGAGCAGCCCGACGGTGTAGTGGCGAGTGCCGGGCACGCGCGGCCGGGAGCGGCTGTTCGAAGCGCCCAACTTCTTCAGCCGGTACAAGCACTTCATCGTGCTGCTCGCCTCGTCTGCCAACGACAACGAGCAGCTGCAGTGGTGCGGCCTCATCGAGTCCCGCATACGGCATCTCATCAGTGAGTATAGAAGCGAGCAGCCCGACGGTGTAGTGGCGAGTGCCGGGCACGCGCGGCCGGGAGCGGCTGTTCGAAGCGCCCAACTTCTTCAGCCGGTACAAGCACTTCATCGTGCTGCTCGCCTCGTCTGCCAACGACAACGAGCAGCTGCAGTGGTGCGGCCTCATGGAGTCCCGCATACGGCATCTCATCAGTGAGTATAGAAGCGAGCAGCCCGACGGTGTAGTGGCGAGTGCCGGGCACGCGCGGCCGGGAGCGGCTGTTCGAAGCGCCCAACTTCTTCAGCCGGTACAAGCACTTCATCGTGCTGCTCGCCTCGTCTGCCAACGACAACGAGCAGCTGCAGTGGTGCGGCCTCATCGAGTCCCGCATACGGCATCTCATCAGTGAGTATAGAAGCGAGCAGCCCGACGGTGTAGTGGCGAGTGCCGGGCACGCGCGGCCGGGAGCGGCTGTTCGAAGCGCCCAACTTCTTCAGCCGGTACAAGCACTTCATCGTGCTGCTCGCCTCGTCTGCCAACGACAACGAGCAGCTGCAGTGGTGCGGCCTCATCGAGTCCCGCATACGGCATCTCATCAGTGAGTATAGAAGCGAGCAGCCCGACGGTGTAGTGGCGAGTGCCGGGCACGCGCGGCCGGGAGCGGCTGTTCGAAGCGCCCAACTTCTTCAGCCGGTACAAGCACTTCATCGTGCTGCTCGCCTCGTCTGCCAACGACAACGAGCAGCTGCAGTGGTGCGGCCTCATCGAGTCCCGCATACGGCATCTCATCAGTGAGTATAGAAGCGAGCAGCCCGACGGTGTAGTGGCGAGTGCCGGGCACGCGCGGCCGGGAGCGGCTGTTCGAAGCGCCCAACTTCTTCAGCCGGTACAAGCACTTCATCGTGCTGCTCGCCTCGTCTGCCAACGACAACGAGCAGCTGCAGTGGTGCGGCCTCATCGAGTCCCGCATACGGCATCTCATCAGTGAGTATAGAAGCGAGCAGCCCGACGGTGTAGTGGCGAGTGCCGGGCACGCGCGGCCGGGAGCGGCTGTTCGAAGCGCCCAACTTCTTCAGCCGGTACAAGCACTTCATCGTGCTGCTCGCCTCGTCTGCCAACGACAACGAGCAGCTGCAGTGGTGCGGCCTCATCGAGTCCCGCATACGGCATCTCATCAGTGAGTATAGAAGCGAGCAGCCCGACGGTGTAGTGGCGAGTGCCGGGCACGCGCGGCCGGGAGCGGCTGTTCGAAGCGCCCAACTTCTTCAGCCGGTACAAGCACTTCATCGTGCTGCTCGCCTCGTCTGCCAACGACAACGAGCAGCTGCAGTGGTGCGGCCTCATCGAGTCCCGCATACGGCATCTCATCAGTGAGTATAGAAGCGAGCAGCCCGACGGTGTAGTGGCGAGTGCCGGGCACGCGCGGCCGGGAGCGGCTGTTCGAAGCGCCCAACTTCTTCAGCCGGTACAAGCACTTCATCGTGCTGCTCGCCTCGTCTGCCAACGACAACGAGCAGCTGCAGTGGTGCGGCCTCATCGAGTCCCGCATACGGCATCTCATCAGTGAGTATAGAAGCGAGCAGCCCGACGGTGTAGTGGCGAGTGCCGGGCACGCGCGGCCGGGAGCGGCTGTTCGAAGCGCCCAACTTCTTCAGCCGGTACAAGCACTTCATCGTGCTGCTCGCCTCGTCTGCCAACGACAACGAGCAGCTGCAGTGGTGCGGCCTCATCGAGTCCCGCATACGGCATCTCATCAGTGAGTATAGAAGCGAGCAGCCCGACGGTGTAGTGGCGAGTGCCGGGCACGCGCGGCCGGGAGCGGCTGTTCGAAGCGCCCAACTTCTTCAGCCGGTACAAGCACTTCATCGTGCTGCTCGCCTCGTCTGCCAACGACAACGAGCAGCTGCAGTGGTGCGGCCTCATCGAGTCCCGCATACGACATCTCATCAGTGAGTATAGAAGCGAGCAGCCCGACGGTGTAGTGGCGAGTGCCGGGCACGTGCGGCTGGGAGCGGCTGTTCGAAGCGCCCAACTTCTTCAGCCGGTACAAGCACTTCATCGTGCTGCTCGCCTCGTCTGCCAACGACAACGAGCAGCTGCAGTGGTGCGGCCTCATCGAGTCCCGCATACGACATCTCATCAGTGAGTATAGAAGCGAGCAGCCCGACGGTGTAGTGGCGAGTGCCGGGCACGCGCGGCCGGGAGCGGCTGTTCGAAGCGCCCAACTTCTTCAGCCGGTACAAGCACTTCATCGTGCTGCTCGCCTCGTCTGCCAACGACAACGAGCAGCTGCAGTGGTGCGGCCTCATCGAGTCCCGCATACGACATCTCATCAGTGAGTATAGAAGCGAGCAGCCCGACGGTGTAGTGGCGAGTGCCGGGCACGCGCGGCCGGGAGCGGCTGTTCGAAGCGCCCAACTTCTTCAGCCGGTACAAGCACTTCATCGTGCTGCTCGCCTCGTCTGCCAACGACAACGAGCAGCTGCAGTGGTGCGGCCTCATCGAGTCCCGCATACGACATCTCATCAGTGAGTATAGAAGCGAGCAGCCCGGCGGTGTAGTGGCGAGTGCCGGGCACGCGCGGCTGGGAGCGGCTGTTCGAAGCGCCCAACTTCTTCAGCCGGTACAAGCACTTCATCGTGCTGCTCGCCTCGTCTGCCAACGACAACGAGCAGCTGCAGTGGTGCGACCTCATCGAGTCCCGCATACGACATCTCATCAGTGAGTATAGAAGCGAGCAGCCCGACGGTGTAGTGGCGAGTGCCGGGCACGCGCGGCCGGGAGCGGCTGTTCGAAGCGCCCAACTTCTTCAGCCGGTACAAGCACTTCATCGTGCTGCTCGCCTCGTCTGCCAACGACAACGAGCAGCTGCAGTGGTGCGGCCTCATCGAGTCCCGCATACGACATCTCATCAGTGAGTATAGAAGCGAGCAGCCCGACGGTGTAGTGGCGAGTGCCGGGCACGTGCGGCTGGGAGCGGCTGTTCGAAGCGCCCAACTTCTTCAGCCGGTACAAGCACTTCATCGTGCTGCTCGCCTCGTCTGCCAACGACAACGAGCAGCTGCAGTGGTGCGGCCTCATCGAGTCCCGCATACGACATCTCATCAGTGAGTATAGAAGCGAGCAGCCCGACGGTGTAGTGGCGAGTGCCGGGCACGCGCGGCCGGGAGCGGCTGTTCGAAGCGCCCAACTTCTTCAGCCGGTACAAGCACTTCATCGTGCTGCTCGCCTCGTCTGCCAACGACAACGAGCAGCTGCAGTGGTGCGGCCTCATCGAGTCCCGCATACGACATCTCATCAGTGAGTATAGAAGCGAGCAGCCCGACGGTGTAGTGGCGAGTGCCGGGCACGCGCGGCCGGGAGCGGCTGTTCGAAGCGCCCAACTTCTTCAGCCGGTACAAGCACTTCATCGTGCTGCTCGCCTCGTCTGCCAACGACAACGAGCAGCTGCAGTGGTGCGGCCTCATCGAGTCCCGCATACGACATCTCATCAGTGAGTATAGAAGCGAGCAGCCCGGCGGTGTAGTGGCGAGTGCCGGGCACGCGCGGCTGGGAGCGGCTGTTCGAAGCGCCCAACTTCTTCAGCCGGTACAAGCACTTCATCGTGCTGCTCGCCTCGTCTGCCAACGACAACGAGCAGCTGCAGTGGTGCGACCTCATCGAGTCCCGCATACGACATCTCATCAGTGAGTATAGAAGCGAGCAGCCCGACGGTGTAGTGGCGAGTGCCGGGCACGCGCGGCCGGGAGCGGCTGTTCGAAGCGCCCAACTTCTTCAGCCGGTACAAGCACTTCATCGTGCTGCTCGCCTCGTCTGCCAACGACAACGAGCAGCTGCAGTGGTGCGGCCTCATCGAGTCCCGCATACGACATCTCATCAGTGAGTATAGAAGCGAGCAGCCCGACGGTGTAGTGGCGAGTGCCGGGCACGCGCGGCCGGGAGCGGCTGTTCGAAGCGCCCAACTTCTTCAGCCGGTACAAGCACTTCATCGTGCTGCTCGCCTCGTCTGCCAACGACAACGAGCAGCTGCAGTGGTGCGGCCTCATCGAGTCCCGCATACGACATCTCATCAGTGAGTATAGAAGCGAGCAGCCCGACGGTGTAGTGGCGAGTGCCGGGCACGCGCGGCCGGGAGCGGCTGTTCGAAGCGCCCAACTTCTTCAGCCGGTACAAGCACTTCATCGTGCTGCTCGCCTCGTCTGCCAACGACAACGAGCAGCTGCAGTGGTGCGGCCTCATCGAGTCCCGCATACGACATCTCATCAGTGAGTATAGAAGCGAGCAGCCCGACGGTGTAGTGGCGAGTGCCGGGCACGCGCGGCCGGGAGCGGCTGTTCGAAGCGCCCAACTTCTTCAGCCGGTACAAGCACTTCATCGTGCTGCTCGCCTCGTCTGCCAACGACAACGAGCAGCTGCAGTGGTGCGGCCTCATCGAGTCCCGCATACGACATCTCATCAGTGAGTATAGAAGCGAGCAGCCCGACGGTGTAGTGGCGAGTGCCGGGCACGCGCGGCCGGGAGCGGCTGTTCGAAGCGCCCAACTTCTTCAGCCGGTACAAGCACTTCATCGTGCTGCTCGCCTCGTCTGCCAACGACAACGAGCAGCTGCAGTGGTGCGGCCTCATCGAGTCCTGCATACGACATCTCATCAGTGAGTATAGAAGCGAGCAGCCCGACGGTGTAGTGGCGAGTGCCGGGCACGCGCGGCCGGGAGCGGCTGTTCGAAGCGCCCAACTTCTTCAGCCGGTACAAGCACTTCATCGTGCTGCTCGCCTCGTCTGCCAACGACAACGAGCAGCTGCAGTGGTGCGGCCTCATCGAGTCCCGCATACGACATCTCATCAGTGAGTATAGAAGCGAGCAGCCCGACGGTGTAGTGGCGAGTGCCGGTCACGCGCGGCCGGGAGCGGCTGTTCGAAGCGCCCAACTTCTTCAGCCGGTACAAGCACTTCATCGTGCTGCTCGCCTCGTCTGCCAACGACAACGAGCAGCTGCAGTGGTGCGGCCTCATCGAGTTCCGCATACGACATCTCATCAGTGAGTATAGAAGCGAGCAGCCCGACGGTGTAGTGGCGAGTGCCGGGCACGCGCGGCCGGGAGCGGCTGTTCGAAGCGCCCAACTTCTTCAGCCCGTACAAGCACTTCATCGTGCTGCTCGCCTCGTCTGCCAACGACAACGAGCAGCTGCAGTGGTGCGGCCTCATCGAGTCCCGCATACGGCATCTCATCAGTGAGTATAGAAGCGAGCAGCCCGACGGTGTAGTGGCGAGTGCCGGGCACGCGCGGCCGGGAGCGGCTGTTCGAAGCGCCCAACTTCTTCAGCCGGTACAAGCACTTCATCGTGCTGCTCGCCTCGTCTGCCAACGACAACGAGCAGCTGCAGTGGTGCGGCCTCATCGAGTCCCGCATACGGCATCTCATCAGTGAGTATAGAAGCGAGCAGCCCGGCGGTGTAGTGGCGAGTGCCGGGCACGCGCGGCCGGGAGCGGCTGTTCGAAGCGCCCAACTTCTTCAGCCGGTACAAGCACTTCATCGTGCTGCTCGCCTCGTCTGCCAACGACAACGAGCAGCTGCAGTGGTGCGGCCTCATCGAGTCCCGCATACGGCATCTCATCAGTGAGTATAGAAGCGAGCAGCCCGACGGTGTAGTGGCGAGTGCCGGGCACGCGCGGCCGGGAGCGGCTGTTCGAAGCGCCCAACTTCATACGCATAGTTTATAAGCTAAGTTTCAAGAGGTTTTAGGAGCGAATCTTTGCCTACCCCTCCGGGAAAGAGGCGTGACGATATGTATGTATGTATGTATGTTACTTGAGAGGCCAGTTGGCCGAGTGATGACGGATGGGAAAAGGGTAATCACCCGCCTGGTCGGATGTTGTTGACCACGTGACCAGGGGACCGGAGTCCGACTGGATTAGTTCGGAAGTTGTATATATGCAGATCGCCGAGCAAACTTCGATACCGCGTTTCAAGACTGTCGTATCTTGATGTGGCGCCATCTATGTGCGCTACAAGGTCAATATTAGAAAAGGTTATGCAAGCAAGTTCACGTGCTACAATAGCACAGCTCGGACACTCTTAACTGCAAAGTCATTTTGGTCACACATCGACAGACGGCATGTTGCACTTGGCATGCGTTTTTGTGCGTGTTATAAGGGTTGACAAATTTTGTTATACCGGCCATAATCATCACTTGATTAATCTGGTTCTTGATTAAACCAACGTTTTAAAGTAGTTTACTGTAACTGAATAGTTAGAATAGGTTAGGTTGCTCTCATCACTTGGGAATCTAAAAAAGTTTCAATTGAAGTCATATCTTGTGTTAGAAAGACCTCCGTACACGGAACAGTATCTAACCATCTTTGGAACACAAAACTTTATTAATTCCGTTACACTGGGAAACATTCGCGCGCCATACCCGCTAAGCGTACTCACAATGTGACCCACAATCCGGCGCGGAGTGTGACGTATATCCGACTGGGGAGGGGAGGTGCGTGGCCATTCTGTATGTAGTAGTATTATATATTCTGTGACTTCCATGCTGGACTGGGAGAGATAGAAAAACATAGAATGTTCCAGCTGCCCTTCCTCCCGGGCTTGCTGTAGAAGTCAGCAAAAGGGACTCGAGGGTTACAGTGTATTGTAATTTAGGCGATGGGCTGACAACCTGTCACTATGGCAATACACATTACAATCTAAAATTACCCTCAATTTTTGTCAGACGTGGCGAAAGCGTCTTTTACGAGGCGTTTAACGCTCTGCCTACCCCGTAAGGGATAAAGGCGTGATTTTATGTATGTATGTATGTACAATAGGTGATACGAGCAGTTTTTGTTTCAAAATGTCATGCAAGCAGATCTTTCTCAAGGTCATACAAACAGCTCCTTTGTTTCGCAAGGTTATAACAGGTCCTTTGTTGTTGAGTCGAGTTTCTAACGGGCATACAAAGAGCTAGTTTATTTAAAAAAAAATATTTGGTACTTCGTTGAATATTGCATTGTTTCAAAATGTCATGCAGGCCGCTCTTTCTCAAGGTCATACAAACACCTCCTTTGTTTCTCAAGGTTATTACAGGTCCTTTGTTGTTGAGTTGAGTTTCTAAAGGGCATACCAAGTGCTACTTTATTTAATAAAAAAATTATTTAGAACTCCGTTGAATGTTGCCTTGTTTCAAAATGTCATGCAAACAGCTCTTTCTCAAGGTCATACAAACAGCTCTTTGTTTCTCAAGGTTATAACAGGTCCTTTGTTGTTGAGTTGGGTTTCTAAAGGGCATACCAGGTGCTACTTTATTTAATAAAAAAAATATTATTTAGAACTCCGTTGAATGTTGCATTGTTTCAAAATGACATGCAAGCAGCTATTTCTCAAGGTCATACAAACAGCTTCTTTGTTTCGCAAGGTTATAACAGGTCCTTTGTTGTTGAGTCGAGTTTCTAAAGGGCATACAAAGTGCTACTTTATTTAATAAAAAAAATATTATTTAGAACTCCGTTGAATATTGCATTGTTTCAAAATATCATGCAAGCAGCTCTTTCTCAAGGTCATACAAACAGCTCTTTGTTTCTCAAGGTTATAACAGGTCCTTTGCTGTTGAGTTGGGTTTCTAAAGGGCATACCAAGTGCTACTTTATTTAATAAAAAAAAACATTATTTAGAACTCCGTTGAATGTTGCATTGTTTCAAAATGACATGCCAGCCAATCTTTCTCAAGGTCATACAATCACCTCCTTTGTTTCGCAAGGTTATAACAGGTCCTTTGTTGATGAGTCAAGTTTCTAAAAACAGTGCTAATTTATTTAAAAAATATATATTTAGAACTCTGTTGAACACTTGCATCGGTTTCAGAAGATTATGTACAATACATGCAAAATGGTAGACTCGTGCCACTTAGGGACGTTGTAGCTGATGATAATAATGATGAAAAATGGTAGTCGAGTTATTTTGTAATTTAATTTTCACCGGGATTATTAATGTGACTATATTTATTTTTACCCCGAAATTTCAAAGCGTTTTCCATGCTGGACTGGGAGCGAAAGTAAAACATAGAATGTGCCAGCTGCATTTCCTCCCGGGCATGCTGTAAAAAACAGCTGAGGGATCCGAGGGTTTCAGTATAATGTAATTTAGGCGATGGGCTGACAACCTGTCACTAAGCAATATACCTTCAAATCTATCTTAAATAACCCTCAAAATTTTGTCAGACGTGGTGAAACGACCTTTGTTTAGGTCCTTTACGCTCTGCCTACCCCATTAGGGATAAAATACCTTCAAATCTATCTTAAATAACCCTTAAAATTTTGTCAGACGTGGCGGAACAACCTTTGTTTAGGTCCTTTACGCTCTGCCTACCCCATTAGGGATAAAGGCGTGATTATATGTTTGTAGATAGATAGATAAACTCTTTATTGCGCATAAATCGTACAGTTTGAAAAACTTAAAAATAACAGTGTGCGCAAAGGCGGCCTTATCGCTTCAAGCGATCTCTTCCAGACAACCCTGCATTTAAAAAAGAAAAATTACACATAGCAAGTAGCAATTATGTAATTTAAGGTAAACGTACGTGCCCCTCGGTGGACACATATGCGATCTGACGATGATGAAAAATGGTGATATTTATTATTTGCAGCCACCCCGATATTTCAAAGCAGTCGCATCGTGCATGATCACGAGTAGACTGATAACAATCTAACTGTAGTAAACAACCGAGAACATCTACATACATACATATAATCACGCCTTGATCCCTAATGTAATAGGCAGAGCGTAAACAACCTAAACAAATGTCATTTCGCCACTTTTGACAAAGTTTTGAGGGTTATTTAAGATATAATAATAGCTATACTGCTGTAGTGACAGGTTGTCAGCCCATCGCCTAAATTACAATATACTGAAACCCTCGGATCCCTTAGCTGGTTTTTACAGCGTGCCCGGGAGGAAATGCAGCTGGCACATTCTATGTTTTTCTCTCGCTCCCAGGCCAGCATGGAAGTAAATCAAAAATCTCGACACTAATATATCGCACCTTTACAAATAAAGTGACTTAACTCAAAAAATTGGGATTTCGAGTTTCTGCAATAAACCGACCTTTAAAATTATAACTTACAACCCTAAAAACTTGAAATATTTTTTAGAACATTATCTATCACACTTTTACTAGGAAAAAATACCAAAGTATATAGGGTTGTAAGGTTATGCTTTCAAATATCGTTTTATTGCAGAAAGTCCAAATCCCCATTTTTTTAGTTCAGTCACTTTATTTCTAAAGGTGCGATATACTATTCACACTATTCAATAGAGACCAAAATAGCCGTTTGCGAGGTCATAGCATGAAATTGACAACTTGTTTCTCACACAACAACCCACACAAGCACTTTCTTTCAAATAGAGTGGTTGCTAACTGGAACAAGCTACCTCAAGATGTAGTGACAGCACAGAATACAAATGTCTTTAAGAACAAATTGGACAAATACCTACAAAACTTCAATAAGACAAGCAAATCGTGAACAGTGGGATACAGGCACTATCAGTTGCTACAACTGCCTGCCTGATTAAATAATATAATAAAAATAATATATTTTTAATTATTATTTGCAGCCACCCTGGAGAGGAACCAGCACATCACGATAGCGCACGTGAACCCGGAGTGCTACAACTCCGTGCCGCTTCACACCAACAACGGACAACCGCTCGCACTGCCGCCAGGTAATTATAAGAATAACTAGCGACCTAGTTAGGCTTCGCACGGAAATTATCAGTGTTTCTCCAACTTTTAACTGCCTCCGTGGTCTAGTGGCTAGTGCCATGGGCTCCCGATCGGGAGGTCCTGGGTTCGATTCCCAGGGGGTAAAACCCAAAGTTGATATTTGAGAATTTATCACTTTGTGAATTTTTCCCCAGTTTGGTTAGGACATTGCATGCTGAATCACCTGATTGTCCGAAAAAAAAAGATTTGGTGCTTCGGAGGGCACGTTAAGCCGTCGGTCCCGGTCGCTGTCTTTGATAGTGGTCGCTACACAAAACCATGTCAGAGGCCTGATAGTTATGCTACTAGGCGGTTTAAAAACTCTGACACCAGGGTTCATCGGGTCCATAGACTTGATCCACTTGACAGAAGAAGAGTGTTTCACCACAATATTATTATACATATAAACCTTCCTCTTGAATCACTCTATCCATTAAAAGAAATCGCATCAAAATCGGTTGCGTAGTTTTAAAGATTTATGCATACATAGGGATATAGGGACAGAGAAAGCGACTTTGTTTATACTATGTAGTGATAATAATAATAATAATGCACTGATGGAAGGGTTCAAACTAACTACGACATATTTCACTGATGGAGTGGTTCAAACTAACTTAGCTTGTTACTACATATTCACTGATGGAGTGATTCAAACTAACTTAGCTTGTTACTACATATTCACTGATGGAGTGATGCAAACTAAATTAGCTAGTTACTACATATTCACTGATGGAGTGATTCAAACTAACTTAGCTTGTTACTACATATTCACTGATGGAATGATTCAAACTAACTTAGCTTGTTACTACATATTCACTGATGGAGTGATTCAAACTAACTTAGCTTGTTACTACATATTCACTGATGGAGGTTCAAACTAACTTTGTATTCTATATGATAAAATCAAAATAAAATGGCGGAAAACAGGATGGCCGCCATACAAAATGTAAAGTCGAATATCTCCAAAACGATAACAACTAGATGAGATGTTCAGAGAAATATCGTAGGGACAGTATGGGGCAGCTGCCCGACCGCCCGTGATCACGAAAATCCAAGATCACTGCCTTATTTGCCTTAAAAGAAAGTTCAAAGTACCTGCTACTATTTTTTCTAAAGAGAGTTTCGCCTAAATATCAAATATAAAATTACCACCACTTAGCCAAACATGAACATCTTGTGTTTACTCTAAAAAAAACATTGGTTCATGCTTTAAGTATTTATTTTTGATTTCTGTTTTCAGGAGCGCTATTGCCCACAGATCCTGCGCCTGAAACGAAGAAAAATGAAAATGTAAGTACCATAACAAACAATAATTTAAAATTTGTTGAATTGGTGTCTATTATTTATTTATTTTATACATTAGATTTTATTCTTCCATGCTGGACTGGAAGTGGAAGAAAAACATAGAATGTGCCAGCTGTATCTTTTCCCGGGCATGCTGTAAAAACCAGCTAAGGGAGGATTTCTGTGTATTGCAATTTGGGGGATGGGGTCGCGGCCTGTCACTACAGCAATATACCTACAAATCTATCTTGAATAACCCTCAAAACTTTGTCAGATGTGGCGGAGCGACCTTTGTTTGGGTCGTTTGCGCTCTGCGTACCCCGTTAAGGATAATAGCGTGATTATATGTATGTATCTATCTTAAATAGCCCTCAAAACTTTGTAGGGCGTCGCGGAGCGACCTTTGTTTGGCTCTGCCTACCCCATTAGGGATAAAGGCTTGATTCTTCTTCTTCTTCTTCCTAGCCTTATCCCGTATCTCACTGAGTCGGCTACCTAATTTAGGGGATAAAACGAGGGTAATGGCTTGATTATATGTATGTATTAAGAATACGACTGTTTCTCACGAAATTCTACTTGGAAATATACTATTTGCTATTTCCAAACATTCTAGGGTGAAATCGTCCCCAACAACTGTTCAATGTGGTTCATCGGCCTCGTGTTCGAGAAGACCAACCTGAACGTGGATCTCACCTACGACATATCCCAGTTCACGAAGGCCGTACACTACCAGGCTGAGAACACCAACATGCTGAGGGAGGGCATGACCATTGAGGTGAGCTAACTGTTTTACAAGCAATATGAGCGAAGCAAGCGCGAAAATTCGCTCATGTATCGTATTCATTTGAGCGCGATGTTTGACTAAAGTTAGGTTAATACGTGACACTAGGGAAGCGAGCGCGGGTTTTGACGAAGTTTTAATGAATACTTTATGTGAGCGAAGCGAGTTATGCAACTGAAGCCGGATCAATAGGTTACGCGAGTGAATAATAATTAGGGATGCATCGATACTCCTTTTCGCCAATACGATACCGATACTCTTATATAAATATTGGCGAAACGCTTATTGTGAATTCAAAAATGAAGTCCTTTTTTGTTTAAAAAGCATAGTAATTTTAAGTTTTACGGAGGAAGGCGATTTCGCAAGTCTGTTTGAATAAGACCTGCGCTATAAAATTGACTCTCAGATGCGATAGAACTTCTGCGCAATTTTTTTCAAGTTTAAGTCGTCATTACGCCAAAAAACTAACGGATCTGCATCTCTTGATATATTCGGAGGCCTTAGATATCTCTCGAGTTCTTTCTCGGACTCTAATAATATTTTCACAAACGCTTCAAAGCCCGCCACTCGTAGGCATCTCAGAACTTACTGTACTAGATGAAGATGAAGGTGACCGTGTCTGGAATAGTTTCGGAATGCAGTGCTACATTAAGGCCCGTAATTATAATCCGCACTTGAGATTGACAGCCAGTTTGAGTTCGTATAAGAAGTGTCATTTCAGTACAAAAATGGCTTGTCATATCCATACTTAATATTGCTCTCAATCTTGAGATAGCTTTACAAATACGAGCTTAAGATCAAGAAACTCATCAAGAAGTTTTTTTGCCGTATTAATCAAATAATTTAATTTTTATTATTAGTCTGTCATTGAAATATCCGTTCTTCGTAACGACGATCAAGCATTAACTAAGCAATATGTTTCTTAATTTTCCAAACCATAAAATTTTCGTTTCAACCTTTCTGATGTTATTTAATAATTTTCAAAGACTGTTAATTAACGGATTTGCGTCTACTACTAACAACGCTTTTCACACTACCTTTTTAAATTGAAAAGTATTTTATTATAAGTAGGAACACCAACATCTTTTAAATTAAAAATAACAGTATTATAACTAAACTTAAAATCACGAATTTAAGACAATTATAGGCGAACACATCGGGATAAGGGCAAGCGAATGATGATGATGATGATAGGCGATCGTCACACATCGTCTCAAAAACATGCAACAATAAACGGAACTACTTCCATGCTGGTCTGGGAGCGAGAGAAAAACATAGAATGTGCCAGCTGCATTTCCTCCCGGGCATGCTGTAAGTTCCAGCTAAGGGATCCGAGGGTTGTTCACGCTCTGCCTACCCCATTAGGGATACAGGCGTGATAGTATGTATGTATGTATGTATGTATTCTCCCAATCTCGCGAGATCCCGTAATTTGCGAGATCTCGCGAGACTGGGTTTTGAGTCTCGCGAGATCTCGCTAGGCGGAAATCTCGTATGAGATTGCATTTCCTAGTTATGACCATTGGATGTTTACAAATCAGTGAAGTGCTCATGAGTGGTGATTTGTCCCCCCCCCCCAGGCGCGGCACGTGCGCCGCAAACAGCTGCACACGTACCTGTCGGGCGCGCTGCTGCGGCGCGAGCGCACGGCGTCGGCCAGCAAGCGCCGGCCGCCGGACGGGCCGCAGCCGCCGCCGCCGCCCGCCGCGCCGCACAAGAAGACCAAGCGCCTCTCCGAGAGCAGCGTCAGTATAACGTCCATTTTGTTTCTTTTATTATTTGCCCTTGTTCAATCCCCCTAGATTAGGTAGCCGACCCCGTGAGATACGGGACAAGGCTACCCGCTGCCCGCCACGCCGCACAAGAAGACCAAGCGTACTCTCTATTTTGTTTCTTTATTATTTACCACAAATTTTGATGACTATCTATTGGCCACTGCCTTATACGCGCCTGCCTGCTTGAGAGGCGTTACCGCAAACGGTGGCGCCATCACTTGTAAAAAAATCGTAACTCGCTAAATATAGACATTTTCAAAACTTTTCTCTGTCATTTCCTTAAATTTAGACTTAAGGATGATTTTTTTGAATTAATGACTTGAGAAACAAATAGTACCGGGCAGTTGCTATCGAAATTATTTCTAAAATCGACCACTTTTGGCGGAAATTTGGATAGTAACTCCAGGGTACTATTTGCTCTTCAATTCATTACTTCTAAAAAATCCTTAGGTCTAAATCTAAGGAAGTGTAAAATGTCTGTATTTTGCGAGTTATGATTTTTTTACGAGTGAGGGCGCCACCGTTCGCGGCGAGGCCTCTTAATCCATCCTACAGGCGCAGCACTAATCAAACAAATCTGTTAACGACATCAAACAGTCCTAATCAGGCAAATTGCCAGGCCACCGATTTTGTCAAACATAAAACATAAGTGCAAGATTCTATGTTCATTTCATTACAATAACCATTCGGAAACATGCAATTCGAAATTGATAAATAAATTAACTACTATGAACGTCAAGGCATTTCAAAACATAAAGATCAAAATACTATGAAATCAGATTTCATTGTCTACTGTGGCAACCGTAATTTAGCGCCATCTAGTAAAGTAATTGAAAATTTCCTCTCACATGCCAGTGCAAGCAGTAGTGCCATCTTTTGACATTAACAAAAGATGGATAATCCTATCGTCTGCGCCAAATCAAAACATCTTTTTGCGTCAATCGAACCTGCGAACTTCTTTCGCTACTTTATTATTATTAATTGGCGAGTGTTAGTGGGAATGTTGGAAGGGGAAGACCTCGGCGAACGTACCGCGATCAAATCGGGGAAGTTCTAGGGAAAGGTCAGGTCAGGAGTACCCTAAACCGACGAGCGTGCATGAAAAGATTGATGTATGTAGATGAAGCGAAAGAAGTTTGCAAGGACCGTAGCAAATGGAAGGATGTGGTCTCTGCCTACTCCTCCGGGAAAGAAGCGTGACGTTATGTATGTATGTATTATTATTAATAGCCAACCAGCAGAATTGCTGATGAGGCTTTACTTGTAGATATCTCTATATTAACTTCATCAAATCCTCTTCCAGACGGACGAAGTGAGCGTGCTCTCCTACAACGAAGACTCCAACTCCTCAAACATGTACGAGGTCCAGCTGCAGAACGGGCAGCCCCACGCCGCCAACGAAGCGCCCCAGCTAGCGCCCCCGGCCGCCCCCATGGCGCCCCCCGGGCCCCCCGCGAGCGCCGGCCCCGCGGGGGCGGAGTCCCCGAGCGCGGCGTCGTCCTCCATAGCCTGCACGTAGCAGTACGAGGCATGGCGCACGAGGTTCATATACGGAACCTCGAACGTCAAGCGAGCTAAACGTATATAAACAGTGCACGGGACGAAGCCTTCTACGGTGATGTGTATATACAATAGTGACAGTGTCAAAATGTTATGATCACGTGATCTGTGGTGCAATTTTTCTATTTCGTTTCGGTGATAAGGTTGTGCGATGAAGAGGCCGTGGAGATTATGTTTGGTGAGTTGTTTTGATATTGTTTGTCTTGTATGAATTTGCAATTCGACATCTCCCTAGCCTTATCCTTAGTTTCACGGGGTCGGCTACTTAATCTAGGGGATTGAATGAGGTTTTACATAAACCCCTGCAACCTAGAAGTGAAAACAGACCCAATCCATGATTTTTTTATAAAGTGGTTAATAATGTGATACAATGGAAAGCATTGCATAATGAAATATTCATCCCATGAAATAGAATAACATTTCAAAAAGACCATTTTTAAAGCTGAAATCATCGTGTATTCAAATTCGGTGTTTCTTTACACTTACAAGATATTTTCATATCAAGATAAACAATAACAAGACATGGTTGTAAACAAATATTATTTAATTTATATTTTTAGATCGCGGAGTAACTGCCCACATCATGGACGTAAGTTTATCAAAGTAGAATAAATAATGTTGTTTCCAAAAAATAATAATAGCAATAGATTTTTCAAAACGCATCTACCTATTGGGACTTAGTAGATTCATTGCAATATTTCTTTTTTTAAAGAATCTTTGTAAATAATTATTGAATTATCTACATTTTGCCTTTGCAAATATAACATTACTTTGTCTCAATAAGGATGTGCCATAGTGAAGTGAAGGTAAATTTGCACTATGCATTAAACCCGGGCTTATACGCCGATGATTCTCTTCCAGCCAACTTTAGCTGATTTTGGGTGTTACAGGTATTCGCCGCCCGGACCAACCACACACGTAAGTTTGGCCTAGACAAAAATATACGCGGCATTTTTATATAAAAAAAAACCATTTGCAAGATAAATCAAAGAAAATGTGTAAATTACAAAAAAAGTAAACCTTATAGGTGTTAGTTTCGTTTTATATTTTGACAACGTCTTGTTGTTGCTACGAACCTTTATTATTATTATTTAAGGGTGCCTACTCACAGGGTGTGAAATAAATGAGCAGTGAAAATGCAGTGTAATCTGTATGTCATGTAGATACAAGCAGGCAATAATACTGGTATTGAAAAATAGCCTACAGATCTTACAATTTTACTTATTGAACTCTACGGTAACTTCTCAAAACATCCATTTGAAAATTTTCTAACTCGTTTTAGTAGCTGCCCACAATTTGAACTAAATCTATCTAAAAGGGACATTTTGCGACCAAGGGATATTCTGCGAAGTAACGAACTCTAGAAGTTCGAAGAACGTACGGATATTTTCTAAGAGTAAACTAGTAACTGCTTCGGAGGGCACGTTAAGCCGTCGGTCCCGGTCGCTGTCTTTGATAGTGGTCGTTACTCAAACCATGTCAGAGGCCTGATAGTTGTGCTACTAGGCGGTTTAAAAACTCTGACACCAGGGTTCATCGGGTCGATAGACTCGATACCCACTCGACAGAAGAAGAAGACTAGTTTTGGTTCTAAACATGGAATACTCATTTAATTTGAAAACCGCTGCCAGGTATCTCATTTCTTCCGTTGCTCGAATAATTCATTCTCACTTCTTCTGTCGTGTCGATGGTTCAGTACTCTGCTTCGGCAATAGCATTATCAGTATCCTGGGGCACTGTCCACATTCCATCAGGTGCGGCATTGTCTGTTTAGATCCACAGTCGCAGCTTGAGTTACTACTATATCCCCACTTATGTTAAACCTGCTGCGACCCACTTGTGTCCGTACTCTATTTAGTGACTTCCAAGTCGACCAGCTTAATTTATAACCTGGTGGTAGCTTTACAGCAGGTTCAACATATTGGGACGGTGGCGGATATTTTTGGACCCACAAGTGACGGCGGGCCTTATCTGGGTTGACAGTTATCGGTAGTTAATTTTAAGAAACTTTTTCGGCTTATTGGTCAAGATCCGAGTCAGAAAGTGAACAGGCATTACCTAGGCAATCATGCTCCATCAAAGCTGCATCAGATATATCGGATAAATGATAGTCAACGTAGGTCAGATGGAAAAAAAAAACTTAGTAGAAACAAGCTGTACCTGTTGTATCGTTATTCCTTGTGTATTGTCTTTCTCATGTTACTTAATACACAAATAAAACATTGTTGTAAATTTATTTATTTACAGCAGTAAATAATTAAATAATGATTGCCTATCAACTATAAAAAAAACTACACTGATAAGTGTTATGGAGTGGATGTCTCGGATCAGTTTCTTGTTTATGCTTCGCACCTCAAATGGGGCTATCCCGGCAAGGGGGTACAGTAGTTTGATTAGTGTTGGCTTGAAGCAGCCGGTTATAATTCTGCACGTCTCATTCAAGGCAATGTCTTCCTGCTTAGCCTGGGCGGAGCGGTGCCATACTGGGCATGTAAACACGCCCGCGGATAAATCTGAGAGTAAGACCAGATGTTCGTAAAACCTGAGGAGATGCTCCCCTGGAAGTAGATGTGAGTTTACGCAGCAGATTATTCCGGGCGTTTACCTTGAGCTTGGTTTTATTGCCATGAGTTTTGTACGTAGAGGATCTATCGAATGTAACACTTGAATAGACTGGGTTTATAGTATGTTCGATATCAACCCCGCGCCATTCAATTTTAAGTTTTCTATCGGCTTGATGATTCCGAAGGTGAAGGGCACATGTCTGCGTCTTAGCAGGGTTTGCATATAGAAATCTTTCTGTTTTTGGCGGGTGGGGTTGGTCGTTGGTGTAAACATTGAATAGAATTGGAGCCAGTACACTTCCTTGTGGTAAGCCGTTCTTCCGATTGCGCCATCTGCTTGCTTCGCCGTCTAGGTGGACTTGAAATCGCCGATTGTGAAGCATTCCACTCAACACGCACACGAAGTTTTGGTCATCTGTCAAGGTCTTCACTTTAGCCAGAAGACGCTTAATATTGACTGTGTCGTAGGCTGCTGACTGATTAACCAAAACTACACATTCTCACTGCTCATATGCCTCACATTTACTTTGGTTGGGCAACCATCTAGCTTAGTATCTCTTGGTGTTTTGTCTTATGTAAATAAAAGAAGAAACATAATTAAATATCTTGCAAATAGTTTGACAGTACAAAGTGGAAGAAATTTTATTTATTTCTATCCGCACAATTCCAATCTGAATATCAACAAATTATTAAGATGTCTGACATATTCTGGGAAGTTAGCTGTGAGAGTTTAGCAAAGATACAAATATAGTGGGTTTAATTCCGGTGTGTTTTAAATTTAAAATAAGAAAAATATCTGTCACTTTTAGAAAAGAATTTTTTTAATCGGATGGGAGATTTATCCCCTATAGTTTTAATTGTTACCAGCAAGATCTTCGCGCGCAGTTTCTAGATTTAAAATGCCAATTTATAAGATAAATATTACCATGATATTACGCATTTTGTAGTATTAATTTTGCAATTAACTGCCCAATAATGTACATAACTAGTTTTGGTTAGCCTTCTTACTAAACTGTTATGGAATCTGCCTCAAAAGGTTTATTTTTGAATAACTTGAAATTATTACAGGGTATTTCTTTAGGCATATTCTAATCTCGATATATCATAATCTAACTAACTTCTCAAAATATGTTCGACAGCTATTCAAAAATTAACAGTTCCCTAAAACAATCCCTTTGCATTGATATTCTTATTAAAACAAATGCAAATGCGATTATTTTCTTCTACGTTGCGTGTTAGTTGTTTTGTTGTGTGAAAAATGTTCACACAGAGAATTTATTTTCGTTTGCTGCTTTGTGCAGACCAATCGAGGACTTGCGAACGAATGTTCTGTGCACAATAAACATGCAAGTTTTCATCAAAGCTAATCCAAGACGGTACCCATACTAAGGAGCAGACTTCTGCTCAAGCAAAATTGTCTATGGTTTCATTGTTCAAGCAGATCTGCCACTCGAACGAGACCTAGTTCTCTTTTTACACTTGGAGCAGAATTTGCCGTAGCAAGCGTGATTGTTTGTGCTCCCTTTGGGCTGAACAATGTAACCATAGACAATATCTCGGCAGATTGGCTACCAGTCTACGAATGGCTGATAGTCTATGGTTTCATTGTTCAACAAAAGTTTAAGAACCATGTACCTACATATAACGGTTTTAAATTAAGCTCATGTTTATTGACAACGCTGGATGTTGATCATTTTGTGCTTCTCGTTCCCTTGCAAGCGATTGGTCTGTACAATCCCTACTATAGTTGTATGAAGCGAAATGATTCCACCTAGGATGTAAGACTCAAATGTAGTTGTTTATAAGGACCTTCTTGTTTTGTAAGTTGTACATAACTATAGCCAATTGATTATTATTATGATATATATATCTAAAAAAAAAAACTAAATTTGCATAAAAAAAAGAAATAAATGTATATACAAAAGGGCTTAACTGTTTTTTTTATTATTAAATTACCTACCTTTAATTTATGGAATACTACAATAAAAAATATTGCTTGTAAAAATCATTTATTCACTTCATGATTGTGTGTTAAAAGAAAACAATAACTACTACAAGTTAAATTACAGTACTTAAAAAGAAAACAAATTTACACGTAAAAAATCCCACTAATTGGAACTAAAACTACCTTTAATTTATGGAACACTACAAGAAAAAATATTGCTCGTAAAATTCATTTATTCACTTCATGATTGTATGTAAAATGGAAACAATAAATACTACAAGTTAAATTAAATCTACGCTACTTAAAAAAGAAAACAAATTTACACATAAAAAAAAACACTAATTCACATTAAAATCACATGTGAATTGAAAACAACTTGTAGTTATTTTCATAAATCAAACTGATCGTCCGCCATGCTGTCATCCTGCGGGTGCGTCTGTTTGCTCTTGAGCTCGATGGTCTGCGTCTGTATGTCTACCCCCAGCTCCTGAAATTAAAATATTACCCAATTAACAAGTTGGCTGCCATCCATGCAATAAACAATACTTTGCCTACTGATTCCACTGGTGATGCTCATGGCAACACAACACTCATCAACACGTTGACTGTGTTAAGAAACTGTTACGTATTTAAAGAGTTATACGAGGGGCGTTCAATGTATTCCCGGACATTATTGTGAGTAATGAAAATATATCATTAGCTAACAACATTATCTGAGGGTATTCATATAAAATTTCATGTTGATAACTTCATTAGTTTGTTACCTCCAGTTAAAGATGACGAAAATGACTGACGCGACAATGTTGAAGAAAATTGAGCATCGTGCGGTGATTAAATTCCTCACTAAACAAGGAAAATCTCAAAAAACTATCCACGAAGAAATGGTAGCCGTTTATCAAGACTCTGCTCCTTCATTATCGACCGTACAGAAGTGGTCAAGTGAATTCAAAAGAGGCAGGGAAAGTATCAATGATGACCCCCGCCCAGGTGGGCCAATCACGGCGGCTACCGAAGAAAATTATCGAAAAACTTGTATTAGAAGATGCACGTATAAAAATCAAGATGTTGGCAGAAATAACGAAGCTATCGGTTGGTACTATACACAATTTACTACATGATTCTCTCAACCTTACAAAAGTCAGTGCAAGATGGGTGCCGCGCATGCTCACTGCGCTTCAAAAGCAGGCGCGGGTTGACACTTGTAAGGAGTAAATAGAGCTGTGTGGCGACGATCCAGCAAGTGTTTTCGAAAGGATTGTTACAGGTGATGAAACGTGGGTTCATCTCTATGATCCTGAGAGTAAACAGCGAGTCTATGCAGTAGCATAAAAAGGAATCAGTCCCCCAAGAAGTTCAAAGTCACTCCATCGGCTGGGAAAATCATGGCCACAGTTTTCTGGGATTCTAAAGGAATACTATTGATTGAGTACACAAAAAAGGTGAAACATATTCAACCACTTTACGCCGTTTGAGAGAAGCAATAAAAGAAAAAAGAAGAGGAAAGCTGGCAAAGAAAGTGCTGCTTCTTCACGACAACGCACCGGTTCACACTGCGCGGCTCTCCAAGCCTGCTGTACGAGAGTGCGGGTTCGAGGAAATGAACCACCCACCCTACAGCCCAGACCTGGCCCCCAGTGACTAGTTTTTATTCCCAAATTTTAAAAAATACCTTCAGGGAAAGCGATTTGCTGACGATAATGAGCTCAAGTCCGCTGTAAATAAGCATTTCTCGGTCCAAGAAGAAATTTTTTTTTTTTTAAGGGAATAGAAAAACTTTTTACTCGATCAAATAAATGTATAGATATTATCTTATCTTTATCTTTATCCTTGTTATTGGAGGAAGTCACCTCGATTTACGAAGAAACATGGTTTTCCAAAATGACGGTGCACCATGCCACTACGCAGCACAAGTGCGTAATCATTTGAATGAAACGTATCCCAACAGATGGATCGGACGAAACGGTCCAATCAGATGGCCTCCACGATCGCCTGACCTAAATCCGATTGATTTTTTTATTTGGGGTTATTACAAGGACATAGCTTACGCCCGAGAATCGTTAAATGAAGAGGAGCTAAGACAGCGAATTGGAGAGGCCGGAAATGTCGTTAGAGGAAACAGAGAAGCGTTTAGGCGACTTAAAGAAAATTTCTTGCGTAGATGTAGGTTGTGTATTGCTGTGGGAGGTCGCCATTTTAAAAAATTATTGTGAGTAAATGTGTAAAAGAATTATCCGAGTTTATTTACTTATTATTAATAATACAATTGTCTCATAAATCTTACAACTCACACTAAAACATTTTACTAAGAATTTTCATTCAAAAATGTAACTTAAATAACATTTTTTAGTAAATAATTTTATTTTCCCTTTAATTTGATACATTTTCTAACTTAATTAGTCCTTAGTAATGACATAACAGGAATCTTTCAACTTTCTGAAACAATTTACTAATTAGGTAATTTCCACCCAAGTACCTTTGAAGGCTGTTTTCTGCAAATAATACCCCATTAAGCAATAGTTAATTTTTATTTTTATGTAATTTTGAAACCTTGCGGAGTTTTTAAAATTAACATGAGATTATCTTTTTCAATTTTTAATTTCAAGTTGAAAATTCAGAGCAGACTAGCTCGATCGTAAAATTCGAACTTTCGATAAAAAAATAACTAACTTACATTACAGCTAGGAAGCTGAAACTTTTATGGTTAAAAGAACAATTTAAGAGGATGTCACAAAAATAAAAAAAAGTTATCCAAAAAAATAATAAAAAATAATTAATCCACTGAGGTCAATTTTCTTAGAAAATTAGCAAAAAAATTCATAACTCCTAAACTACTAAAAATCGCTGAACATACATGGGGGTGATTTGGCTACCCCTTGACCTAAGGAATCAATTTTTTTTCCTTTGGACGTCACTCTTTGGGCCACCCTGTATATATATATATATATATAAACATGTTACACGTTGTATAACCTACCTGTATAGGCACTGTCTCTGTGCGCCAGTGGATGTTCATGTTGCGGTGTTTGCTGCTGCGGTTGCGGCGTTTGTGCGCGCGCAAGTGCACCTGTAAGGAAAAATCGAAGGTTTAGAGGGCAACTTCGCAAAATGTACCTTTAAAAAAATTACCCTTTTAGGCAGATTTCGGTGTTGTCGGTCAGAGTAAGTAATTTTGCGAAAGAGACAATTTTCGACCAACGGATATTTTGCTAAGTAAGGCAATTCAACCGCAATAGTGCAATGAAATTACACTTTACTTAAATGATTCCGGGTGTAAGAGGATAAATCAAATCACGCCATCGACTTACAGTCGCTCGCTGTCTTTGATCAAAAACTCGCACATATCGGGTCGTTTTACCTGAGAGAGACCTCATAACAATTACTTATTTCTTAAGAGCGAGTGTTTCGTAAGTTGCAAGTTGACCATAGAGCGCAAATGGAACAGCGCGGGGCACAAAGGACATTGCTTCGTTGGCATCGTGTGCGCACATATCACGTGCTGGTTGATATCTAGTGAGCATTACCTTCTTAATGTGCGAGTTGACCATAGAGCGCAAATGGAACAGCGCGGGGCACAAAGGACATTGCTTCGTTGGCATCGTGTGCGCACATATCACGTGCTGGTTTCGCCGGTTCACAGATATGAAGCCTCGCCCACAAACCTAGAACAAACAGAGTAACATTAGGCCACGCCTCTTTCGGTTAGCAATCTGTGTTAGGGCGTTTGTGCACTCATTCATATTTAAGATTCGTATTCGTGTCCCATGGTCTAGTGGTTTGAGCCATGAGCTCCCGATCCGGGGGTTTCGAGTGCCCAGGGGGAAACACGAAAGTTTAATATTTGATAATTTATCACTTTGTGCAATTTTCCCTAGTTTGGTTAGGACAATCGAATCCACTGATTGTCTGAAAGAAAAAAAGATTAGCTTAGGCTTAGGAATTAGGTGGTTTAAAAACTGACTGGTGGGTATGAGAATCGCAATAATTAGCATTTGCGATTTCTCGACTCGGCGACTCGTACGAAATCGCACCACCAATTTGAGAAAATAAAAGTTAAAACAGTATGCACTTACGTCACAAGTGTAGGGTCTCTCATTTGTATGCAGCATGGAGTGCCACATGAGGGAACGCTCGTCAACAAAGTCCTTGCCACATGTGGGGCATATGGTCCGTTTCTTGTTGGTGCTTTTAGGCTGAGCCTCCTTGGGAGGTGCGTCCGCTTTCTTGTGTCTAGAAAAGAACATTCTAACATTAATATCTTTCACAGAAAAACTCATTTAGTCTCCACACTCAAACATTATCGTCGCAAAATGACCCTCGATCGCAAAATGACCATTTCTCATAATGTCCTTCAGTTGCAAAATTTGCATTTCTCATGTCTTTGCAAAATTTCCCTGCTGCATAATTTCTTTTTACAAAACGGGACATTTTGGGAAAATTATTATTAATTATTTTCATAGGTCGCCTATCGCAATATTTTACGTAGGCCAACTATTTAAAATAAGTCTATCTAAAAGGGCATTTCGCGAAGGGTACATTCTTCACCGGAAAGGCTTTTAACCAGACAATAACACTCACTTAGTTTCCTTCACCATATGCATTTCATGTTTCCTAATATGAGCCTCGCAACTCATCTCACCCTTGTACATTTTCCCGCAGTAAAAACATGTGTACTTTTTATCATGTTTCTTATCATAATGATCGCTAAGCTGCTCTTCGTTAAACACAATAAATCCACACAGTTCACAAACGTTAATAGTGTCCATATGAACATTTTTCATCTCTTCATGCCACTTCAAATGGGCAATGATGGTTTCTCGTTTCTTGAAGATGGTGTTGCAATAATCACAGCGGTGTATGCCGGTGTGGCCTGCTAGATGATTTTCGTATTCTACTTCGTCTTCTGTAATAGCTTTACAGATCTGCAAAATGGAAAACATAATGGATCAGGCAGACAAAGCATTAGAAGCCTTTTTGTTGCTAGTCAGTTGTAACCAAAAAAATTAAGGGCTTAACAAACAGGACTACACTAATTTTGAAGTGCACCAAAGCCAGCTACCTACACATATCTCAGACTTTGTTATGTCCATACAGGGTGCATGTACCATATTTGTTGCTACTTAGTTCAAGAAATTATATTTATATTTTAAGTACCTACTGTTGCAGTGCCCTAACAGGGTTTGTGTTGTATGGACCAAAAAATATTGTAAGACCTTATGTACCAACAAGAAAGCAATAAATGATTGTATTGAGACATATTTTTATATAAGACCTTTTTGAATGTACATGTATTATGAATTATACATTAATGTTTCAAAATTATTATTATTATATTATTTAATTGGGCAGGCAGTCGTAGCAACTGATAGTGCCTTTATTCCACTGTTCAGAATTTGGTTGTCTTATTGAAGTTTTGTAGGTATTGGTCCAATTTGTTCTTAAAGACATTTGTATTCTGTGCTGTCACTACATCTTGAGGTAACATGTTCCAGTTAGCAACCACTCTATTTGAAAGAAAGTGCTTGTGTGGGTTATAATAAATATACAAATCTGGTTTCAATAGAAGTCAAATTGCATACCTTACAGATAAATAAATCCACACCATGATCAGCTTTCATATGCGCCTTGAGTTTAGCCAAAAATCTATACTTTACAGGACACCTACTGCAATGGGTGTATGTCATAGGGTCTCTTTTCCTACTTATTTTCTTTTTGTAAGCCACTGGCTCTTCTTTCAAAGATTTAGAGGCATTTTTCTTAGAAACTGAAACCAAGTTTCCATCCTCAGCCACTTTATAGAATGTTTGTTGACCTTTCTTGTCAACTAACATAATAAGTTCATCATCTTCTTTATTTAAACTGAGATTTTTACTCTTAGACTTATGTTTTTCCATTTTCGGTTCATGTTTGATTTGATATTTATTTTCCTTACTCTCAGTTTTTATGGGTTCTACAGTGTCATGTTCCATAAAACATTCTTCAATCAAACAACCCTCAATATCATAGTCAAAGTATTTAAGTTCTGGTTCATATTCTGGTAAAGTGATACATAAAGTATCACTAGAACAATCTTCAGGTATTTCTATAGAATAAATGTTTTTTTCCAACTCTTCAACATAGAAATTAAGAATATCATCACTTCTTTTGGCCGTTATAAGGAACTTGTAAGCTGTAGTAGCCATCAGGAAGCAATCAGGGCAAATATTACAATTATCTGTATCTGAAAACTGAAAAAAAGAAGATGATTAGAGGTCTATTAAATAAGACAAGAATATACTTTATTGCACAGAAAAAACACAAGACAAAAAAACTAATAGAAGTACTAATAGGCGGCCTTATTGCTAAGCAGCTATTTCTTCCAGGCATCCTTAACCTTATTAAAATGGTATAGAAAGGGACATATCATTAAGAAAGCACCGGTAACCAAACAAACTACAAATTCTCCCTGGATTCACATGAGCAAATCCATAAAAAAGGGGCATTGAAACTAACCTTCAAATTACAAACTTTCTCAAGAACATCTGCAATGCAGTATTCTTCGTCCTCCTTGCATATTCTGGTAAAGATATTCTCACAAGCCCTTGCTAGTGGCAGCAAACATATTCTGCACAAGTTCTCGTCAAATGTACCGTCAACTAGGTGCTTCACGACGCTTTTCAAGTCTACCGCATCTGCCATGGCTTACGAAACCCTGGTTGCTGCTAAAAACCACACAAACCCACATTTTATTAATTTATTTTTGATCCAACAAATACAAAGTCAAATTCGCGATTGTTTACCAACTATTTTGATAAAGATGCGTTCTTTTAGAACCAAGTTCTCGATTCGTTCAAGATTTTAATAGATTTTTCGCCGGCCATTTTCGTTTCGTTCTTCGTTTGTCATTCATGTGTCAAATCCGTTCAAAATGTACGATTGCAAATATATTGCAGAAAAGTGATACAATATTTTAGATTAATTTAATGCTATATAGCTTATGACTTTTTTTGGTTGCAGTTGAATTTTTGTATTTGTTTGAACGTAAATGATAGGTGGATTCGCTGATTTGAATTTCGCAAGCGATCTAATTTAAATTTAAATATACCTCATAAATTAGTTTCAGAACGTAACGCAGATCGGCTAGTGGTGCCAGATCCTCTCCTATAAATAAAATCAATTCAATTATGTATCTAACTTATCTTTACAGGAACACACCCATGTCAACAATGTTATTTTGTGACATATACTTTATATGATTTATTGCGGGCGCACTGACCAATGCCAATGGCCAATGGCCAACATCTTTGGGTTTCAATTCAATCGATCCAACCCTTTTTTCACAGTTTTTTTTAAACCGCCTAATAGCACAGCTAATAGTCCTGTGAAATGG
This sequence comes from Scrobipalpa costella, assembly GCA_949820665.1. Classification (NCBI taxonomy): domain Eukaryota; kingdom Metazoa; phylum Arthropoda; class Insecta; order Lepidoptera; family Gelechiidae; genus Scrobipalpa; species Scrobipalpa costella. The sequence continues at coordinate 9,421,390 of OX463319.1, read as the reverse complement.
TTTGTGTAATACTACCACTAGCGACAAGGACTGACAGACGACTTAACGTGCCCTCAGAAACACGAAATTCTCTTCCAATGATTCTTCTTCTTAGCGAGTGGATTCTCGAGTCAAACGACCCAATGAACCCTGGTGTCAGAGTTTATCAAACCGCCTAGATGATTAAGAGACGTTGAACGTCACATTGTTGTGACGTGGACATCCACTTCGCAAAACGTGAAAATCCGCGTAACGTGCCCCACGTTGCTACCTTATGTGTCTCCTTGATAACAGCAACAGGAGAATACGTCTATTGCGGTCCATTTTTCGAGAATAACTACAATAATCCAGGCAGCATTGTATCGTTGCCGACTGCATGTTTCATTCCAAGTAGTCGCAGCGTGCTTTCGTGCCCCGTCCCGTCCCATCGTCGTCGTCGTGGTGGGAGTTTTTACGTTGTGTAATATGCAATTACGTCACGACGACTTGACGTTCAAAGTTGACGTAACGTTGGACGCTACGTTTTTATGTGTGATAGCCCTAGCCCCCAGCCTGCATTGGCTACATTGTCCTAAACTAAGAAAATCTCACAAAGTGATAAATTAACAAATATCAACTTGGGGTCTGGGATTGAACCTACGACCTCCAGATCATCACCATGGCTCAGACCTCTAGACCATGGAGCGGTTGAGTTAAGTATATGGAAAGGAATAGGTGGACTGGACCTGAAAGAGTAGTTTAATTCTTGATCATCTGGCAACATTGTTCAACAAAAAAAAGTTATTGTCAAAGGTTGATAAATGGTGGCTATTATACGTTTATTTTCATTTTTAGTGAATTTACAGTGTTTTTCTCGGGATTTATCGGTATTTTATTGCGGAGAAACAATATTTAGACAATACAGTATTTTGCTAAAGTGTATTCTTGAGTACGGATCCTCATCTTATGGTAAAATTTCACCTATTGTGTAGCTATGGGTTTGGTGTAATTATTAGAATCTTAGCCAATTAATTTTATCGAAACACAATAACGTACACTTTACAGTATTATTGAAGTGTTATGAAATACGTACACAAGTGTAAATAATGTGTAGTTGCGATATTAAGGGTTAAAAAAAAAAAAGTAGATAAACAAGAATCCTTATTTTTTGCAACATTGTGAATACTTTTGAAAATCATTATTTGCTCAATTATGTAGCATCATTGAATTCAGTATGATCTCCTAACCAAGATGAATCTCGTTGTAACTTAAAGTGACAAAGAAGTGAGGGAGGACAAGCCCTTTTGCTAAAAAATAACTATTTTCAAAACTCATCATCATCACCAAGTTTGGAAAACAGCTAAATAAATGATTTTGTTGGGTTGTTTTTTACCCTACGGTTATAGGGGATGGCCCCTTTCCTTCCCTATCAAGAAACTTCAAAATTATAAAATAGCTCTGAAGTTATTTTATTTATTTAAGGACAATCAACAAGGACACAGACTCATACAATTCGTGATAACAAAACCAAACTTAAATAATATGCTTAGTTGAGCCTTACTTAAAGATTGCCACGGCATGCATCAATTTTCTAAGAAGTCGTCTTATAAAACAAAATAGAAATTAATCTAAATTAAACTTTAAAATTAGGTGACCAAACAATGACAAAGTCCAAGAGTAATTTAGACATTTGAGACATTTGAGGATTGTAAAGCAGACAGTAAGGTCTTTTAAAATTTTTGAAGTTCATAATTAAAAATATCAATGTCAAGAGATTTAGAGAGAGAGTTATATTGTCTCATAATTCTATTCAGTGTGGCAAATTGGGCAAGGTTAGTTGAGCTCGAGTGCTCTTTAAACAGAACATATTTATTAGAACGGGGTAAATGATAAGGTATGTTAAAATTAACATAAGACAGGATTGAGGGACAGTAAAAAAATCCATTCAAGATTTTAAAAAGAAATGTGCTATCCAGCATCTGTCTTCTGTTTGAGAGAGAAATCATTTTCAAATGCTCGAGACGTTTGTTATACGAGGGTAGTTTTTTTGCAAGGAAATGCTGATAAGATAAATGATAAACAAATCTTTTTTGCACCCTTTCCAATCTATCTGCGTGTACCTGATAATGAGGAGACCAAACTATGGAGCAGTATTCTAAATTACTTCTAACCAGAGAATTGAAAAGTGTTATCTTAGTATATGAGTTCTTAAAGCTTTTACAATTTCTCAAGACAAAACCAAGCATTGACAAAACTGTAGCTTTTAAGGACAATCTTATCTATGTGTGAGTTAAAATTAGTTATGCGCTTGATCCTAAATGTTGAGGGAATCTGCCTATCACTGGTTACTTAGCACTGGGCAACTATAGTATAGAAACACTTTTATTAATTTTTCTTTGACTTCTTTCTGAGAGTATTTGACACCTTATATTCTAATCAGATTAAATCTCACCATTGCTATTTAATAATTTACGACCATTAAAAAAAATATTAATATTTGCGCCTTTGCATTGTCAGCATATAATTACAAAAATCTGCCACAACACACTAGTGATCACACTAGTTAAGACACCTAGCGGTGGTGCTCTAGGTAAATGATCTTAAAATAAACATGGTAAATCACCAGTAGTGGTTAAAATCTCGGTCTTAAGTGGTTGCGCAGCGTGGCTGTCGACCCTGATTGGTTATGGCACACTTTGCCTTTCATCCGTACAATACTGCACCCTTTGTGCGAGTACGAGACACATCTTGTTTAGGAGATCATACTAATACTAAACACTATGGCAGCATTTTCATCTATCAATAATACTGATGAGATACGTGATCCAAAGTATACTGTGCCAGGAAAAAAAGCCTATAATTCTTTGTCTGTTTCTATGTATGTTAATGGGTATGCTTCGGTTCACATATTTTCTCAGTATTACTGATAGATGTAAACGCTGCCAATGATACTATTTTGCTAGAGAACTCTTAGTACCAACAGCAAGAACTCTTAGTACCAACAGGAATTGTTTTGAAGCATACTAAGGTTTTATGTACAATTTAAATGCCAAGAAAAAAGTCAGATCTCTCCCAGTATGGTAAACACACTCGTCGAGGTAGAGCGATACGAAAAGCAAATAAGATTAAGGGAGGTAAAATCCCAGCTGGTGTAGATGCTTCTTCCACTGGCGAAAAAACGTCTTTTGACCCTGACAATAAAGTAGGGTTAAAAAATAACCAAGGCGTCAGATGGTCATCTGCTGACCGTAAATTGCAACAGTTATTAGCAAACAGAGAACGTCAAAGATTATTACGTGCTTCAGAAACGCCAATACAACGTGAAAAGCGTTTGTCAGCAGATAGACAACGCAAAGCTCTACGCCGGGCATCAGAACGTAAATCGGAGACGCCAAAACAACGTGAAAAACGTTTAGCAATAGACAGAACACGTGCCGCGGTACGCCGAGCAAAAGAGCGCATCCAAAGATATCAAGACTTAAACACAGATTTAAAAGCAGGTCCAGATAATGTAAACTTGTATGAAGACGTTAAAATTGAAATAGACGAAACTGACGTGGAAGACGATTCTAAGGCAGGTTCAGTTGATGTAAACCTGTATCAAAACTTTGATATAAAACTAGAAACCAATCTTGATTATGAGGAACACGATTTGTTGTTAGAAATAAACGATAAAAGTGATAAACCAAAAGTTTTACGAGAAATAGAAGGTTCAAATGCACAGGCACATATTAAATTGCCAGTTTTAGATTATACAGATCCCACTATTAAAAGAACTTCTACTCATCTTGACAATAGCAGCGTGCCTATAGAAATTAATGAAACTCAACACATTTTTTATGACAATCGTAAAGAATCTTTTGATGAGAAATGCAAAGCTATATTTGAAGTCAGACAACGTAAAGAAAAACAACGTAAACAGAGTGTATGCCGCCATGACAATAATGGCGTCGAGCATCAGGTCTTAGACACTACTGATAGGGATCCTACTTGCGAAGGGAATAACGATAACGAACACCTTTTTAATATCCAACCTAAAGTTTGGGCATCTACTGATCAGAATCTAGTCGATCCTCTACTTGAGATCAGATCTGCGGAAAATCCTAATATCTTAGCATTGGTGATAACAGCACCAGTCGCACTGGTAAGAAAATGAACTGAAAGTAGGTCTTTAATTTTCATTAACATGGAAAATAACTTTCCTTTACATAGAATTAATGAATAAATTAGTTATTCTTGAAAGAACATTTTACTTCTATCTAAAAGTAAACACCTCTTAGTTACAATGGAGACTGAAGAAGTTACACCAGATTTAATCATTAAAAGTGAAAAAGACATTGAAGAAGAGAAACTCGTCAGCGTTAATACATATAATGCTCAGGTCTCTCTCAAAATAGACTTTCCTCCACTGGAAGAACACCCTGTCAATGTGAACCCGTATGAAAACATTCAAATCGAAATAAAACAAGAAGCCAATGATAAGGAAAACGATAAAACAGATAAACCAACTGTTATACGAGAAGCAGATGGCCTCAATACACAGGCGCATGATGCGGAAGTATTAGACAATACAGATACCTCTATTGACATAACGTCCACTTTACCTGAAAATGACAGCGTGTCTATAGAAATAAACAAAACTCAACACATGTTTAATGTCCAACATAAAGAAAGGACATCTACTGACGAGAAAAGTTTATTTGAAGCCAGAGAAAATAAACTAAAATCACGTGCTGCGCAGCGTGCATCGGTAACTCCACTTCAGCGTGAAAAACGTTTGGCAAAAGTTAGAGAACGCGTTGCGAAACGCCGAGCAAATCAGAGCTGTGAAAAAGAAGGGGCCCAACATCAAGCCTTGGATTGTTCTGGTACACAAGATCAGGATGTAGCGACAGTCGCACCTGGTAAGAAAAAACTTTAGGTAGGATTATACTGGACAAAACTCATAATATAAGCTAAGAGTCCTGTGACTTACACATTCTCTCTTTTTGTTTTCATTTAATATTAAGTAGGTAATCTTATTTGTTACTTTCTTATTTCTTCTTGCTTTATTGTAAATCTAAAACCCAGGCTAACAGTAAGCACCTCTTTTAGATACAATGGAGACCGAAGATGTTAAACCAGATGTAACCATTAAAAATGAAATCGAAATTGAAGAAGAGAAACTCATTAGAGTTAATACAGGTAATGCAGTACTAGAAGACCCAAGCGCACATGCAGATCCGAACCTATATGAAAACATTCGAATTGAAATAAAACAAGAAGCCGATGATAAGGAAAACGATTTTTTGGTTGAAAGAAACGACAAAACTGATAAACCAACAGTTATACAAGAACCGGACGCTTTCCATACACAAGCACTTATTAATGCTAGAGTAAAAGAAGAACAGAATGCATCTATTGTTGAATATGATTTTCCTAACTTTGACGACAGCATGGACAGCAACCAAGCGGAGGCGTTGGGGAATGTGGAGACCAGCATGCAAGATGACGTCGATATTAAAACAGAAAACGGTGGGCATCAGGTAAATATATCAATGATTCTTTGTCATGGTCTTGATCATCATAGTGATAGGTAACGTTACAAATATTACAGAAAATACCTGCAAAATATTAAAAATTAATTGTGCATACTCATGAAGTAAATTAATGAAGTAAACGCCAAATAATACTGGCGTTTACTTTTTTAACTCAACCGGCAAGAACAATGTCTTTAAAATAATGATGAAGATGTTTTAGGAATGTATCAAGACTATTGTAAAAGGAATGGTACTTGTAAACAATGCTTAAATGCTTTATTTTTCAGAATTTACATGTCGTCTACCCCAACAACGAAATGAAAATGGAATCGGAAATAATACCAGACCAGAATCCTTCCAATCAAATAACTCCAGACATTCCAGAAATAGGTCCTGAATTCTCGTTTGTAATGAAAATACCAGGAGGGGTTCTAAATGACATTGATCCCTCTATTGTTAATTGTACTAATGACAATACCGAAACTGAGCAAACAGATACTATAAACCCTGACGGCGAAACTACAACCAATGATATTGATGCGAACAGGGACATTGCGTCTTCAGATATTGCTACAGAACAAACATCACTCCTTGAAGCAACACATCTGTGCGAAACGTATGATCTAAACCCGTTTCAACTAAATTCTATTACTGGAAATGTTTTACCATTGGAACAAGAAGCTTACATCATGTTACAACCAAAGAAAACAGTTTTTTGTCCTAAGTGTCCAAAGGGGTACCATAGTAAATATATGCTAAAGCCACATTTAAAAGTTCACCAGACTATAGAGAATTATGCAAACGGAAGAAAAAGGGGAGTAGAAACTGCTAGAAAGAACAGAATGAAAAGAAGAAAACAGTTGTTGAAACAAGAATTAGATGAACAGGAGTCGCAAGATTCATGTTGTAATCATAAAGAAGAAAACAAAGAGGGTTACAAATGTACATGCGGGAAAACATTTCAGAGAAGAACAAGAATGGAGACATGCCTCAAAAGCCATGACTGCAGACAATCAGAAAAGTACTTCTGCATGACTTGTCTCAAAGACTTCAAGAGTAAAGATGAACTCGCTATGCACAGAAAACGACTGCACAGGAAAAAGTTCCCCTGTAAATTTTGTCCAACAGACTACGCCACTCGGAAAAAGCTTTTCAGACATCTGCAAATACACCAAAAAGTTCATCAAATGGAATTCAAAGTGATCAAAGAAGTAGTCAAATCAAAAAAGAAGTTGCGCTGTTTCTTTTGCTCTAAATGTTGTGAGGATATTTCAGAATTGAAAATACACGTCATGAGCGACCACGAAGGGCCGTATTCTTGTCCCCACTGCAAGAACGCCTTTCCAAAAATAATTGATTTCGGTAATCACACGAAAACATACCATCCAGAAGTCGGAGATCAGTCTGTTGTGGATGTCCTCGAAGCGTTTTCGAGGCTTACTCAGGAGTGGAAGTGTGAGGAATGCGACATGCAATTCCTCGAAGCTGATAAGCTGGCCTTACACCAAGTGGAGCAACACAACCCCGAAGTAAAAAGCGACCATCAGTTCCAGTGCCCGGATTGTCGAAGAGTGTTTATCAGTCAAAAAGGCCTGACATCCCATAGAAGGATACACCACAACGTGGAAACCAACGAACAAGCGAAGGTCGAAGATCCGGGTATTATGTGTTTAGAGTGTAGAAAAATGTGCAAAGACATGAGCGCCTTAACATCACACATGCGATTCCATTCGCCCGACAGGAAATACCCTTGCAAATTCTGTGATTTCCGCTTCGCAACGCCAGAGAAACGTAAGACGCACGCTGACATCCACACGGGCGATATGAAGTTCGTTTGCTTCATTTGCGAATACCAGTGCAGCTCAGAAAACCGACTGAAGAAGCACAAGCAATCTCTGAAGCATGCCAACATAAGGGAGTACTTATTAACTGGGAAGCCTTTGATAGAAGAACCGCCTAAAGTTAAGAAAGCTAAAAAGAGAAAAACTTCGAAAGATGATAGTAAAAGTGATAATAAAACTAGTTCTAACAATGAAGTGATTTGTGACGTTTGTGGGGAAAAGTTCCCGAGTGAATCTCAAATGTTAGAACATAAAGAAACTCATCCGTTCATAGAAATACCTAGTGGAGATAAAACGACTCGAATATTCTTTAAGTAGCATTCTCTACTAAGTTGTAAGGTAGTTCCGTAGAACTTGTGAACGTTTTTGATCTCCAAATACGTAAATTATAATTTATAGTCAGACTTCTATATAAACTGAGGTAGACGCGGCTTAGCAAATCGTCACTCAAAAAGTGATCCCAAAACTACAACATTCATTTGTTCATGCATTATTCAACACTGAAGGATTGCTGAAAAGAAGGGTGCCAATTTCCCCTCATTGAAGCGCTTCAACTTTTAGCGCATATGCCGCGTCTACTTCAGTTTATATAGAAGTCTTTGTTTATAGTGACTTAAAAATACAAGTCTATAAACTTCCAAGTCTCAAAATTTTGTGACAAATTCTAAAATATTTTAGTATATTTCAATAATGTAGGTAGATCCTACCGTTTGTAGCTAATAGCTATATATAACTATTTATTATTGAGAATTAATATCTTCCATGCTGGGGTGGGAGCGAAAGAAAAACATAGAATGTGCCAGCTGCATTTCCTCCCGGGCATGCTGTAAAAAACAGCTAAGGGATCCGAGGGTTTCAGTAGGTCAAAGTTTTGTCAGACGTGGCGGAACGACCTTGTTCAGGTAGTTTACGCTCTGCCTACCCCATTAGGGATAAAGGCGTGATTATATGTATGTATGTATGTATTATTGAGAAACTTATAGTATTTTAATCTCAATTTTAGAATAAAGGTAAACAAAGTTTCAAGTCTTAATCGAAGATCTAGTTTCTAAAATAAGCTTTCGCTGTTAGATATGCCAACATAATGAAATAATAGTTTTAGTAATTTTTAACTAATTGGCCAACTTGTATCATTTATTTTCGAAATGTGTTTTTGAATAAAAAGTCATAAGACTTTGTTTACATACATACATATAATCACGCCTTTATCCCTTTTGTGGTAGGCAGAGCGTAAACTATCTAAACAAAAGTCTTTCAAAGTTTTAAGGGTTATTTAAGACAGATTAGTACGTATATTAGTGACAGGTTGTCAACCCATCGCCTAAATTACAATATACTGAAACCCTCAGATCCCTTTGCTGGTTTTTACAGCATGCTCTGGAGGAAACGCAGCTGGCACATTCTATGTTTTTCTCTCGCTTCCAGTCCAGCATGGAAGATAACTTTGTTTACCTTTATTCTAAAACTGAGTTGGAAATACTATAATAATCTCATCTTTGAGCTTCTTTACTTCAGTCATCATCACAATGTTTTAACTTTACTTTTTGCACTTTGTTCGCACCAGATATTAAGTGCCTAATGTAATATTCGTTACTTAGCAGAATGTCCCTTGGTCGCAAAATGTCCCTTTTCGCAAAATGCCAGTTTTTTGATAATTTAGTCCAAATAGTCGGCAGCTAAAACTAGACGCTACTTTTGCGAAAAGGGACATTGTGCGAAGTTACCTAAATAAATAATATTGCAATATTATGTACCTAGACAAAGATTTGCCTTATTTTTCAATAGGATGAATTCAGACGGTATTTTTCGTATGTAGAGATGTTGGTTACATTTTGTAGCAATGTCTTCCAGTTAATATATCTGTAGAGCTTTGATTTCAATATTACGAAAGTTCAAACTAGCTTAAAGTACTTATTAAAATAAAACAAAGTTACTATTTATAAAATTGTTTTTTATTTATCACAAGAAATGATAACATTCCTCTATCATCATCACACCCACAGAATCTTTGTTCATACATAAAAAAATATTAATACATAACGGAAATAAGAGTTCGTAAATAAAATCAAATATGGCTACTTATAAAATAATTTATAGCCAAATCAAAATATTGTGACTTAATATAAAATTTTGATCAATATCAATATGATAAGAATTTCCAATAGAACATACGTACGATCGTCTAAAATGATAAATGAAATAATTTATTTAAAAGCCCAGAAACTTACAAATATTTGTAAAACATTATCTTGACGCTGGGACTATGAGTACAAACTGGCTTCAGAGAGGTACATGATAGCTACAACTAGGTACATGAACACGTGTAGTCAATCGCAAATCAAGATGGGTTCATTTACTCTTAAAACTAAGCCTTGGTGATGTAAAACACTAGGATAAATATTGCATTTCAAATATAGGTAGAAAATGGTGCCGATTTGGTTATAGACACAATTTAACTAATTTAAGATTGGTCATTTTGGATTCAAATCAGCTGGTGTCTTTCTTTTTCTTATTTGTGTCTAAGAAAATGACAGTACCAAACTAAGGCTCGTAATTATACAGCAATGTCAAGATTGAGAGCAATATTAAGTATAGATTTGACAGGCCACATTGTACTGAAATTAAATTTCTGAAACGAACTCAATCTAGCTGTCAGTCTCAAGTACTGTTTATCGATACGGGCCTAAAACATGTTGTTTACAGCCATATATGGTACCAATTCTTTCGCTCGTATTTGTAAAACGAACTCAAGATTGAGAGCAATGCAAGCCGTATTGCATAGAAAAGACACATCAGATCGAACTCAGTCTCGAGTGCTTTTTATCAATACGGGCCTTGGTGATGGAAGTTTGGTTAGAAATATGAGTATAAGTGAGTGATTTGCGTTCGACAGTACATGATCATGTAAAATGCTATCGGTAGGTACTTGGTACGACAAGGATAATGTACTATTTAAGTAACATCTAGAGAGGGATTTTATATAAAGATAGAATCGGATCTAGAAACATCTGAAAGTTGATTGTATTTGTCTTGCCCTTAAAATGTTTCTCATTCTTTAAACTGCCAGTGGTTTAGCTGGAAAAGATCTCTTCATAGAGATAAGTTCGCCCTTGCATACGTTTCTGTAAACTTCATTTCTTGTATTTTAATGCAATAAAGAATATATATATAAAGCTTTAATAATTCCATAATCTTTATAGCAATACAAGAGAAAACTAGCTATAAATATGTGATGTTAACGAATTGTATTTTAACACTAAACGACAAACAAATGTTATTCATAATGAAAACTGATCGGCTACTTGTTGATGAAGATTTTCGTATAGGATCGAAACGTCGAGGGTAACCCTCTTTTCAATACGAACAAGTAAGCCTATCAGTTTTCATTATTAAATATTTGTATATTTTTCAACGTTTATCTCAAATCATGATAGTATTGTATTTTTGTTGCCATTAGTTCACTTGTATATTAATCAAGATTTGCCATACTTTCACTTTCCCAATCTAAATAATCTCTTTTCAACCATTTTGTATTTCCATAAACCCTTCTCCGCTTTCTTAAATCTAACAACCCAAAGAGGTCTTAATTACCTCAGACATTTCTAGAACTGTTTCTATATTATAGTATTTCCAACTCAGTTTTAGAATAAAAGTAAACAAAGTTTCATGCATTTTTATTCAAAAATAAATGCTACGTGTTGGCAAATTAGTTAAATTACTAAAACTACTATTTCATTATGTTGTCATATCTAATAGCTAAAACTGATTTCAGAAACAAGACACCAAACTTTGTTTACTTTAATTCTAAAACTGAGTTGGAAATACTATAGTTTACTAATTTATTTAATGATGACAATATTCTACCCACATAGGGGACATATTCAGCTAGAGTTAGTAAGAGAAGGTGATCTTCCAGGGTTTGGCCATGTTGGCAGCTGGTTTCCTGACCACCAGCACGTCGTTGCCCTTGTGCAAGGTCATCTGCAGGCCGGTGGTTTTGTCATCCTGATGCAGTTTGGCGGTCTTCGGGGGCGCCTTCGGATAATTCAATAATCAGTTACTTATTCTCCAATATACCGGGTGTAAGGGACAGCGTACCAGAATTTATACGGGTTGCTCAACAACAAACTTAAAAACTTTCACCAAGAAATTCTTTACAAAAAAAATATTCATTCTGGATTGGGAGCGAGAGGAAAACATAGAATGTGCCAGCTGCATTTCCTCTCGGGAATGCTGTTAAAATCAGCTAAGGGATCCGAGGGTTTTAGTATGCTGAAGTTTAGGCGATGGGCAGACAACCTGTCACTACAGCAATATACCTAGAAATCAACAACCCTCAAACTTTGTCAGACGTGGCGGAACGACCTTTGTACAGGTCGCTTACGCTCTGCCTATCCCATTAGGGGTTAAGGCGATAAAATAAAATTAAAATAAATAAATGTCAAATAAAACTATAACATAATGCAATGAATTGTTACCTTGATGCCCGCAACCACGATGCGCTCCAGCCAAGAGCGTGTCGGGTAGTGCGCGCTCGGGTCAATGAAGCTGAAAAAAATATTGGTGGTTAATTATTGTACAGATTCTTCTTAGCGAGTGGATTCTCGAGTCGAATGACCCGATGAACCCTGGTGTCAGGGTTTTTAAACCGCCTAGTAGCACGGCTAATAGGCCTCTGACATGGTTTGAGTAACGACCACTATGAAAGACAGCGACCGGGACCGACGGCTTAACGTGCGCTTTGAAGCACGGAATCTTTTTTCTTTTCGGACAATCAGGTGATTTACCCTGCAATGTCCTAAGCAAACTGGGAAAAACCTCACAAAGTGATAAATTGACAAATATCAACTTTGTGTTTCCCCCTGGGAATCGAACCCAGGACCTCCGGATCGTAAGCCCATGGCTCTAACCACTAGACCACGGAGGCAGTTATTGTACAGATAAAACTATAAGATAAATTCAGTTCGCATTTATGTTTTTTGTTTACTGTTCGAGATATTCTTACGAGACATGAATCACGGTCAAATCAACAAGATCTCAAATGAGACAAAAAATATTTCAGGTTAAATCTACCGGATCTCATAATAAGAGACCTGAAATATCTCAGGTCAAATCTACTGGATCACATAATATGACGCCTCAAATATTTCAAGTCAAATCTACTGAAATATCTCAGGTCAAATCTACTGGATCACATAATATGAGACCTCAAATATTTCAAGTCAAATCTACTGAAATATCTCAGGTCAAATCTACTGGATCACATAATATGACGCCTCAAATATTTCAAGTCAAATCTACTGAAATATCTCAGGTCAAATCTACTGGATCACATAATATGACGCCTCAAATATTTCAAGTCAAATCTACTGAAATATCTCAGGTCAAATCTACTGGATCACATAATATGACGCCTCAAATATTTCAAGTCAAATCTACTGAAATATCTCAGGTCAAATCTACTGGATCACATAATATGAGACCTCAAATATTTCAAGTCAAATCTACTGAAATATCTCAGGTCAAATCTACTGGATCACATAATATGAGACCTCAAATATTTCAAGTCAAATCTACTGAAATATCTCAGGTCAAATCTACTGGATCACATAATATGAGACCTCAAATATTTCAAGTCAAATCTACTGAAATATCTCAGGTCAAATCTACTGGATCACATAATATGAGACCTCAAATATTTCAAGTCAAATCTACTGAAATATCTCAGGTCAAATCTACTGGATCACATAATATGACGCCTCAAATATTTCAAGTCAAATCTACTGAAATATCTCAGGTCAAATCTACTGGATCACATAATATGACGCCTCAAATATTTCAAGTCAAATCTACTGAAATATCTCAGGTCAAATCTACTGGATCACATAATATGACGCCTCAAATATTTCAAGTCAAATCTACTGAAATATCTCAGGTCAAATCTACTGGATCACATAATATGAGACCTCAAATATTTCAAGTCAAATCTACTGAAATATCTCAGGTCAAATCTACTGGATCACATAATATGAGACCTCAAATATTTCAAGTCAAATCTACTGAAATATCTCAGGTCAAATCTACTGGATCACATAATATGAGACCTCAAATATTTCAAGTCAAATCTACTGGATCACATAATATGTGACCTCAAATATTTCAAGTCAAATCTACTGAAATATCTCAGGTCAAATCTACTGGATCACATAATATGAGACCTCAAATATTTCAAGTCAAATCTACTGAAATATCTCAGGTCAAATCTACTGGATCACATAATATGAGATCTCAAATATTTCAAGTCAAATCTACTGAAATATCTCAGGTCAAATCTACTGGATCACATAATATGACGCCTCAAATATTTCAAGTCAAATCTACTGAAATATCTCAGGTCAAATCTACTGGATCACATAATATGAGACCTCAAATATTTCAAGTCAAATCTACTGAAATATCTCAGGTCAAATCTACTGGATCACATAATATGAGACCTCAAATATTTCAAGTCAAATCTACTGAAATATCTCAGGTCAAATCTACTGGATCACATAATATGACGCTTCAAATATTTCAAGTCAAATCTACTGAAATATCTCAGGTCAAATCTACTGGATCACATAATATGAGACCTCAAATATTTCAAGTCAAATCTACTGGATCACATAATATGTGACCTCAAATATTTCAAGTCAAATCTACTGAAATATCTCAGGTCAAATCTACTGGATCACATAATATGAGACCTCAAATATTTCAAGTCAAATCTACTGAAATATCTCAGGTCAAATCTACTGGATCACATAATATGAGATCTCAAATATTTCAAGTCAAATCTACTGAAATATCTCAGGTCAAATCTACTGGATCACATAATATGACGCCTCAAATATTTCAAGTCAAATCTACTGAAATATCTCAGGTCAAATCTACTGGATCACATAATATGAGACCTCAAATATTTCAAGTCAAATCTACTGAAATATCTCAGGTCAAATCTACTGGATCACATAATATGAGACCTCAAATATTTCAAGTCAAATCTACTGAAATATCTCAGGTCAAATCTACTGGATCACATAATATGACGCCTCAAATATTTCAAGTCAAATCTACTGAAATATCTCAGGTCAAATCTACTGGATCACATAATATGAGACCTCAAATATTTCAAGTCAAATCTACTGAAATATCTCAGGTCAAATCTACTGGATCACATAATATGAGACCTCAAATATTTCAAGTCAAATCTACTGAAATATCTCAGGTCAAATCTACTGGATCACATAATATGAGACCTCAAATATTTCAAGTCAAATCTACTGAAATATCTCAGGTCAAATCTACTGGATCACATAATATGAGACCTCAAATATTTCAAGTCAAATCTACTGAAATATCTCAGGTCAAATCTACTGGATCACATAATATGAGACCTCAAATATTTCAAGTCAAATCTACTGAAATATCTCAGGTCAAATCTACTGGATCACATAATATGACGCCTCAAATATTTCAAGTCAAATCTACTGAAATATCTCAGGTCAAATCTACTGGATCACATAATATGACGCCTCAAATATTTCAAGTCAAATCTACTGAAATATCTCAGGTCAAATCTACTGGATCACATAATATGACGCCTCAAATATTTCAAGTCAAATCTACTGAAATATCTCAGGTCAAATCTACTGGATCACATAATATGACGCCTCAAATATTTCAAGTCAAATCTACTGAAATATCTCAGGTCAAATCTACTGGATCACATAATATGAGACCTCAAATATTTCAAGTCAAATCTACTGAAATATCTCAGGTCAAATCTACTGGATCACATAATATGAGACCTCAAATATTTCAAGTCAAATCTACTGAAATATCTCAGGTCAAATCTACTGGATCACATAATATGAGACCTCAAATATTTCAAGTCAAATCTACTGGATCACATAATATGTGACCTCAAATATTTCAAGTCAAATCTACTGAAATATCTCAGGTCAAATCTACTGGATCACATAATATGAGACCTCAAATATTTCAAGTCAAATCTACTGAAATATCTCAGGTCAAATCTACTGGATCACATAATATGAGATCTCAAATATTTCAAGTCAAATCTACTGAAATATCTCAGGTCAAATCTACTGGATCACATAATATGACGCCTCAAATATTTCAAGTCAAATCTACTGAAATATCTCAGGTCAAATCTACTGGATCACATAATATGAGACCTCAAATATTTCAAGTCAAATCTAGTGAAATATCTCAGGTCAAATCTACTGGATCACATAATATGAGACCTCAAATATTTCAAGTCAAATCTACTGGATCACATAATATGTGACCTCAAATATTTCAAGTCAAATCTACTGGATCACATAATATGTGACCTCAAATATTTCAAGTCAAATCTACTGAAATATCTCAGGTCAAATCTACCGGATCACATAATATGTGACCTCAAATATTTCAAGTCAAATCTACTGGATCACATAATATGTGACCTCAAATATTTCAAGTCAAATCTACTGAAATATCTCAGGTCAAATCTACCGGATCACATAATATGTGACCTCAAATATTTCAAGTCAAATCTACTGGATCACATAATATGTGACCTCAAATATTTCAAGTCAAATCTACTGGATCACATAATATGTGACCTCAAATATTTCAAGTCAAATCTACTGAAATATCTCAGGTCAAATCTACCGGATCACATAATATGTGACCTCAAATATTTCAAGTCAAATCTACTGGATCACATAATATGTGACCTCAAATATTTCAAGTCAAATCTACTGAAATATCTCAGGTCAAATCTACCGGATCACATAATATGTGACCTCAAATATTTCAAGTCAAATCTACTGGATCACATAATATGTGACCTCAAATATTTCAAGTCAAATCTACTGGATCACATAATATGTGACCTCAAATATTTCAAGTCAAATCTACTGAAATATCTCAGGTCAAATCTAACGGATCTCATAATATGAGACCAGAAATATCTCACTCAGGTCAAATCAACAAGATCTCAGATGAGACAAAAAAATTCAGGTCAAATCTCCACGAACACGATCTCAAATAATACATAAAATATCTCAGATCAAATCTAATACATGAGTTCGCGTAGATTTGACCTGAGATATTCCGGTTGAGACCTCGACTCAAATCAACACGGTTAACTGCCTCCGTGGTCTAGTGGCTAGTGCCATGGACTCCTGATCCGGAGGTCCTGGGTTCGATTCCCAGGGGGGAAACACAAAGTTGATATTTGAGAATTTATCACTTTGTGAATTTTTCCCCAGTTTGGTTAGGACATTGCAGGCTGAATCACCTGATTGTCCGAAAAGAAAAAGATTTTGTGCTTCGGAGGCCACGTTAAGCCGTCGGTCCCGGTCGCTGTCTTTGATAGTGGTCGTTATTCAAACCATGTCAGAGGCCTGATAGTTGTGCTACTAGGCGGTTTAAAACTCTGACACCAGGGTTCATCGGGTCGATAGACTCGATACCCACTCGACAGAAGAAGAAGAAGAACACGGTCTCATCTCAGATGAAATCTACAAAATCTCAGATGAAACCTTCTTCTTCTTAGCGAGTGGATTCTGGAATCGAGCGACTGGATGAACCCTCGTGTCAGGCTCGCATTTTTGAAGCGATATCAAACTTGAGAGCAATATTAAGTATGGATTTGACAGGCCAGTTTGTACTGAAATGACATTTCAGATCTCAAACTCGCTGTCACTCATGAGAGCTGATTATAACGGCCCTTAGAGTTTGCAAACCGTCTAGTAGGAAAGATATAAGCCTTTGACATAGTTTGAGTAACGACCACTGGCTTAACGTGCCCTCCGAAGCACGGAATTCTTCTGATGAAACCTGATAGGAATATAATGAGGTAAATTGATGCAAGTGTTACCTGTAAGTGATCTGGCTGGGCTCGTAGCTGAACCGCGCGTAGATGTAGTTGTTCAGTTTGTACTCGTTGGTCTCACCGTCGTCTATGTACAGAGTGCCGGTCGCTGTATTCTGTAAGTAAAAGTATATATACATATATATAATCTGTTTGTTTTGTCTGTCTGTTTCTGTGTCTGGGTGTTCTTTGTGGTTGTTTCTATGTATGTCCATGGTATCCCAAAACAGGGAATCCTAGTGGGGCTATGAGTGTGATCGTCTTTTTTTTATTACGCCTTTGTCCCTAATGGGGTAGGCAGAGCGTAAACGAAGCCTAAACAAAGCTCGTTCCGCCACGTCTGATTGTCCCTTACACCCGGTAGTTTAACAACAGAACAGTACTCACGTACTTCCATGCTGGACGGGGAGCGAGAGAAAAACATAGAATGTGCCAGCTGCATTTTCTCCCGGGCATGCTGTAAAAACCAGCTAAGGGATTCGAGGGTATATTGTATATTGTAAAAAGAGGCGATGGGCTGACAACCTGTCACTACAGCAATATACCTACAATTCTATCTTGAATAATCCTCAAAACTATGTCAGACGTGGCGGAACGAATTTTTTTTTAAGGTAGTTTACGCTCTGCCTTCCCCATTAGGGATGAAGGCGTGATTATATGTATGTACTAGGGAAAGGTCAGGTCAGGAGTACCCTAAACCGACGAGCGTGCATGAAAAGATTGATGAATGTACATGAAGCTAAAGAAGTTTGCAAGGATCGTAGCAAATGGAAGGATGTGATCTTTGCCTACCCCTCCGGGAAAGAGGCGTGACGTTACGCAAAGTCTTTCACAGTGCGAGCGATCAAGCTGTGGAATGAATTGCCCGAAGACATTCGACGTGCACCGTCTCTTGAGACCTTTAAGAGCCGAATTAAAAAACATTACTTGGAAGAAATTACTATCTGATCATTAGTTTTCCTTCACTTTTATCCTGTGCTGTTGCTGTCATTTCCTTCGTCTAGTTCTGGTTGTAGTTTGCATTGTCCTATCTTCGATTAGTTTATGTATTAGTTTATTATATATTAAGTATTAGTTATTATATATTAAGTATTAGTTTATTATATATTATGTATTAGTTTATTTTACAATATCTATGTAGTAGCTTGTACCTAGTTTATGTATTATATGTGATGTACGAGGGTCATTCAATAAATACTTAGCCTACAAAAAGAAAACGAAAATTTTGGAAAAGTGGCAATTTATTTTTCAACATAGTCTCCTTTTAGTTCTATACACTTAGCCCAGCGATGCTCCAACTTTTTTAACCCGTCCGAAAAATAGTTTTTGTCAAACTCTGCAAAATAGGCCTCCGTGGCGGCGATGACCTCCTCATTTGATCCATATCCATTCCCGGCGAGTGACTTTTTCAGATTAGGAAACAGAAAGAAGTCACAAGGGGCCAAATCTGGAGAATACGGTGGATGGGGCAGCAATTCGTAGCGTAATTCGACCGATTTGGCCATGGCAACGGCAGACGTGTGAACCGGTGCGTTGTCGTGGTGAAACAGCACTTTTTTCTTCGCCAGATGGGGTCGTTTTTTCTTTAATTCGGCGTCGAATCGGCCCAATAAATCGGCATAGTAAAGCCCTGTAATTGTTTTACCCTTCTGGAGGTAATCGATGTAGATCACACCTTGTGAATCCCAGAAAACGGTGGCCATAACTTTTCCGGCCGATTTTACAGTTTTCGACTTCTTTGGAGCACGTTCCCCGGTCTGGATCCATTGTTTTGATTGCTCCTTGGTCTCTGGTGTGTACCAGTGGATCCAGGTTTCATCGACGGTCACAAAACGACGCAAAAACTCCGCTGGATTCCGCTTAAACAGCGCCAAACACGTCTCCGATGTGGTCTCACGGTTGCGCTTGTTTTCCGGTGTGAGTAAACGCGGCACCCATCGCGCCGACAGCTTTCTCATGCCGAGTTCCTCGTGAAGAATATGATGCACTGTTCCTTCTGAAATGCCTACAGTCTCAGCTAGCTCCCGAACCTTCAATCGGCGATCTGCCAATACGAGATCATGGATTTTTTTTAATGTTTCCCTCCGTAGTAGCTGTTTTCGGTGCACCTGGACGTGGTTCATCAAAAACCGACGTACGGCCACGTACAAACTCGTTGAACCAATTCTTGACGGTGGCCATCGATGGAGAAGAGTCACCGTACACAGCATCCAAGCGCTCTTTGATTTCGAAGCGCGTTTTCCCTTCCAAAAATAGGAATCGAATCACCGAACGATATTGCTCTTTTTCCATTTTTGTAAAACCGATCGACACGTTCGCTTCCATAAGTTGTAAAATTAAAACAAATGAAGGGATTGGAATGAAAATTTGAAAAAAAGAATTAAAAAAGAATGTGCTACACTGTGTTTAAACTCTTTTGAAACTACAGCGCCCTCTGGCGATGAGGCTCGGTACTTATTGAATGCACCTCGTAATTAGGATATATTTAACTAGGTTTGCACTATCCCGCTTACCACTACGCATTTTTCTTTCACCCAAAGGTTGCCTGGAAGAAATTGCTACCTTAGCAAGAAGGCCGCCTATGTAGTACTTGTTTTTTGTTATTATCTGTTGTGTTGTATGATTTGTATTCTTAAGTGCAATAAAGCAATGATATTATATATAGGTAGATACGTGACCAACGCGCGAAACTCGTGCCGTCAAATGGTGCTAATTGTCACCATTTTAGGCAGTCGAGCTGCACTGATTACAAATAGCTATCTGTTTCACTCTTACGCTTTGCCTATTTTGTGTCGCACTCAGCGTTTGTTTAGATATGCAATGTTATAAGTATGTATGTATATGTGTCGCGGAACAATTAAAAATGTGCACGCAGTATGAACGTAACGTATCTTTCTTAAAATATCATTGGCAATAAAGTAATTTTATATATATTTTATATTATTTTTTATTATTATTTATGTTATGTTATGTATGTACTCACGTTAGCATCCAGAGCCACGACCAGCGTGTAGGGGTCGTCCGCCATCAGCGCGGAGGCGCGCCGCACGCGCTCCTTGCGCGGCACGATGGAGCCCCCGCGCTGGTACACCGGCAGCTTGGAGATGCTCACCTCCTGGTTGAAGTAGCCTTGGGCTGGGTGCACTCTAGGGGAAACACAGTACAATGTATATTTATATCACTAAACAGTATTACTTCCATGCTGGACTGGGAGCGAAAGAAAAACATAGAATGTGCCAGCTGCATTTCCTCCCGGGCATGCTGTAAGATCCAGCTAAGGGATCCGAGGGTTTCAGTACATTGTAATTTAGCGATGGGCTGACAACCTGTCACTACAGCAATATACCTAGAATTCTATCTTAAATAACCCTCAAAACTTTGTCAAACGTGGCGGAACTACCTTTGTTTAGGTCGTTTACGCTCTGCCTACCCCATTAGGGATAAAGGCGTGATTATATGTATGTATGTATGTACTAAACAGTATAAAACAAAGTCGCTTTCTCTGTCCCTATATCCACAAATCTTTAAAACTACGCAACGGATTTTGATGCATACATACATACATATAATCACGCCTGTATCCCGAACGGGGTAGGCAGAGCGGAAACGACCCAAACATTGGTCGCTCCGCCACGTCTGACAAAGTTATGAGGGTTTATTCAAGATAGATTAGTAGGTATATTGCTGCAGGGACAGGTTGTTAGCCCGTCGCCTAAATTGCAATATACTGAAACCCTTGGAGCCCCCGCGCTGGTACACCGGCATCTTGGAGATGCTCACGTCCTGGTTGAAGTAGCCTTGGGCTGGGTGCACTCTAGGGGAAATACAATACTTATAATGTTGTTACTAAAACACTTGTACTTGTTTCACTTAATACGAGCAAGTGGGAGAAAAAAGAAGAAAATATTTAAATATAAGCTTATTGTAAAGTTCTAGGAAATTTAGTAGGTTGGTAGGGATTGCTCTCGAAGCAATACAAAAAAAAAGAAGAATCTGAAAATTATTTTTTAAAAGTGTCTACCGCTATCCACTATTTTCCATACCAGACAAAAAAATAAATTCAATAATGTTATAAATACTATTTTGAGAGATTTACATACATACATATAGTCAGACCTTTATTTCTAATGGAGTAGACAGAGCGTAACCGACCTAAACAATGGTCATTCCGCCACGTGTGACAAAGTTTTGAAAGTTATTTAAATAAGATGTGTAGGTATATTGTTGTAGTGACAGATTGTCAGCCCATCGCCTAAATTGCAATATACTGAAACCTCGGATCCCTTAGCTGATTTTTACAGGATGTCTGGGAGGTAAAGCAACTGGTATATTCTTTGTTTTTAGCTCGGTCCCAGTCCAGCATGGAAGAGAATTACAGTAACCTCGTATATATTTTTTTTTTATTAAGGAGTACATTAACACAATCGATGTCAACTGAGTCCCTGCCTTTTGCCATAATTTATGTTTTGTTTTGTCTTTCTTTTTAATGTTGTATGTACTTTATGTTATGGCAATAAACGAATTCTTATTCTTATGTACCTGTAGGAGTCCACGTCGTACCACAGGGTTTTGTCATCTCTTCCTGGCAAGTACACCTTCACACTCGTCACCCCGGGCTCCGTCACCGGCCGGACCAACAGAGCAGAACCTACAACACAGACGAAACATAACTACTATATGGGGTGTAAGGGACAGCGTCCCGCGAACTTTAAAGGGTTGCTCAGTCAACGACACTGAACCTCTGATAACAAGGAAATTATTTTGCGGCATCATTTGACGGCATGTTGCACTTGGCATGTGTTTGTGTGCGTGTTATAAGGGTTGACAAATTTTAATCATCACTTGATTAATCTGGTTCTTGATTAAACCAACAGTTTAAAGTAGTTCACTGTAACTGAATAGTTAGAATAGATTAGGTTGCATATTTTGCATGAATTTACATACCGTCTTTCATCACTGTGGAATCTAAAATAGTTCCTATTGGAGTCATATCTTGTGGTAGAAAGACATCCGTACACGGAACAGTACCTAACCATCTTTGGAACAAAAAACTTTATTATTTCCGTTACACTGGGAAACATGCGCGCGCTATACCCGCTAAGCGTACGCTCAATGTGGCCCACAATCCGACGCGGAGTGTGACGTATGTCGGACTGGGGAAGGGAGGTGAATGTCCATTCTGTATGTAGTACTATTATATTTTCTGTGACCTCGAATTATTTCCACTTTCTAAAAAAAAAATCCTGCTGACAGTTGTTCAGTGTCGTTGACTGAGCAACCCCTATCAGTTTGCGGGACACTGTCTGACGCTGTATAACTAAAAATGTGTAACACGTTGCATATTATCGAAAAACATTTACTAAAAGATGCAAAAGATAACAAAGACACATCACAAAAAAAAAATATGCTCTAGAAATATCCAACAACTGTATGATTGGTAGACATGAAATATCTCAGATCAAATCTACTCGATCTCAAATGAGACAAAAAAAAATCAGGTCAAATCTATCGGATCTCATAATATGAGACCTGAAATATCTCAGGTCAAATCAACAAGATCTCAGATGAGACAAAAAATATCTCAAGTCAAATCTACAAGATCAAAGATGAGATCTGTAATATCTCAAGTCAAATCTACAAGATCAAAGATGAGATCTGTAATATCGCAAGTCAAATCTACAAGATCAAAGATGAGATCTGTAATATCTCAAGTCAAATCTACAAGATCAAAGATGAGATCTGTAATATCGCAAGTCAAATCTACAAGATCAAAGATGAGATCTGTAATATCTCAAGTCAAATCTACAAGATCAAAGATGAGATCTGTAATATCGCAAGTCAAATCTACAAGATCAAAGATGAGATCTGTAATATCTCAAGTCAAATCTACAAGATCAAAGATGAGATCTGTAATATCTCAAGTCAAATCTACAAGATCAAAGATGAGATCTGTAATATCGCAAGTCAAATCTACAAGATCAAAGATGAGATCTGTAATATCGCAAGTCAAATCTACAAGATCAAAGATGAGATCTGTAATATCGCAAGTCAAATCTACAAGATCAAAGATGAGATCTGTAATATCTCAAGTCAAATCTACAAGATCAAAGATGAGATCTGTAATATCTCAAGTCAAATCTACAAGATCAAAGATGAGATCTGTAATATCGCAAGTCAAATCTACAAGATCAAAGATGAGATCTGTAATATCTCAAGTCAAATCTACAAGATCAAAGATGAGATCTGTAATATCGCAAGTCAAATCTACAAGATCAAAGATGAGATCTGTAATATCGCAAGTCAAATCTACAAGATCAAAGATGAGATCTGTAATATCGCAAGTCAAATCTACAAGATCAAAGATGAGATCTGTAATATCGCAAGTCAAATCTACAAGATCAAAGATGAGATCTGTAATATCGCAAGTCAAATCTACAAGATCAAAGATGAGATCTGTAATATCGCAAGTCAAATCTACAAGATCAAAGATGAGATCTGTAATATCTCAAGTCAAATCTACAAGATCAAAGATGAGATCTGTAATATCTCAAGTCAAATCTACAAGATCAAAGATGAGATCTGTTATATCTCAAGTCAAATCTACAAGATCAAAAATGAGATCTGTAATATATGAAGTCAAATCTACAAGATCAAAGATGAGATCTGTAATATCTCAAGTCAAATCTACAAGATCAAAGATGAGATCTGTAATATCTCAAGTCAAATCTACAAGATCAAAGATGAGATCTGTAATATCTCAAGTCAAATCTACAAGATCAAAGATGAGATCTGTAATATCTCAAGTCAAATCTACAAGATCAAAGATGAGATCTGTAATATCTCAAGTCAAATCTACAAGATCAAAGATGAGATCTGTAATATCTCAAGTCAAATCTACAAGATCAAAGATGAGATCTGTAATATCCCAAGTCAAATCTACAAGATCAAAGATGAGATCTGTAATATCTCAAGTCAAATCTACAAGATCAAAGATGAGATCTGTAATATCTCAAGTCAAATCTACAAGATCAAAGATGAGATCTGTAATATCTCAAGTCAAATCTACAAGATCAAAGATGAGATCTGTAATATCTCAAGTCAAATCTACAAGATCAAAGATGAGATCTGTAATATCTCAAGTCAAATCTACAAGATCAAAGATGAGATCTGTAATATCCCAAGTCAAATCTACAAGATCAAAGATGAGATCTGTAATATCCCAAGTCAAATCTACAAGATCAATGATGAGATCTGTCCGGCTATGGCAATATGCTGAGTTTGGCCCGTTTCAGTATAGATAAGAGTTCTCTATAAGTAAGTTTAATGTTATATTGCATGTGTTATTGTATATTTTATTTATTAGTTTAGGATTATCTGTACTGAATAAATATTTTATCTTTCTTTCTTTCCTTATCTTTAATATTATATAATTTTATATTTCGATGTTCCTACTTTAAATTTTTTAAAGTATTTTTAAACATTTTTATATGATTTTACATATCTATATCTTACCGAGCATGTATTGGTCATCAATAGTGTATGTGTCGTGTTCCCGCGGGAATTCCTGGAACATGGGCCTCATCACCGGCACACCGTCCCGGGAGTGCTCGTAGAATAATGTGTACCTGGAGGGAACAGTCATAATAATCACGCCTTTATCCCCAACGGGGTAGGTAGAGCGTAAACGACCTAAACAAAGGTCGTTCCGCCACGTCTGACAAAGTTTTGGGGGTAATTTAAGATAGATTTGTAGGGATATTGCTGGAGTGACAGGTTGTCAGCCCATCGCCTAAATTACAATATACTGAAACCCTAGGATCCCTTAGCTGGTTTTTATGCATGCCCGGGAGGAAATGCAGCTGGCACATTCTATGTTTTTATCATACATACATATAATCACGCCTTTATCCCTAATGGGGTAGGCAGAGCGTAAACGACCTAAACATAGGTCGTTCCGCCACGTCTAACAAAGTTTTGAGGGTTGTTTACGATAGATTTGTAGATATATTGCTGTAGTGACAGGTTGTCAGCCCATCGCCTAAATCACAATATACCGAAACCCTCGGATCCCTCAGCTGGTTTTTACAGCTTGCTCGGGAGGAAATATGTTTTTCTCTTGCTCCCAGGCCGGCATGGAAGAAAAAAGTAAAAGATAACCAGAAGGCAATAAAAGGTTACCAGAAGTCGAGCAGGGCATATCTCATCCTGTTGGCGTCTCTCAGCAGCGCAGTAGTGGCTGGCTCGTACAGCCGGGGCTCGCGGCGCTTGGTCTCATGTGTGAATAAGGCTCACCAGAAGTCGAGCAGGGCATATCTCATCCTGTTGGCGTCTCTCAGCAGCGCAGTAGTGGCTGGCTCGTACAGCCAGGGCTCGCGGCGCTTGGTCTCATGTGAGAATAAGGCTCACCAGAAGTCGAGCAGGGCATATCTCATCCTGTTGGCGTCTCTCAGCAGCGCAGTAGTGGCTGGCTCGTACAGCCAGGGCTCGCGGCGCTTGGTCTCATGTGAGAATAAGGCTCACCAGAAGTCGAGCAGGGCATATCTCATCCTGTTGGCGTCTCTCAGCAGCGCAGTAGTGGCTGGCTCGTACAGCCAGGGCTCGCGGCGCTTGGTCTCATGTGTGAATAAGGCTCACCAGAAGTCGAGCAGGGCATATCTCATCCTGTTGGCGTCTCTCAGCAGCGCAGTAGTGGCTGGCTCGTACAGCCAGGGCTCGCGGCGCTTGGTCTCATGTGTGAATAAGGCTCACCAGAAGTCGAGCAGGGCATATCTCATCCTGTTGGCGTCTCTCAGCAGCGCAGTAGTGGCTGGCTCGTACAGCCAGGGCTCGCGGCGCTTGGTCTCATGTGTGAATAAGGCTCACCAGAAGTCGAGCAGGGCATATCTCATCCTGTTGGCGTCTCTCAGCAGCGCAGTAGTGGCTGGCTCGTACAGCCAGGGCTCGCGGCGCTTGGTCTCATGTGAGAATAAGGCTCACCAGAAGTCGAGCAGGGCATATCTCATCCTGTTGGCGTCTCTCAGCAGCGCAGTAGTGGCTGGCTCGTACAGCCAGGGCTCGCGGCGCTTGGTCTCATGTGTGAATAAGGCTCACCAGAAGTCGAGCAGGGCATATCTCATCCTGTTGGCGTCTCTCAGCAGCGCAGTAGTGGCTGGCTCGTACAGCCAGGGCTCGCGGCGCTTGGTCTCATGTGTGAATAAGGCTCACCAGAAGTCGAGCAGGGCATATCTCATCCTGTTGGCGTCTCTCAGCAGCGCAGTAGTGGCTGGCTCGTACAGCCAGGGCTCGCGGCGCTTGGTCTCATGTGTGAATAAGGCTCACCAGAAGTCGAGCAGGGCATATCTCATCCTGTTGGCGTCTCTCAGCAGCGCAGTAGTGGCTGGCTCGTACAGCCAGGGCTCGCGGCGCTTGGTCTCATGTGAGAATAAGGCTCACCAGAAGTCGAGCAGGGCATATCTCATCCTGTTGGCGTCTCTCAGCAGCGCAGTAGTGGCTGGCTCGTACAGCCAGGGCTCGCGGCGCTTGGTCTCATGTGTGAATAAGGCTCACCAGAAGTCGAGCAGGGCATATCTCATCCTGTTGGCGTCTCTCAGCAGCGCGGTAGTGGCTGGCTCGTACAGCCAGGGCTCGCGGCGCTTGGTCTCATGTGAGAATAAGGCTCACCAGAAGTCGAGCAGGGCATATCTCATCCTGTTGGCGTCTCTCAGCAGCGCAGTAGTGGCTGGCTCGTACAGCCAGGGCTCGCGGCGCTTGGTCTCATGTGTGAATAAGGCTCACCAGAAGTCGAGCAGGGCATATCTCATCCTGTTGGCGTCTCTCAGCAGCGCAGTAGTGGCTGGCTCGTACAGCCAGGGCTCGCGGCGCTTGGTCTCGATGTGTGAGTGCGCGCGGAAGAATGGCTGGAACGCGCCCGCCTGCCCAACAGTAGTAGGTAGGTAACAGTGGGTAAACTTCATTGCATACTAAACATTGCACAGATTCAGTTCATTGATGGGGTTTTCGCATAATTGTCGCGCTTACTTCGCTCGCATGACGTATTGATTTAACTTTCGTGCAGTGTCTCGCTCGCTTAGCTCACGTAACTCATTGATTCGACTATAGTTAATGTAGCGCTCCTTCGCTCACGAATCGTATTGATTTAGCAGTCATAAAACGTGGCGCTAGCTTCACTTGCGTAAGTTATTGATTTAATGTTCACTTATCGTATAGCTTTCGTGTAATGCCGCGCTCACTTCGCTCTCATATCTTATTGATTTAACTTTTGTGTAATGTCCCGCTCGTTTCGCTCTCAAATCGTACTGATTTAACTTTCGTGTAATTTCCCGCTCGCTTCGCTTGCGTTTCATATTAACTTAACATTCGTATATTGTTCCGGATTTAAGTTAATAACGTAAAGATATTTGTGTGTGAAACAGTTTTAAATATGTAACCACGTACCTGGTACCACCTGGTCATGAGCTCAGCCTCGGGGTACTTGAAGAACCCTCCGACATCAGCCCCGCAGTGTGAGATCCCGGCGGCGCCGAGCGAGAGGCACATCGGGATCGAGACGGCGAGATGCCCCCACTCGGCCGCGTTGTCGCCGGTCCATACCGCTGCAAACCTAAAGGAATATTAATATATTATATTTGATAGCAACTTTCAAAATTTTAAACGGCCACTATGACCTATCTAACTTTGATGCCCTATTCAATAGAGACCAAAATAGCCGTTTGCGAGGTCATAGCATGAAATTGACAACTTGTTTCTCACACAACAACCCACACAAGCACTTTCTTTCAAATAGAGTGGTTGCTAACTGGAACAAGCTACCTCAAGATGTAGTGACAGCACAGAATACAAATGTCTTTAAGAACAAATTGGACAAATACCTACAAAACTTCAATAAGACAAGCAAATCGTGAACAATGGGATACAGGCACTATCAGTTGCTACAACTGCCTGCCTGATTCAATAATATAATAATAATATTCATTTGTAAAAAAGTACATACATACATATAGTTACGCCTTTATCCCTAATGCAGTAAACAAAAAACAAAGGTCGTTCCGCCAAGTCTGAGAAAGTTTTGAGGGTTATTTTTGATAGATTTGTAGGTATATTGCTGTAGTGACAGGTTGTCAGCCCATCGTCTAAATTACAAATTACAATACACTGAAACCCTCGAATCCCTTAGCTGGTTTTTACGCCAATGCAGCTGGCGTATTCTACGTTTTTCTCTCGCTCCCAGTCCAGCATGGAAGAACAAATACCTACATTCCTTTTTTAAATATAGCCATAGGTATACTGCTAATGTGCTATGCTCGCGATATAAATCAATATTCTTCGTTAAGTAATATAAAATCTTGCACTCACTATGTTTGCGATATGTGTATTGACATTGGTTCTTAGTTTGATACGAGTCAATATTCTTCATTTAGTTATGTGAAATCTTGCGCTCGCTACGCTCGCCATATGAATCAATTAAATACACCTCTTGAATTCTTGCTTAATTCATAAACTTACCTTTGAGTACCAGCAAACGTAGACCGGGTTAGGATGAAGGACCTAAAAGTAAAAAAAAATATACCTTGTTATTATTTTTTCATAATTTGAAGAAACAAAATTTTTGTACCCTATAAAACCAGTGAAGATTTTATCAATAAATCATTTCTTAATCAAGAAAGAACTTCTGTGTACTTTTACAGTCTAGTATCTTAATGTTACCTTACCTGTTTTTTCGTCGGTCATTTCTTACTTTGAGCCCCGTCAAACTAGAGTTCAGTCAAATATTGAGTCCAGTCAAATATTAAGTCCGGTCAAATATTGAGTCCTATCAATAATTGAGTCCAGTCAAATATTGAGCCCTGTCAAATAGAATCCTATCAAAAATGTTGTCATGTCAAATATTGAGTCCTTATCGGAGTATTAGTCTAACCTGTATTTCCCCTCAGTCCTCTGCAGCGCGCCCTGTTGAGTAGCCCTGATCTAACACAGTCCGTATTCATTATGCACGTGTCTGTGCTCCCAGTAGAAAGCCAGCCCGTCTTGTGCGTCTGCGGCCGGCTTGTAGTGGCGACAGTCTTTGATAATACCCACGTCTTTTCCAATACAAACACATTTTAATGCAGTCGGTCATTTCTTACTTTGAGCCCTGTCAAACTAGTCATGTCAAATATTGAGTCCGGTCAAATATTAAGTCCGGTCAGATATTGAGTCCAGTTAAATATTGAGTCCTATCAATAATTGAGTCCAGTCAAATGAGTCCAGTCAAATATTCAGTTCTATCAATAATTGAGTCCTGTCAAATAGAATCCTATCAAAAATGTTGTCATGTCAAATATTGAGTCATTATCGAAGTATTAGTCTAACCTGTATTTGCCCTCAGTCCTCTGCAGCGCGCCCTGTTGAGTAGCCCTGATCTGCCACAGTCCGTATTCATTATGCACGTGTCTGTGCTCCCAGTAGGAAGCCAGCCCGTCTTGTGCGTCCGCGGCCGGCTTGTAGTGGCGACAGTCTTTAATAATACCCACGTATTTTCCAATACAAACACATTTTATTGCAGTCGGTCATTTCTTACTTTGAGCCCTGTCAAACTAGTCATGTCAAATATTGAGTTCGGTCAAATATTATCATTAAGTATCATTTTATGGGGGAAGGCCTGGTGACCTATATTACGGGTTATTACAACTTAGTTTAGGCATCAGCCCTCCGCAAAATGCAACTGATAAATCAAAATTGTATTTGTAAAGTGCTCAACAAATTTTGTGGTGAGGAAATAAATATATTTTTTATTATTTATTATTTTATTAATTATTGAGTTCGATCAAATATTGAGTTCAGTCAAATATTGAGTACGGTCAAATATTAAGTCCGGTCAGATATTGAGTCCTATCAATAATTGAGTCCAGTCAAATATTGAGTCCTATCAATAATTGAGTCCAGTCAAATATTGAGTCCAGTCAAATTTTGAGTCCTGTCAAATAGAGTCCTATCAAAAATGTTGTCATGTCAAATCATCATCATCATCTCCCTAGCCTTATCCCGTATCTCACGGGGTCGGCTACCTAATCTAGGTGATTGAACGAGGATACTGGTTTTTACACAGAGCGACTGCCATCTGACCTCCGCAACCCAGAAGGGAAACCAGACCCAATCCTAGATTAGGTCAGAGTTTTCCGAGTATTAGTCTAACCTGCATTTCCCGTCAGTCCTCTGCAGCGCGCCCTGTTGAGTAGCCCTGATCTGCCACAGTCCGTATTCATTACGCACGTGTCTGTGCTCCCAGTAGGAGGCCAGCCCGTCCTGTGCGTCCGCGGCCGGCTTGTAGTGGCGGCAGTCTTTAATAATACCCACGTCTTTTCCAATACAAACACATTTTATTGCAGTCGGTCATTTCTTACTTTGAGCCCTGTCAAACTAGTCATGTCAAATATTGAGTTCGGTCAAATATTGAGTTCGGTCAAATATTGAGTTCAGTCAAATATTGAGTACGGTCAAATATTAAGTCCAGTCAAACATTAAGTCCGGTCAGATATTGAGTCCAGTTAAATATTGAGTCCTATCAATAATTGAGTCCAGTCAAATATTGAGTCCTATCAATAATTGAGTCCAGTCAAATATTGAGTCCTGTCAAATAGAGTCCTATCAAAAATGTTGTCCTGTCAAATATTGAGTCCTTATCCGAGTATTAGTCTAACCTGTATTTCCCGTCAGTCCTCTGCAGCGCGCCCTGTTGAGTAGCCCTGATCTGCCACAGTCCGTATTCATTATGCACGTGTCTGTGCTCCCAGTAGGAAGCCAGCCCGTCTTGTGCGTCCGCGGCCGGCTTGTAGTGGCGGCAGTCTTTTCGCATTGTAATTTCGGGGCCGTTGAACACCTATGAAAAACATTAAAATTTTAAAAAACGTTTTATTGAATTTAACTCGTTGTTATGTCATTACAACCGGTTTTGAAGTCACCGATTGCTTAAAAAAGCAACAGAATGCTAGCGTTAGAAGATTCTGCTTTTCCTCTTTGGTTTAGAACAGTATTTTTTTAGGAGACAGTAAATTTTTATCAAATAAGTTATATTTTAGAACGTAAAATCACGCGCCTTGAAGCAGTATTTTGTCAATCAATCGAACCAAATTCATATACGAAAGAGTAACTTTTGAATGCCAAATAGTATGCGAATTTGGTTATGCGAGCACTCTAAGGCAATACTGGGTGTAAGGGACAGCGTCCCGCGAACCGATAGGGGTTGCTCAGTCAATGACACTGAACAAGTTTCACCAGAAAATTTAACTTGGCGCGAAAAAGCTTCTCTGCCTACCCCCTTTGTCCCGCTTGCCGAGAATTTCCCTCCTGGACATAAACTACCGTGGACGATCTGGAAGTCCGTAAACAGGCTTCGGACTCTGGCTGGCAGAAGTAAGGAGATCATGGTCAGGTGGGGATTTTCTTCTAGCTCCCATGTGGAGTGTGTTTCTGGTGCAGTGCAAACATTGGCACACTTAATATCGTGCCCGGCGCGCGGCGTGCCCCAACACTTGCACGCCAACGGATTTAATGGACGGCAGTCAATCCGCTATACAAGTGGCTGAATTCTGGGCCGAACCGATGTAATTTTTCGTGTTCCACCGACAAGCTTAGAAGAAGAACAATACTCACACTGGGCTCGTTCATATCGTTCCAGAAGTGCACATCCTTGCTGGTTCCGGGGAAGTTTTCAAACTTGTACCGATCAGCGTAGTACTGACTGACCACCGGGTTGAAGAAGTCCAGGTAGGAGGACGAACCCGGCCAGCACCACCCTAAGAAACGGACAGGAACAAGGTTAATTACCTGAATCTAACATTTACAATGTCTTTGATAGTGGTCGTTACTCAAACCATGTCAGAGGCCTGATAGTTGTGCTACTAGGCGGTTTAAAAACTCTGATACCAGAGTTCATCGGGTCGACAGAAGAAGTAGAACATTAACATACATACATACAATCACGCCTTTGTCCCTAATGGGGTAGGCAGAGCGTAAACGACCTACACAAAGATCGATCGTCTGTCAGTTTTTTTTTGTGTAGGTGCAACTTTATTTAACACTAGCTGTGCCCGCAACACCGTACGCGTGGTGGTTATGATTTTAAACAGCGATGTATTTTTTCTTTTAAATTTTACATAATTGGCATAGAATACATACAAACATATAATCACGCCTTTATCCCTAATGGGGTAGGCAGAGCGTACATGACCTAAACAAAGGTAGTTCCGCCACGTCTGACAAAGTTTTGAGGGTTATTTAAGATAGTTCTGTAGGTATATTGCTGTAGTGACAGGTTGTCAGCCCATCGCCTAAATTGCAATATACTGTAAGCCTCGGATCCTTTAACGTTAACGAGCTCGATAAGGTAGTGAATAAGCGTCTTTTGATCTACTCACTTCGCTCACGTAACGTACGTAAGGGCAGGTCTGGTCAATTCCATACATTTTAGAATTAGTTTACATTAAATTTCGATAGATGACAGTACAGGTATCGCTAGAAATATTGAACACAATAATTATATATCTTTTTACCCTTTTTGACTGCATTGCGTAAGTGGTACCTTTAGAAGACTTTTTATATATTTTTTACCACTTTTCACTAATAAAATCGTTAAAATATATTTTTTTTTCTATGTTTATACTGACATCTAGCAATTGCTAACTAAAACATTTTGTTTGGATTCTAAATTTCTCTATGACGATACCCTTGATATATTAAGCGCCATCTAGTGCGATGTTAAGAAAACAAGTGAGAATGCATATTAGTACCTCGCGCGCGCCACCGGCGCTGCTCGTGCGCGAGGTATCGTGGCAACGATCTAAATACTGAGATTGTATCTCTGTTGTACGTTAGTATTATTAGTTACTCTGTGGTATGGGTTGCGTTTTCATTATTGTGGAGCTCGCTTCGCTCGCGTGACCTATTCATTCCACGTTCATGTAGGGTCGCGCTCGCTTTGTTTGCTTAACTATTCAATATTCATGTAGTGTTGCGCTCAGATAAAGTATGGACTAAGTTTTCATTGTGTGTCCCGCTTGCTCCGCTTGTATCATCTATTGATTCAAGTTTCAAGTATTATCGTGCTCGCTCCGCTCACTTAACTTACGCGGGTTATTTTCTGGTTAAGTGTCACGTCCGCTTCGCTAGCGTAACTATTGTTTTCTTATAATGATGTTCATTATTAGGGCCAACCAAAGTACACACCCGCACACAAACATATACACACACACGCACGCACACTTACAAATACGCACACAACACTTCTAATATTTATAGTATAGCTTTTTTTTAAGAGTAATAAATTAATAATAGTATTTTTTATTTATTTATTTACAACTATAGGTATTATTTTGTAGGATAAATTTATGTAGGTATATAATTATCAGAGGTCGGAAATTCGGGTGCAAAAAAAGTAAAAACCCACTGTTGGAGCTACTAAGAGTTGCTACAACCACCTTTTTCAAGATTTTTAGGGCCCCAGTTTATTTTTCTTTATTAAATTGTTTTAGTAATGCCAATGTGTTCTTTGCGTCAATATAAGTCGAAACTGTTTGCAATTTTTTTTAATATTTGTTTTAATTTCAAAGATAAAAGTAGAAATGAGTTTTCAATGTACTGAAAAATATTAAAAATATAAAAATATCATTTGATTGTTTGATATTTTTATTGAATACCCTTTATAAATGATTTCTACAATGCTTTTAATATTATTACACAAAAAATTGAATGGGGCCCTCGGGGGCCCAAAAGCGTTTTATTTCTTAAAAAAAAAATGCGGAGAAAATTAATATTAAAATTCGTATTTGGCAAGGTTAAGACAAGATAAACGCTTTTTACTCTTGTATTTTTTTCTATACGATTGATAGTTTCAGGATAAATTTATGTTGAAGTTAGCAGGACACAATCGTTCAAAACCAAGCAAAGTAGTGGTTTTTATGGTGAAATCGTCTAGGTTAAGAAGAGATAGGCAAGGCACTTCTCTTTTTTGTTATTTTTTCTCTACGGTTGACAGTTTCACAGTGAATTGATGTTAAAGTTGTTAGGACAATTTTTGGGCCTATCTCTTTGAGTATGTGCGACAAGGTCAGCATATTGACTGTATCTGTCTAAGTGCGTTTAGGATGGATTGTCTTAATTTTTGGTTTGTAAAATATGGCAAGTACACAAAATCAAAAGTGTATTACATGTAACTTAGTATCAAGTATTTTCTCTGATATACTTATTGGAAACCGGCTAACCCAGGGAGGGTTTCAGTATTGTATTTTAAACGATGGGCCGACAACCTGTCACTATAGCAATATACAGATCCACCTGGAATGACCCTCAAAATTTGTCAGACGTGGCGGAACGACCTTTGTTTAGGTCGTTTACGCTTTGCCTACCCCATTAGAGATAAAGCCGTGATTATATGTATGTATGTACTTATTTGTAAAATATAAAATAAAGACGAATCCGGTAAAATTCTTTTTATATATATATATATGCGAGTGCTTGACTGGTCTTATTTTAAGGATTTAGGTGCTTACAATGAACCTTAATAGTTTCACAACGAAAGAAAAAAGTATAGTAATGTTTAAGCAGTAAAACGCTTTGGGGCCTTCAGGCCCAAAAATTGTGTCCAGGGAATTTTAACATCAATTCACTGTGAAACTGTCAACCGTAGAGAAAAAATTCTTTCTTGAAAGAGAAGTGCCTATCTTTTCTTAACCTAGCTGATTTCACCATAAAAACAACTACTTGGCTTGGTCTTGAACAATTGTGTCCTACTAACTTCAACATCAATTTAGCCTGAAACTATCAATCGTAGAGAAAAAATTACAAGAGTAAAAAGCGTTGATCTTGTCTTAACCTTGCCAATTAAGAATTTATTTTTAATTTACTCCGCAATTTTTTTTAAAGAAATAAAACGCTTTTGGGCCCCCGAGGGCCCCATACAAATTTTTGTGTAAAAATAATAAAAGCATCGTAGAAATCATTTCTAAATGGTATTCAATAAAAATATCAAAAAAACAAATGATATTTTTATATTTTTAATATTTTTCAGTACATTGAAAACACATTTCTACTTATATCTTTCAAATTAAAACAAATATAAAAAAAAATTGCAAACACTTTCGACTTATATTGACGCAAAGAACACATTGGCATTACTAAAACAATTTAATAAAGAAAAATAAACTGGGGCAATAAACATCTTGAAAAAGGTGGTTGTAGCAACTCTCAGTAGCTCCAACAGTGGGTTTTTACTTTTTTTGCACCCGAATTTCCGACCTCTGATAATTATATATACATTTATTACTATACACACACCACTATAATAATATGCAACATCAATCTATTATTAAAGCACGCAAATAACAACTAGCACATATTCTTATAAGCACTAAGGGGCTAGTCTGAAAATCAGCGCTAGGCATTATGCTGAGATTAGTACCCATTGCCAAATACGCCAAACACTGTTTTAATTTTTACTTTTTGGCTAGATAATTTGTATGTAGTTTTAAAAAATAATTCATTTCTATTGTGTATTTTTGGCAATAAAGACTTTCTTTTTTAATGTTTACCTTCATAATCCTTGCCGTCTTTATCCTTGACATAGTATCCATTTTCAGTAGCGTCTTCATGCAGGAAGTAGCCAGCCTCCCTCTTGATGTGAGGGTCTATGATGACGACCAGCTTCCTGCCTTTAGCGGTGAGGTTGGCCACCATGTCCCCAGGGTGGGGGAACTTCTCGTGGTCCCATGTGAAGTACCTGGTGTAGGGATAATATTACTGTGAAATTTGTTGTTGGACCACATACCGGTAAGGGACAGTGTTCCGCAAACTGATAGGGTTGCTCGCTCAGTCAACGATACGGAACAACTATCGCAAGGATTTTCTTTCGACCGAGGTGGTCATTTTGTATGGAAAAGACATTTTTTTTCATCTCTTGACAGAATTTCGGTGTCTGAGCAACCCCTATCAGTTTGCGGGATGCTGTCCCTTACACCCCGTAAGCAATCGCTTAAGATGCCTACACACAGTGCCGTGACAGGCCACGCGCGGTTTGAAAATAGAGTTTCGAGCAGACTGTTCGTTTCTTCCATGCTGGACTGGGAGCGAGAGAAAAACATAGAACGTGCCAGCTGCATTTCCTCGCGGGTAGGCTGTAAAAAACAGCTAAGGGACCCGAGGGTTTTTAGTATATTGCAATTTAGGCGATCGGCTGACAACCAGTCACTACAGCAATATACCCACAAATCCATCATGAATAACCCTCGAAACTTTGTCAGACGTGGCGAAACGACCTTTGTTAGATAAGATAATCGTTTATTCACCATTAAACAAGGTCGTTTACGCTCTGCCTACCCCATTAAAGATAGAGGCGTGATTATAGGTATGTATGTATGTTAATTTCTGCGGCTTGTACCACCGGCATACTGGCGGCATGTATGTAGGCAGCTTTAGGCTTACTCCTTTTTTTTTATCCACAGTACATAATTTACTGCAGCGAAAATCCTTGTGGTGAAATTGGATACATTTCTTTCATATCGCATGGCAAAAAAATATTTTTGCTACAGCGAATTCTCTCGTAGCCAAAAATGGACGTTTTAGGTGTGCTCAGGTTGAATTTGCGATTTTTATTTATTGTTACCAATATTTATAATTGTGCACGTCGTATCTGCCTCTCAGAATGCTATTTCACTAGCCTAGGTCTGCTGGAACATATTTCTTTTTAGAAATAAGCTGGGCCTGTTGCGTCTTTGTTTTATATGTATAGCAAGTTCTTAGAGAATTATAATTAGTTATTTATCCTGTTTCCCATTAGCATATTATGTATTAGTTTATCATAAATATATATTAGTTTATTTTAGTTATGTATTTATTTAGTAGTATTTATTTTGTTTAAGTATTAAGACGAACTTAGTATGCACTATCCCGCTTTCTGCTATGTACTATTCTAATACCCAAAGGTTGCCTGGTAGAAATTGCTGCTTTAGCAATAAGGCCGCCTATATCTTACTGTTCTGTTCCTAACTTTTTCTGCTGTATTTGTGTTACTTTGTGCAATAAAGAATCTTGTATTGTATATGTCCTTTGTATTTTATTTTGTACAATAATCAGTGAAATAAATAAATATAATTAATTTTAAAGTATGAATTTTGTATGTGAATGTGTGTGACTCACTTCTTTCTATCAGTGTACTCGATGTCTAGCCAGATCACGTCGGCGGGACTGTGTGTGTGTGTATGTGTGAATATGAGTGTGTGTGTGACTCACTTCTTTCTATCAGTGTACTCGATGTCTAGCCAGATCACGTCGGCGGGACTGTGTGTGTGTGTGTGTGTGTGTGTGTGTGTGTGTGTGTGTATGTGTGAATGTGAGTGTGTGTGTGACTCACTTCTTTCTAGCAGTGTACTCGATGTCTAGCCAGATCACGTCGGCGGGACTGTGTGTGTGTATGTGTGAATGTGAGTGTGTGTGTGACTCACTTCTTTCTATCAGTGTACTCGATGTCTAGCCAGATCACGTCGGCGGGATTGTGTGTGTGTATGTGTGAATGTGAGTGTGTGTGTGACTCACTTCTTTCTATCAGTGTACTCGATGTCTAGCCAGATCACGTCGGCGGGACTGTGTGTGTGTGTGTGTGTGCATGTGTGAATGTGAGTGTGTGTGTGACTCACTTCTTTCTATCAGTGTACTCGATGTCTAGCCAGATCACGTCGGCGGGACTGTGTGTGTGTGTGTGTGTGTGTGTGCATGTGTGAATGTGAGTGTGTGTGTGACTCACTTCTTTCTATCAGTGTACTCGATGTCTAGCCAGATCACGTCGGCGGGATTGTGTGTGTGTATGTGTGAATGTGAGTGTGTGTGTGACTCACTTCTTTCTATCAGTGTACTCGATGTCTAGCCAGATCACGTCTGCGGGACTGTGTGTGTGTGTGTGTATGTGTGAATGTGAGTGTGTGTGTGACTCACTTCTTTCTATCAGTGTACTCGATGTCTAGCCAGATCACGTCGGCGGGATTGTGTGTGTGTATGTGTGAATGTGAGTGTGTGTGTGACTCACTTCTTTCTATCAGTGTACTCGATGTCTAGCCAGATCACGTCGGCGGGACTGTGTGTGTGTGTGTGTGTGTGTGTGTGTGTGTGTGCATGTGTGAATGTGAGTGTGTGTGTGACTCACTTCTTTCTATCAGTGTACTCGATGTCTAGCCAGATCACGTCGGCGGGACTGTGTGTGTGTGTGTGTGTGTGTGTGTGTGTGTGCATGTGTGAATGTGAGTGTGTGTGTGACTCACTTCTTTCTATCAGTGTACTCGATGTCTAGCCAGATCACGTCGGCGGGACTGTGTGTGTGTATGTGTGAATGTGAGTGTGTGTGTGACTCACTTCTTTCTATCAGTGTACTCGATGTCTAGCCAGATCACGTCGGCGGGAATGTCGTATGTGTCGAAGTTGTCGTCGACCGATCTCACGTCCGCCTCGTCTACATAGTTCCAGCGGGACTGGTGGTATGCTAGCGAGAATTTCTGCGGGAAGTGAAGAATATATTTTTTTAGGTTACAAAGCCTTTTAATGCTTAAATGGATTTACTCTTGACTCTTTGATACTTCCATGCTGGACTGGGAGCGAGAGAAAAACATAGTGTGCCACCTGCATTTCCTCCCGGGCATGCTGTAAAAACCAGCTGAGGGAACCGAGGGTTTCAGTATATTGCAATGTAGGCGATGGGCTGACAACCTGTCACTATAGCAATATACCTACAAAATCTATCTTCAGTAACCCTCAAAAGTTTGTCAGACGTGGCGGAACTACTTTTGTTTAGGTTGTAACGTTCTGCCTACCCCTTTAGGGATAAAGGCGTGATTATATGTTTGTATGTTAAATGGGTTTACTCTTGACTCCAGTCTAGGTCTTGGACTACAAAGACAGTCGGCGATGGAGCCTGCTTCACTTAGAATATGCCTATTCGCTTTTAATTAGCAGAATTGAGGTTAAATAGTTTGTTGCGCAAATTAAATAGACATTAATTTGGTCACGCGATTTGACCAACATGTGTGATTTCTTCGATCTAATATACCGCAGGAGTCGAAAAACTAAGTAAGGACTAATGCAAATCAAATTCAATAGGTATAATTATTAATATACGTAATTTTAAACAGGCAATACTCACAGGGGGCAGGGGCGCGACGCCAGTGAGCGCGGTGTACTGCCGGAACACATCGGCGGGCTTATCACCGAGGAAGACGAACAGATCTACGATACCGGACTCACTCATGAACCTGTGGACGAAAGAGAAGTTATACAGAGTGTAAAAGTACTGCCTTCCTTTAAACCATGTAATGTATGAGTGATATGCACTCAAATCAAAGCACACATTAAATAATATAAAGAAAAAACTATATTGGTTAAGGTCCCAGTCCATCAGCACCAAATCTAGTTTTCCTTCAGTCGCAACACGTATCATTCGCAAAATGTATCCATTGCTGGACTGTTCTTAATGCGGACAACGTACATTACGAATATGTCAGTATGTCGATGGGGTTGAAAAAATCACCCGCATCGTTTCAACGCGTGATGGATAAAATGTCGTACAAAGAAGTTAATTAGAAGAAGGAATGTAGGGAGAGCTGACATTTACATCATGCACTCAACCGAAAATAATATAATACTCTTAAATTGTGTAAACAGCAATCTTTGTTTAGATTGCAAAATAAAACAATTTCCTCACCTAGCATCGACGCGCCGCTTCTGTCCACCAGTGACCAAGTTGACCAGAGAGGAGACAACATTACCATCAGCATAGTTGACCACGTCCACCCATGTCTCGGCGGAGTTGTGCCAGAAAACACCCGCACTGCGCTTGGACCTGGGAAACGAAAAGTTGGTCACTTTCATTGCATCCTTATATTTGGATTTAATTTAAAATTACCCTAGGTAGAATTTACTGACCGCACTCTAAATACGGGATAATATAGCAAATTAAACTTAAAGGAAACATTCTTTTATTTTTACAAAGATACCAAATTGCATTCAACGATTTTAGAAAATGAGCCTGTCACCCACACTCGGGTTTAGATAGATAGATTAAACCTTTATTTAATTTCCAACATGACAAAATACATGTATAAGTATTGAGCCAGTAATAAGAGTACTTTCCCCCCAGGGTGCAGTCAGAAATTTCACCGAGTAGGTACATAATTTTCACTTACCCATGTGAATACATGACAGGAATAGATCCATAGATCGCCATACGGCTGTCCAGTTCGTATTCAAACACATCAAGATTATATAGACGGTACGGCTCGCCTCCCGTAGTGGTTTTGAGGTGGAATCTGTCTGTGTGCTGGGGAATACCTGGGAAATAGATAGATTGATAATACAGAGCATTCGGAGAAGGTAGGCAGAGCGTCAAGGGCTTGTTAGTATGTTAAGTCACGTCTGAAAAGTGTCGAGAATGGACATTGCCTTCCGGGTGCTGATGGGGTTGCCACGTTGGTGTAGCGCCTCCACCATGTTTGCGGAGGCACAAGTGGACGGTTTTGCGGCTATTATGCGCAAGCGGTGTGCTTCATTGCTTGGCCGTGTGCGCGGCAGTTCCAACAGCATCCTGCAAATGCTGGCGAATAGATGGGACTCGCCGATGTTGGCTCACTGGATACGACTGCATGCAGCGTAAGCTGGTCAGTCATCATCGGATAGACCAGTAGTTATTGTGTTACTAACCAATAGTTATAAGTTTACTAACCTCTATGGATTATTGTTGTCCGAAATAAATATTATATTATTATTATTATTATTACGAATATATCTGTATGCCGATTAGGTTGAAAAATTCACCCTTGTCGTTTCAATGCGTTATGGATGATGTTCCCCAAGGAATAATAATGTTAAACAATTTGACCAGGTTCCAAGAGCAGTATTTTTAAATGATTAGAGTCGGGAACGGGAATGTTATACTATTTCGATTTCATTTCTTCAAAATACAGTTTCTGACGAACGACCAGATCAGTATGTTTGCGTTTACTCGTGCTTTTGTATAATAGTTTCGAGAGATGGCGCTGTATCGCATACGACTTATTTCGACGTTGGCATTTGAATGCACAGTGACCCAGCGGTTAGGACATGGGCACGGTACGCCGAAGATCATGGGTTTGAATCCCTCCTGTGCGAAATTTTTCGTATTTATATTTAGAGGTATAAAAGCAATATATTTGCAAATACTCACCATAGACCTGGTCAGCGTCAGGGAATCCGACATCAATGGAGACCGCCTCGTTACCGCGCGGCTTGCTGTCATGGTGCGATTTGAAGTTCTCACTCCAAGCTGATTCATCCTCCTATAGAAATAAATTTATATCAAATTTTAGGGTTGCTAGCTTAGCAACACACAGAATCGGCCAGCAAAGCAGTATTTATTGATCAACAAAATCATTGCCGTACCGCACATACACATAAAGACCAGGCAACAGAAGTCAAACGGCCTTTTCATCGAACAATACTGACCAATATTTTTGCTTTCGCATACAATAAAATAACTATAAATCAATGGAATCCTTTGCCTACAATATGAATTGAATAATCGAATTAATCATCATCAATGTTCAAATATGAGCAATCAATGATAATGATTGTACAAATTAGTCTTATCAATGTTAATAATATTTGCAGACGCTAAATCGAATACACGAGCGGTTATATGATACTTCCCGCGAAGATAAAAAAAATCGCACAGTAAAGGTATACTATACATAAATGAATTATGAATACTACATACATACGCACATATAATCACGCCTTCATCCCTAATGGGGTAGGCAGAGCGTAATCGACCTAAACAAAGGTCGTTCCGCCACGTCTGACAAAGTTTTGAGGGTTATTTAAGATAGATTTGTAGGTATATTGCTGTAGTGACAGGTTGTCAGCCCATCGCCTAAATTAGAATATACTGATACCCTCGGATCCCTTAGCTGGTTTTTACAGCATGCCCGGGAGGAAATGCAGCTGACACATTCTATGTTTTTCTCTTGTCCAGCATGGAACATCATGATTATGAATACTATATTTAATGAATTATGTTTTTTCGGGTTCATACGGAAAAAATATTCAGCATTCTAATGCTATAGTTTTTTAATACGTCCCAGTATATTTACTGTGTAAATAAAATTTCATTCTTCCATGCTGGAGTGGGAGTGATAGAAAAACATTCTATATGTGCCAGCTGCATCTCTTCCCGGATATGCTGTAAAAACCAGCTAAGGGATTCGAGGATTATAGTGTATTGAAATTTTAGGCGATGGGTTGACAAGCTGACACTAGCAATATAGATCATAATCATCTGTAATAACCCTCAAAACTTGTCAGACGTGGCGTAACGACCTCTGTTGAGGTCGTTTTTGCACTGCCTACCCCATGTGGTGGTGAATATATGTATGTTTGTATGTAAATAAAATTTAAAAACTACGAATCAATAGTAAAACAAAAACTTAATCTTATACATGTGACGACGTACTTCCATGCTGGACTGGGAGAGATAGAAAAACATAGAATGTTCCAGCTGCCCCTCCTCCCGGGCATGCTGTTGAAGTCAGCAAAAGGGACTCGAGGGTTACAGTGTATTGTAATTTAGGCGATAGGCTGACAACCTGTCACTACAGCAATACACATTACAATCTAAAATTGCCCTCAATTTATGTCAGACGTGGCGAAAGCGCCTTTTAGGAGGCGTTTTACGCTCTGCCTACCCCGTAAGGGATAAAGGCGTGATTTTATGTATGTATGTATGTATGTGACGACTGTTGAAGTAGGAACTGCATAATGTACCATCAACAGATAATATTAACATGTCAATGGTCTTGTTATCTGTACGTGACTGATAGAGTATTTACTATTTGTCGCATGTCAGTTTATGTTACGTATTTTGATGGATTTATCTATTAAGGTCAATGTGAGATAAATGCATTGTTATT
The DNA here is from genome assembly GCA_949820665.1 of Scrobipalpa costella. NCBI lineage: Eukaryota > Metazoa > Arthropoda > Insecta > Lepidoptera > Gelechiidae > Scrobipalpa > Scrobipalpa costella. Next base: position 9,378,195 of record OX463319.1, on the reverse strand, counting down.
GTTACTGTGTCAAACCAGTTTTAATAGAACTAATACTGCTAATACCATTGCATAAATGTAATAATGGCTAATCTTAGCAGGCAATTTGGTGGCAGGTAACTTCCATGCTGGCCTGGGAGCTAGAGAAAAACATAGAATGTGCTAGCTGCTTTTCCTCCCTAGCATGCTGTAAAAACCAGCTAAGGGATCCGAGGGTTTCAGTATATTGTAATTTAGGCGATGGGCTGACAACACAGCAATATACCTACAAATATATCTTAAATAACCCTTAAAACTTTGTCAGACGTGGCGGAACGACCTTTGATTAGGTCGTTTACGCTCTGCCTACCCCATTAGGGATAAAGGCGTGATTATATGTATGTATGTATTTAATTTGGTGGGCACAGTGGAATATGTATTAGGGCTGCGTCACGAGGGTCCCATTTTGCCTTCCGTAAGGAAGCAAATGCTTTAAAGATAATTTCAATACTGTTTAATTATTATAAAAATATGTCTTTCTATGTGATAACATTAAAACCAATGCTATTTGTACAAGACATTTTCTTAGAAAGGAAAGCTTCTTATACACTATGATACCACAACCTAATCTAAGCAGTTTATTTATATTTAATTACCTATGTGAGGTCAATGGTTTAGATATAGTAGCATGTGCAACAGATAATATTTTAATCTCTAATGTTTTTCAGAATGTAGAGATGTGATATGATTTTTAATATTTATACTTAATTATTATTATTATATTATTTAATCAGGCAGGCAGCAACTGTTAGTGCCTGTATCCCATTGTTCACGATTTGCTTGTCTTATTGAAGTTTTGTACGTATTTGTCCAATTTGTTCTTAAAGACATTAGTATTACTCATGGTTTTATGTTGATATTAGATAGTTAGATGAAGGTCAATGTTTGGAGCTGAGCAATTCAATTGATTCCATTTGTATAAGACTTGTTTTTTTGTAGAAAATATAACCCACCACCAAATAAAAAAAAAACAGGGCATCAGGTATGAACTTCACAAATCTGTATCATTTGTTAAAGGTAAATTATTTTAAAAAGTAAAAGTTCTAACTAAGTAATGTTTATACATACATATAATCACGCTTTTAACCCCAATGGGGTAGGCAGAGTGTAAACAACCTAAATAAAGGTTGTTTTGCTACGTCTGACAAAGTTTTGAGGGTTATTTAAGATATATTTGTAGCTATATTGCTGTAGTGACAGGTTGTCAGCCTATCGCCTAAATTGCAATATACTGAAACCGGATCCCTTATCTGGTTTTTACAGCATGCCCGGGAGGAAATGCAGCTGGCACATTCTACATTTTTCTTTCGCTCACAGGCCAGCTTGGAAGCATATTTATACACCTAATAAAACGTAAAGTTGAGACAGTTTAATACAGATCTGTGAATTCCAACCACAAACAATACAAAAGCGGACACTCACAACTTCCAAAGCTTGCCCCTCCTCATCATCTGTACGTTCCTTGCGTACCCTCAAGGGCTCAACGATCAGCTGAGCGTTGTCATTGACAACCACCGCTACTTCTCCGTTCTTGTCTAGGAACTCAAACTTTAGTGGTTCGGCTGTGATGACGACTTTGTGGCCTTGTGTGTTGATGAGAGTGAGTTTTCCGTTTTCGTTGGAGACCAGTTTTAGGCTGAAAGGTATTGAGGATGTTAAGGTAATAATGTAACACCTCTAGGGCTGAATAGTACATAGCTACATAACAATAGAAATGCTCAGAGCTATTAATACATTTTAGATTAAATTTATACCAGACTTCAGAAATCATAAACTGAGTTTGAAATAAATTATTTTAAGAAGAATCTAGTTTTCATTTTTAATCTATGAAGTCAAAGAAACAACTTGGGGAATGATGCAATTAGCACTAGTGTGTTAAAACACTCAACATCAGTAATTGGCAATTAACTGAAAACAAAATAGTTTTTACATAAAAGGAAAACAATGTTGTTATCACATAACTGCATATTTAAGAATATTTCAGAATGATGCGATGAAATATTTAAATAAATGGTATCTATAATTTTATTCTCAGGTAATTTAATGCAGTTTAATATGTTCTACAAAGCATAAAAACGAGGTCATTCAAGAAAATATTAGCTAATGTTAGCTTATTTTTTCTTGAATGACCTGGTTTTTATGTTTTGTAGTACATTAGTTTATTTTTTCTTGAATTACCTGGTTTTTATGTTTTGTAGTACATTAGTTTATTTTTTCTTGAATTACTTGGTTTTTATGTTTTGTAGTACATATACATACTACAAATTGGCAAAATTTAGCTGTAAATTGACCACCTATAGTGACAGACTTGTATTCTGCTGTCAAATTTCAACACAGTCGAAACTACTCCCGAATTTTTTGCCGTTTTCTCAGTAAATATTACACTAATTGTTGCAAAAATATTGTAAAAGTGTAGAAGTGGACACATTACCGTCGTGAAAGTGTTATTTACAGTGAAAACCTAAGGATTGTGGACAAAAACTCAAAAGTATATAACATTACCAGACTCGAAAATATTTAACTATCCTCAAAAATTCTGATATTCCGTTTTGTTTACTGTCTATCACCCAACTGTCACTCTAAGTGTTGCTGTTCCAAATTCTCAAAAATACTAAAATACAAGATGGATCTATCAGAAGCATCCTTTGAAAAAATCTTTTCTAGAATGAAATTAGAAAATGATGCACAAACACAACAAATACTTAATATTGTAAACCAAGAACTCAAAGATATGCAAGAAAAACAAAAAGCAAGTGACGAGGGAGTGGCAATGCTGGAAAATAAGCTGGAGAATATGGTAAATGCTCAGAAAAAGTGCAACATAATACTCCGCGGCTTACAACAGGAGAAAAAGTGGGAAAAAGAGACAGAGGCGCTAAACATAGTGAATAATGAAATGAATATTAAACTAAGTGAGGATGATATCTGCTATACAAAAAATTTGGGAAAAGACCGGAATGGACCGCTGCTTATTCAGCTTACAACACAAAAGAAGAAAATGCATATCTTAAAAAATAGGAGAAATATCACCACCGAAGGGGTCTACATTACCGAAGATTTTTCACTAAAAGTAAGGGAGGAGAGAAAAGCTTTACAAGAAAAACTGAAAGAAGAAAGGAAGACAGGAAATGTGGCTTTTATTAAATTCAATAAATTAATTGTCAAGGAAAAAAACGATCAAAACATACCTAACTCAAGAGAGAACAAAAGAAAAACTGCAGAATCTCCTAGCCAATCAAAAAACGCCAATAATATTAAACATTTCTTTCGCCCCTCAAAGTTACAAAAACAATACTCTCCAAACCCAGAAGATACAAACCAGAATAGTCAATAACCACAAGCAAAGCACAAAAAGGGAGCAAAGAAAACAAAGACAAAATAAAAATATTAACCACAAAGATACCATTAGGTTAAGTGAAAATAACGAAAATCAAAGAACAGAATTATTCCCCAACACGCCTGGTCAGCGCGGGGAAATAGACCACTACTCTCCAGAGACAAGTGAAATAAACAATAATATTTATATAGCTACATTAAATACACTAACTTTGAGAACAGAGGTTAGCCTTCAGGAATTAGAAATGGCGATAGCGGATCTAAAATGGGATGTTATTGGAATCAGTGAGGTTCGACGAATAGGAGAGGCAATAGAAGAACGCTCTTCCTACATACTATACTATAAGGGAGAGATAGCCGGACGAAATGGCGTAGGCTCCTTAGTAAAATCACACCTGAAAGAAAATATTAAAGAATTCGTCGGGATCTCAGACAGAATAGCAGCTCTTACTATCAGTGTACCCGGATATAATAAAGACTGGGTAATAATACAAATTTATGCCCCAACCGAAGATGCCAGTGTCAGAAGTTTAGAGTGTTTTTACGAGAATTTATCCGACTGTATTGAACTTCATGATAAGAAACATATGATCCTCATGGGCGACTTCAATGCTCAAGTGGGATCAAAGCAAAATAATAGCGAGGCTCAAACGGACATAAACTAGTTGATTTTCTACTAGGACATAACCTTACAATTTTAAATACTATGTTCAAGATAAAGAGCACTAGCAAATGGACCTGGATTTCTCCCGGTGGGCTTTATAAGAATGAAATCGACTACATTATAACAAAACTTTCCAAGAGCCTTCACAGATACAGGTGTAATACAAAATCTCAACTTTAATACAAACCATAGAATGGTGAGATGCTCGCTGAGGACAGAATTGCCTAAAATATCTAGATTTAAACTCCTAAAGCGAAACCAAACAGTAAACTTAGAAGAATATTTCTCAGTTCCAAATGAAGCTCTTAAACTTGCCATTAGAAAAACCGAAGAACATACAGGAGTACCAGAAAAGTATACAATATTCGAGACCGAAATGGTGAAAGTCACTAAAACCCTCACCACAACTAAGAAAAAACCTCAAACAAGCGACAACACAGTCAAACTCCTACAGGAAAGAAAAAAAATACTGGCTAATCAAAATAAAAAAGACTATAACAGCATAGCGGTGGCAAGCTTAAATAAGAAAATAAGGGAAAGCATAAAGAAAGATAGAACGGATAGAAGAAATAAGACTCTAGAGAAACAAATATTAGCAACAGGCGGCACCAGAAAAGCCCTCAAAGTACTCAAGGAAACAGGAAAAGAATGGATTCCTAAAACGAAGAAAAACGGCTCTATCAAAACTGAAAGAAGAGAAATCAAAGAGACTGCTACAGACTTTTACCGAACGCTTTACTCCGACCAAGAAGCAAACTTAAGGACTGGGACTACACCAAGGCCATGCAACACCGAAACGGAACCTGAAATACTTATCAGCGAAGTTGAAAAAGCCATAAGAAGTCAAAAAATGGAAAAAGCACCTGGGCCAGACAAAATCCCAAACGAACTCCTTAGGGGAAACATGGAAGGGATCAGTCCATTCCTGGCAAGAATCTTTAGTGACATATTAGCAACAAGGCTTATTCCAAAACAGTGGGGCGAGTCACACATAATACTATTACACAAAAAAGGAGATAAAGACAATATAGATAATTACAGGCCTATTAGTCTTATGTCGAATGTGTACAAAATATTTGCTAAGGTAATACTGGAAAGAATAAGTACTAAATTAGATGAACAACAGCCAATAGAACAAGCCGGTTTTAGGAAAAACTTCTCAACGATTGACCACATCCATACAACCAAACAAATCATAGAAAAATACAAGGAGTTTAATAAGACACTTTATATTGCTTTCATCGATTATTCTAAGGCATTTGATAGTATAAGTCACAGATACATATGGAAAAGTCTAGAACAACAAGGAATAAGTCATGTATACGTAAATATAATCAAAACAGTATACTTAAACAGTAATGCAAAAATACAATTAGAACTACTTGGGGACGAATTTCCAATACAAAGAGGAGTGAGACAGGGTGATCCACTTTCACCCAAACTTTTCTCAGCAGTATTGAAAACAATCTTCAGAAATTTTCACTGGGACAACTACGGCCTACGAATAAATGGGAGACGCTTAAATCACCTTCGCTTCGCAGATGACCTAGTGCTCTTCGAAGAGGACGCAGACAAGCTGAAAATTATATTAAATGAACTAGCAACTGAGAGCAAAAAAGTGGGACTAACCTTAAACACCTCTAAAACCAAAATGATGACCAACTCAACCGAAATAAAAATAAGTCTGGAGGAAACGACACTGGAATATGTTTCAGACTACACATATCTTGGGCAAATAATATCTTTTGAAGACCAGGCAACACAAGAAATAAATTCAAGAATAGCAAATGGATGGAAGGCATACTGGTCAATGAAGGAAATTATGAAGAACAAAGACCTAAGCATAGAGGTGAAAAGGAAAGTCTTCAACACAAGCATTCTCCCAGTTCTCACATATGGTTGCGAGACCTGGTCACTCAATAAAATTCACAGGGACAGACTAAATACCTGCCAACGGGCTATGGAGAGAAGTATTCTGGGAGTAAAGAAGAGAGATCGCATAAGAAACATAGACATAAGAAGTAAAACAAAAGTTACACACATACTATCTAGGATCGATCAGCTTAAATGGAGATGGACAGGCCATACCATACGATGCAACCAAGAAAAGTGGAGCAAAACAGTGATAAATTGGTACCCCATAGATGGCATTAGATCAAGAGGCAGGCCACTCAAAAGATGGGAAGACGAAATAAAACTAACAGCCCGCCCTCTATGGCGCCGCGTGACCCTCGATAGAAAACAATGGAAGTTACTGGAGGAGGCCTTTGCCGAAAGGCATACTGAACTAAGAGATTTTATTGATTTATGAATGAAACAACCTGAATATATTATGATTGAACTAATTTGAATGAGAGATTATTGTTATTTTAATTGATGTTTATTATTATTGGAATTAAAACTATATTGAAATATATTTTTACCATTTTTTTATGTAACTAAAATTATTGCATTGTTCAGTGAAATAAAGGCTATTTGATTTGATTTGATTTGATTTGAGTGACAGACTTAAACAATTTAATCTCAACAGCTTGGAGCAAAGGAGACGATTTTTAGATTTATCTGTACTGCATAAAGTGTTTGACGGTCGGTTTAGTGAACGTCTTCTTCAGCAGATTAAGATCAAGGTTCCCACTCGGTCTATGCGCACACCTCAGCTATTTGCAGTTCCTTCCTTTAATAATAATACTTTAAAAAAATTATCCATTAATAAGAATGTGTAGTTATTATAATGATACATACATACATACATAAAATCACGCCTTTATCCCTTACGGGGTAGGCAGAGCGTTAAACGCCTCGTATTATAATGATATTTGTTCTCATGTTGATATTTTCGATTCTATTCCATTCAACGTTCAATGCAACAAGAATTCTAAATTTGTTTTAATTATTCACAATAATTATGTTATTTGATCCCCTTTTTTTGTACTAATATGATTAAAAAATACTAATGTTTTATCTCCGTATGTTTTTAAGTTAAAGCTGTGTATAGTTTTAATTGGATAACAGATTTGTTTTAGATTGAGTTTTTATTATTATAGTGTACACTTTGGTCTGGTATCTGTAACTACACCTATTAAATAATAAAAAAAACCACATTGAATTACCTGAGAATAAAATTATAGATACCATTTATTTTATTTTAACAAGCACATGCTTGTTTATCTATAGACCTGAAACTGACAGTTTTCTCTAGGGAAACAGATCAAATTACATATGAAATAGCATAGTTGCTCCCATACAAAATGTCTCAAGCTGCCTTTGTATGGGAAGAACAATTTATATTCTTCATATTTTGACTTATGTTCCACAGAGGACGTTGTTCAGTTTCAGTATGATGGTGAATAATTTGTGTGTACATACCCGTCTCCCTTCGGTTCACCCTGAAGAGCCAACTGAGTGCGGTATCGAGGATACAGCGGGTCTGCCTCATCTATCTCGATCCGGAATGTACCGTCCACTAAGGCAGACAGGCGCAGGGCATAGTGCCACTATGGAAAACAAGTTTTCTATCAGTACATGGAATTTATTTTATAAATAAACTTTTATTTATACAAAACAAATGACCAATATTATTGGAAGTGCATCATCTTCCACTTATTACAGAAATTTTCGTTACACAAATTATAAATTGGCTCAACTCCAAATCATAACTTGTAACAAAATTATGGTAGATTATATCATGAAAATTCTTACCAAAACTACCTTCTTCTCCCCTTCAGTGTCGACAGTGTTTACTTCAGCAGACAGAACATTGCCGTGGACTATGACGGTGTCTAAATTCAATGTAAATTGTGATTTTTCAGGTTTTATCGGCCTTAGACGCCTGCAAAAGCCTGATTGATCACAAGTCTTGAAATTGTTCCTGTCTACGGCAAAACAACCGGTAATCGCCAAGGCAGCCGCCAATAGCAGACCTAAGGTCCTCATTCTAGAATATAAAAAACAGTTTAGTCAAAATCCAACGTGAAAATTATGCTAAATTCAACAATGAACCGGCAGAACAACGGACGTGTGAACTAAGTTGCTGTTTCTTCGTTTACCTTCTGAATTTTGCGGTGTAATTCTTCCAGAACCTAAGATATTTGTTGACTAACAAATTTCTACACAATCATTGCTATTACACCTAACAAATTTATTTAAATTTAAAAGATTTCGGAAGATCTACACGCTCGAATTACGTGGATAAATTCCGTTTGACAGCCCAGCAGCTGTCAGTATTGCCATTTATTAAACTGACGTTTATTTTATCGATTATCTCCTCTCGCATTGTTCGAAAAACACCGGTTTCGATGACCCTAGGTCACCGTGGACATGTCACAACCATGGCGGTCAACCACAAAAGTCGAGTGAAAACGAGGCTTCCAAGTGTCAAAGTTGACAAGTGGAAATGTTATCACCGGCGAAATTCGGTGTTATTTGCAAATTATTTCCATACTCCGTTTGTGTTGGTCTTCAACAAAATCGTTCCTACAGCTACGATAAGCTTGCGAAAATGACGACCGAAGCCAAATGGAAGGTGGAGAAGAATCGCATTCTGAGTTTGCCATTAAAAGAAAAAAGAAAATTGTACAAAGCGAAAGACTACGTAATTCTGGACCACGTTGACCCTTGGAACCGGTACGTGGTTAAAAACAAAGATGTTGAATCGAAGAAACACAATTTAGATGATCTAACCGAGTTCCAGAAGATCAAACTGTATACTGAGAAGAACAAGGAATTGTCCGAAAAAGTTTCTATTTTTAAAGGCGATATCACCAAGTTAGAGGTGAATGGCTTGACCTTTTTTAACATTGTGACCATACTCAATTTTCTTATCAATTTTAGTATATGTTGATATCAGTATCACGGGCAAACACTGACTCCATCCTTTTATTATTTGTTTTGTTTTTTTATCATGTTAAAAATTACTTAACCAATTTCTAGGTGGATGCTATTGTGAATGCAGCAAACTCTATGCTCAAAGCTGGAGGAGGTGTAGATGGTGCTATTCACCGTGCAGCCGGACCACTACTACAGGTACTAACACTTTATTTCCTTCTATATTTAGTAGCTAACATGTTTTGAATTTTAAATTTAAATAAAAACAAAATAGAATTATAGAAATTTAAATTATTTTAGTCTTTCCATCAGATTGATTGCTTATTTTTCTTGCAGCAAGAATGTAACACCCTTGGAGGATGCCCCACTGGTGAAGCCAAAGTTACCGGTGGATATGACCTGCCTGCAAAATGTAAGACTATGCTTTTGTAACCTTTTTTTTGACAAAATTGTATATTGAATTTTATTTATTTTCTGTGGCATATAAATGTTAAATAATTTGATAATTTTCAGATGTGATTCACACAGTTGGCCCTCAAGACGGCAACCCGGACAAGCTACGATCCTGCTACGAGAAAAGCCTAAGCTATCTCCAAGAATACAATCTTGAGTCCATTGCTTTCCCTTGCATTTCCACAGGGATATACGGATTTCCAAACCGCCTAGCGGCTCATATTGCTTTGAAAACAGCTCGGGAGTTTCTGGAAAAAGAAGAAAACAAGAAAGTGGAGCGTATTATTTTCTGTACATTCATGCCAATAGATATTGATATCTATGAGACACTAATGCAGATGTATTTCCCAGTACACGATTGGAATTATGTTGATGGTGCGTCCACCACTCAGTAACTTGTGTAACATATTTATTTGTATTTAAAAATCTACAATACTAATCTTCTAAAATTATGTATGTATGCATTAAAAGTATTTCAGCATGATCTAGAACTTTTATTCATCAATACAATTAGCAATGCACAAACATATTTAGAACTTACTAAAACGATTTTTTTTTTGTCTTTATAACAAAAATCCTTGTTTTATTTCTAGCCTCCTGTCAAAAGTTTGAGAAACACTGCTATCTGCGGTACAAAAATGCATGCAACTAATTGTATCCTGAAGCCTCTACTTGAATTGGTTGTCAATAATTTAAAGTCACATGTAAACGATGCACCATATTTATACTCTGTGGCAATATGACAAAGAGTTTTATTTACGCAGGAATTATAAAAATATGCAGGGCTTTTGTTTCTAGATGTGTTAAAAGTCGTTTTACGTTTTGATAGACTCATTAACTAGCATTATAATGTGCCGGTAGTGTTAAAAGCAGTGTTATAAAGGTAAGAAATTAATTAAGACTTTCCTGTAATGCCACAGAAAAAAATAATGTATTTTATATGCTAGGTTACATTGGCTAAGCTCTTTGCCTTCCCGCAAGGGAGAAACTCTACTCTACTAAAAAAATATCTTATTGAAAATAAATTTTCCATTGCAACTTGCGAATGCGAATTTTGTGTTTATTTACGCACGAAATGGATGGTTTCTTCTAAAAACTTGTGTATTTAAACAACTAGGATCTACTTCTATCATTAAAAAGAATTAAGAATTTGTTATCAAGCCAATTAACTCGTTAAACCACAAAAATGTCGTGACACACATTAGCCCATTTCCCTGTGCTGCAAAATATTCATCAAAAGGATGTCTTCAGCAAGTGCTCTCGATCCTGAGGAGCTAGAGAATGTGCCCCTGGTTCGTATGGAGGATGTGCAGCCTGATAGAAGTAGTGAAAAGATCGCGATAATTTACAAAAACGATACAGAAAGTGACTGTGGCTCACAATCTAGCCAGGACGGTAGTTTGGAGGCTTTCGTGGTGGATGGATCAGAGCTGTGTGTCGAAGATGATGATTCTAACATCGGCAGTATGGTGTCTATAAAATCTGAGGAAATGGTTGAGAGTGAGATGATTGTTCCAGAGGTTTTAAATTTCATTGAAGTTCCCCTTGTAAGTATCTTATTGGAATTTGGCTTCGAGTGTAGCCTCAGGGGCACTAAAGAAAAAGAACTTAGAAAAGCTTCATGTAGGTGACCCTACATGAAGGTCCGAAATTTTCCAAAATAAATTTAATTTTTAATTATTTACTTATTAGTAGGCAGGCAGTTAAGACAACTGTTAGTTGCCTGTATCCAGTCATCCATTGTTGGTTCTCTTGTTAGTTATAAATTTATCAAATTTGTTTTTCTTTTCAATAATTTTTTTTAAGTTTGTTTTCTAAGTGCCTCAAAGCATATACTCCAACTCCTACACTCTGTCCTGAACTTAACTCTCTGACCGGAATTTGTTATTCATAATCATCATAGCTCATACCTACCCACTCTCTCCTCGAAATATGTAGCTAGCAGGGTTAGTCATAACTATAGAGCAGATCTAAAGTAGCTTTTGTTAGAAAAGTATGGATATGACCAATCCATTTTGTTACACAAGTAACAAAATTTTGTTTAGTTAAAAAATGTATGCGTGTTAACTTTATTGCGTGCCATAGCCTAAAGGGTCCTTCAAAAAGGATCTCAACAAAAAAAAACTGGTAACTCAAAACTACTATTTTACAGAGAATTAGTATGAAGAAAACTTTTTATTATTAATTAATAATTAGTTTCGGTTTTTTCTATGTGCCTCTTTTCGTTACAGAAACACCCATAAGCTATTAGACGCAATTAAATTAACATCCTATATAATTTTCGTATTATCTATTTTTTGTTACTAGAGTAACAAAATGTATTGGTAGCCATTTTTTTCCAATAATTGCTACTTCAGATCCGCTCCCTAGTCATAACCAAACTACTTTCAGAATAATCAGTTCAGTTATTTACTGTTATTTCACAAATTATTGTCTACAAGAAAAGTAAAATTACTAGATACTGGTCAAACTATAACCACATACCTTTTTCCACTTCTGTTAAATATCTATATGCCTACCTGTCCCGTTTGTTATGTTATTCTTGATTGTGTGCTTTTATTTTTTGTAATGTGTTTTGTGGAAATAAAGTGATTTGTATTTACTTTTAAAAATAGACTTGACAAGTGGTTAATTAATAATAAAATTTTAAACATGTACAAGAATGTAATAATAAGTGAATAAGACTTTTAGTAGTACAGTAGTACAAGACCTTTAGTAAAAATTAGAATGGACTTTAATAAAATATTAGTGCACACACCAGCTACGGATATAACCTCATCAGCAATTCTGCTGCTTGGCTATTAATAAATAATAATAATAACCTAAAAGATTGTTTCATGTTTCAGATTGACAAAACACCTCAGTTATCCCGTTCACCGCCACCAGTACATCAAAGTGCCTCCAAAATTAACATTATCAAACCACCAGCGTCAGACAGCTGGCCTACGTTAGAAATACTACCCGGTGGAGTTATAAACCTTGCCGATAAAGCTGATTACTCTACATATAACTACCCTCTGCTCACTGAACCGGACAATTCAGATGTGGACGATATGATTTATGCGTGTGCTAAATGCTCGCAGAGGTTCAAATATCTCTTCTGTTTGGTGAAACATGTCCGATGGCATGAAGAGGAAGCGGTGAGAGGGAAAGTGCCAGAATCTAAATTGAGTAAGTATTGTTAAAATATTCAGGGATTAATTTTAGATAGAATATTCCAGCTGATTGCCTTCCCATCTGTAATGCAATAATCAGTAGAGGGAGATAAGGCAATTTAGGCGATGAGCTGACAACCTGTTACTATAGCTATATACCAAAATCTATCTTAAATCATTCTCAAAACTTTGTCAGATGTGGCTTTGTTTAGGTTGTTTACGCTCTGCCTACTATGTCAGGGTTAAAGACGTGATTATATTTATGTATTGGAGACCAGGCTTTTGATGCAATTTAAGCGAAAGGCTGACAACTTATCACTATAATTGATATTCTTAATAATTTTTTTTAAATCAAATATGTTTGATATTTTAATTGTTAAAACAACAATCATTGACATAAGTTCAAATAATCATAACTCAGACGTTTCAAAAATCAAATCAGTCAATACTTGTTTTAATGAAAATATTCTTAAGAATAAATTAGCCTTATTTCATATGAACTGTCAGAGCCTGACACCAAAAGTTGATCAATTAGAATTACTTATATCAGAAAGAAACATTGACATTTGCTGCTTTAGTGAAACTTTCTTAGAAGATGACGACATAAACTTTTTGCAAATTGATAGTTTAAGGGTAGCTGATTACGTCTGTCGAAAGAAAATACAAAAAAAGAAGAAAAGGGGTGGAGTTGCAATATATTTGAAAAACTCAATAAATTTAAAAAAAATGGATTTCCTCTATGGCGGTTGAACATAGTTTTGAATGTTGTGGCATTGTCTTAAATGATCTGGATTGGGTGGTTATCTGTCTTTACAGGACACCTACGGGAGACTTTGAAACGTTTAATAATCTACTGCGTATACTACTCTTTAAGCTTACTTCTAGATCTAGGCATTGTTATAAAAAAATATTTATTTTAGGTGATTTCAATTTAAATTTGCTAAAGAAAAATAAAAACAATGCAACGTTTTTGAGTGCATTAAATAGATTTAGGATATATAGTACTATTAGTGAACCAACTAGAATTACTAAACGTGGTACAAGAACCTGTATTGACAACATATTAACCAATGTCAAAAAAGGGTACTGCACCTTGGTTTATCTGACCATACCGGGCAATTGATATGTGTCTCTTGTCCTGTTAGTTTTCATCAACGTTATTGGTTTGTTTATAGGAGAAATCCTGAGTGGTACATAGAAGTATTTTTAAAGTACATATCGCAAATTAGTTTTTCTGAAGTTTTTCAAGAAACTAATGCAAATAAAGCTTATAATACATTTTTAGAATTATTTAAACTTATATATGACTTGTGTGTACCTTATAAGAAAGTCAAAGTAACTTACAAAAAGAAACCCAAATGGACCACTAAAGGTATCAGAATTTCGAGTAGAAACAAACGAATATTATATATGGATGCACAAAAGAGCAACAGTTTGGCTACTATAGGAAAATATAATAAATATACCAAATTATTTAAGTATGTCAATAGACGATCTAAACAACTGTCGAATGTTAGATACATAAATAAAAACTCTAATAAGAACAAAGCTACTTGGTCAATTATTAAGGAGAATACCTCCCAAACTAACAGAATCACAGAAACAGTTTCGTCTATTAACGATGCTGGACGATTGGTCACTGAGTCGTCAGATATAGGCACACTATTTAATAAACATTTCCTTAAAACATGTGACAATAACCAATCGCCATATAACCCAAGTTGTCCTATGAACCTAAGTAGTATATTTGTAAATCCTGTTTCTGTTCCTGAGCTTTTAAAAATTGTAAAACAATTAAAAAATAAAAGAAGTTGCTGGTTTGATGGCATCCCAATGTAAATAATTAAATGCTGTATAGGTCACATAGCCGAAGTATTAGTCTTCATTATAAATCTATCTATAGAAACTGGTTGCTTTCCAGATAAATTGAAAAAAAAGCCCTTATTAGACCATTGCATAAAAAGGGATGTAAAACTGATATGGCAATTTACAGACCGATAGCACTACTGCCAAGTTTTGCTAAGATTTTTGAGAAAGTAATTCATAATAGGCTCACCTCTTTTTTTAGCGCAAATAATATTATAAGTAGCAATCAGTTTGGGTTTCAGAGAGAAAAAAACACTATACATGCTATTTAAAAAGTTTTAGTAGATGTCTGGCAAGAAATAAACAACAAAAAAAGCTGCGGTGGTTTATTTTTGGATATGTCCAAGGCTTTCGACTGCGTGATTCATGATATTCTCTTAAAACAGTTGGAACGTAATGGAATAAGAGGAAATGCCTTGCAACTAATACAATCTTACTTGAATAATAGATGTCAAGCCACAGTATTGGATATCTACAATAAAAACTCAAAAACTATTGAACAGGTTTCTTCTGAATTTGAGCCTGTCAAACTAGGAGTACCACAGGGCAGTGTGTTGGGCCCACTATTATTTTTAGTGTATGTGAACGAGTTACCCATACTATCAAATCATCTGTGCGTCATGTTTGCAGACGATGCTTCAATTTTCATTTCTAGGGGTAAATTTACTGATTTTGAGTGTAATATAGAAATTAATAGAACACTAAATTGTATTCAAAGAGTCAAGCCACCCGGCTTGACTCTTTGAATTTAAAAGTCAATGTTCAAAAAACAAAGTTGCTTCAGTTCAGGAACTATAAGCAGAAAATAGCTGTTCTAAATGTAGTAAATGACAATGAAAAGGTTGAAGAGGTTAGTCAAATTAATTTTTTAGGTGTATCTATTGACTCCCACCTGAACTGGAAGTGTCATATTGAAATGACGAATACAAAAATTGCTAGCTATTGTTATGCCCTCTCAATTTTGAGAAATGTAACATCTGAGGAGGTAGCCAGAAATGCATATTATGGTCATGTCTTTCCACTTTTGTCCTACGGAATAATCTTTTGGGGCAGTTCTGTGAACTATGAATCTACTTTCCTTCAGCAGAAGAAATGTCTGAGAATAATTTATACAATACCTAACATTGACACATTAAGAAATTTATTTGTAGACAAAAAAAATCTGACATTAACATGTATATTCCTATTGGAAATCTGTGTTTTTATTATAAAACAAGACGAGATTATCATACGACTTGCTAACATTAAACCAAATGTCCGAACTCAATATAAGTATGACTTATGTATTCCAAACATGCGCATGAAAAGCGCCATTTTAAAAAAAGCACAATTGTAAGAGGGGTTACTATATTTAACCACTTGCCGCAGTATATAAAGATGTTAAATGGACATAGATTTAAGATTATTTTGAAAGATTGGTTGTTGAAAAAGGCATTTTATAATTTGAATGAATTTTTCAGTGTTTCCTGTTGACATTTTATAATATCAATTTAAAATTGTTTTTTAATTAATGTTGAAAAGGGAGTAACAGGTTAATCTCTCAAATTTAAATATAAGTTAATATATAATGTTAATTGTAAATGTTTAAATTGATTGTTATTTTAAAGTAAAAACATTATTGTACATCCGAAATGGATAAACTGTTGGTTCGAACCTTCTTACTTATAAGATCTTATGTACACAGTTATCAATAAAGACTTATCTAATCTTATCTTAAAATGAGTATTCTTTTTATTTTCAGCTCCAATAGAAAAGAAAATGGTAGACTTGAAGAGAAGAGGCAAAGAAATGGATAAAATATTGAATTCACAAAGTGGGTAAGTGTATATTGAATGTTCCATATTTTTCTATGAGGCCATTTTGTATGGATGGTCAAATTATTTCCCAGTTTTTCAATGTTTGTACCATGGAGAAAGTTCAGTTTAACTGGCCTATTGGCTTTATGGGTGTTAAGGCTGGTAAAAACATAAACTAAACCAGTTTATAATATATTTACTATATTCTGACAAATCAAGACAAACTGTTCTTGACAAAAGCTAAAACAAAATATAAAATCACTTCAAAGCATGTCTATAAAAATGTTGGTCAAGCTGCCAGTTACCAACAATGGTTTTTTTTTTTGTAAATTGTACATACATACATATAATCACGCCTTTATCCCTAATGAGGTAGGCAGAGCGTATACGACCTAAACAAAGGTTATTCTGCCACATCTGACAAAGTACATACATACATACATAAATCACGCCTTTATCCCTTACGGGGTAGGCAGAGCGTTTAACGCCTCGGAAAAGGCGCTTTCGCCACGTCTGACAAAAATTGAGGGCAATTTTAGATTGAATTTTAGATCTGACAAAGTTTTGAGGGTAATTTAAGATAAGATTTGTAGGTATATTGCTGTAGTGACAGGTTATCAGCCCATCGCCTAAATTGCAATATGCTGAAACCTTCAGATCCCTTAGCTGGTTTTTACAGCATGCCCAGGAAGGAAATCCAGCTGGCACATTGTTTGTTTTTCTCTCGCTCCCAGTCCATGTAAATCTTCTGGGGGTTAAAAATATTTGAATTATTATTTTTCTTTTTGTTGCAGGATTGTAGAAATACAAATAGAACCAGATCAAAGTGAGTATTGCTAATGTTCAATCTATTTTATGTCACATATATTTAGATTCATTTATTACACATTATCAAATTCATAATAACATTGCATTAATAATAAAAATGACAGAGAATAATATAAGAGATGACACAGAGACAAAACTATATAATAAGAGATGCATTTATGAGTAGAGACGTTTTTGCCTTTGTGCGCAAAATTGAAACCTACACCCTGCACAAAATGGCGCCTTCCGAGCATGAGAAGAGAAAATATTCTTTATCCAACATGCTTTAAAATATAAAATAATTTTTGATATGTTATTGTTACAGGAGTTGCAAAACATAATATAAAGGAAACATATATTTGCCTTCACAGCGGAAAAAGAAAAATAGTTCAGAAACCCAAACGAGGAAGAGGTAGACCACCTAATAATAAGTCATAGTTGTTCTTTGTACATACATACATAATCACGTTTTTATCCCTATTGGGGTAGGCAGAGCGTAAACTACCTAAACAATGGTCGTTCCGCCATGTCTTACAAGGTTCTGAGGGTTATTTAAGGTAAAATTTTAGGTATACAGCCCATCGCCTAAATTACAATATACAGAAACCCTCGGAACCGTTAGCTGGTTTTTACAGCATGCCCGGGAGAAAATGCAGCTGGGACATTCTATGTTTTTCTCTCGCTCCCAGGCCAGCGTGGAAGAATTGTTCTATGTGTTGACTTGTTTATGAACAGCTGTGTGTTGAAGTTTGTATGGTATTTTTAAGTATTGCACAATTCTCTATTCAAACTTTGGCTGTGATTCTGGCAAATTCATTTCTTAGCTAATTTAAGAGCGGTGGCGCCCTCACTCGTTAAAAAATCATATCTCGCAAAATATTATCGTTTTAATAACTTTTCTCTGTCACTTCCTTAGATTAAGACCTAAGGATTTTCAAATGTAATGAATTGAAGAGCAAATAGTACCCAGAAGTTACTATCGAAATTTCCGCCGAAAGTGACCCTTTTAAGCAATCATTTCGATAGTAACTGCCCGGTACTATTTGCTCCTCAATTATTTACTTCTAAAAAATGCTTAGCTCTGAATCTAAAGAAGTGACAGAGAAAAATTTTAAAAATGTCAATATTTTGCGAGTTATGATTATTTAACGAGTGAGGGCGCCACCGCTCGCGGTGAGGCCTCTTAAGGTTATTATACTAATATAAGTCTATACCTGCTTCGGAAGGCACGTTAAGCCGTTGGTCCTGGTTAATATTGTTTAATACCGTAGATATTAGTCGTTAAGCCATATCAGAGGCCAGTGCTAAGCATTGGCGGCTTGAAAACTCAGACCTAATTTAGGATTGGGTCTGGTTTCCCTTCTGGGTTGCGGAGGTCAGATGGCAGTCGCTCTGTGTAAAAACCAGTACCCTCGTTCAATCCCCTAGATTAGGTAGCCGACCCCTTGAGATACGGGATAAGGCTAGGGAGATGATGAAGTCTATACCTGTAATTTTCTATCATGAGAGACCAGAAAGGGACGGCAATCATTTTAATCAAGATTTAGCTAAATTGTGCCCTCAACTAATCAACAGCACTTTCTTAATTTTAATAAAGACATAGGAAATAAGCATATAACTTTGACATTCCTGAACTGATGTAAGATTGGAAAACGAGAGAGCAGCTATTTTAATACAATACAATATACTTTATTGCACAAAAACTCAGAAATTACAAATTGCTAAAAATAAAAGTTGTACAATTGGCGGCCTTATTGCTTCCAGGAAATAGGAAACAGAGGAGTAAACTAAATTGACGCGGTTTTAACAACGCTGAAATTAGCCAAGAAATGAATTTGCAAGGATTAAACGAGGCCATTGGCTAAAATACAAGGATAACATGAGACTTTATTGAGACTAAAGCCGTGGCTCCTGCTCTCAAAGATTACACGAAACGTACCCCCGCGGGGCAGAGGGGAAGGGGAATGTTTGTGAAACGGGGGTATGTTTCATGTTTTCTTTGAGCGCTGGAGTCACGCTTAACCCTCCGGTTGTTCAAAAGAAATGTTGTACTTCAATGAATAAGTGTGTTTGTTTGTGAAAGTGTTAAGAATGTCGTTTTAGGTATAAATATAATCTATAGATTCTTATTGACGTGGTTCTCACACTGACGCCCAGATCGTATATATGTCCTAGATGTTTTGATAATGCGAATCTTCGCAAAAATCCTAGGGATTTTGCGACAATACGTATTATTAGAAAATTGACAAATTTTACTGGAAATTGTCAGGTTTTTTGCGAAAAATCTCGTCATTCTAGTAACATTTGATATTCTTAACTCTGATTGGTTAGATGTTTACTTACTCTTATCCTTGGTTGATTAAATAACATGCGTTTATGACGTTTAAAACAATCAGAGGAGATTTTGTATTGGGTGCTACGCTAACCGAACAATCTGCTCTCGGAATATTCTTAGCCAATTAATAAGAAACTCCTTTCACGAAGCCTTTCGTCTACAAGCAGAGTCAACTTTATAACAAATAGATAGAGAGACAACTGCCTCCGTGGTCTAGTGGCTAGTGCCACGGACTCCCGATCCGGAGGTCCTGGGTTCGATTCCCAGGGGGGAAACACAAAGGTGATATTTGAAAATTTATCACTTTGTGGATTTTTCCCTAGTTTGGTTAGGACATTGCAGGCTGAATCACCTGATTGTCCGAAAAAGAAAAAGATTTCGTACTTCGGAGGGCACGTTAAGCCGTCAGTCCCGGTCGCTGTCTTTGATAGTGGTCGTTACTCAAACCATGTCAGAGGCCTGATAGTTGTGCTACTAGGCGGTTTAAAAACTCTAGACACCAGGGTTCATCGGGTCGATAGACTCGATACCCACTTGTCAGAAGAGGAAGAAGAACCCAAACAAATATGATGGGGCGAGCCCAGGCTATTAAACTGGCTAAAACAGTTGCGACATATCTCTTTTCCGCATTTTGAGTGCGAACTGAATGTCTGCATAAAGTTTCGTTGCCCGTGCGCGTATGACCTTAATCTTAAGGCGATTCACACATTGGCGAGCAAGCAGACCTGCGGTTTTCGTCGCGTTTCAACAAAATTCAAATGTAGGTATATGTCATAGAATGATTTGATAATTCGAATCTTCGTGAAAATTGTAGGGATTTTGCGAAAACACGGATAATTTGATTCTTCTTCCATGCTGGCTTAACGTGCCCTCCGAAGCACGAAATCTTTTTCTTTTTCGGACAATCAGGTGATTCAGCCTGTTATCTCCTAACCAAACTGGGTGAAAATTCACAAAGTGATAAATTCTCAAATATCAACTTTGTGATTCCCCCCTAGGAATCGAACCCAGGACCTCCGGATCAGGAGTCCATGGCAATAGCCACTAGACCACGGAGGCAGTTATTTGTTTGGGTGATTTTTCACTGCTCCGTATTCGGTTGGTATCCGTGAAAATTCCATATAAAACGGATATGAATGAGTGCACAAGCGGTCATACATTTACTAGGAAGGCAAAATCGGATACGGAGTACGGAGCAGTGCAAAAACGCCCTTAAGCCGTGAGTCCTGCTCTGAAAGATGACACGAAACATACCCCCGCGGGGCAGAGAGGGAAAGGGAAATATTTGAGGACACCCTACCCCTCTCTGCCCCGCGGGGGTATGTTTCGGCTTTAGAGTTTTAATTAAAGGTGCGTGTTAAGGCGCGAGTTTTTGAGAAACACGAAAAATAATTAGCTTTAAAATATTGGGACTTTTTCGTCATCGTCTCGGTATCCGATTTGGCCTTCCTAGTAAATGTATGACAGCTTGTGCACCAATGATATTATATATAGGTAGAGACGTTACCAACGCGCGAAACTCGTGCCGTCAAATGGTCCTAATTGTGACCATTTTAGGCAGTTGAGCTGCGAAGTGAGAAAAAAAGTTACATTATATTCAAGGCTGCACTGATTACAAATAGCTATCTGTTTCACTCTTACGCTTTGCCTTAACACGCACCTTTAATTAAAAGTCTAAAGCCGAAACATACCCCCGCGGGGCAGAGAGGGGAAGGGTGTCCTCAAACATTTCCCTTCCCCTCTCTGCCCCGCGGGGGTGGGTATGTTTCGGCTTTAGACTTTTAATTAAAGGTGTGTGTTAAGGCGCGAGTTTTTGAGAAAGACGAAAATTTCCCAAGATTTTAACTGTACATAATACATCTATAAATTATAATATAATTAGCTTTAAATCTGTTTTTCCCCCCAACATGAAATAATTGTGAGACCAAAACAGTCAAAGTAGCGTACAATTATTTGAATAGACTTAATGATTTGTTTTTATATAGAAATAAATACGGGGTGTAAGGGACAGCGTCCCGCAAACTAATATGGGTTGTTCAGTCAACGTAACTGAACAACTATCAGCAAGTTTTTTTTTTTCAGGAAGTGATAGAAATAATTTGATTTTCCATATAAATTCTATGTTCGAGGTGGTCATGACTAGGCAACCCCTATCTGTTTGCGGGACGCTGTCCCTTACACCCGGTATACTTTTATTGTGGATTAGAAGATCCAAAGCAAGTACAGTCAGTTGATATTAAATCAATTAGAATAATACCTTAAAAATGGAATGATTAAAGGACATCCTAACCAAATCTACACAAACCATTTTCTACATAATATATTGTTATTGTTTAATTTTCTTTAGTTTATGTGGCATTTTATCTTATAAAATATTACGGTACAAAACTGTCTAGATTATGTTTGTTTTTCTTATGAAGCCTGTATTGTTGGTCAATTATCAGAGTTTTAAAATAAAGTATTTTTTTGTTGTAAAATACTGTTTCAATTTATTTATTCTTACATTACATTCATAAATTAAATAAATACATTTAGTATTCTAAAATTCACTTCACTGCACATTCAAAATTTTACACATTTTCACGACTTTAAGTTGTATTCATCTGTTAGTCGTTTTAAGTCTAAATGCATTTGTTTTAATTCCAGTTTTTTAGCTTCTAATCTCTCTTTGTCGCCTGTTATTACAACTTCCGAGCTGTTATCTGAATACTGTGCAGTAGAAATCTTTTTCCCCCAATTTTCTAGATTCTTTTCTAATTTGCTTATTTTTAGTATTAATTTATCTCTTGCAGATTTTAAGGTGCTTTGTACATCATTGCCTAGAGCTTCGACCCAAACTTCTGAGTTCCGATCTAACTGGCCTCTAATGAACTTTTTGTCATCAGCATTCTCAAAACTTAGGGAACAACTCCTGGCTAAATTCAATAATATCGCCATGTTACCAGTGATGTCCTTTTTGAGATCATTGTCGTTCGTTTTTAAGCAAATAGATGGTCGTAATTTGCTAGACATTCCGCACAGGCCTTTCAGTTCTCTTACCAATCGTGCAGTCTCCAAGAATTTCTCTACTCGATTTTCTAGATCAGGATTTTTCCAGACTTCAAAGTCTTTTGGGTGTGGAAAATCAAAGAATCTGTTGTTTAGGTCATCATAGTTGATGATTATGTTTTTTTCGAATTGCGGCACTGTGGGTATAGACGCTTCAGACAAATAAACCATGAAAGGACTTAGGCATCTCAGCGAAGTATTCAAAACTGCAGTTAGAGTGTGAGCATGACCGTATCCGACTTTTATATCGTTGTTGTTCGAAAATCCAGGTTTCGTAGCTTCCAAATACGTATCGCAGAATTCGTTATAAATATGGGTTTTAATGCTTTTCGTTGCTAGGTGGAAATCGTAATTGTCGAGATGTTTGTTTACTTTCCCTACCATATCCGCTAGTCTGCTTAGAATCCACTGATCGAACATTGTCAAATGGTTTCGTGATATTTTATCAAGACAAATGGGCAGTCTTGAGCAAACGCCTTGTGTATATTTGATGCTCTGCCATATTTTATTGCAGAATAACTTGTTCGCATGGCACACGTTGACGTCGAAGTTGACGAAATGAGATTTGACATCTTGCGATAGAAGCGTAAATCTGAGCGCATCGACTCCGCATTCTGGGATACCGTTCGTATTGGAAAAGTTCGCTTTATGATATTGCAAAGCCTTCTTCAGTTCTTTTTTGCTCAATACTCCAGTTTTATGCATGTATTCAGATTTTTCCCTAAGATGGTCCATGGAAATACCGTTTATAACATCAACTGGATCTATTACGTTCCCTCTGCTTTTGGACATTTTAGCGCCTTTGTTATCGCAAATGATTCCGTGCAAAAGGATTTCTTTGAACGGTAACTTTCCAGTCAATTCTAATCCAAGCATTACCATTCTATGTACCCATAAGCCCAATATATCATGTCCTGTAGCCATAAGGCTTAATGGATAGAAGTTTTGCACATCGACTGTGTGTTGTGGCCATCCTAAAGACGCGAATGGATATATAGCAGATGAGAACCAAGTATCTAAGACATCTTTGTCCCTTTCCATCGCAATATTATCAGGAGAGGTTCTTAATAATCCAGCCGCTATATCTCTCGCCTTTGCTTCTGTTTTTTCGGCTACCCACACCACGCTGTTCCCCGAACTGCATTTGTACGCTGGTATTTGATGGCCCCACCACAACTGCCTTGAAATGCACCAGTCTCTTTCGTCGTCGGTCCAGTTGAACCAGTTTTGAACATATTTCTCTGGTAATATTTTCAACTTGCCCTTTTCGACGGCCTCTCTGGCTTTAACGTTCATCGCTTTGCAAGCGATAAACCATTGTTCTTTCGGCAGATATTCTATCACATCGCCCGTCCTGCTGCAAACAGGTAGACTCATTTTGTGTGGTTTTATGTCCCGCATCAAACCTATTTCAGCTAGGGACTCGATAATTTTTCTTCTGCAGTCATATCTGTCCATGTCTGTGAAGTCCCCTGCATCTATAATCTTCCCAGCTTCGTCAATAACTCTATGAAAAGGCAGATGGTGTCTTTGCGCTACGTCATAGTCAACTTTGCTGTGTGCTGGAGTGATTTTAACAGCGCCAGTGCCAAAGTTCATATCGACAAATTCGTCGAATATTATTGGAATTGTTTTCGTTTTGTACGGGTGGTACAGTCTTTTACCCGCGAGATGAACGTATCTGAAAATAATATTTTAAAATGACTGACCGTTTGCTTTCATTTCCAGAAATAGGCACCAACTTAGCATTGTTGTGTACCTATGCATGCAACTGAACAAGTCCAATGTAGGTTGAAATATGAACTTTGGGACCATTCAGATGGAAGAGACATTTTTTTTTATATTCCTACGCCCTTTGGGGAAAGTTTCAGTTTTCTAAGCAGGCCCTGAGGTCAGATGTTGTTTTTACATAAATTCTATATCACTCACCTGGGATCATTTGGATGTACAGCAACTGCAGTATCACCTAACATTGTTTCTGGAATAGTAGTGGACACGACAACTTCTTCGTTGGAACCAAATATTTTGTAGGCAAAATTGTACATCTCTCCAAACTTAACGGGTCTGGCATACCCAGGCAAACTGATATCTGTTGGCCCGTTAATTTCTCGGTTTTCTACTTCTCTATCGGAGACTGTAGAGTTTAAGGCTCTACACCAGTTGACCATTGCTTCTTTACGATAGATGAGGCCTTTTGAGAACAGTTTTATGAAAGCCGTATTCACAGCTTTGCTACGTTCCTCATCCATGGTGAATATTTCTCGTGACCAGTCTAGTGAACAGCCTAGGGTACGTAGTTGTTTGGTGATGGTGTCTCCGTATATTTCTTTCCATCGCCACACTGCTTTGTTGAACTCTTCACGACCGAGGAAGTGTCTGCTCATCTGTTTTGTGCTTCTGAGGTATTTTTCAACAACACTCTGCAAGTTTATAAAAATATTTTTATTGAATGTTTGTAATATTATTAGTGACCTAATATCCAAAACATAATATGAGCCTTTTATTTCCCAAATTTAACTTAGGTTATTTACATTACAAACTTAATCATTTAACTTAAACTAAATTAATGGTAATTAAAATATACATTATAATGGGGAATCCAGCTTCGGACAAAGGCCTCCTCCAACTTATGCCATCCCATTCTATCAGCAGCTAGTGTTGTCCATGTCTCTTTAGCCACCCGTATGATGTCGTCACTCCAACGACGTCTTGGACGGCCTCGAGGTCGCCTATCCTCTCGGGGCCACCAGTAGAGCACACGTTCACTCCAGCGACCGTCAATTGCTCGTGCGACATGGCCTGCCCATCTCCATTTATGAAGCTAAAGCTAACTCTGCAGCATCTTTTATTTTAGTTCTGTCTCGTATTTCTGTGTTGCGCACTCTTTGAATAAGTTTTAGGCCCAGCATGCTCCTTTCCATTTTCCTTTGAGACACTTGAAGTTTTCTTATTATTTCCTTTGTTAGCGACCAGCATTGACATCCATACAATAATACGGGTAAGATTGTGTTATCAAAGGCTTTCTTTTTTAGTCTTTTTGGATTTAAATATGTGTTTAAGAGTCCAATATTTACTCCATGCCATTTTGATGCGTCTCTCTACTTCTTTCATTGTTTGATTTTCAAAGCTTATATTTTGTCCCAAATAAGTATATGTATCAACATAACTTATGGTGCATTCATCTAACTTGATGGGTATTTTATCTGCGTTTGTCATAATGCAGGTTTTGGTTGCGTTCATTAGTGGTCCACATTTCTTGCTCTCTAGGTCGAGACTATGTAACATCGCTTCTAGATCGTTAGAATTATTACTGAATATTAAAATATCGTCAGCAAACCTTAGATGACTCAATTTCTCGCCGTTAATTAGCAATTCAAAGTTCTCCCATTCAATTTTTCTAAAAATGTCCTCCAGCAGTGCGGTAAATAGGTTAGGCGATATGGGGTCACCTTGGCGAACACCTCTATCTATTTTGAACGGATTGCCTTTTCTTTCTAGCTTGACAACTGCCTTACTTTTTCTATATATTGTCTTTAGAAAGGTAATGTCTTTGTGATGTACACCTTGTTTATGTAGAGCGTCCCATAAGGCTTTGTGTGATATACAGTCAAATGCCTTGGCATAATCTACAAATGCTATATATAGATCTTTATCATATTCACTGTGTTTCTCCATGACTTGGTTCAGTACAAATATATGGTCAGTTGTCGAAAACCCGCGTCGGAAGCCAGCCTGTTCTCTAGGCTGGTTAAATTCAATAGTAGGCATGATCCTTCTTAATATAGTTTTTGTGAAGACCTTGTATATCGCAGGTAGGAGACCAATTGGTCTGTAGTTTCCCATATCTGGGGGGCTACTTTTTTTGTATAATTAAGTTATAATTGACGTTTCCCATTCCTCCGGTATGGTCTCTTGTCATATTATTTTATTAAATAGTGTTGTAATGATTGGAGTAAGGGGTTCTATTATAGCTTTTAGTGCATCATTTGTGATCTCATCATTGCCTGGTCGTTTCATTGTGTTTAATGATTTCAAAAGGATACTTTTTTTTCTGAGGTTAAAAAAGGAGGTACATTTTCAGTGTCATCTTGGTTCATGTTTTGTATTTCTTCTTCATTTGTTACACGTTTGGCACTGTAAAGTTGTTTATAGAAGTCTGATGCTATGTTAATAATAGATTTTCTATTGGTCGTCTTATAGTTTGTGTTATTCTTTAGTGCAGCTAGCCATGATTTGGAAGTCTGAAGTCTTTTTTCTGCCCTCTTTACTGAACTTCTTTGATCGAACTCTTCTTCTATTATATGTTGTTGATAATTTTTAATATTATTTTTAATAGTTGCACTTATTTTCCAGTATAGCCGACTTAATTGTTTTTTCTCTTCTTTAGTTTTGTTTCTTCTGCCTTTTAACTGTTCTCTCTCTGATATCATGTGAACTACTTTGAGTGTAATTTTTGTAGCTTTTTTATTTTTTCCCTGATTTGGTGGTAATTCATGTGTACTGTATTTTATGTTTTCTGTTATTTTAGAATAATATTCCTGTATTGCAGTAAATTTTAATTTTTCTGTTTTTGCAGAAAATATATTTTTAATTTGTTCTTTTTAAATTTCTAGAAACCCTGATTTATTTATATTTTTATAAGCTGTTCTTGATCTCTTGGTTTCATAGTTAATGTTTAGTTTTGCTCTAACAAGTCTATGGTCCGTCGGGTGCGATGTTTTAATGACCTGTACATCTTCTATATCATTTTTATTTTTAGTTAGTATAAAATCTATTTCATTATAGGTGTTGTAATCTGGTGAATGCCAGGTCCATCTATGTTTCAGTTTCTTTTTGAAGTAAGTATTCATGATGCTCAGCAGTGGGACACTTACGGCTAATAAGATATAAGAAGATTCATGATGTGCATTTGCTTTTCCATACAAAATTCTAGTAAAGTTTCTCCTCTTTCATTTCTATTGCCCATGGACCCATGACGGATTTTACTTCTGGAGTAGGTTGACCTATTTTGGCATTAAAATCACCCATTATTATGATATTGCTGCTTAAATCATGCACAGTGTTATTAATATCATTATAGAAATTTTCGAGATCATCCTTGGACAATTTGCTTTTTTATCAAATCCATGTCTATCCTTGCAACACGGTCTGTAACCGCTGTAAAGTTTATTATATTGGTTTTTAATGCACTTTTAACCATAAATCCTACTCCATTTCTACCACTTTTGTATCCAGAGTTAGTATATATTTTACGTTTTCAGTTATGTATGTGCCAGCTCTTTTAGTTGCTGACCTATGATATCCCACGAGATATTTTCTAAAGCATTATCCAACTCAATTTGTTTAGAACTTTCCACCAAAGATTTTGTATTGTATGTGCACACATACACAATATTTTTAGTTGGAGGGTGTTGGTCTATTGCCCCCATGGTGACCAGCCGGCTTGGGGGATCCAAAACATGGGTTTATTAAAATAACCTCATCATTTTATATGAGAATGTTTTTTTTTCATGTTTCGTTTAACCAATGCCCTTTAGGGAAAATGTTATTATTATAATCACCAGCTTATGTCTTATGTCTAATTCAGCCTATTGGTCTTGGTGATTTATTGGTCTTAGTCAACACAAGCCATTTTATACAAAATAGAATTAATTGAATTGGTGACTAATAAAACTACAAACAATATGTTTTAATACATAAAATTATTATCAAAGCATGCAGTATTCCGAAATAATACCTGTGTTGCTATGCCAGCATGGTCCGTGCCCGGTAGCCATAGCACATTATTACCGAGGGATCTCTGACGTCGCACTATGACATCTTGCACTGTACAACCTAATGCATGGCCTGTTAAATAAAAGTAAGTATGTTTTTAAAACTTTGTCAGATGTGGAGAAACAACCTTTGTTTAATGTATGTAAGAAAATAATATTTTTTAACAAATAGAAATCAAGATAAATGAAATAAATTAATTTCTTGATCGTACAAAGATGTATTATCAATAATACAGAATCCAATAAAGAAATATAGGTATTTGTTGGTTAGTTGTGGTTAAAACATTGAAAAAAAATTACTAAATTTAGTACACTTACAGAATGAAAAACAGAGTATTCTTCTATTAATCGCAGTTCAAAAACATGCAATATTAGCAACCTTTCATAGAATAAAATATGGAGCGATAACCAAGAAACTAACCTAAATGTAATTTTCCTGTAACATTAGGCGGAGGTAGGACCATACTGAACGAAGGTTTTGAGCTGCAAGGTTCTGGCTTGAAGTATCCTTCATTTTCCCATCTTTGATAAACTTCTTTTTCAACTAATTCGGGTTTATAAGCCGCTCCAGGTAGCTGCTCTTTTAAGTGAAGGTTTGTGGACGAACTATAAAATCTGAGACGTAGTAAATATGCGGCACGGTAGCGGAGTTGTGATAACATTTTGTTACACTATATAATATAATTCACTGTTTATTTTGTTATTGAATTCATGAAAATTTGGCTATTTCAAAATTGTTCAGTCAGATGTTTTCTTTCACAAATTTCAGTTCGTCCCGTTTCACTGAAT
This sequence comes from Scrobipalpa costella, assembly GCA_949820665.1. Classification (NCBI taxonomy): domain Eukaryota; kingdom Metazoa; phylum Arthropoda; class Insecta; order Lepidoptera; family Gelechiidae; genus Scrobipalpa; species Scrobipalpa costella. Next base: position 9,349,330 of record OX463319.1, on the reverse strand, counting down.
TAAATTGGACGCACTTTGTTAATGTTCCTACTTAGAGTCTAGTACTTTTAATTAAATAAATAACAATTCGTGTTTAAACAAACAAACATATTAAAGAATATATTTCTAAATTATTATTTCAAAAACACGACGAATACAGCGAGAGAAAATATTTATGGTCATGATGGTTTTGCATCGAAAGGAATGTACTGCGGGCTTGTTTCATCACACGCAGATTTGTTTATATACACATTTTAGTTGTATCAGTAAAAACTAGAAATTAAAACATTGAATTGTTTTTGTATGTATGATCTTAAATACAATATTTATAAATTAGCATTTTATTTCGTTTATTTGATGCTGATTTGCTTGGCTTGTAAGTTGGATTCGTGCGATGCAGTTACAATTTATGTGTGTAACGAAATGGAATTATCAGTGACCTTTTGACAGTTGTTATCACTATAGTGAACTGTGAAGCAAACTAGAAAATAAAATTTAATTTCTACTCGTATTAAAAACAAGGAAACAGTGGATATTCTTATCGGTTTATCAATGCCACCCTTACCCGAGGGCAACAAACCTCGGAGCTAACCGTATCTTTTTTTTATTGGCCCCGATCTATGGCCTAAATTTTATCATAACAAACTATAAAAATAATCTTTGTTGCGCTGCATTATCTACCCACAAATCATATTAGATCCGGTTGTTCGACAGTTACCGAGATAATAAAACTGAATTTGACCGTCCAATAGGTCAGTGAAGTTAGTATAATGGCAGTTTTAGATTATTTGAACCCATTCAACTTGTTTCGAAATTACGTTAGGGTTCCTGTGGAAGCGTTTGTCAGGAAGCAGTATTTGGAGTATAAAATAAGGACGAACAAGGGTATAAACAGTGTGCGGGAATTGTTGTTCAGGATAGGTGTAGTGTCGCTGTTTGTCACGGCCATTCTGTGGATCGCTGTGTTTATGTATGTTGTGTTTTACTACACATACATGCCTAATGTCACGCACGTGCGACCTGTGCATTTGCAATTCAAGTGAGTACATTGCCATTTACTTATTTATTTATCTTTATGCACGAAAATGTTACATGGGCGAACTTAACGCCAAAGGCATTATCTATCAGTCTATCTAAGGACATGTGCAAATGACTACTGATTATCCTATTTAATTCGCAATTCTTTGATTCAAAGATCAATTATTTATAATAATTTTTTGTTCATTAACTAAATAAAAATACTTTTATTTTCATATAAGTTAGATAATATAAGAGCAAGTAATTAAATTAAAATAATGGAGAAATTCATGTAAAACATCAGAAATATGGTGATAAATATAATGGTGTATTTTTAGGTCATACTATTAATCATTTAATTTTTTTATTGAATTAGTTCAAAATGGTCCTTGATTAAAAATTCCAAATTAAATATTATATATATAGAATATTATTAAATATTAATGAGTTTTCTGTTAAGTTGTTTGTTCGTTGAGATCTTGAAAAATGTGAAAAATATAATAACATCATTTATCAGATAATGCTTCTCACCTAACTAATTTGCCATTTGTAAGAAAGCTATGCAACTTTCAGATCATGTGAAGAGAATATGGGCGTGTGTTCATTTCCTTCGGCCCATGTGCAGCTGACGAAGAGAAGCCATATGCTGATGGCTGCACAGCCGTACCGCATCAAACTGATACTGGACATGCCTGAGTCGCAGATCAATAAAGATTTAGGTAGCTATTTAAAACAATATTTGAGCATTTGCGATGGAGAAAGTCTGCTGCTTAATAAATATGTTGTACAATCTTAATTAATAAAAGAAAAACTTAGCCCCATGATATTTGGAAGATGTACATATATAGATGTTCCCCCAAACTTTGGAGACTTGTATTTTTCTTTTAAACTTCCCGCCACCATCGAACTTTTGCCGCCAAAAAATATAAGCATGGGCTGAAATTGGCAAAGTTAAAATTAATTAATTTTGCAGGAATGTTCATGGTCTGCGCTCAGATGCGTGCGAAAGGGGGAGTGCTTGTGTCCTCGTCATGTCGTTCGGCGATGCTACGGTATAGGTAAGTAAGTGAGATAAAGATGACTTTGATAAGAAAACGTTATGTAATACTTCAAGACGAAATAAATATGTCGTCGTCGTCGCTTCACCTTCATCACGTGCGCTCCGGCCTTTATTATATTGGGTAATGATAGAAAAACTTGGGGTGAATGTTGGGTGAAATGTAATCAAAATGTAATAAAGGTCACAGCTCTAGTGTTCGTGTATTTTTTATTGGCAACACTGTTTTAAATGTCAAAAAGTTTTCAATTTCGATTTTCAGCGGTTAATTTTCTCAAAACTTTTCACTAAAATCACTGTGCTTTATTGAGTTTTCGGAGTGTTTTCAACTATTTCCCTAGTTTTAATCCAAAGTAAGTACAAATCCAGTATAATTTGCATACTTTGCTTGTAATTTCACAATGTCACGTGCTAACATGTTGTGTTGTTGTAGATGGTTTTGGAGAAGTTAAACGATGAACAGATGGTGATCTTGCTGGATTTCGCTGATCGATGCAGGTATCTCTGCTTCGGGCGGCCGCCGACGGGCCGGGACGCCGATATCATTGCGTACAAGGAGTGGAAAGAACTATCGCGTGATATGAATTACGCCGGTGACTTGCCGTGGAAAAGCGGCAAGGAATGGAAAATGGTTCGTAGTTTTTCATCTTTTCTGCTTTGTAGGTACTTCTAACATAAATAATGTCGCATGTTAAGCAGCAACAGAGAGTTATTGCAACTGCAACCATTTATTTCCGAAGTTTAGGTTTTTCTAATAAACATGAAAGATAGACTTGCTTTCTGGCCATGGTCTCTCCCACAAGCCTAACAGTGTCCTAACCCACTTTTTCTAGCTTACACACGAATTACATCTTTGATAGGTATTTTAAAGAGTACAGTTTCATTTATTTCATTTCATTTATTTATAAATTAAACATTCAAGTACACAGTCATAACAGGTTTGCACCTAATTAACTATGCTTAACACTAAAATAAATTACCTAAGTACATACTTTAAATTTTACAGTCAATATTAACAGTCAGATATTTTTAAATCGATTATGTCAAACTTATAAAACAATTGTCAGATATATGAATTAGAATATGGTCACTTTTAGAAGATTATCACAATTATAATTATCACAGTTATAATTTTGCATGCCCCTTCCAGTATCCATACTCTCTATTCTTTCTTATTATATTATATATTTTCTAGTATTGGACAGAGTTGAAGAATCGCACCAAAGCCAAACTGGCAGCTGCTAAACGCCGCTCCAAGTTCACCGGTCAGCCACTTCAGTTAAACCTGAGCCCTTGGGAGCAGAGGATCATTGAGTTAGCGGAGATGGTTGCTAATGAACCTCGCACAGAACGGGTATATGAAGAGAGTAAGTATTTACTGTGGTATCATCGAGCATATCTGATTTGAAAAAAACGGATATGGATGGGTGCACAAACATCCATAAATTTACTAGGATACAAATGAAATACGTAGCTGCTCAAAAACACCATTGAGGTTTTTTTTTTTACAATGTATGGTTGCCAATATTCATTCTTTAATTTAATATACCTGTAATTTAGTAGCTATTGTTATATACTTGTTATTTATAATGTCATTCTAATATTTTAGGTGGAGACACAACTGGTTCTATACCAAATGAAGTCTGTGTACCAAGTAAGTAAATAGATATCCTGTTTTTATCTTCTTACACTTATTTTATTTAATGCATAAATAGAAAAGAAATGTATTTGAATTACATTAATTTATTCAAAAAACTTTGCCCTGCAGTGGAACATTTCAGGCTAAGTAAAAAGAAAAAAAAACAAAAGACAAATTACTATTTTAACATTCATTACGTCACATACATATAATCACGCCTTTATTCCTAATGGGGTAGGCAGAGCATAAACAACCTAAACCAAGGTTGTTCTGCCACATCTGACAAAGTTTTGAGGGTTATTTAAGATAAACCTGTAGGCATATTGCTGTAGTGACAGGTTGTCATCCCATCACCTAAATTGCAATATTCAGAAAACCTTGTATCCCATAGCTGGTTTTTACACCATGCCCGGGAGGAAATGCAGCTGGCACATTCCAAAACTAGTCCAGCATGGAAGTTTATTACTTAATGGTTGTATATAAAAAATATTTCAACCCTATATTTCAGTTATTACAACATTAACATTATTATTTTAGAATTCGAATCAACACCGAACACCAGTCACAACAGCCACAACACAGCCAATGGCCAGGTGATGCCGCTGGATATGTCTAATACGTACACCACTCAGCTGCAACCGGAGTATGTTTCCATTGGCACACAGATGATCACCACTCCTGGTAACATTTTCTTTTACTTTTTTAAATTGTGAATAAATCTGTTGACATAAATTTTTTTTTTTGGATCTAGTAATTCAGTATCATATTGTGTTTAAACTAAATATCCATTACAGCGTACCAATATAAGGGCCTTAAACCGGGTGTAAGGGACATGCAGACTGATAGGGGTTGCTCAGTCAAAGACACTGAACGACATTCACCAGGAAATTCTTTCAGGAGATGGTTATATAAATTAACTTTTCCATACAAAATGACCACCTCGATCAGACAGTTGGTCTAGTGTTTTTTTTTTTCACTTCCTAAGTAAAGAACTTGCTGATAGTTGTTCAATTCTGTTGACTAAACAACCCCTATCAGTTTGCGGGATAGTAATCCAGTATCGTATCATATTCAAGACAAGGGCCTAATTAAATTAGACAAATTTTACATATAGTAATATTACGCTCTGCCTACCCCGTTAGGGATAAAGGCGTGATTATATGTATGTATAATTTTTGATTTATATTTAATTAATTTTCTGTCATTTTCTATCATTTTATTTTGCAGCAATAAAGAAGTCCGTGCCATCAAATGTTCCTTCACGTAAGTGATTCATACACTCAGTATCTCCCTAGCCTTATCCCGTGTCTCTCGGGGTCGAGTACCTAATCTAGGTGATTTAACGAGGGTACTGGTTTATACACAGAGCAACTGCCATCTGACCTCCGTAACCCAGAAGGGAAACCAGACCCAATCCTAGAAAATGAGTTTTCAGGCCACCAATGCTTAGGCCTCTGAAACGACTATTATCTACGGTATTGAACGATATTAACCGGGACCAGCGGCTTAACGTGCCTTCCGAAGCACGGAAAAAGCGCCGAATAAACGTACATATGAAATTCGAAAACTGAAAAACACATTGTTACGTGGCGGGATTCGAACCACGACCTCCCGCTCAGGAGGCAGCGGCCCTATCCACTACACTATCAGGCTTTACTTTATAAGACAATTTGGGGGAAAGCCAAATTTTTTTTTGTGTAAAGAGATCCTAATCTCGTTTAATTTCTGAAATGTAATTTTGTTGATTACAATAATTTCCAGCGAATCCTCAAGCAGTTCCCAATCAGTACGTCCCGGAAGGTGCCCCACCGGGCATCTCACTTCCTCCACCATTGTACCATAATCAACCAGGTACACTTTTCTAAAAGGCTTTCATTATTTTTTTTTTGCATTGATTGCATTTTTCATTTTTATAGGATTGTGTTTCTTATTTTCAGCCAATAATAATTCTTCAACGGCAACAAACAATATGTCAAGTAAGGACCCTTTTTATCTTTTATTGCCATTTGCTGTAGCGTTACAGTATAGAAAATGAGTTAAGAAAGCTACCGAGTTTTTATTTATTAATGAGATTAGTTACACAAAGTAAGTAGTTATGCAAAAAGAGTGTTTTAATACATAAATCTTTGCATATATATGAGTTAGATACAGGAATAGGACATAGGAAATAGGAAAACTCATTTATCTGCGGGTTAAATCAGGTGGAAAACTAGTAAATTAATAAAAGGTAATTTAATGTTAGTGCTATCTTATATCTAATTTAATTATTTCCCTTCCAGCCCCCCACTACCAGTCTCAAGCGGTTCCTCCCCCCCAGTTGGAGCCGGAGCCCAACTTTGGAGGCCTATCTCAGCTGTCACTAGCCGTGCAGGCTCTTGCTAAAGCCAACATGAGTATTGCTGAAGCGTTGAGAGCTTTGAGCAGTCGCGTGTCTAATAATACTAAATAGACATATGTTTGGATGTTAAAAAATACCTTTTTGGTGAATTATTTCCAAGTAACTGGATAAATTCGGAAAGTTGTGAAAATTTAACAAAGATTTCTTTAAAAAAATGTTTGCGTTCAAAAAATTATTTAGAAAATTGAGAAACTTTAAGGCCCGTGTTTATTATTAGCACTTGAGAGTGAGAGCGAGTTTGAGTTTGTATCTGAAATATCATTTCAGTTTAAAATGGCCTGCCTAATACATGCTTAATATCGCTCTCAATCTTGAGATTGCTTTATAAATACGAGCCTTAGAAATGTTTATCAAGTTTACTATTTTTGACTTTTCTAAAATTATTGTACCTAACTTCTCTTTTTAGTACCTTGATTTGATTATATTAAGAATGACTAGTATCTAGGTATATCGATAGATTATTATAAGTTGAATTGTGATTCAAAGAAAGTATTATTATAAAAAATAGTCTTACTTGATAGTAACTAAAATTACAAAACTGTAATATTAGTATTAATCAAAATATTTGAGACTGAATAAAAGACAAAAATTGCCTTTGTATGTATTGGGTGTCCGGGACAGCGTCCCGCAAACTGATACGGGTTGCTCAGTCAACGGAACTGAACAACTATCACCAGGAATTCATTTCAGGAGATGAAAAAAACAATGAACTTCTCATACCACCTCACTCACTTTCACTTTCAGAAATAAAAAAAACTGCATGTAGTTGTTCAGTTCCGTGGACTGAGTGACCCCTATCAGTTTGCGGGACGCTGTCCCTTACACTCCGTATATCATACTGAGCCGTATTTTTGAATCACTCGAACTCCATTAATTGCGAAAGAGTAACTTTCATACAATTTACATACATACATAAAATTACGCCTTTATCCCTTACGGGGTAGGCAGAGCGTAAAACGCCTCCTAAAATTCGCTTTCGCCACGTCTGACAAATAAATTGAGGGCAATTTTAGATTGTAATGTGTATTGCTGTAGTGAAAGGTTGTCAGCCCATCGCCTAAATTACAATACACTGTAACCCTCGAATCCCTTTTTTTCATACAATTTGCCACGCGAATATCAGTCTTTCGTTTGCGAATTAGTTTTGAGTGGTTAAACAATACGGCTCCTGTTCCTATGTCGTTCGAATATATAAAGGATAAACGTTTATAATACATAATGTGGAAAAATAGCAATTAGAAGGACCAGGAGAAAATGACTGATTATTTCTGTAACCTATGTGCCATTCTTAATAATATATAGTTGTAAGTTTAATGTACTAAGTACCTAATTAGGTACATGAAATAAAGTTTTTTTTTCTAATTCAAAACTTTAGATGTTGATTTTTCATAGTTTTATAATGATTATGTTTTTGGAGACCATTTTATTTAGTTTTATGATTACTATGATGATAAGTAATGTTTTGTTTTTGATTACTATTTTCGCATTATTAATTAATGCTTATATGGAGTACAAGAAATGTCTTTAATTAATATCACTTTAAAACAAAATGGTAACTTCGCAAAATGTTCCTTTCGCAAAATTACCCTGTCTGATAATGTCGTGTTCGCAAAATGTCCGTTTGATAATTTTCTAAGTCTTCAATAGCTGGCTAATGTTTAAACTAAATCTATCAGAAAATGGTAATTTTGCGAAAGGGATGTATTCCGGAACGGACATTCTTCGAAGTAACGAACGAAAGTGACCATGATTAAGCATGTAATAAATAGTACACACAAAACCGTCTTTTCCTTTTAACTTTACCTTGTTTACTTACAGATTTTAATAAGGTAAATAATCTCTGTATTTTATTTTTAACTACAAGTACCAACATATATTTAAACAACCTTCAAAACTTGTCAGATGTGGCGGAACGACCTTTATTTAGGTCGTTTATGCTCTGCCTACCCCATTAGGGACAGACTAGTTTGTACGTACCAACTTAATAGTGAATGTTCAACTTATTATTCTTCTTCTGTCGAGTGCTTAGAGTATATATAGGTCGAGTGCGTATCGAGTCTATGGACCCGATGACTTATTATTATTGAAACTGAACATGCTTACTCATTTTAACATCTGTATCCCATTCTTCAATGCTGGATTGGTAGAGATAGAAAAACAGAATGTTCCAGCTGCCCTTCCTCCCAGGCATGCTTTAGAAGTCAACAAAAGGAATGCGAAGCCTGCAGTGTATTTTAATTTAGGCAATGGGCTGACAACCTGTCACTACAGCAATACACATTACTCTCTAAAATTATTGCCCTCAATTATTGTCAGACGCAGCGTAAGCGCCCTTTACGAGGCATTACGAACGAATAAAGGCGTATTGTATTTGTTTGTTTGAGTTAAAGTTACATTTACACCTTATCTATAGACGAAAGCACTCGACACTATAATTTAAATTTATTGGTGTTGTGTATAGCATCCCATAAAGACCAGGGCCTGTGCTAGGGCTAACTATTTAAATTAAGTTCTGTTTATTGTAGTTGCATAATTTCTTCCATGCTGGACTGGGAGCGAGAGAAAAACATAGAATATGCCAGCTGCATTTCCTCCCGGGCATGCTGTAGAAACCAGCTAAGGGATCCGAGGGTTTCTGTATATTGCAATTTAGGCGATGGGCTGACAACCTGTCACTACAGCAATATACCTAATGATCTATTTTAAATAACCCTCAAAACTTTGTCAGACGTAGCGAACGACCTTTGTTTAGGTCTTTTACGCTCTGCTATTAGGGATAAAGGCGTGACTATATGTATGTATAATTTTTTTTTGTTAAATTTTTTCATTTATATTTTAATTAAGTACTTCATGTTTACTTTAATTATACTCTTTGGTTTAATTTAATCTAAATATGTTTATAAGTGTAATTTTAGGCATTATATAGGTAATGTGTTTAATTATTTACAGAAGAGCGGAGCCCCCTATTACAAGTAACTGTTTTCCTTAAAAGGGGACTTTGAATATTGTTAGAAATTTATATCTACCTGTTGATGCAATATATATATATATATATTTTTATAAATGCGTGATTTTACATACATACATACATAAAATCACGCCTTTATCCCTTACGGGGTAGGCAGAGCGTTAAACGCCTCGTAAAAGGCGCTTTTGCCGCGTCTGACAAAAATTGAGGGCAATTTTAGATTGTAATGTGTAGTGACAGGTTGTCAGCCCATGGCCTAAATTCCAATACACTGTAACCCTCGAGTCCCTTTTGCTGTCTTCTACAGCATGCCGGGGAGGAAGGGCAGCTGGAACATTCTATGTTTTTCTATCTCTCCTGGAAGAAATGCGTGATTTTAACTACGTATATTTGCCAGGTCTCGCCTGCATCAGGTGTTGCGAACTATAGTGCTGGCGCCGCTGCTGCTGTCAGGACTAAACGAAGAGAAGCAGCAGCTACAGGTGGAACTCTTCAGCGACTTCGAAGATGATCAGGTACGGTAGCTATAAGTGTTCCCCAAGTCTCCCAGGTGTTGCGAACTATAGTGCTGGCGCCGCTGCTGCTGTCAGGACTGAACGAAGAGAAGCTCCAGGTGGAACTCTTCAGCGACTTCGAAGATGATCAGGTACGGTAGCTATAACTGTTCCCCAGGTCTCCCGTGCTGGCGCCGCTTGTGCTGTCAGGAGTGAACGAAGAGAAGCTCCAGGTGGAACTCTTCAGCGACTTCGAAGATGATCAGGTTATGTTATGTTATGGGGCTCCTGTATCCGCAATTAGACTCTTAATTTGGTCCGTTGTGCGTGCAGGGTTGACTGGTTTATTCCAACCAGCCCAGCTCCTTCCAGAAGTTCAGAATTCTCCTGGGGTTTTCACAGACTTCTCGGAGCGACCTCAATTCCTTGAGGATTTTTGCCCGTTGGTCAGCCACACTCGTACATCCCAGGAGTACGTGTGCAACTGTCTCGTCCTTGTCCAGGCAGCTCCTGCACTTTGGGCTGTCTGTGACGCCGATGGTGAATAGATGTTTGTTGAGTGTTATGTGACCTGTGAGGGTGCTCACTACAATTCGGATGTCATGTTTATTTAAGCTGAGAAGTCGTCGGGTCAGTCTCGGCGAAAGTGCAGGTATCGCCTCTCTCGACTGTCTACAGGTTTCAAGGTTTGTCAATTGGACATTGTGTCAGTTGTTGGTAAATGTTCGCAGCCACGTGCGCATTTGGCTGAATGGAATTGGCAGGATTGGTACAGGGCCAGCGATCTGTGTCTGAAATCCACCTCTCGCCAATTCATCCGCTGCGTCATTACCAAGAGATCCGCTGTGTCCCCTGATCCATTGCAGGATAACTTGGTTTCCTGACGCCATGAGCTCCAGGGTCTGGTGACACTCGTATATTCACCCTGAGGTAATAGTATTACTCTGCAAGGCTGTTAGTACGGCCATACTGTCCGAGAGAATCCTGATGTTATATCCATCTAACTTCCTGCGTAGTACGGCTTTGGCTGCTTCCATTATGGCTACGCAATCACATTGGAAAATGGAACTGTGGATGCCTAAGGGAATCGATATGTGGATGTTTAGTTCCTGAGAGAAGACGCCGGCACCGGTTCCTGACCCCATTTTTGAACCGTCTGTATATATGCGAACTTCATTTGCGCCTGATTCGTCTTTCTCTGTCTCGGATGGTTGTATTAGGTAGTTCTTGTGAAAGGTATAAGTTTTCGGTATCCTATCGCAAGGGGCCTCGCAGAGAGGGTACTGTAGCTTTACTATGTCCCACAAGGTTGCGATAGGGCTGTCCTCATTCCTCCATGTGCCTTGGAGCTTGAGGCGAAAAGCTGTCATCAACGCCTCGTGTTGGATGAATAGGTCCAGCGGTGTGAGCCCAAGGATGATTTCTAGGGCCGCTGTCGGGGTGGTGCGCATACAGCTAGTCATGGCTGTACAAGCCATCCGCTGAAAGCTCTATAGCTTGGTTTTAACGGTTGAAAGCTCAGTCTTGGGCCACCAGGCTATTGCACCGTAGGAGATTGTCGGTCTAATAACTGCTGTGTGCAGCCATTTGCAAATTGTAGGGGATAACCCCCAAGATCTGCCCATAAGTCTTCGGCATTGCCAGAAGATTATGCAGGCTTTCTCTAGCTTGTGTTCAATGTGTTTAGTCCAGAGCAGCTTACTATCGAGCGTGACTCCCAGATATCTCACTTCGTTTGTTAGGCTCAGCTCTGTGTTGAACAGCTTAGGTAGTCTAAGCCGACCTAAGCTCCGTTTGCTGGTGAATAACATAAGTTCCGTCTTCGACGGGTTCACCGTAAGGTTGTGCTTTCTGCACCAGTGTTCGACGATTTTTAGTGCAGATCTCATAAGAATGGCAAGATCGTCCGCATAGCCAACCGTATACAGTCTCATTCTATTGAGGTTCTCGATGAGTTCGTTAACCACAATATTCCACAAGAGCGGAGAGAGTACTTCACCTTGCAGGCAGCCTTTGGCAACCACGCCTCTTGTGCTGGAGTTCACGGTAAATTGTATCGCTCTGTACCTTAGCATGTTATCTATCCACCCGGCAATAGTGGAATGGACATCATGTCTCGAGAGCGCCTGGCTTATGCTGGTAAAGTTTGTTTTGTCAAAGGCACCTTCAATGTCTATGAATGCGCCTAGGGTTGATTGTTTTTGAGATAGACTTCTCCCCCACGAGATGTTACGCAGTAGAAAGCAGATTCTGTTGATTTGCCTGGGCTGTAGGCATGTTGGTTAGCGTGAAGCGGCTTACGCATAAGGGAAATTGTTCTTATGTCCCTATCGCACAGTCTCTCCAGAGTCTTCATAAGGAAGGACGTGAGACTGATTGGTCTAAAAGATTTAGGTTGCGTATAGTCGCTTTTGCCGGGCTTGGGGATAAAAACAACTTTTACTTCCCTCCATTGCAGTGGCACGTAACGGAGAGCAAGGCCTCCTCTCATCCTCTGTACACCGCAGTAAGATGCCTGGCCAGTACATTCACGTCACCCCACTGCAAGAGCCCTGGGAAAATACCATCAAGGCCCGCCGTTTTAAACGGAAGGAAGCTGTTGATTGCCCACTTTACCTTGTTTTCGTCTACTACCCTGTGAGCCGTGGTCCAGTCCGCTTGGTTCGCTGAGCTGCTTTGCATCGCGTCATCCCAGGATTGGTCATTCGCGATACGGCAGTCAGGGAAGTGAGTCTGCAGAAGAAGTTCGCAGGTCTCTGTGTCGGATCTGGTGTAGGTGCCATCTGGTTTCTTCAAGCAGCCTAGGTTGCGGTCTGGGTCGCGTGACAGGATGTTTTTTACCTTAGCAGCTTGATGATTCTATGTTGGTGCAGAAGCGTTGCCAGCACTCTCGCTTCCTGTCTCGCATACGCTTCTTATAGTGATGCTGGGCCTGCTTGTAGGCGTCCCAATCTTCGAGTTCTCGTGTGTTTTTGGCTCTATTGAACAGTTTCCTTACTTTGCGGCGTAGCCTCTCCAGCTCTGGTCCCCACCATGAGGTTTTCGAATTAGAACCTGGCTTTAGCGTTGTAAGTGGACATGTCTGTTCATAGCTGTTGATTAAAACGGAGGAAATGTTAGTTAAATGTAATTCAATACCTTCTCTACATACGTATTCAGCTGGTAGGTCGATGGATCGTAACCCTTCCCTCACCAGCTTGCTGTATTTAGCGCGGTCCGTTTTACGAGCATTGCGCTTAGGTACAATAGGATCAATCGTTATACAAAGGTTGTACCTAATCCATCTATGGTCCGAGCAGGAAATCTCGCCGGACTCGTGCCAGTCGGTAACATGTGGCGCGACCCGTTCGGATGCTAGTGTTAGGTCAATGATAGTCTGGCATCGGGATGTGACGAAGGTCGGCTCCGAGCCTTTGTTTAATATATTCAGATTGGTAGAGAAAAGATAAGTTACTAGTTCTTCACCTCTCTTGTTGTTGGTTTCACTGCCCCAGATTTGATGATGCGCGTTAGAGTCTATTGAGACTATAAGCTCAAGGCCTTCCGACTCGCAGTAGGCAACTAACGCCGCAATCTCCGGTGTAGGTACATCGGCGTCTCCGGCCGAGTAGGCAGACGCTAGTACTATACTTGGCAGTCCGAGGCTAGCATTTGGTAATAGCCGGACTGCTGTTAGGTCTCTGGAACAGAACTCGTTTATCAAGGTGGTGGTTACATGTTTAGGAGCGAATATGCACGGGGGTTACTTACGGTGGTATCTAGGAGAAGTTTTCCCCCGATGTTGCTTAGACAACATATCCTGCCATTTCTTATCCACGGTTCCTGGATAAGGGCAATGGTCTCGGTGTTGACCTCCAGCGCTCTTCGCAGGTTAGCCGTCGCAGTTTGCGAGTGCTGGAGGTTGGTTTAGATGAAGTTATGGGCTGGGTGGGTTTGATGTTGAACCGCCATCGCTATTCAACAACCCTCCTCCAAATCTAAGTCCTGGTGGTCAGCGCTACCATCTGCATGCCACCAGTCTTTCACGGGTGGCTCAACCAGCATGGGAGCGGCACCCTCTAAAGACCCGGTGGCTTTAGAGCTCCCAGCGGTAGCCTCTATGGCCTCCTGCTGACGCATCTGGGGCGGGGTGTCGCCTGAAGCTTCCGATTCCGAGTGGGTTACGGGGGGGTGGCATCGGAGATTAAGGAGCCTCTTGTGCTCGCGCCGAGTTGGTTGGCGCTTCACTCCCGGCTACTTCCTCCGCGAAGCGCAGGTAGACCGAGCCGCATTTGTATGCAACTCGGCGTTCCCTTTTCTTGATTCCGAGGTCATTGGTATGCCGAGGACAAGGAAGATGCCTTTCTTTTCCTCTTGTCTCTCGACGTGGTATAGGCTCCAGGCGCCCACGTTGTACCACGGGTTTTGCGCGGTGAACCTCTCATGTAGGATCCTGATGTTCTCCTGCGCAAATCTCGGCACAAACATTGTTGCCTTCACCTTCCTGGGGATTTCAGCTTGACGCCTCACCACAAGTCTGGTGTTAGGACGTGGGGAGCGGATATTTCTAGTGGCTTTCCTGAGCCATTCCAGCGAAAAGTCGTCCTCGCACCAGAGTTTGAGAGCGCCCTCGCTGTGAAAGGCCTTGCCGCGGAAGCTTGGAAGGCGCCTGGGGGCACCGGAAGAGGTGGGGGCGCAGAGGTCCGCATCCATCGCTTCGTCAACCGCGGCCTCAATCGCCTCCGCTTCCGTAGCGGTGATGTTCTTGAAAGGCTCAGTCATTATCGCTACGCATAGGTCATTTGACTTGCACGCGTCAGCGTAGTTGACTGAGCCGGCAATAGTGGGGCGCGAGTTAGTCTTTGGGCGTTTGACATCATCCCGAGGCGACAGGGTGTCGTCGGGACGCGCCCTCTTGTTTGGCCCTGATGGCTTCACATGGTCGCTTGTTCCAGCCCGCTCCCTAACAAACTTGCCTCCACGTTTGCCTCGTTTTTTTTTTTGCGCCTTGAGGGGCCGGCAGATCTGAGGGTTGCCCTTCAGGCTTCCCAGAGTCCCCAGCACCGTGGTCCCTTCTCCCGATTGGGTTTAGGGTGGCCGCTCTTGGCGGCAAAGGGTGTGGCTTTTTTCTTAGCCTTCCTCGCTTCGGCTCGCGCTCGATTGCGCTGCGTCTTGCCAGAAGGATTGCCTTGTTCAGACTTTGAAGGCGGATTTGCCTGGGTGTCTGGCTTGCTCCTGCTTTTGATCTGCAGACTCCAGGCATCGCCATTAGGCGCTGCCGGTATCGCGTCTCTCAAGGTGGAGAGGTCAAGCCTGGATGAGGGCGCTCCCTTAGGAGCGGCCGCAGGTGTGGTATTTGGCGCTTCCTGTTGTGGAGTTGCCTGCCATAGCGCTCCCGAAGATCAGCTAGGCCAGTGGTGGTGACAAATTTCCTCTTTGTTTCCATGGTGTGGGTTTCTAAAGATTCATCCCTAGCGGCGTTCCACCCTCCTTGGAGCCCGCAAAAGGGGACGCCATACTCTGATGAGCATGGTCGCCAGAACTACCCTAGGGATATAGTCACCCGCACCGTGGCAGACTGATGACTGACGACCGAGGGATTCCAGGGTTGCTCACGCGGAAGAGGTCCGCGTGCGCTCGCCCTGGGTCCCGCGGCCGGGCCATAGCCTACCACATGGGTTTTGGATAGCTCGCCAGCAGCCCTCTGACGGGATGCAACAGCCGATTGATCATGGTTGGCTAGTCCAGGACCTCCCGTTTGGGTGGAAATCCAGGCCAAAGAGGTATGTTGCGTCTAGCAGGTAACTGACCCGACCTACTATTGGCTCAACCCCCAGGACTCCTTCATCCCACCAACACGGGTCTCCACGCACGGCACAAACACGTGGGTGGCTGAGTTCCCCTAAACCTGCCAACAGCTGGTCGTTGTGATGACAGGCCCGCAGCTGTACAGCCACATTTGAGATGCAGTGTCGGGGGCTGGAGATGATCAGGTACGGTAGCCATAACTGTCTCCCAGGTGTTGCGAACTATAGTGCTGGCGCCGCTGCTGCTGTCTGGACTGAACGAAGAGAAGCTCCAGGTGGAACTCTTCAGCGACTTCGAAGATGATCAGGTACGGTAGCTATAACTGTTCCCCAGGTCTCCCAGGTGTTGCGAACTATAGTGCTGGCGCCGCTTGTGCTGTCAGGACTAAACGAAGAGAAGCTCCAGGTGGAACTCTTCAGCGACTTCGAAGATGATCAGGTACGGTAGCTATAACTGTTCCCCAGGTGTCCCAGGTGTTGCGAACTATACTGCTGGCGCCGCTGATGCTGTCAGGACTGAACGAAGAGAAGCAGAAGCTCCAGGTGGAACTCTTCAGCGACTTCGAAGACGATCAGGTACGGTAGCTATAACTGTTCCCCATTTCTCCCAGGTGTTGCGAACTATAGTGCTGGCGCCGCTGCTGCTGTCAGGACTCAACGAAGAGAAATAGCAGTTCCAGGTCGAATTCTTCAGCGACTTCGAAGATGATCAGGTACGGTAGCTATAACTGTTCCCCAGGTCTCCCAGGTGTTGCGGACTATAGTGCTAGCGCCGATGCTGCTGTCAGGACTGAACGAAGAGAAGCAGCAGCTACAGGTGGAACTCTTCAGCGACTTCGAAGATGATCAGGTACGGTAGCTATAACTGTTCCCCAGGTCTCCCAGGTCTTGCGAACTATAGTGCTGGCGCCGCTGCTGCTATCAGGACTCAATGAAGAGAAATAGCAGTTCCAGGTCGAACTCTTCAGCGACTTCGAAGATGATCAGGTACGGTAGCTATAACTGTTCCCCAGGTCTCCCAGGTCTTGCGAACTATAGTGCTGGCGCCGCTGCTGCTGTCAGGACTGAACGAAGAGAAGCTCCAGGTGTAACTCTTCAGCGACTTCGAAGATGATCAGGTACGGTAGCTATAACTGTTCCCCAGGTCTCCCAGGTCTTGCGGACTATAGTGCTGGCGCCGCTGCTGCTATCAGGACTCAATGAAGAGAAATAGCAGTTCCAGGTCGAACTCTTCAGCGACTTCGAAGATGATCAGGTATTGTATGAACAAAATAGCCATTCTTAGCGAATGGATTCTCGAGTCGAACGACCCGATGAACCCTGGTGTCAAGAGTTTTTCAAACCGCTTAGTAGCACAGCTATTAGGCTTCTGACATGGTTGTAGCGACCCCTGTTAGAGACAGCGACCGGAACGTGATAATCCTTTTTCTTTTCGGACAATCAGGTGATTCGATCTGCAATGTCCTAACCAAACTGGGGTAAACGACTCAGTGATAAATTGATAATATAAATATCAATTTTGTGTTGCCCTCCTGGGAATCGAACCCAGGACCTCCGGATCGTAGGCCCATGGCTCTGAACACTAGACTACGGAGACAGTTATGGTAGCCATTTTATCGGGTTTTCCCCACTCCAAAAATACATTGGTCAGGGTCACCGCAACCCAGAAAGAAAACCAGACCCAATCCTAGATTAGATCAGAGTTTTCAAGACGCCAATGCTTAGCACTGTCCTCTGGCATGGCTTAACGACTAATATCTACGGTATTAAACGATATTAATCGGGACCAACGGCTTAACGTGCCTTCCGAAGCACGGATTGTGAACTAGACTATTGTCCTATTGTTTACAAGTGTTGATATTTAAAGTTAAGTTTTAAGTGTTAGGTAAAATGGCGATCTGCAGGACACGTGGTTAGACGAGGTGACGGGCGGTGGAGTAAAGTCCTCACGAAGTGGTGGCCAAGAGGAGGTCGCAGAAATGTTGGTCGTCCCGCAGCTAGATGGGTGGACGATATATTAAAGGCAGTTGGTAAGACCTGGACGAGGCTAGCCCAAGATAGGCAGTCGTGGCACAAAAAAGAGGAGGCCTATGCCCTGCAGTGGGTAGACAAAGGGCTGAAATGATGATGACGAATGATGTTGATATTTCCAGAACGTCCCGGTAACAGACGCGTACGTGGAGCTACAGTCCCGCTGGGCGCAGGTGTATGCTTGCGAGCTGCACATAGAAGCACACTTCCAGGGACTGCGATACGTCATGTTCCACTGGCCCAAGATATCCGCTGTAGTCGGTGAGTAGTTTACTGCCTCCGTGGTCTAGTGGCTGGTGCCATAGACTCCTGATCTGGAGGTCCTGGGTTCGATTCCCAGGGGGGAAACACAAAGTTGATATTTGAGAACTTATCACTTTGTGAATTTTTCCCCAGTTTGGTTAGGACATTGCAGGCTGAATCACCTGATTGTCCGAAAAGAAAAAGATTTCGTGCTTCGGAGGGCACGTTAAGCCGTCGGTCCCGGTCGCTGTCTTTGTTAGTGGTCGTTACTCAAACCATGTCAGAGGCCTGATAGTTGTGCTACTAGGCGGTTTAAAAACTCTGACACCAGGGTTCATCGGGTCGATAGACTCGATACCCACTCGACAGAAGAAGAAGGCGAGTAAAATCTCGCGCTCGCTTCGATCGCGTAATGTATTGATTCATTTTTCTTTTGAAGTTGCACTTACTTCGCTCGGGCAATGTACGTAGGTACATATTAGTTCGATTCGTGTTGCAATTACTTAATATCGCGCTCGTTTTGCTCATTGATTCGTTTCTCTATAAACTCGCTCATTTTGCTCGGGTAATGTAGCTTACCTACTCATTTATTACGAATGTCAAGCTCGCTTCGCTCGTGTAATGGTATTGTTTTTTTTTCTTGAAGATTAACTGCCGCTTACATCAAAAATCGGCAGGGAGGACTACTCATCATCTCCCTAGCCTTATCCCGTATATCACGGGGACGGCTACCTAATCTAGGGGATTGAACGAGGATACTGGTTTTTACACAGAGCGACTGCCATCTGACCTCCGCAATTTTCAAGCCGCCAATGCTTAGCACTGGCCTCTGACATGACTTAACGACTAATATCTATGGTATTAAACGATACTAACTGGGACCAACGGCTTAACGTGCCTTCCGAAGCACAGAAAAAGCGCCGAATAAACGTACACATGAAATTCGAAAACCGAAAAACACATTGATACGTGGTGGGATTCGAACCACGACCTCCCCGCTCAGGAGGCAGCGGCCCTATCCACTACATGGCAGGGAGGACTACTATAATTCCTATTTTACTGTTTATTACGTAGCATCATGTAAATTCTAACGTGCGTTTCCTCTTAGGTATCAGCACAAACCTGTTCTTCGTGTCTTTGATCTTCATCCTGAGCTGGTATCACCTACAGGACGGACTGCCAGACTTTGTTAAGGTAACATAGAACTTTTTATCGTATATTACATAACATACATACATATAATCACGCCTTTATCCATAATGAGGTAGACAGAGCGTAAACGACGTAAACAAAGGTCATTCCGCCTCGTCTGACAAAGTTTTGAGGGTAATTTAATAAATTTGTAGATATATTGCTGTAGTGACAGGTTGTCAGCCTATCGCCCAAATTGCAATATACAGAAACCCTCGGATCCCTTAGCTGGGAGTTTACAGCATGCCATGGGAGGAAATGCAGCTGGCACATTCTATGTTTTTCTTTCGCTCCCAGTCCATATAACATAAAAATACTTTATTGCACGTAATAATAAAACATACAACACAACAGATAACAACAAAAGACAAGTGCAACATAGGCGGCCTTATTGCTAAGGTAACCGCCCTCTGTTTCACTTCCCCCTCTCTGTTTCACTTCCCCCTCTCTGTTTCACTTCCCCCTCTCTGTTTCACTTCCCCTCTCTGTTTCACTTCCCCCTCTCTGTTTCACTTCCCCTCTCTGTTTCACTTCCCCCTCTCTGTTTCACTTCCCCCTCTCTGTTTCACTTCCCCCTCTCTGTTTCACTTCCCCTCTCTGTTTCACTTCCCCCTCTCTGTTTCACTTCCCCCTCTCTGTTTCACTTCCCCTCTCTGTTTCACTTCCCCCTCTCTGTTTCACTTCCCCTCTCTGTTTCACTTCCCCCTCTCTGTTTCACTTCCCCTCTCTGTTTCACTTCCCCTCTCTGTTTCACTTCCCCCTCTCTGTTTCACTTCCCCTCTCTGTTTCACTTCCCCCTCTCTGTTTCACTTCCCCCTCTCTGTTTCACTTCCCCTCTCTGTTTCACTTCCCCTCTCTGTTTCACTTCCCCTCTCTGTTTCACTTCCCCCTCTCTGTTTCACTTCCCCTCTCTGTTTCACTTCCCCTCTCTGTTTCACTTCCCCCTCTCTGTTTCACTTCCCCTCTCTGTTTCACTTCCCCCTCTCTGTTTTACTTCCCCCTCTCTGTTTCACTTCCCCTCTCTGTTTCACTTCCCCCTCTCTGTTTCACTTCCCCCTCTCTGTTTCACTTCCCCCTCTCTGTTTCACTTCCCCCTCTCTGTTTCACTTCCCCCTCTCTGTTTCACTTCCCCTCTCTGTTTCACTTCCCCCTCTCTGTTTCACTTCCCCCTCTCTGTTTCACTTCCCCTCTCTGTTTCACTTCCCCCTCTCTGTTTCACTTCCCCCTCTCTGTTTCACTTCCCCCTCTCTGTTTCACTTCCCCCTCTCTGTTTCACTTCCCCTCTCTGTTTCACTTCCCCCTCTCTGTTTCACTTCCCCCTCTCTGTTTCGCTTCCCCTCTCTGTTTCGCTTCCCCCTCTCTGTTTCGCTTCCCCCTCTCTGTTTCGCTTCCCCCTCTCTGTTTCGCTTCCCCCTCTCTGTTTCACTTCCCCCTCTCTGTTTCACTTCCCCTCTCTGTTTCACTTCCCCCTCTCTGTTTCACTTCCCCCTCTCTGTTTCACTTCCCCCTCTCTGTTTCACTTCCCGCTCTCTGTTTCACTTCCCCCTCTCTGTTTCACTTCCCCCTCTCTGTTTCACTTCCCCCTCTCTGTTTCACTTCCCCCTCTCTGTTTCACTTCCCCTCTCTGTTTCACTTCCCCCTCTCTGTTTCACTTCCCCCTCTCTGTTTCACTTCCCCCTCTCTGTTTCACTTCCCCCTCTCTGTTTCACTTCCCCCTCTCTGTTTCACTTCCCCCTCTCTGTTTCACTTCCCCCTCTCTGTTTCACTTCCCCTCTCTGTTTCACTTCCCCCTCTCTGTTTCACTTCCCCTCTCTGTTTCACTTCCCCCTCTCTGTTTCACTTCCCCCTCTCTGTTTCACTTCCCCTCTCTATTTCACTTCCCCCTCTCTGTTTCACTTCCCCTCTCTGTTTCACTTCCCCCTCTCTGTTTCACTTCCCCCTCTCTGTTTCACTTCCCCTCTCTATTTCACTTCCCCCTCTCTGTTTCACTTCCCCTCTCTGTTTCACTTCCCCTCTCTGTTTCACTTCCCCCTCTCTGTTTCACTTCCCCTCTCTGTTTCACTTCCCCCTCTCTGTTTCACTTCCCCCACTTGACCCTATCAAGAAAGTTTTCATCGCTACCTTGAAAATGCGTTTGCAAGAATTACGACAAATGTCAACATTTCCAGTTCCAGGGTAAGCTGAACGACTCCGATTCCGATCCAAATGTGAAAGAAGAAGATGAGGAGACCCCGCCATTCGTCGGGAAGGTCAAGTTGGAGAGAGATGGTGAGTGTTTGTTGCAATGTTGCTCAGTTAGCTTAAGTTACTTGTTTACTGTACAACTTTCTTAAATAATACATGCATACATATAATCACGCCTTTATCCCTAATGGGGTAGGCAGAGCGTAAACGACCCAAACAAAGGTCGTTCCGCTACGTCTGACAAAGTTTTGAGGGTTATTTAAGATAGATTTGTAAGTATATTGCTGTAGTGATAGGTTGTCAGCCTATCGCCTAAATTACAATATACTGAAACCCTCGGATCCCTTAGCTGGTTTTTACAGCATGCCCGGGAGGAAATGCAGCTGGCACATTCTATGTTTTTCTCTCGCTCCCAGTCCAGCATGGAAGAATAATTGCTGGGTAATTATTTGAAAAATAAAATAACATGCGTCCTCTTATGACTAGTAATAGATAGCAGATCGATAATTCGTAGCTCGGGATTGGGCCGTTGTAGCTCAGTTGGTTAAGAAAGTAAGTCCAATAACGCGGGTTCAAATCCCGTCAGCGGTTGAATTTTTTAAATATTTTCATAAGAAGTCTGAATGCAACCACAATTTATAGTGTATTTGAAAGCACGGTAGCTCAGTTGGTTAGAGCAGCGGCACGGTTCGCCGAAGGTCGTGGGATCAAATCCCTGCTGTGAAATTATTGGTTTCAATATTTAAATAAGATTCCCGTATATAACTACTATTCACTTCCATGCTGGACTGGGAGCGAGAGAAAAACATAGAATGTACCAGCTGCATTTCCTCCCGGGCATGCTGTAAAAACCAGCTAAGGGATCCGAGGGCTTTTGTATATTGCAATTTAGGCGATGGGCTGACAACCTGTCACTACAGCAATACTGTGTTTTCCAAATAAACTAAAATAAAAAAATAAAATACACCAATATATCTTAAATAACCCTCAAATTATTGTCAGACGTGGCGGAACGACCTTTGTTTAGGTCGATTACGCTCTGCCTACCCCATAAGGGATAAAGGCGTGATTATATGTATGTATGTAACTACTATTCTTTTATTTTTTACAGATTCGTCAACCTTCTTCGAAGATGAGAGTTTACTTGAAGAACTGCGACTTCTAGAGGACCCCAAGAAGACCTAATTCTAGACTTAGGTCTAGAATTTTAGACTGAGATTAATTGATATATTTTAAGAAGTTTAAGGTGCAATTTGGGAATACTGTACCTGTACAGGAAGGCAGCTTTATTCTTTAATGTATAATATTTCTAAGCTCTTTATGATGTGTGCTTTATATGGGGTGTCAGGGACAGCGTCCTGCAAAAACGAGTTGCTCAGTCAACGAAACTGAACACTATTGTTTTAATCTTCTTGTATGTATGTAAGCTCTTTATTGTACCTTAAAAATCTTAAAACTAAAATACAAGAAGATTAAAACAATAGTGGCACAAAGGCGGACTTATCCCGTTAAGGGATCTCTTCCAGTCAACCTTTGATAAACCCAGAGGAGACAATAATTGTCTCCATAATTAGGCAGAGATAGGCTGAGAGCATAATTATTATGCTTGCAGGTAAACTAAGATAGGTACTTGAAACGATTATATAACGTGACATAGACAAAATAATATACTTAATAACTCAAATTTGAACGCATAAATACTAGATATAAAGATATACAAAATAATATATAATAGATACCTATACACATCCTAAATATATATACATATATATCCGAAACATAAAATTATAAATAAATATCCTACGTATTGTCTTGTATTTTAGTTTTAAGATTTTTAAGGTACAATAAAGAGCTTACATACATACATACATACTATCACTATGATTTAAAAAAAAAAAAAACTTTTCCATACAAACTGTCTGATCGAGGTGGTCATTTGGTATGGAAAGGTCAATACTTCTTTTTATCTCCTAAAAGAATTTCCTGATGAAAGTTGTTCAGTTTCGTTGACTGAGCAACCCCTATCAGTTACCGGGACGCTATCCCTTACACCTGGTGCCTACAATGTGCAACAAATAGGTTAACATTTTTTAGGGTATGGACCTACATATGCAACTGAACAAAACAATGGACTTTCCATACAAGTGGAGACAATTTGCTGAGTTTTGTACCACGCCCATATCATGTGTTTATAAGTTCAAGTCTATGTCAAAGTTGAGAACGTGAGTTGAGAAGATAGCGCATCTTAAAAACTAACTGCACTTTTAAACCATCGCTTTACATACACCTAAAGTAGCTTTGTGATAATGCTTTTAAGCTAACTTTTAGGTATAAAAATAATTATATATCGTGCCTTCCTCTTTAAAAGAACTTAACATTTTCAAAGTGCGCTTCGGCAAAAATGTTTTGTTGTTCTTCAAAACCTTACGTGTTTATAAAAAAACATTCCATGACAATTTTAATAATGTTTTCTTAATGTTATTATTAAGGTTAGTTCAAATTATTATTAATTTACTAATTTGTTTTATTATTTTTAACAAATAAATTTTATTATTTTTATCTTTGAAACAATAAAAGGATTTCCAATATATTTTATTGTTTAATTATATTTAGAGCTTAGATAGATAAGTTACAAACTATATTTGAGATTTCGAGTGACGAAATAAAAACCACTTGTTAGTTATTGAATGTAATTTTATTTTTTACAATATCATTGAACACAGAATGAGTAATTTATTGAACTCTTTTTTGTCTTTTGATAAGAATCGAAGTAACACCGTAACACTAAGTAAGTACATAATTATTTATAAATTTTGTAATTTTTTATTTATTATCTATACCTACCACATTTACAACAAAGATCACATTATGCTAGTTTCCAAAAATAACAGTTGAACGCCAAAAACTTATTTTATATTTTGTGCAATTAAAATTATTTCGTTTAAAAAAACCAGATCTAAATGCGATAGTTGGTAGTGAAAAGTTTTGTGTACAGACAGGGTGGTCAAATATAGCATCAAAGCCGAAAATTTATGGAAAAAAATCCACAACATGAATCAATCAAATATAATTAAATAAATCAATTGGTCTTCCATCATCATTTAACCAACTGCCTCCGTGGTCTAGTGGCTAGTGCCATGGACTTTGTGAATTTTTCCCCAGTGTGGTTAGGACATTGCAGGCTGAATCACCTGATTGTCCGAAAAAGAAAAAGATTTCGTGCTTCGGAGGGCACGTTAAGCCGTCGGTCCCGGCCGCTGTCTTTGATAGTAGTCGTTACTCAAACCATGTCAGAGGTCTGATAGTTGTGCTACTAGGCGGTTTAAAAACGCTGACACCAGGGTTCAATGGGTCGATAGACTCGATACCCACTCGACAGAAGAAGATTATACCAAAATATTATTTTTTGGCACCGCATACCATAATTTAGAAAAATATACACGACTCCGAAATTGTAGGCATTCAAATAAACAATTATGCTCGTAGATAATACAATTAATAGCACCATTTCAAATGTGGCTAAGATATGTTTATTTACAAATTATAAAAATAATAAAACAAACAATCTGAAACACTGTATTCTAAAATATTTTAAATAGAATATTAAAAAAAATTGATGCTTTTCATTATGCGCAATAATTTTGATTGATAACCTTATAATAAAATATTTACACATATTTATTTACATACTGGTATTTATTGTAATTAATGATTGAAGTACATAGCACAGCCGATGATTTTCGTGTGAATATTTCTGGCTATAGAATCTTTCGCCGATGTTATTAGAAATCTTCGAATAAAAGTGAATTAATTGATGGCAATAAATCTGTAGAAAAAAATATGAAACTGCGAATTATGTTTGAAATAGAACTACTTTAAAATGGCAACACAACGTGTAAAACTAATTTAATTTGGTGTTATCATATTTTTTACAAATACCGAGTGTAACGGACAGCGTCCCGCAAACTGATAGGGGTTGTTCAGTCAATGTAACTGAACAACTATCAGCAGGAAATTCTTTCAGGAGATGAAAACTAAAATTGTACCTTTCCAATTTGTATGGAAAGGCAATATTTAGTTAATTTACTGAAAAAAAGAAAACCCCTCCATATAGTTGTTCAGTTTCGTTCATTGAGCAAGCCCTTTCAGTTTGCGGAACGCGGTCCCTTACACCCCGCATAAGCATTATTGGTGAAATACATACAGTATGATTTATGTAAAAGTATAGTACACAGCAACATTATGTAATAATTCAATAAAATAACAAACAAACTAATATTTACATAACTACACAACCAAGTTAAACAATTTTGTATTTTATACATAAAAATAATTATTAATTAACTACTTTGTGCATTATGAGTCACCAACTACATACACAAAATTACCAGTATTGCCAACTTCAACCGAATTCTACCAGTGTGACCAGCTGCAGCCGCTACGTCCTACCAATGATGCCAACTCTATCGCTCGAATATTACCAATGTTGCCAGCGTTAACTGGCGGTGGACGCATACCGGGATAGTTCTGGGAGCACCATGCCGATAGCCTGGAAGAATTGCGCGATCTGTTAAAAAGTTATGGCACCGTCAGCTGAGTGGAACATGCCATGCATGATTTTGCATACATAAAATCAAGCCTCTATCTATGGGGTAGGCAGAGCGAAAACAACATAGACAAAGGTCGATCCGCCATTTTTACTAGGAGATATTTCTCATATAGTGGCAGTCGCTTTGTGTAAAAACCAGTACCCTCGTTCAATCCCCTAGATTAGGAAGCCGACCGCGTGAGTTACGGGATAAGGCTAGGGAAATGAGATGATGACATACATACATATAGTCACGCCTTTATCCCTAATGGGGTAGGTAGAGCGTACACGACCTAAACAAAGGTCGTTCAGCCACGTCTGACAAGCTTTGAGGGTTATTTTATTACAGTTGATTATAATGATGATGTATATTGCTAGAGTGACAGGTTGTCAGCCCATCGCCTAAAATTGCAATACAATATAACCCTAGAATCCCATAGCTGGTTTTTACAGCATGCCCGGGAGGAGATGCAGCTGGCACATTCTATGTTTTTCTATTACTCCCAGTCCAGCATGAAAGAATGCATGATTTTGACTAGGAGATATTTCTAACTACAATATATTCATGCTGGCCTGGGAGCGAGAGAAAAACTTAGAATGTGCCAGCTGCATTTCCTCCCGGGCATGTTGTAAAAGTCAGCTAAGGGATCCGGGTTTCAGTATATTGCAATGTAGGCGATGGGCTGACAACCTGTCACTACAGCAATATACGTACAAATCCATCTTAAATAACCCTCAAACCTTGTCAGACGTGGCGGAACGACCTTTGTTTAGGTCGTTTATGCTCTGCCTACCCCATTAGGGATAAAGGCGTGATTATATGTATGTATGTATGTATATATATATATTTATGTTGACTAAGGAATAAAATCAGGGTATATGAAGCATTTATTTACCTACTGATCCGTTTCATAGTATAAACCGTTTAACCTGTGGAGTATGTAAAAAAAATGCTGCACTTAAAGGATAAGATACCTATAAAACATTCTATATGAAAATAAATGGCTTGCTGCTTAATTTTGTATGGGAGGGACAAATTTTCAGACAGCATTTTTTTACTCCTCATACGGGGGTGTAAGGGACAGCGTCCCGCAAACTGATAGGGGTTGCTCAGTCAAGGAAACTGAACAACTATCACCAGGTTCTTTTCTTTTCAGTAAATAAAAAAAAATGATTTCCCATACAAACTGTCTGATCAGACAGTACATTTACAGTTCATTTTTACATGGGGAAGTAAAAAAATCCCCTGAAAGAATTTCTTGGTGACAGTTGTTTTGTTGACTGAGCAACCCTGTCCCTTACACCCGGTATGAAATAAAGGGTGTTATCACCTCGTTGTCTGCCCGTTCCTCGTCGCTCTGGTACTGCACGTCCAGCTCGGAGCTGTTGACGCTGTTCTCCCAGTCCTCACTGGATTCCACTGAAGATGCATCCAGGTCCATTTCCGGGAACATGTCTGCGGACAAGTTTGTAAAATAAATTTTGTAGTTCCTGCGTTGAATCGTAAGATGGCGTCGACTTTTACTAAGTTACGCTGCGACAGCTAGCGATACGTATCTTTTCCTTACATTTCTGTCGCAAGCGTCTGTCGCTATGATTTTCTTAGTACCGGTCAAACTTACTGAGTTATGTTGTGACAGCTAGCGATACGTATCGTTTACTTACATTTCTGTCGCAAGCGCCTGTCGCTATGATTATCATGGTACAGGTCAAATTGACTCAATAGAATGGCTCTGTTTAAGTGACTTTAGAGTCGGCGGCCATCTTGAACCCGCCATATTGCCTGCACAACTCACCAATAAGCTGTCCCTGTTCTTGTGGCGGCCTGGGCGCGGCCGGCAGACGCAGTTGGGTCGCGTTGATCGCCAACTGCGCGTGCTGTTGCCGCGAGCTCGTCGAAGCTAGGGATAGTTCCTGCATCGAGTCGGTAGATGGCAGCTCTTCCGCGTAACGGACTAGAGGGTGCTCCTGGAATGTTGAAGGGGGTTTGAGAGCTGCGATAGAGGGCCCTAGTGGGCGCCCTTAGGCAGTTGCCATTTCATTTAAGGGTGTAGATTGCGTGTAGCTACTCCCCGCCTTAGCCCGGTGACGCATTATATACACTTTGTAGTATTTTGCAAACAGGTCCATTAAAAAAAAAAAAACTGCGATAGTGGCGCCATTAGTTTTACATTCTTCTTCTGTCGAGTGGGTATAGAGGCTATCGACCCGGTGAACCCTGGTGTCCGAGTTTTTAAACCGCCTAGTAGCACAACTATCAGGCCTCTGACATGGTTTGAGTAACGACCGGGCCCGACGGCTTAACGTGCCTTCCGAAGCACGAAATCTTTTTCTTTTCGGACAATCAGGTGATTCAGCCTGCATTGTCCTAACCAAACTGGGGAAAAATTCACATAGTGATAGATTCTCAAATATCAACTTTGTGTTTCCCCCCTGGGAATCGAACCCAGGACCTCCGGATCGGGAGTCCATGGCATTAGCCACTAGACCACGGAGGCAGTTTCAAATTAATTGTGTCTAAAAAACATTACATTTTCATAATCATATTACGTTTGGCTACAAACATATAATCACGCCGACACGCCTAAACAAAGATTGTTCCGCCACACCTGACAAAGTTTTAAGGGTTATTTGAGATAGATTTGTAAGTATATTACAGTGACAGGTTGTCAGCCTATCGACTAAATTGCAATATACATAAACCCTCGGATCCCTTAGCTGGTTTTTACAGCATGCCCGGAAGGAAATGCAGCTGGCACATTCTATGTTTTTCTCTCGCCTCCAGTTCAGCATGAAATAATTGGCGACAATTGCAACTAATTCTCTATTTTATAATCCATAATATGTATAATAATTCATACTAAGTATAAAAGCTATATATTACAAATGTGCTAAAAGTGGCAAACCCTCTTAAGTGTTATTTCGGTCAAATCATATCCGTTTTCCCGTGAGTAAGGACATTTTACACCGTTTATTTCATACATACAGTCGGACATCTATTCCTTATAGGGTAGGCAGAGCATAAAACGCCTAGTAAAGACGTCGTGTACTGCTAATCTGCCATAGTGACCTTCTACCTCGAATCGCTTTGCTGATTTTTAAAGCATGACTGGGAGCAGAAGTAGCTGACACATTCTGTTTTTCTATCGCTACTAATCCAGCATGTAAAACTGGACAAACCACTCGGTAAAACATGTCACACATATAATCACGCCTTTATCCCCAACGAGGTAGGCAGAGCTCAAACGACCCAAAGGTCATTCTGCCACGTCTGACAAATTTTGAGGGCTATATCAGATGGATCTGTATATATTGCTATAGTGCTAGGTTGTCAGCCTATCGCCTAATTACAATACTAAACCCTCGAATCCCTTAGCTGATATTAACAGCATGCCCGGGAGGAGATGCAGCTGGCATATACTATGTTAATCTATCACTTCCAGTCCAGCATGCAACTGCAACTGCCTCCGTGGTCTAGTGGCTAGTGCCATGGGCTCCCGATCCGGAGGTCCTGGGTTCGATTCCCAGGGGGTAAAACACAAAGTTGATATTTGAGAATTTATCACTTTGTGAATTTTTCCCCAGTTTGGGTAGGACATTGCAGGCTGAATCACCTGATTGTCCGAAAAGAAAAAGATTTCGTGCTTCGGAGGGCACGTTAAGCCGTCGGTCCCGGCCGCTGTCTTTGATAGTGGTCGTTACACAAAACCATGTCAGAGGCCTGATAGTTGTTCTACTAGGCGGTTTAAAAACTCTGACACCAAGGTTCATCGGGTCCTTAGACTCGATACCCACTCGACAGAAGAAGAAGAAGTCCAGCATGGAAGTAAAACATGTCCCAATATTAAAAAAAAAATCGTAATAAGAGGAATGTTTAATAATATTCTTACCCGATGTACTAATTCGCAAATAGGGTTTAGTCTGAGGTCTATCATTTCCAACATTGCTAGGTGGCTTGTATCGAAGTCCTCTGGCAAACAGGATATCTGAAAAATGGATTAAATAAAGATTTAAAACATATTTTAACCCTAAACGATAAACAAGTGTTATTCATAATGAAAACTGATCAGTCGAGGGATAACCCTCATTTTAATACAAACAAGTAAGCCGATTAGTTTTCATTTAAAAACATATTATTCATTCCTTATTAGTATTCCTTATTTCTTCACTACATAGTATAAAACAAAGGCGCTTTCTTTGTCGCTATATCTCTATGTATGCATAAATCTTTAAAACTACGCAACGGATTTTGATGCGGTTTCTTTTAATGGATAGAGTGATTCAAGAGTGATTTTTACTTCCATGCTGGCCTCGAAGCGAGAGAAAAACATAGAATATGCCAGCTGCATTTCCTCCCGGGCATGCTGTAAAAACCAGCTAAGGGATCCGAGGGTTTCAGTATATTTTAATTTAGGCGATGGGCTGACAACCTGTCACTACAGCAATATACCTACAAATCTATCTTAAATAACCCTCAAATCTTTGTCAGACGTGGCCGAACTACCTTTGTTTAGGTCGTTTACGCTCTGCCTACCCCATTAGGGACAAAGGCGTGATTATATGTATGTATGTATGTGATTCAAGAGGAAGGTTTATATGTATACATGCATAATATATAGCAGAGAAACACTGATAATTTCCGTGCGAAGCCGGGGCACCCGCCCTAATTGAAAATAAATTCAGAAATAATAGTCGGTCTACGTTTATAAACAGGGTGTAAGGGACAGCAAACTGATAGGGATGCTCACTCAATAAAAGTGAAGAACTGTCACTAAGAAATTATTTTGGCTTCCCCATACAAATTGTCTTATTGAGTTTTGTGAAGTCAATTCTTTTTACATTTCTTGAGAAAACTTGATGAAAATTGTTCAGTTTCGTTGACTCAGCAACCCCCATCAGTTTGCGGGAAGCTGTCCCTTACAACAAAATATAAAAATTCAAGAATAAATCTATTTTTTAGTTGACTTTCGTGGAATGAACCTTGAATCCTAGATGAATAAACAAACAAAGTATCACAAATTCATAGTAGGCCAAGAATATATTAGTTAGCTACGGTCAATGCTAGGTCAAGGTAGACAAAACACTTCATTCTTTTCGATATTAATGTGAGTTTTGTCTAGATCAAATAAAGTTATTGACACACAAACGCCGTTTGAAAAATTGCACCAAAAAATCAAGGCAAATGCCTTGTTTTTATGTCAGTCGCTATTTGACAAATCGAACTTTATTTTATACTACCGACCCGCCCCGGCTTCGCACGGAAATTATCAGTGTTTCTCTACTATTTACACTAAAATAAACAATTTACTTACTTACTTACTTACTATATTATGCATGTACTATATTAAAACTTTCTCTTGAACCACTCTATCCATTAAAAGAAACCGCATCAAAATCCGTTGCGTAGTTTTAAAGATTTATGCATACATAGGGATATAGGGACAGAAAAAGCGACTTTGTTTTATACTATGTAGTGAAGCAGTAAGGTCCATATTGAGGCTTTAATAAACCACTTTACAGCCTTTTTGCACATAGTTGTCGCCTTATTTTATATCATTCGTTATTTGACAAATCAAACTTTGTTTTATAAGCAGTAAGGTCCATATTGAGGCTTTAAGTAAACCACTTTACAGCCATTTTGCACATAGCTATTTATATCATTCGCTATTTGACAAATCAAACTTTGTTTTATAAGCAGTAAGGTCCATATTGAGGCTTTAATAAACCACTGTACAGCATTTTTGCACATAGTTGTCGCCTTATTTTATATCATTCGTTATTTGACAAATCAAACTTTGTTTTATAAGCAGTAAGGTCCATATTGAGGCTTTAATAAACCACTTTACAGCATTTTTGCACATAGTTGTCGCCTTATTTTATATCATTCGTTATTTGACAAATCAAACTTTGTTTTATAAGCAGTAAGGTCTATATTGAGGCTTTAAGTAAATCACCTTTTTACACATAGTTGACGTGGTGGCACGGTTTGAGTTTGATTCTGTATAGGACCGTGGATCTATAATTATATTTGATCTAAGGGTTTTGTAAGAAAATCCTAGTGTCTCAGTGGTGAAGTGGTCTGAGGTCCCAATCCGGATATCCAGAGTTCGATTACCACGAAGGAAACACTGAGGTGATATGTGTCATTTCTGACATTTTAGTGTGAAAAATCACATAATGAAAAATTACCTCAGTTTGTTTATGACAGTAAAACCACCAACAAAAAAAACTGTGTTTCATAAGGCATGTAAAAACAACTAATCGTTAGCTGTGTTACTAGGCGGCTGGAAAACTGACACTTGTCTACTCGAAAACATACTAAAGAGAAGGTCTAAAGTTCGTCTTTTTAACATAGATTTTCGATACCAATGTGTTTTGCGGCTATATCTATTTACGATAGCGTTTTCTTTGCAACTTAGCCGAGGTTCAAATTTCGGAACTGCAGACAATAACCTTGTTACAAACATATGTTTTGCGATTGACTTTCTTTGAAGTTGTAAAGAAAAGGCAGTTTATGGGCTGCAAAACAAGTTTGTATGGATAACTCAAAGCTAAATAAACGAACTTTAGTTACATACCTGGTTATTATTAAGTTGCAGGAACATAAGGTCCGCACACTTGATGACAGACGCGGGGAATTCCCGCAGCCGGTTGTTTCTCAGGTTGCAGTGCACTAGAGCGTCCATTTGGTCCATCGTGGGAGGTAAACTTTCTATTTGGTTGTTTTCTAGGGTCAGCCATCTGGGTAAAAAATAACAGCAATCAATATTGTAAGTTTTCTTAAACAAAATGGTGGCTAACAAGGGAAGCTTGAAGGTAAAAAAAAACGAGAATCGATACGCCTTCTATACACAATAACTTACTTTTTATTATTATCATCACCTCCTTAGCCTTATCCCATGTCTCATGGGGTTGGCTACCTAATCTAAAAAAACCAGACCCAATCCTAGATTAGGACAGAGTTTTCAAGCCGCCAATGCTTAGCACTGGCCTCTGATATTAACGACTCTGGGCTTAACGACTAATATCTACGGTATTAAACGATATTAACTAACCAACGGCTTAACGTGCCTTCCGAAGTACGGAAAAAGCGCCGAAAAAACGTACATATGAAATTCGATAACCGAAAAATTCATAGGTACGTGGTGGGGTTCGAACCACGACCTCCCGCTCAGGAGGCAGCGGCCCTATCCACTACACCATCGGGCTCTTTTACTTTTTATTATTATATGGCAGAGTATTAGTGTAATGTAATAATTGACTAAGAAGTAGATCATCAAAGGTTATGTATCACTACATAGTATAAAACAAAGTCGCTTTCTCTGTCCCTATATCCCTATGTATGCATAAATCTTTAAAACTACGCAACGGATTTTGATGCGATTTCTTTTAATGGATAGAGTGATTCAAGAGGAAGGTTTATATGTATAATACATGCATAATATAGTAGAGAAACACTGATAATTTCCGTGCGAAGCCGGGGCGGGTGGCTAGTCTATACTATTATAAAACTAAGTATTTGTTTATTCAATCAACTAGATCATTGTGAAAGATGCTGGACAAATTTTGATGAAACTCTTGTTTCATGCAAAGCAAAACTTCGCATTCCTTATATTAAAAGTCTTATTTTTAAAATGTTAGGTAGGACCTTACTAAACTACATACCAGCTGGCATTGACTTTACTAATCCGAGGTCAAAATTATGATGAATATACATAACAGGAACTAACTATTCACAAACTTAACTACCTACTTGTAGATGGCCTTCAAGCACTTTTTACAAGTACACGTTTAGCAGATCTTATTATACAATCTTCCATACTGGCCTGGGAGCGAGAGAAAAACATAGAATGTGCCAGCTGCATTTCCTCCCGGGCACGCTGTAAAAACCAGCTAAGGGATCCGAGGGTTTCAGTATATTGTAATTTAGGCGATTAGCTGACAACCTGTCACTACAGCAATATACCTACAAGTCTATCTTAAAATAACTCTCAAAATTTTGTCAGATATGGGGGAACGACCTTGATTTAGGTCATTTATGCTCTGCCTACCCCATTAGGGATAAAGGCGTGATTATATGTATGTTTTTGTAGACCCTAGCTGGAAGTATTCATTCAATTTTGTGAAATAAGGATAAACGTTAAATACTGTAAGAATGTTAAAGAAACAATATTGCATATTCACAATTTGATAAGGAGTATGCAATCCGGTTCAATGACTTTCAAGTGATATTGCATTACAAACATACATATTATTACGCCTTTATCCCTAATGGGGTAGGCAGAGCGTAAACGACCTAAACAAAGGTCGTTCCGCCACGTCTGACAAAGTTTTGAGGGTTATTTAAGAAAGATTTGTAGGTATATTGCTGTAGTGACAGATTCTCAGCCTGTCGCCTAAATTGCAATATACAGAAACCCTTGGATTCCTTAGCTGGTTTTTACAGCATGCCCAGGAGAAAATGCAGCTGGCACATTCTATGTTTTTCTCTCGCTCCCAGTCCAGCATGACCTGCAGTGGGACACCTCAGGCTGTTAATATATTTTTTTATTTAGTATTAATTTGATGTCATCTCTCTAGCCTTATCTCGTATCTTACCGAATAAATAACCTCACCTCAATATTCATAATTTTGTACAAGATATTATCTTAGAATATTAATAAAACTAAGTTCTTTGGTGAGAGCTGGTTCCTGATAAAGGCATTGCGCCTGTACTACAGGTAACCAGGCCCCACCCCCTTGAATACATTTCAAAAAAACTAAGATGAATTATGACAGTAAAAGATCTGTGATAATAACATGGTGAGGCCAACAAGAATACTACATAGGTCCGTGCTCAACATGCAGTAAACAGATATAATAAACGTACATATGAAATTCGTACACCGAAAAATACATTGGTACGTGGTGGGATTCGAACCACGACATCCCGCTCAGGATGCAGCGGACCTTTCCACTGCACCATCGATCGGTATTTGAGATATAATAAATCACTACATAGTATAAAACAAAGTCGCTTTCTCTGTCCCTATATCCCTATGTATGCTTAGATCTTTAAAACTACGCTACGGATTTTGATGCGGTTTCTTTTAATGGATAGAGTGATTCAAGAGGAAGGTTTATATGTATAATACATGCAGAATATAGTAGAGAAACACTGATGATATCCGTGCGAAGCTGGGGCGGGTCGCTAGTTTATTATAATTTAAACCTAGCTCAATATATATTTGTTGCTGCTGTCCCATGGTAAACTCGTAACTTTATCATTTCAAAGCCAGTTAATCTACCTCCAAGGCTATGTTTGTCATGCTTATAAAAAAACAATTGATCATCATTAATC
This sequence comes from Scrobipalpa costella, assembly GCA_949820665.1. Classification (NCBI taxonomy): domain Eukaryota; kingdom Metazoa; phylum Arthropoda; class Insecta; order Lepidoptera; family Gelechiidae; genus Scrobipalpa; species Scrobipalpa costella. The sequence continues at coordinate 9,314,415 of OX463319.1, read as the reverse complement.
AGCATGATATGAATTCTGTTAGTAATAGACTATTTTGAGAAAGAGCAATTTATTAATTTACTAGCGACCCGCCCCGGCTTCGCACGAAAATTATCAGTGTTTCTCTACTATATTATGCATGTATTATACATATAAACCTTTCTCTTGAATCACTCTATCCATTAAAAGAAACCGCATTAAAATCCGTTGCGTAGTTTTAAAGATTTATGCATACATAGGGACAGAGAAAGCGACTTTGTTTTATACTATCTAGTAATAAACATATTTTGTTTGCATCTGGAGAAGACGGGGTGCATGTTGATATGCTGCAGGCAGGTGGAAAGCCTGTCCTAAAAGTGCGAAGAAACTTTTCAACACCCGTTCTCTCAGGGTATAGCCCCCGCTTCTTGGAAGAAATCAGCGTTCTCTCTCAAGTTTACAAACTATTCGCCAAAGTCCTGTGCCACAGACTTACTATCAAATTTGATGACTACAAACCCGTCGAACGAGCTGGCTTCCGGAGTGGATATTCGACTATGAACCACATTCATGCCGTCAAGCAGCTGATGGAGAAGTGCAAGGAGTACGTTAGGCTCATGTGTTTCGCCTTTGTAAGGTTTAAGACATTTATTTCCCATAAAGAGTACATACAACTCACAAAACTTACATTTTATACAAAGAAATAGTACACGCATACAGAGATCCTTTTGGTTACACAAAAATAAATACACTAGAGATAAATTAAAGTTATCATTGACGTAGTAGTAGGTCAGATAAGTACTAAAAGTTGCTAAGAAATAAGAAAAATATCAATCGGTAATAAAAGAAAAATAAATATTGGTGTTCAAAAACTACACTAAAACTGAGGGTAGACACAGAACAGAAACCATAGTGTCGGCCGAGCTACGCGTGCAAAAACGAAACATGGATTTGTAAACAAACTGTCGACTTGTCGACTACGAAAAGGCTTTCGACAGTGTCGAACACTGGACCGTGTTTCACTCTCTTCATCGCTGCGGCATTGACAGGCGATATGTGGATATCCTACAGGAGCTGTACGGCTCCGCGTCAATGCAGGTTGCTCATGCATACAAACACAGACTCGATAGGATTAGGTCTATTAAGACTGAGGTGTTCGTCAAGGAAACAGTCAGTTAGAGGATGCGTCCTCTAACTCTTTACCAACGCCCTTGAAGAAGAGAAGAGTTTTGCGGATGACTTGATTCTCATAACCGAATGCCTCGTCGATCTCCAACACATGCTTGCAGAGCTGCACGAAGCTTCTCTGAAGGTCTCAAGATGAACATGTCCAAGACAAAGTTCATGACGAATCGCCCAATACGTATTCCTAATATAATCATAGTTAACGAGTGGTTGAAAGTAGTCAGCGATTACGTCTATCTTGGACATCGTTTATCTTTTGACCAAACAGCTCAGGAGAAGGAGATTGTGAGACGCGTTGGATTGGGGTGGGCTGCTTTCGGGAAGGTTGATGATGTCTTAAAGTCAAATTTACTCCAATGCTTGAAAACCAAGGTGTATAACCAAGTTGTCTTGCATATCCTCACCTACGGTGCCGAAACATGGACGCTCACTAAGCAAAATATGCACATAATAAAAGGTCGCACAAAGAGCAATGGAGCGCTCAATGCTAGGCATCTCTCTCGTTGATAGCGTACCCAACGTCGAAATTCGATGTAAAACAAAGATGTAGGTAAGCGAATAACGAGACTAAGGTGGAAATGGGCGGGACACCTGGCTAGGCGGAATGACGGACGGTGGACAAAAGCAGTCACAGAGTGGTGGCCAATTGGAGTGACAAGGCATCGTGAAAACAACAGGAACAAACTGGATGAGACTGGCACAGGACCGTGAGGATAGGCGTAATAGAGAAAAGGCCTATACCCTGTAGTGGGTGGATGTGGGTTGAAAATGATGATGATTTTGTTTGCGGTTTGAATAATTTATGTTGTGAACTTTTTTTAAAACATATCATCAAACTAAGATAACAGAAACCACAACAGAACAAGTTATCAATTTATTCACACGAAAATAATTATCTTGCTACGTACATTTCTAAAATGATGCAGCGACAAAGTGCACATACAGTGCTTCTGATCTTAGAATTTCCAACTCGGTTTTAGAATACAGGTAAACAAAGATTCATGTCTTTTTATTCAAAACCACATTTCAAAAATAAATGATATTTGTTGACAAATTAGTTAAATTACTAAAACTATTATTTCGTTATGTCATCATATCTAATAGCTAAAACTTATATAAAATGTAGCCCGATGGTGTAGTGGATAGCGCCGCTGCCTCCTAAGCGGGAGGTCGTGGTTTGAATCCCACCACATACCAATGTGTTTTTCGCTTTTCGAATTTCATATGTACGTTTATTCAGCGCTTTTTTCGTGCTTCGGAAGGCACGTTAAGCCATTGGTCCCGTTTAATATCGTTTAATACCGTAGATATTAGTCGTTAAGCCATGTAAGAGGCCAGTGCTATGCATTGGCGGCTTGAAAACTCTGACCGAATCTAAGATTGGGTCTGGCTTCCCTTCTGGGTGGAGGAGGTCAGATGGGAGTCGCTCTGTGTAAAAACCAGAACCCTTGTTCAATCACCTAGATTAGGTAGCCGACCCCGAGAGATACGGGATAAGGCTAGGGAGATGATGATCTAATAGATAAAACTTGTTTTAGATACAAGATCTTCGATTAATTATTTTCTTCCATGCTGGGCTGGGAGAGATAGAAAAACATAGAATGTTCCAGCTGCCCTTCCTCCCGGGCATGTTGTAGAAGACAGCAAAAGGGACTCGAGGGTTACAGTGTATTGTTATTTAGGCGATGGGCTGACAACCTGTCACTACACATTAGCAATACACATTACAATCTACAATTGCCCTCAATTTTTGTCAGACGCGGCGAAAGCGCCTTTTACGAGGCGTTTAACGCTCTGCCTACCCCGTAAGGGATAAAGGCGTGATTTTATGTATGTATGTATGTATCTTCGATTAAAAAACATGAAACTTTGTTTGCCTTTAATCTAAACCTAAGTTGGAAATACTAGTTTTCTGTCAGCAGTGTCACTCGCTGCTTAATAGGTTTTCCCGTGCGAATAATGCATATTACCGCAGTAAAAAGTAGCCTATGTTACTCAGGGTGAACGTAGCTCCTGTAGTAATGGTGTAAAATTTTTGAAATCAGTTCAGTAGTTTTGAGTTTATGCATTACAAACATACACACACACAAAAATACAAATTTCTCCTCTTTATACACACATATAGTCACGCCTATATCGCTAATGGGGTAGGCAGAGCGTAAACGACCTAAACAAAAGTTGTTCCGCCATGTTGGACAAAGCTTTGAGGGTCATTTAAGATAAGAGTTCTAGATACATTGCTTAGTGATAGGTTGTCTGTCCATCGCCTAAATTACAAAATACAAAAACCCTCAGATCCCTTAGCTGGTTTTTATAGCATTCCTGAAAGGAAAAGCAGCTGGCACATTCTATGTTTTTCTCTCGCTCCCAGGTCAGCATGGAAGATTCCTCTATAAAGAGGAATCTCTTTATTATATTAGTATTTTATATAAACTATTATTTATGCATACTGTTTATCTAAACATATTGCAAAAGTTATATTTATGTGACTATTACAGTGTATCATTTGCAACAAAGTTGTCTCCAATATATTGCAGATGATATATTATACTTATAAATAAAGACTATTATATTCAACCCACTTGATCTATAACAATAATAAATATCCATACATACATATACTCATGCCTTTATCCCTGACGGGGTAAGCAGAGTATAAATGACCTAGACAAAAGGTCTTTCTGCCACATCTGACAAAGTTTTGCAGGTTATTTAACATAGATTTGTAGGTATATTGCTGTAGTGATAGGTTGTCAGCACATTGCCTAGATTACAATATACTGAAACCCTCAGATCCCTTAGCTGGTTTTTACAGCATGCCTGGAAGGAAATGCAGCTGGCACATCTATGTTTTTCTCTTGCTCCCAGTCCAGCTTGGAAGGAGTATCATGAGTTACTTACCTAAGTTTATTGAGTTTGGTCATTTCCTCTGGTATTGTTTTGAGATGATTCCCGCGCGCGCCAAAAGTGTCCAGTTTACTGAGTTTCCCGATCTCTTTTGGGATCTCCCGCAACTCTATCCTGTTACACCAGAACGCCTCCAAGTTATCCAATTCCCCAATCTCAGGGATTAATACTTTTAAAGGGTTATAACTAATGTTCAAGTTCACCAGGTTTTTCAAGTTTTTTATCTCCGCTGGAAGGAAACTAATGTTGTTATAGTCTAAAGTTAGTGTCGTCAAGTTGGCCATTTCACATATTTGCACTGGAACCACTGTTATTTTATTTCTATGTAAATAAAGATGCTCGACTTCACTGCAGTTGTACAACATGTTTGGTATTTCGGTGATTTCGAACGCATTTAAACTCAACCGGGACTTCTTTTTTAATATGGCCTGTTCTATTAATGCTAATATATGGTTTTCACGGATAAATTTCAATATTGCACTCATTTTTACAGCTATTTTTGGTCACATTGCAAATACCTATTGCGTTTGAATTTGTTGACGAAATGACATTCGAAGTGACATATCGCTTTGACAAATTGCGATTAGAGTTGCATCGTAATAAATCAAAATCCTACCATGATATTTCTTGTTTTCGTCACCGGTGGTAGATGATTACAAATGCTTTTATAAAAGAAGTAGCTGCAGCAGATTTTTATAAAATAAAAGAAGAAGAAGAAAGCAATTTATTTTGACGATTCTATTCTTGCATGAGGAAACTGAAACCTCACACATTTTAATTGAACATACCATAGTTCGCGTGTAAAGAAACGGTGTCTGTTGTATCGATTTTCCTATATCCTTGGAAGGAAAACAGTTTTCATCCAGCAGTATAATGAAAAGTAAACAAGGGCCTTTCACGCAGCCCATTAAATAGGAGGAACAATAAGTTAAATAACACAATAGACGAGAGCGATTTCCTAACAAATATTCAATTATTCTAAGTGAATATGTGTGCTTATATCTTGAAAAGTATTATTTTAATAGTTCTTATAGAGCAAAATTGTATTATTTATGCTAACGGTAAGTAAAAAATTATTACTTAAATTATTAACTTTAAACAATTAATATTTCTTCCTAATTTATTTATTTCCTCTTTTAGCACTTCAACAAAACAAAACTACGCACCATGTGCGTAGGTCAAGTGCAGACGACAGCTTCTTCAAAAACCAGAAAGCTCCATCATATAGATCTTTTCAGCCAATCTCTGTTAAATATCATAAGACATCTTATCCACGAGCTGATGACAGACCTGATTATGACCAGACGTCTTATGATACTGAGTATGGAGGAGTGGTTTCTAACTTTACGTCTTCCATTTATGATGATAATCCTCCACTATATCCTAATCCTGAGTTTCTTTCAAGGAGTAATCAAGGTAAGTACAATTAATCAATGAGTTCGTTGTGAAAGTTTAACCCATATAAATATGATTGGTGTATTCAGTAGGCAAAGTTGAAAATAGACCCGTAGCAGAGACAGAAGTTGAACTGCCGGATGATAGCTTAGCGGATGCAGACCTCAAGGAGCACAACATCATCGACAGTGTAACTTATCTCTATGGTTTTAATAACTGTCACGTTCGAAACGAGTGGATGATACTGGTAAGATTAGTCTCAAAATTTGGATAAAAACGTTGTGTCAACAGACCCATATCTAAAACTACAAATACTTTGATTTACAGATTTTTATAGCATGTGGTCTGTCGATCCTGTTAGTTCTTGCAGCTATGATGTGGCTAATGTGGAGTGAACCTGCCACAGAATTTCGCCGTGGAAGCAAGCTCTATCCAATCAATATCAACCTTTGCTGCTGTTTGGCGGCGTGCACTCTAATTTATGTGCAGGCTGCTATGGTAAGATCATTTATTTATCTAGTTAACTCTTCCGCAGGGTGAAATGTATATACAACTGTTGCCCACAGCAACTTTGTATCGTCGCCAGCGCAATGGGAATTTACAGTTTAAATCTTTATATAGTTGTGAAGGCACATTTCAGTCTCAGAGGTGTTTCTTCCTTAATAATTATTACTCTTAATTTTTCTCTATCAGGGCGTTTCCTCTCCAACTCAGTGTGAGCGTATAGCTCTGCTTCTACACTACACCTACCTCTGTTGTGCCATGTGGATTGTGGCTCTTGCTGCAGCTGTCGCTGAGTACTGCGCCTGTGACACTTTACTGCCATTAAAATACAACTATTTACTCGCTTATGGTGTACCTGCAGTGGTCGTCATGGTATGTTGAACTTATATACTGATTTAAATTAAGGACACTAAATTTATGGCATGATTCGTAGACATTTGCAAGAAAGCAACTACCGAAAACTTGGCGCCCAACTAGGGACTCCGTATTTGTTAAACTTGTATCAATGACATTAATTTTCTTATTTTGTTGCAGTTTAATTATGCTCTTTCCATGGAACACTATGAGATTAAACACTATTGTTGGATGTCCATCGAGAAAGGAATGGTTATGGGTTTCATGGTCCCAGCAATGATTTTAATACTAATTAACACTGCCATTATAATATTAGGTTTACAAAGTGTAAATAAAAAACAAGCTGAAATGCTGACTGCAAAAATTCAAGAACTGGTTGATCATCACATAGCCAATTGGCCGAAAAATGATCAAACAGATGATAATAAGAACGGGAGTATAGATACTTTAAATATTTACACGCCAGGAAGTAGCAGGAAGAATACTGATAGTTCTGATACATTGGACAGAGAATATAATTTAAGTGAAGATGATTGTGGGTATGCAAATATTAATTTGTCTGGAAACGGTGCTAACGGCGATGGTAATGATAATGATGTAAGTGTTTATCCTACTTTTATAAAATGTACGTTGAATTTGAATATCAAAATAAATATTTGGTTTGGTTTGTTTTGCAGCCCAACACTGCCCGAGCGAACCATGAAAAGAGCCTTTTCAACATGTTATACAGTGACAATCTATCTTGGAAATGGAGCTGGAACACAGAAGGCAATGAACTGAAGACATATTTACATCTGTGTCTAGTGTTGGAGCCATTCTTTGCTATCAATTGGGTTATGGGAGTTGTGGCAATTGAAAATGCTGCCCATTGGTCTACGCCAACGATATATCTCATTCTTGTCCTTGCAATGGTAAGAGTATGCAATTTTATAAGAAACTGGTCTATAGTTTATAATAATTTAGGTGTTGCCATATTAATAATTTAAGTTAAATTTTGGTAGGATTATTGCTTTCAACAAACCTTGTTTCTAACTTTTAAGTACAGTCGGAAAGAAAGATGCAATGATTAAATTTTATTTACAGTATACATACTTGGCAGCGACTATTTGTACTACGATGCCAATGGTTCGAAATAAAAATTCTACGCAACCATGCTGCGAAGACGTCTTGATTGATCCTACTGCCATATCTCGAACTAGGTATTTACCTTAACTTTTAACTGGTGGACTGGGAGACTTATTATTATTTTTAATTTACTTTTTAGTAAATAAAATGGTTTTGTTATACAATATTTTCAAACCCACAGAACCACAGACAGCATTCCTCTCCTGGACCCGGCGATACAGCAGCCCAACGTGACACCCGCGCCGGCCGACACAATCAGCACCATCAGTATTTAAAAACATTTTGGAGATATTCTGGCTTTAAATCTGCCCAAGACGGGTGTATTGGTTAATGAGAGAGGTAACATTGTTCAGTATGAAACAATGCTTTGAAAAGCTTGAAAATATTCAAGGATTTTTTGGTCAAAGAGCATGAGCAAGCATCGTGATATTGACGGAATTGTGATTACACAAAAGTCATAAATCAAGATGAATCAAGATTATTATTAAGAATGTTGAAAGAAATAAGTTTTGATGAACTTGACTTCTTAATATAAACCTTGATTGAACTCTTAAATAAAAGAGACTTCTCGATGTTAATTGATAAATTGTTTGACTAAGCTAAATATTGCACTAATAATTGCTTGGAATATGGATCTATGACAGATAAGTCGATAAGTTGGCACACTTATGGCCTGTGTAAGATTTATGCGATTTAAAAATCGTGTTTAAATAAAGTAAGTAAAATAACCACATGAGTGGCTATATTAAAAATATTTTGGATTCTAAAGAATCCGACCAAAAAAATGTTTCCGAAGCGTACTTATTACTTTTAAGTGTTAACTACTTTAATTCATGGAGTTTACTACAACATATCCAAAATTAGATACGAGGTTTCTGAGATATAAATACCCACAAATAAAAATAGGTACAAATGAAAAATAATAAATTTGAACTGTCTTGACTTTTCTACTAATTAATTCATTGAGAAAGTTTAAATGTTTAAAAGTGAATAGATAAAGAAATTAAAAAAAAAAAAAATTAAAACATTGTCACATTTCTGATAATATGTAGTGAGTAGTTATTCTTTCTTAAAAGAGTGCTTGGATCTGTAATATAGGTACCTACTATTTTCATTACAAAATAAAAGCAGTGTATATACACTTATAGTTTTAAGCCACATCGCACAACTAGGATAACGCTGATTAATTTCTTGTTTCGATAGAATAATTTTGATTGGATGTTTAAAGATTTTCAGTCCAATAATATTACAGTATGCACTGCTTTTGTTTAGTATTTTAAATAAGGTTTTTTCTACTGCCAACCTATAATTCAGTCAATACGTGTTCGGGCGCTTTGGACTGTGAGAAAGTTTTGGTGATGGCACATTTTTTTAAATTTCTAGTAGATTTTGCCATGCTGAATCCGAATCTGACGATTGCTAACAACATTTCGTGACAGAACGTTAAAAAAAAGTAGTAGTTTTTTTGTATACTAAACTAGTTCTGAGATCTATCGTGTGTGGTATCCAATAAAAGGGCGTTTTGAGCTGATTTTATAAATATATCGCATCGTTACATATCAGTCACAAATTTAAAATAAAATAATTTTCGAAACATCAAGTTTGGGCTGCTCTAGCCAGATACGATACGGCTTAATTTTTTTTTGTGAAATATACTTCAAATGATACGTAATATCCTCACATGCAATCCCAAGAATATGGTTGGGAAGATATTAATATACAGTATATAAAGAGTATTTAATACCGAATATAATGAAAATAATATACTAAATGTAAATATTTCCAAATCGGTTATTAAGAGATGCATATGCCAATATTACGTATCATTTGAAGTATATTACTCAAAAAAAAAAAAAACCGTATTGTATCTGGAGCAGCCCAAACTTGATATGTTTCGATTCTTTTCTTCATTTTAATTTGTGACTGATATGTAATGATGTGATATATTTTTAGAATCAACCCAAAACGCCCTTTTATTAGATACCACACACGATAGGTATCAGAACATTTTTTAAAAAACGTGCCATCTCCAAAGCTTTTCTGGCAGTAACAGTATCTTGACTGAATTACTATAGATATTCAATACAAATGTTAGTACTTTTACTTCCAATCCGGAATGTTTGTTCTTACTTCTTACTTAATGAATAAAATATTGGATCAACTCTTGTTAGTTATGCCAAGTCATTTCTGTTATCTTCCATAAAGAGTTTTCCAATGTTGTTTTTAAATTTAGTGTAGAATATTCAGATTGACAATATTTGACCCCAAATGTGACATGGGAGAAATAAATAGATACTGCCATAATCATTATGTACTTTTCAGTCAGCCTATATTTTAAACTATGTAGATATAAATTTTGGTGATAGTTTATTAGTGATAGCAATATTGTTGCCATACTTATTAGAATTTTAAATAAATGTTTTAAAGATTGAAGCACCGTCTTATTTTAATTGAATAATTTGTCATAATTAATTTTCTACTGAACTGTACCTACACTCGGTAAGAGTGTTCATCTACGACGCTAGCGCCACTTTGAAAAATATTAAAATCACTACAGTTCCGTCTACGCTTTTTTAGCGATCGCTTTGTTTCTATTCTGGTGCTTTTTGTTACAATTATCTTCTTAGCGAGTGGATTCTAGAGTTGAAAAACGACCCTAAGAAAAAATATATACGGGGTGTAAGGGCAGCATCCCGCAAACTGATAGGGGTTGCTCAGTCAACGAAACTGAACAACTGTCACCAAGAAATTCTTTAAGATTAAAAACATGTTTGCCTTTCCATGCAAATTGTCTGATCAAGGAATTAATTTTGTATGGGAACATCAATTTTTTTTTTCATCTGAAATAAATGGTTCAGTTTTGTGGACTGAACCCGTTTGCGTCCCTTACACCCGGTATAATGATGTGTAAGATTGTTGAAGAACTAAAACTACAAATAAAACCACCAATATTCACTTATATCGAGTGTATTCTGGATAAATTGGTTACAAAATACTCATCCGTCTGCCCGCGGTCGGCCCGAGCCAGCGCGAGTCAAACCGAACCACAGACGAGCGGATAAACCGTACCATTACATCTTTATATTACAATCTAAATAGTACAAAAAGCCGACCTGCGTTCGCTGTATGCTGTTGGACGCACGAACCGACAAAACTAACGACTTTGGCATTACACAATCTGACATTTGTTCTGGAATCAGTCGGGTGGTGACCGTTTTGTCAACTCGTGCGCTTAGTGGCTGTATCCGAAATGAAAACGCCCTCGCGTCAGAATTTGAGCTTAACTTACTCTTTATAGGAAAAATATATAATAATTAGTATAATTTAAATTACATAATCCCTTATTAGCTATTTAGTGGAGCCGGCCGATATACAGTTAGCTAAATCTGTACATGAGTAGACCATAGGCCGCTCCGTTTAAACTGCATAAGAAAGCTTAAGGACTGATGAAATTATTATAAAAAGAACCGATGCGATTGTGTGCTAGCCGCCGCGCAATACTGACTGATAGATAACGGAACCTTCTACCGTTAAAGCCTAAATCAATTATCATCCTTTTACAGTCGTATCTAATAGATAAAATCAAATAGAACTATAACAAGATAAACTTTACAAGCAGACGCGGTACCACTCTAAAACACGTCCACAATGCGAATGGTCGAACATAACCACTTCCGCCATTTTGTGATGGTAAAGGCGGACGATTTTCGGCGCCAAATCTTGATCTTAGACGTCCGCCATTTTGGCATTGTTTAACAAAATGGTGGACTAGTCTTGAAGTTTGACATCCGCCATTTTGGCGGACTCGTTTCGGCGCCAAGAGTTGACGTTTCGGCCATTTCGTAATGGTAAAAACAAAATGGCGGCCATGTTTCGACGGTGACACTGTGTTCGTTTACGCGCGGCGACGGCACGCGGTCGTAGCGTACAAATGCGGCTTATTGGCGGTCGGTGGCGCGCAGCTTCTCCTCGACGGCCTCCTGGGAAGCCTCGGAGAGGTCGGTCGCCTGGATGTACTTCTGGACGCCAACCAGCGACTTCTTCAGCGCGTCAAACGAGCTGCAACAAACGGACGGACATTTAGTAAAGCTTTATATAACTTTGATCAAAAAAAAATCTCATAGACCTATGATTTTGTTGCTGAAGGCGCATCGTTTCTAGCTTAAATCACTACATAGTATAAAACATGCTTATAAAGTATGCTTAAATCTTTAAAACTACGCAACGGATTTTGATGCGGTTTCTTTTAATGGATAGAGTGATTCAAGAGGAAGGTTTATATGTATAATACATGCATAATATAGTAGAGAAGCACTGATAATTTTCGTGCGAAGCCGGCGCGGGTCGCTAGTAGATAATAAGATTCAAATTGAATGTTGTGTTCATCTGTAAGTGTCCTACATATCAGAACCCTACTATGTTAAAATATTTCGATAATGTAAGATATGCAAGATGTAAATTATCCTCTTTAATTAAATAAATAAAAGCCGTTCTGATATTATCTGATTTTTATGTATAATGTGAACGTAGCCAAAGACACAAGATTGCCAAGCATAGAGGGAGCTTATGTCCTGGACATGATAAGAAACGACTAACGATTATGAAGGCGTACCAAAACCTCACGTGCTTATTATCTTAACCTGTACGCGAATTACAATTATCTGCATGATTATACCCTTGAGTCATTCATATCTTTTGGTCAGGGTTTATTAACGGCCAAAGATAAGATTAATTTAATATTTAAGAGATTCTACAAAATATATAATATCTTCCATGCTGGCCAGGGAGCGAGAGAAAAACATGGAAAGTGCCAGCTGCATTTCCTCCCGGGCATGCTGTAAAAACCAGCTAAGGGATCAGAGAAATACAGTATATTGTAATTTAGGCGATGAGCTGACAACCTGTCACTACAGCAATCATCATTTCCCTAGCCTTATCCTGTATCTCACGGGGTCGGCTACCTAATCTAGGGGATTGAACGAGGGTACTGGTTTTTACACAGAGCGACTGCCGTCTGACCTCCGCAACCCAGAAGGGAAACCAGACCCAATCCTAGATTAGGTCAGAGTTTTCAAGCCGCCAATGCTTAGCACTGGCCTCTGAAATGGCTTAACGACTAATATACATACATACATATAATCACGCCTTTATCCCTAATGGGGTAGGCAGAGCGCAAACGACCTAAACTAAGGTCATTCCGCCACGTCTGACAAAGTTTTGAGGGTTATTCAAGATAGATTTGTAGGTATATTGCTGTAGTGACAGGTTGTCAGCCCATCGCCTAAATCACAATATTACCGAAACCCTCGGATCCCTTAGCTGGTTTTTACAGCATGCTCGGGAGGAAATGCAGCCGGCACATTCTATGTTTTTCTCTTGCTCCCAGGCCGGCATGGAAGATAACTAATAGAACTAATATCTACGGTAATAAACGATATTAACCGGAACCAACGGCTTAACGTGCCTTTCGAAGCACGGAAAAAGCGCCGAATAAACGTACATATGAAATTCGAAAACCGACGAACACATTGGTACGTGGTGGGATTCGAACCACGAGCGCCCCCGCTCAGGAGGCAGCGGCCCTATCCACTACACCATCCGTCATATTAGTCATTAAGCAATATCAGAGGCCAGTGCTAAGCATTGGCGGCTTGAAAACTGACCTAATCTAGGTTTGGGTCTGGTTTGCTTTCTGGGTTGTTGAAGTCAGATGGCAGTCGCTCTGTGTAAAAACCAGTACCCTCGTTCAATCCCCTAGATTAAGGTAGCCGACCCCGTGAGATACTGGATAGGGCTAGAGAGATGATGATTCTAATTACGTAATAGAAGTTTCCATAGTTAGAATGTGCTAGCTGCATTTCCTCTCGGATGCTGTAAAAACCAGCTAAGTGATCCGAGGGTTTCAGTAATTTCGACGATGGGCTGACACCCATGCAAAAACCAGATCTCGTTCAAACCCCTGGATTAGGAAGCCGACCCCGTGAGATACGGGATAAGGCTAGGAAGATGGTGTGTTTACCTGGAGTACAACATCTTCTTCTTGACCTTGGCGGTGTCGGGGCACCACGACATCAGGAACAGCTTCTGCTTCTTGCTCGCTTCGGACGTGCCCTGGCACTGGTGCGTGTACTCGAAGTCGAACAGGCCATATCTGTAATGTGGACAATACCAAGTTAGTTAATACATACATACATATAGTCACGCCTTTATAACTAAAGGGGTAGGCAGAGCGCGACCTAAACAAAGATCGTTCTGCCACGTATGACAAAGTTTTGAGGGTTATTTAAGATAGATTTGTAGGTATATTGCTGTAGTGAAAGGTTGTTGTCAGCCCATCGCTAAAACTGCAATATACTGAAACCCTCGGATCCCTTAGCTGATTTTTACAGCGTGCCCGGGAGGAAATGCAGCTAACACAATATATGTTTTTCTCTCGCTCCCAGGCCAGCATGAAAGAAGTTTGAAGGAAGTTTTCCAAAGACGCGGGTTTAAGTCCTCTGTCAGCGGTTGAATTTCTAAAATGTGAATTCTCCTTGCGGTCTCCACGTGGATCTGCTTCTCGCTGCGTCTGTCCAAAAGCTGGTGTCGGTGGTGCTCCTACAAGACTGCGCTACTGACCTGCACTCGCCGGTGCCGCCCTTCTGCAGGTCCTCGAGGAAGGCGTCGTACTCGGCGTTGCGCTCGCCGACGGTCTCCACGTCGATCTGCTTCTCGCCGCGTCTGTACAACAGCTGGTGATGTTCCTACAAGACTGCGCTACTGACCTGCACTCGCCGGTGCCGCCCTTCTGCAGGTCCTCGAGGAAGGCGTCGTACTCGGCGTTGCGCTCGCCGACGGTCTCCACGTGGATCTGCTTCTCGCCGCGTCTGTACAACAGCTGGTGTCGGTGCTGTTCCTACAAGACTGCGCTACTGACCTGCACTCGCCGGTGCCGCCCTTCTGCAGGTCCTCGAGGAAGGCGTCGTACTCGGCGTTGCGCTCGCCGACGGTCTCCACGTCGATCTGCTTCTCGCCGCGTCTGTACAACAGCTGGTGATGTTCCTACAAGACTGCGCTACTGACCTGCACTCGCCGGTGCCGCCCTTCTGCAGGTCCTCGAGGAAGGCGTCGTACTCGGCGTTGCGCTCGCCGACGGTCTCCACGTCGATCTGCTTCTCGTCGCGGATGTAGAACACCACGTATCGGTGCTTCTTGTCCTTCTTTATCTCCTCGTACGTCGTCTTGCACGCATCCGACACTGTTACGCCTGACGCCTGGAAGGGACAAAGGAAATATTTTTAGATAAACGTTTTACCACTATTTTAGTACATACATACATATAATCACGTCTTTTACCCTAAAGGGGAACCTAAACAAAGGTTGTTCCGCCACGTCTGACAAAGATTTGAGGGTTATTTAAGATAGATTTGTAGGTTGCTGTAGTGACAGAATGTCAGCCCATCGCCTAAATATTACAATATACTGAAACCGTTGGATCCCTTAGCTGGTTTTAACAGCATGCCCGGGAGTAAATGCAGCTGGCACATTCTATGTTTTTCTCTCGCTCCCAGGCCAGCATGGGAGAAAATACTATTTTAGTAGTTTAACTAAATCGCGCTTTTCAAAACCCAGATCGTATAAGGAAGTGACAAACAGAATATTTCTGATCAACGATTCTTCTTTTGACGATTCATAATATTGTTTTGTTTCTGTTCTTGCTTAAATTTATGAACGCCAAATTTAGCACATCTCCGTTGCTTCTTCAAGGTTTCGATTCAGCTGACCTACGAAAGTGAGTTTTACAAGAGAGATAGACTACGTTGCGTATACGTTGTTTACGTCTCAACTGGGGTCATATAGCTCCCGAGTTGTGTATATCTTGTTCTAAATGCGATACCGTCCAGCTGCCCGCACGTCTCAACTATTTTAGCGGTGCTGCATTTGAGGTTATGTCACTTTTATAAATTGGCGGTCTAGACGAATGGATATTTTTTTTAAAGTATTTAGCTTTGTACGAGTTATGTAATCCTGTAGAGTTCCTGTAGTTTCTTCCATGCTGGACTGGGAGAGATAGAAAAACATAGAATGTTCCAGCTGCCCTTCCTCCCGGGCATGCTGTAGAAGTCAGCAAAAGGGACTAGAGGGTTACAGTGTATTGTAATTTAGGCGATGGGCTGACAACCTGACACTATAGCAATACACATTACAATCTAAAATTGCCCTCAATTTTTGTCAGACGTGGCGAAAGCGCCTTTTACGAGGAGTTTGACGCTCTGCCTACCCCGTAAGGGATAAAGGCGTGATTTTATGTATGTATGTAGAGTTCTCGACAAAGATTCAATCTCGAGATTGCAAAGTCCTATCTAAAGAAACTGAGTAAAATCTCTCAAAATGGTAAATACTTAACATTTTTGTGTTCCCGAGACCTACGATTTCTTTCTTCCATACTGGACTGGGATAGAAAGAAAAACATGGAATGTTCCAGCTGCCCTTCCTCCCGGGCATGCTGTAAAAGACAGCAAAAGGGATTCGAGGGTTACAGTGTATTTTAATTTAGGCGATGGGCTGACAACCTGTTACTACAGCAATACACATTACAATCTAAAATTGCCCTCAATTTATGTCAGACGTGGCGAAAGCGCCTTTTAGGAGGCGTTTTACGCTCTGCCTACCCCGTAAGGGATAAAGGCGTGATTTTATGTATGTATGTATGAGACCTACGGATTGATGGAATATGGCTCAAACGGAGGAAGTGCAATACAATAGTAACTATTAGTGCTATAAGCTACTACGCAGTAACTTTCTACTATTGCTTCCATGCTGGACTGGAAACGATAGAAAAACATAGAACGTGCCAGATGCATCTCCTCCCGGGCATGCTGTAAAAACAAGCTAACGGAATCAAGGGTTTCAGTATATTGTAATTTAGGCGACGGGCTGACAACCTGTCACTACAGCAATGTACCTACAAATCTATCTTAAATAACCCTCAAAGTCCAATTAACCCTCTAATTCTTCCATGCTGGACTAGGAGCGAGAGAAAAACATAGAATGTGCCAGCTGCATTTCCTCCCGGGCATGCTGTAAAAACCAGCTAAGGGATCTGAGGGTTTCAGTATATTGCAATTTAGGCGATGGGCTGACAACCTGTCACTACAGCAATATACGTACAAAATACAAATCCATCTTGAATAACCCTCAAAACTTTGTCAGACGTGGCGGAAAGACCTTTGTTTAGGTCGTTTACGCTCTGCCTACCCCATAAGGGATGAAGGCGTGATTATATGTATGTATGTATCAGTGCTATTAGCTACTAAACTAACTAATCCAGTTATCATCACGTCTCTACTGCACGCAGTAACTTTCTACCTCTACACTTGGCACCCTCGACCGGCGCCGGCGCAGTTGACATTTTGGGGTCACGTCACAATGTAAACAAGAGCTACATCTTATTTTATTTGTGCTCTTTGTATGAATGAAGACTTTATAGCTGACCTAACGAAACGTACTGAACTAGAAAATGGTTCAAAACTTCGATATTGGATATTGCCGATAACCTTAGTGTTTAGTTACATAAAACGTGTTTCACTTTCAGATGAATTGAGTCTGAATGTCAGACGTTGACTCAGCAAGAATGCGCAAGTGCTGATATCATCATCAAATCGTGAGCTCGATATTTTTAAAATTTATTTATTACATTTTCAAAAGTTCAAACAGCGATTAACATAAAGCACGTATTGATTCTTCGTGGGTTTTCTTTGCAGTCGACACACAATGATCAGGGCCGACGGTTTAGAGCCCTACGAAGCACAGTAATATTTTTCTTACAGGGTTCAGTCTACATTGTCCTAACTCCTAACCAAACTGGGGAAAATCTCACAAAGTTAGATAGATAAAACCTTTATTTCATTGATAATAAAGTGATAAATTGACAAGTCACATATCAAAAGATCAACGATTTAACGAATAAACGTTTCCGTTATTTAGATTAAAACATTATGCTGTTCAAACAATAACAGAGGCATTTGCAGTCGATCATTAGCAGAAATATTTACACAGGTGGGAAATATGCCGGCAGAATGGTCGATTCAATGTTTTCATTGCTCTACTCATACTCATATGGTTCATAGGAACTGTCGATATTGCAGTATTGAACGAACAGTATTCCTGTCCTGGGTCATTATTATTTATTATAATATAACATAGGTATATACACGTCTTTATTCCTAATGGGGTAGGCAGAGCGTAAACGACCTAAACAAAGGTCGTTCCGCCACGTCTGACAAAGTTTTGAAGGTTAAGATAGATGTGTAGGTTGTTAGCCCATCGCCTAAATTACAATATACTGAAACCCTCCGATCCCTTAGTTGATATTTACAGCGCGCCCGGGAGGAAATGCAGCTAGCATATTCTATGTTCTTCTCGCGCCAGAACTAATTTCAAAACTGATTGATGTTACCATTTCCCTCTACATAATTATGTCGGTCATTGCGTAAGCGCATTTTACCAAGCTGTTAAACTCTTACATAACATAACATAAAAATACTTTATTGCACGTAAGAATACAAATCATACAACACAACATATAACAACAAAAAACAAGTACAACATAGGCGGCCTTATTGCTAAGTTAGCAATTTCTTCCAGGCAACCTTTGGGTCAAAGAAAAATGCCTACCACGTAAGGAATTTAAACGCGTGAGTAAAGTGTGTATACTATGCATAATTTCGTGATCAATGGAGATGATTTATGTTTTTATTTTATGGTACGCAACGATGAAAAAGATGGAAAATCTATTTTTTTAATTAGAAATGGGTTTTCCCTTGACTCTAGACACTAGGTCAGAGATAACCATGACAGAGTCAATGATGGAGCGAGCTCACCAAGAAAATGCCTGTTATGGCACTGACAATCTCACGCATCGACGGAACACAGCAAGCTGTTTGGCGCCGGACTCCGGTGGTTGCGAGCCAGTCTGCCCCTTGCGGAACCTACCGCCGCTTTTCTTTCTTTCTTTATAGGGAGGCATTACTACCAGACTGGCGGCACTTAGCGACCCTAGCCCGAGACATGTAGCGTAAAAGAGGGGAGGCCTTTGCTCTGCAGTGGGACACGATACATAAAAAAAGCAACAGATTCTTCTTCTTAGCGAGTTGAACGACCCGATGAACCCTGATGTAGAGATTTTAAACCGCCTAATAGCACAGGTTTAAAATAAAAAACAAGGTTTGAGTAACGATCACTATCAAGACAGCGACTTAGACCGACGAGTAACCTCCAAAGCACGGAATCCTTTTTCTGCATTGTCCCAACTTATTAAACTTCGACTAGACTGCAAGGGATCAATACCCGATGCGCCTATCTCATAGGGCAGCACCACACGTGCTCTTAGGCTAATATTAGCGACGGCCAATGTCCCACAACCGTTTACTATTCCTGGACGAACGCGGGAGGTAAGATGCGACCAAGGTATGGTGGAATGTGCTTTAGTTTCACTTTGGATCGACATTATAACAGCCATTTGTAAAAGTTACTTTCATGCTGGATACAGTGAAATCTCCTGCATGTATCCGTAAATAGTTTTCAATAACTGTTTTGTCAATTTACCACTTTGTGAGGTTTTCCGCAGTTTGGTTAGCACATTGCAGGCTGAACACCTGATTGTCCAAAGAGAAAAAGGATTTCGTGCTTCGGAGGTTTTGTAAATTTACCACTTTGTGAGGTTTTCCACATTTTGGTTAGGGCATTGCAGGCTGAACACCTGTTTGTCCAAAGAGAAAAAGGATTTCGTGCTTCGGAAGGCATGTTAAGCCGTCGGTCCCGGTCGCTGTCCGTGATGGCGGTCGTAACAGAAACCACTGCAGAGGCCTATTAGCTGTGCATTGGCGGTTTAAAAACTCTGACACCAGAGTTCATCGGGTCGATCGAATCGAAACTCACACGACAGAAGATGTATCATAGTTCAGTTAAAGTTTGATGTGGATAGTTTTATGTTGATGATATATATGTTTACACTAGCCAAAAGCACATGACTGGTTCCAAGATAAAAGTTTTCGTTTCTTTGTTAGGATCATACTCTCAGGTCTGGTCAGCAAATGTTTATACAAATTGTAAAAAGGTTGATTCTTCCATGCTGGACTGGGAGCGAGAGAGCTGACAACCTGTCACTAACGCAATATACCTACAAATTATCACTACATAGTATAAAACAAAGTCAGTTACTGTCCCTATACCTGTCACTAAAGCAATATACCTACAAATTATCACTACATAGTATAAAACAAAGTCAGTTACTGTCCCTATATCCCTATGTATGCATCTTTAAAACTACGGAACGGATTTTGATGCGGTTTCTTTTAATGGATAGAATGATTCAAGAGGAAGGTTTATATGTATAATACATGTATACTATAGTAGAGAAACACTGATAATTTCCGTGCGAAGCCGGGGCAGAAAAAGGTTGACATTTGATATATTAAAGATATTAAACTTCTTAATAGTTTTACCACCTCTCACTATCAAAGGCACGTACACAAATTAAACCCGTATCTCCGCATTAAAGAATCAAAGATAGCCTACGTGATGTACTTATATTAACGCGTCTTCAACATAGTTGAATGTATTATATGATTTTTGATGAAACGATCATATTTTGTTAATATTCCGACCTACTTTTTCATTTTCATGTCTACATACATACATATAATCACGCCTTTATCCCTAATGGGGTAGGCAGAGCGTAAACGACCTAAACAAAGGTCGTCCCGCCACGACTGACAAAGTTTTGAGGATTATTTAAGATAGATTTGTAGTGACAGGTTGTCAGCCCATCGCCTAAATTACAATATACTGAAACCCTCGGATCCCTTGGCTGGATTATACAGCATGCCCGGGAGGAAATGCAGCTGGCACATTCTATGTTTTTCTCTCGCTCCCTGACCAGCATGGAAGAATCTCGCTCCCAGACCAGCATGGAAGAAATCATTCATGTCTAGCATATCCTACAATATAGTCAGTTTTTTACACATGTATTATGGTCGATATTTGGTATATTAAGGTTTCTAATAAACTGTTTAATAGCTTTACAAACTCTTACAAATTAAACCAGCATCTCCGCATCAAAGATACTTATGATGGCCGAGGTGATGTATTTATATCGACGCGTCATCATCAACATGGTTGAATGTCTTGTGTGAATCAGCCGGTTCTAGGAATCGTGCAGCTTGAACAAAATGTCTTACGATGACTTTGTCTAGGTGTTTCTTCCATACTGGCCTGGGAGCGAGAGCAAAACATAGTGTGCTAGCTGCATTTCCTCCCGGGCATGCTGTAAAAACCAGCTAAGGGATCCGGGGGTTTCAGTAAATTGTAATTTAGGCGATGGGCTGACATCCTGTCACTACAGTAATATACCTTCAAATCTATCTTAAATAACCCTCAAAACGTTGTCTGATGTGGCTGAACGATCTTTGTTTAGGTCGTTTAAGCTCTGCCTACCCCATTAGGGATTACCGTGACTATATATGTTTCACTAGAACTTTAGGGAAACTGCACTGCCTCCGTGCCGTGATCTAGTGGTCAGAGCCATTGGCTTCCCGATCTGGAGGTCCTGGGTTGCCAATTAATCACTTTTGTGAAATTTTACCCAGTTTGGGTAGGACAATGAAGGCTGAGTCATCACCCGATTGTCTGAAAGAAAAAGGATTCCGTGCTTCGGAAGGCACGTTAAGTCGCCGGTCCCGGTAGATGTCTTTGATAGTGGTCGTAACAAAAAAAAAAACATGTTTTATTCGGCGGTTTAAACTCGGACACCAAGGTTTATAGGGTTGACACCCGTGACGACATCCACACGACAGAAGAAGTGAGTGGAAGTGAATCGAAACCTTCGGCGCCCCACGTGTCTTCCTTTGAGTACATTACGTCAAGATCTTGGCTGTACATACATACATATATTCACGCCTGTATCCCTAATGGGGTAGGCAGAGCGTAAACGACCTAAACAAAGGTGTCCCGCCACGTCTGACAAAGTTTTGAGGGTTATTTAAGATAGAATTCTAGGTATATTGCTGTAGTGACAGGTTGTCAGCCCATTGCCTAAATTACAATATACTGAAACCCTCGGATCCCTTAGCTGGATTTTACAGCATGCCCGGGAGGAAATGCAGCTGGCACATTCTATGTTTTTCTCTCGCTCCCAGACCAGCATGGAAGTAAAAAGAAGTTAAGTCTTGGCTGTATAGTAGGTAATTCCCTCGTTCATTAGATTGTTACTTCCATGCTGGACTGGGAGCGAGAGGAAAACATAGAATGTGCATGCCATGTGTCAGCTGGATTTTCTCCCGGGCATGCTGTAAAAGCCAGCTAAGGGATCCGAGGGTTACAGTATATTGCATTTTAGGCGATGGGCTGACAACTTGTCACTACAGCAACATACCTACAAATTGATCTTAAATAACCCTCAAAACTATGTCAGACGTGGCGGAAAGAGTTTTGTTTAGGTCGTTTACGCTCTGCCTACCCCATTAGGGATAAAGACGTGATTTTATGTATTAGATTGTTTGACCATGAAACTTTCTGCTACTCCAGCAGACTCTCAAGATACTTACAGATGAAACCCTTCGTTTATTTATTACCAAAAGGAATATAGAATAGAAATATTGATTCTGTAAACTATTGAAGTACGTTTGTAGCAGAATAATTCACATTTCCTATCTTATTCTTAGCGAGTGGATTCTCTAGTCGAACAACGACCCGATAAACCCTGATGTCAGAGTTTTCAATTAATGTATTCTCAACTCGAACAACGACCCGGTGAAACCTGGTGTCAGTTTTCAAACCGCCTAGTAACACAGCTATTAGGCCTCTGACATGGTTTTAAGAATGGACCACTATCACAGACAGCGACCAAGACCGACGGCTTAACGTGCCTTCCGAAACACGAAATCCTTTTCTTGTCCTAACCAATCTGGGGAGAAACTCGGAAAGTGATACATACATACATACATAAATCACGCCTTTATCCCTTACGGGGTAGGCAAGCGTTTAACGCCTCTTAAAAGGCGCTTTCGCCAAGTCTGACAAAAATTGAGGGCAATTTTAGATTGTAATATGTATTGCTTTAGTGACAGGTTGTCAGCCCATCGCCTAAATTACAATACACTGTAAGCCTCGAGTCCCTTTTGCTGACTTCAACACGATGCCCAGGAGGAAGGGCAGCTGGAACATTCTATGTTTTTCTATCTCTCCCAGTCCAGCATGGAAGAAAGTGATAAATTGACAAATATCAACTTGTCCGCACCCCCTCCTGGTAATCGAATCCAGGACCTCCGAATTGTAAGCCCATGGCTCTGACCACTGGACCACGAAGGCGGTTACATTTCCGAATATATCTGTTCATTCTAAACAGCACTTCTTCGCACGAGGCTAACGTTTAGTGTCCAAATGCTGTAGAGAAGCCATTAATTGTCTTTTCCTCGTAATTTACAACTCTTGCGCACTACATCAAAGTTGGCATTGACATTCGCACTAAAATACACAGATACCACTTTAAACTAGCAGGAAGTTCTGTTCTGTCTACAAATATTTCTTCACATTACTATAAATAGAACAGGAAAATAAGTGATTCGCTAATAGGCAATATTAAGGTTGTAAGGGCCAGCTTCCCATAAACTGACAAGTATTACTCAGACAACTAAACAACTTTCACATGCGGTTTTTGAAAATTAAACCCATAGTCGATTAGACAACTTGTATGGGGAAGCTAATAAAAGAATCAAAAGGCGGTCTCCATCCAAGCGCAAAAATGTGACTTTTAGAAAAAATATGAAAATAAAATTGTCTTTAGAGTCATTTAGGAAATTCATTATGTAGGTACGTCATCAAAACGTCATCGATGTAATGACGAATGAATGTATAACAGTATGATCAAGAGTATTATAATAGTGATGATCTGTTTATCCAAGTCTGATTAACTACCTACGAAACGGGTGGATATAATCATACTTATTTTGAGACTATACAATGTCATCATCTTGCTAGCCTTATCCCGTATCTCACAGGGTCGAGTACCTGATCTAGGGGATTGAAGGAACATATATACATATAGTCACGCCTTTATTCCTAACGGGGTAGGCAGAGCGTAAACAAAATAAAGGTCGTTCCGCCACGTTTAACAAAGTTTTAAGGGTCATTTAGATAGATTCGTGGGTATTTTGCTGTAGAGACAGGTTGACAGCCCATCGCCTAAATTACAATATACCTTCGGATCCCTTAGCTGGTTTATACAGCACGCCCGGGAAGAAATGCAGCTGGCACATTCTATGTTTCTCTCTCGCTCCCAGTCCAGCATGGAAGAAGCGTGGAATGTTAGTGGCAAACCTAGCTGTAATTTTTTAAGCCTCAAAATGGCCTCTGACGTGGTTTAACGACTTATATCTAAGAGACTATACGATGTTTAGTCGGAAAACTGAAAATTACATTATATTCAGCATCCCATGACGCTCTCCGCCCACATGGTCTTGAAATAATTGTTACCCGCCTCTCAGAGACTTCGTTTTGATAAACGAACGATGTTAGCCAGTGAAGCAGTGTTTTGAGGTTAGTAAGGCAAATTTATTCGTATACTAGTTTTTGTGCATGCTTCCATGCTGGACTGGGAGAGATAGAAAAACATAGAATGTTCCAGCTGCCCTTCCTCCCGGGCATGCTGTAGAAGTCAGCAAAGGGGACTCGAGGGTTGCAGTGTATTGTAGTTTGAGCGATGGGCTGACAACCTGTCACTATAGCAATACTAATTACAATCTTTAATTACCCTCAATTTTTGTCAGACGTGGCGAAAGCGCCTTTTACGAGGCGTTAAACTCTCTGCCTACCCCGTAAGGGATAAAGGCGTGATTTATGTATGTATGTATGGATTTTGCCGCTGTTGCTAACAAGTAGTAGGGGGAAGTGTATAGTTAGTTCCTTTAGAATTTGCTTTTAAATGAAGGGGAGAGTAGAAGCTGATGGCCATGGACCGGTTTTCAATTTTATAATGGATGCTACACCTCAAGGTCTGTGTGATTGAGAAAAACTTTGAAAATGATTGCAGTCGTCTATTTCGAAGCATTGGATTGGCATAAAAACCTTACCCACTTCTAAATAACCTAGGAAGCTGATATTTGGTATAAAGATTAATTATACTGACGCAAGGTTAGAAATGTAAAAAATAAAATAATCAACTTTCTTCTCTCATTATACATACATATATATAACCACGCCTTAATCCCAAATGGGGTAGGCAGAGCGTAAACGACCTAAACAAAGGTCCTTCCGCCACGTCTGACTAAGCTTTGAGGGTTATTTCAAATAGATTTGTAGGTATATTACTGTAGTTACAGGTTATCAGCCCATCGCGTAAATTACAATATACTGCAACCATCGGATCCCTTAGTTAAAATGCAGCTGGCACATTCTATGTTTTTCTCTCGCTCCCAGACCAGCATGGAACTATCATTCTGCAGACGTATTTTCGTATCTTTTGAACTTAACTATTTAAACATACGAAAGTAGTAGAAGAAAACATACATACATACAATCACGCCTTTCTCCCTAATGGGCTAGGCAGAGCGTAAACGACCTAAACAAAGGTCGTTCCGCCGCTTCTGACAAAGTTTTAAGGGTTATTTAAAATAGATTTGTAGGTATATTACTGTAGTTACAGGTTGTCGGCCTATCGCCTAAATTGCAATATACTGAAACCATCGGATCCCTTAGTTAAAATGCAGCTGGCACATTCTATGTTTTTCTCTCGCTCCCAGACCAGCATGGAACTATCATTCTGCAGACGTATTTTCGTATCTTTTGAACTTAACTATTTAAACATACGAAAGTAGTAGAAGAAAACATACATACATACAATCACGCCTTTATCCCTAATGGGCTAGGCAGAGCGTAAACGACCTAAACAAAGGTCGTTCCTCCACGTCTGACAAAGTTTTGAGGGTTATTTAAAATAGATTTGTAGGTATATTGAAGAAAACGAGTGAACTGTTTACATATTTTTTTAATGTTTTTGCTCTTGACCTAAGTCTAGGTCAGGAACGATAGGGACGCTATAACTTTGAAAACTACTATTACGTAGTTAGAATGGTTCAAAAATAAGTTTCCTGAGTTTAGAAGCGGGATGTAAAGGTTTCTTTGGCGAGAACTTGACATATTGTTTAGGTTAGGACGGTCTATTTCCGATACAGTGTGCGTAGTTATAATGGAAATTGGGAGTGGAAGCCAAGATTATACTCGGAGACGAATTTACAAACTAGGTTGTTTTACATACATACATACATATAATGACGCTTTTATTCCTAACGGGGTAGGCGGAGCGTAAACGACCTAAAAAATGTCGTTCCGCCACGTCTGACAAAGTTTTGAGGGTTGTTTAAGATAGATTTGTGAGTATATTCATGTAGTGACAGGTTGCCAGCCTGTCGCCCAAATTGCAATATACAGAAATCCTTGGATCCCTTAGCTGGTTTTTACAGCATGCCCGAGAGTGCAACTGGCACATTCTACGTTTTTCTTTTTTTCCAGTCCAGCATGTTTTACTACTAGAATATTAACAACTAAAACAGCTGATTGAAGGAAAATCTACGTTTACGTTGACTATTTTGTCGATTCACCCGCGTTAAATTACCCGTGAAAATAAAAAAAACCTGCGGTGGAAAGTGTATGTTTTTATTTCAGGATCGAGCTTATGTGTGTACAATGCAATACTTTTATTACTAACAACATAGTTACAAGTTACAAAATTTCATCCCGATCCGCAACTGGGCGGATTGAAGCGTGATTGGGTAACAATCATTCGAACATTCAACTATCGCATTTATTAAATTATTATATTAGTACCTAGCGCCCGCCCCGGCTTCGCACGGAAATTATCAGTGTTTCTCTACTATATTATCTATGTATTGTACATATAAACCTTCCTCTTGAATCACTCTATCCATTAAAAGAAACCGCATCAAAATCCGTTGTGTAGTTTTAAAGCTTAATGCATACATAGGGATATAGGGACAGAGAAAGCGACTTTGTTTTATACTATGTAGTGATAATAATAGTCCTCCCACCGATTTTCAGTGATGGCGGCCAATCTTCCAGAGATCGACCAAATGCGCTGGACTAGTTTTTAGTGCCCAAGTGTTTGCGATACACACAGGTGCACTTTGTATTCCTTCAATCTCTTATTCTGATGGGACAGATTAACTGACACGACCAGAGAATCAGGCGCAGGGCCGACTATTTACATGCCCATCCGACAGCATGGATCATCTTACTTTTCGGACAATCAGGTGATCAGCCTGCAATGTCCTAACCAAACTACCCGCCTCGGTTTTGCACGGTTGGCAAATTAGACGTATACGTAGGGTAGATTCTAGTAGACTGTTCAGATTTTTAACAAGGCGATTCACAACACACCTCCATTATTTATTTTAAGTTTAATCGTGACCATACAATTTCTTATACATGAATTCTCAACCAGATGCTTCCAGGCAATGAATCATACGGCCGAACCGGAAAAGCAACTTCATACATAAAACATGGCTCAATTCAAACGGTCGAAACGTTCGTTACACTAACTGCCTCCGTGGTCTAGTGATCCGAGCTATGGGCTCTCGATCCGGAGGTCCTGGGTTCCAATTCCAGGGAGCAACGCTATTTTATAACTTTGTGAGATTTTACCCAGTTTGTTTAGGACATAGCAGGCTGGATCACCTGATAGTGCAAAAAGAAAAAGGATTTCGTGATTCGGAGGGCACGTTAAACCATCGGTCGTGGTACCTGTCTATAACAGTGGTTGTTACAAAAACCATGTCAGAGGCATATTAGTTGTGCTATTTTGGTTTAAAAACTCCACACCAGGGTTCGCTGGGTCGATCCACTCGAAACCCAAACGACAGAAGAACGGCAGACTTCTTGAAGTAGTGTAAGAAAGTTCTATATAAAAGTCACGGTTATGCTCTTGAATTTAAGATTGAATTTTCGATTTCTCATTCAAGTAAATTTCCGGAAACTATACAACGTGGACATACTTAATTAAATTCAGGTATTCAGTGTTTGGGCCATTAAAACCTGATTTGGACATGTTTTTTTAAAAATATTTTAAGATAAACGGGAACCTTAACCTACTGTTAGTTTACAACTCGCCAAATGACCTCTAACGTGGATCTTTTTAGGACATACATACATATAGTCAAGTCTTTATCCCTAATGGGGTAGGCAGAACGTACACGACCTAAACAAAGGTCGTTCCGCCACGGCTGACAAAGTTTTGAGGACAATAAGCTTGTAATGTCCTAAAACTTTAAATACTTATTTGTTACTAGCCGAAATATAATCGCAGGTAGTTAGATTCTGTGCTAGGATTTAAATACTAATTTGTTCTTGGCCGAAAATTTATTGGAGGTATAGTTAGCTTCGATGCTGGACTGGGAGCGGTAGAATAACGTAGAATGTGCCAGCTGTATCTCCTCCCGGGCACGCTGTAAAAACCAGCTAAGGGATTCGAGGGTATATTGTAATTTAGGCATCGCTGACAACCTGTCACTACAGCAATATACGTATAAATCTATCTTAAAAAACCCTCAAAACTCGTCAGACGTGGCGAAACGACATTTGTGTATGTCGTTGACGCTCTGCCTACCCCATTAGGGATACAGGCGTAATAGTATGTGTGTATTCCTGCAACAGCTTAGATGACTATGAAGTCAAGTTCAAGGTCGCGAAATTTGACAAGTTTAATTTTGGCCAATAGAAGAAAAGGAAATTTATTTGATACGTATTTAGCAGATTAAATCAGGACCAGTGCAATTAATAATATCTTAAACAACAAGTATAATAAATTAATTATACAAATTTATTAATAGTGGCTAAAAAAAGACTTATCGCATTTATATGCAAAGAGTAATAGTAACCCCGTTATTCAGAAGTAGTAAATACGCTAGATATATATGTGTGTATATATACATATACACATATATATTTGAGACTAGAGTGAATGAAGGGAAACCCCGTTATTAAAAAAGTATTAATCAACAGATAGATTCGAAATATGCTTAGGAACGAGAATGAATGAGGCATCTACAAGCCTTTTATTTCATTTATTTATTTGGTGATATGGATCTTTGGTCTGGAATAAACAATTTTATTATTTCAACGTCTAACAAGAATGTTCATGTCTCATAAGAACAGTATTCGTTTTCGTTCGTTTCAAGCTTTCATATGTTAGTTTTAAGAATAACCTGTGTGCAAACTGACGACTAGAGATCAAGTTTTGCTGGATATGGGGACTTTTATTCTTCAACCAGCTCAGAGTGACCTCCTATGTATAGTGACTACAATTTATTGACGTAGTGGACGCTTTAACAGCGCAAAATGTATCATTTAGATGAATTCAAATGGTGGGCCTAAAGACAGACTAATTTTGCGAAAGGGACATAAGTCCCTCATAAGAGAAAGGGTAATTTTGCGCAGATAACAGCGGACAAACTAAGTGGAAAAGTACATCACTACATAGTATAAAACAAAGTCGCTTTCTCTGTCCCTATACCCCTATGTATGCATAAATCTTTAAAACTACGCAACGGATTTTGATGCGGTTTCTTTTAATGGATAGAGTTATTCAAGTGGAAGGCTTATATGTATAATACATACATAATATAGTAGAGAAACACGGATAATTTCCGTGCGAAGCCGGGATGGGTAGTATAATATAATATGTAACTTTGCTATCGGTGCATTGTTGTAGTGATAATCGAATCATTGGGTTGGATAAGATAAGTAGGTACCTACGTGAAAACTGAAATTGTCTTCCACGTTCGCATATTCAGCGAACTTATTGTACGTGTTTACTTTTATGTATTTATTACTGGCTATCATAACGATGCTTCCATGCTGGACTGGGAGTGAAAGAAAAACATGGATTGTGTCAGTTGCATTTCCCCCAGGCATGCTGTAAAAACCAGACTAGGGATTCGAGGGTTTCTTTATATTGCAATTTCGGCGATGGGCTAACAACCTGTCACTACAGCAATATACCTACAAACGTATCTGAAATAACCCTCAAAACATTCTCAGACGTGGCCTAACGGCCTTTGTTTAGGTTGTTTACGATCTGCCTAGGATAAAGGCGTGATTCATCTCCCTAGCCTTATCCGATATTTCATAGGGTTGGCTACCTAATCTAGGTGATTGGACGAGGGTACTGGATTTTACACAGAGCGACTGCCATCTGACCTCCGCAACCCAGAAGGGAAGCCAGACCCAATCCTAGATTAGATCAGAGTTTTCAAGCCGCCAATGCTTAGCACTGGCCTCTGATATGGCTTTACGACTAATATCTACGGTATTAAGCGATATTAACCGGGACCAACGGCTTAACGTGCCTTCCGAAGCACGGAAAAATCGCCACATAAACGTACATATGAAATTCGAATACCGAAAAACACAATGGTACGTGGTGGGATTGGAACCACGACCTCCCGCTCAGGAGGCAGCGGCGCTATCCACCACACCATCGGGCTCTTTCATCATCGGGATAAAGGCGTGATTATTGTGTGTATGTATATAACCTAGGTCTATGTCGCAGACCATATATGGTCAAAGCCATCAACCCGTCACTTAGGTAGACATTAATTACCATCATGGTTCATGAGTCATGCTCATTACGCTTGAGACAAGACAAACGTGGATTCGTCACCTCTAGAGGTCAATGACCTTGCTGTTGGTTAAGTTTGTTTAGCGTTGTAGTTTATTTTAAGTACAATATAAATAAATAATGCTTTCCATGCTGGACTGGGAAAGATAGAAAAACATAGAATGTGCCAGCTGCATTTCCTCCCGGGCATGCTGTAAAAACCAGCTAGCGTTTCGAGGGTTTTAGTGAATTGCAATTTAGGCGATGGGCTGACAACCTGTCACTATAGCGATACACATTTCAGTCTAAAATTGCTCTCAAAACTTCAAAACTTGTCAGACACAGGCGTAACGACCTTTTCTTTTGGTCGTTGTCGCTCTGCCTACCAAATTCGGGATAAAGGCGTGATTATATGTATGTACGTACAATATAAATATACAACAGTAAGTATGTAGATCATGTAAATTAAGTATTTTAATATAAATGTGGAGTGTGGTGCATGTCTGAGGGCAGACAAGACATGGTTCAGGAAGGCGTGTGGGATTGGGTCTTTTTAGTGAATACTAGCGACCCGCCCCGGCTTAGCACGGAAATCATCAGCGTTTCTCTACTATATTATGCATGTATTATCCATATAAACCTTCCTCTTAAATCACTCTATCCGTTAAAAGAAACCGCATCAAAATCCGTTGCGTAGTTTTAAAGATATAAGCATACATCCCTATGTAGTCTAGTCAGAGTTAGTTTCGTATTCATGTGGGAAATTTTAAATGATAAAGTGTGATGGTTTCTAGACGAAGATGTAAGAAAGGGATGATGATAGAGTAACGTTGTATAGGTGCGAAAGAGTGAGCACATCACGATAATCATCACTATCACTACATAGTATAAAACAAAGTCGCTTTCTCAGTCCCTATATCTAATCATCGTGATGCGCTCACTCTTTCGCACCCATACAACGTTACTCTATCATCATCCCTTTCTTACACCTTCGTCTAGTAGTGATAGCGATGCTAATCGTGATGTGCTCACTCTTTCGCACCCATACAACGTTACTCTATCATCATCCCTTTCTTACATCTTCGTCTAGAAACCATCATACTTCATCGTTCAGAAATTCCCACAAATACGAAACTAACTCTGACTAGACACTGCCTTTTGATGATATTTGGCAGGATGACAGATGGTTACAGGAGTCTGACATAAACTACTTTTTACCTAGACATGTACTTTATTATTATTAGTTACCGTGGGACCATACCTCATTTCTACAAGAAAACAGTCCGATATGTTTCATAGAAACTAACAAAACGTTTGAAAGATTGTATGCCATTTGCAAAAGTGTCAAATTCTTCCCCCATATTTGCACTTTGCACAAAACTACTTTTAAAATATGCTTCTTTTAGCACCAAGAAAATATCTCACTCCTATGGGTAAAGTTATTAAGCCATGGGTCACAAGGCTGTCGCGTAAGCCAACTATTAAAGGGGCAAGATGATAGGAATTTAAATTATTGTGATCAACATTATAAAGGAAATAACAATGATATCACTTTATCAATCAGGTTAACTACCACAGTTCAGTTCCAGTCAATCATTGTAAATGGCTAATTGCAAACAAATAATATGATAAACATTATTTGTGATATCTGATCCAGTTGTTTATACTAGGAATTGTTTATGTTAGATTCATAAATAGCAGGACACAGAGAATTTAGATTTCTGTGCTAAAACATTCTGATTTAAAGGTTGGTTCCCGTCTTGTGCTTTACTTGTTTTTCTTCTACTTCGCCCTTTCGTGGACATCGTCTTCGCAACACTCAGCCAGCGCAGTTTCGGTCTGCCCCCCCACTCTACAATTAATTACCAAGCAAGCTAACAAGTGCGGTTTAGTTACTTAATTTTACATTTAACATGATGCCTTGCATGCCCTAATACTTGCAAGCAAGCAGATCTAATGATTCCAATCGACCTGCAATACGTATATTAGTTGTGCTATTAGGCGGTTTAAAAACTCTAAAACCTGGGTTCATACATACATATAATCACGCCTTTATCCTTAATGGGGTAGGCAGAACGTAAACGACCTAAACAAAGGTCGTTGCGCCACGTCTGACAAAGTTTTGAGGGTTATTTAAGATAGATTTTTAGGTGTATTGCTGTAGTGATAGGTTGTCAGCCCATCGCCTAAATTACAATATACTGAAACCCTCAGATCCCTTAGCTGGTTTTTACAGCATGCCCGGGAGGAAATGCAGCTGGCACATTCTATGTTTTCCTCTTGCTCCCAGGCCAGCATGGAAGTTAAAACCTGGGTTCAACGGGTTGATTGACTCAATACCCAGTTGACAAGCAAGCAAGGGGAAAGTGCAACATGTGGTAAAGTTCTGGGCTTCAACATTGTAAGATATATGCACTGTGTTTAATTTAAATGTGTTTAATAATAAAAGCGATTTATTTTTATATACTTCAATATATTTTTTGCATGACCACTTAATAAATGTTATAATTTTGTAATTTAACTTAGCATATTTGTATACTGACATAGTCGGTAAGACATATTGAAACATTTATTTTAAGATCTGTATTTAAAAATTGTACATGTATTTCGGCAAATTAAGATTGATTTGATTTGTTCCATCAACACATTATAAAGATGTGATGGAGAGATCATTACCAACTTGTGAACCCAGTGCTCCACCACAGGAAATTGAGTGAAATGGTTCCAGCATCGGGAGCTGATCACCCATCTGCGTACATCGCAGCCGTTCCACCAAGAAGCACAAGTAGATCATTAGTCATTACCAGCCTAACATTTTTATAGCTTTGCAAATTACTAGGATAACTGGCATGACAATATCCATTGATCTTACTTTAGCATTATCGACAATCATAATACTTAATTTAGGTATCATACAATACAAATATTCTTTATTGCACATAAACAACACATTGTACAGGAACAAACATTACAAAACAAACAAGAGTACAATTAGGCGGCCTTATTGCTAAGGTAGCAATTTCTGCCAGGCAACCTTTAGGTAAAGGAGTAGTCATATCATATCACATTGCTCATTCTCATAAATACATATTTAGTTGTAAGGTTTTCCCAGTTTGGTTAGGACATTGCAGGCTGAATCACCTGATTGTCCGAAAAGTAAAAGGATTTAGTGCTTCGTACGGCATGTTAAGCAGTCAGTCCCGGTTGCTGCCTGTGATAGTTGTTACTCAAACTATGTCAGAGGCCTAATAGCTGTGCTACTAGGTTTAAAAACTCAGACACTCGGGTCTTTGGGTTGTTGCTTGAATCGAGAATCAACTCGCTAAGAAGAAATTCAAATGTAAGGAGAAAGAATATTATTACTAATAGTTAAGATTCTAGAGTTATTTCTAGTCTCCATTTGCCAACAGTAATAACCTTATCTTCCTTGATTTAATAGCTTGCAGTTGCTAGATATTTTAACTGCATTCTCCAAGATAAATTAGTTTTAAGATGTGGCTTCAGTCTCTTGCAGAAAAGCTAAAATACAGTTATTTTATGAAAATTACAATGTAATTTACTTTAGTTATAGTTGTGAGATGATATTTATTATTATGTTTATGTAATTGAACCACTTTCTTATTGTTACTGTCTTGAATTTCTGTTGATTCCATTACATTGTTAGATTAAAATATATATGATCACGCCTGTATCCCTAAAGGGGTAGGCAGAGCGTAAACACCTAAACATAGGTTGTTCTGTCACATCTGACAAAGTTTTGAGTGATATTTAAGATAGAGTTGTAGGTATATTGCTGTAGTGACAGGTTGTCAGCCTATCATCTAAATTGCTGTTGCTTCCATTTACATTGTTAGATTAAAATATTAATACCTAAGGTATTAACTAATATCACAGATTTAACTGTATTGTTTTCCTTTCCATGTTGTTATACAAAATTAAATTACAGCTACATTACCCATTAAACTTGCCCAATGATTCATATAAGTAGTCAAGTAGTCAGACATGATTCATGCCCCTACAAGGATATAAAGCTAATTTTAATGATCAATACCCAACAAATAAGGAAATCTATCTTAGTGCTTATAATGCAGTGACTGACTGACTCATTAGGGAGGGGGCTACGCGCCGTCTGATAAGAAAACTTACGCGCTATCAAATCGGAATTTCGCCCAAGTGTCAATGTGATGACCTTGACTGAGCGGCCAACGGGAGCAATACCCCCGCAGCGACGTCGGGACGCGCCCAAACTCAACTTTAGCCCCTATTCACCCCGAAATAGACTCGAAACGGTTGACAGGCGGTGGGGCGACTACTACACCATATATGGTCAAACTCAAATGCGATTGCGCGGCGGTGCAATCACTCGCGGTTCGATGGCCTCGGCACTTCACCGCACGCCGACAACCGCCGACTTCGCCCTGATAGCCTGATAATGCTCCAAGAAAACCGACAACCACGCACCCGCCGTGGTACGTGGGCCATCAAATTTTCGTCAGCGACGTCAAAAAAGGCGTTGCAAGCCCGTAACCTTTCCAACATACGTGAAATTCAACACCGACAATACACACCCGTCGTTCCACCGCATTCACTCGTCACATCCTTACGAATGGATCGGGTGCACGTCTAACGTTGAAAACACAACACGTGGCATAAAATCACTGAACGGTAACAACTATTTTTACGAAAAGGCGTGCAAACTCCCAGCAGAGATGTGCGAAATATGGCGGCACCGGTCACAGAACAGCATTTTTCTTTGCATTTGCGACGTTCGATTACGAATTTCGACACTCACGGGCTAGATAAACACAACGCGGCCGTAATACACTGTAATTTATTTTCTTCACTTACCATTTTTTGATGTTATTCACGTAAAAATTCCACCACTCACTTCACCGACTCCACGACAGCGGGCGACCGGAACGACACTGCCGGAATGTTGGCTACACGTATTTTACAACAGCCAATCAGCGCATGTGTCAAAATGGTAATCGTGACTCAATGTTCTACCTTTTTATGGTCTTTACAGTAGAAATTTGCTTTCACCATATGTTGTAAACGCTTAATCACAGTTATTTATTCAGAAAAGAATTAAACCACAAAAATTTTCTAGCTTTGAATTAAAATATATATAAAAATATTTTGCTGTCAATTTACAAGAATGACAACTTTTGAAAACGTTTAGAAACTGCTACGTTTCGATACACTTTGTTTTAGATATGAATGAAAATTATTTTACAGCGTTATAATATGCACTGTTTTTAGAGATAAGATAGCGTAAACTGAACAGTTTCAAGTATAAAGATAAGACTATTTTTCTTTTGAATGTCGCACAAAAATGAGTCATGAATGACGACGACACGACGATAAGATTTTAACCAATCACAAAACTGTATTCATAAATTGCCTTATATGGGCAGGCGGAAACAGACTCATAATTGCCAATATTCCCAATATTAATTTTGAATTTTAGCGGGATTTTTGAACTTCAATAAAAGTTTTATGAATTCAGTATTTCACTGAGCACTGTATTACTTATTTACGAATAATTTATGGAGATCTTATGAAAGGAATGAACAGAACCCGCGCGTGTGACCGACAGCTCTTACTGCACTGATCTCTATATATTCTTACTGGCACTGAGAGCAGTTTTCATTCCCTGGGTGGAAATAGATTTGTCGTTTTCTTTTTCTATATTAGGTTGATCGTTCGTACGTACGTTGTGTTGGCCAAAATAACTACAATACAACCTAGTCTAAACCTAAGCGTGCCTCTGCCTTACATATAGGACGCTGTAGTTATTAGTGGTATAGGTTTTCATAATCAGTTTTGAGCAATGAAACAAAACAGTAAATTCTTAACATTTATTCATAGATATTACTTACAATACTTATAACAACGTATCATAGCTAACAAAATTAAAAAATACAATATTTCAACAAACTAATGCTCTTACAGAAAATTATTCTGCACTCACAGTACGTTAGAATAAAAAGTCATCAAAATTTTTAGTTCATCCGCAGAATTATCGCCACTTATTAATAAAGAAACATTTGATAACATTCGCCTTACGCAAGTAATATTTTTTTATCAGATAGTTAGTAAGCTATGCGGATAAACTCTTAAGATATCGTTTATACTAGAAGTTAAGTGGTATTTTTTTAATCCCTACGAATTGCCCACATACTTGTGGTATCGTTTATACGTTGTGTACATGTTGGCGAGGGTCACGTGACCAGGCGAGGAAGCGAGTCCGCGGCGCAGGAACGCGGCTGCATATGAGGAGTCCGCTGCCTGAAAAAAAAAAAAACAATTAAGAATAAATGTTTACATATAACCATAACCATACATAGTTTTGTCCCCGTATATATTTTAATCTCATATTCAGTTTTACAGGTTGGCTGGAAGAGATCTCTTTATAGAGATAAGCTCACCTTTGTGAACTAAATTTAACTTTTTGTACACAATAAAGAATATATATATATACATATAATCACGCCTTCATCCCTAATGGGGTAGGCAAAGCGTAAACGACCCAAATAAAGGTCGTTCCGCCACGTCTGACAAAGTTTTGAGAGTTATATCCCATCGCCTAAATTGCAATATACTGAAACCCTCGGATCCCTTAGCTGATTTTTACAGCATGCCAAGGAGGAAATGCAACTGGCACATCCTAAGTTTTTCTCCCGGTCCCAGTCCAGCATGGGAGAAATAAAATAAAGAATAAATGTTTTGTTTTTAAAATAATGAGCTAAGCGGAGGGATACTCCTTGTAAAGGTTTGCTCCTGGCTCTCAGCAAGCTAAAAATTTCAGAAATAACAAATCAAAAATGCAACTGCTGACAGGATTTGAACCCGCGTCTTTGGAAAACCGGCCCAACGCTCTAAACCAACTAAGCTACAGCGGTCACTCCTGAGTGACGAATTAGTGATCTGCCATTTATTACTCGTCATAAGTGGACGCAAAGCTCAAGCAGGAATCGCCTGTTCACACGAACTTTGAAAAGTTGAGCGATTTAGACATAAGTCTGTCTATGGTTGGCATAAACTCTAACCTTATATATTTTGTTTTGCCTTTGTAA
This sequence comes from Scrobipalpa costella, assembly GCA_949820665.1. Classification (NCBI taxonomy): domain Eukaryota; kingdom Metazoa; phylum Arthropoda; class Insecta; order Lepidoptera; family Gelechiidae; genus Scrobipalpa; species Scrobipalpa costella. The sequence continues at coordinate 9,277,260 of OX463319.1, read as the reverse complement.
ATTGTAACTATGAAACACGCTTTTTGACGTCCATTTGTACAACTGTTTTGGAACGCGACCCCTGCGATACAAGTCTCGAACTTAGTACATTCATTGGCCTATGTATTTTAATAATTCTGGACTTATTACTATTCTTATTCGCAAAGTAATAATAAAAAAAACTGTCTTGATGTAAGTAAATTTATTTGCCTCTTATTTATTTATTCATAAATCAATGTATAATTTGGCGATCACGATCTCATTCGCATTTCGCATAAACCTTACTTAGGTCTTAGATTTAAGCGTCTTATTTTAAGTATAAACATTGTGCCTAAAAGTTTCTAGAATAAACTCTTAAAACATAAAAAAGCGAGACAAGTGCTTGTCTGATTCTAACGCAATCATAAGCGAGCGAGCGCGAAATTTCACGAAGGAAAGGAGCATTTAGAGTAGCGCGAATGAAGTGAGCGTGAAATTTCACATTGAATTTTAAAAACTCCCATCTTCATCTATTGAACTGCACAAGTGAAGCGAGTACAAAGGGAAAGTAACATTTTTGTATGGAGCCTAGCATACAGTGACCGACAGGCGACCCATATTATTTTTAAAAAACAGCGCATTTTTAATCAAAGATATCAGAACTTCTAAAAATCTGTTTTAAAGCGAAAATATCTCAGTATTGTGAAGCTGTAGACAAAAATCACCAAGTATGGTTTACATACATACATACATATAGTCACGCCTGTATCCCTGATGGGGTAGGCAGAGCGCATACGACCCAAACAAAGGTCGCTCCGCCACGTCTGACAAAAGTATTGAGGGTTATTCAAGATAGATTTGTAGGTATATTGCTGTAGTGACAGGTTGTCAGCCCATCGCCTAAATTGCAATACACTGTAACCCTCAGATCCCTTAGCTGATTTTTACAGCATGCCCGGGAGGAAATGCAGCTGGCACATCCTATGTTTTTCTCCCGGTCCCAGTCCAGCATGGAAGATATATGGTATGGTTTAGGTTTGTATTTACGTGTAGAATCGAATAGTTTAGGTCTAATCGTGCGCCGAAAGATTTTTGACAAATATAAGGGTCGCCATTTACACATGAATAGGGAATACTCATGATTTTTTTAAAACTATTAGTAAGAATTATTGTCACCATAGATGAACGGATGTGAAGGAATTTTCGCAAAATATTCATTAGTTTAAGAGTTATAATGCCTTAAAGTGGTTAGTTAAAAAGAGAGGTCCGAACTGTCTTGTGACGTCATAAGACAGGAGCGCCATACTAATTCCATATAAATTGTCGTTTCGAAGAGAGAGATAGATAGTCTATCTTTATAATGGTATAACTCAGTGATTTTTTGGTCAATTTTATTTCTGTTTTCACTGTTCTTTTCATAATTTAAGATGTTTTTAGAAAATAGGTTCAGGAACTGAAAATATGTTATATGCACGTTCTCTATTGAATGAATTTTCACGAGGGCAAAAATCTGCTCCCATTTTAACTGTGAACTCCGCGAGCGAAGCGAGTGCAAAATTTACCTACCACTCGTATTGAAATAACGGGTGCTCAGACTTTGCTGTTGAAAACCAGCTAAAGGATTAGGTTTCAGTATATTGTAATTTGGGCGATGGGCTGACTACCTGTCACTACAGCAGTATACCTACAAATCTAACTTAAAATACCCCTTAAAACTTTGTCAGACGTGGCAGAACGACCTTTGTTTAGGTCGTTTACGCTCTGCCTACCCTATTAGGGATAAAGGCGTGATTATATGTATGTACTAGATAAGGGATAAACCTAATAAATACGTATTGATCCATAGACTGATCTAGGGCATCTACCGATATAAGAATAAGTCATGGTTCTAACTAGGTGAGATCTAAGATATTAGTAGTTTAGGTGGTTTTCGCTCTGCCTACCCCATTAGGGATGAAGGCGTGATTATATTTTTAATGGTAAATAGTTTTATACCTGTAGCAGCAAAGCAGCAGAGTTCTCCATATGCTGTCGAACCATCTTAACTGGACCTGTCTTCTCCAATAAGGAACAGATGTCAGCCACGGAATACGCAGCTATTCTTGACACGTGGTTCTTGCGTTTGCAGATGGATTGGGTCAGTCTGGAAGTGTACAAAAAAGAAACATAAATACTTAGATAAGATAGATAAAAGGTTTATTGCAAAAAATCATCACACACGTAACAAAAAAAAAACAAGTAAGAGAAATAAACATGAAAAATTTAAACTAACACACTTTATAAATTCAGTTACATGTGTGCTGAAGCGATGCAGAGGGTCAGAGCTCAGTGTATTGTTGCCCATAGAGAGCAAAACAGATTTTCAGCTGTAGGTCTGCTGTAAGAAAGTTCTTTTTAGTGATAAGCAGTGCCTGTTGTCTTTGTTCCTTATGTATTTTGTCCTTTGATGTTTCTGTGTACAATAAATGGTTAAATAAATAGGTTGTCAGCCCATTGCCTAAATATTCCAATGTACTGGAACCCTCGAATCCTTTAGCTGGTTTTAACAGCATGCCCGGGAGGAAATGCAGCTGGCACATTCTGTTTTTATGTCGCTACCAGTCCAGCATGGAGCAAATTATTGAGGGCAATTTTAGATTGAATGTTATGGTTGGATTCTAATCTGCCAAAACCATAATCTAGGATTGGGTCTGATTTCCCTTCTGGGTTGCGGATGCAATCGCTATGCGTAAATACCAGTATCTTCTTTCAATCCTCTAGATTAGATAGCCAACCCGTGAAATACGGGACAATTCTAGGGATATGATGATTATGGACATCAGCGCGCGGTAGCATTGCATGGAGTTCGGCCATCTTACACCCTGTATACTTATACAGGGTGTAGTGAATAGAATAGAAATGTATTTATTCTTACAAAATAAGCAAATTTCTTCCATGCTGGACTGGGAGAGATAGAAAAACATAGAATGTTCCAGCTGCCCTTCCTCCCGGGTATGCTGTAGAAGTCAGCAAAAGGGATTCGAGGGTTACAGTGTATTGTAATTTAGGCGATGGGCTGACAACCTGTCACTACAGCAATATACCTAAAATTCTATCTTCAATAACCCTCAAAACTTTGTCAGTCGTGGCGGGATGACCTTTGTTTAGGTCGTTTACGCTCTGCCTACCCCGTTAGGGATAAAGGCGCGATTATATGTATGTATGTAAATAAGCAAACAAAATACACACAGGCAGACAAAACAATTAAATAATATTAAAAACAAACCATAATTAATTACATAAAAACATAAACGACCCAAACAAAGGTCGTTCCGCCACGTCTGACAAAGTTTAGAGGGTTATTTAAGATAGATTTGTAGGTATATTGCTGTAGTGACAGGTTGTCAGCCCATCGCCTAAATTACAATATACCGGAACCCTCGGATCCCTTAGCTGGTTTTTATGATGAAATGCAGCTGGCACATTCTATGTTTTTCTCTCGCTCCCTGTACAGCGTGGAAGAAATGATGTGGTAAATATAGGGTGTAATAAGTAAAGTTACTTACTTTTCAATGGAATGCGCTATTTCAGCCAGCTTGTCCTCGACTTGTCGCTCCAGCGTCTGTTGTGCGCAAGAACGCGCGCACAGACACGATACAAGCGCGCGGTAGCATTGCATCAAGTTCGGCCATCTTACACCCTGTATACTCATACAGGGTGTAATAAGTAAAGTTACTTACTTTTCAATGGAATGCGCTATTTCAGCCAGCTTGTCCTCGACTTGTCGCTCCAGCGTCTGTTGTGCGCAAGAACGCGCGCACAGACACGATACAAGCGCGCGGTAGCATTGCATCAAGTTCGGCCATCTTACACCCTGTATACTTATACAGGGTGTCATAAGTAAAGTTACTTACTTTTCAATGGAATGCGCTATTTCAGCCAGCTTGTCCTCGACTTGTCGCTCCAGCGTCTGTTGTGCGCAAGAACGCGCGCACAGACACGATACAAGCGCGCGGTAGCATTGCATCAAGTTCGGCCATCTTACACCCTGTATACTCATACAGGGTGTAATAAGTAAAGTTACTTACTTTTCAATGGAATGCGCTATTTCAGCCAGCTTGTCCTCGACTTGTCGCTCCAGCGTCTGTTGTGCGCAAGAACGCGCGCACAGACACGATACAAGCGCGCGGTAGCATTGCATCAAGTTCGGCCATCTTACACCCTGTATACTTATACAGGGTGTCATAAGTAAAGTTACTTACTTTTCAATGGAATGCGCTATTTCAGCCAGCTTGTCCTCGACTTGTCGCTCCAGCGTCTGTTGTGCGCAAGAACGCGCGCACAGACACGATACAAGCGCGCGGTAGCATTGCATCAAGTTCGGCCATCTTACACCCTGTATACTTATACAGAGTGTCATAAGTAAAGTTACTTACTTTTCAATGGAATGCGCTATTTCAGCCAGCTTGTCCTCGACTTGTCGCTCCAGCGTCTGTTGTGCGCAAGAACGCGCGCACAGACACGATACAAGCGCGCGGTAGCATTGCATCAAGTTCGGCCATCTTATACCCTGTATACTTATACAGAGTGTCATAAGTAAAGTTACTTACTTTTCAATGGAATGCGCTATTTCAGCCAGCTTGTCCTCGACTTGTCGCTCCAGCGTCTGTTGTGCGCAAGAACGCGCGCACAGACACGACACAAGCGCGCGGTAGCATTGCATCAAGTTCGGCCATCTTACACCCTGTATACTTATACAGGGTGTCATAAGTAAAGTTACTTACTTTTCAATGGAATGCGCTATTTCAGCCAGCTTGTCCTCGACTTGTCGCTCCAGCGTCTGTTGTGCGCAAGAACGCGCGCACAGACACGACACAAGCGCGCGGTAGCATTGCATCAAGTTCGGCCATCTTACACCCTGTATACTTATACAGGGTGTCATAAGTAAAGTTACTTACTTTTCAATGGAATGCGCTATTTCAGCCAGCTTGTCCTCGACTTGTCGCTCCAGCGTCTGTTGTGCGCAAGAACGCGCGCACAGACACGATACAAGCGCGCGGTAGCATTGCATCAAGTTCGGCCATCTTACACCCTGTATACTTATACAGAGTGTCATAAGTAAAGTTACTTACTTTTCAATGGAATGCGCTATTTCAGCCAGCTTGTCCTCGACTTGTCGCTCCAGCGTCTGTTGTGCGCAAGAACGCGCGCACAGACACGATACAAGCGCGCGGTAGCATTGCATCAAGTTCGGCCATCTTATACCCTGTATACTTATACAGAGTGTCATAAGTAAAGTTACTTACTTTTCAATGGAATGCGCTATTTCAGCCAGCTTGTCCTCGACTTGTCGCTCCAGCGTCTGTTGTGCGCAAGAACGCGCGCACAGACACGACACAAGCGCGCGGTAGCATTGCATCAAGTTCGGCCACCTGGAAACCAATATCATAGCATGTTAGGGTTAAATCAATGATTGCTTATATTTATAATAACTAACACTAGCGACCCGCCCCGGCTTCGCACGGAAATAATCAGTGTTTCTCCACAATATTAAGCAAGTATTATATATATAAACTTACCTATTGAAACACTATGCATTAAAAGAAACCGCATCAAAATCCGTTGCGTGGTTTTAAAGATTAATGCATACATAGGGATATAGGGACAGAGAAAGCGACTTTGTTTTATACTATGTAGTGATAAAGAAATCTAAGACGTATGAGTATAGTCTGTATACTTTTGTGTCCTAAATTTCATATTTACGTAATAGATATAAATGTTTAAGCTACATGGAAGAATGAGATCACACAGGTGTCTTATATATTGATAAGGTAGTCTAAAACACATTACGGAATTGTACAATTTTCTATTCAATTATTCTTATTAAGAATGTACAATTTCTTTGTCCTGTCCATGGCTGTTGTGAGAGCTATGGAGCACAGTATTTTTTATTTTGCAGATGATATAACGGTCTTAGTCCCTTGCTTAAATTCAAATGAGTTAAATAATCAATTAGATTTAACACTTAATACAATAGAAAACTGGCTAGAATGTCATAACCTGCTTCTAAATCTAAATAAAACTAAATTGATACAATTTAAGCCCAGACAAAAAACTCCCTTGCCAATAACATACCTTTATAATAACACACCAATAGAAACCGTAGACTCAGCAACCTTGTTAGGAATTACTTTAGATTCAAATATGGATTGGAAAAAACACATAGACAAACTTTCAAATAAGCTTTCTTGTTTTACATACGCTCTTAGGCATTTAAAACGTGCGACTGATTTTAAAACAGCTCTTACAGCATATTATGCGTACGCCCATTCCAGATTATCTTACGGCATAATTTTGTGGGGTAACTGTACTGATGCAGAGGATATCTTCATACTACAGAAGAAATGTATCAGGATACTTACTAATATTGATCAAATGCAATCTTGTAAACCTTTTTTCATTGAACACAGAATATTAACACTTACATCTATATACATCCTTGAATCATGTAAATTCATTAGAAATCACCCAAAGTTTTACACCCCGATGACAGGAATTAAACGAAACAATCGAAACCTTAATAAACTAGAAGTTCCTTTTTCCAAATTAAAGCTAGTCACTTCCGGATCACATACTATGCTAATAAGAATTTATAATCATATACCAAATGACATAAAAAATATACAAAAAACATTGCTATTCACTAAATATCTGAAGTCATATCTAATTAAGAAATGCTACTATAATATTACAGAATTTTTTAATGATACTGACTAATTTAATAAAAGAAAAATAAAGACTGCTACTCTCATGCTGCTCTTAAATAGTTTAAATATAGGTAACTGATTAAGTTAGTGTATTATTATTATTAGAATAAGTGAATTTTATATCTTTTTAAGTTTTGAATTGTAATCTTATTTAACTAGGTAACTCTCTCACTAAATTGCTGTGCCCTTGCAGGGCGTCACATGAAACTGAAACTGTTTTTATGTATCTTTAAGATATATTTTTAAGATCCTATGTGTTGTGACTTGCAATAAACGATTGAAATTGAAATTGAAATTGTATGTTGGGCCTGAAACGTATCGACAAGGTCCGGAACACTGTACTGCGCTCTAAAACCCAAATTGCTGATGCGACACACTCCAACGCTAAGCTGAAGTGGGATTGGGCCGGCCATGTCTGCCGCATGCCGGATGAATTGTGGGCAAAGACCACTACACAGCCAGCCAGACTGACAGAAGGCGAAGGCCCATTAGGGATAAAGGTGTGATTATATGTATTTGAACGTACTACTAATAAATAAATATTTTTAATTTTTGAGGTTATGCTTGTACAATTTCTATACCCGAAGGTTGGCAGAAATTGCTGCTTTAGCAATAAGGCCGCCTATATTGTACTGTCACGTTTGTTCCTTTTAATTTCTGTTGTATGTGTTTCTTTGTGCAATAAAGAATTTTGTATTGTATTGTTTTGATTTAGGAAGTTCTCTTAGCACTACGAATCCCAATAAACAATATCCTTTCGACAAGCTCCGATTCGATAGAAACGCGATTTAACTAAAATTACATACATACATACATAAAATCACGCCTTTATCCCTTACGGGGTAGGCAGAGCGTCAAACTCCTCGTAAAAGGCGCTTTCGCCACGTCTGACAAAAATTGAGGGCAATTTTAGATTGTAATGTGTATTGAATTTATGGTTTAACTAAAATTAAACCATAAATACGTAAAATCACGCCCTTGCAGGGTAGGCAGAGTGGAAAACGCCTCGTAAAAGGCGCTTTCGCCACGTCTGACAAAAATTGAGGATTATTTAAGATCGTAATGTGTATTGCTGTAGTGACAGGTTGTCAGCCCATCGCCAAAATTACAATTCCCTGTAACCCTCGAAACCCTTTTGCTGACTTCTACAGTTTTCTATCTCTCTCAGTCCAGAATTGAAGAAAACCATATCTGTATTTTTTAGCGGGTCATGTAAAGCTCGCTCCGCTTACGTAACGCAGTGTTCATACCTTTACGTATTTGCTTATTAATTTTCGTAAAAATGTCAAGTTCGTTTCGCTCGCGTTACTCATGCTTTTGCGTATATATTTCTCTATAAGTTTTCGTGAAAAGTCCAGCTCGCTTCGCTTGCATTGAATATTTATTTTTGTGAAGCATATTTTAAAATATATCTTGAATAACCCTCAAAACTTTGTCAGACGTGGCGGAACGACCTTTGTTTGGGTCGTTTGCGCTCTGCCTACCCCATTGGGGATAAAGGCGTAATTGTATGTATTTTAACAACTAAATAATCACCCCGCCAGTACAATCTTACAGTTAAATTAATAACATTGTAAATCCCAAAAGCCAGTATCAAATAGCTGAGCTTTTGTTTGTGTTACTCATTTGAACGCTAAGCTAGTTTTATCATGTTTGTACTTTATATAAAAGTGAATCAAATAAATAACTTAAAAACATATATATATATATATACATAATCACGCCTTTATCCCTAATGGTAGGCAGAGCGTAAACGACCTAAACAAAGGTCACTCCGCCACGTCCGACAAAGTTTTGAGGGTTATTTAAGATAAATTTGTAGGTATATTGCTATACTGACAGGTTGTCAGCCTAACGCCTAAATTGCAATAAAGAAAAACCCTCGGATCCCTTAGCTGATTTTTACAGCATGCTCGGGAAGAAATGCAGCTGGCACATTCTATGTTTTTCTCTCGCTCCCAGTCCAGCATAGAAGTAACCTAAAAACAAAAAAAAAAAAATACCACCCCACTTTCAATTCCAAAAAAATACTCTGGTTTCACAAACCTGTCTTCCAATAGTTCTTCCCTGGACATCACCAAGCTGTTTAGCACAGCGATATTTCCCTCCAACACCTTGAAGAAGCTGTGGAAACTGATGACGCTGTAGGCCATGGCGCTGACGCTGGTGATGGTGAAGGACGCGTGGATCTGGTGTTGGAGGGTGAACAGCGAGTCCAGCAGTTTGTAGTCCAAGTTGATCTGGAATTTAGATAACAGCTTTTTAGTTGAATGCCCACCATAATTATGAAACATAGGCGGCTTGAAAACTCTGACCTAATGTAGATTTGGTCTGGTTACCCTTCTGGGTTGCGGTGGTCAGATGGCAGTCGCTCTGTGTAAAAACCAGTACCCTCGTTTAATCCCCTGGATTGGGTAGCCGACCCTGTGAGATGCGGGATAAGGCTAGGGAGATGATGAACCAAAAAGATAAAATATGGGTGAGAGCTGAAAATCAGTGTTGCTCTCTATGGGCAATAATACACTGAGCTCTGACCCTTTGCATCGCTTCATCAATCCAAGGGGGATTGGGTAGCCGACCCCGTGAGATGCGGGATAAGGATAGGGAGATGATTAATTATGAAGCGCAACACCAGGGCAGAAGCTTTAGAGCCGATATGACGTTCCTACAGTACAAAACAAAACATGCGAGCGAAGCGAGCGCGCGTTTTCTTAAAATTAGAGCCGGATCAACGAAGCGAGCCCGACATTTCAAGAAAGCTAAATGAATACGTTACGCGAGCGAAGCGAACGAGACAGTACACGAAACGGAAATTAATGCAGACGCGAGCGAAGCGAGCCCAACATTTCAAGAAACTTAAATGAATTCGTTAGCAACCATGAATACGTTACGTAAACGCAGCGAACGCGATATTTCACCAGAGGCAAATCCATAAGATACGCGAGCGTAGTGAGCCCGACATTTCAAGACAGTTGAATAAATACTTTACGATGCGAAGCGAACGCGACACTTTACTTGAGCCACTTATAAGTAAATACGTTACGTGAGCAAAGCGAACGCGACAATTCACGAGAATACATACATATAATCACGCCTTTATCCCTGATGGGGTAGGCAGATCGCAAACGACCTAAACAAAGGTTGCTCCGCCACGTCCGACAAAGTTTCGAGGGTCATTTAAGACGGATTTGTACGTTTACTGCTGTATGACAGGTTGTCAGCCCATCGCCTAAATATACCTTCAATCGCCATCAAATATACCTTCTTTGCCGCCAGAACTGCTTCAGCTATAACATCCAAATCAATCTTCAAAACTTCACAGATGTCATCATCAACTTGTATCAATTTCATCTGACCACAATCCAACTTCTTTTTCTTAGGATCTACATCCTCATAGTGCGTTTGTATCCAAAACCTTAAGTCTTTACACATCTTGGACAGCAGTTTGGACATGGCCACGCATTTCGGTCCAACCAGATTGGCTTTTAGTGTTTGGCTCCAAAGGTATTTGGATACCTTGTGTGATGCTAAAACTGTTTGGTCTTTTTGGAGATCCGATGGTTTCTGAAAAAATAGCATTGATTTTGTACATACATATAATTGATATAATCACGCCTTTATCCCTAATGGGATAGGCAGAGCTTAGACGACCTAAAGAAGGGTCGTTCCGCCACGTCTGACAAAGTTTTGAGAGCTAATTAAGATAGATTGATTTTGTGCAACTGTTTTTGAGAATATTTATACCAGGTGTAAGGGACAGCGTCCCGAAAACTTATAGCTTTGCTCAGTCAAAGACACTGAACGTTTTCCACCAGGAAATTTATTCAGGACGTGAATAAAAATTGGGATTTTTACAAATACAAGGGATTCATACAAATTGTCTAATGGAGGTGGACATTTTGTATGGAAAAGCCAATTTTTATTTTCACTACCTGAAAGAATTTCTCAGTGGAAGATAGTTAGTGTCGTTGACTGAGCAACCCCTATCAGTTTGCGGGACGCTGTCCCTTGCGCCGGGTATATAGAGTCACGCCTTTATCCCTTACAGGATAGTCGGAGCGTAATACGCCTAGTAAAATGCGTTTTCGTCACGTCTGACAAATGTTGAACGCAATTTTTTGATTTAAATGTGTATCGCTATAGTGACAGGTTGTCAGCCTATCGAATAAATTACAATTCACAGTAACCCTCGAATCCTTTTGCAGGCTCTTATCTTAAAGCATGTCCGGGAGAAGAAGCAGCTGGCACATTCTATCTTTTCCTTTCGCTCCCAGTCCAAAATGAAGATAACAAGAGTACTATAGCATTTAATTTTATGTCTTTTTATTCAAAAACACATTTCAAAAATAAATGTTACGTGTTGGTTAGTTAAAATACTGTAACTACTATTTCATTAGCTAAAACTGATTTGGAAATACTACAGTAAATATCTCTTACCATATCACTCGCTATGACTCCCAGACTGGTCAATTCTCCAACAAAGTTCGTCGCAAACACTTCTACTGACATTAACTCACATAGGAACTTCAAAGTCACCGCAAAATCGTCTAAAACTACCCTCTTCTCTTCCCCGAAAACAATTTTCAATCTCTCTACGATACTTTTCCAAATTTCTGTTAAAATTTTGTCTTTGTTTTCGAAAATGGGATGGGTTTCTAGTTTTTTTATGTGGCGAAGAGTGACATTCAGGAGTTGTATGGAAGAGTCAACGTGTTGTGATTTTGTTGCTGGGTTTTGTATTGAAGTCAGCTGAAAGAGATAGAAAAGTCAATTATAGTAAAATAATACTACACTGCATACAATACATACTTAAATCATATCTTTATACTTAACGGGGTAGGCCGTCAACGACCTAAACAGAGGTCGTTTCGCCACGTCTGACAATGTTTTGAGGGTTATTTAAGATAGATTTGTAGGTATATTGCTGTAGTGACAAGTTGTCAACCCATCGCCTAAAATTCCAATATAATAAAACCCTCAGATCCCTTAGCTGGTTTTTACAGCATGTCCGGAAGGAAAAGCAGCTGGCACATTCCATGTTTTTCTCTATAAAATAATACTACATACATACATAAGTCATGCCTTTATCCTTAACGGGGTGGGCAGAGCGTCAACGACCTAAACAGAGGTAGTTTCGCCACTTCTGACAAATTGTTCGCTAAAGCGACATAAGTCAGCCTATCGCCTGTACAGGGAAAACCCTGAGATCCCTTATCAGGTGCTACAGCATGTCTGGGAGGAGAAGGAGCTGGACTATTCTATGTTTTTCTATCGCTCCTAGTCCAGCATGGAAGCATCAACTGCATCTTTATTTTATAAGAATTACAATCATACTCACAGCTTTTAGAATGAAGAACTCCAAACCAGACCAAAGACAGTTCAAATTCTTAATTTCCTCAGCGTCGTTGGTCTCACAATATTTGGAAAGAGTGAGGGAGAAAGCTGCCATCGCATTCAGTGTTGCCATAGTATTCTCATCAACTTGGTTTATCTCGATGTTGCCATTTGTTTCAGGTAAACTGCTTTTGGTAAAATTTATGGTTTTGAAACATTTTAGCAAAGATTTGTGCAGTTTTTCTTGTAAATTGGCTAAAATAGACCTAAAATTACTGGTTGTTATAGCTCGTTTCTCTTTAGCTATTATTGGTAAAATAGTGCATGTAATTTGAAAGACTGGATCAGTGAAATATTCAATATTGGAAATGTGTTCCTTTTTGCTCTTTTGTTGTGATAGTAATAAGTCTACAATACGTTTGACGACATCGCTGTCAGTTTTAACTTTCTTTACTGCAGACTCGAGAATACTTTTGACGATAAACATGTTGTTTGAGGTTTTAATTTTCAATGTCAGTAGATCGAATACAGCTTTGTCTTCAAAAGAAAATATCACGTCCACTGTAAATATTTTATATACATCCGGATATTTGGGACTCAGCTCGAAAATATTCAACAAAATGTGGTCAACACTTTTCCTTATTTTCTTCTGGCAACATTTCTTCGCGCACAGCAATAAGAAGATTGCTACCAATTGGTAGGATTCCTCTAAATATGGCAACGGGAGTTGTTTTAACAGAGCAATGCAATTTGCGAGAACAGTTTCTTGGTCTTCTTTGAAAGATATTTGGTTGAAACAGGCTTTTATGTCAATATCTTTTACGGAAGTACTGAAATCAAAATCACTTTTGTTCAGTGCTTTTGATAGATCTTCAAGACTATCGAAGCATTTTGCCATATTCTTAGCAGTTTCCAATACTAATATATTTAGTAAATTTCTGTTGTTAACAACTGCTTCCGACTGCAATATATCTGTTTCTGGATTATTAGTAAACGTTTTAAACAGATTTTTAGCTAGTTGTTTTAATTGCGCTTTTTCTAAATTGGTAAAAAGCACATTCGAATATCCATTTTCTAAAATTCCTGGGGTCGAGTTTAGTTGTTTAATAAGATGTGCCTTTGCTAAAGATATGGTGTCATTATGGTCTTCATTTTTAACTGGTTTTAGGAATTCGAAAGCTAAAGTTTTAGCTTGCAGCAGATTGTCCTGTAAAATAGACAATACAGAATATAGCCAAATACAGCGTTAGACTTTTGATTAAAAAAAAAATACATAACAGCATAGTCATAGAGCACCTTACTATACCAGGTGTAAGGGACAGCGTCCCGCAAACTGATCGGTGTTGCTCAGTCAACGACACTGAACATCTATAAGCAGGATAAAAAATAAGTGGCATTTCCATACAAATTGTCTGATCGTGGTGAAATTTTGTATGGAAAAGCAAATTTTACTTTTGTTGTCAGAGCAACCCCTATCAGTCTGCGGGACACTGTCCCTTACACCCAGTGTTACTAATATTATAGTTTTATACTGAATCACCTGATTGTCTGCAAGAAAAATGATTCCGTGCTTCGAAGGGCTCGTTAAGCCGTCGGTCCCAGTTGCTGTCTTTAATAGTGACTGTTACACATACCATTTGAAAGATTCAAAGGCCTATTAGCTACTAGGCTGTTCAAAAATTCTGACACCAGAGGTGACAAAAAGAAGGGAATTAATGATTGAACTGGGAAAATTTTGTTAATAATAAAAGCCTTGAATTCCTTCTGTAAAGAGGACTAATTATATAATGTCGCTAGCGTCCACTTATGACGAGAACACTATTTCGTCGCTCGGGACATGGCTGCTGTAGCTAAGCGGTTTACAGCGTTGGGCCGGTTTTTCAAAGACGCGGGTTCAAATCCCGGCAGCGATCGAAATTTTGATTTATTTCTAATATTTTCGGTGAGTGCCAGATGGTGTAGAGGATACCACTGCCTCCTGAGGTTGTGGTTCGAGTTCAACCACATACCAATGTGTTTTTCGTGTATCGAATTTCATATGTACGTTTATTCGGTGCTTTGTCCGTGCTTCGGAAGGCACGTTAAGCCGCGTTGGTCCCAGTTAATAATAATAATAATTTATTTATTGACAAACAACAAAGGTCCAGTTTTGGTTAGTAACAATATGCTTATCCTATGTTAATAAAATATCGTATACCGTAGATATTAGTCGTTGAGCCATATCAGAGGCCAGTGCTAAGCATTGGCGGCTTGAAAACTCTGACCTAATCTAGGATTGGGTCTGGTTTCCCTTCTGGGTTGCGGAGGGCAGATGGCAGTCACTCTGTGTAAAAACCAGTACCCTCGTTCACTCCTCTAGATTACGAAGCCCACCCCGTGAGATACGGGATAAGGCTAGGGAGATGATGATTTCTAATATTTTCGGTGATAAAAGCCACTTACCAACAAGAGAACACCTTCATCATCTGTAACTTTAGCAGCAAACTTCATCCATTGCTTCCCGTTCAAATAAGGCAACAGGGAACTCAAGTCGAAAACCTCCGATGTATTTAGCTCTGATAGCTGTAGTCTTGTGTGGCTGTATTTTAGGTTCAGCAGCTTTAGGTTGGCAACACTGACGCTGAGGTGAAGGAAGGCCAGTGCCAGTTGGGGGTTCTGAAAAGTTAAAAGTGAAGATATAATCACACCTTTATCCCTAATGGGGTAGGCAGAGCGTAAAGGACCTAAACAAAGGTCGTTTTGCCACGTCTAATAAAGTTTTGCGGGTTATTTAAGATAGATTTTATATATTGCTGTAGTGACAGGTTGTCAGCCCATCGCCTAAATTGCAATATACTGAAACCCTCGGATCCCTTAGCTGGTTTTTACAGCATGCCCGGGAGGAAATGCAGCTGGCGCATTATATGTTTTTCTTTCGCTCCCAGTCCGGCATGGAATTAAATAAATATTTAAAGAATGACGTTTTTAATTGGCGTTTTTGTTCTGGAATCTAGTCTAGGCTAACTGAGACAAATAAAGGGCCTACCTCAACCATTTATAGAACGCGACATAGTTAACTCTCTCCTTAGGAGATAGTATAAGTAGTAGATATAATAATTACATACATACATACATATAATCACGCCTTTATCCTTAATGGGGTAGGCAGAGCGTAAACGACCAAAACAAAGGTCATTCCGCCACGTCTGACGAAGTTTTGAGGGTTATTTTAGATAGATATAATAATTTTTCTTTAGTTTTGAAATCTAATGTGGGTGGATAAAATTGATGAATTATCAATTTAGGTACATGAATACTTACATAATTTAGTTTCAGCACACATTCCCCAAATTTTTCTAAACACTCTTTTTCAAATTTCTCAAAGTGGTTCCAGAAGTCTTCTGATATTTGTTTCGGTACTGTATGGTCGGCCATCTTGCTGTGACGTAGGACACTCGACAAAATGGCGGATAGGATTTCAGCCAGCGTTATTATTGAAGGGCCTGGAATGGTAACATATTTTTGTTAGTTTAATTAAATAATGTAACATGCAACAATGCAATAGCAGTTAACCCTAAATGTCTTAATGGGAAGGCAGAGCGTCAACGAACTAATAGATAACTTTTACACTATGTCTGACGAGTTTTGAGGGTTATATTATTAGAATGAACAAACTATATGCTATAGTGATAGGTTGTCAGCCCATCGCCTAAATGACAATATGTAATTACGAAATGTATACTGAAACTCTTTGTCTCCCTCTTACTATAACTTCAAAAGTATTCCTGGGAAGCAAAGCTGCTAGAACATTCTATATTTTCTTTCTTTCCCAGTAGCATGGAAAAAACAAATACAACTGATACAATGCCTGGTTAGTCCCATACATTCTAAATTTAGTATCTATAGAAGCTAATAGATGTCGCTACCAGTCTCACTTTAAAGGTATTTTTATATATTTAAATAATGTAAAATAATAAGCTTACAAAGTTTGTTCCAAAAGTATTGTATTTAACGATTCGTAGATATTTCTGATAAAATAATATAATAAAAATGAAATATTAGCATTTTTATGGCATGGCAAATGTCAGGCATTTCCTACAATTAAAATTAATTTCCCATTAGGTTAGCTGGAAGAGATCTCTTATAGAGATAAGCTCGCCTGTTGTTTAATTTTTTAAGTTGAACTGTATTTTTAATTTTTAAAACAATAAAGAATATAATACAATATGATAAGTTAGTATATTGGATTACTCTATACTGATACTTACTGACAAATCCTTCTTCTAACATCATCAAGCAATGCTCCTCAAAATCTTTCTGTAAACTGACCATCAACTCTTTATTCTGCCTAAACATTAGGTCTGAAGTTAATTTACCAAACATCTCCACACTTTCAGGTGGAAATATATCACTTCCTGTGATTACTTTACTTTTTAAGTGGTCACAATCTGTTCCATTTTCTTCACATTCTTTTATCCTCTGTTTCAGTTCGAACTGTTCAGTGTTGCTAGCTTCTAAGCAAAGTTTTATCTGTGGTAGGATTTGGTTGATAAATATTGTACCTCTGCTCAACTTGAAAAGAATTTCTAAAAGATAGTTCAACATTTCAATGTAAGACTTATTTGTTGAATGATTTTTATTTGAAGACATGATTGGTGGTAGGATTTGATCCATTTTCTGCTCTATTAATACTGGGTCTAGTTTCAGAGCAATATTTATAATGTGGAGAGTAGTTTTGTCAACTTTTCCTTCTAGTTTCAACTGTCCCATCATTACAGTTTGCAAGAATGACATAAAGTTCTTTTTAATTTCCACTTTCGAGATCTTCTCTCCAAAAGTATCGGTCAATCTCACACTTATATCTACTTCATATTTAAGTAGCACTTCTAGCATTTTCAAAAATAAGGTTCTTTTGATTTTATCATCATTTTGTTCAAATATTATTGGCGGCATTTTCATGGCGGGATTGAGGTAGCTCTGGTCCATATTCAATGAATTTACAACCATTATATAAAAAGCGAAAATCAACTGACTTTCGTTTTTGAAGCAACTAACAAAAGTTTCAACAAAATTGGATAGAAATTCTTGATTTTTCTCTGTTCTACCTTTGGGGAAAGTGAAAAATGAGCTCATAATTTTGAGTACTGATTGTATATTTTCCCCTTTCTCTGCCATCAACTCATCAATATTGTCTTTCCTTATTAAAGTTTGCAGAAAACTTACGAAGAAGGATTTCTTGTTCATTGGAAATAGAACATTTTGGCAAACTTGTACCACTGTCTCATGGCAATCTGTATCCAGAAAACTGAATATAGTTTCTATGTTTTCACCGTCAAGTAGTTTAACAATAAATTCCAATTTCTTTTTACATTCTTTGTAATACTTTATGATGTTACGCAAAACTCTTTGACTCAATATAACATTTACTTGGTCCTTTTCTCTTAAATATTGTAAAAGAGTGACAATGATTTTGAGATAATTATCAATTTGCTGAGTAATCTGTTGTGAGATTTTGTCATTTTCCAGGAACGTGAGGATGTGGTCAATGTTTTCTTCTACAACCAGATTCTTCTGAAGGTACATTGAAATCACCTGAAATATCAATGGTATTGTTTTTAGGTTGTGTCTTGATTATTGTTAAAATTATGGTATTAAAAAAATCATAATGAATTGTAAAGTTGAACAAATACAACCTGTTTATAACTAGAGTAGGGATTGTGTATTTTTAGTTACACAATTAGAATAGCTATACTTCTTAAATGCTTGGAATATTTTTTCCAAGCAAATTGGTAGATAAGTTAATAGAAAATAATGGGAACAAATATTGTGAATACCAGCATTTATGATTTAACTCCCAAAACAATTTGTCTATTTGTTGACAAAGTACATAAGTAAAAAGATATATTATACCAGTAAACAAATGTATACAATATTTGATGTGTAGTATTTCCAAATCAGTTTAGCATAAATCTAAACAAAGTTTCATGTCTTTTAATTGAAGATCTTGTTTCTTAAATAAGTTTTATCTAATAGATCAACTCCCTAGCCTGATCTCGAATCTCACGGGGTTGGCTTCCTAGTCTAGGGGATTGAACGAGGGTACTGGTTTTTACACAGAGCGACTGCCATCTGACCTCCGCAACCCAGAAGGGAAACCAGACACAATCCTTGTATGTTGTCATATCTATTAGTTTTATCTAATAGATATGACAACATAATTAATTAGTAGTTTTAGTCATTTAACTAATTTGCCAACATATATAATTTATTTTTGAATAAAAAGACATGATTTATTCTAAAACTGAGTTGGAAATACATAAGTATAAAATTGTTTAGGCACATTTTTATACTCAAAGTTTACAAAACTTACCTGTATCAATCTACTCTTCAGCTGACTAGTCAAGTCCTCAGCCGCTATCCACCCCAAGACATCCTTCAGCTCTTTACTGTCAAGGTTGTTCTTCTGTGCTAAGCTTTCCAGCCATGATGCCACCATGGTCTCCTTAGGTGCAGTCGGGAAGTGATGTGAGGCAACCACATTCTTGGCCAAGCACAGGCGCTTGGGTAGAGGCGTGCTGTCATCTTCTAAGCGGCGTTTTAGCTCTGTAATTGTTGGGGAAGGGACATTTTAGCTTTATAAATTACAATGGTCCAAGTTAAAAAACAAAAAAAAAACAGCCTTTGGTGTATTTTGAGGGCGTATTTCAGTTCCTACAATATATTATCTATCATGAAGGTTTTTTTTTGTGAAATAACACGTTATAAGTAGTGTGAGTTGAACACATTTTCTGGTAATATTTACTATATTGCCAGAAAATGTGTTCAACTCAAACGAGGAGGTTATGTTTAGAAATATGTCAATTTTCACTTGATTTGGAACATAACTTACCATTCAGTGGGTTGAAAGACATTGTAACTGAACAAATCACACCAGTTTATCACAAATTGTAAATTAAATCAGTATAAATAATTAAAATACGAACACGACACGCATGGTGCTTGTTGTTGTTATGTGCGTTTAGTTTCGGTTCTCATTTTATAGAGTGTATAACATAAATGTTTACTGAAATTTTATAATATATTTTATACTCAGAATTAAATATATTTATACTTTTTCAGTACATTTATTCCATTTTTATATTATTTATACTTTTAGATTTAATACAAAATTTATAAAAAATGTACATATATTTAGCGATAAAGCAGTAACCGAACGCTATTTGACAGATATAGAAGACAGTGTTGCCATAATAAGGCATACTAATTACCACTTCATTTCAAATATAACAATATAACTGAATTTCTTCATTGGAAATAAAACTGACACGTGACATAAATAATACTAGCGACATCTTTACTTTTTTTTTCTAAATGGTTAATTAAATTGTATCCCATTGAGTTAACCATGACTGATAATAATTCTACTTCCATGCTGGACTGCGAGTGATAGAAAATCATTAACATAGAATGTGCCAGCTGCATTTCCTTCCGGGCATGCTGTAAAAACCAGCTAAGGGATTCGAGGGATAAATCCACTAAAGTGTATTGCAATTTAGGCGATGGGCTGACAACCTGACTTCAAAACTTGTCAGACGTGGCGGAACGAACTTTTCTTTGGTCATTTACGATCTGCCTAACCCGTTCGGGATAAAGGCATGATTATATGTATGTGAGTTAATAATTCTATACATTCAATTAAATCAATATTACTAGCTCAGATTAATAACTAGTCTTTCCACCTGCGGTTTCACTCACTGCTAAATGAGATTTACAGTGAAAAGGAAGTATTTTCTCGGGGTAAAGAGATGTAATTAAGTCCTGTTCCATGAGCTATGAAGAGTGTTAGTGGCAGCTTATCGCAAACTGATAGGGTTGATCAGTCAACGAAACTGAACAACTTCTCAAGAATAGAAAAAAAATACTTTAGATAAAATATCCCATTTATTAGTTTCATCAAGGGCTGACTGTGACTGCATGTATAAAATATATTCTATGGATAATGCAAGTATCCGCTCCACCCACTCACCTAAGTTTCCTAAACTTATTTAACTTCAGCGTCAGATTTCATTATCCCCCCAACAATAAAAAGAGACGCAGGGCTGGGATCAAGCTCTATTGTTTCATTGTTTAACAATTTTTGTTTAACTTTATTGAACTTTAGTTAACGTTATCAACGATAACGATAACGTGTTAACGATATATATTTGATAGATAGATAGATAGGTATTTATTAATTTAATTTAGAGAGAGAACTTATAGCTACGAGAAAAATCTTATTCATTGATGCCCACTCTGCAATGGACCCACGCGTGATTGTATGTGTGTAAAATATTCTACTAGTTAGTAATGTACTACTTGAAAAAAAAAGAACTATTTAAAAAAATATGGTGAAAATAATTGTGCGAGTATTTCTTTAATAAGAAACGATTCAACAGGTATAGCAAAAGCAGCGCTCGCCTCGCAACAAGAACTTAATTTCACTAATTCATTTCCTAAAAATAGTAATTGAATGGCTATAACGGGTTCATTCATAAAAAATTGATACCATTTTGAGAAGGTTATAAAACGAAATGAATCCCTTCACGGTCACGATCCGACGCGGTGAAATAGGCCAAGGCGAAAATTTGCGCATGCCCCAAAGAATTGATTTTCCCCCACATGACGTCACAAAATGTCTGCCATACCGAGTAGCTCAGTATGAAAAGTTAAAAAATAAGACACTCTCTCAGTTGCACCCCCAAAGACCAGCAGATGTTAGAAAGTTTAAGTCAAATATCGCGGTGACTGGTTTCGGGAAAGCGCTTTCGGTTTCAAATGTATCAATGGTAGAAGAATAACATCGTGTTCAGTCAGTGTCGCGGTATCTAAGGAGATCACAAAATGGTTTACCGTATCTTAGTAAAAAATAATTTTCTGTCAATGATCGACGCGACAACGATGCTGCTCGCAAAGTTGATGTGTTTACGTGAGTTCAAATTCAATTTCCTTGATCTTAGATTTAAATTATCTTCGTTATTTTTTATTATGTTCGTGTTCAACAGTCTTCTTTTGTTGTGGCTGATATTAATAATATAATTTCTTAAATTTCAAAATTCTTTTATTTTGATTAAGCTTGTTCATTTACTGCTATTTATATGTAAAGAGTAAAATTCTACTGCAATTAATTCGCCGAGAAGTCCTCGAGATTTTAATTATGGGCACAATAGCCATTTCATTGAAAGCGTTTTCGTGTTTGGATTTGACGGGGAAAAATAGCGTGAAATTACATTGTTTTTTCACGAAAAGCTTTGGGGCACGAAGGGTGGTTGTGTATGCGTGAATTAAAACAACATTAGGGATTCCTGTTAATAAGATATGAGTTGCCTTTGTCACAAAGGTTAACGGTCGGTTTCAGCCGTAAATGTGTAATTGATTGTTAATTTATTAAATTCAACTGCCGTATCAAATTTATAATCGTGTCTCTTTGTTAATGTATATTTTTGTCACCACAATATTAAACGATACAATATCTTTTGTCTAAACTATTAATATTATAAAGCGAGAGACTTTAAATGTTGGTTACAATTCTCTGGTTTGTTATCTAATAATATTCTCAACACACTAATTTTATTTGGCCACAATTAGATTTGAAAAATGAAAAGAATTTTGCCGATTGACGAATGACTATGGCAAAGGTTGTATTAATTTAAGTTGTATCTACAGTAGAGAGTGTACACTAAACTACAAATATTTGAAATAAAAAAAATACATTTATTCATACATTAATATAGTATAAAATAGTATGTAATATAGAAAAAAAGGGAACTTGTCATTCAGAAAAAGGAAATTCCGGAAAAGGGACTATTAGGAAAATTTAGATTCATGAGAAATTAGCATTCAGGAAAAATATACTTGGAGAATAGCAACAACTAGTATAATACTTATATTAATTAAACAGGTTAATAAAGATAATTGCATGACAGCATAGTCGTAACGTATCGTAACCTAAAATAAATTAAAAACTTTCACCACCATGTCTTTAATTACGGAAAGTGTTATTTTATATTCTTCTTCTTCTTCTGTCGAGTGGGTATCGAGTATATCGACCCGATGAACCCTGGTGTCAGAGTTTTAAAACCACCTACTAGCACAACTATCATGCCTCTGACATGGTTTGAGTAACGACCACTATCAAAGACAGCGACCGGGACCGACGGCTTAACGTGCCCTCCGAAGCACGAAATCTTTTTCTTTTCGGACAATCAGGTGATTCAGTCTGCAATGTCCTAACCAAACTGGGGAAAAATTCACAAAATGATAAATTCTCAAATATCAACTTTGTGTTTCCCCCCTGGGAATCGAACCCAGGACCTCCAGATCGGGAGTCCATGGCACTAGCCACTAGACCACGGAGGCAGTTTTTATTAGTGGTATTAAATTAACCAAAGCTATCATTACCGGTTTAGCATTAAGTACTACTTGGTAAGCTCTACAGGTTAAAATTGAACGAGTATTTATTATTTCTACGTACAAGGTACCAGATTACTGCAATAAATGTTCATATTAATAATTTTTAAATCCTTTCCTTCAGTCATTTTATCTAATAGAACCTGGTAAATGGAGAACATATAAACTTGATTGCATCGTAAAGAAAAGTTAGTGTTCGTTTTTAATAAAAGAACGAGCGCATCGACATAGCAAGATATTACACTTTTTATTGGAACTTTTCTCGGCCATATGCCTGGTTCTACCAGAATTAGATTTTGGAAGCACGTACTCGGAGGGTTTGACGTAGGTTACCTACAGGCGGCATTTGGAAATAAGCTTCAAGGCATTTACATGACAGTCACTTAATAAGTTATTTATAAAACCGCTTTCATTGATGAGTAGGTCAGTCATCACGGTTGGCTCATCCAAATTAAAAAGTAGAATAGTTAAAACACGAGTAACGTTTTTCGATGCAACTAACGATTGACTACATAATATACTAAATGACCTGAACACAAAAATTAAAGTGAACTTTTCTGCTGATTACTTTCAGTATGTAATAAAATCGTACAAAGATTAAAAGCAACAGGAATGGCAGGACCCCAAACGTTCTGATTTTCAATTTTATTGAACGGTGGCTGTGTTCCAAAGGCTTTCAATACAAAGGCATCTACTAGTTGGAAACAAAGTCACGTTCCAATAAAGCCGGTAGAATCTAGATGTTTTCAGAAACTTTCTTTCCTGTAGTAGGTATAGGTACCAGGCTTTGTATAAACTTCGCCCTCGTTTCAGATATCTAACTTTCACAACATTATCTGCTGTTCTGTTCATAGCTATCTTGATAAAAACAGAGTTATTTTACCTGGTCAGTAGGTATTTACTAAAAACTAAACTACAAATTAAAAAATAAACTACCTACTGATTTAAATTTATAGCTAAATTATATTATCGCTATAACATATGCCTAGGGCTATAATTAAAATTTATTATTGTCAGATCATGGAAAAAAACCATTTATATATTTTATATCAAAATAAGTAGGGCTTTCATTTAGTATGAGGTTGATTTACACAAAAGGTTGCAAAGCTTTAAAAGAGTTTCAAATGTTCTAAAATATTAAATAAAACCCGAAAAATATTTTATTCTTCTCTGAAATAACACATGCCACCTATGAAAATAACAAAGGCATAGTTACGAGAACAACTTCCATTTTGACCTTTTCCGAAACGTTCGCATGAAAATCAGACTGTGAAAACATAAAAAAAGCTTTTGTAATCAAAAGGCGCCCCAGATGCTGGGCAATCAATAAAACTTACTAAACCGGCAGACAGACAATGGTTCTTCCCGATTGCTTGGGTAAAATGTTGCAATTTATGTAACTAAAATATATTAACGTAATTTATAGACATTCATATTTGACATATTTGACATTTAGTGACTAGAAAAGGGCAATGCTATTAATTCATTTCTGGGAAATAGCGGGCGAACACGACCGATTTTATGTGCTATAGTTAGATTAGACGGGTTAGTCACAGAAACTATTGGCAAATTCTAAAAATAGGTTTCATGCCTATTTTTAACTAAGGTTTACCGTAGGTTAACAGAATATCATGACATCAAAAAAAAAATATAAGGAGACTTAAACTTTTTATCAACTTCATAAATGTCGAAAACGTGAGTTTAAGCTTTCAAAATATTTTTATCTTTTTATCGCCTTCTAAAAGTGTTTTCTGAGAAGATTTCTCTAAACTTCTAAGACCCATAAAATATTCTGCGTGAATCGCCCGACGAACGAAAAACTTAAATCCAGCACGCATTTGCGTGGGTTAACCCTAATATATTTCATCGTTTGCTGATTCAAATCTCCTAGATTGTGTGCAATCCAGCTAAAGCTATTTGAATACTGTCGCAAAACTTTTCTTGTCCTTTTCTAACTTACGTCCTTCAACGTGACTTCGAAGTGACATAATGTAAGAATCTATGAACTTAATCCAGTCTGTCAAATTTTCCAGCAGCACAGATTATGTACTTAAATAAAATGAGCAATGATGTTTTTTTCTTGTAATATTAGCATAAGCTGAAGTTTCCTGTTTTTTAAGAGAACATCCGTTTGCTAGTAAGTCACATAGTCGGCTGACCCCAAGGAAATTTGTGAATGAATTATCGATTAGGAGGTTTGTACATTTTTCAGGCGACAGCCTTCGCGTGTAGGTTTCTTTGCATGCCATGACGTCATAGAACGAGGTGATTGGTCTCGCGTCGACTGAAATAGAACTGATTACGGGGGTCACGGAGGTGGAACCTAATTTGACTTATATTCTTAGCCACATCGTAATGTGAGGATATCCATATTATGATCTGCAGTATATCTGTTCTTGATATTTGATGTAAGTAGTCGACGTTTTGATTTTCCCAACTTTTGGGGAGATTTTCAATTGTGGTAATTGCTCTTTGAGTTGAGGGGAGCTATTTTTTAATTCCGTTTTTATAATTAAAATGTATGAAACACAATCTAATCATATTATACCGGAACTTCATAAATCTAAAAATAAACGAGTATCCTACTCCTTCCTAGTACCTACGTAAAAACACCCACGCCATTTTAAAATGCCGCGGCGCTCTTTGATAAACTTTGTAAAAAGGGGATTTTAAAGTTTAAAAGCCAATTTTAAATTTAAATTATTATAAAAGAGCAGACTGTCTGTATCTAAGCAAATTTAATATGCTCTAGTCTAGGTCTAGACAGACGGACTGCAATTCAACCGTGGTCTAGTGCAGTGGTCAGAGCCTTGGGCTTACGATCCAGAGATCTCGGGTTCATTCCCAGGGGGAGCACAAAGTTGATATTTGTTAAATTTATCACTTTGTGAGGTTTTCCCAAGTTTGGTTAGGACATTGCAGGCTGAAAAAAGGATTCCGTGCTTCCGAGGGCACGTTAAGCCGTCGGTCCCAGTCGCTGTCTTTGATAGTCGTCGTTACTCAAACCATATTACTGCCTCCGTGGTCTATTGGCTAGTGCCAATGACTCCCGATCCGGAGGTCCTGGGTTCGATTCCCAGAGGGGAAAAACAAAGTTGATATTTGAGAATTTATCACTTTGTGAATTTTTCCCCAGTTTGGTTAGGACATTGCAGGCTGAATCACCTGATTGTCCGAAAAGAAAAGTCTCTGTCTTTGATAGTGGTCGTTACACAAACCATGTCAGAGGCCTTATAGCTGTGCTACTGTAGTGGATAGGGCCACTGCCTCCTGAGCGGGGGGAGGTCGTGGTTGGAATCCCACCACGTACCAATGTGTTTTACGGTTTTCGAATTTTATATGCACGTTTATTCGGAGCTTTTTCCATGCTTCGGGAGGCACGTTAAGCCATTGGTCCAGGTTAATATTGTTTAATACTTAGGTCGTTTTCGCACTGCCTACCCCATTAGGGCTAAAGCGTGATTATATGTAATGTAATGTATAGTCGTTAAGCCATGTCAGTCTGTCAGAGGCCAGTGCTAAGCATTGGCGGTTCGAAAACTCTGACCTAATCTAGGATTGGCTCTGGTTTCCCTTCTAGGTTACGGAGGTCAGATGGCAGTCGCTCTGTGTAAAAACCAGTACCCTCGTTCAATCCCCTAGATTAGGTAACCGCCCCGTGCTATACGGAATAAGGCTAGGGAGATGATGAGTTTAATTAATTATTCAAAGTTAGGAGCTAGCTTAGCTAGATAAGTCTTTATCATGAAAAGCTAGTTAAACCAGGAGAGATTGGTTTACTTACGTCCTAACCAAACTGGGGATAATCAAAATCTCATAAAGAAACAAATAGATTTTTTTTAACTTTGTGTTTCTTCCATGCTGGCCTGGGAGCGAGAGAAAAACATAGAATGTGCCGGCTGCATTTCCTCCCGGGCATGCTGTAAAAACCAGCTAAGGGATCCGAGGGTTTCAGTATATTGTAATTTAGGCGATGGGCTGACAACCTGTCACTACAGCAATATACTTACAAATCTATCTTAAATAACCCTCAAAACTTTGTCAGACGTGGCGGAACGACCTTTGTTTGGGTCGTTTACGCTCTGCCTACCCCATTAGGGATAAAGGCGTGATTATATGTATGTATGAATTCTTCTGTGTAAAAAGGTCAGATAGGCCAGTCAGATGTAAAACCAGAGGATCACTTTTCCTCGTCACCAATTTACAAGCGTCGTTCATAAAACCCACAGAAAAAATAACAAGAGAAAACAAGAAAACACTTTCTACATAACATACATAAAATCACGACTTTATCCCTTACGGGGTAGGCAAAGCGTAAAACGCCTCCTAAAAGGCGCTTTCACCACGTCTGACAAAAATTGAGGGCAATTGTACATTGTAGTGTGTATTACTGTAGTGACAGGTTGTCAGCCCATCGCCTAAATTACAATACACTGTAACCCTCGAATCCCTTTGCTGACTTCTATAGCATGCCCGGGAGGAAAAGCAACTGGAACATTCTATGTTTTTCTTTCTCTCTCAGTCCAATATGGAAAGAAAACACTTTCTTAAGAACATTAACCTAAACATTTCTTGTACGGTAATAAAATAAAAACACGTATTACTCTCAAGGGAGTACTGAGATGCGAACTTCGGTACAATGGGCGACAAAAGTGTTACGACGTGTCGTTAATAATAACTGCGTAATGTAGAAACTCGCCGGATTTAGAATTATTTTTGTTTTTTAATCTGCCCCTGGACTGTACGTATTACAATATGCACAGAAGATTTATTTGAACGCCAGCCGATCCGCAATTCAAGTGGCAACGTTCTGGGCCGCCACTTTGTGATAGTTACGTGTTCCATCGACACGATAAGAAGAAGAAGAAGATTTATTTCTTTGTTTGCGCTGTTTTTGTTTAAAACGGTGATACTGATCCACAGTTGTCACTTTTCAATCAATGAAAGAATGGGCACTCTGTCCAGTTTTTGTACCTCAAGAATTTTAGCGTTAAAAAAAACTAGTTAATAATAATAAGTAAACTTTTAAAAATCTACTCCTAGGGTGCCTTTATTATATCTATCTAGATATGCATGCGTTAATAATATTGATTTGACCATCACAGTTACGCAGTAATAAAAGGACAAACTAACAAAACTGCTTCATTTTAAGTTTTCATTTCTAATAAAATACTTATTTATTAAAAAATCTACGCCTAACGACCAATAGGTGAAAATTTAAAATAAAATATACGATTTAAATCAATGCTGTAAATGGTAGTGGTGAAGAGTAATATGCACTATCCCGCTTTCTGCTTGTACAATTTCTATACCCAAAGGTTGCCTGGTAGAAATTGCTGCTTTAGCAATAAGGCCGCCTATATTGTACTGTCACGTTTGTTCCTTTTTATTTCTGTTGTATGTGTTTCTTTGTGCAATAAAGAATTTTGTATTGTATTGTATTGTAAGAGTACTGGTCATCTAAAAAACACAATTTCTCTATACGTCTCATACATACATACTTATAATCACGCCTTTATCAATAATGGAGAAGGCAGAGCGTGAACGACCCAAACAAAGGTCATTCCGCCACGTCTGACAAAGTTTTGAGGGTTATTTAATATTTTACATTTCTAGGTATATTGCTGTAGTGACAGGTTGTCAGGCCATCGCCTAAATTACAATATACTGAAACCCTCGGACCCCTTAGTTGGTTTTTACAGCATGCCCGTGAGGAAATGCAGCTTGAAATGCTGACCTGGGAGCGAGAGAAAAACATAGAATGTTCCAGCTGCCCTTCCTCCCGGGCATGCTGTTGCAGTCAGCAAAAGGGACTCGAGGGTTGCAGTGTATTGTAATTTAGGCGATGGGCTGACAACCTGTCACTATAGCAATACATAATACAATCTAAAACTGCCCTCAATTTTTGTTAGACGAGGTGAAAGCGCCTTTTACGAGGCGTCAAACGCTCTGCCTACCCCGTAAGGGATAAAGGCGTGATTTATGTATGTATGTATGTATGTACAACAATGACAAGAAATAAAAAATAAATATTCTACCAGGAATTGAAAGTAAATTCCACTTCGATTAGACAGAAGACTAGAAGCAAATTCATTTTCCTGCATTTCATTGTGAAATTTGTTCAGTTTCATTACTTGAGCATTCATTACACTATTAAGTTTGCATAACATCCTTTTATTCTAACCAGTCGGCAAATTCAACAAAATTTATACCTTATAAGTTGAAAGAAAGAAAATAAAAAAAAATCAGGCAGGATTTAATTGCAAACCTGCGTGAGTGCTAAATATCCTAAAAAAAAAGATTTAAACCATTCTTTCGCATTTTTGTAGATTAAAAATCTCCTTTCCAAGTTCTGTCACTGTCTGTACCCTGAAAAGTACTGTTACTTTGGGTACACAGTTTCACAGAGTTATCTCCTGAAATTAGCCAACGCGAAATATGGCATTTGTCTGGCGTAGGTACTTATCAAAGTAAGTAGCTCGTTTAGGCAAAAACAAAGAACAACATTTAGACAGAAGTCTGTTTTCTGTCAAGTTTGTTTGAATAGGTTTATACATACATACATACATATAAACACGCCTTTATCCCTAATGGGGTAGGCAGAGCGGAAACGACCTAAACAAAGGTCGTTCCGCCACGTCTGACAAAGTTTTGAGGATTGTTTAAGATGGATTCGTAGGTATATTGCTGTAGTGACAGGTTGTCAGCCTGTCGCCTAAGTTGCGATATACAGAAACCCTCGGGGATCCCTTAGCTGGTTTTTACAGCATGCCCGGGAGGAAATGCAGCTGGCACATTCTATGCTTTTCTCTTGCTCCCAGTCCAGCATGGAAGTAAGGTTTATCTAGTTTTAAAAACATCTTTTACCTAGTCTTGTTTTATGTTGTCTGCGACTTTTAGTCTGAACTATATATAACTAACTCCTCCGTGGGCTAGTGGCTAGTGCCATGGACTCCTGATCCGGAGGTCCTGGGTTCGATTCCCAGGGGGGAAACACAAAGTTGATATTTGAGAATTTATCACTTTTGGTTAGGACATTGCAGGCTGAATCACCTGATTGTCCGAAAAAGAAAAATGATTTCGTGCTTCGGAGGGTACGTTAAGCCGTCGGTCCTGGTCGCTGTCTTTGATAGTGGTCGTTACTCAAACCATGTCAGACGTCAGATAGTTGTGCATACATACATACATACATACATAAAATCACGCCTTTATCCCTTACGGGGTAGGCAGAGCGTCAAACTCCTCGTAAAAGGCGCTTTCGCCACGTCTGACAAAAATTGAGGGCAATTTTAGATTGTAATGTGTATTGCTATAGTGACAGGTTATCAGCCCATCGCCTAAATTACAATACACTGTAACCCTCGAGTCCCTTTTGCTGACTTCTACAGCATGCCCGGGAGGAAGGGCAGCTGGAATATTCTATGTTTTTCTATCTCTCCCAGTCCAGCATGGAAGGAGGTTGAAGGAAGGAGTTGTGCTACTAGGCAGTTTAAAAACTTTGACACCAGGGCTCATCGGGTCGATAGACTCGATACCCACTCGACAGAAGAAGAGGTCTGAACTATGTTTCTGGACATCATTATTTTGCGGTAAATACACGTAAAGGTAGCCTTGAACAGTATAAAGACGTTACACAGTATTTATCTTTGTATTAAATGAATCTTCCATACTGGACTGGGAGAAAAAGAAAAACATAGAATGTTCCAGTTGCCCTTCCTCCCGGGCATGCTGTAGAAATCAGCAAAAGGGATTCGAGGGTTACAGTGTATTGTAATTTAGGCGATGGGCTGACAACCTGTCACTACAGCAATACACATTACAATCTAAAATTGCCCTCAATTTATGTCAGACGTGGCGAAAGCGCCTTTTAGGAGGCGTTTTACGCTCTGCCTACCCCGTAAGGGATAAAGGCGTGATTTTATGTATGTATGTATGTATTAAATGAACACAGAATTAATATACTGGGTGTAAGGGACAGCGTCCCGCAAACTGATAGGGGTTGCTCAGTCAACGATACAACAACTTCCACCAAGAAATTATTTCGGGAAGTGAAAATAAAAATTGGCTTTTCCATACAAAACGTTCATCTCGATCAGACTTTGAGAGAATTTGTATGAAAAAGCCATTTTTTTCACTTCCTGAAAGTTTTTCCTGGTGAAAGTTGTTCAGTGTCGTTGACTGAGCAACCTCTATCGGTTTGTGGGATGCTGTCTCTTTATATATATATATATATAACGGCGTGATAATATATACATATATATATATATGTATATTATCACGCCGTTATCCCAAATGGGGTAGGCAGAGCGTAAACGACCTAAACAAAGGTCGTCCCGCCACGTCTGACAAAGTTTTGAGGGTTATTAGTAAAAAAATAGAATTGTAGGTATATTGCTGTAGAATCAGGTTGTCAGCCCATCGCCTCAATTACAATATACTAAAACCCTCGGATCCCTTAGCTGGTTTTTACAGCATGCCCGTCTCTTGCACCCCGTAGAAAATAAAATAAAAAATCAATCGCACATTTACATGTCCAGCTTTCTATCTCCTAACTGAATTACTATGTAAAACCATTTAACCCCTTTTGCCTCCGAAGCTTAAATTAGAAAATAGGTTAACAAAGACAAAATCCATATTCTAAATCTTATTTAGAATTTTCAGCCACTATGATTTTAGATTTCATTCAGGTCGGGGCGCTGAAGGCTGTGTAGAATTACAAATAGATAGGAAATAGACTTTATATTTCAAGCTTTTCAATCTATTTCTAAAAATGACGATTGTGAACGTTAGCAATTTTAGCTTTGAACTCTGTGGGTGTGGTCATATCTCAGTCGTCGACTCTACCTTGGTCACAGCATGGTCACAGCTGCTTCTGTTACCAGGCATTCTGTAGAAATAGACGGTTTTAGAGTAATGCAATGAAATCAATAAAAAATATAAAAATTACGATTGTGAACGTTACCAATTTTAGCTTTGAACTCTGTGGGTGTAGTCATGTCTCAATCGTCGACTCTATCTTGGTCACAGCATGGTCACAGCTGCTTCTGTTACCAGGCATTCTGTAGAAATGAAAAGTCTTCGTGTAATGCAATGAAATCAATGGGCTGACGACCTGTCTCTATAGCGATAGGACACATACCATCTGGTGATACTTAGCATGGTGAAAAATCCTTTTTCTAGGCAGTTTCTCTGTCTTCAGATAAATTTGCCTATTGTACGGGGTAAGGGAGAGCGTCCCGTAAACTGGTAGGGGTTGCTCAGTCAACGAAACTGAACAACTATCAGCAGGTGTTTATCAGGAAGTGTAAAATTAAAATATTGCTTTTTCGTACAATTTGTCTGAATGAGGTGGTCAGTTTGTATTTATTTATTTAATAACAATTTATTGAACACAACAGGCACTGCTTATTTTTAAAAAGAAATATCTTACAGAAGACCTACAGAAGTGATATTTTTAATGATACGCGGATAAAACGTGCACAAAATTTAATACCTACTAATAAAATAATACTGCTGTAAAATACTTATATAATGTAAATATTTTACATCAATATAAACAAGATAATTAAATACCTCCATTTATATACATAGTCACTAAAGCAATACATATTACAATCTAAAATTGCCCTCAATTTTTGTCAGACGTGGCGAAAGCGCCTTTTACGAGGCGTTAAACGCTCTGCCTACCCCGTAAGGGATAAAGGCGTGATTTATGTATGTATGTATATACATAATCAAAAATAAACAAATACTTATATTTATATACAAAAATATGCATAAATATATATACCCTAAACACGGATTACTTGGATCGGGAAACATAATGCTCTTTAACTCGTATCTATGTATTTCCTCCCGGGCATGCTGTAAAAACCAGCTAAGGGATCCGAGGGTTTCAGTATATTGTAATTTAGGCGATGGGCTGCCAACCTGTCACTACAGCAATATACTTACAAATCTATCTTAAATAACCCTCAAAACTTTGTCAGACGTGGCGGAACGACCTTTGTTTGGGTCGTTTGCGCTCTGCCTACCCCATTAGGGATAAAGGCGTGATTATATGTATATATATGTATATGTAACTCGTATCTAACTATCTTTAACTTTTTTATGGGAAGTATTTTTTTTTGTTTTCGTCTCCTGAAATAATTTCCTGGTGATAGTTGTTCAGTTTCGTTAACCCCTATCAGTTTGCAGGACGCTGTCCCTTAAACCCGGTATACATGGATTTATCCCGGAGGAGCTTATGTCATCGACATCTATATAAGTTCAATATATATCTTTTGTTCCTTTTTATTTCTTTTGTATGTGTTTCTTTGTGCAATAAATAATTTTGTACATACATACATACATATAATCACGCCTGTATCCCGAACGGGGTAGGCAGAGCGGAAACGACCCAAACATTGGTCGCTCCGCCACGTCTGACAAAGTTATGAGGGTTTATTGAAGATAGATTGGTAGGTATATTGCTGTAGGGACAGGTTGTCAGCCCATCGCCTAAATTGCAATATACTGAAACCCTCGGATCCCTTAGCTGGTTTTTACAGCATGCCTGGGAGAAAACGCAGCTGGCATTCTATGTTTTTCTCTCCCTCCCACTCCAGCATGGAAGTGATAATAATTTTGTATTGAATTCTATTGCATAGGACACACATACAAACAAAACTAGGCTAAAAGGCTAAAAGCAATATTGGCCAATGTGACTAAAAGTGACTATCATCCCGAACAAAGAGATGTTTTAAATTAATCACTGACGGACGGGGCAACAGAGAATGGCTTTATTAAATTTCCCGTTCAAGGGGATCCCCTAGGCTTAGTGCCGCCAAAATAAACAAAAGTAAAAAATGATAACCCAATAAAAACACAATGAATCTGAAATCTGGAAGATCAGGTTGAATTTTCAGAAGATAATGTTTGTGAATGTGTGTAAATAGTTTCCGTTTGTAAATGTGGATGATAAATGTACTTGTATTTGTATCTAAAACCTCATATCAATTTATAGTTCGTTGTAGTAACAGTTAGGAAAGCTAAAGCAGCATTTTTTTATATTGTTGACGTCGGTAACTGCAGTAAACACTTTTATTTTATGTTTAAAATGCAGTTACGTACCTACTATACTACAGATTAACCAGATTGTCGATAAATTATAGTTTTATCGAGATGTTTTCTTTTATACCTACAAATCTATCTAATTAACCCTCAAAACTTTGTCAGACGTGGCAGAACGACCTTTTGTTTAGGTAAGGTAGGTTTATATTTATGTAAAATATTTACATTATATAAGTATTTTTCTTCCATGCTGGACTGGGAGCGAGAGAAAAACATAGAATGTGCCAGCTGCATTTCCTCCCGGGCATGCTGTAAAAACCAGCTAAGGGATCTGAGGGTTTCAGTATATTGCAATTTAGGCGATGGGCTGACAACCTGTCACTACAGCAATATACGTACAAAATACAAATCCATCTTGAATAACCCTCAAAACTTTGTCAGACGTGGCAGAACGACCTTTGTTTAGGTCGTTTACGCTCTGCCTACCCCATAAGGGATAAAAGCGTGATTATATGTATGTATGTATATAAGTATTTTACAGTAGCATTATTTTATTGATAGGTATTAAAGTTTGTGCACGTTTTATCCGCGTATAGTTAAAATGATCACTTCTGTAGGTCTGCTGTATTGTTAAATACAAATTAGGGATAAAGGCGTGATTATGTGTGTGTGTATGTTTTTTTTAAGTTGGAAGCACCACTTTGTCTTGGGAAGCATTTTAATCCCGGGACCTTTAACGAACTGCTGTCTGTATGTCGGCACTAACTATGTAGGTGGTAGGTTCGAGTCGTCACGACCCAGTAAGCTAGATTTGATTAACCGAGGCCCGCAATCTAGGTAACCTGGGATTGGCTTTATATCTTTTCATATTAACAGATAGGTATGTGTAAAAATATGTAGGTATGGTATTTTTTGAATAGTATGATATTATTTGTTTCTACATACATACTTAGGGATAAAGGCGTGATTATCTATGTAACAACAAATCCAGAGGGACCTCGTCAGTGCTAGCTAATCTGAGGAGTTAGTACTACAGGGTCGTAATCAGGATCTTCATTTCTCAGAAGAATTGATTTTAATATCCCTTAGGCCGCTTATTTGTAGCACAATTTAATTTTCTTGTGTCTTTTTTGTGCAAAAAAGTATATTCTTATCTTATCTTACTTAAAATTAAATCAAATAAATTAAATATTACATTAAAGGGGTTGCTCAGTCAATGATACTGAACAACTTCCAGCTGGAAATTCGCTCAGGAAACAAATTGTGTGATCGAAGTGGTATGAAAAATTCAGTTCAGTAATTTTGTATGAAAACGTATTTCTTTTTTCATTTCCTGAAAGAATTACTAAAAAATTACCTTGTATAAATGCCTAGAAAGCGCGCGTTGAGTGTCAGCAAATAAGCGTAGAATGTCTGAATCTGCGGCCCTGACTTGGCTGTGGATAGAATGAAATTAGCTCCAGTTACAATGGAATAAAAGATTCAGTTAAACTTGTGCTTTATTAGTTAGACTTTCATCCTGGGCTGGGATCGATAGAAAATAGAATGTTCCAGCTGCTTACCGCTATACCATAGATGGAGACGAGACGAGGGATAAACCGAAATATCTGTGCATCTGTGACGTCACTATAGCTGTCATTGCTACAATCGCTGTCAGTGTAACCTAATATATATAATAATAATTAATTTCCAAAAAAGTACAGATATTGTTACAAGAACAGTGAGCTTAAACTATACATTGGCTATAATAGTGTGCATTAGTTAAACCCTATCTCTTAAACTAGGTGAACCTGTGACTTAAGAGATAGTGTTCGGCAAAAGAGATGTGCATAATAAGCGTTTCAAGAATGTTTGTTTCAATGTTTCAAGATACACTATCACTGTTTGAAATAAAAAGTCAAAGTTTAGAAAAAAATAAAGAAAAAAAAAATATATCTTACTAATAGAATTTAAATTTGAGGGTGTTAAAAATATTCTTTATTGCGTACAAAAAATTTACTATAAATAAACAATTTTAAATTTAGTTTACAAAGGTGAGGTATCTCTATAAAGATATCTCTTCCAGCCAACCTGTAAAACTGAATATGCGATAACAATATATACGGGGACAAGACTGTACACGCAATAGACTTTTACATATACATATAACCTAGAACCTACATAAACATACATATATAATAAATCATAATACATACATATAATAAATACAAATACCTACGTACATAAATGCAAATTTTGTTGCGATAGGAAGTGCTCTTTCACTCTTTTTTTGAAACCTAGTCAAATTTTAGTTTCTAATATTGCCACCTGAACAGTTATGGCGGGCGCGTACCTATCATTATAGCTTAGCAACACTCAGTTTCTTTCGTAATAACCCAAAAGTATTTAAAGACATGGCGAAACCGCCCTATTGCGCTCTGCCATATGACGATCTGCCTACCCAGTGAAGGATACAGGTGTGACCAGCGTATTTTTTATGTGAAAAGCTGATAGAAATGGCATATCATTACCTGGGTCCAAGATATCCAATCGAATGCCATCCCTCAGATCCTTGAAGGCCTGAAGGGTGCCTATCTATAATGTTCTAATACGCAAAGTGGAACCTACCTTTAGGGAATTTGTGTAGATATTTTTATTTACGATTGGTTTGCTCATTCTTCCATCTTGAAAAACGTGGAATGTGCCAGCTGCATCGCCTCCCAAGCATGCTGTAAAATCAGCTAAGGGATTTGAGAGTTTCTGTATAATGTAATTTTGGCGATGGGCTAACAACCTGTCACTAGGACAATGTAACTACAAATCTGTCATAAATAACCCTCAAAACCTTGTCAGACGTGGCGGAACGACCTTTGTTTAGGTCGTTTACGCTCTGCCTACCCCATTAGGGACAAAAGCGTGATTATATGTATGTATGCATGGTTTGCTCATTCTTCAATGCTGTCTGGGAGCGATAAAAAAGCATGGAATGTGCCAGCTGCATCTCCTCCCAAGCATGCTGTAAATCAGCTAAGGGATTCGAGAGTTTCAGTATAATGTAATTTTGGCGATAGGCTGACAACCTATCACTACAGCACTATACATATTTAGCTTAAACTACCCCCAAAACTTGTCAGACGTGGCGGAACGACCTGTGTTTTGGTCGTTGACGCTCTGTCTACCCCATTATGGTATGTATGTATGGTTTGCTCATGATCATTACTCTAACTACTCTAGTACAAGGAAGAAATATACACACATTTAGTCACGCCTTTATCCCTAATGGGGTAGGCAGAGCGTAAACGACCTTAACAAAGGTCGTTCTGCCACGTCTGACAAAGTTCTGAGGGTTATTTAAGATAGATTTGTAGGTATATTGCCGTAGTGACAGGTTGTCAGCCCATCGCCTACATTGCAATATACTGAAACCCTTGGATCCCTTATCTGATATTTACAGTATGCCCGGGAGGAAATGCAGCTGGTACATTCTATGTTTTTATCTCGCTTCCAGGCCACCATGGAGGAAAGAGATTCGTGTTCAAACTCAAACTTAAGCCTTTTTAGTTATAGTTTAATTAATTAAAAAATAAACAAGCTTGAATACGTAAATCTCTTTAACATTATCTGTTAACCTTTTCACCGCCACAGTCGGGTATAGCCGACAACCCGGGACTTGCCGTCATCGCCACGGTCGGCTACAGCCGACAAAATGTAGTTAAAAAGTTTATGTTAATAAACTAGCATTTTGAAACTGTATCTTTTTATTTTTTCGCATATTGCATTTTTGTATCTTCTACTTTGATTTATAAATCTTTGCGCCTAGATATTTATTCGTTTTGTAGTATAAAATAAGAAAAATACTGATTACGTTTTGAACCTGCAGAAGTACAATTCATACACGCCACAGTCGGCCCTACACGACTGGAAGTGTTGTTCCTTGCTAGTTCAAATATGAAACATCGATACGTCTTCAATATCTATACAGATTATACTATGTGTATATTTGTCAAGTCTGTCATAACAATAACGTTTACTTACCGACATCTATTTGCAGAAATATGCTAAGAATTAGTATTTTTTTCTTTGTTTGATTAAGTATCGACAAACCGGTTTCGCCGACTCGTACACAGCGATAATTGCTTGACCATTGAGATATTGGTCGTTTTTAATGAATATTCAACATAAGTTAAATAATAAAAAGGAAAGGAAATGAATGAATAAAAAAGTCACAATGAAAAATTAAAATAGGTACCAGAATAAATCCTTTGGTGTTCTAAAGTTGAAAAATTTCATTTTCATATTTTTATCGATGTTCATACATCCTTATTTGTCCTAACGGTTTGAGAAAATAGAAATGCCACCCACGCCACAGTCGTCTATAGCCGACAACGCGATGTATAGAGACGCGTAATAGCATCTCTATGTGCTAATTCGAAAACTGAACTAAAGATAAACTTATTGAATATTCCAAGTGTTGTTTACTATACCACCACTACTACCACTTTGATATATTTATTGTTCTGACCTATATGAAAGAATTACTGAAAATTTGGGAGCAAAATAATAGTTTTAGATTAATTAAAACTTGGTTTAAAAAGTAAAGATTTACTATCGATATGCACTGTTGGACATATCCATTTTATTGAGTATTTTTTTAACCTAGAAATTGGTGTGGCGCTGGTTGCAATTTTTTACCTGTATTGCTTGGCGGCGAAAAGGTTAAAGAAGCCACTTTGAACAAAGTTAAATTAAAACACTAAGCAAAGAAGCTTTCTTGGATACTAAAGAACGCGATAAGTAAGAAGTATTTAGAACTAGATAATTACTTACAAGAAACTCATTATCTAGGACAAGTAAACCTTTCTTATCCTAAGTCTGTGCCTAAGTCTAGAAAATCTGAGGCTTAGTGTCTAGACAGACGGGTTTTAATGCAACTGTAATCTGCCTGGCAGTTTAAACGCAGTTGGCACGACTGCATACTGCACGCTAACTGTATCTGGACTGCAAATTGGTAGTCGGATTGAAGTCCGTCTGTCTAGAACCTTAGAATTGGAATAATAGAAATGCCACAACAAAAACACATTACTTGTAAGTCGTAGTGAACATATTTTTTTATACCATTGACGCTCTGCCGATGGTGTAGTGGACAGGGCCGCTGTCTCCTAAGCGGGAGGTCGTGTTTCGAACCCCACCACGTACCAATGTGTTTCTCGGTTTTCGAATTTTATATGTACGTTTATTCGGTGCCATTTCCATGCTGCGGAAGACACGTTAGGCCGTTGGTCCCGGTTAATATCGTTTAATACCGTAGATATTAGTCGTTAAGCCATGTCAGAGGCCAGTGCTAAGCATTGGCGGCTTGAAAACTCTGTCCTAATCTAGGATTGGGTCTGGTTTCTCTTCTGGGTTGCGGAGGTCAGATGGCAGTCGCTCTGTGTAAAAACCAGTACCCTCGTTCAATCCTCCAGATTAGGTAGCCGACCCTGTGATACGGGATAAGATTAGTGAGATGTGTGTGACGCTCTGCCTGCCCTGTAGACCCTTCAGCAAATCGGATGTCATGTAAGGGATTGCTAGTTGATCAGTAAATAAAACTGTTATTTAGCAGAATAATCTTTCAGGATTCTATTTTTTATTTTCATGAATACAAAATGACCACCTCGGATAAACATTTAACTGTTGGTGAAATATAAGAAGCGACAGCGGAAGTCTCTTTAAAAAAATAACCCAAATTTATTTAAACTAACTTTAATGAAACTTTTACAAAGGTTCGAAATTATAAATCTAATTATAGGTGACGATTGTACGACGCTTGTAACATACATACATATAATCACGCCTTTATCCCTAATGGGGTAGGCAGAGCGGAAATGACCTAAACAAAGATCATTCCGCCACGTCTGACAAAGTTTTGAGGGTTATTTAAGATAGATTTGTAGGTATATTGCTATAGTGACAGGTTGTCAGCCCATCGCCTAAAATTGCAATACACTGTAACCCTCGAATCCCTTAGCTGGTTTTTACAGCATGCCCAGGAGGAAATGCAGCTGGCACATTCTATGTTTTTCTCTCGCTCCCAGTCCAGCATGGAAATATGCTTGTTACAAAAGTGAGTAAATGCTAGACAGTAATAATGCAGCGCGGCGACCGCCGAACTCGATCTGCTCTGACGCGGTAGCATGCATTGCCGCATCACGTGACGACGCGCCGACGATACTTTCCATAAATGTGTTGATTTGAAGTTATGCCGAGTCTGCAGTTCACATGGGGTACTAATATGTAACAGGTGTACCTATTTTAGTAAATAAATAATTAAATAATGAATAAACATTCCCTGAAAGAATGTCTTTGGGAATGTTTTGACTTGGCCATCTCTATCAGTTTGCGGGAAACTGTCCCTTACGCGTAGTTTCTATGTATGTGGTAGTTTGATATTAATAAGACTACATACATACATATAATCACGCCTTTATTCCTAATGGGGTAGGCAAAGGGTAGTAAGAACGTAAACGACCCAAACAAAGGTCGTTCTGCCACGTCTGACAAAAAAGTGAGGGTTATTTATGATAGATTTGTAAGTATATTGCTGTAGTGACAGATTGTCAGGCCATCGCCTAAATTGCAATATACTGAAACCCTCGGATCCCGTAGCTGGTTTTTACAGCATGCCCGGCAGGAAATGCAGCTGGCACATTCTATGTTTTACTCTCACTCCCAGTCCAGCATGGAAGAAGGTATATACCCTGGGGTTAATACCTACGTATTGATCCACAGACTGATCTAGGGCATCGAAAGATCTAAGAATAGGTTATGGTTCTAGCTAGATGACGAATGATGTGGAAAATTACTTCAGATTACTCTTTTAGTGATGTGCATAGTCGATGTTGGATATGTCGATGTTTTTTCTATACCAGGTGTAAGGGACAGCGTCCCGCAAACTGAAACCCCTATGGGTTGCTCAGTCAACGACACTGAACAACTATCAGCAGGACTTTTTTTCAGGAAGTGAAAAAATAGCTTTTCCATACAAAATGTTCACCTCAAAGCCTTTCCTTCATTCATTTCCTGAAAAAAAAATCCTGCTGATAGTTGTTAAGTATCGTTGACTGAGCAACCCCTATCGGTTTGCGGGACGCTGTCCCTTACACCTGGTATATCGTATTATTTATATTAAAATAAAAAATTGGCTTCCCATATGTAGGTACTAAAACTAAATGTGATGTCAGCTGATGCAGGTTGCATGGAAGGTCAGTTATTTTTTTTTCCCGTCCGTGCCGTGAGGGATGTGTCTGGTATGACGACAATTTTAAAAATATCATACGTATTTTTCTTCTTCTGCGTGTCAGTGATCCAAACTTACGTGCACATTATATAATATATAAAGTAATCTTAGATGTTTCTGTATACTTTTGTATCCTAAATTTCATATTTAAGCTACATGGAAGAATGAGATCACCTGGCACAGGTATCTTATATACTTAAAAGGTGGTCTCAAAAACATTACGGAATTGTACAAATTTCTATTTTTATTATTATTAATTATTATTAAGAATGAACATTTTTTTTAAAATCATTTAAGTACATATGTATTTAATGTATTTTTAAAGTAGACCGAGAGTGGGCTGTCTCCAAAATTCCCTGTTAAAATTTGGTTTTAACCAGATAGCAAAAATATTATCCGTCGATTGCGAAGTTATTTTTGCAGATCAAGAGACTTTTACCTCTTTTGCCGTGCACCAAAGTTCTCGACAAATATTTTCTTTCAATCTTCCTCCAACGAGGAAAGAGGTCGATAGCCTAATGGAACCTCACTCAACGAATCAACTCAGTTATTGAACGAAAGCAGGTCACTTGTTGTTGTTGAGATTAGGGGCTAGCAAGATACTAGCTTGCTGCATCGGGATTATAAAGTTTTATAATTCGAACGCAATCGAGTTTTCAAACCAAACATTCTCAATTTAAACTATTAAAGTGGTTGTCCGTTTCATATTTCGAACGTTATCATAAAGATTTTCGAACAAAACATTCTCAATTTGAAAATGATTGGATATCTCAACGATTTAAAATAAGAATCCATTGATTAGTGTTGTCCAATGATCGATTATAAATGTGTCGATGTTTTGTCTTATAGTGTTGGTGGTGTGTTCGGTGCACAGTCTTCAGTTGGAGAGCCAGGCTTCGACGAGGAAACCCAGGGTGACGAAGTATAGTAAAACAACAGTAGCGCCTGGCGGGACGACGGTGAGTTGATTAGAAGAAAAAATATATGAAATCGCTTAAATGTAGATATTAAATTGTTTGTAACGTAAAACTTAACTTAACATAAAATGTTATACTTATATTTTACACTTGTCAAACGAAAGGCGTGACTTATTGGTAATGAAAAAGGTGGTTGACCCAAAGCCTAGATATAACACAAAATTTGCTCGAAATTGTAATCAGTATTATAAAATAATAATACAAAATTATGGATAATAATAAAGGTTCCGAACAACAAATGAATCTCCATCGAAATGTGCCTGATTGTTATTCTAACTAAGCCGCGTTTAAATGAATTACCAGCCAATAAACACAAAACTTACAGACAAATCATTACATATTTACTAACAAACACAACCTTTCTCAAATTATAATCACTACATAGTATAAAACAAAGTCGCTTTCTCTGTCCCTATATCCCTATGTATGCTTAGATCTTTAAAACTACGCAACGGATTTTGATGCGGTTTCTTTTTATGGATAGAGTGATTCAATAGGAAGGTTTATTTGTATAAATACATGCATAATATGGTAGAGAAACACTGATCATTTCCATGCGAAGCCGGGGCGGGTCGCTAGTTATATGAATAAAATTATAAAGTTGAAGCTAAGAAGTAATAGCTGTAATATAAAGCTGTGACCGAAATACTGAACTTCCTGCTGCACATGTACTGCTACAATTATCGCTTTCTTACTCACTTAATTTATATTTCTGATTATAAAATATGTATTTTTAGTTTTAATTGTAATGAAAGTACGAAAAAAGTTTGGAACTATGACCGTTGGTCAACATATTTACGCTAAAATGTCTAAAATTGTCACGAAATATGAAACGGGGCTTAGGGGAGCTTAGGGGGCGCAGTCCCACGCTATAAAAAAATTACATCCTGCCATAGATCCGACTCAGTAGGTTTGGTTAGGTTAGAACCGTGACCTAAGCTAACCTACGAAGTCGGATTTATGGTGAGCTTCGATGCTGGACTGGGAGCGAGAGAAAAACATAGAATGTGCAAGCTGCATTTCCTCCCAGGCATGCTGTAAAAACAGCTAAGGGATGCGAGTGTTTCTGTATATTGCAATTTAGGCTAATAGGCTGGCAAGATAGGCTGACAACCTGTTACGAAATAATTGTTCGCAACTTTTTTATTACCATGTGAATAATGAATAAAATGATGTATCATAATTTTTGGTAAAATAGAAATTAAGCTGGAAAAACTGTATTTCGGACAGTAAGTTATATATTATTTACTAGCGACCTGACCCGGCTTCGCACGGAAATTATCAGTGTTTCTCTACTAAAATATGCATGTATTATACATATAAACCTTCCTCTTAAATCACTCTATCCATTAAAGGAAACCGCATCAAAATCCGTTGCGTAGTTTTAAAGTTTTATGCATACATAGGGATATAGGGACAGAGAGAGCGAGTTTGTTTTATACTATGTAGTGATATGCAGCTTTTAGTTTTTCAGTCAGTCGTTTGTTTATTTTTTATTCGCACAAATGTGGTCATCAAGTTAGTTATTCAAACAGTACACCACTTGGAGGTCACCAAGAAAACTGTATCCCATGTTTCCTCAAATGAATAATTGCGTCCATTTTTTCACAGCTCCATATTCCCCACTTCTTTTATTTGTATTCATTATTATAAATTATATAACATAGTTTGCTGCATGTATAGCTGTACGATCACTTAATTGGTTAGCCGCCTGGATCTAATCTTAACATATTGTTATATTGTTCTTCTTTGGTCGTTAACTGTTGTGTTCGTCTTTTCAATAAAATAAAATAAAATAAAGTACATTATTTTCATATTTAGAAAGAGCTTAATTTCAAATAAATTTCGGCACTTTTAATACTACCCTAAAATTATGACTAACAAACGTGTCATCAAAGAGAATATAATCACTAACGATGTCGTGTCATTATAAGTAGTCTACACGATAATGATAGTGTATCAAAGCTAGTAATTTTCTATAAATATTTCGATAGGTAGTATTATTAGATATTACTAGATTTGAAGTCGAAATAGAGTGATACAAATAGTTTTTGAACTTTAAACCGTTGTTCAACATGAAATCTGGTGGTAAATGCAAGTTATGGCTAGATTTTACCATCGCGTA
Organism: Scrobipalpa costella; assembly: GCA_949820665.1. Lineage (NCBI taxonomy): Eukaryota > Metazoa > Arthropoda > Insecta > Lepidoptera > Gelechiidae > Scrobipalpa > Scrobipalpa costella. The sequence goes on along the minus strand of OX463319.1, from coordinate 9,233,385 downwards.
TATAATTTGGACCCATTTCAAATGGCCTAGAGCACCCTAGAGTTACTCTGTAAGGTTATCATACATACATACATACATATAATCACGCCTTTATCCCTAATGGGGTAGGCAGAGCGTAAACGACCCAAACAAAGGTCGTTCCGCCGCGTCTGACAAAGTTTTGAGGGTTTTTAAGATAGATTTGTAAGTATATTGCTGTAGTGACAGGTTGTCAGCCCATCGCCTAAATGACAATATACGGATACCCTCGGATCCCTTAGCTGGTTTTTACAGCATGCCCGGGAGGAGATGCAGCTGGTACATTCTATGTTTTTCTTTCGCTCCCATGCCAGCATGGAAGAATCTCGCAATCTCGAATCTAAGGTTATCACTATACGAAATATTATATAGTAAAAGTCCCTTACTAGTATTTCCAACTGAGTTTTAGAATAAAGGTAAACAAAGTTTCATGTATTTTAATCGAAGATCTTGTTTCTAAATAAGTTTTAGATAAATAAGATAAATAAGTATTAGATATGACAACATAATGAAACAGTACTTTTACACCAAAAAAAACAAACAAAAAAAAAATGTAAAAAAGTACTGTTACTTTGTTTTTCGTTTTTTTTTTTTTATTTTTTTTTACTTTTTTTTTATTTGTAATCAGCGCTCATGAGCGACAGCGAGTTTTAGTTCGTATCAGAAATGTCATTTCAGTACAAACTGCATACATACATACATACATAAATCACGCCTTTATCCCTTACGGGGTAGGCAGAGCTCTTAACGCCTCGTAAAAGGCGCTTTCGCCACGTCTGACAAAAAATTGAGGGCAATTTTAGATTGTAATATGTATTGCTTTAGTGACAGGTTGTCAGCCCATCGCCTAAATTACAATACACTGTAACCCTCGAGTCCCTTTTGCTGACTTCAACAGCATGCCCGGGAGGAAGGGCAGCTGGAACATTCTATGTTTTTCTATCTCTCCCAGTCCAGCATGGAAGAAACTGGCCTGTCAAATTTATACTTAATATTGCTCTCAAGTTTTAAATCGCTTCATAATTACGAGCCTTAGTAATTTAACTAATTTGCCAACACGTGCCATTTATTTTTTATATTTATTTTTGAATAAAAAGACATGAAAGTTTGTTTACCTTTATTCTAAGTATAACTACGTCTGTATATTTGAACGCAATAAATTCAAAAACTATTGTGCAGATATTTATGTCATTTTAACTAATTATGGATATAGCACCTTTAGAAATATAGTGACTAAACTCATAAAATGGGGATTTCGAGTTTCTGCATTAAAACGACCTTTAAAAACATAACTCACAACCCTGAAAACAATTTAAACATAACTGATGTCACTTTTACTCAGAAAAACAAGTTTGTAGGGTTGTGTGCTATTTATGCTTTTAAATATCGTTTCATTGCAGAAACTCAAAATCCCTATTTTTTGAGTTCAGTCACTTTATTTCTAAAAGTGCGAAGGTAGTAATTTAAAGAAATATCTATTTAGTTGTGTATATTAGTTGCAGTATGGCGATAATTGTTGAAGATATTGGAACATTAACTCAAGTCGTCTGCATGGTTTAAAAAATATTAGATGGATTGAGATAACCCGAATTCGCCATTTGGGTGCCTCGCGATTGCCACTTCGCAGAATGGGCGTTTTGCAATTCACAATAGCCGAATTTCGGGATTTGTGAATTTTATGATGCACAATCCACGAATTATCCCTTTTTTCGGTCAATAAGTGAAATATAAGATTGAGTTATGTATTAACATCTTCAGAACAACACTTTTTACCTGGGAAAAACTCTTTCAGGCTCCGGTCTTCTTGTGTCGAGTGGGTATCAAGTCTATTGACCCGATGAACCCTGGTGTCAGAGTTTTTAAACCGCCTAGTAGCACAACTATCAGGCCTCTGCCATGGTTTGAGTAACGACCACTATCAAAGACAGCGACCGGGACTGATGGCTTAACGTGCCCTCCGAAGCACGAAATCTTTTTCTTTTCGGACAATCAGGTGATTCAGCCTGCAATGTCCTAACCAAACTGGGGAAAAATTCACAAACTGATAAATTCACCAATATCAACTTTGTGTTTCCCCCTTGGGAATCGAACCCAGGACCTCCGGATCGGAAGTCCATGGCACTAGCAACTAGACCACGGAGGCAGTTAGGTTAGGTTAGTTAGGCTCCGGTGAAAATGGTCGTTTACGCTCTGCTTAGGGATAAAGGCGTGATTATATATATACTAGCGACCCGCCCCGGCTTCGCACTGAAATTATCGTTGTTTCTCCACAATATTATGCAAGTAGTATGTATATATAAACCTTCTTCTTGAATCACTCTATCCATTAAAATAAACCGCATCAAAATCGTTGCGTAGTTTTAAAGATTTATGTTTTTAGGGATATAGGGACAGAGAAAGCGACTTTGTTTTATACTAGTGATACTCGTATGTATGAAAATGCGGGTTTGAAAGCTAGTTCGTAATAACTTTTCAAATTATTTTCAATCCAAGGGCGCTACATGTTGATGAGGTTGTCCGTCATAAAGTTAATTAAATCTGTCTCGATTTGTGTTAATATAATTAAATTATGTACATAACTTAGGCCGATTTAGACTTTGTAATTCCTGTAATAATTCTGAGTTTTTGACACTTGGGAATTTCATGCATATTTTATTAAGAAATTTTAGGCATCGCGAATCCGCTTTGCATTGTTTTTTCTTCTTTGAATAATTTATACATTTGTCAATAAGATATATATGAGTTACTCCGTGTGTAAGAAACAGCGTCCCGCAATCTGATAAGGGTTGCTCAGTCGACGACACTGAACAACTTCCACCAGGATTTTTTTCAGGAAGTGTAAAAAGTTATTGATTTGTCCACCTCGGTTTGACAATTTCGCTGTTTCTCATACAATCATAATGCTAAACGATTTTTTTGTAAATAACTGTTATTTTTAAGTGTTTTTGGTAATAAAATATTATTTTTCTTCTTCTGTCGAGTGGGTATCGAGTATATGGACCCGATGAACCCTGGTGTCAGAGTTTTTAAACCGCCTAGTAGCACAACTATCAGGCCTCTGGCATGGTTTTGTGTAACGACCACTATCAAAGACAGCGACCGGGACCGACGGCTTAACGTGCCCTCCGAAGCACGAAATCTTTTTCTTTCGGACAATCAGGTGATTCAGCCTGCAATGTCCTATCCAAACTGGGGAAAAATTCACACAGTGATAAAATCTCAAATATCAACTTTGTGTTTTCCCCCCTGGGAATCGAACCCAGGACCTCCGGATCGGGAGTCCTAGCCACTAGCCACTAGACCACGGAGGCAGTTAGTTAGTTATATATAGTTCAGACTGTAAGTCGAAAACAACATAAAACCGGATCAGGAGTCCTAGCCACTAGACCACGGATGCAGTAATTTATATGGAATTTAAATGGAAAAGCCAATTTTTATTTTTCACTTCCTAAAAAATAATCCTGGTGAAAGTTCTTCAGTGTCGTTGACTGAGCAACCCCTATCAGTTTGCGGAACGCTGTCCCCTACATTATGTGTATTACGATATAACATTCATTACTGTACACACAGGCCTGATAAAAAAACCCGCTGATGGTTGTTTAGTATCGTTGACTGAGCTATTAGTTTGCGGGACACTGTCCCTTAAACCTGATATAACATAATAATAACTTTGTCATAGACCTTTTTTATGATTGTGTCTTTTTACACGTATATTATGGTTCAAAAGATTACTTTTGGATTTATCATAATATTTTATTTGATAACTTTTTTATCGCAATAACTCAAATAAAATATCTCTTGTGACATGAATATTACTTTATTTTGATATTTTCTGTTGATAATATTTCAGGAGGCAGCAACAGAGCGGAGTTTGGACACGGCTACATACAGATTGTCAGCCGGTAGCGCTGAGACCTGCATCCTACTTACCGTGGACGCTCTACTTGACATCTCCTATATCACCAAGCTGAATGAGCGAGCTGTAAGTCATCATCCCGTATCTTACGTGGTCGGCTACCTAATGAACGAGAGTGACTGCCACCTGACCTCCGCAACCCAGAAACCAGACCCAATTCTAGATTAGGTCAGAGTTTTCAAGCCGCCGATGCTAGCACTGGCCTTTGACATGGCTTAGCGACTAATAGCTATGGTATTAAACGATATTAACCGGGACCAACGGTTTAACGTGCTTTCCGAGCTTTAAGTATACGCATTATGTAATTACATACGTATGATCAATCCGTAATAGATTTGTAGGTATATTGCTTTAGTGACAGACTGTCAGCCGGTACCTGTATCCTGTAGACGCTCTGCTTTGAGTAGATATCGATATCTCCTATATCACCAAGCTGAAGAGCTGTAAGTATAGGCATTATACTGTCTATACGTGTAAAGGACAGCGTCCCGCAAACTGATAGGGGGTTGCTCAGTTAATGTATTTGATTTTTTTATCCTGATAAAAAATCCTGCTGACAGTTGTTCAGTGTGTGTGATCTAAACAAAGGTCATTCCGCAACATCTGACAAAGATTTTAGATAGATTTGTATGTATATTGCTGTAGTGACAAATTGTCAGCCCATCGACTAAATTGCAATATACAAAAACCCTTGGTTAAAAACCAGTTAAGAGATAACTGGTTTTTATAGCATGCCAAGGAGGAAATACAGCTGACACATTCTATGTTTTTCTCTGGCTCCCAGTCCAGCATTTATACATAATCACGCTTTATAATATTTATACATATATGACTGGCCTAACGGGTCGTATTGTATGTATTTATCTATTAAGTAGGTATGTACCAGGCCACTCAGAAAGTATTGCGATAAATAGTTTTTATATATGGCAGACTGGCCGGTTAGAATCTTTTTTGAAAATATGATTACTTGTAAGTAAAAATATGTGTGTTCCATTTTCAAAATTTCCCTCCACATTTTTTGCGAGCCAATTCAAAGTATCGTGTCTTACTGAAAAATAAATCTGCGCCGGGAACATTTTAGAGCTATGATTTTTTACGATTTCAAGTGTCGCCTGAAACCGGATGAATCGTTCGATAGACTTCAAATGGCATTTATGGATGAAAGCCCCTCCAAGGCAACCGTGTACCGTTGGTATAACGAATTTAGGCGCGGTCGACCAACCTTGGGGGATGAAGAAAGAAGCGGTCGCCCTTTGACGGCTATTACGGAAGAAAACGTGCTAGCAGTGAAAAAATTAATCCAAGATAATAGGCGATTATAACATATCAGGAGATTCAGCACATATTAAAGATTGGATCGGGAAGCGTTCACGAGATTCTACAAGGGCATCTTCGCGTGAGGAGGATAGTATCGCGCTGGGTGCCGCACTACCTCACCGACGCTCAGGAGCAGGCCCGGGTGGAATGGTGCCGTGATATGCTGAACAAATTTGAAGCAGGCTCGTCTCGGCGTGTTTACGACATCGTAACAGGTGATGAGTCCTGGATTTATCAATACGATCCAGAAACCAAGCGCCTATCGACAGTTTGGGTGTTTCAAAATGAACCAACGCCTACCAAAGTGAAGCGATCTCGAAGCGGGGGGAAAATTTTGATCGCCAGCTTTTTTAATTTGACTGGCCACTTGGCCTCAATTCCCTTACGAGATCAAAGAAGCATTAACGCCGAATGGTATACTACCAAATATTTACCAGAAGTTTTTTCTGTTGTGAGCAACAAGCGACCAAACACAGGGCTCCGCGGACTACTGCTCCACCACGACAATGCGCCTGCACACACCGCGCTCAAAACGAGGGACTTCCTGGACAGCACACCAGTCAAACTCCTGGGTCACCCTCCTTACAGCCCTGATCTAGCACCGTGTGACTTCTTTTTATTTCCAAAAATAAAAAATCTGCTCAAGGGGATACAATTTTCGTCGCCGGAAGATGCGCTGGCTGCGTTCGAGCAGGCTGTAAACGAGGTGTCTACGGCGGACTGGAAAAAGTGTTTTGAAAACTGGTTCAGACGCATGAATCTTTGTATAGAGGCTGGTGGAGAGTACTTTGAAAAGATTTAATAAAAATATATGTACCTGTGGAACAATTTTTTTTAGTGTCGCAAATCTTTCTGAGTGTCCCACGTATTTATGTTACATCAGTTGCTGATGTGGATAATATTTTGATTGGTTTTAATGACAATTATTACATGTGTAATTTTGCTGAAAAATAAAACAATAAAAATACATTATTAATTGTTGTGAACGATACGATCATTATCGTCAATGGTAGGCCAATCACCTCCTAACCTTTTCGTCCCTGAATTGCAATTTTGCGTGAACTTTGATTGTTTTTAAATTTCTGTGCTAAAACAGCCATTTATTAACTGTATACTTTTAATTTCCGACGGCATAGCGCCATTTCTACGAAAGTTCAAGAACTAAGGGCTTTGTAGACTGATTTCAATTTGGAGTTATTAATCTGATATTACCTCTTTCTCTATATTATTATAATGCTCTATTCAAAAGGTAATATTTCAGGCAACCATAGCAATATTATAATAAAACCTACTATAATATGTAATATATATATTTTTTAGGAGCATATAGATAGCATTCATAACTTACATACAATTATAATTTTTACTTAGATCAAATTTATTAGATTATTTACCAATTATAATATTATTAATAGTTTATTTTTTAATTTCAGGATGCAAACACGTTTGTACCGAATAATGCAAACGTAGCCGGAGTGTGTAAGGAGGGCGACGCAGAAACATTTACTTTGACCTTTAAGGAGTTCGCGTTAGAGTTCAATTTTGCTAAGGTACAAATTCAATTCATTTATTTTCTATATCAACAAACAAAAAAAGCATACATAAAGTCAGTATAAAGAACTACTTTCGAAATAAGGACTTAGGCAGAGATTTTAGAGGATGCAGGAATATTTTTCATCAATAATAACTTTAATACTTAATATCTTGTTCTGATTCGATCGACTTGATGACCCTATTACCAATATAAATTGGATTTTCATACAACGTGATCATCGGATTAGGCCAATTTTATGATAATACTTGTACGTAGTATATTATAGTTACTCTGTACATAATTTTGGAGAAATTCCCAAATAAAACTTGTTCGAGAACAATATCTGATTCAGAAAGTGTATATACGGGATGTAAGGGACAGCGTCCCGCAAACTGATAGGGATTGCTCAGTCAAAGAATAAAGATTTATCTTAACTTATCTTATCAAAGAAACTGGACAAAATGCAAAATTACCACCTTGGTCGGACAATTTGTATGGAAATGCCAATTTTTACTTTATTTTTACTGAATGAATTTTCTGTTGATAGTTGTTCAGGATCGTTGACCGAGCAACCCCCTATCAGTTTTCGGGATGCTGTCCCTTACACCCGGTATATGGAAATGCAAACTGATTTAGAATTGACACTAATCTGTTTTTTTTACGAGCACGATTCCTAAAAATCATCATCATCTCCCTAACCTTATCCCGTATATGACGGAGTCGGCTACCTAATCTAGGGGATTGAACGAGGGTACTGGTTTTTACACAGAGCGACTGCCATCTGACCTTCGCAACCCATAAGAGAAACCAGACCCAATCATAGATTAGGTCAGAGTTTTCAAGCCGCCAATTCTTAGCACTGGCCTCTGACATGGCTTAACGACTAATACCTATGGTATTAAACGATATTAACCGGGACCAACGGCTTAGCGTGTCTTCCGAAGCACGGAAAAAGCTCCGAATAAACGTACATATGAAATTCGAAAACGGAAAAACACAACCTTCCCGCTCAAAAGGCAGTGGCCCTATTCACTACACCATCGGGTTCATTAAATTTACGATTCCTAAAAATAATCTTGAAAACTTTGTAGCCATCTACCAGAAACCTGTATATAACTTGAGTTTACATTCCAGACGCCAGGCGGCGAACGCTGGTACGTCGACCAGATCAAGCTGTCCTACAACTCCAGCGCCAGGATACTGGAGCACGCAGCGAAACAAGGCCGCAGGGTGACGCTCAGTACTGGCACGAGGGCGCTGCTGTTCCCCACGCCAGTTGGCAAGTCCTTCTACTGCCCTGAAGAGACTATTGTGGAGCTGAATGAAGAGGAATCCAGGTGAGCATACCATATACATACATATAATCACGCCTTTATCCGTAATGGGGTAGGCAGAGCGCAAACAAGCTAAACAAAGGTCGTTCCACCACGTCTGACAAAGTTTTGAGCGTTTGTACGTTTATTATACAACACTAACCACATCTTATCTTACCTTATGTAGCCGTTATGTGTCCCACTGCTGGGCAAAGGCCTCTCTCCTCTCCCACCATGACTCCCTATCTTGCGCCTCTTCCGGCCATGCCACATATTAAATAAAATAAATAAAAAATATTTAAATTACAATTTAATTTAATAAGTAAAACAGAAATAAAGTAGGTTTACTGTAGTCATGGACACTACGGTAGGCGTGGCGGCGGCGGGACCGGGTGGGCGCGGGGCGCGGCGGCAGAGTACCTACCTAATGTGCGTGACTAAGGTTATCTTACTTGTTTCTGTTTTACGAACTTAATCTTTTTTTTGTCGAGTGGGTATCGGGTCTATCGACGCAATGAACCCTGGTGTCAGAGTTTTTAAACCGCCTAATAGCACAACTATCAGGCCTCTGACATGGTCTGAGTAACGACCACTATCAAAGACAGCGACCGGGACCGACGGCTTAACGTGCCCTCCGAAGCACGAAATCTTTTTCTTTTTCGGACAATCAGGTGATTCAGCCTGCAATGTCCTAACCAAACTGGGGAAAAATTCACAAAGCGATAAATTCTCAAATATCAACTTTGTGTTTCCCCCCTGGGAATCGAACCCAGGACCTCCGGATCGGGAGTCCATGGTACTAGCCACTAGACCACAGAGGCAGTTAAAAGAAAAGAAGAAAGACGAACTTAATTAAATTTTAATATTTTTTTAATTTAATATGTGGTTTGTATTGTATGTCACTAAGACATTACGTGGTTTGAAGGAACGCATAATTTTCTTTACACCCTGTATAACATAACGTAGCTTACTTACTCGCATGTATCTCTAAAGGTTAGTAAACAACCTCATAAAATTTGTTTTCAGCTCGTTTCGTAAGTTTTGTGGGTCTTTTTTCCAAAGAAGAAACTGTGTATTTGATATAGTGATAGGTTATCCGCTTTTTGTCAAAAATTGCAATACAACAAAATCTTTATCTCGTCTATAAGAAGTTAAGATCTAATCTTCGCCTTCTGTAACTTTTCCAGCCCTCCAACCAACGCGGGCCACAAAGCGAAGCTCTACCTCCGCCAGATGCGACTCCAAGCCTTCATGTACAAGAAGGACGGAGAGTTTGGTCCTCCCTGGCACTGCTCCGACTCCTCAGGGCGAAGGTACTCAATTATTTGTTGCATTAAATGAAGTATATACCTAGATGTTACAGTCATTTAAAGCTTGAAATCCCCCTTAAAGTGGCAATCGCCAAAAGTCCGAAAGCTACAGCACAGCAATTTAATAAGGAGGAGAACATAAAATACCCATTTTGATGGCACTTTGTGGACAAACACTATATTATTTATATTCCAATTATAGGTATATATTAATTTGAAAATATATATTTTTTAATTTGTATTAGCTAAATTTAATCAATTATTTGAACAATAACATTTTTCTTATATAAAATGTACATCATTTGTTATTGCATAGAAGAATATAATTATATTGTTTTTGAATAAAAGCAATAAAGATTATTTTCAGGAATTTTAGCACTCATAATGCTATTTTTTATTTCGTCACTCCTGCCACCGTTTCTGTAGCTCAGTTGGTAGAGTGATAGACCGGCATTCCAGAGACGCAGGTTCGAGTCCTGCCAGAAACGAATTTATCATTTTCTTTCTGTTTGTTTTTTATTTTCTTTTTTTCATGTTATATTTCTTGTTTGTTTTTTTTTTTCTTTTTTTCATGTTATATTTTTTGTTTGTTTTAAGGTCTGAAGCGGCCCCAGTAGCCGTCGGAGCGGCCCTGGCGATATGCACTGCGGGAACCCTGGTCGGGTACGCCATCTGGCGCTACTTGAAGGTCAAAAAGGTGCAGTACGACACCATGGAGTGAGGGGGTTAGATGCGTTCTGAGTAGTTAGCTTCATTCAATCTGTAGTTTACGTTTTCGCCATTAAGTGGCCATTCAAGTTTAGAACAGTATTAGTTCGAGTAGGAGGCGGTGAAATATTCTGCGCAGTTGCTAGAGCAGAAACAAAGTGGCGCCATCTATATTTGTGCTCGGGTTCTCACTCTTGGTTTTAAGAAAAATCGTTGGATATAATTGTTTTCAAGTTTTAGATACTGTTCGTTTTTTTTCTAGATGGATTTATTAAATTGATTCGTTATTCAATTATTTTAGTTTCAATTCAATCGCTTCGTTTGATCATTTTTGTGATTATATTTTTAGGATTCAGAACGCATTTGACCTAAATAAATACCTAAATAGGATAATGAGATTTCAATGATAAAAAAGTATTGCCAATGTTGATAGGGTTCTTAGGCTTGTATTTATAAAGCGATTTCAAGATTGAAAGCGATATTAAGTATGAATTTGACAGGCCATTTTGTACTGAAATTACATTTCAGATACGAACGCAAACTCACTGCTGATTATAAATACGGGCCTTAGGACGGTAGACCAAACTGTTATCTGTGGGTATGAAATTGAAAGTGTGTTGCAATTAATTTGTGAAACAATAAAGTAAGAATATTTACTGGCAGTTGCCAAGGAATTTATAAAAATTCTTTCTACTATTCAACTATGTTTGAAGACTATTCTATGAAGACAGTAAATTTTCTTACTATTATTAAAATGTTGTATAGAAAATACAACAATTATAATTTGATTTTTATCATCAAAATATTAGGTTAGTCATACACACAAAAAATATTTTAATTATAGTGATGTGCGCAAAGTTTCGATGTTGGTATAGGGTGATTTAAATATCGATATTTTTAATTGAAAAAGAAAAGAGTGATCAGAAAATACTTGTGATTGCGTATAATGAAATGAAATTAGTATAGTCTAATTGCTCTTGTCCTTATATTTTCAGGTAAGGTAAATTGTTTGTTCAAAATTGTTGTTGACGGTTAAAAAAGATGTATAAATTGTATGTAATCCTTGTATAACCCCAAATACTCCATAGGCTTAAATATATATCTATTATTATATAATTTTCCTTTCGTTTACTAAGAAAATTGGCTTACTTATTTGGAAGATCTAGGAGGAAAGCGAAAGAAGTATTTAAATAATACGGAAATGTTGATTGATAGGTTAGTAAAATTTCATTATAGGTCAAAACCAGGGCGGACAAAAAATTTCATTATTATTAGATTTGAACAGTAATTTAGAAAAAAACACTTATCTTTCGAAGTTAACAAAGCCATAAAAAAAACAATCAAATATAATATACCTATTACGTAGGTTGAGTTTGTAAAGTCATCACATATCTGTGAAAGTCACTGAACGCCAAAAAGATTATAAGATAGATTTTAGTATCGCCCATCGACATCATATTTCTAATTAAAATCTTGATATAAGATGTCAATTTGTTTTGACATGTAGTGGAAAAAATATTTAATTTTTCACTAGGCTAGAAAATAACATGTTAATCATTTATACATTGCATATCAGATGATAATAAATATAATATATAATTTAATTAACAATCATTATTGTAATTATATTAAAGAGGATATTGTTTGCGGTGTAGCGACAATTTTTATATATTGGAATATGACGTGTACAAGCAATAAGTACTTTTTTATTGGACGCCGTCTGTGTGACACGTAATGGCTGAATTTGATGTTGTATTGTGTGCAAACCTTGGCCCTCTAGTGTTGAATTTATTACTTTATTACATTATAATCACGCCTTCATCCCTAATGGGGTAGACAGAGCGTAAACGACCGAAACAAAGGTTGTTCCGCCTCGTCTGACAAAGTTTTGAGGGTTATTTAAGATAGATTTGTAGGTATATTGCTGTAGTGACAGGTTCCCATCGCCTTAATTGCAATACACCGAAACCCTCGGATGCCTTACCTGGTTTTTACAGCATGCCCGGGAGGAAATGCAGCAGGCACATTCTATGTTTTTTCTCTCGCTCCCAGGCGAGCATGGAAGCACATTATTACTTTATTGATACTGATAAAATAGGTGTCTATAACTATAACCTTAATATTTCCCTTTTTTGCCGCATTTTGTACCCAACATAGAAGTATTTTTACGCAGGATTTGTATATTTTATATAATCGTACATTTTAAACGCAACTTATACTACCTCATTTTATTCTTCCATTTTCAATTAGAAGTAATATTTATGTGCCCTCAGTCGTGTTCCGATTTCAATATTTCCATAATTTTAGAAATATTTTAATCTCCATCGTACATTTATATTTTAAAAGAATAATTGCACAAACTCAATTGTTTTCTTTGTATGCTATACTATAAGATTTATAAAAGAAAACACTAAGGGCCAAGCTTTGCTAGTTAAGACGCGATGTGTGTTAATGCTTTCATATTTAGAGCCGAATGGCTGCCTATTTATTTATTGTATAATTATTGAAACCCACCGAGGCACTGCAGATATTGAACAGAAAGAAACTTATACATAATTTTCTAATAGATTTTTGCACCGCATTGCTGTTTTGTTTCTAAATTATATTAGAAACAACAAATCAAAAATGTATTAAACTTATACATATTATAGATTTTTATTATCGTTAATAGTTTTGTGCTCAAATAAAATGTTTACGTTTTGTACCGCTATAATTAATTTTGTAAACATATTACTACATATAAATATATGTTTATATAATATAACTTTTTTATTGTACTATATATTTAATTTACGTTAACGTTTACTAAAGTTATGGTCTCGGTGGGCTTAGTATAATACTCATCAATTATTAAGGACATATCATTTCTCATGTATACTCTGTTGTTTAATTAAGGGCTGCGTTTGTGATGTTGTGTAAGATTATATCTTATTTGTACGAGGTTAGATTTTAAGGTTAAGTTAGTTTTATAGTCCTTCATCTGTCTGTGCTCGCTTCAAGCTGTACATAGGGTTTGCTTTCGTTTTGCAGATAAAAATACGATTAAACATTATATTATTTACATATTTAGCGTATTTTCTAGCAAAGCGAACGTAAATACATGTGACATTAAGCACAACATTAAATAATTTGTAATATTACAGAGTCGATTAACAAAACTCACTCTTTGCAATACACAATCGAAACAAATCTAAATCGATATTTAAATAATAAAACTGAGAATATATATGAAGGACGTGCGATTAATAGAAAATATGCTAAAATTGTAAGGCCTGAAGCTGTTTCAGCTTGTTTTTTATATATATACTTTTTCGATATTTGTACACACAAAAGATTAAAGCTTTTTTCGTCTAATGTAAATATTTCTTGATTATATGTAAGCCACTTTTCGTATTAATCGACATATATCGCACTCTCGGTTAAAATTCAAAATTCTTAATCTTTGAAAAATAATAATGCTAAAATTCATTTTAAGAAACTCTGAATATTTCTGAAAACTTTTTCTATTAGATGAGATAAAATTCTATTTTCCTAATATTTTGTATTGAACTCCTGTAGTTTGTTTCCTCAATAGTTTGGTAGTTATTGCGTACATATCGGTGCATATGTATTTTAAATATATTAATATTGTACTAAAATTATATTATGCCATACGAGTTGTCTTCCAGTAACATTGATCTTAAACAATAGCGTTAAAGTATTGTAGCTTATTATATACATAATTATGATAAAAGTGGTGATGTTATGAAACTATTATTATTGGTAGGTTTTTGAAGTGTTTGATATGAACCAACTAAATAGTAGTTGTGAGCATTTACTTGCGAAAATTGAGAAAAAATCATGTAACTCTTTTTTTAAAGTTATATCGCTTCAGCCAAAAGAATCCACACGATGACGCTTTATCAGCTGATCGTCAGGCAACCTTGTGGGAGGCCTACATTCGCCTCTGTCTTGCATGTCAGGAAATTTAAAACATTTTTAAAAATACACTCTTATTCTTTATTATAAACGTATATATAGGTATATTTTATTGTAAATTTGAAAAAGTTGTGTAATACCTACATAATATACTTATTCTCAATTTTCGCAAGTAGATAGTATTTATCATGTAAGGCGTAATAAATTCAAAACACCAATATATCAACATAACATTTACCACTGAATAATATCTAAGTGACATATCTCAAAATTATTGTAACTTAGTGCGTTCATTTATTGAAATTGTCTTTATGAATAAATGACGTTAAAGTGGGTTCTTTGTTATTACTTTAAAGTATCGATAGTTTTGCGAGCAGGGGCAGCACTAATGTACGAACAGAATGGGATGGCAATAATTTTAGTCAAAATCTAGTTAAGTCGTGCCCTCCACGAATCTATATCAATGTTATATTATACCTACTACGTAAAATTATACGTAGTACATACATACATACATATATTCACGCCTTTATCCCTAATGGGGTAGGCAGAGCGTAAACGACCTAAACAAAGGTCGTTCCGCCACGTCTGACAAAGTTTTGAAGGTTAATTAAGATAGATTTGTAGGTATATTGCTGTAGTGACAGGTTGTCAGCCCATCGCCTAAATTACAATATACTGAAACCCTCAGATCCCTTAGCTGGTTTTTACAGCATGCGCGGGTGGAAATGCAGCTGGCACATTCTATGTTTTTCTCTCGCTCCCAGTCCAGCATAGAAATAATATTATTAATAAATAATTATACGTAGTAGGTATAATATAACATTCTGTTCTCCCATGATAGAAGAGCACAAGTATAGACTTGTACGGGGTGTAAGGGTCAGTGTCCCACAAGCTGATAGGGGTTGCTCAGTTAACGACACTGAACAACTTCCACCAAGAAATTCTTTAAGGACATGAAAAAAAATAATCTTTTCCATACAAATTGTCTGATCGAGGTGAACATTTTGTATGGAAAAGCCAATTTTTATTTTCACTTCCCCCAGTTGGTTTTTACAGCATGCCCGGGAGCAAATGCAGCTGGCATATTCTAAGTTTTTCTCTCGCTTCCAGGCCAGCATGGAAGAAAGGAGGAAAATGACACGGAAAAATGGAAATTAGAACAAATATTCTTTTCTTTAGGTAATATTTTTATTTATTTTTGAACATCCGGCGGTGTGGCGGCGGTTAGTGACAGTTGTGTGCAAATAACGGAAATCAGGTCTCCTAATGTTGTGGACGTCGCGTTACACAGCGCAAGCATTATTCAGTTTTTACGAACATATTTTTCAAGTAAGTTTTCAATATCTTTTATAACGACTTCCAAAGCCTTCAACACTTTAACAAGAACCTTATTCACCTTGCCAATGATCTCTTTGATTTTGCTTACTACATTGTCATTGATGCGTGTTGTAAGTTCTTTAGTTACTTCTGCAGTGACTTCTTCAGTTTCTTCTGCGGTTATTTCTTTAGTTATTTCTGCAGTTTCTTCTGCAGTTTCGCCCCTTCGTACTTTTATGCCTTTTGAAAAATTTGACCATGTCCGCCTTTGTGGTTCTTCTCCAGCAGCCCTCTTTTCGACGTAGATTTCGTCAATTGCAGCGGCAACGTTTTCATGATTGTTCGCATCAGCTGGTAGACTAGCAACCACGGCTGCGGTTACCTGATGGAGATAAATATATATTAAATCAAACAGAAAGGACCAAAAGACTATGAGTTTGTATTCTTCTTATCGCATCGTAAAGACAACCTGTGCCGATGGGGGTACTCTAGTAGTGCAGACGCCATTTGTGAATGTGGAGAACCATTGCAAGCCATGGCGCACCTTACCAACTGTCCCGCGTGTCCGACCACCTGTTCACGCGAGGACTTGCTCGATAGCAACCAGAGAGCCACTACGGTAGCTGCTTTCTGGGCAAGCAAGATTTAGCCCGTGTTTCTTGCCGACACGAAAGAAGAAAATCGTATCGATGGAACGCGTAACTATTACAATATGGCGGCCCATGATGGCAGGTCAGATCAAATGATCCTGCTAGTGGTGAAGTAAAAACAAAAAGGATAGGAGGATACCAGGTGTAAAGCCGAGTCTCACACCCCCGCGGGGCAGAGAGGGGTTTCTCAAACATTTCCCTTTCTGTCTCTGCCCCGCGGGGGTATGTTACGTGTTTTGTTTGAGAGCAAGAGTCAGGGCTTATACGTTGGCCTGGAAACCGACAGAGGTTGCTCAGTCAACGATATGATACTAAACTGATTTAACAAGGAAATACTTAACAGAAGGAAAAAGTACTGAAGGGCACAATAATTTTAAACATACATACACATAAAATCACGCCTTTATCCTTTACGGGGTAGACAGAGCGATAAACGCCTCGTAAAAGGCGCTTTCGCCACGTCTGACAAAAATTGAGGGCAATTTTAGATTGAAAAGTGTATTGCTGTAGTGACAGGTTGTCAGCCCATCGCCTAAATTACGATACACTGTAACCCTCGAGTCCCTTTTGCTGACTTCTACAGCATGCCCGGGAGGAAGGGCAGCTGGAACATGCTATGTTTTTCTATCTCTCCCAGTCCAGCATGGAAGGAAACATTAAATTAAATAAAAAATTGAATTAAATAGTTTTCTTTAGTTAAAAATATTTACATTTACATTTTATACTCAACTTAAAGTTAAACAAAATTTATACCAAAATGGCAGCCACTCAGCATATTGTCTTGGGTTAGGCCCAAAACGAAGGTATTCCGTTGCCACCGGTTCAAAGCACTTCAGAGCGCTTATAGACATTTCCATTTGAATAAGACTTTATAAAATATTAAATTTAATACATATATACAAAACTTACAAGAAGTAGTAGAACAGGCAGCTTTCCCAACATTTTAAAGTAGTTTATTTTGTTTCAGATTTGAAATCTTGAATGTATTTACCTTGATTTTTGCTCTATTTATATATTGCGAAATAACCGTTAAACTATTGTTAAACATTGTAATGATCTCATTCTAAGTTTTAATGCATTATGTTATATGAAATTAATTATATACAAAGACTACGTGAAATTCATTGTTAAATTAGAAACAGTTACTTATATTTGTGTTTATATAGAAAACTTATATCAATACTTAATTTACCTACAACTTATGTGAGTATAAATAATGATTCGTACGAAAAAATATTTTTATTTTAATCGAGATTTCGTCTATTTACAGCAAAATGAAGTCTCTTGTTTACTTATTAGTTCTAATGGTGAGGTTTTTTATTGTTTTTAAATTTGTTATGTTTTTTTAAATTCGTTATTGATCTAATAATGACTATATTTGATTGTGATTGAACAGTATGACTTTATTAACAAAATAAATTGTAATTTATGTTTAAGAACTCCCCTGGAGGTAAGTGGCGCCCTTATCAGTCAAAAAATCATAATTCACAAGAAAGCAAAATTAATCGAATATCCGAAGTTTATTGTAAGCATTAATAAAATAATAATTCAGTGTTCACTGCCGTTACAGATAGCAAAAGTGCTAGAAGTGGCCGTTTTTCGCAAATTTTCTATCTGTTCCTACAACGAAATAAGTTGCAACTTTATGATGACGAGAAATCTACCGGATTTTCGATTGATTGTGTTTACAGTGAAATATGATTTTTGAACTGATGAGGGTGCCACTTAGCCCAAGGAAGTTCCTTAAAAGTCTGTATCTACATTTTCATTTTATCTTTATTTTATGTTTTGGGTAACTATGGCGTGGGCAGTTGAAGCTATGTCACATATTCAACCCAAGCACTTACCACACCTGAAACTGCGATCAGCTAAAGAGAATATCCCTACAGTAGGACCAGCAAAACTACAAGTCCTACGTACAAATCTTGTGGAAAACACTCACCGAGGACATATCCCTAAAGCTGTAAAAAAGTTTTCTCGCGACGGTCATTTTCAGACAAACCACAAGTGAAAAGTTAGGTAAAAATGTAGTTGAAAAATGACGTATACATTTACCTGTATCTAAAGATATGAAAAAAGTTTTCTTTCGGGAGTCATTTTCAGATAAAACACAAGTGAAAAGTTAGGTGAAAATGTAGTATATACTCGTCAATCATTTCGCTGTACCTGAAGATATAAAAAAGTTTTCTCAAGACGATCATTTTCAGACAAAACACAAGTGAAAAGTGAGGTATAAATGTAGTTGAGACTGGTCGTAATCATTTAGCTGTAGCAATAAATAAGTTTTGTCACGGCAGTCATTTTCAGATAAACCACAAGTGGAAAGTTAGGTAAAAATGTAGTTGAGACTGGTCGTAATCATTTACCTGTACCTACAGATATAAAAAAAGTTTTCTCGCGACGGTCATTTTCAGACAAACCACAAGTGGAAAGTTAGGTAAAAATGTAGTTTATACTCGTCAATCATTTACATACATACATACATACTATCACGCCTGTATCCCTAATGGGGTAGGCAGAGCGTGAACAACCCAAACAAAGGTCGTTCCGCCACGTCTCACAAGTTTTGAGGGTTGTTTAAGATAGAACTGGATATTGCTGTAGTGACAGGTTGTCAGCCCATCGCCTAAATTACAATATACCCTCGAATCCCTTAGCTGGTTTTTACAGCATGCCCGGGTGGAGATGCAGCTGGCACATTCTACGTTATTCTGTCGCTCCCAGTCCAGCATGGAAGCTGTCAATCATTTACCTGTGGGATAAAGGCGTGATTATATGTACGAGTATGTATGTAATTATTTACCTGTACCTAATATAAAAAAGTGTTTTATTTAATTAGAAATGGGTTTGCTCTTGACTCTAGACACTAGGTCAGGGATGATCGTGACAGAGTCGACGATGGAGCGAGCTCACCCAAAAGATGTCTGTTATGGCACTGGCATTCTCACGCATCGACGGAACAGAGCAAGCTGTTTGGCGCCGGACTCCAGTAAGAGGGTGCTTGCGGAGCTTACCACTGCTTTGTTGGGATGTTCAGCCGGATTTATTCACAGGCAAGCCTGTGTTGCCGTTGCCCAAGGTGGACCACTAGCAGGTAGATCCCATTGCACCCCAAAGTGGTCTCGCGACGGTCACTTTCAGAGACTAAGATTTTATTGGGCACTTCTACTATCTGTTCAGTTCTGTGGGCAGTTTAATTTTTTTTTTTTTTTTCTTACCCTGAAATGTCCCACTGCAGGGCAAAGGCCTCCCCTTTCTTTTTCCACTGGTCTCGATATTATAATAATAAAATTAAATAAATACATAATTCATCATCATCTCCCTAGCCTTATTCCGTATCTTACGGGGTCGGCTACCTAATCTAGGGGATTGAACGAGGGTACTGGTTTTTACACAGAGCGACTGCCATCTGACCTCCGCAACCCAGAAGGGAAACCAGACCCAATCCTAGATTAGGTCAGAGTTTTCAAGCCGCCAATGCTTAGCACTGGCCTCTCAAATGGCTTAACGACTAATATCTACGGTATTAAACGATATTAACCGGGACCAACGGCTTAACGTGCCTTCCGAAGCACGGAAAAAGCGCCGAATAAACGTACATATGAAATTCGAAAGGCGAAAAGCACATTGGTACGTGGTGGGATTCGAACCACGACTTCCCGCTCAGGAGGCAGCGGCCCTATCCACTACACCGGCGGGCTCTCCCTAAATAAATACATAATTAGATACAAATAATTATCCGTAGAGGGCTCTCATTAAACAAAAAATATTTAATCTTGTATTGTTTAAAATAATTGTCGACGAATTAGACATACATACACATAATCACGCCTTTATCCCTAATGGGGTAGGTAAAGCTTAAGACGACTGTTTAATATTGCTATTATTATATATTTTTTTGTTTTTGTTTCTATTGTTATACATTTTAGGGTAGTTACAAATTATTAAATCCTTTCTATTGACAGCATCGTTTGTTCTTCCATGCTGGACTTCCCAGTCGACAGAAAAACATAGAATGTGCCAGCTGCTTTTTCTCTCGGGCATGCAGTAAAAACCAGCTAAGGGATCCGGGGGTTTCAGTATATTGTAATTTAGGCGATGGCCTGACAACCTGTCACTACAGCAATATACCTACAAATCTATTTTAAAATAACCCTCAAAACGTTGTCGGACGTGGCGTAACGACCTTTGTTTAGGTCGTGTACGTTCTGTCTTAAGGGATAAAGGCGTGATTATATGTATGTATGTCTGTTTATCGTTAATCTGAAAATGTATTACGTATATTTAAAAAAAATATATTTTCTTTCATGCTGGCCTGGGAGCGAGAGAAAATCATAAAATGGGCCAGATGCATATCCTACCGGGCATGTTGTAAAAACCAGCTAAGGGATCCGGGGGTTTCAGTATATTGTAATTTAGGCGATGGGCTGACAACCTGTCACAACAGCAATATACCTACAAATCTATTTTAAAATAACCCTCAAAACGTTGTCAGACGTGGCGGAACGACCTTTGTTTAGGTCGTTTACGTTCTGCCTTTAGGGATAAAGGCGTGATTATATGTATGTATGTCTGTTGACCGTTAGTTTGAAAAGAATTTACGTATATTTTTTAAAATACGAGAGCACATTATTATTTCTGTTTTGTCACTTTTAATAAATACTACTTACAATAACAATCCCTAATATTCAAATAGATGTAACAGATGTAAGCTTCACATTGAGATAAAAAAAATATATAAAAAAAGAATATGCGATTTTAAGAAAGCTCTTTTTATTTATTTCCTCACGAATCCTTATACCGGGTGTAAGGGACAGCGTCCCGCAAACTGATAGGGATTGCTCAGTCAACGATACTGAACAACTTCCACCAGGAAATGCTTTCAGAAAGTGAAAAAAACGCTTTATCATTCAAATTGTCTGATAGAGGTGGTCATTTTGTATGGGAAGGTATTTTTTTCGTCTTCTGAAAGAATTTCCTAGTGATAGTTGTTCAGTGTCGTTGACTGAACGAGCAACCTCTATCAGTTAGCGAGACGCTGTCCCTTACACCAGGTATGTGGAACGCACGTTCTCCGAATTCGCACATCATTATTGTCATAATCGTATCTTCCATGCTGAGAGCCCGATGGTGTAGTGGATAGGGCCGCTGCCTCCTGAGCGGGAGGTTGTGGTTCGAATCCCACCACGTACCAATGTGTTTTTCGGTTTTCGAATTTCATATGTACGTTTATTCGGCGCTTTTTCCGTGCTTCGGAAGGCACGTTAAGCCGATGGACCCGATTAATATCGTTTAATACCGTAGATATTAGTCGTTAAACCATATCAGAGGCCAGTGCTAAGCATTGGCGGCTTGAAAACTCTGACCTAATCTAGGATTGGGTCTGGTTTCCCTTCTGGGTTGCGGAGGTCAGATGGCAGTCGCTCTGTGTAAAAATCAGTACCCTCGTTCAATCCCCTAGATTAGGAAGCCGACCCCGTGAGATACGGGATAAGGCTAAGGAGATGATGATGTATCTTCCATGCTGGACTGGGAGCGACAGAAAAACATAGAGTGTGCCAGCCTCATTTCCTCCCGGGCATGCTGTAAAAACCAGCTAAGGGATCGGAGAGTATCTTTATGTTGTAATTTAGGCGATAGGCTGACAACCTGTCACTACAGCAATATACTTACAAATCTATCTTAAATAACCCTCAAAACTTTGTCAGACGTGGCGGAACGACCTTTGTTTGGGTCGTTTACGCTCTGCCTACCCCATTAGGGATAAAGGCGTGATTATATGTATGTATGTAAAAACGACCGGAAGGTACAATTGCGTAGTTCAAAAATGTAAGCATCTGTCTGACCCATTGCTGGTAGTGACGACAGGTTGTCAGCCTATAATATTCCCAGAAAGAAAAGCAGCTACATTATCGCTCTTAGGGCCGTATTTATAAAGATATATCAAGAAGCAATATTAAGTATGGATTTGAAAGGTTATTTTGTACTGAAATGACATTCCTGATTCAAACTTAAACTAGCTTTCATTCTCAAGTGCTGATAATAAATACGGGCCTTAGTCCTGCATGGGAAAGTGTGTTAATGTTAATGAATAGCCTTATAAATATCAGAACTTCAGAACTGAAAATGCGATCCTCATTATCTTAAACTATTAATATCATATTGTTATATTGAGTTAATTTGTTTGTTATTTTATTAGTTGGTTAACAATGAAGCACTACAACCATGACAAATTAAAAAGTAAATAAGTAAGTAAAAACAGTTTATTGTACACAAAAAACAAGAAAAACAAAAATAAACTTAAATTAATGTGCACAATGTATTCTTCCATGCTGGCCTGGGAGCGAGAGAAAAACATAGAATGTGCCAGCTGCATTTCCTCCCGCGCATGCTGTAAAAACCAGCTAAGGGATCCGAGGGTTTCAGTATATTGTAATTTAGGCGATAGGCTGACAACCTGTCACTACAGCAATATACTTACAAATCTATCTTAAATAACCCTCAAAACTTTGTCAGACGTGGCGGAACGACCTTTGTTTGGGTCGTTTACGCTCTGCCTACCCCATTAGGGATAAAGGCGTGATTATATGTATGGTATGTATGTATTAATGTGCACAAAGGCGGTCTTATCGCTGGAAGCGATCTCTTCCAGACAACCTTTGGGTAAAGTCACATCCCTTTATTACCCACTCTCCTGCAGAAGACCTTAAGGAGAAGGGGGTGTCTGAAAGTCAGCGCTACGTAGTATCGTGCAGCGACTCTACGCAGGCATAATGCTAAGTCACTTCTTTTTGCCTGATTACATACATAAAATCACGCCTGTATCCCTAATGGGGAAGGCAGAGCGTCAACGACCCAAATAAAGGTCGTCCCGCCACGTCTGACAAGTTTCGAGGGTTGTTTAAATAACCTAGCATGCCCAGGCCAGCATGCTAGGCTATTTAAACAACCCTATTGCTATAGTGACAGGTTGTCAGCCCATCGCCTAAATTACAATATACCGAAACCCTCGGGGATCCCTTAGCTGGTTTTTACAGCATGCCCGGGAGGAAATGAGGCTGGCACACTCTATCTTTTTCTGTCGCTCCCAGTCCAGCATGGAAGTAATTGTCTGTTGCCTGATTTCCTAGTTTTAAGTTAGGTTAAGTCTGAAATGTTTTTTTGTTTTTTTTTTTACAAAGCAATACATACATACATACAATCACGCCTTTATCCCTTATGGGGTAGGCAGAGCGTAAACGACCTAAACAAAGGTCGTTCCGCCACGTCTGACAAAGTTTTGAGGGTTATTCAAGATGGATTTGTATTTTGTACGTATATTGCTGTAGTGACAGGTTGTCAGCCCATCGCCTAAATTGCAATATACTGAAACCCTCAGATCCCTTAGCTGGTTTTTACAGCAAATAATAACTTTATCTAATCTATCTTATATTATATTGCTGTCACTACAGCAATAACTGCCTCCGTGGTCTAGTGGCTAGTGCCATGGACTCCTGATCCGGAGGTCCTGGGTTCGATTCCCAGGGGAGAAACAGAAAAGTTGATATTTGAAAATTTATCACTTTGTGAATTTTTCCCCAGTTTGGTTAGGACATTGCAGGCTGAATCACCTGATTGTCCGAAAAAGAAAAAGATTTCGTGCTTCGGAGGGCACGTTAAGCCGTCGGTCCCGGTCGCAGTCTTTGATAGTGGTCGTTATTCAAACCATGTCAGAGGCCTGATAGTTGTGCTACTAGGCGGTTTAAAAACTCTGACACCAGGGTTCATCGGGTCGATAGACTCGATACACCCACTCGACAAAAAAAACTACAGCAATATATCCACAAATCTACCTTAAATAACCCTCAAAACTTTGTCAGATGTGGCGGACCTTTGTTTAGGTCGTTTACGCTCTGCCTACCCCATTAGGGATAACGGCATTACCCCACCAGGCGATACCCCATTAGGGATAATTATATGTATGTATGTATTGTTTGAGAGCCCGATGGTGTAGTGGATAGGGCCGCTGCCTCCTGAGCGGGAGGTCGTGGTTCGAATCCCACCACGTACCAATGTGTTTTTCGGTTTTCGAATTTCATATGTACGTTTATTCGGCGCTTTTTCCGTGCTTCGGAAGCGTTAAGCAGTTGGTCCCGGTTAATATCGTTTAATACCGTAGATACTAGTCGTTAAGCCATATCAGAGGCCAGTGCTAAGCATTGGCGGCTTAAAAACTCTGACCTAATCTAGGATTGGGTCTGGTTTCCCTTCTGGGTTGCGGAGGTCAGATGGCAGTCGCTCTGTGTAAAAATCAGTACCCTCGTTCAATCCCCTAGATTAGGAAGCCGACCCCGTGAGATACGGGATAAGGCTAAGGAGATGATGATGTATTGTTTGTTAATCTTATTTTGCAAAAGTTCACTTGGACCTGAAACATTTCACTTGCACACTTAGGGTAGCTTCTTTAAAAGTAAAGGAATCTTCTTCTTCTACTGTCGAGTGGGTATCGAGTCCTTCGACCCGATAAACCCTGGTGTCAGAGTTTTTAAACCACCTAGTAGCACAACTATCAGGCCTCTGACATGGTTTTAAGTAACGACCACTATCAAGGACAGCGACCGGGACCGACGACTTAACGTGCCCGAAGTGCTTCGAAGCACGAAATCTTTTTCTTTTCGGACAATCAGATGATTCAGCCTGCAATGTCCTAACCAAATTGAAGAAAAATTCACAAAGTGATAATTCTCAAATATCAACTTTGTGTTTTCCCCCTGGGAATCGAACCCAGGATCTCCGGATCGGGAGTCCATGGCACTAGCCACTAGACTACAGAGCCAGTTAGGAAAAATGTAAAGGAATGTTATGCCTTTTTAGGAAAACTGACTTTAGTTTTATATTTTAGGATTAGTTGCATCTTAGGATATTGATATTATAGTTGTCGTCAATGCTGGACTGGGAGCGAGAAAAAAACATAGAATGTACCAGCTGCATTTCCTCCCGAGCATGCTGTAAAAAACAACTAAGGGATTCGAGGGTTTCAGTAAGTTGTAATTTAGTCGATGGGCTGACAACCTGTCACCACAGCAATAAACCTACAAATCTATCTTAAGTAACCCTTAAAATGTTGTCAGACGTGGCGGATTGACCTTAGTTACCGCATTAGTTAACGCTCTGCCTACCCCTACCCTATTTGGGATAAAGTCGTCATTATATGTATGTATGTATATATTTTTTTATTTTAAACTTTCAAAATGGAGTCTAGTGGACAGTCAATCGGGGGACCTATCAAATTTATAAATGCTTTTACGTTCGTAAAGTTTTTGATTTGAATATTATTCATGACAAATTGTATTCACTTTATAACATTTTATACCGATTTTGTAAATTATATTTTGTTTAACTGACGATCACTTTGTGAATGCTTATAATTTTGAACGTTTATAATGTAATTTTCACTGTGATACATAAAACTAAACTAAACTAACTAAACTGTAAGTGCTAAAGTTTTTGATTAGGTTTTCATGGTTTTTACTGTAAATACATAAAAAGTTCTCTATACCGTGTATTTACAGATGTCGCTGTACGATTTGGCGATATTTTTAGATCGCGGTGGTAAGATTTTTCTTGGGAACACATATACTTCCGATGAACTTTTGAGTTTTTACCGCGTTGGAAAGCCGTCGACTTCGCCGATCCTAGGGAGTCTCAGGTCACTCAGCCGCGGTTTTATTATCGGCGGGTTGGCGATCCCCTTGCTCGTTTTAATTTTATAATTGAGCCAATTCGTAGTAGCAAAAACGTACATACGCGACTTTTTCTATCATGAGGGAACATAAAGGGACAACAATTTAAGCAGGAATAGATCACTCCGTTCTTTACGTTTATGGCGTCAAAGGCGGTCGGGGTCGGGTTGCCCATCGTCTTGATGAACGTTTTAATCTCTTTGCTCTTATTTATTTGTGTCATAACGAATTGCGTTAGCTAAGCCTAACACGTGTATAACACGATACTTGTGTGAGTAATGAGACTTACTGTATTCTAATGAGATTTAAACAAAAACATGATTAAATTTTCTGTCAACTCCCTAAGTCAGGTGGCGTGGTATTTTACGTATATCTATAAAGTTTTAGGTGATGTCACATTCAGCCGAATAAAAAAAACATCAATTCGAGTAAAAACAATCAAAAATAAATTTCCTACCTACCCCCCAACACAGGTGGCGTGATTATTTGAATCCTATGTTTTTTCCTAGATAACAATCAGTCGAATAAAAAAAGTTTGATCGAAATCGGATAAAAAACAGACAAATTCGAATTTCCTGCCTACCCTCTAAGTGCGGTGGCGTGATTATTTGTACCTTATGTTTTTTTCTATATAACAATCGGTCGAATAAAAAAAGTTTGATCAAAATCGGTTAAAAAACAGCCGTATTCGAATTTCCTGCCTACCCTATAAGTGAGTTGGATGATTTTAGGTATCCTTAGTTGCAACCCGGGTAACACTGAGTTGAATAAAAAAAGTCCCATTGAAATTGGTTCATTACTTTTGGTGTGATGTGGTAACATACAGGCAGACAGACAGACAGACAGACAAAAAATCTAAAAAAAATCGATTTGTTCTTTATATCGTTAATAATGCCTGCTGCAATTTTTTATTGAAAAATATTCAATGTACAGACACGACCCTTCTAGAGATTTATTATATGTATAGATAGGTTAGGTTGCATTATTTGTATGAAGTTACTTACCGTCTCTTATCACTTGGGAATCTAAAAAAGTTTCTATTGGAGTCATATCTTGTGGTAGAAAGACATCCCTACACGGAAAAGTACCTAACCATCTTTGGAACACAAAACGTTATTATTACGCGCGCGCCATGCCCGCTAAGTGTACGCACAATGTGACCCACATTCCGGCGCAGAGTGTGACGTATATCGGACTGGGGAGGGGAGGTGACTGTCCATTCTATATGTAGTACAATTATATATTCTGTGCTTATAGTTTAAGTAATACTCAGTCAAACAAAAAAAAATACATCAAAATCGGTTAAAAATTACTGAAATTCAATTTTCTACCTACCTCCTAGGTCATAAGGCGTGATTATGTGTATCGTAACATTGATTTTAAATAATGCTCAGTCGGATAAAAAAGTTCCAGAAATTCAGTTCCATAATAGCCAAATTTCAATTTCCTGCCTACCCCCTAAGTCAGGTAGCGTGATTTTAGGTATCTTAAGTTGCAACCCGGGTAACACACAGTTGAATAAAAAAGTGCCATCGAAATCGGTCTAGTAGTTTTGGCGTGATGTGGTAACATACAGACAGACAGACAGACAGACAATCAATAAAAGGATATTGATTTAGCTGACTCATCATATTATTATAGTGCCTAATTTATCATAGTATTATAATTATTACGTAGGTATACACACGTAAGTCTACGCGATTGTTAAAATAATTAAATCAAATTAGACCATTACGCTAATTGGTTAATTAGACATGGTTTCATAATATAGTACTCAATTTAGTCAAGTATAAATACCTAATATTGGTATGAATTGTTATATTTAGTTATTTATAAAAATATATCCACTTCGGCATTCGACGTATCTATAGGTACATGTATTCTGTATATTATATTAAAAAAATGGCGGGTGGAAGTGCATATATTTTGTATTGTTTGGTAAGTTTATATTCAGTTAATAATATGTCTTAACTCAATTATATTACTAAATATACCTAAGTATCTTTAAATTTAAAGAAAAAGGAATAAGTATTGGCTTCTCCCACTAATTATGACAAATTATAGGTGAAATGCATAGCGTACTCGTATTAAAAAAAAAATATATATAAGGCGTAAGCGACAGCGTCCCGCAAATTGATAGATGATGCTCAGTCAACGAAACTGAACAACTATCAGCAGGATTGTTTTTTCAGGAAGTCAAAATAAAGTGGCTCTTCCATACAAATCATCTGATCGAAGTGAACATTTTGTGTGAAAAAGCCATTTTTTTATCTTTCTGAAAGAAGTTCCTGGTGGGAATTGTTCAGTGTCATTGACTGACTTGTATCAGTTTGCGGGACGCTGTCCCTTACACCTGGTATAATTATTTTCTTATTCTAGGTTACCATGGTTTGTGCAACAAGAGCCAGCCCTTCAGTGCCTGGCTTACCACACCCAAAACCACTAATAATCAGATGGTTACATGGTATGTTTGTTGATGAAGACGCTGCCAGTGACGGTGTAGTCACTTCGACAATTACAAAACCACTTCGGGTTGGTGATAATGAATGGAAAGATAAATATGATGAAGACTATTTCCCTACTCAAGATACATTAACGGCAATAACAGTTTTGGAAACAGATGGTGATACTAAGATTCCTAATGTAGATAAATCACCATCAGCAATCAGTTTTGAATCTGGTGAGACAATTGATGTGAATAATGATGATTTTGACATTACTGTATCACCAACAACATTACTGGTTGATGGTACATATGAAGAATATGATAATATCCCAACTGTGAGACCAGTTGGTATTGATAATAATGATATTTCTATAGTAAAAACAGTATCACCTGTTAGCTATGAAAGTACTGACATGCCGACAACACTTACGGAGGCTACGAAATCTATACCTTCTGTGACGGTATTACCACAAAATGGGGATACAATAATAGATGGAGTTAAAATTGATCATGGTGATATAATTGATAATGGTGATATTACTGATGATAGTAATGCTGTTGATGTTGGTGATACTATTAATGATAGTGATACTTTTGATGATGGTGATACTGTTGTTGATGATTATACTATTAATGATGGCGATACTGTTGCTGATGGTGATACTATTGATGATGGTGATACTATTGATGATGGGAATACTGTTGATGATGATTATACTATTAATGATGGTGATACTATTACTAAAGGCGACACTATTGATGATGGTGATACTATTAATGATGGCGATACTGCTGCTGATGGTGATACTGTTAATGATGGTGATACTATTGATGATGGTGATACTATTAATGATGGCGATACTATTGAAGAGAAAGAAAATAATCATCATAAGCATAAAGATTCGTTTCTTAAAAAACTGTTGTATAGTATAATCAGTCATCATCATGATCGTCGTCATCATCGTCATGTTCATCATCATAAACATCATCATCACAATAGTCAATACGAATAAAGTAAAATAATTTATGATCATCATTATTGGGTTCGAAGCTCGATACCACCGGCTAAAAATAAAATTAAAATCTATCTGTCACTTTCAAATGAGTAAAATTGGAAAATGACAGGCGATTTACACTATAGTTTTACCGTTGTCCGCTGAATTTTGACACTCAATTTTATCCGCCATATCATATGACGGCGGTTAAAAATGACAAATTAGGCATAAAACCACCGACTATAAATCAAAAACCGGAGAGAATAGATCTCCTGTCCTTTTCCAATGTTTCCAGTCTGAGAGTTGGTTTGGACATTGCAGGCTGAATCACCTGATTGTCCGAAAAGAAAAAGGATTCCGTGCTTCGGAGGGCATGTTAAGCCGTCGGTCCTGGTCGCTGTCTTTGATAGTGGTGGTTACTCAAACCACGTTAGAAGCCTAATAGCTGTGCTACTAGGCAGTTTAAAAACTCTGGCACCAGAGTTCATCGGGTCGTTAGATTCGAGAGTCCACTCGCTAAGAAGAAGAACTCTGAGAGTGACAAATTATAATTTTAGTTAGATTATAATTTTAGTTTTAGCCGGCAAATCTAGCATCGAGCCCATTGTCCTGGAAATAATAAACTACCACTGTGGTGTTGCTGTACATATCCTGTGAGAAATGCATCCATATTTTAATGTCGTCGGGTTTTGGTTGTTCATTTGTATAAAGGTAATTAAGAATTGAAGTCTTTTTTGTCTGTTTCTTCATTCACACTTAGATAGGTAATAGATGGAACCTCATAATATAATCAGAATAAATTCATTATCATAATAAATTTAAGAGCTTTGCTCTAATCGGTGGTGTAATCACCAACTTTCTCTGGATTCAACTTTCTCCTTAACTTCGCTATACGACCTGATGTCAATCTTTTCTTTGATTTCGTCCATATAGGTTCTTCTAGGTCGGCCGGTCGGCTTCTGTCTCTTGTCCCTTCAATCTTTCCTTCTAATATAGTCTTTAGTAGTAAATCATGTCATGACAAAAAGTAATATATAAAAAGCTAAAGGATAATGACTAAACTTGTATCACAGAATATATAATAGTACTACATATGGAAGTACTTGTATGGAAGATGGTCCAAATGCTGCCCCGAGATGAGACTGTTTGTTTGTGGCACCATTGTGCATCTTGGTAAATAAAGAAAATATCGGAATCGATTCAAAACTCTGAGCAACATTTTTGGGCCACGTTGAATTTAAACTGCTCTGACAATGACTTCTTCTTTGATAGCGGTCGATACACAAACCATGTCAGAGGCTACTATATAAGATAAAACGAAGGGAGGGGCGCAAAGTGCGAGTTTCTCATGCTTCTTCTTCATTGTGATATAGTTTTATTTTTTTTGTGACACAGATATAATTTTATTTTCTTTGTAATAGACTCGCTTGTGACTTTCTAAAAGTGTTCTTAGGAATCTATTTGGAAATAAATGATTTGACTTAACTTGACTTTAGATTTTTAACTCTGGTGTCAGAGTTTTTAAACCACCTGTAGCATGAATGATACGCCTCTGAAATGGTTTATGCATCGACCACCATCAATGATGCTATTGGGACTGCCGAGTCTGACAGCTTAGCGTGCCCTTCGAAGCACGGATCTTCTTTTTTTTAAAACCTCCTGTAGCATGACTAATATGCCTCTGAAATGGTTTATGCATCGACCACCATCAATGATGCTATTGGGACTGCCGGGGCTGACAGCTTAGCGTGCCCTCCGAAGCACGGATCTTCTTTTTTTTAAAACCTCCTGTAGCATGACTAATATGCCTCTGAAATGGTTTATGCATCGACCACCATCAATGATGCTATTGGGACTGCCGGGGCTGACAGCTTAGCGTGCCCTCCGAAGCACGGATCCTCTTTTTTTGCCAATCATGTGATACATCCTGCATTGTCCGATGTCCGAACGAAACTGGGGAAAATCTCACAAACTGATAAATTGACTATATCAACATTGTGTTCCTTAATATAACCTAACATAAAAATACTTTATTGCACGTAATAATACAACATACAACACAACAGATAACAACAAAAGACAAGTACAACATAGGCAGCCTTATTGCTAAGGTAGCAATTTCTTCCAGGCAACATTTGGGTGAAAGAAAAATGTGTAGCTGTAAGCGGGATAGTGCAAATCTAGTCAAATAGGTATCCTAAATACATTACATTACATATAATACATAAACTAAGTACAAGCTACTACATAGATATTTGTAAAATAAACTAATATATAATAAACTATAAGATAGACGTTAAGATAATGCAAACTACAATCAGAACTAGACGAAGGAAATGACAGCAACAGTATTTACAACACAGGATAAAAGTGAAGGAAACTAAAGATCAGACAGTATTTTTTTGTTTCAAGTAATGTTTTTTAATTCGGCTCTTAAAAGTCTCAAGAGACGGTGCATGTCGAATGTCTTCGGGCAATTCATTCCACAGCTTGATCGCTCCCACTGTGAAAGACTTTGCGTAGAAGTCAGTCTTGTGAGAAGGCAGGTTAAGGGTCAATTTAGAGCTGGCACGCAAATTGCGGGCTAGGGTTCCCGAGTGATAAATAAAGCGATCTTTAAATTAAGGAGTGGGTGTTAGGGTGGGAAAGAATGGAGTAAAGGAGGGAGAGGATATGACAGTCCCTTCTGCGGGTAATAGGCAGCCATTGAAGTTGAGACCTATAAGAAGAGACATGGTCATACTTACGCAGGCCAAATATAAATCTTATACAGAGATTCTGCAGACGTTCAAGCTTGTTTAATAGCTGAACATATAAATCAGGATAACAAACGTCTGCATAACCCAGTATAGGAAGGAGAAGCGAATGTGCCAGGCTGATTTTGGTTTTGGTCGGCAAAAGATTTCCTTTCTTCTTATAGCTTCTTTCTTCTTTCTTATAACTTATAGTATTTTTCAGATAGGACTTGTGAAATAGATTTCTACATAACTAT
Source organism: Scrobipalpa costella (assembly GCA_949820665.1). Taxonomy (NCBI): domain Eukaryota; kingdom Metazoa; phylum Arthropoda; class Insecta; order Lepidoptera; family Gelechiidae; genus Scrobipalpa; species Scrobipalpa costella. The sequence continues at coordinate 9,201,226 of OX463319.1, read as the reverse complement.
CAAAAAAATTGCCAGCTAAGGGATACGAAGGTATCAGTATAATTAAATAAAAAAAGACAACCTGTCACTACAGCAATATACCTACAAAACTATCTTAAATACCCCTCAAAACTTTGTCAGACGTGGCGGAACGACCTTTGTTTAAGTTGTTTATGCACTGCCTACCCCGTTAGGGATAAAGGCGTGATTTAAGATAGATTTGTAGGTATATTGCGGTACTGACAGGTTGTCAGCCTATCGCCTAAATTACAATATACTGAAATCCTCGGATCCCTTAGCTGGTTTTTACAGCATACCATACAAAGGGAGGAAACGCAGCTGGCACATTCTATGTTTAACACTTGCTCCCAGTTCAGCATGGAAGAAATTCCTATTGTCTAGCTGTTATGGTTCATGAGGGCTGCGGTCACAAAGAGAAAATCACGTTTGTTGTATGGGAGGCCATCCATAAATATTTCTTTTTTAGTATTTGCTGTCAAAGAGGCAACGGGAATGCATAATCTGCGAAAATTTCAACTCTCAAGCTATCACGGTTCATGAGATACAGCCTGGTGACAGACGGACGGATAGCGAAGGGTCCCGTTCCACAGTAATAGGGTCCCGTTGTTCACCCTTTGGGTACGGAACCCTAAAAAAGAAAAGTTTTCTTTCAACATATTAAAGCTAAGATCCGCAAGTTGCTGCTCTCCCTTACGTACAAGGAATCAGAAGACCTTATATACAGTGAGTGCTCATTCCTATAAAAAAAAAATGCCACTTTACCACCATTCACAAACTTACCATCACACACCCATAAACACACACACGCACACACACACCCACAGCACCACACCACACCCTAGTTATAGTTGTTATTATTTTTGCATGCTGTTCCATTTATTCTCTTATATTATTTTCTTTTTATATCTCCTATTATATTATGAATATTAAATTAAAATTAGAATCAGAATGTTTCTGAATTCTTCCATGCTGGACTGGGAGAGATAGAAAAACGTAGAATGTTTCAGCTGCCCTTCCTGCCGGGCATGCTGTAGAAGTCAGCAAAAGGGACTCGAGGGTTACAGTGTATTGTAATTTAGGCGATGGGCTGACAACCTGTCACTATAGCAATACACATTACAATCTAAAATTGCCCCAATTTTTGTCAGACGTGGCGAAAGCACCTTTAGCAAGGCGTTTAACGCTCTGCCTACCCCGTAAGGGATAAAGGCGTAATTTTATGTATGTATGTATCAGAATGTTTTCATATTGTGATAGGTAATAGATATAAGATGCATCCGAATTGTTTATGGTGGCTGGCTTTATATTTTGTAAAGTAGTTGCTTACATACATACATAAAATCACGCCTTTATCCCTTACGGGGTAGGCAGAGCGTTAAACGCCTCGTAAAAGGCGCTTTCGCCGCGTCTGACAAAAATTGAGGGTAATTTTAGATTGTAATGTGTATTGCCATAGTGACAGGTTGTCAGCCCATCGCCTAAATTACAATACACTGTAGCCCTCGAGTCCCTTTTGCTGTCTTCTACAGCATGCCCCGGAGGAAGGGCAGCTGGAACATTCTATGTTTTTCTATCTCTCCCAGTCCAGCATGGAAGTAGTTACTTGGTAATGTTAATAATGGACTCCTGCGATACAGGTTTATTCCTAGTGCGGGATCCGTAAGAAAATGTTTGTAAATTGTTATTTTAATTTTTTTTTAATTATTAAATTATTATTATTAAATATCATTTCCAAGAAAATTCAAGCAACCTTTCATTACAAGCTTAATTCATAGTCTTTAAGAGTTGCAGGAGCAGGTTGAGGTATTTCTTAACCTTGTCCAGGTTAAGGCCAGCGGCTCCCAGCCTGGTTACCAGTTCTTCTGTTAATTTGGCTTCTTATTCTTCACGACCAAGACTAGAGGCAAGAGCAAACCCATTTAACAATAAAACAAGTTTCATACCCTGTTGTCAGAGTATTTAAATTAGCTAAATAGCATGTCCAGTCTGAGATAGTTTGTGAGACTTCTTCTGTCGAGTGGGTATCGAGTCTATCGACCCGATGAACCCTGGTGTCAGAGTTTTTAAACCGCTTAGTAGCACAACTATCAGGCCTCTGACATGGTTTGAGTAACGACCACTACCAAAGACAGCGACCGGGACCGACGGCTTAACGTGCCCTCCGAAGCACGAAATCTTTTTCTTTTCTGGACAATCAGGTGATTCAGCCTGCAATGTCCTAACCAAACTGGGGAAAAATTCACAAAGTGATAAATTCTCAAATATCAACTTTGTGTTTCCCCCCTGGGAATTAAAATCAGGGCCTCCGGATCAGGAGTCCATGGCACTAGCTACTAGACCACAGAGGCAGTTGTTTGTGAGACGACCACTATCAAATGCTTAATGTTCCCTCTGAAATTCCTACATACTTCTACTGATTCAGTCTGCATTATCCTAACCAAAATGGAAAAAATCTAGTGTAGGAATAGATGGGAATTGAACCTATGACCTCTGGATTGGAAGCCCATGGTGGACTACTAGACCACCGAGGCAGTTCATCTAGTCTAGATTTAGGTCTTCTTCTTCTGTCGAGTGGGTATCGAGTCTATCGACCCGATGAACCCTGGTGTCAGAGTTTTTAAACCGCCTAGTAGCACAACTATCAGGCCTCTGACATGGTTTGAGTAACGACCACTATCAAAGACTGACCGGGACTGACGGCTTAACGTGCCCTCCGAAGCACGAAATCTTTTTCTTTTCGGACAATCAGGTGATTCGGCCTGAAATGTCCTAACCAAACTGGGGAAAAATTCACAAAGTGATAAATTCTCAAATATCAACTTTGTGTTTCCCCCCCGGGAATCGAACCCAGAACCTCCGGATCGGCAGTCCATGGCACTAGCCACTAGACCACGGAGGCAGTTGATTTAGGTATCAATCAATGGTAGATAAATGGCAAATAGAAAAGCAAAGTCTTCGTTCAACATTTTATTCTCAAGAAAGTTTTAACTATATCCTTTTAATTCAAAGTCTTCAAGAGTTTCAGGAGCAGGTTGAGATATTTCTTGACCTCGTTGAGGTTCAGCCCAGCGTCTCCCAACTTGGTTACCAATTCTTCGGCTACTTTAGCTGACTCAGGATTTGCTGATTTTTGTTCCACGGCATTTGCTGACCTTTTCAAATATAATAAAAAATATTATTTATTACACATTACAAAAAACAAACATTCAAAACAAAGTATAATCAGGCGACCTTATTGCTAGGGTAGCAATTTCTGCCAAGCAACTTTTGAAGAAGTATCTAGTTAGATAATTTGAATGCGAGATAGTGCAGTTACTATTGTATATTATTTTAAATAGAATATAAAGATTATATACATACAGAGATGGTATAATGGATAGGGCCGCTGCCTCCTGAACCAATGTGTTTTTCGGATTAAAAAAATCATATTTACGTTTATTCGGCGCTTTTTCCGTGTTTCAGAAGGCACGTTAAGCCGTTGGTCCCGGTCAATATCGTTTTATACCGTAGATATTAGTAGTTAAGCCATGTCAGAGGCCATTGCTAAGCATTGGCGGCTTGAAAACGCTGACCTAATTTGGATTGGCTCTTTTTACCCTGCTGGGTTGCGGAGGTCAGATGGCAGTCGCTCTGTATAAAAACCAGTGCCCTCGTTTTATCTCCTAGATAGGGTGGCCAACCCCGTGAGATACGGGATAAGTGAACAAGAGATGATGACAAAGACTATATACATACAAGGAACGTAAATAAACGCCTTATCTGCCACACTTATGCACTATCACTACCGTAGGTCAGGAAGAGATTTCTTTTTAGAGATAAGCTGTACCTGTTGTGCTATTATTTTTTATGTTTGTGTCCTCTGTATGATCATGTGTGCAATAAACTGTTAAATAAATAAATATAGTTATATTACAATAGACTAATTTATAATAAACTATCCCCTATCTCCCTAGCCTTATTCCGTATCTCTCGGGGTCGGCTTCCTAATTTAGGGTATTGAACGAGGGTACTGGTTTTTACACAGAGCGACTGCCATCTGACTTCCGCAACCCAGAAGGGAAACCAGACCCAATCCTAGATTAGGTCAGAGTTGTCAATTTGTTGAGTTGGCCTCTGATATGGCTTAACGACTAATATCTACGGTATTAAACGATATTAACCGGGATCAACGGCTTAACGTGCCTTCCGAAGCACGGAAAAAGCACCGGCTAAACGCATATATGAAATTCGAAAACCGAAAAACACATTGGTTACGTGGTGGGATTCGAACCACGACCTACCCGCTCAGGAGGCAGCGGCTCTATCCACTACACCATCGGGCTCTAATTTATAATATGCTATAAGAGGTACGAAAATGCAATATTTCTCTCAGAAAGAGAAATTAGTTTGTGTAAATCAAAATAACAAACCTTTGTTCGAAGGCATCAGCTGCTGCGGACCTATTTCCCAGGGTTATATCTGGAGGTTGAACGTTCGGCATCGCATAGCAGGTGGTGAAGACTGATAGGGCCAGCATCTGTAGGTTTACATACATATAATCACGCCTTTATCCCTAATGGGGTAGGCAGAGTGTAAACGACGTAAACATAGGTCGTTCCGCCACGACTGACAAAGTTTTGAAGGTTATTAAGATTTTGTAAGTATATTGCCGTAGTGACAGGTTGTCAGCCCATCGCCTAAATTGCAATATCTGTAGGTTTAGAGTATTTTTTTTCCAACAGTTCTTCCATGGGAGCAAAAGAAAAACATAGCATGTGCCAGCTGCATTTCCTCCCAGGCAAGTTGTAAAAACCAGCTAAGAGATCTGTGGGTTTCAGTTTATTGCAATTTAGGCGATGGGTTGACAACCTGTCACGATAGCAATATACCTACAAATCCATCTTAAATAACCCTCAAAACTTTGTCAGACGTGGCGGAACCTTTGTTTAGGTTGTTTACGCTCTGCCGAGCCCCCCTTACATATTTATTAATTTTTGTTTTTAGTTATAGCGGCAACAGGAATGCATAATCTACGAATTTCAACTCTCTAGCTATCACAGTTCATGAGGTACAGCCTGGTGACAGACGCACAGACGGACAGACAGACGGACAGCGAAGTCTCAGTAATAGGGTCCCGTTTTTCACCCTTGGGCAGAAGGGTGCTCTAAAAATTGGCTTCCCATACATTTTCGTTGATCTATGTGGTGGTTTCTTCCATGCTCGACTGGGAGCGAGAGAGAAACATAGAATGTGCCAGCTGCATTTCCTCCCGGGCATGCTGTAAAAACCAGCTAAGGGATCTGAGGGTTTCAGTATATTGCAATTTAGGCGATAGGCTGACAACCCGTCACTACAGCAATATACTTACAAATCTATCTTAAATAACCCTCAAAACTTTGTCAGACGTGGCGAAACGATCTCTCTTTAGGTCGTTTAAGCTCTGCCTACCCCGTTAGGGATAAAGGCGTGATTATATGTATGTGGTGGTTTTGTATGGAGACGTTCTTTTTTAAATTACCCAATAGTAGTTTTATTCTCAAGCTCAGCACATTACGTAGGATTGTATATTTTAAGTATTGAGCTAATAGGCGGTTCGAAAACTCTGTCGTTCGACTCGAGAGAAGCACTATTTAATGTTTATTTATAATGAAAGTTAAGTGAAATAATAATAATAGAATAAATAAATAAATTACATACATGTATACATCTAATTACGCCTTTATCCCTAATGGGGTAGGCAGAGCGTAAACGACCTAAACAAAGGTCGTTCCGCCACGTCTGACAAAGTTTTGAGGGTTATTTTAAGATCGATTTGTAGGTATATTGCTGTAGTGACAGGTTGTCAGCCCATCGCCTAAATTACAATATACTGAAACCCTCAGATCCCTTAGCTGTTTTTTACAGCATGCCCGGGAGGAAATGCAGCTGGCACATTCTATGTTTTTCTCTCGCTCCCAAGTCAGCATGGAAGAAACTCGAGAGAAGCACTATTTAATTTTTATTTATAATGAAAGTTAAGTGAAATAATAATAATTGAATAAATAAATAAATTACATACATGTATACATTTAATTACGCCTTTATCCCTAATGGGGTAGGCAGAGCGTAGACGATCTAAACAAAGGTCGTTCCGCCACGGCTGACAAAGTTTTGTGAGGTATTTAAGATATAGTTGTAAGTATATTGCTGTAGTGACAGGTTGTCAGCCCATCGCCTAAATTACAATATACTGAAACCCTCGGAACTCTTAGCTTAGTTTTTACAGCATGCCCGGGAAATGCAGCTGGCACATTCTATGTTTTTCTCTCGCTCCTTATATCTCCACAAAAGATACCAAGATACTTCTTCTTCTTCTGTCGAGTGGGTATCGAGTCTATCACCCGATGAACCCTGGTGTCAGAGTTTTTGAAACCGCCTAGTAGCACAACTATCAGGCCTCTGACATGGTTTTGAGTAACGACCACTATCAAAGACAGCGACCGGGACCGACGGCTTAACGTGCCCTCCGAAGCACGAAATCTTTTTCTTTTTCGGACAATCAGGTGATTCAGCCTGCAATGTCCTAACGAAACTGGGGAAAAATTCACAAAGTGATAAATTCTCAAATATCAACTTTGTGTTTCCCCCCTGGGAATCGAACCCAGGACCTCCGGATCAGGAGTCCATGGCACTAGCCACTAGACCACGGAGGCAGTTAAGTACCAAGAGACTTAAAGTGTAGAATAGCAATATCTTACCACAAAGATCAGGATTTGAACTCTTCCGATCATTTTAAGAATTGTTTTGAAACAAGATAACCAATACGATCAAATTCAGTTGAGAATGATTTTACAGTTGATTCTTTCTTATAAATATATACTGCAATATATATATATATATCTATGTATACTGCATAAAAAATCCGATGCAAATTGATTCATTTGACAATTTGATCAAGAAATTGAACAATTCTATACGAGTATGTATGATATTACATAATCGTGACATATTATACCGGGTGTAAGGGACAGCGTCCTACAAACTGATAGGGGTTGCTCAGTCAGCGACACTGAACAACTCTCATCAGGAAATTCTTACAGGAATTAATAAAATCGTATGATTCACGTTTAATATACGATTACTTACACACTGGGTGTAAGGGACAGTGTCAAATTGATAGTTCAATTAAGGAAGCTGAACAACTATCACCAGGAAGTACATACATACATAAAATCACGCCTTTATCCCTTACGGGGTAGGCAGAGCGTATAACGCCTCGTAAAAGGCGCTTTCGCCACGTCTGACAAAAATTGAGGGCAATTTTAGATTGTAATATGTATTGCTATAGTGACAGGTTGTCAGCCCATCGCCTAAATTACAATACACTGTAACCCTCGAGTCCCTTTTGCTGACTTCTACAGCATGCCCGGGAGGAAGGGCAGCTGGAACATTCCATGTTTTTCTATCTCTCGTACTCATTTTGTATGGGAAAGTCATTTATTTTTATCTCCTGAAAGAATTTCCTGGTGAATGTTCAGTTTCGTTGACTGAGCAACCCCTATCAGTTTGCGGACGCTGTCCCTTACACCCGGTATATGTGTAGTGTAGGCATATTATACATGTTACGCTCAATCCGCGCATTGACCGTAAAAAGGGGACATTTGCGGATTACATACATACATACATACATAACGTCACGCCTCTTTCCCGGAGGGGTAGGCAGAGATCACATCCTTCCATTTGCTACGATCCTTGCAAACTTCTTTCGCTTCATCTACATACATACATATAATCACGCCTTTATCCCTAGTGGGGTAGACAGAGCTTAAACGACCTAAACAAAAGTCGTCCTGCCGCGTCTGGCAAAGTTTTGAGGGTTATTTAAGATAGTTTTGTAGATATATTGCTGTAGTGACAGGTTGTCAGCCTATCGCCTAAATTGGAATATACTGGCACCCTCAGATCCCTTAGCTGGTTTTTGTACAGCATGACCGGGGGGAGGAAATGCAGCTGGCACATTCTATGTTTTTCTCTCGCTCCCAGTCCACCATGGAAAAAATATACATATCCTTTTATTTTTATGGTGGTTTGTTTTACATGATTTTAGTTAAGCTGTGTATGCTATCAAATCGAGGCCATAGGCAGTCGGAGGAACAATGGGCGTTTTTTGACAGACGGCGACGGCAACGGCGCCGGCACGGCACCGGTGACGGTACCGTGGAAGAGATAATCTATTAAAATCAATGAAATTATATGGCCCGCATTTCCACTTGCCGGCTTGGCAACGGCACGGCATTGATTTCCACCGGTACCGTCGCCGGCCTGACAAATTGCATGTGTTTTGTATTCGTACGAAGCTTGCGCATGTGTGTGCACTCAAATTGGAGCTAGGTGGACGTTATCGGGACGTTGCCGTGCCGTCGCTGTGCCGTCTAGTGGAAAAACGCCCAATAGATGATTTATATTTTATTTATTAGAGTACACCAGCAGAAAACACGTCAAACAATGATCAAAATAACTTATTTCTAAATATTACTAACATCCAGTTTAGGTGACAAAACATTTGCAAAAATTAAACAAAACTGTAAGCAGAAAAGATACTTAATTAAAAAGAGTTAAACAATTATTCAAATAATGAAAAAACTTAAATCAATAAATAAATACATCATTAACTAAAATATAAAATTTAGCCAGAAATAGTTGAAGGAGTCATGTTCTTTAGCATATTCTTGTCTTGATAGATTGATCTTTAAAGTGACAGTTGTATTTCACGCTCTGTCAGTTAGCAGTGGCGCGTTAACGCGTATAGTATGAAACGCTAGTGTATTGAATGACAATTCTTACTAATTTTAGTATTTATAGATTGTATTTACTTCCACGCTGGCCTGGGAGCGAGAGAAAAGCAAAGAATGTGCCAGCTGCATTCCTTCCCGGGCATGATGTAAAAACCAGCTAAAGGATACGAGGGTTTCAGTATATTGTAATTTACAAACTGTCACTATAGCAATATACCTACAAATCTATCTTAAAATAACCGTCAAAACTTTGTCGGACGTGGCGGAACGACCTTTGCTTAGGTCGTTTATGCTCTGCCTACCCCATTCGGGATAAAGGCGTGATTATATGTGTGTATGTATGTCTTTTTACTTTACCGCGGAACCCTAAATAGAGACAACACAATTTAGCATTTATTATAGACGGCACCCCTTGCTATCATGATCTCTCGAGACTCAATTAATTTCATCAACACAGCACAAACCGGGGTAGGTAGGGGAGAAAGTAACAACATCAAATTACACGCCAAATTGGCCAATTTTGTTCATTTAGTAAATTGGGCTGCACATGTGTTTATAATACCTACCTACCAAATTTATATCTATTACTACAAAACCAGGAGTGTTGTGTGGATAGTTTAAATAAATAAAGGTTTTAAGTTTTTTCATTCATTCATTCATATTATCACGCCTTTATCCCTAATGGGGTAGGCAGAGCGTAAACGACCTAAACAAAGGTCTGACAAAGTTTTGAGGGTTATTTAAGATAGATTTGTAGGTATATTGCTGTAGTGACAGGTTATCAGCCTATCGCCTAAATTACAATATACAAACGTAAACGTATTAAGTTTTTCCTAGGTAATTTTCCTGCAGTAAACAGTAGTAGCCAATTATATTACTTCTGGTAATAATATTAATAGCACTTACACTTCTGATATTGTAATTTGTTTTAATAACAGTGTACAGGCGGATTTACACGGGGTAAGCGACTGACTCCGAAACTGAGACAAGTCAGCGCTGACCCGAAAATTCGTATGGAAATTGACAAGTCAGCGGTGTGAAGTCAGCACCATACGAATATTAATAGCACCATACGAATATTCCCATACGAATTTTCGGGTCAGCGCTGATTTGTCTCGGTTTCGGAGTCAGTCACTGACCCTGTGTAAATCCGCCTTTAAGATCATTCCTCCATGCTGGCCTGGGAGCGAAAGAAAAATATAGAATGTACCAGCTGCAATTCCTCCCAGGCATGCTGTAAAAACCAGCTAAGGGATCCGAGGGTTTCAGTATATTATAATTTAGGCGATGGGCTGACAACCTGTCACTACAGCAGTGCACCTACAAATATATCTTAAATAACCCTCAAAACTTTGTCAGACGTGGCGGAACGACCTTTGGTTTAGGTCGTTTACGCTCTGCCTACCCCATTAGGTATAAAGGTGTGATTATATCTTCGTATGTATGTTAAGAGCATACCCATTTAAAAAAGAAACCTATATCGAATGCAAGGTGCGGTTTTCTGATATTTGAAAGTTGTTCAGTCAACAAAATTGAACAACTTTCACTAATAAATATTTTGGGTGAATGAAAAACTCGTCTGTTAATAGAAAAAATTGCTTTTCTATCATTTATGTGTGTTATTTCAACTAAGTAATTTGAGTAACCACTTTATTTGACACCCTCACTGCCAGCTAGTCCCTAGAGGCCCAATAAACTCAGAATTATCTCTAAACTTGTAATTGGTTGGGATTTCACGCATAATTTGCGATTTGGGGGTGGCAGGACATGTGTTGAAAAAAATAACAATGGTGCAGTCACGGACTTGGGGTTACATAATATAAGGAATGTGAAAATAAATAAATTGTTGATCATGTTGTGGTCCTTCTTAGCTATCCTGGGAGCGAGAGAAAAACATAGAATGTGCCAGATGCATTTCCTCCCGGGCAAGCTGTAAAAACCAGCTAACGGATCCGAGGGTTTCAGTATATTGTAATTCAGGCGATGGGCTGACAACCTGTCACTACAGCAAAATACCTACAAATCCATCTTATATAACCCTCAAAACTTTGTCAGACGTGGTAGAATGACCTTTGTTTAGGTGGTTTACGCTCTGCCTACCCCATTTGGGATAAAGGCGTGATTATATGTAGGTACCCCACTACCCCACTGGTACAAAGGGCCTTCACGAGCTTTCTTCATTCTCCCCTTTTTTGTGCCTTCCTCTTGGCTTCCTCCCACGTCAATCCCATGGTCTTGAGTTCGCTCTCTATGGTTCGTCGCCAGGTATGCACGGGTCGACCAGGAGTCGTGTATAAATCGCTCGTATGAAAACTGAAAACGTATACGAAAATCATTCGTGTACAAAATCAATTTCTATAACACATGATTTTACGTATTTTTGAAGCAGTAGAAATCTGTGTTGCCAATAAAGTCTAATCCCATAAATTGTTTTCGTTCTACGCAGAAATACACCTACTATGCCACGACTATAACGTAAATACAAGTGAATTAAAACGTTAAAGTGTCACTTGTCAAATGATTGTCTGTGTCACTGACATGATCATAGACTACTTAGGTTTTGAGTAGTAGAAAAGAAAACGAGCGGTTTGGAGCGCTCGTTGTATAGTCGCATACGTATGAATATTCAAAATTAGTGATTTTGGGATTTCGTATTCGAATGTAGCTTTTTCTTATGCGAATTCGGATACGAGTGGTTCAAAAATACGATTCCAGGTCTTCTTCTGTTGCTCGGCTGCCACTCAAATGTTCGAGGTGGCATTCGTCTCGCTGCGCCGGAGAGTGTGCCATATTCACCGCCACTTACGTTGAGCAATTTCTTGCTTGATGGGCAGATCGAGATAAATACAAGAAATATCTTAGACACCCCTCTATTTTTCGTATTTCGATCTATGGTCAACAGTTTTATTTTCACTTTCTTTTTATTCCTTGTAAAGGAAGAGGTCGACTTTAAATAGCTTATAGGGAACAAATCGTGTAAACAAATAAAAATGATTGCGGTCAAGGAGTATAGAGAGGTTATAGAGAGGGCGGAATCCAGAGAACACTGGGGATTACTCCAAAAAAAGAGCAAAGCTCTTAAATTAATGATGATGTATTCCTTGGGGAAAGTTGTTCAGTTTCACGGCTAGTTTCATCCACTATAATATTATCCGTTCTTTTTTTTAATACATTGTAGTGCGGCCCTGGTACCTGAAGGTAATTTGACAAAAGGGTGAATCGTAACCAAGCGGCACCCCTCACCCCTTGACGGACAAGTGTTTTGTGACAAATTGGGGATGAACATCCAGCCATCAAATTAATTCTATTTGTTTGATTTTGTTAAGGGTGGCTTTTCTAGTCATCAACTAGCTATATTTTTGATAAAATGTGTTGTCATATAATGCCTTCGCCTTTATCCCTAATGGGGTAGGCAGAGCGTAAATTAACTAAACAAAGGTCGTTCCGCCACGTCTGACAAAGGTTTGAGGGTTATTTAAGATATATTTTCACGTATATTGCTGTAGTGACAGGTTGTCAACCCATCGCCTAAATTATAATATACTGAAACCCTCAAATCCCTAAGCTGGTTTTTACAGCATGCTCGGGAGGAAATGCAGCTGGTACATTCTATGTTTTTCTCTCACTCCCAGTCCAGCATGGAAGATACATCATTCATGCAGAGTGTAAAAAAGTACTGCAGTCTAATGAGGTCAGCATTTTTGTACTTATATCTATCTCTCAATCCCAAAATTCGCTCATTAAAAAAAAAACGCGATCACACTCATAGCCCCCACTAGGAGTCCCTGTATCGGGGTGCCATGGACATACACAGAAACAACCACAAAGAACACCTAGACACACATTTAAACTCATCATTCATATGTCTGCCCCGGCCGAGAATCGAACCCGGGACCTTCTGCGTAGCAGGCAGGTACACTGCCAACGATGCTGCGCGGGTTGTCAATCTCATCGGGCTCATTGGCCGAAAAAGGGTAATTTCGAGAATTGTGCATTGCTAATTTCATTGCTTCTATGCTGGCCTGGGAGCGAGAGAAAAACATAGAATGTGCCAGCTGCATTTCCTCCCGGGCATGCTGCACAAACCAGCTAAGGGATCCGAGGTTTTCAGTATATTGCAATTTAGGCGATGGGCTGACAACCTGTCACTACAGCAGTATACCTATAATTATATCTTAAATAACTCTCAAAACATTGTCAGACGTGGCGAAACGACATTTGCTTAGGTTGTTTACGCTCTGCCTACCCCATTAGGAATAAAGGCGTGATTTTATGTATAGTATGTATGTAATTTCTTTACCGTCAAGTTTTTTCCGCGAATAAGCGAATTCGGTGATTGAACGTATCACACAACACAAGTTTAAACTGAAATTCAAGCTATGAATGCTTTCTTTGTTTCAGCTGCCCTTCCTCCCGGGCATGCTGTAGAAGTCAGCAAAAGGGAGTCGAGGGTTACAGTGTACTGTAATTTAGGCGATGGTCTAACCTGTCACTCAATCTAATATTGCCCTCAATTTTGGTCAAACGTGGCGAAAGCGCCTTTTACGAGGCGTTTAACGCTCTTCCTACCCCGTAAGGATTTGATGTATGTATGTATGTCTTTCGACTCAATAAAAAATCAAATTAAGAAAAAGGACTATAACACTTTCTTCGAAAAAATATTGTTTAATTTTGTCGAATGGCTGTAAAAACCGACACCGCTACGCGACGCCATGACAGATTTATTGCCACAAAAACACCATTCACCCCGCAACTACCCTCGAATACTGGGACGAAAGATTAGTAGGGATGGGTAGTTCTCCTTGACGGAAATGATTTGACGTAATTTACTATCACTATTACATAAAATCTGTTTTATTTTTACAAATATAGATAGGTGACCCACATCCAAAAAGCTATATATATATATATATTTATTTATTTTAACTATAATATAGCTATCTATATATATATTATAGTTAAAATTATCATTTCTGTAGGTCTGCTGTAAGAAATTTCTTTTTAGAAATAAGCAGTGCCTGTTGTGTCTTTGTTTTTTTATGTCCTGTGTTTATGATGTTTCTTGTGTACAATAAATTGTTAAATAAATATATTATTCACATTTAAAGCTTGTAGCAAAATTATTCTAATTTAATGTTTTATCGCGGAACATATTCGTGTAATTTCCGTCAATCAGGAGAACTATCCGGATATTCTATACATCAATCGATGCTACGCAACGCTGTGAGTGTGGTGACTGACTTAGTATATTGGTTAAGAAAGTAAGTAAGTAAAAACTCTTTATTGTAAACTAGCGACCCGCCCCGGCTTCGCACGGAAATTATCAGTGTTTCTCTGCCATATTATGCATGTTTTATACATATAAACTTTCCTCTTGAATAATTCTATACATTAAAAGAAACCTTATTTTGAAGATTTGTGCATACATAGGGATATAGGGACAGAGAATGCGACTTTGTTTTATACTATGTAGTGATGTGCACAAAAGTGGTTTATCGCTGAGAATTGAACGATCTCTACGAGACAACCTTTGTGAAAAAGGATTACAATACGAGGCTTGCTTTCGAATCGATAGAAGAAGGAAGACCAACTTTTCTTGATGAGCCGGCAGACCATCACTTAAGTTAATTTAAAATTTCGAATTGTTTCTTAACAGAGGCAATTCGTATGCGCATAAAATTCTCTAAAATACCTGGGGCCGTATTTTTGAATCACTCGAACTCCGATGCGCATACGAATGAGTAACTTTCGCATGCGACTTCCATGCTATTTGGCATGCGAATGTGACTCTTTCGTATGCGAATTCGATACGAACGGTTCAAAAATGCGGCTCCCGTCATTTTCTATCATGAGAGAAGAAAGAGACGGCAACCATTTTTTAGTCAAGATTTAGTTATAGGTACCAACATTTACAGTTAGGTAACTATTTGGATATCTTGATTTAAACATTCCTTCAATTCGGAAATTATTAACTTTTGAAATAGGAACCTGTATTTTTTTAACGTCGCAAAAGTGAATTTCCGTCATCCATTTTTATACGACTATCTTATCGATGAGAACATCCTCTCAATTCTTTCTCTATTCCCTTCGTTAAAAAACCAAGTCGGTAGCTGTAATGAGGTGTCAGGTAGCACTTTCAAAAACATTCCGTTTTTACCAAACATTCCTAAAATAAGCAAAAACTTGTACAAGAATTTCTACAGATATGTTTTGGCGCTTTTTCTGGTCAATTTGTCAAGTTTTTTAATGTGAAATGAGTCTGTGACACTCATTAGGGGTATCCTGACCTTATGGCGTGAAAGTTTGCACCGGTGGCAAAAGTATTTTACTTCTTCTTCTTCTGTCGAGTGGTTATCGAGTCTATCGACCCGATGAACCCTGGTGTCAGAGTTTTTAAACCGCCTAGTAGCACAACTATCAGGCCTCTGGCATGGTTTGAGTAACTACCACTATCAAAGATAGCAACCGGGACCGACGGCTTAACGTGCCCTCCGAAGCACGGATTCTTTTTTATTAGACACTTAAGTGATTCAGCTTGCATTTAACATTTATAATACTAGTAGGATTGCCATTGCTATAATTACAATGTTTTAAATTTAAATTTACTTCCATGCTGGACTGAGAATGATAAAAAAAACATAGCATGTGCCAGCTGCATCTCCTCCCACGCATGCTGCAAAAATCGCACAGCTACGAGGGTTTCTGTATTGTAATTTAGGTAATGGGCTGACAACCCGACACTATAGCAATATGCGTATACATAATCATCTGTAACAAAATAACCCTCAAAACTTGTCAGACGTGGCGAAACGAAGTTTTGGTCGTTTTCGCTCTGCCTACCCTATAAAGGCGTGATTATACGTATGTATGTTTAAATTACTATACCTCCGGAACGAGGTACAGTATCAAGTGTCACCTCAGCGGTTGTGGAAATAACGACGCCTTATCTTAGTGTCAGGTAACACAGTCGTCCTGTCGGCATGGGAATGTAGAATGGCCACTAAAATACACACATAGGTACCATCATACCATACTGCGTGTAAGGGACAGTGTCCTGCAAACTGATAAGGGTTGCTCAGGCAACGAAACTGAACCTTTCACCAGGATTGTTTTTCAGGAAATCTTTTTTCATTTTGGCTTTTCCATAAACTACGGGCATCTGATCGAGGTGATCATTTTGTATGGAAAAATTACATTAAATCACTTTCTAAAAAAAAAACTGGTGAAAATTGTTCAATTTCGTTAACTGAGCCACCCCTAATCAGTTTCTGGTACTCTGTCCCTTACACCATCTAGAGTCACGTCTGTATCCCCCACGGGGTAGGCAGAGCGGGTTGTGAAAATAACGACGCCTTATCTTAGTGTCAGGTAACACAGTCGTCCTGTCGGCATGGGAATGTAGAATGGCCAGTAAAATACACACATAAGTACGATTATACCCATATGCCGGGTCATAGGCGTAGCCAGGGGGGGGGGGGGGATTTGGAGGTTCAAACTCCCCCTCGAAATCCCACCAGGCACCAAGGTTTAACAACTCATTTGGACAAATTGGCCATTAAGGTACTTGGAAAAAGTTTCGCGCTCGCTGTTTTAGTATAGGTGCTATTTTTTAAACATGGAGTTTCTATACATTGGTTTCCAAAAAATTTCGAGCTCGCTTCGCTCTTGTTTGAAGGTTGGGGGGGCGGGGCAGAACTAAATCCTGGCTACGCCTATGTAATAGAAACTGCTAGGGGTTGCTCAGCCAACGAAACTAAACTAAAGCCGAGTGTCATTTTGTAACGTAAAGTTTACCATACCACCTTGATCAGACAATTTGTATGGAAAAGCAAAAATAAATCAGAAAGAATTTCCAGGTGTTAATTGACCAGTTCCGGTAACTGAGCCACCCCCACCCCTAATCAGTTTCTGGTACGATGTCCCTTACACTCCGTATGAAGAGTCACGTCTGTATTCCACACGGGGTAGGCGGAGCGGGTTGTGAAAATAACGACACCTTATCTTCGTGTATGCTGGACTGGGACCGAGAGAAAAACATAGAATATACCTGTTGCATTTCCTCCCGGGCATACTGTAAAAACCAGGTAAGGAATTCGACAATTGCAATAAGACGATGAGCTGACAACCTGTCACTACAGAAATATAAACCTACAAATCTATTTTAAATAAACCTCAAAACTTTGTCAGATGTGCAGAAAATACGTTTTGTTTAGGTCGTTTACTTTCTGCCTATCGCATTAAGAATAAAGGCGTGATTATATGTATGTATGTTTCTTAGTGTCAGTTTACATGCTCGCTCGTCTTGTAGGCATGGGAATGTTGAATGGGTACTAAAATATACACAGCTATTGCCATATGGATAGGTAGAGTCATGCTTCTATTCATACATATATATATATATATATACTAGTGGTTGCGTAGTGCGCGGGCTGCTAAAGCAGCCCGCGGTCGTTGTGCCTGCGGTGTTTTGTTAGGCGGTGCAAGTTTTTTAATTATATATTGTTCTGACCTAAACATGTTCTTTTTGTATAGCGGCCATCTTGAAAATACTTGAAATCTAAAAATCAACTAAATATTTGAGGTCAGTAACCCAAGAAACCCCCAAATGTCAATTTTGAGTCCAATCAGAGCAAGTTTTGTATTTAACAGCCGCCATCTTGAAAATTCTCAAAATCCAAAAATCAGCAAAATCTATGATCAGCATCCCATAAAACCCGTAAGTTACGATTTCTAGCCAGATCGGAGCAAGATTAGTTTTTGCCGCCATTTTAAATACGCCATTTTGTTTTTCTATGATATGTCAAAATTGCTGGTGAGGTGGGTGGTGGTGGGCGGGCAGTTAAAGCAGCGCGTGCTGGTTTCCAGTTAGGGTGTATCGTGCACGGGCAGCTAAAGCAGCCCGCGTGCCGGTGTCCTGGTAGGGTGCGGGGTGCGCGGGCAGCTAAAGCAGCCCGCGTGCCGGTGTCCTGGTAGGGTGCGAGGTGCGCGGGCAGCTAAAGCAGCCCGCGTGCCGGTGTGCAGGTGAGGGGCAGGGTGCGCGGGCAGCTAAAGCAGCCCGCGTGCCGGTGTCCTGGTAGGGTGCGGGGTGCGCGGGCAGCTAAAGCAGCCCGCGTGCCGGTGTCCTGGTAGGGTGCGAGGTGCGCGGGCAGCTAAAGCAGCCCGCGTGCCGGTGTGCAGGTGAGGGGCAGGGTGCGCGGGCAGCTAAAGCAGCCCGCGTGCCGGTGTCCAGGTGACGTGTGTGGTGCGCGGGCAGCTAAAGCAGCCCGCGTGCCGGATGTGACTTTTATATGGCGGCCATCTTGAAAATTCACATAGTCATAAAAAAATTTCAGATCTATAATCAGCGACCCCAAAAACCCCCAGATACCGATTTTAAGCCGGATCAGAGAAACATGACAACCAGCCGCAATTTTTGATCCATACATACATACATATAATCACGCCTTTATCCCTAATGGGGTAGGCAGAGCGTAAATGACCCAAACAAAGGTCTTTCCGCCACGTCTGACAAAGTTTTGAGGGTTATTTAAGATAGATGTAAGTATATTGCTGTAGTGACAGGTTGTCAGCCTATCGCCTAAATTACAATATACTGAAACCCTCAGATCCCTTAGCTGGTTTTTACAGCATGCCCGGGAGGAAATGCAGCTGGCACATTCTATGTTTTTCTCTCGCTCCCAGGCCAGCATGGAAGAAATTTTGGATCCGCCATTTTTAATTTTTGACAAACTCAATTTTTTGTCCTCATACATACCTACCATATTTCCAAAGAAACTAAGAACCTACCTACACAAAATTCCGCGATACAATGAAATACATGATTAACCTACAAAATTTTGTGTGGCAGCCATCTTGAAAAATGGTACAGTCGCAAAACAAACCATCAATATATAATTATTGACCCCGACAACCACCAGATATCGATTTTGAGCCGGATCGGAGCAACTTGACAACTGGCCGCCATCTTGGAGCCGCCATATTGGTTTTTAAACGAACACAATTTTTTGTCCTCATACATACCTAACGTATTTCCAAAGAAACTACCAACCTACCTGCATTAAATTCCGCGATGCAATGAAATACATGATTTACCTACAGGTATGGCGGCCATCTTGAAAAATGGCAAAATCACAAAACAAACCTCAAAAATAAAAACACTGACCCCGGAAACCCCCAGATATCGATTTTGAGCCGGATCGGAGCAAATTTACTCCCGGCCGCCATCTTGAATCCGCCATATTGGATTTTGACATTTACCAAAAATTGCCTACCCCGGAGAGGAACAATACAAAGTATGGCGACCCCCCACCTCGGGGACTCTGTTTCCGCGCCAGAGCCAAAAAAAGCTCCCCATACAAAATACCCTTGTATGGCGGCCATCTTGAAAAATTAAAAATTCAAAAAACTAACTTAAAATATCAAATAAGCTCCCTGAGGACTACCCGCATGCAAAATTTTATCCCGATCAGAGCAACTTTTATTTCGGCCGCCATTTTGATTCCGCCATTTTGAATTTTGACATCTACCAAAAGTTGCCTACCCCGGAGTAGAAAAATACATAGTATGACGACCCCCCCCCTCGGGGACACCGTTTCCACGCCAGAGCCAAAAAAAGCTCCCCATACAAAATACCCTTGTATGGCGGCCATCTTGAAAAATGGAAAAATCTAAAAATAAACCAAAAATATCAGAACAGCTCCCAGAGGACCACCCGCATGCAAAATTTCATTCCGATCCGAGCAACTTTTTTTTCGGCCGCCATTTTGGATCCGCCATCTTGGATTTTTGTGACCAGCGGCACTTGACCCCCACCGCCCTCTATGACATTTGGTCGAACACCCCCCCTCTATCTCCAACCATTTCCGAGATATTCAACTTTATATTTTGTATAGCAGCCATCTTGCTTTCCGCCATTTTGGTTTTTTTACACCAAAAACTGAAACTGCCCAGGGTGTGCTCAAAAATTAGTTTGAGAACCACCCGCCTACCTCTTATAGTTTAGCCAGGCCGCAGGGTCACTCCATGATGAGGAGCAATTTTCCAAGATTTCGGAATTTTCCCATACTCACCAAAGCCACCTCTACACTTTTCCCATACACGACTTTCACCCACCGACCCTCCTTCTGGGAGAACAATTATGTCAGTCAGTGAGTGAGTGAGTGAGTGAGTGGGTTTCCAGCTATATATATAGTAACTAGTGGTTGCGTAGTGCGCGGGCTGCTAAAGCAGCCCGCGGTCGTTGTGCCTGCGGTGTTTTGTTGGGCGGCGCAATTTTTTAATTTTATATTGTTCTGGCCTAAACATGTTTTTTTTGTATGGCGGCCATCTTGAGAATACTTGAAATCTAAAAATCAACTTAATAATCGAGGTCAGTATCCCAAATAACCCTAAGATGTCAATTTTGAGTCCAATCAGAGCAAGTTCTGTTTTTAAAAGCCGCCATCTTGAAAATTCCCAATATCCAAAAATCAGCAAAATCTTTGATCAGTAACCCACAAAACCCGTTAGTTACGATTTCTAGCCAGATCGCAGCAAGATTAGTTTTAGCCGCCATCTTGAATCCGCCATTTTGTTTTTTTATGACATATCAAAAAAGCTGGTGAGGTGTGTGGTGCGCGGGCAGCTAAAGCAGCCCGCGTGCCAGTTCCCAGGTAGGGTGCGGCGGGCGCGGGCAGCTAAAGCAGCCCGCGTGCCGGTGTGCAGGTAGGGTGCGGGGTGCGCGGGCAGCTAAAGCAGCCCGCGTGCCGGTACCCAGGTAGGGCACGGGGTGCGCGGGCAGCTAAAGCAGCCCGCGTTCCGGTGTCCAGGTAGGGCGCAGGGTGCGCGGGCAGCTAAAGCAGCCCGCGTGCCGGTGTCCTGGTAGGGTGCGGGGTGCGCGGGCAGCTAAAGCAGCCCGCGTGCCGGTGTCCAGGTAGGGTGTGGGGTGCGCGGGCATCTAAAGCAACCCGCGTGCCGGTGTCCAGGTAGGGCGCGGAGTGCGCGGGCAGCTAAAGCAGCCCGCGTGCCGGATGTGACTTTTGTTTGGCGGCCATCTTTAAAATTCACGCAGTCACAAAAAAATAATCATGTTTATAATCAGTAACCCTGATATCCCCCAGATATCGATTTTGACCCGGATCAGAGCAACTTGACACCCGGCCGCCATTTTTAAAATATAAAGAAAGAATTAGTCCAAATACATACCTACCATATTTCCAAAGAAACTACCAACCGACCTGCAATTAATCCCGCGATACAATGAAATACATGATTCACCTACAAAATTTTGTATGGCGGCCATCTTGAAAATTTACACAGTCACAAAAAATACTTCAGATCTATAATCAGCGACCCCGACAACTCCCAGATATCGATTTTCAGCCGTATCAGAGCAACTTGACTTCCGGCCGCCATCTTGGTTCCGCCATTTTAAATTTTTGACAAACACAATTTTTTGTCCTAATACAAACCTACCGTATTTCCAAAGAAACTACCAACCTACCTGCATTAAATTCCGCGATACAATGAAATACATGATTTACCTACAAAATTTTGTATGGCGGCCATCTTGAAAAATGGTAGATTCACAAAACAAACCACCAAAATAAAATCATTGACCCCGAAAACCCCCAGATATCGATTTTGAGCCGGATCGGAGCAAATTGACTCCCGGCCGCCATCTTGAATCCGCCATATTGGATTTTGACATTACCTAAAACATGCCTACCCCGGAGAGGAACAATACAAAGTATGGCGGCCCCCCACCTCAGGGACACCGTTTCCGCGTCAGAGCCAAAAAAAGCTCCCCATACAAAATACCCTTGTATGGCGGCCATCTTTAAAAATGGCATAATCAAAAAACAAACCAAAAATATCAAATAAGCTCCCAGAGGACCACCCGCTTGCAAAATTTCATCCCGATCCGAGCAACTTTTTTTTCGGCCGCCATTTTGGATCCGCCATCTTGCATTTTCGTGACCACCGGCACTTGACCCCCACCGTCCTCTATGACATTTGGTCGAACACCCCCCCTCTATCTCTAACCGTTTCCGAGATATTCAACTTTATATTTTGTATGGCGGCCATCTTGTTTTCCGCCATTTTGGATTTTTTTCACCAAAATCTGAAATTGCCCAGGGTGTGCTCCAAAATTAGTTTGAGATCCACCCCCCTACCTCTTATAGTTTAGCCAGGCCGCAGGGTCACTCCATGATGAGGAGCAGTTTTCCAAGATTTCGGAATTTTCCCATACTCACCAAAACCATCTCCACACTTTTTCCATACACGACTTTCACCCCCCGACCCTCCTTCTGGGAGAACAATTATGTCAGTCAGTGAGTGAGTGAGTGAGTGAGTGGGTTTCCAGCTATATATATAGTAACTAGTGGTTGCGTAGTGCGCGGGCTGCTAAAGCAGCCCGCGGTAGTTGTGCCTGCGGTGTTTTGTTGGGTGGCGCAAGTGTTTATTTTTATATTGTTCTAGCCTAAACATTTTATTTTTGTATGGCGGCCATCTTGAAAATACTTGAAATCTAAAAATCAACTAAATATTTGAGGTCAGTAACCCAAGAAACCCCCAAGTGTCAATTTTGAGTCCAATCAGAGCAAGTTTTGTATTTAACAGCCGCCATCTTGAAAATTCTCAAAATCCAAAAATCAGCAAAATCTATGATCAGCAACCCATAAAACCCGTAAGTTACGATTTCTAGCCAGATCGGAGCAAGATTAGTTTTTGCCGCCATTTTAAATACGCCATTTTGTTTTTCTATGATATGTCAAAATTGCTGGTGAGGTGGGTGGTGCGCGGGCAGTTAAAGCAGCGCGTGCTGGTTTCCAGTTAGGGTGTATCGTGCGCGGGCAGCTAAAGCAGTCCGCGTGCCGGTGTCCTGGTAGGGTGCGGGGTGCGCGGGCAGCTAAAGCAGCCCGCGTGCCGGTGTCCTGGTAGGGTGTGAGGTGCGCGGGCAGCTAAAGCAGCCC
Organism: Scrobipalpa costella; assembly: GCA_949820665.1. Taxonomy (NCBI): domain Eukaryota; kingdom Metazoa; phylum Arthropoda; class Insecta; order Lepidoptera; family Gelechiidae; genus Scrobipalpa; species Scrobipalpa costella. The sequence continues at coordinate 9,178,518 of OX463319.1, read as the reverse complement.
GCGTGCCGGTGTGCAGGTGAGGGGCAGGGTGCGCGGGCAGCTAAAGCAGCCCGCGTGCCGGTGTCCTGGTAAGGTGCGGGGTGCGCGGGCAGCTAAAGCAGCCCGCGTGCCGGTGTCCTGGTAGGGTGCGAGGTGCGCGGGCAGCTAAAGCAGCCCGCGTGCCGGTGTGCAGGTGAGGGGCAGGGTGCGCGGGCAGCTAAAGCAGCCCGCGTGCCGGTGTCCAGGTGACGTGTGTGGTGCGCGGGCAGCTAAAGCAGCCCGCGTGCCGGATGTGACTTTTATATGGCGGCCATCTTGAAAATTCACATAGTCATAAAAAAACTTCAGATCTATAATCAGCGACCCCAAAATCCCCCAGATACCGATTTTAAGCCGGATCAGAGAAACATGACAACCGGCCGCAATTTTTGATCCATACATACATATAATCACGCCTTTATCCCTAATGGGGTAGGCAGAGCGTAAACGACCCAAACAGAGGTCTTTCCGCCACGTCTGACAAAGTTTTGAGGGTTATTTAAGATAGATGTAAGTATATTGCTGTAGTGACAGGTTGTCAGCCTATCGCCTAAATTACAATATACTGAAACCCTCAGATCCCTTAGCTGTTTTTTACAGCATGCCCGGGAGGAAATGTAGCTGGCACATTCTATGTTTTTCTCTCGCTCCCAGGCCAGCATGGAAGAAATTTTGGATCCGCCATTTTTAATTTTTGACAAACTCAATTTTTTGTCCTCATACATACCTACCATATTTCCAAAGAAACTAAGAACCTACCTACACAAAATTCCGCGATACAATGAAATACATGATTTACCTACAAAATTTTGTGTGGCAGCCATCTTGAAAAATGGTACAGTCGCAAAACAAACCATCAATATATAATTATTGACCCCGACAACCACCAGATATCGATTTTGAGCCCGATCGGAGCAACTTGACAACTGGCCGCCATCTTGGAGCCGCCATATTGGTTTTTAAACGAACACAATTTTTTGTCCTCATACATACCTAACGTATTTCCAAAGAAACTACCAACCTACCTGCATTAAATTCCGCGATGCAATGAAATACATGATTTACCTACAGGTATGGCGGCCATCTTGAAAAATGGCAAAATCACAAAACGAACCTCAAAAATAAAAACACTGACCCCGGAAACCCCCAGATATCGATTTTGAGCCGGATCGGAGCAAATTTACTCCCGGCCGCCATCTTGAATCCGCCATATTGGATTTTGACATTTACCAAAAATTGCCTACCCCGGAGAGGAACAATACAAAGTATGGCGACCCCCCACCTCAGGGACTCTGTTTCCGCGCCAGAGCCAAAAAAAGCTCCCCATACAAAATACCCTTGTATGGCGGCCATCTAGAAAAATTAAAAATTCAAAAAACGAACCTAAAATATCAAATAAGCTCCCTGAGGACTACCCGCATGCAAAATTTTATCCCGATCAGAGCAACTTTTATTTCGGCCGCCATTTTGATTCCGCCATTTTGAATTTTGACATTTACCAAAAGTTGCCTACCCCGGAGTAGAACAATACATAGTATGACGACCCCCCCCCTCGGGGACACCGTTTCCACGCCAGAGCCAAAAAAAGCTCCCCATACAAAATACCCTTGTATGGCGGCCATCTTGAAAAATTAAAAAAACAAACAGTAAATACCAAATAAGCTCCCCGAGGACCACCCGCATGCAAAATTTCATCCCGATCAGAGCAACTTTTTTTTCGGCCGCCATTTTGGATCCGCCATCTTGGATTTTCGTGACCACCATCACTTGACCCCCACCGCCCTCTATGACATTTGGTCGAACGCCCCCCCTCTATCTCCAACCGTTTCCGAGATATTCAACTTTTTTTTTTGTATGGCAGCCATCTTGTTTTCCGCCATTTTGAATTTTTTACACGAAAATCTGTAATTGCCCAGGGTGTGCTCCAAAGTTAGTTTGAGAACCACCCGCCTACCTCTTATAGTTTAGCCAGGCCGCAGGGTCACTACATGATGAGGAGCAGTTTTCCAAGATTTCGGAATTTTCCCATACTCACCAAAACCACCTCCACACTTTTCCCATACACGACTTTCACCCCCCGACCCTCCTTCTGGGAGAACAATTATGTCAGTCAGTGAGTGAGTGAGTGAGTGAGTGGGTTTCCAGCTATATATATAGTAACTAGTGGTTGCGTAGTGCGCGGGCTGCTAAAGCAGCCCGCGGTGTTTTGTTGAGCTGTTGATTTTGATTGGGCGGCGCAAGTCTTAAATTATAATTTAATTTGCGCCCTTACAATTTGATTTTGTATGGCGGCCATTTTAAAACATTTTTAAATCTACAAAACAACCTAAAATCTAAAGTCAGTAACCCAAAAAACCCCCAGATGTCAATTTTGAGTAAAATCTAAGCAAGTTTTCTTTCTATCAGCCGCCATCTTGAAAATTCTCGAAATCCAAAAATCAACCAAAATCTATGATCAGCTACCCCAAAAACCCCTTGTCTACGATTTCGAGCCAGATTGGAGCAAGATTAGTGTTAGCCGCCATTTTGTTTTTTATAACATGTAAAATTGCTGATGAGGTGCGTGGTGCGCGGGCAGCTAAAGCAGCCCGCGGTCTTTGTGCCTACGGTGTTTTGGTCGGCGGCGTAAGTTTTTAATTTAATATAGTTCTGGCCTAAACATATTTATTTGTATGGCAGCCATCTTGAAAATGCTTGAAATCTAAAAATCAATTTAATATTCGCGGTCAGTATCCCAAAACACCCTCAGATGTCAATTTTGCGTTTAATCTGAGCAAGTAGTTTTTCTATCAGCCGCCATCTTGAAATTTCTCGATATCCAAAAATCAACCAAAATCTATGATCAGCTACCCCCAAAACCCCTTGTATACGATTTCAAGCCAGATCGTAGCAGGATTAGTATTAGTCGCCATTTTGTTTTTTATTACATGTCAAATTGCTGATGAGGTAAGTAGTGCGCGGCCAGCTAAAGCAGCCCGCGTGCCGGTGTGCAGGTGAGGTACGTGGTGCGCGGGCAGCTAAAGCAGCCCGCGTGCCGATATGCCAGTGACATGCGGTGTGCGCGGGCAGCTAAAGCAGCCCGCGTGCCGGTGTCCTGGTAGGGTGCGGTGTGCGCGGGCAGATAAAGCAGCCCGCGTGCCGGTGTCCTGGTAGGGCGCGAGTTGCGCGCGCAGCTAGAGCAGCCCGCGTGCCGGTGTCCAGGTATGGCGCGGGGTGCGCGGGCAGCTAAAGCAGCCCGCGTGCCTGTGTCCTGGTAGGGTGCGGGGTGCGCGGGCAGCTAAAGCAGCCCGCGTGCCGGATGTAACTTTTGTATGGCGGCCATCTTGAAAATTCACGCAGTCACAAAAAATAATCATATCTATAATCAGTTACACCGATATCCCCCAAATATCGATTTTGATCCGGATCAGAGCAACTTGACACCCGGCCGCCATTTTAAATAAATAAAAAATAAAAATGTCCAAATACATGCCTACCATATTTCCGCAGAAACTACCAACCGACCTGCAATAAATCCCAAATTACAATGGAATACATGATTCGCCTACAAAATTTTGTATGGCGGCCATCTTGATAAATGGCAGTCACAAAAAAAACCATTGAAATTAAATGAATGCCCTAAAACCTCCTGATATTGATTTTGAGACGGATCGGAGCAAATTGACTCCCGGCCGCCATCTTGAATCCGCCATATTAGATTTTTGACAAACTCAGTTTTTTGTCCTAATACATTCCTATCATATTTCCAAAGAAACTACCAACCTACCTGCAATAAATACCGCGATACAATGAAATACATGATTTACTTATTAAATGTGGTATGGCGGCCATCTTGATAATTGGCAAAAACACAAAAAAAAACATAAAAATAAAATCATTGACCCCCTAACCCCCCAGATATCGATTTTTAGCCGTATCAGAGCAACTTGACACCTGGCCGCCATCTTGGATCCGCCATATTGGATTTTTGACGAACACAATTTTTTTGTTCTAATACATACCTACCATATTTCCAAAGAAACTATCAACGTACCTGCAATAAATTCCGCGATACAATGAAATACATGATTTACCTACAAGATGTTGTATTGCGGCCATCTTGAAAAATGGCCAAATCACAAAAAAACCATAAAAATAAAAACACTGCCCCGATAAACCCCCAGATATCGATTTTGAGCCGGATCGGAGCAAATTGCCTCCCGGCCGCCATTTTGATTCCGCCATTTTGAATTTTGACATATACCAAAAGTTGCCTACCCCGGAGTAGAACAATACACAGTATGGCGACCCCCCACCTCGGGGACACCGTTTCCACGCCAGAGCCAAAAAAAGCTCCCCATACAAAATACCCTTGTATGGCGGCCATCTTGAAAAATGAAAAAAACAAAAAACAAACAAAAAATAACAAATAAGCTCCCCGAGGACCACCCGCATGCAAAATTTCATCCCGATCAGAGCAACTTTTTTTTCGGCCGCCATTTTGGATCCGCCATCTTGGATTTTCAAGACTACCAGCACTTGACCCCCACCGCCCTCTATGACATTTGGTCGAACACCCCCCCTCTACCTCCAACCGTTTCCGAGATATTAAACTTTTTATTTTGTATGGCAGCCATCTTGTTTTCCGCCATTTTGGATTTTATTCACCAAAATCTGAAATTGCCCAAGGTGTGCTCCAAAATTAGTTTGAGAACCACCCCCCTACCTCTAATAGTTTGGCCAGGCCGTAGGGTCTCTCCATGATGAGGAGCAGTTTTCCAAGATTTCGGAATTTTCCCATACTCACCAAAACCACCTCCACACTTTTCCCATACACGACTTTCGCCCCCCGACCCTCCTTCTGGGAGAACAATTATGTCAGTCAGTGAGTGAGTGAGTGAGTGAGTGGGTTTCCAGCTATATATATAGTAACTAGTGGTTGCGTAGTGCGCGGGCTGCTAAAGCAGCCCGCGGTAGTTGTGCCTGCGGTGTTTTGTTGGGTGGCGCAAGTGTTTATTTTTATATTGTTCTAGCCTAAACATTTTATTTTTGTATGGCGGCCATCTTGAAAATACTTGAAATCTAAAAATCAACTAAATATTTGAGGTCAGTAACCCAAGAAACCCCCAAGTGTCAATTTTGAGTCCAATCAGAGCAAGTTTTGTATTTAACAGCCGCCATCTTGAAAATTCTCAAAATCCAAAAATCAGCAAAATCTATGATCAGCAACCCATAAAACCCGTAAGTTACGATTTCTAGCCAGATCGGAGCAAGATTAGTTTTTGCCGCCATTTTAAATACGCCATTTTGTTTTTCTATGATATGTCAAAATTGCTGGTGAGGTGGGTGGTGCGCGGGCAGTTAAAGCAGCGCGTGCTGGTTTCCAGTTAGGGTGTATCGTGCGCGGGCAGCTAAAGCAGTCCGCGTGCCGGTGTCCTGGTAGGGTGCGGGGTGCGCGGGCAGCTAAAGCAGCCCGCGTGCCGGTGTCCTGGTAGGGTGTGAGGTGCGCGGGCAGCTAAAGCAGCCCGCGTGCCGGTGTGCAGGTGAGGGGCAGGGTGCGCGGGCAGCTAAAGCAGCCCGCGTGCCGGTGTCCTGGTAAGGTGCGGGGTGCGCGGGCAGCTAAAGCAGCCCGCGTGCCGGTGTCCTGGTAGGGTGCGAGGTGCGCGGGCAGCTAAAGCAGCCCGCGTGCCGGTGTGCAGGTGAGGGGCAGGGTGCGCGGGCAGCTAAAGCAGCCCGCGTGCCGGTGTCCAGGTGACGTGTGTGGTGCGCGGGCAGCTAAAGCAGCCCGCGTGCCGGATGTGACTTTTATATGGCGGCCATCTTGAAAATTCACATAGTCATAAAAAAACTTCAGATCTATAATCAGCGACCCCAAAATCCCCCAGATACCGATTTTAAGCCGGATCAGAGAAACATGACAACCGGCCGCAATTTTTGATCCATACATACATATAATCACGCCTTTATCCCTAATGGGGTAGGCAGAGCGTAAACGACCCAAACAGAGGTCTTTCCGCCACGTCTGACAAAGTTTTGAGGGTTATTTAAGATAGATGTAAGTATATTGCTGTAGTGACAGGTTGTCAGCCTATCGCCTAAATTACAATATACTGAAACCCTCAGATCCCTTAGCTGTTTTTTACAGCATGCCCGGGAGGAAATGTAGCTGGCACATTCTATGTTTTTCTCTCGCTCCCAGGCCAGCATGGAAGAAATTTTGGATCCGCCATTTTTAATTTTTGACAAACTCAATTTTTTGTCCTCATACATACCTACCATATTTCCAAAGAAACTAAGAACCTACCTACACAAAATTCCGCGATACAATGAAATACATGATTTACCTACAAAATTTTGTGTGGCAGCCATCTTGAAAAATGGTACAGTCGCAAAACAAACCATCAATATATAATTATTGACCCCGACAACCACCAGATATCGATTTTGAGCCCGATCGGAGCAACTTGACAACTGGCCGCCATCTTGGAGCCGCCATATTGGTTTTTAAACGAACACAATTTTTTGTCCTCATACATACCTAACGTATTTCCAAAGAAACTACCAACCTACCTGCATTAAATTCCGCGATGCAATGAAATACATGATTTACCTACAGGTATGGCGGCCATCTTGAAAAATGGCAAAATCACAAAACGAACCTCAAAAATAAAAACACTGACCCCGGAAACCCCCAGATATCGATTTTGAGCCGGATCGGAGCAAATTTACTCCCGGCCGCCATCTTGAATCCGCCATATTGGATTTTGACATTTACCAAAAATTGCCTACCCCGGAGAGGAACAATACAAAGTATGGCGACCCCCCACCTCAGGGACTCTGTTTCCGCGCCAGAGCCAAAAAAAGCTCCCCATACAAAATACCCTTGTATGGCGGCCATCTAGAAAAATTAAAAATTCAAAAAACGAACCTAAAATATCAAATAAGCTCCCTGAGGACTACCCGCATGCAAAATTTTATCCCGATCAGAGCAACTTTTATTTCGGCCGCCATTTTGATTCCGCCATTTTGAATTTTGACATTTACCAAAAGTTGCCTACCCCGGAGTAGAACAATACATAGTATGACGACCCCCCCCCTCGGGGACACCGTTTCCACGCCAGAGCCAAAAAAAGCTCCCCATACAAAATACCCTTGTATGGCGGCCATCTTGAAAAATTAAAAAAACAAACAGTAAATACCAAATAAGCTCCCCGAGGACCACCCGCATGCAAAATTTCATCCCGATCAGAGCAACTTTTTTTTCGGCCGCCATTTTGGATCCGCCATCTTGGATTTTCGTGACCACCATCACTTGACCCCCACCGCCCTCTATGACATTTGGTCGAACGCCCCCCCTCTATCTCCAACCGTTTCCGAGATATTCAACTTTTTTTTTTGTATGGCAGCCATCTTGTTTTCCGCCATTTTGAATTTTTTACACGAAAATCTGTAATTGCCCAGGGTGTGCTCCAAAGTTAGTTTGAGAACCACCCGCCTACCTCTTATAGTTTAGCCAGGCCGCAGGGTCACTACATGATGAGGAGCAGTTTTCCAAGATTTCGGAATTTTCCCATACTCACCAAAACCACCTCCACACTTTTCCCATACACGACTTTCACCCCCCGACCCTCCTTCTGGGAGAACAATTATGTCAGTCAGTGAGTGAGTGAGTGAGTGAGTGGGTTTCCAGCTATATATATAGTAATACTTTATTGCATAAACACAAAAGAAATGTAATTTACAAATTACGAACTTATCTCTATAAAGAGATCTCTTCCAGCCAAACCAATGGTAGTAAGAGAAAGTGAATAATTTTGAGGATTTTAATTTTAATTTTATTTTATTCCTACAGGGTAGGCAGAGATAGGATTATTTATCTGCCCACTTACGCTCTCTCTTCTTACTAATGAATGAGTTTTAGAGGTGTTTCTCTCAAGAACAGCTAAGATATCCTACGATATTTACCTAGAAGTTTTTGCCAGTTACGACTGCAGACAGCGTACTGGCAGAGGGATACGCCGACGTAGAGTTCATCTCTACGCGCGTGTAGTGCGTAAGGTGACGCATGTGAGTTGTAGGCAATGCAAAAAGCATTGACAGCGTGTTGAGCGCAACCTTGCGCGCAGAAAGTGACGCTTGTGTGTTGCTGCACTGAGGCTCGTAATTATGAAGCGATCTCAAACTTGAGAGCAATATTAAGTATGGATTTGAGAGGACAGTTTGTACTGACATGACATTTCAGATACGAACTCAACTCGTGGTCACTCATGACCGCTGATTATAAATATGGCCCTTAGGAACTGACTATAACTATTCTTTTTAAAGGTGTTTGTTTTATATCGCGATTAAATTTAAACAAAAATTCATACACCTCATAAAATTACAAAAATGGAAAGTTAACCAAATTCCACGCTGGATTACGCTAAATAGAGTTTTTTGTATGAAATTGTATGGAATCTATTTGAATGGATGCGCAAATGTGGACTGGAGTGTACTAATCCTTGTCAACACTACAAAGGTGAAAAAAAAGGTAAGTTTGTGTATAATTGAAAATTATTTGGTTCCGTCATGTAAAATTCTTGGTCATGTATCTTCCATGCTGGACTGGGAGCGAGAGAAAAACTTAGAATGTGCCAGCTGCATTTCCTCCCGGGCATGCTGTAAAAACCAGCTAAGGGATCTGAGGGTTACAGTGTATTGCAATTTAGGCGATGGGCTGACAACCTGTCACTACAGCAATATACCTACAAATCTATCTTGAATAACCCTCAAAACTTTGTCGGACGTGACGGAGCGACCTTTGTTTGGGTCGTTTGCGCTCTGCCTACCCCATCAGGGATACAGGCGTGACTATATGTATGTATTTTTTTCTTTTTTTGAACTTCATCTATTTCTAGGTAAGTTGCCTGCGTAGGTGGTAATAAGTCCATGAGTAAACCTATCTACTTATTTATTAATTATGCCACAACTGCAACAAGTCTAAAAAAATAATACTAAGGTTAGCCTACCAACTGCTAAATATACATACATATAATCACGCCTTTATCCCTAATGGGGTAGGCAGAGCGTACACGACCTAAACAAAGGTCGTTCCGCCACGTCTGACAAAGTTTTGAGGGTTGTTTAAGATAGATTTGTAGGTATATTGATGTAGTGACAGGTTGTCAGCCAGTCGCCTAAATTGCAATATACAGAAACCCTCGGATCCCTTAGCTGGTTTTTACAGCATGCCCGGGAGGAAATGCAGCTGGCACATTCTATGTTTTTCTCTCGCTCCCAGTCCAGCATGGAAGTATAAATATAGGCCTCTACTTTTTTTCGTAATCTATACCGATCCTGGGGCCGTATTTTTGAATTACTCGCATACGAAAGAGCACCTTTTGCATGCCAAATTACATGGAAATCGCATGCGAATATCACTCTTTCGTATGCAAATTTTAATGGGAATGATTCTAAAATACGTGATCTGTTGCGGTCGCAACTTAACTTATTTTAGTTTGGTCGTGTCACTTTCTGACTTGAGCGAATAGAAAAGGATGGCAGTGTAGACGGACTCATTTTATTCCTGTCCCATAGAACTCGTTAATAATTTTCAATGTTTTTTAGTTCACATCACGACTTATCTTGACGTAACGCTCTATAGATTTTTTAAGTGACAGTTCGTTTATACTACCATCCTTGTTTGTTAGCTCAAATGACAGGTATGGTTTTATTTTAGTTAAATCTGGTGAATGCCGAATTGTAGCCAGTGTTTCCACTGTACCCCATCTCTATTGGTGTCGTATTTTTGAACCACTCGTATCCGAATTCGCATATGAAAATGCACCATTCGCATACTAAATCCCAAAATCACTATTTTTTGAATACTCATACGTATGCGACTCTGCAACGAGTGGTCCAAACCATTCATTTTCTTTTCTACTACTCAAAACCTAAGTAGTATATGATCATGATAGTGACAGAGACAATCATTTGACAAGTGACACTTTAACTTTTTAATTTACTTGAATTTACGGTCCGTTTCACTGCGATTCATTACCGGCTTTCCAATTCAACGATGTTTGTTAGTGGTAGTGGTGGTATTTTAGGTGTATTTCCGCGTAAATCGAAAAAAAACGGGATTAGACTTTACAACACAGATTTCTATTGCTTCAAAATTACGTAAAATCGTGTGTGATACTTAATTTGATTTCTTTTCCTCTTCTTTTTTTCAGTTTTCATACGAGCGGTTCAGAAATACGACTTTTGGACGATTTTATTTCAGCCAACTTTGGTGAGTGACGTAGTATGAAGAAAACACACGTAATTCATCACTTATTCAATATATATATTAGCCTGATGTTGTGTTACACTGGTGATAAGGCCGAGATAATAATCACATTTTCCATGCTGGACTGGGAGGGAGAGAAAAACATATAATATGCCAGTTGCATTTCCTCACGGGCATGTTGTAACCCAGCTGAGGGATCCAAGGGTTTTTGTGTATTGCAATTTAGACTATAGGCTGACAACCTGGCACTACAGCAATATACCTACAAATCTATCTTAAATAACCCTCAAAACTTTGTCAGACGTGGCGGAACGGCCTTTGTTTAGGTCGTTTACGCTCTACCTACCCCATTAGGGATAAAGGCGCGATTATATGTATGTATGTAATAATCACATGCGAAACTTATGAAAATACATAACCATAAAATATTCGATTACCCGAATCAAGCAAGAAGGACGAAAATAATAGACTATCGATATTAGGTATCGAATATTCGAAAGAGTTTCTACTCGAAAGAGTTTATATTGCCTTGGTCTACCGTCCGTCGTCTCATCTATCCTGCCCACGGATCTCCATTTTTTTATCAGCTCACTCCACACGAGAGGCGTGAAACTGTTAATCCGCAGTTACGAGTGCTACTACAAAGGACCCTTTGGGACCCTTACAATAGGCCCTTTCCTAACCTCATTACTTGTAACTTCAGCGTCCATTGAACTTTAAATGCGCAAAATGATGAATTCTTCTTCTTATCGAATAAGTTTCCGAATCAATATATGACTAGATGAACCTTGGAGTCAGACTTTTTAACCACTTCATTGTACTTATCCAAAACCACAGCTACTAATAGGCCTCTGACTCTGACACGGTTTGCGTAACGACCAATATCAATCGTAATCATTTTTTAAGGCTAGGACTTCGAAACAGACAATAAGTGATTCAGCCTGCATTGTCTTCCCCGTAGGAATCGAACCCACTATCTCCGGATCAAGATCCCAAGGCTCAGACTACTAGACTACGGGGGCAATGAACCAGCAATGTATTCAGAAGTATGTTTAATGTCAATTTCGTCGTTACTACAATAAGTATTCATAAAAAACACTTGACACTGGCACAAAGTCTTCTAGTGCCACAAACTAAAAAAAAAGTATTGACGATGAAATGAACAGCCCTCTATTGTAGTTTGACACCATCTGATGCAATACGCAGTAGATTTGAATTTAGAATGTGTTCTGTATGTTTAATGCAGAAATGGTGTATCCGAAAAACTGGGACATTTTAGTGTTTATTTTTTCCATGCTAGACTGGGAGCAAGAGAAAAAAATAATAATGTTCCAGCTGCATTTCCTCCCGGGCATGCTGTAAAACTAACTTAGGGATCCGGGGTTTCTGTTTATTGCAATTTAGCCAATGGGCTGGCAACTTGCCACTAACAGCAATAAGTATACCTACAAATCTATCTTAAATAACCCTAAAATTTTTGTCAGACGTGGCGAAACAACCTTTGTTTAGGTTTTTTACGCTCTGCCTACCCCATTGGGGATAAAGGCGTGAATATATGTATGTATGAATTGTATGTACATGTTTGTGCGTTGCTGGTACAAAGAGCCCTGGAGACTTAAATATTTTATATTTTAAAGATCATTTTGTTTATGTTTTACATCTTTACAAAGAGAATAGAGAAATTTCTCTTTCTAGACTTGTGTTTTCGGCTCTACATTATTTAAAAATCCTTGTTATTAATTCACATACTTACTTATTGGAAATGGAAGTTCTATATTTTTACTGACATTTCAGATATCTCGATCACAAAAGAATTTCGACAAAATGTGTTATATAGAAGTGGAACTAATAATGCTATCGATTCGTAGAGCGTACAACTTAACAAAATCTTGACTAAAATTATTACGTCTCTTTCTGTTCTCGCAAGATAGAAAATGACAGGGATATACTAACATTATTTAAGTCGTGATTTTTGCAACTACGAATTGCTACTATTTTCATATTTTTGCTTTTCAGAGCAGTCACTCATTTATGTAATGATTTTTTTTGTTTACTATCATGAGTTTGATTCTTCTTCTTCTGTCGAGCGGGTATCGAGTCTATGGACCCGATGAACCCTGGTGTCAGAGTTTGATTAACCAACCCATAATTACGAATTTTATTTTTGTTTAAAACTCAAGTTACTCCACTTCCCTTACACCCCACTTCGTGAACCATTTTGCCGCCATTTTGCCGCCCAATCTGTCAGCAACAAAGCGAATAATGCGGAATTATCCTGTGGAATAATGAATAATCCAAATAATATTGCGCATTTCTAACACGCTGCTACTGTAACAATAACCATTGTTAAAATGTGATAAGTACTTGACATGGAGTTCATAGAAAAAGTTACAAGATATTTATTTTGATATTCTATGGTTTTTTTTTTTCAACAAATTGGATAAGCCAATGTAACTGGCTATACGGCCAAGACGAAAAAATATTTAAAAGTCATAGGTGTCGGTAATTAATAACTTAATTAGTCACATTGTTTATTAGATGTGGTCTTTCGGTTTTTACCGAAAACCTGAATTGCATAACGTAATTTTCTTCCATGCTGGCCTGGGAGCGAAAAACATAGAATGTGCCAGATGCATTTCCTCCCGGGCATGCTGTAAAAGCCAGCTAAGGGATCCGAGGGTTTCAGTATATTGTAATTCAGGCGATGTGCTGACATCCTGTCACTACAGCAATATACCTACAAATTTATCTTAAATAACCCTCAAATCTTTGTCAGTCGTAGCGAAACGACCTTTGATTACGTCGTTTACGCTCTGCCTACCCCATATAATATAAAGGCGTGATTATATGTATGTATGTAATTTTCTTAATTATCGGAATTCAAATTTCAGCTGATTCCAAATTACAATTTGCTATAGCGTACGTAATTTTCATGTTTCTATTACTTATAAACACACACACACAAATATACTTATAATTTACGCAATTCAATGATGTATTATGTAATAAACATTGCCTGTTCATATGCGCGTCAAAAAGATCAACAAACTTACCTTAAAACTGTTGTTATTTGTACTAAGTATGTCCCCTTATCAGAATTGTTTATATAAACAATTGTTTAGCGGTCTGTTTGTATATCCAAAATGGAGCACGGTGGGAGGTCGCCTTTGAAAACTTTTAACAGTATAATTTTGTTTATACGCGGAATAGTTTGTTTGTTACAAAGTGTAAGGGGCAACTTCCAAAATGTTAAACTTCCAACGAAACTGAACAACGTTCACAAAGAAATACTTTCTTCCATGCTGGCCTGGGAGCGAGAGGAAAACATAGAATGTGCCAGCTGCATTTCCTCCCAGGCATGCTGTAAACACCAGCAAAGGGATCCGAGGGTACCAGTATATTGCAATTTAGGCGATGGGCTGACAACCTGTCACTACAGCAATATACCTACAAATTTATCCTCATAATATATACTAAAAACTTTGTCAGACGTGGCGGAACGACTTTTGTTTAGGTTGTTTACGCTTTGCCTACCCCATTACAAGGCGTGATTATATGTAGAAATACTTTCAGGGAAAGGAAAAAAACTTCTCTATTCAAGTAACTACGATTCGATCAGACAGGGGAAGCCAAACCTATTTTCAATTTCCTAAAATAATTTACTAATGATAGTTGTTCAGTTTCGTTGACTGAGTTACTCCGTTTGCGGGAAGCGGTCCTTTACAATCTGTTTAGTTAAATGTTGATTTAAAGAAACAAAGTCGCAGTTAAAGGCTTGTTTTGTTTTGTTTAATTGTAGCATACATTATGGACTGGCGCCAATCGGCCATTGATTCTAAGTATACCTAGTTAAGAGTGCTTATTCGACATTTCATACATACATATAATCATGCCTTTATCCCTAATGGGGTAGGCAGAGCGTAAACGACGTAAACAAAGCTCGTTCCTCCACGTCTGACAAACTTTTGAGGTTTTTTAAGATAGATTTGTAGGTTTATTGCTGTAGTGATAGGTTGACAGTCCATCGCCTAAATTGCAATATACTGAAACCCTCTGATCCCTTAGCTGGTTTTTACAGCATACCCGGGAGGAAATGCAGATGACACATTCTATGTTTTTCTCTCGCTTCTAGGCCAGCATGGAAGTAAGCTTGTAATTCAATTTAATTAAATACCAAACGTTCTCCATAACAACTTCAAATCCCCTAACTGCTGTTAAATCCCTAAATCACTATCGCAGTTAATAAGGCTGTGTAATATGAAACCCTTTGCGCGCCACCCCTCCGCTCTCGGCCAATCACAAGCCTTCCCTCTCACCCTCTCGAAATTTCCGCCAATCGGAGCGCAGGAATAGTCAGGTGTGCTCAAATAGGTGTCCGGTTGCTAGAGACGGATGTTTAAAAAACCTGGTTTTATTTTTTAATGCCAAATTTTACGCCTACGACAAAGGTCTTGTTTGGTTTTGTTAAAAAAAACAATGCCGTTTTCGTACGAAAAAATGTAATGAAAATGCCTTCTGTAAAAAGCTAATAAATGGAATTTACTTTGAAATTAATATAATGGCGTTCGTGTCAAATATTTTTGAGGAAAAAGCCAGCTTTTTCAAAAGTATAAAATTTAAAACATAAAGATTTTATTCTGAAGTTTTGAATGTTTTGTTCGAAATTACTGGCTGTTCTTGAACGAAAAAATTAAATGAAAATGCCATGTATTTTTGTAAAAAGCATATTTTTTATTTACTTTAAAATAGCAAATAGCGTTAATGATATTTTTTCGGTATAATGGCCAGCTCTTTCTTTAAGTAGAGTTTAGGAAAAGACCAAGAAGTTATTATTCAAAAGTTAAAAATAAGAATTTACCTTCCCTCCAAGAAGATTTCTGTTGAGACTGATACTTAAATAGACATAGACAAAGACATATAATCACGCCTTTATTCCTTATGGGGTAAGCAGAGCGTAAACGACCTAAACAAAGGTCGTTCCGCCACGTCTGACAAAGTTTAGAGGGTTATCTAAGATAGATTTGTAGATATATTGTTGTAGTGACAGGTTGTCAGCCTATCGCCTAAATTGCAATATACAGAAACCCTCGGGTCCCTTAGCTAATTTTATAGCATGCCCGGGAGGAAATGCAGCTGGCACATTCTATGATAATACTTTTTTTTGATACTTAAATCTGGGACGAAATCTTATCAAATCGTAACATTCTGCCAAATCGTGGGAAGTGAACCTTGAAGGAGAAAGATATAAGCTTAACTGAGGATAATCCTTTATCAGATCGAGTAATCCGGAATTTGGCGAATGTTTCAAGCTAAAGATCGGATTATGTGATTATTGAGAAACACCTTCCTGTGTTTAGAATAAACAAAAATATTACATTAAAAAAAATATGTTGTTATTTCTTCCATGCTGGACTGGGAGTGATAGAAAAACATAGAATGTGCCAACTGTATCTCCTCCTAGGCATGCTGTAAAAGTCAGCGAAAGGATTTGAGGGTCAGCATTGTAATTTAGGCGATGGGCTGACAACTTGTCGCTATAGCAATATACATATCTCTCTGAAATAACCCTCAAAACTTGTCAGACGTGGCTTAACGACCTTTGTTTAGGACGTTTACGCTCTGCTTTTATCCCTAATACCCTAGGCAGATCATAAACTATCTAAACAAAGGTCGTTTCGCCACGTCTGAAAAAAAAAATTCCATGCTGGACTGGGAGAGATAGAAAAACATAGAATGTTCCAGCTGCCCTTCCTCCCGGGCATGCTGTTGAAGTCAGCAAAAGGGACTCGAGGGTTACAGTGTATTGTAATTTAGGCGATGGGCTGACAACCGGTCACTAAAGCAATACATATTACAATCTAAAATTGCCCTCAATTTTTGTCAGACGTGGCGAAAGCGCCTTTTAAGAGGCGTTAAACGCTCTGCCTACCCCGTAAGGGATAAAGGCGTGATTTATGTATGAAAAAAAAAATAGGGTTATTTAAGATATATATTGTGGGTATATTGCTGTAGTGACAGGTTATCAGCCCATCGTTTAAATTACAATATACTGAGACCCTGGGATCCCTTGGCTGGCTTTTACAGCATGCCTGGGAGGAAATACATCTGGCACATTCTATGTTTTTCTCTCATTCCCAGGCTAGCATGGAAGACTATCAGCTCGTTATAGCATGTATCATATTGTTTTTTTCTTCAAAGAAAGGCATGAGGTAATAGTTTTAAATTCGTATAGTGTAGGTACATTTATACTTCCATGCTGGACTGGGAACGAGAGAAAAACGTAGAATGTGCCAGCTGCATTTCCTCCCGGGCATGCTGTAAAAACCAGCTAAGGGATCCGAGGGTTTCTGTATATTGCAATATAGGCGACAGGCTGACAAACTGTCACTACAGCAATATACCTACAAATCTATCTTAAATAACCCTCAAAACTTTGTCAGACGTGGCGGAAAGACCTTTGTTTAGGTCGTGTACGCTCTGCCTACCCCATTAGGGATAAAGGCGTGATTATATGTATGTATGCATGTAGGTACATTTTTCATTACGTAAGTACCTAAACTAAATGTGCACTTTATATAAGGCAAATAAAATGCAGTTTTTGTAGAGTCGTATATCAAAGTCAATTCTTTCTTTGCTTCGAAATGCCTAACTCGGGTTTTTTGTTTCAAAACAACAACCAAACTTACCTTAAAAGTATAAATATAATATTATATCTGGTATTTTTCCTATTTTTGTACATCTTACGCAATACGTAAAAAATAGACGTAGGTTCTAAATTATCCGGCTAAAACTAAAATTTAAATCTATTTGTCACTTTCAATCTATTTGTTACTTCCATGCTGGTCTGGGAGTGAGAGAAAAACATAGAATGTGCCAGCTGCATTTTCTCCCGGGCATGCTGTAAAATCCAGCTAAGGGATCCGAGGGTTTCAGTATATTGTAATTTAGGCGATGGGCTGACAACCTGTCACTACAGCAATATTCCTAGAATTCTATCTTAAATAACCATCAAAACTTTGTCAGACGTGGCGGGACGACCTTTGTTTAGGTCGTTTACGCTCTGCCTACCCCATTAGGGATACCGGCGTGAATATATGTATGTATGTATGTTGTCACTTTCAGTCTAAAAACATTGGAAAAGGACAAAAGATCTATTCTCTCCGGTTTTTGGTTTATAAGCGGTGGGTTCAAGCGTTATCTGTCATTTGTATCCGCCGTCATATGATATAACTTTGTCAGACGTGGCGGAACGACCTTTGTTTAGGTCGTGTACGCTCTGCCTACCCCATATGTATGTCATATGATATCGTGGATTAAATTGACAGAAATACTGGGGAAACGTGCAAAAGCGCGTCATAATCTAGCAGACAAAGTGTAAAACCATGGAGTATAAATCGCCTGCCCTTTTTCAATTCCTTTATTTTGAAAATGACAGATAGATTTTAATTTTAGTTTTAGCCTGTGGTATCTAGAATCGAGCCCATTGGTTATCTAAATTTATGTAACTTTTGAATGTGCCAGCTGCATTTCCTCCCAGGCATGCTGTAAAAACCAGCTAAGGGATCCGAGGGTTTCTGTGTATTGCAATTTAGGCGATGGGCTGACAACCTGTCACTACAGCAATAAAGTACCTACAAATCTATCTTAAATATAACCCTCAAAACTTTGTCAAACGTGGCGGAACGATCTTTGTTTAGGTCGTTTACGCTCTGCCTACCCCATAAGGGATAAAGGCGTGATTATATGTATGTATGTATGTAACTTTTAAAGGTAACGTAAGTTAAATCAGGTCTAAATTTTTATATCACAGCACACCACAATCCACATTCTTCCATGCTGGTCTGGGAGCGAGAGAAAAACATATAATGTGCCAGCTGCATTTCCTCCCGGGCATGCTGTAGAAACCAGCTAAGGGATCCGAGGGTTTCAGTATATTGTAATTTAGGCGATGGACTGACAACTTGTCACAGCAAATCTATCTTACACCTACAAATCTATCTTAAATAACATAACCCTCAAAACTTTGTCAGACATGGCGGAACGACCTTTGTTTAGATTGTTTACGTTCTGCCTAAACCATTAAGGATAAAGGCGTGATTTTTAGTATGTATGTAAAATTCTATAAATAAACACGATTTTGCTAAAAACAATTGGGTCAAAATAATACGTAAACATAAGTTCATTCACTTTTTCTGTGTCGCAGTTTCCTGTTATGTTGCTGACTGTACTTTTAATTTCATTCATTATCGTACGTCTAGTTTGCAAATTCAGTACACAGCGAGCGTTTTTTAATGACACAGGCCGAATGTGTTTTTTTAAAGTTCTTTGCGTGACTATTTTTTTTTTTATTAGAAATATATTTGCGGTGTCATCCGCTACTAAATAAAAGTATTTTCTGGGGCACAAATCTCACGCGGTTTCACTCATGGCCAAATGAGTTTTCAAGATTTACTCATCGCTTTTTCCGAACGTCGTCAAAACCATCATACTTATTAAAATCCTCATTCTCATTCTCCTCTACCCAAAGGTTGTCTGGAAGAGATCGCTTCCAGCGATAAGACCGCCTTTGTGCACATTAATTTAAGTTTATTTTTGTATTTCTTGTTTTTTGTGTACAATAAAGTGTTTTTTACTTATTTACTTAAAATTCGTTTTGCCATTTAGGTGGGAAAATACATAACCAGAAACATCAGACGTGTCAAAGCTCACTTCGGTAATAGCTTGTTTAACACACTGCCTTGCCCATAACGGATAACATACATATTATCACGCCTTTAAATAAATAATAATAGACTATAGTATATTGAGTTAAACAAAAACAGCGGGAATTAAGAAATAAATCCTCTGTGCAGATTGTACACACATACATATAATCACGCCTTTATTCCTAATGGGGAAGGCAGAGCGTAGACGACCTAAACAAAGGACGCTCCGCCACTTCTGACAAAGTTTTGAGGGTTATTTAAGATAGATTTGTAGTATATTGATGTAGTGACAGGTTGTCAGCCCATCGCCGAGATTGCAATATACAAAAACTCTCAGATTCCTTAGCTGGTATTTACAGCATGCCCGGGAGGAAATGCAGCTGGCACATTCTATGTTTTTCTCTCGCTCCCAGGCCAGCATGGAGAAAACGGATAAGGGCGTGACTTTATAAATCATCATCTCCCTAGCCTTGTCCCATATTTCACCGGGTCGGCTACCTAATCCAGGGGATTGAACGAGGGTACTGGTTTTTACACAGAGCGACTGCCATCTGACCTCCGCAACCCAGAAGGGAAACCAGACCCAATCTTAGATTAGGTCAGAGTTTTCAAGCCGCCAATGATTAGCACTGGCCTCTGATATGGCTTAACGACTAATATCTACGGTATTAAACGATATTAACCGGGACCAACGGCTTAACGTGCCTTCCGAAGCATGGAAATAGCGCCGAATAAACGTACATATGAAATTCGAAAACCGAAAAACACGTTGGTACGTGGTGGGATTCGAACCACGACCTCCCCGCTCAGGAGGCAGCGGCCCTATCCACTACACCATCGGGCTCTCTTGGCGTGACTTTATAAATATGAACGTAATTTTTATCTTTTCTCACAAAACAGATTCCCGTGTTCTACTATAAAGGGTGTTACATTTCAAACACGCAGCAAAACCGAGTGTTATCGTGACTTTTACCTCCGAGCACAAAATCGTGGGAATCGTACTGCATCAGCTAAAATAAATCCTCTTTCGCAATCCAATAGTATATTCTTTTGCTTGTTGTTGCAAAAAAATACTGGAAGATTACAGTGTTATAAAATTATAAATGCGCATTTTATTTACTACATAAAATACATACAATCACGCCTTTATCCCTAATGGGGTAGGAAGAGCGTAAACCTAAACAAAGGTTGTTCCGCCACGTCTGACAAAGTTTTGAGGGTTATTTAAGATAGATTCTTAGGTATATTGCTGTAGTGACATCGCCTAAATTGCAATATACTGAAACCTTTGAATCCCTTAGCTGCCTTTTACAGCATGCCCGGGAGGAAATGCAGCTGGCACATTCTATGTTTTTCTCTCGCTCCCAGACCAACCTGGAAGAAAGAGTGTGCTGAGAAGAAGAAGTGTTATAAATGTGCATTTTATTCTGTACCTGCAAAATAATAGAAGTTAAAAATACTTTATTGCACGTAAGAAAGCTAATCATACATACATACATACATAAAATCACGCCTTATCCCTTACGGGGTAGGCAGAGCGTTAAACGCCTCGTAAAAGGCGCTTTCGCCGCGTCTGACAAAAATTGAGGGCAATTTTAGATTGTAATGTGTATTGCTAATGTGTAGTGATAGGTTGTCAGCCCATCGTCTAAATTTACAATACACTGTAACCCTCGAGTCCCTTTTGCTGTCTTCTACAGCATGCCCGGGAGGAAGGGCAGCTGGAACATTCTATGTTTTTCTATCTCTCCCAGTCCAGCATGGAAGAAAAATTCTAATATAAGAAAAAAGCTAATCATACAACACAATAAATAACAACAAAATACAAGTACAACATAAGCAGCCTTATTGCTAAGGTAGCAATTTCTTTCTTCCATTACATTGGCTTTTACTACCGGCACATGTAATGGAAGTAACACTATGCAAAAAATTCTTTCTTTGGTAGAATAAAAAAGCAAAAATATAAAAATTAAATGACATCATATATAGTCGCTTAGGCTCGTATTTATACAGCAATCTTAAGATTGAGATCAAAGTATAAGTTTGACAGGCTATTTTGTACTGAAATGACATTTCTGATACGACCTTAAACTCGCAGTCCGTCTCAAAATCGCTTTATTAATACGATCTTTAGTCACGTCCTGAATACTTTTTCGGGGTAGGCAGAATGTCAATGATGACGCGAAACTTAGATTTTGGTTCCCTTTTGCGCTTCTCACAAGTGCACTCTCTATTCCTTCAATCTCTTATTCTGAAGGGACAGATTGGGCTCGATTCTAATTACCACCGGCTAAAACTAAAATTTAAATCTATCTGTCACTTTCAAAATAATTTAATTAAAAAAGGACAGGCGATTTATACTCTAGGGTTTTACACTTTGATGCGCTTTTGCACGTTTTTCCAGAATTCTTCCGCCATATCATATTACGGCGGATTAAAATGACGGATGACGTATAAAACCACCGACTTTGAATAAAAAACGGAGAGAATAGATCGCCCGTCCTTTTCCATTGTTTTTAGTCTGAAAGTGACAAATAGATTTTAATTTTAGATTTAGCCGGCAAATCTAGAATCAAGACCATTGACTGACATAATCAGAGAGAAATCAGGCGCAGGAACGATCATTTACTTGCCTATTGACAGCATGGATAATATGGATATCTTACTATTCGGACAATCAGGTGATACATACTTCTTACGGGGTAGGCAGAGCGTAAACGACCCAAACAGAGGTCGTTCCGCCACGTGATACAAAATTTTGAGGGTTATTTAACTTAGATTTGTAGGTATATTGCTGTAGTCACAGGTTGTCAGCCCATCGCCTAAATTGTAATATACTGAAACCCTCGGATCCCTTAGCTGGTTTTTACAGCATGCCCGGGAGGAAATACAGCTGGAAAGTTTTAAGCTTTATGGATAATATGGATATCTTACTATTCGGACAATCAGGTGATATATACATATAATTACGCTTTTATCCCTAACGGGGTAAGCGAGCGTAAACGACCTAAACAAAGGGTGTTCCGCCACGTGTTACAAAGTTTTGGCGGTAATTTAACATAGATTTATATATTGGCTGACAACCTGTCACTACACCAATATACTTACAAATCTATCTTAAAAAACCCTCAGAACATTGTCAGACGTGGCAGAACGACCATTAAGATAGTTTACGCTCTGCCTGCACCATTACAGATAACGGCGTGATTATATATATGTAAGAAAATACGAACAAAAGCAAAATTTTCCCCAGACACAATATGTATTTCCACCGGTTTCCATACGTTACCAAGTTTGTGTACAAACCGCTGGTTGTGAAAGAACAATTCTTGGATTTCTTGGCATGCACAGAATGTGGTGTTCGGTTCTCACACAGTTCCAGGTATGAGGTGTGTGGTTATTGTGTAGAATAGGACACCGCTGAAAACTGAAACTGATGGCTTTTAAAGATGGCCGCTTGATACTGGAGATAGGGGTTTTATTGGTGCGAGATACACGAGGTATCTAGATACACTTAGCAATAAGGCCGCCTATATTGTACTATCACGTTTGTTCCTTTTTATTTCTGTTGTATGTGTTTCTTTGTCCAATAAAGAATTTTGAATTTGTACGTACCTAATGGGATAAGCCGAGCGTAAACAATCTAAACATAGGTCGTTCTGCTACGTCTGACAAAGTTTTGAGGGTTTTTTAAGATAGATTTGTAGGTATATTGCTGTAGTGACAGGTTCAAGTTAAAGTTTATTTATCCTTTAACAGGCTGTCAGCCCATCACCTAAACTACAATATACTGTAACCCTCGGTTCCCTTAGCTGGTTTTTACTGCATGCCATGCACATTCTATGTTTTTCTCTCATTGGAAGCATGGAAGTACATATTTTCTTCTTTTGTCAAAATTAAAGTTAGATAGATCTACTGTTGCCTTTATGAAACGACCCAACTAATCAAAGGTGTCATAGTCTTTTGTAAAGGCGACTGACGGCTTAACGTGCCCTCCGAAGCACGAAATCTGTTTTCTTACCAACCTTGGGATAATTTCACTAACTGATAAATTGACAAATACCAACGCTGCGTTCCTCCCGTGACAGTCGAACTAACGACCTACGGATCAGGAACCCATGGCCAGACAACCAGACCCCGTGGTCAAACCTCCGTAGGCAAGCCATAATTTACCAACCCACCATAGGCGTAAAAGATTTTGTAGACTTTAGGCCATCTGGATTCAAGCATGTCACTCTTACGGGTTAAGCAGCGCATGAACGATACATTAATTCCCAAAATACGAAATTCTTACTGGACTCTACCTAAGCTGCGAACAGAAAGAAATATCTCAAAAAATGGTTGCCACAAAACTGGTTCGCAAAAAGACCCGCCTTTTTTATGTTTAAAAAAGAAAAGAATGAAAATCGGTTGATGGCACACCGGGCTGACTCCGCCCAGCCCCCATGACGCCATCTCTGTCTTTATTGTCTGGTTGTCTCTTTCACCACCACCGTGTGTAAAGGCTTTGCACACTGGGAGCGATATTATCATAAAGGTGATTTTAAGTTTAGATAGACAATATTTGAATCAAAGATTTGAAATTACTTACTATTAAATAACTGTACAGCTGAATTCTAGCCTGGTGGAAACTTTCAGATATTTGGGATACTTGATTTTTCATAATAAAATAAAAAAAATATTATAATGTAATTACTGACAAGAGGCCAAAAGCAAAGAAATAGTACGGATTGACCTACAGATGATTAGATCCTTTAATAGGACATGGATTATTTTTTATCGCTGAAATATTTTCATTCCCACGGGAAAAGTTATTCAACTAGTTCTAGGATAGCTAATTGTCGTATCAAGAAAATAAGATATTAATTTAGAATTTCGAATTTCTTGAATGAAACTTACACCATACATACATACATGTAGTCACGCTTTTATCCCTAATGGGGTAGGAAGAGCGTAAGCGACCTAAACAAAGATCGTTCCGCCTCGTCTGACAAAGATTTGAGGGTTATTTAAGATATATTTGTAGGTATATTGCTGTAGTGACAGGGTGTCAGCCGATCGCCTTAATTGCAATATACTGAAAACCGCGGATCCCCTAGCTGATTTTATAGCATGCCCGGGAGGAAATTCTATGTGTTTCTCTCGCTCCCAGTCCAACATGGAAGAATACTAAGGGCCGTATTTATAATCAGCTCTCACGAGTGACAGCGAGTTTGAGTTCGTATCAGAAATGTCATTTCAGTACAAACTTGTCTGTCTGTTGCCTGTCAAATCCATACTTAATATTGCACTCAAGTTTAATATCGTTTCATAAATACGGGCCTTACAAACTCGAACTTACACACTACACAATCGAAGCGATATATCGCTCCCACTACACCACAGACCTAATCGCGCCCCGGCCGGCTGAATAGGAACTCTCTCTGTGTGTCATTTGACCCTGATTCGCGATCCGGTGAGGGTGTGTCACTGCCCTAATAGATATTTTTATTTTTTTTCTACTTATGAGAATTATTAATTTGTTTTTAAGACTTTTGTGAGTGAAAATTGGAACTTAAGTGATTTTGTGCGGGCGTTTCACGGAGCTTTTTTGGATGCGGTAAGTTTTTTGAATTTCATTTGTTTTCTATATTAATTGGTATTTTTTATGCTCCATGCTGGGAATGTGCCAGCTGCATTTCCTCCCCGCAATCTGTAAAAACCAGCTAAGGGATCCGAGGGTTTCAGTGTATTGCAATTGAGGCGATGGGCTGACAACCTGTCACTACAGCAAAATACCTAAATATCTATCTTAAATAACTCTCAAAACTTTGTCAGACGTGGCGGAACGACATTTGTTTAGGTCGTTAACGTTTTGCTTACACCATTAGAGAAAAACGCGTGATTATTTGTATATTATATATTTTAATAGTTTATGATAAAACTGCTAGTGAACTCTCCCAATTTAAAGGGGTTGCTCAATAAATGAAACTGAACAACTTTCACGAAAAATCTTCTGGTAAATGTAATTTTAAAATAATCCACGATCTTTGGGCCTTCAATTAAGAGTTAGTTTGTTAGATTAACTCATTATTATAGTTAATAACAACACAAAATTCTTCTTCTTCTTCTGTCGAGTGGGTATCGAGTCTATGGACCCGATGAACCCTGGTGTCAGAGTTTTTAAACCGCCTAGTAGCACAACTATCAGGCATCTGACATGGTTTGAGTAACGACCACTATCAAAGATAGCGACCGGGACCGACGGCTTAACGTGCCCTCCGAAGCACGAAATCTTTTTCTTTTTCGGACAATCAGGTGATTCAGCCTGCAATGCCCTAACCAAACTGGGGAAAAATTCACAAAGTGATAAATTCTCAAATGTCAACTTTGTCCCCTCCCCCTGGGAATCAAACCCAGGACCTCCGGATCAGGAGTCCATGACACTAGCCACAAGACCACGGAGGCAGTTGACAAAATTGATAATTCTACTTAGAAAAATTGTTCCCACTTAGGCTAAGACATTTCGGGCTGAATTACGCGATTATCAGCAAAGAATGATAATTTAAGTACTTCGGAGGGCACGTTAAGACTTTTGTGGTTGCACAAATCATACTTGGTAGGTAGGCGGTTAAAAAACTAATAATTTTCTGTTTAATGATTCACTGTGATTTTTTTGACCAAATAGTTTTTTTAAGTTTTGGGACAACAAAGCTTGTTGTTTTTAGTAATTTAAATGCTTTATACATACATATAATCACGCCTTTATCTCTAATGGGGTAGGCAGAGCGTAAACGTCCTAAGCGAAAATCATACCGCCACGTCTGACGAAGTTATGAGGGTTATTTAAATTTAAAGATTTATAGGTACCTAGGTCAAATGATGATGATAGGTAGGTATATTGCTGGTGACAGGTTGTCAGCCCATCGCCTAAAGTACAATATAGTGAAATCCTCGGATCCCTTGGCTGGTTTTCACAGCATGGCCGGGAGGAAATGCAGCTGGCAGATTCTATGTTTTTCTGTCGCTCCCGGCCCGGCATGGAAGTAATATGCTTTTTACCATGGGAAAATATTTGATTCTTCTTCTTATAAAGTGGTATTTTATGTCGACGCATGATCGTTGAGAGCCCGATGGTGTAGTGGATAATGCCGCTGCCTCCTGAGCGGGGAGGTCGTGGATCGAATCCCACCACGTACCAATGTGTTTTTCGGTTTTCGAATTTCTTATGTACATTTATTCGGCGCTTTTTCCGTGCTTCGGAAGGCACGTTAAGCCGTTGGTCCCGGTTAATATCGTTGAATACCGTAGATATTAGTCGTTAAGCCATTTCAGAGGCCAGTGCTAAGCATTGGCGGCTTGAAAACTCTGACCTAATCCAGGATTGGGTCTGGTTTCTCCCTTCTGGGTTGCGGTGGTCAGATGGCAGTCGCTCATTAGATAGCCGACCCCGTGAGATACGGGATAAGGCTAGGAAGATGATGATGCATGATCCATTGAACCATGCGGTCAAAGTTTTATACCACCTTGTCTAATCTGCCTCTTACATACAATTTGTGTAACGACCACTATTGTATCAAATGCAGCTACCGGGTCCGACCGTGCCCTCCGAAGTACGGAATCTTTTTTCTTGACCGACAATCAGCCAATCAAGTGATTCAGCCTGCACTGTCATAACAAATAAAAGAAAAAGGATTCCGTGCCTCGGAGGGCACGTTAAGCCGTCGGTCCCGGTCGCTGGCCTTTAATAGTGTTCGTTACTCAAACAATGTCAGAGGCCTAGTAGCTGTGTTATTAGGCGGTTTAAAAACTCTGACACCAGGTTACATCTGGTCGATTGACTTGATATCCATACGACAGAAGACAGAAGTAGTTAAATGACTATTTCATTATGTTATCATATCTAATAGCTAAAACTTATTTTAGAAACAAAGTCTTCGATTAAAAGACATGAAACTTCGTTAACCTTTATTCTGAATCTGATTTGGAAATAGTATAGCGCCGTCACATTCTTAACTTTGACATAAGAACAGGATAGCAAATAAACACAAGACTTTGACATTCCTAATCTGGCGTAACATAGAGCATGCTCTTCTTATTATACGTCATTTAAGCGCTCTTATGTCAGATTAGAAATGTCAAAGTCATGTGTTTATTTGCTATCCTGTTCGTATGACAAAGTAAAGAAAGTGTCAGCGCTAGCTAAGAATTAGATTTTTTTTAGGATTATGTGGTGAGAACGGACGCCATTGTTGCTCTCTATGGTTAATAAATACGTACACTGAGATTTGATTTGACCCTCTGCATCGCTTCAGCACACATGCAATAGAATGTTCATTTTAGGTTAAGTTTATCATACATATTACAATCAAAAATTGCCCTCAATTTTTGTCAGACGTAGCGAAAGCGCCTTTTACGAGGCGTTAAACGCTCTGCCTACCCCGTAAGGGATAAAGGCATGTATGTATGTATGTTTATCATACTTATTTTCCATGCTTTTATTTTTTGTTACATGCGTGATGATTTTAGAGAGACCGATGGTGTAGTGGATAGGGCCGCTGCCTCCAAAGCGGAGGAGCTGGGAGGTCGTGGTTCGAATCCCACCACGTACCAATGTGATTTTCGGTTTTCGAATTTCATATGTACGTTTATTCGGCGCTTTTTCTGTGCTTCGGAAGGCATGTTAAGCCGTTGGTCCCGGTTAATATCGTTAAATACCGTAGATATTAGTCGTTAAGCCATATCAGAGGCCAGTGCTAAGCATTGGCGGCTTCTGGGTTGCGGAGGTCAGATGGCAATTGCTCTGTGTAAAAACAAGTACCCTCGTTTAATCCCCTAGATTAGGTAGCCGACCCCGTGCGATACGGGATAAGGCTAGGGAGATGATGTGTGATGATTTTGGAGGCAATAAACCTTTTATCTATCTATCTAGGTAGTCCTAATATAATGTTCATTTTAGGTTAAGTTTATCATGCTTATTTTCCTTGCTTTTATTTTTTTACATGTGTGATGATTTTGGAGGCAATAAACCTTTTATCTATCTATCTAGGTAGTCCTAATAGAATGTTCATTTTAGGTTAAGTTTATCATGCTTATTTTCCTTGCTTTTATTTTTTGTTAAATGTGTGACGATTTTGGAGGCAATAAACCTTTTATCTATCTATCTAGGTAGTCCTAATAGAATGTTCATTTTAGGTTAAGTTTATCATGCTTATTTTCCTTGCTTTTATTTTTTGTTAAATGTGTGACGATTTTGGAGGCAATAAACCTTTTATCTATCTATCTAGGTAGTCCTAATAGAATGTTCATTTTAGGTTAAGTTTATCATGCTTATTTTCCTTGCTTTTATTTTTTGTTAAATATGTGACGATTTTGGAGGCAATAAACCTTTTATCTATCTATCTAGGTAGTCCTAATAGAATGTTCATTTTAGGTTAAGTTTATCATGCTTATTTTCCTTGCTTTTATTTTTTGTTAAATATGTGACGATTTTGGAGGCAATAAACCTTTTATCTATCTATATATCCTGCGCTAAACTATTTAGCCTTAATCACAGAATAGTAAAAGTCGTGTTGGGAGCATTAATATTTCCAACTCAGTTTCAGAATAAAGATAAACAAAGTTTCATGTCTTTTAATCGAAGATCGTGTTTCTAAAATAAGTTTTAGGTAGGATAGGATAAGTTTAGTTTTAAGTGAAATTTGTGTTTGTATCTTGACATGTTGTTTTAATGAAATAAATATTTACATATTAATTAAAAAAGTTTAAGCTATTAGATATAACAATATAATGAAATTGTAGTTTAAGTAATTGAACTAATTTGCCAACACGTATCATTTATTTTTGAAATGTGTCATTGAATAAAAATATATGAAACTTTGTTTCCCTTTATTCTAAAACTGAGTTGGAAATACTATAAAGCGACTTCTCAAATCAGTGGCTACCCTTTTGCTATGTAGTACTATTATATATTCTGTGCTTTTGCACATAGCATGAGCATTATGACACATGTCCAACGCATACATTTATTGACAGTTATAAAGGAATCTCTTTCGCACCAGTCATGTTTTTATATTTCCTACCTGCTGTTAGTAGGTTCATGCTATCTGAAAAGATTACCTTGCTTGTTCCGTCGGCGCGGCGTAGCAAAATGCCCTTATGCGTGAAAATTATCCTAAATATTGCTATCTGAAATAATCCTCAAAATTATGACTCAATCCAGTATCTCTAATAATAAACGGGGTAAATTGAATTTTTGTCTTTTAAAAAAGGAATATTTAGTTTTTGAGCACCAGACACATGTTTTAAAATAATTATCAGTTTAACTGCAATTTAAATATTCTTCTTTTTCTTCTTTCGTTTGGATTTTGAGTCAATCGACCCGATGAACCCTGATTACCTCCATGCTGGACTGGGAGCAAGAGAAAAACATAGAACGTGCAGGCTTCATTTCCTACCGGGCATGCTGTAAAAACCAGCCAAGGGATCCTAGGGTTTCTGTATGTTGCAATTTAGGCGATAGGCTGACAACCTGTCACTACAGCACTATACCTACAAAACTATCTTAAATAACCCTAAAAACTTCGTCAGACGTGGCGGAACGACCTTTGTTTAGATCGTTTACGCTCTGCCACCCCATAAGGGATAAAGGCGTGGTTATATGTATGTATGTATGAACCCTGGTGTCAGAGTTTTAAAAATTGCAATTTCGCGAGTACACACGTCACGCCATTCACACCGGATACAGTCTATCCGTTACAAAACATAAAGAAGGTTATTTAAAAATTTCGGCTGGTCAAGTAAAAAAAACACACTCGATCTGTTTTCAAAACATAAAGTGACATGCACCGGACGAATAGTGAAAACAATAACGAATTCGTTGAAAATTGAGCGGTTTCCTAAAACTGGGTTGTTTTGAGGTATTTGTTGTTCTGACTGTACATTTTAGAAGTAGAGCTAAGCGAGAAATGTGACTGGCCAGTTAGAAAAATGTGTTCCTAATTTGAAATTTTTGATTAATGGATTTTTGTGAGCTGTGATTCTGGCCACTAGGAAGTAACTTAGAGATTTCTAAATTCAAAAAGTTCTTTGCAAAAAATATTTCACGTGTTTGTATTTTGAAAATGTAGAGATTATTCAATTACAAAAAAGTTTCGCATGCGGCATTTATCAGGGATGCATATACCCCGGTTAGGGTTTTTGAAAATAATCTGAAATAGTTGTAGGTTTGTGGTTTTGATTTTAAATTATTTTATTTCTATCTTGAGAAGAAAGACAAGGAATATAGTCAGTCATTTGCATAAAATTTTGCTTATCTCTTTAGGTATTTGTTTCATTTTCGAATAGGCTCATCATAAGATTATTTTTTACAGATTTCATCCAAACTTCAAAGATGAAATCCACCAACATGGAGTCATGTTCTGATCGTCTCAGTCCATCGAGCGACATGACGAGCGAATCTGAAACATCTCTCCCGCCTTTTGCATACGACAACCCAAACCAAAACTTCTACCAGCCAGAACTCAGCGAAAAACAATACTTCTCCTGCAAAAATCAGAAATCACCCAGAGAAGACAAAAAACAAGAAACTTACCTACAAGAAAGCAACAAAATCTTCGAAAACTACCTATCGCCACAGAAAAGCAAAAAGTATTTAAATTTCGAACTCAAACTGCCTTCAAACGAAAGCTTCTTTTCGCAAATCGAAAACGTAGACCGAAGGTTTTATAACGATTTGAAAAGCTGCCAGAATGAAAACAATCCTGTAGCCGACGTGAAATTGACCAATCAGGTGTCTTTTGACAATTTGACAGTTAATAATGAGAGGGATAGAGTATCGCAGAGTTACTTTGGCGAGAATGAGAGCGGGAATATGCGAAGGTATTTGAATTTTAGCTCTGAGCAAGTGCAGTGTTTATGCGAGGCATTACAACAGAAGGGAGATATAGAGAAATTAGCTGCTTTCTTATGGAGTTTGCCGCAAAGCGAGCTTTTGAGAGGAAACGAGACTGTACTAAGGTAATCAATAATCCTACATCCTATCTATTCTAAACTTAAG
Source organism: Scrobipalpa costella (assembly GCA_949820665.1). NCBI lineage: Eukaryota > Metazoa > Arthropoda > Insecta > Lepidoptera > Gelechiidae > Scrobipalpa > Scrobipalpa costella. Next base: position 9,147,509 of record OX463319.1, on the reverse strand, counting down.
AATCTGTTTGCATTTTAAGACCCAAGGAATGAGTACAAGGAATGAAAGTTGCGCCCATAACAGACAAAGTAAGAGGAAATCGCCTTGCGTGGTATGGCCATGTTATGCGGAGGGCTGAAAGTCATATAGGCAAAAGGGTAATGAATTTAAATGGAGGGTAGATATACCCAAAACAATGTTAACATTCTTGATATATTTTAATTGATTTATCTGGTTTACCGAAAAAAATATCACCAGATTACAATAAACGCATAGTTTACATAATCCTGTTTTTCCTCAGGGCCCGAGCGCTGGTAGCGTTCCACAGGGGAGTGTTCCAGGAGCTGTACGCCATCTTGGAAGCCCATACTTTCCCGCCACGTCATCACCAGAAGTTACAAGATCTGTGGTTCAAGGCTCACTATCTGGAGGCTGAGAAAGTCCGTGGGAGAGCTTTAGGTACGTTTTAGTTATAGTTGCTTACAGCTAAGGGATCCGAGGGTTTCAGTATATTGCAGTTTAGGCGATGGTCTGACAACCTGTCACTACAGCAATATACCTAAAAATCTTATCTTAAATAACCCTCACAACTTTGTCAGACGTGGCGGATCGACCTTTGTTTAGGTCGTTTACGCTCTGCCTACCAAATTAGGGATAAAGGCGTGATTATATGTATGTATGTCTGCTTACAACTTTAGTGCGACAAAATGATTTTAAACAATAAATAAAAACTTTCAGGATATTGCATAGCGATAGGCTGACAACCTATCATCAAAATCAAGCTATCTGAGACGTTTGCCAAACGAAGCAAGGAGAAGTTTTATTTTTTCGTGATACCTACTCGGGTATTGCTACCTTAGCAATAAGGCCGCCTATATTGTACTTGTTTTTTGTTGTTATCTGTTGTGTTGTATGATTTGTATTCTTACGTGCAATAAAGTATTTTTATGTTATGTTATGTATTCCCCTAACGTAGGTTGAAAGTCGAAATATTAAAAAACATATCAAAATTACTGGTTTTCCTCAGAGACCGAGCACTGATACGAAATGGTGCCCAAAATAGGTACCTCTATGTCTAAGTATTTGGAGAAAGTTGTTCAGGTTCATACATACATACATATAATCACGCCTTTATCCCTAATGGGGTAGGCAGAGCGTAAACGACCTAAACAAAGGTCGTTCCGCTACGTCTGATAAAGTTTTGAGGGTTATTTAAGATATATTTGTAGGTATATTGCTATAGTGACAGGTTATCAGCCCATCGCTTAATTTGCAACATACTGAAACCCTCGGATCCCTTAGCTGGTTTTTACTGCATGCTTGGGAGGAAATGCAGCTGGCGCATTCTATGTTTTTCCCTTACTCCCAGTCCAGCATGGACATGGTTCACTTTCATGAACAGATTTATTGGCCAGTAAATTTATTTTTACTCTTTTTAAGTACGTAATTAACATGTTATTTATTATAAACCAGGTGCTGTAGATAAGTATCGGCTACGCAAGAAGTATCCACTGCCGAAGACGATATGGGATGGAGAGGAAACCGTGTACTGCTTCAAGGAAAAGAGCAGGAACGCGCTAAAAGACTGCTATTATAGGAATAGGTAAGACCTTATTAGTTCTACATACATACATACATAAAATCACGCCTTTATCCCTTACGGAGTAGGCAGAGCGTTAAACGCCTTGTAAAAGGCGCTTTCGCCACGTCTGACAAAAATTGAGGGCAAGTTTAGATTGTAATGAATATTGCTAATGTGTAGTGATAGGTTGTCAGCCCATCGCCTAAATTACAATACACTATAACCCTCGAGTCCCTTTTGCTGTCTTCTACAGCATGCCCGGGAGGAAGGGCAGCTGGAACATTCTATGTTTTTCTATTTCTCCCAGTCCAGCATGGAAGAAATATTAATATATTATAAATATATATAATAATATAAATATATTAGTTCTCCCTTACCAATTATCGGCGAAATCTCGTTGAGATCTTTCTTCCATGCTGGACTGGTAGCGACAGAAAAACATAGAATGTGTTAGCTGCATCTCCTCCCGAACATGCTGTAAAAACCAGCTAAGGGATCTGAGGGTTAAAGTATATTGCAGTTTTAGGCGATGGGTTGTCAACCTGTCACTACAGCAATATGCCTACAAATTTATTTTAAATATCCCTCAAAACTTTGTCAGACGTGAGGAACGACCTTTGTTTAGGTCGTTTACGCTCTGCCTACCCCATTGCGGATAAAGGCGTGGTGTGTAGAAAACATACTACCTTATTAGTTCTCCCTAACCAATTATCGGTGAGATCTCTTTTATTTGAGAGCAATCATCGTCGCGAGATTTGGTTTTTAGTGTCCAAGTGTTTGCGCAACACTAAGGCCAGTAATCAGCACTAGTGACTGACAGCTAGTTCGAGTCCGTATCAGAAATGTCATTTTAATACAAAAAAGGGTACAATTCCATACTTAATATTGCTCTCAGTGTTGAGATTGCTTTATAAATACGAGCCTTAATGACCCGATATATGTTTTTTTCTCAGGTACCCAAACCCGGACGAAAAGCGTGCCTTAGCCAACAAAACAGGCCTGACACTAACTCAGGTTTCGAACTGGTTCAAGAACAGAAGGCAACGGGACAGGACGCCGCAGCAGCAATCTAATAGACCGTGAGTTTATATAGTCACGCCTCTATCTAGGGGGTAGGCAGAGCAACGGGCCTGACACTAACTCAGGTTTCGAACTGGTTCAAGAACAGAAGACAACGGGACAGGACGCCGCAGCAGCAATCTAATAGGCCGTGAGTTTATATAGTCACGCCTCTATCTAGGGGGTAGGCAGAGCAACGGGCCTCACTCTCACCCAGGTTTCGAACTGGTTCAAGAACAGAAGACAACGGGACAAGACGCCGCAACAGCAATCTATTCGACCGTGAGTTTATAAACTCACGCCTCTTTCTAGGGGGTAGGCAGAGCAACGGGGCTCACTCTCACCCAGGTTTAGAACTGGTTCAAGAACAGGAGACAACGGGACAGGACGCAGCAACAGCAATCTAACAGACCGTGAGTTTATATAGTCACGCCTCTATCTAGGGGGAAGGCAGAGCAACGGGGCTCACTCTCACCCAGGTTTAGAACTGGTTCAAGAACAGAAGGCAACGGGACAGGACGCCGCAGCAGCAATCTAATAGACCGTGAGTTTATATAGTCACGCCTCTATCTAGAGGGTAATCAGAGCAACGGGCCTGACACTAACTCAGGTTTCGAACTGGTTCAAGAACAGAAGGCAACGGGACAGGACGCCACAACAGCAATGTTAAGATCGTGAGTATTATTTCTCTTACGAATTAGGAATTAACTGCCTCTGTGGACTAGTGCCTAGTGCCATGGACTCCCGATACGGAGGTCCTGGGTTCGATCCCAGGGGGGAAACACAAAGTTGTTATTTGGGAATTTATCACTTTGCGAATTTTTCTCCAGTTTGGTTAGTACATTGTAGGCTGTATGTGAAAAATAATAATTTTAAAAACGATTTACTAATTCATTATCACTTCTGGGCACTGGAAGCACAATTTTTTAAACAAACTCATAATCTCCCTAGCCTTATCCGGCATCTCACGGGATTAGCTACCTAATCTAGGGGATTGAACGAGGGTTTTTACACAGAGCGACTGCCATCTGACCTCCGCAACCCAGAAGGGAAACCAGACCAAATCCTAGATTAGGACACTTAGCACTGGCCTCTGACATGGCTTAACGTTTAATATCTACAGTATTAAACGATATTAACCGGGACCAACGTCTTAACGTGCCTTCCGAAGCACGGAAAAAGCGCCGATTAAACGTACATATGAAATTCGAAAACCGAAAAACACATTGGTACGTGGTGGGATTCGAACCATGACCTCTCCTCTCAGAAGGCAGCGGCCCTATCCACTACACCATCGGGCTCATTTTTTTAAACAAACTAAATCATAATAATCAGATTTATAACGCGGTCTCTACCAAAAGGTCATTTATCGAAATCGGTCTCTCAAGGACTCGCTGTACAAAACTTAAACAAAGGGGCCACACATAACAATGAAAGTTTATTTACTTTAAACTTTTTATGGTGTAAGCTTATCCCCTGTATATGTTTGTAGGTATACAAGGTGTAAAGGACAAACTTGTATACATACATATAATCACGCCTTTATCCCTAATGGGGTAGGCAGAGCGTAAACGACGTAAACAAAGGTCGTTCCGCAACGTCTGACAAAGTTTTGAGGGTTATTTAAGGTAGATGAAATGAAAATGAAAATGTTTATAAATAAAAATTTTAAAAATTTCTTCCATGCTGGACTGGGAGTGATGGAAAAACATAGAATGTGCCAGCTGCATCACCTCCAGAGCATGCTGTAAAAACCAGCTAATGGATTCGAGGGTTATAATATACTGCAATTTTAGGCGATGGGCTGACAACCTGTTACTAAAACAATATACGTCATGATCATTTGTAATAACCCTCAAAACTTGTCAGACGTGGCGGAACGACCTTTGCTTAGGTCGTTAACGCTCTGCCTACCCCATTAGGGATAAAGGCGTGATTATATGTATGTATGGCTAAATACAAAGTTTCGCTAGACCTCGCACTAGGATTCCCTGTATCGCGAGGGCCAGTACCTTCCACAGTGTTACAATATTATGTTAATAAAAAAACATGTAAAACTTGTACCCCTAAATCTAAATATTTTATATTACATAAGTATGATAGCATATGTCCAACTATTGTAGTTATGTCACTACAACAACTTTTTTCATATATTTTTGTAATATATAACAATATTTGTGAAAATAAGTGTTTTATATCCAAATTTCCAAAAATAAATAATTGTCTACCCCGTGTGAAGCCGGGACGGGCTGCTAGTAGTAAATATTTTGATAATTTATCAAATTGTGTATGGTTCTATATTTGAGTTTTAATAAGTATAGGTGTATATATGTGTATTAATATTAGGTTAAGTAATGGATGTAATTTGTAAGTATGGTTTTGATTCATTCAATGGGCGTAAGGAGGTCCTCAGTGTCTTTGTAATTGAGTGATAAAAGCCAAATCGTGATTGACTTTTTACTGGTAAATTTTGACAGAAGCAATATAATGAGTTTATTATTAGCTTTTTCGTATAAATATGGTCCAAAAAAGTAAAAAAATCTTCTAGCGAACTTGGTACGCAGAAGAGGAATTGACCATCTGTGACATCGTGAGGATCGTGAAGATAGATTATAGATACATTACTGTAGTGACAGGTTGTCAGCCCATCGTCTAAATTGCAATATACACAAACCCTAGGATCCCTTAGCTGCTTTTTACAGCATACCCGGGAGGAAATGCAGCTGGGACATTCTATGTTTTTCTCTCGCTCCCAGTCCACCGTGGAAGAACTTGTATACGGGATTATATTTCAGAAACAGCGCAAAGAACTGAACAACATTCACATAGATACAGAACACCGCGGGGCAGAGAGGGGAAGGGAAATGTTTGTGAAACCCCTCTCTGCCCCGCGGGGGTATGTTATGGTGCGCTGGAGTTACGGCTTTTAGGCCAGTATTTATAATCCGCACTTGAGATTGACAGCCAGTTTGAGTTCGTATCAAAATGTCATTTCAGTATAAAATGGCTAATCAAATCCATACTTAAAATAGCTCTCAATCTTGAGATAGCTTTATAAATTTAGAACAATTACGAGCTAATTATTCTTATTTTATTTTTCAACAAGAATTTCTCTTGTGAGGAATTTGTTCAGTTTAATTGTCTGAGAAAAACCTCTTTCAGTTAGCGTACTGTCTCCAAAATATACGGGGTGTAAGGGACAGCGTCCCGCAAACTGATAGGGCTTGCTCAGTCAACGAAACTGAACAACTATCACCAAGTTTCTTTTTCAAGAAATGACAATAAATATACATATTGCCTTGTCCATACAAAATGTCCACCTCGATCAGATAATTTGTATGCAAAAGCCAAATTTTATTTTCACTTCCTGAAATAATTTCCTTGTGACAGTTGACTAAGAAACGCCTATCAGTTTGCGGGACGCTGTCCCTTACACCCCATATACCCCGTATTATATCAGCTTAACTTTATTTCTCTGAAGGGTCAAGTAGGTACAAAATACCTTTTAGTTTTTTTTACATTAAAACAATGGGCGATTCTGTTTTGTGGGTGTTACGGTTTTTTTTGGTGACCATAACTTTACCGTCATTATGGGCTTCACTCGTTAGGCGTCATTAATCAAATTCGATACAGCCGGATGACACTAGGCCGAAATTAATGAAAAAAGTGCTGTAATGTGAACACGTGGTGAAAGACTGGTCAGCCGCGTTCGGTTTGTACTTTGATAAAAAAATCCTTTGTTCTACATACATACATACAATCACGCCTATATCCGTAATGGGGTAGGCAGAGCTTAAACGACCTAAACACAGGTCGTTCCGTCACGTGTGACAAAGTTTTGAGGGTTATTTAAGGTAGATTTGTACATTGCTGTAGTGACAGGTTGTCAGCCCATCGCCTAAATTACAATATACTGAAACCCTCGGTTCCCTTAGCTGGCTTTTACAGCATGCACGGGAGGAAATGCAGCTGGCACGTTATATGTTTTTCTCTCGCTCCCAGTCCAGCATGGAAGAAATCCTTTGTTCTAGTAGTGTTTATCACTACATAGTATAAAACGAAGTCGCTTTCTCTGTCCCTATATCCCTATGTATGCTTAGATCTTTAAAACTACGCAACGTATTTTGATGCGGTTTGTTCTAATGAATAGAGTGATTCAAGAGGAAGGTTTATTTGTATAATACATTCATAATTAGTAGAGAAACACGGATGATTTCCGTGCGAAGCCGGGGCGAGTCGCTAGTATACTATACTTGGAAGTATAGACGTAGGACTATTATTATTAGTACGTATGCATGACGGTCTTCTTATCCAGTGGGTTGTCAGGTATATATACATACATATAAGAGCGTAGAGCGTAAACGACCTAAGTTAGGTCGTTCCGCCACGTCTGACAAAGGTTTGGGGATTATTATGTTTGTTGACAAGTTGTCCGCCTATCGCTTAAATTGCAATATACGGAAACTATCGGATCCCTTAGCTGGTTCTTACAGCATGCCCGGGAGGAAAATCAGCTGGCATATTTTATGTTTTTCTCTCGCTCCCAGTCCAGCATGGAAGACATTGACATCCTTTGTTAGCATTATTTTACATTTATGAACGTATTTTATTTCTTTCCAGTGAGATGCTGGTCCCAGCCCAGTATGCGGGCCACCAAGGCGGTTTGGCCCAAGCTCTTCTTCCAAACGCGTACTATCACCAACTTCAAGATCCCGCGCATTATCTCCATGGCGGCGCGTAAGGTGTTGCTATTTGAGAAAAAATATGAACCAAGTGGTAGAAATTGTTATTTATTGTAAATGGCTGTTAATAGATTTATTATTATTTAGTAGTTTTTTGTATGTATCTTCGTAGTTATAATTATAATATGACAAAGCACGAGTTGAACTGCCGATATTATAATGTTCTCTAATGTAGTAGTATGTGAACAAATTTAATAAGTAGTTTTTTTTTATTTTGTTATTTGATTAACGGACAGTTTCTTAGTACTAGCATTTATTTTCTGTATTAGGAAGAGTATTCGAGATTTCAAATCATAACAAAAAAACTATAACACACAACCACAGAATACATAATAGTTCTACCGTACAGAAGAATCACTCCCTCACAAACGACAACTTTAGATATGAAACGATACTTACACTTCCCAGCGCCGCCCGCCTGCAAGCTAAATTGAATCTTATACCTGCGCCCGAACTGTGAATGTACTTTGCGCAGTTTAAGGACGTTACCGCCGGCGATCGCTCGGGCTATCACTTTCGAAGATTTTGTTACCTTACTGATAAATGCGATTTTAATTTAAAAACGAAATAATTTATTTTATGCAACTAAGAACACTACGAATTGATTTAAATATATATATATATATATATTTAAATCAATTATATAATATATATATATATGTTAGATCTGCCTTAATTCTTTGTTATTTACTTTTATTTAAACATCCGTTGATATAACAATATGTTTTTAAAGATTCAAGTTAACTATAGTATGTGATTGCTGGAACTAATTATAAAAAATGTTTTGGATTTATGAGCTTGCGAGGTAAACGGGAATCCACTGCAGTAAGCCGCTCTGGGCGGCGGCGGCAGGTCGGCCGAACATATCTAAACTGCGCAATGAGTCAGGCGTGACAGAACTTACAAGAAGATGTTTTTTCCTCGCAAATTATTTTTAGTTAAGTACTTCTTTGAACAAAATGACGTAGGCAATGCATTTTATAAGGATAGTACTTAACTTAGAAAATAGGTTTAACTTAATGTACTTGTTTGTGTTTCTGTTTACTAAAACGATTGTTTTAAAATAATTTGTCACATAGATGTGTAAATAGACGCAAATAGAATACTTTTGCATAAATAGTTTCTCAAAGCAGTAGGATAGAAAGTTTGTTAAATCAACCATTTGGTTAAAAATGTAATACGTAAACACTAAACATATACGTTTAACGGATAACTAAAAAAGATGAAGATTTTCTTATTTTATATTTCTAGTTCAGGTAGCTTATTGAATATGTAGCTTAGAATTAGAAGAGCAGAATTATTGTATTAAGATTCTGAAAAAACATATCAGTTATTTTTTGTAAATATAAATTAAGTAGCAATGTAATTTTTATTCATTGTATAAAGTATTCTAGTCTTCAAGAGAAAAAATAAAAATTCTATGAGAAAATAAGATTTTTTATTTTATTCTGTTTATTTATTATTTATTTATATATAAATATTTAGTACAAGAATAATTATAGGTTTACATATAAACGGGCCGCTAAACTTAAAAAAGTTTGTCTCGCACCAATCCGCGCCAAACATCAAATAAAAGAAAGAAATTAGATAGATACAAAGAATTAGATACAAAAAAAATATGTTATTTGTAGGTATAACATTATAAAAGATGATGTGACGTATTGACACATTTGCACTATTTTAACATTGACTTATTGTAAAATACAATTCACAATTGTATTTATGGATACCACTTTTGCGTCGTAGTCGGATCTAGGTAGAAATTTTATAAACTATAATGGCAGCCCTCATAATGTCAAATGATGCGATTATTTTACACGTTTACAGATCTTTACATCAGTAAGATAAAAGAGATGATAAAATTTCTGTAGAGCGCTCTCTTTCTTTTAACGCAATAATAGTACAAATCATTCAAATCAATCGCGAAACGTCACAAAAAATCTGCCAAGTTCTTTGTTGTGCTATTGCGTTATTTTCTGAATATTAGCGGAAATTAGATTACGAGTACTTTCCTTTTACGCATTTATAAGTTTTCCCACGTGCAGTTATAGGGATATTGTAAAATTGATTCCGATCCATGACGTAATCGGTGAAAAGTGGGTAAAGTACCACGCAAAAGTTTCATCATCATGAGTGATTCAAAATCTTTCGTGAGTTTCTCCTGCCAACGATGCCTTCAGCCTTTGAAGTTGGATGAGTCTTTGCATAACTTGGGTGAACATACCAACGCTGATTTGTCCCTACAAATACGCCGTAACAATGAAACTGACTTGGATTTACACTCTTCGAGTTTGGAGCACTATGTACCTCCTTTTAGGATGTCAGAGTCAGGCAATGGTGCCAACGGCTTCATGGTAATATCGGACGGGTGGGAAACCACCTCATTAGGCCACCAGCTGCATGTAAAAGCCACATTATTTGACTTGTTATCAAATAATTCTGATGTTGACCACCCACTGTGTGATGAATGTACTGACACCCTTCTAGACCTTATGGACGATCAGTTAAGACTGACTGAAGCCGAATGGAAGGACTACAGTGTCTATTTAAAGAAGTTAGAAGATGATAAAGAAGATTTAAACTTGGAAGGCCTTGAAAAAGAACTAGAAGATTGGAAACAGGAGCAAGAGAGGCTACTGAAAGAACTACAGGCTCTGCAGAAAGAAGAAAAGGCCATGAAAGATGAAATAGAGATACAAGAAAGAGAGAAAGAGAGATTAGAAAAAGAACAAGATATCTATTGGAGAGAATACACCAAGTACAGAAAAGATTTGATGACAACTGAGGATCAAATGAAATTTTACGAATGCCAGCTATCTTATACACAAACTCAGCTGGAAAAGTTAAAAAAGACAAACATTTTCAAAGCAACATTCCATATTTCGGATTCCGGACAGTTTGGTATAATCAACAACTTCCGTCTCGGCCGCTTGCCGTCAGCACCTGTTGATTGGTCAGAAATTAATGCAGCCTGGGGTCAAACTGTTTTACTACTGTCATCTTTAGCGAGAAAAATAAACTTCTGTTTCCAAAGATACCGTTTGGTACCATACGGTAACCATTCTTACATAGAAGTGTTAGAAGATCAAAAAGTTCTACCATTGTACGGTTCAGGTGGATTCCGCTTTCTCTGGGATACAAAGTTTGATGCTGCGATGGTAGCATTCTTAGACTGCCTCCAACAATTTAAAGAACAAGTAGAAAAAGGCAATACCGGCTTTTGCCTGCCCTATCGCATAGACAAAGGCAAGATTGAAGACACAGCATCCCCACCTCATGCGTATTCTATTAAAATTCAGTTTAATTCGGAAGAGCATTGGACTAAAGCTCTGAAATACATGTTAACTAACCTAAAATGGGCTCTCACCTGGATTTCCTCACAATTTAGCGAAGATAAATCTGAAAACCTAATTGTCTAATACTAGTTTCTGTGATATTATGTTGTAATTTAGAACTGTATGTTGTTAGGTAAATTTGTACATAGATTTATTCAGAGTATTCAAAGAAATGTTTAGTTACTTTTAGTCAATTAAAAAAGCTTTTCAATTATTTTGTTTTTATATCTGAACTCCTATTACTATTCTTCTTCTGTCGAGTGGGTATTGAGTCTATCGACCCGACGAACCCTGGTGTCAGAGTTTTTAAACCGCCTAGTAGCAGAACTATCAGGCCTCTGACATGGTTTGAGTAACGACCACTATCAAAGAAAGCGACCGGGACCGCCGGCTTAACGTGCCCTCCGAAGCACGAAATCTTTTTCTTTTTCGGACAATCAGGTGATTCAGCCTAACCTATTACTATTTTCCATGTATGTGTTAGGTAGGGAGATGTAGGTGATGAGAAGATGGATGATTAATTACGTATACACAAAATGATCAGAGAATCTGGCCAATTTGTATTGATGTAACTGAACAGTACTGAAGTAGTTGAACTTGCTGATAATACATTCATCTACATTTTCATCAAGTATTTTACATGCAGCGCCATCTATGTGCGATGGGTAGAATCAACGCCGCGGTAGGAATCGGTGCGACGCTGAGGTGTAACGGTATCTTCAGGGATATGTAGGTACTTCTAAAATGTTATAGATGGCGCTGTTCAGAACTTAATTTTTAAACTTTTGTGTTTTTTAAACTAGGTATATTTGCTTTGTAAATTTGTGTAATTTGGTCACAGTAAATGCTTGTTTCTTTTTTACCTTTTACCTATCCCTGCTTTATACTTACTTTACTTTTTGGCTACTCGGAAGCGCTCGGACTCCCTTAACATTTTTTTACTGGTTTCACCTTTCTTTGTATGGAAATAAAGAAGTAAATCCCCTGCACTTGTGCACGAATTAGCCAGGGTGGGGAAACTAAGAGAAGCATATTGGGCAAATAAGTAAAGTTATTGTAACATTCTTCCATGCTGGACTGGTAGTGAGAGAAAAACATGAATGTGAAAACCAGCTGAAGGGTCTGAGGGTTTTAGTATATTTTAATTTAGGCGATGGGCTGACAACCTGTCACTACAGCAATATACGTTCAAATCTATCTTAAATAAACCTCAGAACTTTGTCAGACGTAGCGGAACGATCTTTGTTAGGTCATTTACGATCTGCCTACCCCATTAGGGATAAGGGCGTGATAATATATGTATGTATGTATTGAAACAATAAAACAATTCTTTAGTAACAATTTTCCAGTCGATCTGGTTCCAACTAGCCTATTTCTAGATTTGAAAGTAGTACTGTCTACTACTGTTTCCTATACATCATACCGGGTGTAAGGGACAGCGTCCCACAAACTGATAGGGGTTGCTCAGTCAACAACACTGAACAACTTCCACCAGCAAATTCTTTCAGGAGATGAAAAAAGAATTGACCGTCCCATACAAAATGACCTCCTCGATCAAACAATTTGTAAACATTACAAAATATACTTTTTCACTTCCTGAGAAAGATTCCTGCTGATAGTTTAATTGACTGAGCAACCCCTATCAGTTGGCGGGACGCTGTCCCTTACACTCGCATACGTAGAATCTTCAACCCGTCTTGTGCACAGTTTAATTAGGTAGCGGTGTGCTTGCAAAGCTCAAAGTGCAGGAAAAGAGCGAACGGAGACAAAGGGATGCAACTACGTATAGAATTGGAATTTGAATTCCTTTCTGCCTTTTGCAACTCTTGCGAAATATTCTAGTTTTACTGTTTCTTTCTATACCAGGTGTAAGGGATAGACAAACTGATAGGGGTTGCTCAGTCAACAATACTGAACAACTATCAGCAGGATTCTTTTTAGGACGTGAAAAAAAAGTCTGATCGAGGTGGATATTTTGTATGGATAAGCCAATTTATTTTCACTTTCTGAAAAAAAAACCTGCTCATAGTTGTTCAGTGTCGTTGACTGAGCAACCCAAATTATGTATCAAATCTTTGCGCACTCCCACCGAACTAAACGAAACTGACTGAGAAACAGCGCTGAGGTGTCTTTATTTAGCACTGCAGCATTATGCTGAGTTGGGGCCTTTTCGAGGATGCGGTACTCTACATCCTAAACTCTTTTTTCTTCTCTTTGTTTATCGTGTATCCATCAGTAGGCGGGACGCTGTCCCTTACACCAGGTATACATAGAATCTTCAACCCATCTTGTGCACAGTTTAATTAAGAGCGAACGAAGACAAAGGGATGCAACTACGTATAGAATTGGAATTTGAATTGTTTGCTGCCTTTTGCAACTTGCATGTCTTTTAGTTTTACAGTTTCTTTCTGCATACATACATATAATCACGCCTTTATTCCTAATGGGGTAGGCAGAACGTAAACGATAAAGGTCGTTCCGCCACGTCTGACAAAGTTTTGAGGGTTATTTAAGATATAATTGTAGGTATATTGCTGTATGACATACATACACATATATACATATAATCACGCCTTTATCCCTAATGGGGTAGGCAGAGCGTAAACGACCTAAACAAAGGTCGTTCCGCCACGTCTGACAAAGTTTTGAAGGTTATTTATGATAGATTTGTAGGTATATTGCTGTAGCGACAGGTTGTCAGCCCATCGCTTAAAATGCAACATACTGAAACCGTCGGATCTCTTAGCTGGTTTTTACAGCATGCCCGGTAGGAAATGCACCTGGCACATTCTATGTTTTTCTCTCGCCCCGAGGCCAGCGTGGAAGAAAAACTTTGTCAGACGTGGCAGAACGGTCTTTGTTTTTGGTCTTTGACGCTCTGCCTACACCATTAGGGGATAGTATGTATGTGATAAAATCTGAAAAAAAAAAAAATTGTCTTGTAGAGAGAAAAGGTCGCCTTTGTAGACATTTATTCATGACATGTATGAATTTATTTTAGTCAAGTCGTGTTTTTACCCGAATCGGAGCCACTATGAAACCTCGCTTCCGCTCACCCGTGGGACACACGAAGGGCAAAATCGCTGAAAACCTTCATTTAAATGCATTGAAAACTGACTGCTACGTTCCTTCTGCTTTATTTGTTCCGACCACTTGTTTGCGGAAAAATACGGTCAAGTGTGTGTCGGGCACGGCGATCATTGGTTCCATATTTTCTAATTTTCATTTATTAGGTAACCAACAGAGTATACATTGTTACAATGCACAACAAAATCTCCTTAAAAATTTGCTTAATGCTACTCTAGTTATAGGCTACAACGGCATGCAAACGTAAAAGTACCTGACAGAATTAATATTAATAAATCATAATACTTAGGTACATAATAAAATAACGAATAATAATATGAAGAGCCCGATCGTGTAGTGGATAGGGCCGCTGCCTCCTGAGCGGGAGGTCGTGGTTCGAATCCCCTCACGTACCAATGTGTTTTTCGGTTTTCGAATTTCATATGTACGTTTATTCGGCGCTTTTTCTGTGCTTCGGAAGGCACGTTAAGCAGTTGGTCCCGGTTAATATCGTTTAATACCGTAGATATTAGTCGTTAAGCCATTTCAGAGGCCAGTGCTAAGCATTGGCGGCTTGAAAACTCTGACCTAATCTAGGATTGGGTCTGGTTTCCCTTCTGGGTTGTAGAGGTCAGATGACAGTCGCTCTATGTAAAAACCAGTACCCTCGTTCAATCCCCTAGATTAGGTGGCCGACCCCGTGAGATACGGGATAAGGCTAGGGAGATGATGACTTAGGTACATAATATTGGGTAGCCAAGAAAGAACGACTAAGTGAATGCTAAAACGTTACAAGGTAAATTCATAGTTCCTTAGCAATTTTTATCCAGCATCCTATGTAGCAACGGAGTATACCGAATGTAAGGGACAGCGTCGGGGTTGCTCAGTCAACGAAACTGAACAACTATCACCCGAAAATTCTTTCCGGAAATTAAAAATACAATTGTTTTTCCATACAAACTTTCTGATCGACGTGGTCATTTTGTATGGGAACGTCAATTTATTTTTTTCATCTCGTGAAACAATTTTCTGGTGAATGTTGTTCAGTATCGTTGACTAACAACCCCTATACCGGGTGTAAGGGCTGGTATCCCGAAAAACTGAAATGGGTTGTCCTGTCTAGTCAGTCAACGTAAATTGTAACTGGCAATCTCACGCACCGACGGAACACAGCAAGCTGTTTGGCGCCGGAATCCGGTGAGAGGGTGGTTGCGAGCCAGGTTGCGGAGCTTACCACCGCTTTGTAGGGATCGTTCAGCCGGACTTATACACAGCCAAGCCCGTGTTGCCGCTGCCCGGGGTGGACCACTAGGAGGTAGATCCCATCCCACCCAAAATGTAATAGTATGCGAATGAACTGTCCGTTGATGTTTTCTTTTATAATGTTTTCTCATGCGGATCCCTAATTTGAATTCTATTTTAACGATGGTTAGTCAAGCGATGTTGATTTGCGAAGGATAATGGTATGCAGATTAATTTGATTGGAAATGATTGATTATGATTTGAATGTCTGTCATATTCTGAATGTTATACGGGGTCACAGAATATATAATAGTACTACATACAGAATGGACATTCACCTCCCTTCCCCAGTACGACATACGTCACACTCTGCGCCGGATTGTGGGCCACATTGAGCGTACGCTTAGCGGGTATGGCGCGCGCATGTTTCCCAGTGAAATGGAAATAATAAAGTTTTGTGTTCCAAAGATGGTTAGGTAATGTTCCGTGTACGGATGTCATTCTACCACAAGATATGACTCCAATAGGAACTTTTTTAGATTCCACAGTGATGAGAGACGGTAAGTAACTTCAAACAAAATTTGCAACTTAACCTATTCTAACTATTCAGTTACAGTGAACTACTTTAAAACGTTGGTTTAATCAAGAACCAGATTAATCAAGTGATGATTATGACCGGTATAACAAAATTTGTCAACCCTTTTAACACACACACAAACACATGCCAAGTGCAACATGCCGTCTGTCGATGTATGATCAAAATGACATTGTAGTTAGGGGTGTCCGAGCTGTGACGGGGTGTAAAGGACAGCTTCCTGCATAGTGATAGGATGTTTTAAAGAATTTAAAAAAAAAAGTCACTACTTATACAAATTAGGTCTTTTCAAGGTGACCTGAACAGTTTCAAAATCTCCATCAGTTGGCTCTAGCTGTTCATGAACTGTCAAAGTTTTGGGTACGTTTACACGATCACCAAGCATTTTATTTTTTTTACGTGAAATTGTAATTTTTATGGCAGAACTAGCGCAGAACAGAACAGTTTATTGTTTTGTTTTAAGGTTTTTCCCAAAAACACTTAAAAAATCATACGTTATTAATTTTATACTAAGCGGTCTGAACGCAGCCCTAATCAAACAAACGTAACCATGACATTGACAGCTCATATTTTGAAAAGCCACCTACCGGCAATATAGAGAATCTATCACTTATGTCATTCTGAAAGACCCTAATTGTAAATGTAAGGAAAAGTTTTTTTTCCTGAATAAAAACTTTGTGAATGCTGTTTGTTTTCGAAAACTGAAGCATCTGCTATCAACTTGCAAAAACTTACTGTCCTTTACACCAGGTAGGTACAGTGGTACCTACATACCTGGTGTTAAGGACAACTTTCTTTCCGGAAATAAAATCTGCCAGAAAATTTTATGATTTTCTATCGCTGCCATTCGAAGATGGATGTTAACATAAGCATGAAATTGTGCCTCACAGACGCTGAAAGTTTTTAATAGGTAACTTACTTATCTCACATACTACAACTTTATTATTATCAACAAAGTTAATGTTTGAAACTTTAACTTAACATGACTAGGGTGGCCATAAATGTGTTGAATCATGTAGGTACTACCCATGGAGATATATTTACTGTACTAATACTAAAAATCTTTGTGATAAAGCTATTTTATAACAACTCAACAATTAAAATAAACAACTAAATTATAAACCAAGCTTTCACGGTTTCGCAGGTTTTTTGAATACAACTGGTAGTATTTATGAATTTCGTTTTTTGTGCAGTCTTCCATGGGAGCGAGAGAAAAACATAGAATGTGCCAGCTGCATTTCCTCCCGGCCATGCTGTAAAAGTCAGGTAAGGGATCGGAGGGTTTCAGTATATTGTAATTTAGGCGATGGGCTGACAAACTGTCACTACAGCAATATACCTACAAATCTATCTTAAATAAACCTCAACACTTTGTCAGACGTGGCGGAACGACCTTTGTTTAGGTCGTTTACGCTCTGCCTACCAGATTAGGGATATAGGCGTGATAATATGTATGTATGTATCTATCTTAAATAACCCTCAAATCTTTGTAAGACGTGGCGGAATGACCTTTGTTTAGGTAGTTTACTCTCTGCCTACTCCATTAGGGATAAAGGCGTGATTATATGTATATGTTTTTTTGTGAGCGTTTTTTTGTCTTGTTCACAGACGTTAACTTAACCACCATCCCATCATTGCTGATTTAAACGATATATCGGGAATCATATGTGATGTTTTTTGAAATCCCTCAAAGCCTATCACACGATGGCTATCCTAAAAACAACAAGCTCGCGAAAACCCGCAGGAATAGTTCTGGTTTCCGCTTATAACTTCTTGATTGTGATAGACTTTTCGCCAGATTGTATGCCTCGCTGGCAGTGGCGAAGGGTCCATATAACATAATTCCCGTCGGCTTCCCTTGTCTTGTTAGGTTAGGATATTATTGTGATATTAAAAATAGATATACATACATACATACATACATAAATCACGCCTTTATCCCTTACGGGGTAGGCAGAGCGTTTAACGCCTCGTAAAAGGCGCTTTCGCCACGTCTGACAAAAATTGAGGGCAATTTTAGATTGTAATATGTATTGCTATAGTGACAGGTTGTCAGCCCATCGCCTAAATTACAATACACTGTAACCCTCGAGTCCCTTTTGCTGACTTCAACAGCATGCCCGGGAGGAAGGGCAGCTGGAACATTCTATGTTTTTCTATCTCTCCCAGTCCAGCATGGAAGAAAAAAAAATAGATATATAATAAAAATAGATATACGGAGTAAAATAAGTATTAGTTTTTTACTCCTGCTCGCTGGTGGAGGCTTTGTGCATCGAACGACTGGCAGTTGGTTCGGCAGTATATGTTGAGAAAAAAAACGTCCCGAAGCTAAGCCGAACTAAAGGCCGTATTTTATAATCAGCGCTCATGAGTGACAGCGAGTTTGAGTACGTATAAGGAATGTCATTTCAGTACAAACTGGCCTGTCAAATCCATACTTAATATTGCTCTCAAGTTTGTGATCGCTTCATAATTACGAGCCTTATATAGATAAGTGCTCAGCTTGTTCCGAACGGGCAAATCAATGTTTGGAGAAAAAGCCGATCGGCTTTGAACGTTTACACAAGACCGGGCAACACAAGTCGAGAGCCTCTTCCCTTGAACATTCATCCAAATTTATAACTACGTAAGTATATTCGATTTTGTCACGCGGCTGTGCCATTTTTTCATTTTTTTTATTATATATTTATTTAGTTGCAAAAAATATATATAAATATGACAATCGGTGTCGTTAAACCAGATAGGGTTTGTTAACGACACAACATTCCGCTTCTATACATACATACATACATATGATCACGCTTTTATCCCTAATGGGGTAGGCAGAGCGTGAACGACCTAAACAAAGGTCGTTCCGCCACGTCTGACAATGTTTTGAGAGTTATTTAAGATAGATTTGTACGTTTATTTCTGTAGTGACAGGTTGTAAGCCCATCGCCTAAATTGCAATATACAGAAACTCTCGGGTCCTTTAGCTGGTTTTTACAGCATACCCGGGACGAAATGCAGCTGGCACATTCAATGTTTTTCTCTCGCTCTCAGTCCAGCATGGAAGTTCTATACAGTACAGAAATTAATTTATATAAACAAACTTAAACAATTCAAGTTTAGTGCTTATATATTAGTTTAAACACTTAATCACATAAATAAAAAGAAATTAACTTAAAACATCATCGCACAAAGGAACCCAGGTACATTGTATTATTCGCATTGTCTGCAGCGAAGTTGAAAAACAAAATGATCACTATTTGGTGACAGTGAAAAGGTGAAAATCAAACCTACGACATCATACATATAATCACGCTTTTATCCCTAATGGGGTAGGCAGAGCGGAAACAACCTAAACAGAGATCGTTCCGCCACGTCTGACAAAGTTTTAAGGGTTATTTAAGATGGATTTGTAGATATATTGCTATAGTGACAGGTTGTCAGCCCAAATAAATTACAATATACTGTAACCCACGGATCCCTTAGCTGGTTTTCACAGCATGCCCGGGAGGAAATGCAGCTGGCACATTCTATGTTTTTCTCTCGCTCCCAATCCAGCATGGGAGAAATTCAAAGATTTTTTTATTTATGGAAGAATAAGCTTTTTATTTTTAAATGAAATGAAATGAAATGCGTTTATTTGCTAGAATATAGTGCAAGGATAGGTGTTACAAAGTAGGTTTTGAGTCTCATATATTCCATCGATTACAATATGCAAATATTTTTTAGTGTTTGCCACTAAAGTATTACATACATACATATAATCACGCCTATATCCTTTATGGGGTAGGCAGAGCGTAAACGACCTGAACAAATGGTCGTTGCGCCACGTCTGACAAAGTTTTGAGGGTTATTTAAGATAGATTTGTACGTATATTGCTGTAGTAACAGGTAGTCAGCCCATCGCCTAAATTGCAATATACTAAAAACCTCGGATCCCTTAGCTGGTTTTTACAGCATGCCCGGGAAGAAATGCAGCTGGCACATTCTATGTTTTTCTCTCGTTCCCAGTCCAGCATGGAAGATAAACTAAAGACTAAATAGACTAAAGTATTCGTTCACCGAATAAAAACATTTTAATAAAATCCATTCAGTAATTAATAAAGCCATTTAGGAACAAAAAAAATATCATCAATTAAGCTATAATCCAAATCCAATAATCGAACATAATTTATAAAAATCTGTTATTCACAAACGAAGCGGTCGTACATAAATTCTCGAAATTCTTGTAACTGGAATAATTAAGAAGTTATTTAAGAAACCTCGCTAAGGAGCTCTCAATCATAACTTTTAACGAGTCAACTGATTCTACGGCATTTTTGGCTTAATTTAAGTATGTCTGGATACAGTCACAGTCGAATCAAACTGCAATAATAGATTTGAATCTATAAAATACGGTCAGTTCTTCCATGCTGGACTGGGAGTGAGAGAAAAACATAGAGTAAGCCAACTGCATTTCCTCCCGAGCATTATTTAAAAACCAGCTAAGGGATCTGAGGGATTCAGTATATTGTAATTTAGGCGATGGTCTGACAACCTGTCATTCCAGCAATATACGTACAAATCTATCTTAAATTACCCTGAAAACTTTGTCAGACGTGGCGGAACGACCTTTGTTTAGGTCGTTTACGCTCTGCCTAGCCCATTAGGTATAAAGGCGTGATTATATGTATGTATGCAATACAATCAAATACAGCGAAAAAGTAAACACTAATTATAAAATAAATTTCTACTTTGTGTTCCACCCGCTGGGACTCGAACACATGACCTCCGGATAAAGAACTCAAGGTCAAGGCTCAGACTACTACACCACGTAGGTAAAGCGCGTGCTATTTATACCCAATGGTATAAATAGCACGCGCTATGTATATACCTATGCTATGTATGTATGTATAATATGTGACAATTCACAGAATATTTAACAGTACTACATACCATTGTTGCAATAGGCGCTACGATTGCGCTACGCAGCTGCTACGCCATTGCTACGCCATTGCTACGCAATCTAATTCGAAGTCCTATCGCTATGCCAATGCTACGTATTTCCAATTCGGTTTTAGAATAAAGGTAAAGAAAGTTTCATGTCTTTTTATTCAAAAACATACATACATACATATAATCACGCCTTTATCCCTAATGGGGTAGGCAGAGCGTAAACGACCTAAACAAAGGTCGTCCTGCCACGTCTGACAAAGTTTTGAGGGTTATTTAAGATATAATTCTAGGTATATTGCTGTAGTGACAGGTTGTCAGCCCATGGCCTAAATTACAATATACTGAAACCCTCAGATCCCTTAGCTGGATTTTACAGCAAGCCCAGGAGGAAATGCAGTTGGCACATTCTATGTTTTTCTCTCGCTCCCAGACCAGCATGGAAGAAACAAACACATTTAAAAAATAAATGGTACGTGTTGGCAAATTAGTTCAGTTACTAAAACTACTATTTCATTATGTTGTCATATCATTAGATACTGACTGGGAGCGAGGGAAAAACAAAGAATGTGCCAGCTGCATTTCCTCCCGGGCATGCTGTAAAAACCAGCTAAGGGATCTAAGGGTTTCAGTTAAAGAGCAATTAAGGCGATGGGCTGACAACCTGTCACTTCAACAATATACGTACAAATCCATCTTGAATAACCCTCAAAACTTTGTCAGACGTGGCGGAACGACCTTTGTTTAGGTCATTTACGCTCTGCCTACCCCATTAGGTATATAGGCATGTGAGTATGTATGTATGATTTACTTCAGATAAATACAATATGGCGTCCGGAAGTCCGGAAGTGACGTCGAGCACGTTGTTTCCGCTTCGCTGTCGTGTGTTCAATAACAAATTATTATTTCATTGTTTCAGCGATTTTCTAATCTCCGGGGAATTTAATTGATTTTAAGAAAAGAGTAAAAGGGTTTTGCGATTAAACAGGGTGTGGGCGACATACATACATATAATCACGCCTTTATCCCTAATAGGGTAGGCAGAGCGTAAACGACCTAAACAAATGTCGTTCCGCCACGTCTGACAAAGTTTTGAGGGTTATTTAAGATAGAGTTGTAGTTATGTTGCTGTAGTGACAGGTTGTCAGCCCATCGCCTAAATCGCAATATACAGAAACCCTCCGATCCCGTATCTGATTTTTACAGCATACCCGGGAGGAAATGCGGCTGGCACATTCTTTGTTTTTCTTTCGCTCCCAGTCCAGCATGGAAGAAAACAGCGTATAACTTGTCCGGTCGAAAGCGGTCATTTTGGATGAAGAAGTCAATTTTCCTCTAAGCGGAAGTTTTTCAGTTTCGTTAAGAGCAATCGCCTTTAGTTTTCGAAACATTGCCTCTTAAACCCTGTATCATCATCTCCCTAGCCTTATCCCGTATCTCACGGGGTCAGCTTCCTAATCTAGGGGATTGAACGAGGGTACTGGTTTTTACACAGAGCGACTGCCATCTGACCTCCCAACTCAGAAGGGAAACCAGACCCAATCCTAGATTAGGTCAGAGTTTTCAAGCCGCTAATGCTTAGCACCGGCCTCTGATATGGCTTAACGACTAATATCTACGGTCTTAAACGATATTAACCGGGACCAACGGCTTAACGTGCCTTCCGAAGCACGGAAAAAGCACCGAATAAACGTACATATGAAATTCGAAAACCAAAAAACACATTGGTACGTGGTGGGATTCGAACCACGACCTAGCTCAGGAGGCAGCGGCCCTATCCTCTTAAACCCTGTATAATCAAATCGTACTTTTTGGATAACGTAGCAAGTAAGGTCTAGGAGTGTTATTATAATATTATTTTAAACATATACATATATTTTTAAATTCAAATTAGCATAATAATTAAGTTAGTTTTTAATGTTTTAGTATAAGTAAGTTGTATTGCGCAGAGCAACTGATCTCCCGTTAAACTTTTACGAAGTTTGGGAGAATATATTTATAATAGCATTGTACAACTTTTATATGATAAAAAAAAAAATAAAAAAAAAAAATGATAGTAATGTCTGAGCAGAATACTCCATGACGTGGCTGAAAAGCTTCGATAAAGTGCCACTTTTAATATATTTCAAATATCCATACTGCGGCGCTTATTTCCCATCAGTGAGCGAAAATTGGATGTTAAAACACCTTCGTGTTCGAGGGATGGATAATAAAAAGCAATTACATGATATAAGCAGAATTCTTTATGGATGGAGGAGCAAAATGTGCGAAAAGCTTATATAAACCCTGTTTGAAGAATGTTCTAATAGCTTTTTGCACTCACCTACGAATACCTACAAATCTATCTTAAATAACCCTTTAAAACTTTGTAGAACTTTGGGAGAGATAGAAAAACATAGAATGTTCCAGCTGCCCTTCCTCCCGGGCATGCTGTAGCAGACAGCAAAAGGGACTCGAGGGTTACAGTGTATTGTAATTTAGGCGATGGGCTGACAACCTGTCACTATGGCAATACACATTACAATCTAAAATTACTCTCAATTATTGTCAGACGCGGCGAAAGCGCCTTTTACGAGGCGTTTAACGCTCTCCCTACCCCGTAAGGGATAAAGGCGTGATTTTATGTATGTATGTATGTATGTAAAACTTTGTAAGACGCGGCGGAGCGATAAAGGCATGATTGTATGTATTGGGTTAAGAACTAACTCACGACTGCAGCACAGAAGATAAACCTTTATATTCTTCATTAGCATCAATGGGCAGGGAATAGTAAGAACATAATTCTTCAATAAAAAAAGTCGATTCTAGATATGCCGGCTACACACAATGATATTTTTGCTACACAGAAGAGTAAAATCTAGCGGTAGCGACTTCTCAAATCAGTGGCCGGCTAAAACTAAAATTAAAATCTATTTGCGCAGTAAGTGACGCCTGTGTGTGCCCTTAAAGCAAAATTACAATGATTGACGAGCCAATTAGTACGGAAACGCTTTAAATTACATACATACATACATATCACGCCTTCATCCCTAATGGGGTAGGCAGAACGTAAACAACCTAAACAAAGGTCGTTCCGCCACGTCTGACAAAGTTTTGAGGGTTATCAGCCCATCGCCTAAATTGCAATACCTATATTGAAACCCTCGGATCCCTTAGCAGCAATCCCGGGAGGAAATGCAGATGGTACATTCTTTGTTTTTCTCTCGCTCCCAGTCCAGCATGGAAGAAAGAACCACGACCACGCTTTATATTAACGTAGCAAAAATTAACTATCGCCGCCATCTATATTTATATTTATACTGCAGCGATCTTGGTACAAAAACGTAAAAAATATACCGCCAAAACAAGGCCAATCGTCTGTAACATTTTCCGGAAGATTTCCGGAACATAAACCGATTGGCGTAAACTTTTTACAGCTTTGGATATTTACAGCTTCCCACTGGCTGGGGACAAATTGTCTGTTATATCTGTCTGATAACTTATGAAAAACTAGCTTTCCCCCCCTCACGGGTTCATATGAACCTGAACTTCCATGCTGGTCTGGGAGCGAGAGAAAAACATAGAATGTGCCAGCTGCATTTCCTCCCGGGCATGCTGTAAAATCCAGCTAAGGGATCCGAGGGTTTCAGTATATTGTAATTTAGGCGATGGGCTGACAACCTGTCACTACAGCAATATACCTAGAATTCTATCTTAAATAAACTTTGTCAGACGTGGCGGGACGACCTTTGTTTAGGTCGTTTACGCTCTGCCTACCCCATTAGGGATAAAGGCGTGATTATATGTATGTATGTATGTACGGGTTCATATGCGATATGTATCTCTTGGGAGTGGGGACGCGGAAGTTTTCAGTGATATAAGTATAATACATATATATAATCTCGCCTTTATCCCTAACGGCGTAGGCAGAGTGTAAACGACCTAAACTGAGGTCGTTCCGCCAATTCTGACAAAGTTCGAGGGTTATTTAAGATTTGTAGGTATGTTGCTGTAGTGACAGGTTGTTAGCCTATCGCCTAAATTACAATGTACAGAAGCCGTCGGTAAGCTGTTTTTACAGCTTACCTGGGAGGAAATGCAGCTGACACATTCTATGTCTTTCTCTCGCTCCCAGTCCAACATGGAAGTAGTACAAAGAATATAATAGTAGTATATTGCACAAAGAACAGCTAAAATTTATATTGAAAAATGAAGCATCATAATTTTATTGTTTCTCTACAAGGCTAAATGTAGAAGGGTACAAAAGAGCTCATGCTATTCAAGCTTCGAACCTTGAATAGGAACAAGCATGTATGAAATACACGGCTAGATGTCGTTAACGTCGCTATGACGTGTACATAAGAAATATTATGATAAATTCGTCACTCCCTCTACCGTTTCTGTAGCTCAGTTGGTAGAGTAATGGAGCGGCATTCCAGAGACGAAGGGTTGAGTCCTGCCAGAAATGAATTTATTATTTTCTTTCTTTCATATTATATGATATGAAAAGGAATAAGGCAGTGAATCGATTTGTAAGAAGAATAAGTTATTTAGAAGAATATTATAATGACTTCGGATCGGATATTGACAAGTAAAACTGAATTATAAAATTTAATGAGGTGATCCTTCTCAACATTAATTTGTTATGAGGGTCTCATTTGTGCGAAGCCCTTTTTATAAAAATAATAGCGACCCGCCCCGGCTTCGCACGGAAATTATCAGTGTTTCTCTACTAAATTATGCATGTAATATACATATAAACCACCCTCTTGAATCACTCTATCCATTAAAAAAAACCGCATCAAAATCCGTGACGTAGTTTTAAAGATTTATGCATGCATAGGGATATAGGGACAGAGAAAGCGACTTTGTTTTATACTATGTAGTGATATTATTATGTATGTCTGTTTAATTCAACGATGGAACGAGTAACCCACTATTCCAGAAGGCACACACATAAGTAAACGACAGAAGGAGATATCATTAAATTATTGACGACGTATGTTCTCGTAAAAACCGACAATTAACATGTTAACATGTGAGTTTATGGCCACAGACGTCGTAAAGTAAAACAATTAGATGATGACATTTATTTCAACGTTTTATCGGTACATTATAAATATTTCATTCTTCCATGCTGGACTGGGAGTGAAAGAAAAACATAGAATGTGCCAGCTGCATCACCTCCAGAGCATGCTGTAAAAACCAGCTAATGGATTCGAGGGTTATAGTATATTACAATTTTAGGCGATGGGCTGACAACCTGTCACTATAGCAATATACGTCATGATCATCTGTAATAACCCTCAAAACTTGTCAGACGTGGCGGAACGACCTTTGCTTAGGTCGTTTACGCTCTGCCTACCCCATTAGGGATAAAGGCGTGATTATATGTATATATGTATTATAAATATTATATACAGCCTATTACCATGGCGGATATTATGTTCCGAAATTCTTTTATACCGACTACGCAAAATGAACTAATTCGTACACAAATATCTAAACAAGTACCTAAATTGGGCTCGATTCTAGATTTGTCGGCTAAAACTAAAATTAAAATCTATTTGTCACTTTCAGACTAAAAACATTGGAACAGGACAGGAGATCTATTCTCTCCGGTTTTTTAGATTTATAGTCGGTGGTTTTATGCGTTATCTGTAATTTTTATTCGCCGTCATATGATATTCGTATGGCGGATAAAATTGTTATAGATACTGGGGAAACGTGCAAAAGCGCGCTAAAATCTAGCTGACAACGTGTTAAACCATAAAGTATTGTTTTATTTAATTTATTTTATCATATAAAAGTTGTACAATGCTATTATAAATATATTCTCCCAAACTTCGTAAAAGTTTAACGGGAGATCAGTTGCTCAACTTACTTATACTAAAACATTAAAAACTAACTTAATTATTATGCTAATTTGAATTTAAAAAAAAAAAGGTATAAATCGCCTGTCTTTTTTCGTATTGCAATTTGATTATTTTGAAAGTGACTCATAGATTTTAATTTTAGTTTTAGCCGGTGGTATCTAGAATCGAGCCAGCTTTATCTAGGTTTTCTACCTTCGATATTCCAGGAACAAAATCTAAGCCGTCGCCTGTGCAAAGAGTTCCCTGAAGAACCGTGCGTCGACGATATGCTATAATCCCGCGTTGAATGGAAGCAAATCCGTATGAAATATATTTCCTTTTTACTTGCAACGTGTAAGGTGTTAAGGGTCGTATTTATATAGCGAATTCAATATTGAGAGCAATATTGAGTATGCATTTGACAGGCCGTTGTACTGAAATAACATTTCTGATACGAAGTCAAACTTGCTGTCAGTCTCAAGAGCTGATTATTAATATGGGCCTGTATATCATGTCCCTTTTTTAAAGGAATTGGCCTGGATTTGAACGTTATTAAAATAAGTCCATATCCTAACTTTTTTGTCACGATCATAATGAGTTATTATCGTCATCTACCTAATCTAGGAGATTGAACTAGGGTACTGCTTTTACACAGAGCGACTGTCATCTGACCTGCCAACACCGACGGGAACCAGATCCAATCCTAGATTAGCTCAGTTTTCAAGCCGCCTATGCTTAGCATTGGCCTTTGACATAGCTTAACGACTAATATCTACGGACTAACACCAACCTAAGACTGACTTCCGAAGCACGGAAATAGCGCTGAACAAACGTACATATGAAATTTTAAAACCGAAACACAAATTGGTACGTGTTGGTATTCGAACCACGACCTCCCGCTCAGGAGGCAGCGGCCCTATCCACTACACCATCGGGCTCTTCATAGTAACCATAGCTATTTAAATCAAAAGGAACGTTATGTGGGACCGATTTTTTTCACAGTTAAGATTTTTTTGTTTTTATACCTACATACATGCTATCACGCCTGTATTCCTAAAGGGGTAGGCAGAGCGTCAACGACCACAACAACAAAGGTCGTTCCTCCACGTCTAACATGTTTTGAGGGTTGTATAAGATAGATATATATATTGCTGTAGTTTCAGGTTGTCAGCCCCGTCGCCTTAATTACAATATCTGATACCCTCGAATCCCTTAGCTGGTTTTTACAGCAGGCCCGGGACGAGATGCAGCTGGCACATTCTATGTTTTTATATCGCTCCCAGTCCATCATGGAAGCGTTTTCTTATCATGCAGCAACTTTTTGCTTATCTTTGGTTTTAATTAGAAAATTATCTGTACTGTCTTTTTTGATACCATTATTTCATGGTTTAATTCAGTTTGAATGTCGTGATGGGTCGGAAATTGCTTGTTTTAATGCTGAATTTAGTGGTTTGTGACTTTAGGAAATATAATGAGGAGAATTTGTCCGTAAGCTCTTATGAAGAGGTAGTTAGTCAAGTTTTAAATACATTTTATGTTTCTTCTTCTGTCGAGTGGGTATCGAGTCTATCGACCCGATGAACCCCGGTGTCAGAGTTTTTAAACCGCCTAGTAGCAACTATCAGGCCTCTGACATGGTTTGAGTAACGACCACTATCAAAGACAGCGACCCGGACCGGCTTAACGTGCCCTCCGAAGCACGAAATCTTTGTCTTTTTCGGACAATCAGGTGATTCAGCCTGCAATGTCCTAACCAAACTGGGGAAAAATTCACAAAGTGATAAATTCTCAAATATCAACTTTGTGTTTGGTAAAAAAGGGTCAGTAGATCTGATCTACCAAAGGGTAAAGGAAGACATTTTACAGAATAATTATGTGCAAGTGTTTTTTTGACAGTTACCGGATGATAGAAAATACAGAAGACAATATGCTGGACCAATCAATCTACATTATGATAAGGCAAGTTTAGCACCATAATGTTACAACGTGTAACAGAAACTTACTTCCATGCTGGACTGGGAGAGATAGAAAAAAATAGAATGTTCCAGCTGCCCTTCCTCCCGGGCATGCTGTTGAAGTCAGCAAAAGGGACTCGAGGGTTACAGTGTATTGTAATTTAGGCGATGGGCTGACAACCTGTCACTATAGCAATACATATTACAATCTAAAATTGCCCTCAATTTTTATCAGACGTGGCGAAAGCGCCTTTTACGAGGCGTTAAACGCTCTGCCTACCCCGTATGGGATAAAGGTGTGATTTATGTATGTATGTAACAGAAACGGTAGGTACCCTTTCTGTAACACGTTGTAACGTTATCGTGTAGGTTATCCTAGGTATATGAATCTTGAAGCATGTGTTTCCGCCCATGTACAATTTTTCTCAAAGAACATTGCGCATCACTACATAGTATAAAACAAAGTCGCTTTCTCTGTCCCTATATCCATTTGTATGCTTAGATCTTTAAAACTATATTTTTAAACGGATTTCGATGCGGTTTCTTTTAATGGATAGAGTGATTCAAGAGGAAGGTTTATATGTATAATACATGCATAATATAGTAGAGAAGCACTGATAATTTCCGTGCGAAGCCGGGGCGGGTCGCTAGTCTATTATATATTCTGTGGCATAGGTCCAATTTTTTTTTTACAATATATTGACTTCCCATACAAAATGTAGCAGCTGATGTTAGTATTTCGACCTATATTCTTGGTTAAAGGGTATTTAATTTCACATCCTTCAAGGTGTATATAATTTTTTTTTGTTCTGTTCCATCATGTAAATATATCGGTTTGCCACAGCGGGGCTGCAAAATTTAATATAATATAAAAAAGGGAACACCGTCTTCAATTTAAGTCACCTTCTTTATTCAGCTTCCGCTGTTCTACTTCTTTTCTGCAACCTTGACCATCCGTAACCTTCGCCAGCTCTATCCAGACCTGAATTAAAAACAATGCATGTGTCAAAAAAAGAAACAAAAAATAGAATCAAATCGTACTTTTTGGATAACGTAGCAAATAAGGTCTAGGAGTGTTATTATAATATTATTTTAAACATACACATATATTTTTAAATTCAAATTAGCATAATAATTAAGTTAGTTTTTAATGTTTTAGTATAAGTAATCTGTATTGCGCAGAGCAACTGATCTCCCGTTAAACTTTTACGAAGTTTGGGAGAATATATTTATAATAGCAATGTACAACTTTTATATGATAAAATAAATTAAAAAAAAAAAAAAAAAAGTTATTTGTAGGTAAAGCATCCAGACTCAACTTCCATACTGACTCGCTTTCCCCTTCGATCTTGTACAACATAACTCTATCGCCTTCTCTTTCACACATGTTCGTCTAATATCATACTTCATCGTACGGAAATAATCTAAACACCACAGAGACCCAATCCCACATACATAAGGATGAATGTTCGAGGAAATAGCAGCTCGGGTTCAATCGCGGTTATATTTGAATATGTGCGGCAAAGCCGAACGGCTTTTCCACCGAACAACCATCTACCCCTTCGGTACAAGCTGAAGCCGAAAAGAGAACGTGCATATAACATATTTTCAGTTCCTGAACCTATTGTCTAAAAACATCTTAAATTATGAAAAGAACAGTGAAAACAGAAATAAAATTCATCAAAAAATCACCGAGATATACCATTATAAAGATAGACTATCTATCTCTCTCTTCGAAACGACAATTTATATGGAATTAGTATGGCGCTCCTGTCTTATGACGTCACATGACAGTTCGGGCCTCTCTTTTTAACTAACCACTTTAAGGCATTATAACTCTTAAACTAATGAATATTTTGCGAAAATTCCTTCACATCCGTTCATCTATGGTGACAATAATTCTTACTAATAGTTTAAAAAAATCATGAGTATTCCCTATTGGTTGCTCTTGTATAGTGCTTGTAGGTAGTATAGCAAAATAAAAATAAATTCATTTTAATGTAGGTACTCTTGAAGGTTCAATTGGTAATTCATACTCTTTACTTTCCAGCGTATTCCCCAGGTAAAAACGTGTTCTTTTTTCATATATAATTTACTTGTTTAGATAAAAATTGAATTAAGGTTTAATTTTTAGTGTTCTTCTTATTTTTATTATAAATGAATACATTTGTCGCTTATTTATTTCAAGCCTCTTAAAAATCCGGTAAGTATATTTTTTATTAGAAATTACTAGATAATATGGCTATATGTCCGAAAAAAATATGTATTAACCGGTTTGTTTTTTCTTGATTTTATTGTTTGTTTAGGGCCCTGAACCTGATGAAGATGTAAGTTTTTTAAACGTATTTATATGCTTTAGTGCAGATAAATTATCACATTTTGATGCTCTATTATAAAAAAGGCAGGCGGTGGCGAGACGAACTTTATGCCTTCCTGGAAGACTGGCCGGTACATACATAGGACAGAGAATCGTGGAGAGGCCGGAGAGAGGCCTTTGCCCAGCAGTGGGACACTATCGGCTAAATAAGATAAGATAAGATGATAAAAAAAAATTGCTTATTTTACCATTTTTGCAGCTTGTACGACGTGATAGAATACTTCCAGATAATGTATATCCTGGTCGACCATCACACACAGAAGCATCAGACACTGACAATACCATGATGTTGAAATTGGTAGGTTTCATTTTGGAAAAAAATATACTGGTGACTTAAGTTCAAAGTGTTAAAAAAATTACTTCTTCTTCTTCTGTCGAGTGAGTATCGAGTCTATGGACCCGATGAACCCTGGTGTCAGAGTTTTTTTAAACCGCCTAGTAGCACAACTATCAGGCATCTGACATGGTTTGAGTAACGACCACTATCAAAGACAGCGACCGGGACCGACGGCTTAACGTGCCCTCCGAAGCACGAAATCTTTTTCTTTTTCGGACAATCAGGTGATTCAGCCTGCAATGCCCTAGCCCAAACTGGGGAAAAATTCACAAAGTGATAAATTCTCAAATATCAACTTTGTCCCCCCCTGGGAATCGAACCCAGGACCTCCGGATCAGGAGTCCATGACACTAGCCACTAGACCACGGAGGCAGTTAAAAAAATAAAAAAATACTGTACAAACATCTTGCCAAATTATATTAAAGGTACAATTTAAGAAAAAGTAGTGAAACTCACTGCACTAGTTGAATAACTACTGTAGCTATTAGAAACCTTTTGATGATTAATTATTTATTGTTTCCAATATTTATAATTGTGCACGTCGTACCTGCCTCTCAGAGTGCTATTTCACTAGCCTAGGTCTGCTAGAAGAGATTTATTTTTAGTAATAAGCTGTGCCCGTTGTGTCTCTGTTTTACATTTACATGTATTTTATACATATACATACATACATAAAATCACGCCTCCATCCCTTACGGGGTAGGCAGAGCATAAAACGCCTCGTGAAAGGCGCTTTCGCCACGTCTGACAAAAATTGAGGAAAATTTTAGATTGTAATGTGTATTGCTGTAGTGACAGGTTGTCAGCCCATCGCCTAAATTACAATATACTGTAGTCCTCGAATCCCTTTTGCTGACTTCTACAGCATGCCCGGGAGGACGGGCAGCTGGAACATTCTATGTTTTCCTATCTCTCCCAGTCCAGCATGGAAGAATGTATTTTATTGTGTACAATAAACTATTAAATAAATAAATACGTTTCGTAATACAATATTATTAATACCAGAGGTTAACTTCTCCATACCTGGTTGAACTGGCTGCTTAATAAATAAGTATTTGATAATTTAAGGTTTATTGTTTTTCAGGGACATTTCCCAAAAAACTCAGATTTCTTGGACTACATAAGCAGTATTGAGAAAGTTTTCGCCCCTGATTGGGTAAGATTTTTCTTTAATATAAGTAAAATTAAATCAAACATGTCAATACCGAAATTACCTGAAAGAAAATAGCAATAAGGCCGCCTGTTGCGTCAGCGTATTTTACATGTGTAAATGGTTCTTGTGTCGTATTGGTCTCTAAAATGGGATTAGTAAATATGATGGATGAATGATATAACACAAGCATCTTCTTTTTCTCAGTCAATGAAACTGAACAACTATCAGCAGGAAATAAAAAAAAAAGATTTCGTGCTTCGGAGGGCACGTTAAGCCGTCGGTCCCGGTCGCTGTCTTTTATAGTGGTCGTTACTCAAAACCATGTCAGAGGCCTGATAGTTGTGCTACTGCTACTGTTATATGGGAAAGTAAAAAATGTTTTCATTTCCTGAAAAATTATCCTGTCGTAAGATGGTCAGGTGTTCAAAAGTTCGTTGACTGAGCTGAGCACCCCTTCCAGTTTGCGGGAAGCTGTCCTTTACACCCCGTATTACTTAAAATAAATATATATATTTTGATTATGTTTCAGGAAGAAAAAGTGAAAAAACTAGGAAAGGTAATCAATTTATGATACGACACCTTTGATTAACATACATTAGGTTTTTGTTGCGTGCCTTATGTAATCGCTATGTAGTTTTTTTTTTCTATAAATAAATAAAAAATAAAGGACAACTGGAACAAAAAAAAAAAAAAACAATTATATTTAGCTAATATTATTTAATGTGTAGCTGTCTAATTTATAAGTATCATTTAAGTAAGTATATGTAGTGATATTCTATCTACCAAAATCTCTAATATATAACATAGAGTATCCTATCTTATGTAGCATATATTATGAGGTATTAGTTTATCATAAGATTTGTATCAGTATATTTTCTTGAAATATTTATTTAATAGTGTGTAAATATTGTCTAAGTATTATTACGGCTCAGGAATCTTTTGCCAACCAAAACAAAAATCTCCTTGGCACACTCTCTCCTTCTACCGATACTGGATTATGCAGACGTTTCCTATCCTGACCTATCTGTTGTACTGCTAAACAAACTCGAACGTCTGCAGAATCTTTGTATTCGGTTCATATTTGGTCTGCGGAAGTATGACCACGTATCTGCCCATAGATTCAAGCTTCAATGGTTGCCAATATCCCGTAGGAGGGACTGCCATATCCTTTCCCTTTTATACTCCGTCCTGTCCAATCCCAAATCCCAATCCCTTACCTTAAGGACCGATTTACTTTTCATTCCTCAACTCTGGCGCGTAATTTGCGCTCCAGCAACTTTAAACTTACCCTCCCACAAGACGGACTTCTTCGGAAAATATTTTACGGTCCGAGCAGTCAAATTGTGGAATTCCCTGGAACGTTCGACGAGCACCGTCTATTGAGACATTTAAAGAGCGAACAAGAAAGTTCTTCTTAGAGAATAATAATTAGTTATTTATCCTATCTCCCATTAGCATAATATGTATTAGTTTATTATAAATATATATATTAGTTTATTTTATTTATGTATTTATTTAGTAGTATTTATATTGTTTAAGTATTAAGATTAACTTAGTATGCACTATCCCGCTATCTGCTATGTAGTATCCTACTACCCAAAGGTTGCCTGGTAGAAATTGCTGCTTTAGCAATAAGGCCGCCTATATTGTACTGTTTTGTTCCTTACTTTTCTGCTGTATGTATTTGTGTTTCTTTGTGCAATAAAGTATCTTGTATTGTATTGTATTGTATTGTATTGTAAGTATTATATGTAGTAATATGCACTATCCCGCTTTCTGCTTGTACAATTTCTAAAAAAGGTGAAAGAAAAGGTGGTAGAAATTGCTGCTTTAGCAATAAGGCCGCCTATACTGTACTGTATTGTACTGTCACGTTTGTTCCTTTTTATTTCTGTTGTATGTGTTTCTTTGTGCAATAAAGAATTTTGTATTGTATTGTATTAAAATGTTTTTTTCCTAAACGTTCAAAATTATGACTAGGTCTTTATTTTTCAGTGGGATGATGTTATGAAGTATATAGAAAGATCCCAGGTAGGTATACTTATGTAGGAATACCTATATTTATAAAAATAATCTGGATGCACATAAAACTATCTCGTAATAATAATAATATAAAAAAAAAATTATTGAACAGATGTTTTTTGTGACTGAACCTCTTTAAATATTCTGTGCTGATATTTTAGCAGGTTTGTTCTAAGACATTTTTTGTAAACAGAAATTATACAACGAAACACACAAAGAAAAACAGGAAATCAAAGCAGGAGATCAGCAAAGAACAGAGGTAAGCGATGAGATGATCAAAATTTAATATATTTTAGTTATATTTTCATGAACCTAAAATAAATAATGAACGGAAGAGAGGGGACAAAGGCCTTTGCCCCTGCAGTGGGACACCATACATACATACATACATAAAATCACGCCTTTATCCCTTACGGGGTAGGCAGAGCGTAAAACGCTTTCGCCACGTCTGACAAAAATTGAGGGCCAATTTTAGATTGTAATGATTTGTATTGCTGTACTGACAGGTCGTCAGCCCATTGCCTAAATTACAATACACTGTAACCCTCGAATCCCTTTTGCTGACTTCTACAGCATGCCCGGGAGGATGGGCAGCTGGAACATTCTATGTTTTTCTATCTCTCCCAGTCCAGCATGGAAGAAAGAGTGGGACACCAGAGGCTCATAAATAAATAAAAATAAAATAAATAACAACATTACAAACTTAACCGCAATATTTCATACCTACTTATTTATTTTTTCGGATAGCATGAGAACGAAGTATGGAAACATCAGGTAACAATTTGCAACACACACTAAAGGTAAGTCTTTGGAAATAAGACTGGATTTGATAACATTTCTTAAACTCATTTCAGGTTAATATCTATAGGATTGTCCATGGAGCTTTAGATAATAAAGAATCTGAGGTTAGTTTTGTTCACATTCGACAAAGCACAAGCAGAATGCTGCGCGACAAAACTGTTATTTCTCCTTTCATTAAAAACAAATTTTGTTTTAGCGCGGCAGACCAGTTACCGAAAAGGAAGATTCGGAGGAGAATGTGGTGAGATATTGTTACATGATCTTCTGGATTACTTAACTATATCATCCATCATACCATCTACAGAAGTGGGTCCTAAAGGGAACACCAGAGTACGAATGCGGAGCGGCGGTGCAGACCACCGCACAAATAGTGGAGGATTGCCCAGTCTCAATTCGCTGGAGGCTTGGAAGAATTCAACAAGCTCACCCCGGCGGCTTTGGACTGACTGCAAAATCTTAATTTAAATTTTTCTTAAGTATTATATTAAGAGACAGACAGCGGCGTGGCCGACCAAGAAGGCGTTGGCGAGACGATCTCGATGCCTTCGTAGAGAACTGCCCGGAACAGGCACAGGACATAGAGTCGTGGAGAGACCGGAGAGAGGCATTTGTCCAGCAGTGGGATACTAATGGCTAGATAAGATAAAATTATATTAAGGCCGAACGATAATAATAATCACCCACTGCTGCACATGGGCCTCCCAATGTATATCCATTGGACACAGCGGGTTCGGCAGTATTTTCTTGATTAACAAAAACGAAGCAATTACTACACTTGTTCGACTTTATTCTTGTGAATGAAGTTCGGTGAAGAAGCCGATCGGCTTTGCCGCACATTTTCGGTATTTACAAGTTCGGGCACCAGAACCAACCGGTTTTTTTTGGTATCTACACATTATTTATTTTTATACCCGGCTGAGTCAACTAATGCCGGCTGCTTGCCAAGTACACTTACCGGAATACTTAGGAAGGTAGTTTAAGAAAATTTGTCTTCCCTTCAATGTATAGCAATAGCACTACCGTGCTTAGTGATTAAGGCAAACAATCCCCTAACAGATTTATACATAACAGGTGTAAGGGACAGAGTCACGCAAACTGATAGAGATAGAGATAAATTTATTAATAATTGTAAATTACAAGTCAAGAAATTATAAGCACTTAAGTGTATCACATTAATAATCATTTAAATTGTATTGCTTTTATTGTCATTAAAATTTATAAAATCATTATAACTATAGAATGCCTGTTCGACAAGCGTCCCGCAAACTGATAGGGTTTGCTCAGTCAACGAAACTGACACAGCACCAGGAATTTCTTTCAGATGATAAAAAAATTGAACTTCCCATACACAATGACCATCTCGATCAGACAATTTGTATGGAAAACCAAATTTATTTTTTAATTCCTGAAAAATTCCTGCCGATAGTTGTTCAGTTCCGTTGACTGAGCAACCCCTATCAGTTTGCGGGACGCTGTCCCTGACACCCGGTATATCCAGCAGTGAACTGTTATACTTACGTAACTTAGTACAAATAAAATAAGTACTTTGTATGGATTACAGCGAAACTAAATAATAATTAATTATTTAAATTACAGACTCCTAAGCGACCAGATATACTTAAAGAGCCTTATACAGGCGTAAGTTATAATTCACATCATTCTTTTAGGCTCGCATTTATAAAGCAATCTCAAGATTGACAGCCAGTTTGAGTTCGTATCAGAAATGTCATTCCAGTACAAATTGGCCTGTCAAATCCATATTTAATATTGCTCTCAATTTTGAGATTGATTTATAATTACGACCCTTAGGCTAAGAATAACTTTTCTAGAACATTCCGATCCTATCAAAGATGTATGAACTTACTAACTTAGAAATTAATTAGTGGCACTAAGCCATTAGGATAATAGTACATTACTCCAAGAACGAAAAACAAAACAATTTAAGGTCAAGTAAATTTGTAAAACACAAACGAGACCTTAAATTGCTATTTCGGCTGAGAGAAGTATAGTACTTTTCTCACATTTTGCGAGATAACAATAACAATACACTTAAAAACAAACGTCAAATTTGCGATTCCTCCATAATTTGACATTTAAGATTTGCATGACGCCTTTGACATTCGCACATTCCATTTATTCATTCATTCCATTTTGTAAATTTTATAAGTTGTATGCCCATTCAGCCTTAAAATAATTTGAACTCAAAATCACCTGAACCATACACTAATGTGTCCTTAAAGACTTTGTGCAGCTGTCTTTAATTTTATTGTTGTCGTTTGGAGAAATTGCTGGCGTCTGCAAATATGAGGACCGAAAAGAGTGAATGTAGTTATTTTTTAAATAATGAAGCTTTTTCCGAGCAAATGGTAGAAAAGTAGATTCCCTTGCTCCGACTTTTCCCGGCATGAAGAATTACACATTTTTGAGATGTAATCTCACGCAAATTTATAAAGTAGATAAAGCGCTGCCATGCTGGACTGGGAACGAGAGAAAAACATAGAATGTGCCAGCTGCATTTCCTTCCGGGCATGCTGTAAAAACCAGCTAAGGGATCCGAGTGCTACAGTATATTGCAATTTAGGCGATGGGCTGACAACCTGTCATTACATCAATATACCTACAAATCTATCTTAAATAACCCTTAAAACTTTGTCAGACGTGGCGGAATGACCTTTTGTTTAGAACGTTTACGCTCTGCCTGTATGTATGTATGTATTTATAAAGCGCTGTAATAATAAACTACGGCGAAGGAAACTTGGGTATCGTAAAAAGTGACTAAGGAATAAATCCAGGGTATGGGCAGCAGCGTTCCCTGTGAATGGAAAACTTCTACTGCGCTCACCAACCCGCCTGCCAAGCATGGTGATTATAGCATATACCCTCAATTTTGCGGAGGCCCATGTCCAGCAGTGGACTGTTGTGGCTGATGTTGATGAAGGAAATTTGGCAAGTAATTTTTTTTTTTATTATTCAGTTCAATCCATACTGGGAGGATCCGGTAAGTGTCAATATTTGTTGCTCGTGGCGAAATTGCCTTTTTTTACGCGTTACGCTCTGCTTACCTCGTATGTATCGGATAAAGGCTGAGTAATAATTTATCATTATCTCCCTAGCCTTATCCGGTATCTCGTGGGGTCGGTACCTTGAACGAGGGTACTGGTTATTACACAGAGTGACTGCCATCTAAACTCCGTAACCTAGAAGGCAAACCAGACCTAATCCTAGATTAGGTCAGAGTTTTCAAGCCCTCAATGCTTAGCACTGGCCTCTGAATTGGCTAAACGACTAATATCTACGGTATTAAACGATATTAACCGGGACCAACGGCTTAACGTGCTTTGCCGAAGCACGGAAAAAGCACCGATTAAACGTACTTATGAAATTCGAAAACCGAAAAAAACATTCCTACGTGGTGGGATTCGAAACACGACCTCCCGTTCAGGAGGCAGCGGTCCACCATTGGGCTAGAATGTATGTATGTGTTTTATTTCAACAGAAGCCCGAGCAACTCACACCAGCTACAACAACAACAAAGAAACCTCCAAAGGTATAAATTTATACGAATTATCTTCCTTATATTGACCATTTCTCTCTCTCTTTCATGCTGGCCTGGGAGCGAGAGAACAACATAGAATGTGCCAGCTGCATTTCCTCTCGGGCATGCAGTAAAAACCAGCTAAGGGATCCGAGGGGTTCAGTATATTGTAATTTAGGCGATGGGCTGACAACCTGTCACTGCAGCAATATACCTACAAATCTATCTTAAAATAACCCTCAAAACGTCAGACGTGGCGAAGCGACCTTTGTTTGGGTCGTTTACGCTCTGCCTACCCCATTAGGGATGAAGATGTGATTATGTGTGTGTGTGTGTGTGTATATTGACCATTGCTTGGCAATTTTTACACTAAACGATAAACAATGAAACAATTCATAATGAAAACTGGCTTAATTATTTGTATTGAAAGGAGGGTTGAGTTTCTTCCATGCTGGACTGGACTGGGAGTGAGAGAAAAACATAGAATGTGCCAGCTGCATTTCCTCCCGAGCATGATGTAAAAACCAGCTAAGGGATCTGAGGGTTTCAGTATATTGTAATTTAGGCGATGGGCTGATAACCTGTCACTACAGCAATATACGTACGAATCTTTCTTGCATGGCCCTCAAGAGTTTGTCAGACGTGGCGGAACGGCCTTTGTTTAGGTCGTTTACGCTCTGCCTACCCCATTAGGGATTAAGGCGTGAATATATTTATGTTTGTATGAAAGGAGGGTTAGCCCTCGATGATCCTATACGAGGATCTTCATCAAGAGAGAAGAAAGTCGCACTCCACCGCCCGCCAAGTGCAACCTTCGATTTATTTTCATTATGGCTTAGAATCAGGCTTTAGATAGATGAACTGTAATTCAACTGCTTCAGACGTGCAGTTTGCAACTTCATTGCGGTGCTAACTGCATTCAAACTGCAATTATGCAGTCTGATTGCAGTTAAATTGGAGTTCGTCTGTTTAGAGTTTTACCTGCAGATCGCTGGAAATAAGAACGCCCTGTCTTCTTTCTACCTAATCACTAAGGCCGTTTTAGGTACCTCCGCAAATGATGATGAAAATGGCCCTAGAAAAACTTAAAAGTGTAAGTTTTAAACAGTACACCTTTTTTTACTTCATAAATTACATTTATTTGTTGACCTAAACATTTTCTCTTTCTTTCGGCCCGGGTTCTTTACTTACTCATGTACTTTGCTGGCTCTTTATAATTTTATTTTTTGTTTATAAGTAATAGGAAAATGATCCAAGGGTTTCAGTATATTGCAATTTAGGCGATGGGCTGACAACCTGTCACTTTAGCAATATACCATAAATCTATTTTAAATTACCCTCAAAGCCTTGTCAGACGCGTCAGAACGACATTTGTTTAGGTCGTTTACGCTCGCCAATCCTTTTAGGAATGAAAGCGTGATTATGTGTTATAATAAAAATAGTTATTTTTTATGTTATTAACAGGATTACGATAAAGACGGAAATCTACTGCCTCATAAACAGCAAGAGCTTGTAAGTCCATGATCTAACATACCTACTTATTGTTTTTGTACTTACATTTTAAAGGATCTGGGACTGCAATTCAACTGCACGTTGACAGCTGTAACGACTGCAATGTAACTGCATTTGAACTGCTATTTTATGAAATTGCAGTTCGTCTATCTAGAGCCTAAGTAAAAAAAAAACTTTTATCTGTTCAATGTGTTTATAAAATCACTCAGCTCGTCTACCTAGCTTTTTCTCGTATCTCTCGGGGTCGGTTACCTGATCTAGTTGATTGAACGTGGGTACTGGTTTTTACACAGAACGACTGCCATCTGACCTCCGCAACCCAGAAGGAAAACCAGACCCAATCCTAGATCATAATTTT
Source organism: Scrobipalpa costella (assembly GCA_949820665.1). Lineage (NCBI taxonomy): Eukaryota > Metazoa > Arthropoda > Insecta > Lepidoptera > Gelechiidae > Scrobipalpa > Scrobipalpa costella. Next base: position 9,107,105 of record OX463319.1, on the reverse strand, counting down.
CAAACCGCCAATGCTTAGCACTGGCGTCAGACATGGTTTACAAGTAATATCTACGGTATTTATTAGCTAAGAAGAAGAATGATATAAACCGGAACCAACGGCTAACGGCCGAATTAAAGTACATATTATGATATTCGAAAACCAAGAAACACATTGGTACGTGGCTCAGGAGGCAGCGGCCACTGCACAATAGGGCATTTCTTATAAAATAAACTGTTTAAACTTAATTTATAGTTTATTTTCTTGTTCTGCATTATTGCAGGCTTTAGCTGCCTTGCCTACGATGGTAAATGTAAGTATAGAATACTCGGAACAATTCAGTATATCAATTCTACCTAATATTTAATGATTTTCAAAGAATTTATATTACTTGAAATTGAAAAATACATACATACATACATAAAATCACGCCTTTATTCCTTACGGGGTAGGCAGAGCGTAAAACGCCTCCTAAAAGGCGCTTTCGCCACGTCTGACATAAATTGGGGGCAATTTTAGATTGTAATGTGTATTGCTGTAGTGACAGGTTGTCAGCCCATCGCCTAAATTACAATACACTGTAACCCTCGAATCCCTTTCGCTGACTTATACAGCATGCCCGGGAGGAAGGGCAACTGGAACATTCTATGTTTTTCTTTCTCTCCCAGTCCAGTATGGAAGATTGAAAAATAAAACGATGAAATTAAATCTTTCATATTATATGAAATAGAAACAACATTGTGAGTGCTAAATATCCTCAAAATATGTAATAGTGAGGCGATATTACTTTAATTACAAACTTAATTTAAACTGGTCAAGCTCTAGGTAGTTCTTGAACTATATGGCTAGATGTCGCTAACGTCGCTAAGACTTATTAGTTACTCTGTGCTAAGACGTGTGCATAAGAAATACTATGATAAATTCGTCACTCCAGCTACCGTTTCTGTTGCTCAGTTGGTAGAGTGATGTACTGGCATTTCCAGAGACGCATGTTCGACGGATCCCAGAAACGAATTTATTATTTTCTTTCTTTCATAATATAGAAAAATAAAATTACGAACTGAAATAAAACATGTTTTATTTTATTATTGTTGTGTTTGCTCTAGACGTTATTTTTTAACAAATTGTGTTTTTAGAAACAACATACTCGGTTTTTATTATTAATTGAGCTCACTGACTGATATACAAATACTCTGAAATGTATTATGTACGAGTCAATATTTATTTAAATACCGTTTCCTCTGTGTTTATCAAAGGTTGATTGGTAGAGATCCCTTAGTGAGTTATCCCATTATATAACACACCTTTGTGCCATTAAATTGTGTTATATTTAAGTAGTCTCAAGAAATACTTACATTATTTAATATGTTATAATATTTATTTTATTAGTTTTGGGAAACTGGCGCATCGAATGCTACAAAAAATACTTTAAGATACGGTGTAAGTTACTTTAATTTAATTTTACATACATAAAATCACGCCTTTACCCCTAATGGGGTAGGCAGAATCGTAATCGACCTAAGAAAAGGTTTTTAGGGTTATTTAACATATATTTGTAGGTATATTGCTGTAACATATATTGCTGTAGTGACATGTTGACAGCCCATCGCCTAAATTACAGTACACTGAAACCCTCGGATCCCTTAGCTGGTTTATACAGCATTCCCGGGACAAAAAAACCCAGTAAATTCTATGTTTTTCTCTCACTTCTTCTCTAAATAAGTTGTTGTTTTTTAGTTAATAAGTTATTATTACAATACATATTATTTCAATAAGTTATTACAGTATTGATGATGATGATTATAATATTATTAAATAATTCTCTAACAAAGGGTATGTTTTTTAGCAACTTTCCACAAATTTCCCGAGAAGAATTTCGTATCTCAACAACTTTGACTTTAACACAAACCGATTTAAGGGGAATCAAAATATGCAAGCTTATAATGTAAGTAAGAGATTTAACATCACTTTTACAATATGCTTATAATGGGCTCGATTCTAGATTTGCCGGCTAAAACTAAAATTAAAATCTATTTGTCACTTTCAGACTAAAAACATTGAAAAACGGCAGGAGATCTATTATCTTTGGCTAACATATGTTATATAACATATTTTCAGTTCCTGAACCTATTGTCTAAAAAAATCTTAAATTATGAAAAGAACAGTGAAAACAGAAATAAAATTGATCGAAACATCACCGAGATATACCATTATAAAGATAGACTATCTATCTCTCTCTTCGAAACGACAATTTATATGGAATTAGTATGGCGCTCCTGTCTTATGACGTCACATGACAGTTCGGACCTCTCTTTTTAACTAACCACTTTAAGGCATTATAACTCTTAAACTAATGAATATTATGCAAAAATTCCTTCACATCCGTTCATCTATGGTGACAATAATTCTTACTAATAGTTTAAAAAAAATCATGAGTATTCCCTATTCTAGATTCAACCGGATAGACCTAAATTTTAAATCTATTTGTCAATTTCACACTAAAACATTGCTAAAGGACAGAAGATCTATTCTCTTTGGACTTTGGTTTATAGTCGGTGATTTAATGCGTTATCTGTAATTTTTATTCACCGTCATTTGATATGGTGGATAAAATTCTCTGCAATACTGGGGAAAAATCTAGCGGACAAAGTGTAAAAACCATACAGTATAAATCGCCTGTCCTGTTTCAATCGTATTATTTTGAAAGTGACAGATACATTTTAATTTTAGTTTTAGCCAGTGGAATGTAGAATCGAGCCCAATGTAGGTATTGTGAATTTGTGATATTTAAATATTTTTGTGGTTTCTTCTTGTTATTTTAGCGAGGGATGCAAAATTATCAAAATTTCTACGGACAACAGCCGATGATGGGGCAAAATGCAAATCCGTATCCACAGCAAAGTGTAAGCAGCCATTTTGTTTTTTTTTTTAAATTATATTTTACTTTTGGCTCTAGACAAATGGACCTCCTTCGATGCTGGCCTGGGAGCGAGACAAAAACATAGAATGTGCCAGCTGCATTTCCTCCCGGACATGCTGTAAAAATCAGCTAAAGGATCCGAGGGTTTCTGTATATTGCAATTCAGGCGATGGGCTGACAACCTATCACTACAGCAATATACCTACAAATCTATCTTAAATAACCCTAGAAACTTTGTCAGACGTGACGAAATGACCTCTGTTTAGGTCGATTACGCTCTGCCTACTCCATTAGGGATAAAGGCGTGATTATATGTATGTATGTACAAATGGACCGCAATTTATCTGCAATCTGATTGCCAAATTGCTGTTCAGGTATGTAGTACTATTATATATTCTGTGGTTGAGGTACAATTTGAATGCATTCCGTCTATCTATATAGATCCTTATACATACACAATAAGAAATTCATAAGAATTGCAGTATTATAACAGCGAACAATATCCACAACGGTTTCAAGGAGTACCATTTGTAAGTATTTTAAGTTTTATAAAAAATATAAAGTTAATATTTATTGTCATCACAAACTTAAACTAAAATTTAAAAAAATAAATAATCAATTAGTGCTATCTTAAACATTCGTCAAAAAGACCTCCCCGAATTGTACCGGGCGCAAAAGTCCCCATTACACTTGCCGCGTTTCCTCGTTGTATGGCAACGGACAACTGTTGCGCCAGGAACAACCCGGCACGAGGGTCACTTCCATTCTCTCTTAACCGGCGTCCGATTTCCGTTACAAATTTTCTGGCATCGCTACCCCAACAACCCATCGTCTCCACAGCAAGCGGAACAAAAACGTACCGGCTCTCTAGCTCCGAATACTTGTTCCGCTTTCCACGAGCAGCAGTTTCAGCCGCTGCACCAGCCGAATTCACTGTGTGACAGAGATGCGAAGCCGCAAAAGTGCTCACGCATGTCGCGTCCCACAGGAGGCACCTACCTTTTTCCCACGGCACCAGAGTCATTCCGTCGGGCCTTTTCCCATCTGAGCGGCACAGACCTGGAGGCTCCAGCACGCAAGGAATATTAGCTAAAATTAAAGCCCGACGGATGATATCATTCAATGCATGATGCCGTGGAAATCTTCCCGCACATCGTCGGCAACTCAGAGCATGGTGGCCATTGGCACCCACCGTGGAACCGCAGATGCATTGATGTTGCTCACACACATCGCAGCCCAGGCGCAAGGCAACCGCCACACGAACTGAGTCACCGTCGAGTAGCGTTCCTAAGTGCGGAGACGGAAGGGCATGAAGCCAAGCTCCGGATTCAGGCTGTGAGACGGCTTTTAACCTGGCCAAATCTTCCCCGGTATGCCCAGCAATCAACTCCTGTAAAATACGTCGGGCTCCTACATCATCCCAAGCTCTTTGCCGCTCCGGATGGGCTGGAAGAGACTCAGATGGATTGCAAGCAGTCCAAGCCGACAAAGCGTCTTCCGCAAAGGGAATGCTCACCCTGCTACTATAAAAAGATAAAATATCAGTAACAAGGTTCGCAACCCCATGCGCCGACGCAAGGTAAGTCGGTAAACCCAGGTCATGCACGCAGCGTACTCCTATCCCTCCGTGTCGAATTGGCAGTGCTGCTTGACGCCATTGCCGTTCATTTAAAGACACATTTAAAATTGTCTCGACTGTGTCCTTCAAGGTGTCATCAAATGCTGAGACATCTTCAGGACACATCCACGTCGGTGATGTTCGCAAGAGATAAACTATCTTGGGAGTGGCAAAACACATTCGCAGCAAAACCAAGGCTACGTGAGCCGAGATGTTCCTGAGGCGGTCGCGAGCGAGCAAGAGGAGTTTTCTCCTGGTCTCGATTGCATCAGGGATAGCATTGAGAAAGATAGGAGATCCTAACAAATAGAAGTCTCTGGGAGACAATTCTTTGAGACCAGGGAGTAAAGAAGAGAAAAGAGGAAGAAAAGAGCCAGAAGCAGAAGTTACTCCACAGAAGAAGATCTCGCACTTCGACGCATTCACTTCCAGTCCGATTTCCTTCAATCGCGGTAACAGAGTTTTAAGATCCCGCTCGACTGTTTCAGGTTTTCCTCCTATGGTACCATCATCCAGGTACCATATATTTAAAGGTGACTCTAACTCTGATACGATCTTGTGGATAGCAAGACTGAAAGTGAGCGGTCCAAGCGGGTCCCCCTGCTGAGCACCTACTTGGGAAAGTATACGAGACCCATCGTAAAACAGATTAGAAGGTGATTCGTAAACTTGGAAAAGGAAAGGATATAAGGAAGGAGTCCGCTCGCGTACCTCGCTCAGAAGTATATCCCTCTCCACGGAGTTAAACGCATTTCGCACATCAAGCTTTACTATGATACAACCCTCATTGGCAGGGTCCATTGCAAAACTGCGTGTCGCGTGAATGGCCGCCTCACACCCCAACTGAGTGCCAAAGCTGATGTGGCTGGAGGTAAGACGCCATATCTTCCTTGACCGCGCGGCATCCCAACTTTGCCACCAAACGACGCAGTGTGCTTCCAACCGCAATGGGCCTCACGCCACCATCCTTTTTCGACAAAGCACACAGCGACGCCCCGTACATATACGGGCACACCTCACAATTGAGCTGCCCACTCAACAGAAAATTGCAGTTTAGTGAGGCACCCAAGCAAACGTTGGCCGTTATCACCTGCCGATTTCGACGTCAGCTCCTTTAGGTGGGCCGGACGTAGACCATCTAAACCTGCAGCAGAGCCATAATAAAATGTGCTGAGGGCCTGCGCCACATCCTCCACATTAACAGCTAAAGCAGCAGTGGAAACGTCCGGTGCCGGGGGTAACGCGAGCGGGCGAGACGGTGCTGGATGCTTTGCCTGTAAAGATGCAAAAGTTTCAGGGCCAGGGGTCGCCACTGCATCCTCTGACATCAAAACTCGGACTGCCCCTCTCAAGTCACCCTCAAAAACTTTGGACTCATAAAAAATAAATGTAAAATGTTGGGTTGAAATCGTTTTTTTAGGGACGGTATTCTCGAGTAGAACGACACAATGAACCCTGGTGTCAGCGTTGTCAAACCGCTTAGTAGCACAGGCATTAGGCCTCTCACATGGTTTGAGTAGCGACCACTATCAGAGACAGCGACCGGGACCGACGGTTGAACGTGCCCGGAATCCTTAACTTTTGGGAACAGCCTGCAGTGTCCTAACCAAACTGAGGAAAACCACACATAGTGATAAATTGACAAATATCAACTTTGTGTTCCCCCCTGGGAGTGGAACCCAGGACCTCCGGAATAATATCACCTCATTTCTTCCGAAAAAAAAAAGTAGACTCATCAAATTCTTTCATGCTGGATTGGGAGCGAAAGAAAAACATAGAATGTGCTAGCAGCATTTTCTCCCGGGCATGCTGTACAAACCAGTTAAAAGGTCCGAGGGCATCAATATATTGTTATTTAGGCGATAGGCTTATAACCTGTCACTACATTAATATAGGGCATCAATATATTGTTATTTAGGCGATAGGCTGATAACCTGTCACTACGTCAATATACCTACAAATCTATCTTACCCCCAAAACTTTGTCCGACGTGGCGGAACGACCTTTGTTTAGGTCGATTACGCTCTGCCTACCCCATAAGGGTTAAAGGCGTGATCATATGTACGTTTGTACGTTTATTTTAATTTCTCAGCAAAGTGGATTAAAAATTCCTCGAGCATATTCATATTATGTGAGTTATTTTTAAATATTTAAAACTGTTTTGAGTTCGATATAATTTACAAGTATTAATAGTTTTTTTTACATGTTCTAGATGCTTTTCTTCCCGGATATACTAGGATTATAGATGTGATTAAATCAGGTGTAAGGGACAGCGTCCCGCAAACTGATAGGGGTTGCTCAGTCAACGACACTGAACAACTATTAGCAGGATTTTCTTTCAGGAAGTGAATAAAAGATTGGCTTTTCCGTACAAAATGTCACCTCAAATGCAATCACTTCTTGAAACAAAAAATCCTGCTGATAGTTTCTCAGCGTCGTTGACTGAGCAACCCCTATCAGTTATAGTCTGTCAACGTCGTGCTTACCGCGCCCTAGGGGTACAGACGTTGGCGGGGACGCGGTAGCACGCGGCGATTGCGAACATGAACACATTGCGTCGTGCTCGCTCACCCTCCTGCTTCACCGCCCGCACCCCCGTTACCGCGTCCCCGCGCACGTCTGTACCCCTAAGGCGCGGTAAGCACGACGTTGACAGACTATAGCGGTACGCTGTCCCTTACACCCGGTATGTATGCATGTATAATAAATATCACAAATACCATCCTTTCCGTGTATTGAAATTTAGGATTGAATTTACTCAAGTAAATTTAGTCTTAAGCTAGGTACTAAATTTAAATTAATTTTGTAAACCACCGGGGAAGTGCGAGATTATCCCAACATAAGTATTATTGATTACTTTCTGGGATATCTCAACAGTGTAATATGTTAAATAATTTAAAAATAAATTCCATTTATTAAAAAAAATAGGAGTAATTCCGTCATTGGGCTTGATTCTAGATTTTAAGGCTAAAACTAAAATATATTTGTCACTTTCATACTAAAAACATTGGAAAAGGACAGGAGATCTATTTTCTCTCTGGTTTTTATTTATCTTCTTCTTCTTCTGTCGAGTGGGTATCGAGTCCTTCGACCCGATAAACCCTGGTGTCAGAGTTTATAAACCGCCTAATAGCACAACTATCAGGCCTCTGACATGGTTTTTTTAAGTAACGACCACTATCAAAGACAGCGACCGGGACCGACTTCTTAACGTGCCCTCCGAAGCACGAAATCTTTTTCTTTTCGGACAATCAGGTGATTCAGCCAGCAATGTCCTAACCAAACTGGGGAAAAATTCACAAAGTGATAAATTCTCAAATATCAACTTTGTGTTTCCCCCCTGGGAATCGAACCCAGGACCTCCGGATCGGGAGTCCATGGCACTAGCCACTAGACCACGGAGGCAGTCTTTTATTTATAATCAATTGCAGGTTTTTATTTATAATCGGTGGTTTCATGCGTTATCTGTTATTTTTATCAGCCTTCATATGATATGGCGGATAAAATTGACAGAAATACTGGGGAAACGTGCAAAAGCGCGTCAAAATCTAGAGGACAAAGTGTGAAACAATAGAGTATAAATTATTCAATTTTATTATTTTGAAAGTGACAGAATGATTTTAATTTTAGTTCTATAGCCGGTGGGATCTATAATCGATACACAGTTCGTTCTTTCTAAAATCTTGTCAACTGTGACAAAAACGCCCTTTTATAAGATCGTTGGTCTGTATATCCCGTAAGTAAGGGTTACAGACGTGATTATATTTGTGTAGTTAGTAAAAGACTAATGTCCTTTTCCAGTCAAGACGGTTCGGCAATCAGCTCGGCCAGGGTTACGGTAATATGTACGGCCAGCAGGCTATGCAGCAGCAGTATATGCAGAATTACCAGGCGCACAGCGGTTATGTAAGTTTTAGTTATTTATTTATCTTACAATTTATTGTACAAACATATAATCACGCCTTTATTCCTAATGGGGTAGGGAGAGCGAAAACGACCTAAATAAATTTCGTTTCGCCACGTCTGACAAAGCTTTGAGGGTTATTTAAGATAGATTTGTAGGTATATTGTTGTAGTGAGGTTGTCAGCCTATCGCCTAAATTACAATAAACTGAAACCCTCAGATCCCTTAGCTGGTTTTGACAGCTTGCCCGGGAGAAAATGCAGCTGGCACAGTCTATGTTTTTCTCTCGTTCCCAGGCCAGCACTGCATGGAAGCAAGACAATTTATTGTACACAATCAAATTCGAAGGACATGCGGGGTGTGACAAGGAACAGCGTCTCACAAACTGATAGGGGTTGCTCAAACAACGTCAATGAACAACTTCCACCAGGAAATTCTTTCAGGAAGAGAAAAAAAAATACTTTTCCATACAAATAGTCTGATCGAGGTGATCATTTTGTATGGAAAAGCCAATTTATTTTGCCTGGAGAAAGAATTTCCTGGTGGAAGGTGTTCAGTATCGTTGACTGAGCAACCCCTATGAGTCAGCGGGACGCTGTCCCTTACACCCGTATATAAAACAAACACACAACAGGCACAGATTATTTCACTTTTTGGTAAAAACAGAATTTCGTTGGAAAAAGTCACTTGGCTTGCATTGCCCAGGTTTGTTTGTATGTTCGAAAAACCAAGCGGCTTTTCTCTGAACATTTGTCTACCCGATTGGCCAAATAAAGCCGAACTTGTGTAGTAATTGCTTCGGGTCGATTTTGTTGATCAATTAAATATTTCTGACCCATACATACATACATACATAAAATCACGCCTTTATCCCTTACGGGGTAGGCAGAGCGTCAAACTCCTCGTAAAAGGCGCCTTCGCCACGTCTGACAAAAATTGAGGGCAATTTTAGATGGTAATGTGTATTGCTATAGTGACAGGTTGTCAGCCCATCGCCTAAACTACAATACACTGTAACCCTCGAGTCCCTTTTGCTGACTTCTATAGCATGCCCGGGAGGAAGGGCAGCTGGAACATTCTTTGTTTTTCTATCTCTCCCAGTCCAGCATGGAAGCAACCCTATTAGTATTAAGCAACAACCATGCTGGAAGGCATGGCTTCCTCTAGTGATTAAAACATAAATTAATTCTTGATATAATATTAAAGAAAGAAAATAATAAATTCATTTCGGGCAGGGCTCGAACCTCCGTCTCTGGAACGCCGGTCCATCGCTCTACCACTAAGCTACCGAAACGGTAGTGGGAGTAACGAATTTATTATGTTAACGTCATAGCGACGTTATTTTTTTATTTCTTTCATACATACATATAATCACGCCTTTATCCCTAATGGGGTAAGCAGAGCGTAAACGACCTAAACAATGGTCGTTGCGCCACGTCTGACAAAGTTTTGAGGGTTATTTAAAATAGATTTGTAGGTATATTGCTGTACTGACAGGTTGTCAGCCAATCGCCTAATTTGCAATATACTAAAACTCTCGGATCCCTTAGCTGGTTTGTACAGCATGCCCGGGAAGAAATGCAGCTGGCACATTCTATGTTTTTCTCTCGCTCCCAGGCCAGCATGGAAGAATTTTCTTTTCTTTCATATTATGAAAAATAAAATAATTTAGTGGCATAGCATTGTGAGTGCTAACAATCCTCAAAAATACATTCTCGATATCACAAAAGTGGGAATTCCCATATAAAATAGGTCCTTTTGTAATATCGATAGCGTATTTTTGTTTGTTACTACAAGTGTATGGGGACTGTTTCAGCCTCGACGTGGGCAACAGATTTATGGCTACAATCAAAACGCCCAGCAATATGGTGGCTATGGCATGCAAAATGGCGGGTATGGTATGCAAAATGGCGGGTATGGCATGCAAAATGGTCAGCAATTCGGCGGGTATGGTAAATATTACCCAAATCAGAATAATAACGACCCATCACTGAACAATGAAGATCAGATGGCTAAAAGTGTAAGTGGACAACTTCAATAATATAAAAAACAGCATTTCTGTACCAATAAAAAAATATCATAATGCATGCTGGTTTAATAAATTTGTACACGACTTCAATGAAAATACCTAAATTACCAATTCTTCTTCTTCTTTCGAGTGGGTATCGAGTCTATCGACCCGATGAACACTGGTGTCAGAGTTTTTAAACCGCCTAGTAGCACAACTATCAGGCCTCTGACATGGTTTGAGTAACGACCACTATCAAAGACAGCGACCGGGACCGACGGCTTAACGTGCCCTCCGAAGCACGAAATCTTTTTCTTTTTCGGACAATCAGGTGATTCAGCCTGCAATGTCCTAAATAAACTGGGGGAAAATTCACAAAGAAAATTACCAATTGGAATAAAGTTATACCTTGCAGTTAAAAAGCGCACGCCTGTCTGGAGAATAAGACACTATGTTTTTATATTCACACGTTTTATTTTTAGATTAAATCGCACCAGTACAAACAAAACTTGGCGAAATTCTCCGATAGATTTCAAAATCTCGTGAACCCTACAAAACCAGCAGAACCAGCAGTAAGTGCCAAATAATTTGAAAATGCATACATACATATAATCACGCCTGTATCCCTAATGGGGTAGGCAGAGCATAAACAACCTAAACCAAGGTCGTTCCGCCACCTAATAGTTTGCCCAATTTGAAAATAGGGAAAACTATTCTGACTCCATTCATTTTTGATACCTATTTAAAAATATAGACCATCTAGACGCACCGTACTTCCATGCTGGACTGGGAGCGAGAGAAATACATAGAATGTGCCAGCTGCACTTCCTCCTGGGCAAGCTGTAAAAAACAGCTAAAGGATCCGAGGGATTCTGTATATTGCAATTTAGGTGATAGGCTGACAACCTATCACTTCAGTTATATACCTACAAATCTACTTTAAATAACGCTCAAAATATTATCAGACGTGGCGGAACGACCTTTGTAAAGGTCGTTTAAGCTCTGCCTACCCCATTAGGGATCAAGGCGTAATTATATATATGTATATGTATGTAGACGCACCGCAGGATACCATCAATACCTGATTGATATTCCACCAATACGGACTAAGCGATCCAAAATGCTTTCATAGTTTTAAAACTCTTTTTATAATGTTTTTTTTTTTAAAGTTACTAGAATATAAGATAGGTGTTTGTTAGCCATTAAGTAACGAGTGCTACCTTGCCAACAAACTGCTTTCGCAGTTTGGCGAGAATGTAATATATAATTCTGTAAATACCTTTTTTTGTGAAATAAAATAAATAAATAAATAATGCGCACGGCAAAAGAGTGGAACGCACTACTTGCGTCTGTGTTTCCGAATGCATTCAACCCCCAACACTTCAAAGTTAGAGCGAACAGGCATCTTCTGGGTGAGCTCGCTACATCGTTGTTTCCGTCTCAGTCGCTCACGACCTAGACTGGAGTCAAGAGCAAATCCATTTCAAATAAATAGTATATAGTCCTCCCACCGATTTTCGGTAATGGCGGCCAATCTCCCGGAGATGGGCCAACTGCGCAGGACTTGTTTTTAGTGCCCAAGTGTTTGCGCTACACACAGGTGCACTCTCTGTTCCCTTAATCTCTTATTCTGATGGGACAGACTGACTGACACGACCAGAGAGAAATCAGGCGCAGGACCAACTATTTACATGCCCATCCGATGGCATGGATCATCTTACAATCAGGTGATCAGCCTGCAATGTCCTAATCAAACTAGAAACAACAACATAAAGTCATTGTCCCCCGCCGGGAATCGAACCCGGGACCTCCGCGTCGAGAGCCCATGGGTCAGACCGCTAGACCACGGAGGCAGTTAAACAATATGATTGATGTAAAACACTTAGGGTCTAGACTTATAGATTGCAATTCAACTGCTATCTTCGACTGCCAAATGCAGTCTCGCCAACCGTAATTAAACTGCGTCTGAACTGCTATTTGGCAGTCGGATTGCACTTCATCTGTCTAGAGTCTAAGATGAAACTTTTTGAATCTACCCACAGCTTGACAAACAGTAGACATATTGTAATTTTATTTGTGTGAACTACATATAATCTATTTACAATTGACTTCCATGCTGTCTGGGTACGAGAGAAAAACATAGAATGTGCCAGCTGCATCTCCTCCCGGGCATGCTGTAAAAAACAGCTAAGGAATCCGATGGTTTCGGTATATTGTAATTTAGGCGATGGGCTGACAACCTGTCAGACGTGGCGGGACGACCTTTGTTTAGGTCGTTTACGCTCTGCCTACCCCATTCCTTAATAAAGGCATAATTATATGTATGTATTTAATTATATGTATATGTACAATTGCTTTTTTAACACAGCCGAATAATGCTGCCGTGGCCCAACCGAAAAATTTAACAGAAGACCAACAGAAAATGAACAAGATCTTGTTCAGAGCCCAACATGTAAGTATTTTGAATGTGCCAGCTGCATTTGCTCCCGCGCATGCTGTAAAAACTAGCTAAGGGATCCGAGGGTTTCAGTATATTGTAAATTACACTGACAACTTGTCACTACAACAAATTACCTACAAATCTATCTTAAAATAACCTTAAAAACGTTGTCAGACGTGGCGGAACGACCTATGTTTAGGTTGTTTACGCTCTGCCTACCCCATTAGGGATAAAGGCGTGATTATATGTATGTATGTTGAATGTGCCAGCTGCATTTACTCCCGCGCATGCTGTAAAAACTAGCTAAGGGTTCCAAGCGTTTCAGTATATTGTAATTTAGGCGATGGGCTGACAACCTGTCACTACAGCAATATACCCACAAATCAAATTTAAATTCAAATGATTTTATTTAAATAATTACGGCTCTCGCAGTTTGCAAAAAATAGGCTTACAGCCAGAATCATGCAGAGAAAGTCAAATGTATCTTAAATAACCCACAAACCTTTGTCAGACGAGGCGGAACGGCCTTTGTTTAGCCCATTAGGGACAAAGGCGTGATTATATGTATGTATGTATGTTTGTATTATGTCTTCCAGAGGATTTTATGGCAATCATACACACGAGTGTTCCAAATGATGATTTGCTAGTGTACAGAAAATTAATTCAAAAAGTAAAAAAGTACTTATTTGGTATTCTTCCAAGCTGGTCTGGGAGCGGGAGAAAAAACATAGAATGTGCCAGCTGCATTTTCTCACGGGCATGCTGTAAAAACCAGCTAAGGGATTCGAGGGTATATTGTAATTGAGGCGATGGGCTGACAACCTGTCACGACAGCTATATACAGTTCTATTTTAACCCTCAAAACTTGTCAGACGTGGCGGAACGCCTCTGTTTGGGTCGTTAACGCTCTGCCTACCCCATTAGGGATACAGGGCTACAGGCGTGATAGTATGTATGTATGTACAGGCACAATTTCACATTTTACCGTTTACAATTTTAGATCAATATTTATACGTTTCAGTGGTATCTGGGACATCATGCTGGTTTACCTCCTCCGGCATTTATGAAAGGCGGGGTAAGACTTTGCATATTGCATGAAATTATATATTATTATTTTTTTGCTAGCCTGGTTTCTCCCACTGCTTGGCAAACGCCTCCCCTTTTTGTTTCCTCTTTTTTCGGTCTTGTGCAATTTGCATCCAGTCTTTTTCGAAGGCATCCATCTTATCACACAACCTCCTTCAGAGAAATTATCAGAACTTCTATATGTCTGTCTATCTATCTGTCTGGATGGGGAGGCCTTTGCCCTGCAGTGGGACAGCATAGGCTAATAATAATAATATGTCTATCTGTACTGTACCTATAAGGGATGCTACACACTTAATCGGCACACCCAGTATAAATGTTCAAGGAAAAAGCTGCTAGGCTCATAAGAATAAATAAAACTACGTAGAATGGAAACTCCTTTGACCGAGTCCCAAAAGCCGCCATTTATATACCTACTTCTCCCTTCGCCTCGCGACGCCCCGCTGTCGTCCAGCCGTATTGTTAGGGTTGCTTACTGTTAAAAGATTGTTTACGTCTAGAGAGGATATTGCTAAAATATGAGTTGGTCTTTACTTTAAAATATTTTTTTTTGTTTTTTTTTTCTAAATGTAAGATTCTAGTTTTCCGCCCTGCAGTTTCACCCGAAGCTAAGTCAGTTTGCTACGTTAAGCACGTATTTTTTTATAGTAAAAGTAACAATTTTTGCCTAACCTCCCATACCAAGTTTCAATTTATTGTGTCGGACTATACGAATCTAATAAATTAAATACCTAATAATTAAATAAAAATGCACTTTTATGGATTTTCTTTACAACTTACGTTACATTACATGCATTATAAATATACTTACATTGAATTTCATTACTATTACTTATTTGTTAATATTACTATTAAATTCATTATTTATTATATCTGATCTAAGTATCTACAAACAACAAAAACGGGAACGCGCGTGCTGCGACGCCGGCGGTGACAGCCCGACTGAGCAACATGTTTTATACATGATCCAGACGGTAGGCTAATATCGTGACCTTGAGTGCGTCTGGAGCGGGCGTTTCCATTCTACGTAGTTTTATTTATTCTTATGCTCGGCTTTAGTTTCCCGGTATTGAATATATGCGGAAAAGCCGAACGGCTTTTTCACCGAATATTCATCTACTTATTGGCACAAGCCGAATGAAGCCTAAAAATTTGAGTAAGTATTTGATTTAGCTCGGTTTTTTATTATGATGTTATTTTTTTATTTTAAGGAAAATGGAAAAGTTAAAAATACAAAGGGGTACTATAGTCCAACAATGCCAACTGCGCTGATTATGACTAGGGTAAGTAAAAATATATCAAACTAATATTCTTCTTCTTAGCGAGTGGATTCTCAAGTCAAACGACCCGATGAACCCTTCTAATATTAAACATAAGCTTTAACACAAAACTATTTTTAACGGGTTTAAGTTGTTTTATTTATTTATTTGCGAGCCCGATGGTGTAGTGGATAGGGCCGCTGCCTCCTGAGCGGGAGGTCGTGGTGCGAATCCCACCACGTACCAATGTGTTTTTCGGTTTTCGAATTTCATATGTACGTTTATTCGGTGCTTTTTCCGTGCTTCGGAAGGCACGTTAAGCCGTTGGTCCCGGTTAATATCGTTTAATAAATACCGTAGATATTAGTCGTTAAGCCATATCAGAGGCCAGTCCTAAGCATTGGCGGCTTGAAAACTCTGACCTAATCTAGGATTGGGTCTGGTTTTCCTTCTGGGTTGCGGAGGTCAGATGGCAGTCGCTCTGTGTAAAAACCAGTTCCCTCGTTCAATCCCCTAGATTAGAAAGCAGACCCCGTGAGATACGGGATAAGGCTAGGGAGATGATGATGAAGTTGTTTTATTTATTTAATAAGAAATCTAAGAAATAGATGGAGGTAGGTAGAAAAACTTTAATTTAAAATCCAAATTGAGGCGAACAACACCTTTAGTCTCCCGCGACCAAGGCTCGTGGAATTGGTCCCAAACGTAGGGAAAATCAAAATAAATGGAGAACAACTTAACATACATACATATAATCACGCCTTTATCCCTAATGGGGTAGGCAGAGCGCAAACGACCTAAATAAAGGTCGTTCCGCCACGTCTGACAAAGGTTTGAGGGTTAGTTAAGATAGATTTGTGGGTATATTGCTGTAGTGACAGGTTGTCAGCTCATTGCCTAAATTACAATATACTGAAACCCTCGGATCCCTTTGCTGGTTTTTACAGCATACCCCGAAGGAAATGCAGCTGGCAAATTCTATGTTTTTCTCTCGCTCCCAGGCCAGCATGGAATAAACAACAACAACTTAAAACCGTCAATAATGGTTTTATTAAAATGAGTTCCAGTTTTGCAAACAAGTAAGCTTTTTTTTATTGAATTTGTTGTACACAGGATGATTTCGGGGCCCCTATAAAGTGGGTGAAAAGCACTTCGGTAAGTTATCACTACATAGTACACTACTACTACTAATGGGGTAGTCAGGGCGTAAACGACCTAAGCGAAGGTCGTTTCGCCACGTCTGACAAAGTTTTGAGGGTTGTTTAAGATAAATTTGTAGGTTGTTGTTACATTCAGTATTTGTAGTATTGCTGTAGTGACAGGTTGTCAGCTTATCGCCTAAATTGCAATATACAGAAACCTTTGAATCCCTCAGTTGATTTTTACAGCATACCCGGGAGGAAATGCAGCTGGCATCATCATCATCATCAGCCTGTATCAGTCCACTGCTGGACATAGGCCTCTCCCATGGTCTTCAGCCATTCTCATCAAATTTCTGCCCGCTTTCTTGCGCAGATCGTCGCTCCACCTGGTTTCAGGACGTCCTACACTACGTTTGCCTTGCGGTATCCACTCTAGAACTCGTCTGCTCCAACGGCCGTCAGTTCTACGACAGATGTGACCAGCCCACTGCCACTTCAGCCTACTAATTCTCTGAGCTATGTCGGTCACTCTGGTTTTATGTCGGATAACTTCGTTTCATATCCGATCTCTCAGAGAAACACCAAGCATAGCTCTCTCCATAGCTCGCTGTGTGACTTTAAATTTGTGGACCAGTCCCACCGTAAGTGGCCACGCACTGATTGAAAACTTTTGTTTTCAGGCTTTGAGGTATAGGTGACGAGAAGACTTGACGAAGTTTTCCAAACGCTGCCCAGCCCAGCTGTATACGCCTCTGAATCTCCTTATCGAAGATTTTCTTCCCTTGTTGGAACTTCTGTCCTAGGTGCACATATTCGGAAACAACTTCGAGGGAGACTCCATCCACGGCGACCGGCCCCGGATCAACGTGCTCGTTGTACATGACCTTGGTTTTATCCAAGTTCATCCGGAGGCCGATACGCTGAGACGCATCTGCTAGACTGTCCAGCATCTGTTGAAGATCCTGCAACGTTTCTGCCATAATGACAATATCGTCTGCAAATCGTAGGTGAGAGATGTGTTCGCCGTTTATATTGATGCCGCAGTCTTTCCAGTCCAGAGTCTTGAACATATCCTCCAGAGCGTTAGTAAACAGTTTCGGTGATATGACATCGCCCTGTCTTACTCCTCGACGCAAGTGGATATGTTCAGTTTCCTCGTTCTGTACTTGAACGGTCATCGTTGCGGCTTCATATAGACATCTCATCACCTCGATGTATCGCCAGTCGACTTGGCATCGCTGCAAGGATTCCAGAACAGACCAGATTCGACGGAGTCGAAGGCCTTCTCATAGTCCACAAAGGCTAGACACAAAGGCCGATTGTACTCCTTAGTTTTCTGTACAATCAGCCGTACTGTGTGGATGTGGTCTATGGTGCCGTAAACACTTCGAAATCCGGCCTGTTCCGGAGGTTGAAATTCGTCAAGTCTTCGCGCAAGACGGTTCGTGATGACCCTTGAAAACAACTTATATACGTGACTCAGAAGCGATATAGGTCGATAGTTTTTCAGAAGAGTTTTATCACCTTTCTTGTAAAACAGGACGACGACGCTTCTGTGCCACGCATGTGGAGTTCTCCCAGAGAAGAGGACAGTATTGAACAACTCCTGGAGCTCCCTCAGTACAGGAGTTCCACCTGCTTTAAGTAGCTCAGTCGTTATTCCGTCTTCACCTGGGGCTTTTCCATTTTTGAGTTGTTTAAGGGCCAGCGCGATCTCGTCTAAGCTTATTTCAGGCAGGTCTTCTGTGTAGTGGCGTGCAAGGGTGGCTCTGACATCCTCATCGCGACAAGAATCGGGTCGAGGTGCGTGTGAGGCGTACAGCTGGCTATAGAAATTCGCAACCTCCGAGAGGATCTCTGGCTTTGAGGTAACCTCAATCCCCGCAGATGTGGTCAACTTCGTCAGGTGGCTTCTTCCAAGTGACTGGACGAACACTTTTGACCCCCGGTTTCGCTCGATTGATTTGCAGCTGGCATATTGTATGCTTTTCTCGCGTTCTCTACTACATAGTATAAAACAAAGTCGCTTTCTCTGTCCCTATATCAATATGTATGCATAAATCTTTAAAACTATGCAACGGATTTTGATGCGGTTTCTTTCAATGGATAAAGTGATTCAAGAGGAAGGTTTATATGTATAATACATGCAAAATTTAGTAGAGAAACACTGATAAATTTCGTGCAAATCCGGGGCGGGTCGCTAGTTATTAATATACCAGGTGTAAGAGACAGCGTCCCGCAAACTAATAGGGGTTACTCAGTCAACGATACTGAAAAACTTTCACCAGGAAATACTGGCAGGAAGCGAAAAAAAAATTTGGCTTTTCCATACAAATAGTCAGATCGAGGTGAACATTTTGTATGGAAAAGCGAAATTTTATTTTGACTTCCTGAAAGATTTTCCTGGTGGAAGTTGTTCAGTGTCGTTGACTGAGCAACCCCTATCAGTTTGTGGGACGCTGTCCCTTACACCTGGTATTACCTACATTTTTTTTTTTATGAGAATAATTGAATAGTACTAGTTGTAAAATAATTTTAAATATTTTCTTTAGAACAAAACCAAAGACGGTTTGGCTCAAGTGACGGTAAGTATCTAAAAAAATGAACATTTATTCAGTTTTACAAACGTCATAAAAATATTCAGCATACTGATCCTCACACTAGGACACCCTGTGTTGTGAGTAATCAGCCTCTTCCTTCGGCACTCGCAGTTTACAAAACTGGTATTAAAATTGAGGTACGTTCTTAAATTAAGCTGGAAAAGTCATAAATTTACTGACAAGCAAGTGATTATCAACTTAATCTAGATATAATAAAAGTTTTTAAATTATATATATATGTATGTGTGTGTGTGTGTGTGTGTGTGTGTGTGTGTGTGTGTGTGTGTGTGTGTGTGTATGTGTGTGTGTGTGTGTGTTATCGTTGTTTGCTAGAGATATCTGGTATGTTAAATCAAGTTGTGATTTCCAGTATTGATTCTGTTTCATCGTAATTCAATGTTAATAGGTATTGTTTTGTGCGTGTTTTACAGGGGTATTTTGTTAGATGTGCTGTTTGCAGTTTTTCAAATCAAATCTAAATATGTTATATATATATATATTTTGTTAGATGTGCTGTTTGTAGTTTTTCAAATCAAATCTAAATCTTGATTTAACATACCAGATATCTCTAGCAAACAACGATAACACACACACACACACACCCACACACCCACACACACACACACACACACACACACACACACACACACACACATATATATATATATATATATATATATATATATATATATATATTTTACAATTTATATGTGATTAAAACTATACCACTGATTGCTTTGCTATTTACTACTTAACAGGATCCATTAACTGGCCGTTTGCTATTTACTACTTAACAGGATCCATTAACTGGCCGACAGCGTACGTTAAAGATAAATGCAAGTATTTTTTCTAATTTACAACTTACCTTTCATGTTGAACTGGGAGTGAGAGAAAAACATAGTATTTGCCAGCTGCATTTCTCCCCGAGCATGCTGTAAAAACCAGCTAAGGGATCCGAGGGTATCAGTATATTGCAATTTAGGTGATGGGCTAACATCCTGTCACTAAAGTAATATACGTACAAATCTGTCTTAAATAACCCTCAAAACTTTGTCAGACGTTTCATTTATTTTATTTCATTTATTTATAAATTACAAATTCAAGTACACAGTCATTACAGGTTTGCACCTAATTAACTATGCTTAACACTAAAATAAATTACCTAAGTACATACTTTAAATTTTACAGTTAATATTAACAGTCAGATATTTTTAAATCGATTATGTCAAACTTATAAAACAATTGTCAGATATATGAATTAGAATATGGTTACTTTTTATTTTACGTGGCGGAACGACCTTTGTTTAGGTCGCTTACGGTCTGCCTACCCTAGAGATACAGGCGTATATGTACAACATACCTGCAGATTGATTGCAGTCGCGCTAGCTACTACAAACTTTTAAACTTTTTCAGGGCACACTTTTCGTCCCTATTCCCGATATGGACTTAGGACGGTTGGACAAAAAGTTTAGCACGGTAAGTGAAGGAAGTAAAATAAAACTTACAAAATGAACGGTGTCCCGGAAACTGAAAGGGGTTTCTCAGACCCATACACCTGGTCTTTTGTTGTATTGTATTTATATTTCAGTGGGAGAGCCCGATGGTGTAGTGAATAGGGCCGTTGCCTCCTGAGTCGTCGAATCCCACCACGTATTAATGTGTTTTTGGTTTTCAAATTTCATATGAACGTTTATTTGGTGCTTTTTCCGTACTTCGGAAGGCACGTAAGCCGCTGGTCCCGGTTAATATCGTTTATTTCCATAGATATTAGTCGTTAAGCCATGTCAGAGGCCAGTACTAAGTATTGGCGGCTTGAAAACTCTGACCTAATCTAGGGTTTTGTCTGGTTTCCCTTCTGGGTTGCGTAGGTCAGATGGCAGTCGCTCTGTGTAAAAACCAGTAGCCTCGTTCAATTCCCTAGATAAGGTAGCCGACCCCATGACATACGAGATAAGGCTAGGGAGATGATGATTTATATTTCAGACGAAGAAACGTACAACTACCTCCCAGGATTTGAGGAAGAGTTCCCAGGACACTGCAGTGCAAACGATGATGAGGAACACCGACTTGAAGCTGCTTCAGGAGGCTGATTGGCTGGCCTTCGAGGTGGCTCTGGGGCAGAAATTCATTAAGAATGAACATTTGGATGTAAGTGTTACGTATAGTATTTTATCATCTGTGGTGTGGATGTTCGTCTGCATACAATACAATATACTTTATTGCACAAAGAAACACAAATACATATAGCAGAAAAGTAAGGAACAAAACAGTACAATATTTTGCAACCTTTAGGTATTAGGATAGTACATAGCAGATAGCGGGATAGTGCATACTAAGTTCATCTTAATACTTAAACAATATAAATACTACTAAATAAAGACATAACTAAAATAAACAAATTTATATCACTACATAGTACAAAACAAAGTCGCTTTCTCTGTCCCTATATCCCTATGTATGCATAAATCTTTAAAACTACGCAACGGATTTTGATGCGGATTTTTTTAATGCATAGAGTGATTCAAGAGGAAGGTTTATATGTATAAAACATGCTTAATATCGTAGAGAAACACTGATAATTTCGGGGCGAAGCCGGGACGGGTCACTAGTTTATAATAAACTAATACATGTTATGCTAATGGAGATAAGATAAATAACTTATTATTATTCTCTAAAAAGAACTTTCTTGTTCGCTCTTTAAATGTCTCAATAGACATAGATAGATAGATATATTATTTATTGCACATAAAACAAAAACAACATGAATTGAGAACAAATTAAATAAAAATTAAAGTACAATGAAGGCGGCCTTATTGCTATGGTAGCAATTTCTAGTAGGCAACCTTGGGTAGAGGAAATCAAATGTAGATAATGTGGGATAGTGCATCTTACTAAAAACTAATTACATACGTTGACATACAATACAAAATTCTTTATTGCACAAAGAAACACATACAACAGAAATAAAAAGGAACAAACGTGACAGTATAATATAGGCGGCCTTATTGCTAAAGCAGCAATTTCTACTAGGCAACCTTTGGGTATAGAAATAACATTGACATACGTTGTTATCAAAACAAAAAAGCCTAAGATTAACATTATTTTGTTTCCAGTGTGATTCCGATGACTGTCAGTCAAGAGTAGGTATTAAAAAAAATATTTATTGCTCAGAAAATGTATATAATATTTTAAATATATTTTCTCTTTTCATATCCTTTGTTGCACAGTCTTAATATATTTTTATTTAAACATCAAACAAATTTTAATAACCGAAAATATTTTTTAGTGTATGAGAACCGGTTGTGAAGTAACTGTAAGTACCTATCTAACTCAGTATGTAAAAATACGAAATATACAAAGTATTTTTACCCGACTGCGCAACGCAAAGAAGGGTAATTTGTTTATCAGTCTATGTATGTTTATTTATATGTGAGCATGTTGGTTCCTTTGTGGCACTATAGAGACCAAACGCGTGGGCCGATTTTAATAATTCTTTGTCAATCGACTCGACTTAATCTTGCATATGTCACTAAAGACATAATTTTGACCAAAATCAAATATGGCGACAACAGTCAAACGCGATTTAGTAAAAATGAAACTATCTCTGCCGAATAATATCGACTATCTATGCCGAATGGGGTATCATTAAATAGGTATTAGAAAATCAGTTTTAGGTTGCTTATATTAGTTTTTTATTTGAATGACCATTTAAAGTCTACAACTTAAAATATATATATAAATATATTATTTAAAGTATTAAAGCTCACTTTCTTCGCAGTTGGGGTTTTTCAACTTCAAAAATTATTTGTGAAGATGTGTCTACTCGTTTATACAGAGTGTAAATGATGGTGTCCCGATAAAAAATATGTGACTGAAAGGGGTTGCTTAGTCTACAAAACTGAACAATTCAAGGAGCACAAATAGAACTATAGTATTTCCAATTCGGTTTTAGAAAAAAGGAAGTTTATAATATTTTTATTTTAAAAATACATTGCAATAATAAATAGAATGTGTTGGCAAATTAGTTAAGTTACTAAAACTACTATTTCATTATGTTGTTAAATCTACTAGCCAAAACTAGAAATAAGATCTTCGATTAAAAGATATGAAACTTGTATAACTTTTTTCTAAAACCGAATTGGAAAAACATGACTTCAATCAATGAGTCAATAGACCTTTTTTTGAAGTCTGTTAAAAAATGATTAAGAGTAAATATATTATGTTTCAGTGTACAGGAAACACATGCGCTTCGGGGGTAATAAATTTGTTACTTTTTTGTCGACGACATTTTCTGATTTATGGCAGAAAAAACTTTTTGAACAGTCTTGTAAAAACCAGTAAAGCTTGCTCTTAGTAACGTTTTCTTTCGTATGGATTTGAAAATAACGATGTAGGTATCTTCTTCTTCTGTCGAGTGGGTATCGAGTCTATCGACCCGATGAACCCTGGTGTCAGAGTTTTTAAACCGCCTAGTAGCACAACTATCAGGCCTCTGACATGGTTTTTGAGTAACGACCACTATCAAAGACAGCGACCGGGACCGACGGCTTAACGTGCCCTCCGAAGCACGAAAATCTTATTCTTTTTCGGACAATCAGGTGATTCAGCCTGCAATGTCCTAACCAAACTGGGGAAAAATTCACAAAGTGATAAATTCTCAAATATTATCAACTTTGTGTTTCCCCCCTGGGAATCGAACCCAGGACCTCCGGATCAGGAGTCCATGGCACTAGCCACTAGACCACGGAGGCAGTTGATGTAGGTATTATTAGTATACAAATTTCATAGCTCAGATGCTAAGAGCAACGACACAAATTATCTAGTGAAGTGAATGGGTACTTCCATGCTGGACTAGGAGTGAGAGAAAAACATAGAATGTGCGAGCTGTATTTCCCTCTGAGATTGCTGTAAAAACCAGGTAGGGGATCCAAGGGTTTCTGTATAATGCAATTTAGACATTGGGCTGACCACCTGTCACTACAGCAATATACAAGGTGGCGCAAAAGAAGTCATCCGATGTTGTTTGGCTCTCATTTTTTTTCTAAATGAAAAACTTCGAATCTGTTTTTTGATTATATTTATTTGCACCTTTAGAATTTTACTGGTCAAGTCGAGAAGATGATATCGGCCAAATGGGCGCCGTTACAATTGATTGCCATACGGGCTCGTTTTATGGCATTTTTCATCACTTCGGCGAGAACTTCGGGCGACAGATTCTCGCACTCGTGTCGAATGTTGTCTTTGAGGGCTTCCAAGGTCTCAGGCTTGTTGACGTAAACACGAGACTTCAAAAAACCCCATAAAAAGAAGTCCGGGACCGTTAAATCGGGCGATCTGGCCGGCCAGTGCAAATCGCCAAAACGAGAGATTAGGCGACCCGGAAATGCCGCCTTCAGAATGTCGGTTGTGGCTCGTGCAGTGTGCGCCGTTGCCCCGTCCTGTTGGAACCACATGTCCTCCAGTCCCAATTCGTCCAATTGCGGCAGAAAAAATTCGGTCAACATGGCCCTATAGCGCGCACCGTCCACTGTTGTCGTTTGACCCGCGGCGTTCTCGAAAAAAAATGGCCCGATGACTCCTCCAGCGTGAACAGCGCACCACGCAGTCACTTTGAGCGGGTGTAACGGCTCCTCGTGCATCACTCGTGGATTCTCGGTGCCCCAGAAGCGATAATTTTGCCGATTCACGTAACCGCTCAGGTGGAAATGAGCCTCATCGCTCATGATGATTTTGGTCGAAAAATTGACCAATTCTTCCTCGAGATTGAGGATGGCTTGGGCGTAGGTTACGCGCGTTTGGCGGTCGGCAGGCAGCAGCTGATGCACGGTCTGGACTTTGTAAGGAAACATCTTCAAGTCTCGCACCAAAATTCGCTGCAAGGACCGCCGGCTGAGGCCCAATTGCGTGGCACGTCGTCTGGTCGATGTTTCGGGGCTCAATTCAACGTCCTCGGCTACAGCGGCGATATTCTCGGCAGAACGGGCGCTCCGGGGCCGGCCACTCTTAGCAACGTCTCGTGTGGTCCCATACTCTTCAAGGTTGGTGGCTAAACGTCGCAGTGTTTGCGCAGTCGGTGTCGGACGGCCGGGGAATCGGCGACGGAATTCGCGCTGCGCCAACACCACAGACGAATTGTTACTCAAAAAAATAGACACGATTTTTCCGCGTTCTTGGGGAGTGTATCGCTCCATGGCTTGTTCACTTGTATTCTGCATCTGTCTAGTCCACAAATGTCAAAACAGATTTGACATTGGCGGCCATTTGCAAAAATGAGAGCATCTTCCAATAGGGTGATTTCTTTTGCGCCACCTTGTACGTACAAATTTAACTTAAATAACCCACAAAACTTTGTCAGACGTGGCGGAACGACCTTTGTTTAGGTCGTTTACACTCTGACTACCCCATTGAAGATAAAGGCGTGATTATATGTATGTATGTGAATCATATTATTATTATACAACTTCAGTGAAATTCTCAATTTCTATGTTTTCATTACATTTGCATGTTTTCAGTGTGTTGGACGAGGTTGTTCAGCTTATGTAAGACATTTTGCGTATTTTGTCTTTTGTCTTCATTCTCAAAAACGCTGGGTAATAACTTCTTCAAAACGACTAGGTATTTCTAATCTATGTACCCGGTATAACTAAAAACTAAGTTTTTTCAAAATAAAAAAGAACGTACACACTGTTTCATATATTTTTTTTTTTACAAACTTCAAAGTGCATTTTACACTAGACTTATATTTTTACAGTGCAACGGAGAAGGATGCATGGCAATGGTATATTATAATTATTCAGGTATAATGGTACAACTAAGTTTTGCGTTTTAAGATTCTTTGCCCGATGGTGTAGTGGATAGGGCCGCTGTCTCCTGAGCGGGAGGTCGTGGTTCGAACCCCACCACGTACCAATGTGTTTTTCGAATTTCATATGTACGCGCGCTTCTTCCGTGCTTCGGAAGGCACATTAAGCCGTTGGTCCCGGTTAATATCGTAGATATTAATCGTTAAGCCAAATCAGAGGCCTGTGCTAAGCATTGGCGGCTTGAAAACTCTGACCTAATCTAGGATTAGGTCGGGTTTCCCTTCTGGGTTGCGGAGGTCAGATGGCAGTCGCTCTGTGTAAAAACCAGTACCCTCGTGTAATCACCTAGATTAGGTAGCCGACCCCGAGAAATACGGGATAAGGCTAGGAAGATGATGAGCGGAGGAGGATGCATGGCAATGGTATAGTATAATTATTCAGGTATAATGGTATCACTAAGTTCTGCGTTTTAAAATTACGAGGGGCGGCTGATATAAAATCTACTTTGTTAAAGAAAGTTTTGAAAATCGAACTGGCCATTGCAAAATCATATTCTATATTTATTCCTTTTTCAAAATTACGACGCTTATTTTTTTTCGCTTGCTTTTGTTTTTTTGGCGCGGCTTTGATTTCACCATGTCGAAAGAAAATTGCAAAATGATGAAATTTGAGCATCGAGCAGTGATTAAATTCCTAAGTAAAGAAGGAAATACGCCTACGCAGATCAGAGAGCGCATGTTAAAGGTGTTTGGTGATTCAAGTCCTTCTGAATTCGTCATAAAGTTTTGGTCGAAGCAATTTAAACATGGCCGTGAGAGCCTGGAAGACGACACACGTAGTGGAAGGCCAATTTCTGCTGTTACCGCAGATGATGTTGAAAAGGTGAACAACCTGATTCTTGCAGATCGGCGAATCAAGCAGTGGGAGATAGCCAGAGATGTGGGCATTAGCAAGGAATGAGTTCATGAAATTATTCACGAACATTTGGGCATGTCCAAGGTGAGCGCGCGTTGGGTCCCTAGAATTTTAACCCTTTTGACAAACAAAGGCGAGTAGAATATTGTCCGGCATTTCTAGACCTGGTCAAAGGTAAAGAAGAAGAGACAATCTCTCGAATTGTGACCTGTGATGAAACTTGGATTCGCCAGTGGGATCCGGAAAGCAAACAAGAGTCAATGCAATGGAAATTTAAAGGAGAAAAGCCGCCAAGGAAGTTTAAGGTTCGGCCGTCGGCTGGAAAACTAATGGCCACCGTATTTTGGGATGTCGAAGGCATTTTGATGACAGATTATTTACCTAAAAATACAACAATGAATGCTGAATATTATGCAAACTTGCTTGACCAGCTTTGTGAACAAATCATAGAAAAGCGGAGAGGCATACTCAGCAAAGGTGTTCTGATTTTACAAGACAATGCTCCTGTACACACAGCCTTAACGGCGAGGTCAGCCCTGAGCAAAAACGGCTTTACAGAAATTAACCATCCACCTTATAGTCCAGATCTGGCTCCCTGTGACTATTTCTTATTCAAAGATTTAAAGAAAAAATTGAGGGGTCTCAGATTTTCGACGGACGAAGAAATGAAAGAGGCTGTGACTGACCATTTTGACGAGCAAAATAAAAATTACTATTATAACGGCATGATGTCACTTATTTGCAAATGTCATAAGTGTATTTCACTTGCAGGAGACTATATAGAAAAATAAAAAATAAACTAGCCATCAAAGTCTTTTCTTTCATAGTTAGGTAGATTACTTAGCAGCCACCCCTCGTATATCTCTATCGCATTTGTTACTGTCTTCTTCCAAGGGTCGATGTGTAATGTTTATTATTGTGTCTATTTAATTAATATTGTTTTATTGCTAGTGTATCGGTGAAGACTGCAACGCCAAGGTAAAGTAATAAATATTTTATTTTATACTATATTATAGTAAACGCTGTAAGGTTTAAGATGAGACAGATGGATTGAAAATCAAAAATCATAATATGGCATTTTCAAATGTTTCACAAATTAGTACGATTGAAATAAAATTGAAAGGTATGAATTCCTAATACCTACTTAATTGTAATTTTCTTTTTTCAGTGTGAAGGGATGGCGTGTGATACTAGGGTACGTTTTTTTTCAAGAAATTGTATATAATGTATAAATAACTAAAAAAACAAAAATCAAATAACACCGATATACGTTTTATCGGAAATTGAGACCACGACCTCTGATTATCAATATCTGTGCTCTAACTTCTAGTATCAGCTAAAGTAAACGATGTTTTATTCTATTCTTCTTTCTAAAGTTGCAAAGTGCTAACAGCGTCTCTTTCGTTTCCGTTAACTATTTGCTTCGATAATCAGTTTACAAAGCAATCTGCGAGACGTAATTTTCCCATTTTTCAGTGCATTGGAAAGCCTTGTGAAGCGAAGGTAAAAACATAGTAATCTTTTATTAAGGCTGATGGACAGCGATCAGAAAAAAACGGGTTTACGTGCCTTCCGACTTCCGAGGCACGGAAGCATACAAAACAATTAATAAATCTTTACTGCACAAGAAACATAATACACAACAGAAATAAAAAAGAACAAAAGTCACGGTTCAATATGCCTATATTGCTGCCTGGCCTTATTGCTAAAGCAGCAATTTCTACCAGACGACCAGCTTGCCAAATCTTACTTGCCATACATAATTCCTTTATTAAATTTTGATTGATCATAGTAAATTTTCCCGACATTTGCATGCAATTTTGAAATTACAAATAAACATGACAGCATGCGATGACATAGCTTGTCAGGTCAGGGTTGCTAGGTATACACATGTTTTGGACTTCGGCGCAAACAAATGTCAAAATAGATGAATGTTCAAGGAAAAAGCCTCTCGGCTTTTTTTTGCTCAGTCTTGGTAATATGTGCGGCAAAGCCAAGCGGCTTTTCCCCCGAACATTCAGCTGCCCAACCGACATAAGCAGAACAAGATTAATAATAGCTTCGGATCAGCTTTTTGATCGAAATTAAAATCGAAAGTATTCAGAATTATTCATCCTCATACCGCGTACCTATTAAGCAGTCCTGCAAGTTAATAGCCCTTCATGTTTGCTTATATTACATGTAACAGAAAGTATATACCGGGTGTAAAGAACAGCGTCCCACAAACTGATAACTGAAACTGGTTGCTCAGTCAACGGAAAAGAAAAGCCTTTTTTTTCCACATCCTGTTTTTTTTTTGCTGATAGTTGTTCAGTGTCGTTGACGGAGCAACCCCTTTCAGTGTGCGGGTCGCTGTCCTTTACACCTGGTGTACCCTTTAGTTCACACGTTGTGTAACTACTTGTTCTCTTTCAGTGTACATCCTTCAACTGCTACTTATCGATGAATGGTGACGGCAAGATAGGTGGCGGCACTTTCGACCAGCACTATGATGACAGGGGGGGTTACCCCACCCAACTGCCCGCTCCAAACAGAGATGATCTGCTCGATTACAATGATTAAGCTAAGCAGCGGATGGAACAATGATAGATTAAAAATAATTTGATGAACGTGTTTAAAAAATAATATATTATTGTACATCTATCTGGACTATTTTGAATGCAGACAGATTTAATATTGAAATACTGACAAAATGTAAAATTATAATTATGATAATCTACCTTTTAATTTAAGACTTAATATTTCCTAATTTCTAATGGGCATTTATATATTATCACAATGTTGACATAATAGTATCTATTGTAAAATTTTACTAATATTTGCATGTCACGAAAATGACATCTATTGTACCATATTTTCAAGTAAATAAATATAATTTCTATTCATTTCTAAATTCTTCCATGATGGTCTGGGAACAAGAGGATAACATAGAATGTGCCAGCTGCATTTACTACCGGGCATGATGTAAAAATCAGCTAAGAGATTAGAGGGTTTCAGCACTTTCTCACTACAGCAATATACAGATCTATCTTAAACTACCCTTAAAACTTGTCAGACGGGGCGAAACGACCTTTGTTTAGATCGTTAATGCTCTTCCTACCCCATTAGGATAAAGGCGTCAAGTATGTATGTAGGTATATGGACTGGCAGCTAGCTGGGAGCGATAAAAAAAACATAGAACATTCTAACTGCTTCTTTTCCCGTTTCATAAAATAATGGGAAAAGAGGGTTTCGGTGTATTGTAATTTAGACGATGGCATGGGTTGAAAACCTACACATGGGTTAGGTACGAGTATATGGGGCAACTCGTACTTTCTAAATTAACCCCCAAACCTTGTCAGACGTGGCAAAAACGTCCTTTTATGAGTTCAATGACACTTTCTACCCCATAAGGAAAGAATCTACGTATGTACATACAAGGTGGCGCAAAAGAAGTCATCCGATGTTGTTTGGCTCTCATTTTTTTTCTAAATGAAAAACTTCGAATCTGTTTTTTGATTATATTTATTTGCACCTTTAGAATTTTACTGGTCAAGTCGAGAAGATGATATCGGCCAAATGGGCGCCGTTACAATTGATTGCCATACGGGCTCGTTTTATGGCATTTTTCATCACTTCGGCGAGAACTTCGGGCGACAGATTCTCGCACTCGTGTCGAATGTTGTCTTTGAGGGCTTCCAAGGTCTCAGGCTTGTTGACGTAAACACGAGACTTCAAAAAACCCCATAAAAAGAAGTCCGGGACCGTTAAATCGGGCGATCTGGCCGGCCAGTGCAAATCGCCAAAACGAGAGATTAGGCGACCCGGAAATGCCGCCTTCAGAATGTCGGTTGTGGCTCGTGCAGTGTGCGCCGTTGCCCCGTCCTGTTGGAACCACATGTCCTCCAGTCCCAATTCGTCCAATTGCGGCAGAAAAAATTCGGTCAACATGGCCCTATAGCGCGCACCGTCCACTGTTGTCGTTTGACCCGCGGCGTTCTCGAAAAAAAATGGCCCGATGACTCCTCCAGCGTGAACAGCGCACCACGCAGTCACTTTGAGCGGGTGTAACGGCTCCTCGTGCATCACTCGTGGATTCTCGGTGCCCCAGAAGCGATAATTTTGCCGATTCACGTAACCGCTCAGGTGGAAATGAGCCTCATCGCTCATGATGATTTTGGTCGAAAAATTGACCAATTCTTCCTCGAGATTGAGGATGGCTTGGGCGTAGGTTACGCGCGTTTGGCGGTCGGCAGGCAGCAGCTGATGCACGGTCTGGACTTTGTAAGGAAACATCTTCAAGTCTCGCACCAAAATTCGCTGCAAGGACCGCCGGCTGAGGCCCAATTGCGTGGCACGTCGTCTGGTCGATGTTTCGGGGCTCACTTCAACGTCCTCGGCTACAGCGGCGATATTCTCGGCAGAACGGGCGCTCCGGGGCCGGCCACTCTTAGCAACGTCTCGTGTGGTCCCATACTCTTCAAGGTTGGTGGCTAAACGTCGCAGTGTTTGCGCAGTCGGTGTCGGACGGCCGGGGAATCGGCGACGGAATTCGCGCTGCGCCAACACCACAGACGAATTGTTACTCAAAAAAATAGACACGATTTTTCCGCGTTCTTGGGGAGTGTATCGCTCCATGGCTTGTTCACTTGTATTCTGCATCTGTCTAGTCCACAAATGTCAAAACAGATTTGACATTGGCGGCCATTTGCAAAAATGAGAGCATCTTCCAATAGGGTGATTTCTTTTGCGCCACCTTGTACGTACAAATTTAACTTAAATAACCCACAAAACTTTGTCAGACGTGGCGGAACGACCTTTGTTTAGGTCGTTTACACTCTGACTACCCCATTGAAGATAAAGGCGTGATTATATGTATGTATGTGAATCATATTATTATTATACAACTTCAGTGAAATTCTCAATTTCTATGTTTTCATTACATTTGCATGTTTTCAGTGTGTTGGACGAGGTTGTTCAGCTTATGTAAGACATTTTGCGTATTTTGTCTTTTGTCTTCATTCTCAAAAACGCTGGGTAATAACTTCTTCAAAACGACTAGGTATTTCTAATCTATGTACCCGGTATAACTAAAAACTAAGTTTTTTCAAAATAAAAAAGAACGTACACACTGTTTCATATATTTTTTTTTTTACAAACTTCAAAGTGCATTTTACACTAGACTTATATTTTTACAGTGCAACGGAGAAGGATGCATGGCAATGGTATATTATAATTATTCAGGTATAATGGTACAACTAAGTTTTGCGTTTTAAGATTCTTTGCCCGATGGTGTAGTGGATAGGGCCGCTGTCTCCTGAGCGGGAGGTCGTGGTTCGAACCCCACCACGTACCAATGTGTTTTTCGAATTTCATATGTACGCGCGCTTCTTCCGTGCTTCGGAAGGCACATTAAGCCGTTGGTCCCGGTTAATATCGTAGATATTAATCGTTAAGCCAAATCAGAGGCCTGTGCTAAGCATTGGCGGCTTGAAAACTCTGACCTAATCTAGGATTAGGTCGGGTTTCCCTTCTGGGTTGCGGAGGTCAGATGGCAGTCGCTCTGTGTAAAAACCAGTACCCTCGTGTAATCACCTAGATTAGGTAGCCGACCCCGAGAAATACGGGATAAGGCTAGGAAGATGATGAGCGGAGGAGGATGCATGGCAATGGTATAGTATAATTATTCAGGTATAATGGTATCACTAAGTTCTGCGTTTTAAAATTACGAGGGGCGGCTGATATAAAATCTACTTTGTTAAAGAAAGTTTTGAAAATCGAACTGGCCATTGCAAAATCATATTCTATATTTATTCCTTTTTCAAAATTACGACGCTTATTTTTTTTCGCTTGCTTTTGTTTTTTTGGCGCGGCTTTGATTTCACCATGTCGAAAGAAAATTGCAAAATGATGAAATTTGAGCATCGAGCAGTGATTAAATTCCTAAGTAAAGAAGGAAATACGCCTACGCAGATCAGAGAGCGCATGTTAAAGGTGTTTGGTGATTCAAGTCCTTCTGAATTCGTCATAAAGTTTTGGTCGAAGCAATTTAAACATGGCCGTGAGAGCCTGGAAGACGACACACGTAGTGGAAGGCCAATTTCTGCTGTTACCGCAGATGATGTTGAAAAGGTGAACAACCTGATTCTTGCAGATCGGCGAATCAAGCAGTGGGAGATAGCCAGAGATGTGGGCATTAGCAAGGAATGAGTTCATGAAATTATTCACGAACATTTGGGCATGTCCAAGGTGAGCGCGCGTTGGGTCCCTAGAATTTTAACCCTTTTGACAAACAAAGGCGAGTAGAATATTGTCCGGCATTTCTAGACCTGGTCAAAGGTAAAGAAGAAGAGACAATCTCTCGAATTGTGACCTGTGATGAAACTTGGATTCGCCAGTGGGATCCGGAAAGCAAACAAGAGTCAATGCAATGGAAATTTAAAGGAGAAAAGCCGCCAAGGAAGTTTAAGGTTCGGCCGTCGGCTGGAAAACTAATGGCCACCGTATTTTGGGATGTCGAAGGCATTTTGATGACAGATTATTTACCTAAAAATACAACAATGAATGCTGAATATTATGCAAACTTGCTTGACCAGCTTTGTGAACAAATCATAGAAAAGCGGAGAGGCATACTCAGCAAAGGTGTTCTGATTTTACAAGACAATGCTCCTGTACACACAGCCTTAACGGCGAGGTCAGCCCTGAGCAAAAACGGCTTTACAGAAATTAACCATCCACCTTATAGTCCAGATCTGGCTCCCTGTGACTATTTCTTATTCAAAGATTTAAAGAAAAAATTGAGGGGTCTCAGATTTTCGACGGACGAAGAAATGAAAGAGGCTGTGACTGACCATTTTGACGAGCAAAATAAAAATTACTATTATAACGGCATGATGTCACTTATTTGCAAATGTCATAAGTGTATTTCACTTGCAGGAGACTATATAGAAAAATAAAAAATAAACTAGCCATCAAAGTCTTTTCTTTCATAGTTAGGTAGATTACTTAGCAGCCACCCCTCGTATATCTCTATCGCATTTGTTACTGTCTTCTTCCAAGGGTCGATGTGTAATGTTTATTATTGTGTCTATTTAATTAATATTGTTTTATTGCTAGTGTATCGGTGAAGACTGCAACGCCAAGGTAAAGTAATAAATATTTTATTTTATACTATATTATAGTAAACGCTGTAAGGTTTAAGATGAGACAGATGGATTGAAAATCAAAAATCATAATATGGCATTTTCAAATGTTTCACAAATTAGTACGATTGAAATAAAATTGAAAGGTATGAATTCCTAATACCTACTTAATTGTAATTTTCTTTTTTCAGTGTGAAGGGATGGCGTGTGATACTAGGGTACGTTTTTTTTCAAGAAATTGTATATAATGTATAAATAACTAAAAAAACAAAAATCAAATAACACCGATATACGTTTTATCGGAAATTGAGACCACGACCTCTGATTATCAATATCTGTGCTCTAACTTCTAGTATCAGCTAAAGTAAACGATGTTTTATTCTATTCTTCTTTCTAAAGTTGCAAAGTGCTAACAGCGTCTCTTTCGTTTCCGTTAACTATTTGCTTCGATAATCAGTTTACAAAGCAATCTGCGAGACGTAATTTTCCCATTTTTCAGTGCATTGGAAAGCCTTGTGAAGCGAAGGTAAAAACATAGTAATCTTTTATTAAGGCTGATGGACAGCGATCAGAAAAAAACGGGTTTACGTGCCTTCCGACTTCCGAGGCACGGAAGCATACAAAACAATTAATAAATCTTTACTGCACAAGAAACATAATACACAACAGAAATAAAAAAGAACAAAAGTCACGGTTCAATATGCCTATATTGCTGCCTGGCCTTATTGCTAAAGCAGCAATTTCTACCAGACGACCAGCTTGCCAAATCTTACTTGCCATACATAATTCCTTTATTAAATTTTGATTGATCATAGTAAATTTTCCCGACATTTGCATGCAATTTTGAAATTACAAATAAACATGACAGCATGCGATGACATAGCTTGTCAGGTCAGGGTTGCTAGGTATACACATGTTTTGGACTTCGGCGCAAACAAATGTCAAAATAGATGAATGTTCAAGGAAAAAGCCTCTCGGCTTTTTTTTGCTCAGTCTTGGTAATATGTGCGGCAAAGCCAAGCGGCTTTTCCCCCGAACATTCAGCTGCCCAACCGACATAAGCAGAACAAGATTAATAATAGCTTCGGATCAGCTTTTTGATCGAAATTAAAATCGAAAGTATTCAGAATTATTCATCCTCATACCGCGTACCTATTAAGCAGTCCTGCAAGTTAATAGCCCTTCATGTTTGCTTATATTACATGTAACAGAAAGTATATACCGGGTGTAAAGAACAGCGTCCCACAAACTGATAACTGAAACTGGTTGCTCAGTCAACGGAAAAGAAAAGCCTTTTTTTTCCACATCCTGTTTTTTTTTTGCTGATAGTTGTTCAGTGTCGTTGACGGAGCAACCCCTTTCAGTGTGCGGGTCGCTGTCCTTTACACCTGGTGTACCCTTTAGTTCACACGTTGTGTAACTACTTGTTCTCTTTCAGTGTACATCCTTCAACTGCTACTTATCGATGAATGGTGACGGCAAGATAGGTGGCGGCACTTTCGACCAGCACTATGATGACAGGGGGGGTTACCCCACCCAACTGCCCGCTCCAAACAGAGATGATCTGCTCGATTACAATGATTAAGCTAAGCAGCGGATGGAACAATGATAGATTAAAAATAATTTGATGAACGTGTTTAAAAAATAATATATTATTGTACATCTATCTGGACTATTTTGAATGCAGACAGATTTAATATTGAAATACTGACAAAATGTAAAATTATAATTATGATAATCTACCTTTTAATTTAAGACTTAATATTTCCTAATTTCTAATGGGCATTTATATATTATCACAATGTTGACATAATAGTATCTATTGTAAAATTTTACTAATATTTGCATGTCACGAAAATGACATCTATTGTACCATATTTTCAAGTAAATAAATATAATTTCTATTCATTTCTAAATTCTTCCATGATGGTCTGGGAACAAGAGGATAACATAGAATGTGCCAGCTGCATTTACTACCGGGCATGATGTAAAAATCAGCTAAGAGATTAGAGGGTTTCAGCACTTTCTCACTACAGCAATATACAGATCTATCTTAAACTACCCTTAAAACTTGTCAGACGGGGCGAAACGACCTTTGTTTAGATCGTTAATGCTCTTCCTACCCCATTAGGATAAAGGCGTCAAGTATGTATGTAGGTATATGGACTGGCAGCTAGCTGGGAGCGATAAAAAAAACATAGAACATTCTAACTGCTTCTTTTCCCGTTTCATAAAATAATGGGAAAAGAGGGTTTCGGTGTATTGTAATTTAGACGATGGCATGGGTTGAAAACCTACACATGGGTTAGGTACGAGTATATGGGGCAACTCGTACTTTCTAAATTAACCCCCAAACCTTGTCAGACGTGGCAAAAACGTCCTTTTATGAGTTCAATGACACTTTCTACCCCATAAGGAAAGAATCTACGTATGTACATACAAGGTGGCGCAAAAGAAGTCATCCGATGTTGTTTGGCTCTCATTTTTTTTCTAAATGAAAAACTTCGAATCTGTTTTTTGATTATATTTATTTGCACCTTTAGAATTTTACTGGTCAAGTCGAGAAGATGATATCGGCCAAATGGGCGCCGTTACAATTGATTGCCATACGGGCTCGTTTTATGGCATTTTTCATCACTTCGGCGAGAACTTCGGGCGACAGATTCTCGCACTCGTGTCGAATGTTGTCTTTGAGGGCTTCCAAGGTCTCAGGCTTGTTGACGTAAACACGAGACTTCAAAAAACCCCATAAAAAGAAGTCCGGGACCGTTAAATCGGGCGATCTGGCCGGCCAGTGCAAATCGCCAAAACGAGAGATTAGGCGACCCGGAAATGCCGCCTTCAGAATGTCGGTTGTGGCTCGTGCAGTGTGCGCCGTTGCCCCGTCCTGTTGGAACCACATGTCCTCCAGTCCCAATTCGTCCAATTGCGGCAGAAAAAATTCGGTCAACATGGCCCTATAGCGCGCACCGTCCACTGTTGTCGTTTGACCCGCGGCGTTCTCGAAAAAAAATGGCCCGATGACTCCTCCAGCGTGAACAGCGCACCACGCAGTCACTTTGAGCGGGTGTAACGGCTCCTCGTGCATCACTCGTGGATTCTCGGTGCCCCAGAAGCGATAATTTTGCCGATTCACGTAACCGCTCAGGTGGAAATGAGCCTCATCGCTCATGATGATTTTGGTCGAAAAATTGACCAATTCTTCCTCGAGATTGAGGATGGCTTGGGCGTAGGTTACGCGCGTTTGGCGGTCGGCAGGCAGCAGCTGATGCACGGTCTGGACTTTGTAAGGAAACATCTTCAAGTCTCGCACCAAAATTCGCTGCAAGGACCGCCGGCTGAGGCCCAATTGCGTGGCACGTCGTCTGGTCGATGTTTCGGGGCTCACTTCAACGTCCTCGGCTACAGCGGCGATATTCTCGGCAGAACGGGCGCTCCGGGGCCGGCCACTCTTAGCAACGTCTCGTGTGGTCCCATACTCTTCAAGGTTGGTGGCTAAACGTCGCAGTGTTTGCGCAGTCGGTGTCGGACGGCCGGGGAATCGGCGACGGAATTCGCGCTGCGCCAACACCACAGACGAATTGTTACTCAAAAAAATAGACACGATTTTTCCGCGTTCTTGGGGAGTGTATCGCTCCATGGCTTGTTCACTTGTATTCTGCATCTGTCTAGTCCACAAATGTCAAAACAGATTTGACATTGGCGGCCATTTGCAAAAATGAGAGCATCTTCCAATAGGGTG
Organism: Scrobipalpa costella; assembly: GCA_949820665.1. Lineage (NCBI taxonomy): Eukaryota > Metazoa > Arthropoda > Insecta > Lepidoptera > Gelechiidae > Scrobipalpa > Scrobipalpa costella. The sequence continues at coordinate 9,069,568 of OX463319.1, read as the reverse complement.
ATTTCTTTTGCGCCACCTTGTACGTTTGTAAGTGGTGCATTCGCAAATGCACTAGCAATGTAGACTGCATAAACATTAACACCCTACTCACGTCCCTACCGCTTTAACACGTGCTCTGCCTAAGCCGAGCTGCAGCTGAAGTCGAGCAACGTTTAGCCTTATGTGATACAGATAGTACACGGGGCGCGTACACACTTGGTGGATACAGGAGAATGATAGGACTTCTTAAAGTGCTGGTGTCTTTTCAGACAGACTCTCAGAAATCGAAATCTACTCGAAAATGCTGATTGCAATAAAATATTTTTAATTTGACAACACAAAAAATGTTGTATTTTTATTTTATTTAATTTTTGATTTAAGAAAGTAAATCAATCTCAAGATTGAGATTGACATTAAGAATGCATTTGACAGGCCATTTTGTACTGAAATTATATTTCTGATACGAACTTAAACTGGCTGTCACTGTTGAGAGCTGATTATACGTACGGGTACGGTACCTAGTGTAGAAATGAGATTTTTTGAATTAACATCATTAATTAATTGGTTTGGTTAGGTTCTAATGAAGTTCGTCTCGCATGTTTCGTTCGCTCGCTCTCCTTATATCTGATAATGGAACAACTTTAAGCATAAGGCTTATAACTTATGAGAATTATACATAGTTTGAGCTTGTTCCTCGCTACTGATCTTATGAACTGTAAGCTAGAGCCATGTGTAAAGTAACATAGGGGCCTTGATCCTTGCGAACTAATTTTAAGAGAGCGCTACCGTTTTTGACAACTTTGAAATATGAACGAGATAAAGGATAAACATGGGACTTTGACATTCTTAAGGTACTCGTCGAGGTTGGACTGCACGCTGCACGCTGCACGTTGAATTTCTTTGCAGCGTGCAGCGGCGGTCAGCAGACGCTTATCAGAGTTGGACAGCATGCTGCACGCTGCAAGTCTTGAAGTGTACCGATTCGATCTCGAGAATCAATGTGTTGCCAAGTCAAGTTTTTATTTCTGGATCATTTTAACAAAATACTCCAAACAAAATATGTACCTCAAACTCAAAATGTACAACAGCCAAATGTTGACGACGCAGCGTGCAGTTCACCCTTGACTAGACCTTTAAACTGACGTAAAATTGCATAAATGTCGAAAAAAGAGAGAAAGAAGCGTGCTCTCTAGTCCCTTCCTAAACAAACCTTATTTAAAGTGTTCGTCTGTTTTGAAATGTCAAAATCACTATGAAAAAAAGAACATACATAATCACAACATTCATTTGTTCCTTTTCAAACAACCAGAGGATGGACCCGGAACCTTCACTTTCAGAGCCGACTGCCAAACTGATTGCCATAGATCATCAATCTCAAAAACTCTGCTCAAAAACGTGATAAGGAACTGACAGGAATTGAAAATACCTGTCATAGAGGTACCATAGAGAAGGGCTTATAGGAAGTGTAAAGTCTCTCTCATAATCTGTCTACACTTTTCTCCATGAGTAGCTTGCTGACTTTTATTGTCCTTTGTTGGCTTTGCTTTGCTGCAACGGTTGAAATGATTGGCAAAAAATCGTATAGCTCATTCTGATTGACCTTTGCTGACCTTGCTGATGTGTTAGCTAGTCTGTGACACATGTCTGTCGGCAGTTGGCCAAAAGAGATACGGCACACTGTGTTGCCTGTTTACTGTGTATTTTTGTCCTTAAAGATTTTTGCTGCACGAGTCTGTGGGCTTCGTGTAACCCGTTATCTTTTCTGTCTTTTGATCGCTTTTCTTGCAGAGTCCTCCATGTTAGCTAGTCTGTGGCACATGTCTGTGGGCCTCAACAGATGGCTAATAGGATTGGCAAGAGGTGCGGCACTTCGTTTAGCGTTCTGATAGGCTCGCTTTGACAAGCACTGTACACTTTGTTTAGACTGTACGATTTAAATGCTCACCTGTCATAATCAATAGTGCAGTCACAGAAGTAGTGCAGACGCCAGGTGTGAATGCGGAGAACCCTTGCAAACCAAGGCACACCTCACCAACTGCCCCGCGTGCCCGACCATCTGCTCGCGTGAGAACTTGCTCAAGAGCAACCAGAGGGCCACTAGGGTAGCCGCTTTCTGGGCAAGCAAGATTTAGCCCGTGTTTTTGCCGACTCGAAAAAAAAAGAACAAGACTACGGTACATGAGCCTAGTTGAAAGTATTATACGATTACAATAACACAGCAAATCCTTGTGTCCATTTCATGGATTTATTACTAAGGATTAATGCAGATATAAAATTGGCTAAACTAGCGGCAAAAATATAATTATAATAATTTTATTACTATGCAGATAAAGGTTCGAGGAGTAAATCATTCGGCTTCTGTTGCCTCACCCAGCCGATGTACGGCAAAGCCGAGCGGCTTTTTCACCGAACATTCAGATGAATGTTCGGGTAGATACCCGATTGGCTCAAACCGAATGTAGCCGAACAAGGGTATTTGCTTCCAATTTGTTAATCAACAAAAAACTGCCGAACCGACTGTGCCGACCCCGCAAATCTCTTTTAGCCGCGTTTTACCAACAGCTTAATTTAGCTTACTGCACTCTTCTTCTATCATGAGAAGATTCTATTCTTCTATTGAGAGCCCGATGGTGTAGTGGATAGGGCCGCTGCCTCCTGAGCGGGAGGTCGTGGTTCGAATCCCACCACGTACCAATGTGTTTTTCGGTTTTCGAATTTCATATGTACGTTTATTCGGCGCTTTTTCCGTGCTTCGGAAGGCACGTTAAGCCGTTGGTCCCGGTTAATATCGTTTAATACCGTAGATATTAGTCGTTAAGCCATATCAGAGGCCAGTGCTAAGCATTGGCGGCTTGAAAACTCTGACCTAATCTAGGATTGGGTCTGGTTTCCCTTCTGGGTTGCGGAGGTCAGATGGCAGTCGCTCTGTGTAAAAATCAGTACCCTCGTTCAATCCCCTAGATTAGGAAGCTGACCCCGTGAGATACGGGATAAGGCTAAGGAGATGAAGGAGATGACTCTTCTTCTATCATGGTTATATTATCTCCTTCTATATGGTTATCGAGTCGATCGACCCGATAAACCCTGGTGTCAGAGTTTTTAAACGACCTAATAGCACAGATAAAAGGCCTCTGACATGGTTTGTGAAACGACCACTATCAAAGACAGCAACCGGGACCGACGGCTTAACGTGCCCTCCGAAGCACGGAATCTTTATTCTTCCAGACAGTCAGGTGATTACAGTATCCTATTTCCGTAGCAAATATTATGTATTAGTTTATCATAAGATATGTATCAGTATATTTTATTGAAATATTTATTTAATAGTGTTTAAATATTGTCTAAGTATTACATGTAGTAATATGCACTATCCCACTTTCTGCTTGTATAATTTCTATACCCAAAGGTGCCTGGTAGAAATTGCTGCTTTAGCAATAAGGCCGCCTATATTGTACTGTCACGTTTGTTCCTTTTTACTTCTGTTGTATGTGTTTCTTTGTGCAATAAAGAATTTTGTATTGTATTGTGGTCTTTACACTAAACCATGCTAAAGCAATATTAGCTGTGCTATTAGGCGGTTTAAAAACTTTGACATTAGGGTTCATCGAGTCGATTTACTCGATACCCACACGACAGAAGAAGAAGAAATGTCATTGCAGGTTGTAACCTGCTTTATTATCTTCAAAATAGACAACTGCCTCCGTGGTCTAGCGGTCAGAGCCATGGGTTTACGATCCGGAGGTCCTGGGTTCGATTCCCACGGGGGGGAACAAAGTTCATATTTGTAAATTTATCACTTTGTGTTAATTTTATTGATATTGGACCAGGCGGGCAGCCATTTAGGGCCGTATTTGTAATCAGCTCTCACGAGTGACAGCGAGTTTGAGTTCGTATCAGAAATGTCATTTCAGTACAAACTGGCCTGTCAAATCCATACTTAATATTGCTCAAGTTTGAGATCGATTCATAATTACGAGCCTTAGTATCGCATAATGTAAAAACTCCTCATTTCGCGCTATAACTGTCTAATTTCCTGGATGCGGGCGTCGTGTCCCTCGCTCCGTCGAACGCTTTGTTAAAACTCGAGGCTCAATTTAATCATACGTTTTAAATGCCTCTATGGTCGAGTGGTTTGAGGCGTGGGCTCCCGATCCGAAGCTCTAAGGTTCGTTTCCAACTCAAAGTTGATAATTTATCAATTTATACATACACTAGCGACCTGCCCCGGCTTTGCACGGATGTTATCAGTGTTTCTCTACTATATTATGCATGTATTATACATATAAACCTTCCTCTTGAATCATTCTATCGTTAAGTCGCTTTCTCTGTTTCTATATCCCTGTGTATGCAAAAATCTTTAAAACTACGCAACGGATTTTAATGCGGTTTGTTTTAATGGATAGAGTAATTCAAAAGGAAGGTTTATATGTATAATACATGCATAATATAGAAGAGAAACACTGATAATTTCCGTGCGAAGCCGGGGCGGGTCGCTAGGTTATAAAGTGGAGAATTACTTGCAATTTTCATGTTTTTTTTTGTATTTTAAACACAATTAATTTAAAACTGGTGTCGCCACTGTTGAGCCACTGTTTGCCTCTTAAAGGAGCTTAAACTTTTATCTGATAAATCGATTGTAAGAATTTTATTTTCTCTAGGTGTTTAATATTTTAATATCATACTCGACAAAGCTTTTTACTACTAAGATGCCTATTAAATAGTTAAGGAACTTTATACTTTGCTGTGAAGTTTGCTAATGCAAACTTTGTTAGTGCATTTTAGAACAAAAAGAAATATTTCTTGTAAAAATGTTTATTAATCTTTATTAAGCTTGAGCGCCCGATGGTGTAGTGGATAGGGCCGCTGCCTCATGAGTGGGAGGTCGTGGTTCGAGTTCCACCCATGCGAATTTCATATGTACGTGTATTCGGCGCTTTTTCCGTGCTTCGGAAGACACGTTTAGCTGTTGGTCCCGTTTAGTATTGTTTAGTACTGCAGATATTATTGTCTTTAAGCCATGTCAGAGGCCAGCATCGACAGCTTGAAAACTCTGACCTAATCTAGGATTGGGTGTGGTTTCCCTTCTGGGTTGCGGAGGTCAGATGGCAGTTGCTCTGTGTAAAAACCAGCACTCTCGTTCAATCCCCTAGATAAAGTAGCGGACTTCGTGATATACGGGATGAGACTAGGGAGATGATATGTATTTTAACAATCAGTGGCAAGATGGTGCCAACTTTTGATAACAAATGAACCATGCCCAGTAATCACTAAGCATCGTGCCCGGCTACCTAATCCAGGGGATTGAATGAAGGTACCTATTGAATGAGATACGGGATAAGACTAGGCAGATGTCGAATGTTTATTAAACTTATTAGCACAGAACGTTTTATCCTAACTAAACTACAAAAACTCCAAGGAAAATCTCACAAAGTGATACGATAAATTGACAAATATTAACGTTGTGTTTTCCCCGTGGAAATCGAACTCTCAACCTAAAAAAATAATAATATAAATTAGTGCTTTATTTCCATTTTCTTATTTCTAGGTAATTAACAAAGGTTGGGACACTTCTTTTAAGTAAATAAAACCTGTGTTAGAAGACCCCGCTTCTCCTACGGGTTATTGTAAAGACGTGTTACAATTGAAATACAAAACTATTTTAGCATGCTATTTTATGGGTAGTGTAGCAGCTGTGTAATGTGTGTGTTCGTGAGAGAGAGAGAAATATCGATAAACTTTTTATTGCGCATAAATCGTACAGTTTGGAAAAACTTTAAAAAAAAAAACAGTGTGCGCAAAGGCGGCCTTATCGCTTCAAGCGATCTCTTCCAGACAACCCTGCATTTAATAAATACAAATTATACATAGTAAGTAGCTGCGGCAACATCAAAAGAATGTGTGTGTGTGTGCATCTTTTACGAAATTATTGTTAGTAGGGAACCTCTGGATCGAGAAGGCGTGATTATATGTATGTGTGTTTGTTTGTGAATGAAGCATTCTTGACGAGATTTACTTCGACTGGCGCGTGCAGCCGCTTGCTTATCTAAGATTGACACCTCCGGTTTGTTGACGTTCTACCTAACCCGTAAAAGACACAAGCATGACTATTTGGTGAGTTTGTTCCATATTAATTGATTCCACTGGCGCGTCCAGCAACTTATTTATGTAAGCCGACACGTCCGGCTTTGGCGAGCTCTGTGGCTGAATAACAATGCACAAGAATAAAAGGTTTTTTTACGGAGTTTCTTAAAGAAACGTGAGATCAAGTAGGAAAATACCACGATAACTTTTACTTTTAGACAGAAAGTGATAGAAAACATAGAAAGATCTAACTGCTAGAACTCCTCCTTAGGGGCACACTGTAGGAATCTGTCAGGGGAGATGAGTGTTTTTGTGTTATGCAAATAATTACACGAAAATTTGCAACATATCCCTACAGCAAAGCATACATACATACATACATATAATCACGCCTTTATCCCTAATGGGGTAGGCAGAGCGTAAACGACCCAAACAAAGGTCGTTCCGCCACGTCTGACAAGGTTTTAAGGGTTGCGAAGCAAAGCATGGTTCGTTTTTTTTTATGAACCTCAAACTGTGTCAAAGAGTTGATTTTAAGGATTTAATACAGGCGTGACTACGTGATGTGGTCCCGACGTGAATTGATTCCAATGGCGCGTTCAGCCACTTGCTTATGTAAGCCGACACGTCCGGCTTTGGCGAGCTCTGTGGTTGAATACCAATACACGAGAATAAAAGGAGTTGCTCAAAGAGACGTGAGATTAGACACACACACACACACACACACATAATCACGCCTTTATCCCTAATGGGGTAGGCAGAGCGTAAACGACCTAAACAAAGGTCACTCCGCCACGTCCGACAAAGTTTTGAGGGTTATTTAAGATAAATTTGTAGGTATATTGCTATAGTTTAAGGAGCAAACAAGAAATTTCTATCTGGCTAATAATGTTTAATGTGTAGCTGTCTAATTTATAAGTATCATTTAAGTAAGTATATGCAGTGATATTCTATATACCAATTTCTCTGATATATAACGTAGAGTATCCTATCTTATGTAGCATATATTATATATTAGTTTATCATAAGATATGTATCAGTATATTTTTTTATTGAAATATTTATTTAATAGTGTGTAAATATTGTCTAAGTATTATATGTAGTAATATGCACTATCCCGCTTTCTGCTTGTACAATTTCTATACCCAAAGGTTGCCTGGTAGAAATTGCTGCTTTAGCAATAAGGCCGCCTATATCCAGAATTTTCTTCCTTTTAAAACTAAAATCATGCTTGCACAAGCTCTTCTTCTCCCTATTCTCGACTACGCTGATGTTTGTTATTTGGATGCGACGGAAGAATTACTTAACAAGCTTGAGCGCCTACAAAACCTGGCAATTAGATTTATTTTCGGACTTCGTAAATACGATCATGTCTCTGAATTTCGTGCTCAGCTTAAATGGCTTCCAATTCGACTTCGGCGTGATGTGCACATCCTGACCACTCTTTACAACATCCTTCACAATCCTGCCACTCCTGACTATCTCCGCTCCCGTTTCCAACACCTTACTCCAGATCCCCGCCCTAGGCGCGCCTGCATCACTAAGGTGCTGGAGTTGCCTAGTGCGAATACCAAGTTCTTCTTCAACTCCTTTTCTGTAAAAGCTGCACAACTGTGGAATAAACTGCCTAAGACAATTGTCTTAGGCAGTTTATTCCACAGTTGTTATTGATTCAAGACAGTCCCTCAGTGAATGTCTTTAAGAAAAGATTAAAAGAGCACTTCTTATCTGAACAATTTTGATGTATGTATTTATGTAGTAGTTTATTCGTATATGTATGTATCAATATATTGTTTAGTATATATGTATGTTTATTTAAGATAGTAATATACGGTAGGTATTTATTCTATGTATAGGTATGTAAGTATTTTTAATTTTTTGTTTTACTAGTCTCTGTTAATGTTGCATTTTCTTGTCACCTCAAAATTATTTACTTTCTCTTACTACCATTGGGTTGGCTGGAAGAGATCTCTTCATAGAGATAAGTTCGCCCTTGCACACTATATTTGTAAATTACATTTCTTTTGTGTTTATGCAATAAAGTATATATATATTGTACTGTCACGTTTGTTCCTTTTTATTTCTGTTGTATGTGTTTCTTTGTGCAATAAAGAATTTTGTATTGTATTGTATTGTATAGTGACAGGTTGTCAGCCTATCGCCTAAATTGCAATAAAGAAAAACCCTCGGATCCCTTAGCTGATTTTTACAGCATGCCCGGGAAGAAATGCAGCTGGCACATTCTATGTTTTTCTCTCGCTCCCAGTTCAGCATGGAAGTAATAGAGATTAGACGCAACTTGATAGAAAAGTTTTCTTCTGGACACAAAGAGATAAAATCATAGAATATTCCATCGGATTTTCAATACATGGTAGCCTCACAGCGCCTTCCGCTACAAATAAATCATCTAGTAAAAGATCATTTCTTCCATGCTGGACTGGGATTGAGAGAAAAACAAAGAATGTGCCAATTGCATTTCCTCCCTGGCATGCTGTAAAAACCAGCAAAGGGATCCGAGGATTGCTATATATTGTAATTTAGGCTGACAACCTACAGCAATATGCATACCTACAAATCTATCTTAATCCTCAAAACTTTGTCAGACGTGGCGGAACGACCTTTGTTTAGGTCGTTTACGCTCTGTATGCCCCATTACAGATAAATGCGTGATTATATGTATGTATGTAATGTCTGCTATGTATTTATTGGAAGGTATATACTTATACACCATTTTTTTTAGAGATACATATTTCAAGAAATCGCAATACACTAAAACCCTTGCTCCCTTTATTGATTTCAACAGTATGCTCGGGAATAGAAGAAGCTGGCACATTCTTTGATTTTCTATCCGTCGCAGTCCAGCGTGGAAGAAATAATATCGCAAAAGAGCTTATATTTGCTTACGAATGGGTAATGCTGAAGTAAGCATCTCTGTTCGAGGCAGATTATTTTGTAAACTACTTACATACTGGACTGGTAGTGGAAGAAAAACATAGTATGTGCCACCTGCATTTCCTCCCGAGCATGCTGTAAAAACCAGCTAAGGGGCCCGAGGGTTTCAGTTTATTGCAATTCAGGCGATGGGCTGACAACTTGTCACTACAGCAATATACGTACAAATCGATCTACAATAACCCTCAAATCGTTGTCTGACGTGGTGGAACGACCTTTGTTTAGGTAGTTTTCGCTCTGCCTACCCCATTAGGGATAAAGACGTGACTATATGTATGTATATAAAAAATACTCAAAATAAAATACCGGTGCAAAATGTCTTGCTTCCAGAGCTTATATTTGCTTATGAATGGGTTGTGCTGAAGTTAAATTGAATTCATCCGCCCAGCTGACTTACTTAAGAATCTCTATTCCCAGCAGATTTTTTTTTAATGCTAATTACTGGATTTTTTAAGCTATGAGCTTTCGATGCAGAGATTGTGGATTAGATTCTCACAAAGCTCGTCTTTTGTCAATTTATCAGTTTAAGTGAGATTTTTCTCAGTATGGTTACGACAATGAAGGTTGAATTTATTGATTCAAGTCTTGTCAGTCGCAGTCACTGTCTAATGGTCGTTTCTCAAACCATATCAGAGCACTGTTAGTTAGCGTCTTAAAAACAATAACACCAAGATTTTTGCAAGCCGTTGCAGAAGCGTTGCCGACTTGCAAACCCACTCGAAAGAAGAAAATAATACCAGCGCAAAATGTCTAGCTTCCAAAGCTTATATTTGCTTATGAATGGGTTACGCTGAAGTTAAATTGAATCCATCCGCCCAGCTGGCTTACTTAAGGATCTCTGTTCATACATACATACATACAATCACGCCTTTATCCCTAATGGGGTGGGCAGAGCGTAAACGACCCAAATATAGGTCGTTCCGCCACGTCCGACAAAGTTTTGAGGGTTATTTAAGATAGATTTGTAAGTATATTGCTGTAGTGACAGGTTGTCAGCCCATCGCCTAAATTACAATATACTGAAACCCTCGGAGCCCTTAGCTGGCTTTTACAGCATGCCCGGGAGGAAATGCCGCTGGCACATTCTATGTTTTTCTCTCGGTTCCAGGCCAGCATGGAAGAAACCAGAGCTTCTACAGCTTATATTTGCTTATGAATGGGTTATGCTGAAGTTAAATAGAATCCATCCGCCGAGCTGGTTTTCTCTGTTTCCAGCAGATTATTTAGTTTATGTTAACTACTGGGTGCTTTATTGACTATGGGATCTCGATCCGGAGGTTGAAGGTTCGATTCTAAGGCCCGTATTGATAAACATCGCTTGAGACTGACAGCTAGTTTGAGTTCGAATCAGAAATGTCATTTCAGTACAATGTGACCTGTCGAATCCATACTTAATATTGCTTTCAATTTTGAGATCGCTTTATAAATACGAGGCTTACAAAGCTGGACTTCTGTCAATTTATCAGTTTATGTGAGATTTTTCTCAGTATGGTTAGGACAATGATATTTGAAGAAAGAAAGAAAGAAAGAAAAGCACAAGAAAAGTGAAACACTTGATTTAAGCCGTGTCGGTCGCAGTCGCTGTCTAGTGGTCGTTTCTTAAAACATATCAGAGCACTGTTAGCTAGCGTCTTAAAAAAATGATACCATTTATTAGGTTTTTAAGTCGTTGCAAACTCGAAAACCCACTCGAAAAAAGAAAATAATACCAGCGCAAAATGTCTAGCTTCCAAAGCTTATATTTGCTTATGAATGGGTTATGCTGAAGTTAAATTGAATCCATCCGCCCAGCTGAGTTACTTAAGGATCTCTGTTCCCAGCAGATTATTTTGTTTATGCTAACTACTGTGTGCTTTATTCACTAAAACTTGACCTGATTTTTAAATACATTCACTAAATAATTAAGCGTGTTGACCGGGTGGCTAAAAAAATCGTATTAAATGCATTACTTAAAACTTATGCCTAAAATATTGTGGATCACATTAATCATTTAAAAAAAATGCACATTTATATTTAATAGTCAAGTTAAAAATGTAGTAGTTATTGATTTGAGTACTACAATATTTACCGAGAACTTATGTCATAACTCGCTATTTCATACAAAAAGGGGTTTCTGGCATTCCATAAAAAGTTGGTGATTTGACTAGTAGGAAACTATATACATATAATCACGTCTTTATCTCTAATGGGGTAGGCAGAGCGTAAACGACCTAAACAAAGGTCGTGCCGCCACGTCTGACAAAGTTTTGAGGGTTATTTAAGATAGATTTGTGGGTGGGTATATTGCTGTAGTGACAAGTTGTCAGCCCATCGCCTAAATTGCAATATACATAAACTTTCGGATCCCTTAGCTACAGCATGCCCGGGAGGAAATGCAGCTGGCACATTCTATATTTTCACTCGCTCCCAGTCCAGCATGGAAGAATATTTTATGTTCCATCCAGGTAAAGTTCATTTATTCGGGCCTGAATGTATATCCATAGCAGGAGTTACATAACTGGACCTAAAGACGGTTCACAGGATTAACCGTCACATAGACTGGACAAATGAGAGTTTCAACGACTTAGGGTCCCGCTAGATTGAAGGTGTATCGTCTGATCGAGGTAATCATTTTGTACGGAAAAGCCTAATTTTCTTTTCACTTCCTGACAGAATTAACTGGTGGAAGTTGTTCAGTGTCGTTGACTGAGCAATCCGTATCAGTTTGAGGGTAATTTATGATAGATTTGTAATTTGTAGGTATATTACTGTAGTGGCAGGTTGACAACCCATCGCCTAAATTGCAATATACAGAAACCCTCGGATCCCTTAGCTAGTTTCTAAGGCATGCCCAGGAGGAAATTCTGCTGGAACATTCTATGTTTTTCTCTCGCTCATGGTACAGCATGGAAATGACACTCCTAATGCTTTTTTAATTATCACTACATAGTATAAAACAAAGTCGTTTTCTCTGTCCCTATATCCCTATGTACGCATAAATCTTTACAACTACGCAATAGATTTTGATGCATTTTAATGGATAGAGTGATTCAAGAGGAAGGTTTTATATATATATAATACATGCATAATATAGTAGAGAAACACTTATAATTTCCGTGCGAAGCCGGGGCGGGTCGCTAGTTATGATATAAGATGTAAACAATGTTAAATATGTAACATGTAGATTCTCTTAAAATAACATCAAACGCAGAACACACGACCACCTTCTGTCTGCTGGGACCCTTAGGCAGTTAGACCTCCAATTAAGAACAGAATTAACCTCAAGATAAAGAATGCGTACAGTCACTGCCATTTATTAGCCCTTTCTTATCTGTAGGTAGCGATACAAAGAAAGCAAGTAACATTTTACCCGACTGCGCGAAGCGAAAAGAAAGGCTTAATTAGTGCAGTGTCTGAAGTACCGCCTTGTTTTTAGCGAGTGGATTTTCGAGTTAAAAATCGACCTGATGAATCCTGGTGTCAGCGTTTTCAAACCGCCTAGTAGAATAGTTATAGGCCTCTGACATAGTTTGAGTAACAACCTCTATACAAGACAGCGACCGGGGCCGAGGCCATAACGTGCCCTCTGAAGCACGGAATCCTTTTTCATTACGTCATTACGGAAAATCAGGTGATTCAGCCTGCAATGTTCTAACCAAACTGTGGAAAACCTCACAAAGTGATAAATTGGAATACCAGTACCTCCGGAAGGTGCCCATGGCTCGGACCACTAAACCGCGCGGAGGCAGTTAAGGTACCATAAAAAAAAGCATAGGGCATGTCAGGCACGTAGTATTATTTTGTTGTCAATCGTGCCAAAACCATAACTCCCTTTTATGCGGTAGTTGAAGCTCTGCCTTATCCTGTTGAGGTACAAGTGCATGTGAGACCAAAATAATAGTAATGTTTCTTTTTGAAATTCCCTAATAACAAGGACGTAACTCAACTCTACAGATTTTTAGGAATTTTAGCACGTACTATATATTTTACGTGCTAATAATCCCATTTTATTTCACATAATATGAAAGAAAGACTATGATAAATTCGTCACTACCATTACCGTTTCAGTAGCTCAGTTGGTAGAGTAATGGACCAGCATTCCAGAGACGCAAATTCAAGTCCAGCCCAAAAAGAATTTATTATTTTCTTTCCTTCATATTATATCAATTGTACGGATTTTTCAGTACAGACTAAAAACGTCGCAAAGCTTTGTTTGCATTTAAAATCGCTCTAATATTTCTATTGACTAGTTTAAAAAAATAAAGTACATTTTAGATCCGTTAAGAACATCCATTTACTTTCGATGTCAGTTACATACATACATATAATCACGCCTTTATCCCTTATGGGGTAGGCAGAGCGTAAACGACCTAAACAAAGGTCGTTCCGCCACGTCTGACAAAGTTTTGAGGGTTATTCAAGATGGATTTGTATTTTGTACGTATATTGCTGTAGTGACAGGTTGTCAGCCCATCGCCTAAATTGCAATATACTGAAACCCTCAGATCCCTTAGCTGGTTTTTACAGCATGCCCGGGAGGAAATGCAGCTGGCACATTCTATGTTTTTCTCTCGCTCCCAGTCCAGCATGGAAGAATCGATGTCAGTTATTTTTGATAATTAAAAAATAAGAACTTTGTAACACTTTTCCGTCTCTTTTAATTAAATGACCGGACTTTAGTAAATATTTTACGCCACTCGCATACAAAATGAGGGCATAATAATAATTTTCTAGTTTTATCGAATCAACTTTGTGTTCACAGCTTAAGGGAATGTGGATTTAGCTCAGTTTAATGCAGTCTTCCATTCTGGACTGGGAGCGAGAGAAAACATAGAATGCGTCAGCTGCAATTTCTCCCGGGCATGCTGTAAAAACCAGCTAAGGGATCCGACGGTTTCTGTATATTGCAATTTAGGCGATGGGCTGACTACCTGTCACTACAGCAATATACCTACAAATCTATTTTAAATAACCCTCAAAGCTTTGTCAGACGTGGCAGAACGGCCCTTGTTTAAGTTGTTTACGCTCTGCCTACCCCATTAAGGATAAAGGCGTGACTATATGTATGTGTGTGTGTGTGTATATATGTAATGCAGTTAATTTTATTTGTAATGTTATAAATGTAATGAACTTAATTTTCGTTACTGTTGGATCCGAAACGGCTTCATCTACGTTCGTCGAGCTAATGGCCGCCCTGCTACTCGTATTGACTCCATGGAAGCCCTGAAAGGAAAAGTTGGACCAGCTCCGAAACTGCAGTCAGAAATTGATACTTGCCGTTAGTCAGACTACCTCCTGGGTGGCCAAGTCTGATCAGTCGTCCCTTCACTTCAGCTTTGTTGCTAGCTTTCTACAGTATTTACTATATTTTAGATCCTTACATATTATCATGACACACACACAATCAAACAAAACAATCCTTTCTATTTCAAATACACCTACTACACTTATGCTATACATACTCGAATTAATAGTTACTCCTCAATTTTACGGTGCTGTAGAATCATGTGAATTTGGCATTTGTTCTTTCCTTGGACGAAACAACCTCTGGACGTGCAATTATGACATTTTACTCCTTACCCCTCTAGACCGATAGTGTGAAATTTAGACACAGTAAACAAACTACCAACGTCAGTGTGACTTCAAATTTCGAGGAGAAAAAATACCTTTGAAAATGGTGAAATATGCTGTTTTGTTTAGCAAAACTTATAGTAATCGAATCAGCAATATTTTTTTTCATATGCAATTGTATTTTAGATCAATATTTCTTGTTATTTTCTTCTAAAATGAATAAAATGCGCGGTGACAGGAGTGTATAATACGACCCAATAAAACATCCAGGGTTCTGAATGCATGTAAACCAGTATGTTGTCATTCTCTAATGAGTCGGATTATAATTGTATTTTTTCCATTCGTTCATTCATTTTTGTTAATCTAGAGACGTGACACAATCGATGAACGATATCGATAGGAATTATTTACTGTATCGTCGCCGGCATGTCGTAGGTCTAAGAAAAACATAAACATTTGAACGGACAACGCTAATATTTTGTGATCTGTTGACTGGTATAAGCTTCATCTGTGGTTGCGTGACTTTTTATTTTCATTTACAACTAATTATGCCTACTTTTTAGTACGCGTGGTAGTCATGAACAATGTTGGTTATGCTGTTCTTTGTTTAAAAAGCTCCTGCCTCTGTGGTCTAGCAGTCTGAGCCATGGGCTCTCGACCCAGAGGTCCCGGGTTCGATTTCCGGCGGGGGACAATGACTTTGCATTGTTGTTAGTTTGGTTATGATATTGCATTGCTGATCACCTGATTGTCCGAAAATTAATATGATCCATGCTGTCGGATGGATAGTTGGTCCTGTGCCTGATTTATCTCTGGTCGTGTCAGTCAATTTGACACAAAGTTGATATTTAAGAATTTATCACTTTGTGAATTTTTCCCCAGTTTGGTTAGGACATTGCTGGCTGAATCACCTGATTGTCCGAAAATAAAAAGATTTCGTGCTTCGGAGGGCACGTTAAGCCGTCGGTCCCGGTCGCTGTGTTTGATAGTGGTCGTTACTCAAACCATGTCAGAGGCCTGATAGTTGTGCTACTAGGCGGTTTAAAAACTCTGACACCAGGGTTCATCGGGTCGATAGACTCGATACCCACTCGACAGAAGAAGACAGAAGAAGAAGTCAATCTGTCCCATCAGAATAAGAGATTGAAGGAACAGAGAGTGCACCTGTGTGTAGTGCAAACACTTAGGCACTAAAAAACGGATCCTGTGCAGTTGGCTGATCTCTGGGAGATTGGCCGCCATCACCGAAAATCAGTGGGAGGACTAATTATTATAGTATGTAAATGAATAGGTACATTTTTTAAATCGACTGCATTCCACGTAGCTTAATAGATATGTGTATTTAGTTCCAAGTCAAAAACCAAAATACAATTTATTCATTTCCCCAAGTCGTAACTTAAGCTACGTGTAGCGTGATGAAATCTATGTTTGAGTCTACACAATATTTAGATGAAAAAAAAAGATGCATCAAAATCGGTTGAAATACAACCAAAATTCAATTAACTGCCAACCCCCTAAATAAGGCAGTATGATATATGTATCCTTTGTTGAGTCAAATGTCACTTAGTTGAATAAAAAGACTCCCATCGAAATCGATTCAGTAGTTTTGGCGTCATGTTGATACAGACAGATAGACAGATAAATATTTAAAATTTATTATATAGGCGTTGGTGGTATCGCTATAATGCCTATTGCAATAATGTTTCCATGAAAATATTCAAAGTACAGACAAGATCCCTCTAGAGATTTCTTAGTGTATAGATCGATAATGGTATACATACATACATACATATAATCACGCCTTTATCCCTAATTGTGTAGGCAGAGCGTAAACGACCTAAGCAAAGGTCGTTCCGCCACGTCTGACAAAGTTTTGAGGGTTATTCAAGATGGTTTTGTACGTATATTGCTGTAGTGACAGGTTGTCAGCCCATCGCCTAAATTGCAATATACTGAAACCCTCAGATCCCTTAGCTGGTTTTTACAGCATGCCCGGGAGGAAATGCAGCTGGCACATTCTATGTTTTTCTCTCGCTCCCAGTCCAGCATGGCAGCGCTTT
The DNA here is from genome assembly GCA_949820665.1 of Scrobipalpa costella. NCBI lineage: Eukaryota > Metazoa > Arthropoda > Insecta > Lepidoptera > Gelechiidae > Scrobipalpa > Scrobipalpa costella. The sequence continues at coordinate 9,052,946 of OX463319.1, read as the reverse complement.
ATCTACTTTATAATTTTGCGTGAGATTACATCTCAAAAATGTGTAATTCTTCATGCCGGGAAAAGTCGGAGCAAGGGAATCTACTTTTCTACCATTTGCTCGGAAAAAGCTTCATTATTAAAAAATAACTACATTCACTCTTTTCGGTATTTCAATGATTCAGGAAACATCATTCACTCAACATTCATTCTTTATCGATTATCGACTAGGGTACAACACTATCTCATTTAGAATATAAAAGTAACGAGCTTAAGATAAACTAGGAATTTTATTAAATACAAAATTTGCTAAAATTATTTGTAGTTAGATTTTAACGTAATGAAATAAACCTTAATATCCAATGTAAAACGAATAGTTTCGAAAAGGGCGTGTAATTGCATGTATATATATGTGTAAAGTAGTGTGTAAGTATGTGTATATGTGAGTTTGTGTGTGTATGTGCGCGAGTGTACGTTTGCGTTTGGCTAGCAGAGAACCTTTAAAATTTCCTCTGTCCTTGAGTAGTTAATTCCTAAAAGCCACGTTTTAATTTTTCGTTTAAGAATATTTACGAGCATGTTTTTAACTTCAGTTAGCTTGCGACAAATTTTATTATAATCTAATCTCCTCGCGAAAGAGGTGCGAGTCCGAGGCAAGGGTAATTTATAGACGCGTTTTCTGGTGCGTTTTTTGTGGGCAACACTGTTGAGTGCAGATTTGTGCACTAAGGCAGCAGCTTGAGCCATAAATATTTGTCGCACTCGCAGCACTTCAGCCTCTGCATAAAGCTCACCTGTTGGCAAGGTTCTGGGCTTCCGAAGCATTACCTTAAGGACAGCTCGTTGATTTCTCTCTAGGATGAGTAGGTTAGACATTGTGACGCCGCCCCAGATCAAAATACAGTAACGCAGTAACGATTCACATAAAGCCACATAAACCAGCAGGAGAGTTTCTAGGTTGGCCGAGTTACAAAGCGTTTTCATAATATAAAAAACTTTACGAGTGCGACCGGCTAGACCAATTATATGTGCCTTGATGGGAACAGAGACAGTGTCAAAAGCCTTTGCGAAAGATTCCAAGGCGGCTTTGACTTTGGTCCAATGCAGATGAAACAGTTTCCACTAGGCAAGCAGTTGCATCAGCCGTAGACTTTCCCCGCCTGAATCCAAACTGTTTGTTAGATAATAGCCCAAATTTCTCAAGTTTTTCCCGACATTTGCAAAGTATTTGTTGCAGTAGGATAGGGATTCGATTTCATCCCCAGAAATTTTGGTTAGGTCTGATGCATCAATGCGATTACTTGTCAGGCTACAGATCTCCCTAATTGAAACCCAAAGTTTTTTGGATTATTTCTATGCGTATGTAGCTGTTGACTTTCATAAGCCGTTTTTAATTTAAAAAGCAAGCCGTTTAGGAAATTTCGATATCTCTTGTAGGTAAATTGGAAAAGTTCGTTTTTCGGATTTTTTTTAGCTTGGTAATGCAAATAGTCACGGGTTCGCTGGCAGCGCAGGATACCTGGGGTAATCCATGGCCTAAGAAGAAATTTTGAACGGCTGATTTTACAAACACACATATGTATATGTAAAATGATTATATAATCATCACGCCTTTATCCCTAATGGGGTAGGCAGAGCGTGAACGACCTAAACAAAGGTCGTTCCGCCACGTCTGACAATGTTTGAGAGTTATTTATATATTGCTCTAGTGACAGGTTATCAGCCCATCGCCTAAATTGCAATATATAGAAACTCTCGGATCCCTTAGCTGGTTTTTACAGCATGCTCGGGAGGAAATGCAGCTGGCACATTCTATGTTTTTCTCTCGCTCCCAGTCCAGCATGGAAGTAATACGGCTGATTTTAACTGTTTTTAAACTTTTACTAATGGCTGACTGGAATATGTCATCCAGTTCTTTAACTGCATCATTCACATTATTGCAACGTAATATCCCAGAAAAGTCAGCAGATGTAAGTTCCGAGGTCAAAGACGCGAAATCTACTTTTTGCCTGGTACGGGTTGGTCGCGCTCGCGAATGATTTTCAATGTTGCACCCAAGCATACATATAATAATAATAATAATAAAATCGTTATGATATGATATGATCAGTTATAATTGATCTGCATGCTACTCCAATCACAGACTGAGAGACTGTTTTTATGAATATTTGGTCCAAACAGGCGTCGTCCCTTGTTTTTACGGTAATAGAAGCAAGTGGTGCTCAGTTAATAAATGTAGGTATTCATCACAGCGATCATCAATTCCCTCTTTTAGCAGGTCAAGGTTGATATCACCTGCTACAATAATGCATGATGTGGCCTTAACTCGCTTTAGAATACTTTCCAAATGTGAAAGGAAATTTTCTACATTCACAAACGAAGGAGGTCTGTAAATACCTAACAGAAATATACTGGTACCCAAATGAGTTTCCAAACAATTACAATCCTCACAATCTGATTCAATGACTTTGGCGCTCCAGTGATCTTTAATATAGGCAACTACTCCACCGTTTTGGTTTATGAATTTGTGAGAGCGGTGGGAGACGTATCCTTTGATTTGCAGAATTAATGAGTACTCAGTAAGCCAACATTCGGTTGATACAATTACGTCAAATTCTGTACCTGTTCTAGCTAGAGTTACAATGAAACTGTCTATACTCCTCACATTAAAAGTTACGACCTTAAATTGCAAACTGGGCGTAAGTACTGATCGGACGGATTCAGGGTACTTAATTGAGTGACATTTAATTGATAGAATATTGTCTATATCTTGCAATATGTTCGTCATTTTAAGATATGTGTAGTAAATGCTTGGAGGAGCACACAGTCACTCGAGTGCAAGGTATAACCCAGTATTATATAATAGACAGAACATGACTAGTCTCTACGACGCCCGCATGACGATTGATACATTTTGTCGCAACCTGTATGAAAGAACCTTGGACGAATAATCCTCTGGACGCGTCACCAAACAAAAATGTATGAGGACTCGTTCAACCAAAACTAGGGGGAGGGAGGTATGACAGATAATACCCGAACAGATTTAAAAACTACGCGCTTCCTATCATATTTGTTTATTTTTGTCACTTTTTAAATATACGGGTTGTATGTCTTTTTTGATCGTGTCATAGGGTTGCATATTAGGAAATCAAAACTTTCCTGAGCAAATTTCAAAAGAACAACGTACAAATCAACAAAGTTTAAAATAACGATGGTCATTTGATCAAAAGTTCAGCTGACCAAAGTCTGGAATATCAATGTTTAAATTATTTATTACACTATTGACCAAATCGTTCAAAGGTCAAAATGGATTATTGGATAAATTATTAATTATCAAATGGATTAACTGAAAAAGGTAAAAATAATATTAATATTAGCGAATAGCGCCTGTCTGATACAGAAAGCCTTTGCACAACATGACCGGTTTGCTAATACAAATAATATAGGCGTTATACTAATGCGGGTAGAACTTAGATAATAAAATTATATAGCCATTATACTAATGCGGGTAGAACTTAGATAATATTTTTTTTAATTTAATAGTCAATTGAATGCATGTTACAAACTGTTTGAAGCGTATTCGTTTTCACTCGTGTTCGATTAATCAAGTTCTAAATAATGTCAGAATCAAAAGATAGAAAAATACAAGTGTTTAAATCACAAAGGGGTGGAGTTAAAGTGCATTTCAATGGATTTTCATATGTTAAAGCCACACAGTGTAAGGACAAAATTTATTAGCGTTGTGAATTATATAAATCGGAGTGTCGGTGCCATTCAAACTTGATAACAAATATATTTACGGATGTTGAATCATTATCCGTGATATCTTGTACTGACCAACATAGTCACGAAGGCAACCCAACACGTGCAGATATTGCTAATAATATTTACGATTTAAAAATGAAAACCTGTGCTGTACCGACTGCCAAAACATGCCAAATCATTCAAAATCACCTGGCATCAACTTCTACAGACCTTACAAGTAATTTACCATCAAAAGAAGCACTTAGACAAGTAATCACACGACAAAAAAAGAAATTATTGAAAACACCGAAAGAACCCACAACTTTTGATTTCGAAGTAGATGAAGAGGCGGTCAAAATGTCCGAAGGCGATAATTTTATAATTAAAGACAAAACTTTCGGGTCAAACAAAAGAGTTATTTTATTTAGTACAAAGGCTTTAATGACTTTGTTGGGCCAAGCCTTGTATTGGATCATGGATGGGACATTTAAAATCGTTCCTAATATATTTCAACAATTATATACTGTTCATGGCCAAGTACTTAATTGCGACAAAACATTTCCATTATTATTTGTGTTACTTACACATAAGGACAAAACGTCGTACGACGTTATGTTTGAATTATTAATTGAATATTGCACTGAAAATGACATTTTGATTAACCCTAGCCATGTGATTTTGGACTTCGAAAAAGCTGCTATTTTATGCCTCCGTCTTCATTTCGAATCTGTTAAGGCAAAAGGGTGTTTTTTTCATTTTAGACAGATACTGTACAGAAAAATACAAAAAGAGGGACTTACTACCAAATATAATACAAACAAAGCATTCAATATCGAAATTAAATGCCTTATAGCATTATATTATATTCATCCACGCAATGTAAACATGTATTTTACCGACATTTTAAACATATTGTCAGAGGATGCCCGAAAAATAGCAGAATGGTTTGATGAATATTACGTCAATGGTAAGAACAATAAATGATACCGTCGTCTATTGGAAATTTGTTTTACCTGTTAACTGTATATTCGGTTCCTGCGATACAAGCCTAGAGCTTAGTGTAGAAACCATTGTAAATGTTTTGATTTTTAAGTATTTTTTCAATAAAATGATTATTATTATTAGTTACCGGAAGAAAAACATAGAAAGTACCAGCTGCATCACTTCCTGGAGAAAATACAATACAAATATTCTTTATTGCACAAGAACACATATCTACAAGTAAAACAAAGCAAAAGAAAAGATGTTCAATTGGCGGCCTTATGAGTAAGATAGCAATATCTTCCAGGCAACCAGGCATTAAGGAAAATCTATTAAAATAGTTTAAGACGGGTCAGTGCAACAATGTAAAAAAAAATATCTATTATAAAGAATTCAACAAAATTGCGAATAACGGCCACCAACGCAATTTTTCATCCTGTTACTACAACCAGCAATTTAAGCTAATTTATAAGGTTCTAAATTATCTAAATTACTATAACTTGATACTGTTGGACCGGTTTTCCGATTCATTGCGTTTTTAGTGAATTGTTTATTTTTTTACTAATCGGGCGCCACTTGGTTAGTATCGTCACCTTAAATAAATACATACATATAATCAAGCCTTTATCCCTAATGCCTAAACAAAGGTCGTTCTGCCACGTCTGACAAAGTTTTGAAGGTTATTAACGATAGATTTGTAGGTATATTGCTGTAGTGACAGGTTGTCAGCCTATCGCCTAAATTGCAATATATTGACACCCTCGGATCCCTTAGCTTTTACAGCATGCCCAGGAGGAAATGCAGCTGGCACATTCTATGTTTTCTCTCGCTCCCAGAAAGTGTAAAAGAAATAATACCTAATTACAAAGTAGAAACTTTCTTAAACATTGGACTGTGGCTGATGGTTATGTAAATATGGACTTTATGACTTTAATTTCTTATATGCTGGACTGGGAGCGTGAGAAAAACATAGAATGTGCCAGCTGCATTTCCTTCCGGGCATGCTGTAAAATCCAGCTTAGGGATCCGAGGGTATCAATATATTGCAATTTAGGCGATGGGCTGACAACCTGTCACTACAGCAATATACCTACAAATCTTCCATAAATAACCCTCAAAACTTTGTCAAACGTGGGGAAACGAACTTTGTTTAGGTCGTTTACGCTCTGCCTACCCCATTAGGGATAAAGGCGTGGTTATATGTATGTATGTATGACTTTAATTTTAAACTTGCATACCCACCGCGTAGCAAAGTCGTAGCAAAACAGCTAAGGCGTAGACATTATTTAAGATGGAAACATAGCATAGGCGGCACCCTCATCATCTCCCTAGCCTTATCCCGTATCTGATGGGGTCGGCTACCTTATCTAGGTGATTGAACGAGGGTACTGGTTTTTATACAGAGCGACTGCATTCTGACCTCCACAACCCAGAAGGGAAACCAGGCCCAATCATAGATTAGGTCAGAGTTTTCAAGCCGCCAATGCTTAGCATCCTGGGAGCATCTAAAGCGATATTAAGTATGGCTTTTGAAGGCCAGTTTGTACTGAAATGACATTTCAGATACGAACCTAAACTCGCTGTCACTCTTGAGAGCTGACTACAAATACGGCCCTAAGCTTCGTATTACAAATGTGCTACATAACAAAGTTTTAATTATAACCGGACTATCGTCATTACAACTGAGCAGGCCTAAAAGTGTTCAAACAAATGTTATAGCACACACACACTGGCACAACGGCATGAAAAAAATCCAAAATGGCGGACAACAAGATGACCGCCATACAAAATAAAAATCTCTAAAACCATGACAGATAGGAGGAAGGTGTTCGAAGTAATGACATAGAGGGTGGTGAGCAAAAACTTTGGTTATCACAAAAATTCAAGATGGCGGATCCAAAATGACGGCCGTAAAGAAGGAGCTTCGATCGGGCTGTAATTTTTCATATGCATTGTTTGGAGTGGTTATTTAACTTTCCCACTGTTATTTAACTGTTTGTTTTACTGTCCCACAAATTTTCAAGATGGCCTTGTATAGACAAGGGTTTTCGTATGGGGAGCTTGATCGGCTCTGAAGCAAAAAGTGTTTGCTTGTAAGGAGACCGGAGAGGTACTAACTACTCCATTAATACTTTTTAGGCATGTTTTGGGTCCACTGTGGCCATTTTCAATTTGAAGCAAGGGAGCCAAAATTCGGCAGGGCAACATTCAAAATCGGATTTCGCAGGTTTTACTACGTAGGAAAAAGCATGCTGCCTAAATATTTCAAAATCTGCCGTTTAAACTTTCAGAACTCCCTGTCTATTACATTTTGTGGTTTACAATTATTCCCACAGACGAAATAACAGGAATTGTGGCTTTTGCTACTAAAATTGAATTAAATTATTTACCCAAATGACGAGTTATGTTAACAAAATATTTCCAAGGGAGCATTGTGTGTTGGCCTAATTTCAACGTAGTAACATACAAAAGGGAAGGTTTTCTTTACGTTGGTAAAGACACACGATTACGTAATTAATTTCTTTACGTTTCTCAGTAGGGTGGGGAAATATGACTCAATTTATTGTGTAGATATGTATTTATCTTCCATGCTGGACTGGGAGCGAGAGAAAAACCTAGAATATGCCAGCTGCATTTCCTCCCGGGCATGCTGGAGAAACCAGCTAAGGGATCCGAGGGTTTCAGTATATTGCAATTTAGGCGATGGGCTGACAACCTGTCACTACAGCAGCATACATAAAAATCTATCTTAAATGGCCCTCAAAACTTTGTCAGACGTGGCGGAACGACCTTTATTTAGGTCGTTTACGCTCTGCCTACCCCATTAGGGATAAAGGCGTGAATATATGTATGTAGATATGTATTTTAACAACTACTATGAATTTTAATAACTCTGACCTAATCTAGGATTGCGTCTGGTTTCCCTTCTGGGTTGCGGAGGTCAGATGGCAGTCTCTCTGTGTAAAAACCAGTACCCTCGTTCAATCCCCTAGATTAGGTAGCGGACTTCGTGATATACGGGATGAGACTAGGGAGATGATATGTATTTTAACAATCAGTGGCAAGATGGTGCCAACTTTTGATAACAAATTAACCATGCCCAGTAATAATTAAGCATCGTGGGGTCGGCTACCTAATCCAGGGGATTGAATGAAGGTACCTACTGGTTTTTACACAGAGTGACTGCCATCTGACTTCCGCAACCCAGAAGGACCAGACCTAATCCTAGATTAGGCTATTGCTAGGTTGTCAAACTTTTTAAGATGCCTATGTTTATCAATGGCCTATGACATAGTAATATTAGCCGGGACCAATGGCTTAACGTGGTTTCCGAAAAGCGGAAACGCTCGAGATGTTATACCACTACCGGTCACCCATCTATGGCCTGGCCACGGCGAAGGTTGCTCAACATTTGTTATCGGAATGATTAAGCAATAACCATATAAGAGCGTTTCATTCAATAAAATTAATGAGATCAACCGTATGCGAGGAACTCAGTTTTCAAAGCCGCGATATAAATAGTACCTACACTTTCAATTCCTTCAATTTTGTTGTACAAATGCTCGAAACTATACTCAACTAATTAATTTTCATTTAGGTACAGCGAAACACTTCCTTCAGACAACTGTTTCAACTCATTCAAAATTAACTGTTCTAACTCATTCAAAATAAACTGTTCTAACTCATTCAAAATTAACTGTGTTAACTCATTCAAAATTAACTGTTCTAACTCGTTCAATATAAACTGTTCTAACTCATTCAAAATGAACTGTGTTAACTTATTCAAAATGAACTGTTCTAACTCATTCAAAGTGAACCGTTCTAACTCATTTACATCACTCGATCTTACAAGGCGCTGGCAACAATGTCCTTTGAAGAATTTAACATTGCCATTCGTACAACGTTACATTTCATACTGGCAAATTACATTGCTTGAATAATTGATGTAGGTAGAATAAATGTAGATAAACTTATGTAGATAAACTTATGTAGTATTGGCTCGATTCTAGATACCTTACATACATACATATAATCACGCCTTTATCCCTAATGGGGTAGGCAGAACGTAAACAACCTAAACAAAGGTCGTTCCGTCACGTCTGACAAAGTTATGAGGGCCATTTAAGATAGATTTATAGGTACATTGCTGTAGTGACAGGTTGTCAGACAAGTCTATTATAAAATTACCCTCAAAACTCTGTCAGAAGTGGCGGAACGACCTTTGTTTAGGTCGTTTACGCTCTGCCTACCCCATTAAGGATAACGGCGTGATTAAATGTATGCATATGTATGTATGTAGATTGTACAGAGTACAACAATGTAAAAATTAAAACATAAATATCATTAAACAAATCTAATTTTGTGCATGATATGACGAGTTAAGTCATTATCATTAGCGAGAATATGTTTTTTTAAGTTGCCACAGACTTTATCTCGTTACAATGTACTATATATATATATGTGTGCTGTTCTTAATTTCTTTTTCTACATATACATAAACACATATTCGGAACAATTCGTATCCAAATTTAAATGATTAAATCAAATTAAGTTCTAGATTATAAACGACTGCATTTGAGATTTTTTGCACTCCCAATACTATTTTAATTATTACTACTAGACCTTGTTCCCGGTATCAAAGTTTTGAATCAGCTGGATTTTGAACTGTTGGTAGCCCCAGTTCTCGGGGAAGCGGTACCGGAGGCGCTGCGGGGTAAAAGGCCGATACTTTCAGAAGCGCGGAAACACTTGCAGCAGTTGCCTCCCCACGTGGCTTTGACTCTCTTTAGGAGTTGCCTTTCTCTGCCAAAGCTGGTGTACGTTATGAGGACTGGCTCTACCTGGTTGTTTCCGGATGAGGTTACACTCCTGGATAATGACCTCAGGAACACTTTGGGTAGCATCCGACGTACATCCTAATGACTCGCAGTAGGTACAGGCGTCATTACCAATGCGCCACGGAGGGTTGGGTATCAGGAGAATGCTGGATATGGGTGTGCCGGCTTTCTTGGCCTCGGCGAGCGGGGTAATCGGTTTACTCACTAACATTTTTCAATCCCAGGGCGACCGTATCGATATTCCGTTCGCAGATGAGGCCCTGATTGCTTGATCATGTGTCTGCCCTTCATCATCTCATCCGGACAACCCTTCTGTACAGAGTCAATGGGATGACCCTGCAAGGCAGTTTTCGGTGAGCTGGTGGAGTTGGCAACTGGAGCGGACATCGCGCGTCTTAGGGCAGCGACCCAATATGAGGCTGGTGCCTGGCTGCATGCGTTCCCTTCCCCAAACTTGGGTACCATCTTGGACGGCGGTACATTGAGGGTGGCTGTGGCCCTCAGACTTGGGTATGATATATGCGAGCCACATGTCTGCAGGTGTGGTATGCCGGTAGATAGTAAGGCATATCACGGTTTGAGCTGTGGTAAAAGTGCGGGAAGATTTCCGCGGCACCACATGCTCAACGACATCATCCGTCGTGCCTTAGTGTCTGCCGAGATCCCCTGCAGCCTGGAGCCACCAGGTCTTAGCCGCCTCGATGGAAAACGTCCTGACGGGCTTACTTTAGTGCCTTGGGAGAGGGGACGCTGTCTCATCTGGGACGCTACTTGCGTTAGTACTTTTGCAGCTTCTCATCTCCCAAGAACAACGCGTGAGGCTGGCTCGGCGGCCGAGTGGCCTGCCTCTCAAAAGCGGGCCAAGTACGATAATTTGTGCGAATCGTACTATTTCGTGCCTCTTGCGGTGGAGGTTGCGGGCTCTTGGTGTGCTGAAGCCAAAGATTTTATTAAGGAACTGGGGCGAGCGTTAAAATGAAACGGATCTGACCCCCGCGCCGAGTCGTATCTGGTACAGCACATCTCGTTGGCTATCGAACGAGGGAATGCTGCCAGCGTGATGGGTACCTTCCCACCAGGTACGATTCGGGGCGGTCTATTTGACTGAGTAGCTTTTAGTTTTAAGTTTTGATATTGTGATTTAGATTTATTGTGACATTTCGTAATTGACTTATTAATAAAAATAAAGTTAGTGTTTTCATTATTTGATTTAAAAGAAAAAAAGTAATAAATGGACAGGCTGGACTCAAACCTGCGTCTCTGGAATGCCGATTTATCGCTTTACTAACTGAGCTACCGAGACGGTAAGTAGTTTTCTTATGTACACGTCATAGCGACGTTAGCGACATCTAGCCGTGTAAAGTTGTGCTACTAGGCGGTTATAAAAACTCTGACACCAGGGTTTATTGGGTCGATAGACTCTATAACCACTCGACGGAAGAAGATTTTAAGGGTTTGACCAGTCCAATTTACGATTGAAATTCAAGGTAGTAATGATATCACCTCACTTTACATACTTTTGAGGATTTTTAGCACCCAAGACTACTGTCTCGGTAGCTCAGTTGGTAGAACGATGACCTTGCATTCCAGAGACGCAGGTTTGAGTCCTGCCAGAGGCGAATTTATTTTTATAAATATATATATACATACAATTATATATGAAAGAAAATGTTACAACCAATTATTCCGGGAAATACGCAAGTGCAAGCGGTTAAGGTAGAGAAAGATAGTGAGCTGTAAGGTGTTAAAAATACTTTTTACCAAAGAAGTACTCATTACGGGGTGCAAAAAACTAAAAATAAATTCGCCTCTGGCAGGACTCAAACCTGCGTCTCTGGAATATACATACATATATATACATATATATATATATATATATATATATATATATATATATATATTTATATATACATACAATTGTATAAGAAAATGTTTCAACCAATTATTCCGGGAAATATATATATATATTTCCCGGAATCATTGGTTATTATGTATGTATTATAATATATAATATTTATATATTTCTATGTATGACTATTTCTTCTTCTTCTGCTTAGCTTTTTCCCAGCTTGATGCTGTGGTCCGCTTTCCGGCTTTTCCTACTCCACTTTGCCCGGTCTTCAGCATCCACTGGTGTGAGATCGTTCTCTTTCATGTCCGCTTTCACGACGTCAAGCCAGCGCTTCTTTGGTCTGCCGCGTGATCTAGGGCCTTGGACAGTGAGATCGAGGCATCTCTTTCCGACGTAGTCTGGCGGTCTGCGACTTAAATGCCCATACCATCGAAGACGACTTTCCTGCAGCTTATCTGCTACGTCGCGGACTCCAAGGCTGCCACGTATGTATGACTATTTAATGTTATTAATTATACAAATACACCTAAGTAGCTTAATTACTTACTTTTACAATATATTGCCTGAAATACGAGGGGCGGCTGATATAAAATCTACTTTGTTAAAGAAAGTTTTGAAAATCGAACTGGCCATTGCAAAATCATATTCTATATATATTCCTTTTTCAAAATTATGACGCTTATTTTTTTTCGCTTGCTTTTGTTTTTTTGGCGCGGCATTGATTTCACCATGTCGAAATAAAATTGCAAAATGATGAAATTTGAGCATCGAGCAGTGATTAAATTCCTAAGTAAAGAAGGAAATACGCCTACGCAGATCAGAGAGCGCATGTTAAAGGTGTTTGGTGATTCAAGTCCTTCTGAATTCGTCATAAAGTTTTGGTCGAAGCAATTTAAACATGGCCGTGAGAGCCTGGAAGACGACACACGTAGTGGAAGGCCAATTTCTGCTGTTACCGCAGATAATGTTGAAAAGGTGAAGAACCTGATTCTTGCAGATCGGCGAATCAAGCAGTGGGAGATAGCCACAGATGTGGGCATTAGCAAGGAACGAGTTCATGAAATTATTCACGAACATTTGGGCATGTCCAAGGTGAGCGCGCGTTGGGTCCCTAGAATTTTAACCCTTTTGACAAACAAAGGCGAGTAGAATGTTGTCAGGCATTTCTAGACCTGGTCAATGGTAAAGAAGAAGAGACTATCTCTCGAAATGTGACCTGTGATGAAACTTGGATTCGCCAGTGGGATCCGGAAAGCAAACAAGAGTCAATGCAATGGAAATTTAAAGGAGAAAAGCCGCCAAGGAAGTTTAAGGTTCGGCCGTTGGCTGGAAAACTAATGGCCACCGTATTTTGGGATGTCGAAGGGATTTTGATGATAGATTATTTACCTAAAAATACAACAATGAATGCTGAATATTATGCAAACTTGCTTGACCAGCTTCGTGAACAAATCAAAGAAAAGCGGAGAGGCAAACTCAGCAAAGGTGTTCTGATTTTACAAGACAATGCTCCTGTACACACAGCCTTAACGGCGAAGTCAGCCCTGAGCAAAAACGGCTTCACAGAAATTAACCATCCACCTTATAGTCCAGATCTGGCTCCCTGTGACTATTTCTTATTCAAAGATTTAAAGAAAAAAATGAGGGGTCGCAGATTTTCGACGGACGAAGAAATGAAAAAGGCTGTGACTGACCATTTTGACGAGCAAAATAAAAATTACTATTATAACGGCATGATGTCACTTATTTGCAAATGTCATAAGTGTATTTCACTTGCAGGAGACTATATAGAAAAATAAAAAATAAACTAGCCATCAAAGTCTTTTCTTTCATAGTTAGGTAGATTACTTATCAGCCACCCCTCGTATATTAGCCCACTAGTTCAACTTTTATTTTCCTGTACCCTAAGGTTGCCTAGAAGAAATTGCTACTTAGCAATATCGCCGCCTATTTGTACTACTATTTGTTTAATTTTATTTTCTCTTGTGTCTTTCCTGTGCAATAAAGTATATTCTTATCTTATTTTTCCGCGGTAATAGGAAGCCTACGTTACTTAAGGGTGAAAGTAGCTTGCTAATGGTGAATGAACTTTTCAATTTGGATCAGATGTTTTTGAGTTTAAATTCGTTACAAATAGGTATACATACATACAATCACGCCTTTCCCCCTAATGGGGTAGGCAGAACGTAAACGACCTAAATAAAGGTCGTTTTGAGGGTTATTTAAGATATTATAGATATAATGCTATAGTGACAGGTTGTCAGCCTATCGCCTAAATTGCAATATTCTGCCCTCGGATCCCTTAGCTGGTTTTTACAGCATGCCCGGGAGGAAATGCAGCTGGCACATTCGATGTTTTTCTCTCGCTCCCACACCAGCATAGAAGATATACAATACAATAGGTACATAATAGAATAGATATATAATAGGTGTACAATAGTACAAATATTTCGTCTTTCTAATTTTTTGTAGATATATGGTAGACTAGCTTTTCACCCCGTGGCTTAATGAGATTTCCCGTAGGAATAAAATATTTTCCTGTGGCAAAAGTTTGTCTATTCATAGTCATAGCATATCAAATGCCGTCATTATCGAAATACCAAAAATATACCTGTGGGAATGACATATTTCCCCACGGAAAAAAGAGCCTATATCCGTCTCCAGATTATAATCTATCGTCCTGCCAAACTTCATCAAAATCGGTTCAGCCATTTAGGTATGGAAGAACAACAAACAAACAAACAGACAGACTGAGAGACAGCGTTACTTAGGCCCGTATTTGTAAACAGCACTTGAGATTGCAGCTAGTTTGAGTTCGTATCAGAAATATCATTTCAGTACAATGAGGCCTGTCAAATCCCAATCTTGAGATCGCTTCATAAATACGAGCCTTAGACAGAGTTACTTTCGCATTTATAAAATGAGTACTTCCAAGTATGGATTAAATATTACCTTTGATTTCTCCTGCACGTACTCAGAACTCCATACGGTCTTTGTATGTGAAATTTAATTAGATTTCGCTTGATACAGAGATTAATTCCCGGCTCCGAATATCTTGTGGATTATTGAGCCTGTACGGGCTAAGATAAGAAGCTTTCCGATATTGGGGACGCAATATGTATCTGAAATAATAGATAGCTCAATACTGGCACACTGTGCCACATAATATTGTAATAATACATACATACATATAATCACGCCTTTATTACGAATGGGGTCGTAAACAACCTAAACAAAGGTCGTTCCACCACGTCTGAAAAAAGTTTTAAGGGTTATTTACGATAGATTTGTAGGTATATTGCCCATCGCCTAAATTGAAACATACAGAAACCCTCGGATTCCTTAGCTGGTTTTTACAGCATACCCGGGAGCAAAAGCAGGTGGCACATTCTACGTTTATCTAGTGCCAGGCCAGCATATTATATTATGTACGTATCTATTTACCTATGTATACAATAACCGACACCTGTGTGTAATTCGTTTAATGCTTTGTAAATTAATCAATTGAATGGAACGTCGTAAATTACGTCACACCGGCCCCCAGTTTCAATACCCCTTTTGTTTGGTCTCGCCAGGGGTGGACAACTTCGGCCCATTCGCGATAACTTCCAGTTAAAAGTTCATATGAGCGAGCTTACAATCAATCACTAACTATTTTAATAGTATTGTTACCTTTTAGAGTAAAGTTTGTGTAGTTATTAGTTATATGTAAGACTTTTGTTATTTAAGAGCACTTGATGTATGTTGGGTAAAAAAAATGCTATAGGCCCAGCTGAAAACCAGCGCTGCAGCTTTAAACTGCAGCGTACGCTGAGTTGGGTACCCTTTTCAGTGTCCATGTTTTGTATTTAATTGTATTTTTTTAATGTGTTTTTATATCGGGTACTGAATAAATGTATTTTCTTGCTTTTTCTTTCTTTCTTACTAACTACTGCCACGCTCATAAGTATCTGTGCTACTACGAATATTCACACTTTCGAACATCAACAATATATGTAGTAGCTTGTACTTAGTTTATGTATTATATGTAATGTAATGTATTTAGGATACTTATTTGACTACGTTTGCACTACCCTGCTTTCCACTACGCATTTTTCTTTCACCCAAAGGTTGCCTTGACGAAATTGCAACCTTAGCAATAAGGCCGCCTATGTTGTACTTGTCTTTTGTTGTTATCTGTTGTGTTGTATGATTTGTATTCTTACGTGCAATAAAGTAATTTTATGTTTTATGATATGTTATGTAAATAAAAGGCAAAAATAAATATGAATATCTTTGCAAAATACTTATTTTAGTAGTTTACGAGTTATGATGCTTTAAATTAAAGTTCTATGTTAAAAAGAGAGATCCGAACTGTCAAGTGACGTCGAATGCCAGGAGCGCCATACTACTTCCATATAAAATGTAGTTTCGAAGAGAGAGAGATAGATAGACTAGCTTTAAAATGGTATATCTCGGTGATCAATTTAATTTCTTTTTCATTGTTGTTATAATATTCGTTTTTTTTTTTAAATATTTATTTATAGTTTTTTTTTTTTGAAATTATATTTATTTTTGAAATATTATTAACAGTTTATTGTACACAGTAAAATACAAAGGACATAGACATCATCATCATTATCATCATTCGCTTGCCCTTATCCCATTTACTTGGAGTCGGCGCAGTACGTTTTCTTCCATTCCTGTCAGCCGTCAGTTCAACACTCACACCTTTTTTAGACATATCATCTTTCACGCAGTCCATCCATCTTTTCTGTGGTCGTCCTCTCCCAACATATCCATCCACATTCAAATTTATTACCCTTTTGCCTATATGACTTTCATCCCTCCGCATAACATGGCCATACCACGCAAGGCGATTTCCTCTTACTTTGTTGGTAATTGGCGCAACTTTCAGACTTCCTCTTATATACTCATTCCTACAAAGGACATAAATACATATAAAATAAAGACACAACTAATCGAAAAAAAATCATACGCATAGACTCTGTTGGTAAATTTATTTATTTATTCATTTGATGAGCCTGTGATGTCCCACTGTTTCATAAAAAAAAACTAATTACAATTTTATTTAAAATATTGAAATCTCTGTTCGGTGATTGTTATCATATTTTTAAAGTTTAGTAAAAATAAATTGACAAATTCGACAATTTAGGATCCAAGGAAAGCAGAAACTTAGGTAGTTGGTAAAAGTTTCCCAAAGATTGCAGTTTCAAGCACTCCTAGGGTCAAAATTTTGGTTTTATATTTTGTCACCAGTCTATCTATTCTGATCACTGAACTAAACATACATACATATAATCACGCCTTTGTCATGCAACAGAGGTCGTTCCGCCACGTCTGACAAAGTTTTGAGGGTTATTTAAGATAGATTCTTAGGTATATTGCTGTAGTGAAAGGTTGTCAGCCCATCGCCTAAATTACAATATACTGAAACACTCTACAGCATGCCCGGGAGGAAATGCAGCTGGCACATTTTATGTTTTTATGGAAGAACTGAACATAACATTGGATTATTCGCTAAGAAATGTTTGACAACCCCTGACTAAGGCATAAAGCCTATCGGGCGTACCGTCCATAGGCGTTCAATGGCAAACAAAAACGGCTCAATTTGGGGCCAGCGGTGGCAACTAGGCCAAAATCTAAGCCAATTTACACCAATCTCGGCCTTTATACGCGAACTTTCAATCAAAGTTAGAAACTCCTGTGCACGGGCGGATCCAGGTTCTTTTTCTGGGCACAAGTATGTCTGGAAATAAGTATTTTGTATGAAAGTTCTGTACTATTCTTCCATGCTGGACTGGGAGAGATAGAAAAACATAGAATGTTCCAGCTGCCCTTCCTCCCGGGCATGCTGTTGAAGTCAGCAAAAGGGACTCGAGGGTTACAGTGTATTGTAATTTAGGCGTAACATACATAAAATCACGCCTTTATCCCTTACGGGGTAGGCAGAGCGTTAAACGCCTCCTAAAAGGCACTTTCGCCACATCTGACAATAATTGAGGGCAATTTTAGATTATAATTTGTATTGCTATAGTGACAGGTTGTCAGCCCATCGCCTAAATTACAATACACTGTAACCCTTGAGTTAATTTTGCTGACTTTTACAGCATACCCGGGAGGAAGAGCAGCTGGAATATTCTATGTTTTTCTATCTCTCCTAGTCCAGCATGGAAGATATTAATTAATTAATTATAAAAATGTTTGTACCGCTCACAAAATTGCAATAGTTACACAATTATACAGAAAAAACATATTAACGAGGCATAACAAAGATAATTTAACGAGAAAGCCACTGATTCCACTTTTTTTTTTAAGACATTATCTTATAGCTCCTGCGGTTCCGCCATTTTGGTAAATAATCATTATCATCCTAGCCTTATCCCGTATCTCTCAGGGTCGGCTACCTAATCTAGGGCATTGAACGAGGGTACTGGTTTTTACACAGAGTGAATGCCATCTGACCTCCGCAACCCAGAAGGGAAACCAGACCTAATCCTAGATTAGGTCAGAGTGTTCAAGCCGCCAATGCTTAGCACTGGCCTCTGACATGGCTTAACGACTAATATCACAATCCTAAATAAAAATATATATGACAATCATAAATTAAAAAGTTGGAAAACACACCTGTCAAATGTCAAATCTCTGCGTATACAGTTTTTTATTGACATGTCGTCTCCATACCATGTGTAAGGGACAGCGTCCCGCAAACTGATAGGGGTTGCTCAGTGAACGACACTGAACAACAATCAGCAGGAATTCTTTCAGGAAATGGAAAATTAGCTTTTCCATTTAAAATGTTCACCTCGATCAGACAATTTGTATGAAAATGCCATTTTTTTTATACATATATATAACCACGCTTGTATCCCTAATGGGGTAGGCAGAGAGTCAACGACCTAAACAAGAGTCGTTTCGCCACGTCTGACAAAGTTTTGAGGGTTATTTAATATAGAGTGGTCGTTATTCAAACCATGTCAGAGGCCTGATAGTTGTGCTACTAGGCGGTAGACTTGTAGGTATATTGCTGTAGTGACAGGTTGTCAGCTCATCGCCTATACTACAATATACTGAAACCCGCGGATCCCTTAGCTGGCTATTACAGCATGCCCGGGTGGAAATGCAGCTGGCACATTCTATGTTTTTCGGCCAGGCCAGCATGGAAAATATTTTCACTTCCTGAAAAAAAAAAAACCTGCTGAAAACTGCTGCCCTATGAGTTTGTGGGACGCTGTCCCTTACATTTGGTATATTTACCTCGATGATTTTTGTATTTCCACTTGACGTCATCCATTGTTTGACTCTAGGCACTAGGTCAGGGATGACCGTGACAGAGTCGACGATGGAGCGAGGTCACCCAGAAGATCCCTGTTATACATACATATATATAATCACGCCTTTATCCCTAATGGGGTAGGCAGAGCGTAAACGACCTAAAAAAGGTCGTTCCGTCACGTCTGACAAAGTTTTGAGGGTTATTAAAGATAGATTTGTAGGTATATTGCTGTAGTGACAGTTTGCCCATCGCCTAAATTACAATATACTGAAACCCTCGGATCCCTTAGCTGGTTTTTACAGCATGCCCAGGAGGAAATGCAACTGGCACATTCTATGTTTTACGTTCGCTCCCAGGCCTGCATGGAGTATGATGCCTGGTATGGCACTGGCAATCTCACTCACCGACAGAACACCAAGTTGGTCCTTACCAAGTTTTACGTCAGGTAGAAATATAAAAACCGTTCACTCCACTCCATTTAATGATAGGGCTTTCCCTATCATTAAAGCCTAGCAATTTGGCGATACCTTATTTCGAGGAAATGGAGTGGAGTGAAGCCTAATTTGTGATCAGATATCATTAATTTCAGTTCTTTGTTTGCCTACATTAGGAACTACAAAGCGCACGCAAATTACATAATAATATTTTATGTAGATACAAGATTTATAATATCACTGACCTTATTATAGGGTTAAGATGACAATAAAACTGAACAACCTTTCCCATATACGTCGAAATGTGATAAAGGTGTTATATACAGGGTGTAAGGGCGTATTCGATTCATTTCAGATATTATCCCTAGTGGGGTAAGCAGAGCGTAAACGACCTAAACAAAAGTTGTTTCGCCACGTCTGTTAAAATTTTGAGGGTTATCTAAGATAGAGTTGTAGGTATAAAATGAATATGGATGGGTGCACAAATTGTAATTTATTTACTATAAAGGCCAAATTATGTTCTTCCATGCTGGACTGGGAGCGAGAGAAAAACATAGATTGTGCCAGCTGCATTTCCTCCCGGGCATGCTGTAAAAACCAGCTAAGGGATCCGAGGGTTTCAGTATATTGTAATTTAGGCGATGGGCTGACAACCTGTCACTACAGCAATAAACCTATAAATTTATCTTGAATAACCCTCAGAACTTTGTCAGACGTGGCGGAACGACATTTCCTTAGGTCATTTACGCTCTGCCTACCCCATTAGGGATAAAGGCGTGATTATATGTATGTATGTATGTAAAGGTCAAATTAGATACGAATTGGATATGGGCCGAAAACGGAGCAGTGCCAAAATCGACCTAAGGGGGACTGTGTTCTTAAAACTTTAAGGGGTTGTAAAATCAACGAAACAGCTTGTAAAGTCATAAATAATCTTTACGGTATTTTACGTTATACAAAGAAAGACAAAAGATACTCGTAGAGTGAAAGGCAGTGTACGAAGGTCTTCAAAACATTTCATTGACTTTTCAATAAAACACAAGAATATCTCAATGGAAAATCTATTTTCATCTTTATCAAATTCCATTTTCATTTATTTATTTACGCCTCAATTATTTTGGAGAGCAAAACAATTTGACCTTTACAGAGAAGCGACTTTTAGCTTTCTATGGCAGACAAATAACTACATAGTATAAAACAAAGTCGCTTTCTCTGTCCTCATAGCCCTATGTATGCATAAATGTTTGAAACTACGCAATGGATTTTGATGCGGTTTCTTTTAATGGATAGAGTGATTCAAGAGGAAGGTTTATATGTATAATACATGCATAATATAGTAGAGAAACACTGATAATTTCCGTGCGAAGCCGGGCCGGGTCGCTAGTAAACAATAAACGTTATTTTGGAAACTAAACTATAGTTTATGAACGAGCCTGTATTGGTATATTCCGCTTTTAATTTTCCATGCTGCACTGGTAGCGATAGAAAAACATAGAATGTGTCAGCTGCATTATCTCCCGGGCATGCTTAAAAACTAGCTAATAGATTCGGGGTTTTGGATACTTATTTGACTAGGTTTGCACTATCCCGCTTAACGCTACGCATTTTTCTTTCACACAAAGGTTGCCTGGATTAAATTGCTACCTTAGCAATAAGGCCACCTATGTTGTACTTGTCTTTTTTTGTTATCTGTTGGGTTGTATGATTTGTTTTCTTACGTGCAATAAAGTATTTTTATGTTATTTTTCAGTGTATGTCACTGTAACAGCCTTCGTGGCTTAGTAGTTAGGGCTTACGATCCAGCGGTCCTGCGTTCGATCTCCAAAGTAGATGTTTGTTGAATTATCACTTTATGAGATTTCCCCTAGTTTGGTTAGGACAATGCAGGCTGGATCACCTGATTGTCCGAAATGAAATCGGATTCCGTGCTGACCATGAAGGTAGTTGCTGGAATAGAAAATAAATAGGAAATACATACTTACATACAATCACGCCTTTATCCCTAATGGAGTAGGATGCCACGTCTGAAAATGTTTTGAGGGTTATTTTATTTATGATAGATTTGTATTAAATTTACGTAGATCTGTACCTAAATTGCAATAAACTGAAACCCGCGGAACCCTTAGCTGGTTTTTACAGCATGCCCGGGAGAAAATGCAGCGGGAATATTCTATGCTTTATCTCGTCCAGCGTGGAAGAATAGAAAATTAATAGGAAATAGATCTTATAATCGTTTAATGCCATGCCTCGTTCAAGTAGCAGTTATAAAATCGGCATAATGAGTACTTAGCGAATAATTTAGCAATTCAAACAAACATTAGAGATTACTGAAAATAATTGGTGATTACGAAGAGGGGAAATTACTTTGTAGGCTAAGCCACAGAATGGGCTCGATTCTAGATTTGCCGACTAAAACTAAAATTTAAATATATTTGTCACTTTCAGACTAAAAACATTGAAAATAAAATAAATAAATAAAATTGTTTATTTTTAACAGCCTGACATGTACATTAATCGATACGTATCTTAAATACGCACTTAAACTACTTACATACCTTATTTAATTACATTGAACAGCCTCACAACTCATAGTGCACAGAGTGGTAGGTAGGCATATGATTACTTATACAGTTTTGGTTCCTGGTTCCCTAACTAGGATTCCCTGTCCTAAGGGTAACCAGGTCTTCTGGTCCAATTCGCACACTAAACACTTTCACCAGGATATAAAGAAAAAAGATATGTGTGTCATTTTTATCCGCCGTCATATGATAAGGCGGATAAAATTGACAAAAATACTAGGGCACAGCTCGGACACTCCTAACTACAAAGTAATTTTGGTCTTACATCGACAGACGGCATGTTGCACTTGGCCAACGTTTCTGTGCGTGTTATGAGGGTTGACAAATTTTGTTATACCGGTGATAATCATCACTTGATTAATCTGGTTCTTGATTAAACCAACGTTTTAAAATAGTTCACTGTAACTGAATAGTTAGAATAATAAGTTAGGTTGCATATTTTGTATGAAGTTGCTTACCGTCTCTCATCACTTGGGA
Organism: Scrobipalpa costella; assembly: GCA_949820665.1. Classification (NCBI taxonomy): domain Eukaryota; kingdom Metazoa; phylum Arthropoda; class Insecta; order Lepidoptera; family Gelechiidae; genus Scrobipalpa; species Scrobipalpa costella. The sequence goes on along the minus strand of OX463319.1, from coordinate 9,030,787 downwards.
ATCTAAAAAAGTTCCTATTGGAGTCATATTTTTTGTTAGAAAGATATCCGTAGACAGAACAGTACCTAACCATCTTTGGAACACAAAACTTTATTATTTCCGTTACACTAGGAAACATACGCTAGGCGTACCCACAATGTGACCTACAATCTGGCGCGGAGTATAAAGCATATTGGACTGGGGAGGGGAGGTGAGTTTCCATTCTGTATGTAGTACAATTATATATTCTGTGACTAGGGAAACGTGCAAAAGCGCGTTAAAGTGTAAAACCATGGAGTATAAATCGCCTGTACTTTTTCAATTTTATCATTTAGATAGTGGCTGATAAATTTTAGTTTTAGACGGTGTTATCTAGAATCGCCCCTTATGTATATTTAGTAGTACTAAAGACTAAGCTCTAGATTTTTAGGTCCATTCAGAAGGCCACTGATTTTTAATGCCAACATTTCAAACAAGTCTTTTTCCATCACTACATAGTATAAAACAAAGTCACTTTCTCTGTCCCTATATCCCTTTGTATGCTTAGATCTTTAAAACTACGCAACGGATTTTGATGCGGTTTCTTTGCATAGATAAAGTGATTCAAGAGGAAGGTTTATATGTATAGTACATGCATAATATAGTAGAGAAACACTGATGATTTCCGTGCGAAGCCGGGGCGGGTCGCTAGTATAATCATAATCTTTATTTTGCTTTCATGTGGTATTACAGTTGTTAAAAATTAAATGTTACAGACACACACTAAACCCTGCAAGGGCAATGCCAAATTATAAGTTGAATGTTAAGCACATTCATTGTACACCACATTTAAATCTTGACAGCATTGTAAGTATTCTATATCTTGTCAGCATTGACTTGCTAAGGGGATGTAACATTTTTGTACGGAGCCAGGCATAGTGTGAATGGCAACCCTTATATTTGTTGTCAGTGTTGCCTCCAGGCTGGACTGGGAGTGGGAGAAAAACAGAGAATGTGCCAGCTGCATTTTCTCCCTGGAATGCTGTAAAAACCAGCTAAAGGATCCGAGGGTTTCAGTATATTGCAATTTAGTCAATGGGCTGTCACATTCCTACAAATCTATCTTAAATAACCCTCAAAACTTTGTCAGACGTGGTAGATCGACCTGTATAGGTCGTTTACGCTCTGCCTAACCCATTAGGGATAAAGGTGTGATAATTTGGTTGTATGTATGTCGTGGCGCACAAAAAAACCTTAACCATTCGATTCTACACACATATAAAAATCAAAAATAACCTTTGTGATTTTTGTCACATTCTTCTTCTGTCGAGTGGGTATCGAGTCTATCGACTTGATGAACGGACAGCTTAACGTGCCCTCCGAAGCACGTTACCCTGATATTTCAAATCAACCGCCTACTCCATTAGGGATACAGGCGTGACAGTATGTATGTAAATCAAAGATATTAGATACTTAATTTTACTAGGTAGCTTGATAAATAAACCAATGGATATCAGTTACGTCCAAAATTAATTATAAAATTGGGTTACATTACAAATATTAAATCAAACGCAATACTAATCCGTTTATTCTAATGGATTGTAAATACGAGAGTTCAACATGATTAAATGTGAGCTAAACCGCAAGCTAAATTTATAGAAATAGTTGGCTATATTACCAACTAAATACATACATATATATATATATACATACATACATATATTTATGCTGGCCTGGGAGCGAGAGAAAAACGTTGAATGTGCCAGCTGCATTTCCTCTCGGGCATGCTGTAAAAGCCAGCTAAGAGGTCCGAGGGTTTCAGTATATTGTAATTTAGGCGATGGTGATTATGATTATATTTTTGGCGATATATTGTAATATATGAATGTATGTATATAAGCACGCCTTTCTCCGTAATGGGGTAGGCAGAGCGTAAACGACTTAAATAAAAGTCGTTCCGCCACGTCAGACAAAGTTTTGAGGATTATTTAAGATAGATTTTTAGGTATATTATTGTAGTGACGGGTTGTCAGCCCATCGCCTAAATTACAATATGCTGAAACCTTCGGATGGCTTAGCTGGTTTTTACAGCATGCCCGGGATGAAATGCAGTTGGCACATTCTATGTTTTTCTCTCGCTCCCAGGGCAGCAATTACCTACTAATATTTTTTTTATCTATATAATTATTGAGAGCCATATGGTGTAGTGGATAGGGCCGCTGCCCCCTGGGAGGTCGTGTTTCAAATCCCACCATGTACTTTTGTCGCTTTTCGATTTTCATATGTACGTTTATTCGGCGCTTTTTCCGTGCTTCGGGAGGCTTGTTAAGCCGTTGGTCCCAGTAAATATCGTTTAATACCGAATATATTAGTCGTTAAGCCATGTCAGAAACCAGTGCTAAGCATTGGCGGCTTGAAAACTCTAACCTAATCTAGGATTGGGTCTGGTTTCCCTTCTGGATAGCGGAGGTAAGATGGCAGTCACTCTTTGTAAACACCAGTGCCCTCTTTCAATAACCTACATTAGGTAGCCGACCCGTGAGATACGGGATAAGGCTCTAGGGAGATTATGATGACTCAAATTATTATCTAATTAAACTATTAAGGGTGTAAAAACAGCTTCGTGGTCGTTACACAGAATATGTACAAAAATAATCAAATATATTGTCCCACAAAAACCTACGTAGAATTTAAAATGTGGACTTTTGATGATCTTTTTTTAGAATAGCAGTTTTCTTACAAATTTTGATGACGTTTCTAGGATAGCAGTCTTCTTACAAATTTTGATAGGTAATATTTCTAGGACTGCTGTTACGAAATTGATAACATTTCTAGAATAGCTGTTTTTTTACGTTTGATGATATTTCTATCTGTCTTATGAACTTTGATGACATTCCTAGGATTGTTGTCTTCTTAAAAAAAAATGGTATGGATAGCATTACAGATTTTGATGACATTTCTAAGATAGCTGTTTTTTACGAATATTTACGATATTTCCAGAAGAGCATAACGGATTTAGATTTTTTTTTATTGTAGCTGTTTTCTTACGAACTTTGATTACATCTCTAGGATAGCTGTCTTTTTACGAATTTTGATAATATTTCTTTCTACGGTAGCTGTCTTGTTATGAATTATAATGACCTTTCTAGGATAGCTTTCTTACGAATTTAGATAATAAATCTAGGATAGCAGATTTCTTACTTATTTTGATATTTTTATGATAGCTGTATTCTTACGACCTTTGATGATATATCTTGGACAACTTTTACGAAATTGATGGCATTTCTAGGATAGCCGTTTCTTTTTTTTTTGTCTTCTTACGTTCGTCTTATTACGAAAACGTACAAAAGAGCTTTCCGTTTATTCAAAATTATATCAGACCATTTCACTGAGATTTCTCTGACTTGATAAACTGGGAAAAGCCATTAGGTACTAATATTCTCACATCTCTGAGTCGTCTTCCATTTGTCTGTAATGATTTCGCAAAAATACCTTATATAAACGAGCGTATACCGGGTGTAAGGGATGGCGTCCTGCAAACTGATAAGGGTTGCTCGGTTAAAGAAACTGAACAACTTTCACCAGAAAATCCTATCAGGAGATAAAAAATAAATTTGACCTTTCCATAAAAAAAACTACCTCGATCAAAAAAAAATTTATAGAGAAGCAATTTTTATTTTTTGTTTCCTGAAAAAGTGTCAGGATGATGGTTGTTTAGTTTCGTTGACTGAGCAACCCCTGTCAGTTTGCGGGACACTGTCCCTTACACCTTGTATAATGGAATTTAACGTTTGTAGGTGTTATATGTTTTTTACCTTGTGGTTTTACCCTGCTTAATGTGTTGTTTTTCCACGGTAAAAAATTGGCCTAGCGTGAAAAGTCGTGAAAAGGGAATATTTTATACCGTGTGAGTAAAATATTATTTCAGCCTCGTTGAGGGTCTGCTGGAGGTGCGAAATCCCATACTTATTATTATTTATTTATTTTATTTCACTAAAAAGGTATTTCCAGAATATATGTTATATTCTCGCCAAACTGCGAAAGCAGTTTGTTGGCAAGGTAGCACTCGTTACATAATGGTTAACAAATATCTATCTTATATTTTAGTATCTTATAAAAAAATAAATATGAAAGAGTTTAAAACTATGAATTATGGAGAATGATTAATGTGACACATTTACGTATTGTTAGTTTGAAGAACAGTTTTAAGTTTTTTCTTTAGGGTTATCTTCGACGTTATTTTATTCTGTCTTACTAAGTCTAATTTATTAAATTTTTTTGGAATAATGAATTTATTTGTTCTTTGCCTGTACAGTACTATATATATGTTTTATACTATATGTTTTTTTATACAAAAACACTTAAGTTTTTATTTTAAAACCGTAAAACCAAACTTAACCAAACTTTGTACACATAATCAGATGCAAACATATCTATGTTTAGTGTGAATACGTAGGTATATTATAAAAGGTTTTTAAAAAAAAATGTGTAAAAACCGCACAAAATCAAATTTGCTCTCTAATTTAGTACTTAGTTAATATTTTCAATCCAAAACTAGTTATAAACATAGATATGTTGCATTTGATTACGTGTAGAAAGTTTAGCTATGTTTGGTTTTACGGTTTTAAAATTAAAACATTAGTACGTTTGTTTGGGATTTCGATAGCAACTGTACTATTTGCTTCTCAATTCATTAATTCTATAAAAAATGCCTAATTCTAAGGAAGTAGTAGAACACAGTTTGTTAATAAAGCTTTATTTTGCAAGTTATGATTTTTATGCGCTCTTAAAAAAAATGCTTAAACAGGCTGAAACAGATTCAGAGCGGTTTTCCAGGGGAAGTTTCCTAAATAATGAAGATAGCAAATTTTACTCAAACGAAACATTCCCTTATTTTCTAAAAGAAACAAAACTAGATTCCAAGATTTTTGAAAAAACGACTGCCACACCCGGGAATCGAACCCGCAAAATAAAAAAATAAAAGAAAAAACATCCTGTATTTTTAGTAGATTAATGAATAGAATCAATTATGACTACTTACTTCCATGCTGGCCTGGGAGCGATAGAAAAACATAGAATGTGCCAGCTGCATCTCCTCCCGGGCATACTGTAAAAACCAGCTAAGGGATCAGAGGGTTTCAGTAATTGTAATTTAGGCGATGGGCTGACAACCTGTCACTACAACAATATACCTACAAATCTATCTTAAATAACCCTCCAAATTTGTTACACGTAGCGGAACGACCTTCATTAGGTCGTTTACGCTCTGCCTACCCCATTAGGGATAAAGGCGTGATTATATGTATGAATGTGTGAATTATGAGGATCAAATATCTCTTTAAACATTATGTGTTAAATTGAAGAAAAACCATGAAATATTGCTATTAAGACTTTGGGTTGCACTCTTATTCTAAACTATTCGAGTATTTAAAATGCTTAACATTTAAAATTTTATAGTGTTCCTCAAATTAGATATGCATAGTTTATTAGTACAAAATGTTCCTTATTATTCAAATTAATATTCTTTATTTTGCTTATAAAGGCATTTTTACAAACCATGCAAAATACATCATAATTAAGAAGCGTAACCGTTGACCATTTATATTGGCACTGAAAAAAATCAGGGTGTTATATTTTTTCGCTTTTAGCAGGTTGAATTCCCGGGACTCTGAAATCTGTGAATGCCGTATTACTTTTTATCACTACAAAGTATAAAACAAAGTCGCTTTTTCTGTCCCTATATCCCTGTGTGCTTAGGTCTCTAAAACTACGCAACGGATTTTGATGCGGTTTCTTTTAATGGATAGAGTGATTCAAGAGGAGGGTTTATATGTATAATACATGCATAATATAGCAGAGAAACACTGATGATTTCCGTGCGAAGCCAGGACGGGTCGCTAGTTGAAAATAAGCGAATGTTTTATTTGTTATATGTGACAGGTATAGAAAAAGGAATGCTAAGGTGGTTTGGTCATGTTGAGGGGATGAATGAAAAGAGATTAACTAAACAGATATACATGACGAGTGTGAGTGGGAATATTGGAAGGGGAAGACCTCGACAAACGTACCACGATCAAATCGGAGACGTTCTAGGGAAAGGTCAGGTCAGGAGTATCCTAAACCGACGAGCGTGCATGAAAAGATTGATGAATGTAGATGAAGCGAAAGAAGTTTGCAAGGATCGTAGCAAATGGAAGGATGTGATCTCTGCCTACCCCTTCGGGAAAGAGGCGTGATGTTATGTATGTATGTTATATTTGAATCAAATTTGCTATCTTCATTATTACTCTACTCCATTAGCGATAAAGGCGTGATTATATGTATGTAAGAGAAAGATTTGCCGTTTAAAGGTAAACACCTGTTATTCTTAATGTTTTTTTAACCATGGGCATGTTAATTTTTCCATGGAGTGGTAATAAGTTAATTTCCTGTGTTAAAAAGACTGCCCTGTTACATGACATATCAAAATGACTGCCATATCAAAATATGTAAGAAAACTGCTATCCCAGAAATGTCATCAAAATTTGCAAGAAGATTGCTATCCTAGAAATGTCTACAAAATTTGTAGGAAAACTGCATTCGTAGAAATGACATCAAAATTTGTAAGAAGACTGCATACAAACATACATAATATCACGCCTTTATCCCTAATGGGGTAGGCAAAGCGTAAACGAGCTAAACAAAGGTCGTTCGCCACGTCTAACAAAGTTTTGAGATAGATTTGTAGGTTTATTGCTGAAGTGACAGGTTGGCAGCCCATTGCCTTAATTGCAATACACAGAAACCCTCGGATCCCTTAGCTGGTTTCTACAGCATGCCCAGGAGGAAATGCATCTGGCACATTCTATGTTTTTCTTTCATTCCCAGTCCAGCATGGAAGTGAGAAAGACTGCTTTCCTAGAAATGTCATCAAAATTTGTAAATAAAATAAAATAAAATAAAAATCTTTTATTTCAGACCTTTTGATCCATACATGATACAACAAAACAAAATAAAAATAGGTTTAGTGTTTACATAATGAGACTTAGAAATAGGTTGTAAGAAGACAGCTATCCTCAAAATATATCATCAAAAGTCCACATTTTCAAATTTTATCCAAGTATTTGGGGACAATTCATTTGTTTATTTTTCTACATGTGCTGTGTAACGACCACGAAGCGGTTTTCACATCCTTCATAGATCAGTTAGATAATAATTAGAGTCAACATCATCTTTCGTCGCCTAATCCCGTATCTCACGGGGTCGGCTACCTTATCTAGGTGATTAAACGAGGGTACTGGTAAAAACCACACGGAGCGACTGCCATCTGACCTTCGCAACCCAGAAGGGAAACCAGACCCAATCCCAGATTAGGCTTTTGTCATGTTAGTGACCAACTCAGCTGTTTTCAAGTCGCCAAAGCTGAGCACTGGTCTCTTAATATCAACGATATTAACCGGGACCAACGGCTAAACGTGCCTGCCGAAGCGCCGAATAAACGTATATATGAAATCCAAAAACCGAAAAACACATTGGTACGTGGTGGGATTCGAACCACGACCTCAGGAGGCAGCGGCCCTATCCACTACACCATCGGGCTAATCAACAATCATTAAAAAATATCGGTCCAGTAGCTTTCATTATCCGCTACAAACAAATGTATGAAATTTTCCTCTTATACTAGCGCAAATGTAGAGATGGGATATGTATGAAAAACTCCGTCATACACGCGCGGGGGGGGGGGGGGGGGGGGGGGGGCGTCAACTGATTTCAAGCAACATGCTTCCTACAGATACCAGTCTGAAATCAGCCGTCGACGCGTGCGAACGTATCCCTGCGTTCGAAATTCGAACGACGATTCAGTTTTTCCAAGCGTTTCTCACCAGCCAGTGCTAATATTGAATTCGAAAATTGTTTTGTTTTTTATTTAGTGATTTTTGAAGGATGACAGTGCAAAGTGCGTTCGGAAGATTGGATATTTTCGTTTGATTAAAAGTTTACAAGGTGTTTTGTCATTATATTCCAGACGGACGGTTTTTGTTTATTTTCATAGCCTACAAGTCTTTTTATTTGTGAGCCGGTTTTCGTGTGGTTTTATGTGAAGCGAAACGTAATTGGGATTTATTTTTTATTTTTTCGGTTTAGTTTTTTTTTTCGTGTTGTACGTGGCGGAGCGTTTGAGACATTTCCTGGTAAGATATCTTTAATTAAATCTCTTATCTTTTTTCATAAAGATGGTTATCTGTATTCTCAAGAATCTCTATCGCTTTTGTAATGAAAGTTAATTAAACGTGTTCATTATAAGCTGAGGAAAATTTATTATGTGCTAAATATTTTAATCTTAACTTTTGATTTTAATTGATTATTTTGAATGTGTCTTTAAATGATGTAATTGATGAATTTAGTGACGTGTAAATTTGGATTTACTACTAAATGATTGAGTTGAGAAATAATCACATATCTAATTATTGTATAAGTCGTTGAAAATATAAAAAAAAACCGAAATATAGAAAAGTAAAATAAATTTTATATTGTAAAGATATTCAGTTTATTTTTTTCGTTAATTATAATATAAGGGCTGGAGTAAAAGTATAAATAATTAAATGAAAATTAAGATAGGATTATTTTGTACCAAAAAAATAAGCATGTAACGATAAGTTATAAAATAAGCCAAATTAATCTAATTTTTGTGACTCGGTAAAAAGCTAATTAATTATAAGGTATGTCAAATCAAGTAACTCATAAGCTGTAGAAATGAAGTAGATTCGCAAGTTTGTACTATCTGATATTACGGGGTGTAAGGGACAGCGTCCCGCAAACTGATAGAGGTTTTCAGTCAACGAAACTGAACAATCATCACCAGGAAATAAATTCTAAAAGTTAAAAAAAAAATGCTGTTTTATACAAACGATCTGATTGAAGTAGTCATTTTGTAAGTTTTTTTTCATCTACTGAAAGAATTTTGTTCAGTTTCGTTGGCTGAGCTATCAGTTATGTACGTTGTCCCTTACACTCGGTATATTATAATATAACATTTTTCATCATTAACTCTGAGTCATATTACTTTTACAAACGGATATGAGAGAGTTTATAACATTCGCCATATTACTTTTATAAAAGAACTAGCGACCCGCCCCGGCTTCGCACGGAAATCATCAGTATTTCTCTACTATATTATGCATGTGTTATACATGTAAACCTTCCTCTTGAATTACTCTATCCATTAAAAGAACTGCATCAAAATTCGATGCGTAGTTTTAAAGATCTAAGCACATATACATAGGGATATAGGGACAGAGAAAGCGACTTTGTTTTATACTATGTAGTGATACTGTGTGAGTAATATTATTACTATGTACAACACATCAACAATTATTTTTAAGTAAAGCATTTATAAAAAAAAAACAGTGAGAGATTCAATAGTAATTCATAATTCCAACGCGGAATTCACATAGCACGTAAATACATACTTAAAATCACGCCTTACGGGGTAGACACTTTCGCCACGTCTGACAAGTTTTGAGGGTTATTCCAGATAGATCTGTTTATTGTAAGGCTTATTATATCTTAGGATAGATTAATGTTTATTGCTATAGTGACAGGTTGTCAGCCCATCGCCTAAATTACAATACTGAAACCCTCGAATCCCTTAGCTAGTTTTTAAAGCATGCGAGCATGGAGGAGATGCAGCTGGGACATTCTATGTTTTTCTATCACTGCCAGTCCAGCATGGAAGTAGTACAAATCACGATAAATCAAAATAATCTATGGTACCATTTTCCTTCCGTTTAGGAAATCTGTACGCCTACTGTTTCCAAAACCCTTCATAACGGAGTACTATAAATCACTGGTTATACTTGTTACTGTTAGCTAGAGAAAACTATAATTTTCAAATGAAATTCGTTGTACATTGCTTAGCCGGTTAAGGCAAGCTTTCGACGTAAGCAACTTATTTGTGGTTGTTTCTATGTATGTCCATGGCACCCCGATACAGGGAATCCTAGTAGGGGCTATGAGCGTGATCGTGTTTTATTTTTTAACTGTCGCGACAACAACGGTATCATGTCAAAGTCCAGAAATGCTATCGATTCGTAGAGGGCGCAACTTAACTAAATCTTCACTACAATTATTGGCATCCCTTTGTGTTCTCTCATGGCAGAAAATTACAGATATAGACTTATATTAGTTAAGTTGTAATTTTTGCATTTACGAATTGGTACCAATATCTAGGGTCAAAGTCACTATTTTGTAACATACCTTGTATGCAATCCCATCGTTTGTTCGACATTTTGAGTACAGCGATTCTGAACTTGTCTAATTCTTACATTTTGACAGGTTATGTCGCGCCGCGCCGCTGCGCTGCAGTTAAGTCCTAGTGCTGTTTAACCTTAAAGCGGCATCAGTCTGTTGTAATCACCACGTTTTCAATGTCGCTGCACTCGAAAAGTTGATCCCTATTTGCATTATCAGAACTTCAAGTTAGGTGCTACGTAGGTCTGCAGTAAAATATATTCATATTCATATTTATTTCTTGCGAATCTCATGGTACATGTATGTATGTATGTAAGCTCTTTATTGTACCTTAAACATCTTAAAACTAAAAACATATACATCAAGATGTTATAATATTGTAAAGTCCAACACATGATACCCCTTATAACAGGGTATTGCAATATTTGTGAGAGTTAATTTTGAGATACTTAACTATATTTATAGAAATTAGCAGTGTCTGTTTTAATCTTTAACCCTTATTGCATTGATTAACTACTAGATATTCAGCGCATAATACAAAACCAATCCTAAAATTTGATGTATGCGGCAGAATGGCCGACAGATTTTTGACGCGCTGACGCTTGCCTCGAAATCCTCCCTTAACCAGCACCGCAATGTACATCAACATTGTATTCCAAAGCGAGTTTCATGAACTCAGTACGCAACAAATTGACAAAGTGCTGAAACGGTGCTACAAAATTGAATATCATAAATCTCCTCAGCTCCGGCGAAAGGTGGAAATAAGTGAATGCAAGCGTTTCTGGCTTTTATGATGGTACATTAGAATTTATACTTCTTGTTCTTTCTTGGTAATGAATGAAACTTTTTCATAAAACTAACTTCTGTATTGCGAATGATTGGCGTATAAAAAGGTACTACAAAAGGTAGGCAGAGCATTAACGGCGTCGTAAAAAAACAAATCAGATGGGACATATATACATATAATCACGCCTTTATCCCTAATGGGGTAGGCAGAGCGTAAACGACCTGAACAAAGGTCATTCCGCCACGTCAAACAAAGTTTTGAGGGTTATTTAAGATAGATTTGTAGGTATATTGCTGTAGTGACAGGTTGTCAGCCCATCGCCTAAATAACAATATACTGAGACCCTCGGATCCTTTAGATGATTTTTACAGTATGCCCGGGAGAATTTTTTTTTTCTCTCGCTCCCAGACCAGCATGGAACAGACTGTGTATATGGAATTTTCATAATTTAAACCTCCTGTGACCCCATGGACTCGCTTGAATACATAACAATTAAAAAAAATATCGCACTGCTAATTTAATTCGAATTAATTAACTTTTTTAGAGTATTTGTTATGTATCCGAATGAATTTATCTACATGAGAAAAATAAAAACCAGTGCACAAAATATGAATGCTTGCTGTTCATTAAAACTTCCATGTTGGATTGAAAGCGAGAGAAAAACATAGAATATGTTACCTGCATTTCCTCCCGGCATGCTATAAAAAACAGCTAAGTGAGAGAGAGTTTCTGTATATTGCAATTTAGGCGATGGGCTGACCTGTCAGTATAGCAATATGATAACCTACCTACAAATCTATCTTAAATAACCCACAAAACTTTGTCAGTCGTGGCGGAACGACCTTTGTTTCGATCGTTTACGCTCTGCCTGCCCCATTAGGGATAAAGGCGTGATTATGTTTGTATGTATAATCATCAAAAAGCTAAAACTTTTTAAGTGATCAAAATCTGCGAGGCTCAGGACGATAAACTAAATTATTCTCCCGTGATTGAAAGAACCACAGCACCGTTTAGCAAAAATATGATCACCGTATTGACTACCTCCGTTGTCTAGTGGCTAGAACCATGGGCTCACGATCTAGAGATCCTGGGTTCGATTCCCTGAGGAAAACAAAAATTTGATATTTGACAGTTTATCACTTTGTGAGATTTTCCCTACTTTGGTAATGACATACTTCCATGCTAGCCTTGGAGCGAGAAAAACATAGAGTATGCCAGCTGCATTGCCTCCCGGGCATGCTGTAAAAACCAGCTAAGGGATCTGAGGGTTTCAGTATATTGCAATTTAGGCGATGAGCTGACAACCTGTCACTACAGCAATATACCCACAAATCTATATTAAATAACCCTCAAAACTTTGTCAGACGTGGCGGAACGACCTTTTCTTAGGTCGTTTGCGCTCTAGGGGTAAATGCGTGATTTTATGTATGTATGTATGGTTAGATCAATGCAGGCTAAGTCCCCTGATTGTCTGACAGAAAAAAGATTCCGTGTTTCGGAGGGCAAGCAAAGCCGTCGGTCCCGGTCGCTGTCTTTGATAGCGGTCGTTACGCAAACCATATCAGAGGCCTATAGTTGCACTATTAGGCGGTTAAAAACCACTGATACCAAGGTTCATTGCGTTGAAAGATCTTCTTTTTCTTCTTCTGTCGAGTGGGTATCGAGTCTTTTGACCCGATGAACCCTGGTGTCAGAGTTGAACGATTCAATACTCACACGACAGAATAAGACCATATATACATACATCTAATTACGCCTTTATCCCTAAAAGGGTAGGTAGAGCGCAAACAAACTAAACAAATGTCGTTCCGCCACGTCTGACAAGTTTTGAGGGTTATACTCAATGATATTACCTATATATATGGTAGGTACGTTACCAACGTGCGAAACTCGTGCCGTCAAATGGTCCCAATTGTGACCATTTTAGGCAGTCGAGCTGCGAGCTGCGAAGTGAGAAAAAAAGTTAAATTATATTTAAGGCTGCACTGATTACAAATAGCTATCTGTTTCACTCTTACGCTTTGCCTATTTTGTGTCGCACTCAGCGTTTGTTTAGATATGCAATGTTATAAATATGTATGTAGTATATGTGTCGCGGAACAATTAAAATGTGCGTGCAGTATGAACGTAACGTATCTTTCTTAAAATTTCATTGGTTATACTACGTTGATGGATCAGAAGATAACCGTTTTGTAAAAATATCAGAACAAGAGTAAAGCAGTGATCAAATAGCTTGGAAACTCAGCTTCATGAATATTCTGAAGAAGGAAATGAGATAGGTACCAGGGGGAGGAAGGAAAAACGTTTCCCGGTTTCATTTTACAAAGTACAAAGCCACTTACTGGTATCAAAATAGCAAGGTCTAGTGGTTAGAGACCTGGGCTACCGATCCGGAGGCCGTGGGTTCGATTTCCACTGGAGAATCCTCACAGACCTTTACGTCTATGTCAGACGATTTGAACAGTGACTGAGATGCATCTTTTCTGATACGTGGTTAATATTTGGCTATTTATCACTTTGTGAGATTTTTCCCAGTTTGGTTAAGACAATGCAGTCTGAATTAACTGATGATTATCAAGAAATGGTCTTGTTTTATTTTGCATACAGTATGTATACCAGAGAAGAATAATATTTTCTCTCAATTTCTCGGAAATAGCTTCATTATTTAAAGCAATGAAGCATAATTGAGGGTGACTTTGTTTGGTTGTAATTATAAATCAAACTCAAGATTGAGAGCAATATTAAGTATCGATTTGACAGGGCATTTTGTACTGGAACAACATTTCTGATACGAACTCAAACTGGCTGTCAATCTTGAGATCGCTTTATAAATACGAGCCTTAATGTATAGGAATTAAAAAGACCTGTCATAGCAAAAAGCAGGGAAAGAATAAGAGAGTGACTTATGCAATTCCTATAAGCCCTTACCTATAGAAGTCTATGACAGGTCAATATAATTCTTGGTAAGGCTATATGTAATGTAACTTAAATGTAACTCTTTTTGGTACTCGAATTCGTAGCGGCTGGCAATTTCACAAAACTACAATAATGTCAATTACTGACCGCTACTCGAAGTCTTCAATGTATACACTATTATGGATTTAGTTGTTCTGAAGTTCACGATATTATTTTTTTAAAGGCAGAATGAATACATTATTTTTTAATTCCAAATTGACTCGACCATACATTGCTTTTTTTGGGCTTTTAGAGTAATGTACTATTTCAACTAGAGTGCAGAAAAATAAACAGTAAACAGAATAGTACTAAGGCCGCCTACATGATATGGATTTTATCGGTTTCAGTCTAGATCAGACAATACTTAAATCCTTGGAGCCTTAGGCGGAAGAATAAAATGAAAAATGTATTGGAGAAATACAGAGAAGTGATTCTTCCATGCTGGACTGGGAGCGAAAGAAAACAGATGCATTTCCACTCGGGCATGCTGTAAAAACCAGCTAAGGGATGCAAAGGTTTCAGTAAATTGTAGTTTAGGCGATGGGCTAACAACTTATCACTACAGCAATATACATACAAATCTATCTTAAATAACCCTCAAAACTTTGTCAGACGTGGCGTAACGACTTTTGTTTAGGTTATTACTACATTTTAATTAAAATACTTAACACTTTATGTATCAATAGAACACAGTAAACACAGATCCATCAGGACATAAGTTAGCTGACTCAACTCTGCACGGCCCACCGGCCACAGAAACAATTTGTAATACACATAGTAGGCAAATAAATGCTATTCTGATTCTGATTTTGTTTATGTCTTTTACGCTCTGCTTATCCCATTAGGGATAAAGGCGTGATTTAAATGCCTTCGTGGTCTAGCGGTCTGAGTCATGGGCTCTCGACACGGAGGTCCCGGGTTCGATTCCCGGCGGGGGACAATGACTTTGTGTTGTTGTTTCTAGTTTGGTTAGGACATTGCAGGCTAATCATCTGATTGTCCGAAAAGTAAGATGATCCATGCCGTCGGATGGGCATGTAAATAGTCGGTCATGCACCTGAATTCTCTCTGGTCGTGTCAGTCAGTCTGTCCCATTAGAATAAGAGATTGAGGGAACAGAGAGTGCACCTGTATGTAGCGCAAACACTTGGGCACTAAAAACAAGTCCTGCGCAGTTGGCCCATCTCCGGGAGATTGGCGCCATCACCGAAAATCGGTGCGAGGACTATTAAAGGCGTGATTATATGCATGTACAACACACATGCGTCATATTACGCGCTATGCGCGCGTACTGGCAGAGGGATGCGCCGACGTAGAGTTTCGTGCGCGTGCGCGTAGCAAGACACTTGCTGCCCATAGTATGAGTTTATTTCTTCGCACTTATCCATTATTTTGTGTTTTTTTTTCTGCGCAAGCGATGAAGGAACATATATAATGTACATACATACATATAATCATGCCTTTATCCCTAATGGGGTAGGCAGAGCGTAAACGACCTAACCAAAGGTCGTTCCGCCACGTCTGACAAAGTTTTAAGGATTATTTAAAATAGAATTGTTACCTACAAATTATTGCTATAGTAACAGGTTGTCAGAACGTCGCCTAAATTACAATAAACTGAAACCCTCGGATCCCTTAGCTGGTTTTTACAGCATGCCCGGGAAGAAATGCAGTTGGCACAATTCTATGCTTTCCTCTCGCTCCGAGGCCAGCATGGAAGCTAGAATGTACCAATATCTATTAAAGTTTGAGTGTATTACAATTAAAATGATGATGAGCTAACACTGGGCTTAATTCTAGATTCAACCGGCTAAACCTAAAATCAAAATCTTTTTGTCACTTTCAGACTAAAAACATTGGAAAAGGACAGGTGATCTATTCTCTTTGGTTTTTTGTTTATAGTCGGTGGTTTAAAGCGTTATCTATAATTTTTATCCGCCGTCATATGATACGGCGGATAAAATTGACAGAAATACTGGAGAAACGTGCAAAAACGTCCAAATCTAGCGGACAAAATTTAAAACTATTGAGTATAAATTGCCCATCCTTTTACAATTTTATCATTTCGAAACTGACAGATAGATTCTTATTTTAGTTTTAACCTATAGGTCTCGAATCGAGCCCACTATATCTAGGTTTTCTAACTTCGATATTCGAGGCAAAAAATCTAAGCCGTCGCCTGACCCTTATAAACTACGAAAACTTTATATCATGAGGTCGTTAATGCTCTGCTTGCGCCGCAATGGATACAGGCGTGAATATGTAGTACTTTATCTAAGTAAGTGCATTTCAGTCCACTTAACATGCACGCAATCTACTTAAACGATCTTCGGGATAGAACGATGAGATGAGTGAACCAACATACATACATAAAATCACGTTTTTATCCCTAATGGGGTAGGCAGAGCGCAAACGACCTAACCAAAGGTCGTCCCGCCAGGTCTGACAAAGGTTTGAGGGTTATTTCTGATAGATTTGTAGATATATTGCTTTGGTGACAGGTTGTCAGCCCATCGCCTAAATTGCAATAATAATGAAACCCTCGGATCCCTAAGTTGGTATTTATTTATATAAACAATAATAATAATCCTCCCACTGATTTTCAGTGATGGTGTTCTATCTACCAGAGATCGGCCAACTGCGCAGGACTAGTTTTTAGTGCCCAAGCGTTTGCGCTACAAGCAGGTGCACTCTCTATTCCTTCTCTTATTCTAATGGTACACATTGACTGATACGACCAGAGAGTATTTTCATGCACATACATACACACACAAATCACGCCTTTATCCCTTACGGGGTAGGCAGAGCGTTCATGCACATCCGACACAAATTACAGGGTGTAAGGGATAGCGTCTGGCAAACTGATAGGAGTTGCTCAGTCAACGATACTGAACAACTTCTAAAAGAAAATTCTTTCAGGTAGAGAAAAGAAAATGGCTTTTCCATACAAAATTTTCACCACGATCAGACAATTTGTATGGAAAAGCCTTCTTTTACTTCTTGAAAAAAAAATACTGCTGATAGTTGTTCAGTGTCGCTGAGCCACCCCTATCAGTTTGCGGGACGCTGTCCCTTACACCCGTATACTCCTCCCACCAATTTTCGTTGATGGCGGCCAATCTTCCAGAGATCGACCAATTGTGCAGGACTAGTTTTTAGTGCCCTAGTGTTTGTGTTGTGCACTCTCCATTTCTTCAATATAAACAAACAAACATACAAACATAAATCACGCATTTGTCCCTTACGGGGTAGGCAGAGCGTTTAACGCCTCGTAAAAGGCGCTTTCGCCACGTCTGACAAAAATTGAGGGCAATTTTAGATTGTAATATGTATTACTATAGTGACAGGTTGTCAGCCCATCGCCTAAATTACAATACACTGTAACCCTCGAGTCCCTTTTGCTGACTTCAACAGCATGCCCGGGAGGAAGGGCAGCTGGAACATTCTATGTTTTTGTATCTCTCCCAGTCCAGCATGGAAGAAATTCTTCAATATACCTGGTGTAATATTGTCATGTTTTAAAAGTACACCATGAGAACGAAGTATGAAATCACGACAGCGCTGTGCTAACGAATCGATTCAGCCTCTTATCAGATTGTGTTGTGTTGCTTATACATGGTGTTTGGAAGATGGTTTCATGCTGGAAGTGATAGAAAAAAATATAATGTGTCAGCTGCTTCTCCTGCCGGGCATGCTGTAAAAACCAGTGAAGGGATCGAGGGTTCGGGTATTGTAATTTAGGCGATGTGCTGACAACCTGTCACTGCAGCAATATGCAATTACAGATCTAGCTCAAATAACCCTAAATTCTAGTCAAACGTGCGGAATCACATTTGTTTGGTCGTTGACGCTCTGCAAACCTCCTGTGTAACCCACAAAAATATGTAGCCGAAAAACTTTTGTTTTACCACTTTTAGAAAATCTTAAAATAATTAAGATTTTCACACACTTAATAAGGTTATATAAACTTATTTTTCCTCCTTTTCCATATGAAAAACTATTATTGTTTTTGAGTTTATGGGCTATCCTATAAAATCATACGCACACTCATACATACATACATCATAACTTAATCACGACTTTATCCCTAATGGAGTAAACAGAGGTCGCTCCACCACGTCTGACAAATTTAGAGGATTATTTAAGATAGATATGTAGGTATATTGCTGTATTGACAGGTTATCAGCCCATAGCCTAAATTGCAATATACTGAAACCCTCGGATCCCTTAGCTGGTTCTTACAGCATATCCGGGAGGAAATGCAGCTGGCACGTTCTATGTTTTTTTTTCGCTCCCAGTCCAGCATCGTAGAATTTCCAAACACCCTGTATAATTATCTATATTGTCGTGTTAATCAAGGTGTGACAACGTTTGCGGTGTTGTGATGATGCGAGGTGCTAATAACCTCGTCACATTGTAGGTCAAGCTGTAAAAAAAACACAGTTTTTTGGAGGTTTTCTTCCATGCTGGACTGGGAGCGAGAGAAAAACATAGAATGTCTCAGCTGCATTTCCTTTCGAGCATGCTGTAAAAACCAGCTAAGGGATCTGAGGGTTTCAGTATATTGTACTTTAGGCGATGGGCTGACAACCTGTCACTACAGCAATATACCTTCAAAACTTTGTCAGACGTGGCGGAACGGCCTTTGTTTAGTTCGTTTACGCTCTGCCTTCCACATTAGGGATAAAGTCCTGATTATACTGTTATGTAATTATGTCGCAAATGCACATTTAAGCAAAACCTAACCTGATAAAGTGTCGACTGGGGCTCACCCTGAGAAAGACACTTTTAAAATCCTTCATTCCATTATAATTTGAAAGATTTAATAGTTGTGGGTGATACGGCAATATACATCCAAATCTATCTTAAATAACCCTCAAAACTTTGTCAGACGTGGCGGAGCTAGCTTTGCTTAGGTCGTTTACGCTCTGCCTACCCCATTAGGGATAAGTATGTTTTTGGTGACTATTTGGTGATCATTTTTGTTCCCCTGAATTCCATATTCCTTATTCTACTTCTTCTATCGTGTGGGTATCGAGTCAATCGGCCCGATTTACCCTGGTATCAGAGTTTTCGTAACCACCTAATAGCACAGCTCTGAGATGGTTGTGGAAGGACCACTATCAAAGACAGCGACCGGGACCGACGGCTTAACGTGCCCGGAAGCACGGAATCTTTTTTCTTCCAGACAATCAGGTGATTTGGCCTGCGTTGTCCTAACCAAACTGGGGAAAATCTCACAAAGTAAGAAATTGACAAACTTACCAATTGTGTATGTTTTGTGCTTCCCCCCTGGAAATCGAACCCAGGACCTTCAGATCGTGAGCCCATGGCTCTGACCACTAGACCATGACGGGACTTTTTTTACTGGAATCAATGGAAAAAATAGAATGCTTCAGCTCATTTTCTTCCCGTGCATAATATAAAAAACAGCTTTATCCGAGAGTTTAACCTGTCACTACATCAATATACAAACCCATCGGAATTAACCCTCAAAACTTTCTAGGAAGCCCTTAAACTTTGGTAGACTTGGAAAAACTTTTATGAGGTCGTTAAGGCTCTGCCCACCCGGTAATGAATATATGCGTGACTTTAAGAATGCATGTACAATAATGGTAGTATTTCGTAGTTGCAAAAGTCACGGCTTAACTAATATAAGTCTATTCCTGTCATTTTCTATCATAAGAGATCGAAAAGAGACGGCAATAATTTTAGGCAAGATTAAGTTAGTCGTATCTTCAACGAATCGACAGCAGTATACGTGAAGTGCTGAAATCGTGTTATTACTCCCAAATTCAAATAATTGTAATGAAATTTGTCACTTCCCTTGAAATAACATTACTCACACTTCTATCTGTGCTGCAATTTAGAGTCTATACAGACGGACTGCAGTTCAACTGTAAGCCTATTGCCAAATTGCAGTTCAGATGCAGTTTGAATGTGGTTGGCAAGAATATAGCAATGAAACTGCCCGCCCACTGCCTGCCAATGTCTAGTAGTTTGATTGCAGTCGGCATGCAGTTTCTCCCATGCTGGCCTGGGAGCGAGAGAAAAACGTAGAATGTGCTAGCTGCATTTCCTCTCGGGCATGTTGTAAAAGTCAGCTGTAGGATATTGTAATTAAGGTAGGTATATTGTAATTTAGGCGATGGGCAGACAACCTGTCACTACAGTAAATCTATCTTATATAACCCTTAAAACTTTGTCAGAACGACCTATATTTTGGTCGTTTACGCTCTACCCTATTAGGGATAAAGGCGTGTTTATGTACGTATACAGTTAGAATGACTGTAGTTCGATTGCAGTTTCATTGCAGTCGCATCAATTGCATTTAAACTGCAGTTGAATTGCAGTCCGTCTGCCTAGCCTAACATAATAGTGTGAAGGGAGTCTACATACATACATATAATCACGCCTGTATCACTCTTAAGTGGTAGAGTTTTAAGTGGAAGGGTTCTAAGGAAGCTTCGTTATTAAGGCAGAAATATAAGGAGAGAAATATAGGGAGGTCATATTTGTTAAGAAGATATGGGGTGTAAGAGACAGCGCCCCGGTTAGTCCGGTGGCGCATTATACAATACAATACAAAATTCTTTATTGCACAAAGAAACACATACAACAGAAATAAAAAGGAACAAACGTGACAGTACAATATAGGCGGCCTTATTGCTAAAGCAGCAATTTCTACCAGGCAACCTTTGGGTATAGAAATTGAACAAGCAGAAAGCGGGATAGTGCATATTACTACATATAATACTTAGACAATATTTACACACTATTAAATAAATATTTCAATAAAAACAAATATACTGATACATATCTTATGATAAACTAATACATAATATATGCATTATACACTTTGTAGTATGGTGCAAATAAGTTCATCCAAAAAAAAAAGACGGACAGCGTCCCGCAAACTGACAGGGCTTGCACAGTCAACGAAACTGAACAACTATAAGCAGGATTTTCCATTCCAAGGTCATTTTGTGTGGGGTGGTCAAAATTGTTTTTCATCTCCTGAAAGAATTTCCTACTGATGGTTGTTCAGTTTCTTGACAGAGCAATCCCTATCAGTTTGCGGGATACACTCTTACACCCAGTATACAAACTGAACAACTTTCAGAACAGTGGAAGAAGGAGCAGGAGAAGAAGCTGGAACATTTTATGTTTTGCTATAGCTCCCATTTCAGCATGGAATCAGCTCGTGCGATAAAATAAATTGGTACAAGTAGTCACAAATTAATTATATTAAGGTCCTTGCACACTTACATATGTTACACATTACTCTAAGCTACTGGTACCAATGTAGGGTTGCCAAATGAGCACTGTACATTTAGGAGCTATAGACACATATTGCCTCCGTGGTCTAGCGGTCTGAGCCATGGGCTCTCGACCCGGATTGGATTCCCGGCGGGGGACAATGAGTTTTTGTTGTTATTTCTGGTATGATTAGGACATTGCAAGCTAATCACCTGATTGTCCGAAAAATAAGATGATCCATGTGTCGGATGGGCATGTAATTGTCGGTCCTGCGCCTGATTTCTCTCTGGTCGTGTCAGTGAATCGGTCCCATCAAAATAAGAGATTGAAAGAATAGAGAGATGTGTGTGTTGCGAAAATACTTGGGCACTCAAAACTAGTCCTACACAGTTGACCGATCTCTGGGAGATTGGCTGCTATCACCGAAAATCGGTGGGAGGACTAATATGTCATTGTCACGCCACAAAAATAGATTATAGGGAATATAAATATTGCACATACTTACTTCAAAGACTAAGTATTTGCAATATTTATATTCCTCATATTTATTTTTGATCAGAATTGATAGATAGATAGATAAATAGACAAGAATAGTTGACATTATAAAAGGGCAGCTTTATCTGTGCTTACCAATCGAATTACTTGCCTAGCGTCATTCAAACATACATAACCACGCCTTTATCCCTAACGGGTTAGGCAGAGCGTAAACTACCTAAACAAAGGTCGGTCCGCCACGACTGACAAGATTTGAGGGTTTTTTAATACAGATTTGTAGGTATATTGCTATAGTGACAGGTTGTTAGCCCATCGCCTAAAGTGTAAGATACCAAAACCCTCCCCGGAAAGAAATGCAGCTGGTACATTCTAAGTTTTTCTCTCGCTCGCAGTCCAGCATGGAATATGCGTGCGTCATCCAATTTCTACTTGTGAATATTCCCCAGGGATTTTAAGTAGAAGATTCTGATGAGGGAATCTCTAAGTGGCAGCTCTACTAGGCCTACAATTACGAGACCCCTAATAAAGCCCCAATCTGAAGGGTCAACGCGGTGTCTTAGGACAAACCAGCCTTTGAATAGAAATAACGGGTCCTTTTAATATTGGTCAAAGTCAAAGTCTAAAGTCAAATCATTTATTTCCAAATTGATTCCTAAGAACACTTTTTGAAAGTCACAAGCGAGTCTATTGCAGAGAAAATTATATCTGTGTCACAAAATAAAATAAAACTATATCACAATGAGAATGAAAACTATACCGTAAGAGATGGAGTGCCAATCTAATGCTTATCGCGAGGATAGGTGGAAGATTGCACAGGACCGTGAGACATTGAAGAAAGAAGGGGAGGCCTTTGCCCAGCAGTGGGACACAACAGGATAGTAATAATAATATCACAATGAAGAAGAAGCATGAGAAACAAGCACTTTGCGGTCTTAAGAAAAAGTTTAGAATGTTTCAGAATGCATACAACTCTAGTTTCTTCTAAGTAAGAGTGAACAAGGTTCTTTAGTTACCTAAAGAAACTCTCGCAACGTAAAACCTCGACTCTTACCGGTCTGAATCTGTATCCGAATAATTAAGTAATTTTAAGGTTTTAGTATAAGTAAGTTGTATTGCGCAGATCTCCCGTTAAAATTTTACGAACTTTGGGAGAATATAATTATAATAACATTGTACAACTAATCAAAGATTATAGTGGCCTGCTCTTCGAAGATCGCTTGCCTAACTCGATCGTTAGTGTTTTTTTTCTTCACTCTGTACTGAGGGTGGTCAAAACAGGAAATGGACCCATTAGGAAGTACTCATTTAGGAACTGGTCAAAACAGGTAATGGTCTTAATAAACAGTAGTCAGAATAACCTTTGGCCCCAAACGTCAAAAAGGAATTAAAATATATTCCGAATTGGCCTTTCTAGTAAATGTATGACAGCTTGCGCAACCATGCATATCCTTTTTGTATGGAAATTTCACGGACACGATTCGGATACGAACTAAATACGGAGCAGTGCAAAACCGCCCTTAGTTGTCACCTAGTCAAGAATAGGTATTTTTATTAATAAAAAAATATAAAACATGATATGAGCATGGGCAGGGATTACCGCAGTTTTTACCGTAGGAAAACAATTCCTACGGGATAACGCATATCAAACTAATTTACCCAACGAAGCGAATTGCTATTCAGTATAACAATGCTCTAAGCCTTATACAGGGTGTAAGGGACAGCGTCCCGCAAACTGTAAGGGGTTGCTCAGTCAACGACACTGAACAACTTCCACCCGGAAGTTCGTTTAGAAAGTGAAAACAAAAAGACATTTCCATAAAAAATGTATAATAATAAATT
This sequence comes from Scrobipalpa costella, assembly GCA_949820665.1. Lineage (NCBI taxonomy): Eukaryota > Metazoa > Arthropoda > Insecta > Lepidoptera > Gelechiidae > Scrobipalpa > Scrobipalpa costella. The sequence goes on along the minus strand of OX463319.1, from coordinate 9,007,263 downwards.
TATTTAATTTTATTATTATTTTTCCGTGCTTCGGAAGGCACGTTATGGCGTTGGTCTTATCGTTTGTTTAATTTCGTTTAATACCGTAGATATTAGTCTATAAGCCATGTCAGAGACCTAATCTTGGATTTGGTCTGGTTTCCCTTCTGGAATGCGGACTTCAGATGGTAGTCACTCTGTGTAAAAATCAGTACCCTCGTTCAATCCCCTAGATTAGGTAGCCAACCCCTTAAGATATGGGATAAGGCTAAGGAGATGACCTGCGATGAATAAATAATTTATTTATTAAAGTTATATAAGACTCACTTTGTTAGTAGACTTAGAACTAAGTATGTTAGTAAGTAGGTAAGTATTTTTTTTTTTATCATAGGGCCATTTTGTTTTCACTTCCTGAATGATTATCCTGGTGGAACTTGATCAGTGTCGTTGACTGAGCAATCCCTATCATACTGATAAATCAACGATTACTCACTTGTTTGTTCAACGGAGGTGTTAGACCTCTACGTTTAGACTCTTTACGAGAGTCTTCTTCATGGAGAGTGTAAACCACACAACACCGCCCGCTGTGTGTGATCTTCGGCTGCCTACTTTAAACAAACAAGTAAGTAGTCGTTGATTTATCTACATGAATAACACTGGTTCGTCATTTGGGCTCGTATTTGTAAAGCTATCTCAAGATTGAGAGCACTATTAAGTATGGATTTTATAAGCCATTTTGTACTGAAATGACATTTCTGATACGAACTCAAACTGGCTGTCAATCCGGGCATGCTGTAGAAGACAGCAAAAGGGACTCGAGGGTTACAGTGTATTGTAATTTAGGCGATGGGCTGACAACCTGTCACTATGGCAATACACATTACAATCTAAAATTACCCTCAATTATTGTCAGACGCGGCGAAAGCGCCTTTTACGAGGCGTTTAACGCTCTGCCTACCCCGTAAGGGATAAAGGCGTGATTTTATGTATGTATGTACTCAAACTGGCTGTCAATCTCAAGTGCGGGTTATAAATACGGGCCTTAGTGATAAACAACCCCTATCAGATATGTCCCTTACACCCGGTATATATGGAGTGCGGATATTATGTGCAAGTTGGGGATTGCGTGGTGGGATAACCAGCCTGTATATAATACCTATAGTATAATGTCGGTTAACTTAGTTTGTAGCCGTAAATGGCCTTTAAATAGGGTGTTATTTAAGAGAAAAACATAGAATGTGCCAGCTGCATTTCCTCCCGAGCATGCTGTAAAAACCAGCTAAGGGATCTAAGGGTTTCAGTATATTATAATTTAGGCGATGGGCTGTCAACCTGTCACTACAGCAATATACGTACAAATCTTTCTTGAATGGCCCTCAAGACTTTGTCAGACGCGGCGGAAAGGCCTTTGTTTAGGTCGTTTATGCTCTGCCTACCCCATTAGGGATAAAGGCGTGATTATATGTATGTATGTATGTTATTTTTATTCTGTCGTGTGGGTTTCGAGTCAATCGACCCGATGAACTCTGGTGTCAGAGTTTTTAAACCGCGTAATAGCACAAATAATAGAGCTCTGACATGGTTTGTGTAACGACAACTATCAAAGACAGCAACCGGGACCGACGGCTTAACTTGCCCGCCGAAGCAAGCAATCCTCATTCTTTTCAGACAATCAGGTGATTCAGCCTGCGATGTCCTAAACAAACTTGCACTTATTTAACAATTTATTGTACACAAAAAACATCATAAACACAGGACATAAAAAACAAAGACACAACAGGCATTGCTTATTTCTAAAATAAAATTTCTTACAGCAGACCTACAGAAGTGATAATTTTGACGATACGCGGATAAAACGTGCACAAAATTTAATACCTATCAATAAAATAATAATACTGTAAAATACTTTTATAATGTAAATATTTTACATAAATATAAACAAGAAATAAATAAATACTTCCAATTATATACATAATAAAAATAAATAAATACTTATAGCTATTTATATACAAATATATACCCTAAACACGGATTACTTTGACAGGGAAAGATAATGTTCTTTAACTCGTCTTTTAAAGATGGCGATAGACGAGCTATCACGAACTGTCGGTGGAAGAGAGTTCTATAATCGAACAGCATGAACAGTAAAAGAGTAGGAGTAGAAATCGGTACAGTGGGACACTTGTACGTGGTGGGATTCTAACCACGACCGCTCAGGAGGCAACGGCCCAATCCACTACACCATCGGGCTTCCATGATTGTAAAACGTAAATAAAAGTACAAACATACATATAATCACGCCTTTATCCCTAATGGGGTAGGCAGAACGTAAACGATATTCCAGATAGATCTGTACAGGTTGACAGGTTGTCAGCCCATAGCCTAAATTACAATACTGAAACCCTTAAATCCCTTAGCTGATTTTTATAGCATGCCCGGGAGGAGATGCAGCTGGCACATTCTATGTCTTTCTATATCTCCCAGTCCAGCATAGAACTAAAATAAAAATATTACAACGGGTGTAATGGACAGTGTCCAGCAATCTGATAGGGGTTGCTCAATCAACGAAACTCAACAATTTTCCCCGGAAAATTCTTTCAGGTGATGAAAAACAAAAAAAGATACAAAATGAAAATCTCGATTAGACAATTTGTATGAAAAACCAAATTTTGTTTTACTTCCGAAAAATACCTGCTGATCTATCAAGTTGTTCAGTTTCATTGACTGAGCAACCCCTATCAGATTGCGGGACGCTGTCCCTTACACCCCGTAGAGTAACAAGATATCATTTATTTATTTATTTATTTTATTTCACAAAAAAGGTATTTACAGAATTATATGTTTACATTCTCGCCAAACTGCGAAAGCATGATATTTTCCTTCCAATAACTACCCGCAGAGAGGTAATAATACATTTTCCTTATACGCTGGAGTTCTACATACTAGACTAACGATTTCTAGGAAACTCGGAAAGCTTGTAGAGCGAAAAAAATATTTATTTCTGATGCTGGACTGGGAGCGAGAGAAAAACATAGAATGTGCAAGCTGCATTTCCTCCCGGGCACATACATACATACATATAGTCACGCCTTTATCCCTAATGGGGTAGGCAGAGCGCAAACGACCTAACAAAGGTCGTTTCGCCACGTCTGACACAGTTCTGAGGGCCATTCAAGATAGACTTGTATGTATATTGCTGTAGTAAGAGGTTGTCAGCCCATCGCCTAAATTACAATATACTGAAACCCTCGGATCCCTTAGATGATTTTTACAGCATGCCCGGGAGGAAATGCAGCTGGCACATTCTATGTTTTTCTCTAGCTCCCAGGCCGAAGAAGGTATCCCATGATCCTCTTGGGCCTGCTTGCATGCGTGATAAATAGTTAAGGGATCTGAGGGTTTCAGTATATTGCAATTTAGGCGATGGGCTGACAACCTGTCACTATAGCGATATACCTACAAATCTACCTTAAATAACCCTCAAAACTTTGTCAGACGTGGCGGAAAGATCTTTGATTAGGTCGTTTGCGCTCTGCCTTTCCCGTTACGGATAAAGGCGTGATTATATGTATGTATGTACATGTTATCTATACATATATATATTTAAAATATTTGCCAAAGTTAGCTCTTGATTCCAGTCAAATATTTACCTTACTGTTATAAATATTTTGTTTTTCGTTTCGAAATTGAATTCTAAAAATAATGTTTAGGAAAACATGACGTCGATAACAAAAAATGGTCTCAGAACTTTGAGAGTTTTTCTTTTCATTCGAGAAAACATCTTGTTTTTTATTGTAAGCTTTTATGCTTTTTACAAGTTAATACCTCATGGATTGATCTATTTTAAGTCAGGATCACACATGCAATGGAATTACAGTGTATAGAAACCCTACAATATCTGTGGGGACGTGTATAGGGCACCCACTGTCGGTCCCGGTCGCTGTCTTTGATAGTGGTCGTTACTCAAACCATGTCAGAGGCCTAATAGCTGCGCTAGTAGGCGGTTTAAAAACTCTGACACCAGGGCTCTTCGGGTCGTTGTTCGACTCGAGAATCCACTCGCTAAGAAGAAGAAGACTGTATATGTCCTCTCTGCCAGTGCGACCATCGACAAATGTCATCATCTCCCTATCGTTATCCCGTATCTCACGGGGTCGGCTTCCTAATCTAGGGGAATGAACGAGGGTACTGTTTTTTACACAGAGCGACTGCCATCTGACCTCCACAACCCAGAAGGGAAACCAGACCCAATTGTAGATGAGGTCAGAGTTTTCAAGCCGCCAATGCTTAGCATTGGCCTCTGTCATGGCTTAACGACTAGTATTTATGGTATTAAACGATATTAACCGGGACCAACGGCTTAACGTGCCTTCCGAAGCACGGAAAAAGCACCGAATTACCGTACATATGAAATTCGAAAACCGGAAACATTAGTACGTGGTGGGATTTGAACCACGACCTCCTGCTCAAGGAGGCAGCGGCCCTATCCACTACATCGGGCTTCTCCAAATGTAATCCATCGACAAATGTATTGTTTTTTTTCTGCACTCCCCAGCACTTTCTCTCTTTCTATCTTACTAATGGTCGCCCGCGCAAAACGTATTTAATTAATTTGTATCGAATATTTCTGTGAGAGACGGTTCTCTAATAATCCTTCTAAAGCTTTATCTTGGTTTTACTCAAAGTCTCACGAGACGCTCCAAATACATACATACATATAATCACGCTTTTATCCCTAATGGGGTAGGCAGAGCGTAAGCAACCTAAACAAAGCTCATTCCGCCACGTTTGACAATGTACATACATACTATCACGCCTGTATCCCTAATGGGGTAGGCAGAGCGTCAACGACCCAAAAAAAGATCGTTCCGCCACGTCTGACAAGTTTTGAGCATTGTTTAAGATAAAACTGTATATTGCTGTAGTGACAGGTTGTCAGCCCATCGCCTAAATTACAATATACCCTCGAACCACTTCGCTGGTTTTTACAGCATGCCCGGGAGGAGATGCAGCTGGCACATTTTACGTTATTATATCGCTTCCAGTCCGGCATGGAAGTAGACTAAGCTCCTTCATAACACAGCTGCCTGTATTCACAGATAGGTCTATCACGTCGGATTACGTTATGACTAATTCTCGTGATCTGAATCTAAGCACAGGTTATATAGGCTAAGCCCTAGCCTGGCTCACAGCCAGGGAGTATAAACCCTAAATCTGCTAAATGCCTAATTCTGCCAAACTATTTATTTGATATATCGCCATTTGAAGTTTGATATGTAGGGTCGGGAAGTCGGAATCTCTAAGTTTCTAATACATACATATAATCACGCCTTTATCCCTAACGGGGTAGGCAGAGCGTAAACGACCTAAACAAAGGTCGTTCCGCCACGTCTGACAAAGTTTTGAGGGTTATTTAAGATAGAATTCTAGGTATATTGCTGTAGTGACAGGTTGTCAGCCTATCGCCTAAATTACAATATACTGAAACCCTCGGATCCCTCAGCTGGATCTTACAGCATGCCCGGGAGGAAATGCAGCTGGCACATTCTATGTTTTTCTCTCGCTCCCAGGCCAGCATGGAAGTAATGGAAGTAGTGGATCCATAACGAAACATTTCAGGCTCTAAAACCTTTTGATGTCTTTCTTACATTATGGTCTCAATGGCGAGCTTATTCTTACGAAGATTCTTCTTCCAGGCAACCTTTGTCATTTGTTGTGTGAGAAATGAATTCTTTACCATAGCCGGTCTGTTGGATCAGGACGTGTGGGAGTTTACGTACAATATAATAATAAATAACTATTGATAAATAAAATATTATCCGCATCGGATGTAATAAGTTCAAGATGTAACTATAACGTCATATATTTTTTTGTTTTAGCAACTGTTGAGTGGGGTAATGATAAAAGAGCTTAATGAGCCGATTGCAAAACTATACTACAGTATAATACATTTCAGCACGTGGTTACGTAAAAAAGGGCAAAATTAACTTTTCGGAAAGTACCTTCGGAAAGCTGTATCTCCTAAACAGAGCACTTAATAAGTCAGACCTTTTGCAGTGCGTATAGTGAGTGTTCAAAGTATCTTAAAACCTTTATTCAGCCTATTTTAAGAAGATTCATCTTCACGATGGTTTAGCCACCTTATGCTCTATAATATGAGTATATTATAGAGCAAGTGGTGAGCTTTAATCCTGTTCATAGAGGTATATAATATTATAGGAGTCTACAATATTATATTCCTCTATGAACAGGATTAAAGCCGGCGATTACTGTTTGGGTCGTTTACGCTCTGCCTACCCCATTAGGGATAAAGGCGTGATTATATGTATGTATATATGTATGTATTACTGGAGTGGTGGACCGACAAAAGCAAAGCTCTTAAATTTATGATGATGATACTGGTGTATATTTGTGGTTTGGGACGAAAGCAGTTTACAATACAGGGTGTAAGAGACAGCTTCATACTAACTGAAAGGGGTTGCTCTTCTCCAACAAAACTAAACAAGGTACTACAAATAAGATTGCTATCACGACTAGGATTAATAATCGACACTTTTTCACCCTGTATAGAGTTTAGTATCTGTTGTATCATATCTTTCTCATCATCTCCCTAGCTTTATCCCATATCTCTCAGGGACGGCTACCTATTCTAGGTGATTGAACGAGGGTACTGGTTTTTACACAGAGCGACTGCCATCTTACCTCCGCAACCCAGAAGGGCACCAATGCTGAGCACTGGCATCTGACATGGCTTGACGACTAATATCTACGGTGAACGATATAAACCACGATCAACCAACGGCTTAACGTGCCTTCCGAAGCACGTAAAAAAGCGTCGAATAAACGCACATATAAAATTCGAAAACCGAAAAACACGTTGGTACGTGGTGGAATTCGAACCACGACCTCCCGCTCAGGAGGCAGCCGCCCTATTCACTACACCATCGGTTTCATTTTTATCATATTTTTCTCATCCGCATATCCGTAACAATATATTCAGATCTATCTGTAGATATCGGCTCAGGTGAACATGATCCAAATACCAATATTAGAAATTGTTTGAGCTAGCGTCCCTTCTTTGAGGTTAAAGGATCTGTAAAGCTCTAGGCAGACGTACTGCAATTTGTTTGCCAGATTGCAGTTTCAATGCAGTTATCTGCCTCCGTGGTCTAGTGGTCGGAGCCATGGGTTTACAATCTGGAGGTCCAGGGTTCGATTCCCAGGGGGGGTACACAAGGTTGATATTTGTCAATTTATCACTTTGTGAGGTTTTTCCCCAGTATGGTTAGAACATTGCAAGCTGAATCACCTGATTGTCCGAAATGAAAAAGAATTCCGGGCTTCGGAGGGCACGCTAATTCGTCGGTCCCGGCCGCTGTCTTTGACAGTGGTCGCTACTGGGACCATGTCAGAGGCCTAATAGCTGTGCTACGTGTTTCGTTGGATTGTTCGAATAGAAAATCCTCTCGCCAAGAAGAATAACCGGCTGTATGCTCATTGCAAGTTGACGTTGACGTGCAGTTCTGATGCAGTTGGACCAACACGTCAACGTGTAGTTAGCTAGCCTGCTGCAGTCAGTTCTATCGATTCGTGGAGAGCAGTGTTCAGCTAAATCTTAACCAAAATTGCTGCCGTCTCTTTTGTTCTCTCAGGATAGTCAAAGACCGGAGACTATTTCAGTCAAGATTTTGTGATTTTGTACGCATATGAATGTATACCATTTTGCAGTCGTTATAACTGCTTTTTCTTCCATGCTGGACTGGAAATGAGAGAAAAACATAGAATGTGCCAGCAGCATTTCCTCCCGAGCATGCTGTAAAAATCAGCTTAGGGATCTGAGGGTTTCAGTATATTGTAATTTACGCGATGGGCTAACAACCTGTCACTATAGCAATATACGTACAAATATATCTTAAATAACCATCAATACTTTGTCAGACGTGGCGGTACGATCTTTGTAAGGGTCGTTGGTGCTCTGCCTACCCCATTGGGGATGGAGGCGTGATTATATGTATATGTATAAATGTTCCCGAATTGCGTGCAGTTTCCTATGCAGTGACGCAAATGTGTTGCACTGGATGGGCCGATCCAAACCAGACGCGGCGGGCTCTTCCGGCCGCTTCGCTGCCATTCCGGTTTGAATTGAGTCAAACGGCATCTAAACTGCTATTTAGCAGTCGGATTGCAGTCCGTCTAAAAATACTAATATTAGTAATGGTGTGGGATACCATACCTCCTTTTGAGCTTTCGGGATCAAAAGTCAAGGGTTGATAGGCTTTTTTAGATCTGTACGGTATAATGGCACTTGATACAGAGTCTGTGGTCTAGTTAGGTAATATACTCTTCCCACTGATTTTCGGTGATGGCGGCCAATCTCTCAGAGATCGGCCAACTACGCGGGACTAGTTTTTAGTGCCCACGTATTTGCGCTACACACAGGTGCACTCTCTATTCCTTAAATCTCTTATTCTCATGGGACAGACCGACTGACACCACCAGAGAGAAATCGAGTACAGGACCGACTGTTTACATGCCCACCCTGGAGATCAGCCTGCATTATCCTAACTAAACTAAGAAAAATGTCACAAAGTTATCAATTGACAAATATCAACTTTGTTTCTCCCCCTGGGAATCAAACCTAGAACCTCCGGATCGTGACCATTAGACCACTGAGGCATTTGTTTATGTACTCGTAGGGTTTATCGGGTCGTTCGGCGTGACTCCAGAGGCGAAGAACTTGGTGAATTAATTTATAATACTTTATGGGAGCGCGATGTTGTAGTAGATAGGGCCGCTGCCTCCTGAGTGGGAAGTCGTGGTTCGAATCCCACCATGTACCAATTTGTTCTTCGGTTTTCAAATTTCATATGTGCGTTTTTATTCGGCGATTTTTCCGTGCCTCGGAAGGCACGTTAAGCCGTTGGTTTATATAGTTCACCGTAGGTTTTAGTCGTTAAGTCATGTCAGATGTCAGTGCTAAACAATTGCGGCTTGAAAACTGATCTAATCTTCTTCCATTCAGGGTTGCGGAGGTCAGATGGCAGTCGCTCTGAGTAAAAACCAGTAATTTCGTTCAATCACCTAGATTAGGTAGCTGCCCCGTGAGATACAGGATAAGGCTCGGGAGATGATGGAGATGAGTTATATTTATATTATTAACGTAGATTACTTTATGTTCAATATTATAACGAAATTGAATTACGAGATCAGGCACCCCTTCATAATCCTATAATCTCAAATAAGCTTCATCTAAATTAAGCTATTTCTGTATCCTAATTTATTGATTAAACTCGTTTTACGTTGGCAAGGTATTGTGTTATATTTTTAGGGTTCCATAGCCAAAGGGTGGGACCCTATTACTGAGACTTCGCTGTCTGTATGTCCGTATGTTACCTGGCTGTATCTCATGAACCGTGATAGCAAGAGAGTTAAAGTTTCGCAGATGATGTATTTTCTGTTGCCGCTATAACAACATATACTAAAATCAGAAAAAAAAACTATTGTCGGAGGCTCCCATACAATAAACGTGTGTCTTTTCACCGTCAATGGCAACAGGTAAACGCTTGAAAAACTCACAGAACATTGAGTTGTATAATAAATTTGAAAAAAATATATACAAAAACGTGATTTCTTGGCCGTTTTTTTGTTACTAACGGTAATTGGTAACAAATGGGTTAAATACGTATAGTGTCTAATATTGTATAGATAATGGTACGGAACCCTTCGTGCACGAGTCCAATTCGCACTTGGCCGGTTTTTAACACTATGGATCTAGTAATTAATTTATCTATTCTTATGTAAAAGGGAGGAGAACTTTGTGTTATTCCTATTATTTTCATAAAAAAGCTTCATTAATGATTCATGATTAACATAGACTATTAAAAATCATTTATCACCAAAAACATTTTATTTTTAGACGAAATCACTAAAAGAAAAAAATAAACTATATTATGATTCCATGAGGCCAAGACTACTTACTTATACTACTTACTATTACTTTATTAGACTACTTATTACTTGCATGCTGGACTGGGAGAGGTAGAAAAACATAGAATGTTCCAGCTGCCCTTCCTCCCGGGCATGCTGTTGAAGTCAGCAAAAGGGACTCGAGGGTTACAGTGTATTGTAATTTAGGCGATGGGCTGACAACCTGTCACTATAGCAATACATATTACAATCTAAAATTGCCTTTAAATTTTTGTCAGACGTGGCGAAAGCGCTTTTTACGAGGCGTTAAACGCTCTGCCTACCCCGTAAGGGATAAAGGCGTGATTTATGTATGTATGTATGAGGCCAAGAGTTGCGTCTGGCCGCACCGCTATAAATGAGCACGCGCCAGTCGCTATCACTGGTCAACAGCGACTCGCGCGCCAAGCAGGATTGGTTCTAGCCTTATCGCGCGTCACGCGGGATCGTTTATTGCGGTGCGGCCAGACGTATCTCTGGGAATCATTATAAATACCTACAGACTTTTTTTATATACATTACCGAAACACCCACTAAGTTATGGCACACAATTAAATAAACGCCCTATATACCTTTCTCCTAGCCATAGTGTACCTTTATTAATTAGTTCGCAGTAGTAGGTATTCACGAAATGCAATACGAAATGGAATCCAATATGGTGTCCATTTGGCATTCCAAAGTCTGTTTGTTTCGTAGTGAACAGGATTTTAGGAGGCCTCGCTTATGACCGATTTCCGAGTAAATCATTTTACATCAGGAAGCAAAACGACGCGGTGCGAAGCCGCTTGAAGATGCATTTTGCTGTACCACGAAAAAACATTTGCTAACTCTAAAGAAGAGGCCTTTGATGCTGGACTGGGAGTGAGAGAAAAACATAGAATGTGCCAGCTGCATTTCCTCCCAAGCATGCTGTAAAAACCAGCTAAGGGATCTGAGGGTTTCAGTATATTGTAATTTAGGCGAGACAACCTGTCACTACAGCATTATACGTACAAATCTTTCTTGGATGGCCCTCAAGACTTTGTCAGACGCGGTGGAACGGCCTTTGTTTAGGTCGTTTACGCTCTGCCTACCCCATTAGGGATAAAGGCGTGATTATATGTATGTATGTATGTAAAGAAGAGCCACTCCTACCCCTGATTTGAAATGTTACCTCATCTTGTCTCCCCGCGCCAACGGGTACGCGAGCCGTTTCGACTATGGCGGCACACATACTCAAAACCACTTCAAACCTGTACTGTAACAGTTATTGCGCATGTAGTACGTAAATCGGCGACTTGTATGGAGTGCCTGGCCTGTGCTGTTGCGTCGCGTCCCAGTGTGAACTGACTCTAAACCTAAAGTTTCTAATAATGATGATGAAAAGGGCTTGTCACAATTAGGAGTGGATTCAAAGTTCCGTCTCAATAACAAAAGGGATACTCAGAACATCTTAAATACAACCGACTTTAACCTTCAGCTCTTCAAAGTTAGAGTGAACAGGCATCTTCTGGGTGAGCTCGTCTATAACAAAGTTGATATTTGCAAAAATCACTTTGTAAAATTTTCTCCACCTTGGTTAGGATGATGCGGTCTAAGTCAACTTTTTTCTCATTGTCGGTCAGGAAAAATAATCCGTGTTTCGGAGGCACGTTGAGATATATGGGTGTCTTTGTTTTCTAATAGTTTTTTGCACGGTATTTTATTTCTGAAAAAAAAAAAATAGAAAATAAAGCATCACAAATTCAACCGCTGAAGGGATTTGAACCCGCGTCTTTGGCAAACCGTCCAAACGCTTTAATCGACTATTCTATAACTACTTATGACGAGTAATAGATAGATCACTAATTCGCCGCACTGGATTGGGCCGTTGTAGCTTAGTCGGTTAAAGCGTTAGGCCGGTTGTCCAAAAATGCGGGTTCAAATCCTGTCAGCGGTGGAATTTTTGATTTGTTATTTTTAGATGGATGTCTGTGATGCCGTTGCACATACAACATACGTACAAAAAATTTTCACCACGCTAGAATTTTATTTTAGTAAAAAAAAAAAAACATATTTCGTTTAAAGGACGAACTTTGGCGGGACAGTGGCGACACCCATTTTAAATGAATTGTGTCTAAAATACAAATACTATTTTGATGAATATTTTACATTAAGCAGAAATTGCACAGTAATTCTCCATTTTATAACTTCCATGCTGGCCTGGGAGCGAGAGAATAACATAGAATGTGCCAGCTGCATTTCCTCCCGGGCATGCTGTAGAAACCAGCTAAGGGATTCGAGGGTTTCTGTATATTGTTATTTAGGCAATGGGTGTCAGCCCATTGCCTAAATAACAACCTGTCACTACAGCAATATACCTACAAATCTATCTAAAATAACCCTCAAAACTTTGTCAGACGTGGCGGCACGACCTTTGTTTAGGTCGTTTACGCTCTGCCTACCCCATTAGGGATAAAGGCGTGATTATATGTATGTATGTATGTATTTTATAACACATAATATCATAATTCAAACTAAGCACGTAAGCTTTTTATGACAGTACTAGCTGTGCCCGCGACTTCGTACGCCCGGTTTGTATGGAAACCACGCAGTGTCGAACATACTGAAAATGCTTCTTCGCGAGTAGGAGCGGGATCTGCTAACCCGCACGCGGAAGCGTGTTTCGCATTGTCTGATCTTTGTTTTTGTATGGAAAACATGCTTCCGCGCGCGAGCTTGCAGATCCCGCTCCTACGCGCGGAGAAGCATTTTCAGTATGTTCGACACTGCGTGTTTTCATACAAACCGGGCGTACGAAGTCGCGGGCACAGCTAGTGCTGTCATAAAAAGCTTACGTGCTTAGTTTGAATTATGATATTATGTGTTCCTATGATATGATATTATATATATGATATTATGTCTAACCTAACCTAACCTAACCTAACCTAAGATGGACACCAGGTAAATAAAAAAACCCAGGCAAATAAAAAGTCCCTTTAAGATCGGTTAAAAACGATCAAAATTCCATTTCCTACCTACCTACTATGTCATGAGGCGTAATTATTTGTATAGTCTTCTTCTTCTTCTGTCTGTTCATAGACTCGATACCCAATCGAGTCTATGAACCCGATGATCCCTGGTGTCAGAGTTTTTAAACCGCCTAGTAGCACAACTATCAGGCCTCTGAAATGGTTTTGTGTAACGACCACTATCAAAGACAGCGACCGGGACCGACGGCTTAACGTGCCCTCCGAAGCACGAAATCTTTTTCTTTTCGGACAATCAGGTGATTCAGCCTGCAATATCCTACCCAAACTGGGGAAAAATTCACAAAGTGATACATAAAATCACACCTTTATCCCTTACGGGGTAGGCAGAGCGTTAAACGCCTCGTAAAAGGCGCTTTCGCCGCGTCTGACAATAATTGAGGGTAATTTTAGATTGTAATGTGTATTGCCATAGTGACAGGTTGTCAGCCCATCGCCTAAATTACAGTACACCCTCGAGTCCCTTTTTCAAATATCAAATTTGTGTTTTACCCCCTGGGAATCGAACCCAGGACCTCCGGATCGAGAGCCCATGGCACTAGCCTCTAGACCACGGAGGCAGTTATAGTAACTTTGATTTTAAATAAAGCTCAATCGTATAAAAAAAAACCGTAAAAATCAGATAAGAAACAGCCAAACTAGCGTGATTTTAGGTATTCTTAGTTGCAACACACAGTTGAACAAAAAAAGTCCCATCGAAATCGGTTTAGCAGTTTTGGTGTGATGTGGTAACATACAGACAAACAGCAGATAGACAAAAAATCTAAATAAGAAACGTTTTGATCTTTATATCGTTAACTAGCGACCCGCCCCGGCTTCGTACGGAAATTATCAGTGTTTCTCTTATATATTATGCATGTATCATACATATAAACCTTCCTCTTGAATCACTCTATCCATTAAAAGAAACCGCATCAAAATCCGTTACGTAGTTTTAAAGATTTATGCTTACATAGGGATATAGGGACAGAGAAAGCGACTTTGTTTTATACTATGTAGTGATGATAACGCCTGCTGCAATATTTTTTTGTAATAATATTCAATGTACAGACACGACCCTTCTAGAGATTTATTATATGTATAGATTGTGCTATAGTTGGTCACATTTAGCACATTTGTAATAAAAAGCTTAGACACTAATTATGACTTGTGATATTATGTGGTACATGCGATGTCCGCTGAGCGTAAAATATTCTTGATTTTTTTTAAATTTTAGACACAATTAATTTATTACTATTGAGGGCCCCACCTATGCTCTGTTTCCACCTTATAGATAGCAGAAACTGAATCCAAATTATGTTCCCCACAAAAGGACTGCCAATCGTCGCCCACGGATACTTTTCAAAAGGGTTTCGTACTCACTCGGGGAAAACACCGCTTTACAGTCCGACACGGTTATCAATGAATGTGGGAGACTTGGGTGTGGCCTGGAGTCGTATTTCTGGACCACTCGTATGAAAACTGAAATACGCATACGATAATCATTCGTGTACGAAATCAAATTCTATCACACACGATTTTACATATTTTTGAAGCAGTAGAAATCTGTGTTGCCGTTAAAGTCTAATCCCATAAATTGTTTTCGTTCTACGCAGAAATACGCCTACTATACCACCACTACCACTAACAAAAATCGTTGATTTGAAAAACCGAAAATGAATCGCAGAGAAACCGAACGTAAATTCAAGTAACTTGAAAAAATAACGTGTCACTTGTCAAATGATTGTCTGTGTCACTGTTACTTTGGTTTCGAGTAGTAGAAAATAAAACGAGTGGTTTAGACCACGTTGCAGAGTCGCATACGTATGAGTATTCAAAAATAGTGATTTTGGGATTTCGTATGCGAATGTTGCTTTTTCGTATGCGAATTCGGATACGAACGGTTCAAAAATACGACTCCAGGACAGTTGTAAGATTTTTTCTTTTTGGTCATACATCAACAGACGGCATGTTGCATACAACTATTACAAAGTAACGCGGAACAAGCACGTTATACCTATTATTTTATTATAGCTCACATAAACACATTATAGTCAATTTATACTTGCGATTGTCGGCACTTGGTGAAACTCCATATATTTTATAATGTTGTTATTAAAACAGTAGCACTTGTTTCACTTCAATATAATTTAATCCTACCGGTTTCGCTAATTTATAGCACCATCACGGATTTTATATACATCATACACAACACATAAACATTTTAAATAAACCGTTCATATTTAGCGAACGAAGTGCAACAATTGATATGTTAGTTATAGTCAATATTATAATAATAGGATTAAATTATATAAGGTGAAACAAGTACAAGTGTTTTACTAACAACATTTCATCATAGTCATCTTATTACTCAATCAATTCAAATCATTTTTCACTGCCCTCGGGGACGCGAGAGCACTCATCACGTGACCTCTTGCATGATGTTTCATGGCGGGCGGGGCGAGGTAACTAGATCGGGTGCGGGGAGGAGAGTGGCCATTCTGTACGTAGTACTATATTCATTCTGTGCTACAGTATAAGGAGATCTGTCAAATCCCACAATGGCGGCATTATTAGTGCATTTTTGCGTCACATTCATTTAAAGCGTGGTCTTACTACACAGAGTTTTAGATAAGAGAAAGGGATCGAACAGAATTTGAGCCACTTGAAGAGTGATATAGAAAAGATTTTCTTTTTACTATTCGACATAAAGATTTGTGGTAAAACATTTTCGTGAAATGTTCTTTCTGGCTGTCAAGAACATTATATCTTTTCAAACCGCCGCGAAAACCTTAGTTAAAATCATCAAAAGAATAGTCATTGGTCTGGTTGCCATCGTATATATTTTAAATATCTATACCTTATGGGGTAGGTAGGAGCCTCAAACAACCTCAATGTATGTTTTCAGTATGTATGACCACTTTCACTACGTTTTCAGTCGTTCATCTAAAAATTATTATTTAAAACATAAACACGATTGCCAGCTTGTTAAGCATCAACAGCTTATAAAATAATTAACGTATTAACATTATTATTTCATAATTTCGTCGCAATATTTCAATCTGGAAAACGACAATTTAGGTTGGAATTAATTTCAATAAACACCGCGTTGATTCTCAAACAACTTCAAAACTCATCTTAAAGTGTGCTTTGTGAATTGCTTTGCATAACTTAAATTAATATTTGGGTCTAAAATGCAAAATAATAACGATAGATTACGAATATTGGCGCTGAATTTATACCGGGTGTTAAATATTTTCTGACGGAACTTTAGATAAGATAAGATAAGAATACATATACTTTATTGCACAGAAAAGACACAAGAGAAAATAAAATTAAATGAAACATATAGTAGTACAAATAGGCGGCCTTATTGCTAAGCAGCAATTTCTTCCAGGCAACCTTAGGGTACAGGAAAATAAAAGTTGAACTAGTGGGCTGGTATACTTACATTTTAGGCAACCTACCCATGAAACTGGACAAACATTTCCTGAAAAACATCATCATCTCCGTAGCCTTATCCCATATCTCACTGGGCAGCTACCAAATATAGGGGATAGAACTAGGGTGCTGGTTTTTACACAGAGCAACTGCCATCAGATCTGCGCAACCCAGAAGGTAAACCAGACCCGATCCTAGATTAGGCCAGAATTTTCAAGCCGCCAATGAGCAATATTTACGGTATTAAAAGATATGCTGGACTTCCATGCTGTTCTGGGAGCGACAGAAAACATAGAATGTGCCAGCTGCATTTCCTCCCGGGCATGCTGTAAAAAACAGCTAAGGGATCCGAGGGTTTCAGTATATTGCAATTTAGGCGATGGGCTGACAACCTGTCACTACAGCAGTATACCTATAATTATATCTTAAATAACCCTCAAAATTTTGTCAGACGTGGCGGAACGACCTTTGTTTAGATCGTTTGCGCTCTGCCTACCCCATTAGGGATAGAGGCGTGATTATATGTATGTATTAAACGATATGGCTTAACGTGTCTTCCGAAGCACAGTCAAAGCGCTGAATAAACTTACATGTGAAATTGGATTACGATATCCCGCTCAGGAGGCACCGGCCCTATCCACTACACCATCGGGCTCTATTTTGACCTATGTTCTTTTCTCAAAGAATAGGACAAAATATGAAAAAATAATTTGGCCTTCCATATAAAATGACTCCAGCCTCTAACATCATTTGTATGGGAGGGTTATATCTTTTATTAATGTTTTGTAGAAAGTTGTTCAATTTCATAGTTTGGTCAGTTTTTTTTTTACTTTTTACATACATACATATAATCACGCCTTTATCCTAATGGGGTAGGCAGAGCGTAAACGACCTAAACAAAGGTCGTCCCGCCGCGTCTGACAAAGTTTTGAGGGTTATTTAAGATAGAATTCTAGGTATATTGCTGTAGTGACAGATTGTCAGCCCATCGCCTAAATTACAATATACTGAAACCCTCGGATGCCATAGCTGGATTTTACAGCATGCCCGGGAAGAAATGCAGCTGGCACATTCTATGTTTTTCTGTCGCTCCCAGAACAGCATGGAAGTAAAACTAAAATCATCCACGTCTGTGCCTGGGGTAATGTTTTTCTTTCATTCATCTCTATCAGTCCTCAAATCCCTCAAATCTCCATTCACACCTTTTTTCATTAACTTCGTTCTTTATTCAGTCTTTTCATTCACTTCCTGTCCTTTTACAATACGGCCACGCTTTAAGGTCCCGATAAAGACTTAGTGGCGCCTCCATTAGTAAAACGCCTTTATCCCTAATGGGGTAGGCAGAGCGTTAACGACCAAAATAAAGGTTGTTCCGCCACGTCTGACAAAGTTTTGAGTGTTATTTAAGATAGATTGTAGGTATATTGCTGTAGTGGCAGGTGACGACCTGTCACTACAGCAATATAGCGTACGTCATATACGTCGTAAATTTCAATATATAGAAACCCTCGGATCCCTTAGCTGGTTTTTACAGAATGCCCGGGAGGAAATGCAGCTGGCACATGCTATGTTTTTCTTTGGCTCCCAGTCCAGCATGGAAGAAAAAAGTTAACTCACTAAAAACACAATGAATCGAAAATCCGGTCCAACAGACTCAATTAATAGTAATTAAATAATTTAGAACCTTATAAATTTGCGATTCTTAGTTCGTTGTAGTAACAGGTAGAACATTTGCTAAGTACGGCCACCAACGGCAATTTTTGTTCCTGTCACTACAACCAAATAAGCATCGCTAATTTATAAGGTTCTAAATTATCTTTATAACTATCACTTTAGTCTGTTAAACCGGATTTAAGATTCATTGCGCCTTTGCCCAGCAGTGGGATGATGTAGGCTATATAAGATAAGATATGCTTGTTTTTTAGCTGTTGGGGGTGCAACTCGGGCTAACGAAAGTGGCAAAAATGACACAAACGCTGCCATCTTGAGATTTGACATTGATTCGGACGATTTCCTTACAGTGCAATGCCTCTGCCTACGTTCATTGAGAATTGATTGTTCGTCATACAGTAAACTCATCCTTATAAAAAAACCACGTCCTTTTCAAATTACACAAAAAAATTACTTATAAATTCTTCTTTTTCTGTCGTTTGGATTGTCGCGTGAAATGACCTGATAAACTCTGATGTCAGAGGTATTAGAGATAATGAAGGCAAGAGCAGACGGCAATGGAAAAAAAATGGACAAAAGTTTTCAGACCTTAGACAGACAGGCTGCAAATTCAATTGCATGTGGCAACATTCATAATGCGAACGGATTTAACTGCCTCCGTTGTCTAGCGGTCTGAGCCATGGGCTCACGATCAGGAGGTCCCGGGTTCGATTCCCGGCCAGGGACAATGACTTTGTGCTGTTTTTTCTAGTTTGGTAAGGACATTGCAGGCTGATCACCTGATTGTCCGAAAAGTAAAATGATCCATGCTGTCGGATGGGCATGTAAATAGTCGGTCCTGCGCCTGATTTCTCTTTGGTCGTGTCAGTCAATCTGTCCCATCAGAATAACAGATTGAAGGAATAGAGAGTGCACCTGTGTGTAGCGCAAACACTTGGGCACTAAAAACTAGTCCTGCGCAGATGGTTGATCTCTGGAAGATTGGCCGCTATCACCGAAAATCGGTGGGAGGACTATTATTAATGCGAACGGCTAAGGAGTGGACCTCCCTCTGTCTGGGACGCTACAACATGAACACTTTTAATTTAAGATTTCAGTTCAGACACTATCTATGTTCTTCCATACTGGACTGGGAGAGAAAGAAAAGCATAGTATGTTCCAGTTGCCCTTCCTCCCGGGCATGCTGTAAAAGACAGCAAAAGGGATTCAAGGGTTACAGTGTATTTTAATTTAGGCGATGGGCTGACAACCTGTCACTACAGCAATACACATTACAATCTAAAATTGCCCTCAATTTATGTCAGACGTGGCGAAAGCGCCTTTTAGGAGGCGTTTTACGCTCTGCCTACCCCGTAAGGGATAAAGGCGTGATTTTATGTATGTATGTATGTACTATCTATGTAATTATGCTCTATTGCATAATTATCATCAGCACCATGCTCTGCATCATCACTTCCTATTAAGAGATGGGGCGGGCAATTTATTATTATCATTAATTTATTATACGTGGGACACTCAGAAAGATTTGCGACACTAAAAAAAATTGTTTTACAGGTACATATATTTTTATTAAATCTTTTCAAAGTACTCTCCACCAGCCTCTATACAAAGATTCATGCGTCTGAACCAGTTTTCAAAACACTTTTTCCAGTCCGCCGTAGACACCTCGTTTACAGCCTGCTCGAACGCAGCCAGCGCATCTTCCGGCGACGAAAATTGTTTCCCCATGAGCTGATTTTTTATTTTTGGAAATAAAAAGAAGTCACTCGGTGCTAGATCAGGGCTGTAAGGAGGGTGACCCAGGAGTTTGACTGGTGTGCTGTCCAGGAAGTCCCTCGTTTTGAGCGCGGTGTGTGCAGGCGCATTGTCGTGGTGGAGCAGTAGTCCGCGGAGCCCTGTGTTTGGTCGCTTGTTGCTCACAACAGAAAAAACTTCTGGTAAACATTTGGTAGTATACCATTCGGCATTAATGCTTCTTTGATCTCGTAAGGGAATTGAGGCCAAGTGGCCAGTCAAATTAAAAAAGCTGGCGATCAAAATCTTCCCCCCGCTTAGAGATCGCTTCACTTTGGTAGGCGTTGGTTCATTTTGAAACACCCAAACTGTCGATTGGCGCTTGGTTTCTGGATCTTATTGATAAATCCAGGACTCATCACCTGTTACGATGTCGTTAACACGCCGAGACGACCCTGCTTCAAATTTGTTCAGCATATCACGGCACCATTCCACCCGGGCCTGCTTCTGAGCGTCGGTGAGGTAGTGCGGCACCCAGCGCGATACTATCCTCCTCACGCGAAGATGCCCTTGTAGAATCTCGTGAACGCTTCCCGATCCAATCTTTAATTTGTGCTGAATCTCCTGATATGTAATTCGCCTATTATCTTGGATAACATTTTTCACTACTAGAACGTTTTCTTCCGTAATAGCCGTCAAAGGGCGACCGCTTCTTTCTTCATCCCCCAAGGTTGGTCAACCGCGCCTAAATTCGTTATACCAACGATACACGGTTGACTTGGAGGGGCTTTCATCCATAAATGCCATTTGAAGTCTATCGAACGATTCATCCGGTTTCAGGCGACACTTGAAATCGTTAAAAAATCATAGCTCTAAAATGTTCCCGGCGCAGATCCATTTTTCAGTAAGACACGATACTTTGAATTGGCTCGCAAAAAATGTGGAGGGAAATTTTGAAAATGGAACACACATATTTTTACTTACAAGTAATCATATTTTCTAAAAAGATTCTAACCGGCCAGTCTGCCATATATAAAAACTATTTATCGCAATACTTTCTGAGTGGCCTGGTACACTACCTAACTTCGATGCTAGACTGGAAGCGAGAGAATTTCCTCCCGGTCATGCTGTAAAAACCAGCTAAGGGATCAAATGGTTTCTGTTTATTGCAATTAAAGCGATAGGCTGTCAACTTGTCACTACAGCAATATACCTACATATCTATCTTAAACAACCCTCAAAACTTTGTCAGACGTAGCGGAACGACCTTTGTTTAGGTTGTTTACGCTCTGCCTACCCCATTAATGATAAAGGCGTAATTATATATGTGTTTAGGAGCATTTAATTGAGAGGCCAGTTGGCCGAGTGATGACGGATGGGAAAAGTGTAATCACCCACCTGGTCGGGTGTTGTGACCAGGTGACCAGGGTACCGGAGTCCGACTGGATTAGTTCGAGAGTTGTATATATGCAGATCGCCGAGCAAACTTCGATACCGCGTTTCAGGACTGTTGTATCTTGATGTGGCGCCATCTATGTGCGCTACATATGTATACACTAGCAGCTTATAATTCTGATGCGCGTACATTATCACTACACTTGAGTCAATTAATATTTGTTCGGTCTATTTTTGAAATTGCCTATCACTACGTACTATAAAACAAAGTCGCTTTCTCTGTCCCTTTATCCCTATGTATGCTTAGATCTTTAAAACTACGCAACGGATTTTGATGCGGTTTCTTTTAATGGATAGAGTGATTCAAGAGGAAGGTTTATATGTACAATACATGCATAATACAGTAGAGCTACTGTGATGATTTCCGTGCGAAGTTGGGCCGAATCGCTAGTTAACTATAAAACAAATGACATGCTGTCAACCTGCAGTCGGATTGCAGCTGAAATGCAGTCCGTCTATCTAGAAACTTAGATGATCGACCTTTAGCTCGTCACTACATTTTTTTCACTCAAAGGTGACATAAAAAAAGTGATTGATGAGGTGTTCCGTGAGGTAAACGTTACGATGATATTATTGGTTTCAGAAAATAAGCTGAAGAATGCTGAAAATTGCGGGAGAATTATATTACTTGTGACGTTATTGCAAAAATGGCTCCCTGGTTTGATGGAAATAACTAAGTATATGTATTATTATAAAGCAAACACCTTTTTATATGTACATAAATACAGTCACACCTGTGTCATTTACGGGGTAGGAAGAGCGACGATGACAACATTAAAACTTTTCTAAGTCTAATAAATATTAAGAGTAATTTTAGGTAAAAATGTGAAGGTATTAGGTATTCCTAATAGTGATTGGTTGTCAGTCTTTTGTCTTAATTGCAAAGCAATACATTCAGACTCTTGTACCCCTTCAATGATTTCTAAAGTATGCTAGGAAAGGACGTAAGCGGAAAATTCTATGTATTTTATTAATCCCAGTTTAGTTACATCACTATCCCCTTGTAATTATACAAGCGGATAATTAATTACCTTTGATCAATTTCACCTTTGAACCAACATTAATTCAATAATTAATTACTCGTATAATGAGCCATATTATTCTGCGGTAACCGTTTTGGGTAAGATTTTGTTTGTTATTTTGTAAATTTTAGTATGCTTTACTAGTTTGACTGCCCCCGTGGTCAAGTGGCTTGAGCCTGCTCTCAAACCGGAGGTCAAAGGTTCTATTCCCACGGGGGAAAAAAAATAAAGGCATTTGTCAATGTATCCCTATAAGATTTTCAACTGAACTTTATCATCTGTAAGAAAAAAAAAACGCCATTGGCATCGATTCTCGCGACATAATCCTAGCGCTGTTCCTTTCTTAACTTTGACATAAGAACGGGATAGCAAATACTCAGCTTATGCTCAGTTCTCATTTAAATTAAGCAGTCAGTTCCGGTAGCTACGAGTAGATTTTTGATAATGGTCGCTATACAAACCATGTCAAAGGTCCATACATATAATACATACATATAATCACGCCTTTATCCCTAATGGGGTAGGCAGAGCGTAAACGACCTAAACAAAGGTCGTTCCGCCACGTCTGACATAGTTTTGAGGGTTATGCAAGATGGATTTGTACGTATATTGCTGTAGTGACAGGTTGTCAGCCCATCGCCTAAATTGCAATATACTAAAACCCTCAGATCCCTTAGCTGGTTTTTAACAGCATGTCCGGGAGGAAATGCCGCTGGCACATTCTGTGTTTTTCTCTTGCTCCCAGTCTAGCATGGAAGAAGGCAGAGTCAGAGGCCCATTAACTTTACTATAAGTTCTAGCATGCGAAAATTCTATTGTGTCAACCTTTCGCCTTTTAATAAAGAGAACATTACGGTACACATTCATGAGAAAATATTCATTAAATGTCCGCCATTTTTTTTTTAATATTCGCAACGCGCAACATCAAGGGACCTCACATTCATTAAACCGTGTATTTTTTTTGCAAATATGCATTTCAAATTGAGAGGGCAGGCGAAGTATGGGGATAAATGTATTCAAGCCATAGATGGAATTCGTTTGTACATTTTACAACACAGTGAATTTAATACGAGTGGTCAGAGGCTGCTTTTATTAGGGAATCGTATTGCGTTTTTTTTTTTGCTTACTCGTATTTATTATGAATCAAGGGGCCCTTTTCTGTTATTGTCAAGCATAAGTGAACTGAACTGATATTCCGATATTTTTACCCGACAGCCAAGGAAGGTTTTGATTTTCGTGCGTATTATGTTATTTTTTTTTTCTAAATTATAACTTATATCTATCGCAGAGTTAGCAAAAAATTGGCTTACAGTAACATGCAGAGAAAGTGGTGTGAGTCACACCGCCAGTTACAGCGAACGAAAGATAAACAAGAAATAATAAGCTAATTTGAACAAAATGCACTTACCTAGATACACAAACTGCGTAGTAAAAGCAGAAGTCAAGGGTCAACACGTTGACATGAGGAAGTATATGAAATAAAAAAAATGCAAAAATAATTAAAAAAAAAAACAAAAACAGCTGAGCTATTATTTTGAAGTGGTTGTGTTGTAAGGGTTGGTAGTGGAAAAATAAAAAAGGAGCGTGAGTGTGGAAGAAGAGCATGTATATCCAATGTATGTTATGATATTTCTTTATCACCTCGTATCTCCAAAACTTTCATGCTGGTCTGGGAGCGAAAGAAAAACATAGAATGTGCCAGCTGCATTTCCTCCCGGGCATGCTGTAAGATCCAGCTAAGGGATCCGAGGGTTACAGTGTATTGTAATTTAGGCGATGGGCTGACAACCTGTCACTACAGCAATATACCTAGAATTTTATCTTAAATAACCCTCAAAACTTTGTCAGACGTGGCGGAACGACCTTTGTTTAAGTCGTTTACGCTCTGCCTACCCCATTAGTTATAAAGGCGTGATTATTTGTATGTATGTATGTATCTCCAAAACGGCCGGATGGATTTTGACGGTCTCAAACACCCAAGTGTTCTCAGATAGGTTTAATTTTTCAAAATAAAAAATAGCAGTGTTTAGGCGCCTATCTTATCTTCAACTTCTAAGTCTTTAAAATTTTTTTTTCGACTGAACCTATCGAGTGGGGTATCAAAATAAAAGTAATAAAAAAGGAGATTATAAAAATATATAATACGATTTATATGTTAAAGGTCGAATTTAGAACAATTAATTTATTAAAATATTTTTTTAAATGAACTACAGTCGGGGTGTTTGATTTTGTAAAAGATACTTGTTTTCTGAATATATCAACCCTAATCTCTTCAAAGCAAGAATGAATAGGCTTTTTATTCTGGACGATTTCCTTTGTCATCTCTGACCCAAGGCTAGAGTCAGTTTTTTTCTGTTCTGTACAGTTCTGTAGCTAGCCAAGAGCAGAATAAGTTTTCAAAAAATATACATTCATACATAAAATCGCGCCTTTATCCCTTACGGGGTAGTCGGGGTGTAAAATGCTTCGCTAAAGGCGTTTTAGCCTCGTCTGACAAAATATGAGGGCAACTTTATTCTAATAATGTGTTTTGCGGTAGTGACTGGTTGTCAGCCCATCCATCGCCTAAATTACAATGCACTCAGACCCTCGAATCCCTTTTGCTGACTTCTACAGAATGCCCGGGAGGAAGAAAAGCTGTAACATTCTATGTTTTTCTATCTCTCCCAGTCCAGCATCACTACAGCAATATACCTTCAAATCAAATCTAGCTTAAATAACCCTCAAAACTTTGTCCGACGTGGCGGAACGAATTTTGCTTAGATCTTTTACGCACTGCCTACGCCACGGGGGCACAAGGGCATGATGTATTGCTAGTTTCTTGCTAATCAAATAAGTAACTTTTTATGAAATGTCAGCAACCTTTTTTTGTAATAAAGTAGCGTGTTATGACGTCATTCCTTGGTAATTATTACAATAAACTTTATTCCACGAAAACACAGAAAATTACTGTACTACTCAAATCAATAACTTATTTATTATTAACTCGATTATTAAATCTAAATGAGCATTTTTTGAAAATTTGGAATGAAATTCGCAGTATTTTAGCTACCAGTTTTAAGTATAAAGTTTTGTTTTTGTAGTCACCCAGTCAACACGCCATTTATTTTCCATAAAGGTCATGTAACATTTTTGTATAGAGCCGGGCATACTGTGAATGGCGAACCTATTTTTTTTAAAAAACATCGCGGCGCAAGATGAAACTTTAACCATTCGATTCTACACACAAATGTGAATCAGAAATACTCTTAGAGATTTTTGGCTTAAGCGTCACGTTACCGAGATATTATAAATCAAATATATCGGAATTTCAAAAAATCTAATTGAAAATGTAATATCTAGTAAAGTGACGCTTTAGACAAAAATCACCACGTATATATAAGGTTTGTTGTAGAATCGAATAGTCTAATCTACGTGTAGAATCGAATAGTCTAATCGTGCGCCGAAAGATTTTTGTAAAATTTACACTATGCCAAAAAGGTCACTCCCCATTTCTAATACTGGGTTTGATTCTAGATTTGCCAGCTAAAACTAAAATTTATATCTTTTTGTTACTTTCAAACTAAAAACATTGAAAAAAGACATGAGATCTATTCTCTCCGGTTTTTGATTTATTGTCGGTGGTTTTTTGCGTTGTCTGACATTTTTATCCGCCGTCATATGTTATGGCGGCAAAAAAAAACACGAAATACTGGGGAAACGTGCAAAAGCACGTCATAATCTGGCGGACAAAGTGTAAAACCATAGAGTATAAACCGCCTGTCCTTTGTCAATATTATTATTTTTAAAGTGACAGATATATTTTAATTTTAGTTTTAGCCGGTTGTATCTAGAGTCGAGCACACTGCCTACTTTTCCTGTATTCTTTTTCTCATTTCCAATGTATTTTATTAATCTGGCGCCACTCAGCAGGGGGTGGCTGTGTCCTCCTTCCACACCCTATTTCCATTACCCTATTACTAATCTTGTCAACTGCCTCCGTGGTCTAGTGGTCTGAGTCATGGGCTCCCGTTTCGGAGGTGCTAGGTTCGATTCCTAAGGGGAGGAAACACTAAGCTGGTATTTGATGATTTCTCACTTTGGGAAATCGTCCCCAGTTTGGTTAGGACAACGCAGGCTGAATCACCGTATTGTGTGCAAGTAAAAGGATTTCGTGCCACGTATGTCGGTCCCAGTCGCTGTCTTGATTGTGGTCGACACATAAACTATGTCAGAAGCCTCTTAGCTGTGCTGTGTTATAAAGGCAATTTAATTACTCTCACACGAAGGTTCGTCGGCTCATTAGTTTACTCGAAAACCCACTTGATAAGTAGAAGACCATCATCTCCATAGCCTTATCCCGTATCTCTCGGTGTCGGCTACCTAATCTAGGTGATTGAACGAGGGTACTGGTTTTTACACAGAGCGACTGCCATCTGACCTCCGCAACCCAGAAGGGAAACCAGGCCCAATCTTAGATTAGGTCAGAGTTTTCAAGCCGCGAATGATTACCACTGGCCTCTGATACGGCTTAACGACTAATATCTACGGTATTAAACGATATTAACCAGGACCAACGACTTAACGTGCCTTCCGAAGCACGGAAAAAGAGCCGACCATCGGGCTCTCCTATGCCATAGTCAGTAGAAGACCCCATATTTCCATTACCCCCTTTCTAATCTTGTCATGTGAGGTTCGATAGTAGGAAACCCAATGGGGTTTTAAAGGATACCTTAGTTAGTTTTTATATATAGACTAGCGACCCGCCCCGGCTTCGCACGGAAATTATCAGTGTTTCTCTACTATATTATGCATGTATTATACATATAAACCTTCCTCTTGAATCATTCTATCCATCAAAAGAAACCGAATCAAAATCCGTTGCGTAGTTTTAAAGATCTAAGCATACATAGGGATATAGGGACAGAGAAAGCGACTTTGCTTTATATTATGTAGTGATATCAACATTTAACACGTGTATGAAATCATGCCTATTTCCCTATATCTTTGGGTAGACAGAGTCAGACTTTTAGGGGCTATATCAGAATATGACCTAACACTATTATGTCTAAGACCAATCAGTATAATACGGGGTGTAAAGGACAGCGTCCCGCAAACTGATACGGGTTGCTCAGTCAACGACACTGAACAACTACCACCAGGAAATTCTTTCAGGAAGTGAAAATGAAAATTGGCGTTTCCATTCAAATTGTCTTAAAGCCAATGTTTATTTTCACTTCCTAAAAGAATTTCTCGGTGAAAATTGTTCAGGTTCGCTGACTGAGCATCCTATATAAGTTTGCAGGACGCTGTCCCTTACACCCGGTAGGTATAAGGAGTCTTTATTTTGAGGATAGGACTGTGAGGAGATGACTAATTTATGCTTTAATCAGTTCGCAGGCCATAATGACAGGTTGTCTGCCCATGTTTCTTAATGCAACACAAGGAAAGCCCTAGCCTAGAGTTTTAAATTACCCCTAGAGAAAAAAACAGTCTGTTAAGGTAACGATACCAGCCAAATGACGACCCCATTAGTAATCATAATTCACTAAAAACGCCGGTCCAACAGAATCAAGGTATAGCAATTTAGATAATAAATTAGCGATTCATAGCTCGTTGTAGTAACAGGAAGAAAAATTGCGAATAACGGCCCCCAACGGTATTTTTTCTTCCTGTTACTACAACGAACTATAAATCGCTAATTTATAAGGTTCTAAATTATTTTAATTACTAAACATTGATTCTATTGGACCGGTTTTTTCGATTCACTGCGTTTTTAGTGAATTATGTTTTTTTTTTACTAATGGGTTTGGGGGCACTTGGCTAGTATCACCTCTGACTTGAAAAGTCGGTCAATTGACTATTTAGATATCAATAAAATAAAGTAGAGAAACATATCTCTTTGTTTATATAACTCGGAGATGTGATCTCAACTGTAGAATTCAACTTCCGACCTACCAGAGTGCTCGCTTGGATTATTTCCTTCACAAACATTTGCTCGATTCTTTTTACTTCTTTAGAACGACTCGGTTCTCAATGAACGAGAGCGGGAGCGCTGCAGTATAAGGCAAACTGTCAAATCAGTGTGAAATTTCAAGATGACGGCATTATTTTTAAAAAAATAGTCCTTCCGCTTATTTTCGGTGATAGCGGCCAATCTCTCAGAGATAAGCTAACTGCACAGGACTAGTTTTTAGTGCCCAAGTGTTTGCGCAACACACAGGTGCACTCACTTTTCCTTCAATCTCTTTTTCTGATGGGACAGATTGACTAACACGACCAGATAGCACAGGATCGTCTATTAACATGCCCATCCGACAGCATAGATCAATTCACTTTTTGGCCAATCAGGTGATCAGCCTGCAATGTCCTAACCAAACTAGAAACAACAACACAAAGTCATTGCCCCCCACCGGGAATGGGACCTCCGGGTCCCATGGCTGAGACCGCTTGACCACAGAGCCAGTTACTTTCATTTTGATCCACGTTCATTGAAAACGTGGTCGTACTCTACCGATTGAATTTCTGTTGTCGCCATTTTGTATTTTTCACTTATTGATTTAGGCGAACTCTTTTTGTTTTTATTGGGGAAATAGGAGTTTTGTAGAAATAGGTCGTGTCATTTATACTGTAGGTATGTAGTACTATTATATAGTTTCTGTGGTAATCTGTGCTGTATAATCTGTGTATTTTTTTTATTTATTTAGCTGTAGGTATGTTATACCTTTAAAACAGGGCGTTGCAAAAGAGGTGAGGTTTTTTTTTTACAAAAAATTGTGTTCGCGTTAATTTATAGTAGTTATCATTTCTATTGAAGTCCGTCTGTTTAGAGTTTCTTTCCTGCTGGACTGGAAGAGTTAGAAAAACATAGAATTTTTCAGCTGCCCTTGATCCCGGGCATGCTGTAGAAATCAGCATAACGGATTGTAGGATTACAGTGTATTGTAATTTAGCTGATGGGCTGACAAGCTGTCCCTACAGTTATACACATTACAATCTAAAATTGTCTTAATTTTTTTTCAGACGTGGCCAAAGCGCCTTTTACGAGGCGTTTAACGCTCTGCCTACCCACTAAGGGATAAAGACGTGATTTTATGTTTTATGTTTATGTATGTTTCTATGTCTGTATAGAGCGTTAGGGTGTTTGTGCACTAATCTATATTAGAATTGTACCCAATTCGTATCGGATTTGCCCCTCCAGCTTGTGCACTCATCCATATACGTTTCATACGTTTTTTTTTTAATACGAATTGGACGTGGATCTAATGTGAGTGCACAAACGCTCTTAGGTCTATATCGATAAACAACACTTGAGACTGACAGCTACTTTGAGTTCGTAACAGAAATGTCATTTCAGTACGAAACGGCTTGTCAAATCCATACTTAATATTGCTCTCAATCTTGAGATCGTTTTATAAATACGAGCCTTAGATACCTAATCCGTGTTAGAACGGATACTTTTCCACCATATTTTTATCCTTTTTTTTAACTGGAAGGACCATTCTCCTTTTACTGCCAGCTCGCTTTGTGATCGGAACGCAAAATATTCACAAAGGGTCCGCTGTCCGCTATCTGTACTTCTGTAGTATTACAACGTGGCCACAGAAAGAGCGGTGTCTCGGGCGGCGCGTTTCACTAAGCGGGAAACTGCGTAGTGTGCGTAGGTACAATGTAAAGTCATAATACATTTAGTGTCTAGTGTAAAGGCGCTTTGGCCTTTGTCATGACTGTGAGAAAAAACGAAACGTCATTTCGGTTCGGTTCCTCATTTGTTGACTGTTTCGTCTTTATTTCGACTCATCAGATACGGAAGTGTCTCCATTACAGTTGGTTTGCAAGTGCTTCGCTCTTGTTTTCGTTCCGAACCAAACAAGCTAAGCTCACAATACATTTTTCGAAGCATCAAACAACAATAATACATAGTCACGCCTATGGTTTTTGTGGGTAGTTTCTATTCCGAAAACGACGATGATAACAGTCTTTAAACACACCTGTGGCGCCCGCTGTTGGCTAAATGATTTGTGCCTATGGGCATTTTTCCACTTACTAGAATGGCACCGACCCTTCCCTGGCCTTTACCGAGAAATGAAAAGTATGAACATATGTGGCATTGTCTTTCTACTTTCCGATGCCGGTATCTCTGTGGGTGACATGGTTTCATGAAATAATGATATAAATCGTTGGTCGCTATTTTCGCGGCCCGACCGTTAGTATTACGGACCGCTGTTCGTAACCTGACACGGGACTCGCACCCAGATCGGAAAATAGAAAATGGCGTGATTTTCAAAACGTTTCCCGCCAAAGGACGTAGTCATGGGAAAAAGCGGTATCGGGTAGTCACATATCCCTTTACCTTTGAAAGCTTTGTCAATAAAGGGAAGAGGCAAATTTTTTGCTTGTTGCAAAAATATTTTCATAAGTGGCTAGTATCTTCCATGCTGGACCTTGAGTGATAGGGCATACTGTAGAAACAAGTAGAGGAGGGAGACGAGAGTTAGGATGTATTGCAAATTAATTTTAGCAATACACAATTTGTTCTTTCCAAAATAACCCCCAAACCACGGAAATCAAATCCCATGCAAATGGTAGTTTTAAATGATTAGATCGAACTTTACCAAAGGGAATGTAACCTTTTTTCATCGTGTGAATGGCGACCTTTATTATCATCATCTTCCTAGCCTTTTTCCGTATCTCTCGGGGTCGGCTACTTAGTCTAGATGAATGGTGACCCTTATATTTTTCAAAAATCTTTCGGCGCACGATTAGACATAAACTATTCGATTCTACATGTAAATATAAAACCTAAAATATACGTGGTGATTTTTGTTTAAGGCGTCACATTACCGAGATATTTTCACTTCAAAATAGTTTTTCTCTAAATTCCTATATCTTTGATTAATAATGTGACGCTTAAGACAAAATCTCGAAAAATATTCCTGATTTCTATTTGTGTGTAGAATCGAATGGTTTAGGTTTGATAGTGCACCGCGACGTTTTTTTTTAAATAAGTGTCGCCGTTCACAGTATGCCAGGCTCCATACAAAAATGTTACGTCTCCTTTGTACTTAACTCATAATCAAATGCAACATATACATGTTTATAATTAGTTTTAGTATCAAAATATTTACTAAATACTTTTATTTAAGAGAACAAATTAAATTTCAGGCCTTTATCACGCAAAATCGTATTTCTACTGCTATTTTGTTAGTGGTCGATATTTTCCAACGAAAACTAATTATTAACATGGATAATTTAGATTTGATTACGTGTACAAAGTTAAGTGAACTTCAGTAATGGTTTATTAATTGCTCCCACATTGTTCCTATGTTTCATACATGCATACATATATAAAATCACGCCTTTATCCCTCATAATGTAGGCAGAGCAAAAACTACCTAAACAAAGGTCGTCCCGCCACGTCTGTCAAGTTTTGTGGGCTATTTATTACCGATAATATAAGTATTTGTTATAGAGACGGGATATCAGTCCATCGCCTAACACACTGAAACCCTCGAATCCCTTAGCTGGTTTTTACAGCATCCCCGGGAGGAGATGCTTCTGGCACATTCTATGTTTTTCTATCACTCCCAGTCCAGCATGGAAGTGTTATGATTGTTCATGTTACTTACAGTGATCGTTGTGTATTTTTCATCATGAAATAAATAACTTACAGAAAAATAAATAAATAATAATGTTCGCAGGTACAGGGTGTAATGCTCAGTCAACAAAACTAAAAAACATTCGCGTGTAACTGTGTGCGTTATCTTGAGTGATTAGGTTATTTCTACTTTCCGTGTCATGCGTAAGGTATAATTTAACATGATACTTGTGTGGATACAGTAGAGAGCCCGATGGTGTAGTGGATAGGGCCGCTGCCTCCTGGGCGGGAGGTCGTGGTTCGAATCCCACCACGTACCAATGTGTTTTTCCGTTTTAGAATTTCATATGTACGTTTATTCGGCGTTTTTTCCGTGCTTCGGAAGGCACGTAAAACCGTTGATCCCGGTTAATATCGTTTAGTACCGTAGATATTAATAATTAAGCCATATCAGAGGTTTAAAATTCTGACCTAATCTAGGATTGGGTCTGGTTTCCCTTCTGGGTTGCGGAGGTCAGATGGCAGTCGCTCTGTGTAAAAACCAGTACCTTTGTTCAATCCCCTAGATAAGGAAGCCGACCCCGGGAGATACGGGATAAGGCTAGGGAGATGATGACTTCTGTGGATACATTAGCAGCACATGTACAGATGACTTCTATCCGAGCTGCAGCGGCCGCGTGTTCAGCAGAGGTTTTAAAAAAACGCAAATACTTGGGTTTGGGTGACTCCTACATATTGTTGCCTTTCGCAGTCGAAACTCTAGGTCCCTGGGGTCTAGAAACTCAATAGGGAATACTCATGTTTTTTTTAAGCTATTAGTAAGAATTATTGTCACCATAGATGAACGGATGTGAAGGAATTTTTGCATAATATTCATTAGTTTAAGAGTTATAATGCCTTAAAGTGGTTAGTTAAAAAGAGAGGTCCGAACTGTCATGTGACGTCATAAGACAGGAGCGCCATACTAATTCCATATAAATTGTCGTTTCGAAGAGAGAGATAGATAGTCTATCTTTATAATGGTATATTTCGGTGATTTATTGATCAAATTTATTTCTGTTTTCACTGTTCTTTTCATAATTTAAGATGTTTTTAGACAATAGGTTCAGGAACTGAAAATATGTTATATGCACGTTCTCTATTGTTTTTAAAAGACGTTTCCGCGCGTCTCATCGAGGCAACGGGAGATCTAGGAGCTGGCAGCTATTTCGCCCAAAGGATTAGTTTAGCAATTCAAACAGGTAATGCTGACAACATCTTGGGTACTTTGCCTCGGTGCGGCGCGCTGGATGAAATATTTTATTAATAATACTTTCTTGTTCATTAAGTTAATAAAGGTATGTCTTTAGGTTTTTGAGCGACCGTTGCAGGGCAGGGAAATTTCTCTACCGTTAAGGTACTATTTATTATTCTGTGGTAATACGTCGAATACAAACTCCGTCTTTCCACTTCTTCCATGCTGGCCTGGGACCGAGAGAAAAACATAGAATGTGCCAGCTGCATTTTCTCCCGGGCATGCTGTAAATACCGCTCAGGGATCCGTGGGTTTCTGTATATTGCAATTAAGGGGGATAGGCTGACAACCTGTACCTACAATCTATCTTTAATAACCCACAAAACTTTGTCAGACGATGCGAAACGACCTTTAGTGAGGTCGTTTACGCTCAACCTAGCCCATTAGGAATAAAGGCGTGATGTACAAACTCCTTTATAAAAAGAGACAAGTGTAGCCAATATTCGACGTGTAATAATCCCGCCTGGCTGAAGTTAGAACTACGCTGGTTGCCCCTTTTCCCGAAATCCGCGGTTAAAGTAGCCTTCGATTAAAGGTAGCGAATGTAGTTTTGTTATACATTGCCGGTTCTTAAACCTAGAGACAATATAACAAGTCCAAAAGAACTGCCTCTATGGTGTAGTGGTCTGTGCCATAGGTAGATGTGGAGGTTGTGGGTTTCGATTCAATTCAACTTCTACTTTTCTCATGAGATAATAATTTTACCCGTCACATAATTTTAAATAGAAGATAATTAATTGAATTTATATAATTTAATCTTATATGTTAGGCATGGTCAAAACAAAGTAAAATCAAAAATTCATAAACTGTTTCAATTTCCACGGAGGGAACACAAAGTTGATATTTGCCTGTGTTTGTGTATTTGTTAATATTTGTCACCTTGTGTGGTTTTCCCTAGTTGGGTTAGAAAAGTTGCAGGCTGAGCCACCCATGATTATCTGTAAGAAAAAGGATTCCGTGCTTCAGGAGACAATTATTTATTTATTTTATTATTTACTAGCGAGCCGCCCCGGCTTCGCACGGAAATTATCAGTGTTTCTCTACTATAATATGCATATATTATACAATTAAACCTTTCTCTTGAACCACTCTATCCATTAAAAGAAACCGCATTAAAATCCGTAGCGTAGTTTTAAAGATTTATGCATACATAGGGATATAGGGACAGTGAAAACGACTTTGTTTTATACCATGTAGTGATTTTTGTGTATACCTGTAATTGGTTTTTACATTGGAATTAATATCTTAATTTAATATGTTTGTTTAATTTGTAGTATTTTTTTTCGATATTAAGGTAGTTTTAGGCTTTTATTAATTGTATTATATTTTTGTAATAAATAAATAAAAATATTTGGACCATATGTTTGTTACAATGTGTAATGTATTAACTGTTGGTGTACCTATTCTAGTAAATAAATAAATAAACAATATAGTGGCAGAAATTCGTATTTGCGTAAAATTGGCTTAAAATTTAATTTGCTCACTTATATTGTATTTGGTTAATATTTTGATACTAAAATTAATTTTGATAATAAACTTAGATATGTTGCATTTAATTATGAGTACAACATTTTGTGAAGTTTGGTCAAAGGGCGGTTTTGCACCGTATTTGGTTCGTATCCGTGAAAAAATGTATGGATTAACGCGAAAATGTTTGACAGCTTCCATTTATCTTTCACGGATATGGATACGAATACGGAGCAGAGCAAAACCGACCTAACCATTTATAAATAAAAACGTAACGGCCATTTGTATGGGATTCGATTTCCGTGGCAGTCTTAAGAAGAAGAAGAAATCCAAAAAATACTCAGTAATGTAATACAAAAACGCTTACACCACGCCACGCCTCCAGCTTGCCTAAAAGCGAGACCCGATAAAAGTAATAAAGAGTTGAAATACCTCGAAAATCCCGTTTGTTGCGTTCTGTTTCAGTCAATTCGAGAGGTTTTTTTTTAACTGCAATAGGCGTTTTTCGACTAAACGGCACGACGACGGCAACGGCGACGGCACGCCATCGTCAACGGTACCGTAGATATCTCTTCCATCTATGAAAATCAATTGAAAATAAATTATATGGAACGCTTTTCCACTTGCCGGCACGGCAACAGCGCGGCAACGGCACGTCATTGATTCCCACCGGTACCGTCGTCAGCCTGCCAAACGCCTGCCTGTGTGTTGTATTCCTGCGAAGCATGCCCACGCTCAGATTGTAACTAGATGGACGTTATCGAGCCGTTGACGTGTCGTTGTCATCCCGTCTCTTGAAAGAATAGAGCCACGACATCGTGACGGCACCGTCGCCGTGCCGTCTATCCGAATAGCGCCGAACGAATACGAGTATGCGTGCCAAAGTTATATCGTGCCAATTTTGGTTTGAATACCGCCAATAAAAATGTGAATAAAACTACATATTCAGCCTGCCAGACGCAGATGCAAGCTTGACAAATGTTCCAACAGAGTTTTTGTTATTTTACTATGGATGGGCAGTGTAGAGTTTTTCAACAAGGATGTAACGATGTTGAAATGGAATAAAAACTGTATTAAATTTTTTACGTGAAAGAATTTCGTGGAAGTTGTTCAGTTTCGTTGACTGAGCAACATTCAGTTTGCAGAACATCTTCTCACACTCTTTATACTATTTCAACAATACTCTATTTCTTCTATGCTGGACTGGGAGCGAGAGAAAACATAGAATGTGCCTGCTGCATTTCCTTCCGAGCATGCTGTAAAAAGCAGCTAAGGGATCCGAGGGTTTCAGTATATTGTAATTTAGGCGATGGGTTGACAACCTGTCACTACACAATATACTTACAAATCTATCTTAAATAACCCTCAAAACTTTGTCAGACGCGGCGGAACGACCTTTGTTTAGGTCGTCTACGCTCTGCCTCCCTCATTAGGGATAAAGTCGTGATTGTATGTATGTATACACTATTACAACGAAATCGAAAAGTCAAATTTTCAATGAGTCTGCCTAAAATTTCAACGATTGAGAGAGATGTCCTGGGGTATGTTGATTTTCTGGTCGACTGAATGTTAGCCTGGGCCATGTTGACTTAAAGAGGACACGAACAGACATATTCACCTCCCTTCCCCAGTCCGACATACGTCACACTCCGCGCCGGATTGTGGGCCACATTGAGCGTACGCGAGCGTGCGCGTAACGGAAATAATAAAGGTTTGTGTTCCAAAGATGGTTAGGTACTGTTCTGTGTACGGATGTCTTTCTACCACAAGATATGACTCCAATAAGAACTTTTTTAGATTCCACAGTGATGAGATACGGTAAGTAAATTCATATAAAATATACAGCCTAATCTATTCTAACTATTCAGTTACAGTGAACTACTTTAAAGCGTTGGTTTAATCAAGAAACAGATTACTCAAGTAATGATTATGACCGGTATAACAAATTCTGTCAACCCTTCTAACCCGCACACAAACGCACGCCAAGTGCAACATGCCGTCTGCCGATGTGTGACCAAAATGACATTGTAGTTAGGAGTGTCCGAGCTGTGGTATAGGTTGAGGCAGCACATTGTCATAGAGGCTCAGCTGCCTCCGCGGTTTGGTCGTCTGAGGCGTGGGCACCCAATTTGGTGGTCGCCAGTTCGATTCTCACGGAACACAAAGTTGATATTTGTTAAATTTATTCAGTTTATCAGATTTCTCCCACTTTGGTTTAGACTATGCAGGTTGAATAACCTGATTGTCTCTGTAAGATAAAAATACCGTGCTTCGGAGGGCACGTTTCTACTCATAGTTAGGTTCAGGTTCAGGTTATGCGTATACTGCTTAATTTTAAGTGCCCTCCAAACAGTATCTCACACAAAGGGGTTGTAAACTTTTTGACGTAATATGGCCCTTATCACTACATAGTATAAAACAAAGTCGCTTTCTCTGTCCCTATATCCCTATGTATGCATAAATCTTTAAAACTACGCAACAGATTTTGATGCGGTTTCTTATAATGGTTAGACTGATTCAAGAGGAAGGTTTATATGTATAAAACATGCATAATATAGTAGAGAAACACTGATAATTTCCGTGCGAAGCCGGGGCGGGTTTCTAGTTACGTTCTATTTTTAAAAATCCCTAAACATACATACTCGTAAACAAAGGCACCTGAAGCGGTGGATAAACTTATCTTAAAAATAAAAGTTACGAAACTCAATCTTCCCAAAACAGCGTAACACAAACAACGTAAGGGACAACGTCCTACAAACTGCTAGGGGTTGCTTGTTGTTTTTCCATACAAATTGTCTAATTTAGGTGGTCATTTTGTATGGGACGTTTAAACTACTTACTTCCATGCTGGACTGGGAGCGAGAGAAAAGCATAGAATGTGCCAACTGCTTTTCCTCCCGAGCATGCTGTAAAAACCAGCTAAAAGATCCGAGGGCTTCACTATATTGCAATTTAAGCGATGGGCTGACAACCTGTCACTATGGCAATATATCTAGAAATCTATCATAAATAACCCTCAAAACTTTGTCAGACGTGGCGAAACGACCTTTGTTTAGGTCGTTTACGCTCTGCCTATCCCATTAGGGATAAAGGTGTGATTATATGCATGTATGTAATTTTAAACAATTTTTATCGCGTGAAAGAATTTCCAGGTGAAACTGGTTCAGTTTCCTTGACTGAGCAACCCCTATCAGTATGCGGGACGCTGTCCCTAACACCCGGTATATGACAACCGAAAACCTCAAAAAGAAAACCCCCGTTTCTTTACTATTTACATTCACTTCCATGCCAAAAGAATAAAGGACAATATAAAGTCAACAAAACCTTTTTTTAGGGTTCGTCAGTCAAACAACCCTTTATGTAGTAAAACCAGTGAAACTATATTTTTCCTCAGTTTTTTTGTGCAGAAATCTAATTTGATATGTTGATGATCGGTTTATCTTCCATGCTGGACTGGGAGCGAGCGAAAAACATTGGAAAACCAGCTAAGGGATCCAAGGGTTTCAGTATATTGCATAGGCTGACAACCTTTCCCTATAGCAATATACCTACAAATCTCCAAAACTTTGTCACACGTGGCGGAATGAATTTGGTTAAGTCGTTCACGCTGTGCCTACCCTATTAGAGATAAAGGCGTGATTATATGTCAGCACTAATCTCTTCTCTTTACATTCTCCTCTACCCAAAGGTTGTCTGGAAGAGATCGCTTCCAGCGATAAGACCGCCTTTGTGCACATTAATTTAAGTTTATTTTTCTGTTTCTTGTTTTTTGTGTACAATAAAGTGTTTTTACTTTTACTTACTTATATGTATGTATGTATGTATGTATGATAGGTTTGACGAAGAAGTACCTAAGTATAGACTTGTAGGTAAAGTAACTAACTGCCTCTGTGGTCTGAGCAATGGGCTCCCGAACGAAGTTGTTAGGGTTTCCCCAGTTTGATTAGGACAATGCAGTACGAATCACCTGATTAGATTCTTTCGGCTGACGATATTAATTATGATACATATACATACATAAACGAGTAAACAATGTGTATGGTGAGCGATCATTAGAGCATATGATTCCAACTATTTTTAATGAGTTGCCTAGCGAATTAAAAACAATGCATGTGTCAAATAAAGAAATAAAAAATTGAATGAAATCGTACTTTTTGGATAACGTAGCAAGTAAGGTCTAGGAGTGTTATTATAATATTATTTTAAACATACACATATATTTTTAAATTCAAATTAGCATAATAATTAAGTTAGTTTTTAATGTTTTAGTATAAGTAAGTTGTATTGCGCAGAGCAACTGATCTCCCGTTAAACTTTTACGAAGTTTGGGAGAATATATTTATAATATCAATGTACAACTATTATATGATAAAAAAAATATATATATATATATATAAACACGTTTTTATCCCTAATGGGTGTAAGCAGACCGTAAACGACCTAAACAAAGTTTGAGGATTATTTAAGAAAGATTTGTTACCTACAAATTATTGCTGTAGTGACAGGTTGTCAGCCCATCGCCTAAATTACAATATACTGAAACCCTCGGATCCCTTAGCTGGATTTTACAGCATGCCCGGAAGGAAATGCATCTAGCAGATTCAATATTTTTCTCGCGCTCCCAGTCCAGCATGGAACAAAGTGATATAGTGATATTTCAGATCATAATTAGAGGTACGAATATAAATTAATTGATTTTGTCAAGATTCAGATTCAGATTTTATTTCATAAATTCTTAAAAATAATTTACATGTCATGACATGGCTTAACGACCATTATCTAAGGTATTCAACGATATTAACCGGGACCAACTGATTAATGTGGAAAAAGCGCTGAATAAACGTACATATGAAATTCCAAAATCGAAAACACATTTGTACGTGGTGGGATTCGAACCACGACCTCCCGCTGAGGAGGCAGTGGCCCTATCCACTATACCATCAAATTGGTCCTTTGGATTAAGAAATCTTAAAAATTTCTAAGTAATTGGTTCTTTTAATTACAAAAGAGATTCCGAAAATTCCTTTACAACTAAGTCTCGAATTCAGAAGGGAAATAGCAAAAGAATCTTATTTTTTTTCTTATCTTTTTAATCTTATTTTAAAGACAAGATTTTTGAACCGCTGTTTTTCCTGCAGCATGCAGCAGAATATGGAATAAGGGTATACAGGGTGTCTCAGTATCGTAAAAGGAGCCCATAAAAAATATAAAGAATCCAACTCAAAAAAAAAAATGCATTAGTCGGTATTTATTATGATTCCAAGAGCTGCATCTGGCCCCACAGCTATAACCTAGCCCGCGCAAGTCGCTACAACTGGTCTTGGATTGACAACTGTTCATTTAGGAGGAA
Source organism: Scrobipalpa costella (assembly GCA_949820665.1). Classification (NCBI taxonomy): domain Eukaryota; kingdom Metazoa; phylum Arthropoda; class Insecta; order Lepidoptera; family Gelechiidae; genus Scrobipalpa; species Scrobipalpa costella. The sequence goes on along the minus strand of OX463319.1, from coordinate 8,967,320 downwards.
AGAATGCTTTACCGCTCTCAGACTTCGTTTCGGTCACATTCATACATACATACATACATAAAATCACGCCTTTATCCCTTACGGGGTAGGCAGAGCGTTAAACGCCTCGTAAAAGGCGCTTTCGCCGCGTCTGACAAAAATTTAGGGCAATTTTAGATTGTAATGTGTATTGCTAATGTGTAGTGACAGGTTGTCAGCCCATCGCCTAAATTACAATACACTGTAACCCTCGAGTCCCTTTTGCTGTCTTCTACAGCATGCCCGGGAGGAAGGGCAGCTGGAACATTCTATGTTTTTCTATCTCTCCCAGTCCAGCATGGAAGTAACACATTCCATTTAACAAGATGCGCAAGGTACAATCTCCGAATTGTGATATATGTGGGGCAGTGGAGGATGTTTATCATGTTTTAATGGAGTGTGCTCGGAATGACGCGCTGAGAAGACGGTTACTATACAGAAATCATTCCATTGGAGAATGTAATAGTATTTTGTCTTGTCATATGGTTATAGCTTAGTGGCCAGATGCAGTTTTGGGCATCATAATGATATTATAAGAAATACCTAAAGACTTTTGCTTTTTATTTAGATTTTTGAGTTAGATTTATTTAGATTGTACATACATACATACATATAATCACGCCTTTATCCCTAATGGGGTAGGCAGAGCGTACACGACCTAAGCAAAGGTCGTTCCGCCACGTCTGACAAAGTTTTGAGGGTTGTTTAAGATAGATTTGTAGGTATATTGCTGTAGTGACAGGTTGTCAGCCTGTTGCCTAAATTGCAATATACAGAAACCCTCGGATCCCTTAGCTGGTTTTTACAGCATGCCCGGGAGGAAATGAAGCTGGCACATTCTATGTTTTTCTCTCGCTCCCAGACCAGCATGGTAGTAACGCCTTATGTAATAGAACTTAAAATAATTGTATTTATAAGTCTGTAATATGTTTGAAGACGTATGGAGCGACATTTTCGTTACTGTAAAAGCTCCTTTCCGTCGCGCAGGATTGGTTCTCGCTTTATCGCGCGTCACGCGGGATCGGTTATAGCTTAGTGGCCAGATGCAGTTTTGGGCATCTTCTTCTTCTGTCGAGTGGGTATCGAGTTTATCGACCCGATGAACCCTGGTGTCAGAGTTTTTAAACCGCCTAGTAGCACAACTATCAGGCCTCTGACATGGTTTGAGTAACGACCACTATCAAAGACAGCGACCGGGTCCGACGGCTTAACGTGCCCTCCGAAGCACGAAATCTTTTTCTTTTCGGACAATCAGGTGATTCAGCCTGCAATGTCCTAACCAAACTGGGGAAAAATTCACAAAGTGATAAATTCTCAAATATCAACTTTGTATTTCCTCCCTGGGATTCGAACCCAGGACCTCCGGATCGGGAATCCATGGCACTAGCCACTAGACCACGGAGGCAGTTTTGTACATCATAATGATATTATAAGAAATACCTAAAGACTTTTGCTTTTTATATTTTTGAGTTAGATTTATTTAGATTGTAATGAGGTGCATTGCTGTAGTGACAGGTTGTCAGCCCATCGCCTAAATTACAATACACTGTAACCCTTCGAATCCCTTTTGCTGACTTCTACAGCATGGCCGGGAGGAAGGGCAGCTGGAAAATTCTATGTTTTTCTACTCCAGCATGGAAGATAATTAAATAAAAATGATACGTAAAAGTTGTTCATTTTCGTTGAATAAGGAACCTATTTCATTTTCGGGACACTGTTTTTTTGCACCCGGTATGTAAGAATAAGAAATAAAATGTTTTACATCTGAATCAAATATTAATATAGACGTTTGAGGGAGGATGGGTACTAACTCGAAGTATGTTGGAAATATGTGAAACTACCCTCGTCAAATGCATCAGTAATGTGATGATAGAAACCTCAACTTCAGATACACATACATACATATAATTACGCCTTTATGCCTAATGGGGTAGGCAGAGCGTAAACGACCAAGGTCGTTCCGTCACGTCTGACAAAGTTTCGAGGGTTATTTAAGATACATTTGTAGGTATATTGCTGTAGTGACATGTTGTCAGCCCATCGCCTAAATTACAATGTACTGAAATTCTCGGATCCCTTAGCTGGCTAGGCGCTTAATGCAGCCGGCACATTCTACGTCTAGTCTATTATAATTTAGGCGAAGATCTGACAACCCGTCACTACAGCAATTCCTATAAATCTATCTTAAATAACCCTCTGACACCAGGGTTCATCGGGTCGATAGACTTGATACCCACTCGACAGAAGAAGACTTAAAATTACTAACTTAGCTTAATCCTTATTACCAATTTGAGATGTCGGTAATTCTCTGCCTACTCCATTAGGGCTGAAGGCGTGATTATATGTATGTATGTCTGTATAACTCTTCTTCTTCTTAGCGAGTGGATTTTCAATTCGGACAACGACGTGATGAACCCTAATGTCAGAGTTTTCAAACCGCCTAGTAGCACCAGCTATTAGGCCTCTGACATGGTCTAAGTAATGACCACTATTAAAGACGGCAACCGGGACTGATGGCTAAGTACGGAATCCTTTTTCTGTTTGTACAATCAGGTGATTCAGCTTGCAATGTCCTAACTAAACTGGAGAAAACCTTGTAGCGCACATAGATGGCGCCACATCAAGATACAACAGTCCTAAAACGCGGTAGCGAAGTTTGCTCGGCGATCTGCATATATACAACTTCCGAACCGAACTAATCCAGTCGGACTCCAGTCCCCTGGTCACAACACCCGACCAGGCGGGTATTTACCCTTTTCCCATCCGTCATCCCTCGGCCAAATGGCCTTAAGAAAATGCTCATAAAACCTCAGCAAGTTATAAACTGACAAATATCAACTTTTATGTATGTTCTCCCATAGAGAAGATTTACATACATACATATAATCACGCCTTCATCCCTAATGGGGTAGGCAGAGCGTAAACGACCAAAGATATCGATATAGATTATCTCTTCCACGGTACCGTCGTCGGTGCAGCCCAATCCATCATTGTGCAAGTTTTTTTTTTCAATTTGTTTAGGACAATGCAGGGTAATTAAAACGATACAGCAACGACAAAACATGCGTGCGATGTTTGTACATCTGGAAATCCTAGTTGCTATTTCTAGGGATTCAGTGCCCTTGAAAAGATGGGCTTGTTCTATTTTTAATCCATACGGAAAACGTCGTAAAATTTAGTTTAGGCATGTGTCTGCAAGAAACGGGGCCAATGTCAATGGAAACATACAAACAAACATATAAGTAGTTATATCTAGTTACAAGGTGCAATCCCCTATATTAGGTAGGCAACCCCATGAGATATGGGATAAGGCTAAGGAGATGATGATATACAAGGTGAAAGTTTCTCGGAAACTGTTAAAGGTTGCTATGCTGTATGCTTAACCAACGAAAATGGTCAATTTTCAGCAGGTAATTATTTCAGGAAATAATATTATTTGCTTCCCCACACAAAAGCATTTTTTAGTTCTTGAAAGAACATGAAAGTTGTTCAGCTTCGTTGACTGAACCATCATTTTTAATTTACGTCACGCCGTCCCTTACACCATGTGTACAGCCTATAAAATAAAACAAAAGAAACTAAAAAAAAAAAAAAAAAGCATTAGTCGGTATTTATTATGGATCCAAGAAATGATATAAAAAATCTTCCAAGCTGGCCTGGGGATCTTCCATGCAAGAGCAAGAGAAAAACATAGAATGTGCCAGCTGCATTTCCTCAATGGCATGCTGATAAATTCAGCTAAGGGATCCGAGGGTTTAAGTATATTGTAATTTAGGCGATGGGGTGACAACCTGTCACTACAGCAATATTCCTACAAATCTATGTTAAACAACCCTCAAAACTTTGTCGGACGTGGCGGAACGACCTCTGTTTAGGTCGTCGACGCTCTGCCTACCCCATTAGGGAAACAGGCGTGATATTATGTATGTATGTAATGTAGGCCAAACAGATTGAAATCACATCACAGCCATCACAGTAATAGCGCCCTTGTTTGGATTTGCCGGTCTCAACATCGTGTCTGTTCTTAATCAAAGCAATGTTGGCTATAAATAAACTAGATACATACATATAATCACGCATTTATCCCTAATGGGGTAGGCAGGGCGTACTCGACCTAAAAAAACGTTTCGGTTCAATTAAAATGTTACGTAAGTGTTGTTCAGTTTTGTTGAATAAGGAACCTATTTAATTTTCGGGACACTGCTTCTTTTCACCCGGCATGTAAGAATAAAAATCGGAATCAAACATTAATATTGACGTTTGAGGGAGGATGGGTACTAACTCGAAATATGTTGGAAATATGTGAAACTACCCTCGTCAAATGCATCAGTAATGTGATGATAGAAACCTCAACCTCAGATATACATACATACATATTATCAAGCCTTTATCCCTAATTACCTAATTACTTCCATGCTGGACTGGGAGAGATAGAAAAACATAGAATGTTCCAGCTGCCCTTCCTCCCGGGCATGCTGTAGAAGACAGCAAAAGGGACTCGAGGGTTACAGTGTATTGTAATTTAGGCGATGGGCTGACAACCTGTCACTATGGCAATACACATTACAATCTAAAATTACCCTCTATTATTGTCAGACGCGGCGAAAGCGCCTTTTACGAGGCGTTTAACGCTCTGCCTACCCCGTAAGGGATAAAGGCGTGATTTTATGTATGTATGTATGTATGTATCCCTAATGGGGTAGGCAGAGCATAAACAACCAAGGTTGTTCCGCCACGTCTGACAAAGTTTAGAGGGTTATTTAAGATAGATTTGTAGATATACGCATTTTTCTTTGACCCGACGGTTGCCTGGAAGGAATTGCTACCTTAGCAATAAGGCCGCCTATGTTGTACTTGTTTTTTGTTGTTATCTGTTGTGTTGTATGATTTGTATTCTTACGTCCAATAAAGTATTTTTTTGTTATGTTATGTATATTAGTTATATTACTGTAGTGACAGGTTGTCAGCCTATCGCCTAAATTGCAATATACAAAAACCTCAGATCCCTTAGCTGGTTTTTACAGCATGCCCGGGAGGAAATGCAGCTGGCACATTCTACGTTTTTCTCTCGCTCCCAGGCCAAGATGGAACAATAAACTACATACATACATATAATCACGCCTTTATCCCTAATGGGGTAGACAGAGCGCAAACGACGTAAACAAAGGTCGTTCCGCCACGTCTGACAAAGTTTGAGGGTTATTTAAGATAAATTTGGAGGTATATTGCTGTAGTGACAGGTTGTCAGCCTATCGCATAAATTACAATAGACTGAAACCCTCGGATCCCTTAGCTGGTTTTTACAGCAGGCCCGGGAGGCAATGCAGTTGGCACATTCTACGTTTTTCTCTCGCTCCCAGGCCAGCATGGAACAATAAACTACATACATACGTATAATCATGCCTTTGTCTCTAATGTGGTAGGTAGAGCGTAATCGACCGAAGACAACGACCGGAAGAAATAAATAAACTACGACCCGATAAATTCTGGTTGTTTTGTCACAGATTTTTATACCTCTGACCTGGTTTATGTAACGACCACTATTAGAGATGACTCGAAGTACTATGGGCTGGATTCTAGATGTGCCGGCTAAAATTAAAATATATTTGTCACTTTCAGACGAAAATCATTGGAAAAGGTCAGGAGATCTATTCTCTCCGCTTTTTGATTTATAGTCGGTGGTTTTATGCGTTATACTGGGGAAACGTGCAAAAGCGCGTCAAATTCTAGCGGACAAAGTGTAAAACCATAGAGAAAAATCGCCTGTCTTTTTCAAATATTACTATTTTGAAAGTGACAGATAGATTTAAAATTTAGTTTTAGCCGGTTGTATGTAGAATCGAGCCTTGTATGTTATCCCTATTCCTTGTCATACAATCAATCAGGTGCTTAAGGCCTACATTGTCCTAATCAAACTGAAATTAAGCGATATATTAGTATTTTTTTTTTCATCTCTTATAAAATGTGAATGTTATTCAGTTTCTTCGACTGAGCCACCCCTATCAGTTTGTGGGACGCTGTCCCATACACCCAGAATGTAGGGGTATCATATTCCTTGCTTGCATTGACAGTTTTTTTTTAATTTCAGGTACAATTTATGTGGTGCGTCTACACAGCTTTTCTACCCAAAGGTACTTTAATAAAGTTTTTTTATGTAAAAGCAAATTCATTCGACTGGACTGGGAACGAGAGAAACATATTTGCTAACTGCATTTCCTCCCGGGCAAGCTGTAAAAATCAGCTAAGGGATCCGAGGGTTTCTGTTTATTGCAATATTGGCGATGGGCTGACAACCTGTCGCTACATAAACATACCTACAAATCTATCTTAAATAACTCGCAAAACATTGTCAGACGTGGCGGAACGATCTTTTGTTTAGATCGTTTATGCTCTGCCTACCTCCTTAGAAATAAGGGCGGTATTATATGTATGTATGTAAATTCATTTTACGCGAGGATATTTCATGTTTCAGATTAAAACCAGCCCAAAGCACTGTCACATATTTCAAGCTAACATCACTACATAGTATAAAACAAAGTCGCTTTCTCTGTCCCTATATCCCTATGTATGCATAAATCTTTAAAACTACGCAACGGAGTTTTAAAGGATAGAGTTTTTCAATAGGAAGGTTTGTATGTATAATACATGCATATTATAGTAGAGAAACACTGATAATTTCCGTGCGAAGCCGGGGCGGGTCGCTAGTCTCTCAAAAATATTTCCTTTGCACGTTTGATCAATATGGAGAAATAAGTAGTGCGAGGTTTAAGTACAAACATAAAATCACGTCTTTATCCCTAATGGGGTAGGCAGAGCGTAAACGATCTAAACAAAGCTTTTTCCGCCACGTCTGATAAACTTGAGGGTTATTTAAGACAGATTGATTACTGTGACAGGTTGTCAGCCCATCGCCAAAATTGCAATATACAGAAACCTTCGGATCCCTTTGCTGGTTTTTACAGCATGCCCAGAAGAAAATGGAGCGAGCACATTCTATGTTTTTCTCTCGCTCCCAGTCCAGCATGAAAGAAAGTTTTCAGTATCATGGAGGCTTAAGTATCGTATGTATTTAGTTTCTGATTACGTGGTCTATTAATTTTGTTTATAATTCCGAGTTGAAATAGCATCATCAAAACTGCCTACGTGGTCTATTGGTAAGAGCGATGGGCTTCTGATCCGGAGATCCTGCGTTCGATTTCCTGGGGAACACAATGTCGATATTTATCAATTTATCATATTGTGAGATTTTCCCCAGTTTGATTAGGACAATGCGGACTGAATCCGTCTAATTGTCTAAGAGAACACGGATTCCGTGTTTTGGAGGGCACGTTAAGACGTCGGTCCCGGTCACTGTCTCTAATACAATACAATACAAATATTCTTTATTTCACATAAACAACACATTGTACAGGTACAAACATTACAAAACAAACAGAGTACAATTAGGCGGCCTTATTGCTATGGTAGCAATTTCTGCCAGGCAACCTTTGGGTAAAGGAGTAGTTTAATAGTGGTCGTTACAGGTGGATATTGCTCTACATCCGTAGGAACTACCTTGAAAACCCTACACGTGACCCCGGGTGGTGCTAAAGGTGCAACAATACCGGCTGCTGCACTGTCCTCTGGACCTCGCAGCAAATAATGCCAAACGATAAAAAAAAAAAATGTTTTTCAAAACCATCTTAAACCCCATATGGACATATGGTATTCAGCTGTGGGGATCCGCAAGCCACTCAAATATGGACATACTTCAACGGTTTCAAAATAATGCCCTGAAAACAATAAAATGCGGTCCTTGGTTCATAAGATAAGTGAGATTCACGAATATACCGAGGTTCCTACAGTAAAGGAGGAAATTCAGCACTTTAACACCACTTACAAAACGAGGCTTGAAAAGCACACAAATAAGCTCGCAACTAACCTCACTGATACATCCGGCTGTGTATACAGACTAAAAAGAGCAAAGCTGGCATTAATATGAAATACAACTCCAGTACAGACATCTGGGTTGTAACATCGCTGGATATCCGACCCCCAACCTACCTACATCATCACCAAATCTGATTATGGCCATAAGGCTGCTGGCAGATAGAAGAAGAGAGAAAAAATAATAAAAAAAATATATGTTTTTACCTACGCTGTGAAAGTACAATCTTAAACTATACTCGCCATTCCGCCTGCCAAGCTTAGTGAGTATTGCAGTACCCCCCAATCAAGGAAAACTAGAAGTGGGCTATTGTAGCTTCTTCTTCTGTCGAGTGGGTATCGAGTCTATCGACCCGATGAACCCTGATGTCATAGTTTTTAAACCGCCTACTAGCACAACTATCGGGCCTCTGACATGGTTTGAGTAACGACCACTATCAAAGACAGCGACCGGGACCGACGGCTTAACCTGCTTTCCGAAGCACGAAATCTTTTTCTTTTTCGGACAATCAGGTGATTCAGCCTGCAATGTCCTGCAATGTCCTTTTGACGATCACTTTACGGAGGACATTATTCTATTGATTGTAATTTAATTTAATTGTGAAACCTGTAAAAAATTTAATTTGTGTGAAATTTAATTTGTGTGAATTAAATAAACTAAACCTAACCAAACTGGGGAAAAATTCACAAAGTGAAAAATTCTCAAATATCAACTTTGTGTTTCCCCCCTGGGAATCGAACCCTTGACCTCCGGATCGAGAGTCCATGGCACTAGCCACTCGACCACGGAGGCAGTAAAAAATAAATAAATTAAATAAATAATAGAAAATTAAAAAGCGCATACGTATAAATCTTAGACCACACATATCTAGATCGCCTTAAAAAGGCAAGCCTCTCCCGTCCCGGTTCTTGCCAATTAAGTGCTCATTGACGAATGGCCTAGCCTTAACTAGAGCACTGCATGCTTAAGGGGCTGGTCGACCTTTTAGTTGGACATTTACATTAAAAAAAAAGTGATTGTTGTAATTCTCACCATTTTTCTCAGGTTGGCTTATAATTTTAAAATGTTATTCGTTAAGAAAACTTGGTGTAGCGGATAGGGCTGTAGGGATTAATTCCTTAACTTGGTGTAGGGATAAATTCCTTAGAGCGCTGTTTTTGATTTTAAACCAGAAAAAATATTATACAAGGAAATAAAATGAAATGCGTTTATTTGCTAGAATATAGTGCAAGGATAGGTGTTACAAAGCAGGTTTTGAGTCTCATATATTCCATCGATTTCGATATGCAAATATTTTTTAGTGTTTGCCACTAAAGTATTTGTTCACTGAATAAAAACATTTTGATAAAAGCCATTCAGTAATATTTTTCTTGAAACATGTGAAGGAACTGCAATCTTTAATGTATCTAGGCAAATGATTGTAAGGCATATAATAGGTATTCTCCATCGTCTCCAAGCAAAAAAGCAGCACTTTTAAAAATCAAAATGTTAATGTGTATGAAACGCGAATTTTAGCCCTTAGTGCCACGTACCAATTTGATTTTCGGTTTTTCGGAAGGCATATTAAGCCGTTGGGCCCGGTTAATATCGTTTAATACGATAGATATTAGTCGTTAAACCATGTCAGATGCCGGTGCTAAGTAATGCCGGTTTGAAAACTCTGATAGCTGGGTTGGTCACTAATCTGGTAAAAGTCAAATCTGGGATTGGGTCTGGTTTCCCTTCTAGGTTGCGGAGCTCAGATGGCAATATCTGCCATTGATCTGTACAAAAATCAGTACCCTCGTTAAATCCGAAACCAAAGTCTGATATATTTACGTTCGATTGTATTATCACAAACTGCCTCCGTGGTTTAGTGGCTAGTGCCATGGACTCCCGATCCGGAGGTCCTGGGTTCGATTCCCAGGGGGGAAACACAAAGTTGATATTTGAGAATTTATCACTTTGTGAACTTTTGCCCAGTTTGGTTAGGACATTGCAGGCTGCATCACCTGATTGTCCGAAACGAAAAAGAAGCCGTCGATCCCGGTCGCTGTCTTTGATAGTGGTCGTTACTCAAACCATGTCAGAGGCCTGATAGCTAAGCTACTAGGCGGTCTAAAAACTCTGACACCAGGGTTCATCGGGTCGACAGACTCGATACCCACTCGACAGAAGAAGACGTTCGAAATCACTTAGTTCGAAATGTTTTTTCCGAAATATTATAACGGGAACGATAGTAGTATCGATTCATCTTTGCAGAGTAGTGTGATGCGTTGATAGTCTTTTCTCCGAAAATATTGTCTACCGAACAGTAATTTAAAAAGAAATAACATCGAATTGACTTTACAGTCTCTCATCATACAATGTACCAAACCAAAACAATAAGTAGGTAAGTACTGTCGATGCTTTTTATTTCGCTGTAAAGTGAATTCGATGGTATTTCTTTGTCGGGCAATAACTGTTCGATGGACAATATTTTCGGAGAATAGACTGTCAGTGCATCACGCTTCGCTGCAAATTGGATTCGATACAACAACCGAGTTTAAACTGATTCTGTTTTTTTTTTCGGATTTAGTTAATTCGGAGGAAAGCAAATCGGATTTCAAATTCGGATCCTTTTATCGGGTCCTATAAAAGTTGTTTCATATCTAAAGCACACGCATATTAAGCGAAACTATAATAATAATTATATTTATTTACTAGCGACCCGCCCCGGCTTTGCACGGAAATTATCAGTGTTTCTCTACTATGTTATGCATGTATTATACATATACATCTTTCTCTTGAATTACTCTATCCATTAAAAGAAACCGCATCAAAAGCCGTTGCGTAGTTTTAAAGATTTATGCATACATAGGGATATAGGGACAGAGAAAGCGACTTTGTTTTATACTATGTAGTGATAAAACGATTTCAAGATTGAGAGCAATATTAAGTTTGGATTTGACAGGTCGGTTTGTACTGAAATTACATTTCTGATGCAAACTCAAACCAGTTGTCAGACTCGAGAGCTGATTATAAAAACGGCCCTAAGTTTAAGACTATAAAGCGATCTCAAGATTGAGAGCAATATTAATTTATTAGACAGGCCATTTTGTACTGAAATGACATTTCTAATACGAACTCAAACTCGGTAGCACTCTCAAGTGCTGATTATAAATACGGGCCTAAGTAATTTACTGCAGCAGGTTAAAGGTACTTGAACAATCTTATGTGAACTAAATAACAAACGTGCAAGTTTTTACCTAGTAGATTCTAAGTTCATGCTAACAAGCACTCTAAGCACGCCCGACCATATATCAAGCACTTAATTGGCAAGAACTAGTGCGTCCACAGAAATCTAGATTAAAGTAGACTACGCAACCTTGTAAGACTATACTGGGTGTAAGGGACAGCGTCCCACAAACTGATAGCGGTTGCTCAGTCAACGATACTGAACAACTATCACCAGGAAATTCTTTCACGAAATGAAAAAAAAAATGGCTTTTCCATACAAATTTTCTGGGAAAAGTCTTTTTCTGTTTTCGTTTCCTAAAATAAATTCCACGTGATAGTTGTTCAGTTTCGTTGACTGAAGAACCCCCCTATCAGTTTGCGGGACGCTGTCCCTTACACTTCGTATGTATACGTACTGACTATTACTACTACAACTGTCGTATGGGTTTCGAGTTGATTGGCCCGATGATCCCTGGTGTCAGAGTTTATAAAGCGGCTGCTAGCACAGGTATATAGGCCTCTGACATAGTTAACATGGTCTTCTTCTTCTTTCGAGTGGGTATCGAGTCTATCGACCCGATGAACCCTGGTGTCAGAGTTTTTAAACCGCCTAGTAGCACAACTATCAGGCCTCTGACATGGTTTGAGTAACGACCACTATCAAAGACAGCGACCGAGACCGACGGCTTAACGTGCCCTCCGAAGCACGAAATCTTTTTTTCTTTTCGGACAATCAGGTGATTCAGCCTGCAATGTCCTAACCAAACTGGGGAAAAATACACAAAGTGATAAATTCTCAAATATCAACTTTGTGTTTCCCCCCTGGGAATCGAACCCAGGACCTCCGGATCGGGAGTCCATGGCACTAGCCATTAGACCACGGAGGCAGTTAACATGGTTAAAGACTGACTGATTGACAATTTTTTTTCGATTGCAAATCCCGGGAATGCTGTAAAAACCAACTAAGTTTCAGAACCTATATTGCAATATAGGCGATGGCCTGTCACTACAGCAACCTACAAATCTATAACCCTCAAAACTATGTCAGACGTAACAGAACGATATTTGTTTTGATCGTTTACGCTGCCTACCCATTAGGGATAAAGGCGTGATTATATATATGTGTGTTCGATTGCGGGATCTACACAAATCTGGGTTAAGTGGGACATTTGCCTTTATGTAGAGGAAACTATTTCTGTATTTATCTCCAGATAGGAACGGTTAAAGTATGGAAACATGGTATGTTCAGTTTCGTACACGGCGTTATAATAAGGTCAACATTAGTTTAGAACCGCCCAATGAGCTTGATTCTAGATTTGCCGGCTAACCTAAAATTAAAATCTAATTGTAAAAACATTGGAAGAGGACAGGAGATCTATTCTCTCCGGTTTTTGATTTATTGTCGGTGGTTTTAAGCGTTTTCTATCATTTTTATCCTTCGTCATATGATATCGCGGATAAAATTGACAGCAATACTGGGGAAACATTCAAAAGTGCGTCAGAATCTAGCGGACAAAGTGTAAAACCATAGAGTATAAACCGCCTGTCCTTGTTAATTTTCATTATTTTGTAATTGACAGATAGATTTTAATTTTAGTTTTTGTTTCAGTTTTAGCCGGTGGTGCCTAGAATCAGGCCTTATTTCTGTTTATCTCTAGATTGGAACGGTTAAATAATGGAAATGTGAAATATTCACTTTTGTAATCGGCGTGATACTATGGTCAAAGTTTAGAACCGCCCATTGCCTGAACCTTTGGTTAAGTCACCCACGATTCCACGATTTGGGCTCTGATTCTCCTATTTTAAAATCACTACATAGCATAAAACAAAGTCGCTTTCTCTGTCCTTATACCCCTATGTATGCTTAGATCTTAACTACGCAACGGATTTTGATGCGGTTTTTAATAGATAGACTGATTCAAGAGGAAGGTTTATATGTATAATACATGCATAATATAGTAGAGAAACACTGATGATTTCCGTGCGAAGCCGGGGCGGGTCGCTAGTTTAATCTAAACTACAATTTAAAATTACAAACGTATAGTTTAGATTGCTATTAGGAACGGGATTATTACCGCGATTTTATTTAATGTTACTGATATTTAATGTTACTGATATTTAATGTTACTGATATTTAATGTTACTGATATTTCAGAGCAGTTTTATGCTTCATCTTCTTCTTCTTAGCCTGTCGACGGAACACGAGAAATTATATCATAGCGGCCCAGAATTCAGCCTCTTGTATTGTGGATTGACTGCCGTCCATTAAATCCGCTGGCGTGCAAGTGTTGGGGCACGCCGGGCCCAAAGTCAAGTGTGCCATGGTCTGCACTGCACCGGAAACACAGTCCACATCGGAGCAAGCCGAAAATCCCCACCTGACCATGTTCTCCTTACTTCTGCAAACCTGAGTCCGAAGCATAATTCATGTCCAGGAGGATAAATCTCGGAGTTTCATGCTCTATGGTCACGACTAAAATGGCGTAGACTGAATAAATGTAATCGCGGTAATAAAATAAATAAATAAAATAAAATAGCCTTTATTGCTGAACTAGTTTTACAATGTTTTTAAATGTTCTTACTAATATGCTTACTTTATAACAGTTACTTATCCTTTTACATAAATTAAGTATCGGTAAACGGTTGTTTCTGCATTTTAGCTTGTCTTTCGATATAGGCCTCCTCTAAAGATTCCCACTCTATTCTATCCACTATATTCGGAACAATATAACCTGGGCCTTTTCAAGGCGAGAGTGAATAGGCACTACATAGGTGAGTATGCTTCAACATAGTCCGCGTAACTTTCCACCAGGTGAAGATGGCGGACAAATGCTCGCCTATATTTATAAAAAAAAAAAAAATATTTCGCTATGCGTGTCCACATTGGACCCGCCACTTTTCTGATGTCGTCCTCCCATCTTCTAGTCTGTCTGCCTCTTTTTCTTTTGCTATCTCGTGGTAGTCTCGTCCATTTCTCCTTCTTCGCGGTAATAATCCCGTTCAAAATAACAATCTATTTGTATTAAACAAAAGTGAAAATCTCAAAATGTAAGTATCGTTTAATATTATTAATTTTAGAGTAGCTACTGAAGAAACTACTATATGGATCTGAAGGTGTTGACTGACAAAAACAGACTTTTCTAAAGTTACAGACAGACGCTTTACCTCCCTGATAGCGATATACATACATATCATCACGTTCTTATCCCTAATGGGGTAGGCAGAGCGTAAACGACTCAAACAAAGATCGTTCCGCCACTTATGACAAAGTTTTGAGGGTTAGTTAAGATAGATTTGTAGGTATATTGCTGTAGTGACAGGTTGTCAACCCATCGCCTACATTGCGATATTCAGAAACCCTCGGATCCCTTACATACATATAATCACGCCTTTATCCCTAATGGGGTAGGCAGAGCGTAAACTACTCAAACAAAGATCGTTCCGCCACTTCTGACATAGTTTTGAGCGTTAGTTAAGATAGATTTGTAGGTATATTGCTGTAGTGACAGGTTGTCAACCCATCGCCTACATTGCAATATTCAGAAACCCTCGGATCCCTTACATACATATGATCACGCCTTTATCCCTAATGGGGTAGGCAGAGCGTAAACGACCCAAACAAAGGTCGTTCCGCCACGTCTGACAAAGTTTTGAGGGTTATTTAAGAAAGATTTGTAAGTATATTGCTGTAGTGACAGGTTGTCAGCCCATCGCCTAAATTGCAATATACAGAAACCCTCGGATCCCTTAGCAGGTTAGAATTACGATATTAAAGTGATTTGATGTACTTCCGAGTTATTTTAACGAGGTAGCGATGACGGGTGAAAAGTTTCATTAAATGAGACAGTTTTCTCGGTATAATTTTGATCGTTTCAAATTTTGGAAAAGGTTTTACATAATTTAAATCATTTTCAAAGCTTAATAACTCATTAAAGCGGGTAGCTCATCGAAATTATGTTCCAACTCGACAATATATTATTATTAATATAACTCTAAAGTTGAGTTTAAATTTAATTTATGGATTATGAAATTTAATGCAGTTTAAATACCGGGTGTTTTTTTTAATAAGCGAGAGAAAAATATAGAATGTGCCAGCTGCATTTTCTCCCGGGCATGCTGTAAAAAACCAGCTAAGGAATCTGAGGGTTTCTGTATATTGCAATTTGGGCGATGGGCTGACAACCTGTCACTACAGCAATATACTTGCGAATCTATCTTAAATAGCCCTCAAAAGTTTGTCAGACGTGGCGGAACGACCTTTGTTTAGGTCGTTTACGCTCTGCCTACCCCATTAGGTATACAGGCGTGATTATATGTATGTATGTATATTTTTGTGAGCAATGATTTTAAGGATGTTCGTATTTACCCATTAAAATTAACTTTCTTCGTGGTACTTAGTCGAAATAGCCCGATGGTGTTGTGGATAGGGCCGCTGCCCCCTGAGCCGGAGGTCGTGGTTCGAATCCCATCACGTACCAATGTGTTTTTAGGTTTTCGTATTTCATATGTACTATTTGCTTGCAGTTAATATCGTTTAACACCGTAGATATTAGTCGATAATCCATGTCAGAGGCCAGTGCTAAACTTTGGCGGTTTGGAAACTCTGCCCTTATCTAGAATTGGGTCTGGTTTCCTTCTGAGTTGCGGAGGCCAGATGGCAGTCGCTCTCTGGAAAAACCAGCATCTCGTTCAATCACCCAGATTAGGTAGCAGCCCCGTGAGATACTGATGATGTGGTACTTGGTCGAAATGTGAAAATCTTCCGATGAATGAAAGAACCATTTTTCACGCAAGTTTAGAATAATTGTACATTTTGCGTATTGTACATTTTGCGATTTGTTCATTTTGAGTGTCGTGTTCATTTTGCGTTTTGTACATTATGCTCCGAAGGGATATTTTTGAGGCCTACCTACACAGGTTTCTTTGTAGCGCAGATATTTATCTCATTATTAAAGGGACAAAAACATATAGCCGCATTACAATACGGTATGTACAATAACACGGTAATAAAAAAATAAAAAATAAAGCTAAAGGGATAGGTCCCTCAAATAACCCGCCCCGTGTCGCCCCCGGCACAAAGGTGCCCATCGCACTCGCCGCGTTTCCGCGTTGAATTGCGATGGACAGCCTTTGGGCCAGAAGTGACCCGGAGTGGGGATCGGGGGGGTATTCGGTAAAATTACGTAATTTTACCGAATACGCCGGTAAAGTACGGAAATTTTACGGTTATTTATTTAGACATACATACATACATAAATCACGCCTTTATCCCTTACGGGGTAGGCAGAGCGTTTAACGCCTCGTAAAAGGCGCTTTCGCCACGTCTGACAAAAATTGAGAGCAATTTTAGATTGTAATATGTATTGCAGATTACAGTAAAATTACCGGTGACTTACGGTAGCTTCCATGCTGGACTGGGAGCGACAGAAGAACGTAGAATGTGCCAGCTGCATCTCCTCCCGGGCATGCTGTAAAAACCAGCTAAGGGATTCGAGGGTATATTCTAATATAGGCGATGGGCTGACAACCTGTCACTACAGCAATATCGAGTTCTATCTTGAACAACCCTCAAAACTTGTCAGACGTAGCGGAGCGACCTTTGTTTGGGTTGTTCACGCTCTGTAAGATGTTCAGATTTGATATTTTTTTTCATTTTTGAGAAAAGTTGTTAAGTTTGAGAAAAGTTGTTCGGTTTTAAAATAAGTTGTTCGGTTTTAAATTATGTTGTTAAATTTTGAGAAAAGTTATTCAGTGTTAGAAAAGTCTTTTAGTTGCAGAAAAGTTGTTCTGTTTAACGTAGTAACTCGGTATCATACACAGGGTATCTATGTCTGTAAACACTGTACTGTTGCCATATTTTAAGTAAAATATAATAATATACGGTAAATTGTGTTTTTTACCGTATTTTACCGGGGTAATTTTACCGCTGGGTTCTTCCATGATGGACTGGGATCGAGAAAAAAACATAGAATGTGCCAGCTGCATTTCCTCCCAGGCATGCTGTAAAAACCAGCTAAGGGATCCGAGGGTTTTAGTATATTGCAATCTAGGCGATGGGCTGACAATCTGTCACTACAGCAATATATATACAAATCTATCTTAAATAACCCTCAAAACTTTGTCAGACGTGACGGAAGGACCTTTGTTTAGGTCAGTTACGCTCTGCCTACCCCATTAGGGATAAAAGCTTGATTATATGTATGTATGTATGTATGTTGTTTATTTCTTAGCGACTCGCATAAAACACCTCAGCTTTTATATTTGTTTAGATAATTCATCAGTCTGACAAGAAACAGACAGACATAACGTCTTGGGTGTTTAATAAAGAGAAAAACACATGCAAATTGTAAGGGACGTTTCAGAATCAGAATCATTTATTTGGTTGAAGGTTTACAAAGATGGTCAATATTATAAAGATCTCCTAATCAGCCGTCAATAACAGCATGCAAATCTTAAGTATTCAAATACTAGCGACCCGGCTTCGCACGGAAATTATCAGTATTTCTCTACTATATTATGCATGTATTATACATGCAAACCTTCCTCTTGAATTATTCTATCCATTAAAAGAAACCGCATTAAAATCCGTTGCGTAGTTTTAAAGATTTACGCATACATAGGGATATAGGGACAGAGAAAGCGACTTTGTTTTATACTATGTAGTGATAATTAATAGTAACTTAGTATTAATAAAATAAAATAATATGTAATAAAATTGTCAAGTTAATATTTTTTGTTGTGATAAGTTTTCTTGTCGTTGTAAGGGACTGCCAACTGCTGATTCAACGAAACTGAATAACTTTCCGAAAAAACATTTTTAATAAAAAAGGTTAGTAAAAAATAATATTTTTTTACCCAATGCAAAATAGCTACATCGATCAGACTATTTGCATAAGACATGTTTTTTATTTCCTAGAAGAATTTCTTAAGTAATTTGTTCAGTTTCGTAGACAGCCCTTTCAGTTTCGGGACTCTGTCCTTTACACCCTGTATTTGTTTAGAGCATTTATCTCATGCTGGCCTGGGCATGAGAGAAAAACATAGAATGTGCCAGCTGCATTTCTTCCCGGGCATGCTGTAAAAGCCAGCTAAGGGATCCGAAGGTTCAGTATATTGCATTTTAGGCGATGGACTGACAACATGTCACTACAGCAATATACCTACAAATTTAACTAAAATAACCCTCAAAACTTTGTCAGACGTGGCGGAACGACCTTTGTTTAGGTCGTTTACGCTTTGCCTAACCCATTAGGGATAAAGGTGTGATGGTGGGTGGTGGTGTGTTGTATGTATGTAAGAATTTCTGTAAATAATTTGTTCAGTTTCGTACACAGCCCTTTCAGTTTCCGGGACTCCGTCCCTTACACCCTGTATTTGTTTAGATCATTTATCTCATCATTCTGACAAGGACAGACAGACTCGCGTGTTGTGCGTTTAATCAAAAATTTCACTTGGACAGGCACATAATTTGAAGATTTTCCGAGTTTTCCGAAGCTGCCGGGCTGTTATTAACTTCATAATTGACACTTCCGCTGCTGAGTCACTTGTACTGAATGTATTTCTTGCTATAACTTTCTTATCAACTGTTTCCGTGGTCTAGTAGTCAGGGCCCTGGGTTCTCGATCCGGAGGTCTTAGGTTAGGCACAAAATTGATATTTGTCAATGTATCACTTTGTGAGATTTTCCCCAGTTTGGTTAGGACAATGCAGGCTGAATCATCTGATTGTCTGTAAGAAAAAGATTCCGTGCTTCGGAGGGCACGTTAAGCCGTCGGTCCCGCTCGCTGTCTTTGATAGTGGTCGTTACAAAAACCATGTCAGAGACCTATATAGCTGTGCTACTAGGTGGTATAAAAACTCTTACACCAAGGTCCATCGGGTGGATCGACTCGATACCCACACGACAGAAGTCACACACGTCTTAATTTTATCAAAGAAAGGCAACCAAGCTTCTTCTATACTGAAATGGAGGCAACAGAAAAATATAGAATGTTCCAGCTGTTTCTCTTTAAAAACATACAGTAGGAAACGGTAGAGACAGAAGACAGTATCAGTATGATAGCTAAAAGAAACGAAACAGTTTGTTCTTTCTAAAATGGCCCTCAAACTTTGTCAGACGTCGCGAAAACACCTTCTTAAAATGAGATCGTAGATGCTAGGCCTTGCCGTGTAAGAGATACATGCGTGATTTTGGTAACCAATATAAAAATCTTTGAGAAATTTGTCCAGTTTCGTTGACTGAACAACTACAGATTTTTTTGCGACAACATCTCTTAAACCCCTTTAAAGTCTGAATAATTTCCGGTTTCGTGACATTTAATGAGATCTTTGCAGTCAAAGTGTTAAAGGTTGTCAAGGTGTCAATCATACTTGCCCCACATAGACTCTTTAAATAAATTCTTTTTTTTTTATTGGGTAGGCTTTTAGTGGCGTTCTTTGCGATTTCCGGTTCCGTCGTGATTCAGATGGGACAGCTTTTTCTGTTGGAAATGGAAAATACACGACTGAATTATCCTACTTTTTTTTTTGCAATCTAAAATTTTCCTCTTTTTTTGTCAGACGTGGCGAAAGCGCCTTTCACGAGGCGTTTTATGCTCTAGCTACCGCATTAGGGATAAAGACGTGATTTTATTTATGTTACACAAGCTGTGCCCGCGACTCCGTATACTCGTACGTGGTGGTTATGATTTTAAACAGCGATGTATTTTTTTGTTATAAATTTTACATAATCTCATCTAGTGGTCAATGGCGGACCTATCAAATCTATAAATGCTTTAACGTTTCGTAAACCATATTTTTCTTGGGAACACAAATACTTCTGATGAAATTTTGACCACGGAGCCAGTCTGGAGTCAAGAGCAAACACATTTGATTTAAAAAAATAAAAAAAATTGATAATATAAGATAAAAATACTTTATTGCACATAAGAAAAAAACACATACAACACAACAACCAAATACAGGTACAACATAAGCGGCCTTTTTGCTAAGGTAGCAATTACTTTCAGGCAACCTTTGTGGGAAAGAAAAATGGTATAAAGTGATAAGATAATGGAAGACGCCGTAGGGTATGGGTAAGGGCGGTTTTGCACTGGTACGGACCATATCCAAATGCGGTTCGTATCCAAATCGTGTCCATGAAATTTCCATATAAAACGGATATGGATGGGTGCGCAAGCTGACATACATTTACTAGCAAGGCCAATTCGGATCAGAAATAATTCGGATACGGATGAGGACCGTTGTAAAAGCGCCCTAAGGAAGGAAGGGGAAATAATGAAGGGGAGGGAATCTGTAGAAGAGCTAGAACAAAAAACTGTGATTACACTAACTAGAGCACCTAACGCTTGCTTCAAGATGTAGGACAAGTATAACGCAGTAAGTTGCCTGCGTGGTCTAATAGTTGCCTTGTCTTATAGTCAGGGCTCTCGATCCGGAGGTTTTGGGTTCGATTCCCAGGGAGGAACACAAAGTTGATATTTGTCAATTTATTACTTTGTGAAATTTACCTTAGTGTGGTAAGGACAATGCAGGCTTAATCACTTGATTGTCAGGAAGAAAAAGGATTCCATGCTTCGGAGGGCAGGTTAAGCCGTCGGTACCGGTCGCTGTATTTGATAGTGGCTATACAAAACCATGTCAGAGGCCTATTAGCTATGCTAAGCTATGTTAGGTGGTTTAATAACTCTGTCACCAGGGTTCATCAGTTCGATGTTCGTTTCGAAAACCCACTCGCTAACAAAAAGAAAGAAAACGTCTTTCCATTCTTTCCTTAAAGTCCGAACCGAAATACTGAATTGATTTAGCGGAACTATGACACAATTTCTTTCGATATTCTTTAGTTTAGATAGAGCCATGGGAGCCATGGGATTGACAGAGGCTGTTAATGATACATATATACAATCATTCCTTTATCCTTAATGGGGTAAGCAGAGCGTAAACGACCTACAAAAAGTCGTTCCTCCATGTCTGACAATCTTTTGTTGTTATTTAAGAAAGATTTAAGGTATATTGCTGTAGTGACAAGTTGTCGGCCCTCAGAGAAACTTTTAGATCCTTAGCTGGTTTTTATAGCCTGCCTAGGAGGTAATGCAGCTGGCACATTCCATGTTTTTCTTTCGCTCCCAGTCCAGCATTAGGAATACAGACGTGATAATATGTATAGGTTATTGATATAGGTTGGATAAAGTTTTGTCATCTTTCACACCTATGTTTCATGATAAACCTACGAGGTTTATCTATGGAATAACCAGTTCTAATGTTTTAGTTTCTTGTTCGCAGTAATTTTACTGTTTCTTCATTATACTGTGTATTTACGGAAGATTCGTTGACGTGGAAGCATCAAAACCTTTCAGTTAAAATTAATGAATTGAACTGATTGATAACAAATACATACATACATATAATAATGCCTTTGTCCCTTATGGGATAGGCAGAGCGTAAACAACCTAAACGAAACATCGTTCCACCACGTCTGGCATAGTTTTGAGGGTTATTTATTATAGATTTGTTGTCATCAGGGACAGGTTGTCAGTCCATCCTTAAAAATTGCAATATACTGAAACCATCGGATCTCTTAGCTGGTTTTTACAGCACTCCTTGAAGGAAATGCAGCTAGCACATTCTATATATTTCTCTCGCTCCCAAGGCCAGCATGGAAGTATTAAACGCTGTATCCTCAAAAATAACTGTAAATCCCAAAAAGACCCATTTTTTGCTTCATAAAAATCATTTGGTGATTTTTTTAAGAAATTCATTGCGACATATTTTCGACATCGCAGACTTTTTATTAGGGACATTTTTTCAGGTTATCAAAATTGTTTAACATGCCAGCAGCGAATAAATTAGACTACTGTACGAGACTGTAAATATTTCACATAGTCTAAGTACGAGCAACATCAAAACGCAGACATGTGGCGCATCACTAACGCTGCACCCGCACATCACTAAAACGAGCCGTTGAATCAACAAGAAAAATATTCGGTGGTGTTTTGTGATTATGTAAATTTTACCTGAAAAAAACTATTATACAATTAAACCGTAATAACTACCTGTGTATCATTCCTACACACCTTCACGATCCCACAGACATTTTTTAATAAACATACATACACACATATAATCACGCCTTTATCCCTAATGGGGTAGGCAGAGCGTAAACGACCTAAACAAAGGTCGAATCGCCACATCCAACAAGGGTTTGAGAACCCTCAAATTTAAGATCGATTTGAAGGTATATTGCTTAGTGACAGGTTGTCAGCCCATCGCCTAAACTACAATAGACTGAAACTCTCGGATCCTTTAGCTGGTCTTAACAGCATGCCCGGGAGGAAATGCAGCTGGCACATTTTATGTTTTTCTCTCAACTATTATACAATTTAACCATAATAACTATCTGTGTATCATTCCTACACACCTACACGATCACACACACATTTTTAATAACATTATTTAATAAAAGAGATGATAAATAACTAAATTAATTTTTCTTTGCAGAGGAGAAATTTATTTAAAGGTATTTCAAACAGCAGGTGTTTTCAATATCAGGCCACCCGCTACGACAATATACATTTATTTTACTTATTGGATTTTTATAAGGTAATAAACATTACCGATAAAATATATGAAATGGGTTTTGAAAAATTACGTTCTATGTGAGTGATCATTGGAAGATCGAAATTCTTTGACGTTCTTTGTACCGGTTGAAGGGACAGCGTCCCAGGGTTGCTCAGTCAACAACACTGAACAACTTTCACCAGAAAATTCTTTTACTCCCCGCATATTTTTGTATAGATACACAAATGTAACCTTATAATAATAATGTCAGATTTTCGGTGATGGCAGCCAATCTCGCGGAGATCAGCCAACTGCGCAGGACTTGTTTTTAGTGCCCAAGTGTTTGCGCTACACACAGAAGCACTCTCTATTCCTCCATCCCTTATTTTGATGGGACAGATTTACTGACACGACCAGAGAGAAATCAGGCGCAGCACTGACTATTTACATGCCCATCCGACAGCATGGATCATCTTACTTTTCGGACAATCAGGTGATCAGCCTTCAATGTCCTAAATAAACTAGAAACAGCAACACAAATTCATTGTCCCCCGCCGGATATCGCACCCGGGACCTCCGAGTCGAGAGCCCATGGCTCAGATCGCTAGACCACGGAAGCAGTTAAAAAATCTCTCGAACAGATTAAAAAACGAGCAGTTAAAACCTCGAATGTAAACTACATTAACATAAACAACAATTTTTTTTTTATTTTTTTTTTATTTAAGAGCCTGTGTTGTCCCACTGCAGGGCAAAGGCCTCTATTCCTTAGTATTACATAAAGTTCTTCCATGCTGGACTGAGTGCGGAAGAAAAGATACAATATGCCAGCTGAATTTCCTCCCGGGCATACTGAAAAACCAGCTAAGGGATCCGAGGGTTTCAGTATACTGCAATTTAGGCGATGGGCTGACAACCTGTCACTACAGCTATATACCTACAAATCTATTTTAAATAACCGTCAAAAGTTTGTAAGACGTGGCGGAATAACCTTTGTTTAATATTAGTTTTGGTGTGTTTTTTTTAAACATTTTTGTGTTTTATTAGCCTGAAATTGAATTTCCTTTTTTTTTTACTTGGATATTCATTCCCAAAACTCATTAGAATCAAGATATGTTGCAAGATATGTCAAGATATTAATCTTAACCAAACTTTGTTCACATAATCAAATGATATTAATCTTAACCAAACTTTGTTCACATAACCAAATGACATTAATCTTAACCAAACTTTGTTCACATAATCAAATGATATTAATCTTAACCAAACTTTGTTCACATAATCAAATGATATTGCACTCATTTGATTATGTGAAGATTAATAAATCTTAACCAAACTTTGTTCACATAATCAAATGCCTACAACTTGAAAACGAAACTACGTTTGTATGGAAATTCGTCGCTCCGGGGAAGTCTTAATTAAAACCTGCTCGGCTTTTATATTCACTAACCTAAAAACGTTAATAATTTAAACGAGATATTTTAATATCGTGTGTAAGAGACAGCGTGCCGGAAACAGATATAGGGGTTTAAACAACTTTTCCCAAGGAAAGTCAAGTCAAAAATAAAATATTGACTTTTGCATACATACATACATATAATCAAGCCTTTATCCCTAATGCGGTAGGCAGAGCGTAAACGATCTAAACTAAGGTGGTTCCGCCACGTCTTACAAAGTTTTGAGGGTTACTTAAGATAAATTTGTAGGTATATTGCTGTAGTGACAGTCTGTCAGCCCATCGCCTAAATTACAATAAACTGAAACCTCGGATCCCTTAGCTGATTTTAACAGCATGCTCGGTAAGAAATGCAGCTGGCACATTCTATGTTTTTTCTCGCGTTTCCAGGCCAGAATGGAAGTGGTATTGATCTCTTTCCCATAAAAAATGCAGCAGGCGATTGCACATTAGGGCTGTATTTATAAACAGATCTCATGAGTGACAGCGAGTTTGAGTTCATATCAGAAATGTCATTTCGGTACAAACAGGTCTATCAAATTCATACTTAATATTGGTATCAAGTTTGAGTTCGCTTTATAAATACGAGCCTTAGAGACTAGAATAGTAGATTCGGTAGTCAATTTTTTTCTCGTATTGACTTATGTTCCTCGGAAAAAGTTGTTCACTTTCATAAGCAGATTTACATCCTTCAGTGAGACAGTATTTTTTTTTGTTATACATTGTTTAGGTGTCTAAAATAAGGGGATAGTAATATAATAATAATAGTTCTCACACCAATTTTCGGTGATGGCGGCCAATCTCCTAGAGATCGGCCAACTGCGCAGGACTAGTTTTTAGTGCCCAAGTGTTTGTGCTACACACAGGTGCACTCTCTATTCCTTCAATCTTATTCTGATGGGACAGACTGTCTGACATGACCAGAGAGAAATTACGCACATGACCGACTATTTACACGCCCATCCGACAGCATGAATCATCTTACTTTTTGGACAATCAGGTGATCCGTCTGCAATGTCCTAAACAAACTAATAACAACAACACAAAGTCATTGTCTCCCACCGGGAATCGAACCCGGGACCTCTGGATCGAGAGCCCATGGCTCAGACCGCTAGACCACTGATAGGTTATCTTTGGATATTCTGCCCTTGGACGCTAATTTTTATGTACAAGGACATAAAGTGTTTAGCTAACGTATGACGTCATACAACGAAGTTTATGAGGTACTTACATTACGCCCTCAAAGGCACGCCCTGTAAGTATACTGGGTGTTAAAAAATACTGCGCTTCTTCTTCTTCTTCTGTCGAGTGGGTATCGAGTCTATCGACCCGATGAACCCTGCGTTTCTTTAAACCACATGTTATTTTAAAGACATCAAACAAACTTCCCACAGAAAATTAAAATCTGCCCATACAAAATTGTGACTGTTTTGTCTTCACTTCGATTCGTTAGATGCGGAAGTGTCCACATAACAGTTAGTTTGCAAGTAATGCGGGCACTTCCGCTTCTGATCAGTCGAAATGAAGACGAAACTGTGGTCAACAAACGACGAACCGATGCGTTTTGTTTTTTCACACAGTCATCACAAAGGCCAAAGTGCCTTTATCCTTAACATTGCATTATAAACATATTTATATTTATATATATTTCTTCCATACTGGACTGGGAGAGATAGAAAAACATAGAATGTTCCAGCTGCCCTTCCTCCCGGGCATGCTGTAGAAGTCAGCAAAAGGGACTTAAGGGTTACTGTCTATTGTAATTTAGGCGATGGGCTGACAACCTGTCACTATAGCAATACACATTACAATCTAAAATTGCCCTCAATTTTTGTCAGACGTGGCGAGAGTGCCTTTTACGAGGCGTTTAACACTCTGCCTACCCCGTAAGGGATAAAGGCGTGATTTTATGTATGTATGTATAAACATATTCGACAGGGGTACACGTGGGAAAGGCCCCCCTTGCGGGGAGGACCTCTCTGTGGAGATCTTGCTTAACAGATGGATTCCGTTCCAGTTCGAAGAAATCATTTCCATGCTGGACTGGGAGCGAGAGAAAAATATAGAATTGTGCCAGCTGCATTTCCTCCCAGGCATGCTGTAAAAACCAGCTAAGGGATCCGAGGGTTTCAGTATATTGTAATTTAGGCGATGGGCTGACAACCTGTCACTACAGCAATAATTTGTAGGTAACAAATCTTTCTTAAATAATCCTCAACACTTTGTCAGAGGTGGCGGAACGATTTTTGGTTAAGTTTTTTACGCTCTGCCTACCCTATTAGGGATAAAGTCGTGATTATATGTATGTATCTAAATCATTTTTGGACATTAAATTGATATGTTTTGGGAAAATTATCTAACTAAATTAATTAATTATTAGATTAATATCATTAGTCCGTCCTGCCGGCGGATCTGTTTCCGGAACAATATAACCTGGGCCTTTTCAAGGCGACAGTGAATAGGCACTACATACAATACAATACAATACAAGATTCTTTATTGCACAAAGAAACACAAATACATACAGCAGAAAAGTAAGGAACAAAACAGTACAATATAGGCGGCCTTATTGCTAAAGCAGCAATTTCTACCAGGCAACCTTTGGGTAGTAGGATACTACATAGCAGATAGCGGGATAGTGCATACTAAGTTAATCTTAATACTTAAACAATATAAATACTACTAAATAAATACATAAATAAAATAAACTAATATATATATTTATAATAAACGAATACATATTATGCTACATAGGTGAGTATGCTTCAACATAGTCCGCATCGTCACTTTCCACCAGGTGAGATGGCGGACAAATGCTCGCCTATATATATTAAAAAAAAAAAAAAACATGTGATTTAAAGGAAATAATTACTTCTTGGACACTCTGTATAGAGGATGCTTTCTAATTTACGACCTCTCGGCAAAAGATTATGTTTCTCATACTGGGTGTTAAAGCTGCACCTATATTGCGTGTGTATGCTTGGACGATAATTCAATTACTGTTCCTTAATTGGTGGTCCTTGAGGATTGAGGGTCGGCAGTTCGATTCTTCGATCATAAAGCGGGACAATCCATTGCTTGGTTTGTGTCTTCTCTATGTTGAGTTGAGTGAAATTTGTTGCATACTACGGATAAACAGTGAAAAGTACTCAAACAACATACATACATACATAAAATCACGCCTTTATCCCTTACGGGGTAGGCAGAGCGTTAAACGCCTCGTAAAAGGCGCTTTCGCCGCGTCTGATAAAAATTGAGGGAAATTTTAGATTGTAATGTGTATTGCTAATGTGTAGTGACAGGTTGTCAGCCCATCGCCTAAATTACAATACACTGTAACCCTCGAATCCCTTTTGCTGACTTATACAGCATGCCCGGGAGGAAGGGCAACTGGAACATTCTATGTTTTTCTTTCTCTCCCAGTCCAGTATGGAAGTTAACAAGTCAAACAACATACATATATATAATCACGCCTTTATCCCTAATGGGATAAGCAGAGCGTAAACGAACGAAACAAAGGTCGTTCCGTCACGTCTGACAAAGTTTTGAGGGTTATTTAAGATATATTTGTAGGTATACTGCTGTAGTGACAGGTTTTCAGCCCATCGCCTAAATTGCAATATACTGAAACCCTCGGAACCCTTAGCTGGTTACTACAGCATGCCCGGGGGGAAATGCAGATGGCACATTCTATATTTTTCTTTCGCTCCCAGGCCTAGAAGAATAAAACAACCCACAAAACAATGAAACATTCAAAAATTGTGAAGTTTATTAGGATACTGAACATAGTATGTATAAGTAAATATAGCACACAGGCGCCGCCATAATTGGCTATCGGTCATAATCATAAGATCGTTTAATGAAACGTTATCCGACCAAATATGAATGTAATCTGATATACTGAGCGAAGGTCGGCAGTCAAGTTACTTAATCAAAATACCAACGTATTATGAAGACAAATCTAGTCTTATATTAGGCATTGGGGGCACTTGGGGTACTGAGGGCACTGGCGTTTGTTGGTGGGTCTAAAATACCAACGTGCTATGAACACAAATTTAGTCTTATATTAGGCATTGGGGGCACTTAGGGTACTGAAGGCACTGGCGTTTGTTGGTGGGTCTAAAATACCAACGTATTATGAACACAAATTTAGTCTTATATTAGGCATTGGGGGCACTTGGGGTACTGAGGGCACTGGCATTTGTTGGTGGGTTTAAAATACCAACGTATTATGAACACAAATTTAGTATTATATTAGGCATTGGGGGCACTTGGGGTACTGAGGGCACTGGCGTTTGTTGGTGGGTCTAAAATACCAACGTATTATGAACACAAATCTAGTCTTATATTAGGCATTGGGGGCACTTAGGGTACTGGGGGCACTGGCGGTTGTTGGTGGGTCCAAAATACCAACGTATTATGAACACAACAAATCTAGTCTCATATTAGGCATTGAGGGCATTTGGGACACTGGGGGCACTGGGAGTTGTTGGAGGGTCTAAAATACCAAATTACCAACGTATTATGAGACAAATCTAGTCTTGTATTAGGCATTGGGGGCACTTGGGGTGCTGGGGGCACTGGCGGTTATTGGTGGGTCCAAAATACAAACGTATTTTGAACACAAATTTGGTTATTAGGCTTTGGAGGCACTTGGGGTACTGGGGCCACATAGGGTACTGGGGCACTTGGGCACTGGGGTTGTCGGAGGGTCCTTGCGTTGATGCATTGAGGGTCTTGGGACACAGGGTACTGGAGGTTCTGGGGTCACTGGGGGCACTTGGGGCACTGGGGTTGTCGGAGGGTCCTTGCCTTGATGGACTGAGGGTCTTGGGACACAGGGTACTGGATGTTCTGGTTGCTTTCGTTCTGAGCTTAGAATAAATTCGACTAAAATTTACTGATCTCGACTGAACCAGGATAGTTCAGCCTAGTTCAATCGAATTTGGTCCAGCTTTGCATTTTTTTTATCGCTTTGGTAGAGATTGATCGGTTCGTTGTTAAGGTTAGACCGCACTAGGAAGTAGCGCGACAAATGATTCTTTGTATAAAAATGTGTGAGATGTACTGCACTGAAGCGTTACTGGAGCGGCAGCGGAGCGGCGCGATGCGGCACGGCGCGGCAATGTCAGTGGAATACAGTTTCTGTCGCGAAGTGTCGCGCCGCTGCAGAGCCTTGCCGTGCTGCGCCGCGTCGCTCTGCTGCAGCTAAGTCATAGTGCGTTCTAACCTTTATTTTATTGATCTAAGGCTCGTATTTATAAAGCAATATCAAGATTAAGATCAAAATTAACTATGGATTTGACAGGCCGCATTGTACTGAAATTACGTTTCTGATACGAACTCAAACTAGCTGTGAGTCTCAACAGTAACGTTTATAATTACGGGCCTACGAACCGCGCAGAGAGTGGAAAAAGAAACATGGTTTTATTTTAATTTACCATCTCTTGTGTTGAAGCTTAATATGTTTCTATTTTAAAACAAGTCGAGTAGCAAACTTTGTTAAACAAAGTCCAGTCAACTCAGCCGTCGCCCAATTAACGCGGACTTTTCTACCGCCCTCCGTCCATGCATTTTTTAAACTTCGTCTAGACTACTTGTTACCCGACTGCACAACGCAAAGGAGGGTAATGTGTTTATCAGCTTAACTATGTATGTAAGGCTCGTATTTATTAAGCGATCTCAAGATTAAGAGCAATATTAAGTAAGGATTTGACAGGCCAATATGTACTGATATGACATTTCTGATACGAACTCAAACTCGCTGTCAGTCGCAAATACTGATTATAAATACGGGGTTTAGTTAGTATGTATGTTTGATCATTTGTGGCGATCTAGAGATCAAATGCGTGGGTGATTCTTACGGTAATCGATTCGTCTTAACCATGCATATGTCACTGAAGACATGCGTTTTGTAAAAAAAAAACAATATGGGGGCAGTTAGACGCCATTTTGTGAAAATGGAAAAAATAATAATTACGAACTACGCCAATAGGCGGGTATCATTGAAAAGGTATTTGAATATCAATTCGATTTCTTTTATTCTTCTTTTTGCTCACTTTGTATTCTACGCAGTTGGGTTTTTGAAACTTTTTAAATTTAAAGTATTTTAGTTGAATTTTTGACATATACATACATTTTGAGTAAATTCATGTATTTTATTGAGTTTGCCATGAAAAGTTTGATTTTCACGATTTTCACGTCTCATACGTTTGATTATTACGTTTCTGGATTGTGTATACCTCCTTGTAGGTGGCACAAAATAATAATCATGATAATACCATAACTACAGAAGTTGATTTTTTAAAGAGATTGATCTAAATAACCACTTATAGGGCAATAACTATGAAAAGTTGCTATTCTTCGTGTTTTTTTTTAAATTCCGTTGTCTGACTGAGCAACCCCTATCAGTTTGTGGGAAACGGTCCCTTACACTATGTACTACACCATTGTACTAATAATAATCCTCAAATAGATTTTCGGTGATGGCCGCCAATCTCCCAGTGATCGGCCAACTGCGCAGGACTAGTTTTCAGTGCCCAAGTGCTATTCCTTTAATCTCTTATTCTGATGGGACAGATTGAATGACACGACCAGAGAGAGAACAGGCGCAGGACCGACTATTTAGATGCTCATCGGACAGGATGGATTAGCTTACTTTTCTGATAATCAGGTGATCAGCCTGCAATGTCCTAACCAAACTGGAAACAACAACACAAGGTCATTGTCTCCCACCGTAAATCGAACCCAGGACCTCCGTAACGAGAGCCCATGGCTCAGACCGCTAGACCACTGAGGCAGTTACTACGTATCTCTAGACACGATTTCCCTTACGCACCGGTCCAGCAAAAACGCGCGGGCAGCGTTTTTAGAGATTCAATCAGATCGAAAGTTAACCGGCTGACGCGTGAAATTGTTGTTATTTTCATCCGGGGAAACCTTGTTACAGCAAAAACTCTGCCGTGTCAGCCGGTACTATGTATGGGTACAGTATGTAGTACTTCTTCCATGCTGAACTGGGAGCGAGAGAAAAACATAGAATGGGCCAGCTGCATTTACTCCCGGGCATGCTGTAAAAACCAGTTAAGGGATCCGAGGGTTTCAGTATATTGCAATTTAGGCGATGGGCTGACAACCTGCCTCTACAGCAGTATACCTACAAATTTATCTGAAATAAACCTAAAAACTTTCTCAGACGTGGCGGAACGAGCTTTGTTTAGGTCGTTTACGCTTTGCCTACCCCATTAGAAATAAAGGCGTGATTATATGTATGGGTGTAGTATGTAGTACTAGTTTGTAGTAGTTTTTTTTTTCACATCTTCTCGCTGGCCTGGCTTTAGTTGTCAGTTATCTTGGTTTGAAGCGTTAGTTTCCACCTTGTTCGAGTTATGATAGCGTGAAACGGATAGAAATTTTGTAAAATTGATACCTGGCTGTATGGAATGAAATCCAAAGCTTGTTAAAATGTCAAAATGACGAATAATTTTCGCGCCAAATCCTAAAATTATGTAGTAATCCTATAAATGTGTAGTGTGCAAATTTATTTGTTTATTTTTTATATTTATAATCGTAAGAATATACAACTCGCGAGTAATTTTATTTTAATTTTTAATTATTTTGACTATTGTTTAAATTAAGGGTAACGGATTGGGTCGATGCAATTTTATTTGAATGTGATTTTTATTTAGATTTTGTATGGTCCGCACAAGTCTTAAGAACACGTAGGTTTTTCTATGGAATTACGAACATCTTTTTTGTATGTTTGTTAAGTACATTTTCTTTTTGTATAATAAGTAAGAAATCGTTAGAAATTGTTGTACATTAACTAAATGTGATTCAAATTAAATCCCTACTTGTAGCATCTTTATCACTTATTGTAAGTGTATGCGTAAGAGTTTAATTTTGTATTATTAATTGTATTGTTTCGATCTGTATTGTCTCTAGTTATATAAAATTATTACTTATAGATTTCATGTTACCTATTAAACATTTTCTTATACTTTCGTTCCACTTCATGAACTGACATTTTATACGAATATTTAAAATGTTACAATTACTTTTTTTTTTAGGTACATACCGCACATGTAGAGTTGCGAAAATAACATATACATCTATATCAAGGTTGTATTGTATACTACAACGAACATATATATATATCAAGCAAGTTCTTAATCTGAATTCAAAATATTTATTGAGTATTTTTAGTTTACCTGGTTGATATATATGTTTTCGTTGTATTTTACAATATAATACTATATATATATATAAATATTGTATAGACTGTCAGTTCAGTTGTAAGTGATCCCTTCCTATTGCTCATATCATGCATACATCGATTTTAGTTGTAATTTATTTAATAATTGTATAAATTTCTTAAAAAAACATAATATTATTTCGCAATATGCTTTATGCTTTATGCCCCAGCCGCCGTCAAGTCTCCCTCGCTGCACCGCAAGGCTTACAAGACTGGCAAGGAGAACATGCAACTCGTGGTCTCGCCGCTGAGGGAAAGGAATCACTAAACACTATTCGTCGTCTCAGCCGATAGACGTCCACTGCAGGACATAGGCCTCCCCCAAGGACCTCCACGATGATCGGTCTAGCGCCTTCTGCATCCAGCAGCTTCCCGCGACCTTCACCAGATCGTCGGTCCACCTTGTGGGAGGCCTGCCTACGCTGCGTCTACCGTGCCAAGGCAGCCACTCCAGGACTTTCCTACCCCAGCGGGAGTCGGTCCTGCGAGCAATGTGCCCCGCCCACTGCCACTTAAGTTGAGCAACTCTTCGAGCTATGTCGGTGACCTTGGTTCTCCTCCGGATCTCCTCGTTTCGGATTCGATCGCGGAGGGAAACTCCGAGCATAGCCCTTTCCATTGCCCTTTGAGTGACCTTGAGCCTTCTTATGAGGCCCATTGTGAGTGGCCACGTTTCGGTTCCGTAGGTCATCACTGGCAACACACACTGGTCCCAGACTTTTTTCTTGAGACATTGCGGTAGTTGTTTGGATGAGAAGATGTTACGTAGCTTCCCGAACGCTGCCCAGCCGAGTTGGATTCGACGATCGACCTCCTTCTGAAAGTTGGACCTACCCAACTGGACTTTTTGTCCCAGGTAGACATACTCGTCGACAACTTCCAGAGTAGAGCCTCCAACTGTCAGGGAAGTGGGTGCAACAAGGGAGTTTGACATGATCTTCGTCTTCTCCATGTTCATTTTAAGACCCACTTGTTGAGAGGCTCTATTGAGGTCATCGAGCATTGTACCGATGTCCTCCAGGGTTTCAGCCACAATAACAATATCATCGGAAAAACGAAGGTGAGTCATATTCTCGCCATTGATATTAATGCCAAGATCCTTCCAGTCCAGAAGCTTGAAGACGTCTTCCAGTGCTGCGGTGAACAGTTTTGGAGATATAACATCTCCCTGTCTCACTCCTCGCTGCAACTGGATAGGCTTCGAGTTCTGGTCCTGAAGACGGACTGACATGGTGGCGTTTTCGTACAAAGACTTCAGCACTTCGATGTACCGGTAGTCGATTTGGCACCGCTGGAGTGACTGCAGTACGGCCCATGTTTCGATCGAATCGAAGGCTTTTTCGTAGTCCACAAACGCGAGGCAGAGTGGTTGGTTATACTCTTCGGTCTTCTGTATAACTTGCCTCAGTGTATGGATGTGGTCTACGGTGCTAAAACCTTTTCGGAAACCGGCTTGTTCGGGAGGATGGAAATCGTCGAGCTTGCGTGCGAGACGGTTCGTAATGACTCTTGAGAATAGCTTGTAGATATGGCTCAGAAGCGTGATGGGTCTGTAGTTTCTCAGCAAGGACTTATCACCCTTTTTGAAAAACAGCACCACCACGCCTCTGTGCCATGCCCGTGGCGTTTTGCCTTCGAGTATGACAGAGTTGAAGAGCTTCTGCAGTGCTTTTAACATCGGTTTACCACCGGCTTTTAGAAGCTCTGCCGTTACTCCATCATCACCCGGCGCCTTGTTGTTTTTAAGCTGTTTCAGAGCCATACTAATCTCGTACAAGCTGACGTCCGGAATATCTTCCGGGTAGTGTCGGGTTAATCTGGCTCTTGGGTCTGCAGCCAGATTATTAACAGACGATCGTGTGGTAGCGTATAACTGCCCATAGAACTTCTCGACCTCCTCCAGAAGTTCTGGTTTGGACGATACGATTCTGCCATCATCGGTCTTCAACTTCGCCAACTGGCTTTGGCCTATAGACAGATCTCTCGCGAACACTTTGGAGCCTTTGTTGCGCTCGATTGCCTCTTTAATACGGTCGGTATTAAACTGGCGTATGTCACGAGTCAAAGATTTGGAGATCTGCCTGTTAAGCTGCCGATATCGCGAAGTGTCTTCCGACGACTGCAGAGCCATATCGCGTCGTTCCTCCATGAGCTTCAGGGTATGGTCAGAGTTTTTTTGGTTCCTTTTTTACGTTTGGCTTTAAAGAATTTAGAACCAACCGTAAGGACAGATTCCACGACCCTATCGTTATAATCGTCCACTTCCAAGCACTCACCTAGGCAATCAAAGCGGTTTTTCAGTTCGAGCTGAAAACTGTCAGGGTTTTGGATTTGGGTAGGTGCCGGTCGGAGCGTAGACTTCATCAGATCTCGGTTTTGACATTTAGATTCAATGTGCCTCTCACCATTCGGTGATCGCTGCCCGTTTTGAACGAATTGATCACAGAGACATCATTGAATATCCGCTTTTTGTCTGTCATGATGAAGTCTATCTCATTTTTGGTGACACCATTATTTGGGCCCTTCCAGGTCCATTTTCGATGTGGCCGTTTCATGTAGAAAGAGTTCATCATAAAGAGTCCCTCCTTCTCCATGAAGTCGACCAGCATTTGACCTCGACCATTCCTCGTCCCAGTACCAAATGGCCCAATTCTCAGCTCGTCACCGCATCTTTTGCCCAGTTTAGCGTTGAAGTCCCCCATGACCACCGTGTAATGGGTCCTGGAGGTATGCATGGCTCTAGATATGTCCTCATACATCACCTCCACGTCCTCATCGGGTGATCTCGATGTTGGGGCGTATACCTGTATGACCTTCAACGAATAACGTTTAGTTATTCTGAGTATAAGGTATATCACCCTATTCGAGACACTTCCAACCTGTACAACGATGTTCACTAGGGACCTGTGGACGATGAACCCGACACCATGTTGGAACAGACGTTCGCCCTCCCGGAAATAGAACAGGTTACCTGACTTAGGGACTATCGAGTCCTCTCCCTCTCTTCGGACTTCAGATAGCCCCACAATGTCCCATCGTAACCTGCTCAATTCCTCCTCGAGTTCTACCAACTTCTCATCCAATCGCAAAGTGCCACAGTTGTAGGTTGCCAGGGCCAAGTTCTTTCGGCGAGAGGTCCACGCCGCCCGGAGATTTTTAGCACCCCTGGTCTCGGCGCCGGGCCGACTTTCGCCTAGATCGGCTCGGCCACCGGGGCCGCCGGGCACTTGGGGCCGATTTGCGATTGTACATAGGAGGGAATATGGGCCGTTACCCACCACGCTGGCCCAGTGCGGGTTGCTGGGGCGCCAGAGCCTCGTTTGTAATCCAGCAGGGTGCACCGCGAGCAGGAGAGGTTGGCTTAGGGCCCGAGAGATGTAGTTTGGGCCCCCTTACACCCCAAACACTATTATATTAGGATTACTTCCATGCTGGACTGGGAGAGGTAGAAAAACATAGAATGTTCCAGCTGCCCTTCCTCCCGGGCATGCTGTTGAAGTCAGCAAAAGGGACTCGAGGGTTACAGTGTATTGTAATTTAGGCCATGGGCTGACAACCTGTCACTATAGCAATACATATTACAATCTAAAATTGCCCTTCAATTTTTGTCAGACGTGGCGAAAGCGCTTTTTACGAGGCGTTAAACGCTCTGGCTACCCCGTAAGGGATAAAGGCGTGATTAATGTATGTATGTAGTACTATAAATACCGGGTGTATGACACCATATTCCATACAAAATGTCCACCTCGATCAGACAATTTGTATGGAAAAGTAAATTTTCTTTTTCACTTCCTGAAAGAATTTCCTTGTGGAGGTTGTTCAGTGTCGTTGATTGAGCAACCCCTATCAGTTTGTCGCTGTCCCTTATACCTCGTATTAATTCTGTGATAGTATGACAAGACTTTAAATGAATGTAGCGATAAACAGGAGCATCGACATGTCAACGCAATTTTTTACACTTTCCATTCCACAAAACCTACATACATACATATAATCACGCCTTTATCCCTAATGGGATAGGCAGAGCGCAAACGACCTAAACAAAGGTCATTCCGCCACATCTGACAAAGTTTTGAGGGTTATTTAAGATAGAATTCTAGGTATATTGCTGTAGTGACAGGTTGTCAGCCCATCGCCTAAATTACAATATACTGAAACCCTCGGATCCCTTAGCTGGATTTTACAGCATGCCCGGGAGGAAATGCAGCTGGCACATTCTATGTTTTTCTCTCGCTCCCAGACCAGCATGGAAGTCCACAAAACCTGCACACGTTCATTTAATTCCTTGACGTGCTGTTCGTGCAATTTACCTTTATTTTATCTGCTGTGGAAACTATAAAAGAGAAATATGCTTCACACATTTTTATACCAGGTGCAAGGGACAGCGTCCCGCAAACTGATAGGGGTTGCTGAGTCAACGAAACTGAACAACTATCGCCGGAAAATGTTTGACTTGGTACCTGCGTTATCTCATTTTGGGTGAGAGCTGAAAATCAGTGTTGCTCTCTATGGGCAATAATACACTGAGCTCTGACCCTCTGCATAGCTTCAGTACACATGTAACAGAATTTATAAAGTGTGTGTTAGTTTAAGTTTTTCATGTTTATGTATCTTACTTGTTTTTTGTTACGTGTGTGATGATTTTTTGCAATAAACCTTTTATCTATCTATCTATCTATCTAAAATTGTTTTAGGAGATGAAAAAAGTAGAACTTTCCATACAAAATTATTAACTTAATCAGACAATTTGTATGGAAAATATTTTTTTTCCACTTCCTGAAAAAAATATCCTGCTGATAGTTCAGTTCCTTACTACCTGAGCTACCCCTATCAGTTTGCAGGACGCTGTCCCTTACACCTCGTATAAGACATAGCCCTGCCGATATACATGTGTCCAAAAATACATGAAAATTACAATACAATACAATACAAAATTCTTTATTGCACAAAGAAACACATACAACAGAAATAAAAAGGAACAAACGTGACAGTACAATATAGGCGGCCTTATTGCTAAAGCAGCAATTTCTACCAGGCAACCTTTGGGTATAGAAATTGTACAAGCAGAAAGCGGGATAGTGCATATTACTACATATAATACTTAGACAATATTTACACACTATTAAATAAATATTTCAATAAAAACAAATATACTGATACATATCTTATGATAAACTAATACATAATATATGCTACATAAGATAGGATACTCTACGTTATATATCAGATAAATTGGTAGATAGAATATCACTACATATACTTACTTAAATGATACTTATAAATTAGACACCTACACATTAAACATTATTAGCCAGATAGAAATTTCTTGTTTGCTCCTTAAACGATTCGATAGACGGAGCTCGTCGAAATTACAAACATGAGCCCATCTATACTGGAAATAACAGGAACAGGACGTATGAACTTATTTTAGTTTGGTCGTCAAAAAGGGAAGGCCAAAAGAATAAGTTACATCGATCAAGTAAAAGAAAAGATTAAGGCCAAGTCGTACCAGGAAGTTAAGAAGAAGGCGGAGAGTTGGTGTTCACTTCATGTACTCAACGACAAGAGCTACATACATACATAAAATCACGCCTTTATCCCTTACGGGGTAGGCAGAGCGTTAAACGCCTCGTAAAAGGCGCTTTCGCCACGTCTGACAAAAATTGAGGGCAATTTTAGATTGTCATGTGTATTGCTAATGTGTAGTGACAGGTTGTCAGCC
The DNA here is from genome assembly GCA_949820665.1 of Scrobipalpa costella. Lineage (NCBI taxonomy): Eukaryota > Metazoa > Arthropoda > Insecta > Lepidoptera > Gelechiidae > Scrobipalpa > Scrobipalpa costella. The sequence goes on along the minus strand of OX463319.1, from coordinate 8,929,192 downwards.
CATCGCCTAAATTACAATACACTGTAACCCTCGAGTCCCTTTTGCTGTCTTCAACAGCATGGCCGGGAGGAAGGGCAGCTGGAACATTCTATGTTTTTCTATCTCTCCCAGTCCAGCATGGAAGAAACAAGACAAGAAGACAAGAGCTAAGCTCTTAAATTAATGATGACGTCAAATAAGACAATGAAAAACCCTTGAAAATTCTCCAATGCTGGACTGGGAGCGAGAGAAAAACATAGAATGTGCCAGCTGCATTTCCTCCCGGGCATGCTGTAAAAATCAGCTATGGGATCCGAGGGTTTCAGTAATTTGCAGCTTAGGCGATGGGCTGACAACCTGTCACTACAGCAATATAACTACAATTCTATATTAAATAACCCTCAAAACTTTGTCAGACGCGGCGGAACGACATTTGTTTGGGTCGTTTACGCTCTGCCTACCCCATTAGGGATAAAGGCGTGACTATATGTATGTATGTATGTAAAAACCCTTGAACCATTGATTTTTCCAAAAAAAACCGGTGGGACAGAAGTAGAATCATGAATAACTAAGCATTCAAGATGCTGATTAGCCATAACATTGCACAGACATGTTCTCTTTAATATTAATTGCTTCTCAGTTGACATTTTGCTTTTACGATGTAGTTGAGAAACACAAGAGATGCTGAAACTTTTAAACAAAATATTAAAACAATTTGATATTCGTGACAATCGATCCCTATAGTGACAGGTTGGCAGCTTTTCGCCTATATTGCAATATACTGAAACTGAAACCCTCGCGCCTCGTCTCCCTCTACAGAAATCCTGATAGGGAAGCAGCTGAAGCATTCTATGTTTTCATATCGCTCGCAGTAAATGCATGGAAGCTACGTTATTTTGACATAAAAAACTAAAACGCTGGCCTGGGAGCATGAGAAAAACATAGAATGTGCCAGCTGCATTTCCTTCCGGGCATGCTGTGAAAACCAGCTAAGGGATCTGAGGGTTTCAGTATATTGTAATTTAGGCGATGGGCTGACAAACTGTCACTATAGCAATATACCTACAAATCTATCTTAAATATCCCTCAAAACTTTGTCAGACGTGGCGTAACGACCTTTGTTTAGGTCGTTTACGCTCTGTTTACCCCATTAGGGAAAAAGGCGTGATTATATGTATGTATATAAAACTAAATCAGTCAAACTTTGAGAAGCACAGTCCAAAACAGCAGTTAAGAAGACAACTGTCATATCCAGTTTAATGCCTAGATAGAGAGCGTTTAAATATTATGGTCGCTTAAATCTGCCTGAGTGGACTCGTGGTCGAAGCCCTCCCGTTCTGAAGGTCGTTGGTTCGATTCCCACTAATAAAATAAAGAGTTAATGATTGTCATACTTATTGTGTGATTTTCCTCAGCTTGTTTTAGACAATGCCTGCAGCATGCATCACGTGATACTCTGATACGATAATTATGTGCATTGTAAAGCAAGTGAAGCCTTCAATTCCGGTTATTGTCGGTACAACCATGTCAGAGGCGTATCATATAGCTGATCTTAAATCTCTGTCACCAAAGTTTATCGAAGTTTATCATTCACCCTAATAAAACCCTCCATGGAAGACTAAAACGGGCATATAAAGAGCGTTTAGGTAAATGTAATAGACATTTACAGATAGGACGCATCCGTTGCTGGTTATTAAAGGGTTTATTGCTTGATATTACATCGCCAATGGTTATTGTACGCAATTGTAAAGTAAGTATGAAAATCAAGAGACTGTCTGGATTTGATAATGCAAATGTTTAAGTAGGTATACGATGGGACCTAGGACGCTCCCTTGCGGTACTCAAGCTTTTATCGGCTTTTGTTCTTAATAGTGTATCAACTAGTCTAACTAATTTATATTTTGTGGTCTTACTCTAAAGTTACGATGTGATGGTCACTGTTTTGTGTACATACTTATTTTCTTAATTTGAGTATGAGCCTTTTATGCCACACTTTGTCAAATGCTTCCGAGAAGACTGTTGTACAGACTTTCTTTTCTTCTAGAGCCTTATTAGTTATGTTAGTCATTCCAAGTACTTGGTCTAATTTTCTATGCGAAAACATTGGTTCTAAGCCTTAATATAATGATTTTGTCCGTCAGTTTTCAACTGTCCCTTAATACAATCTGTTTTGTAATTATAATGGATATAAAGGCAGGTATAACGATAAAACACCGTAAGTGTCTTGTTTTACAAAATAATATCTGTTATTTTAACACAGAAATCTTATATTATTATCACAAATAATATATTTTTTTTGGGAGAGATAACGTTATTTATTTAACAAAGCTACAATTTCCTTTTTTAGAGTAGGTTTTGTAACATTCTGAGGTTTTTAGAAGAGAGCGTTTCATATTCTCACAGGAAAAAAATATATTATGCGCTAGTGAGACCAAGGAACGGAAAACTTGTATAAAACGCATTTTTATGAAGAAGATCTACAATTTCATAGGAACTCCTTATCTCTCTTTACGTTCTCTTCCCCAGTAAGATAAATTAGTTCGTGCTGAAGATTTTAGGTTTCAACAAACTCACGGATTACAGGTACTTATATAAATAAAATGATGTTTATCTTTAGATGGTAGAGTACAGAGTGCAAATTATTTTCTAAAAATACTTTTAAATAAAAATAAATAATAATATGTGATATTTTTGAGTATTCCGTGTGGTGTGGAGATAGAATAGCATCACCGTTTCTTTCGTTATCTTCCACTAAAACGAATACAAAACCAGTGAATAAACAGCAGCGTAGATATTTTGTAAGTAAATGTTAAAAAACAAACTTTATGATACCCTCCCAATTATTGGGGGAGGAACTAGTTCAACAGTGTATTTGTGAAGATATGATAATAATGACAGCTCAAGTATCGGACTAAATAACATCATTTTTTTACAAATAATAATACTAAGGCCCGTATTGATAAACAGTACTTGAGCCTGACAACTAGTTTGAGTTCGTATGAGAAATGTCATTTCAGTATAAAATGGTCAGTCAAATCCATACTAAATATTGCTCTCAACCTCGAGATCGCTTTATAAATACGAGCCTAAGCACTGACAAAGTAAATACCTATAAAGTGAGGTCGAATTTTGATCGTTTCCTTTTTGGATGCGATTGAAATGGTGGTTAACAACCGTACCGTCATACAACAACTTCATATCATCAAGAATATTTACCAAAATTATATGCAAATAGTCTGGTCTATATACATCATGCATACCATAAAATACTTCATGAAATCTTCATAGAATCCCTCATCCCGTATGATCTCTGCGCTCGTAAAATATTCTCTTTATGATTATTACAATGCGGGTTTACATCTGCCCAAATATTACTGGATTATTTTGTACCGTCTTTATAAAGGTTGGGTTGGGTAAAAACTGCGGATATTCTGGACTATTATTTTAATTTAAACGACAATTTCAACCAATTTACTAAATAAAATTAAAATAATCAGTTTCCGACCAACCAAATTTCTGGTGCCTTCATACTAGACTTACGCGACGTACGTCCATGACGCGTCCGCGTACGTCACGGATGTGAGTGACATACGCAACACGCATGACAAGAGCTAGGCCATTGGAGCGTTCGCTTGTGTTTTTCGCTGTGCCATCCATCTCATTACTTCCATGCTGGACTGGGAGAGATAGAAAAACATAGAATGTTCCAGCTGCCCTTCCTCCCGGGCACGCTGTTGAAGTCAGCAAAAGGGACTCGAGGGTTACAGTGTATTGTAATTTAGACGATGGGCTGACAACCTGTCACTATAGCAATACATATTACAATCTAAAATTGCCCTCAATTTTTGTTAGACGTGGCGAAAGCGCCTTTTACGAGACGTTAAACGCTCTGCCTACCCCGTAAGGGATAAAGGCGTGATTTATGTATGTATGTATGTATCCATCTCATCTCGTGCGCGCGAACTCGAATACTTTATCGCTCAAACACAGATCATCGTTTTTGCACTAATGGCCGTATTCCCACGTTGCCCACGTCCGCCCACGTCGGCTGACGCAATATTGCATCAGCGTACATCAGCTGATGCATGATGATGCGATTTATGCAAGACACACAGTGGAATCTGTTGCATGAAAATAAAAATAAAGGTCACGTTACACAAGTGTGTATCTAAACATGGATTTTTCAATATTTTTTTCGGAAAACTGTAATCCAATTACGGCCGTCAGCTCACATCATGTAAAAACATAAGTCTAGATCTTCTTCTTCTGTCGAGTGGGTATCGAGTTTATCAACCCGATGAACCGTAGTGTCAGAGTTTACAAACCGCCTAGTAGCACAACTATCAAGCCTCTGACATGGTTTGAGTAACGACCACTATCAAAGACAGCGACCGGGACCGACGGCTTAACGGCGTCCGTGGTCTAGTGGCTAGTGCCATGGACTCCTGATCTGTAAGTCTAGTGTGAACGCACCTTTACTTCCATGCTGAACAACTGAGAGCCAAAGATAATAATAATCCAACTGTACTACTTCCCGGGCATACTGTAAATCAGTAGATTTCCTCTACTGCCTTAGCATCCCTTTACTATCAGGGTTTAGTGTACTACAATTTAGGTGAAAGGCGGACAATATCACTATTAGCATAGGTACGCAGTTCTACAATTACCTTCAAAACATTGTCAGATGTGGAGAAAATGTCCTATTATTTTGTCATTGGCGCTCTGCCTGCCCCATAAGGGATACATACATGACTATAATTTATGTCTGTATAATGTTAATTTTCCATGCTGACCTGGGAGCGAGAGAAAAACATAGAATGTACCAGCTGTATTTCCTCTCGGGCGTGCTGTAAAAACCAGCTAAAGGATCCGAGGGTTTCAGTATATTATAATTTATGCGATGGGCTGACAACCTTTCACTACAGCAGTATACTTACAAACCCATCTTAAAGAACCCTCAAAAATTTGTCTGACGTGGCGGAAAGACCTTTGTTTAGGTCGTTTACGCTCTGCCTACCCCATTAGGGATAAAGGTGTGATTATATGAATGTATGTATAATGTTATTATACATAAATACAGGTTATTATACACAGCCCGCAGTATATATTGTTCAGTTCAACCGATCTTGGACCCGTGCCAGGGAATAATCATCTGGAACAAATAGGATGTATTGCATGCTAAATTGTTGCTGATAACATGGGAATAGATGATACTCTTGGAAACAAATTGAAAAACAATTCGTGTTGAAGAAATTCTACCTTTTTACCCGACTGCGCAACGCAAAGGAGGGTAATGTTTTTATCAGTCTATCTATGTTTGTATGTATGCGCTATAGAGACCAAACGCGTGGATTCGTACGTCAATCGATTCATGTTAACCATGCAGATATAACTAGACGAGAAGACATAATTTTGTCAACAAAATAATATGGCGACTATCAGACGCCATTTTGTGAAAATAGAAAAAAAACAAATGTCGACGGACTATGCCGAGTGAGGTATCATTGAATAGGTAATTGAGAATCTATTATAAATATTTCTACATACATACATACATACATATAATCACGGCTTTATCCCTAATGGGGTAGGCAGAGCGGAAACGACCTAAACAAAGGTCGTTTCGCCACGTCTGACAAAGTTTTGAGGATTGTTTAAGATAGATTCGTAGGTATATTGCTGTAGTGACAGGTTGTCAGCCTGTCGCCTAAGTTGCGATATACAGAAACCCTCGGATCCCTTAGCTGGTTTTTACAGCATGCCCGGGAGGAAATGCAGCTGGCACATTCTATGTTTTTCTCTCGCTCCCAGTCCAGCATGGAAGTAACTAAGTAAGTAAATAAATATTTCTAACATCAATTTTTAGTTTTGAACAATCGTTTATGATCTATAACGATTAAAAGTTTTAAATCTTACTTTGTAGTCTACGCAGTTGGGATTTTTGAACTAACCAAATTACTTGTTTGGGTTTGTTCCTAATGGTCCATCGTGTGATTTTTTTTAATGGACCTGTTTGCACCATACTACAAAGTGTATATGTTATGGACATACATACATACATATAATCACGCCTCTATCCCTAATGGGGTACGCAGAGCGTAAACAACCTAAACAAAGGTCGTACCGCCACGTCTGACAATGTTTTGAGGAAGATAGATAGATTTGTATGTATATTGCTGTAGTGACAGGTTGTCAGCCTATCGCCTAAATTGCAATATACTAAAACCCTCGGATCCCTTAGCTGGTTTTTACAGCATGCCCGGGAGGAAATGCAGCTGGCACATTCTATGTTTTTCATTCGCTCCCAGTCCAGTATGGAAGAAATGTTATGGACCAGGTGATTAATGCGGGCATTATGAATAATGTCTAGCTTTATCGGGCTAAGTGATTAATTACTATCTTAACTTCATTATTTATCACATTGCACGGTCATTATTATATTGCTACATGACAATTGGGCAATTTGATAATAAAGCTATATTTAACAAGTTTATGTTTTATTTTACTTATTTTCATTTGTTTTATTAAGAGAAGCACAGAAGAGTAAAGCTGAGCAGTAGCGACTTCTCAAATCAGTGAAGAGAAGATGCTAATTATGCCAAATAATGAGTCTGATTGCTTAAACTTTAATTTATTTTATGTTTTATAATAATAAGTCATTTCTATAAAACAAAGATACGTTTTGAATATATTTTTTTTAATTTAATTATATTTTATGTTATATTTTTAATATGAGTTTCCTTAAGTTTTAAATGCAAAAACACTAGTTTAAGGTAAAGAAGTCCTTGGTAATTAATCCAAATAAAGCGTCTGATTATTTAAGTGGTTTAATATTTTGTTTATTTTAAGTTAAATGACAATAACAATAAAAAAAAGTAGTAATTAAATATGTTTGTATTACTCTGCCCAAAAGGTGATGGGTAATATGTATAATGCCCGGTCAATTTGATTATTTGAATAATTATTATCAAATTGCACTCTCATATTGGGCATTTTTCATAATGACCGGGCATTATGTACACTGCCCAATTTATCACTTGGTCCATAACATATATAATGCGTCACCGGACTAAGGTCCATCGTGCGAGTCAAACGAAATTACGACATTTCTGTAGGCATGCTGTGTCGTTCATGCTAAAGTGTTAGATGTGAAATTAATATGTAAGACAGTTGACTATTCAAACTTATTAGTATATGTATTATAAACACGATTACTTGAAATTTCCAAAATAACACGAAGTTGCCTCTTTCTCTTGATTCTCCTGACGATATTCGCCATAGCTAGAATAAATAGTTTTTAAGTAAAAAAAAGCCTGTAATAACCACCTCGAGGTTTAACAGTAGGTGTATGTTTTATTTTCATATTAAATTGTATTATTTTTTTTAATTCTAGATTTTTTGCGATTATTACACAAGCGACGCGCGACCGCAGACGTAACAGCCACGCCGTAGCGCGCACTAATACAAACATTGTTTCAATGAAAATTCGAGCTATATTCGTATATCTAAAATTAATGTGCTCATCTGTGACTCGGCGCAGGCTTAATAGACACGTACAGATAGACAAAGTTAACGTTGGGAAAGCTCAAACTCATTCAGTAGGTACTTTCAACATCAGCCACAACAGTCTCCATTCACGGGGAACGCTGCTACCCATTCCCTGGATTTATTCCTTAGTTGCCATTTACGACACCCACGGGAAGTTATGGGGTGATGCTATTCTAACCCGGCACCACACGGCAGCTAAGTACTTTAATTTGGATATAATATTGAAGAGTTAGGCAGGTTTTATTTTTAAGAATTGCTCTGCAAAGACATTTAAAAATAAATAAATCATGTCAATATCCTCCTGAGATTTGCAAGTCAAAGTTCTGAGAGAATAATTTGGATTTTAGTAGAATATCTGGCTACTACGAAAGTCCCAAGTCTGTTGTTTTGTAAACTTGAAAGAAGAACAAACACTTTGAATTACAATTTATTACTTAAGTTTATATAGGCTGCAGACGGAATTCAAAATAGATTTTAACACCAGTTCGCGGAAACTCGTAAAAAATCTGCTTTTACTTTTTTTCAATAACAGTTTACGTAAACGTAATGGTACATTCGAGCTAGAATCGTTTTGCACACTTTGCATCGTATCATCTAACCAGTAATTTTAAAAGTTCAAAAGAGCCATACATACAATCACGCCTTGAACACTTATGGGGTAGGCAGAGCGTAAACGATCCAAACAAAGGTCGGTCCGCCACGTCTGACAAAGTTTTGAGGGTTATTTAAGATATATTAGTAGGTATATTGTAGTGAGGTTGTCAGCCCATGCCTAAATTACAGCATACTGAAACCCTTTGATCCCTTAGCTGGTTTTTACAGCATGCCCGGGAGGAAAAGCAGCTGGCAAATTCTATGTATTTCTCTCGCTTCCACGTCAGCATGGAAGCAAGTAGAAGTAAAGCATGGTCTATCTCAAATAGATTTCGAAAAAAATATATTTAAGGTTGCCCAAAAAGGAAGAGAGAGACTATGTGTTACTTCTAGCATTATGTTTACAATGGAAAACAACATTCCTTAATTAAATCAACAGAAGATTCAAGGAATTTCAAGGTTTAATAAAATACTGTGAGGTGATCCAAATTCTCCGAAATCTATTCTTACTCTCGTTAATTATTTTTAGCGTGAATTTTACCGACAGAGATAAGAATGTTGACAAGATAACAAGATCCGGTGTTTGAATGAGATATCACATCATATCAGGATTTGATGAGCCAAAACTTGTGGATAAATAGGTATTTAAGTACATTCGTATCCTTAATGTGGACAGCGTCCCGCAAACTGATAGGGGTTGCTTAGTCAACGATACTGAACAACTTCCACCAAGATTTTCTTTCAGGAAGTGAAAATAAAAATTGGCTTTTCCATACAAAATGTCCACCTCGATCAGGCAGTTTGTATGGAAAAGCTAAAATCTTACTTTCACTACCTGAAAGAATTTCCTTGTGGAAGTTGTTCAGTGTCGTTGACTGAGCAACCCCTTTGCGGGACGCTCTCCCTTACATACAAACATACATATAATCACGCTTTTATCCCTAATGGGGTAGGCAGAGCGTAAACGACCTACACAAAGGTCGTTCCGCCACGTCTCACAAAGTTTTGAGGGTTATTTAAGATATTTTTGTATGTATATTTCTGTAGTCCCTTACACCCCGTATAAAAGTCTAGTGGTCTGAGTCATGGGGTCCTAATCCGGCGGTTGTGGGTTCATTACCATTGGTCAAATGATCACGTTAAGCCGTCGGTCCCGCTCGGACGTTACAAACCATGTCAGAGGTAGTTAAAAACTCTGACACCGGGGCACAGAATATATAATAGTACTACATACAGAATGGACATTCACCTCCCTTCCCCAGTCCGACATACGTCACACTCCGCGCCAGATTGTGGGCTACATTGAGCGTACGCTTAGCGGGTATAGCGCGCATGTTACCCATTGTAACGGAATTAATAAAGTTTTGTGTTCCAATGATGGTTAGATACTGTTTCGTGTACGGATGTCTTTCTACCACAAGATATGACTCCAATAGGAACTTTTTTAGATTCCGCAGTGATGAGAGACGGTAACTAAATTCATATAAAATTTGCAACCTAATCTATTATAACTATTCAATTACAGTGAAATACTTTAAAACGTTGGTTGAATCAAGAACTAGATTAATCAAGTGATGATTATGACCGGTATAACAAATTTTGTCAACCCTTATAACACGCACACAAACGCACGTCAAGTGCAACATGCCGTCTGTCGATGTGTGACCAAAATGACATTGTAGTTAGGAGTGTCCGAGCTGTGACCGGGGTTAATTTAGTAATTCGTCGAGTCGAAAAACCCACTCTGTAAGAATAGGACCTTTCCGATCGATATGTCGGTTCATTTATCATCGGTTTTTTGATCTATAAACTAGGATTTTGATCAAAACCCAGACTTTGACAAAATACTGGTTTATATCTGTACTAGCGACCCGCCCCAGCTTCGCACGGATATCATCAGTGTTTCTCTACTATATTCTGCATGTATTATACATATAAACCTTCCTCTTGAATCACTCTATCCATTAAAAGAAACCGCATACAAATCCGTTGCGTCGTTTATGCATACATATGGATATAGGGACAGAGAAAGCAACTTTGTTTTAAACATACATACATATAATCACGCCTTTATCCCTAATAGGGTAGGCAGAGCGTAAACGACCTAAACAAAGGTCGTTCCGCCACGTCTGACAAAGTTTTGAGAGTTATTTAAACTATATTTGTAGGTATATTGCTGTAGTGACAAGTTGTCAGCCCATCGCCTAAATTGCAAAATCGCCTAGACTGAAACCCTCAGATCCCTTAGCTGGCTTTTACATCATGCCCGGGAGGAAATGCAGCTGGCACATTCTATGTTTTTTACTTGCTCCCAGTCCAGCATGGAAGATTGTTTTATACTATGTAGTGATACTCACATACACTCACTAACACACATTAATTTTAGTTCTTCGGTATAGATAGATAGAAATTAGTATTGAAAATTGATAATAACTTAAGCTGGAAGATCAAGGCATCTCCATCAGAAGTGTCTCCGACTACTTACTTGGAAGCCTTGTCGTAATGTATGATGTAAGATTTACGTAATAAACATACATACATACATAAAATCACGCCTTTATCCCTTACGGGGTAGGCAGAGCGTCAAACGCCTCGTAAAAGGCGCTTTAGCCACGTCTGACACAAAAAGAGCGCAATTTTAGATTGTAATGTGTATTGCTATAGTGACAGGTTGTCAGCCCATCGCCTAAATTACAATACACTGTAACCCTCGAGTCCCTTTTACTGACTTCTACAGCATGCCCGGGAGGAAGGGCAGCTGGAACATTCTATGCTTTTCTATCTCTCCCAGTCCAGCATGGAAGGAATAAACGATTTTCTTTTTCACTGGATTTTGATCAAAAGACTACCTACCTTCCGGCTACGCTGCCGGCCTGGGAGCAAGAGAAAAACATAGAATGTGCCAGCTGCATTACCTCCCGAGCATGCTGTAAAAGCCAGCTAAGGGATCCGAGGGTTTCGGCATATTGTGATTTAGGCGATGGGCTGACAACCTGTCACTACAGCAATATACCTACAAATCTATCTTAAATAACCCTCAAAACTTTGTCAGACGTGGCGGAATGACCTTTGTTTAGGTTGTTTGCGCTCTGCCTACCCCATTATGGATAAAGGCGTGATAATATGTATGTATGTATCAAAAGACGTAGTAGTTCGACAAAATCTTCGACTTTTCTCTGGATTACGACCAGTCTTTTGTTAAAGTCCAGGTCTAGATCAGAATCCTAGTTTTTTTTATCAAAAATCCGATTTCATCATAGACTTGCGAGAGATAACCGAAGCGAATGTTGTAGCGTAGCTGTAGCCGTCTGAATTAAAACAAATCAACACTGACTGTTAACTGCCTCCGTGGTCTAGTAGTCTGAGCCATGGGTTCCCTATACGGAGGTCCTGGATTCGATTCCCAGGGGGGAACTAAAAGTTGATATTTGTCAATTTATTACCTTGTGAGGTTTTCTCAGTTTGGTTAGGACATTGCAGGATGAAACACCTGATTGTCTGAAAAGCCAAGTTTTATAGCCTGGAACATCGCCGTAAGGTTGCTTGCTTGTCGGTCTTCTACAGGCTGTACTTCGGTGAGTGTGCTCAAGAGCTCCACGACCTTATCCCGCCAGCTCCCTTCTACCATCGGACATCTAGACGCACCGCAGGATACCATCCATACCTGGTTGATATTCCACCAAAACGTACTAAGCGCTTCCAAAACTCTTTTGTAATGCGCACGGCAAAAGTGTGGAACTCACTACCTGCGTCTGTGTTTCCGAACGCCTTCAACCCCCAACATTTCAAAGTTAGAGTGAACAGGCATCTTCTGGGTGAGCTCGCACCATCGTCGACTCCGTCTCAGTCGTTTCCGACCTAGACTGGAGTCAATAGCAAACCCATTATTTAATAAAAAAAAAAAAAAAAAACGGATTCCGTGCTTCGGATATGTTTAGCCGTTGGTCCCGGTTGCTCTCTTTGATAGTGATCGTTATTCAATCCATGCCAGAAGCCTAATAGCGGTGCTACTAGGCAGTTTCAAAACTCTGACACCAGGGTTCATCGGTTCGTTATTCGACCCGAAAAACCCACTTAAAATTCAACGATGTCAGAGTTGTGATAGAGGTTGATTCCAAACAGTCGCAGTCAGTTATTCTTCTTAGCGAGTTGGTTTTCGAGTCGAATATAGAAAATAGATACGCCGCCATCTTGTGATTTGTAACCATCTTGTAGATACATTGTTTAGGCTTGTTTGTTGGTTTGGGTATGTTAAGTGTTTAATGTAAATAAGTCAGCAATATCCTAAACCGACGAGCGTGCATGAAAAGATTGATGAATGTGGATAGAATGAAAAATTTATGCAAGTATCATTTATAGCTAAGCTAGTATATTGTAGTTTAGGCGATGGGCTGACAACCTGTCACTTCAGCAATATATCTACAAACCTATCTTAAATAACCCTCGAAACTTTGTCAGACGTGGTGGAACGACCTTTGTGTGGGTCGTTTACGCTCTGCCTACCCCATTAGGGATAACGACGTGAGTAGATAGATTATCTGTCCGTCCCTTTGTGCATTTATTCCTGAATATAAAATACCTAACTTGTCCTGATATTGGCGTCGGTTCTCACGACATAATTCTATTTTTTAGCTGGCTCTACCACTTTCTTGACTTAGACATACAATACAATACAAATATTCTTTATTGCACATAAACAGCACACTGTACAGGAACAAACATTACAAAACAAACAGAGTACAATTAGGCGGCCTTATTGCTAGGGTAGCAATTTCTGCCAGGCAACCTTTGGGTAAAGGAGTAGTTTTCTAATATTATGCGGACATAAGGACAGGATAACAAATGAAACATGACTGACATTCCTAATCCGATATAATAAGGGAGTATGCTCTAGCCTAAGTTCTTATTTAAATCGTCTTACGTCGAATTAGGAATGTCAAAGTCATGTGTTCATTTGTTATGCAGTTCTTATGTCAAAGTTAAGAGAGTGACAGCGTTCGCTAAGAATTAGTTAAGTAGTTCCAGAATTGCCGCCATTAGCATAGTACTTATATTATTTAAATTGTGCGAAAACATTTAGGCCCGTAATTATAATCAGCACTTGAGACTGACAGCGAGTTGGAGTTCGTATCAGAAATCTCATTTCAGTACATAATGGCCTGTCAAATCAATACTTAATATTGATCTCAATGTTGAGATCGCTTTATAAATACAAGCCTAATATGCAGTAAGCTGCCATTTTTTCCAAGTATTTTTGTTCTTGGCGATACTGTGTGCAATGGCGTAAAAGACGGCTATTCAGTCTAGATGTGATCTAGATCAGACAGTAGCGCGTAGCAAACCTTGCATAAATAGTTTATTGAAATGTCGTTTTGCTGGACTGGGAGCGAAAAAAATACATAGAATGTGCCAGCTGCATTTCCTCCTGGGCATGCTCTAAAAACCAGATAAGGGATCCGAGGGTCTCAGTATATTGCAATTTAGGCGATGCACATCTATCTTACATAACCCTCAAAACTTTGTCATACCTGACGGAACGATCTTTTTTGGTCGTTTACGTTCTGCCTACCCCATTAGGGATAAAGGCGTGGTCTCATATATATATATATATGTAAATATTAAAAATTACTAACTGACTTCTATTTTTGTTACAGGTACAGATAGCATATTTTTTTTAAAGGTATTATCATAATTAACATTTGACGCCCTGTCTACCCAGGAATGTAAAGACGCGTGACTACACTATTGGTGGTATTGGTGTAAGTATAACAATCCTAAATTTGATTTAATTTAGTAAAAAGGTTCCTGAAAAGATATTACATTGGTTAGGCGAAAGGTCAAATTATTATCGAGTTATTTTCTCGGCTTTTTTATGATAGGAGAAAATTCTGTGAATTGCAGGATTGAAAGTTTGTTTGATCAAACAGAGCATTTTGAAAATTTTGGTAATGAGAAAACCCATTTTTGGGGAAAGTTTAAAAAAAAAATATTTAATGTATTAACAGAGAATCTTACAGCATTAAAATATAAAAATAAAACATTACATTAGACATTGCGCCTGCCAAAAAAAGATCTTACATATTCAATTACACTATACACATAATTATTTATCCATTAAAATTACAAAATAAATATACAATAACAACAAATCTAATTATACATATATTAAATTCAATGAAAGAGCATTTATGTGTGCATCTGCAAGTGAGTGTGTGTGTAAAAATGAGATTATCCAGCGAACTGAATTCCATCCATCACAAGATCTGTTCGAAATTGCAGTATAAAGGAATCTTTTATACTGGCTTACTGTTAGGTGAAATATATTTAATCCTGAAAACTGGAGTTATAAGTGCGGACGCATCCGTTTATGACAAAGTTTTGAGCATAATTGGTAAGAGCTCTAGGTTGATGAAATAAGCTTGTGTGTCGAGTGCGCTTACCGGGAACGCATAGACCTATACTCGCAACAAGTTGTGGACTGTTAATGAAATCATTTATAAATTGAACAAGGAACAACATATCGCTCATCTTTCTTCTATCTTCAAGGGACATCATTTTGTATTTCTCCAGTCTATTTTCGTATCCAGCAATGTTGCCACCAAAACGTCGGTTTATAGTTCGCAAGTACCTTCGCTGGATTCCCTCCACCTTGCCCATGTGAACATATTGATGTTATTAACTATAGTCTTCTTTATCTTTGTATATGCATTTTTTTTTAATTTAAAATGCTATTTTATTTCTAAAATATGAGACACAACAAAGGAAAAATTTCAACCGTGGACAGGATTTGAACCTGCGCCTTTGGAATACCGTTCCAACGCAATTAGCCTGTTACTGCGGGTCTTGCCCCTGAGCGGTGAAATTTGTGACTGGTTGTTTCTTAGATCGTCATGAGTGGACTCTAGCGACATCTACCGTTCAGTTTTACAGTTGTTTTTTTTTTTCTTCCAACTGGAACGGGGATGAAGAAGGAACAGGGTGGACTTTGTCCAGCAACGAAAAACATTTAAAATAAGTCCTACATCCTAGTGGTCCATCCCGGGCAACGACAACACAGGCTTGCCTGTGAATAAGTCCGGCTGAACGATCCCAACAAAGCGGTGGTAGGCTTCGGAAGAGGCCGCCTAACTCACGACTACCCTCTCACCAGAGTCCGGCGCCAAACAGCTTGTGTGTTCCGTCGGTGCGTGAGATCGCCAGTGTCATAATAGGCATTTTCTGGGTGAAATCGCTCCATCGTCGACTCTGTCACGGTCATCCCAGACCTAGTGTCTAGAATCAAAAGCAAACCCATGTCTAATTTTAAATAAAATAACTACCTATTGAAAACTCTGAAATGACTGTCTGCATTCAGGTACAGTCGTAAACTAAATTAACCCTCGGTACAATGAGACGATGTCACGCAGACGCACTTAACTTTTGACAGCCGTAATAAAATAAGCAATGTAAGTGCGACAAAGCTATGAATGAAAGTGGGTGAACTGCCTCCGTGGTCTAGCGGTCAGAACCGTGCGCTCCTGATCCGGAAGTCCTGGGTTCGATTCCCGGAGGTAAAAAGTTGATATTTGTCAATTTATCATTTTGTGAGGTTTTCCCCAGTTTGGTAATCACCTGATTGTCCGAAAAGAGAAAGGATTCCATGCTAGGGTGAAAATGGTCGTTGTCTTTGATACTGGTCGTCGTTACTCAAACTATGTCAGGGGCTTACTGTCTGCTACTAGGCGGTTTAATACCTTTGACACCAGGGTTCATCGGGTCGTTGTCCACTGCTATGTATAAAATAATTTCAAAAATGATATTCTTCTTCTATCGTGTGGTTCCGTTTTCAACCACGTACATTTAATGCCTTGTCGTACAGAACGTGCTATTAGATGATTAAAATAGCTTTATTGTCTGAACCCTGTAAAAATATAAGAAGCCACTTTTTAATTAGCATTGTTTTTTCAATTATAAATGGTTTTGCTCTTGACTCTAGATGTCAGGGATGACCGTGACGGAGTCGACGATAGAGCGAGCTCACCCAGAAGATGATTGTTATGTCACTGGCAATCTCACGCTCTGACGGGACACAGCAAGCTGTTTGGCGCCGGACTCCAGTGAGAGGGTAGTCGCGAGCCAGGTGGCCCCTTGTGGAGCCTACCACCGCTTTGTAGAGTAGAGGGATCGTTTAGCCGAACTTATTCACAAGCATAATATTATGATGTTCTGACACACAGAAAGTACGAACTGCTAAAATATGATAGATTGTCCGCCTTACGCCGGAATAGAGTCTTTGCATGTATAATATTTTCAGTATCTGAACTTTTTTAAAAAATATTGAAAACTAGCAACCCCCCGGCTTTGCACGGAAATTATTAGTGTTTCTTTACTATATTCTGCGTGTATTATACATATAAACCTTCCTCTTGAATCACTCTATCTATTAATAGAAGTCGCATCAAAATCTGTTGCGTAGTTTTAAAGATTTATGCATACATATGATGGATATAGGGACAGAAAGAGCTACTTTGTTTTATACTATGTAGTGATTATAATATCAATAGTGAAAACAGACATTAAATTTTTCAATTAATCACCGGGATAAACCATTATAAATCTTGTCCATCTATCTCTCTCTTCAAAACGACATTTTATTATGGAAGAAGTATGGCGCTCTTCTCATGTGACGTCACAATAACATTATTTTTCGGATCCTTCTTTTTAACCAAAAACTTGAAAGCATCATAATTCGTTAACAGAAGTATTTCAGTTTTAGAATAAAGGTAAACAAAATTTAATGTCTTTTTATTGAGATGGCGGGATGACTTCACAGCGTTTGACTCAAACTGGTCGGAAACTGCCAAAGATCGGGAAGCGTGGAAAAAGAAAATGGAGGCCTACAGTGGGACAGCTTAGGCTAGTATAATAATAATATAATAAAATAATTTATTGAAATATACATTTCAAAAATAAACGATAAGTTAAATTACTAAAATTAATATTTCATTATGTTCTCATATCTAATAGCTAAAACTTATTTTAGAAACAAGATCTTCAATTAAAAGGCATGAAACTTTGTTTACCTTTATTCTAAAACTGAGTTGGATATTCTATAATAAGTATTTTGCGAAAATTCTTTCACATAAATTGTTGTATACTGACAATTCTTACTGATAATAAAAAAAAGTCTGCATATACCTTTTTGTAATACACTGAAAACCTCGTCTACCTATTGTATTATACTAGTGACCCGCCCCGGCTTCGCACGGAAATTATCAGTGTTTCTGTACTATATTTTGCATGTATTATACATATAAACCTTCCTCTTGAATCACTCTATCCATTTAAAGAAACCGCATCAAAATCCGTTGCTTAGTTTTAAAGATTTATGCATACATAGGGATATAGGGACAGAGAAAGCGACTTTGTTTTATACTATGTAGATATTCCCTGCTTTTATCACTGTCAGGAAGCTATCTTAAAAAGCTTTTTGCACAGGAAGTAAATATAAAAAAGCCAAATCATATTTTTTTACATACGTGTAAGGATGGTTTAATAATAAGGTACGGTAAGAAAGTCTACCTAGTAACTTGCTGAATAAAGTATGAATAAATAATACTTTCACGTCCTGGAACCACAGACATAATAGAGGTAGATAGACCACGCAGCGTCTTTAAACTGCAGTTAGTAGTTTACTCTACGCTTCTATCGTACTGTGTAGGTACAGATATTTTTCCATCTTGTCTTGTATTTGTAAGTAACTTATTTTACGCTACGATCGCGCTGTGTAATTGTTTTTTCTATTTTGTCTTCAACACCTTGTATTACTTCTATGCTGGCCAGGGAGCGAGAGAAAAACATAGAATGTGCCAGCTGCATCTCCTCCCGGGCATGCTGTAAAAACCAGCTAAGGGATCATAGGGTTCCAGTATATTGTAATTTAGGCGATGGGCTGACAACCTGTCACTACAACAATATACCTACAATTCTATCTTAAATAATCATCCAAATTTGTCAGACGTAGCGGAACGACCTTTGCTAGATCGTTTACGCTCTGCCTACCCCATTAGGGATAAAGGCGTGATTATATGTATGTATGTATGTACCTTGTATTTGCAGTATTTTTACTTTTTACACCAAAAATATTGCCACTTTTTTCTTAGGATGGACCCAACCCAAAATGCTAATGATTAAGACTGAATGTATGGGATTTATTTCAGAAAATAAGCTGTATGTGTGTGCCTGTTTTATCATCACAATCACACCACCATTCATATGTATTTTTCCTGTGTAAGTACCATAAAGGTCAGACAGCAGTAGGTAGCACGACAGGGCGCGGCACTACGCGAAAAAAATATTCTTTGTATGAGAACGTATGAGTTGTAGTACCACACACTGCAGCGGCACTTTAACTGCAGCGAAGCGGCGCAGCGCGACACGGCACGGCAAAAGCTGACAAAATGTATGAACTGACATAGCCGCGCTGGGCCGCGCTACGCCGCTCCACTGCTGCTTTAGTGCCGCTGCAGTGTGTGGTACTACAACTCGTACGTTTTTATACAAAGAATGATTAACCAATAAAAAAAAATAACAATAGAAAAGAATCATTTGCCGCGCAGTGCCGCGCCGTGCCGCGCTGAACCGCGCCGCTGCAGCTACGTTCTAGTGCGGTCTGACCTTTAATCCTTCAATTGTTAAAATAAGTAGGTTACGGAGTCTCTTGCAGTCTTAGTCTGTGCTAGGAGTAATAAGTACGTACAAAGCGGCAGAACATTTTTTCGCCAATAATTTTCCTTATTTTCGTCACAAATTTAATAAAAACACGATCCACTGAGACGAACACTAATGTTCAGATTATTATATACATACATATAGTCACGCCTTTATCCCTAATGGGGTAGGCAGAGCGTAAACGACCTAAACAAAGGTCGTACTGCCACGTCTGCCAAGTTTTAAGGGTTATTTAAGATAGATTTGTAGACATATTGCTGTAGTGACAGGTTGTCAGCCTGTCGCCTAAATTGCAATATACTGAAACCCTCGGATCCCTTATCTGATTTTTACAGGGAGAAAATGCAGCTGACACATTCTATGTTTTTCTCTCGCACCCAGTCCAGCATGGAATTGCAAAAAAAATGCCTCTGACAAGAAACAATTTATTCTTAGATCAATCGCTATCAATCGCTTGCGTTTTCCTTCTCTGATCTCAAGTGAATAGAGCAAATGAGATTTACAAAAAAATAAAACGCATACGGGGTGTAAGGGACAGCGTCCTGCAAACTGATAGGGATTGCTCAGTTAACGAAACTGAACAAATTTCACAAAGATATTTTGTCAGGATGTGAAAAACAGAATTGTTTTTTCCATACAAATTGTCTGATCCAGGTGATCGTTTTGTATGGGAAGGTCAAGTTGATTTTCATCTCCTGAAAAATTTTCCCGGTGAAAGTTGTTCAGTTTCGTCGACTGAGCAACCCCTATCAGTTTGCGGGACGCTGTCTCTTACATCCGGTATATTCCGCAGGGTATGAGGAAAATAGAAAACGAATTGCAAGCTATTGATGTCGTGGCATTTGAGCTAGAAATTAATTGACTCCGTGGTCTAGTGGTCAGATCCATGGGCTCACGATCCAGAGGTCCTGGGTTTGATTCCCAGTGTAGGAACACAAAGTTGAAATTTGTCAATGCTATCGATTCGTCGTGGGCACGACTTAACTAAATCTCTAATAAAAATATTGTCGTCCCTTTCTGTTCTCTCATGATAGAAAATGGCAGGTATAGCAATTTTTTTTGCAACTACGTATTTATCACTTTGCGAGGTTTGGTTAGGACAATTCAGGCTGAATTACCTGATAGTCTGTTAGAATAAAATTCCTTTGGAGGGCACGTTAATCAGTCGGGCCCAGTCGCTGTCTTTGATAGTGGTCGTTATTTAAACCATATTAGAGGCCTATTAGCCGAGCTATTAGGCGGTTTAAAAACTCTGACACCAGGGTTCATCGGCTCGTCGTTTATAAAGCAATCTCAACATTGAGAGCAATATTAAGTGTGGATTTTACAGGTCCTTTTGTACTGAAATTACATTTCTGTCAGTCTCAAGTGATATTTATAATACATACGTACATATAATCACGCCATTATGGCGTATTATAATAGGGTAGGCAGAGCGTAAACGACATAAACAAGGGTCGTTCCGCCACGTCTGACAAAGTTTTGAGGGTTATTTGAGATATATTTGTTCGTATATTGCTGTAGTGACAGGTTGTCAGTCCATCGCCTGAATTACAATATACTGAAACCCTTGCTGCTGGTTTTTACAGCATGCCCGAGAGGAGATGCAGCTGACACATTCTATGTTTTTCTCTCACTCCCAGTCCAGCATGGAGAAAGTTTATAATTACGGGCCTAAGCACTCGATAATACGAAGATAGGTATTGTAC
This sequence comes from Scrobipalpa costella, assembly GCA_949820665.1. NCBI lineage: Eukaryota > Metazoa > Arthropoda > Insecta > Lepidoptera > Gelechiidae > Scrobipalpa > Scrobipalpa costella. Next base: position 8,908,652 of record OX463319.1, on the reverse strand, counting down.
CGTCCACGCAAACGTTCAATTAAAGCGTAGTCGGACTCTCCTTGGAAACAGGCTGCCGAGCAATTTCCCGGGGTTTTGTTTGCTATCGGTACCGGTAAACAATAACCGGTAAGATTGTATAACGGTTAAACAATCTCGGAATTAAAACGTGACTGCCGCAGAAGGGTTACACGAGTCTTTTTCATTACCCGACTGTTAAGGAATGGTTATTATTTATCTTGTATGTATGTTTTAATATTTTTATATTACCTCGTATTTTCGAAACGGCTAGGCAGAAGATTGATCTCAAGCACCCAAGTGTCGTTAAATAGGTGTAATTTAACAAAATTAAAAATGGCGAATTGTAGCCACTAAGTTACAATACAATACACAAAACAAAATTCTTTATTGCACAAAGAAACACTTACAACAGAAATAAAAAGGAACAAACGTGACAGTACAATATAGGCGGCCTTATTGCTAAAGCAGCAATTTCTACCAGGCAACCTTTGGGTATAGAAATTGTACAAGTAGAAAGCGGGATAGTGCATATTACTACATATAATACTTAGACAATATTTACACACTATTAAATAAATACTTCAATTAAATATACTGATACATATCTTATGATAAACTAATACATAATATATGCTACATAAATTGTACGTCATAAATATTTTTTTTTCGACTGAACCTAGGTGTCGAGTGGGATATCAAAATTAAGGTAAGTATGCTTTTTTTCATTACTGCAGTCGGGTTCTTTGAATTATTTAAAAAAAATACATGTTCAGATTTATACAGCGGCAACGCCTTTTGTTTGAGGTTGTTTGTATGACTATACCGGGTGTAAGGGACAGTGTCCCGCAAACTGATAGGGGTTGCTCAGTCAACGACACTAAACAACTTCCACCAGAAAATTCTTTCAGGAACTGAAAAAAAAGGCTTGTCCATTCAAATTGACATTTCGTATGGAAAAGCGTACCAGGCATACACTGCTAACTAGGCTACGCGGATCGTCAAGGCAGATAATTAAACATACATACATACAAACATACATATAATCCCGCCTTTATCCCTAATGGGGTAGGCAGAGCGTAAACGACCCAAACAAAGGTCGTTCCGCCACGTCTGACAAAGTTTTGAGGGTTATTTAAGATAGATTTGTAAGTATATTGCTGTAGTGACAGGTTGTCAGCCCATCGCCTAAATTACAATATACTGAAACCCTCGGATCCCTTAGCTGGTTTTTACAGCATACCCAGGAGGAAATTCAGCTGGCACATTCTATGTTTTTCTCTCGCTCCCAGGCCAGCATGGAAGAATATTAAAAAGAATAGTAGTAGAATATTGAAAGATAATTAAACGCAGAGCGTATTTACATGCTAATCCAACAGCTTGGATCATATTACCTACTTTTCAGACAATCAGGAGATCAGAACAGACTGCAATGTCTCAACCAAACTAGAAAAAAACAACAGAAAGTTGCAGGGAAACTTGTGAGGGACTCTCCGGGAAAGGCAAATAAACTAAAATTCATCCAGAAGCGGGAATAAAATAAAACGAACAGCACACTTCTCTTTTTCCTATTTGAATAAGCATTTGCTTAGTCCTCATAGTTCGTGACTCACATAAAATCTGGATTGCTACGAGCTTTTTTACGAGTGCCAGCTCAGCCAATACTGGCTTGCATCTGTTTAACATACATACATACATATAATCACGCCTTTATCCCTAAAGGGGTAGGCAGAGTGTAAACGACCTAAAACCAGGTCGTTCCAAAAGTTTGTCAAAGCTTTGATGGTTATTTAAGATAGATTTGTAGGTATATTGCTGTAGTGATAGGTTGTCAGCCCATCGCCTAAATTGCAACACACTGAATCTCTCGAATCCTTTAGCTGGTTTTTACAGCATGCCCTTGAGATGCCGCTGGCACATTCTTTGTTTTTCGTTCGTTCTCAGTCCAACATGGAAGTGTATCTGCAAAAACGAGGTATACAAAGGTCGTCCCAACTGTTTAAGCACTAAAATAAAATGTCTGTGCTTATGACTCGCTCTGTCGAGTGGTCAAACGACCGATACATTCGATGACACAGTTTTTGAACTGCTTAACAACCTAGCCATGGCCTGGCTTGAACTCTAGCGACCTTTCTCTGGCCAACTAACAAAGATAAGTCAGAGGTGAGAGAGTACAGGCTTTCAAACTCCGACAAACTGAAGATAGCCAGTCCAACCTATCGGGAGGAGCTGGCTCTGAGGCCCGTACTTATCAACAGCACTTGAGACTGATAGCTAGTTTGAGTTCTCGTCAGAAATGTCATTTCAGTACAATTTAGCCTGTCACATCTATACCTAATATCGCTCTTAATCTTGAGATCGCCTTATAAATACGAGCCTAAGATTGCTATATATTTTTTTGTGTTGAAATGTCGAATCAACGAACGACCCGATAAACCCTAGTGTCAGAGTTATGCAGTATCATAAGCACTGAACAGTATATTATGTTAATTAAATACTCTTTAAATCTGAACGGCTTTAATTAATTGTATGTATACTATCAGCAGGCAGTATAGTAGGGTATGACCGCCTCCGTGGTTTAGCGGGCTGAGCCATGGGCTCACGACTCGGAAGTCCCGGGTTCGATTCCCGGCGGGGGACAATGACTTTGTGTTGTTGCTGATCACCTAATTGGCTGAAAAGTAAGATGATCCACGCCGTCGAATGGGCATATAAATTGACGGTCCTGCGCCTGATTTTGTCAGTGAATCTGTCTCATTAGAATACGAGATTGAAGGAATAAAGAGTGCACTTTTGTGTTGCGCAAACACTTGACACTAAAAACTAGTCCTGCGCATTTGGTTTATCTCTGAGAGTTTGGCCGCCGTAACAGAAAATCGGTGGATGGCCATTATTATTATCAGTACGAAGTAAGTTGAGCGCCTTCTAAGCTAGTTGTTTATATAACAATCTGCTGCTTTATTGTAAACAATATCGTAAACTGTATAGCTTTTGTTTATGTTTGTTTTGAAATAGGGATGGGCAAAGCCTATTTTATCCCACAGGATTTTGATACTTCGGGATGTTGACTTGAGCGCAGAGAACGTGTAACAACAACAAAGATTTGTTTAAGATCATTCAAAAATAATGTTTTGTCCCAAAATGTGGGAATGAAACTTACGAACACACTAATTTCATCCTTTCAGCTATAGATCTGGTGCCCATACATACATACATATAATCACGCCCTCATCGCTAACGGGATAGGCAGAGCGTAAACGACCTAAACAAAGGTCGTTCCGCCACGTCTGACAAAGTTTTGAGGGTTATTTAAGATACATTTGCATGTATATTGCTGTAGTGACAGCTTGTCAGCCCATCGTCTAAATTACATAATACTGAAACCCTCGGATCCCTTAGCTGGATTTTACAGCATGCCCGGGAGGAAATGCTGCTGGCACATTCTATGTTTTTTGTCGCTCGCAGGCCAGAATGGCAAGATCTGGTACCCATCGTCCTAACCAATGCCGCTAATTATCTAAAGCCACGTCTTCTGAATAAAAACCTTAGCCGTAGCTATGACAGGCGCTCTCCTCGCTAAAGGGTAAAACAAAAGAACTATGTCTGAAATGACTTAGCGTTTTCTGATGGGATCTTAAAAATCTGAAAGTATGACTGCATCTGAATAAATCTTTTTCTTTGTTCTAAACTAAGTGCAAGTATTTTAAAGTTAAGCTCTACTTTTTCTTACCCAGCGGATGCTCGAGTCAAACAACCCGATGAACCCTGGTGTCCGAGTTTTCAAACCGCCTAGCAGCAAAGCTATTACGCCTCTGACGTGGTTTGAGTAACGACCACTAACAGAGACAGAGACCGGGACCGACGGCTTAACGTGCTCTCCGAAGCACGGAGAAGCTCTATTGATCGAACCTAAACAACTTTAAAATGTCTTTTTTTTTATTGAGAAAATCAAAGTTATTTTACTGTGTCCACAAATATTTCGGAGAATATCAAAGTTATGATGAATAAGTTCAGCAATATTCAGCGTGCGTAAATATTTCGGTGAATATCAAAGTTTAATTTACGTAAATATATTTGAAAATTATCGCATTCCATGCCCACAAGAATCTTCTTTCAAAATTGTCTCGCAAAACACGTATTTCAAAGCTACGTCCTAAATGAGAGCATTGGTTAGCGAGCAGCCTGCGCACGCATTGATTGAGTTGTGAACTATTACGGTGAGAGGGCTAGACCGTATCTCGTTCCTAAAATATATAATGATATACCGTTAACTATAAGAAAGAGCACAACTAAAAATGTTTTTAAAGCTAGTCTAAAAAAATACATACTAAAAAATCTTAAAGTAAAACTGAACTCGAACTGATAAATAATAACAATCAATTGTTTTTATAATATTTGCAAAACTGTAACTCATTTAAACTTTTCTTGCTAAACTTACAATATTAACTTAGATAACATAAAGCAGTAATGTAAATGTTTAATACAGGGGAGTCTATTTCTGCCAACAAACTGTTGTACAGTTTGGTGGAATTTGTTGTACAAATATAAACATGCTGTCTTATGTGAATAAACGATTTATTTATTTTTATTTTATTTTCTATTTAATTAGCATGAATGTGACGTCTATCGTGTGTAAGGGACAGCGTCCCGAAAACTGATAGGAGTGGCTTAGTCAATGATACTGAACATCTTTCATCAGAATTTTTTTCATGAAGTGCAAAAAGTATTTGCCTTTCCATACAAATTCTCTGATTGAGGTGGTAATTATGTATGGGAAGTTAATATATTTTTCATCTTCTGAAAGAATTGCCTGGTGAAAGTTCTCCAGTTTCGTGAACTGAGCAACCCCTATCAGTTTGAGGGTCACTGTCCTTTACTACCGGTATACATCATCTTAGGGCGTGTAACTGCCTCCGTGGTCTAGTGGCTAGTGCCATGGACTCCTGATCCGGAGGTCCTGGGTTCAATTCTCAGGGGGGAAACACAATGTTGATATTTGAGAATTTATCACTTTGTGATTTTTTCCCCAGTTTGGTTAGGACATTGCAGGCTGAATAAACTGATTGTCCGAAAAGAAAAAGATTTCGTGTTTCGGAGGGCACGTTAAGCCGTCGGTCCCGGTTGCTGTCTTTGATAGTGGTCGTTACTCAAACCATGTCAGAGGCCTGATAGTTGTGCTTGTAGGCGGTTTAAAAACTCTGACACCAGGGTTCATCGGGTCGATAGACTCGATACCCACTCGACAGAAGAAGGGCGTGCATAAGTGCATATAGCTCGCCAACGAATGCTCTCAGATAGAGCGCATTTTGATGCATACTCGTTTTTTACGAATATTCTATTTATTTCGTTTCGACCCCGTTTGTCTAAATCCCACGGGAATCCGCAATCCCCAAATTCCTACTCCGCAGCCCTACTTACAAATTATGAAAAAATATGTTTTTCATCATCATTAAAAAAGGCCTTTACCGTATACAAGCCAGCCGATTAGGGTAGGTCTACCAAAAATAATGTCTCCGTAATGCAAATCTGGGCTATCAAATACACAATAGAAGTTTTCACAAAGGAATAATGATTAAAAGAAAAGTGGAAAACACAAACTTTTTGCTATAGTTGAACTATGGTTTGATCGCGGAGAAGCAACTTTTTTCTTCATAATAGAAACTAATCATTTGACTTCACTACATAGTAAAAAATAAAGTCGCTTCCCTATATCCCTATGTATGCATAAATCTTTAAAACTACGCAACGGATTTTGATGCGGTTTCTTATAATGGATAGAGTGTTTCAAGAGGAAGGTTTATATAATACTTGCATAATATTGTGCAGAAACACTGATAATTTCCGTGCGAAGCCGGGGCGCGTGTCGCTAGTTAACTATATATTCGATACGAAGTGCAAAGAATACGTGTAATATATACATTAAAGTGCGTCCTAATAACTGAGAGCAATCGTTCACGAGCACTATGCGCGCGCTTACATTATTTAAAGACCTTAAATTCATTCTTCCATGCTGGACTGGGAGCGAGAGAAAAACGTAGAATGTGCCAGCTGCATTTCCTCCCCCGGGCATGCTGTAAAAACCAGCAAAGGAATCCGAGGGTTTCTATGTATTTCAATTTAGGTGACAGGCTAATAACCTGCCACTACAGCAATATACCTACAAATCTTAAGTAACCCTAAAAACTTTTTCAGACGAGGCGGAACGACGTTTGTCAGGTCGTTTACGCTCTGCCTACCATTAGGGATAAAGTTGTGATTATATATATATGTATGTATCTCACTCTAATATATTTTAAATATATTTTTTAAATTGACATCCCACGCACACAACGTCTCTTGAATTTTTCTCTTCTTTTTAAAGAAGGTTATATTAGCCAAGTATGGTAGACTTTCTTGTGAAGCGGCATATGTTAAGGATTGTAGCTTTTTTATTTACTACTATCTAAAGTTCTAAATTATACTACGGCACTTTGCACAGAAGTCACTACGTACCTAGTCTTCTTCTTCTTAACGAGTGGATTCTCGATTCGAACGATCCGATAAACCCTGCTGTCAGAGTTTTCAATCTGCCTAGTAGACCAGATATAAGGCCTCTGACATGGTTTCACGAGACCGACGGCTTAGCGTGCCTTCCAAAGCACGCGGAATCCTTTTTCTTTTTGAACAATCAGGTGATTTAGCCTGAAATGTCCGAACCAAGCTGGAGAAAACCTCACAAATGATAAATTGTCAAATATCAACTTTGTACTCCATTTGGAATCGAACCCAGGAACTCCGGATCGTAAGCCCGTGGCTCTTACCACTAGACTACCGAGGCAGTTGACTACGTAGTAAGTTTAAACTATTCTAGAAACAGCTACAGCTAACGTGAGAGGAAGACAAGTGCAAAATTCTAATTACCTAGTTTGTACTTTTACTTCTAGTAGAAGTTTGTACTTACTTAACTTAAGAGTCTGTCGGAGTAGTGAAATCCCACACAAACGTAGTTTCACTTTTATTCCTAACCGGTAAAATCAAACTTAACCAAAATGCATAGACATGACCAAATGCATTATCATCATCTCCCTAGCCTTATCCCGTATACCACGGGGTCGGCTACCTAATCTAGGGGATTGAACGAGAGTCCTGGTTTTTACACAGAGCGACTGCCATCTGACCTCCGCAACCCAGAAGGGAAACCAGACCCAATCCTAGATTAGGTCAGAGTTTTCAAGCCGCCAGTGCTTAGCACTGGCCTCTGATATGGCTTAACGACTAATATCTACGGTATTAAACGATATTAACCGGGACCAACGGCTTAACGTGCCTTCCGAAGCACGGAAAAAGCGCCGAATAAACGTACATATGAAATTCGAAAACCGAAAAACACATTGGTACGTGGTGGGATTCGAACCACGACCTCCCGCTCAGGAGGCAGCGGCCCTATCCACTACACCATCGGGCTCCTCCAAATGACCAAATGCATTTTATCCATGCTATTAATTAGGTATGGTTTGAAAATATGTAGCATATACAAAATAAGCCCGAAAATACGATTTTGAGTGAAAAATACCTAAAAAAACTTGGCTTTCTAATTTTGTACGTACTTGGTTAATATTGGGCTTACTTCTAGATTCAACCGGCTAAGACTGAAATTAAAATCTATGTACCACTTTCAGAATAAAAGCATTAACAAAAAAAAACAGGACATCTATTATCTCCGATTTTTTTATTATAGTGGTTTTATGCGTTATCTGTGATTGAAATGCGCGTCAAAATCTAGCGGAGAAAGTATAAAACCATCATTATCTCCCTAGTTTTATCCCGTATCTCACAGGGTCTGCTACCTAATCTAGGGGATTGAACGAGGGTATTGGTTTTTACACAGAGCGACTGCCATCTGACCTCCGCAACCCAGAAGGGAAACCAGACCCAATCCTAGATTAGGTCAGAGTTTTCAAGCCGCCAATGCTTAGCACTGGCCTCTGATATGGCTTAACGACTAATATCTACGGTATTAAACGATATTAACCGGGACCAACGGCTTAACGTGCCTTCCGAAGCACAGAAAAAGCGCCGAATAAACGTACATATGAAATTCGAAAAACGAAAAACACATTGGTACGTGGTGGGATTCGAACTGCGACCTCCCGCTCAGGAGGCAGCGGCCCTATCCACTACACCATCGGGCTCTTTCTACACCATCGGGCTCTTTAGAAAGTGTAAAACCATAGATATATTTATAAGGCCTGAGTCAGGAGGCACAGTCGCCTGTCCTTTTCCAATTTTATTATTTTGAAAGTGACAGATAGATTTTAATTTTATTTTAGTTGGTGGTATCTAGAATCCAGCTCATTGTAAACCAAACCTAATTAAATGCATTTCATCATGTGTACGGTTCATGTTTGGTTATGTTTGGTTTAACTGTTAAGGAATACATACATACATACATACATATATTCACGCCTGTATCCCTAATGGGGTAGGCAGAGCGTAAACGACCTAAACAAAGGTCGTCCCGCCACGTCTGACAAAGTTTTGAGGGTTATTTAAGATAGAATTCTAGGTATATTGCTGTAGTGACAGGTTGTCAGCCCATCGCCTAAATTACAATATACTGAAACCCTCGGATCCCTTAGCAGGATTTTACAGCATGCCCAGGAGGAAATGCAGCTGGCACATTCTATGTTTTTCTCTTGCTCCCAGACCAGCATGGAAGTAAGTTAAGCATGTTAAGGAATAAAAGCGACAATACGTTTGTATTAGTATTTCACTATTCCGGCAGACCCTTAATTAGACAGGATATTAAACACACTTCACGGTTCACGGTTAAACATCTAGCTAGAAATTACGAGCTAAATGATAATTTTCATTTGCAATATGTATTTTGTAGGAGTCTAATACATACATAACATACATACATAAATCACGCATTTATCCCTTATGGAAGTATTATTCTGTACCTATCGAATAAATATTTTATATTCCGATTTTACAAGTCTAAACACATCTTTGTTTGATTTGCAACCAATACGTGCCATTTCGTAAAATTATAATTTGTACCCTACGAATATATTCGTAGTTTCTACCATTATAAACTGTATTAGACTCATTCATTTCTTCCATGCTGGACTGAGAGAGATAGAAAAACATAGAATGTTCCAGCTGCCCTCCTTCCTCCCTCTTCCTCCCTCTCTTCCTCCCGGGCATGCTGTTGAAGTCAGCAAAAAGGACTCGAGGGTTACAGTGTATTGTAATTTAGGCGATGGGCTGACAACCTGTCACTATAGCAATACATATTACAATCTAAAATTGCCCTCAATTTTTGTCAGAAAGGCTAAAGCGCCTTTTACGAGGCGTTTTACGCTCTGCCTACCCCGTAAGGGATAAAGGCGTGATTTTATGTCTGTATGTATGTAGGTACAGAATAAAATTCGAATCTAGTACTATACCTACACCGGCGAAATCATGCAAGCTTTGGCGAACTAAGTATCAAGTTTATCAGTCTTTGCCATTGATACAAAAAGAAGAAGAAGTTTATAAGTCTACCTCGATATGACAATTTGTATGGAATATAGCCAAATTTAGGCATGCACTCCGAAGCGCGGAATCCTTTTTCATTTCGGACAATCAGGTGATTCACTAATGTCCTAACCAAACAAAACTAAAATATCACACGAAGTGATAAATTGAAAATATCAACTTTGTGTTCCCCCCAGGAAATCGAACCCAGGAACTTACTTCTTTATCGTTTTATTACCTACCCTATGATGGATGGTATCGTCTACCGTCTGTGGTGCAATGAAAATTCAGCAAATACTGAAATAGCGTAACAATTTATATATTTTTCCGTGTGATGGATCACTGTAGTGACGTTTTTTTTAAAACGAACATTTATGTACTGTATATTAAACCATAACATTGGCCATTCGGGCAACCATATTTGCAAATAAGATACAAGTACATAGTAAAAAATATAGATTTTTCAAACTTCGTACTTTGTTCCCTAACATTTGACCATCGATTTTACTTGCTTTCTGTCACGTTGTCAAAGTCTTGTTCTCGAAATACAAGCGTAATAACCAGTGGGCTTGATTATATATCATAACATTTAAAAAGGACAGGCGATTTATACTCTATGGTTTTACACTTTTTCCGCTAGATTTTGACGCGCTTTTGCACGTTTCCCCAGTATTTCTGTCAATATTATCCGCCATATCATATGACGGCGGATAAAAATGACAGATAACGCATAACAGCGCTATAAATCAAAAACCGGAGGGAATACATCTCCTGTCCTTTTCCAATGTTTCAAGTCTGAAAGTGATAAATAGATTTTAATTTTGGTATTAACCTGCAAATCTAGAATCGAGCCCATTATGTTTTACTAATATTTCCAATTTGTGCTAAAATATTGTTAATAAGCAAACATGGCAATATAATGGTCATCAGATTCTAAAGTCCCAGTATTTATGTATTTAGCTATATTTATTTTTATGTTAATAGCGACAAGTCAGGAGCAGCCTTTGGCGAGAAATAGCATAGGTATCCTGCCTGCCCCATTTGTCTCACTTTCCAAGAATCTGCCTCTTGGGGATAATAATAATAAGACATTTATTTCAGACCAAGAGCATCCATAGTTGGGTTAGTAACAATTTTCTTAATAACTATGTTAGTGACTTAAAAACAAACAAGTACCTAATACTACATAATTACGAATGTTCCAAAGGTAGATGAAACCTCACAACTTAGCGCTATGAAGCTGCATTCACCTTCGGAACATGGGGGAGTCCCACCGCGCAGCGAACACGCCCAGGATGGTGGTGATAAAACTGCCGTGGTCGATCTGGAAGTCTTTAAATATACTTCGGTCTCAGGTCGGAAGAAGCAAAGTGTGGAACTCCCTGCCTGCGGATCTATTTCCGGAACGTTATAACCTGGGCCTTTTCAAGGCGAGAGTGAACAGGCATTTTCTAGGCAATCATGTTCCATCATAGTCTACATCATCACTTACCATCACGTGAGATGGCGGACAAATGATTGCCTATCAAATATATATATATAAAAAAAAAACCAAAGATATCATCGTCAGGTGGGGATTCTCGAAAAACTGCGAAGTTAACTGTATTTGCGGTGCAATTCAAACAATGGCTCACCTAAAATCGTGCCCTGCGTGCCCTCATACCTGTACGAACTGCCTCCGTGGTGTAGCGGTCTGAGCCATGAGCTCTCGACCCGGAGGTTCCGGGTTCGAGTCTCGGCGGGGGCAATGACTTTGTGTTGTTGTTTCTTGTTTGGTTAGGACATTGCAGGATGATCACCTGATTGTCCGAAAAGTAAGCTGATCCATGCTGTCGGATGGGCATGTAAATAGTCAGTCCTGCGCCTGATTTCTCTCTGGTCGTGTCAGTCAATCTGTTCCATCAGAATAAGAGATTGAAGGAATAGAAGGAGTGCACCTGTGTGTAGCGCAAACACTTGGGCACTAAAAACAAGTCCTGCGCAGTTGGCTGATCTCCGAGAGATTGGCCGCCATCACCGAAAATCGGTGGGAGGACTATTATTACCTGTACGAAACCGGATCTAAAGAACGCTAGCCGATCCGCAATTCAAATTGCAACGTTCAGGTTCACTTTGTAATAGCTACGAGTTCCATCGACACGATAAGAAGAATACGAAGAATAGCGAATACAATTTTAGAAGCTTCTGACATTCTTACTATCCCGCAAGGTACTAAGACGTGTTCAAATTCCTGAGGGTCGAAAAGATACAACAAAAGATATACACATACATCACGCCTTTATCCCAGGCAAAGCGTCAACGACCTAAACAAGTTTCGAGGGTAGTCTTCTTCTTCTTCTGTCGAGTGGGTATCGAGTCTATGGACCCGATGAACCCTGGTGTCAGAGTTTTTAAACCGCCTAGTAGCACAACTATGAGGCTTCTGACATGGTTTTGTGTAACGACCACTATCAAAGACAGCGACCGGAACCGACGGCTTAACGTGCCCTCCGAAGCGCGAAATCTTTTTCTTTTCGGACAATCAGGTGATTCAGCCTGCAATGTCCTACCCAATCTGGGCAAAAAATCACAAAGTGATAAATTCTCAAATATCAACCCAAGACCTCCGGATCGGGAGTCCATGGCACTAGCCACTACACCACGGAGGCAGTTAAGATAGATAGTAGTGAGGGTAGTTTAAGATAGATTGCTGGAGTGACAGGTTGTCATCGCCTAAATTACAATGTACTGAACACATACTGAAACCCTAGAATCCCTTAGCTGTTTTTTACAGCATGCGGGATGCAGCTGGAAAATTGTTTTTCTATCGCTCCCAGTCCTTCACGGAAGATATAAACAAAGATAACAAATCCAAGATCTGCCAGGTTCAAAACTCGTTCAGTGAAAAGCAACCATGGCAGCTTTCACAAAGCGCTTTAGAACTTCCAATTCTTTGTCATGGAAATCCTTTTGAAAAATTTGATCGTCAGTCGTCATCAATGGTTTGAAAGAGCGTTTTAGATTTGCTGGGTGGAATCGTAGATTTGATTCTTCTGACCTCTCATTTACGTGACAAAGATGAGATCTGCTATTCAACGTTTCTTTTACTTAACAAGTAATTCAAAAAGTTTAAGTAACCCAACTGCGTACAAAATCTTATATGTTTACTTTAAACGAAAAATTAATTAAGTAACCTAAAACTGATTTGCAAATACGTATTCAATGATCACTAGGCATAGTCCGTTAAAATTTACTTTTTATTTTTCACAAAATAGCGTCTGATTGTCGCCATATTTGATTTTAATCAAAATCTTGTCTTTAGTGACACTCGCAAATCAAATCGGTTAAGAATCATTAAAATCGACCCACGCGTTTGATGTGTAGAGTGCCACATAGGAACAAACATACATACTTACATACATACATGTTAAACAATACATACGCTGATAAACACATTACCCTTCTTTGTGTTGCGCAGTTGGGTAAAAAACACGGCAATTCCAAAACACCCTGTGATCGTATTTTTTTCGTTGCGCTCTGTAAAATTTAATATCCGATTTAAAAGCTGTGATATTAAAATAATGTGTATTCACTAGCCGTAAAAGTCGCTTACCTAATGATTTAGCTTTCATAAATTTAAACAGGTATTTTCTTAAGTAGGTATATTCTTATTTACTGTTCATGTACCTAATTTGTATTCTTATTGTGCACGTCATAACCGCGTTACGTTTTATGCAATCTCACTTCTTAGGTCTGCTGTAATGTAAGACATTTCATTTTAGAAATAACCAGTACCAGTGTCTTGATTCCCTATGTAATTGTTCTGTGTACCTATGCTTCTATGTACAATAAAAATTACTTCTCTACTTTAGATTTGATTAGTATCTTTTTTTTTTAGAAATGGGTTTGCTCTTTACTCTAGACACTAGGTCAGGGATAACCGTGACAGAGTTGACGATAGAGCGAGCTCATCCATAAGATGCCTGTTATAGCAATGGCAATCTCAAGCACCAACGGAAGACAACAAGCTGTTTGGCGCTGGACTCTGGTGAGAGGGTGGTTGCGAGCCAGGCGGCCCCTTGCGGAACCTACCACCGCTTTGTGTGCGTTCACCCCGACTTATACACAAGCAAGCCTGTGTTGCCGTTGCCCGGGGTGGACTACTAGGACGTGTATGTAGTACTATTATATATTCTGTAAATAGGAGGTAGATCACATCCCACTCCAAAGAAAAGACATCCTCACATAATCATCAGTTAGCTAAGTTTTGGCTTAGTTAGTTAAGCTTTGTTTTCCAATATTGGGGATACGTTGTAAGTTTCGTAATTCTAATACAATAAAAAAAAACGTTAAGTTTCTGCCAAGCCTCGCGGTCTTTCAGCCGTAAAAACTGCCTCCGTGGTCTAGTGGCTAGTGCCATGGACTCCTAATCCGGTGGTTCTGGGTTCGATTCCCAGGGGGGAAACACAAAGTTGATATTTGAAAATTTATCACTTTGTGAATTTTTCCCCAGTTTGGTTAGGACATTGCAGGCTGAATCACCTGATTGTCCGAAAAGAAAAAGATTTCGTGCTTCGAAGGGCACGTTAAGCCGTCGGTCCCGGTCGCTGTCTTTGATAGTGGTCGTTACTCAAACCATGTCAGAGGCCTGATAGTTGTGCTACTAGGCGGTTCAAAAACTCTGACACCAGGGTTCATCGGGTCCATAGTCTCGATACCCACTCAACAGAAGAAGTTAAACCACAATGGTGATTTGGCGATTTCGCAGCGTGTTCTATTTCCAGTAACTGTCTCCGTGGTCTAGTGGTTAGAGTTATGGCTCACGGTCCGGAGGCCCTGGGTTCGTTTCCCAGGGGGGGAACACAAAGTTGATATTTGTCAATTTATCATTTTGAATCTGAATCCACCTGATTGTCTGGAAGAAAACGGATTCCGTGCTTCGGAGGGCACGTTAAGCCGTCCGTCCCGGTTACTGTTTCTAATAGTGTTCGTTACAGGTCGATATTGCTCCATGTCCGTAGGAACTACCTTAAAAACCCTACACGTGACCCGGGGCGGTGCTAAAGGTGCAACAATACCGGCTGCTGCACTGTCCTCTGGACCTCGCAGCAAATAAACATACATATATACATACATACATACATATAATCACGCCTTTATCCCTAATGGGGTAGGCAGAGCGTAAACGACCTAAACTAAGGCCGTTCCGCCGCGTCTGACAAAGTCTTGAGGGCCATTCAAGAAAGATTTGTACGTATATTGCTGTAGTGACAGGTTGTCAGCCTATCGCCTAAATTACAATATACTGAAACCCTCACATCCCTTAGCTGGTTTTTACAGCATGCTCGAGAGGAAATGCAGCTGGCACATTCTATGTTTTTCTCTCACTCCCAGTCCAGCATGGAAGAGCAAATAAATGCCATACGATAAATAAATAACAGTAACGAAGTGCTTGAATTATTTCAATTTTAGTCTTCCCAAAATGAATTTGTAATTCTCAACTGAAAAATGAATTATTTTGCGTAGGTATTACATTTGTAATTCCTTATTAATTATCACTCAAGACAGCCGGGACGTTGAATATTTATTAATTACATTCAGTTTCCAAGGAAAATGGGACAAAAGTAAAACCACTAACTGACCTGAAGTAATTCTTCAAGTTATGGTTATTTCACACCGGGAAGCGACGCGACGCGATGCTGTGTTGCGCGTATTTTTCTAGAGGAACAATTTATACGATTAATATATTTAAGGTAATTTTAAATCTTAAAACGTTTAAATCTCCTCATGAAACTGAACAACTTTCCCTAAGGAACATAGGTCGAAGAAACGAATAAAAAAATTGGACCTTCCATACAAAATGCACCAGCTGATAGCGCACTTAGTATGGGAAGTCAATTTTTGTTTTTCGTATTTCAACCTACGAGTATGTTCCTTAGGGAAAGTTGTTCAGTTTCATGGGTAGATTCACACGATTCAATGTCTTCACTTGATTTAAAATGACCTTGTATAATAATACGATTTGACGAAATCTCAACTTAATTTATTGCCATTCTCTTCTGTTATCTCATGATAGAAAAGTACAAGACTCAGGTATGGTATCTACTATATTGATATCCACACCAATCCACTGCTGGACATAAGCCTACCGTTATAGAAAGTGATTGGGCTCGATTCTAGATGCCACTGGCTAAAACTAAAATTAAAATATATCTGTCACTTTCAAAATAATAAAATTAAAAAAGACAGCCGATTTACACTCTATGGTTTTACACTTTTTCCGCTGGATTTTGCCGTGCTTTTGCACGTTTCCCAGTATTTCTGTAAATTTTCACCGCCATATCATATGACGGCGGATAATAATGACAGACATTAACGCATAAAACCACCGACTACGAATCAAAAACCGGAGAGAATAGATTTCCTGTCCTTTTCCAATGTTTTTAGTCTGAAAGTGACAAATAGATTTTAATTTTAGTTTTAGCCGGTAAATCTAGAATCGAGCCCATGCCATAAGTAACAAAACTTCAAAATTTCTTTGTTTTCAAAAATCCAAAACTTACTTCTTCTTCTTTCTTCCAAAAATACCTGAAAAAAAATCTTGGTGAAAGTTATTCAGTGTGGTTGACTGAACTACTCCTATCAGCCTGTAGGATGCTGTCCTTTACACCCTGTATGTGTCGCTCGCGTCTTACAATAATTAGGGATTAATTAGCTAAAGACATACATTTTTGCTACTGTGAACATATAAAATAATATACATATAACCACGCCTTTATCCCTAATGGGATAGTCAAAGCGTACACGACCTAAACAAAGGTCGTTCTGCCAAAGTTTCGAGGATTATTTAAAGTCGTGACTCCAGCGCACGAAATCAATATTTCAAAGTTAGAGTGAACAGGCATCTTCTGGGTGAGCTCGCACCATCGTCGACTCCGTCTCAGTCGTTCCCGACCTAGACACTTGAGTCAAGAGCAAACCCATTTTTAATTAAAAAAAAATCATATCCTCGCGGGGCAGAGAGGGGAGGAGTTTCACAAAAATTTCCTCTCTGCTCCGCTGGGGTATATTTCGTGTAAACTTTCAGAGCAGGAGTCCGACATTAGATAGATTTGTAGGTATATTGCTGTAGTGACAGGTTGTCAGCCCATCGCTTAAATTGCAATATACAGAAACCCTCGCTCGGATCCCTTAGCGGGAAAAATAACTAGAAAGATAACAAATCCGTAATTAAAATAATAGTACAAAATTGTAATTATGATTCTAATTATGCTTCTGGAGAAGCCTTGAACTTTTGCGGCTTATGATACCGGGTGTAAAGGACAGCGTCCCGCAAACTGATAGGGGTTGCTCAGTAAACGATACTGGTCAACATTCACCAGGAAATTCTTTCAGGAGATGAAAAAGAAATTAACTTTCCCATACAAAATGACCACCTCGATCAGACAATTTGTATGGAAAATCATTTTTTTTTATTTTCCTGAAAGTATTTCCTGGTGATAGTTGTGCAGTTTTGTTGATTGAGTAACCCCTATCAGTTTGCCGGATGCTGTCCCTTACACCCTGAATAGGTAAGGTAACTCCAAAATACCTTAAAAGATGCTTAGATGATAGGTAGGTGAAAATAAATCCGAGTAGAAATAAATTGAAGTAAATAAATGAAAGTGACAGGCTCACCTTCCGTAATAAGATCTAGTTCTCGGGGAATCCACGCAATTCGATTTGCGGCAAATTGGTGTAAAAAGCCAATCTGGGGGAAAACCGCTGAAGCTGGCACATTTTAACTGACATTTTGCATTTTTTAAAAAGGAAAATAGAGATTTCTGCCATTATGGATTGGAAACGAAAGAAAAATATATAATGTGCCTGCAGCATTTTCTCCCGGTTGCTGTAAATACCAGCTAAGGGTTGCGAGGATTTCAATATACAATAATTTAGGCGATGGGCTGACAACCTGTCACTACTGCAATATACTTTCAAATCTGTCTTAAGTAACCCTCAAAACTTTGTCAGCCATGGTGGAATGACTGTCGTTTACTCTCTGCCTACCCCATTAGGGGTAAAGTTGTAATTATATGTATGTCTGTAAAATTAATTTGTGTGTAGACTGAATCACTTGTTAAAAGCAGAACTAATGCTTTTCAGCGCATTTTATTAATTATGTCTTCCAAGCTGGACTGGAAACGCGAGAAAAGCATACAATATGCCAGCTACATTTCCTCCCGGGTATGCTGTAAAAATCAGCTGAGGGATTCAAGGGTTTCTGTATATTGCAATTTAGGCGATAAGCTGACAACCTGTCACAACAGCAATATACCTACAAATCTATCTTAAACAACTCTCAAAACTTTGTCAGACGTGGCGAATCGACCTTTGTTTAGGTCGTTTACGCGCGTCCTACCCCATTACGGATAAAGGCGTGATTATATGACAGTATGTAAGTTATCTCCACTGTTCAGTGATTGAGTAACATATATTCAAACATCCAACTTGGTTTTCATTTTGCTGATAGTTTGGCTTGGAAAAATGGGCTTAACTCGACACTACACACAGACATAAAATCATGCCTTTATCCCTATTGGGGTAGGCAGAGCGTAAACGACCTAAATAAAGCTCGTTTCGCCACGTCTGACAAAGTTTTAAGGGTTATTTATGATAGATTTGTAGGTATATTGCTGTAGTGACAGGTTGTCAGCCCATCGCCTAAATTACAATATACCCTCGAATCCCTTAGCTGGTTTTTACAGCATGCCCGGGACAAGATGCAGCTGGCACATTCTACGTTATTCTGTCGCTCCCAGTCCAGCATGGAAGCTGTCCTAACCACACTGGGAAAAATCTCACAAAGTGATAAATTGACAAATATCAACTTAGTGTTGTATATTTGTCATTTCTGTATATTTTTTGTAAATATTATTTATTATTATTATTTATGAGCCTGTGGTGTCCCACTGTAAATAATAAACTAAATATTCCACTTAGTGTTACCCCACTGTGAATCGAACCCAGGACCTCCAGATCAAAAGCCAGCTCAGCTCAGACCGCTAGACTACGTAGGTAATAAAATAAAATATATTATAATAAAGTTTAGGTTAGCAACAAACCTACAAGAAAGGCTTGTTACTAACAACATGACTATACCGGGTGTAAGGGACCGTGTCCCGCAAACTGATAACGGGTTTCCCAGTCAACGAAACCGAACAACCATCAGCAGAATTATTTTTCAGAAAGAGATAATAATAAATTTCTTCCATGCTGGCCTGGGAGCGAGAGAAAAACATAGAATGTACCAGCTGCATTTCCTCCTGAGCATGCTGTAAAAACCAGCTAATGGAACCAAGGGTTTCAGTATATTGTAAATTAGGCGATGGGCTGGCAACCTGTCACTACAGCAATATACCTACAAATCTATCTTAAATAACCTTCAAAACTTTGTCAGACGTGGCGGAATTTGTTTAGGTTGTTTACGCTCTGTCTACCCCATTAGGGATAAAGGCGTGATTATATGTATGTATGTATGTAGATAATAAAAATTGGTTTTTCATACAAATTGTCTGATCGAGGTGGTCAGTTTTGTATAGAGAGGACATTTTTTTTTCATCTTCTGACAGAATTACCTAGTGACCGATATTCAGTTTCGTTGACTGAGCAACCCCATCAGTTTGCGGGACGCTGTCTCTTACACTCGCTATTGTTCAGTTATCTTCATGTACCGATACCAATGTTTCCTTTGAACTGGAAATCCTTTGTACAAATTATTATATTTTTCTTATTGTAATTGAAAGGCCTCGCCCAAAGGCGGGTAGCATGTTTTTCTACAACAGACTTGTTTGGATATTGAATATTATGTATTTATGCACAGACTTGTTAGGTTGTTTGTTAGGCCCGTAATTACAAACATCACTTGAGACTGAGAGCTAGTTTGAGTTCGTATCGGAAATTTCATTTCAAAAGGTACAGGTCCAAATCCAAATAATACTACTGTCAATCTTGAGATTGCTTTATAAATACGAGCCATAATATTCTTTGGTTTCTCGAGTCACCCTTGGACTGGACAAAATCTGGTGTCAGAGTTTTTAAATCGCCTAATAGCACAGCTAACAGGCCTCTGATGATATGTTACTTAATCACCCTTCTCCCTTCTTCTTATTTAATCACCCTTCGTCGTCGTCTCAGCCGATAGACGTCCACTGCAGGACCTCCACGATGATCGGTCTAGCGCCTTCTGCATCCAGCAGCTTCCCGCGACCTTCACCAGACCGTCGGTCCACCTTGTGGGAGGCCTGCCTACGCTGCGTCTACCGTGCCAAGGCAGCCACTCCAGGACTTTCCTACCCCAGCGGGAGTCGGTCCTGCGAGCAATGTGCTTCGCCCACTGCCACTTAAGTTGAGCAACTCTTCGAGCTATGTCGGTGACCTTGGTTCTCCTCCGGATCTCCTCTTAATCACGCTTACTTACATGTAATCACTCTTTTATCCCTAAAGGAGTTGGCAGAGCGTAAACGTCCTAAAGACAAAGTTTTGAGGGTTATTGATTATATTATGTACCCAATATCTATGGCATACATATTAGGCGATATAATATAAGCAGTAATATCTGTGACATACACAATACAATACAAAATTCTTTATTGCACAAAGAAACACATACAACAGAAATAAAAAGGAACAAACGTGACGGTACAATATAGGCGGCCTTATTGCTAATGCAGCAATTTCTACCAGGCAACCTTTGGGTGTAGAAATTGTACAAGCAGAAATAATATGAGTAGCAATATCTGTAACATACATATCTGACGATATAATATGAGCAGTAATATCTATGGCATGCATATCTGACGATATAAATTATGAGCAGCAATATCTGTGACATACATATCTGACGATATAATATGAGCAGCAATATCTATGTCATACATATTTGACGATATAATATGAGCAGCAATATCTGTGACATACATATTTGACGATATAATATGAGCAGCAATATCTGTGACATACATATTTGACGATATAATATGAGCAGCAATATCTATGGCATACATATTTGACGATATAATATGAACAGCAATATCTGTGACATACATATTTGACGATATAATATGAGCAGCAATATCTATGGCATACATATTTGACGATAGAATATGAGCAGCAATATCTGTGACATACATATTTGACGATATAATATGAGCAGCAATATCTATGGCATACATATTTGACGATATAATATGAGCAGCAATATCTATGGCATACATATTTAACGATATAATATGAGCAGCAATATCTGTGACATACATATTTTACGATATAATATGAGCAGCAATATCTATGGCATACATATTTGACGATATCACATGAGCAGCAATATCTGTGACATACATATTTGACGATATAATATGAGCAGCAATATCTATGGCATACATATTTGACGATATAATATGAGCAGCAATATCTATGGCATACATATTTGACGATATCACATGAGCAGCAATATCTGTGACATACATATTTGACGATATAATATGAGCAGCAATATCTATGGCATACATATTTGACGATATAATATGAGCAGCAATATCTATGGCATATATTTTTGACGATATCACATGAGCAGCAATATATGTGACATACATATTTGACGATATAATATGAGCAGCAATATCTATGGCATACATATTTGACAATATAATATGAGCAGCAATATCTATGGCATACATATTTGACGATATAATATGAGCAGCAATATCTATGGCATATATATTTGACGATATAATATGAGCAGCAATATCTATGGCATACATATTTGACGATATCACATGAGCAGCAGTATCTATGGCATACATATTTGACGATATCCCATGAGCAGCAATATCTGTGACATACATATTTGACGATATAATATGAGCAGCAGTATCTATGGCATACATATTTGACGATATCACATAAGCAGCAATATATGTGACATACATATTTGACGATATAATATGAGCAGCAATATCTATGGCATACATATTTGACGATATCACATGAGCAGCAATATCTGTGACATACATATTTGACGATATAATATGAGCAGCAGTATCTTTGGCCTACATATTTGACGAAATAATATGAGCAGAGTTAAATATGTATGCCACAGATATTGGATAATTCGTTTTCGATTGCAAAAAAAATGTAAAAGTTAATTGCTAGGTATATCTCCATTCGGGTCACAAAATTATTTGACTGCAAAATATTCGTGTTTGATTGGATATACGGGGTGTGAAGAACAGCATCCCGCAAACTGATAGGGGTTGCTCAGTCAACGAAACTAAACAAATATTAGTGGGTATTTTTTGAGGACTTGAAAAATAATTGGTTTTCCATACAAATTGTCTGATCGAGGTGGTAATGTAAGGAAAAGTATTTTTTTTATCTCCTAAAATAATTGTCTGTGGATTGTTGTGGTTGTTCAGTTTGAATTAGCAACCCCATATCAATTGCGGGAGACACTGTCCCTTGGAGGAATTAAAAAAAGCTATATCAAAGCTACACAAATTTATACGCAAATAAATAAAATAACTTTGGATTTTTCCCAGTGAAAAATTATTGTCGAAAATTCATAAAACAAGATGAAACAGTGGATTGAAAATTTATTTGTTCATTATTAGCAACTTCAATTATTTTTCTGTCATATGGGTTTTTAGTTGATCGACTCAATGAACCGTCGTGTCAGAGTATTTTAAACCGCCTAATAGCACAGCCTCTGACATGGTTTGTGTAAAGCGTCAAAGACAGAGACCGAGACCGAAGACTTCGTTTAGCAACGTCTGACAAAGTTTTGAGGGTTATTTATGATAGATTTGTAGGTATTTTGCTGTAGTGACAGGTTGTCAGACCCTCGCTCAAATTGCAATTTACTAAAACCCTCCGGTCCCTTAGCTGGTTTTTACAGGAGGAAATGCAGCTAACACATTCTATGTTTTTCTCTCGCTCCCAGTCCAGCATGAAAGTATAATTTAAATCGCGGTAAGAAATCCGTAAAATGTCTCATAGTTATCAATTAATTAATTCTCAAGCGACTTAAATCTCAAGGAAAAATCGGAAATCACGCAAAGAAACGACGCGGCATGGAAACTCTTATATTTGGGATAAAATAGAGGAAATAAATGCTGTTATCCTGTTATAGGAAGAAAAGGATTTTTTTGAATAGTTTTTCTACTCCGATAGCAGTAAGCCCTTGGGGGATGTTATTGGCGAGGAAAAGTTGTGATGTAAGGGTCGGATTTACAAGAGGGTATGATTCTGGACATGTTTATTTTTAAACTTAGCTGACATCAAGGCTGATGTTACCTTTTCGGCGAGAGCGTAAGCGAAGTCGGACATAAAGCCCTGCTATACCGGGTGTAAGGGACAGCGTCCCGTTAACTGATAGGGGTTGCTCAGTCAACGATACTGAACAACTTCTACCACGAAATTCTTTCAGGAAGTGAAAATAATAATTGGCTTATCCATACAAAATGTCTACCTCGATTAGACAATTTGTATGGAAATGCAATTTTTTTCACTTCCTGAAGTGGTTCAGTGTCGTTGACTGAGCAACCCCTATTAGTTTGCAGGACGCTGTCCCTTACACCCGGTTTAGTTAATTAGTATAGGAACAATTACATTGCAGGCTGATCACCTGATTGTGCGAAAGGTAAGATGATCCATGCTGTCGGATGAGCATGTCAATTGTCGGTCCTGCGCCTGATTTCTCTCTGGTCGTGTCAGTCAATCTGTCCAATCAGAATAAGAGATTCAAGGAATAGAGAGTGCACCTGTGTGTAGCGCAAACACTTAGGCACTAAAGACAAGTCCTGCGCAGTTGGCTGGGGAGGACTATTATCATAGGAACAATTGTATTTGACTAATCAAATTTTGTTCTGTCGTGCTTCTTCATCTTAGCGAGTGGATTCTCAAGTCGAACGACCTAATGAACCCTGGTTTTCAAACTGCCAACTAGCAAAGCTATTAGGCCTCTGACATGATTGCCGACGGCTTAACGTGCCCTTTGAAGCGCGTAATCCTTTTTCTTTTGATTGATTCAGCCTGCAATGTCCTAACCTAACTGGGAAAACCTTACAAACAGATAAATTGACAATATCATCTTTGTGTGTTTCCCCTTGTAATTGAACACAGGACCTCCGGATCGTAAGCCCATGGCTCTGACCACTAGACCACGGAGGTAGTGGTCGAGTCCCGCAAACTGCAGCTCAGTCAACGACACTGAATAACACGATACTAAGTACTTTTTTCAGGAAATGAAAAAAGGACTTTACCATTCAAATTGTCCGACTAAGATAGATATATAGATAGATAAACTCTTTATTGCGCATAAATCGTACAGTTTGAAAAACTTAAAAATAACAGTGTGCGCAAAGGCGGCCTTATCGCTTTAAGCGATCTCTTCCAGACAACCCTGCATTTAAAAAAGAAAAAATTACACATAGCAAGTAGCTGCGGCAACATCAAAACACTAGCTAAACACTTAAATAACTATCAACACTTAAGATCTACATAATAGTACATATTAAATACTAAGGTGGACATTTCGTATAGAAAAGCCGGTTTTTTTCACTTCCTGAAAGATAGTCTTGGTGGAAGGTGTTCAGTATCGTTTACTGAGCAACCCCTACCTGTTTGCGGGACGCTGTCCCTTACACCCGGTATACAGTATACTGTAGGTACTTTGCTCACTAAGGGCCACATTTCTAGTCAGCTTTCAAGAGTGATAGCAAGTTTAAGTTTGTATCAGAAATGTTATTCTAGTACAAAACGACCTGTCAAATCCAAACTTAATACTGCTCTCAACCTTGAGATCGCTTTATAAATACGAGTCTAACTGTACTTTGTTTCTACATTTAAATTTTTCTTTTTTTCTACATACATACATATAATCACGCCTTTACCGCTAATGGGGTAGGCAGAGCATAAAAGGTCATTTTGCCACGTCTGACAAAGTTTTGAGGGTTATTTAAGATAGATTTGTAGGTATATTGCTGTAGTGACAGGTTGTCAGCCCATCGCCTAAATTGCAATGTACTGAAACCCTCGGTTCTCTCTGCTGGTTTTTATGGCATATCCGGGAGGAAATTCAGCTGGTATATTCTCTGTTTTTCTTTTGCTCCCAGACCAACGTAAAAAGCCTTTTTTTCTTTAGCCCTTAAAAACCGCTGCCCATTCCGCTTCCGCCTTTTCTATTACCGAGACCGCGGCCTAACCCTTTACCTAGTCGATGTCAATAAAAAATAGCAACTTTCTGGGATTAAATTGAGATTGTGACCTTTCGAGAAGAAAAGGATGCCGTAGGGTTAACATAACCTTTTATAAAGTTAACATATACACAACTAAGTAAACTGTGATGTCTAAAAACTTTTGGAGAGTTAAAAAAGAATGTTAGCTTGCGCATTGAAGGGGCGAACAGTGGCGCCATCACTTTAAAATTAAATGTGGCCAGTTTTAGCACATTTGTAATACAAAGCTTAAATACTAAATATAAATGATTAAATTTAGAATGTTAAAATGGAATTTCTTCCATGCTGGCCTGGGAGCGAGAGAAATACATAGAATGTGCCAGCTGCATTTCCTCCCGGGCATGCTGTAAAAACCAGCTAAGGGATCCGAGGGTTTCAGTATATTGCAATTAGGCGATGGGCTGACAACCTGTCACTACAGCAATATACCGTCTAATCTATCTTTAATAACCCTCAAAACTTTGTCAGACGTGGCGGAACGACCTTTGTTTAGGTAGTTTACGCTCTGCCTACCCCATAAGGGATATAGGCGTGATTATATGTATGTATGTATGTAAAATGGAAAACTAGTTGCAGTTTTCGCGAAACGTAAAATATTCATGAAAATGTTTGTATTTCAGGAACAATTAATTTAAAACCTCCTGCTTTTCCCTGTTTAATTTTAAACTTGAACCTCTGTACAGTATAAGGCCATAAATACTGTACATTGGGGTTTTTTCAAAAGATAGTGACGTATGCCAGTCATTATGCGACAGCTGACAGAAATAACGCTGTACAAGACTGAAGTTTTACAATATATCTGAATCGTGTAACTCAATAATTTCATGCTGGACTGGAAGCGGGAGATAAACATAGAATGAACCAGCTGCATGTCCCCCCGGGCATGCTGTAAAAATCAGCTAAGGGATCTGAGGGTTTCAGTATATTGCGATTTAGGCGATGGGCTGACAACCTGTCACTACACTAATATACCTACAAATCTATCTCAAGTTACCCACAAAACTTTGTCAAACGTTGCGGAACGACCTTTCTTTAGGTTATTTACGCTCTGTCTGCCCCATTAGGGATAAATGCGTATGTATGTAATTTAACATTTGTGGAATCCAAATCAATGGGCAATAAAGTTCCCTCTAGGAATCGGACATTTAAATCGATAGTTCAAGGCTAAATCATCAATGGTAAAAGCCCACTTCACGGAATCGAATCCAACAAATTTTCCAATACGAACTGGTAGTAATGCCGGACTATCGGTAGTTTTTCATACAAACATACATACATACTATCACGCCTGTATCCCTAATGGGGTAGGCAGAGATTAAACGACCCAATAAAAGGTCGCTACGCCACGTCTGACACAGTTTTGAGATTTATTTAAGATAGGTATTTGTATATTGCTGTAGTGACAGGTTGTCAGCCCATCACCTAAATTGCAATATACTGAAACTCTCGGATCCATTAGCTGATTTTTACAGCATGCTCGGGTGGAAATGCAGCTGGTACATTCTATGTTTTTCTGTCACTCCCAGGCTAGCATGGAAGATAGGTTTTTCATAAACAGTTCAATAAGTCTATCGATAACACCGGGTGTAAGGGACAGCGTCCCGCAAAATGATAGGGGTTGCTCAGTCAACGACACTGAATAACTATCAGCAGGATTTTTTCGGGAATTAAAAAAAAAAGATTTTTTATACAAATTTCCTGATCGAGGTGGTCATTTTGTATGGGAAGTACAATTGTTTTTTTTTCATTTCCTTAAAAAAAACCGGTTGATAATTGTTCAGTTTCGTTGACTGAGCAACCCCTATCAGTTTTAGTGAATTGAATTATGAATTGTTATCGATATTCTTCCCAAAACCATATCAATCATTCTACACTACTATTTGTACGTAGTATTATAGTTACTCTGTGCTACTATCATAGAAATCATCGATAATAGTTGAAGTGATACTAGGTAGGTACTGAAAAGTCAAAGATGAATTGCAGGCCATAAAATAATATCAGTTCATAAACTTTATGAACTGTAATTGTAGTCATTTCTACTTCATTTTTTAAATGTATTGTTTACTATTCGGATACGGAGGAGTGCACTAATCCCTTTAGATATCATCACTGTTTTTCAAGATCCCAATACCTAAAACCGTTTCAGAGGTCTATTAACCACGCAATCATGCGCAAGAAAGTGGCGTCGCTGATGAGCAGAGTACAAGGCAGCTCCAATACTATCCTGAGGGCAATCGGAGGTAAGTTCGAGTGTCCCATTGCTAGTCACTGGATGGCTGTATTGGTAGGCTAGTTTTGATCTAATTATTTAATTAATTAATAAGTATTATTTAAAAGTATTTTTTTTTTTTTGGTTTCCGTGCTTCGGAAGGCACGTTAAACCGTTGGTCCCGGTTAATATCGTTTAATACCGTAGATATTAGTCGTTAAGCCATATCAGAGGCCAATGGCATTGGCGGCTTGAAAACTCTGACCTAATCTAGGATTGGGTCTGGTTTCCCTTCTGGGTTGCGGAGGTCAGATGGCAGTCGCTCTGTGTAAAAATCAGTACCCTCGTTCAATCCCCTAGATTGGGTAGCCGACCCCGTAAGATACGGGATAAGGCTAGGGAGATGATGATTTAATAGTAATTTTTCAAATTTATTCCTTTTGACATGACATTGTAATTTATTGCTTTTATAATTTTATTGTGACATTAATAGTAAATCTAATATTTTGTTCCGTTTTTCATGACATATAATATAATTTAATTTAATTTATAATATATTTTCTGTGATGTTGAATGTTATCATTTTATTATTATATTTTTATTTTATTTATTCTGACTAAATTATGACATTTAATGAAATATTTTGTGAATAAGTAAAACTGTAAAGGTGAATTATAATTTATTCTCGAGTGTGGCTAATAAAGATTAAGATAAACTACTAATTTACTATGGAACTATGATTTCTGAAATAAAGATTTTGAATTGAATTAAATTGAATTAACCGTGCTATTAGGCGGTTTTAAAACTCTGACACCAGGGTTCATCGGACCGATCAACTTTGATACCCATCCATACGACAGAAGAAGAATTCCCAATACTATCGATAGGTATCGATAGGTTTCTTCCATGCCGGCCTGGGAGCAAGAGAAAAACATAGAATGTGCCGGCTGCATTTCCGAGCATGCTGTAAAAACCAGCTAAGGGATCCGAGGGTTTCGGTATATTGTGATTTAGGCGATGGGCTGACAACCTGTCACTACAGCAATATACCTACAAATCTATCTTGAATAACCCTCAAAACTTTGTCAGACGTGGCGGAATGACCTTAGTTTAGGTCGTTTGCGCTCTGCCTACCCCATTAGGGATAAAGTCGTGATTTTATGTATGTATGTATCGATAGGTCTATCGAATGTTTATTATATTATTGCGACAACACTACAAACTGGGATTCCTAGTGATATTGAATACCTGATAAATAGTTGAGCTCGATCATCTATATTTGTAAATAAACAATCGACATCAAACGGGCTCGGTCAGCTAGATATTTTAATGATTAATTACTATAATTAATACTATTTTGGTTTTTTTTTGTGTTGGTAGAGAAACTAATTGTATTGTAATGAAAATAAAAACAATAGAACAACGGCCGGTTAGTGTCACATTACTAAAATTAAAGTTGTTTAAAAGGGCCTCTACGTGTTGGCTTTGGTCCCACGCAAGCCTTCCAAAAGTCCGGGACTCAATAGTCCCGAGAAATGGTAAAACATACATAATAATAATAATAGTATAGAGCTTTCAGCGGATTTATTTGCGTCTAATTTTCATATATATATATACTTTATTGCATAAACACAAAAGAAATGTAATTTACAAATATAGTGTGCAAGGGCGAACTTATCTCTATGAAGAGATCTCTTCCAGCCAACCCAATGGTAGTAAGAGAAAGTAAATAATTTTGAGGGGACAAGAAAATGCAACATTAACAGAGACTAGTAAAACAAAAAATTAAAAATACTTACATACCTATACATAGAATAAATACCTACCGTATATTACTATTTTAAATAAACATACATATATACTAAACAATATATTGATACATACATATACGAATAAACTACTACATAAATACATACATCAAAATTGTTCAGAAAAGAAGTGCTCTTTTAATCTTTTCTTAAAGACATTCACTGAGAGACTGTCTTGAATTGTCTTAGGCAGTTTATTCCACAGTTGTGCAGCTTTTACAGAAAAGGAGTTGAAGAAGAACTTGGTATTCGCACTAGGCAACTCCAGCACCTTAGTGATGCAGGCGCGCCTAGGGCGGGGATCTGGAGGAAGGTGTTGGAAACGGGAGCGGAGATAGTCAGGAGTGGCAGGATTGTGAAGGATGTTGTAAAGAGTGGTCAGGATGTGCACATCACGCCGAAGTCGAATTGGAAGCCATTTAAGCTGAGCACGAAATTCAGAGACATGATCGTATTTACGAAGTCCGAAAATAAATCTAATTGCCAGGTTTTGTAGGCGCTCAAGCTTGTTAAGTAATTCTTCCGTCGCAATTTTCCGTAGTTTCGATGTATTTTCCCGCAATAAAAAGTACCCTTAAGTCTCATTCGATGTACGTACGAAGTCTCATCCTGCTCTATTTAGTATTTTTTGAGTTAACTTGTTACTTCTTCTTTCTTTAAATTTAAGATCAGGGCTCCTGTCTGTGAAGTAATCGCCATTCGGATCGATTTTGTGTAAGTTTCTTGACATCCTGGTACGACACGACCTCAGCTTTTTCTTTTATTTGGTCCATGTAAGTTCGTCTCGGTCTTCCTCGTCCTCTCTTTCCCTCTATCTTTTCTTCCAAGATGGTCTTAAAGAAGTTGTCGTGTCGCATCTGGTGACCTATCATTTTCCCTCTTCTGTTTTCTTATTACAAACATGCAAATATACTAAAGACTACAGGTAGAAAATCAATTGATAGTGCTTATTGTTCTCACTTACTTACTGAAAAAAGTAAAATAAAAAGAAATTAAAATCTCAGGAGAATCACAGAAAACTAATTTCTGGAATGCAATCTCTGTAGAACTAACGGAGTGTTTGAAATACTCGGGAACCTAAGGTAAGAGTTTTCAAATAATGAGTCAGACGGGTTTCCTTTGAAATTTTAGAAATGCTTTATAGAAACTTATAAGCAAGTATTGTTAAGTTTCCTTTGTTGATTACTTTTGTACAATCTGTTCGATCTAGCTATTTACTTATAACGTACAAGGGGGCGTTAAAAACATAATTTAATGTACTTACTTTTGCTGTTTCTCTACCTACTCATGGGACTTGTCCGATGACACATCTTGGACACTCCTAACTACAATGTAATTTTGGTCACACATCGGCTTGTTGCACTTGGCATGCGTTTGTGTGCGTGTTGACAAATTTTGTTATACCGGTCATAATCATCACTTGATTAATCTGGATCTTGATTAAACTAACGTTTTAAAGTAGTTCACTGTAACTGAATAGTTAGAATAGATTAGGTTGCAAATTTTGTATGAATTTACTTACCGTCTCTCATCACTGTGGAATCTATAAAAGTTCCTATTGGAGTCATAATATATCTTGTGGTAGATAGAGATCCGTACACGGAACAGTACCTAACCATCTTTGGAACACAATACTTTATTATTTTCGTTACACTGGGAAACGTGCGCGCGCCATACCCGCTAAGCGTACGCTCAATGTGGCCCACAATCCGGCGCGGAGTGTGACGTATGTCGGACTGGGGAAGGGAGGTGAAGGTCCATGCTGTATGTAGTACTATTATATATTTTGTGCCGATGATATGAAATGGAACCTTACATGTGCGAGCCTGTTAGCTGGATAATTTCCCATTATTTTCGTGCATTGTTAAAAAAAACCCTCTTAATTCAAAAGGCTGATGGGTAGTAGATTATCAACTCAGTGGCTTTATAACCGCTTATACGACTGACTTCAAAGAGCACGTTAATATTTCATGACAGAGGGTAGCGTTGTCAGACCCTTTTCAAATGGAATATAATTTTGTGGTTGTATAAATTATATTTTTCTTATTAAACTTTCAGGCTCGACTGGGACTGATAAAACAACAGAAAGTGACTCTGCAGTAGCTTATCTTGATCCATACATAAATTGCCTAAGTTAAGCCAGTAAAAAGGCTATTAAAATAAAGACTTAGCCCATGACATGACCACTAAGCCACCAAACATAACATAGCTTTAATTTGGCTCTAATGGACTTTTTATTAGACTGTTTGTCATCTTACCATGCTAAAAGCTAAAAGTATCTTAATAAAGGTCGGTTTTTACCTCTGCTCAATTCAAAGATGGCGCGGCAAGGCGCGACACTGCGCGATAAATGTGTCTTTGTATGAAAATGTATGAGATGTACCGCACTGAAACGGCACTATAGCTGCAGCGGAGCGGCGCGGCGTGGTAATGTCTGTGTATACATTTTGACAGATTTTGCCGCGCAGTGCCGCGACGTGCCGCGCCGCCCCGCTCCGCTGCAGCTACGTCCTAGTGCGGTCTAACCTTGAGTATTTCCTTTTCTATGCCTTACGAATTTATATTCCATTTGAAAGATACCACCAGGGTCATAATAAGGTTCTCTGTGTGTACCACTCTGACTACGAAAATTTAATTCCCACGGGATCATACTTCATTATCCCGTGATTACTCATTCCAAAACTTTAGCTTGAAATCACCTAATAAATTAAATGCTTACCTCTAGGGAAAACCTAGAAGTTGAAATCAAACAAACTATCGAAATCCAATCAGAAAATTACTTTAATACCCTATCGGGAAAATTTGAGTACCATTTCTCTTCCGAGCACAAACTTTAAACAAGCTCAAAGTTGAGCTTAAAGTGCATATTGGAATGGCAACTTTGAGTACCGTTGGATTGAAACGATGAAGTTCATCTCATTAAGTTTTGTTTGATTACTGTATAAGTTGTTGAGAAGTTTGAGTGATTTTGGATTCATGTTTTAGAGACAATTTTGCTCAGTTTAAGTTTCATGGTTGCCGTTGATGTTAATGGAAGCAAAATTAAATACGACTTCCGTAACTAAGTCCAAGTTAAGAAGAAGAAGCTTTTCGTTTTAACTAAATCCAGTGTTTGGTCACGGAATTACATACATACATAAAATTACGCCTTAATTCCTAATGGGGTAGGCAGAGCGTAAACGATTTAAACAAGGGTCGTTCCGCCACGTCTGACAAAGTTTTGAGGGTTGCTTAAGACAGATTTGTAGGTATATTGCTGAAGTGGCAGGTAGTCAGCCCATCACCTAAATTGCAATATACTGAAACCCTCGGATCCCTTAGCTGGTTTTTACAGCACGTTTGAGAGGAAATTCAGTTGGCACATTGTATTTTTTTCTCTCGCTCCCAGCCCACCATGAAAGTAAAATTTCACAGGTTATTAATACACAACACACATTATGAATTGAATTGCTGTTAACATTTAAATAACATGGCGTGATGCAGTTTATAGTTCTCTTAATTGTGGATGCCTGCCCCCCTAAGTAAAGAAGCGTGATGAAATGTATTCTATGTTAGTCCAGGTAAAACAGAATTAAACAAAAAAGGTTCCGACATAATCGGTTCAAACACATTATTTTTGTTCCCGGCCTACCCCCTACCGTTAGGTTGCGTGATGATATCGTAAATCGAGGTAACACTGAGTAAACTGAAAATAGTCCTATCAAAATCGGTTAAAATACAAACTCAATGCAGATTTCTGTCTACTGCCTACCTCCTAAGTACGGTAGCGAAATTATATTTATCCTTAGTTTGTGGTTAGGTAAAACTCAGTAGAATAAAAAAGTCTCATCAAAACCCGTTAAAAACACTAACTTAAGTTCCCTTCAGTTCCCTGCCTACTGCCTACCCCCTAAGCACAGGGCGAAGTTATTTTTATACTTAGATTTCGTCTATGTAACAATCAATAAAAAAGTCCTACCAAAAACGATCAAAAATCACTAAATAAATTCTGTTCCCTGTCAGTAGATAGGGAACAGAATTTCGTCATCTATCACCATACCATATTTCACCAAAATCCGTTAAGCCGTTCAGGCGTGAAAGAGCAACAAACAAGCAGACAGACAGTTACTTTCGCATTTATAATATTACTTACGAGTATTAAGGATGTATACATGGTCGGAAAAAAAAAAACAGTTTGAAAACTCTATGTTTTTCTAACACTCCCAGTCCAGAATTCACATCCATTTGCAACTCTTCCTCCATTTGTTCCCAGATTAAACTTAATGTTCACTTCCACGTACCAATACCTTAACAGTTCACACCGCTAAATCACAGAGTTAAATGAAAGCAGACAACGCAACCTTCTCAGACTGTATGATCAAATCAAACAAAATACATACATACATAAAATCACGCCTTTATCCCTTACGGGGTAGGAAGAGCGTTAAACGCCTCGTAAAAGGCGCTTTCGCCGCGTCTGATAAAAATTGAGGGCAATTTTAGATTGTAATGTGTATTGCTAATGTGTAGTGACAGGTTGTCAGCCCATCGCCTAAATTACAATACACTATAACCCTCGAGTCCCTTTTGCTGTCTTCTACAGCATGCCCGGGAGGAAGGGCAGCTGAAACATTCTATGTTTTTCTATCTCTCCCAGTCTAGCAAGGAAGATAGATCAAACAAAATGATATTGTGTAAAACACAAAGAAACAGGTTCTTTGTGTTTTGTTTTTATATTTTGCAGCCACCAACTTGCTTCGCGAAAATAACAATTGTGTTCCTAATACCACAGAATATATAATACTAGTACCGTAGTAATGCCACTAGATTTAGTGTAGAAAGAATACATTTAGTTCAATCCCTACAATCAAAGGGTATCAGTATTTCATAAAATTTGCAACACAGAATTCCTCGTCTCTCTCTTATGATTTCAGCAGTATTCACAGGAAGTGAGGCAGCTGGAACATTAAATAATTATGTTTTATAATCCCTCATAGTTCATCATGAAAGCACGGATGGACATTATTGGACATGAAATTCAAACTTCAAAAGTTTTTATACATGCAAGGTAAATCGACTTGCGGTATCTCACTCTAATTTAGATCTATGTGTTAAACCGTCTTCTGTGAATCTTGGCATGAATACTGAATTACTGCGTGGCGATATTTTTGCCAAATCTATTATTAAGGCCCATCTTTTACAAGAGGGTTAGATATTGAAAGTTTAACGAGCTGTAATATGCAACGACGTGAAAGATTAAGATTCCAAAGTGAATATTTTAAATCATGAAAAATCTTCCATGCTGGACTGGGAGCGAGAGATAAAAATAGAATGTGCCAGCTGCATTTCCTCCCAGGCATGCTGTAAAAAACAGCTTAGGAAACCGAGGGTAACTGTACATTGTAATTTAGGTGATGGGCTCACAACCTGTCACTACATCAATATACCTACCTACCTACCCTCAAAACTTTGTCAGACGTGGCGAAACGACCTTTGTAGGTCGTGTACGCTTTGCCCACCACGTTAAGGATACAGGCGTGATTATATGTATGTCTGAAAATAATTATAGAAGCTAAAAGTTACACATGGGTGGGACGATCTTCAGCGTACCGTGTCAACGGATAACTGCTCCAGTTTGTAATATTTAATATTCTTCTTTTCGTATCAATGGCAAAAGTCAAACAGTCGATCTCCAATAGTCGGCGACGCCAACTGCCCGTAGATTAGCCTCGAGTAAGTCTTCTGCAGTGCATATTCAATATTGCGAATACATGACGTTGACGATGTAAGAGGCTATAAGTTTCAAAGGGTGGCTAAGTTGGTTAGAGCATCGGAACGTACCCCGTACCATGCTCGAAGCGTATTGGAATTCCAAATTTCTGTTTTTGTAGCATGTAAGCTTTAATTTTTTTTTAAATGTGATTTTTGTGCCCGAAAGTCGGTAAGGGAGAGGAATGTTATTCCAACACTTCGTCGCTTGATACCGGAAGCAACTTTTAAACGCCACCGTTTGATGATTATTACCCGAATATGTACTAAACATACGTACATACATATAATCACGCCTTTATCCCTAATGAGGCAGGCGGAGCGTACAAGACCTAATTAAAGGTCGTTCCGCCACGTCTGACAAAATTTTGATTTTGGTTATTTAAAATAGATTTAAAATAGAATAGGTATATCGCTGTAATGAAAGGTTGTCAGCCCATTGCCTAAATTGCAATAAACAGAAACCCTCGGATCCCTCAGCTGGTTTTTACAGCATGCCCGGGAGGAAATACAACTGGCACATTCTATGTTTTTCTCTCGCTCCCAGGCCAGCATGGAAGAAACACAAGACAATTTAACTTCCCCGTATATTTTCCTTGGAACGTTTTAACACATTCTCTGCTTACTACGTAGCGTGTGCAATAGCATGTGCACTTATGTGCAGTGTTATGTATTTGACTGCTGAGAACCGGAAACTTTCTGTGCTTTAAATCAGTGTAGGACCGGTTGGTATTTAATTTGTCGACTATCGATGAAGTTTTATTGAGGTTTTCGTTTAAGAAATGTATCAACCGTGTTTACAAAGTGCAAATGAGCGGATTAAAAGGGTGTATATTAGCGTTGTTTTTTTCAAAAATATTTTTCGGTACATTGTTATTCAGTACAGTAAACGTATTGAAAACTTAGTAAATAAAATTTTAGTAACAAAGCAACTTCTTTGGTACTGATTTACATAATTTATTTTACTTTTGAAAGTTTTATATTTCATACTTAGTAGACTATTAAATTATCATTTATCTAACAGGCCTATCCCACGCTTAATCAATTCATTTAAATATAACAATTCATTTGTGATAAAATATAATAATATATGACTTGACGACCGCGCAGCCTATTTGGCAGTGCACCTGACTGCTACGCAAAGGGTTCAATTCCCGGCCGATGCAGACATTTTGAATGATGAGTTTAAATGTCTGTTTCTGGGTCTGGGTATTCATTGTGGTTGTGTCTGTGTATATCTATGGCTCCCCGATACAGGGAATCCTAGTGAGGGCTGTGAGTGTGATCGTGTTTGTGTTGTACCTTACAAAATGATTATCTTTTAATTATCCACAGTTTAGCTATCTCCGACAGATAAGTATCGATAACAACATTTTGGGAGCAACACTAATTTGAAGTGTTTACTTAAATCAGGGTGTTCAAATATTGTGATAAATTCTATATACTGTGAAAAAAAAATCCAAACCTTTTTAAAGACCTTTACTAATTTGAACAAAATAACATTTTAGGAAAACGACTTTTTGAGTAAGGACATATTGCAGAAAGGATATTAAAGGCTGGCCACCACCGGCTGATCTAGAGTCGAGCCTAGTATAGGGTTACAGGGTAAGTGAATCATCAACAGGCTAGTAAATGCGTGTTCGTCATTTTTCAATATAACCTAATTGTATGAAATTTAAAGAAAATTGCATGTTAATGTATAATTTTCATGTAATATTAGTTCAGTTTAGTTGTTTTTAATGTAAGCGGTTAATGAGACAAAATTCATTAAGGTTTAGCGATGTCATTTAACTTGATAAAAAAAAAGATAGAAAGCAGTAAAACATGTTTTACTACAGCGAACACCCTGTAAACATCCAAGCTCAAACTTCAAGAAAGCTGTAATTATGTCCCCGCGACTGTTGCATGTGTGAATGCAGTAACTACAAGTCAAGTGCAATGGCGTGACGAAATGCAGTTTCAAAGTGTTCCTTTAAGGCTGCATAAAAACTTCATGGCTTCATGACCGGTTTCTTTGATGTGTGGAAACTTATTTATGGTTGTTGATTATAGAGCTATTTGCACGTTATATAATAGAAAATTATAAACATAAACTTTTCTATTGGTTAGTTGTTTCCAAGTTTGTTTTTCAAGGCGCTTCTAAAAAATTGCACGATTTTCTTCAACAATTTTTGCCCAGCTAGACGATTGATTGTGTATATGGTACTGTAAAAAAATCGAACTGCGGTTAATCCTCGTATTTACCGGTAAAACCTAAGATTTACTAACCTTTGTATTATAAGTCCGAAATGAACATTGATAACAATATTTTTCGGGGTTTCACCAACAACTGTTTGTATCCCAGGATTTACCGCACTTCGGGCTTTAACAGAAACATGTAAATTGATTTTTTAGCGCAAATGAAAGTTTTCTTCTCAGAGAGAGAATTCTCGAGTCGAACGAACAACCGAATCGAAGAACCCTGGTGACAGAGTTTTGAAACCGCCTAGTAGTACAGCTATTAGGCCTTTGACATGGTTTGAGTTACGACCACTATCAAAAACAGCGACTGGTACCGACAGCTTAACGTGCCGCCGAAGCACGAAATATTTTTATTTTTTGGATTATCAGGTGCTGTAGATACTGTTGCTGTCATTTCCTTCGACTAGTTCTGGTTGTAGTTTGCATTATCCTATCTTCCATTATTTTATGTACTATAAGTTTATTATATATTATGTATTAGTTTATTTTACAAATATCTATGTAGTAGCTTGTACTTAATTTATGTATTATATGTAATGTAATGTATTTAGGATACCTATTTGACTAGGTTTGCACTATCCCGCTTACCGCTACACTTTTTTTTTCTTTCACCCAAAGGTTGCCTGGAAGAAATTGCTACCTTAGCAATAAGGCCGCCTATGTTGTACTTGTTTTTTGTTATCTTTTGTGTTGTATGTTGTATTATTACGTGCAATAAAGTATTTTTATGTTATGTTATGTGATTTAGCCTGCAATGTCCTAACCAAACTGGGGAAAAAAGCACAAAGTAATAAATTGTCAAATATCAATTTGGTGTTCCCGCCCTGAGAATCGAACCCAAGACCTCTCTGACCTATGGCTCTGGCCACCAGGCCACGGAGGCAGTTAATAATAAATACATTTTGAAGCGCTAGCTTGTTCTATCTTTCCCCCTGGGTGTCGTAAAATTCAGGACATAAAATATCTAGACAACGGATAGCAAACTGCCTCCGTGGTCTATTGGTTCGACCCATGGGCTCACGATCTGGAGGTCCTGGGTTCGATTCCCAGGGGGAACACACAAAGTTGATATTTGTCAATTTATCACTTTGTGAGGTTTTCCCAGTTTGGTTAGGACATTGCAGGCTGAATCACCTGATTGTCCGAAAAGAAAAGAGATTCCATGCTTCGGAGGGCACGTTAAACCGTCGGTCCTGGTCGCTGTCTTTGATAGTGGTCGTTACTGTCACCATGTCAGAGGCCTATTAACTGTGCTACTAAGCGGTTTGAAAACTCTGACACGAGGGCTCATCGGATCATTTGAC
This sequence comes from Scrobipalpa costella, assembly GCA_949820665.1. NCBI lineage: Eukaryota > Metazoa > Arthropoda > Insecta > Lepidoptera > Gelechiidae > Scrobipalpa > Scrobipalpa costella. Next base: position 8,870,590 of record OX463319.1, on the reverse strand, counting down.
TCGAGAATCCACTCGCTAAGAAGAAGAAGAACGGATAGCATTGCCTCGTGGTCTTGGTTGGTCTAGTGGCCTTGGACTCCCCATTCGGAGGTCGTGAGTTCGATTCCAAGGTCGATATATGTCAATTCATCATTTTGAGTCTTTTTTCCCAGTTTGGTTACGACAGGTTTGGTGGTTCAGACTGCATCCACCTATAAATAAACTGGACTCCGAGCTTCGGAGAGCATGTTAACACATCGATCCCGTTTACGGGAAACCTTGTTTCTTTGTACTGATTTCTTCAATATGCACGGGAAGAGAAGCAGCTGGAACAATCGACGGTTAAATATCAAATATAATAAGGTAAGATACCTGGTGTAAGGGACAGCGTCCCGTAAACTGATAGAGATTGCTCAGTCAACTAAATTTAATAACGTTCACCATGAAATTTTCCCAAATGTAAAAAAAAACTGTCCCAAAATGACCACCTCGATCAGACAATATGTTTGGAAAAGCATTTTTTTTTTTATTTCCTGTTTTTTTTTTGTAATAGTTGTTCAGTTTATATGACTGAGCAACCCCTACGGGTCGTATATGCATGACATTTTAAATATCAGTAAGATTTGTTTTCATCATACAAATATACATGTGAATGATTTTTCGCAAATTTCTTATTAGTCTACGAGTTATAATGCTTTTAGTTAAAAAGAGAGATCCGAACTGTCACGTGACGCCAAGAGATGAATAGATACACTAGCTTTTATTTATATTTCAGCGTTTTTTTATAAATTTAAAATCTGTTTTCACTGTTGTTATATCTAATACTAGCTGACCCGGCGAACTTTGTTCCGCCTTAGACGCCATAAATGAGCAGATTTTTGATTTTATTAAGTAAATTGACAGAAGAATCCGTTTTAAACTTCATTTTTTTTTTATTTCATCCTCTTTGACTATATTTGCAGCACGATTTCAGTCAATTCTATGTCAAATGTCTTAAGGTTACATTAAAAAAGTTTAATAATTTTATATGGTGGTTAAGTAATTTTAAATTTTCTAATTATCAGCTCAATTTCCTTATTTTTTTCTTTCATAAGAACCTTCTCCTGATAATAACGAACAGAACAAAAAAAGAATTAGCGAAATCGGTCCAGCCGTTCAGGCGTGATGCCGTGACCAAGGGAAATAGGGATTAATTTTTATATATCTATATTTAATATAACAGTGACAGTTTGCTCTAGCACGATGGTCTAGTGGATGGATAGGGCCGCTGCCTCCTGAGGGGGAACTCTGTGCTAACCTCGGATTGGGTCTTTTTTCACTTCTGGGTTGCGGAGGTCAGATGGCAGTCGCCCTGTGTTAGAAGTAGTACCTTTATTCGATCCTTTCAAGTTGGCAGCAGCGTGAGATACGGGATAAGGCTAAAGGAGTTAATAATGACTGTTGTTATATTATTCACACACACTCACCATACACACATATACACACACATACTTTGTAATAAAAATATGACTCTTGTAATGTAATCTCCAATTAAATGTAACCTATGTAAACTGTAAACAGCGGGGTGGGTGCCTGGAGACCTATCATTCAAGCTCGTCTTAGTTTAGGCTTCAGTCTCCCACAAATATAAAATTATTACTTCTGTTATCAATAAATTTATGAAACTGTAATTTTGTGGAGAAAATAAACTGATTATTATTATTATTTATTTTTTGAATTTTATTCTTTCTCCTTTTGACAGGGTTATTATTATTTATTTATATTTTTATCTCTCCGAAGAGGTAGTTTTTACACGGGCCCCGGCCACGGGCCAAGTGTTAACAGGATCTATTATTATTATTATTCGAAAATTTTATAAATTAGTTCAGACATCGAAAACATTTTGTATGCATAGGCTCTATTGTGGCTTGGCATAATTTTGTTTTGTTTTAGTGAATGCTCCGCGGAACCCCAAACCGCGCTGAGCTGCTAAATTATTTGCTGGCTTATTTCCATCCCGACTGTTTACTTATTAAACTTGTCGAAAGGGTTCCGCCATTGGCCTTAATAAATTTCTTGGTCTGTGATTCTACTTATAAAGGCGTTTTGCACTACATCGTATTCGGTTCGTTTCCGATAAAAATCCATAATTATAATACGGATATAAATTTTGACCAAATGAAAGAGAAGGTGAATGTCAAGTCGTATCAGGAAGGGAAATCGTTGGCGAAAGACAGAGAAAATTGGCGATTACTCCACGGACACAGAATATATAATAGTACTACATACAGAATGGACATTCACCTCCCTTCCCTTGTCCGACATACGTCACACTCCGCGCCGGATTGTGGGCCACATTGAGCGTACGCTTAGCGGGCATGGCGCGGACATGTTTCCCAGTGTAACGGAATTAATAAAGTTTTGTGTTCCAAAGATGGTTAGGTACTGTACTGTTCCGTGTACGGATGTCTTTGTACCACAAGATATTACTCCAATAGGAACTTTTTTAGATTCCACAGTGATGAGAGTCGGTAAGTAAATTCATACAAAATATGCAACCTAATCTATTCTAACTATTCAGTTATAGTGAACTACTTTAAAACGTTGGTTTAATCAAGAATCAGATTAATCAAGTGATGATTATGACCGGTATAACAAATTTTGTCAACTCTTATAACACGTACACAAACGCATGCCAAGTGCAACATCGTCAACATCAACAAGTCTGTCGATGTGTGACCAAAATGACATGGTAGTTAGGAGTGTCCGAGCTGTGCCACGGACAAGTCAAGTGGCCAGCAGTTAAATTGGGCGCACAAGCTGTCATACATTTACTAGGAATGCCAAATCGGATATAAATTAGATACGAAACTACTAAAGATGGTTTCATCATAATCCTTAATATCATAAGTTTGAAAGTAACTCTATGTATTATTACTTCTTCTTCGTGTCAATGAGTCAAAAAAATTAATTAAATAGTCTCCGAATTATTCCTATTATTCTTTCATGCTTAAACGAATGAATTTTAATGAAATTTGTCACGAGTATAGACGGTATTTGGTCATTTTTTACCACTTTACCTCATTCTCAAAGTAATGCTCCCGTAGGTAAATTAATATTTACTTGCCAGTTTTTGTAACAAATGTAAAATTCCTGTACACTTTTGTACCCATGAATCGCTTAAATATATATATAAAATGTTTTATTAAAATACATGTCACTCTGCAAACGCAATATGAAATAAAGTTTCATGGACACACAAGTCCGTGTCATTTCATAACGGCTAGATGAAAATATTTTAAATGTGTTTTAACGAAATTGTAGCATGTTCCATGCTGGACTTGGAGCGAGACAAAAACATAGCAAGTGCCAGCTGCATTTCCCCCCGAGCATGCTGTAAAAACCAGCTAAGGGTTATGAGTGTTTCTGTTTATTGTAATTTAGGCGATGGGCTGATTGATAACCTGTCACTACAGCAATAAAACGTAAAAATCTATCTTAAAATATAACCCTCAATATTTTGTCAGACGTGGCGGAACGACCTTTGTTTAGGTCGTTCACGCTCCGCCTACCCCATAAGGGATAAAGGCGTGGTGTACGTATGTGTGTATGTAGCATGTTACTTTTCTGAAAATTTTCACGACACTGTCATTCCCATTATTTTTATGATTAACAGAAAATAAAAGATTATTCTGTTAACGGTACGTGACAGTTTTTTTTTATGTGAAATTTTTCGTAGACCTCTGCTACGCCGCAGTCAATTTGTAGTCCTTTGTTACGACATAGACAAATATGGCGTTCTACGTGCAAAGGTACTTTATGGAAAGTTTTAAGTTAAGCATACTCCTGTAAACTGGACCTCTTAGGCTCGTATTTATAAAAATATCTCAAGATTGAGAATAATATTAAGTATTGATTTAACAGGTCATATTTCACTGAAATCACATTTCTGATACTAACTCAAACTAGCTGTCAGTCTCAAGTGATATTTACTAATACGGCCCTTAGGGCGTTTTAGCACTCATTCAGATTAAATCCGTATCTAGTACGTGTCAGATAAATTCATAATATGACACGAATATACATGAGTGCATAAGCTGTCATGCAATTATTATCACCATTTATAAACAAACTAGCGACCCGCCCCGGCTTCGCACGGAAATCATCAGTGTTTCTCTACTATATTATGCATGTATTAAACAAATAAACCTTCCTCTTGAATCACTCTATCCACTCAAAGAAACCGCATCAAAATCAATTGCGTAGTTTTAAAGATTTATGCATACATACGGATATAGGGACAGAGAAAGCGACTTTGTTTTATACTATACTAGCGACCCGCCCCGGCTTCGCACGGTAATTATCAGTGTTTCTCTACTATATTATGCATGTATTATACATATAAACCTTTCTCTTGATTCTCTAATTATTAAAGGAAATCGCATCAAAATCCGTTGCGTAGTTTTATAGATTTATGCATACAAAGGGATATAGTGACAGAAAAAGCGACTTTGTTTTATACTATGTAGTGATGTGAAAGAATTTTTGCAAATCAATAATTAGTTTACGATGATACTTTAAAATGGTTGGTTAATAATAGAAATCCGAACTAGCAGCACGGGTATAGTTGAAAATCAGTGTTTGCTCCTAGTGAGCAAAAATCACATTGAGATGTAGCCTGATTTCTGTAGTACATACATACATACATACATATAATCACGCCTTTATCCCTAATGGGGTAGGCAGAGCGTAAACGACCTAAACAAAGGTCGTTCCGCCACGTTTGACAAAGCTTTGAGGGCTATTTAAGATAGATATGTAGGTATATTGCTGTAGTGACAGGTTGTCAGCCCATCGCCTAAATTGCAATATACTGAAACCCTCGTATCCCTTAGATGGTTTTTACAGCATGCCCGGGAGGAAATGCAGCTGGCACATTCTATGTTTTTCTCTCGCTCCCAGGCCAGCATGAAAGAAATTTCTGTAGTACACGTCTATTTCTTCTTCAACTTTTTTTTGATCTACTTCTGTTTGCTTTGTTTAATCTTAATTTTCTTTGTATATTTTTTGTTTATTATTATTATTTATTTTACATACATACATACATATAATCACGCCTTTATCCCTAATGGGGTAGGCAGAGCGTAAACGACCTAAACAAAGGTCGTTCCGCCACGTCTGACAAAGTTTTGAGGGTTATTCAAGATGGATTTGTACGTATATTGCTGTAGTGACAGGTTGTCAGCCCATCGCCTAAATTGCAATATACTGAAACCCTCGTATCCCTTAGCTGGTTTTTACAGCATGCCCGGGAGGAAATACAGCTGGCACATTCTATGTTTTTCTCTCGCTCCCAGGCCAGCATGGAAGAAATTTCTGTAGTACACGTCTATTTCTACTTCTACTATTTATTGATCTACTTCTGTTTGCTTTGTTTAATCTTAATTTTCCTTGTACATTTTTTGTTTATTATTATTATTTATTTTACTTACTTACTTATTTACGTCAAGCTGTCTTTTACACTCGGTATTATTATAATATTCACCCATATTTGCAGTCTTCCATGCTGGCCTGGGAGCGAGAGAAAAACATAGAACGTGCCAGCTGCATTTCCTCCCGGGCATGCTGTAAAAATCAGCTAAGGGATCCGAGGGTTTCAGTATATTGTAATTTAGGCGATGGGCTGACAACCTGTCACTACAGCAATATACATACAAGTCTATCTTGAATAACCCTCCTCAGAACTGTGTCAGACGTGGCGGAACGACCTTTGTTAGGTCGTTTGCGCTCTGCCTACCCCATTAGGGATAAAGGCGTGACTATACAGGGTGGCCCAAAGAGTGACGTCCAAAGGAAAAATTTTGATTCCTTAGGTTAAGGGGTAGCCAAATCACCCCCATGTATGTTCAGCGATTTTTAGTAGTTTAGGAGTTATGAATTTTTTTGCTAATTTTCTAAGAAAATTTACCTCAGTGGATTAATTATTTTTTATTATTTTTTTGGATAACTTTTTTTTATTTTTGTTTATTTTTGTGACATCCTCTTAAATTGTTCTTTTAACCATAAAAGTTTCAGCTTCCTAGCTGTAATGTAAGTTAGTTATTTTTTTATCGAAAGTTCGAATTTTACGATCGAGCTAGTCTGCTCTGAATTTTCAACTTGAAATTAAAAATTGAAAAAGATAATCTCATGGTACCTTATTAATTTTAAAAACTCCGCAAGGTTTCAAAATTACATAAAAATAAAAATAACTATTGCTTAATGGGGTATTATTTGCAGAAAACAGCCTTCAAAGGTACTTGGGTGGAATTTACAAAAGTTCATTTATTGCAGTTCGTTTTATTGGTTTACTTAAATTTATTGTCAATTAGCGGAGAAGAGGTGTGAGGGAGATAGCAACTATGTTTAAAGTTGAGTCTAAGCACGTTTGGTTTTGATAGACATAACATAACATTAAGATAATAAATGCATGACCCACTCCGAGACATTACTTTGAGTTGCATGAGAGTCGCAGTCGCGAATTTACTGGAGCGGTAAGGTGAGCATGTTGAACTACCCTCATTTAAAAGTGCGAGTTGATCATGCCACCCTGTTTTTTTTCCGGTAGCAGTTTGTTTGCTTCATGGTGATTATCTTACCACGAAAACAAACTTTGCTTTGCCCACGGACCTTGCTGCCTTCTTTTTGTAATTAGATTACTTGTGCTTGTATTTAAGACTTTGCTTTATCAACTTGGATTTTGATGACTTGGAAAGTGTTGTGATCTTTTATGTTCAATGACGCTGGCTGGCTGAGGTGCTGGCTGGCAAACAATGACTGATGGACAGAAATACTATCTAGAAAAATAAAATTTGAAGGAAATAAAAAGACAGGCAGAATTTGTAAAATCGACAGTCGTGTCGTGGTTTTCTTTCAAGTCACAGATTATTATTATTACGAGTATGAACTACACGTTGGCCGAATATGCAGAAATGCATTATTTTTATGGAGTTGCTCAAGGCAACGGCCATGAAGCGGCAAGACTTTATCGGGAGCAACTTCAACGCCGTGGAGGACCGCAGCCTAGTAGGTATCCCGACCATCGTGTTTTTATTAACACACACAACACTATGATGGCAGGCCGCATTCCTGGTCGAGAAGGCAGGCGTGAAGGTATCCCAATAGTTGATCCGGGCCGTCGAAACCTCGTATTGGACGAAGTAGCACCCTTCAACAAGTACAAGAATAATGGCTCGCAATTTGAACATCCCCAGAACATCAATCCAAAGAATATTGAAAGTCGAAGGGTACCATGCATATCACATTCAACGGGTTCAAGCTCTAATGCCTGCTGATTACCAACAGAGAGTTGATTTTTGCCAGACTATGTTAAGGATGGAGAGAGACGACCCGGGATTTTTCGAAAAAGTTTTGTGGACTGACGAGTCGCGTTTTGAGCGCACAGGAATATTTAATATTCATAACACCCACCTCTGGGCAGTAGAGAATCCCCACTTGACCAGAGATACTAGGTTCCAGCATCGCTTTAGCGTCAAAATGTGGTCAGGCATACTGAACGGAGAAATGATCGGGCCGTTCGAATTGCCGCCGAGGCTCAATGGCGAGACATACAAATTGTTTCTCGAAAATGATCTTCCCTTGTTATTGGAGGAAGTCAACCTCGATTTACGAAGACACATGGTTTTCCAAAATGACGGTGCTCCATGCTACTACGCAGCACAAGTGCGTAATCATTTGAATGAAACGTATCCCAACAGGTGGATCGGACGAAACGGTCCAATCAGATGGCCTCCACGATCGCCTGACCTAAATCCGATTGATTTTTTTATTTGGGGTTATTACAAGGACATAGATTACGCCCGAGAATCGTTAAATGAAGAGGAGCTAAGACAGCGAATTGGAGAGGCCGGAAATGTCGTTAGAGGAAACAGAGAAGCGTTTAGGCGACTTAAAGAAAATTTCTTGCATAGATGTAGGTTGTGTATTGCTGTGGGAGGTCGCCATTTTGAAAATTTATTGTGAGTAAATGTGTAAAAGAATTATCCGAGTTTATTTACTTATTATTAATAATACAATTGTCTCATAAATCTTACAACTCACACTAAAACATTTTACTAAGAATTTTCATTCAAAAATGTAACTTAAATAACATTTTTTAGTAAATAATTTAATTTTCCCTTTAATTTGATACATTTTCTAACTTAATTAGTCCTTAGTAATGACATAACAGGAATCTTTCAACTTTCTGAAACAATTTACTAATTAGGTAATTTCCACCCAAGTACCTTTGAAGGCTGTTTTCTGCAAATAATACCCCATTAAGCAATAGTTATTTTTATTTTTATGTAGTTTTGAAACCTTGCGGAGTTTTTAAAATTAATAAGGTACCATGAGATTATCTTTTTCAATTTTTAATTTCAAGTTGAAAATTCAGAGCAGACTAGCTCGATCGTAAAATTCGAACTTTCGATAAAAAAATAACTAACTTACATTACAGCTAGGAAGCTGAAACTTTTATGGTTAAAAGAACAATTTAAGAGGATGTCACAAAAGTAAAAAAAAATAAAAAAAGTTATCCAAAAAAATTATAAAAATTAATTAATCCACTGAGGTCAATTTTCTTAGAAAATTAGCAAAAAAATTCATAACTCCTAAACTACTAAAAATCGCTGAACATACATGGGGGTGATTTGGCTACCCCTTGACCTAAGAAATCAAATTTTTTTCTTTGGACGTTACTCTTTGGGCCACCGTGTATGTATGTATGTATGAATATTTGCATCCTGTCTTGAATTCAGATTTCGGAAATAAGATATGGAATTCGGGTCAATATAGAGGGACCAATAGGCTTGAGACATACTTGTATATTGATTGGGAAGCCTAAACGATTTCTTCCTACGGTCACTTTAGGAGGTCCATTTTACCCTCACTTTGATATGGGTTCGCATCAAGATATAACCTTGCGATGCCAAAGAGTATAATTGGAACATAATTATGCCTTTTCACAAGAGAAAGATGACCTTTAACGTGACCTTTGGTGTTTACAACTGAATTTAACTACCTCGTGATGGGAACCGTGGGCTACAACGGCTCTAATCCCAAGGTAGCAGGATCGATTCCCATGGAGGAACTGGGAACAAGAAAATTATATATTTCAATTAATCACCGTGTGGGATTTTTCTCAGATTGGTTAAGACAATGCAGACTAAATCCCCAGCTAAGTTGGCTAAATAATTACAAAATCATTAGACTTTGATAGTGATCGTTACACTAAATATGTCAGTAGGGTTCATCGGGTCGATTGACACGAAACCCATATTTTAAAAAAAAAATGGTTTAAATCCCTGAAATTAGGGTTCATCTGATCATTTAAAAATCTTAAATTAGGGTTCATCGGATCAAAATATCTTGATTCTGGAGACTATGATAGTGATCGATATACAAACTATGTCAGTAGGTGGTTAAAAATCTGAAAATTGGGTTTTCGGATCATGTGCCGACTTACAAATCCATCGATAAGAATTGGTACATACATACATACACGCCTTTATTCCGAATTGGGTAGGCAGAGCGTAAACGACCTAAACTAAGGTCTGTCTGCCATGTCTGACAAAGTTTTGAGTGTAATTTACAGATTCTCAGCCCATCGCCTACATTGCAATATACAGAAAACTTCAGATCCCTTATCTGGTTTTTACAGCATGCCCGGTAGGAAATGCAGCTGGCTTAGTGTATGTTTTTTCTCGGTCCCAGTCCAGCATGGAAGATTAAATTAGTACCTAATAGCAATAAAAATAAACTAAGCCCGATGGTGTAGTACACAGGGCCACTGCCTCCTGAGCGGGAGGTCGTGGTTCAAATCCCACCACGTACCAATGTGTTTTCCATTTCAAATTTCATATGTACGCTTCAGAAGGCACGTCAAGCCGATAGTCTCGGTTAATATCATTTAATATAGTAGATATAAGTCGTTAACCTATGTCAGAGGCCAATTCTAAGCATTGACTTGAAAACTCAATGACCTAATCTAGGATTGGTCTGGTTTCCCTTCTAGGTTGCGGAGGTCATCTGACACACTGTCATCTGGCAGTCGCTCTGAGTAAAAACCCCTCGTTCAATCACCTAGATTAGGTAGCTGGCCCCGTAATATACGGGATAAGGCTATGGAGATGATAAGGTAAGTACAGAAAATAGAGCTCAGTGTAAGTAGATCATGTAGATAAACACTGTTACGTATATTATCTTAACTATCTTATTTGATATTCGCAAAGTTTGGAAAATCAATTAATCCTCTCTTCTTCTGTTGTATTAAGAGATAAGGACGTACCTTCTTGAACTGCCTCATTATGAGTGAATGAGTTTCAATACTTGGAAAAGACACTTCATATATATAATCATGCTTTTATCCTTAAAGGGGTAGGCAGAGCGTAAAATACCTAAACAAAGGTCGTTTCGCCATGTCTGACAAAGTTTTGCGGTTTATTTAAGATAGATTTGTAGGTATATTGCTGTAGTGACAGGTTGTGATTTTATGTATGTATGTATGTGACAGGTTGTCAGCCCATCGCCTGCATTGCAATAAACAGAAATCCTCGGGTCCCTACGCTGGTTTTTATAGCATGCCCAGGAGGAAATGCAGCTGGTACATTCTATGTTTTTCTCTCGCTCCCAGTTCAGCATGGTAGAAAAGACACAGTGTTAACATTACTTAAAACTTGAAAATAAATAAGTTAAAAGTTACACTTGGGTGCGATTTGATAAATACATATATACAAATGATAACGCAAAGCCTTCTATCAACTGAATATTTTGATAACTTTTTAAAAGCGGAAAAGGTAAATTCGCATCTAACATGCACGTTAGGAAAAAAAATATTGCTATTATGTTCGTATATTCAAATACGTGCTATTTAAATTTAATGAAGATCTTTAATTAGAATACTAGTACAGTTTTACTAAAGGTTTTTCAGCCGTGAAGATTTTTTTTCAACGAGTTAACTCATTCATCAGTGAGTTAACTCATACTTATCCCAACTCTACAAAGCTGTCAGGACAATCTTCGCCGTATTTGTTTGAAGTTTGATTAAGATCTCTACTTATCTGATAATTTATAATGAATGACTCAATGCATTAATGAGTCAACTCCTCAACTCATCTACGTCTCAACTCTACCAAGTTGTCAAGACAAACTTCGCCATATTTGTTTGGAGTTTGATGAAGATCTCTGCTTGTCTTATCATAATGTATGGATTAACTACTTACATAGGAAGTTGAATGGATCTGTATAATTAACATCCTTCGTTAATTTACTTGTTTGGCTCGAAATTTCCACACCCTGTATTTGCATGCTTCGTAATAAAACTTTTTTAACATATAATCACGCCTATATCCCTACTGGGGTAGGCAGAGTGTAAACTGTCTATACAAAGGTCGTTCCGCCACGTCTCACAAAGTTTCGAGGGTAAGATAGATTTGTAGGTATATATATATAGTGACAGGTTGTCAGGCTATCGCAGAAATTAAAATATACAGAGTCCCTTGAATCCCTTGGCTGGTTTATTTACAGCATGCCCGGGAGGAAATGCAGCTGGCACATTCTATGTTTTTCTCTCGAGCCCAGTCCAGCATGGAAGAACGATAACGACGATTTAATACTGTCTGAATTATTGGTTTTTTGAACGAAAATTACTTTTTTGGAATTGACACCAACGTCACGAAATTACTATTTTCATTTTCATATACAGGTACAGAGTAAGGGACTGTCTTATTGCTAAAATTATTCGTTTTTTTAAAGTTGTTTAATTTAGTTGATTGAGTAACCCCTTGGTTTCAGTTTTCGGGACACTGCCCCTTAATAGTCCTCCTACCAAATTTCGGTGATGACGGCCAATCTACCAGAGATCATCCAACTGCGCGGGACTGGTTTTTAGTGCCCAAGTGTTTGCGCAATACACAAGTACACTCAATTCCTTCAGTCTCTAATTCTGATGGAAGAGATTGACACGAACAGAGATATATCAGGCGCAGGACCGACATCATGGATCATCTTACTCGTCGGAAAATTAGGTGATCAACCTGCAATGTCCTTCGTCTGTCGAGTGGGTATCGAGTCTATGGGAATCTGACATTACTTGTTGACATTGTCAAAAATAGATACAAATACGAATCAGAAGAAGACATGATAAAAAGGTTAAAAACACGTGGATTAGATTTAAATTGTGATATACAGCCGAGTCTCAACATAGTCAAACATTGCCCTAGGTACCAAACTGTAAACATATTTAGTAAGTTGCCACATGAATTAAAATGTTTTAATAATATAGTAGTATTTAAGACTAAACTAGAACATTTTCTGTTAGATAAGGTTTTATATAACATTGAAGACTTATAAATATATTTTGGATTATTGTTTTGAATGATTAATTTATTGAATTTATTAATGAAATGAAGTAAATGATTATGTTTTGTGACAGATAATGTAATCTTTTTAGTTTAAGTATAAGTTTAATTTTAATTTTTATAGTTTTAATACATTTTATGTTAAAAACATTCGCACACAGTGTACACTGTTTATTGAATAAATAAATGAAATGAAATGAAATGAAATCGAACCCGGGACCTCTCATGGCTCAGACCACTAGACCAGACCAGGAGGCACTGAAACTTTCCCTTATACACTGTACGAATAAGATATCCATCCAATAAGCACTCGTGGAATTAACATAATTTAAGCGTTTATTTCATAATTAATTTCATGATCGTTTTCATAATTACCTAATTCGATAATTAAATGAAAACATTATGTCGCTAATTTTAATTAAATACGAACAACATGATGTTAATTTTAAATCATAATAATTAACGTAAAATTTTGTTCATTTATACGTTTCGTCAATTTGGAACACTTGTTAAAATATTGAATATATGAAATTAATTTCCAAATACTGATAACAATTTATTAATCGAAGCCTTATTATGAGAGCTTAACGTAGAAATATGGCAAAATTTAAAACCATTTTCTTGGCAATCAATAACTGCCTGCGGGGTATAGTGGTCAGAGCCATGTGCTTACGATCCGGAGGTCCTAGGTTCGATTCCCTGGATATAAACACAAAAGTCGATATTTGTCAATTTATCGCTTTGTGAGGTTTTCCCCAGTTTGGTTAGGACACTGCAGACTGAATCACCTGATTGTCTGAAAATAAAAATGATTCCTGGCTTCGGAGGGCACGTTAAGCCGTCGGTCCCGGTCGCTGTCTTTAATAGTGGTCGTTACTTAAAACCACGTCACAGGTCTAATAGTTGTGCTACTAGGCGGTTTGAAAACTCTGACACCAGGGTTTATCGGGTCGATCGACTTGAGAATCCACTCGCTAAGAAGAAGTTGGCAACTAATAATATTTTTCAATTTGTAATGAATATAACATTATTTTGCAACACAAGTATAAAGTAATGATTAAATTTGTGTGTGTTTTTTTTTTACATACATACATATAATCACGCCTTTATCCCTAATAGGGTAGGCAGAGCGTAAACGACCTATACAAAGGTCATTCCGCCACGTCTGACAAAGTTTTGAAGGTTGTTAAGATAGATTTTTAGGTATATTGCTGTAGTGACAGGTTGTCAGCCTATCGCCTAAATTGCAATATACACAAACCCTTGGATCACTTAGCTGGTTTTTACAGCATGCCCGGGAAGAAATGCAACTGGCACATTCTATGTTTTCCTCTCGCTCCTAGTCCAGTATGGAAGTTTTTTTTTTTTACTTTACCTTACTTATATACAATACAATACAAAAAAAAATATTGCTCAAAGAAACACATACAACAGAAATAAAAAGGAACAAACGTGACAGTACAATATAGGCGGCCTTATTGCTAAAGCAGCAATTTCTACCAGGCAACCTTTGGTTATACAAATTGTACAATCAGAAAGCGGGATAGTGCATATTACTACATATAATACTTACACAATATTTACACACTATTAAATAAATATTTCAATAAAAAAATATACTGATACATATCTTATGATAAACTAATATATAATATATGCTACATAAGATAGGATACTCTACGTTATATATCAGAGAAATTCGTAGATAGAATATCACTGCATATTATACTTACTTAAATGATACTTATAAATTAGAATTAAATTATATACTACGTATATACCTTCAAATCTGTCTTAAATAACCCTCAAAACTTAGTCAGAGGTGGCGAAAAGGTTTTTGTTTAGGTCGTCTGCGCCCTGCCTACCCTATTAGGGATAAAGGCGTGATTATATGTATGTATATACTACGTATATAATTAATTAATAGTGTTTTCTTTTGTTGCAGATCAAATACTGAATTTCCACAAAGTAAAAGGTAAGTAGGTACCGACAGATTAAAATAGCATACGGAATTAAAATCTACCGGGTAGGGTGTAAGAGACAGCGTCCCGCGAACTGATAGGATTGCCCAGTCAACGACACTCATCATCATCATCATCTCCTTAGCCTTATCCCGTATCTCACGGGGTCGGCTTCCTAATCTAGGGGATTGAACGAGGGTACTGATTTTTACACAGAGCGACTGCCATCTGACCTCCGCAACCCAGAAGGGAAACCAGACCCAATCCTAGATTATGTCAGAGTTTTCAAGCCGCCAATGCTTAGCACTGGCCTCTGATATGGCTTAACGACTAATATCTACGGTATTAAACGATATTAACCGGGACCCACGGCTTAACGTGCCTTCCGAAGCACGGAAAAAGCGCCGAATAAACGTACATATGAAATTCGAAAACCGAAAAACACATTGGTACGTGGTGGGATTCGAACCACGACCTCCCGCTCAGGAGGCAGCGGCCCTATCCACTACACCATCGGGCTCAACGACACTCATCATCAGCAGGATTATATTTAGGAAGTGAAAAAATATATTTCTTTTTCATACAAATTGTCTGATCGAGGTAATAATTTTGTATGGGAAGGTCGATTTTGATTTCCATTTCCTGAAAGTATTTTCCGGTGTAAGTTGTTCAGTTTCGCTGAATACGAAAACACTCGGATCCCTTAGCTCGTTTTTACAGCATGCCCGGGAGGAAAAGCAGCTGGCACATTCTATTCTATTCATTCATTCTGTACAAACCAGCTAGGGTATCCGAGGGATTTTGTATATTGCAATTTAGGAGATGGACTGACAACCTGTCACTACAGCAATGTACGTTCAAATCCATCTTAAATAACCGTCTAAACTTTTTCAGTTGTGGCGGAACGACCTTTGTTAAAGTCGTTTCGCTCTGCCTACCCCATTAAAGATAAAGGCGTGATTGATGATGATTATATGCATTATTAAATAAAACCTTGGCTCCAGTGACCTGGTTAAAATATGCGAACGGAAATAAGAATTCAAGAATTACAGACTTGAATAGTGTAGATACCTCAAGTCGACCTAGCTTGAGTGTAAAAATCTACTGCCTAATAAGACTTTAGTTAAATCCGACTAAGTGCAGTCAACACACAGGCGTCACTTACTGCGCGCAAGGTTGCGCTTAATACGCTGTCAATGCTTTCTGCATTGCCTACAACACACGCACGCGTACTGGCAGAGGGATGTGCCGACGTAGAGTTCATCGCGTGCGTTGCGCGTATGGTGACGCATGTGTGTTGTAGGTAATGCAATAAGCATTGACAGTACGTTGAGCGCAAGCTTACGCGCAGTAAATTACGCCTTTGTGTTGCTGTACTTAGGCTGCTTTGATGCTTGGTCTGCTTTTGATAGTTTGCTGATGTATTACGCCTATTTACCTGATCATTCACTACTTTGAATGCCCATTCCCTAAACGGCCTTTAATATCAGTCAGTTTTTTAAAATTTATTCTGGACAAGATCGCTCCATTGACGATTAAGTCTCTGTCATCCCTGACCTTGGCTGGCATCAAAATCAAACCCATTTTCAAATTAGAAAAGAAAAACAAATTTTATATTTTTATTTTCCTTAACGTCTATCTATACATTATTTTTATTACAAACATATTTATTTTTATCACATATACTTCCCTGAATTCCCTCATCCTTCACTAAAACGTCTGTTTCACTGATTGCGTGTTCTATTCCAATTTAGATCTATGAAAATAATGTTTCCAATCATTGTGATATTTTTTCTCTTCACAACAGAAGACTTAACTTGTGATCCATAATTATTTGTATGTTTATGTGTAAATATATGAATAGTTAAATATTTTTTCTCGGCTATTTACTTCGGCTAGATATTTCCTGGTTACATGGGTTACATACACAAGATATTAATCGTTAGCCATATCAGAGGCCAGTGCTAAGCATTGGCGGCTTGAAAACTCTGACCTAATCTAGGATTGGGTCTGGTTTCCCTTCTGGGTTGCGGAGGTCAGATGGCAGTCGCTCTGTGTAAAAACCAGTACCCTCGTTCAATCCCCTAGATTAGGAAACCGCCCCGTGAGATACGGGATAAGGCTAAGGAGATGATGATGATGATGGGTTCAAACACAACAGGAAAAAAATTCAAACAATGGGATCCGAGGGTTTCAGTAAATTGTAATTTAGGCGATGAGCTGCCAACCTGTCACTACAGTAGTATACTTACAAATCTATCTGAAATAACCATCAAAACTTTGACAGACGTGACGAACCGACCTTTGTTTAGGTCGTGTACGCGCTACCCATCCCATTAGGGATACATGCGTGATTATATGTACATACACAACTACTATTTCGTCAATATGATGTAACAACTGTAATAAAACATCCACGACTAAAAAAACAAAAATAAGTTTCGTTAGTTTTTGAAACGAGATTTCGCCTAAACTTTTTCATGTTTTATTGTGTATCCGATGCCAATACTGTGACTACGCTGAACTTTGCCTTTTTGGAATACGCTGTTTGCCTACTAGTCAAATCAGCATTTTTTATGAAATGTCGAAAACATAAATGGCCTTACCACCTGTCACTACAGCAATATACCTACAAATCTATCTTAAATTACCCTCAAAACTTTGTCAGACGTGGTGGAACGACCTTTGTTTAGGTCGTTTACGGTCTGCCTCCCCCATTAGGGATAAATGCGTGATTATTTGTATGGAAAACGTTTTTTTGTATGAAAATAATGGTTTATGACGTCACTCGCCAGTAAATATTGACTACACAAATCAATATTATTAACTCGATTATTAAATCTAAATTTGTATTTTTTTATTGATGAATGAGATCGACAGTATTTTCAGTCATCAGTTTTAAGTATAAACGTATTGATTTTTTTAGTCACCTAGTCTATTATTTAGTATTCTATGAAACAACGGTGTTTATCAATTCCCGGTGTATTCTATTGGCGGGTTTTCCAAAGACTTGTCAAAGAGAAAGTATAGTTCCTAAATTTTTTCCATATTATATCGGTACAAAGCTTTAGCAATAAGGTCGCCTATATTGTGCTGTCACGTTTGTAACTTTTTATTTCTGTTGTAGGTGTATTTTTGTGCAACAAAGAATTTTGTATTGTATTGTACATAGAGGGGGTTAATTTAGCCTTATCTTTGGTACGCAAATAAATTGAAACCCCATAACTCATAATCATAAGAGAGGCTTGAATATTTTATGTACACACACACGCACGATTACACTGATTCGGATAACGATAACGATAATTTCTCTATCAATCAATAATGCTGCCATGCTGGGTTGAGAGTGAGGGAAACACATAGAATATGCCAGCTGCATTTCCTCCAGGGCATGCTGTAAAAACCAACTCAGGGATCAGAGGGTTTCTGTAGATTGTAATTAAGGCAATAGGCTGACACCCTGTCACTACAGCAATATATAATCCTCAAAACTTTGTCAGACGTGGCGGATCGACATTTGTTTTGCTCGTTTACGCTCTGTCAACCCCATTACGGATAATGGCGTGGTTATATATAGTATGTGTATGTATGTATATAGAGGTCAGACGGCACTGCAGCGGCGCGACACGGCGCGGCAAAAACTGACAAAATGTATGAACTGACGTTGCCGCGCCGTGTCGCGCCGCTCCGCTGCAGCTACAGTTACGCTGCAGTGCGATATTTGATATCTAAAGCCCTGACTCCTGCTCTGAAAGATTACACGAAACATACCCCCGCGGGGCAGAGGGGAAGGAAAATGTTTGTGAAACCTTTCTCCTCACCGCCCCGTGTTTTGGTGCGCTGGAGTCACTTCTTCATACAATTTTATACAAAGAATAATTTCATTTCATTTTGATTTAATTTTATTGTTAAAAGTATGCAATTATACCATGAGTTTTGTTATGAATGACGTAGGCTCGTATTTATAAAGCAATCTCAAGATTGAGAGCAATATTAAGTATGGATTTGCCAGGCCACATTGTACTGAAATGACGTTTCTGGTACGAACTCAAACTAGCTGTCGTTCTCAAGTACTTTTTATAATTACGGACATTAGTCACGTTAAACCGTCGTCCGTAAACCGGCTTCACAGGCAACCATTTTTTGTGTGCTATTTTTTTTTATTATTAATAATTTATTTAGTTGCAAAAAATATATATAAATATGACAATCGGTGTCGTTAAGCCCGATAGGGTTTGTCAGCGACACAAAATTCTGCTTCTATGGGTACTTTAAAGAAATAAAATTATATGAACAAACTTAAACAATTTAAGTTTAGTACTTATACATTAGTTTAAACACTCAATCACTTAAATAATGCAGTATATTTTATTATAAAAACATAGAAGATTTCAGCTGCTTGTTTTCCCGACCATATTGTAAAAAATCTGTAGAAGAAGATGGGAAACTAGTCTCTTTCTATCTATTCATGTGGGTTTCGAGTTGATCGACCCGAAGAACCTTGGTGTAAGGAAATTGAGTAGTAGTTATTGAATATTTCTTCCATGCTGGACTGGGAGCGAAAGGAAAACAGAGAATGTACCAGCTGCATCTCCTCCTTGGCGTGCTGTAAAAATCAGCTCAGGGATTCGAAGGTTTCAGAGTTGTAATTTAGCCGATTGGCTGACAACCTGTCACTACAGAAATATACAAATCTATCTTAAACAACCCTAAAAACTTGTCAAACGTGGCGAAACGACCTTTGTTTGGGTTGTTGACGCTCTGCCCTACATGCGTGATAGTATGTATATATGTATGAATACTGTGTACCGTACCGTTGGTCCCGGTTAATATCGTTTAACACCGTAGATATTAGTCGTTAAGCCATATCAAAGGCCAGTGTTAAGCATTGGCTGCTTGAAAACTCTGACCTAATCTACGATTGGGTCTGGTTTCCCTTCTGGGTTGCGGAGGTCAGATGGCAGTCGCTCTGTGTAAAAACCAGTACCCTCATTCAATCCACTAGATTAGGAAGCCGACCCTGTGAGATACGGGATAAGGTTAGGGAGATGATGATGACTGTGTACCGTGTGTCATTTTCCCAAAATACCCTTAGTCCATCTCTGGCCAGCCCCTCCTACACTAATATGATTGTGTGTCCAAATTACTTGTTGCTTCGACAAGTTTTCCCAGCGGGGCGCCGCTAGTATGAGCCCCTTTCAGTGTTGCCAGATAAGTAGAAAAAAACTTTCTAACGTATGAAAAACAACAAATAAAAACTTCCAACTGCTCTGACTCGATTTGAACCTGCCGCTTTGGAAAACCGTCCCAAATCAATTGCGTTACAAACATACATATAATCACGCCTTTATCCCTAATGAGGTAGGCAGAGCGTCAACGACCCAGAAAAGGCACGTTCCGTCACGTCTGACAAAGTTTTGAGGGTTATGTAAGATATATATGTAGGTATATTGCTGAAGTAAAAGGTCAGCCCATCTCCTAAATTGTAATATACTGCAACCCTCTGATCCTTTAGCTGGTTTTTACTGCATGCCCGGGAGGAAATGCAGCTGGCACAATCTATGTTTTTCATTCGCTCCCAGTCTAGCACGGAAGAAGAATTAAGTTACCGCGGAAAATATACTACTTCTTATTATCTAGTAGGTTTTCGAGTCGTCAATCAACCCGAATAAACCATGAGTTTTTAAACCACCTCTTAGCACAGCTAATGGGCCTCTAACATAGTTTACGCAACGACCAACGGCGACCGGGATCGACGGCTTAACGAAGCTCGGAAACCTTTTTCTTTCAGACAATCGAATCATTCAGCTTGCATTGTCCTAAGCAAACTAGGGAAAACTCACAAAATTATAAGATAAGTTAGGTTCAGTCGATAAGAAAATTTGAATACTTACAAGTTATGGCCTCAAATCCACCAAATTAAATTTTGAATAATCACACCTATATAAGAAGACTCAGGTGCTTGAGACCAATCAAACAATAGACTAGTTGTCGATACAAGCCACAAGGTAATGAAGAAATTCGGCCTTGCTGGCCTAGGAGCGAGAGAAAAACATATAATGTCCCAGTTGCATCTCCCGAGCATGCTGTAAAAACCAGTCCGAGGGCTTGAGCATATTGTAATTTAGACGATGAGCTGACAACCTGTCACTACAGCAATATACCTACAAATCCATCTTATATAACCCTCAAAACATTGTCAGACGTGGCGAAACGACCTTTGTTTAGGTTGTTTACGCTCTGCCTACCCCATTAGGGATAAAGGCGTGATTATATGTATGTATGTACACACAAAAGATACGCGCGAAAAACATAACCCTTACTTGACAGTCAGGTCTTCCTTCTTCTTAGCGAGTGGATTCTCGAGTCAAACGACCCGATGAACCCAGGTGTCAGAGTTTTCAAAACTACGTAGTAGCACAGCTATTAGACCTCTGACGTGGTTTGAGGAAGGACCACTATCAAAGACAGCGACCGGGACCGACGCACGGAATCCTTTTTCTTTACCGACAATCAGGTGACTCAGCCTGCAATGTCCTAACCAAACTGAGGAAAACCTCACAAAGTAATAAATTGACAAATACATCAATTTTGTGTCCCCCCCCCATGGCAATTGAACCCAGGATCTCTGTATCGTAAGCCCATGGGTCTGACCACTAGACCACGGAGGCAATTGGGTAAAAATTCTATTCACCGGAACCCCGCTAATTCCAACCCATCTGGCAACCACAATCATCTACGCACAGCTATATAATATCAATTTGACTTGAGTATTGATGAGCCGAGTTATTATTGCGATGTGGTCGGTATAAGTTTGTTTGCCAGCCCATTTAACACGATGTGTGTTTTTCTCTTGCTTCCATGAGCGAGAGAAAAACATAAAATGTGCCAGCTGCTTTAGTAAAAACCAGCTAAGGTATCCAGGGTTTCGGTAAACTGTAATTTAGGCGATGGGCTGACAACCTCTCACTACAGCAATATACCTACAAAACTATCTTAAATAACCTTCAAGACTTTGTCAGACGTGGCGGAGTGTCCTTTGTTCAGGTCGCTTACGCTCTGCCTACCCCATTAGGATATGAAATCCTGGTGTCAGATTTTTTTAATCTTTAGCCATTGACAAAATGTAACGACCTCTATGGACAAAGACTGGGACCCACAGCATAACGTGTCCTCCGAAGCACGGACCAGGGGGACGGGACGGGACGAGAGTTAAATGTGGGTACATACGTATATACGCCATATTAGTAAAGTGTCTGCAACTTTCAATCAACGGATATAAGAAGGAAAGAGGGGGTTGTGTTATTGGATAAGAGAAGTGGGGGGGTATCAGGCTTGATTTAGAATTGGAATGTCAGCGCACAATTTTTGTTCCAAATCAAATTCCTTGATTATAATATTTCGGGAGCAAATTCTATAGAAGACATATTTTATGCCTTTTGCCTTTTCATCATAAGCTTGTACGAAAACGTTCAAAATTAGGTGTCGAACTGTGACTTGAAAACTCCGACATTCAAATCTTCTATTTGCGAGTTCTTTCTTTTTCTGACTTCCATGCTGTCCTGGGAGCGAGAGACAAAATTTAGATTATACCAGCTGCATTTCCTCCGAGGCATGCTGTAAAATACCAGCTAAAGGAATCTGAGGGTTTCTGTTTATTGCAATTTAGGCGATGACTAACAACCGGTCACTGCAGCAATATACCTACAAATCTATCTTAAATAACCTTCAAAACTTTGGCAGACGTGGCGAAACGACCTTTGTTTAGGTCGTTTACGATCTGCCTACCCCATTAGTGATTAAGGCGTGACTATATGTTCGTGAGTTCATTAGACTGAATTGAATAGTAATTCCGCCTGCTTTGCTGAAGGTTATAATAATATCGCTCGTAGTCAGGGCGAAAATGTATGTTATTTAGTTCCATAGTACCAATAATAGTTATGTTTAATTTAACAAAATATAGTGCTACTCGTATGTGAGAAAAAATCAAAATGAAAAAACAAACCAAGAAGTATTCAATTTAGTTAAAGAAAAGAGGAACATATTGAAAGTCATTGAGAACAGAAGACGAAATATTCTAGGTCACTTGTTAAAACATGATTTACTACTAAAGACTATATTAGAAGGAAAGATTGAAGGAAACAGAGGAAGAGGCCGACCTAGAAGAACCTATATGGATCAAATCAGAGAAAATATTGAGGTCACGTCGTATAGAGAGGTAAAGGAGAAGGCTGAATCCAGAGAAAGTTGACGATTTCTTCACCGACAAGAGCAAAGCTCTTAAATTTATGATGACGATGATAATAGTGCTTCAGAAGGCACGTTAAGCCGTTGGTCCCGGTTAATATCGTTTAATACCGTAGATATTAGTTGGATCGTAGCAAGTGGAAAGATGTGGTCTCTGCCTACCCCTCCGGGAAAGAGGCGTGATTATATGTATGTATGTATGTATATTAGTCGTTAAGCCATATCAGAGGCCAGTGCTAAGCATTGGCGGCTTGAAAACTCTGACCTAATCTAGGATTGGGTCTGCTTTCCCTTCTGTGTTGCGGAGGTCAGATGGCAGTCGCTCTGTGTAAAAACTAGTACCCTCGTTCAATCCCCTAGATTAGGAAGCCGACCCCGTGAGATACGGGATATGGCTAGGGAGATGATGATGATGATGCTTATGCTGTGTACATTATCAAAGAAATATTTAGAACCTACTTTCCTCCTTTTACTTCCATGCTGGACTGGGAACGATAGAAAAACGTAGAATGCCAGCTGCATTTCCTCCCGGCCACGCTGTAAAAATCAGCTAAGGGACATAAGGGGTTTCAGTATTGTAATTTAAACGATGGCTGTCTCTACAGAAATATTATCTATCATTCTTAATTTTATCTTCTCTTTAAGTTCTCCTTCACTCAAAGGTTGTCTGGAAGAGATATTATTGTACCTATTATTTTAAGTTTATTTTTATATGATTTGTCTTTTGTATACCTTAAAGTGTTTTTGCTTACTTACTTCTTAAATAACCTCAACTTGTCAGAAGTTGAGGAACGACCTTTGTTCAGGTCGTTTACCCTCTGCCTACCCCATTAGGGACAATGGCGTGTTTACATGTATATAGGTATGTGTATGTACAAGCCTCCTTGTTAGTAATTTGAACAACCTAAGACGAACTTCGAAGATTACCAAACTTACCATCCCACCCCATTGTAGAAGTATCGGTCCTGAAACTTCCTGAAATGGTGTTGCCAACAATAGAAAAGTTTCGGAGACAAAGCTGACGAAGTATTGAGGTGCTCTGTGTCGTTCCGGCTTAATTCTGAATTCTCATCAAGGGAATCAGGTTTGGACGAAAATCAAGGATTCCTTCAAACATATAACAAATACTGGGTGGCGCAAAAGTAAAGACCCTATTTGGTTCAGCTATAACATTTTTTCTAAATTAGAAAACTAGATTTAGGTTTTTTTAAATGTATATTTGTGCCATTAAATTTCGTACCATTAGGATTTAAAGATGATGTCTTTTAAATGGTGACCTCCAGAGTTGATACACATTTGAGCCCTATTTATGACATTTTGCATAACTTGCCGTAACACTTCCTGCGATATGTTCGTTATTTCTTGACGAATGTTTTCTTTTAGAGCTGCGAGAGTCTGTGGCTTGTTCACATACACCCGAGATTTCAAAAAACCCCAAAGAAAGAAGTCTGGACTGGTCAGATCGGGTGATCTTGCAGGCCAAGGTAAATCGCCAAAACGAGAGATAACTCGGCCTGGAAAAGCGTCCCTCACTAAATCCATAGTGTCGCGCGCTGTGTGTGCCGTAGCGCCGTCTTGTTGAAACCAGATGTGCTCCAGCCCCAATTCGTCCAAACTGGGTATCAAAAACTCACGTAACATGGTTCTGTAGCGTTCTCCAGTGACAGTTATCGCATTGCCTCCAGCGTCTTCGAAAAAATAGGGTCCGATCACTCTGTCAACACAGATGCCACACCATACAGTAACTTTTAGTGGGTGTAGAGGTGTATCTTGAATAATGCGCGGATTATCAGTGCCCCAGAACCGAGTATTCTGCTTATTGACATGCCCTGAGAGATGGAAATGCGCTTCGTCACTCATAACCAATTTTGAAGGAAAATTATCCTCTTCAAGGTTGAGGTTTATGACGCGCTGGCAGTAATCTAGACGAGCTCGGTGGTCAGCAGGCAGCAGCTGATGAGTCATTTGAGTTTTATACGGGAACATCTTTAAGTCTTTCACCAAAATACGCTGCAGGGTCCGTCTGGAAATGCCCAATTGCGTGGCACGTCGCCTCGTTGATGTTTCTGGACACTCTTCCACATCTTCGCGCACAGCATCGATATTTTCAGCTGAACGGCCTGTTCTTGGTCTCCCAGACTTAGGTCTATCCAATGTTGAGCCAGTTGCTTCAAGGCGTGTGGCAAAGCGTCGAATTGTGCGACCAATCGGTGCCGGACGGTGGGGAAATCGTCGACGAAATTCACGTTGTGTTCTTATCACTGATGAATTATTCCGTAAGAACATTGACACAATTATTCCACGTTCTTGGAGAGTAAAACGGTCTATGTTTATTTTCAGTGTATTTTACATTTGTTCACTACACAATTTTCAACAACAGAATGACAGAAAATGTCATATAAAAAAAATAAAAATATTTTCTTTAGTGCCAGTACTTTTGCGCCACCCGTTAGAATCTTTGGTTTCACTATAGCGAATAAAGGCATTACAGATATTTCGGGATGCACTATTCTTTAACTAAGTCTCTATCTTAACTTTGACATAAGAACAGGGTAGCAAATAATCACATAACTGCCTCCGTGGTCTAGTGGCTAGTGCCATGGGCTCCCGATCCGGAGGTCCTGGGTTCGATTCCCAGGGGGTAAAACACAAAGTTGATATTTGAGAATTTATCACTTTGTGAATTTTTCCCCAGTTTGGGTAGGACATTGCAGGCTGTATCACCTGATTGTCCGAAAAGAAAAAGATTTCGTGCTTCGGATGGCACGTTAAGCCGTCGGTCCCGGTCGCTGTTTTTGATAGTGGTCGTTACATAAAACCATGTCAGAGGCCTGATAGTTGTGCTACTAGGCGGTTTAAAAACTCTGACACCAGGGTTCGTCGGGTCCATAGACTCGATACCCACTCGACAGAAGAAGAAGATCACATGACTTTTACATTCCTAATTTGACGTAAGACGCTTTAAATAAAAACTGAGCATAGAGAATGCTCTCTTATTTTACGTCAAATAAGCAGTCTTATGTCAGATTAGGAAAATCAAAGTCATGTGTTCATTTGCTATCCTGTTCTTATGTCAAAGTTAAGAAAGTGACAGCGCTAGCTAAGAATTAGAAATAGGATTATGTCGCGTGAATCGATTTCTTTCATGCTGGACTGGGAGGGTTAGAAAAACATAGAATGTTCCAGCTGCTCTTCCTCCCGAGCATGCTGTAGAAGTCAGCAAAAGGTATTCGAAAGTTACAGTGTATTGTAATTTAGGCGATGTGCTGACAACCTGTCTATCATCAATATAATACATTACAATCTGAAATTTTGGCGGAAGCGCCTTTCACGAGGCGTTTTACGCTCTGCCTATCCCGTAAGGGATGAATCGACGCAATTATATATCACAATACCTACACAGTTCGTTCCTAATGACCTTATAATCATGTACGAATAGTACGCCCTATTTTTGGGTCATTAACGCTCTACAATACAATAATATACTTTATTGCACAAAAACACAGAAATTACAAATTGCTAAAAACAAAAATAGTACTATTGGCGGCCATATTGCTAATGTAGTAATATCTTCCAGGCAATAGGAAACAGAGGAGTAAAATAAATTGACGCGGGCCAGTGCAACAAACATGTAAATAAATTAAATATATATACTCCAGTTCTATCTTGAAAAACCCTCAAAACTTGTCAGACGTGGCGGAACGACATTTGTTTGGGATGTTTACGCTCTGCCTACCCCATTAGGGATACAGGCTTGATAGTATGTATGTATAGATACTCCAGTATACAACAATTATACAAATACAAAATATAAGTATGCAAATATATATAATATATTCTTCCATGCTGGACTGGGAGAGATAGAAAAACATAGAATGTTCCAGCTGCCCTTCCTCCCGGGCATACTGTTAAAGTCAGCAAAAGAGACTCGAGGGTTACAGTGTATTGTAATTTAGGCGATGGGCTGACAACCTGTCACTAAAGCAATACATATTACAATCTAAAATAGTCCCCTTAATTTTTGTCAGACGTGGCGAAAGCGCCTTTTACGAGGCGTTAAACGCTCTGCCTACCCCGTAAGGGATAAAGGCGTGATTTATGTATGTATGTAAGTATGCAAATACGCTCTACCTACCACGTCTGTGATAAAACATGAGTACGTGTACGTTTATCGTATAAATAAATGAAAGTAAATTAGTCATTTCTGTTTTGTGTAAGCTTTCCCAGACATTTAGTGTACTTCTTCTTCTTCTGTCGAGTGGGTATCGATTCTATCGACCCGATGAACCCTGGTGTCAGAGTTTTTAAACCGCCTAGTAGCACAACTTACAGGTCTCTGACATGGTTTGAGTAACGACCACTACCAAAAACAGCGACGGGGACCGACGGCTTAACGTGCCCTCCGAAGCACGAAATCTCTTTCTTTTTCGGACAATCAGGTGATGCAATGTCCTAACCAAACTGGGGAAAAATTCACAAAGTGATAAATCCTCAAATATCAACTTTGTGTTTCTCCCCTGGGAATCGAACCCAGGACTTCCGGATCACTAGCCACCAGACCACGGGGGCAGTTTGTGTACTTAATAACCTAGTTTTTTTTTTCCAAAATAACATGAAAATAGTTTTTTACTGTATTAAATACTTCCTCTTTAGTACTTTTACAAAATGCCTAGAACAAAGGCCGTATATTTTCAGCTAATTTAATAAATACGCCACGTCCTCACTTAACATTCAGAAGACATTTTCAAAACATGGCCTCCTGAGTACAAGTTGAATGAATGTGGATCTGTTTTTGATAGATGGACCCGTTGTCTAGTGCAATACTTAAGGTCGAACAACGATAGAGCGATTCACGGTTGACCGACAGAACTGTAGATCGAATCACTTTATAGCGAACTTACGGCAGAGTGAAATAAATGAAATATTGGATATTTATTTATACAAAATCAGTGGAGCAGTTGAATATTTTTTGTTTTAATTTAACTTTATGCTCCTTGGGGATAGCTCTTCGGTTTCATGAGTAAATTCACATCCTAATTTCTTTATTTTACGATGTAACGTTTGTTGATCTTCTGTCGCTATAACGTGAGTCGACCAAAACATTAACTATGTCGATATTACGTTTTACGCGCGAGCGTGAATTCGCTATAAAGAGGTTCGACCTACAGTTAGTCGATCAACAGTGATTCGCTCTATCATTAGTCAGCCTTCAGTAACGTACTCCCCGTTGTTCTTTTCTGACAGACTCGAGAGTCTCCAGGCCTTTTAGGAATTATCCTTTTGATATCACGCCCCTGTGAAAAAGGGATTGAAGTAAAAATGGATAAATCGGGTGTTTGTTCCATAAATTTACAATTGATTTATTTCGTTTGTTTCCTTATTATTTTATTGAGAAGTTCTAGCTCATTAGCTTTTTTTTTACTATTGTAAAAAAAAAACAATTTTCTATCATAGTTCACGAAGCTTTACACCTTTTTTAATCAATGTTATTTAATATAGTTACATACTTTTGTCGTCTTATTTATCTTTTGGCCAAAAGGGGATTATTTACATAAAACCAGTATGCTATAACCCACAAAATATTCTTAATAAAGGGTCCTAAGTATTCCTGTTAACACACGCTCTCAAGCGGTGTTTTAAAACGAAATAAAGACAAATGAGTTAAGTTGTTTCACATTAACCTACTTACAGAACAACTTTCTACGCGTGGTGAATAAAGGGTGGTTTTTCACTAGACAGCACGTCCACGGCAACGGCAAAGTCTAGATACCGTCAGGCCTGTCTCACTCCGCACTTTAGATATGAAACTGATTGCCGCCTGTAGCCGACAGGTTTCTGCCATGCTGGACTGGGAGAGATAGAAAAACATAGAATGTTCCAGCTGCCCTTCCTCCCGGGCATGCTGTTGAAGTCAGCAAAAGGGACTCGAGGGTTACAGTGTATTGTAATTTAGCCGATGGGTTGACAACCTGTCACTAAAGCAATACATATTACAATCTAAAATTGCTCTCAATTTTTGTCAGACGTGACGAAAGCGCCTTTTACGAGGCGTTAAACGCTCTGCCTACCCCGTAAGGGATAAAGGCGTGATTTATGTATGTATGTATGTAGCCGACAGATGGCGTCACATCAAGAAACACAAGTTCTGAAACGCAGTATCGAAGTGTTCTCAGCGATCTACGGATATGCAAGTTCCAAACTAGTCCGGTTAGACTTCGGTCCCCTGGTTGCAACACCTAATCAGGCGGGTAGCTACCCTTTTCCCAATCACCAATTGGCTTTGAACATTAACTCCTAAACCGCCTATGACCGCCGTAAACGGCGGCTTACGTGTCGGGTTGTCGGTCGTCTTGATGAACGTGCAGTCGTCTGATCGTCTGCTTTTCTTTACTTCAAAGTGTCGCTCGTTAGCTAACCCTCACGTGTAATGATGTGCATTATATTGAGTGATTACGCGTAAGGTATAATTTAACATGAATTTTACCTTTTTGAGCGAGCGGTATAGGAGGGTGAGATTTCTGTACCGTTTAGGTACTATTTATTATTCTTTGATATCGTTGTCAGTGAAAATATATGACACGCTTTTCCACTTCTCTTCACGGCAACGGCATGGAAATCATTCCCACCAGCATCGTTGCCGGCCTGCCAAACTGCATGTATTTTGTATAGCATTCGCGTGTGTGTGTGCGATCAAAGTGGAACAAGGTGGACGTTTCCGTCGACGATGTTACTTTCCTACTGGAAAAACAGATGACGATATCGTATCGTGCCGTTACCGTGCCGTCTAATGGAAAAACGCCCAAAGTGTTCCAAGCATGTTGTATCACATTAACAAATTTCATATATTATGTTAAATAGAATTAAGATCAAAGTCTGAGTAGATTATTTTTGACTGAGTCTTCAAAATGTTTTTAAGCAACTTAGTAAATAAATCCAGGCACAATTTTAGTTGCCACCTGTTTAAACTGCTCGTATTTTAAAGGTTGCAATTTAACTTGCAATGTAAGTATGTATAGTTTATCATAAGTATATAATCATCAGTATATTTTATTGAAATATTTATTTAATAGTGTGTAAATATTGTCTAAGTATTATATGTAGTAATATGCACTATCCCGCTTTCTGCTTGTACAATTTCTATACCCAAAGGTTGCCTGGTAGAAATTGCTGCTTTAGCAATAAGGCCTATATTGTACTGTCACGTTTGTTCCTTTTTATTTCTGTTGTATGTGTTTCTTTGTGCAATAAAGAATTTTGTATAGTATTGTATTGTATGTATGTTGGTACCTATGTATGTTCGGGTGGTGGCGGTGTTTGCAACTAAATTTTGAAGCACATTACACAATTTTCAGAATATAAGCTTGTCGCGAGATTTATCTAAGAGTTACACAAAATAATTAAATTACATAAAGAAATAATCATAAATAAGTTGTGATTAATCTCGCGACAAGCTTTTATGTTATGAAAATTGTGTATTGTGACGTTATAAATTGATAGTAAAAGTTTTAAAGGAAAATTTTATTTTTTTGTTTTTAGTGCATTTATAATAAAAGCTTGTTTAAAAATATATTTTTTTTTTGGTTTTTACAGCATGCCCGTGACGAGATGCAGCTGTTTCATTTTATGTTATTCTATAGCTCCCAGTCTAACATGGGAATATCAGCCTATTCTAATATTTATAATTTTCAGTCTTCGTTTTCTTAGGCACATCTTGTTTGATCTGTTTATTTTATCTAGCCTTTCAGTTGAGGCCGAAATTATAATAAGAGCAAATATATTTATTTAATGAAACAATAACACATTGTAATACCCTCCTTTAAATATTATTATCAAAATACTCGTATCTCTTTTGCCCTCAGGCAGAACCCACCCTGGTTATAATATTTTCTGTTTAATTTAAAATTTTATGATTCATACCTTTTTTTAATTAAAATACAAATTGATTCTCGCCGAGCTATTAAATTTGATTCCATTTTGGAAGTTTGAAATGTACAAGGTAATCCGATGCTATATCTGTCGTAATCATGTCGAAATAATGCCTCCGTGGTCTAGTGGATAGAGCCATGGGCTTATGATATGGAGGTCCTGGGTTTTTTTTTCCAGAGGGCACACAAAGTTTATATTTCAATTGTCAATTTATCATTTTGTGAGATTTTCTTCAGTTTGTTTAGGACAATGCAGGCTGAATCCACGTGATTGTCTGGAAGAAAACGGATTCCGTGCTTTGCAAAGCCCCCTTTTTTAGAAATTTGCTCGTATGTTAAAATCCTTCATTAATATCATACTTCTAGTAAAACATACTACATAAAAAAAAACTGTATTATCCCTCTAGATCATTCTGCTTGGTGACCTTTTACGGGGTTTTAGACTCCACTGAATTAAAAAAATCCTGTTATCACTTTGACAACAAAATGGCCGCCAAAAAAATTAAAGACCTATAACCATACTATGCTGGGTATCTAATGAAAGAACTTTTTGAGAAGATTACAAATACATAGCACACTAACATATTAGTACTAACTGGTTCAACAATATTTTTAAATCGTTTTTTCTGATATGGCGTTTAAAGCTGTAATCTACAATGCATCTGATTGTAGATTAAATATTACTGACTGGATTTTAAAAGAAATTTTATATTTAATGATTTTCTAGAAATAACCGTAATGATATTTGTAATTTTTTTAACTTACGAGCAAAATTTTGGCCCTCAACCGATAGCTCAGCTCGCACATTTTGAGGATTTTCAATATCGTCATCTGGATATCTTAAGAAATAAAACTGGATTTTCAAAAATACAGGTTATTTTTATCTGATTTAAGAAGTTTTCTGGTATTAGTTCCTATAAACAAATAATTAATGCAATTTAGGAACAATTATTATTGTAAGAGAAGAACAACCCCATTAGGGATAAAGGCGTGATTATATGTATTTATGTAGGTATGTATTGTAAGAGAAGAATGAACGATAGATTACAAATACAAATTGTGATGTTTCAAGCTGTATTGCAATATCTGCCTTTCTTGTGATAAATTTAACGTAACAACGTTTTCCTTTTAGCTCCCGTTTAGCCTTTTAGTCGAGATGTTCTGAAAAAATTACCAACTTTCCATTGTGTTGGAGCGAAGTATCAATTTTCATCAAAAATTTATCTTTTCGGCATTTCGACTTTTTTATACATAATGAAAACTAAACGAGATTGTGGTTGAAAATAGGAATCGAACCAGAAAATTTCTTTCATGCTGGACTGGGAGAGATAGAAAAACATAGAATGTTCCAGCTGCCCTTCCTCCCGGGCATGCTGCAGAAGTCAGCATAAGGGACTCGAGGGTTACAGTGTATTGTAATTTAGGCGATGGGCTGACAACCTGTCACTATAGCAATACACATTACAATCTAAAATTGCCCTCAATTTTTGTCAGACGTGGCGAAAACGCCTTTTACGAGGAGTTTGACGCTCTGCCTACCCCGTAAGGGATAAAGGCGTGATTTTATGTATGTATGTATGTACCAGGCCACTCAGAAAGTATTGCGATAAATAGTTTTTATATATGGCAGACTGGCCGGTTAGAATCTTTTTTGAAAATATGATTACTTGTAAGTAAAAATATGTGTGTTCCATTTTCAAAATTTCCCTCCACATTTTTTGCGAGCCAATTCAAAGTATCGTGTCTTTCTGAAAAATGGATCTGCGCCGGGAACATTTTAGAGCTATGATTTTTTAGGATTTCAAGTGTCGCCTGAAACCGGATTAATCGTTCGATAGACTTCAAATGGCATTTATGGATGAAAGCCCCTCCAAGGCAACCGTGTATCGTTGGTATAACGAATTTAGGCGCGGTCGACCAACCTTGGGGGATGAAGACAGAAGCGGTCGCCCTTTGACGGCTATTACGGAAGAAAACGTGTTAGCAGTGAAAAATTTTATCCAAGATAATAGGCGAATTACATATCAGGAGATTCAGCACATATTAAAGATTGGATCGGGAAGCGTTCACGAGATTCGACACGGGCATCTTCGCGTGAGGAGGATAGTATCGCGCTGGGTGCCGCACTACCTCACCGACGCTCAGAAGCAGGCCCGGGTAGAATGGTGCCGTGATATGCTGAACAAATTTGAAGCAGGCTCGTCTCGGCGTGTTTACGACATCGTAATAGGTGATGAGTCCTGGATTTATCAATACGATCCAGAAACCAAGCGCCAGTCGACAGTTTGGGTGTTTCAAAATGAACCAACGCCTACCAAAGTGAAGCGATCTCGAAGCGGGGGGAAGATTTTGATCGCCAGCTTTTTTAATTTGACTGGCCACTTGGCCTCAATTCCCTTACGAGATCAAAGAAGCATTAACGCCGAATGGTATACTACCAAATGTTTACCAGAAGTTTTTTCTGTTGTGAGCAACAAGCGACCAAACACAGGGCTCCGCGGACTACTGCTCCACCACGACAATGCGCCTGCACACACCGCGCTCAAAACGAAGGACTTCCTGGACAGCACACCAGTCAAACTCCTGGGTCACCCTCCTTACAGCCCTGATCTATCACCGTGTGACTTCTTTTTATGTCCAAAAATAAAAATCAGCTCAAGGGGATACAATTTTCGTCGCCGGAAGATGCGCTGGCTGCGTTCGAGCAGGCTGTAAACGAGGTGTCTACGGCGGACTGGAAAAAGTGTTTTGAAAACTGGTTCAGACGCATGAATCTTTGTATAGAGGCTGGTGAAAAGTACTTTGAAAAGATTTAATAAAAATATATGTACCTGTAGAACAATTTTTTTTAGTGTCGCAAATCTTTCTGAGTGTCCCACGTATGTAACCAGAAAATAGTTGACTGAGCAAATCCTTTATGGGAAGCTGTCCCTAAGTCCCTTACACACAGAATTAAGCTAAACCAGGATCAAATTTAAACCAGTTTTGTTGTTCCGTGGTAGCCAGTTTTATTTAAGTTTCAGAGCGGATAAAACTTTGGTAAATTGTTGTTGTGTTCATAGAATATCATAAATATTTTGTTACTGAACTTGTTGAGTTTGACGGTTTTATGCTAGCTTACCTTAAACTGTAGTGTATCTCGGCGAAGGTTAACTAAATTCTGTCTAGAATTATTTTCTACATCGTTTAAGCAAATAAACAGTGGTTACAGGGATGAAACAAAATAACATTTCCCAAGAAACATAGGTTACTGCAGAAATATACCTACAAATCCATTTCAAACAACCCTCAAAACTCTGTCAGAAGCGGCGGAACGACCCCTGTTTAGTTCGTTTACGCTCTGCCTACCCCATTAGGGATAAAAGCGTGATTATACGTATTTATGTAAGAAACATAGGACGAAACAATGAAAAAAAAAAACTTCTCATACTTGTAGTGATGCAACCTCTCGTACATGGTGTTATGTAGTACTATTATATTATTCTGTGATGGTCTTTTAATAATTTGAAATGGTTTGTTTTTCTGTTTTAACAGATGTGTCATATATGTATGTCATTCTATTATTCTCTTCTGCTTTTGGTAGTGCATTTATTATTATTATTATTTAATTATTAACAGCCTAAAGTGTCCCACTGCAGGGCAAAGGCCTCCCGGGTAGTGCATTTATTATACATAAAAATATTTATTTTACAACATATTTATCGAGTTTATTTTATCACCACCGTCGTATTTTCATCTATTTCGTTCGGCTACAATATCTGCTAAATACTAAATGCACTATAAGCTAATAGTCGATAAGCCCTTTTGTTAGAAAGGTTAACATTTTTTTTCTTATTTAGACCTTATGCTCATTAGAAAGAGTTGTTCAGTTTCATGGGCAGTTTTGTATCCTTCAGTCAGAATCGTTTCGTTAAAAGTTATAGATAAGTTGGAAATGACGTCGTTACTCTGTCTTGGTAACCTTCATCATCTCCCTAGCCTTATCCCGTATCTTACGGGGTCGGGTACCTAATCTAGGTGATTCAACGAGCGTACTGGTTTTTACACAGATTGACTGGCATCCGACCTCCGCAACCCAGAAGGGAAACCAGACCCAATCCTAGATTAGGTCAGAGTTTTCAAGCCGCCAATGCTTAGCACTGGCCTCTGACATGGCTAAACGACTAATATCTACGGTATCAAACGATATTAACTATTGATAACCTTATGACCTGGATAAGACTCAAAATTAAAATAATTTAAAGAATCTCTAAGATCTCTGAGTACAAATCTCTACTTTTTTATTTCACACAATCGGGAATCATAGTCATATAACCTAGGCTAACCTTTTCAGGGCGAGAGTGAACAGGCATTTTCTCTGTAATCATGCGCCAGCATAGTTTGCATTTTCATTTCGCGTGGCAAACAAAATAATGATTGCCTATCAATGGGCTCGATTCTAGATACCACCGGCTAAAACTAAAACCAAAATCTATCAGTCGATTTCAAAATAATTAACATGAAAAAGGACAGACGATTTATTCTCTATGGTTTTACACTTTGTCCGCTAGATTTTGACGCGCTTTTGCACGTTTCCTAATATTTCTGCCAATTTTATCCGCCATATCATATGACGGCAGATAAAAATGACAGATATCGCATAAAACCACCGACTATAAATCAACAACCGAATTGAATAGACCTCCTGTTCTTTTCCAATATTTTAGTCTGAAAGTGAAAAAATGATTTTAGTTAAAACTAACTAAACTAAAGGTTTAGCCGGCATATCTAGAATAGAGCCCAATATCAACTATAAAAAAACACAGTCACACTTACATCGTGATATCAGATTTTTCTCAAATTGCGACCTACTTTACCTGTCAGATGTCTTACGTCTCAATTTACCCTGTCTCACGATTCGTCGACGTATTATGCGATGGATCACGTATACGTAGATTCCGAGAAAATGTCACCCAGGTCATAGCGAGGTGGTAATCACTTAACTCCATGCTGGGCTGAGGGCGTCAGAAAAACAAACTTTACTGGACTATACAACATAATATTATTTAAAAAAACACACACAGAATTTTAAAAAAACTATCTTGATGTGAGTTATTTTTTTTTGCCTCTTATTTATTTATTCTTCATTCATTATTCTCTATTTCTTCTTCCATGCTGGACTGGGAGAGATAGGAAAACATAGAATGTTCCAGCTGCCCTTCCTCCCGGGCATGCTGTAGAAGTCAGCAAAAGGGATTCGAGGGTTACAGTGTATTGTAATTTAGGCGATGGGCTGACAACCTATCACTACAGCAATACACATTACAATCAAAAATTTTCCTCAATTGTTGTCAGACGTGGCGATAGCGCCTCTCAGGAGGCGTTTTATGCTCTGCCTACCCCGTAAGGGATAAAGGCGTGATTTTATGTATGTATGTATGTTTATTTATTCATAAATCAATGTATAATGTAGCGAGCACAATCTCATTCGCTTTTCGAAAAAACCTTACTTAGGTTTTAGATTTAAGTGTCTTATTTTACACAAATGTCTAATGTAAAACACTGTACCTAAAAGTTTATTGAATAAACTGTTTCAAAAAAAATATATCCATGACAGATTGAATGGTTATTATTATCTTTTTTTTTATTTTCTTAGCTAAGTAAAATACATACATACATACATATAATCACGCCTTTATCCCTAATGGGGTAGGCAGAGCGTAAACGACCTAAACAAAGGTCGTTCTGCCATGTCTGACAATTTTATTAGGGTTATTTGAGATGACAGATTGTCAGCCCATCGCCTAAATTGCAATATGCTGAAACCCTCGGATCTCGGATTTTTCTCTCGCTTCCAGTCCAGCATGGAAGAAATAAGTAAAATTGTTTTTTTTTTTGTAGATATGACCGCCTATGTTGTACTTGTCTTTTGTTGTTATCTGTTGTGTTGTATGATTTGTATACTTACGTGCAATAAAGTATTTTTATGTTTATGTTATGTCATTATATATGCGTGTATGTATGTATAACAAGTATGAGGAAGCAATTTCTTTGTGAACATTCCTATTTACATCCTGTATGTTTCTATGACGCAAATCACTACATAGTATAAAACAAAGTCGCTTTCTCTGTCCCTATATGCCTTTGTATGCTTAGATCTTTAAAAATACGCAACGGATTTTGATGCGGTTTCTTTTAATGGATAGAGTTATTCAAGAGGAAGGTTTATATGTATAATTTATGCATAAAATAGTAGAGAAACACTGATGATTTCCGTGAAAAGCCGGCTCGGATCGCTAGTAATTTATAAATCGGTAACAGCATCCTAAAAAAGGAGTTTTCCGAAAGATGGCTGGAATGGGTTTTCGACAGTTGACGTAGGTGATATTGACAGATTGACAGCCGACGTTTGACAGTTGACGGGATCAGGGGTTAAGGTATTCTATAATGTTAACTGCCTCCGTGGTCTAGTGGTAAGAGCCACGGCTCACGATCTGTTTTCGATTCCCAGAAGGGAAACACGAAGTTGATATTTGTAAATTTATCACTTTGTGAGGTTTTCCCCAGTTTGGTTAGGACAATGCAGGCTGATTCCACCTGGTTGTCTGGAAGAAAACGGATTCCGTGCTTTGGAGGGCACGATAAGCCATCAATCCCGGTCACTGTTTCTGATAGAGATCGTTGCAGGTCGATGCTCCACGTCTGTAGGAACTACCTTAAAAACCCTACACGTGAGCCCGGCCGCTGCCAAGAGTGCAACAATACCGGCTGCTGCACTGTCCTCTGGACCTCGCAAATAAATGCCAAACGATAAATAAATAAATATGATTCGTTTTCCTCGCTTCCGGGAAACCATTATTTTTGGGTTGTCATTCGTGAACGAACATGTTTCGGACTCTGTATTCTTTGATCCATCTTCAATGGAAAATTGCAACATCGAAAACTAAAAGGTCTTCCATGCTGGCCTGGGAGCGTGAGAAAAATATAGAATGTGCCAGCTGCATTTCCTCCCGGGCATGCTGTAAAAATCAGCTAAGGGATCCGAGGAAATCAGTATATTGTAATTTAGGCGATGGGCTGACAACCTGTCACTACAGCAATATACATACAAGTCTATCTTGAATAACCCTCAGAACTGTGTCAGACGTGACGAAACGACCTTTGTTAGGTCGTTTGCGCTCTGCCTACCCCATTAGGGATAAAGGCGTGACTATATGTATGTATGTATATATGAAAACTAAAATAACTTATGTATGCATAACATACATTGTAGTCACTTTTAACCCTGATACATACATGCATTTAATCACGACTTTAACGCTAATGGGGTTGGCAGAGAACGTTCCACCAAGTCTGACCAAGTTTTAAGGGTTATTTAAGATAGAGTTGTAGGTATATTTAACACTACAGTATAAAATTATACAACGAGATAATATCACTACATAGTATAAAACAAAGTCACTTTCTCTGTCCCTATACCCCTATGTATGCTTAGATCGTTAAAACTACGCAACGGATTTTGATGCGGTTTATTTAAATGAATAGAGTGATTCAAGAGAAAGGTTTATATGTATAATACATGTATAATAAAGTAGAGAAACACTGACGATTTCCGTGCGAAGCCGGGGCAGGTCGTTAGTGTGTTATAATTTATGTATTATAGTATGTGTCACTTGCGTCTAACAATTATAAGGGAGGATCAAACATTTAATTACATATATTTTTACTTATGTGAACAAATAAAATAACATACATATACATAAAATCATACCTTTATCCCTAATGGGGTAGGCAGAGTGTAAACTACCTAAACAAAGGTCGTCCCGCCACGTCTGACAAAGTTTTGAGGGTCATTTAAAATAGATTTGTAGGTATATTGCTGTAGTGACAGATTGTCAGCCCATCGCCTAAATTACAATATACTGAAATCCTCGGATCCGTTAGCTGGTTTGTACATCATCCCCGGGAGGAAATGGAGCTGGTGCATTCAATGTTCTTCTCTCGCTCCTAGTCCAGCATGGAAGTTAAATTATTTATTGTTAATATTCAGATCAATATCCAGAAATTAATATCAAGCTTAGTCCAACCGCTTTTTTTTTCTTATCTGTTACAAATACTTGGTAATTTATTTTGTTATCTTGACAAATAGTTATTTCGAAAAGAAATATTTGAAAAATCGGCAGCTTAAATATCTTAACGGTCGAGACAGCAATTATTTCGATCAAGTGACGAATTGAAGGCAATCAATTCTCCGAAAAGTTTAAGCGTCTGGCAATAGTCAGGCCTGTATCCTACTTACGGGGTAAGCGATAGCATTCTTTAACCTCATAAAAGGGCGTTTCCGTCGTGTTTAACAAGTTTTGAGTGTTAGTTTAGAAATAAGAAGTACCCTAGGAAATGGTAGAATGTCAGCCTATGGCCTAAATTGCAATTAACATAACATAAAAATTCTTTATTGCACGTAAGAAAACAAATCATAAAACACAACAAAAAACAACTAAAGGCAAGTACAACATAGGCGGCCTTCTTGCTAAGGTTGCAATTTCTTCCAGGCAACCTTCAATTCACTGACACCCTCGTCTTTCTTACTGACGTCTACAACAAGTCCGGGATTGTTATTCTATAAATAGTCGTTTCATCATCATCATTCTGCTATGCTGGCCTGGGAGCGAGAGAAAAACATAGAATATGCCAGCTGTATCTCCTCCCCGGCATGCTGTAAAAACCAGCTAAGGGATCTTGAAGGTTACGACCTAAACAATATATTGTTCCGCAACGTCTGATAAAGTTTTGAACTGAAATCAGTATATAGTAATTTAGGCGATGGGCTGGCAACCTGTCACTACAACATTATCCTACAAATCTTAAATAACCCTCAAAACTTTGTCAGACTTGGAACAGAAACAGAACAGACAATATTTGTTTAGTTATTTTATGCTCTGCCTACCCTTGGGGATAAAGGCGTGATTATATGTATGAATCGTCATCAGCTTAAATACGTTCCAACCGAGACTCACGACCCTACCTTGGAATAGGGCGATCGGGCCTTAATCAATAAGTACGGATTGATTTACATACATACGTATAATCACGCCTTTATCCCTAATGGAAGAGCGTAATCCACTTAAACAAAGGTTGTTGTTCCACGGCTGACAACTTTTTGTGGGTTATTTAAGATAGATTTGTAGGTATATTGCTGTAGTAACAGGTTGTCAGTCCATCGCCTAAATTCAAATATACTGTAACCCTCTCCCTTAGCTGGTTTTTACAGCATACCCGGGAGGAAATGCAGCTGGCATATTCTTTGTTTTTCTCACAATTTTAGGTGCACTCATATCCTCTATTGTGAAAAAATATGACAGGCAAGAATTTCACATTTCACACATGACTGCTTTATTTCATAAAGACAGCAAATGTAAACTGTATCGACATGCAAAAGCTTATTGGTATGGAAAAACAAAAACGCGGTAGCGGGAAGCCGACATAAACTGATCTTTAAATTTGCAACCCTTTTTTTGTCTTTAAAGATAGTTTAAAGAATTAAGATACAGAATATAAAACCACGCCTATATGTAAGTATGCCTTTACGGGGTCGGCAGAGCATCAACGTATTTTTTATAAGAATCAACCGATACTTTCCGTGATTTGTGTAGCTCCCAGTTCAGCCTGAAATATAATAATCTGTAAAATTTAGCACGGTAACTGAAAAAAATCTATTCAGAAAGAAAACTAAATAAAATGAATTTGAAATCCATAGGAATAGCATAAAGTACCATTAAGGCATAGAATGTGCTCGATACCACTGGTCAAATTTAAAATATATCTGTCACTTTCAAAATAATAAAAATGAAAAGGGACAGTCGATTTACACTTTGTCCGCTAGAATTTGACGCGCTTTTGCACGTTTTCCCATTATTTCTGTTAATTTTATCCGCCTTATTATATGACGACGGATAAAAATAACAGATAGATAGATACAGAACGCATAAATCCACCGACTATAAATCAAAAACCAGAGAGATTAGATCTCCTGTCCTTTTTTAATGTTTTTTGTCTGAAAGTGACATTTAGATTTTAATTTTAGTTTTAGTCGGGAAATCTAAATCGAATAGCTATCATACAGTATTTCGAGTATAGGTAGGTACACTACTATTAATATACAGAGGTAAACCTTGCATGTTTGTATGTATGTATAAATATTTTTTACACAAACTTAAATATTTGATTTATTACACGTAACGGTCCGTAAACGACACACGTGTGAGAATTACCACTTTGGTTCTAATAAGATGTTTATCAAAGATGGCTTCTACGGTGTATTCAATAATTTATTTAAAAACTCTCAAATCCGCTCATCACGATTTTCAGCAAATTATGAAAATATTT
Organism: Scrobipalpa costella; assembly: GCA_949820665.1. Taxonomy (NCBI): domain Eukaryota; kingdom Metazoa; phylum Arthropoda; class Insecta; order Lepidoptera; family Gelechiidae; genus Scrobipalpa; species Scrobipalpa costella. The sequence goes on along the minus strand of OX463319.1, from coordinate 8,829,736 downwards.
TTGTTCCAAGTTTGAAAAGAAATTATTTCTATGGAAATATTGGGAGAAAGTATAAATCATATTGAGATTCTATTGTAAAATAATTCTTGGTATTTGGAATTATTTTTTTGAATCTACTTTTCTTGTCCTTTGTGTATTTAAAGGTGCCGAATAATTTACACTGTTGTAAATGCAAAAGTGTGTGTCAATCTATTTATTTATTTAACAATTTATTGTACACAAAAACATCATAAAAACAGGACATACAACACAAAGACACAACAGGCACTGCCTATTTATAAAAATAAATTTCTTACAGAATTTCAACATTCATACACAAACACAACCGTACACAAATGTAAGCTTAATTTGTAAATTCTAGTTTAGTTTAGTTTCTACGTTTTATTATATCGTGGAAGAGCGGTGCCTCCTAGCACAGGTTTTATTAAACTTAAAAGGAGGCTCCGGCCACTGTAAATCTTTGTTTAAACTTATCTAAAACAAATAAATTATTTTGTATTTTTTTTTGTATTTGTTACAGCAGACCTACAGAAATGTTTTTTTTTAATGATATGATTAGATGTCGAAGCCAATTGGCTTAGTGATATTGGATGGGAAAAGTGTAGCTACTCGCCAGAAGCCGTATTTTTGAACCACTCGATTCGGAATCCGTATACGAAAAAACAACATTCGCATGCGAAATCCCAAAATCACTTATTTTTGAATACTTATACAGTTGATTTTTTTTAATACTGTCAGTATCTGAGTCATTATTGCGCTATTTCAAGCGGAATGGGGCAACGGTGACTCATCCTACTGTTATTATATATCTATCTTATCTCATTATACTAATATAGTCTCTTCTTGAAGAAGAAGACTAACATAGTTATACGTGTTACTAATATTATGAGTCCTGATTATTTGAATTATTATAATTATAAGTATGCGAATGTACAACGAGTGGTCCAAACCACTCGTTTTCTTAATACTACTCGAAACCTAAGTAGTCTATGATCATGACAATGACACAGACAATCATTTGACAAGTGTGACACTTTAACTTTTTAATTTACTTGAATTTACGTTTCGTTTCTCTGCGATTCATTATCGGTTTTGCAAATCAGCGATCTTTGTTAGTATATACCACTAACTAATAAATCTAACTAATCTCATTTTACTAATATAGTCTCTTCTTGAAGAAGAAGACTAACATAGTTTTACGTGTTACTAATATTATGAGTCCTGGTTACTTGAATAAAAATCTTTATTATTATTATTATACGTATGCGAATCTACAACGAGTGGTCCAAACCACGACAGTGACACAGACAATCATTTGACAAGTGACACTTTGACTTTTTAATTTACTTGAATTTACGTTCCGTTTCTTTGCGATTCATTATCAGTTTTGCAAATCAGCGATCTTTGTTAGTGGTAGTGGTGGTGTGGTAGGTGTATTTCTGCGTAGAACGAAAACAATTTATGGGATCAGACTATATTGGCAACACAGATTTTTACTGCTTCAAAAATACGTAAAATCATGTGTGATAGAATTGGATTTTGAACACGAATGATTTTCGGATGCATTCCTATTCAGTTTTCATTCGAGTGGTTCAGCAATACGGCTTCTCTTCGAGGACCGAAGTCCTACCTGACCGGTTTAGAACTTGAATATCTGCAGATCGCTGAGAAAACTTCAATACCGCGTTTCAGAACTTTCATTTCTTAATGTGGCGCCAACTGTATACATGTGTGTGTGTGACTATATATGCTTTTTTTAAACTACATTTTTCTATTTGTAAAGAACCCCTCAAGTCTGTACATAGGTACTTACATAACTGTATAACATGGATGCGTGAGATTGGTTTGTCTGTCAGGCTCTTTAGCTGTCAATCGTGACGAGGGTTGTTCGATTTTTTCATTTGTTTTGTCTCAAAGGCCGTGAAAATCCAGTTCTAATCTACGGAGACTTAAAAAGGTATATAAGGGCCTTAACTTTAAGAGTGTATCGTCTATTTATTTATTTATTCGTCGACTCTGTCACTGTCATCCCTGACCCAGTGTCTAGAGTCAAGAGCAAACCCATTTCTAATAAAAAGAATATTATGAAATATTATTTCTAAGACAGCACACAAAAGCCTTGCAAGTGTTTTCAAGATATATTTGTTTATTTACTCCCGAGAAACGCACAATTTGTATTCTGTCTATGTGTGAGAGACGAAAACTAATATTGTCCTCAGGCAAAGGCCCCAAAATGAACACTAATTTAGGAACTAAGCAAACAACAGTCCTGTCGCTCTAATGTGTATTAATGACACTAGCTCGAGAACAATTAGCTGCTAAATTGAAATCTGAGATTCATAGTAGCACAGAGTAACTATAATTCAATTCAATTCAATTCAATTCAAATTATTTATTTCAGATAAAAATCCATATACAGTACATTACAATAATTCAGAATAATAAAATAAAATAGAGACGGAAATAAGATAGCCACAATAATAATTATTACCAAAAATAAAATTAAAATAAAATAAAATCCAATAAAATACAATATAATAAAACTAACTATAATACGTTCAAATAGTAGTTTCTTAACATCCATGCTGGTCTTGGAGCGAGAGACAAACATAGAATGTGCCAGCTGCATTTCCTCCCGGGCATGCTGTAAAATCCAGCTAAGGGATCCGAGGGTTTCAGTATATTGTAATTTAGGCGATGGGCTGACAACCTGTCACTACAGCAACATACCTAGAATTCTATCTTAAATAACCCTCAAAACTTTGTCAGACGTGGCGGGACGACCTTTGTTTAGGTCGTTTACGCTCTGCCTACCCCTTTAGGGATAAAGGCGTGATTATATGTATGTATGTATGTATCTAAAATGGTGACTTGTTTCTAGGAAATGAAATGTGAATTCTCATCAAGTCACTAAAGTAATGTATTGTTATTGATTTTCGTTCTACATCTAATTTCATTTTCAGTGAATTTTTACGTCGTCATCATAACAAAAGAATATCATAATATCATATAAAATCACGCTTCTATTTTCTTCACGGAGTAGGCAGAGCAACGATGGCTAAAAAACTTTGGCAGAAAAATGACACGAAACCAAGATTATACATAAACCAAGATTATAAGGTTTTCATAACGATACCCAGAGCTGCGTCTGCCCGCACCGCTATAACTGATCCCCCGTGACGTGCGAAAAGGCCAGAACCGATCCCGCGTGCCGCGCAAATTGCTATCGACCAGTAATAGCGACTCACGCGGGCTCGGTTATAGCGGTGCGGCCAGACGCAAGTCTCAGAATCATAATAAATACCGATTGTGGTTAATACCGTTTGTCTTTTGAGTTGAATTTGTTATTATTTTTGATGGGCTCTTTTTACTTTACCTTCCATGTTGGACTGGGAGAGATAGAAAAACATAGCATGTTCCAGCTGCCCTTCCTCCCGGGCATGCTGTATAAGTCAGCAAAAGGGACTCGAGAGTTACAGTGTATTGTAATTTAGACGATGGGCTGACAACCTGTCACTATAGCAATACATTTTTCAATCTAAAACTGCCCTCAATTTTTGTCAGACGTGGCGAAAGCGTTTAACGCTCTGCCTACCTCGTAAGGGATAAATGCGTGATTTCATGTATGTATTTATCTTTTTACTTTTCTCAACCCCCTAAGCTATGGCACGCAAATAAATGATCACCCTGTATATTGCTGCAGTGACAATGCGAAATGTCTGCAACGAGAGTAATTTTGAATGGATTTCCATCAATGAAATCCTAGCTGCTGTGCCTTGTGTCAGAGAATTGCGTTCAGGCAGCAAATTCCCGCTTCCGAGCACTTGATTATGAGCAAAATATGCTGGCTATGAGCAAGTGGTACCTATTATGAGCAGGTTTATTGTGTCTACATTAAGAGTCGCCCGGAGCTATGAAATCCCATACAAACGTAGTTTGGTTTTCGTTTTCAATCGGTGATACTGAAGTTCACCTAACTTTATACATACGAGGGGCGGCTGATATAAAATCTACTTTGTTAAAGAAAGTTTTGAAAATCGAACTGGCCATTGCAAAATCATATTCTATATTTATTCCTTTTTCAAAATTATGACGCTTATATTTTTTCGCTTGCTTTTGTTTTTTTTGGCGCGGCTTTGATTTCACCATGTCGAAAGAAAATTGCAAAATGATGAAATTTGAGCATCGAGCAGTGATTAAATTCCTGAGTAAAGAAGGAAATACGCCTACGCAGATCAGAGAGCGCATGTTAAAGGTGTTTGGTGATTCAAGTCCTTCTGAATTCGTCATAAAGTTTTGGTCGAAGCAATTTAAACATGGCCGTGAGAGCCTGGAAGACGACACACGTAGTGGAAGGCCAATTTCTGCTGTTACCGCAGATAATGTTGAAAAGGTGAAGAACCTGATTCTTGCAGATCGGCGAATCAAGCAGTGGGAGATAGCCAGAGATGTGGGCATTAGCAAGGAACGAGTTCCTGAAATTATTCACGAATATTTGGGCATGTCCAAGGTGAGCGCGCGTTGGGTCCCTAGAATGTTGACCTCCTTTGACAAACAAAGGCGAGTAGAATCTTATCAGGCATTTCTAGACCTGGTCAAAGGTAAAGAAGAAGAGACTATCTCTCGAATTGTGACCTGTGATGAAACTTGGATTCGCCAGTGGGATCCGGAAAGCAAACAAGAGTCAATGCAATGGAAATTTAAAGGAGAAAAGCCGCCAAGGAAGTTCAAGGTTCGGCCGTCGGCTGGAAAACTAATGGCCACCGTATTTTGGGATGTCGAAGGGATTTTGATGATAGATTATTTGCCTAAAAATACAACAATGAATGCTGAATATTATGCAAACTTGCTTGACCAGCTTCGGGAACAAATCAAAGAAAGCGGAGAGGCAAACTCAGCGAAGGGGTTCTGATTTTACAATACAATGCTCTTGTACACACAGCCTTAACGGCGAGGTCAGCCCTGAGCAAAAACGGCTTCACAGAAATTAACCATCCACCTTATAGTCCAGATCTGGCTCCCTGTGACTATTTCTTATTCAAAGATTTAAAGAAAAAAATGAGGGGTCGCAGATTTTCGACGGACGAAGAAATGAAAGAGGCTGTGACTGACCATTTTGACGAGCAAAATAAAAATTACTATTATAACGGCATGATGTCACTTATTTGCAAATGTCATAAGTGTATTTCACTTGCAGGAGACTATATAGAAAAATAAAAAATAAACTAGCCATCAAAGTCTTTTCTTTCATAGTTAGGTAGATTACTTATCAGCCACCCCTCGTACATACATATAATCACGCCTTTATCCCTAATGGGGTAGGCAGAGCGTACACGACCAAAATAAAGGTCGTTCCGCCACGTCTGACAAAGGCTTGAGGGTTAGTTAAGATAGATTAGTTGCTATATTGAGAGCCCGACGGTGTAGTGGATAGGGCCGCTGCCTCCTTGAAGAGGTCGTGGTTCGAATCCCACCACGTACCAATGTGTTTGTTTTTCGGTTTTCGAATTGTTTCATATGTACGTTTATTCGGCGCTTTTTCCGTGCTTCGGAAGGCACGTTAAGCCGCTGGTCCCGGTTAATATCGTTTAATTACTTATATAAGATAGAGTTGAAGGTATATTGCTGTAACGACAGTTTGTCAGCGCATCGACTACTCACAAAATAATGGCAAACATACGATTTTGCATGAAATTCGCCTAAAATGTTCCCTCTAATTTTGTACTTGGTTAATATTTTCTATCCAAAACTAATTAGATACTATATGTTGCATATGATTATGTGTACAAAGAGGTTATGGGTTGCAGAGGTCAGATGGCAGTCGCTCTGTGTTAAAACCAGTACCCTCGTTCAATCCCCTAGATTAGGTAGCCGACCCCGTAATATACGGGATAAGGCTAGGGAAATGATGATGATTATGTGTACGAAGATTGGTTAAGATTGGTCGTACAGTTTGTGAACAAAAAAAAAGCTACGCTAGGAAATTCGTTGCTCCGTGGCAGCCTTAAATTCTCTTTGTTATTGCTATATTGTTTACTGCCAGCGTGGTGTAAATTTATTAAGGCGAAAATTGACACGACTTGATAAAAAAAAAATTAACGTCGGACTGACAGATAAAGACAGACATCTAATCACGCCTTTATCCCTAATGGGGTAGGCAGAGCGCCAACGACCTAACAACGACCAAAGGTCGTAGCGCCACGTCTGACAAGTATTGAGGGTGATTTTAGATAGATCTGTGTATTGCTGTAGTGACAGGTTGTAAGCCCATCGCCTAAATAACAATACACTGAAACCCTCGAATCCTTTTGCTGGTTTTTACAGCATGCCCGGGATGAGATGCAGCTGGCACATTCTATGTTTTTCTATCGCTCCCAGTCCAGCATGGAAGATCTGACTCTGATCTGATCGGACTGTGTTGTGTGAATATATTTTTTTTCTGACCGTTCAGAATGGTAAAATAATAATACAAAGTTTTTTTTACATACATACATACATATAATCACGCCTTTATCCGTAATGGGGTAGGCAGAGCGTAAACGACCTAAATCAAGGTCGTTCCGCCAGTTCAGACAAAGTTTTGAGGGTTATTTAAGATATATTTGTAGACTTATTGCTGTAGTGACAGGTTGTCAGCTCATCGCCTAAATTACAATATACTGAAACCATCGGATTCCTTATCTGGTTTAAACAGCATGCCCGGGCGGCAATGCAGCTGGCGCATTCTATGTGTTTCTCTCGCTCTGAGGCCAGCATGGATATTTTTTTTACTTTTTAAAATGTGATTTTCGTATAGGTGCGCCATAATAATAAACCATAATAATTTGTTATCTAGTCCAAGCATGAGCAGTGTCCTGTGTTCTGACACCATAACACAAATGGGTCTATAAATAACAGCCGCAGTTTATCGCTTGACCAAAAACAAAGCTATCGGAACTGCCATTTAGACCAGTGTTTCCCAAAGTGTGAGAAGCAGGTGTAATTCTTCATTTACATATAGGATAGGTAATAGAACTAAGTTTAGAACTGTGATAATATCTAAGTATAATGCTTTTACTGCAGGACGTAGGGATACGTAAAACTTCCCCTCCGCTTATATTTACCATAAGTACATACTCGCCACACTTATAACTACAGAAAATGGCCGCAAACAGTTAGCTAGCCTAAAGATTATTCAATGAGCTACGGAACCACCAAAAAGGAACAACTGAAAATGACCGGCCGAATTGGATATTTGCCGCATGGCCATACGAGCACCAGGAAGCTAAAATTTGAACCAGGAGTAGAAAAAGAAGAAGCATGTGAGCTGTTTAATTAAAACAAGACAATGAGAAACACGCTACCGCGTGCGAGCTAGCAGATCCCGGAGAAGCATTTTCAGTAAGTATGTTCGACACTGCATGTTTTCCATACATGCAGATAGTTAAAAATATAATGTAAGAACTAGTCCATTAAGTTCCAATTACCAACAAAATAATTCAGTATTTTCTTTACTCAGTTTTAGGCCCTTTAAAAACTATGAGTAACTTTGAGAACCACAGCATTATACTATAACTCCAGAGATAGTGGTTTCCATTATTTTGCCCTTGTTCTCGCAAACAAATAAATTGTCCTCTGGTGGAGATGTACTCGTAAATTGCCTTAAGGAAATAGAGATGAAGCTAGGATGAAGCCGAGATTGTTTGAACCGGTATTATTTCGAATCCAATAAGGTTAGTATTATTATGAAACAACTAGTTTATCACAGCATCGCCCTGCGGCTTGCCTTTGGACGGAAATTGCCTAGTGAAATACCTTTGTTTTCATGGCACAGATGTGAAATGTAAATTGCTTGTCTTTGAAAAGGGAAAACGAATATTTTTATAAATACATACATATAATCACGCCTTTATAGGCAGAGCGTAAACGACCTAAACAAAGGTCGCTCCGCCACGCCTGATAAAGTTTTGAGGGTTATTTAAGATAGATTTGTAGATATTGCTGTAGTGACAGTTTGTCAGACCATTGCCTAAATTGCAATATACTGAAACCCTCGGATCCCTTAGCTGTTTTTTACATCTTGTCTGGGAGGAATTATAGCTGGCACATTCTATGTCTCTCTCTGGCACCCAGGCCAGCATGAAAGAAATATTAAACCAACCACGAAAATAGTAAATATTTTCGAGGTGAATTTAAATATTGTACAAAGTATAAAAGTTGGTCCATGTAAGAAATGGCGTCCATACTGAAAAGTGTGTTGTAAAACTGACTGTCAATAAAAACGAACAAATATTATCTAAAATTCTACCATATGTTGTACTATTTGCATGCTTAACTGAGAATGATAGAAAAAAAACATGATGCTTTTAGGTAAACCGGATGTAAGGGACAGCGTCCCGCCCACTGGGTTGCTTAGACAACGACAATCAACAACTTACATAAATACATACATATATTCACGCCTGTATCCCTAATGGGGTAGGCAGAGCGTAAACGACCTAAACAAAGGTGTCCCGCCACGTCTGACAAAGTTTTGAGGGTTATTTAAGATAGAATTCTAGGTATATTGCTGTAGTGACAGGTTGTCAGCCCATCGCCTAAATTACAATATACTGAAACCCTCGGATCCCTTAGCTGGATTCTACAGCATGCCCGGGAGGAAATGCAGCTGGCACATTCTATGTTTTTCTCTCGCTCCCAGACCAGCATGGAAGTAACAACAACTTCCACCAAGAATATCTTTCCGGAAATGAAAAAATAACTTATCCATACAAAATGCTCTCATATCTCATAATTTGTATTGGAAAACCTTTTTTTCTCTTCCGGAAAGAGTTTCCTGGTGGAAGTTGTTCAGTGTCGTCGTTTGAGCAACCCCTATCAGTTTTCGGGACGCTGTCCCGCACACCGGGTATTGTAGGAATCATAAGAGGGTGTCTTCCGTGCTGGACTGGGAGCGTGAGTAAAACATAGAATGTGCCAGCTGTATTTCCTCCCCGGCATGCTGTAAAAACCAGCTAAGGGATCCGAGAGTTTAGGAGTATATTGTTATTTAGGCGATGAGCTGATAACCTATCACTACAGCAATATACCTACAAACCTATCTGAAATATCCCTCAAAAAATTGTCACACGTGGCAAAATGAACTTCGTTTAGCTCAGCCTACCCCATTAGGGATAAAGGCGTGATTATATGTATGTATCAGATGGAGACGAGGGTTTCAGTGTGCCTATTGGAATTTAGGCGAAAGCGTGAAAACCTTGATAGAACTAACTGTGAACAGTTAGGTACTCTTTTCCAAAATGACCATTCAATGTTTTGAAAACATGGCGAATACTTATAATGAGGTAGTATTGTGCATACCCCGTAAAAAATAAAGGTGTGTGTATAAAAGCAAAGAGTAAACCCCATCTCCCTAGCCTTATCCCGTATCTCACGGGTACGGCTACGTAATCTAGGTGATTGAAAGAAGATACTAATTATTACAGAGCGATGTCATCTAACCTCCGCAACTCAGAAGGCAAATCAGACCCAATCCTATATTAGGGTATGCCAAGATAGTTACCAACCCAGGTGCCAGAGTTTCCAACCCCCCAATGCTTAGCAAACCCCACATTATGTTGATATCATTTTAAGTCTACAAATCTAAAATTCTACCTAGCAGCAGGAAGCTTTGGTTTTACTGCGAGCATAGCTCTTGCCAGATAGACATTTTGACTGTTGGAAGGCTATATCTGACGTTACTGAGTTGAATAGGAGCAGAAATGTGATATATGAGAAGCAAAATTTTGCACAAAACTGTCTTATCATAAATTTAAGAGCTTTGCTCTTGTCGGTAGAATAATCGCCTGCTTTAATCCTGTTCTTATTACTCCTTTTTAGGGAAATTTTGTGTTGTGGTTTCCTTCTTGCCTTCCACACCGCCGTATATGAAGCGAAGCTAGTCCGCGTCAAATAGTCTGGACACGAGCCCTTCCAGAATCCATTTCCTCGGCTTCCTGTACTGTAGTGGTGGTGGTAGTACTGGTGCCACTGCTGCCTGACACCAGGGGAATGCTTATTTAGTGGCGGCATTGACTCGCTACGTTACCGGATCTTTTTCGGACATTTGTGGCAATTTTTAGGGAAGCTCATCCAACTGGACTCCCCACCACATCCTGATAATCTTGCCGCTGTTTGGTCGGGGACTGCTTATTCGATATATTCGCTTACAGCTCAACCCTAACATACACAACAGATAACAACAAATACAAGTACAACATAGGCGCAATTATTGCTAAGGTAGCAATTTCTTCCATGCAACCTTTGGGTGAAAGAAAAATGCGTAGCGGTAAGCGGGATAGTGTAAACCTAGTCAGATTAGTATCCGAAATACATATAATATACATATAAACTAAGTACAAGCTACTACATAGAAATTTTTAAAATAAAGTAATATATAATAAACTAATACATAAACTAATGGAAGACAGGATAATGCAAACTACAATCAGAACTAGACGAAGGAAATGACAGCAACATGATCTACAGCATCCAAAAGTGAAGGAAACTAAAGATCAGATAGTAATTATTTGTTCCAAGTAATGTTTTTTAATTCATCTAACTATCTATATTCCTACCACATTGGCTCCAAGTGATATTGATACCATAGACATTAATGAGAATAAGGTACTGAATTTAATTAAACGACTAGATCTTAGTAAATCTGCGGGTCCAGATACTTTACCGGCCTTGTTTTTGGTAAATTGCTCAAAACAGTTATCAGTGCCTGTGTCGATACTATTTCGTCGGTCTTTAAAGGAAGGTGTCATGCCCGTCATATGGAAGTCCGCATTTGTAACCCCAATCCATAAAAAAGGCCCTAAGAATAAGGTGGACAATTATCGGCCTATCTCTAAATTATGCTTGCTAGCTAAGGTTTTTGAGCGCATTATCTTCAATCAAGTCTATGATTGCATCAAGAACGTATTTATACCTCAACAACATGGGTTTTTAAGAGGTAGATCTACTGTTTCAAACCTAGCTATTTTCAATGAATTTGTTACAGACAATATGGGGATAGGTAACCAAATTGATGTAATATACACGGACTACAGTAAGGCTTTCTATCGCATTGACCACGATATTTTTTTATCTAAACTCAACACGTTAGGTATAAGAGGTGATTTGTTTAGGTGGTTTACATCCTATGTGCAGAATAGGACCCAGGCTGTGGTGCTTAATGGATATGCCTCTTCATGGGTTAATATACCCTCAGGAGTACCTCAGGGTTCGTTGTTGGGACCACTGCTGTTTGTGATTTTCATAAATGATATTCAGGAATGTTTCCAAAATTCTATATTTTTGCTTTTCGCAGACGACATGAAAGTTTTTAGGATTGTCAACAATTCTGCTGATGCTGAACTTCTACAAGCAGACTTGATGAGGCTTGATAATTATTGTTATGCCAACAAATTAGACCTCAACGTTGGTAAATGTTCATCTTTAACCTTCACATGGAAAAGAAACAATTATGCACACGTCTATAGTCTAAAAGGCCAGACTCTGGAATCCTGTTCGAATATTAGAGATCTAGGCGTGATCCTTGACAGCAAACTACAATTTGACCAGCATATCGAGTTCTGTGTCGACAAGGCTTACAAAGCTCTTGGGTTTGTCAAGCGTATCTCGAAATGCTTCAATAAGATGAAAACCATTAAAATAATCTATTGTGCCTATGTTCGAAGTCATCTCGAGTACGCATCTCAGATATGGAGTCCCTATTATAACATCTACAAAGACAATATCGAGAAAATACAAAGAAAATTCATAAAATTTTTGTGTTATAAATTTAAACATCCTTATTCAGGTTCTAATTATGAACAGTTGTGTTCTAAATTTCATCTTCTCCCATTGCATCTTCGCAGAACGATTAGTGACATTTGCTTTTTAATTAACATTGCTCAAGGTAAAATTGACTGTCCAGATTTCCTCAGCAATTTAAGGCTTATAACACCAACTAGGAATTTGCGTCACTATACATTACTCCATGTTCCCTCAGGCAATACTAATTATAGGAATAATAGCTTCTTACCCAGAACATTAAAATTGGCTAATAAATTGAATAGTGATGAACGTTTCGATCTGTTTTGCTGCAGCACTTATATACACTAAAAAAAGTATTAAGCAAAGAACCAAATTTAGTAACTAGGATTAATTAAGTTTAAGTTTAATTACTTTATATTTATATACAACATTAAGTGTTATTTGGAGTGTTATAATTTTTTTCTGTTTAATTGTGGTAGCTTGTTATTGGCACGTACTTATTGATATAGATATGGTATATTGTAAAATAGGCTGTAAGCTTCCCAAATAAAATAAAATAAGGCAAATTGCCGAGCCTGTACCAGCTGCTTCCCAGCAAATATGTTTGAAGGTTTTAATGTATTGTAAGGCTGACGGGAAGAAAAAAGATAGGAAGATCGAGGCATACGTGGTTTGCGGACCATCAAAGATTGGAGCAGACAACGACCACGAGCTGTGGGATCGGGTCGATAGACTCAATACCCACTCGACAAGAAGAAGAAGTGTATCCCAGGACCGAAGGGAATACCATGCTGACCTCCAGAGGTTTAGACATCAATACGGGGTATAAGGGACAGCGTCAATAGGGCTTGCTCAGTCAACGGGACTGAACAACTAGCAGCAGGATTTTTTTACAGGTGTGCAAAAATAAAATATTTTCCATACAAATTGTCTGATCGAGATATGTAAGCTCTTTATGTATCTAAGTTTTTTATGTCTGTAAGCTCTTTATTGTACCTTAAAAATCTTAAAACTAAAAAACAAGAAGAATAAGACAATAGAAGTCCTCATTTTGTATGGGAAGTTCGATTTTTTTTTCATCTCCTGAAAGTATTTCCTGCTGATAGTTGTTCAGTTTCGTTGACTGAGCAACCCCTATCAGTTTGCGGGACGCTGTCCCTTACACCCCGTATCAAGATGGCATCCCATGATGATGATGAAGGCTGACAAATTGTCCCTCCAGGAATATGTACAATTAAAACTGAATTTGTTAACTCTCAGAACTTGTCAGACGTGGCGGAACGACCTTTGTTTGTTGATGTTGACTCTCTGCCTACCCCATTTCGAACAAAAGCGTGATTTTAACATTTGTTATTCCTAATTCTTCCATGCTGGCCTGGGAGCAAAAGAAAAACGTAGAATGTGTCACCTGCATTTCCTCCCGGGCATGCTGTAAAAATCATTTAAGGGATCCGAGGGTTTCAGGATATTTCAATTCAAACTCAAAACTTTGTCAGACTGGCGGAACGACCTTTATTTAGGTCGTTAACGCTCTGCCAATCCCATTAAGGATACAGGCGTGATTAAATTTATGTATGTTTGTGTTATTCCAAGGAATAAACACACTCCGTATCACCAGACACAAAACAATTCAGACCGTTTTGATTTAATTTGAATAGCAAATAGAATCGTGAAATGATTGTACCTAAATCAGATTCCGCTCTGAAAGACCTCATTAAATATTCAGCATCATGTTTAGTCTGTGTCACGGAACGTCAAACATTTCGAGGCAAATAAGCTTACAGCATTCCAAAACTGACATAACAGATGTGGGTACAAAGACAGCCAAATTGAAATGGGACATGGCCGGACTTCCGTGCTGGACTGGGTGCGAGAGAAAAACATAGAATGTGCTAGCTGCATTTTCTCCCGGGCAAACTGTAAAAACCAGCTTAGGGATCCGAGGGTATATTGCAATTTAGGTGATGGACAGACAACCTGTTACTACAGCAATATACCTACAAATATATCTTAAATAACCTTTCGCAGTCGTCGCTACGTACGGAAAGCCTGTCAAAACTGGCGTTGGCGGTGGTATTTTATTTCGCAACGTTCAATTAAAGAATGGTCGTACTGTCAACATTGTAAGGCTAAGCCGCTTACACTAACTAAACAGAAACATTTCTGAAAGAACGTCCTATTAAAAGGACAGCAGAACTTAGTACTTATTTTACTCGCCAATATTTTCAAAAAATTGTAACGAAAGCGGAACTTCGTTAAAAACTTTTTAGGTAGGATAAACTTGGTAAAAAATCGTGAAAATGATGTTTTATTGATAGGACTGGCGGCGTTTTAGACAATATGTTTTGTATTGTAAATATTAGAACATACAGAGCCTATGAAATATAAAAAACGTGTTTTTTTTATACGTTCATAACACTTTTATGCAGTTTTACTTTTCAAAACCATTTTTAATAGGTACGTTAAAAATATTTGCCTTTTTTCGCTATTCTACCTCCGTAAACCGATTAATATGACGAGAAAGATGGTAGGGCGGGATTAAAAAGATCAGATCTTAATCCGGGTGTAACAGGAAACAGTGGGGTAAAAGCTCGGGATCAGATCACACCAGGATCACAGAATATATAATAGTACTACATACAGAATGGACACACACCTCCCCTCCCCAGTCCGATATGCGTCACACTCTGCGCCGGATTGTGGTTCACATTGTGGGTACCACCGCTTTGATGGGATCTTTCATACATACATACATATAGTCACGCTTTTATCCCTGATGGGGTAGGCAGACCGTAAACGACCTAATCAAAGGTCGTTTCGCCACGTCTGACGAAGCTTTGAGGGTTATTTAAGACAGATTTGAAGGTATATTGCTTAGTGACAGGTTGTCAGCCCATCGCCTAAATTACAATATACTGAAACCCTCGGATCCCTTAACTGGTTTTTACAGCATGCTCAGGAGGAAATGCAGCTGGCACATTATATGTTTTTCCCTCGCTCCCAGGCCAGCATGGAAGCCTGGGATCTTTCAGCCGGATTAATTCACAGGATTTGATTGTTATCACGCTCTTGAATCATCGCGTTACTTTCCGATATGAATTGACCCTAAAATGAACGGCCCATCTTAGCTATTGGAAGTACTAATAATAATTTATTCTGTGCTAGGTATTGGATAATTCATTACACAGGGTGTAAGGGACAGCGCCCCGCAAACTTGTAGGGGTTGCTCAGTCAACGAAACTGACCAACTTTCACCAGGATAATATCTCGGAGATGTTTTTTTTTTACTTTTCCATACAAAATGACCACCTCGATCAGACAATTTGTACAGAAAAGCATTTTTTTATCTTTTATTAAAAAGAAATTCTTGGTGATTTTGTTAAGTTTCGTTGACTGAGCAAACCCTATCAGTTTGCGGGACGCTGTCCCTTACACCCGCTATATTCCCAGATTCCACATACGCTGTTCGTCCCCGATATAGGATAAAAAAACAACAGCTATTATTATAACCCATTTCAGTATCAACATACATATAATCACTCCTATATCCCTAATAGGGTAGGCAGAGCGTAAACGACTTAAAGAAAGTTTGTTCCGCCACGTCTTACTAAGTTTTGAGGGTAGATTTGTAGGTACATTGCTGTAGTGACAGGTTTTCATCCCGTCGTCGCCTAAATTGCAATATACAGAAACCCTCGGATCCCTTAGCTGGTTTGTACAGCATGCCCGGGAGGAAATGCAGCTGGCACATTCTACGTTTTTCTCTCGCTCCCAGTCCAGCATGGAAGTATCAACAACGGCATTTGAGAAGGACAGTAGGCTTTAGGACATTACAATAATTTAACATCAAGAGATAAAAAAAATATAGAAACGGATGGTAATAGGAATGTGTTCTGTCGAAGTGTGGAACTGTATAAATTGTGTGAATTTTAGGGCTGTATCAATATACAGCATTTGAGACTGACAGCTAGTCTGATAGATATGTCATTTTTCTACAATCTGGCCTGTCAAATTTATATTTAATATTGCTCTCAATCTTAAGATCGCTATATAAAAACGAGCCTTAGGGCCGTATTTACAAAGCCATCTCAAGAGAACAATATTAAGTATGGATTTGACAGGTTTGTTTTAACTGAAATGTAATTTCTGATTCAAACTCAAACTAGCTGTAGTTCTCCAGTATTGATTATAAATACGGGCCTTAGAGACTTCTGAGTGAGTTTCATTACCTCTGCCTACTGTTCTAGACTGGTATCTATCAAGAGTAAACCCATCGCAAAACATACTAATTACAAACAAACATCAAAACGGCCGTCACTTGTCAATTATGAGAGATTGGCAACCAAGGGAGAGAAATCAAAATCGGAATATTTGCAGATGACTATAATTAAGGTCAAATTGACAAAGAAATACTTAATATTCTATGTAAATGCCTAATCTAGAATTTGAATGCGTCCGATGTGGGGTACGCAGTATCGAAAAGTGTCCTATTCTAATCAAAGGCGCGATGCCGCACGTTGCCGTGTCACGTGGTGCATGCCTTGCATTTCCTTAAACCGATGCGATCGATGACCGGTGGAAAACGGAGGGCTATGGTACATAATATGTCACAAAATCAATACGAAAACCAAAATAAATAATAAAAAGACTCGCTTTTACTCTTCTAAAAAATACATTAATATTTTATGACAAAAGCAAAAGTGCCTAAAGGAAAATGGCGCATGAATGAATTTTGGGCCTTCAACCAATCCCGAGAGGAAATTAGGTTCCGTTAGGATAAAATACACAGATTTAATTAACAAGAATACCCGACTACAGTTATTAAATACTTCATAAATACAGTTAATAATATATAAAACTTCCATGCTGGCCTGGGAGCGAGAGAAAAACATAGAATGTGCCAGCTGCATTTCCTCCCGGGTATGCTGTAAAAACCAGCTAAGGGATCCGAGGGATTCAGTGTATTGCAATTTAGGCGATGGGCTGACAACCTGTCACTACAGCAATATACCTACGAACATATCTTAAATAACCCTCAAAACTTTGTCAGACGTGGCGGAACGACCTTTGTTTTGGTTGTTTACGCTCTGCCTACCCCATTAGGGATAAAGGCGTGATTATATGTATGTATGTATGTAGTTATTAAATATTAAAGTCGATTCGTGCTAACACGTTTCTAGTTGCAAAATTTTATACTGAAATAAAATGTATAGTAAGTTTATTAATTTGTACGTTTACAAATTGCTAAATAAAACCTGCAACAGAGTGATAAAAGTGTCTAGAATTCATTAGTTTCCTCACTAAGTTGATATTTGAAAATGTATCACTTTGTGAATTTTTCCCCAGTTTGGTTAGGACATTGCAGGCTGAATCACCTGATTGTCCGAAAAGAAAAAGGTTTCTTGCTTCGGAGGGCAAGTTAAGCCGTCGGTCCCGGTTGTTGTCTTTGATAGTGGTCGTTACTCAAACCATGTCAGAGGCCTGATAGTTGTGCTACTGGGCGGTTTAAAAACTCTGATACCAGGGTTTATCGGGTCCATAGACTCGATACCCACTCGACAGAAGAAGATTAGTTTCCTACTAGACAAATAGCCATGTATCGCTTATTATTATATTTTTGCTCAATTTAGAAAACGATTTACTTCCATGCTGGACTGGGAGCGAGAGAAAAACATAGAATGTGCCAGCTGCATTTCCTCCCGGGCATGCTGTAAAAATCAGTTAAGGGATCCGAGGGTTTCTGTATATTGCAATTTAGGCGATAGGCTGACAACCTGTCACTACAGCAATATACCTACAAATCTATCTTAAATAACCCTCAAAACCTTGTCAGACGTGGCGGAACGACCTTTGTTTTGTGTTTACGCTCTGCCTACCCCATTGGGGATGGAGGCGTGATTATATGTATGTATATATATATATGTATGTAGAAAACGATTAATAAGCTCATCATATTTTAGAACATATACACTTTGCAAGTAGCGCATTATTTAGACAACTCTATCTAGCCATAATGGACTGGGAGTGAGAAACAATCATAGAATGTGCCAGCTGCATTTCCTCCCAGGCATGCTGTAAAAACCAGCTGAGGGATCGGACGGTTTCAGTAAATTATTGCAATTTAGGCGATGGGCTGACAACCTGTAACTACAGCAACATACACACAAATCTATCTTGAATAATCCTCGAACCTTTGTCAGACGTGGCGGAACTTTTGTTTAGGTGGTTTACGATCTGCCTACCCCATTAGGGATAAAGGCGTGATTATATGTATGTATGTATGTATGTCTATCTAGCCTAGCATGATCTATATTTTTAATTTTATACAGTCTTAAAGCTGGTGCTCCAACCCTTACATGTTGATCGTTGCTCTTTTTATGGCTTTGCGCAGTCGGTAAATTATGGTAAACCGGATAAATATTATTCAATCTTGCAATTTTTATTACAAAAATCGGTTTTTATTTGGTCTTTTTCTGTCGAGTGGGTATCGAGTCTACCGACCCGATGAGCCCTGGTGTCAGAGTTTTTAAACCGCCTAGTAGCACAACTATCAGGCCTCTGACATGGTTTGAGTAACAACCACTATCATAGACAGCGACCGGGACCGACGGCTTAACGTGCCCTCCGAAGCACGAAATCTTTTTCTTTTTCGGACAATCAGGTGATTCAGCCTGCAATGTCCTAACCAAACTGGGGAAAAATTCTCAAAGTGATAAATTCTCAAATATCAACTTTGTGTTTCCCCCCTGGGAATCGAACCCAGGACCTCCGGATCAGGAGTCCATGGCACTAGCCACTAGACCACGGAGGCAGTTTATTTGGTTTGATCCCAACTCGAGTCGTTATGGTAATCACAAAAATCGATGCCTTTTCCTTATTTATATTAGATTTGATTAGATTTGTTACAAACAGATCAAATCAAATAATACTTTTTTGTACACAGGAAAACACATTTCTTCCATGCTGGACTGGGAGAGATAGAAAAACATAGAATGTACCAGCTGCCCTTCCTCCCGGGCATGCTGTTGAAGTCAGCAAAAGGGACTCGAGGGTTACAGTGTATTGTAATTTAGGCGATGTGCTGACAACCTGTCACTAAAGCAATACATATTACAATCTAAAATTGCCCTCAATTTTTGTCAGACGTGGCGAAAGCGCCTTTCAAGAGGCGTTAAACGCTCTGCCTACCCCGTAAGGGATAAAGGCGTGATTTATGTATGTATGTATGTATAACACAAATTAAACAGACGTAGGGCTCGATTCCATATTCCACTGGCTAAAACTAAAATTAAGATCTATCTGTCACTTTAAAAATAATAAAATTGAAAAAGACAGTTGATTTATACTCTATGGTTTTACACTTTATCCTAGCTAGATTTTGACGCGCTTTTGCACGTTTCCTGTCAATTTAATCCGCCAGTTAATATGACGGCGGATAAACATTACAGATAACGCAAAAAATCACTACTATAAATTAAAAACCGTAGAGAATAGATCTCCTGTCCTTTTCCAATGTTTTTAATCTGAAAGTGACAAATATATTTGAATTTGATTTTTAGCCGGCAAATCTCGAATGGAGCCCATAACATGACACAAGTAAAAGGACGCCTTATCGCTTAGGTAGCAAACATTTCCTTTCTTTTAATATTTACATCTCTTGCGGTGTATAATAAATACCATGTTAGATACTATGGTAATATTAGCACAATATGTACTATTACATACATACATAAAATCACGCCTTTATCCCTTACGGGGTAGGCAGAGCGTTAAACGCCTCGTAAAAGGCGCTTTCGCCGCGTCTGACAAAAATTGAGGGCAATTTTAGATTGTAATGTGTATTGCTAATGTGTAGTGATAGGTTGTCAGTAAATTACAATACACTGTAACCCTCGAGTCCCTTTTGCTGTCATCTACAGCATGCCCGGGAGGAAGGGCAGCTGGAACATTCTATGTTTTTCTATCTCTCCCAGTCCAGCATGGAAGAAAAAAAAATGTACTATTAGGCGGTTTAATATCTCTGACACCAGGGTTTATCGAGTCGATTGACTGAATACCCACACGATAAAAGAAGACCATATTATGGTTTAAATCAGTGTCAGAGTCTTGAGTTGGCTTAAATCATGGGGTTCATTTATGATAAATATTATTACCTATGTGGTGCACAGAATTTCCTCCTGACATGGCCAGAGGGAACGTGCATATAACATATTTTCAGTACATACATATATATATAATCACGCCTTTATCCCTAATGGGGTAGGCAGAGCGTAAACGACCTAAACAAAGGTCGTTCCGCCACGTCTGACAAAGTTTTGAGGGTTATTCAAGATGGTTTTGTACGTATATTGCTGTAGTGACAGGTTGTCAGCCCATCGCCTAAACTGCAATATTCTGAAACCCTCAGATCCCTGAGCTGGTTTTTACAGCATGCTCGGAAGGAAATGCAGCTGGCACATTCTATGTTTTTCTCTCGCTCCCAGTCTTCTAGATACCATCGGCTAAAACTAAAATTAAAATCTATCTGTCACTTTCAAAATAAAATAATTGAAAACGGACGGGCGATTTATACTCTATGGTTTACACTTTGTCCGCTAGATTTCGACGCGCATTTGCACGTTTCCCCAGTATTTCTCATAAAACCACCGACTAAAACAACTATAAATCAAAAACCGGAGAGAATAGATCTACTGTCCTTTTCCGATGCTTTTATTCTGAAACCGGCAAATAGATTTTAATATAAGGTTTAGCCGATTGAATCTAGAATGAAGCCCATTGTTATATAAAAAAAAATACCCCCGAACATGCTTCAGGGACTGACAGGTCTATTCTATACATACATACATAAATCACGCCTTTATCCCTTACGGGGTAGGCAGAGCGTTTAACGCCTCGTAAAAGGCGCTTTCGCCACGTCTGACAAAAATTGAGAGCAATTTTAGATTGTAATATGTATTGCTATAGTGACAGGTTGTCAGCCCATCGCCTAAATTACAATACACTGTAACCCTCGAGTCCCTTTTGCTGACTTCAACAGCATGCCCGGGAGGAAGGACAGCTGGAACATTCTATGTTTTTCTATCTCTCCCAGTCCAGCATGGAAGTAAGTCTATTCTATAACAGTATTAATAAAACGTCGACCCCAAATGCTGAATGTGCTATTGTCACGCATCCGAAATATTCCTAGGTATACGGCAAATAATAAAGTTTGAGGTCTGGCTAGGGATGTGAAGCGGTAAAATTAAGAAAACGGTAAAAAAAATATATGATTTTTTGCGGTAAGACTACTAGAGACTACTCTTCTTCCATGCTGGACTGGGAGCGAGAGAAAAACATTGAATGTGCGTGCTGTATTTCCTCACGGGCATGCTGTAAAAATCAGCTAAGGGAACTGAGGGTTTCTGCATATTGCAATTTAGGTGATTGGCTGACAACCTGTCACTAGAGCAATATACCTACAAATTACGCTCTGCCTACCCCATT
Source organism: Scrobipalpa costella (assembly GCA_949820665.1). NCBI lineage: Eukaryota > Metazoa > Arthropoda > Insecta > Lepidoptera > Gelechiidae > Scrobipalpa > Scrobipalpa costella. The sequence continues at coordinate 8,808,472 of OX463319.1, read as the reverse complement.
AGGGATAAAAGGCGTGATTATATGTAATACTAAAGAAATGCGGCAGCAGCAGTGTGTTTTCAGACATACATACATAACACACCGAGTCAAGTTATGCATTTTTTTCAGTAACTGCCTCCGTGGTCTAGTGGCTAGTGCCATGGACTCCCAATCCGGAGGTCCTGGGTTTGATTCCCAGGAGGGAATCACAAAGTTGATATTTGAGAATTTATCAATTTGTTATTTTTTCCCCAGTTTGGTTAGGACATTGCAGGCTGAATCACCTGATTGTCCGAAAAAAAAAAGATTTCGTGCTTCGGAGGACACGTTAAGCCGTCGGTCCCGGTCGCTGTCTTTGATAGTCGTTACTTAAAACCATGTTAGAAGCCTGATAGTTGTGCTACTAGGCGGTTTAAAAACTCTGACACCAGGGTTTATCGGGTCGAAAGACTCGATACCCACTCGACAGAAGAAGAAGAAGTAATTGGGTAGGCAAAGCAAAACATGCCTGTTAAAAGACGTTTCCACCGCTTCTTGCAAACTGATAGGGGCTGGACAGTCAACGAAACTGAACAACTGTCACCCGGGAATTCCTTCAAAGTTGAAAAAAAAATATTTTCCATACAAAATGACCACCTCCATGAGACAATTTGTATGGAAAATCGTTGTTTTTTCATATAAGTAAACCTGCCTTTAATTTTCTTATAGTTTTGCGCTATTTTATTCCCAAAAATAATATGAGAAATACATACATACATACATACATAACATCACGCCTCTTTCCCGGAGGGGTAGGCAGAGATCACAAAAATAATATGAGAAATAACAAATCGAAAATTCAGCCTCAGACAGGAATTAAACCTGCTTCTTTGGAAAACCGTCCAACGTTCTACACCAACGGAGCTACATACCTATACCTATAGTATTTCCGACTCAGTTTTAGAATAAAGGAAAACAAAGTTTCATGTATTTTAATCGAAATTCTTGTTCTTATTTTTAGAAAAGTTTTAGCTTTTAGATATGATAACATAATTAAATAGTAGTTTTAGTAATTTTACTATTTTGCCAACACGTACAATTAATTTTTGAAATGTGTTTTTGAATAAAAAGACATGCAACTTTGTTTACCTTTATTCTAAAACTGAGTCGAAATACGGAGCGGTAAAGTCGTATTTTTGAACCACTCGTATCTGAACTCGCACACAAAAAAGCAACATTTGTATACGAAAATCCACTTTATTATTACGTGTGCGACGTGTTCCAAACCACTCGTTTTCTTTTCTAATAGTTTAAAACTGAGTAGTCTATGATCATGACAGTGACACAGACAACCAACAAGACAAGTGACACTTAAACTTTTTATGTTCTTGAATTTACGTTCCGTTTCTCTACGATTCATTGCCGGTTTTTCAAATCAACTGTTTTTGCTAGTGATAGTGGTGATATAGTAGGTGTATTTCTGCGTACAACGAAAACAATTTATTATATTAGATTAGACTTTATTGGCAATACAGATTTCTACTGATTCAAAAATACGTAATAACGTGTCTAATAGAATTTGATTTCGTATTCGTTTTCAGTTTTGATACGAGTGGTTCAGAAATACGGCTCCTGGTCAGGATGTTCGACAAGAATATTGTATGTAGTTTTGACGTTGGATGGAGAAGGGTGGACGGACACATGATAGTTCAGTTTGTCAGAACACAGTTACTGTTCTGTTCCTTACAATACAATACAAAATTATTTATTGCACAAATAAACACATACAACAGAAATAAAAAGGAACAAACATGACAGTACAATATAGGCGGCCTTATTGCTAAAGCAGCAATTTCTACCAGGAAACCTTTGGGTATAGAAATTGTACAAGCAGAAAGCGGGATAGTGCATATTACATATAATACTTAGACAATATTTACACACTATTAAAAAAATATTTCAATAAAAAAAAGCATACCATTTGAAATTCATAGCTTTATAAGAGATAGTAAATTCTCTTGATTTACCCTCTACCTCTTCGCCTTTTAAGATATACGTTGGAAGAAATTGGGTGATGCTATTTTCACCCAGCAAGTACTTTCACACCGCCTTTATCCCTAATGGGGTAGGCAAAGAGTAAACGGCTTAAACAAAGGTCGTTCAGACACGTCTGACAAAGTTTTGAGGGTTAGTTTAAGATATATTTGTACGTATATTTCTGTAGTGACAAGTGGTCAGCCCATCGCCTAAATTAGAATATATGGAAACCCTCGGTTCCTTTAGCTGGTTTTAACAGCATGCCCAGAAGGAAATGCAACTGGCACATTCTAAGTTTTTCCCTCGCTCCCAGTCCAGCATGGAAGTACATACATACATGTAGATAATCACGCTTTTATTCCTGATGGGGTAGGCAGAGAGTAAACGACCTGAACAAAGGTCGCTCCGCCACGTCTTACAAAGTTTTAAGGTTTATTTATAAACTTTGAAACCTTCGAATCCCTTAAGGGGCTCTCGTGATATTTCGGTCGCTTGCAAGGCCTATAAAGTATACTTTATCGTTACATAAAAAATATAAAATAATTATATGTTGTAGATTGGTCTCAGCTCTTCATTACACTCTTAAGATTATTTAAAAATATTGAGTAATTAATGAGAAATACGAATTCTTCTGGCCCTCTTTCCGTGTCTAAAACGTTCACTAAACTTTTATTATTTACTTGCACTTAACGACTTGCATTTATGATAATTATTTTGAACGTTATAAATCATAAACACTAAAATGTGATCTGCTTGCTTTTTTATTTCGATTATTAGTTTTGGAGAAAAAAAATAAAATCTGATTTCTGGGAGGTTCGCAAAGGGCGGGTCCGTGCGCGGGCGACGGGCGGCAGACGGCCCACGGCCTTCGCGAGGGGAACCCGCGTCGCTCTTGTCACGCAAAAATAGTTTTCGTAAGTTCTGTTTGGACATTTTGTGTTTAAGACTTTTAATATTCATTGTTTAATATTAGTGCGAATTATTCTTTATCTACTGATTATTATTGATGAGTTTCTCTAAAATTCTTAGAAAATATAAAAAAACAGTAAGTATTTACTTCAACATAATATTATTTTGTTTTATTTTACTACTATTTTATTAGTCAGCTACTGTAGAATGTAGCAAATGGTTCAGCAATGTTTTTTTAGGAAATAACAAAAATATCTTGGTTCTCTAAAAATATTGATAGTTTGATTGGAATGTTTTATTCTATCTGACAGCGTAAAGATTGCATATTGTCTACAAACCAATGCATAATTTCGCCACACAAAGTGTCAGCCACATTAGTACGGTGGCAGTGCTAGAGGCTTTCAATCGCAGTAGTACGAGATCGATCCTTACCAATATTCGATTCTAATTAACTTTTTTTAATTTTTATTTAATTTGTATTATTTTTCTCATAAATTTTTAATTGTTTTTTTTTCCAGCAGCCATTAACAAAATGTTAAAAACGAAAATTCTGCACAAATATCTTGAATCACAAGAGTTCATAGCATTACGTCGTCGGACCAACAAAAGTAAGTGAAAATAAACTTACAGCTTTCATTTGGTTTATGTAAACTTTGTGATTATAACGGTATTCCACAACCTTGTTTCCCTTTTCGGAGTAAGTATATTATATTACTCCATGTCTCTACTGACTACAGTATGCCCGGGAAAAGAAGCAGCTGGAAGATTCTATGTTTTTCTATCGCCCCTAGTCTAGCAAAGAAGAATTAAGACATGTTAATTTAGAATTTACATTTACAGCACTTGTCAGTTTAATTATAGTCCAAGAGCTCAAACTATTTTAAGAACAGGAATAAACTACATATCCAAATAAAGGCGTTATCAAAATTATACATACATACATATGATCACGCCTTTATACCTGATGGGGTAGGCAGAGCGTAAACGACCTAAACAAAGGTCGTTCCGCCACGACTGACAAAGTTTTGAGGGTTATCTATACATATAATTAATCTCTAGAAGGATCGTGTCTATACATTGAATATATTTACAAAAAATAATTGCAGCAGGCGTTATTAACGATATAAAGATCAGAAAGTTTTTTTTTTTGTCTGTCTGTCTGTCATTCTGTCTGTCTGTCTGTATGTTACCACATCACAACAAAACTACTGATCCGATTTCGATGGGACTTTTTTATTCATCTGTGTGTTACCCGAGTTGCAACTTAGGATACATAAAATCACGCTACTAGACTTAGGGGGTAGGCAGGAAATTGAAATTTGGCTTGTTCTTAACCGATTTAATGGAACTTTTTTAATTCGACTGAACAATATTTAAAATTAAAGTTACCTTTAATTAATCAGTTACCTTTAATTTTCTACCTACCTCGTAAGTCGTGAGGCGTGATTTGTTGTATCGTAACTTTAATTTTAAAGGTTGCTCAGTCGAATAAAAAAGTTCCATAAGAATCAGTTAAGAAACAGCCAAATTTAAATTTCCTGCCTACCCTCTAAGTCTATTAGCGTGATTTTAGATATCCTATGTTTCCCTTCTGGGTTGCAGAGATGAGATGGCAGTCGCTCTGTGTAAAAACCAGTACCCTCGTTCGATCCCCTAGATTAGGTAGCCGACCCCGTGATATACGGGATAGGGCTAGGGAGATGATGATGTATGACGTTATTGTCACAGCTCATCGCCTAAATTATAATATACTGAAACCCGAGGATCCCTTAGCTGGTTTTTACAGCATGCCAGGGACGAAATGCAGCTAGCACATTCTATGTTTTTCTCTCGCTCCCAGGCCAGCATTGAAGATCAAAATTATCCATACGAAATAATCAGTAGATTATATATTTATTATGTTCTTTTTACCATCACTATAATATTTGTTTTCTGTTTCAGTTATCCATTAGTACAAAAGAAGAAAAACTACACAATGCGACACACATCAGTAGAAGAATCATAAATTTATCAAAACTTCATATTTAATTGATGACCTTTATTACTATTACTCGTATACCTTCTAAGCTATTATTTTTAGTAGATTTATTTATTTCTAGTCATATAGTTTAAGAATCATTTCTTCTATGCCGGCCGGGGAGCAAGAGAAAAACATAGGATGTGCCAGCTGAATTTCCTCCCGGGCTTGCTGTAAAAACCAGTGTTCGAGAGTTTCAGTATATTGTAATTTAGGCAATGGGCTGACGTATTGTCACTACAGAAATATACCTACAAATCTATCTTAAATAACCCTCAGAACTTAATCAGACGTAGCGGAACGACCTTTGTTTACGTCGTTTACGCTCTGCCTACCCCACTGTGGATAAAGGCGTGATTATATGTATGTATGATTTGAACTTCAAGAGATTATATTTCTGTACTTCATTATATCTTTGCAAATTTTAATCGCCTTTTAATACTACCTTTACAAAATGTCATTCCTTATAGCAGAAGACCAGAGTTAAGACACAAAAAACCTAATAATAATAATCTTTTACCTTCTGTTAGATTTTAAAATAAATTGACCTACATACTTAATTATTTAATGAATATATTTACATAAGATACATACTAATGACTGGCTATAGATTATAATCTAAAATAATACATAGCTAGGCTAGATTTTACAGCCATGTAATGCCTAATAATTGAAAATTGCATATTTTATACATAACGGGCGTAAGAGACAGCGGCCTGCAAATTCTTTCAGGAGATGAAAGTCTAGGTAGACCCATACAACATTAGAATTCACTTACCCAAGAGGTATGAAATGTTGTGGTTTCTCATGATTTTAAATACATAATTAAATTTTAAAAATATACAGATCTTGAGCCCTCTACAAGCCATCTAAAAATATTAATTTCATATAAAATCGAAAAAAAAGTCGTCGGTTTAATTTAGTTTTTTTTCTTTTGTTATTGTAATTTGGTGATTTTTTTGAGCCCGGGTATATTATAAGTGAAAAGTATTTATTATAGTAAGATTTTAGCAAATTGCTTCACATAGTAATTTTGCTCCGTACAGCATCTCAAAATTATATTTGTTTTATCTCTTAAACAGGTTTAAACTTGCTGTAATTAATTTACGCGTAAATACAAGGTCTGTTACATCATATACAGCAATACAATTTTCAAATCTTACTTAATAGCAAACTAGATGTAACAAGGACGGAAACGTAGGTATTTAAAAAAAACTGCTGGTAAAGGGGTAAAAGTAGTATGGGCGTTGACTGCGGAACCTCTATCAGTTTGCGGGACGCTGTCCCTTACACCCGGTACATTTACAAACATAGGGTTCATGGGGTCGATAGACTCGATACCCACTCGACAGAAGAAGAACATACATAAAAAACCGAGGTATATCATTTACCTAAGAAATTTTAAGGACTTGTTTAGACAATGAAACTGAACAATTTTCTCGATGGAATATAGGTCAAAATATGAAAAAAAAAACTATCGTGTCTAGTAAATTTTTTTCACCTTACGTTCCAAAAAAAAAAACAGTTTCATAATCTCACCAACAATAACAAGCCCTTAAAATTTCCTTAGTGAATAAAAATTCTTGCTGTATTTCAATAAAACATAATAATTTAATTCTTTAAAATGTTCGCAAGCTCTTGGACTATTTTATAGGATCATTTTGAATAAAGTGTAAATAATGATAACGGTGTGTTCTACTCATGAAACTGTACAACTTTTTCGAATAAAATATAAAATAATAATTTAATATTATTATAAATAATTATTTAATATTATATAAAATAATAATTTGGAAAATTGAATATGTACATAATAAATTAGAATCAGTAGTGTGATAGTAGATATCGACACATTTGTATTTTTTTTCATATTATTTCGACAGTTGTATGTTTTCTAGGAAAAGTTGTTTAGTTTAATGAGTAGAACACCAAGAGAACACCCGTAATATTTGCATTTTTAATTATAAAGTATTTTATGGATCACATGGTTCAAAAATATACCCGGTGGTAAAGAAGATGATCACAAACTAGAACCCATCGCGTGTTGTAGTAGTACAAGCTAAATCCGATAGATGGCCAAGTTTATTCTCCTTTACGTAACAAACATCAGGGGAAAGAACGGGTGGGGGGGTGTCAGGTAAGCAAAACGCTCAAGGTCATTGAGACATGGGAGCGTCTTAACTGGTTTTAACAGCATGCTCGTGAAGAAATGCAGCTCATTCTATATTTTCTCTCGCTCCCAGGCTAGCATGGAAGAGAACACAATGGATGTAATTCAAAATTATCTATGCAACTAAATTTTCATAAAAATATTATCCCTTCACCTTTGATAAACAATAAACAAACTAGATGCACAATCACGAAGAAACCCCGACCAAAAAATGTCCGAGCCGCACTGCACATACGTGTAGTAATTGTTATATTTATAACATAAAAATATTCATTCAAATTTGGACCTTAACGCGTCAAAGAAAGGGTACTATATCAATACTGCCCTCAGGAGAAAAAAAAACATAACTACAGATTTTAGCGAAATCTAAAAAACTATTTAAAATATGCAAAATCTATGTAAATCAAAAAATAAAAATAAAATGCTTCTTTTTAAAAAAAAACCCTTTACCTTTAAGTTTATTTAACCAAAATATATGATAGTCGAAAGTCTTTTGCAGTTTACGCGCAACATGGTAGGATGCAGTTATGTTTTTTTTCCTTCTGAGGGCAGAATATCACTCGCACATACTATCATTTTGACTGAGCACTTCATCATTGTGGCACGTCAAAAGCCGCGAGCGAGCAAGGATAGTTACTGAATGAAAATTCACCCCGATTGACGTGATGGGCAGACTTTTGACGCGGACACTTTTTGAATGAGATTGTGCATAAGATTAGAAAACTACTCCTTTACCCATAGCTTGGCAGAAATTGCTACCCTAGCAATAAGGCCGCCTAATTGTACTCTAGGTTTTGTAATGTTTGTTCCTGTACAATGTGTTGTTTATGTGCAGTAAAGAATATTTGTATTGTATTGTATCTAGTAAGTTTATTGTTTATCAAATCCCTTCACGCGCCGAACGGATCCCACCCCCCACTAAGCATCCAAAGGTTTTTAGAAACCGATAATTTATTACCATGATACTTGTAATAAAACTGCCATAAATAAATCAGTCGCAATATATCTAGTTGGTTATCCTGAACCATAATGCGTAAAAAAATAAGCAATAAATATAAATTACTAGAATAGCCCTCCCAATGGTGTGACCTATTTGCAGGGTCATTCGGTATCGAGTTTGACGACAAAAGTGTCTCTATAGCGGATGTTTTTTGTCTGGGTTAGTAGAGGATTCGGCAATTTATTATTTTTAGTGTTTTATAATCGCGTCGATTCTCGCGACATAATCCTAATTCTAATTCTTAGAAAGCGCTGTCACATTCTTGAATTTGACATAAGAACAGGATAGCAAATAAACATATGACTTTGACATTCCTAATCTGACATAAGACTGCTTATTTGACGTAAAATAAGGAAGCATGCTCTATGCTCATTTCTTATTTACAGCGTATTACGTCAAATTAGGAATGTCAAAGCATGTGTTCATTTGCTATCCTGTTCTTATGTCAAAGTTAAGCAAGTGACAGCGCTAACTAAGAATTAGTTAAGGAATAGTGCGTACATAATTGCCGCCTATGTAGTTAATATTTTTAGTTAGTGTTTCAGATGGTTGCTGTAAAAACCAGCTAAGGGATCCGAGGGTTTCAGTGTATTGCTTTTTAGGCGATGTGCTGACAACCTGTCACTACGGCAATATGCCTACAAAATATTTTTAGTTGGTGTTCCAGATGGTTAACTATCATAAAAGCCTTATTTTTAAAACTAATTTCTGAAAGTTGTCCAGTTTCATTGACTGCGCCATCTTTTTCAGTTTTCTCTTCCCGTTAGAGCCTTACACCCTATTTTATGTAAATTTTCCTCTATCACATTTCTGTTCGGATTGTTACTACAACAATACATACATATAATCACGTCTTTATCCCTAATGTGGTAGTAAGAGCGTAAACGACCTAAACAAAGGTCGTTTACGCTCTTACTACCACATACGGCACTAGCTACTAGACCACGGAGGCAGTCAAAAGAAATGGAAGCGATGGAAAGATTGAAACCACAACCTCCGAATCGAGTGTCCGGCTAGACAGACCACTAAGGCAGTCGAATGTTGTTTATACATACATACATACATATAATCACGCCTTTATGTTGTTTATGTAGCAATGTATTTCACATAAGCGGCAAAATACATTGACGCCTCCCCCTGACCAAAACAGATAGCTAGGGATATGACAATCGATTTATGGAAAAAACGATTATTTTAGGAAATTAATCGTTTCCAGCTTAAGAAAAAAAACGATTATTGGCAGCACTGCAATTAATCGTAATCCTTGTTTTTATTTCTTCTCCTCGAAATTAGATCTTTTAATAGCAGCACCTTTATCTGCTCTAATCTACAATCCGATCCCCTTGCATAATGAAGAAATATTGAAGGAACAATTATAAGAAATTGAAATACTGTAAAAACATCGAATATTTAAAAAATCGTGTTTATCTCTTAAAATAATCGATTTGATAAAAATCGATTAATAATTCCAAAGCATAAATCGATTATACATAAACTATTTTAATTTTCAAAGTCACATCCCTACTGATCGCCCAGAGGCCCTTTAAGTCTCATTCAAGATGAAATACGGCGCGTTATCCTAATCCAAATACAAGGGCCGTTTGGGAAAAATAAAATAAGATTATGTGTTATTCACCATCGCATTAAATCTATTAGGGCTTAAGCAATTTATTTTTCGGGACTTTGCTATTGGGGATTTTTGGTTATTCATTTTGTTATTCTCGATATAAGGTAAGGGACGCCGAAAACTGATATTTTAGTTAACGTAAATGAATAACTTTACAAAACACATGTAGAAAAATATAGACATTTGAAAATTACCATACAAAATTACCACGGCCTTAATCAGACTGTTTCTTAGTTCTTCCATGCTGGACTGGAATCGAGAGGAAAACCTAGAATGTGCTAGCTGCATTTCGTCCCAGGCATGCTGTAAAAACCAGCTCAGGGATCCGAGGGTTTCAGTAAATTGCAATTTAGGCGATGGGCTGACAACCTGTCACTACAGCAATATACCTACAAATCGATCTTAAATAACCCTCAAAACTTTGTCAGACGTGGTGAAACGACCTTTGTTTAGGTCGTTTACGCTCTGCCAACCCCATTAGGGATAAAGGCATGATTATATGATGATGATGATGAGTTATATAAAAAAAAAACCTTAATGTTATTCTGCTTGAAAGTTGTTTGATTACTGAGCAACCCCTATCACTTTGGGGAAAGTTGTTACTTACACCCTGTACACAAGGCATGGCCCGTATTTATAATCCGCACTTGACATTAACAGCCAGTTTGAGTTCGCATCAGAAATAACATTTCTGTACAAAATGGCTTGTCAAATCCTTACTTAATATTGCTCTCAATCTTGAGATAGCTTTACACTGTATTGTACGATTTTAAGTTTAATATATATTATTTGCCTTTGTTTCAGGTAATGTTCGAAAATTATGGGACTAATTAATTCGCTTCGGTAAGTTTTGGTGGTTTAAATAAAACATAAAAGAATTACCCTTTTACGAAGAGTGCCTAGTGAGTGCGAAATTAAATCTTACTTCTATTAAAAACATCCTTTGAGAGGTTAATAGAAATTACCAGTGGCAAAAAAGCTTTGTGATCTAATTTAATGTAAGTATCCGAGTAAGAGGAATAATAATTATTATTCCAAGCCGATTTCAGCTACAGCGACTGCTGGACGGGCTCAGCAGCTAGCGTCTCGCTGCTCCGCGCGGTCGTGTGCTCGCATATGGCTGCTGTAGCCAATTTTGGCCTTAAAGGTTCTCGAGCACTTAAGGCACGTGAGTACGCCGCCGCTATAATTATAAATTAAAGCCGTTGGTGTTCTGGCCTTTATTTCATCTCGCTTAGTGTCGAGTTCATCTCTGCGTGTAGATTCAAAGGCGTCGATTTTCTGCCTTTGAGACGTCTCCATTCCGGACGCTTTGCAGCTGATGACTCCCACATCAGGGGGTCAATACTGCAATGTTTCATATGCCTTTTAAGCACATCTTTGTACCGTAAGAGCTGTCCGCCCTGCTTGCGCTTGGCTTCTTGAAGCTCACAGTAAAAGATGCGCTTGGCCACTCTTTCATCTGGCATGCGGAACACATGACAACACCAGCGCAACTGGCGGTAAGAGAAATAGTCTATATTTGACTCAAACCGCTGACTTGTATGGGAGGGCCAAATATTTTTTTCATATTTCGACCTATGTTTCTTAGAGAAAGTAGTTCAGTTTTATGGGTAGGTTCACATTCCAAATTTTGGCCGGCAATTTTTTTTACTCCCTGTATCTTGTAGGTATAGGTAAACAATCATGCAATATTATTCCCCTACAAATACCTCGCCATAGAAAGTGAATATAGCTAACCGAAATTCCGATGGGACTGCGGAGACCGATCTCTAGATTTAACTTGCAGATTTGTTTATTATTCAACCCCTGTCACTACCAATTTTACCTGTAAATCAGGTTGTGAGCACCACAGACCGAGATTTTAGTAGACTCCTCAAACTGACATTACACTGGACGTGTTTCCTGGCTTTTCCCCCGCACCAGCCTGGCTGCTGTATGGTTTCATACGCACATTTAACAGCTGGATTGAAAAGCGCCTAACTCCGCTTTATTGGAATTAAGGTTCGTATTTATGAAGCGATCTCAAGATTTAGAGCAATACTAAGTATGTATTTGACAGGTATATTAAGACGACCGCTTGCGGGTTTGAACAACAATATTTTAATGTAATTTCTAACAAACAGTTATCCTTTTATATAATTTTCTTCTTTTAACTCATAGACTAAGAAGATTACACCATGTAGCCTTACACAGGTCATTTTGTACTGAAATGACATTTCTGATACGAACTTAAACTAGCTGTCAATACCTAATCTTACAAAAACCAGATTTTTTGGTCTGCTTTCGGCTGTTGCTGCAAAAATATGCTTTAGTCAGGTGCCCTCACCATCATGGTCATTCCTTACTGAGAGCATTCGATTAAAGTCGTGCGCGCGAATGCTCATTACGGGCGAATGTTCGTAGTAAGGAAGCACCTTTCGGTGTTCGACAACAAAATAGAATATATTTATGAGATATATAATACTTCCATACATGTACTTCCATGCAGTCGCTCTGTGTAAAAACTAGAACCCTCGTTCGATCACCTATATTAGGTAGCCGACCCCGTGAGATACGGGTTAAGGCTAGAGAGATGATGACACATGTACTTCCATGATGGCCTGGGAGCGAGAGAAAAACATAGAATGTGCCAGATGCTTTTCCTCCCGGGCATGCTGTAAAAATCAGCTAAGGGATCCGAGGGTTTCAGTATATTGCAATTTAGGCGATGGGGCGACTGTACTTTTCCAAAAAGTTACAGTCTCATACGATTTGAAATGGTATTGTAGTCTTCCCTAATTTTAGGTCTTTGGTGGCGCCGCTTTGAAAGAGGTCTTCGTGATTTTCACAGAAATATGGAAAGTGGGCCTGAACTCTGAAGTCAGGTTGTGTTTTGAAGAGCTCATATTTTTTATATGCAATGGGTTTGCTCTTGACAGATCTTTATCAATATTTTCATATCTTCACAATGATACATACATATAATCACGCCTTTATCCCTAATGAGGTAGGCAGAGCGTAAACAAACAAAAAAAAAATATTGCTGTAGTGACAAGCCTTTTGCCTAAATTACAATATACAGAAACCCTTGGAACCCTTAGCTGGTTTATACAGCAAGGGAGGAAAACCACAATGATCATTGAACAAATAACACTTATTTTGTTTCTCCTTTTAGAATAACGAATGTTCTTTTTGTCACATGTGTTCTTAAGGGGCGAACTGTAGCGCATGTGTGGCGACACCAATTTTAATTTAAATATTTTTAATTCTTTTCATGAATATTTTACGTTAAGCGAAAATAACAAGTAATTCTCCGTGTTATAACACTTATTATCATATTTCATAATTAGTATCTATTCTTTGTTTTACAAGTTCTAAATGTGGTTATTTTTACTACATTTTTATCACAAAGCGTGTATGACACGCTTATGCTCGTATTTATAAAGCGATCTCAAGATTGACAGCCAGTTTGAGTTTGTATCAGAAATGTCATTCCAGTACAAAATCGCATCTAAATCCATACTCTCAATCAAGAAATTGATTTATAATTACGACTCTTAGTGTAAATGATTATGATGTCGTGGGTTATAAAACTGAGAAGGAGAGCCCGATGGTGTAGTGGATAGGGCCGCTGCCTCCTGAGCGGGAGGTCGTGGTTCGAACCCCACCACGTACCAATGTGTTTTTCGGTTTTCGAATTTCATATGTACGTTTATTCGGTGCTTTTTCCGTGCTTCGGAAAGCACGCTAAGCCGTTGGTCCCGGTTAATACCGTAGATATTAGTCGTTAAGCCATATCAGAGGCCAGTGCTAAGCATTGGCGGCTTGAAAACTCTGACCTAATCTAGGATTGGGTCTGGTTTCCCTTCTGGGTTGCGGAGGTCAGATGGCAGTCGCTCTGTGTAAAAACCAGTACCCTCGTTCAATCCCCTAGATTAGGAAGCCGACCCCGTGAGATACGGGATAAGGCTAGGGAGATGATGGTTATAAAACTGAGAATTACTTGCGATTTCCGATAAACGTATAATGTTTGTTTTTTTTTTTTGTATTTTGGATACAATTAATTTATTCCAATTATTTATTTCATGCTGGCCTGGCAGCGAGAGAAAAACATAGAATGTGCCAGCTGCATTTCCTCCCGAGCATGCTGTACAAATCAGCTAAGGGATTCGAGGGTTTCAGTGAATTTTAATTTAGTCGATGGGCTGACAACCTGTCACTACAGCAATAAACCTACAAATCTATCATAAATTACCCTCAAAACTTTGTCAGACGTGGCGAATTGACCTTTATTTAAGTCGTTAACGCTCTGCCTACCCCTACTCTATTTGGGATAAAGGCGTCATTATATGTAAGTATGTATTAATTTATAAATATTGAGGGCTCTACAAGCACAGGACAGAGAGTCGTGGAGAGACTGGAGAGAGGCCTTTGCCCAGCAGTGGGACACTATCGGCTAAATAAGATAAGAAGAAGAAGAAGAGGGCGCCACCTCTCTTTTTCCACCTTTAAAAAAAATCTTTGGAGATTACTTATCTAACTAAAAGACTGAATGCGCAAATTTGACTAGCCCTTGTCCTTTTTTGACAAAAAGCAGTTCCAAATTTCGTAAATATTTTATAAAGTTTTTAAGTATCTTTTTACTGGAAATTATTTATTATTCCTTTATTCCTTGTCCTAACGTTTTCTGTGTCCACTCAAGCTTCTAGCGATCCGGAACTAAATCACAAAGAGATTTCACTTGAAAAGAATATTTACATGCAAAATTATGCATAGAAAGTGAGAATCTTTAAAAGTTATACTGGGATCGTTTTTCCGCCATTTTCCTCACTTGAACCTAGCTCATTCTATATGCGGCCACTTAGGGACCTTCAACTTGGCATTTACATAAATACATATAATCACGGCTTTATTCAAATTGGGGTAGGCAGAGCGTAAACCACCTAAACCAAGGTCGTTCCGCCACGTCTGACAAAGTTTTGAGGGTTATTTAAAATAGATTTGTAGGTATATTGCTGTAGTGACAGGTTGTCTTAAAAACTAAATTATGTCAATTGGTAAAAAAGCTAATAAATAGTACTATGTCAAAAAGTATAAAATAAATAAAACAATAGCTTAAGTCAAATTAAAAATAATACACAATGTGAAGGAATATAAAATAAAATGAAAATGAAGCAATAGCTTAAGCTATTATATATTTATGTCAAAATAAAAAGAATTCGTAATTTTAAGGAGTAAAATATGAAATAAAAATAAAGCAATAGCTAATGTTGAACAATTTCTACAATCAAAATAATGTCTCTATCATCAATAGGATAGTCAATTAAATTTATAAATTAAAAATTCATTTTAAGGGTAGCAGTACCCAACAAGAAATTCTTCAGCCGACGATAGAATGTTTCATCATTTGTTATTTTTTGAGATCGGCATGTAACTGCTCATAATAAGTTAGTAGTTAAGTATATATGTCTCTCTCCATAAAATAAATACATATAATCACGCCATGAAAGAAATGTTTTAAATTGTTTAAATTTCTTACATGCTGGCCTGGGAGCAAGAGAAAAACATAGAATGTGCCAGCTGCATTTCCCCCCCGGGCATGCTGTAAAAACCAGCTAAGGAATCTGAGGGTTTATGTATATTGTAATTTAGGCGATAGGCTGACAACCGGTCACTACAGCAATATACAAATCTATCTTAAATAACCCTCAAAACTTTGTCAGATGTGGCGAACGACCTATGTTAGGTTGTTTACGCTCTGCCTACCCCACTAGGGATAAAGGCGTGATTATATGTATGTATGTATGTATGTATGAAAGAAATCTTATCTTATCTTATTTAACCTATATCATCCCACTGCTGGGCAAAGGCCTCCCTCTTCTTCTTCCACTTATCCCTATTTTGAGTCTCCAGGCGCCAGCCCTTCGAAGATGTGTCCAGCTCGTCGCGCCACCTGCGACGGGGTCTTCCGCGGCGTCGTTTCGTGGTGGGTGGCTTCCACTCTGTACTTACTTTCGCCCATAGTTCTTCTGGCATGCGGCAAACGTGGCTGGCCCAATCCCACTTCAACTTACTTGCTGTTCGGGCTACATCAGATATTTGCGTTGTAGAGCGCATATTATGGTGTTTCTGACTCGATCGGTCAGCTTGAGGTGGAGCATACTGCGCTCCGTAGCTCGCTGGCAAATCTTGAGGCTGGACCTCTGAGCTTCAGCCAAAGACCAAGTTTGAAAGAAATGGATATTTTTATTTTAGGTTACATTGAATTGCGACCCGCAGATATATATGTTCGACTAGAAAAAGTTTAACTACCCGTCAATGCTCTAGCTCCCATTATCGTTAGTTAAAAATTTAGAAATGTTAGAGAAGCAAACATTTTTTAGGCCAAAATTCAGCAGCGTAGTAAAAAACATCCGCCGAACTATCAAGTAGCTAGAACAGCTCGTCTGTGAAAAAGCCACGAAAAAGCTTTTATTACAAATTGCAACCTTTAGAGTGCATAGAGGAGGTTAGGTAAAGGTTTTTGCTTTCAAGAATGTTCTTTTATTTTTCAGATTCAGATGTTTATTGGTAAAAATATACATTTTACAAGTCATAACAAATATAAAAAATTCAATAGGCACACTATTACATATTAAATTTAAAACAAATAAATTTTCACTTTTATAATATCCGATATTACGTCACTTAAGTGTATCTAGTCATAATTATATTACATTGCAATGATATAAAATAATAATAATTACATATCTTAAATTTTATATTAATAATTTATTTTACTACCAGGCGCGAGTCCCATATTAGTCGTTAAGCCATGACAGAGGCCAGTGCTAAGCATTGGCAGCTTGAAAACTCTGACCTAATCAAGGATTGGGTCTGGTTTCCCTTCTAGGTTCCTTGTTTGTCAAATGGCAGTCGCTCTGTGTAAAAACCAGTACCCTCGTTCAATCACCTAGATTAGGTAGCCGACCCCGAGAGATACGGAAAAAGGCTAGGAAGATGATGATATCTTAAATTTTATATTATTTCTTTCTGATAGGGTTGATGTCTTAATAGCGTTAAAGTATTCATTCAGGTCGTAGCACGCCATATTTTGTCTACATTGCCTAAATATCTTATGATTATGAGGAAGCTAGAGCAACAAAAAACACCGCAATTTTTCAGTTTTTGTGTTTTGAATAATTTTAAGCTCTTATAACAATCTGTATTTTATTATCTCCCTAGCCTTGTCCCGTATCTTACGGGGTCGGCTACCTAATTCAGGGGACTGAACGAGGGTATTGGTTTTTACACAGAACGACTGCCAGCTGACCTCCACAACCCAGAAGGGGAACCTGACCCAATCCTAGATTAGGTCAGAGTTTTCAAGTCGCCAATACTTAGCACTGGCCTCTGAAATGGCTAAGCGACTAATATCTACGGTATTAAACGATATTAACCGGGAAGAACGGCTTAACGTGCCTTCCGAAGCACGGAAACAGCGCCGAATGAACGTATATATGAAATTCGAAAACCGAAAAACGCATTGGTACGTGGTGGGATTCGAACCACGACCTCCCGCTCAGGAGGCAGCGGCCCTATCCACTACACCATCGGGCTCTCATAACAATCTGTAAGGAATAAAAAAATTGTTCATGCATAAATGTACTAAAATCGCAATATTAAACAATACAACAACTATCTAATGATGCATTGACCAGAAACTTCGCATGGGTGGTTCCTAAATGCGATAGTTGGTTAGGCTCGTATTTATAAAGTGGTCTCTAGATTGAGAGCAATGTTAAGTGTGGATTTTACAAACCAAAACATACTGAAATGACATTTTTGATACGAACTTAAACTAGATATCAGTCTCAAGTCTTCTTCTTAGCGAGTAGATTCTCGAGTCAAAAGAGACGATGAACCCTAGTGACAGAGTTTCCAAACCGCCTAGTAGCACAGCTATTAGGCCCCTGACTTGGTTTGAGTACCACTATCAAAGACAGCGACCGGGACCGACGGCTTATCGTGCCCTCCGATGCACGGAATCCTTTTTCTTTTCACAAACAAAGTAATAAATTGACAAATATCAACTTTTGTGTCCCCCTCTGGAAATCGAACCAAAGACTTCCGGACCGACTACCCATGGCTCTGACCACTAGACCACGGAGGCAGTCTCAAGTGCTGTTTATCAATAGAGTTGCTGATTTGAATCCCATTCGTGTGAAATTTCCGGTTTCTCATACGTGACAACGTAAACAGAAACGGATAGTTGTGTAATTGATTGGTTTATTCGGAACAATAAAACTGAACAACTTTCATACGCATTTGGTAGATACCAAATTGAAAAAAAAAAACTATACTTCGCATACAGAATTACCATTTTGAAAAGTCATATAAATAACCAGGGATTGCAAAATTCTCTTATTTTTTGCTAAAAGAGGAATTTTATTTAATATTTTGTCGTCACTACAGTGTTAAGAGGCGTGAAATTGGAAGCAACATGCTATTAACAACATTTACATAGTGTAAAATAAAGTAAATAACAATATGTATATAATTATATATTTTTTATACCCTTGGTTGTTTGGATGTCGTATTGACACACAGAAATCACAAACTTACGAATTAAATTGTATAATGTTAATTTTGTAAATAAATATATTTTGGCGGTTTCACACGCGATTTCTGAGTTTTTTCGTAGGAATGTAGCCTATGTCATGCCTATGCCCTATTTGCAAGATTTAAATTTCGCCCTTTTGTGTTTTTTTTTATCATAGAATATAAGCGACAGCCCGATGATAGAGAGCCCGATGGTGTAGTGGATAGGGCCGCTGCCTCCTGAGCGGGAGGTCGTGGTTCGAATCCCACCACGTACCAATGTGTTTTTCGGTTTTCGAATTTCATATGTACGTTTATTCGGCGCTTTTTCCGTGCTTCGGAAGGCACGTTAAGCCGTTGGTCCCGGTTAATATCGTTTAATACCGTAGATATTAGTCGTTAAGCCATATCAGAGGCCAGTGCTAAGCATTGGCGGCTTGAAAACTCTGACCTAATCTAGGATTGGGTCTGGTTTCCCTTCTGGGTTGCGGAGGTCAGATGGCAGTCGCTCTGTGTAAAAATCAGTACCCTCGTTCAATCCCCTAGATTAGGAAGCCGACCCCGTGAGATACGGGATAAGGCTAAGGAGATGATGAGAATATAAGGGACAGCGTCGCACAAACTGATTTGGGTTGGTCAGTCAATATGAAATGGCTTTTCCAAACATTGTCTGATTGAGGTAGTCATTTTGTATTTGAAAGTCATAAAAAAATCAACAACTAAAAGTTCCTGGCGTAAGTTGTTCAGTTTCGTTGACTGAGCAACCCCTACCGGATTGCGAAAATCTGTACTGTATTTACACCCCGTATATATTTTTTTTCATTTCCCCACTTATTTTCGTTTTCCTCTATGAATAAGTAATATTGCAGAGCACTCTACTTGCTGGTTAAAGATTAAGATTGGCATTTTTGAGAGTGAACTATAAATTTTAAATGATTCCCGATCCCGAGAATTTCTATCCTGTGCCTGAAAACCTTTCTCCAAATACTTCCTATCATGTTAAAGGTACAGCGCGTCAAAGCTTTAACTGCACGTGGCGGAAAAAAGAACTAACGCTTACAAGATGGCCGCCGCCGCCATTTTGATTGTTCTTCTTACATGCAGCGCCCTCGCCCACTTTTATTTAAACCTTTGGCGTACTATATAAGGTATCTGAAGGATAGAAAACTGTCAACCTCCTCAAGATTGATGACAATGAATTGGCAAAGGCTGTGATGGTATATGGGGTGTAAGAGACAGCGTTCTACAAACTAATAAGTTCAGTCAACGAAACTGAACATCTATCAGCAAGTTTTTTTTTTCAGGAAGTGATAAAAATAATATTGATTTTCCATACAAATTTATTTTATTTATTTTGTCTGATCGAGGTAATAATTTTGCATGGGATTTTTTTTTCATCTTCTGAATGAATTTCCTGGTAAAAGTTGTTCAGTTTCGTTGACTGAGCAGCCCCTATCAGTTTGCGGGACGCTTTCCCTTACACCCGGTATGTTATGGTACACGCATCAACGCCTTTATATTGTAAACTAGTGGTTGCGTAGTGCGCGGGCTGCTAAAGCAGCCCGCGGTCGTTGTGCCTGCGGTGTTTTGTTGGGTGGCGCAAGTGTTTAATTTTATATTGTTCTAGCCTAAACATTTTATTTTTGTATGGCGGCCATCTTGAAAAATCATAAATTTTCAAAAGCAATCTCAAACCTGAACTCAGAAACCCAAAAAACCCACATTTGTAAATTTTGAGTCCAATCAGAGCAAGTCTTGTTTTTAACAGCCGCCATCTTGAAAATTCTCAAAATCCAAAAATCAAAACAAATATCCCCCTAAAACCCGTAAGTTACGATTTCTAGTTAGATCGGAGCATGATTAGTTTTAATTCTAAATTTAAATCCGCCTTTTGTTTTTCTATAACATGTCAAAATAGCTGATGAGGTGAGTTGTGCACGGGCAGTTAAAGCAGCCCTCATGCCGGTGTCCAGATAGGGCGCGGGGTGCGCGGGCAGCTAAAGCAGCCCGCGTTCCGATGTCCAGGTAGGGCGCGGGGTGCGCGGGCAGCTAAAGCAGCCCGCGTTCCGGTGTCCAGGTAGGGCGCGTGGTGCGCGGGCAGCTAAAGCAGCCCGCGTGCCGGTGTCCACGTAGGGCGCTAGGTGCGCGGGCAGCTAAAGCAGCCCGCGTGCCGGTGTCCAGGTAGGGTGCGGGGAGCGCGGGCAGCTAAAGCAGCCCGCGTTCCGTTGTCCTGGTAGGGTGCGAGGTGCGCGGGCAGCTAAAACAGCCCGCATGCCGGATGTGACTTTTGTTTGGCGGCCATCTTTAAAATTTGGGTGAGGTACGTGGTGCGCGGGCAGCTAAAGCAGCCTGCGTGCCGGTGTCCAGGTAGGGCGTGGGTGCGCGGGCAGCTAAAGCAGCCCGCGTGCCGGTGTCCACGTAGGGCGCGGGTGCGCGGGCAGCTAAAGCAGCCCGCGTGCCGGTGTCCAGGTAGGGCGCGGGAGCGCGGGCAGCTAAAGCAGTCCGCGTGCCTGTGTCCTGGTAGGGTGCGGGGTGCGCGGGCAGCTAAAGCAGCCCGCGTGCCGGATGTGACTTTTGTATGGCGGCCATCTTGAAAATTCACGCAGTCACAAAAAATAATCATATCTATAATCAGTTACCCCGATATCCCCCAGATATCGATTTTGATCCGGATCAGAGCAACTTGACACCCGGCCGCCATTTTTAATAAATGAAAAAAAAAATTGTCCAAATACATGCCCACCATATTTCCAAAGAAACTACCAACCGACCTGCAATCAATTCCGCGATACAACGAAATACATGATTTACCTACAAAATTTTGTATGGCGGCCATCTTGAAAAATGGTAGAGTCACAAAACAAACCACCAAAATAAAATCATTGACCCCAAAAACCCCCAGATATCGATTTTGAGCCGGATCGGAGCAAATTGACTCCCGGCCGCCATCTTGAATCCGCCATATTGGATTTTGACATTTACCAAAACATGCCTACCCCGGAGAGGAACAATACAAAGTATGGCGACCCCCCACCTCGGGGACACCGTTTCCGCGCCAGAGCCAAAATAAGCTCCCCATACAAAATACCCTTGTATGGCGGCCATCTTGAAAAATGGAAAAATCAAAAAACAAACCAAAATTATCAGAACAGCTCCCAGAGGACCACCAGCATGCAAAATTTCATCCCGATCCGAGCAACTTTTTTTTCGGCCGCCATTTTGGATCCGCCATCTTGGATTTTCGTGACCACCGGCACTTGACCCCCACCGCCCTCTATGACATTTGGTCGAACACCCCCCCTCTATCTCTAACCGTTTCCGAGATATTCAACTTTTTATTTTGTATGGCGGCCATCTTGTTTTCCGACATTTTGGATTTTTTATACGAAAATCTGAAATTGCCCAGGGTGTACTCCAAAATTAGTTTGAGAACCACCCCCCTTCCTCTTATAGTTTAGCCAGGCCGCAGGGTCACTCCATGATGAGGAGCAGTTTTCCAAGATTTCGGAATTTTCCCATACTCACCAAAACCACCTCCACACTTTTCCCATACACGACTTTCACCCCCCGACCCTCCTTCTGGGAGAACAATTATGTCAGTCAGTGAGTGAGTGAGTGAGTGGGTTTCCAGCTATATATATAGTAACTAGTGGTTGCGTAGTGCGCGGGCTGCTAAAGCAGCCTGCGGTCGTTGTGCCTGCGGTGTTTTGTTGGGCGGCGCAAGTCTTTAATTATAATTTGATTTGCACCTTTCAATTTGATTTTGTATGGCGGCCATCTTGAAAAATCACAAATAGTTAAAAACAATCTCAACCCTGAAATCAGAAACCAAAAACACCCCCATATGTCAATTTTGAGTCCAATCACAGCAAGTTTTGTTTTTATCTGCCGCCATCTTGAAAATTCTCAAAGTCCAAAAATCAACCAAAAATTTTTAATGTGCTACCCCTAAAACCCGTAAGTTACGATTTCTAGTCAGATCGGAGCAAGATAAGTTTTAGCCGCCATCTTAAATTCGCCATTTTGTTTTTCTATGACATTTCAAAATTGCTGGTGAGGTGCGTGGTGCGCGGGCAGCTAAAGCAGCCCGCGTGCCGGTGTCCAGGTAGGGCGCGGGGTGCGCGGGCAGCTAAAGCAGCCCGCGAGCCGGTTTGCGGGTGGGGTGCGGGGTGCGCGGGCAGCTAAAGCAGCCCGCGTGCCGGTACCCAGTTAGGGCGCGGGGTGCGCGGGCAGCTAAAGCAGCCCGCGTTCCGGTGTCCAGGTAGGGCGCGGGGTGGGCGGGCAGCTAAAGCAGCCCGCGTTCCGGTGTCCAGGTAGGGCGCGGGGTGCGCGGGCAGCTAAAGCAGCCCGCGTGCCGGTGTCCAGGTAGGGCGCGGGGTGCGCGGGCAGCTAAAGCAGCCCGCGTGCCGGTGTCCGGGTAATGTGCGGAGTGCGCGGGCAGCTAAAGCAGCCCGCGTGCCGGTGTCCAGGTAGGGCGCGGGGTGCGCGGGCAGCTAAAGCAGCCCGCGTGCCGGATGTGACTTTTGTTTGGCGGCCATTTTTAAAATTCACGCAGTCACAAAAAAATAATCATGTTTATAATCAGTAACCCTGATATCCCCCAGATATCGATTTTGACCCGGATCAGAGCAACTTGACACCAAGCCGCCATTTTTAAAATATAAAAAAAAGAATTAGTCCAAATAACTACCTACCATATTTCCAAAGAAACTACCAACCGACCTGCAATTAATCCCGCGATACAATGAAATACATGATTCACCTACAAAATTTTGTATGGCGGCCATCTTGATTAATGGCAGTCACAAAAAAAAACCATCGAAATTAAATTATTGACCCCAAAAACCCCTGATATCGATTTTGAGACCGATCGGAGCAATTTTACTCCCGGCCGCCAACTTGAATCTGCCATATTGGATTTTCGACACAAACTATTTTTTGTCCTAATACATACCCTTCATATTTCCAAAGCATCTACCAATCGACCTGCAATAAATTCCGCGATACAATGAAATACATGATTTACCTACAAAATTTTGTATGGCGGCCATCTTGAAAATTCACGCAGTCACAAAAAAAGATCAAATCTGTAATCCACGAACCCAAAAACCCCCAGATATCGATTTTCAGCCCGATCAGAGCAACTTGACACCCGGCCGTCATCTTGGATCCGCCATATTTGATTTTTGACGAACCCCATTTTTTGTCCTTATACATACCTACCATATTTCCAAAGACACTACCAACGTACCTGCAATAAATTCCGCGATACAATGAAATACATGATTTACCTATAAAATGGTGTATGGCGGCCATCTTTAAAAATGGCAGAGTCCCAAAAAAAACCATCATAATAAAATCACTGACCCCAAAAACCCCCAGATATAGATTTTGAGCCGGATCGGAGCAAATTGCCTCCCGGCCGCCATTTTTATTCCGCCATTTTGAATTTTGACATATACCAAAAGTTGCCTTCCCCGGAGTAGAACAAAACATAATAAGGCGACCCCCCACATCGGGGACACCGTTTCCGCGCCAGAGCCAAAAAAAGCTCCCCATACAAAATACCCTTGTATGGCGGCCATCTTTAAAAACTCCATCATCAAAAAACAAACCAAATATATCAAAACCACTCTCAGAGAACCACCTGCATGCAAAATTTCATCCCGATCCGAGCAACTTTTTTTTCGGCCGCCATTTTGGATCCGCCATCTTGGATTTTCGTGACCACCGGCACTTGACCCCCACCGCCCTCTATGACATTTGGTCTAACACCCCCCCTCTATCTCTAACCGTTTCCGAGATATTCAACTTTTTATTCTGTATGGCAGCCATCTTGTTTTCCGCCATTTTGGATTTTTTTCACCAAAAACTGAAATTGCTCAGGGTGTGCTCCAAAATTAGTTTGAGTACCACCCCCCTACCTCTTATAGTCTAGCCAGGCTGCAGGGTCACTCCATGATGAGGAGCAGTTTTCCAAGATTTCGGAATTTTCCCATAGTCACCAAAACCACCTACACACTTTTCCCATACACGACTTTTACCCCCCGACCCTCCTTCTGGGAGAACAATTATGTCAGTCAGTGAGTGAGTGAGTGAGTGGGTTTCCAGCTATATATATATTAACTAGTGGTTGCGTAGTGCGCGGGCTGCTAAAGCAGCCCGCGGTCGTTGTGCCTGCGGTGTTTTGTTGGGCGGCGCAAGTCTTTAATTATAAATTCATTCGGGCACTTTCTAATTTATTTTGTATGGCGGCCATCTTGAAAATTTTCGAAATCTACAAATCCACCTAATATCTAAAGTCCGTAACTCAAAAAACCCCCAGATGTCAATTTTGAGTCCAATCTGAGCAAGTTTTCTTTGTATCAGCCGCCATCTTGAAAATTCTCGAAATCCAAAAATCAACCAAAATCTATGATCAGCTACCCCCAAAACCCCTTGTCTACGATTTCAAGCCAGATCGTAGCAGGATTAGTATTAGCCGCCATTTTGTTTTTTATTACATGTCAAATTGCTGATGAGGTAAGTAGTGCGCGAGCAGCTAAAGCAGCCCGCGTGCCGGTGTGCCGGTGGGGTGCGTAGTGCGCGGGCAGTTAAAGCAGCCCGCGTGCCGGTGTCCAGGTAGGGTGCGAGGTGCGCGGGCAACTAAAGCAGCCCGCGTGCCGGTGTCCAGGCAGGGTGTGAGGTGCGCGGGCAGTGTCCAGGTAGGGTGCGAGGTGCGCGGGCAGCTAAAGCAGCCCGCGTGCCGATGTCAAGGCAGGGTGCGAGGTGCGCGGGCAGTGTCCAGGTAGGGTGCGAGGTGCGCGGGCAGCTAAAACAGCCCGCGTGCCGATGTCCAGGTAGGGTGCGAAGTGCGCGGGCAGCTAAAGCAGCCCGCGTGCCGGTGTCCAGGTAGGGTGCGGGGTGCGCGGGCAGCTAAAGTAGCCCGCGTGCCGGTGTCCAGGTAGGGTGCGAGGTGCGCGGGCAGCTAAAGCAGCCCGCTTGCCGGTTTCCAGGCAGGGTGCGAGGTGCGCGGGCAGTGTCCAGGTAGGGTGCGAGGTGTGCGGGCAGCTAAAACAGCCCGCGTGCCGATGTCCAGGTAGGGTGCGAAGTGCGCGGGCAGCTAAAGCAGCCCGCGTGCCGGTGTCCAGGTAGGGTGCGGGGTGCGCGGGCAGCTAAAGTAGCCCGCGTGCCGGTGTCCAGGTAGGGTGCGAGGTGCGCGGGCAGCTAAAGCAGCCCGCGTGCCGGTTTCCAGGCAGGGTGCGAGGTGCGCGGGCAGCTAAAGCAGCCCGCGTGCCGATGTCCAGGTAGGGTGCGAGGTGCGCGGGCAGCTAAAGCAGCCCGCGTGCCGGTGTCCAGGTAGGGTGCGAGGTGCGCGGGCAGCTAAAGCAGCCCGCGTGCCGGTGTCCTGGTAGGTTGCGGGGTGCGCGGGCAGCTAAAGCAGCCCGCGTGCCGGATGTGACTTTTATATGGCGGCCATCTTGAAAATTCACGCAGTCACTAAAAAAATTCAGATCTATAATCAGCGACCCCGACTACCCACAGATATCGATTTTCAGCCGGATTAGAGCAACTTGACACCCGGCCGCCATCTTGGATCCGCCATATTGGATTTTTGATAAAGACAATTTTTTGTCCTCATACATACCTACCATATTTGTAAAGAAACTAAAAACCTACCTGCACTAAATTCCGCGATACAATAAAATACATGATTTACCTACAAAATTTTGTATGGCGGCCATCTTGAAAAATGGCAGAGTCACAAAACAAACCATCAAAATAAAATCAGTGACCCCGAAAACCCCCAGATATAGATTTTGAGCCGGATCGGAGCAAATTGACTCCCGGCCGCCATCTTGAATCCGCCATATTGGATTTTCGACACGCATAATTTTTTTTCCTTATACATACCTACCATAATTCCAAAGCATCTACCAATCGACCTACACTAAATTCCGCGATACAATGAAATACATGATTAACCTACAAAATTTTGTATGGCGGCCATCTTGAAAATGCACAAAGTCACAAAAAAACTTCAGATTTGTAATCAGCGACCCCGACATCCACCAGATATCGATTTTCAGCCGGATCAGAGCAACTTGACAACCGGCCGCCATCTTAGATCCGCCATATTGGATTTTCGACAAACACATTTTTTTGTCCTAATACATACCTACCATATTTCCAAAGAAACTACCAACCTACCTGCAATAAATACCGCTAGACAATGAAATACATGATTTACCTGTAACATTTTGTATGGCGGCCATCTTTAAAAATGGCAAAATCACAACACAAACTACAAAAATAAAATTATTGACCCCGAAAACCCCCAGATATCGATTTTGAGCCGGATCGGAGCAAATTGCCTCCCGGCCGCAATTTTGATTCCGCCATTTTGAATTTTGACATATACCAAAAGTTGTCTTCCCCAGAGTAGAACAATACATAGTATGGCGACCCCCCACCTCGGGGACACCGTTTCCACGCCAGAGCCAAAAAAAGCTCCCCATACAAAATACCCTTGTATGGCGGCCATCTTGAAAAATGAAAAAAACAAAAAACAAACAATAAATATCAAATAAGCTCCCCGAGGACCACCCGCATGCAAAATTTCATCCCGATCAGAGCAACTTTTTTTTCGGCCGCCATTTTGGATCCGCCATCTTGGATTTTCATGACCACCAGCACTTGACCCCCACCGCCCTCTATGACATTTGGTCGAACACCTCCCCACTATCTCCATCCGTTTCCGAGATATTCAACTTTTTATTTTGTATGGCAGCCATCTTGTTTTCCGCCATTTTGGATTTTTTACACCAAAATCTGAAATTGCTCAGGGTGAGCTCTAAAATTAGTTTGAGAACCACCCCCCTTCCTCTTATGGTTTAGCCAGGCCGCAGGGTCACTCTATGATGAGGAGCAGTTTTCCAAGATTTCGGAATTTTCCCATACTCACCAAAACCACCTCCACACTTTTCCCATACACGACTTTCACCCCCCGACCCTCCTTCTGGGAGAACAATTATGTCAGTCAGTGAGTGAGTGAGTGAGTGAGTGGGTTTCCAGCTATATATATAGTAACTAGTGGTTGCGTAGTGCGCGGGCTGCTAAAGCAGCCCGCGGTGTTTTGTTGGGCTGTTGAGTTTATTTGGGCGGCGCAAGTTCTTAATTATAATTGAATTTGCGGCCTATCATTTTTTTTGTATGGCGGCCATCTTGTTAAATCAAAAATCTTCATAAACAATCTCAAACCTGAAATCAGAAACCCGAAAAACCCCGAGATGTCAATTTTGAGTCCAATCAGAGAAAGTTTTGTTTTTATCAGCCGCAATCTTGAAAATACTCAAAATCCAAAATCAACCAAAATCTATGATCAGCCACCCCAAAAACTTCTAGTCTACTATTTCAAGTCAGATCGGAGCAAGATTAGTGTTAGCAGCCATTTTGATTTTTATAACATGTCAAATAGCTGGTGGGGTGCGTAGTGCGTGAGCAGCTAAAGCAGCCCGCGGTCGTTGTGCCTGCGGTGTTTTGTTGGGCGGCGCAAGTTTTTAATATATTTTTTGCACTGTTCTAATCGTATTCTGTTTGTATGGCGGCCATCTTGAAAAATCACAAATTGTCAAAAACAATCTCAAACCTGAACTCAGAAACCCAAAAAACCAACATTTGTCAATTTTGAGTCCAATCAGAGCAAGTCTTGTTTTTAACAGCCGCCATCTTGAAAATTCTCAAAATCCAAAAATCTATGATCATATCAGCTACCCCTAAATCCCGTTAGTTACGATTTCTAGCCAGATTGGAGCAAGATAATTTGTAGTCGCCATCTTAAATCCGCCCTTTTGTTTTTTTATAACATGTCAAATTGCTGGTGAGGTTCGGGGTGCGCGGGCAGCTAAAGCAGCCCGCGTGCCGGTGTGCAGGTGAGGTACGTGGTGCGCGGGCAGCTAAAGCAGCCCGCGTGCCGATATGCCAGTGACATGCGGTGTGCGCGGGCAGTTAAAGCAGCCCGCGTGCCGGTATCCTGGTAGGATGCGGTGTGCGCGGGCAGCTAAAGCAGCCTGCGTGCCGGTGTCCTGGTAGGGTGCGGTGAGCGCGGGCAGCTAAAGCAGCCCGCGTGCCGGTGTCCAGGTAGGACGCGGGATGCGCGGGCAGCTAAAGCAGCCCGCCAGCCGGTGTCCAGGTAGGGCGCGGGGAGCGCGGGCAGCTAAAGCAGCCCGCGTGCCGGTGTGCGGGTGGGGTCCGGGTTGCGCGGGCAGCTAAAGCATCCCGCGTGCCGCATGTGACTTTTGTATGGCGGCCATCTTGAAAATCCACGAAGTCACCAAAAAAACTTAAGATCTATAATCAGCGACCCCAAAAATCACCAGATATCGCTTTTAAGCCGCATCAGAGCAACTTGACACCCGGCTGCCATCTTGAATCCTCCATATTATATTTTTGACGAACAAAATTTTTTGTCCTAATATACCAACCATATTTCCAAAGAAACTATCAACCTACCTGCAATCGATTCCGCGACAAAATCAGATAGATAATTCACCTACAAAATTTTGTATGGCGGCCATCTTGAAAAACAGCCAAATCACAAAACAAACCAGAAAATTAAAAACACTGACCCCGAAAACCCCTAGATATCGATTTTGAGCCGGATCAGAGCAACTTGACACCCGGCCGCCATCTTGGATCCGCCATATTGGATTTTTGACGAACACAATTTTTTGTCCTAATACATACCTACCATATTTCCAAAGAAACTACCTACCTACCTGCAATAAATACCGCGATACAATGAAATACATGATTTACCTGCAACATTTTGTAGGGCGGCCATCTTTAAAAATTGCAGAGTCACAAAAAAAACCATCAAAATAAAATCATTGACCCCAAAAACGCCCAGATATCGATTTTGAGCCGGATCGGAGCAAATTGACTCCCGGCCGCCATCTTGAATCCGCCATATTGGATTTTGACAATTACCAAAAGTTGCCTACCCCGGACAGGAACAATACAAAGTATGGCGACCCCCCACCTCGGGGATACCGTTTCCGCGCCAGAGCCAAAAAAAGCTCCCCATACGAAATACCCTTGTACGGCGGCCATCTTGAAAAATGGAAAAATCAAAAAACGAACGAAAAATATCAAATAAGCTCTCCGAGGACCACCCGCATGCAAAATTTCATCCCGATCAGAGCAACTTTTTTTTCGGCCGCCATTTTGGATCCGCCATCTTGGATTTTCATGACTACCAGCACTTGACCCCCACCGCCCTCTATGACATTTGGTCGAACACCTCCACTCTATCTCTAACCATTTCCGAGATATTCAACTTTTTATTTTGTATGGCAGCCATCTTGTTTTCCGCCATTTTGGTTTTTTTTCATCAAATATTAAAACTGCCAAGGGTGTGCTCCAAAGTTAGTTTGAGAACCACCCTCCTACCTCTTATAGTTTAGCCAGGCCGCAGGGTCACTCCATGATGAGGAGCAATTTTCCAAGATTTCGGAATTTTCCCATACTCACCAAAACCACCTCGACACTTTTCCCATACACGACTTTCGCCCCCCGACCCTCCTTCTGGGAGAACAATTATGTCAGTCAGTGAGTCAGTGGGTTTCCAGCTATATATATATTAACTAGTGGTTGCGTAGTGCGCGGGCTGCTAAAGCAGCCCGCGGTGTTTTGTTGAGCTGTTGTTTGTTTGGCGGCGCAAGTTTTTAATTTTATATTGTTCTGGCCTAAACAAATTTGTTTTGTATGGCGGCCATCTTGAAAATACTTGAAATCTAAAAATCAACTTAATTTTTGAGGTCAGTATCCCAAAGAACCCTCAGATGTCAATTTTGAGTCCAATCAGAGCAAGTTTTGTATTTAACAGCCGCCATCTTGAAAATTCTCAAAATCCAAAAATCAGCAAAATCTATGATCCGCAACCCATAAAACCCATAAGTTACGATTTCTAGCCAGATCGGAGCATTTTGTTTTTCTATGATATGTCAAAATTGCTGGTGAGGTGGGTGGTGCGCTGGCAGTTAAAGCAGCGCGTGCCGGTTTCCAGTTAGGGTGTGGCGTGCGCGGGCAGCTAAAGCAGCCCACGTGCCGGTGTCCTGGTAGGGTGCGGGGTGCGCGGGCAGCTAAAGCAGCCCGCGTGCCGGTGTCCTGGTAGGGTGCGGGTTGCGCGGGCAGCTAAAGCAGCCCGCGTGCCGGTGTGCAGGTGAGGCGCGTGGTGCGCGGGCAGCTAAATCAGCCCGCGTGGCGATATGCCAGTGAGGTGCAGGGTGCGCGGGCAGCCCGCGTGCCGGATGTGACTTTTATATTGCGGCGCAAGTCTTTAATTATAATTTGATTATGGCCCTTTCAATTTGATGTTGTATGGCGGCCATCTTGAAAAATCACAAATAGTCAAAATAATCTCAAACCTGAAATCAGAAACCCTAAACACCCCCAGATGTCAATTTTGAGTCCAATCAGAGCAAGTTGTGTTTTTATCAGCCGCCATCTTGAAAACTGTCAAAATCCAAAATCTAACCAAACTCTATGATAAGCTACCCCAAAAACCCCTTGTCTACGTTTTCAAGCCAGATCGAAGCAAGATAAATTTCAGCCGCCATCTTAAATCCACCATTTTGTTTTTATAATAGCATGTCAGAATTGCTGGTGGGGTGAGTTGTGCGCGGGCAGCTAAAGCAGCCCGCGTGGCGATATGCCAGTGAGGTGCAGGGTGCGCGGGCAGCTAAAGCAGCCCGCGAGCCGGATGTGACTTTTGTATGGCGGCCATCTTGAAAATTCACGTTGTCACAAAAACAACTTCAGATCTATAATCAGCGACCCCGGCAACAACCAGATATCGATTTTCAGCCGGATCAGAGCAACTTGACACCCGGCCGCCATCTGGGATCCGCCATATTGAATTTTTGATTAACACATTTTTTTATCCTAATACATACCTACCATATTTCCTAAGAAACTACCAACCTACCTGCGAAAATGTCCGCGATAAAATCAAATACATAATTCACCTACAAAATTTTGTATGGCGGCCATCTTGAAAAATAGCAAAATCACAAAACATACCTCAAAAATAAAAACACTGACCCCGGAAACCCCCAGATATCGATTTTGAGCCGGATCGGAGCAAATTGACTCCCGGCCGCCATCTTGAATCCACCATATTGGATTTTGACATTTACCAAAACATGCCTACCCCGGAGAGGAACAATACAAAGTATGGCGACCCCCCACCTCGGGGACACCGTTTCCGCGCCAGAGACAAAATAAGCTCCCCATACAAAATACCCTTGTATGGCGGCCATCTTGAAAAATGAAAAATTCAAAAAACTCACCTAAAATATTAAATAAGGTCCCCGAGGACTACCCGCATGCAAAATTTCATCCCGATCCGAGCAACTTTTTTTTCGGCCGCCATTTTGGATCCGCCATCTTGGATTTTCGTGACCACCGGCACTTGACCCCCACTGCCCTCTATGACATTTGGTCGAACACCCCCCCTCTATCTCTAACCGTTTCCGAGATATTCAACTTTTTATTTTGTATTGCGGCCATCTTGTTTTCAGCCATTTTGGATTTTTTTCACCAAAATCTGCAATTGCCCAGGGTGTGCTCCAAAATTAGTTTGAGATCCACCCCCCTACCTCTTATAGTTTAGCCAGGCCGCAGGGTCACTCCATGATGAGGAGCAGTTTTCCAAGATTTCGGAATTTTCCCATACTCACCAAAACCACCTCCACACTTTTCCCATACACGACTTTCACCCCCCGACCCTCCTTCTGGGAGAACAATTATGTCAGTCAGTGAGTGAGTGGGTTTCCAGCTATATATATATTAATTGTTCCAATAAGATCAGACAATGATGTAAGAAATAAAAAAAAAACACCTCTCCAACACTCTTTATACCGTTTTTTTGTTTTGCACTGCTCCGTATTCGGTTCGTATCCGTGAAAAATTGTATGGATTGGCGCGAAAATGTTTGACAGCTTCCAAATATTTTTCACGGATACGGATAGGAATACGGAGCAGCTCAAAAAAGGACTTACGGCTTAGGCAGAGCACCAACAGTGACCAACAGAAGTTCTGTTTGATTGAACTTTTAAAAAACAGTCATATACGCATGTTAATTAACCAATAAGAACAAGATTTAAATCAGTAGGTAAATATCTAGCCAATCACAGATAAAAATATCAAAATGTTACTAGAACAATGAGATTTTTCGCAAAAAAACCTGTCATTTTCCAGTAAGATTTGACAATGTTGTCACCATTGTCTAATAGTTATGCGTGTTGTGGCAAAATACCTAGGATTTTCGCAAATATCCGAATTATCAAATCATCCTACGACATATATTTTAAGACAAAGGCTAAAAGGATGTTAAGCATTGTTTTAAGACTGTGTGTACGTGGTGGGCTGTTAGGGATACTCTTTTGTATTTTTATAGATTTCCCTTCCTGCCTAGTTGCCTGGAAAATATTGCTACCTTAGCAATATGTCCGCCAATTGTACAACTTTTCTTTTGCTATGTTTTTACTTGTATGTGTTCTATTGCAACAAAGAATATTTGTATTGTATTAGTGACAGGTTGATAACTTGTTGACAACCCATCCTCACAATCGCGCTCCAATAACATTTTTAAATTTCAGAATACATACATATAATCATGCCTTCATCCCGAATGGGGTAGGCAGAGCGTAAACGACCTAAACAAACGTTCGTTCCACCATGTCTGACAAAGATTTGAGGGTTATTTAAGATAGATTAGTTGCTATAATGCTATAGTGACAGATTGGCATCCCATCGCCTAGATTACAATATACTGAAACCCTCGGATCCCTTAGCTGGCTTTTACAGCATGCCTTGGCGGAAATGTCGCTAGCACATTCTATAAAACAAAGACGGTCATCTCTGGTCCAGTATAGAAAAAAAACATATAGCCGAATCGACTGCCTTTTTGTTTTGTAGTCGTTTAAAAATCGAGGCATATTTCTTTTTCGAATTTCAATAATTTCACTAACTATGTATGTGCATGCAATAGATGCACCTACCTACATACAGACCTAGAGTGGTATAGTATAGGTACATTCTACGTTGCATTGTTTGTATTTGTTCAGTAATTGATTGGTTAATTCGCATTGATCGGCCGGCAAGGCCAGCTCCGGTCGCAGACAGGGTTGCCTCATTTAAATATTAATAAGGACCGTCGTCATAGCTAAGGCAATCTATTTTATTTGATTGTCTATGTCAATTAAGAAGTCAAAATTATTTACATTATCAGTTTTATAATAACATTGCAATAATAATAAAAAATATAGAGAATAATATGAACGTCAAAAAAATACAAATTACATAATTAAATAAACCAAAAAAGGTCAAAATAAAAATTTAAATGATAGAAATGAATTCCAAAAGAGCCCGATGGTGAAGTGGATAGGGCCGCTGCCTCCTGAGCGGGAGGTCGTGGTTCGAATCCCACCACGTACCAATGTGTTTTTCGGTTTTCCAATTTCATATGTACGTTTATTCGGCGCTTTTTCCGTGCTTCGGAAGGCACGTTAAGCCGTTGGCCCCGGTTAATATCGTTAAATACCGTAGATATTAGTCGTTAAGCCATATCAGAGGCCAGTGCTAAGCATTGGCGGCTTGAAAACTCTAAACTAATCTAGGATTGGGTCTGGTTTCCCTTCTGGGTTGCGGAGGCCAGATGGCAGTCGCTCTGTGAAAAACCAGTACCCTTGTTCAATCCCCTAGATAAGGTAGCCGACCCTGTGATATACGGGATAAGGCTAGGGAGATGATGATGAATTCCAACAGATGTTTTAATAATTTAAAATAGGTCAATTAGTAAAATCAAATTTTATAACTTATTTATAACACGGAACAAGCACAGGACAGAGAGTCGTGGAGATATCGGAGAGAGGCCTTTGCCCAGCAGTAGGACACTATCGGCTAAATAAGATAAGATATGATTTACTGACCGCATAAGAAATACAGCTCTTCGCAAAAAAACTGGCATTGCAGACGTAGGCAGAAAAACCGCCAGACTAAAGTGGGATTGGGCCGGACATGTCGTCCGCATGAACCCTGAAAAATGGGCTAACGCAGTCACTGAGTGGATCCCGGAGGATGGTCGCCGACGACGGGGAAGACCCCGAAGAAGGTGGCGAGACGACCTGGATGGTTATTGCAAACAGTGGCCGACAGAAGCTGTATACAGAGACGCTTGGAGAGATGAAGGGGAGGCTTTTGCCCAGCAGTGGGACAATTTATAGGCTATAAAAAGAAAAAAAAAATTATAACACGATGTCAAAACTAAAATAGAAATATAAATCAATATACTATGTGAATATATAATATACTATTGACATTTGATCAGTAAAAATATAATAAATAAATAAAAATGTCAATTTAAAATAAAACAACAAGTATATGAAGTACTTCCAAGTACTTAGTTGCTTCCATGCTGGACTGGGATCGAGAGAAAAACTTAGAATGTGCCAGCTGCATTTTCTCCCGGGTATGCTGTAAAAAGCAGCTAAGGGATCCGAGGGCTTTAGTATATTGTAATTTAGACGATCGGCTGACAACCTGTCACTACAGCAATTTACCAAAAAATCTATCTTAAATAACCCTCAAAACTTTGTCAGACGTGGCGGAACGACCTTTGTTTAGGTCGTTTACGCTCTGTCTACCCCATTAGGGATAAAGGCGTGATTATATGTATGTATGTATCTTGGACGAAACACCTCTTATTCGTCCAAGGTATGTATATAAAGTACTAATCAAATGTCAATATCTTCTTCTTCTTCTGCCTAGGGTTGTCCCGGCCTGATGCTGTGGTCCGCTTTCCGGCTTTTTCTACTCCACTTTGCCTGGTCTTTGGTGAGATTAAGGCATCTCTTTCCGACGTAGTCTGGCGGTCTGCGACTTAAATGCCCATCGAAAACGACTTTCCTGCAGCTTATCTGCTAGATCACGGACTCCACGGCTGCCACGGATGTGCTCGTTGCGAATGCGATCTAATCTCGTAACGCCGCACATCCATCAAATGTCACTATAATTATGAATATTTATTTTATTCCACTAATTAATTGATATTCACTTACAGTATTATATTCTTTATCCATTTTGTTTTCATGTGGCAATAAAACGTACTGTCATTTGGTGTGTTGTTAATGTCAAGATGTATTTGTCAGGCATTCACTTGTAAATTGTTACGAAGGTTTTGTTTGACCAGATCATCCTTTTTCATTAGAAGCCTGATAGGTCACCTTCATAATAGTCCTCCCACCGATTTTCGGTGATGGCGGCCAATCTGCCAGAGATCCTCCAACTACGCAGGACTAATTTTTACTGCCCAAGTGATTGCACTACACACAGGTGCACTCTCTATTCCTTCAATCTCTTATGCTGATGGGACAGTCTGACTTCTTCTTAGCGAGTGGATTCTTGAGTCGAGACACCCGATGAACCCTGGTGTCATAGTGTTCAAACCGCCTAGTAGAACAGCTATTTAGGCCTCTGACATGACCAGAGAGAAATCAGGCGCAGGACCGAATATTTACATATCCATCCGACAGTATGGTTCATCTTACTTTTGTCTAATCAGGTGATATGCCTGAAACGTCCTAATCAAACTAGAAACAACAACACAAATTCATTGTCCCCCGTTGGGAATCAACCCGGAACCTACGGGTCCAGAGCCTATGGCTCATACCGCTAGACCACGGAATCCGATCCGGACTCGCAATTTTGGCAGTTCATTGTGCTAACGGTAATAAATTATACTGAGTATTTTTTTTTGTGAATAGATGTTTAATCTGGATACCTGTTGATTAATCAAAAATATTTGAATACAATCACAAAACAACCAATTACGTTGGATTTTAGGTAGACATAATACAAATGTTTTCCCGAAAGAACATTATAAGTAACTTGTAGCTTACTTCCATGCTGGTCTGGGAGCGAGAGAAAAACATAGAATGTGCCAGCTGCATTTCCTCCCGGGCATGCTGTAAAATCCAGCTAAGGGATCCGAGGGTTTCAGTATATTGTAATTTAGGCGATGGGCTGACAACCTGTCACTACAGCAATATACCTAGAATTCTATCTTAAATTACCCTCAAAACTTTGTCAGACGTGGCGGGACACCTTTGTTTAGGTCGTTTACGCTCTGCCTACCCCATTAGGGATACAGGCGTGAATATATGTATGTATGTATGTATGTAGCTAAGAATCATCATCACCTCCCTAGCCTTATCCCGTATCTCACGGGGTCGGCTTCCTAATCTAGGGGATTGAACGAGGGTGCTGGGTTAACTTGTAGCTAAGAATATGTTAGCAAAATCTCCGAAATTCATTTAGCAGATTTCAATATTTCCATCTCGAATATTTTAAATTATTTTTTTACATACATACACGCACGCTTTTATCCCTAATGGGGTAGGCAGAGCGTAAACGACCTAAACAAAGGTCGTTTCCCTACGTCGGACAAGGTTTTGAGGGTTATTTAAGATAGATTAGTAGGTATATTGCTGTCGCCTAAATTGCTATAAACTGAAACCCTTGGAGCCCTTAGCTGGTATTTACAGCATGCCCGAGAGGAAATGCAGCAGGCACATTCTATGTTTTTCTCTTACTCCCAGTCCAGCATGGAATAATGTTTTTTTTTTTTAAATAGAACATAATGGAATTCCTCAAATTCAGTTTTTATTATTGCAACATTGACAGCCCTATTCGGAAATAAATAAACGGGGGTTTGGATACAACGTGAAATGACAAACAAACGTAAACCCTTTTGTTGTCTTTGACGCGGTTTTTCAATGTTATACCGAAATAATAATAATATCGTTTAAAACAGAAAATTTAATTGTTAAAACAATAAGGTTCATTAAAAATTGTAGTGGCGGAATCAATAGTTAAAATTGAGAATCTTGTTAATAAATATTTTATTTATTAATTTCTTGTTATCAAAGTAAAAACAACAAAATCAATATTTCTCCAATAAAATGGCCGCTTTGCCATACTTGTGTGTGTAAATGTACCTACATACATAAAGTCACACGTTTGTCCCTAATGAGGTAGGCAGATCGTTAAAAATCTAAACAAAGGTCATTCCGCCACGTCTGACAAAGTTTTGAGGGTTATATATTTGTATGTATATCCTGCGCATGCTGTAAAAAACAGCTAAGGGATCCGAGGGTATCAGTATATTGTAATTTAGGCGAAGGGCTGACAATCTGTCACTACAGCATTATACCTACAAATCTATCCTAAACCTTCCATGCTGGCCTGGGAGCAAGAGAAAAACATAAATGTACCTACACGCACATTATAGTGTGCGTGCGGTCAGCATAGTAATTCCGTAGTTACGCACACAAGCGTGCGCATAAACACAATTATGGCCGAACGGTCGTTTTGAAATAAAAATACTATACCACAGTAGCCACAGCTGTTTACATATAAAAAAACTCGATTTCACGAACTCTACGAACTTTGAGGCACAGCATAGTGCAAACTTATAGGGGTTGTCCAGTCAACGAAATTGAACAACTATCACCTAGTTTTTCTTTCAGGATAAAAAGAAACCATACCAAGTTTCTGATTGAGGTGGTCATTTTGTATGGGAAGGTATTTCTTTTTAATATACTGAAAGAATTTTCGGGGTAAAAATGTTCAGTTTCGTTGACTGAGCAACCCCTATCAGTTTGCGGGACATTGTCCCTTACACCCCGTAAAGTTTACTTAGTTTTTCGTCCGTGCGCTTGGACTGGACAGTAGGCTCGTATTTATAAAGCGATCTCAATATTAAGAGAACTTCTAAGTATTGCTTTAAGAGGCAATTATGTACTGAAATGACATTTCTGATACGAACTCAAAGTCGTCAGTCTCAAGTGCTGATTATAATTACGGGCCTGAGAGTTAAGTAGTATTTTTTGGGCCACGTGTTAACGAGACCGCACTCAAAAATAAAACATTCTCAAACTGAAACAAAATTCATACAAAAACAATAACCGCTTAATTTGATAACCATGTAATAACCCTTAAATTAATAGCATTTGCCAGGGTAATCACTTTATTTACGAACTGAGCCGACGGCGTAATATTCCAGAGTGAAATATGTTAACGAGTTTTAAAGTGATCGAGTATTTTCTCACAGCTTTGTTGTTTAACTATACAGGGTGTTAGAGTGTTGTACAGGGGACTGAAAGGTGTTAATCAGTCAACAATACTGAAAATTTTACAGTGATATTCTTCTGGTAAATGAAAAGAATGTGGCTTCACCGTAACAACTTGTCTGATAGAAGTACCCATTTTGTATGGAGAAACATTTTTTTTTTCAATTTATTGCAGTAAGGGCAGTTCCATGTAATAGGATTACCAATAAATTTTATAGAAAACCTACCTACTCGTAAATGTAAAAATAAAGGGTTTATTCACGAGGTCCTGGGTTCGATTCACAGGGGGGAAACACAAAGTTGATATTTGAGAATTTATCACTTTGTGAATTTTTCCCCAGTTTGGTTAGGACATTGCAGGGTGAATCACCTGATTGTTTCAAAAAGATTTCGTGCTTCGGAGGACACGTTAAGCCGTCGGTCCCGGTCGCTGTCTTTGATAGTGGTCGTTACTTAAAAACCATGTCAGAGGCCTGATAGTTGTGCTACTAGGCGGTTTAAAAACTCTGGCAGCAGGGTTTATCGGGTCGAAGGACTGGATACCCACTCGACAGAAGAAGAAGACAGGGGACTAAAAGGTCTTAATCAGTCAACAAAACTGAAAATTATACAATAAAATTCTTTTGGTAAATAAAAAGAATTTGGCTTCACAGTAACAACTTACTTCCATCCTGGACTGGGAGAATAACATAGAATATGCCAGCTGCATTTCCTCCCGGGCATGCTGTGAAACCAGCTAAGGAATCCGAAAAAAAAAAATATTCTTGATAAGCTAACAAGCCAAAAATTAATAAAAACATAATTATGTAACAGAACTTTTATTTTGAACGGGGTGACTACCGGGATACCAAAAAATCTGAACAATAAATTGTTACTTCGATATTTCAAAATGGCTGCTTATTCTATGAACACTAGTAGAAAATCTAGAGGCAAAATCTTATTAAAATTTTATGACGTGAGACACTCCAATGAAATTAGGAATATTTATATGATTATTAAGAAAAAGATAGAATGTGCCAGCCGAATTTCCTCTCGGGCATGTTGTAAAAATCAGCTGAATCAAGGGATCCGAGGGTTTGACAACCTGTCACTACAAAAATATATCTACAAATCTATCATAAATAACCCTCAAAACTTGTCAGACCTACGTTTAGGTTATCCACGCTCTGCCTACCCCATTAGGGATAAAGGCGTGATTATAGTCAGAATTTGCATGCCCGGAATAAGAATCGACGCTCATCTTATCTCCCTAGCCTTATCCCATATGTCACGGGGTCGGCTACCTAATCCAGGGGATTTAACGAGGGTACTGGTTTTTACACAGACCGACTGCCATCTGACCTCCGCAACCCAGAAGGGAAACCAGACCCAATCCTAGATTAGGTCAGAGTTTTTAAGCCGCCAATGCTTAGCACTGGCCTCTGATATGGCTTAACGACTAATATCTACGGTATTAAACGATTTTAACCGGGACCAACGGCTTAACGTGCCTTCCGAAGCACGGAGAAAGCGCCGAATAAACGTAAAATAGCGTAAGTAATGCTAAAATAATTCGACTATTATTTTCGCTCCAAATTTTATGAAGCGCTGTGTACCCTTAAAAGTTAAAGCGGGGGTCATGTCGGGATAAATGATTAGGGATGCGGTTACCATGGCAACCATGTGGAAGTACATTGACCGTGAAATTTTAGATATGGGCCGGGCACTTGGTTAACCTTTTGGCCTTATGGGCTAAGCTGGGGCCTCATTTACTATTCCTGAATTCGTTATGTCACTGAGCTAGAGAGAAATATTTTGTATATTTTTATTTATATTTTTCTAGCGACCCACCCTGGCTCCGCATGGAAATTATCAGTGTTTCTCTAGCATATTATGCATGTGTTATACATATAAACCTTCCTCTTAAATCACTCTATCCATTAAAAAAACAGCATCAAAATCCGTTGCGTAGTTATAAAGATTTATGCATACATAGGGATATAGGGACAGAGAAAGCGATATGTTTTATACTATGTTGTGATTTTGGGGTGGGATGGGATCTACCTCCTAGTGGTCCACCCCGGGCAACGACAACACAGGCTTGTCTGTAAATAAGTCCGGCTGAACGTTCCCTACAAATGTCGTGGTAGGCTCCGCTAGGGACCGACTGGCTCGCAACCACCCTCTCACCGGAGTCCGGCGCCAAACAGCTTGCTGTGTTCCGCGGGTGCGTGAGATTGCCACTGCTATAAGAGGCATCTTCTGGGTGAGTTAGCTCCATTGTCGACTCTGTCACGGTCATTCATGACCTAGTGACTAAAGTCATGAGCAAACCCATTTCCAATAAAAAAGAAAATGTGGAATAAAATGAATATTTATGACAATAATTAAAAACATAATTATGTAACAGAACTTTTATTTTGTACGGTATGATTACCGCGACACCAATATATCTGAACGATAAATTGTTACCTCGATATTTCAAAATGGCTGCTTATTCTATGAATACGAGTATAAAATCTCGAGGCAAAATCTAATTCAAATTTTATGACATAAGAGAATCCAATGAAATAAGGAAGATTTATATGATTCTTAAGAAAAATATAGAATGTGCCAGCCGCATTTACTCCCGGGCATGCTGTAAAAACCTGCTAAGGGATCCGAGTGTTTCAGTATATTGCTATTTAGGCGATGGGCTGACAACTTGTCACTACAGCAATATACGTTCAAATCTATCATAAACAACCCTCAAAACGTTGTCAGACGTGGCGGAACGACTTTTTTTATAGATCGTTCCGCCTACCCTATTAGGGAATAAAGGCGTGATTATATGTATGTATGTATATTATGATTACGTTTTAATTACTACGTCAAGAAATATGCTACGCGCGCCGTAGAACTGTGTAGCTAAAGTAAGCTGAGGAGATGTGTTGGTTATGGCGTGGTGTGGCTTCCTTCAAGACACCTATCTAGGTGAAGATAGGTGTCTTGAAGGAAACGTCTGTTGTCCAAGCTTGATCTTTTTTTAAATAATTCTTAACTACATTAAAAATGTAACTTACGATCTACGTCATAACGGCGGATGCGGAGTAAGCATTGGTCTACTTTCGCATTCGATCATGCGATGATTTTCGTCAAGATTTCGACATACCTACTACAAGAGCTACGTAAATAAATGCTACAATATACTTATACGATCTACTTCTTGCTTTAGGATGTTGATCAATTCATAGTACATACATACATACATACATAACGTCACGCTTCTTTCCCGGAGGGGTAGGCAGAGATCACATCCTTCCATTTGCTACGATCCTTGCAAACTTCTTTCGCTTCATCTACATTCATCAATCTTTTCATGCACGCTCGTCGGTTTAGGGTACTCCTGACCTGACCTTTCCCTAGAACGTCCCCGATTTGATCGCGGTACGTTCGTCGAGGTCTTCCCCTTCCAACATTCCCAGTACCTATTTCAATTCATAGTACCTATGGTATTTCCAACTCAGATCATAATAAAGGTAATTATAATATAATAAAGGTAAGTGATAGAAAAACATAGAATGTGCCAGCTGCATCTCCTCCCGGCATGCTGTATAAGCCAGCTAAGGGATTCGAGGGTGTATTGCAATTTTAGGCGATGGGCTGACAACCTGTCACTATAGCAATATAGTACATCATAATCAGATGGTTACTCTGTAGTAATCTGTATGTAACCCTCAAAACTTGTCAGACGTGGCGGAACGACCTTTGTTTAGCTCGTTTTTGCTCTGCCTACCCCATTAGGGATAAAGGCGTGATTTTATGTGTGTATGTATGTGTGTATGTAACAAAGTTTCATGTCTTTTAATCGAAGATCTTGTTTCTAAAATAAGTTGAAGATATTAGATATGACAACATAATGAAGTCTTCTTCTTCTGAATAATTTATTTTTGAAATTTGTAAAAAGACATGATTTTTTTTTTGCTTATTTTAAAACTGAGTTGGAAATATAGCTTATTATTTTTTCTTTCACAAAAGAAAAATGTATTTCAGTTCCATGGAATCACGCGACATAAATATTAACAATAGTAACATTTTCAATTCAAAGAATGTTTATTCCAAGCTTGTTAGCTCCAGTACAATAAACACGACACAAACTAAATCTCTATTTATAGCGGGTCCCATATACTAGGTCTTTTGGTAAATCCAAGTTTATGACTAGACCGAACTATTATGCAAAGAATCTGCAGTGTAATCTTTCATGCTGGACTGGGAGCGAGAGAAAAACATACAATGAACCAGCTGCATTTTCTCCTGGGCCTTCCAGCAATAAGACCGCCTTTGTGCACATTAATTTAAGTAAATTTTTGTGTTTCTTGTTTTTTGTGTACAATAAAGTGTTTTTACTTATCAAAGTCAAAGTCAAATCATTTATTTCCAAATAGATTCCTAAGAACACTTTTAGAAAGTCACAAGCGAGTCTATTCCAAATAAAATTATATCTATGTCACAAAATAAAATAAAACTATATCACAATAAAGAAGAAGCATTAGAAACTCGCACTTTGCGCCCCTCCCTTCGTTTTATGTTATTCTTAATTTTGTCCTTTTTGTTCAAAATAGGCATTGTGACCGCAATGTGTGCCAATTTCTTAGGCTTCACTGAAATATCAGAGCTCCAGACATCTTTGTCATTAGTATAGTCATCTAACTTATAATAGGCTTTCCGACATAATGTGTTTTTAATAGTATCTTTAAATTTATTTTCTTACAAATTTAATCACTATATCCCTATGTATGCATAAATCTTTAAAACTACGCAACGGATTTTGATTCGGTTTCTTTTAATGGATAGAGTGATTCAAGAGGAAGGTTTATATGTATAATACATGCATAATATAGTAGAGAAACACTGATAATTTCCGTGCGAAGCCGGGAAGGGTCGCTAGTACTTACTAAATTATAACAAACAATACCATACTTATATCTTAAACTGACTGGACTATAAATTAAAGTGGTCAACAAAGCTAACTACTTTGGGCCCACTTAACTACAAATAGCTGCCAAAAGACCCGGTTTAGGCTTTATAAATGGGCAAGTCTTATGAAGGGTTGCTTACTGACTAAAATTAGTCATGCAAAGGGGAAATTTTAGATACTCTTATACACTAAAGGGGATGTAACATTTTTGTATGAAGCCTGGCATACTGTGAATACACACACACAC
Organism: Scrobipalpa costella; assembly: GCA_949820665.1. Lineage (NCBI taxonomy): Eukaryota > Metazoa > Arthropoda > Insecta > Lepidoptera > Gelechiidae > Scrobipalpa > Scrobipalpa costella. Next base: position 8,764,835 of record OX463319.1, on the reverse strand, counting down.
ACACACACACACACATATATAATCACGCCTCTATCCCTAATGGGGTAGGCAGAGCGAAAACGCCCTAAACAAAGGTCGTTCCGCCACGTCTGACAAAGTTTTGAGGGTTATTTAAGATAGATTTGTGGGTATATTGCTGTAGTGACAGGTTGTCAGCCCATCGCCTAAATTACAATATACAGAAATACTGTGAATGGTGACATTAATTTTATTTAAATTACAATATACAGAAATACTGTGTTTACAGGTTGGCTGGAAGAGATCTCTTTATAGAGATAAGCTCACCTTTGTGAACTAAATTTAAAATTGTTTATTTATTGTAATTTTTTTGTACGCAATAAAGAATATATATATATATATATATATATATATATACCAGGCCACTCAGAAAGTATTGCGATAAATAGTTTTTATATATGGCAGACTGGCCGGTTAGAATCTTTTTTGAAAATATGATTACTTGTAAGTAAAAATATGTGTGTTCCATTTTCAAAATTTCCCTCCACATTTTTTGCGAGTCAATTCAAAGTATCGTGTCTTACTGAAAAATGGATCTGCGCCGGGAACATTTTAGAGCTATGATTTTTTACGATTTCAAGTGTCGCCTGAAACCGGATGAATCGTTCGATAGACTTCAAATGGCATGTATGGATGAAAGCCCCTCCAAGGCAACCGTGTATCGTTGGTATAACGAATTTAGGCGCGGTCGACCAACCTTGGGGGATAAAGAAAGAAGCGGTCGCCCTTTGACGGCTATTACGGAAGAAAACGTGCTAGCAGTGAAAAATTTAATCCAAGATAATAGGCGAATTACATATCAGGAGATTCAGCACATATTAAAGATTGTATCGGGAAGCGTTCACGAGATTTTACAAGGGCATCTTCGCGTGAGGAGGATAGTATCGCGCTGGGTGCCGCACTACCTCACCGACGCTCAGAAGCAGGCCCGGGTGGAATGGTGCCGTGATATGCTGAACAAATTTGAAGCAGGCTCGTCTCGGCGTGTTTACGACATCGTAACAGGTGATGAGTCCTGGATTTATCAATACGACCCAGAAACCAAGCGCCAGTCGACAGTTTGGGTGTTTCAAAATGAACCAACGCCTACCAAAGTGAAGCGATCTCGAAGCGGGGGGAAGATTTTGATCGCCAGCTTTTTTAATTTGACTGGCCACTTGGCCTCAATTCCCTTACGAGATCAAAGAAGCATTAACGCCGAATGGTATACTACCAAATGTTTACCAGAAGTTTTTTCTGTTGTGAGCAACAAGCGACCAAACACAGGGCTCCGCGGACTACTGCTCCACCACGACAATGCGATTGCACACACCGCGCTCAAAACGAGGGACTTCCTGGACAGCACACCAGTCAAACTCCTGGGTCACCCTCCTTACAGCCCTGATCTAGCACCGTGTGACTTCTTTTTATTTCCAAAAATAAAAAATCAGCTCAAGGGGATACAATTTTCGTCGCCGGAAGATGCGCTGGCTGCGTTCGAGCAGGCTGTAAACGAGGTGTCTACGGCGGACTGGAAAAAGTGTTTTGAAAACTGGTTCAGACGCATGAATCTTTGTATAGAGGCTGGTGGAGAGTACTTTGAAAAGATTTAATAAAAATATATGTACCTGTAGAACAATTTTTTTTAGTGTCGAAAACTTTCTGAGTGTCCCACGTATATATATATAATTTCTTCCATGCTGGACTGGGAGAGATAGAAAAACATAGAATGTTCCAGCTGCCCTTCCTCCCGGGCATGCTGTTGAAGTCAGCAAAAGGGACTCGAGTGTTACAGTGTATTGTAATTTAGGCGATGGGCTGACAACCTGTCACTAAAGCAATACATATTACAATCTAAAATTGTCCTCAATTTTTGTCAGACGTGGCGAAAGCGCCTTTTGCTCTGCCTACCCCGTAAGGGATAAAGGCGTGATTTATGTATGTATGTGTATATATATATAATGCTCCGATCTGTATTGCCCAAGAAATGTAGCTGACTCAGCATTACAGTCGTGCCTGCATTATTTCCACCTCAGTTTTAAAATCTTTATTCGACTTTTAATCAAAAAAACTTGTTTCTAAAGTAAGTTTTAGCAATAAAATATGACAACATAATCTTCTTCTGTCGAGTGGGTATGGGGTCTATCGACCCGATGAACCCTGGGGAGAATTCACAAAGTGATAAATTATATATTCTCAAATATCATCTTTGTGTTTCCCCCCTGGGAATCGAACCCAGGACCTCCGAATCGGGAGTCCATGGAGCTAGCCACTAGACCACGGAGGCAGTTAGATAACACAATGAAATAGTAGTTTTAGTAATTTAACTAATTTGCCAACATGTATAATTTATTTTTGAAGAAAAAGACATGAAACTTTGTTTACCTTTACTCTAGAACTGAGTTGAAAATATTATAGGTACCATTTAGCAGAGGGACTGCAGTTGATTTGCAATAACTTTCTGCCAAGTTTCTTCCTGTTCTTGCAATTCCATTAGAGCAATGTAGAGAGACCTCGGCAAAAAACTGCCACTTCTTCTTCTTCTGTCGAGTGGGTATCGAGTCTATCGACCCGATGAACCCTGGTGTCAGAGTTTTCAAACCGCCTAGTAGCACAACTATCAGGCCTGTAACATGGTTTGAGTAACGACCACTATCAAAGACAGCGACCGGGACCGACGGCTTAATTATGCGGCGGGCACCGCACGATTTAGCCTGCAATGTCCTAACTAAACTGGGGAAAAATACACAAAGTGATAAATTCTCAAATATCAACTTTGTGTTTCCCCCCTGGAAATCGAACCCAGGACCTCCGCATCAGGAGACCATGGCACTAGCCACTAGTCCACGGAAACTTACGTCTGACTTTCCGAATGCTTATAATCCCCAACACTTCAAAATTAGAGTAAACAGTCATCTTCTGGGTGAGCTCGCTCCATCGTCGACTCCGTTTTAGTCGCTCTATATCTAGACTGGAGTCAAGAACAAACCCCTTTCTGATTTTAAAAAAGATCAAGTGCTTAGTTAGGGCATGGGCTGACAATACAACCCATATTTACATACCCTTAGAGGGTAGGTATAGGCGTAGTTCTATATTATATATCTTAATTGTAACTTAGAAACTTCACTAATATTAGTCACGTAACATGTTGCATAAAGTTCCTTGTGGTTTCATAAATTATGCTATAATATAAACTTTGATGTTATAACTCAAACGTGGTTCAGAATTATGATACTCGTAATTTCAGATTTAGTTTTTAGACTTATTGGCATCGATTCTCGCGACATAATCCTCATTCTAAGCTAGCGCTGTCACTTTCTTAACTTTGACGTAAGAACAGGATAGCAAATAAGCCATGACTTTGATATTTATAAGACTGCTTATTTGACGTTAATAAGGAAGCATGCTCTATGATCTGTCCTTTTTTAAAGCGTTTTACGTCAGATTAGCAATGTCAAAGTCATGTGTTTATTTGCTATCCTGTTTTTATGTCAAAGTTAAGAAAATGACAGCGCTAGCTAAGAATTAGTTAAAGAATAGTGGGTCCAGAAATATATCCTATTATGTAATACATTTAGAAACACATTTCTAAATACACTCTTAACATAACAATCTGTAAATTGTACCAGGAAAATCACAATAGAAACATAATAATTTAAGAGAGTGAAACAATTCTACGAACACAAACACGAATTTCTATGAATAAAAAAAGGGTTCTGTATTGTCCTTGGCACTCTAAATAATGAAAGTGGAAAACACAATACTAACGCAGGTACACAAATATATTTCAAATAATTGTATAGTGAGTGGAAAGGTATGGGGGATTAAATAAAGGATCAAAAGTGAAATATTATGCTATAATTTTCTTATAGTCATTTTTATTAGGAATGGGTTTGTTCTTGACTCTAGACACTAGATCAGGGATGACCGTGACAAAGTGGACGATGGAGCGAGCTCATCCAGAAGATGCCTGTTATGGCACTGGTAATCACACGCGCCGACGGAACACAGCATACTGTTAGGCGCTAGACTCCGGTGAGAGGATTGTCGCGAGCCAGGCGGCCCCTTGCGGAGCATTCCACCGCTTTGTTGGGATCGTTCAGCCGGATTTATTCACAGACAAGCCTGTGTGGCCGTTGCCCGGGGTGGACCACTAGGAGGTAGATCCCACAGTTTTTTTCACTTATGACCACTTAATATGCTGGCTGCTGTACCTTTGTTGGTTTAGAGCGTTGGGAGCATTTTTTTAATTGTTCACTATGGCTCTTACTACTACCTAACATAGCGTTCTTATTGAAAAGGAATACAAATTACAAAATTTAACATTAAGTATTTGTAAAAAAATCTGTTAAAAAAACGGTTAAAAAAACTGTTAAAAAAAACTGTTCAAAACAAACAAAGAAAATGCTGCCATTCTGTAAAAACATTACTCAACTGCACGAAAAACGGCAAAAATAACAAGCTGTGACATGATACCGATATCTCCACTATGTCTGCTTTAATAGTCCTTCCAGAGATCGGCCAACTGCGTGGGACTAGCTTTTAGTGATCAAGTGTTTGCGCTATACTTAGGTGCACTTTCTATTCCTTCAATCTCTTATTCTGATGGGACAGATTTACTGACACGACCAGAGAGAAATCAGGCGTAGGACCGACATTTATATGGCCATCTGACAGTATGGATCATCTTACTTTCCGGAGTATGAGGTGATCACCTCAGGCGCAGGCTGATCAGCTTACAATGTTTTAACCTACTAAAAACTACAACACAAAGTCATTGTCCCCCGCTGGGAATCGAACCCGGGACCTCCAGGTTGAGAGCCCAATGTCTCCTTTAAAGCAGCATGTGACTGACACATTCATCTCATCTTCACCCAAAAGGAAAGAAAGAGATCGTAGGTTTTTTACTACGAGATAGCGTCACATACCGTGTTTAAGGACCAGCGTCATACAACACAAACACAACAATGATAGGGGTTGCTCAGTCAACGATACTAAATAACTTCCACCAAGAAATTATTTCAGATGAGTTGTCGCTTTTCCATACAAAATGTCTACCTCGATCAGACAATTTGTATGAAACAGTCAGTATTTTTTTTCACTTCCTGAAAGATTTTTCTAGTGGCAGTTGTTCAATGTCCATGACTGAGCAACCCCTATCAGTTTGTGGGACGCTGTCCTTTACGCCCCGTATAGCACTGTTTTTTTATTTTCTTCTCGTTTACCCAAACTTAGCTTCCATGCTGGCTTGGGAGTGAGAGAAAAACATAGAATGTGCCAGCTGCATTTCCTCCCGAGCAAGCTGTAAAATCCAGCTACGGGATCTGAGGGTTTTAGTATATTGTAATTTAGGCGATGGGCTGACAACCTATCACTACAGCAATATACGTACAAGTCTATCTTAAAAAACCCTTAAAACTTTGTCAGACGTGGCGAAACGACCTTTGTTTAGATCGTTTACGCTCTGCCTACCCCATTAGGGATAAAGGCGTGATTATATGTATGCATGTTTACCCAAATGTTTTGGTATGTATAACAGATCAGCGAAGCGGAAATATGATAAGTCTGTCATGTCATGTATTTTGCTTACTCTTGCAAGAGCGGTGGGTATCTAGACTTACATGTAAATAGATTTATGTAGCAAAGACATGTTTTTTCTACTTCAATAAATGTATTAGAAATAGATATTAGCTATTAGAAATAAATACTTTATTAGCAAGCAGACACAACACGAAGACACGACACAAACGTGTTTCGCTAGTTATTGGCATGCAAAGTTACATTAAAAAGAAATATATCAATTTATCATTAGTCATCATTAAAAAAATCATTGATATGATAATTACATTTCTTAGCCAGCCATTTTCGTAATCTTTACAAAAAAAAACCTACTTGGAAGCTCTCTTAATTGCACGGGTAATTTATACATACATACATATAATCACGCCTTTATCCCTAATGGGGTAGGCAGAGCGTAAACGACCTAAACAAAGGTCGTTCCGCCACGTCTGACAAAATTTTGAGGGTTATTTAAGATAGAATTCTAGGTATATTGCTGTAGTGACAGGTTGTCAGCCCATCGCCTAAATTACAATATACTGAAACCCTCGGACCCCTTAGCTGGATCCTACAGCATGCCCGGGAGGAAATGCAGCTGGCACATTCTATGTTTTTCTCTCGCTCCCAGGCCAGCATGGAAGTAATTTATTGTACACTTTTATAAGTCATTATAAAACAAAGACACTGATATATTCTCAACATCCGAAAACAAATTCCTAACATCCGCAGGAGGGTACTTAGAAATAAGCTTTACTAAGAGTACTATTGTTACCATAGATTAAGTTGTACATATAAAATAGTTTTTAAGGCTTATTTTAATACACATTAAAATCTAAAATTGCCCTCAATTTATGTCAGACGTGGCGAAAGCGCCTTTTAGGAGGCGTTTTACGCTCTGCCTACCCCGTAAGGGATAAAGGCGTGATTTTATGTATGTATGTATGTTTAAGGCTTACATGTTTGGCTTAGACTGTTAATGTAAGTTTTCTATTAATACATAAATAAGATTTTAATAACGGGCACACATACATACATACATATAATCACGCCATTATCTCTAATGAGGTAGGCAGCGCGTATACGTCCTAAATAAAGGTCGTTCCGCTACGTCTGACAAAGTTTTCAGGGTCATTCATGATAGATTTGTAGGTATATTGCTGTAGTGACAGGATGCCAGCCAATCGCCTAAATTACAATATACTGAAACCCGTGGATCCCTTAGCTGGTTTTTACAGCATACCCGGGAGGAAATGCAGCTGGCACATTCTATGTGTTCCTCTCGCTCCCAGGCCAGCATGGAAGTTTAACGGGCACACACTTTGGAATATAAGTCACCTACTTCACGACATGTTTCCGCTTTCTGCTTGTACAATTTCTATACCCAAAGGTTGCCTGGTAGAAATTGCTGCTTTAGCAATAAGGCCGCCTATATTGTACTGTCACGTTTGTTCCTTTTTATTTCTGTTGTATGTGTTTCTTTGTGCAATAAAGAATTTTGTATTGTATTGTATTGTAAGTACGTGATTTATACTCCAAATTGAGTGCCCGTTATTAAAATCTTCATGTAGAATGTCTTACTTAAGTGTAAATAGTTTGATCCAAAACATTATTTTTTTTTCATATAAAGCAGTCCTACAGAATGACTACTAAACTTGTAAGGTGTCAGTCTCTTAATGGAATCCTAAGATTCTATTCCAACTTTGTAAAAACTAATGGATTATCATTATGACGGACAAATTTAGCTATTACTAATATGTAGAGTCCCGTTAGTCTAGCCCATTAACTAGGTCCAACCTAAACGAAGCTTAAATATTTTTTTGGTGAAAAGCGATTGATTGAAATCATCATAGTTTTTTGAGGGTATTTTGTTTTTAACACGCTTTTATTAGGTCGACCTGTATGTAACTAACTATGTAATGGAATATAAGGTAACTAATTTAACCATTTAATTTCTTCCATGCTGGACTGGGAGAGATAGAAAAACATAGAATGTTCCAGCTGCCCTTCCTCCCGGGCATGCTGTAGAAGACAGCAAAAGGGACTCGAGGGTTACAGTGTATTGTAATTTAGGCGATGGGCTGACAACCTGTCACTACACATTAGCAATACACATAACAATCTAAAATTGCCCTCATTTTTTGTTAGACGCGGCGAAAGCGCCTTTTACGAGGCGTTTAACGCTCTGCCTACCCCGTAAGGGATAAGGGCGTGATTTCATGTATGTATATACATACAGATTTGTAGGTATATTGCATACATACGTATTTAACCATCTTCCAAGGATCGCAGCGTCATTAAAATTGGCAGCTGTATGTAGTTCTGATGACAATACAATAATATGGCACTGTTGAACTAATCTGATGATGGAGCCAAAAGATATGAACTGGAACTTCATGATAGAACATCGTATCGTATTGTATGGAACATATATGCGTAATTATCTATAAAAATACAGAGTATAAAAAATATTCTTTTGCCAGAATAATTTCAAGAATCTAAAAAAGCCAGTTCCAAAACATATTTTCCTATTATAATTAACTACATATTCTGTATCCAAGATTGTGTAGGTTCAAGTAAATTAGATATGTACTGAACAACAAAGCATTTTTCTAAATTAATTTCAAGGAAAATTATTACATTCAAAGGTAAGAAAATTCTGTTTGAAGATAACATAATTTCACTTACATCCGTTTCTTACTAGGTAGGTTTGCGTTTTTAAGAAGGCAAATAATCTGAAGATTTTCTATTTGTAGCATTAAAAATAAATAGGCTACGGCTAGTTTATGTAATCCTGTGTATAAAATAATTTTGTAGGCCACAAAAAGGTAAAAATAGCTTAAAAGTTTAAAACGCATCGTAAACTGAGCTGGCTGAATAGAACCGAAAAAGTGCGCCTATGTAAAAACCCGGGCAAGTTTATTGAAAAAATTAACATACCAAAAGCGTTATCGGAAGCGAAACGCAAACAACACGCTACTATGGAAAAATCCACATAGTACAACCTAAAATATCACTTTCCAACCAGGAAGTATTCGCATACCCGACAGTCATGATCCGCCAATTCTACATACATACATAAAATAACGCCTTTATTTCTAATGGGGTAGGCAGAGCGAAAACGACCCAAACACAGGTAAGTTTAGGTAAGTTTGCAGGTAATTACAGTTGATATATATAGTTGTTGTTTACAGTTGTTGTACATTGCTATAGTGACAGGTTGTCCACCCACGCCTAAATTGCAATATACTGAATCCCTCGGATCCCTTAGCTGGATTTTACAGCATGCTAGGGAGGAAATGCAGCTGGCATATTCTATACTTTTCTATCACTCCCAGTCCAGCACGGAAGTTGAATCATTGTATGTGTAAATTCAGAATACAGATGGATTAATTTTTAGTTTGTTATAGTTTTAATATCTGAAAATACAACTTATTTTGCGGCCCATAAACTACTTTTAGTTTACAACCTTAAAGAAAGTGAACCGCAAAACAATGTTTTGACAAGGTTTTTGTCTGCGGTTCCGTTTGAACCTCTGCTAAGTTGCAAACTGCCTCCGTTGTCTAGCGGTCTGAGCCATGGGCTCTCTACCCGGAGGTCCTGGGTACGATTCCCGGCGGGGGACAATGACTTTGTGTTGTTGTTTCTAGTTTGGTTAGAACATTGCAGGCCGATCACCTGATTGTCCGAAAAGTAAGATGATCCGATCCATGCTGTCGGATGGGCATTTAAATAGTCGGTCCAGCGTCTGATTTCTCTCTGGTCGTGCCTGCAATCTGTCCCATCAGAATAAAAGATTGAAGGAATTAAGAGTGCACATGTGTGTAACGCAAACACTTGAGCACTAAAAACAAGTCCTGCGCAGTTGGCTGATCACCAAAAACTGGTGGGAGGACTATTATTATTATAAGTTGTAAAGAAAAATGTTGTTTATGGGCCACAAAATAAGTAAGTATCGATAACGCAACGTCAAAAATACACGTTCGTTGTTTTGTAGAATACTTTGCACTGAAATTTTACGTTTTATTTGTCATAGTTGTTGCTCTATACAACAACATATTCATCATCATTTTATTTTATTTTATTTATTTAAGGACAATCAACAAGGACACACACTCATACAATTCATGATAAAAAACCAAACTTAAATAATATGCTTAGTGGAGCCTTACTTAAAGATTGCCACGGCATGCACCAAATTACAAAGAAGCGGTCTTATAACACAAAATAGAAATTATTCTAAATTAAAACAAAATTAAAACTAAAGCAAACCTACAACTAAATTTAGGCGACCAAACAATGGCAAAGTCCAAGGGTAATTTAGACATTTCAGACATTTGAGGAATCATCATCAACACCAGCCACAACAGTCCACTGCTGGACATGTGCCTCCCCAAAATTGGGGATATATGCCATACTCACCACGCTTGGCAGGCGGGTTGGTGAGCGCAGTAGAAGTTTTCCATTCTCAGGGAACGCTGCTGCCCATTCCCTGGATTTATCCCTTAGTCGCCTTTTATGACACACACAGTTAAGTTATTATAGAACGTTTTTTATAATTTATTGTTAAGCTCTTAACGCTTCCCCTTCATCGTATTTGTAATACGATACTTGACTTCAAGCGTGAAACACTTGCAAATATTTGTGTGTCGTTGTGCTTTGTGAACTTTGCCGTTGCACTGCCGCGCGCACAAGTGTTGTTTCACTGTAATGGGCGTTGAGTAAAGTGTGTAAACATAATTTTGAAATATTACATACTAGCTTTCAAAAACAAGGTTAACAAATGTTTACAAAGCTTTTTAGCCGACTACGGCGATGCCAAAAGAAGGTTATGATTTTGACCAAGTACATTATGTTTATCAGTTTTCTCGTAACTTATATAATTATTTATCATTATATTTGATGTGAACCAGTTTGGTTAGGACAATGCAGGCTGAATCCACCTGTTTTGGATGGAAGAAAACGGATTCCGTGCTTTGGAGGGCACGTTAAGCCGTCGGTCTCTAATAGTGGTCGTTACAGGTCGATGTTGTTCCACGTCCGTAGGAACTACCTTAAAAACCCTACACGTGACCCCGGGTGGTGCTAAGAGTGCAACAAAACCGTCTGCTGCACTGTCCTCTGGACTTCGCAGCATTTGATATCTTATTTTGACTATTCTCTATTATTTGTTAATTATTGGCAAAATAACAAATTCAGATAAGATTATTTTCTTGTTTTGTACTTTTTAGAGTACGATTTTTAAGCGGGTTTAGTCTTAAAACTTGGTTTTTATCACAACATAGGATACTTATAACAAAGTCGCTTCCCGTGTCATTAGATCTTCTTCTTTTTCTTCTTAGCGAGTGAATTAGTTCTTTAAAACTACGCAATAGATTTAGATGCGTTTATTTTAATAAATAAAGTGATTCAAGATGGGTTTTATGTATAATATATGCATAATAGATAGGGTAAAGATTGCGTGCTAAGGGTGTAGATTGCGTGTAGCTACTCCCCGCCTTAGCCCGGTGACGCATTATATACACTTTGTAGTATTTTGCAAACAGGTCCATTAAAAAAAAAAAAGATAGTGTAGAGCAGTGTATTTCAACCATGCCTACCCCATTAGGAATAAAGGCGTGGTTATATGTATGTATGTATGTATCATATACAATTAATACTGTATGGCGCAATAGCTTTGAAATTTCATGAATAAACTTGCTGCAATTTCAACATGAAGGAGGAACAAATAAACATTAGTTATTTGCCTATTAGTAATTTTGTGTTAGTATAATATTAAACATATTGCTCTTGGATATTGCTACCATACAGCTGCAGCGTATCATTCATACATACATATAATCACGCCTTTATCCTTTATCTTTATCCATTATTTCTTCTACGCTGGACTGGGAGCGAGAGAAAAACATAGAATGTGCCAGCTGCATTTCCTCCCGGGCATGCTGTAAAAACCAGCTAAGGGATCTGAGGGTTTCAGTATATTGTAATTTAGGCGATGGGCTGACAACCTGTCACTACAGCAATATACGTACAAAACCATCTTGAATAACCCTCAAAACTTTGTCAGACGTGGCGGAACGACCTTTGTTTAGGTCGTTTACGCTCTGCCTACCCCATTTGGGATAAAGGCGTGATTATATGTATGTATGTATGTATTATCCCTTATGGGGTAGGCAAAGCGTAAAAGACCAAAACAAAGGTCGATCCGCCACATCTGACAAAGTTTTGAGGATTATATAGAGGTTTGTAGGTATATTGCTGTAGTGATAGGTTGTCAGCCCATAGCCTAAATTGTAATATACTGAAACCCTCAGATTCTTGAGCTGGTTTTATTATTCAAGTTATCGATTTATCCAATGTTATTTTAAATTAGTTTCAATCAATAGTTTCAGATGTTTAATTTAAGTGCAGTTTGTCGTCGCTTCTAACATTCTCACAATAATATAATTATTCCACAAATATTATATCAATGCGTATCAACAGCGTTAATAAATTAAAAAATAAGTAAGCCCTATTTTAAGTTTAAATGTTTAGGGGTCTGCCGGAATAGTGAAATCTCATACAAACGTAATTTCGCTATTATTCCTGAACACTAAAACCAAACTTAACCAAACTTCCAACACATGACCAATCTATAAACACTACTTTCTTACTAGCTTTTTCACGGAATATGAATAAAGTGTGGTGCCGGGTTAGAATACAATACTGTATTGTAATAGCATCACCCTATAACTTCCCGTGAGTGTCGTAAACGGCGACTAAGAGATAAATCCAGGGACTGGGCAACAGCGTTCCCTGTGAATGGAAAACATCTACTGTACTACCAACCCGCTTGTTAAGCATGGTGAGTATAGCATATTCCCCCAATTTTGGGAAGGCTCATGTCGAGCAGTGGACTGTTGTGGCTAATATTGATACCTACATACATACATACATATAATCACGCCTTTATCCCTAATCGGGTAGGCAGAGCGTAAACGACCCAAACAAAGGTCGTTCCGCCACGTCTGACAAAGTTTTGAGGGTTATTTAAGATAGATTTGTAAGTATTATGCTGTAGTGACAGGTTGTCAGCCCATCGCCTAAATTACAATATACTGAAACCCTCGGATCCCTTAGCTGGTTTTTACAGCATGCCCGGGAGGAAATGCAGCTGGCACATTCTATGTTTTTCTCTCGCTCCCAGGCCAGCATGGAAGAATATTGATGTTGATGAAAAAAGTTGTTCGGGTTGTAGATAGATAGATATATTCTTTATTGCACATAAAACAAAAACAACAGGAATTGAGAACAAATTAAATAAAAATTAAAGTACAATGAAGGCGGCCTTATTGATATTGTAGCAATTTCTACCAGGCAACCTTGGATAGAGGAAATCAAATGTAGATAATGCGGGATAGTGCATCATACTAAAAACTAATTAATATAGATAAATCTGCACAAAATACATACATACATACATACATATAATCACGCCTTTATCCCTAATGGGGTAGGCAGAGCGTAAACGACTCAAACAAAGGTCGTTCCGCCACGTCTGACAAAGTTTTGAGGGTTATTTAAGATAGATTTGTAAGTATATTGCTGTAGTGACAGGTTGTCAGCCCATCTCGAATCCTTTAGCTGGTTTTTACAGCATGCCCGGGAGGAAATGCAGCTGGCACATTCTATGTTTTTCTCTCGCTCCCAGGCCCGCATGGAAGATAAAATACATATATGATATAAATACATTATTACAATAGATAATAAACTAGTATATACCATATATAATATACTAATACATACATGGGTTGTACTCAAAAACTTTTATACAAACTGAGGTTATAATACGTATAGAAATTGGTTCTACCTCCCGTATAAAAGTATCGCTTCTTCTTCTGTCGAGTGGATATCGAGTCTATCGACCCGATAAACCTGGTGTCGGAGTTTTTAAACCACCTAGTAGCACAACTATCAGGCCTCTGACATGGTTATGAGTAACGACCACTATCAAAGACAGCGACCGGGACCGACAAAATCTTTTCCTTTTTCAGACAATCAGGTGATTCAGCCTGCAATGTCCGAACCAAACTGAGGAAAAATTCACAGTGATAAAACTTTGTGTTTCCCCCCTAGGAATCGAACCCAGGACCTCCGGATCAAGAGTCCATGGCACTAGCCACTAGACCACGGAAGCAGTTATAGTATCGCTAACCGAATCATTTAGTTTGGTTCAAATTAGCAAAAAAATCCATGCATACGGAGTGTAAGATCAGCGTCCCGCAAACTGATAGGGGTTGCTCAGTCAATAAAACTGAACAACTATCAGCAGGTTTTTTTTCAGGAATTAAAAAATAATAATTTGCTTTTTCATACAAATTGTCTGAACGAGGTGGTCATTTTGTATGGAAAAGTTAAACTATTTTTTTCGTCTCCTGAAAGAACTTCCTCGAGAAAGTTGTACAGTTTCGTTGACTGAGCAACCCCTATCAGTTTGCGGAACGCTGTCCCTTACACCCGGTATAATAAAATAGCAGATTCAAACACAAAAAAGAGTATATACCTAAGCAGAATTTGTTTTACCCGCAAAACTTTCGCATTTTATCGACAACTCGGGAAATTCCCGAACTACACAGACTTTCCATATACCCACAAATTTATTCAACAACAAAAACGTAGCGATAAGCATAAGAATGTGTGTTTATGCTGATCCAAATATGCCGATCCTTTCCGCATTGAATACACAGGGTGTGGGTAGTTTGAAAACAATTTAATTCTATTTTGAGGATTTTAGTACTCACAATGCTATTTTTATTTAATATTAAATGAAAGAAAGACTATGATCAAGGTTGCCTGAAAGAAGTTGGTACCTTAGAAATAAGGCCGCCTATGTTGTACTTGTCTTTTGCTGTTACTGTTGTGTTGTATCTTGTATTATTACGTGCAATCAAGTATTTTTACGTAATGTCATGTTATGACAAATTCGTCTCCCCCGCTACTGTTTCAGCGGCATTCCAGAGACACAGGTTCGAGTCCTGGCAGAAAGGAATTTATTATTTTCTTTCTTTCATATTATATTTTCATTCTGCTTATTAGTTTTAGACGGCAAATCTAGAATCGAACCCATTGTCTGTAAAGAAAAGGATTCCAGTTCCAGTCGCTGCCTTTGATATGTTTAACACAAACACAGTGTCAAAAGCCCATATACTGCGCTATTAGGCGGTTCAAAAACTCTAGCACTTGGGTTTACATACATACATATAATAACGCCTTTATCCTTAAAGGGGTAGACAGAGCGTAAACGACCTAAACAAAGGTCGTTCCGCCAAGTTTTGAGAGTTATTTATGATATGTTTGTAGGGCTCCGTCGCAACGGATCGCTCTCAATTCGCGTGCAGTAAGTGCAGACGAAAGTGTCGTTCAAGGATCGGTGTTTTTAGCCACGAGGGAAGATGCTCTTCTCGCATCGGCGCTGCTTGAATCATCTGTCAAGATGTAAAAGGCCTAATGATGATGATGATTTGATGGTATATTGCTGTAGTGACAGTTTGTCAGCCCATCGCCTAAATTGCAATATACGGAAACCCTCGGACCCCTTAGCTGGTTTTTACAGCATACCCGGGAGGAAATGCAGCTGGCACATTCTATGTTTTTCTCTCGTTCCCAGTCCAGCATGGAAGAAAAGGACATATACATTTAAAAGAATGACACAACAGGCACAGTTTATTTCTAAAAAGAAATCTCTTCCAGCAGACCTAGGTTAGTGAAAAAGCATTCTGAGAGGCAGATACGACGTGCATAGTTATAAATATTGGAAACAATAAATTATGATTTTATTATCACAAAAAAATTAAAACTAACACAACTTGAATAATATGCTAAATATTCCTACTAATAAATATTAATTATATAATATACTGCTATATAATTTAAATACATGCATATACTTCTTGTTCTCCCCGTGAGAATTGAATTCAATAATTCCGTATCGGGGGCCAAGGATCGGATTCAGACTATTGATAGACCACGAAGGCAGTTTTAGGCCCGTATTGATAAAAAATACTCGAGATTAACAGCTAGTTTGAGCTCGTATTAGAAATGTCATTTCAGTACAAAACGACCTGTCAACTCCATATTTAATATTGCTCTCAATTTTGATTTCGCTTTATTAATACGAGCCTTAAATTGGTCCCTTTGTTGATTGACCCAGTATCAGTTATTTTGTAGTACGAATATCTTTCTGTTGAAAGAAAGCCACTGACCTACTACTGAAGCATTGTCCAAGTTTATTTCCATCTATCTCTACTCTAGACAGAGGCAAGTGTGGGGCAAAACTGTGGTGGGGCTTCGTGCAAAGTCCATCATTTATTTATTTATTTAACAGTTTATTGCACACATTATCATACAGACGACACAGACATAAAAAAACAATAGAACAGGTACAGCTTATCTCTATAAAAAAATCTATTCCAGCTAACCTACGATAGTGAGAGTGCATAAATGACGCAGATAAGTCGATATCGGGCATTTTATGTAAATCTAAATTTCAGTAAATTTTCGCGACATATATGTAACTAGCAACCCGCCCCAGCTTCGCACGGAAATTATCAATGTTTCTCTACCATATTATGCATGTATTATACATATAAACCTTCCTCTTGAATCACTCTACTCATAAAAAGAAACCGCATCAAAATCCGTTGCGTAGTTTTAAAGATTTATGCATACATAGGGATATAGGGACAGAAAAAGCGACTTTGTTTTATACTATGTAGTGATACTTATTCTTTTAAGTAGCGCTGTCACTTTTTAATTATAATACTAGAAAAGGATAGCGACTTTGCCATTCCTAATTTGACATGAGACGCATAGAACATGCTCTGTTATTTTACATCGTCAGTCAAGTAAGCAATCTTACGTCAAACTAGGAATGCCAAGTCATGTGTTTATTTGCTATACTGCAGTGCTCTTATGTCAAAGTAACGAAAGTGATAGCGCTACTAGGAATTAAAATTAGTATTATGTCTTGTGATATGAGCTTTGGCTTCTCAATTCGGATGCATCGTTATAGTTTTAAACTGGTAAAGAGACTTTCTGCGGACTCGATTCTAGGTTTGCCGGCTAAAACTAAAATTAAAATCCATTTGTCACTTTCAGACTGAAAACATTGGAAAAGAACAGGAGATCTATTCTTTCCAGTTATTGATTTATAGTGCGGTAGTTTTATGCGTTATCTGTAATTTTTATCCGCCGTCATATGATATTATGGCGGATAATATTGACAGAAAAACTAGGGAAACGTACAAAAGCGCGTCAAAATCTAGCGGACAAAGTGTAAAACCATAGAATATAAATCGCCTGTCCTTATTCAATTTTATTATTTTCTTAGTGACAGATAGATGTTAATTGTAGGTTTAAGCCGGTGGTATCTAGAATCAAGCCCAACATCAGCCTAAAAAATCACAAAAATAATTAAGTTACTGTTACTACAGTGAAACCTTCGCCTGAATTTTGATCTAGAAGAAATCCAGAATTTCTCTAGTCTATTTATGGTCTTTTTCGAAATATTTGTGAGTATCCCTACTGAACCGCTTGCTTGGTAGCCACCGTTTGGTATAGGTATAATATACTACGACCGTACATACATACACATAGTCACGCCTTTATCCCTAATGGGGTAGGCAGAGCATAAACGACTTAAACAAAGGTCGTTTCGCCACGTCTGACAAAGTTTTGAGGGTTATTTAAGATAGATTTGTAGGTGTATTGCTGTAGTAACAGTCTGTCTGCCCATCGCCTAAATTGCAATATACTGAAACCCTCGGATCCCTTAGCTGACTTTTACAGCATGCCCGGGAGGAAATGCAGCTGGCACATTCTATGTTTTTCTCTCGCTCCCAGTCCAGCATGAAAGAACTACGGTACACATACTTAAAAACATTAAAAAGAAACCTGTACCAAACATTTCACCAATAAGTCATTTCTGTTTGGCCGCTGTTACTTTTCAAACTCTCCATAAAATTATATGGCAACATTCCAGACGTCTGTTGGTTTCGGAAAAAACATCAATTCCATGGAAATTAACTTTGTTGATATCGGTTTTGTTTCGCTATTAGGAATAATAAAGTCTCTGGTTTGAAGAACCAGTTCTTAATGTTTTTTTTATTGCACTACCTGACTGCATTAAGCCGTATTGATAATCCACACTTGAGATTGACAGTTTGAGTTCGTATCAGAAATTACTTAAAATTTAGATTTATTTCTTCCATGCTGAACTGGGAGCGAGAGAAAAAACATAGAATGTGCCAGCTGCAATTCCTCCCAGGCATGCTGTAAAAACCAGCTAAGGGATCCTAGGGTTTCTGTATATTGCAATTTAGGCGATGGGCTGACAACCTGTCACTACAGTAAAATACCTACAAATCTATCTTGAATAACCCTCAAAACATTATCAGACGTGGCAGAACGCCCTTTGTTTAGGTCTGTTTAGGTCAAAGCTGTCAAACGTAGCGTACCGACCATTGTTTAGGTCCGCTCTGCCTAACCGATTGGGCGTGATTATATGTATGTATGTATGTTAAACTTTAGATACAAACCTACACAAATTCACACCTTGGCACTGATGGTTAGCCAGAGAGACAAATACAACGAATTGAGTTTATATTGCTGTAAAACGGGTTTCAACTTAAATTGTAATGGATACACTGAAACTATCGCATCCTTTCACATTATTTCACAGGCTGCCTATTTAGTAAAACAGACTATACCAGGTGTTAGGGACAGCGTCCCGCAAACTGATAGGGGTTCAATCAATCAAATTTATTTATTTGTAGAAACGGGTACAATATAAAGGTGTTACAAAAAATACAGTGCGGCGAGTCTTGCTTACAGTGAGCATATGAACAGTTTACATGCATATTTAACAAAAACTTAAGGTCATATAGGATTACAAATAGCAGTAAAATAATATTAAATTAGATGAAGACTCATCTCGGGTTGCTCAGTCAAAGACACTGAACTATCAGAGGCATTTTTTTTCGCGTAGTTTAAAAGAAATTGGTTTTTCCATACAAATAGTCTGATCGAGCTGAACATTTTGTGTGAAAAAGCATTTTTTTTTCACTTCCTAAAGAAAACCCTGCTGATAGTTGTTCAGTGTCATTGACTGAGCAACCCCTATCAGTTTGCGGAACGCTGTCCCTTACACCTGGTATCTGCTTCCAAATACATCATGATTCAAAACATGTCACTGAAACAACCCTTCAGTGACAGGTGTTTGGGTCGTGCTGTGCCCATCCAAACTTCACACGACAAATTATGGTGACAGCTCACTGTATACCGACTGTAAGGGACAGCTTTAAGAAAACTGATAGGTATTGCAACTAAATGAACTACTTACACAAAGATCAGTAAGTTTTTTTTAGATTCCCCATACAAATTGTCTGATGGAGGTCATTTTGTCCGCGGAAGTCATATTATGACAAAATTTATCAATTTCGTTGACTGTGCAAAAAAATTTGCTAAGGAAACTGTCTCTTTTCCGTTTCCAAATACTTCATCATTCCAAACATAACACAGGGACAGTACAAACAATACACATTACAATCTAAAATTGCCCTCAATTTATGTCAGACGTGGCGAAAGCGCCTTTTAGGAGGCATTTTACGCTCTGCCTACCCCGTAAGGGAAAAAGGCGTGATTTTATGTATGTATGTATGTAGTTTGTTGTTGATGTTTTAGTGCCCATCCAAAGTTCACACTACAAGTTATGGTGACAGCTCACAGTAACATACGGAGGAGATTTTCTTACATACATACATACATAAAATCACGCCTTTATCCCTTACGGGGTAGGCAGAGCGTCAAACTCCTCGTAAAAGGCGCTTTCGCCACGTCTGACAAACATTGAGGGCAATTTTAGATTGTAATGTGTATTGCTATAGAGACAGGTTGTCAGCCCATCGCCTAAATTACAATACACTGTAACCCTCGAGTCCAATTTGCTGACTTCTACAGCATGCCCGGGAGGAAGGGCAGCTGGAACATTCTATG
Source organism: Scrobipalpa costella (assembly GCA_949820665.1). Lineage (NCBI taxonomy): Eukaryota > Metazoa > Arthropoda > Insecta > Lepidoptera > Gelechiidae > Scrobipalpa > Scrobipalpa costella. The sequence goes on along the minus strand of OX463319.1, from coordinate 8,745,251 downwards.
CTTTTCTATCTCTCCCAGTCCAGCATGGAAGAAAATTTTCTTCTTCGTCGGTATACTCCTGACCGAGCGGTCGTGGTCGTCAATCCGGGTTGGTTGGCACGCTTCACAATCCGTCGCCATTCCTCACGAATAGTTGCTTTTCTGGTGCACTCAGTCTCGAAACCTTCTTCTGCTGCGGCTTTTATCTCGTCCGTCTATATCGGTGATCTTCCTCGAGGACGCGTACTTTGGCGAGTAGGGCGTGCGGTTGATGGTGGTGAAGTAAAACTGCTGCGTGCTATTTACAGGTATATATTTACAGAATTTACAGGTTCATAAATATTGTTATCACTAAATCGCAAGAAATAACCAAGTCACAAGAGCTGTGGCGTCTGTACAAGAATGACAGTTTGACAATCTGTCAGTAGTGAAAAATATATTTACAAAAGAGTTTGCGTCTAATGAGGTTGGACGCTACAGTACATACATACATACATAAATCACGCCTTTATCCCTTACGGGGTAGGCAGTACGCTACAGTACCTTCGACTTTTCCCTGAACCACGAGTCGCTCTATAGATACGTCCACGAGACCACTTCTTGCAAATTCATAGGAGTTGCTGAGCCAACGCAACTGAACAACTGTCACAATGAAATTCCTCCAAGAAAATAAAAAGAAAATTTCATCATTTTGTATGGGGAAGTATTTTTATTTAATTCCTGCAGGAATTTATTTATGAAAGTTGTTCAGTTTCACTGATTAAGCACCCCCCTATCAGTATGTGGGAAGCTGTCCCTTGAACCTTGTATCATAGTACAAATATATTTCTATTAGGTTCTGTCGAAAGAAAGCTACTAACTTAGAATCCGTTTCTAAATACATTATTATTCCAAACATGACAGGTGTTTTAGGGTCGTGCAGTGCCCATCCATAGTTTACACTACAAGTTATGGTGACAGCTTACCGTAATATATACGCCTCTAGGGATGAACAACATATTGTTTGCATGAGCAAGTCGTGTCAAGGTTACAGGTCAGGTCATACATACCGGGTGTAAGGGACAGCTCCGGACGGGAGCTCATGGCTTAAAACTCAAAACCATGGAGACAGTTATGATTACTTTATACTCTGGGTGTAAGGGACAGCAGCGTCCCGCAAAGTGGTAGGGGTTGCCCAGTCATCGAAGCTGAACAACTTGCACCAAGAAATTCTTTCAAAAAGCGAAAAAATAATGATTTTTTCCATTAAAATTATCCGATCGATGTGGACATTTTGCATGAAAATCCTAAACTTTTGTTCACTTCCTGAATGAATTTTCTGGTGCAAGTTGTTCAGTTTCGTTAGCTGAGCAACCCCTATCCCTTACACCCAGAATATAAAGTAAGTATAACTGCCTCCATGGTCTTGTGTTTTGAGCCATGAGCTCCTGTCCGGTGGTCGTAGGATCAATTTCCATTTGAGAACACAAAGTTGATATGTCTATTTTTCACTTTGCGAGTTTTTCCCTAGTGAAGACAGACAATCAGGCCGAATCATCTGATTGGGCGTTTTTCCACTAGACGGCACGGCGACGGTGCCGTCACGACGCTGTAGCTCTGTTTTTCGACTAGATGGTACGGCAACGACATGGCAACGTCCCGATAACGTCCACCTAGTTCCAAAATAAGCGCACACACACACGCGAATGCTTCGTACGAATACAAAACACATGCAGTTTGGTGGGCTGGCGACGGTACCGGCGGGAATCAATGCCGTGCCGTTGCCGTGTTGGCAAGTGGAAAAGCCGGACATATAATTTCATTGATTTTCATAGATTACCTCTTCGAAGGTACCTTCGCCGTTGTCGTCGCCATGCCGTCTAGTCGATTTTTTTTTGCCTGCCTGCGCTATTGCCTGGATTTTGTACTCCGGGCATATGCAATGAATATTCTGATTTTGATTACTCATAAAAGCACGGAGTTCTTGCCTTGGGAACTTCGTTGCACCATCAAGGAATATTTAAAGTAAATGCGAGACGGGGAGAATTTTTAATATTTTCTGAGCTAATTACCTAATGTTGAAACTTTTTTCTTGTTAGAAGCTGTTCTTCCTTCTTCCATGCTGGACTGGAAGCGAGAGAAAACATAGAATGTGTCCGCTGCATTTCCTCGCGGGCATGCTGTAAAACTCAGCTAAAGGATCCGAGAGTTTCAGCATATTCATTATACTTCCTTCATTGTACTTTAGTTTTTATTTAAATTCTTCTCATTTCCTGTTGTTTTTGTTTTATGTGCAATAAAGAATATATCTATCTGTATTGCAATTTAGGTGATGGGCTTACAACAAGTCACTACAGCAATATAGCAACACACATGCAACAACAAATCCATCTTAAATAATTCTCAAAACTTTGTCGGACGTGGCGGAGTGACCTTTGCTTAGGTCATTTACGCTCTGCCTACCTCATTATGGATAAAGGCGTGATTATATGAATGTATGTGTGAAAATAATTTCCTGGTGGAAGTTATTCACAACATAACATAAAAATACTTTATTGCATGTAAGAGTACAACACAACAGACAACAACAAAAGACAAGTACAACATAGGCGGCCTTATTGCTAAGGTATCAATTTCTTCCAGGCAACCTTTGGGTGGAAGAAAAATGTACGTATTCAGTGTCCTTGACTGAGCAACCCCTATCAAATTGCGGGGCGCTGTCCTTGCACCCCGTATATTATTGAGTTTTGTGTGGAAAGCGGATATGGGCTATCTATTTATTGTTGTTATACATACATACATACATATAATCACGCCTTTATCCCTAATGGGGTAGGCAGAGCGTAAACGACCCAAACAAAGGTTTTTCCGCCACGTCTGACAAAGTTTTGAGGGTTATTTAAGATAGATTTGTAAGTATATCGCTGTAATGACAGGTTGTCAGCCCATCGCCTAAATTACAATATACTGAAACCCTCGGATCCCTTAGCTGGTTTTTACAGCATGCCCGGGAGGAAATGCAGCTGGCACATTCTATGTTTTTCTCTCGCTCCCAGGCCAGCAATTGTTGTTATCTTTCTTTTTAAGTCAAAATTTATATTTCTCAAAATTTTCAACAGTAACATTTTATTTTAACACTAAACGATAAACAAGTTGTACCACGCAGTGCAGCAGTATTCGAGTGATGAACACAAAGTGCCCTGACAACACAGCTACAACACGAGCCTAGCGTTACAACACCTACTTGAGGTGCCGCGAGTAAACAATGTGTATAGTAAGCGATCATTAGAGCAAATGATTCCAACTATTTTCAATGAGTTGCCTAGCGAATTAAAAACAATGCATGCGTCAAAAAAAGAAATAAAAAATCGAATCAAATCGTACATTTTGGATAACGTAGCAAGTAAGTTCTAGGAGTGTTTTTGTTTATTGTTATCTAAGAAATGCCGACTGAAAAATATTGCTTGTGTAATGTTGTATTGACACATAAACATTTTCAAACCCTCGTGACCACACAAGGCTGTTGTGTTGTGTAAGAAAACACATTATTATTCGTACTTATTGTTTGCGTTAGATATTATGAAAACATGGTGTGTGTGTGTGTGATGGGCCGCACCTTTTCTTCAGGATTATGTGTGAATCTTAATCACGCCTTTATGCCTAATGGGATAGGCAGAGCGTAAACGAAGGTCATTCCGCCACGTCTGACAAAGTTTTGAGGGTTATTTAAGAATTGCAGGTATATTGCTGTAATAACAGGTTATCCGAACTTTCGGATCCTGTTTTTACAACATGCCTGGGAGGAAATGCACCTGGCACATTTTTTTTTTTCTCGCTCCTAGTCAAGCATGGAAGAATCGTTCGTTCTATACATACATACATAAATCACGCCTTTATCCCTTACGGCGTAGGCAGAGCGTTTAACGCCTCGTAAAAGGCGCTTTCGCCACGTCTGACAAAAATTGAGGGCAATTTTAAATTGTAATATGTATTGCTTTAGTGACAGGTTGTCAGCCGATCGCCTAAATTACGATACACTGTAACCCTCGAGTCCCTTTCGCTGACTTCAACAGCATGCCCGGGAGGAAGGGAAACTGGAACATTCTATGTTTTTCTTTCTCTCCCAGTCCAGTATGGAAGATATATTATTATTATTATTTTAAACACTAATACGTATCCTATCATCACGGTCGACCACTACAGCCCAAGATACAGGAATCTATATTCTTAGTGTGGGTTGTAGGGTTGAACAATTTGTGCAATCACATTTTAATGTTTGTCATAGTTTTATAAAACAACCTTTGTAACTCTTTTCTCTTTTTATACCGAATAAAGATTATTATTATTTATTTAGGAAGGGCAGCTGGAACATTCTATGTTTTTCTATCTCTCCCAGTCCAGCATGGAAGATTCGTTCTATAGATTCGTAAAATATTCCTCAAATCTGATGTGGCAAAAAGCAACCCATAAACGTACCTACCACGTAAAGTATACCTACAGACTATATACACCGCGGATACGTATGTATGTATACTCCGTTTTTTACATACATACATATAATCACGCCCCCATCCCCAATGGGGTAGGCAGAACGCAAATGACCCAAACACGCTTCGCCACGTCTGACAAAATTTTGAGGGTTATTTAAGATAGATTTGTAGGTATATTGCTGTAGTGACAGGTTGTGAGCCTATCAACTAAATTGCAATATACTGAAACCTTTGGATCCCTTGGCTGGTTTTTACAGCATGCCCGGAAGGAAATGCAGCTTGCACATTCTATGTTTTTCTCGCGCTCCCAGTCCAGCCATGCTGTATGTATATGCAGCCATGTTTATGTTGTTTTATCGATACCGTTTTACCATTAAAACGGTATCGATAAAACAACATAAAGAATACAAACTTATATATGTATACGGGTTGTAAGGGACTGCGTCCCGCAAACTGATAGGGGTATTCATAAATCTGTTGAGAATGGTGATCCAGCTAAAGTCTGGCCCTTCCTCAACAAACTTGGAGTTGGCAAATCGCGTACTCATGTTTCTGATTGTAATATTAATATTAACTCTCTAAACAATCACTTCTCTTCTTCTGCTGAAATCGACAGCTCCATTAAACTTAATACTTTAAATCATCTAAATTCTTTGCCAACTCCAACTTTTCCAGCATTTATCTTTCGCACAATCACTGCTTGTGATGTTATGAAGAATGTACATGCAATCTCCTCAAATGCCGTTGGAAATGACTGCGTTAGTCGTGCAATGATTACTCCTCTCCTTGATATCCTTTCTCCGGTCATTGCCAGCATCCTTAACAACTCCTTATCCTCTGGTGTGTTTCCAACCGTATGGAAGGAAGCACAAATTATTCCACTGCCTAAAAAACCTAATCCTAAATCTCCTTCTGACTACCGCCCCATCTCCATTCTACCCTTCCTCTCCAAAGTCCTCGAAAGGTTAGTTCATCAACAGCTTACATCTTTCCTTTCCACGAACAACCTTTTGAACTCCTTTCAATCTGGTTTCCGTCCCGGTCATAGCACGACTACCGCGTTGGTACACATCTCCGATGACATTCGACTAGGGATGGAAAGTCAGAAATTAACAGTGCTAACGCTGCTTGATTTCAGTAACGCATTCAACACAGTTGATTTTGATATTCTACTCTCTATCTTGCGTTCTCATAACATATCTCCAACGGTGGTTGACTGGTTTCATAGTTACCTGTATGGGCGCCGACAGCGCATACGCATTGAAGAAACCTTCTCTGCGTGGTGTGTTACTTCTGCTGGCGTTCCGCAGGGTGGCGTGCTGTCACCTCTTCTGTTTTCTATTTTCATAAATTCTATCACTCTTCCTCTCACTTCTTCCTATCATTTGTATGCAGACGATCTCCAAATTTATACACAAGCTCCACTTTCTGATCTCTCAGTCGCTATTGAGACTACAAACAGAGACCTCGTTAGCATTGCTGAGTGGAGTCGTTCCTTTGGCTTAGAAGTAAATCCTGCCAAAACACAAACCATCATAATTGGTAGCCATTGGTACATTGCACGGATTAAGCATGACTTGTTACCCCAGATCATGTTTGATGGAACTCCAATTACCTACAGCCGCAAAGTCAAAAACCTGGGCGTTATGTTTGATGACTGTCTCTTGTGGAATCACCAAGTATCAGAGGTAAGCAGGAAGGTGTTTGCCGCGTACGGGTCTCTTAAGCGACTTAAAAATCTTTTGCCGACCAAAACCAAAATCTGCTTGGCACATTCGCTTCTCCTTCCTATACTGGATTATGCAGACGTTTGTTATCCTGATTTATCTGTTCAATTATTGAACAAGCTCGAACGTCTGCAGAATCTCTGTATAAGATTTATATTTGGCCTGCGTAAGTATGACCATGTCTCTTCTTATAGGTCCCAACTTCAATGGCTGCCTATTACCCGTAGAAGGGACTGTCATATCCTCTCCCTCCTTTACTCCATTCTTTCCCACCCTAACACCCCTCCTTATCTTAAAGATCGCTTTATTTTTCATTCGGCAACCCTGGCTCGCAATTTGCGTGCCAGTTCTAAATTGACGCTTAACCTGCCGTCTCACAAAACTGACTTCTACGCAAAGTCTTTCACAGTGCGAGCGATCAAGCTGTGGAATGAATTGCCCGAAGACATTCGACGTGCACCGTCTCTTGAAACCTTTAAGAGCCGACTTAAAAAACATTACTTGGAAGAAATTACTATCTGATCATTATTTATCCTTCACTTTTATCCTGTGCTGTTGCTGTCATTTCCTTCGTCTACATCTGGTTGTAGTTTGCATTATCCTATCTTCCATTAGTTTATGTATTAGTTTATTGTATATTATGTATTAGTTTACTTTACAATATCTATGTAGTAGCTTGTAACTAGTTTATGTATTATATGTAATGTAATGTATTTAGGATACATATTTTACTAGATTTGCAATATCCCGCTTACCGCTACGCATTTTTCTTTGACCCAAAGGTTGCCTGGAAGAAATTGCTACCTTAGCAATAAGGCCGCCTATGTTGTACTTGTTTTTTGTTGTTATCTGTTGTGTTGTATGATTTGTGTTCTTACGTGCAATAAAGTATTTTTATGTTTATGTTTATGTTGCTCAGTCAACGACACTGAACAACTTCCACCAGGAAATTATTTTAAGAAGTGAAAAATAAGGACTTCCATACAAATTGTTTGATCGAGCTTGACATTTTGTATGGAAACGTCAATTTTTATTTTCACTTCCTGAAATAATTTATCGGTGGAAGTTGTTCTCTGTCGTTGACTGAGCAACCCAACCCCTATGAGTTTGCGGAACGCTGTCCCTTAGACCCGATATGTATTTATATTGAAAAGTTATTTGTTTAGCAAATGATTTCTGGCAAACATGTACCCTCACTACATTTCATTTGGCGTGTCCTTTATTTATTTAACGACCAAATAAACAGTGCTCACTTAACATTGTTAGAATGTAAATTTAATTAACAGTTTGTAGCTTTGTCAATTTGGATTATACTGTCCTATATCAACAGTAGCTATTGAATTATTTTAAAGTTGGAGCTCCATAGTGGACAAAGGGTAAAGTTGACCTCAAACTTGAATTATGGAATAGAAAAAATAAAGGGATGGGAAGGCTCGTATTTAAAAAGCGATCTCAAGATTGAGACCAATATTAAGTATGGATATGACTTAGCTGTCATTTTCAAGTGCTATTTATTCATACGGGAATAAAATGTGTTATAATCATTCCAAAGGCTCGCTCAGTGGCCTATCGATTCGAAAAAAATCTCCATAATGTATTTTTTTTAATAAAAGGGCGATTTTTCACTACTCCGTATTCAGTTCGTATTCATTTCGTATCCGACTTAGCCTTCCTAGTAAATGTAAGACATCTTGTGCACTGATTTTTTACGGATACGATACGAACGACGATTGGATACGAACCAAATACAGAATATTCTTCCTGTTACTACAACGAACTATGTATTGCTAATTTATATGGGTCTAAATTATTTTTATAACTATTACTTTAGTGTATTGGACCGGATTTTCGATTAATTGTGTTTTTAGTCAGTAATGATTTTTTATTGATGGGAGCGCCACTTAAGCGTCTATAGTCATCTTAATTTAAAAAATACATTTTTATTATTTAATCGGTAATTTATTAAATCATAAATGAGTTTTGAAACAAAACCACCAAAACAATCACGAGTATCAATGCGAAAACGGTTTTTTTTTTTTTTTTTTTTTAGTATGTATAGGCGAGCATTTGTCCGCCATCTCACCTGGTGGAAAGTGACGATGCGGACTATGTTGAAACATACTCACCTATGTAGTGCCTATTCACTCTCGCCTTGAAAAGGCCCAGGTTATATTGTTCCGGAAACAGATCCACCGGCAGGGAGTTCCACTCCTTAGCCGTTCGCATTAAGAATGTGGAAGCGAACCGCTTCGTGCGAATTTGTGGTATATCCACGACATAAGGGTGGAACCCCTGTCCACGCCTCGTGCTCCGGAGATGGAAAGGGGAGGGGGGTATAAGGTCATGAAGTGCTAACGCGCACTCCCCGAAATGTATCCTGTAAAATACCGACATGCACGCCACTCTGCGACGGTGCTCAAGGTTCTGTAGTTTTGCCTCAACCAGTGCTGAGTCTCCAATGAGCTTCTTAGCGCGTTTCTCGATTGAGTCTAAGGCAGCCAGCTGGTATTTAGCTGAACCGTCCCAAAGGTGGCAGCAGTACTCCATACACGATCGGACTTGAGCTGTGTACAACTGCAATAGCTGTCCCGGTGTGAAGTATCGCCTCACCTTCGAGAGGATACCAAGTTTTTTGGCAGCTGTTGTGGCCAGAGACTCAATGTAACGTCCAAAGTTCAAGTCGGACGTAAGGCTCATACCAAGAAGCTCAAGATGGTCAGAAATCGGTACGGATACATCCCGGAAAGTTGGAGCCAGGTTAAAAGGACTCCGTTTTGTTGAGAATAGACACGCCTGGGTTTTGGATGCGTTGAACTTGACGAGATTGGCATCGCCCCACTCGGATATCACCCTTAGTGATGAGTTCAGACGATCCACCATGGACTCCCGACAAGACTGGATTGTTTCGCTGTTGGCCCTTGCACTGGACAGATATCTGTCAACAACCGTGCTGTCATCAGCGTACCCAAAGGTATCGGGTGTAAACATGTCGTTGATATGCAGCAGGAATAAGGTTGCAGACAGGACAGAACCCTGAGGAACTCCGGCATCAATAGCCTGTTGTCCGGAGGAGCAGCCTTCTAAGACCACTTGTATGGATCGTTCGCTCAAGAAGTCCGAAATCCAGTTGCAAAGGCCAGCAGGTAACCCGTAGGCGGGAAGCTTGCCAGTAAGGCTAGCGTGCCAGACCCTGTCAAAGGCCTTGGAGATATCCAGAGACACGGCAAGTGCTTCACCATGTCTCTCGATAGCCTCGCTCCATAAGTGAGTGGCATGCACGAGGAGGTCCCCCGTCGATCGCCCTCGGCGGAAGCCGTATTGGTGATCGTTAAGGAGATCATTATCCTCAAGGTATGCCAGGAGCCGATTATTCAGTACACGCTCCATAATCTTGCAGAGTATAGAGGTTACCGATATGGGTCTATAGTTGACAGGGTCTGCTCGACTACCTTTTTTGGGTACAGGTTGCACATTTGCAAGCTTCCACGATTTGGGAACAACACCAGTCTCAAGTGAGAGGCGGTACAGGCGTGTCAACACCGGAGACAACTCAGGCGCACAGTTACGCAGGACGATTGCAGGGATACCGTCAGGGCCACTTGCTTTATTCACGTCTAGATTTCGCATGGTTTTAAGGACCTCTTTTTGCCGGATGCGTACGGCTGCCATAGAGCAGTCGACACGAGGTAACGGGGGTGGTATTTTACCTGCGGCATCAAGACGCGAACTTTCCGCAAAAAAGGAGGCAAAAAGATTGGCTTTCTCCTCCGCAGTATGAGCAAGCGACCCATCAGGTCTCTGCAGAGGCGGTAAAGATGGCTGGCAGAAATTTGTTTCCACTGCTTTCGCAAGCGACCAGAATGCTTTACTGCCAGCCGGATAGGAAGCAAGCTTAGCGCCTACTCGGCCTATGTGGGCGAATCGAGCCCTGCGTAATTCCTTTTTGCTTAACTTGGTGGCTTTGTTATAGTTTTTCTTCAGATCGCGAGTATTCGGAGCTTTGCGTGCACGAGCATCAGCCCAAGCAAGGAATGCCGACTGTTTCTGCGATTCCGCGCAGTTACAGTCAGCATTAAACCACGGGCGAGCTTTGCTACCGGTAGGAACATCAGAGAACGGTATGAAAAACTCCATACCCTGACGTATGACTTCTGTAATAGCATCCGCGCAGCTCGACGATTCGCCTGAAGAAAAACAGTCCTGCCAAGGATACGAAGCAAAGAAGTGGCGCATCTCATCCCATTCTGCTGACCTGTATCGCCACACCCGTCTTTTACCACAAGGGCCCTGATCGGGTGGTGAATACACTGATACAGATTTCACCAGACAGTGATCTGAGGAGCCCAATGGGGCAGAAACAGATACAGAGTATCGGTCTGGATCGGTAGTCAGCAGAAGGTCTAAGCAGTTGGCTGTATGAGACTCAATATCCGGGACCCTTGTTGCACAGCTGACAAGCTGGGAGAGATTTAGCGACAATGCAAATTTGCGCGCCTCTCGCCCAGCATGATCGGTCACTAGGTATGGGAACAACCACTCTTTATGATGAGCGTTGAAATCCCCCAGGATGACTAGCTGCGCTGCCGGGTATCTCTGGAGAGCTTCATCAGCACCTTCACTGAGGTGTTCAAACAGTTTGGTTGTCTCCGTGTCTCCACTATGCGAGCGATAGACGCAAGCATACACATTTTGAGCTACACCAGTATCGACCAGTACCCACAATACGGAAAAACTTGGTGCCTCAAGGTTCTTGAGACGCTTGATGCAAATGTCATCGCGAGCGTACAAACAGACTCCGGCACGAGGTAGAAACCTGTGTTCTAGTGTGTAGCCGGGATAGCTGAGGTACGCCGCGTCAGCCGGACAATTGATCTGCGTCTCAGTGAGGAACAGCAGATGCGGTTTTTCAGTCTCAAGATGGTGATGGACGGGGTTGAGATTTGAGTGCAAGCCTCGAATATTTGAGAGGTGCACTTTAAGTGGGAGGACGTGCATCCGCTGTTTAACCATTTTCCGTTTTTTGAGTGTTTTCATAATTGGTGATGTGGGGAAAAAGTGAATAGGCAGGAGGAAGGCAGTTGTCCGAGGTACCGCGTTGCAATAAGCTTAGAAAATGAGCTGATTGCAGCCACACGCAAAGATAGCTGGCTTGGAGACCGCGGGGACGCCCGAACCCCCCCGGGGATTGCCACCTGGTCCTCCCATCCGGTCGCCAACCGGCAAGGTGGAGCATCCCGGGATTTTTCGTGAGGTGGCAGGGCAGCCTTTCGCGGGTGGCTTTCCCGCTACTTGGGCCCTCAACTTCCTACGGTCGGCCAGCGGTGCACCGTGCTTCGGATCCCGCTAGCCTCCAGAACCAGCCACTCGTTGTCGCAACAATCAGCCACTCCGACCTGCTACATGCCGCGGTACTACTGTACAGACCCAACCTCCATACTGGCTTCTCCTTACTACATGTCGGAACACGGCGGTACCGCTTGGCGACATTATTTAGTTAGGAGGGTGGTAACCAGCCGCGGCCGAAGCCTACCACCGGAGAGGGTGCTGTCCATTTTGCACTACCCAGGGGCCACGTGTAGGGAAACTCGAGTAAGAGGCCCAGAAAAGGGCCTCGCCTACGGACGCGGACAGCTTTGGTTTTCTGTACAAATCTTATATCAGCATCAAAAACAAATATTAAAAGGAAATTTGAATATTTTTATTTATGTTTGAAATTTAATAAATACCTGGCAACAATTTACAATGTACATTTATATTTTTCATTTCCTGTTATCATCTTTTTTTCAATGGTGGATTGAGAGAAATACTCATTATATTAAACCGTTTCTTCCATGCTGGACTGGGAGCGAAAGAAAAACATAGAATGTGCCAGCTGCATTTCCTCCCAGACATGATGTTAAAACCAGCTAAGGGAGCCGAGGGCTTAGTATATTGTTATTTAGGCGATGGGATGACAACCTGTCACTACAGCAATATACCTACAAATCTATCTTAAATAACCCTCAAAACTTTGTCGGACGTGGTGAAACGACCTTTGTTTAGGTCGTTTACGCTCTGCCTATTCCATTAGGGATAAAGGCGTGATTATTTGTATGTATTTATTAAAGCTCTGACGCCTTGCGTATACTACAAGTGGCAAAGGTAACAGTAATAATAACGTTTACGAGTAGTGTAACGAAGTATAAGATAAAACAGCTGTACCTAATTCTTTTTACCCGAGTGCGCAACGCAAAGGAGGGTAAAGTGTATATCAGCCTATGTATGTATGTTTAAACCTTTGGGGCGCTCTAGAAACCAAACGCGTTTTGCAGATTTTAATGATTCATACGTCAATCGATTCGTCTCCTACTTCCATGCTGGCCTGGGAGCGAGAGAAAAACATAGAATGTGTAACGGACATGTTGTAAAAACCAGCTAAGGGATCCGAGGTTTTCAGTATATTGTAATTTAGGCGATGGGCTGACAACCTGTCACTACAGCAATATTCCTACAAATCAGTCTTAAATAATCCTCAAAACTTTGTCAGACGTGGCGGAACGACCTATGTTAAAGTCGATTAAGCTTTGCCTACCCCATTAGGGATAAAGTCGTTATTATATGTATGTATGTATATATCGATTCGATTCAATCATGCGAGTGTCACTATAGACTGAGACTAAAAAAAATAAAAAAATACTAACTATGCCGAGTTAGGTATCTTTAAATACATATTTGCAAATGAATTTTAGGTTTCTAAAATAATTTTTCGATTTAAATTAACGTATAGGTAGATCCTGACGATTTAAAGTTTTAAAGCTTATTTCCTACGCATTTGGGATTTTTAAAGTTTCTAAATTACTTGTTATTATTCTTTGCTATTAGTAGGAAATAGTCGATAAAGTCGTTCAATAACTATAATGATATTGCTTTATTGTTCAGTCTGCACTATTATTAAATCTGTTGTTCAGTCAAGGAAATAAAAGGTTTCTATCTTGAACGGAGCCCCTAACGGTACAACTAAAACAAAACTAGTAACTAGCTGCAAACTTCTAATCGAACGAACGCAAATCAACTAACTTAGTTATTGTAGACCATAGACAAGGAAACAGTAGGAGATCGCAGGTTTGTAATAGCAGATTTTACAACAAGTGCAACTGCCTCCGTGGTCTAGTGTTAGAGCCTTGGGCTTTCGATCCGGAGGTCCTGGGTTCGATTCCCAGGGGGAAACACAAGTTGATATTTGTCAATTTATCACTTTGTGAGGTTTTTCTCAGTTTGGTTAGGACATTGCAGGCTGAATCACCCGATTGTCCGAAAAATAAAGATTCCGTGCTTTGGAGGGCACGTTAGGCTGTCGGTCCCGGTCGCTGTCTTTGATAGTGGTCGTTACTCAAACCATGTCAGAGGTCTATTAGCTGTGCTACTGGGCGGTTTAAACTCTGACAACAGGGCTCATCGGGTCATTCGACTCGAGAATCCACTCGCTAAGAAGAAGAACAAGTGCACAAAATTTGCGTCCGAGATTTTTAGCTGCCCGTGCCCGCAGGGCGAGGGCTAATATTAAGTCAAGGACGAAGATTTTGTGCATGAGCTATAAACTCTGATTTTTACTTCGATTGCGAGGAAAATTGATGAAATTCTACAAAAATATTGTAAACCAAACAATTAATTTCAGCTATTTAACTTTTTAAACCTTTCGACTTAAAATATTAGGCTTGGGCTGGAGACCTATACAGCCTCCTTTAAATTAATATTGTATGAAATAAATTATAGAAACTATCGTACTTCAATTTAAATTGTAATATGGTTTTATTATGTCATAAAAAACATATAAGGCAAATAATTTGAAATAACTGTTATAAAATAACAAGTTCTATCAATGAACTTCTTATTTTGTTAGACTGAATGGCCTGGTCTGACTTTCTTTGCCTTAGAAGAGATGCATTTATGAGTAGATACGTGTTTGCCTCTGTGCAAAAAAATCAATTTTGTGCGGCCTACACCCTGCACAAAATAGCTTTTTCAGAGCATGAGAATTAAAAAAGGTTTTTTTATATTCAACAGGGAAATCCACTAATAGACAAGCGTCAAAATGTATAACTTTAAAGCTCCATCCAGACCTTCCGATTCAAGCATCCTAAATTAAACAAAATGTTACTGTTTGAGACAGTGTCTGCTGAGTGTAAGATTTTTTCCTAAAGCTTGTCTGTGATAGATCACGCTGTAAAAGAGGCAGTTTTAAAATATTCAATTAATTCATTTATAATACAGAGTTAGAAAAAACTGCAGTTTTTTTAGATGGTCACACCATATTTAAGATGGTCACACTTTCCGATTTAAGGATGTAGGATCGTAAGGTCTGGATGGTGCTTAAATAAACCAGCGCTTACTTCTGGATGGCTGAAGGCTAGATCAGACAGACTGCAAATCAAATGAACTCTGACTGCTAAGTGCAGTTGGTACGACTGCTATGAAACTGCAGGCAGTTACAGTTGATTGCAGTCCGTCTGTCTAGAGTCTTAAACCGCAAGGTGGGAAAAAACTTTTTGAATATTTTTCTGGCCGGATTATATTCAAAATGGCAGACCAAATCTATGACAAGATAAGCTTTGCTTTTTCTACAGCCAAAAATATGTACAGGATTTTGGAAATTATATCTAGACCTGGGAGGAATAAATACATACGAGAGGTACTTAAGCTGTAGTCTTTTAATAGTACATCCGACGACATGCCTCATAGTTTGACCCAACTGTCAAGGAAGGTTATGTTTTTCGCGCCTATCTTATCTTTCAATATTTCTTTATTACCTCGTATCTCCGAAACAGCTAAATGGAATTCGACATTTAGGATATCGTTCGAGTTTACTCAAGCACCCAAGTGTTCTTAGATAGGCGTAACTTTTCAAATGTCTAAATAGAGTATTATTAAACGCTAAATTAAAAGACTTAAAAAAATCGGCTGAACCTGTCGAGTAGGGTAACAAAATAAGTTTTTTTTTTTTTTCAGGAAAAGTTGTTTTGTTTTATGGGTAGATTCACACATTTCTCGATGCATATACCCTTTCTGTTACATGTTATTTATATATATATGTTAAAGCTCAATATTACAATAATGCATTAAAACATTTACTATAGGTAGTCGGGGTGTTAATTTTTTTTTTATACTCGTCACACATCTGAGTCGTCTCCTAGGTGAACAGTCTTTGGCTTTAGATTGTGAAGCTAACCCAAGCCATTTCTCCAAGACGGTACCTTCATCAACCAACCGTCTCAAATATAGGCACCAACAGACCAATTAATACGACTACAGTTGACCAACTTCTGATTGAGCTGTGACGTCATAATTAATCCAGAACTGTTGTAGGTACTGTGAAGCGATTGTACACTGATCCATATCAGATCCGAATCCAATTTGTATGACATCTTCTGCACTCATCCATATACGTGTCATATGGATTTCTTCCTGATGCGAATTGGATTTGGATCTAATATGGATGAGATGTGATAAATAGTAATGTTTATACAAAACCTTAGAAATGTGGGGTACCTTTAGGTATGTATGGGGAGTTTCTATATTACTGAAAACTTCTAATTTTTACCTGCTACTAGGGCTCGTATATATAAAGCAATCTTAAGATTGAGAGCAATATTAAGTACGAATTTGACAGGCCACTTTGTACTGAAATGACATTTCTAATACGAACTCAAACTATTTGTCAAACTCAAGCGCTGTTTACCAATACGGGCCTAAAACTGATAATGTTAAAACTTATAATTATTATTCATTGTTCACAGGTAACACTAAAATCACAATATACAAGGAATGACAACACAGGTATAAATTATTCTTAAATAGCACTTTCTTAGTTGGAGACTTTCGCGGTTGTTTATTACAATAAGATTATTATTTTGAACGGGATTCGTGACCATGTCATGAAATATCAAGGTATCGAAACGACTATTATCTACTGTGTTAAACGATATTTACCCGGACCAACGGCTTAACGTGCCGCAGCACAGAAAAAGCACCGAATAAGCGTACATATGAAATTCGAAAACTGAAAAACACATTGTTACGGGCGGGATTCGAAACACAACCTCCTAGCTCAGGAGGCAGCGGCCCTATCCACTATACCATCGGGCTCTCAGCTTGCAATACACACGGTGCTAAAAACAAAATACTTTGCTGCTCACCCCGTGTAATTTTTCTCCGATTTGTCCCTACCGTGGCCACACCGTTAAAGTACCTAATTTCTGTACCAAGGACATGTCATTACCGTGATCCGGTTAGAAGTCGTGACACGTCGGTGAGGGTTCGTTAGCCAAGACGTGACTTTTTAGGAGAAAATACAGGGACGGATCTAGGGAGGTGACCTCACGTCAATAATTTTCATATGACCTAAATTCTGTGGTACATAACATTTATTGCTTCCATGCTGACCTGGGAGCGAGAGAAAAACATAGAATGTGCCAGCTGCATTTTCTCCCGGGTATGCTGTAATTGATGCGAGGTTTCAGTATATTGTTATTTAGGTGATGGGCTAACAACCTGTCACTACAGCAATATGCCTTCAAATCTATCTTAAATAACCCTCAAACATTGTCAAACGTGGCGGATGGACCTTTGTTTAGGTTGTATACGCTCTGTCTACCCCATTTGAGATAGAGGTTGGTTTTGTGGGATCCATCGTGGTGAAAGGATTTGCCAGTTAGCTTGTAATAACTAGCTGATGCCCAGGGTGCGCTGGGCGTACTAAATGCAGTGGGTACGTCACTCTGGGAGGCTCCTTTCGTGCACCACTATAATTCGAACGGCTAAGGAGTGGAACTCCCTGCCGGCGGATCTGTTTCCGGAACAATATAACCTGGGCCTTTTCAAGGCGAGAGTGAATAGGCACTACATAGGTGAGTATGCTTCAGCATAGTCCGCATCGTCACTTTCCACCAGGTGAGATGGCGGACAAATGCTCGCTTATATATATTTAAATAAAAAAACCAAACAATGGCACAATTAACATCGTGTCCTGCGTGGCCTAATACCTGCACACAAGCGAATCTAATGATTGCCAATCGATCCGTAATACAAGTGGCAAAGTTCTGGGCCACCTGTAAGATTTCTGTCCTGTGTTCTATCGACACGATAAGTTGAAGAAAGAATAAATGAGAAATTATATGTATGTATAAAATATAGTAAATGTATGTATGTAAGCTCTTTATTGTACCTTAAAAATCTTAAAACTAAAATACAAGAAGATTAAGACAATAGTGGCACAAAGGCGGACTTATCCCGTTAAGGGATCTCTTCCAGTCTAAACATAACATAACATAACATAAAAATACTTTATTGCACCCAAACCCACCCAAACCCAGAGGATACAATTATGCTTGCAGGTAAACTAAGATAGGTACTTAAAACGATTATATAACGTGACATAGACAAAATAATATACTTAACAACTCAAATTTGAACGCATAAATACTAGAAATCATATTTACAACCTTATTTTATTTGTATAATATATTAAAAATAAAAAAATAAAATATAAAGATATAATATAATAAGTTTACAGATTTTCGCGGTTGTTTACTACATGTTTTTTATTATTTTGAAGGAGGTTTTATTACCACGATAATATACGTATTTACTTAATTACCTCTATATATCTGAGGAGTTACCCTTCACACCATGGACAAGAATCAAGTAAAAAAAGAACTTTGTACATACATACATACATATAATCACGCCTTTATCCCTAATGGGGTAGGCAGAGCGTAAACGACCCAAACAAAGGTCGTTCCGCCACGTCTGACAAAGTTTTGAGGGTTATTTAAGATAGATTTGTAAGTATATTGCTGTAGTGAAAGGTTGTCAGCCCATCGCCTAAATTACAATATACTGAAACCCTCGGATCCCTTAGCTGGTTTTTACAGCATGCCCGGGAGGAAATGCAGCTGGCACATTCTATGCTTTTCTCTCGCTCCCAGGCCAGCATGGAAGAAAGAACTTTGTATAGAATAGAATCGAGTTTGTAGAAAGTTCTTTTTTTAATGATTTATATTTAATTGACTAAACAAGAGTCAACTAATAATCTTACTGATATTCGTAGTTACCCAAAGAATAGACTCTACATAAAAATATTTTAATCCTTCCCTGTATTCTAGTTTGCCAAAAAGCCAAAATACAAGAAATTAACACTCTTCTTGCGAGTGCAATGTTAAAATTCAAGGCCACCTCTCTAATTTAAACCAGATGTAAAATCTTGTGGGAGTTTGTTCCGCTTCCTTCCTGCTAGATTGTACAGTACGAGGCCGCTAATGTTGCACAGCGACCCTTGGAAAGAGACAGTGATATTTGCCAGTCGTTGTACAAGTGCCATGGAGACCAACGCTCTATCTTTACCATCTTTCAATGGAATTTGAGAATTGAAACTGAAGTGTTTTGCGGCTAATAAATTGCGTGCTTTTACTTCTTGGCGGATGTATTTCGAAATAGCAAAATCATAACTTTGCCGCAAACATAGTTTTGCTATTTTGAAATTAGAATTGCTTTTAAATTGTAAAAAGAAAGCATATTATAAATTGCAAAACATATTTATATCCTTTGGCAAATATTGGAATATTAAGTACCTATAGAAAGCCGGATAAACTTAGCAGATACATACATACATACATATAATCACACCCCTAATGGGGTAGGCAGAGCGCAAATGACCCAAACAAAGGTCCCGCCACGTCTGACAAAGTTTTGAGGGTTATTTAAGCTAGAATTCTAGGTATATTGCTGTAGTGACAGGTTGTCAGCCCATCGCTTAAATTACAATACACTGAAACCCTCGGATCCCTTAGCTAGATTTTGCAGCATGCCCGGGAGGAAATGCAGCTGTGCGGATGCAACTTGCAAGCAACTGAGCAGACGTGCGGTATTATCGGTCCTGTGCTGTACCTTGTTGGTAAATGGATTATGCTAAAAGGACTTCAACGCTGTCGCTATGAAACTAACAGGGTATAAAAAAGCTAGGAGATAAGAAGGTTTTTTTTTAAATATTGTTACAAGATACACAAGCACTTCCCGTTGGCATTATCTAGCAAAACGCTAGGCTTTAGAAAAAGATCTTTCCTTCAAGTAAAAGAAGAATAAGAACGACCAATGCTTCCAAAAAAAAATCGATTCCCTGACTCTTAAAAGGCCAAGATTATAAAGTTTATACACGACTGTTAAGAACGAATTATGTTTTTCGCGCATATCTTGTATGTACATACAAACATATATATGATCACGCCTTTATCCCTAATTGGGTGGGCAGAGCGTAAACGACCTTATCAAAGGTCTTTCCGCTACCTCTGACAAGTTCTGAGGGTTATTTAAGATAGATTTGTAGTTATATTGCTGTAGTGACAGGTTGTCAGCCTATTGCCTAAATTGCAATATACTAAAACCCTTGGATCCCTTAGCTGGTTTTACAGCATGCCCGGGAGGAAATACAGCTGGCACGTTCTATGTTTTTCTTTCGCTCCCAGGCCAGCATGGAAGAATATTGTATGTATGTATTAATGAATATTTTGTATTACCTCGTATTTCCAAAACGGGTAGATGAAATTCAACAATTGGGGTAACGTTCCATTAACCAATCGTCCAAGTATTCTGTGATAGGTGTGATTTTTCAAAATTAAAAATGGCGGATTTTAGGCACTAAATTGTAAGTCTACATTTTTTTACTGTACCTATCAACTTGGGAATCAAAATAAAGGTAATTTACAAAAATATATATGATTCATGATAAAGCTCAACTTTAGAACAACTGCAAATTTGCAGATGAGATGAAGTTATTGAATGCAGTTGGCTGGCCCGACTGTAATGAAACTGCACGCCAGCTGCCCTTTATACATACATTCATACATACAATCACGCTTTTGTCCCTAAATGGGATAGGCAGAGCGTATACGACCTAAACAAAGGTCGTTCCGCCACGTCTGACAAAGTTTTTAGGGTTATTGAAGATAGATTTGTATGGCATGCTGTAGTGATAGGTTGTCAGCCCATAGCCTGAAGTGCAATATACTGGAACCCTCGGATCCCATAGCTGATTTTTACAGCATGCCCGGGAGGAAATATATATAAATATAAATATATTAGTGTTTTTAACCACGTGTACTGGAGTGACATAAGTTTCAGGAGAAAGGAAACAGAAGTGACTGAGGCGAGTCATAGACGGGAGGAACTGGACAGACATGATGACAGTTAGGGACGCGTTTGACGGGTAGGACAGAGAGAACGTGTGGTAGGTACGTGAGTAACGATGACGGGAGAAGGGGTTTGACCAGACCGAAAAGACGCTGCAGATAATCACGGGAAGACGAAGGAGAAAAAAACTCGTCGCAGACGAAGTCGCGGGTAAAAGATAGTTATATAAATATAGAGTTTCACGAAGTGTCGACAATCGCAAGTATAAATTGTATCTAGAAAGTCTTATTAGCGAGTGAATTCTCAAATTGGACAACGACTCGAAGTTCCTGGTGTCAGAGTTTTGAAAACACCTAGTATCACAATTATTAGCCTTCTGACATGGTTTGAGTAACGATCACTATCAAAGATAGCGACCGGGACCGACGGCTTAACGTTTCCGCCGAAGTACAGAATCTTTTTAATTTTCGGAAAATCAGGTGACTCAGCCTGCAATGTCGTAACAAAACTGGGGAAAACCTTACAAAGTGATAAATTGACAAATATCAACTATGTATTCCCGTCTAGGAATCGAACCCAGGGCCTTTGGATCGTAAGCCTATGGCTCTGACCACTAGACTACTTTTAATTTATCTAGAGAGTAATATTAATGAATAGGTGTACATCCTATTAAAGCCAGGTACGTGATCAAGTGCCTTGAACTTCCAGCTGCGCACTTAAAGTGTGAAGTGCGCCAGACCAAGTCTTGGCAAGGTTTCAAGCAATATCCACTGCTATTATGATAGTTTGTACCTGTAATAACTCACAGGACCACAGGGACAATAAAACCAAACCAACCTCTTTTGGCTACGGTTACAATTTTCCTCTTGATAATATTGTTATCTTAAGTTATTGTATTTAAAGGTGAAGGCAAAAAGGTCATATACTAAAATAAAAAACAAAAAAAAAAACAAGATCGCACTCACAGCCCCCACTAGGATTCCCTGTATCGGGATGCCATGGACATACACAGAAACAACCACAAAAAAAAACAAAAAAAAAACACGATCACACTTATAGCCCCCACTAGGATTCCCTGTATCGGGGTGCCATGGACATACACAGAAACAACCACAAAGAACACCCAGACCCAGGAACATACATTTAAACTCATCATTCAAACATCTGCCCTGGCCGAGAATCGAACCCGGGACCCTCTGCGTAGCAGGCAGGTACACTGCAAACTAGGCTGCACGGGTCGTCATAAAGAACACTCAGACCCAGAAGAATACATACATACATATAATCACGCGTTTATACCTAATGGGATAGGCAGAGCGTAAACAACCTAAACAAAGTTCGTTCCGCCACATCTGAAAAAGATTTCAGGGTTATTAAGATTTGTAGGTATATTGCTAAAGTGACAGGTTGTCAGCCCATCGCCTAAATTGCAATATACAGAAACCCTCGGATCCTTTAGCTGGTTTTTACAGCTTGCCCGGGTTGAAATGCAATTGACACATTCTATGTTATTCTCTCGCTCCCAGGTCAGCATGGAAGAAAGCAGGTGTATGACCTGCTAAAATATAAAAAAATTAAAAACACGAACACACTCAAAGCCCCTCTAGGATTCCCTGTATCGGGATGCCATGGACATACCTACAAAGAAACAACCACAAAGAACACCCAGACCCAGAAACAGACATTTGAATTCTTCATTCAAATGTCTGCCCGGCCGGGACTCGAACCCGGGACGCATAGCAGGCAGGTGCACTGCCAACTAGGCTATGGGGGTCGTCGAATACTTCTTCGACTGGGTGTTTCGAGTTGGCGACGTATGACGACCTATTAAACCGTGGTTTTTAAATCACCTAATAACGCAGCCACTGACATAGTTTGTAAAACGACCATTATAAAAATACTCCGCTTTGAAGCTCTCGTAATATTTCACGGGGTCGGTTACCTAATCTAGGTGATTGAACAAGGAAACTGGTTTTTACACAGAGCAATTGTCAAACTGCTATATGCAAAAGTTACAAACACAATTTTTAAAACTAAATACTAACCATAAATCACTTTGATCATACCATAAATTCAAATAACCAATTTTAAACTGTTGCGAAGCAATGAACTTTCACTATGCCGAACCATTAATAAGTAAAAAGCATTAATATTTAAAGCAAAGTGCTGAACAATTAAAATATCCCAAAGTTACATTAAGAAACTCCACGCCAGGGTAACTCGATCGCCAGAACAAAATGGCCGAACAATGACGTCACAAGATGGCCGCCACTCACTGCCAATTAACTTCGAAATTCGAATTAGTAATGATCCATTGGCGTTGTAATTGTTTTTAAATGTTCTTTGTTATGGTTATGGCTCTTTTAGATTTTCGCCCAGAGTTCTAAGAGATTTTTCGATATTTTCCCGGGATATAAATTATTTTTGTTACGATTTAGTAACAGGATTTTAAAATCAACTTTTGTATAAAATTGCAGTCCGTCTGACTATCAAAATTAGGCGTAGGAAACAATTCAAAAATTATGGATTGTAATACATTTTCCATTTTGCTACAAAATATAATCAAATTTTTTTTTTTAATCATCTAATGGTTTTAAAAGTTTCCTGTAATATAATAACAAACAAAGAAGCATTTCAAAGATTTTCTCTGTTTAATATTAGCTATGGCAGAAATGAACCACTTATACCGCACTAGGCCGTATCTGCAGCGGAGCGTCGAGGCGCGGCACTGAAGCAGCGCGACACGGCGCGGCAAAAATATGAACTTACATTTACGTAGTAACTATTATTTAATTTGTGCTGACATTGCTGCGCCCCGTGCAGCTACAGTGCCCCAGCAGTGCGGTACATCTCATACATTTTCATACAAAGAATCATTTGTCGCGCAGTGCCGTGACGCGCGTCCTAGTGCTGTCTGACTATAAATGTGTATAATTTTATCAATAAATGAGCTGGAACTGTCTATTTGCTAGTTCAATTTGCATTTTCAAATTAGGTTACATTTGGAAATTGGTGAAACAGTTTAATTCCCAATTAAGTGGAAAATTACGCTCTATACCATACCGGATGTTAGGAAACATACATGCGCCTTTATCTCTAATAGGGTAGACAGAGTGTATACGACCGAATAATGGATGTTCCGCCACGTCTGACAAAGTTTTGAGAGTTATTTAAGATTGATTTGTACGTATATTGCTGTAGTGACAAATTGTCAGCCCATCGCCTAAATTGCAATATACCTACTAAAGCCCTCGGATCCCTTAGCTCCAACAGATAGGAAAACATACGCAAAATCACGCGTCACAAACAGTCAAAAGTGTTTTTTGCCACGTCTGACTTTGATAGTAATTAAATTACTGAAAGAAAATATCACAATGTTTTTTGTTGTACAGGGATGAGTTGTCAACCCGTAATGTTTCCATGATATTTTCGTTTATTTTCCGTTTATTACTCCTATGCTGGCGTGGGAGCGAGAGGTAAACATTTGAATGAAGAATTTAAATGTCTGTTTCTGGGTCTGGGTGTTCTTTGTGGTTATTTCTGTGTATGTCCATGGCACCCCGATACTGGGAATCCTAGTGGGGGCTATGAGTGTTATCGTGTTATTATTATTTTTTTATACTGCGTGTAAGGGACAACTGGAGAGTCAGTTCAAATATTAGTTTTCGGACAGTCTGGTGATCAGCCTGCAATGTCCTAAATAACTAAAAACAACAAGTCAAAGTTATTGTCCCCAGCCGGGAATCGAACCCGGGACCTCCAGGTTGAGAGTCCATGACTCATACCGTTAGACCACGGAGGCAGTACTCAATGAACGAGGGTGGGGGCGCTGAAATATATGGAGAACTGTCAAACCAACATCAAATCTCAAGATGGCGGCGATAGTTCCTTAGTTCCTTATTTTTAGTTTTACTTTTATAAACACATACATACATACATATAATCACGCCTTTATCCCTAATGGGGTAAGCAGAGCGTAAACGATCTAATCAAAGGTCGTTCCGCCACGTCTTACAAAGTCTTGAGGGTTATTCAGGATAGATTTGTAGGTATATTGCTGCAGTGGCAGGTTGTCAGCCTATTGCCTAAATTGTAATATATAGAAAGCCTCGGATCCCTTAGCTGGTTTTTACAGCATGTCCGGGAGGAAATGCAGCTGGCACATTCTTTATTTTTCTCTCAGTCCCAGTCCAGCAAGGAAACAACACATTATAAATTACTATTATTATTAAGATAAAGCTTTCTTGTTACCAAAGTTTCAGCTGAAAATCAGCGCTTTTTGCTGAGTTGATTCCCTTTTTAGCGCCTACAAATTTGTCTCTTTATAGTTAAGTTCGTTGTTTAATAAATGTTTTTGATTTCAGTTCTTTTTTTTTTATTTTGTTGTTTTTTATGTGCTTTTGAATTTTTTGAGAGAGCCCGATGGTGTAGTGGATAGGGCCATTACCTCCTGAGCAGGAGGTCGTGGTTCGAATCCCATCACGTACCAATTTGTTTTTCGGTATTCGAATTTCAAATTTACGTTTATTCGGCGCTTTTTCCATGCTTCGGAAGGCACGTTAAGCCGTAAGTCCCGGTTAATATCGTTCAATACCGTAGATATTAGTCGTTCAGCTATGTCAGAGGCCTAAGCATTGGCGGCCTGAAAACTCTTTTTTTTATAATAAAATCTCTGACCTTATCTAGGATTGTATCTGGTTCCCCTTCTGGGTTGCGGAGGTCAGATGGCAGTCGATCTGTGTAAAAACCAGTACCCTCGTTAAATCAACTTGATTACGTAGCCGACCCAGAGAGATACGGGGGGCAAGGGAGATGATGATATGTGGTTGTGATTTGTAATGGTGCTAAATAAATCTTTTATCTATCTATCTATTTCGCCACGTTAATTTTATAATGAGGTTGTAGGTACAGTGGCGCCCCCGACCACGTATATTTAGAGCTTTGACGCACTTTAACGTTGAACATAATTTCAGAACGTTGGTAACACTGCCTGTTTTCATATTCAATAAAAGTCAGAACCTCGTACAGACGCTAGCTAATTATATCTCATTCTAGTGATGTCATTTTCTACGATTGATAAAATATCGATGCGTGTTCTATTCTGCTAACATCAAACTTTTAGGGTTCTGTATATGAAATGAGAATGAGGGATATTTGTTACCTATCATTTACGTCTTGTCTCCGCTATCCGTCCGTACGGAACACTTCGTGTGCAAATCTGCCTCGCACTTGGCCTGTTTTTATTACTTTACTTCGTAAGGATACTTAATTATTTATGAATAGAGTTTTTGCAGAGTTGCTAATGAATACAAAATATTTCAATTTTTCCCACAGTATCATCAATCAAATTTTAATTAATTTCATTTCAGAATGCTAATATTTTAGAGACTGAAAGTTTTATCACGTTTATCATCAATACTAATTATTAAAATGAATTTGTTGTTAGAATACAAATATTATGCAAACAAATATTAAGATTGCAAATATTTTTTGTAATTTTAATGCCACATTTTTATAGTACTTTAATTTAATTACATTTTTGCTTGTGTTTTTTAGATAAATGAATGTTAGAAATTTTAATTGGGACGTTTTAAGCTAGGGTACATTTTGCAATATAAAAAATAAAAGTTATCGATAAGAAGAAACTTTATCGATAACAAAACATCTTACATCACTTGATCTATGCTTTTCCTTATGATTACTGTGCTCGTGATATCTCGCTCTGAAAGGGCTTCAGGCCCTGTAAGACTCATGCTATAGAGCAAGCGGGAGCGAGAGCGTAGAATGGGGTGAATAAAAGATGATAACTTAGATAAAAAGATAGATAGAAAATAAATTTATTTGTTTTATAAAGACACACACAAAAAAATTGTAGTATTAAAAAAAGGAGACAAAAGTAAACATTTAAACAAACATAAAACAAACATCAAATTAAAAAGAACTTAAACTTCTATTCTTTATTTTCTTCCTCTAAATCTTAACATCTTAAAACTAATAGTTTTCTTCTTTCGTCGCCCGCTCCATCCAGGCTGGACCGCCATACTGTTTCCTTCTTCCTCACGCACTTGTACAATTTTACTCTGTCATCTTCTCTTTCGTTCTTCCATGCTGGACTGGGAGCGGTAGAAAACATAGAATATGCCAGCTGCATTTCCTATCGGGTATGCTGTAAAAACCAGCTAAGGGAAGTCGAGGGTTTCAGTATATTATAATTTAGGTGATAGGCTGACAACCTGTCACTACAGCAATACACAGATCTATCTAAAACAACCCTCAAAACTTGTCAGACGTGGCGGAACGACCTTTATTTGGGTCGTTGACGCTTTGCCTACCATTAGGGTTACAGGCGTGAGAGTATGTATGTATGTATCTTCTCTTTTTTTTAAATTTTTTAAATTTGGGAAGGCAAAGAGCTTGAGCCCATGCAGCCTAGTCTTTAGTATTTGAACTTAAGTGTTATTGACCTAATTTAACTGATTTCCTTGTTATAAATTATACAGTTTGTCTGAGAAGAAAAATAGTTGTAATTTATTTATTGCCCTATTTTTGTGCACAGTCGCACATTATCCGCTTCCGCTCATGCTTTCGCCTACACCGTGTTCATAGCCCGAATGTAATCAGGCTAAAACAATTTTCGTTTTCAGTTTTACATAATAATGTTTGCATAAGAGTCCCAGTAAGAAGATACGTACAATTTTACGTTGCCAAGCGTGTTCCGATAATTTTATTTGTGTAAAATTGGTTAAGACCCTTAGAGGAAATATGTATTCACTTGAGAAAAATACTCACGCATGTGTTGCATTCAGTCGCTCACCAAGGGTCAATGCAACTGCACGTCAAAAAAGTGACTAACTTATAATAAATCCGAAAAAATATTAAAGAAAAAAAAACGTTTCTCGCAGGAATCGAACCTACGTCTCTGGAATGCCGGTCCATCACTCTACCACCTGAGCTACAGAAACGGTAGCAGGAGTAACGAATTTATCATAGTTTTTCTTATGCACACGTGCGACGTTAGCGACATCTAGCCATGTAGTTCAAACCAGAAGCCAGAAACAAATTTATTATTATTAAAAATAGCATTGTGAGTGCCAAAAATCCTCAAAAATACAGAATACAGTTCAGAAAATTGCGATAGTTACACATATATACAGGAAAAACATAATATTACAATACAAGATACTTTATTACACAAAGAAACACAAATACATACAGCAGAAAAGTAAGGAACAAAACAGTACAATATAGGCGGCCTTATTGCTAAAGCAGCAATTTCTACCAGGCAACCTTTGGGTAGTAGGATAGTACATAGCAGATAGCGGTATAGTGCATACTAAGTTAATCTTAATACTTAAATAATATAAATACTACTAAATAAATACATAAATAAAATAAACTAATATATATTTATAATAAACTAATACATATTATGCTAATGTGAGAAAAGATAAATAACTAATTAATAATAATTCTCTCTAAGAAGAACTTTCTTGTTCGCCCTAATATTAACGAGACATTACATCGATAATTTAACAAAATAGCCACTAATACTATTTAAATTTATTTTTTGAAGACATTATTTTATGGTCTATGGCTGGCCTTTGCCCAGCAGTGGGACAGTTTAGGCTAGTATAATAATAATAATTATTATTATTTTATAGCTTCCGCGGTAACATTTTTTCATTGGCATGTTGTCTCCATATTATATATATAAATAGTTTAGACCCGAAACGTATTATATTTTAGACGGGTGTGTTTTTGACTGTTATTAATGAAAAACTGTTTTTTTATTTTATTAGTCGTATTTATAAAGCGATCTCAAGTTCAGTGCTGCTCAAGATTGAGAGAACGGATTTAACAGGTTCTTTTGTACTGAAATGATATTTCTGATACGGACTAAAACTAGCTGTCCGTCTTAAGTGCTGTTTATAATTACGGGACTTTGTACCTACATCAATATAAGCTACAACGTTCCACTGCTGGACATGGGCCTTCCCAAAAGTGGGGGTATATGCCATACTTACCACGCTTGGCAGGCGGGTTGGTGAGCGCAGTAGAAGTTTTCCATTCACAGGGAACGCTGCTGCCCATTCTCTGAATTTATCCCTTAGTCGCCTTTTATGACACCCAAGGGAAGTTATGGGGTGATGCTATTCTAACCCGGCACCACACGAGGACCTAGCTGGCAGATAATTACCAGACCTAATGTCTACTTATTTTCTCACAATCTTTCTCAGTTCCCCCTAATTTTACTTTTTAATTGCATAAAGTTTGTTTAATTATTTGAAATGTTGCCAGCTCTTCAAGTAACAATGCTGCAAACTCTCACTAGAGCAGTTCGCCAAGTGCTTTGGGTTTCAGCCAATTAGGTTGCGATGCGAGGCATGTGCAACAAAATAGGAAAAAAAATGCTGGTTGTATGTCTTTTTAGCTAGTGGATTCTTGAACAACGACCCGGTGAACCCTGGTGTCAGAGATTTAAAACCGCCTAGAAGCAAAGACAGCGACCGGGACCGACGGCTTAACGTGCCCTCAATGACTTCAAATAAAGCAAGGAGTATTTTTTCTTCCAGACAATCAGGTGATTCAACCTGCAATGTCCTACCCAAACTGGGGAAAACCTCACAAAGTGATAGATTGTCAAATATCAACTTTGTGTTCCAGGAGCTCCGGATCAAGTGCCCATGGCTCAGACCACTAGACCACGGAGGCTGCTGGTTGTGTGTGTAACCTATCGTTGCATCGAAGCAAAGCGATAGAACCTTAGGGTAACCTGGTTCAAGTAGATGCACATAACAATCAAAAGGCTTGGGAACAAAAACTATAAGCGATAGAAAATCAGAATAAGCTTTATTTGGTGGTATTTGACTTTAATATATTAACGTATTGAATACCCAAAATACTTCTTATTCCCACAATAAACAAAAAAAAGTGGTTTAGGGATTTGCGTACTCTTAAACTATGGTATGGGTAAGAGTACGCGGAGATATTTTTAAGAGTATGCGGTCTCTTTTCGTAAAATAAACTTAGTAGACCTACACCAACATGGAATTAAACAGTATCTTATCTTGCTCATCACTTACAGAAGCCAAGAAAAGTTCTTTTATGTGAGATCCGGTCCACCTGGACCCGACTACCTAGTCAGATGATCAGCTCTTTACATGGAACATAATGCATACATGCATAAAATCACGCCTTTATCTCTTACGGGGTAGGCAGAGCGTTAAACGACTCGTAAAAGGCGCTTTCGCCACGTCTGACAAAAATTGAGCCCAATTTTAGATTGAAAAATGTATTGCTATAGTGACAGGTTGTCAGCCCATCGCCTAAATTACAATACACTGTAACCCTCGAGTCCCTTTTGCTGACTTCTACAGCATGCCCGGGAGGAAGGGCAGCTGGAACATGCTATGTTTTTCTATCTCTCCCAGTCCAGCATGGAAGGTACTTGGAACAGATTTTAAAAAACTGGTTGGAAGTGATCCCGTTCGGTTGACCTCGGTAACTCGACTAATCATCTGGAAGAAAACTAAAATAAGCCAGGTTTGAACTAGATCTTTATAAGAAGGTCTGATCCAAGGCTCATCATAAGAACATTTTGTTGCGTTGTTTTAGTAGTCGTCACATAAAGTACTTATGACATATTAAGCAAATTACATCTCGCCTAAAATTCCTTAAGTTTTTGGTGTGTTAAAAAAGTCTTCACCTTCGTAATATGAAAAAAATGTAAATAAAACAATGAAATAAGTCAATACTAACAAAATAAATGTAAAAGGATACTCGTACACAATTTTGCAGTGCGGTCTCTTGCACTTACCTCTCATTTTTGAGAGATATCTTGCATAACGACATCTAACGATACTGACTGGAACCATCTGGTACCTGGCCCGATAACAAGCTTTTTGATGATCAAATCGAATATAAAGTTTAAAAATACCTTATAATTTACTTACTGTCATATTATAAAAATCAGAAAAAAGTTTAAGCGCACGTAGTTTTTAAGCGCTAAATTATATAAAAAATATTTTTCACATAACCGTAGCATTAATACCTGCACTACAAAACAACAATGTCGTTAGCTGTATATTGCAAGCGGTTTCACTCCAATCGCCTTTGCGTACTCTTATCGAGGGTGTCATCTTAGACCAGGCTACCCTAATAGTAACGTATGAGAAAAAGTTACTAAAGCTAGTATTTATAAAGCGATCTCAAGATTGAAAGTAATATTAAGAATAGATTTGAAAGGTCTTTTTGTACCGAAATGACATTTCTGATACCAACTCAAACTAGCTGTCAGTCTCAAATGCAGTTTATACTTACTGATCTAGGTGAATTAATAGCGTTTATACCGAGCAAAAAAAACATGATTTGCAAAATATAGACTTTATTAAAACTATGCTTTGATTTTTTTTAAATAATGAATTGAGGAGCAAATAGTACCCCGCAGTTTCTATCGGAATTTCCAACTAAAACGGCCGTTTTAGCAGTAATATCGATAGAAACTGTTTGGCACTATTTGCTCATCAAATCATTACTTCTAAAAAATCATTAGCTCTAATTCTAAGGGCGTTTTTGCACTGTTCCATATTAGGATCGTATCCGTGAAAAAATATATAAAAGTTGTCATACATTATAGCGCCAATGCATATATTTTTTCACGGATACGCACCGATAACGGAGCAGAGCAGAAACGCCCTAAGGAAGTATAAAGGATAGACCGCACTATGGCGCAGATGCAGCTACGCGGCACGGCACTGCAACAGCGCGACACTGTGCGACAAAATATGTCAAAATGTATGAACCTGACATTAGCGCGCTGTGAAGCGTCGCGCCGCTCCGCTGCACCTCCAGTGCTGCTTCAGTGCGGTACCTCTCATACATTTTCATACAAAGAATCATTTGTCGCGCAGTGTCTCGCCGCGCCGCTCCTCTGCAACTATGTCCTAGTGCGGTCTAACCTTAAGAACAACGTTTTAAAATAGTATTTATTTCCAGAGTGTTATGATTTTTTAACGACAGAGGGCGCCACCGCTCGGTTAAGAAAGTATAATAAAGAGAGAGAGATAGAGATAAATTTATTAATAATTCTAAATTATAAGTCAAAAATTATACGCACTTAAGTATATCACATTAATAATCATTTAGATAGATCTATCTATCTATGCTGGACTATGCTTCGGTTCAATAGAAAGATGAACTAGCAGCAATATTTAGACAGTTTGATATTATTTTTGGTCGACATTCCCTTTTTTTAACTCATCAACTCCTTAGCCTTATCCCGTATCGCTCGGGGTCAGCTACCTAATCTAGGTAATTGAACGGGGGTATTGGTTTTTACACAGAGCAACTGCTTTCTGACCTTCGCAACCTAGAAGGGAAACCAGACCCAAACTTAGATGAGGTCAGAGTTTTCAAACCGCCAATGCTTAGCACTGGCCTCTGCCATGGCTTAACGACTAAGTAATATCTACGGTATTAAACTATATTAACCGGGACCAACGGCTTAGCGTGCCTTCGGAAGCACGGAAGTCTTTTTTTAACTCGTAGGCCGTATGTTATAATAATAAGGAAAAAACAAATGATTTAAGGAAATGAGAAAATGAGGTCGTTCATGTCTGTCATTCACCGTAAAATTAATAAAGTGAGAAGTCGTTCATACATTTTTCAGAAAAGAAAATGCAGAGCCTTCACCAGCCAGCGTTCTTGCTTTCCTTTTAAAAGTGCTCCTCAATTTAGTAACAACTTTCTATGGAAGCCAGATGCCACTAACCAGCGTCCTAGCTAGAAAATTGCAAGATGGTCAACAGAAAAAATATAAAAAAATAAATAACTTTGTGAAATTCTCAGAATATATTTTTTATTTATTTAGTTTTTCATTAGTTTCATAGAAATGAGTTATTTATAGACATTTTTCCATGCTAGACTGGGAGGCAGAGAAAAACATAGAATGTGCTAGCTGCATTTCCGAGAGGCATCCTCCCGGGCAATCTGTAAAAACCAACTAAGGGATCCGAGGGTAGTATATTGTAACTTAGGCAATGGGCTGACAACCTATTAACCTGTCCTTATAGTAGTGACAGGTTGTCAGCCCTATATATCAGTGCTATAATAGCAATATACCTACAAATTTATCTTAATATCGTCAAACGTGGCGGAACGAACTTTGTTTAAGTTGTTGACGCTCTGCCTACCCCATTAGAGATAAAGGTGTAATTATATGTATGTATGAAATTCCAAGCCCAGCAAAGTGTTTTTTAAATAACTGATTAAACTTGTATTTTATTAGGTTAGTTTTGAAACCTGTTGTTTCATATACGGAAAATTTGAACCCTCAGTGGGCAGTCCCATAGAAAATAATACATAAGATTCTGTTATTAATAAGACAAACGTTAGGTTAGATCTTTGATTAATTCCGTTTTCAGTGAGTAATGATTTTTTATTCAGAAGGCACGTTACGCCGTTGGTGCCGGTCAGTATCGTTTAATACCGCAGATATTTTTCGTTAAGCCATGCAGAGGCCAGTGCTAAGCATTGGCGGCTAGAAAACTGCCCTAATCTAGGATTGGGTCTGGTTTTCCTTCAGGTCAGAAGCCTCGTTCAATTTCATAGATAAGGAAGCCGACCCCGTGAGATACGGGATAAGACTAGGAAGATGATGAGTAACTAATGAAAAGTCCATACAAATCGGTGGTAAGCTCCGCAAGGGGCCGCCTGGCTCGCAACCACCCTTTCACCGGAGTCCGGCGCCAAGCGGCTTGCTGTGTTCTGTTGGTGCGTGAGATTGCCAGTGCCATAACAGGCATCTTCTTTGTGAGCTCGCTCCATTGTCGACTCTGTCACTGTCATCCCTCACCAAGGGTCAAGAGCAAATCCATTTCTAATAAAAATACATACATACATATAATCACGCCTTTATCCCTAATGGGGTAGGCAGAGCGTAAACGACCCAAACGAAGGTCGTTCCGCCACGTCTGACAAAGTTTTGAGGGTTCTTTAAGATAGATTTGTAAGTACATTGCTGTAGTGACAGGTTGTCAGCCCATCGCCTAAATTACAATATACAGAAACCCTCGGATCCCTTAGCTGGGTTTTACAGCATGCCCGAGAGGAAATGCAGCAGGCACATTCTATGTTTTTCCCTCGCTCCCAGGCCAGCATGGAAGAAAAAAATAAATAAGCACGCAGCGGAAGCCTCTGAAGGATTTTGATTATTCCACGAAGCTGGTCCACGTGTAGATTATAAGCTGATTGTTTTTATATCCACCATAATCGGTTTATATTCTCGGAACTAACTTTCAATAAACATGGAATGGTAAACAGGAAAACAATTGTTTCCAAATAGATTATGTTTTGTCACCTGTTTATTTAGGTATATATTTAGATTAGATATCATATTTTTCAACTGGTACTTAACCTGCACAATATTACAAAACGTCATCATTTCCCGTCGCCTTACCCCGTATGTCACGGGGTCGGCTACCTTATCTAGGGGTTTGAACGAGGGTACTGGTTTTTACACAGGGCGACTGCCATCTGACCTCCGCAACCCAGATGGGAAACCAGACCTAATCGTAGATTAGGTCAGGGTTTTCAAGCCGCAAATACTTAGTACTGGCCTCTGACATGGCCTAACGTCTAATACCGGGACCAACGGCATAACGTGCTTTACGAAGCACGGAAAAAGCACGGAATAAAAGTACATAATTATGAAATTCGAAAACCGAAAAACACATTGGTACGTGGTGGGATTCAGCTCAGGAGACAGCGGCCCTCTCCACTACACCATCGGTCTCTGAAACATGACAAAGCATAAATAAAAGGGATAAGGGACCACATACTGATTTGAGAGAGTTTCTCAAAGGATTCCTGCCAAGTAATGTAGAATACGAGTATTAAATATGTGAATAGGTACATACATACATATTATCACGCCTTTATCCCTAATAGGATAGGCAGAGCATAAACGACCAAAACGGTCGTTTTGCCACGACTGACAAAGTTTAGGTGGTTATTTAAGATATATTTGTAGATATATTGCTGTAGTGACAGTTTGTCAGCCCATCACCTAAATTAAAATATATTGAAACCTTCGGATCCCTTAGCTGGTTTTTACAGCATGCCCGGGAGGAAATTTAGGCGATGGGCTGACAACCTGTCACTACAGCAATATAGAATTCTATCTTAAATAAACCTCAAAACTATGTCAGTCGTGGCGGAACGACATTTGTTTAGGTCGTTTACGCTCTGCCTACCCCATTAGGGATAAAGGCGTGATTATATGTATGTATGTATAATTTATTTCGTTATTGTATACATACATACATACATATAATCACGCCTTTATCCCTTCGTTATTGTATGATCGTAGTATATTATAACTAAGTAGGTATATTCTTATTTATCATACCTAATTTGTATTCTTATTGTGCACGTCTTATCCGCGTTACGTTTTTGCAATCTCACTTCTTAGGTCTGCTGTAAGACATTTCATTTTAGAAATAAGCAGTACCTGTTGTGTTTTGATTCCCTATGTAATTGTTCTGTGTATATTACTGTATACAATAAACAGTTAAATAAATTAATAAATAGAATTTTCCTTTCCTATACAAAATTACCACCTAGATCAGAGAATTTGTATGATGTCGTAATTTTTTTAAGAAAGCCAATAGGGTCAATACCTTAAATATTCATTGTTGTTCAGTTCCGTTTATTCAACAACTTATTTCTGCTGTTGCTATAATACAAGCTGTTATTCACATCTTGTATTATAGTTCTTCTTCTTAGCGAGTGGATTCTCGAGTCGAACGACCCGAAGAACCCTTGTGTCAGAGTACTATCCTAATAACTAATACTATCCCAGTAGCACAGCTATTCTATTTGATAGTGGTCGTTACTAAAACTCTGACATAGTTTTAGTAACGACCACTATCAAATATAGCGACCGGGACCGAGGGTTTAACGTGCCCTCCGAAGCACGGAATCCTTTTACTTTTCACACAATCAGGTGATTCAACCTGCAATGTCCTAACCAAACTGAGAAAAACCACATAAAAAAATTGAAACTACACTAGATCACGGAGGCAGTTAGTTATTATTATTATTATCATTATTACTAGCCTACTGTGTCCCACTGCTGGGCAAAGGCCTCCCCTTCTTTCTTCCATTTATCGCGGTCCTGTGCAAACTCCCACCAATCTTCGTGATAGGCTTTAAGATCGTCACTCCATCTTTTACGAGGTCGGCCTGGTCGACGATTTCCATCTTGAGGTGTCCACTCTGTGACGATCCTAGCCCACCGCTCCGAGTGCATCCGACTGACGTGTCCTGACCAGTCCCATTTGAGTTTGGCTGACTTAGAACCAACATCGAAAATCAGAAGTCCAGACTCAATGTTTGCCAAAGAGCAATGGAACGTAGCATTTTGGGCCTCAAGCGACAAGATCGCATAAGAAACACCACCTTACGTTCCAAAACTGGTATAGCAGTTAGTTATACCTGAGAAAATTTTAATCAGTCTGAGGTCTCCGTGGTCTAATGGCTTCCGATCCCGACGTCCTGGTTTCGATTCGAAGGGGGGAACACAACTTTGGTATTTGTGAATTTATCTTATCTTACTCGTATCTAGCCATTTGTGTTCCACTGCTGGGCAAAAGCTTCACTGAATTTGTGATTTTTTTCCCAGTTTGGTTAGGACATTGCAGGCTGAATCACCTGATTGTCGGTATTTCGGAGGGTACGTTAAGTCGTCAGTCCCGGTTGCTGTATTTGATAGTGGTTGTTAAATAAACTTTTCAGGGATTTATTAGCTGTGCTGTTCTTCTTCTTTCTGGTCGTTCCCTCAAAGCTGAGGATCGTGACTGTATGTCAATCTTCTCCACTGGGTCCGGTTCTGTACCAGATGTACCGCTCCCTGTATCTGGCTTCCAGTCACCTCCTTGAGTTGGTCCACCCATCTAGCTGCGCTCTTCCTCTTGCGTGCTTCCCTTCCATTTGGCTGAAATGATGAGTTTCTCCAGGCTATGCAATGGGGATCGCATTATGTGCCCAAAGAAACTCCGGATCCTTTCCTGGCACGTAGTCAGCAGGCGCTTGGTTACCTTCAGCTCTTCGAGGATACATTGGTTCACATAGCTGTCCAAGGAATGCGTATCAGCTATCTCCAACACCACATTTTAAAGGAATGGATCTTGTTGCGTTCCTTGTTCCTGAGACACCAAGTCTCCACCCCGTAAATAAAGATAGAGAAGACCAACGTATGAACCCACCGCATCTTAGCGCTATTAGGTGTTTAAAAAACTCTGACACCAGGGTTCATCAGGTCGATTGACTTGAAAACCCACTCGTCAGAAGAAGAAGAAGAATTTTCTAATAGATTTTTGCACTTACAGTGCTATTTTATATCTGAAAATATTAGACATAACACAATCTGTAATGAATGATTTATTAACATAGGATAAGCATATTGTTACTAACCATAACTGGACCTTTGTTGTCTGTTAATAAATAAATTATTATTATTGTTAAAACAAATAAAAAAATATAAAAAATAGCTCATGACGAGTAATAAATAGCAGATCACTAATTCGTCGCTAATAACATGGCTGCTGTAGCTTAGCGGTAGAGCGTTGGGCCGGTTTTCTATAAGACGTGGGTTCAAATCCCGTCAGCGGACGAATTTTTGTTTTTTTATCTATACATATAATAAATGTCTAAAAGGGTCGTGATTTGCAGATCCCGCTCCAACGCGCGGAGAAGCGTTTTAAGTATGTTCGACACTGCGTGTTTTCCATACAAACCGGGCGTACGAAGTCACGGGCATAGCTAATATATTTTTTTATATTTTCCTTTCTAATATTTTCAGAAGAAGAAGAAGTAGTCTGACGCGCAGCCCTCAACCTATCTTCTTGGTTGACTGTACCTACTCGCGCAAAAATAAAATGAACGAAGAAAGCCAGTGAATCAAATCAGTTAAAAATAAATTCATGGCATCACGCAAACACACGTAAACAAACAGTAGATTTTTATACAACTGTTCTGCGTTACATAAATTAGCATTTTTATTACAAATATACAGGGTGCAACAGGCAAAAAAAATACTTGTGGGAGTTACTATAGAATTACTTATACCGAAGTGTATAGTTTAGCCTGAGCAAACCAAACATCGGAAAATATCACATTGTGACAAATTGGCAAAAACGCGCTCGTTTCTAGATACCACCGGCTAAAACTAAAATTAAAATAAAAAAGTTTAAAATGGACAGGCGATTTATACTCTATGGTTTTACACTTTGTCCGCTAGATTTTGACGCGCTTTTGCACGTTTCCCCAGTATTTCTGTCAATTTTGTCCGCCATACCATATGACGGCGGATATAAATGACAGATAACGCATAAACCCACCGACTATAAATCAAAAACCGGAGAGAATAGATTTTCTTTCCTTTTCCAATGTTTTTAGTTTGAAAGTGACAATTATACACGAATACACGATCACACTCATAGCCCCCACTAGGATTCCCTGTATCAGGGTGCCAAAGACATACATAGAAACAACTACAAAGAACACCCAGACCCAGAAACAGACATTTAAACTCGTCATTCAAATGTTTCTTCTATGCTGGACTGGGAGAGATAGAAAAACATAGAATGTTCCAGCTGCCCTTCCTCCCGGGCATGCTGTAGAAGACAGCAAAAGTGACTCGAGGGTTACAGTGTATTGTAATTTAGGCGATGGGCTGACAACCTGTCACTACACATTAGCAATACACATTACAATCTAAAATTGCCCTCAATTTTTGTCAGACGCGGCGAAAGCGCCTTTTACGAGGCGATAAAGGCGTGATTTTATGTATGTATGTATTCAAATGTTTGCCCTGGCCGAATTAGATTTTAATTTTAGTTTTTTACAGCAAATCTAGGATAACTGTTGCACATCGATTAAATATGGCTTATAGAATAGCGTTCTCTCTTGTACAATTATAAGTAAATGTCACTTATCTCTTTCCAAGCTTTTATGTGCAATAGTAGTGCCAGTTAGGCCAATAGTGTACTTTTATTCAATCCCTCGTTCAATCACCTAGATTTGGTAGCCGATTCCGTGAGATACGGGATAACGCTAGGAAGATGATGATGATGAGTGTACTTGGCTATTTCCATGGCTTTATCCAGAGATTCCAAGCTCACTATAAGAGCACACACACCACAAGCCGTATCCCTAGATATGGCTAGGGAGATGATGAATCGAAAACCAAAAAACACATTGATACGTGGTGGGATTCGAACCACGACCTCCCGCTCAGGAGGCAGCGGCCCTATCCACTACGCCGTCGATCACACACCACAACACAGTAGGTAATACCAGGCACGCGACCGCAGACACGTCTATTCGTGTACCGGACTAATCAAGCTGTTATCCCAGGAATAATAGTTGTTTACTTACCTGGTTGTCTTCCTTGCTCGACTGGGGGCAATGAAAAGCTTAGAATATACCAGCTGCTTCTTTACTCGATCATACTTTCTGAACGATTCAGTGGAGGAATCGGTATTTTGCATCGAAACTTTGGTTTATAACTCACTTACACTACACAGTGAATCGAAAATCCGGTCCAACAGACACAAGTGATAGTAATGAAAATAATTTAGAACCCTGAAAATTAGCGATTCTTAGTTCGTTGTAGTAACAGGTAGAAAAACTGCAATCAGCGGCTTGGTGGCTACCAACGGCATTTTTCCTACCCGTAATTACAACGAACTAAGAATCGCTAATTTACCTCTATCTTATCTTATCTTATCTAGCCATTAGTGTCCTAATTGCTATTGCTTGAGTCTGTTGGACCGGAGTTTGGATTAATTCAGGCTCTATCAGCATCGATGCTGTTTTTAGTCCATGTGGTGATGATTTTTAGGATTCCGTAGTCAATAGGAACCCTTATCATTTAATTTAATTGATGGGGGCGCCAATTAGGATCTATCGAAAACGATGCTGTTTCCAGGGCTGAGGGTCGTTTAAAGAAAATCGAACTGTGTGTTGCCGTAGTCATAGTTTATCAGCTATTCTAAATGGCCTAAACTTTAGGCTATCCCGATTTGAATCAATTAAGTATTTTGTAGTTATAGATATCCATTTGTTCCATGCTGGACTGGGAGAGATAGAAAAACATAGAATGTTCCAGCTGCCCTTCCTCCCGGGCATGCTGTAGAAGACAGCAAAAGAGACTCGAGGGTTACAGTGTATTGTAATTTAGGCGATGGGCTGACAACCTATCACTACACATTAGCAATACACATTACAATCTAAAATTGCCCTAATTTTTTGTCAGACGCGGCGAAAGCGCCTTTTACGAGGCGTTTAACGCTCTGCCTACCCCGTAAGGGATAAAGGCGTGATTTTATGTATGTATGTATAGATATAACCATGGGCACAGAATAATAGATAGTACCTTAAGGTGGTTCGTGGGCTGCGACAGTGGCGCCATAAGTTTTAAATTAATTGTGCCAGAAATACTAACATTTGCATGGATACTTTACTTTTCGCGACAATTGCAACTCATTCTCCATTTAATTATCTCATCATCTTCCATCGTCTTTCTAGCCTCATCCCGTATTTCTCGGGGTCGGCTACCTAATCTAGGTGATTGAACGAGGTTACTGGTTTTTACACAGAGTTACTGCCATCTGACCTCCGCAACCCAGAAGGAAAACCAGACCCAAACCTAGATTAAGTCAGAGTTTTCAAGCCGCCAATGCTTAGCACTGGCCTCTGATATGGTTTAACGACTAATATCTAAAGTGTTAAACGATATTAACCGGGACCAACGGCTTAACGTGCCTTCCGAAGCACGAAAAAGTTTAGAAAAGTGGCGTTCAGTTTTATTGGTAAACAATGAAAAAAATAATTATGAAATGTGCCGAATAAACGTACTTATGAAATACGAAAATCGAAAAACACATTGGTACGAGGTGGGGTTCGAACCACGACCTCCCGCTCAGGAGGCAGCGGCCCTATCCACTACACCATCGGGCTCTTATCTCAAACCACCTTAAAGGTACCAAGGTCCGAAGTGGAAGAGGTCTGACATGGATATAACTAGGGACCACCTTATTCTTCCATGCTG
This sequence comes from Scrobipalpa costella, assembly GCA_949820665.1. Lineage (NCBI taxonomy): Eukaryota > Metazoa > Arthropoda > Insecta > Lepidoptera > Gelechiidae > Scrobipalpa > Scrobipalpa costella. Next base: position 8,704,803 of record OX463319.1, on the reverse strand, counting down.
GTCTGGGAATGCGAATAGAATGTGCCAGCTGCATTTCCTCGGGCATGCTGTAAAATCCAGCCAAGGGATCCGAGGGTTTCAGTATATTGTAATTTAGGCGATAAGCCGACAACCTGTCACTACAGCAATATACCTAAAATTCTATCTTAAATAACCCTCAAAACTTTGTCAGTCGTGGCGGGACGACCTTTGTTTAGGTCGTTTACGCTCTGCCTACCCCATTAGGGATAAAGGCGTGATTATATGTATGTATGTACCACTGCATTGTGTAACTACAAAATGATTCCAATTTCCAGCTTGGCACCCTATCCAGAATTTTCAAGTGCCATCAATATAACTAGTTCTTGCTATTTCAACTAGCCGGCTTCAACTTGTGCTTGCAATACAGTTTGATGTCCAATGCTCTTTTTACCCGACTGTCAAGAAATGGTAATGTTTTTCGCGCGTATCCTGTATGTGTGTATGTTTTTATTTCCATGGAAAACCGTTGTCTTGATTGTATGTATGTTTTAAGATTTTTTATTACTTCCGAAATGTATCTCCGAAACGGCTGGATGTAATTCGACCGTGGAACTCGACAGTTAGAGTATCATTTGATTGGTCTTAAGTACTCAAGTGTTGTTAGATATGTGTAATATTTCAAAATTCATAATGACGGGTTTTCGGCGTTAAATTGTGTTTTTTTTTTCGACTGATCCTATCGAGTTATGCATTAAAATAAAGGTAAATAGCTAAATTTTAGAACTATTTATGCATTAAATAATTTTTTATAGATACTACAGCCAGGTTCCTTGAATTCTTTTTTAAAATACTTGTTATTAAGACTTTTTCGTATCGGAATTTTTGGGGTGTTCTGTTCCCGAGTAATGTAAGTAAGTAACGTAAGTTCCATAAGTAATGTAAGTTCCATAAAAACGTAAAAAAATAAAATAAAAAATTATGCTCTTTGGGTTTCTTTTCCTTCTACTGAGGAACCGTATCCATTCCCATTACATTCTTCTGCTACCATGGCCTAGCTTCTTCTTCTGTCATGTAGGTATCGTTTAAAAGTATGTAAACAAAGTTTAATATCATTTAACACTGAAAGTAATCGTCGCGCCGCTGCCGGCCGCTGCCATTCCAATTTGAATCGACCCTAAGGTTTGCGTAATTATTACTATCTAAAACAGCGACTGGGATCGTCAGTTTGATCGGATTTTGAACGTGGCCGCCGAACTGAGCACCAAACTAAGATAGCTACACTGAGTTCGATTCTAGATTTGCCAGCTTAAACTAAAATTAAAATTTATTTGCCCCTTTCAGACTAAAATCGTTGGAAAAGGACAGGAAATCTATTCTCTCCGGTTTTTGGTTAATAGTCGGTGGTTTTATGCGTTATCTGTAATTTTTATCCGCCGTCCTACGATAACGCGCATAAAATTGGCAGAAATACTGGGGAAGCGTGATAAAGCGCGCCGAAATCTAGATAAAGTGTAAAACCATAGAGTATAAATCAGCTGTCCCTTTTCAATTTTATTATTTTGAAAGTGGCAGATTGATGTTAATTGTAGTTTTAGCCGGTGGAATCTAGAATCGAGCCTATTGATTTGTTATACTGCCGGTATCTTTTTAACGATGTTTGTATTTCAACCAGCAGTGAACATAGAATAGTTTCAATAGCCCTTCAGCGCGGTGCTTGTAATACAGCCCTTAGCCCTTGTAAGGAAGAGATAGAAGATTAATTTGTAGAGGGACAAAAAGCGGAGCGTCAGACGGATATTAATGGAAAAGGGGGTGTCAGAGACAATACCTTTATACGTATTACAAGATGTCTGCCTATATTTGTAGTTGTTTAGTTGTTCAATCGGGTTAATGTACTAATGGAAATAAAATATATAATAAACTACATACATACATATAATCACGCCTTTATCCCTAATGGGGTAGGCAGAGCGTAAACGACCTAAACAAAGGTCGTTTCGCCACGTCTGACAACGATTTAAGGGTTTTTTTAAGATAGATTTGTAAGTACATTGCTGTAGTGATAGGTTGTCAGCCCATCGCCTAAATTACAATATACTAAAACCCTCAGATCCCGTAGCTGGTTTTTACAGCATGCTCGGGAGGAAATGCAGCTGGCACATTCTATGTTTTTCTCTCATTCCCAGGCCAGCATGGAAGCTAATAAGAAACTATGCCTAAGTATACCTATCTCTAATGGAGTAGTTAGAGCATTAACGGTCTTTAAGGTGGTTGCAGAGTGGCTGGAGCCCTCAAAAATTATAAATTAATTAATAAGTAATTCACACTATACAAAGAAGCTACGTTTATGTATTGCAAAAAAGTGGCCACTCTTAGCGTATGTGCAATACATAGAGCTATTATGCTTAGTGTGAATTATTATAGTAAAGTGGAAAATTTGTTGCGATTATCGTCAGTCGTATAATATTCATAAAAATGTTTGTATTTCGAAACAATTAATTTGTAACTGATGGCGCCACTGTCGCAGCTCTCAAACCCACTTAACACTCTTTTTACCCCGTCATTTGACTGATTTGCAACTTAATTTGAGGCAAAATTGCTTTGGTCAATCTAACGCTTTAATTGGAATATACGTTGAAACTCACTTGTAGAGCCCGATGGTGTAGTGGATAGGGCTATTGTCTCCTGAGCGGGAGGTTGCGGTTCGAATCCCACCATGTACCCATGTGTATTTCGGTTATTGAATTTCATATGTACGTTTATTCGGTGCTTTTTCCTTTGGAAGGCACGTTAAGCCGTTGGTCCCGGATAATATCGTTTAATACATACATACATAAAATCACGCCTTTATCCCTTACGGGGTAATACCGTAGATATTAGTCGTTAAGCCATATCAGAGGCCAGTGCCAACCATTGGCGGCTTTAAAACTCTGACCTGATCTAGGGTTGGGTCTGGTTTCCGCTTTGGGTTGCGACTTGCGGAGGTCAGGTGGCAATCGCTCTGTATAAAAATCAGTACCCCTCATTCAATCCCCTATATAAAGTTGCCGCTTCGTGAGATTCGGGATAAGGCTAGGGAGATGATGACATCGATACTCTCTTACTGGTTTTCATATACTGTAAAAGAAGAAGCGCTTTTGATACTTCTATTCCAGTCCAGCATCAAAGGAAAGTAGGCACTTATGACAAGAATGCTCACAGAATTGGGCAATATTATGTTTGAATTGAAAAAAATATGTAAAAGCATCAAAACAGTCCTTTCATCTTTCGAATTTCCAGCCTTGCATTATATTTCAACGTTATACCGGGTGTAAGGGACAGCATATCACAAACTGAGAGGGGTTCCTCAGTGAACAACACTTCACAACGAAATTATTTCAGGATGTGAGAAAAGTTTTTGGCTTGTCCATACAAATTGTACAGGTGGTATTTTTTTATTTAAATAACGCCTTTTTGTGTGTGGGACGCTGTCTCTTACACCCCTTATTTACCTCCATTACGATTGGCCTGCGGCTCAGACAATGGACTCAATTTTAGATGCCATTTTCTTAAGTTCAATTTAATTTAACCCTTTCACTTTCATTCCATTATATTATGAAATGGAATTGCAAACCTCCTGCATCTGAAAGATACATACCTACATATAAACACGTATTTATCCCTAATGGGGTAGGCAGAGCGTAAAAGACGACAAAGGTCGGCACGAAAGATTTTGGAGCATATTACACTTTTTTTTTATTACAGTTGCCATTTAATTTAAATACGGCTTAATTTTTTACGGTGCCAATAGAGCTTAAGTGGCGCCCCCATCAGTTTAAAAATCATAATTCACTAAAAACACAATGAATCGAAAATCTCGTTTAACAGACTCAAGTAGGTAATAGTTGTAAAGATAATTTAGAACCTTATAAATTAACGATTCTTAGTTCGTTGTAGTTACAGGTAGAAAACTTGCCATTTGTGACCGTTGATCGCAATTTTTCTACCTATTATAATATATATAACTATTATATATTCTGTGCTATTACTACAACGAACTATGAATCCCTAATTTATAGATACATATACATACATATAAGCACGCCTTTATCCCTAATGGGGTAGGCAGAGCGTAAACGACCTAAACAAAGGTCGTCCCGTCACGTCTGACAAATTTTGAGGGTTATTTAAGATAGATTTGTAGGTATATTGCTGTAGTGACATGTTTTCAGCCCATCGCCTAAATTGCAATTTACTGAAACCCTCGGATCCCTTAGCTGGTTTTTACAGCATGCCCGGGACGAAATGCAGCTGGCACATTCTATGTTTTTCTCTCACTCCCATACCAGCATGTTTGAATTTATAGATATGGTTCTAAATTATCTTATAATACTATTCTTTAGACTCTTGAATTTTATTAGAAGGAATATGGACTCGATTCTAGATTTGCCGGCAAAAACTAAAATTAAAATTTATTTGTCACTTTCAGACTAAAAACATTGGAAAAGGACAAAAGATCAATTCTCTTCGTTTTTTCTTTTTATCCGCCGTCATATGATATGGCGGATAACATTGACAGAAATATTGGGATTACGTGCAAAAGCGCGTCAACATCTAGCGGACAACGTGTGAAACCATAGAGTATAAATCGCCTGTTCTATTTCAATTTTTATTATTTTGAAAGTGACAGATAGATTTTAATTTTAGTTTTTGGTGGTGGTATCTAGAACCGACCACAATCACTACATAGTATAAAACAAAGTCGCTTTCTCTGTCCCTATATCCCTCTGTATGCTTAGATCTTTAAAACTTCGCAACGGAATTTGACGCGGTTTCTTTTAATGGATAGAGTAATTCAAGAGAAAGGTTTATATGTATAAAACATGCATCATATTGTAGAGAAACACTGATGATTTCCGTGCGAAGCCGGGGCGGGTCGCTAGTGTCTAATAATTTAGAAACATCTACAACGTTGAGCCTGTAGTTCAAGCTAAATCTACAGTTCAAACTTGTAACAAAGGCCTTTGCTGAATGCGACAAATATGAGTGGATTGTTTCACTGTACGCCCTTGAGAAGTCCTAACAATATGTCACTCTCCATTTTCGAAATACAGAGCGACACGGTTCTCAATGCACGTGGGTGAGGGCGCTGAAGGATAAGGAGTACTTTCAAAGGGGATGTAAGATTTTTTCTTCCATGCTGGACTGGGAGCGAGAGAAAAACACAGACTGCGCCAGCTGCATTTCTTCCCGGGCATGCTGTTAAAACTAGCTAAGGGATCCAAGGGTTCCAGTATTTTGTAATTTAAGCGATGGGCTGACAATCTGTCACTACAGCCATATACCTACAAATCTATCTTAAATATCCCTCAAAATTTTGTCAGACGTGGCAGAACGACCTTCGTTTAGGTCGTTTACGCTCTGCCTACTACATTAGGGATAACGGCATGATTATATGTATTTATAATTTATATAAAGCCTGGCATACTGTGAATGACGACCGTTATTTTTATAAAAACATCAACAACAATGAACCTGACATTGCCGCGCTGTGAAGTTTCATGCAGCGCCGCGCCGCTCCGCTGCAGCTGCAGTGCTGCTTCAGTGCGGTACCTCTCATACATTTTCATAGAAAGAATCATGTGTCGCGCAGTGTCGCGCCGCGCCGCTTTCCGCTGCAGCTGCGTCCTAGTGTGGTCTAACCTTAAGCGTCTCCATTCACATTATGCCAAAAAGGTTACGTCCCGTTTAAGATGGCGGCGTTAGTTAATTTTCTTACAACGTTCATTTAAAGAGTAGTCGTACCTTGACAGTACTCAGTGAGATTCACGAAGCTTTAGCTACCCCATCAGGGTACTATTATTTCCTTAACGATTGTTCTGTTGTGTGTCATACATAGGAAGGTAGAAGGGCTTTGTGCAAAGCCCATATACGGAAGTGTCACATTCGCATGATTGTATTTGCTTTGATAACGGACTTTATCTTAAACTGCAATAGATTGAAATTGAAACCTTCGGATCTCTGTGTTGGATTTAGTAGTTTTGCCGAAAGTAGAAGCAGATAAAATATTCTATTAGAATTCGATACCTATTCTAGTTTCTAAAATATAATGCAGTTAGAGTACCAGTCTGTAAAATAAAACATTGTTTACAATTCGTACTTCTAGAAATCACGTCTTAGCTAAAAGTTAGTCTACATACAAATCCGTACATACAATCACGCCTCTATCCCCAGTGGGGTAGTCTGAGCGTAAACGACCCAAATAAAGGATGTTCCGTCATGTCTGACAAAGTTCTGAGGGCCATTGAAGACAGATTTGTAGTTGTATTGTAGTAGTGACAGGATGTCAGCCCATCGCCTAATATGTAATATACAGAAACCCTCGAATCCCTTAGCTGGTTTTTACAGCATGCTCAGGAAGAAATTCAGCTGGCAAATCCTAAGTTTATCTCTCAATCTCAGTCCAGCATGGAAGAAAATAAGTCTATACCTGTCATTTTCTATCATGACACGACGGAAAGAGACGGCAATCATTTTAGTCGAGATTTACTTAAGTTGTGCGCTCTACGACTCGATACCATTAAGTATCTTTATGGCTTGCTTAAAGTTAGATGCCCAAACTACGTCAAATTAGTATAGTAAATAAAAACCCGTCTGCAATCACTTTTTTATAAAGAATTAAATAAACTTCCATGATGGACTGGGAGTGAGGAAAAAAAAAGTGAAACCTGCATTTATCTGAGGGTTTCTGTATATTGTATTTAGGCGATAGGCTGACAACCTATCACTACAGTAATAAACCTACAAATCTATCTTAAATAACCCTCAAAACTTTGTCAGACACGGCGGAACGACCTTTGTTTACTTCGTTTACGCTCTGCCTACCCAATCCGGGATAAACAAGATTTATATGTATGTATGTATCTATCTATGTATGTAATAATACTAGCTAGTTTCACACTCATAAACCAATATCTCAACTATGCCCAAACCAGAACCGAAAACATGATATATTCGGCCAAAACCCTTTGGAGCTGAAAGATAATTCGGATACTCTCGCATGGATATAAACCATTTAACCAAGGACTCTTGACTTCTGTATAATTTATCTACTTATGTGCCGCAATGGGATCTATTTAATGTTATAATAGTGAAATTGTATATACGGGGTGTAATGGACAGCGTCCCGGAAACATAGAGGTCGCTCTGTCAACGACATACAAAATGTACACCTTGATCAGACCTTTTGTATGGAAAAGCCAAACGTTTTTTTTTACTTCCTGAAAAAAATTCCTGATGGAGATGTTCGGTATCGTTGACTGAGCAACCCCTATCAGTTTGCGGGACGCTGTCCCTTACACTCTGTCCTTTTACTCTGGTTAACTTTCCCCAAGGAACATAGATCGAAATATGAAGAAAAAATTTTGCTCTTCCATACAAAAAAAAAAATAAAAAAATTGCAGATCGCGCATTTAGCATGGGAAGCAAATTTTTTTTTTTTATTATATCGTCTTATGTACCTTGGGGAAAGTTGTTCAGTTTCATGGGCTGATTCACATCCATTAGGGTGCATGTACCCTTTCTGTTACACCTTGTACATAAGTCTCCGAAGTCATGACCACGAAACCACGAATGCCTCAATTTTTCAAATAGTTTTGCTCTCGACTTCAGTATAGGCAAATAATATAATATTAGCTAAGGCTAAAGAAGAGGCACTCCCACCCCCGATCTGAAATGTTACCTCACCTCGCCTCTCTCAGTACCTACTAGATGGGAAGATCATATTTAAATAGTAAATTCAGTAGTTGTTGATTTCCTATCTTACAATTTTCTAGTTTAAGAATGTGGCAATAATTAACTGTACCAGAATTTTCAATCTAAAATTGAAAGATAAGATATATAATCGTCGTCGTTTGTTTTTTTCGTTCGTTTCTTTTTCGTCGTTCGCTCTCATTCGAAGCAGACGTATTGCTCGATTTTACTAAAAATATTAATATTGTACAGTGAAAGATTTTATACTTTTTGTACGTATACTCAGTGTTTAAAGTTGATTGAGTGCAACAAGTACTTGAATAGTCAAACCAGTACGAAGCTACATCGCACAAGAAAGGATCACGCCGCGAGGGAGCGCCACACGACTCTACGCTGGAAAGAGAAGGTCAATATTTTGTTCTCATCCTCACGTGTGCCGTGTCCTGCGCTGCCGCAATACTTTACGTGTGTATCAAAATAGACGCACTCATCTAAGACCAGCTGAAGGCGCGTTTAGATTGATTTTATAACTGGCTTGAAAATGAACTTGGGATCTCAATTTCATTCTGATCCAGAGTTAAATAATCCTAACGTCACTAAAAGACAAGGAAAAAGAAAGGTGCCAGACGATCAACTCTGTCAGTGTTCAGATCAAATGAACACAATGAAGGAAGAGGTATCGTACCTTACCAAGCTACTGGAAGGTTTTATTACAACTAGCAAGCAGAGTATGGACAAAATGACAGATGGTATATCTGATTTAAAAAATGAGATCAACAGTATGAAGTCATCCCACGAACGAGCGATGAACTCTCTTAATGAGAATATGAATGATGTTAAATCGCAGATTGTAGAAATGACGACATCAATCACTTCGTTAACATCGGAACAAGACCAAATAAAAACAAGTTTAACACAACTAGAAGAAAAAGTTATTGCAGGCGAAGCTAAACTGAAGACGATCGAAACCGACTTCGACAAAATACGCACTACAACAGGTCCGAATATTACTACAACAGTAACAGCCACTGAACTACGTTGTAACGAACAAATATTGATGGAGATCCAAGAGCGTGCTAAAAGGCAGAAAAACCTAATTTTGGTTGGGATTCCCGAGCAATCATCAGTTAGCAAAGAAGAACGACTATCAACCGATTTCTCCCAAGTCATGGACATAATCAAGAATTTCGATAATATACCTAAACCAGAAAAAATGTTCCGCATTGGCAAATATAGCCCGTCGAAAAAACGTGGTATTAAAATCTGCTTCAGTGACCAGGAACCCGTCAAACATATGCTACGTAATAAAGAGAAACTCCCTACTGGTATTAAAATATACTCTGACGAAACTCCTACTCAGCAGAAACTTTTACGCAACTTGAAGGAAGAATTGACTCAACGTTTGAAAGATGGAGAATCTAACCTAACCATAAAATTTATCAAAGGTGTGCCGATGATTGTGAACACTGAGCCAAAAAACTAGTGCAAATATCCTCTAGTAATACTGACTTCGTAACTTACCAAAATATATCTAACTATGCTAATATCGACAACACCAAATCATGTCTTAACTTTCTCTACCTCAACGCAAGAAGTATTTGTAACAAATTCGATGAACTGCTTTGCATCATAGCTGCAATTCCTAAAACAACGCATGTAGTTCTTATATCCGAGACGTGGATAACTTCAGATGAAAAAGCGCGTAACTTTAATTTGCCTAATTATACACACTATTACAATTTTCGAACTGACAAGCAAGGAGGTGGAGTCTCAATCTACATTCATAATGACATAAAACACAGTTTATCCGAATCTGTTTACAAAGGAGGGAATAATTACTTATGGGTACATTTTGAGAAATATGCGCTGAGCGTAGGAGTGGTCTATAATCCAGGAGATACGAACTTTGAAGAATTTACAAATACACTCGAAGGACAACTTCATAAACGGAAGAGAGCACTAGTCTTCGGAGATTTTAATATCAATCTTTTAGAGAGAAGTAATGAAAAGCAAAAATACACTAATGTACTTAACGCGGCTGGATATAAAATTCTGAACAAAAAAACTAAAAAGTATTATACCAGAGGGACATCCACAAAGAAATCTATTTTAGATCACGTCTGCACCAATCTATGTAATGATAATTATAACTTTGCCCTCATCAATTCTCCACTCTCCGACCACAGGCAGATTCATCTAACTCTGAAAAAGTACAAACCTCCGCCAAAGGAACAAATCACATATAAAGCCATAAACTATGAAAAGCTGTATCAAACTTCCGAAGAAACACAGAATAAACCTATACAAGATTTTGAAGAGTTTGAGGCAACACTGAAGAGCGACTTAGAACAAAGTAAAGAAACGAAAAAGAAAATCTTAAATTTACCACAAAAGGACTGGATTAACAGACAAATTATCGATGCGATAAATAAAAGAAATGAAATTTGGGCAGAACTGCAAGAAAATCCAGACAATGATGTGTTAGAAAAGGATTACTCCAAACAGAAAGACGTAACAACGAACCTTATCAAAACAACAAAAGACACCTTCTATTACCAACAATTTAAAAACTGTATTAAAGATCCTAAAAAGCTGTGGAATATTACTAACTATCTCTCCAACAACAAGCCAAAGTCAAGTTGTGCTCTTCCCAAACTTGTAGTTGACGCTAATACTATTATAGATCCCACAGAAATTTGCGAAACATTCAATCAGTATTTTGCTTCAATAGGATCATTATTAGCTAATGAAATTCCTTCACACTATCATAACATTCACACCTACACCATTTCAAATCAACAGCAAACCATTGATAGTGCAAATAAACTTACGCACTTAGAAACTACCTCTACGGAAGAGATAATAAAAATTATCGAAAACTTAGACTCTAACTCAAGCACAGGTCTAGATGGGATCAGCACTAAAGCCCTTAAATGCGTAAAACATCTAGTAGCTCCTAACTTATCCCAATGTATAAATAAACTACTTCTAGCTGGTTATTTCCCACAGTCATTAAAACTGGCAAAAGTCAGCCCTATCCATAAATCTGGTTCTAAAACCGATCCTGGAAATTATAGGCCGATCTCTGTCCTTCCAGTTCTGTCGAAAGTACTGGAAAAAAATATACACAAACGTTTAGAATCTTACCTGGAATCAATCAAATACATTACACCACGCCAATTTGGTTTTAGACCTCGAAGCAACACTGTAGCTGCTACCGTTGACTTAGTAACTAAGATAAGACAAAATATTGACGGTAAAAAAATTGTGCTGGGGATATTCATAGATTTGAAAAAAGCGTTTGACACCGTAAGTCACAACCTGCTTTTACACAAACTTCAAGCGCTTGGTCTTAATGGAAGTGCTCTTAGAATGTTTCAGTCGTACCTTACAGATCGTCAGCAAATTGTTAAAATTAATGAATATCAAAGCACACCGCTACCCATCACATTTGGCATACCTCAGGGATCGATCTTGGGACCGCTTCTTTTCTCTGTCTATATTAATGATATAATAGATATAGGTCTACATGGCCATGTTACCTTATATGCAGATGACACGTGCTTGTTTTATTTTGGTGCATCTATGGACGCAATCATCAAGTCAGCACAAAGGGACCTTGATATGCTCTTTATCTGGTTACAGTCTAACCTTCTAACAATTAACGCTTCCAAAACTTCTTACATTATCTTTAAAGCTAAAAATAAACCAATACCTAGTTACAATCCTTTAACAGTTGACAGTATACCCATAGAAAAGAAAGATACTGAGAAATATTTGGGTCTGCTGTTGGATAGTCGGTTATCATGGAGGGCACATATAGATCACATTAAAAAAAAACTTTCATCGCTAATGGGCTCGCTACGTGGCATAGTCCGCTGTATTCCTCGAAAGGTACGATTTATGATCTACAATTCGCTAATAAAGTCGCACCTTGTTTATCAAATTGAAATGTGGGGCAGTGCTAATAAAACGAACCTGCTCGATTTACAGACTATTCAAAACAAATTAATTAAAATGCTTTTTCACTATCCTTACCTAACACCAACAACAAAAATATACGAGGAAACTAATTTGATGAACATTAAGCAGCTTTACACATATCACACTTGCATACTCATTCGAAAAGTACAAAACAAAACCATCCATACATCAATCCAGTTCGTGCAAACGAGGCATATAACCAAACGTTCGACTAGACGAGCTAGTCATCTTGTCTTACCAAAAATCAGAACAAATTACGGTAAACAGATGTTTACTTATGAAGGAGCGCAAGTATTTAATAAATTACCCTCAGATATTAAACATTCTGATTCACTAATGGTGTTTAAGCGTAGACTAGCTCAACATATAATTAATAAAGTATGACGTGGTATGTGGTTTTTGTTGTGAGATGGCTAGTAAGTATTTACCATTATTACCTAGCAAATTAAGTTTTAGTTTTATTTTATTTTTTTGATTGTGAGTGAACGATGGAAAGTTTATACTTACTTTAAGTTTAATTCTTGTGTAAGTGGCAATATTGCCTTTTATGAGAATAATAAATATCTTTAAACCTAATCGTAAATTTACTTTAAATAAGGTACATAGAAAGATGGTCAGTTATCTTTAAAAATATAAGTCCTTCTGTTCAGCCATTACAAAAAGCATTAATAAAATCATGCAGTGACGTATTAATAGCCCCCTTAGTAACTTTAGCTAACCAAAGCCTGGATCTAATCTTAACATATTGATATATTGTTCTTCTTTGGTTGTTAACTGCTGTGTTCATCTTTTCAATAAAATAAAATAAAATCCTTCGATGAAGAAAGTTTTCCTGATCCTGATTAAAATTGCTAAAATAAGACCTTTACTAAAGAAAGCCGGTAAAGCAGACGACATTACTTAATATAGACCCATTGCTCTACTTCCTATCACGTCTAAAATAATCGAAAAGGTCATGGCTAAACGAGTCTACAATTATTTGGAAAAGTATAAGTTACTCCATCAAAATCAACACGGATTAAGATCAAAACGCTCAACAACAAATGAAGTCTACGAATACATTCTGGAAGCATTCAACATAATTAGGGATCAGGTCTTCGGTGTAGGTATACTACTAGATATCACGAAAGCCTACGATAAAGTGGTACACTCTGTCTTATTACACAAATTGAACAACTTGGGTATACGCGGTAAAGTACTAAATTGGTTTAAATCCTAGCAAACAGGCAACAATTCGTAGAATTAAATCACTCTAATGACATAACAGGGGAAGTGACTAGGGTGCATTCTGACAAACTGACAACAAACTGGTCCATTCCACAGGGCAGCGTCTTGGCATGTGTCCTATTTCTAGCGTATATAAATGAAGTGTTATGACAAAACCCCCAGCATAGAAAACATAGTACAAACCTTTCTCAAAGTTAAAACCTAGCTCGCTGACCATAACCTACAAATAAACGCTAAAAAGACGAAATTATACAATTCCGACCTTACCAGAAAAGAGCACTAGACCTAAATAGTGTAACAAGTGCACTGAATATTGAGGAAGTAAAGGAGTTTACACTGTTAGGAATAAACATAGACACACATTTAAACTGAAAGAGTAACATAGGAAAGATTAAAAGTAAACGGAAGAAGGACGGAGCGGAATACCAAATACGAAATAGCCCAAACAGCCTATTATGCATATGCTTTCTCCTGGATACGGAACGGTATCCTACTATGGGGAGACAGCACAGACGCAGTTGAAATCTTCATACAACAAAAAAAGTGTATGAGGATCTTACATAACTTGCACCCGAGAGCGAGCTGTAAGCCACACTTCATATCAAACAAAATTCTTACTGTCCCGTCCATATACATTTTCGAGACTGCAATATTTGTTAGGAAAAACCTGGCCAAATTTACCTTCTGTACGAGGCTAAGACGTAAGGATAATCTAAAGCTCCCAGCTCCGAAGATGGAAATATATGAATCTAGTCCTTGTTATCGCGCAATAAATATTTATAATGCATTACCAAAACATTTAATAGAGGAAACTAAACTAAGATATTTCATAACAAATTAAAATAATTTTTAGCACAAAACGGATATTACACCGTAAATGTTTTTTTAAATGAAAAATAGGTTATGTAATAATTAAATGTTATAATGAATTTATTTTATATTAAATATTTCTTATAAATAAATAATACAATGAAATAATCACACACACACATACACCCAATGAATTATTATTTTGAATATGATGTTTTTAATGTATTATGTTTTATTTAATGAATGAAGAATTATTTATCTATGAATGAATTAGTGGTTGTAAATAAAATAAATTATAGTGATTTTAAGTTTAGTACTTTTAGTTTAATAAATGTAGGCACTGTTTATCATTATTAAAATTGCTATAGTTAGTACTTAGAAGTAAATATAGTAATGTAACATACGTTCCGCTCAATTTGCAATACGCAAACAGGGTTCATGTACCTCAACTGACCTTTTTTTAAGAACTTTTATCACTGTACTTGAAGTCAAAAATAAAGAATTTGAATAACATATTTGAATAAAATAAATAAAATAACATGAAACTATAAAAATCAAATTATCTTTAGTTATTACATAACTCAATTTTATTTTTTATTTTTATTTCTGCATTTATATTTCCATATTATTGTGTATGTATTTTATGAATACTATTATAGTAATTTTGTATTGTATAAACGCATATACCTCTAAAGATAAGCATATATTTATTTTAGTTTTTAGTTATTCTTATTTTCACTATTCTATTTTTGTTGTATTTAAAGTATTTAAATATTTCCTATATTTCAGCACTACTCTCTTCTCTTTACATTCTCCTCTACCCAAAGGTTGTCTGGAAGAGATCGCTTCCAGCGATAAGACCGCCTTTGTGCACATTAATTTAAGTTTATTTTTGTATTTCTTGTTTTTTGTGTACAATAAAGTGTTTTTACTTACTTACTCAATTTAGAAACGCATACGGCAAATATTCTGGGTTGTCCTTCTCGTAAAAATCTTTCTGTAATTTATTTTTTATCTGAACTCAATTTTACTACTGTCTCGTTTTTCCACCATTCTGTATTGTGCACGTGTGAAATGTCCAGATAAAAACCCTTTTGAAGGTGTCATGTCGACAACAAAGGAATACATAGCCATTTATCTTTTATTTTTTATTTTCTACAGAATCTTTTATGAGCGAGCAAATTGTGTTCAATCCCTTTTATATTTTGCGAAGTCTTTTTGTGGAGAACATTTTTGTATGATATATTGTTTGAAGATAACAGCTATAGACAGTAACTGTAGAGATTACAGATAGATAGAATTACTACATACATACATGGGCTTCCATGCTGGACTGGGAGCGAGAGAAAAACAAAGGATGTACCAGATGCATTTCCTCCCGGGCATGCTGTAAAACCAGCTAAGGGATCCGAGGCTTTCAGTATATTGCAATTTAGGCGATAGGCTGTCAACCTGTCACTATAGCAATATATCTATCTACAAGTTTATCTTAAATAACCCACAAAACTTTGTCAGACGTGTCGGAACGACCTTTGTTTAGGTCGTTTTGCTTTTTCGCACCGCTCTGTTCAGTAAACACAGTTTCAAAATCAGAAGCACTTGGTGGTCTATTCCAAAACTTCTTTAACCACGAACCTGCACCAGATGGCTATTAAAATATACGTTTTTACCCGACTGCACGACGCGAAAAAGGGTAATGCTTTTTACAGTCTGTAGAATCATGAAGGTATGAGAATGTATGCGAGTTTACTCGTTGAACACTAGAGAAAAAAAATGGTTTGACTGTGATGATTTTCATGTATCTCGCTTGTCGTAATCACTACGATTATCAAAATCGTACGATTTCAATAAGTATCAAATAATCGTATCGTAGGTGACAAATTAATTATAGCGACAACCAGAAGCCATTGTAAAAAACTTAAAAGTTGTTTTCTTTTACAAAGTCGGGTTTACTAATATTTTGAATTCATTTTGTTTTATGCCATTTTAAAATAAACCCGCGGAAATATTTTGTAACTGCCTCTACAGGAATCTGGTTTGCTTTCATTACTATAAATAAATTAAAAATAAACTGACTTTTATGATCACCACGTCTGATGTACGGAGGTCATGTGCAATGCGTTAGGAGTTATTTTGGAAACGTGTATCAGTAATTATAAAACATTTGTTTCTTTTTGTATAATTGAAAATTAAGTCATCTTCATCGTCACAAAATGAATACATTCTGGCTACGTCTTCTTTTTAGAGAGTGGATTCTTGAATCGAACGATCCGATGAACACTGGTGTCAGAGTTTTCAACCTCCTCGGAATCGAACCTAGAACCTCCGGATCCCATGGCTCTGGCCACTAGACCCACTAGACCACGGAGACACTTTACTGGTTACGTCTGATTTATTCCAATATATAGGTTCTTAAAACTAGTTGTTTCAGTATCATTTGATATCCTTAACTGAAATAAGATCTGTGATTGGTCCGTTAGCGCGCCCACTTTTGTCTGTCCTCCTTATCCGTGTTTTAGCAAAATCCCTAAGATTTTCGCGAAGATTTGAATTATCAAATCATCCTACGACTTATATAAACCTACACGATCATTAAGTATTATTATATTCCCAGTGAATATTTACTGTATTATAGGTATTACCTATTTTATGAAAAATAATTGGCTCTCCCATACAAAACTTTCAATAAGCCTATTACTGACTCATATAGGTATTTATTTACCTAGTATATCTTGTTTTTTGTAGCGTAATCCTGAATGAATATTATCTCTTAATATTTTACAGAATTATTTCAGTTATAGATCTTTACAAAATATGAATCAAAAGACTTTTTATCAAATGTTGCTATGAGATATTTCATGTCAAATCATTGAAAACGGACATTTATTCATGTAACGAAAAGAAAATAAATAAGCTTCTAAAAATAAAAATAAATAAAATGTAAAGTAGGAAGCGACATAAAAAAAATACGATCACACTCATAGCCCCCACTAGGATTCCCTGTATCGGGGTGCCATGGACATATGCAGAAACAACCACAAAGAACACCCAGACCCAGAAACAGACATTTAAACTCATCATTCAAATGTCTGCCCTGGCCAAGAATCAAACCCCGGACCCTCTGCGTAGCAGGCAGGTACACTGCCAACTAGGCTGCACGGGTCGTCAAACATACATACTTCAGAGATTTTCTTTTTCTTTTAACACACTAAACCTTGCATGACTCAAATAGGCGATTTCTATCACTGTTGAATCCACTGTTAATATTATGTAAAAAAAAATGTTAATGCGGTAACCATACTTCCTTTCTGAAATTAGTTTCACATATGTTTTAGGTCCTGGAATAGGACATAAGATACTTTTTACCGTGGGAAAACCTTCATATCCACTCTCAACACATTAACGCGGTTGAAACCACGGGCGGAATGCTAGTTCTGTATTAATACCCACAGACGTAAATTAAGTAGACCACGCAACTTTTTAAACTGGGTTTCTTTTTTAAATCTTAGTTAGGGCTAGCATAAATAGAAAAACATAGCATGTTCCAGCTGCCTTTCCTCCCGGGCATGCTGTAGAAGTCAGCAAAAGGGACTCGAGGGTTACAGTGTATTGTAAATTAGGCGATGGGCTGACAACCTGTCACTTTAGCAATACACTTTTCAATCTAAAATTGCCCTCAATTTTTGTCAGCGAAAGCGCCTGTTACGAGGCGTTTAACGCTCTGCCTACCCCGTAAGGGATAAAGGCGTGATTTTATGTATGTATGTAGAGCTAGCAGCTACGACCTCCGCAAGCAGACCAAGCAGACTGGCTTTAGCCGAATCCAACAATCAGAGTTTTTTTTTGTACACTCAAGGTAAAATATATTTTCTCTTCTCCTATCTAGGTAGTCGCTGTATTTCAACCGCAATTTGGTCCCAAAATGCTTTCATCCAGGCCTTCATAAAAACAAATGACTGAATTTCCATACGCATTCACCACTGCTCTACATCCCTTGCTGTTTCTGTTTAACAAATATAATGCGGCTTGTATTTGGAACAGCAATGGTTGCTGAATAGAGTCCGTAGAGCAAGTTGGAATACACAAAAAAATACATTCAATAAGGGTGTTCCATTGGAATCGACGCGTAGTAATATATGGGAATATTCCTCCATTGAAATGGAAATTATGTAGGACCAATTGGAGTAACAAGAGATATTACTTTTACGTTTCTTTCACTTGGGCGAGGATATATTACTTTGCAAATATTTCCTTGTTATATCCGTGGTGGAACGTTTGTCCGTTTGAATGCGGAAGGAGGAAGGTTAATATCGGGTGTAAGGGACAGCGTCCCGCAAACAGATAGGGGTTGCTCAGTCAACGAAACTGAACAAAATTTACTAGGAAATTCTTTCAGGAGATGAAAATGACTAACCGGGACAACCTGTTATTTGCTATCCGTATCATGAAAGTGTAACTAACTACAGTAATTTATTTATAAGCTTATGGTTATCTGAATATCAATAAAAGAGCCCGATGGTGTAGTGGATAGGGCCGCTGCCTCCTGAGCGGGAGGTCGTGGTTCGAATCCCACCACGTACCAATGTGTTTTTCGGTTTTCGAATTTCATATGTACGTTTATTCGGCGCTTTTTCCGTGCTTCGGAAGGCACGTTAAGCCGTTGGTCCCGGTTAATATCGTTTAATACCGTAGATATTAGTCGTTAAGCCATATCAGAGGCAATTGCTAAGCATTGGCGGCTTGAAAATTCTGACCTAATCTAGGATTGGGTCTGGTTTCCCTAATGGGTTGTGGAGGTCAGATGGCAGTCGCTCTGTGTAAAAACCAGTACCCTCGTTCAATCACCTAGATTAGGTAGCCGACCCCGTGAGATACGGGATAAGGCTAGGGAGTTGATGTCTGAATATCAATAAATAAAAAAAAATAACTTCCCATACAAAATGACCACGTCGATCAGATAATTAATATGGGAAATATACTTTTTATTCATTACTAAAAAAGAACCTGCGGGTAGTTTGTTCAGTTTCGTTGACTGAACAACCTCACTTCCCTTACACCCCGTATAAAGCTAAAACTGAAAAACATTCTTCAAGGTAGTCTGAGCATGCGAAAACATAATTGTTCATCTAAGTACTGTCCTGAATATATTTCTCCTTATATGTCTATCTCCACTTATGCCTAATTCCACGAACGGCGTGCCACGGCACTTCTCGACGAAATATTCATACCTACTCACACACACACACACATTATTACACCTTTATCCCTGATGGGGTAGGCAGAGCGTAAACGACCTAAACAAAGGACAAAGTTTCGAGTTTCGTTATTTAAGATTTTGTAGGTATATTGCTGTAGTGACAGGTTGTCAGCCCATCGCCTAAATTACAATATACCCTTGGATCCCTTAGCTGGTTTTTACAGCATGCCCGGGAAGAAATGCAGCTGGCGCATTCTTGGTTTTTCTCTTGCTCCCAGGTCAGCATGGAATAAATATTCTTTGTATGAAAATGTATGAGATGTACCGCACTGCAGCGACGCGACACGGCGCCGCAAAATCTGTGAACTGACATTGGGCTCGATTTTTAATACCAACGGCTAAAACTTAAATTAAAATATGTCCGTCACTCTCGAAATAATAAAATTTAAAAAGGACAGGCGATTTAAAATTAAAACTTTGTCCGCTAGATTTTGACGCGCTTTTGCACATTTCCCCGGTATTTCTGTCAATTTTATCCGCGATATCATATAACGCCATATTTCTTCCTTGCTGGCCTGGGAGAAAGAGAAAAACATAGAATGTGCCAGCTGCATTTCGTCCCGGGCATGCTGTAAAAACCAGCTAAAGGATCCGAGGGTTTCAGTATATTGTAATTTAGGCGATGCGCTGACAACCTGTCACTACAGCAATGTACCTTCAAGTCAATCTTAAATAACCCTCAAAACTTTGTCAGACGCGGCAGAACTACCTTAGTTTAGGTCGTTTACGCTCCGCCTACCCCATTAGGGATAAAGGCGTGATTATATGTATGTACGATGTTGCAGATTGTACTTTTGACATGAAGCAGCCAGGGTTATTTGTTACACCACCGCGCACCGGTGCCCAGTCCCTGGCTGGCAGGCCAGGAAAACAGCGTGGCAATCGGTAATTCAATTCGATTCCTGATATTGATTCTCAAGTTCTTGTGTTGAATAAAATCCAACTCTATAAAAAGAAGATGATTTATTTGATTTTTTTATTTGTATAGAATTTGTAAATGACTCCAGTCTATTCTAACCCATAGTGGACCGAGATAGGGGTGCTAGCAAATGAAGTAACAAAGGTCATTCCGCCACGTCTGACAAAGTTTTGAGGGTGATTTAAGATAGATTTGTAGGTATATTATTGCTGTAGTGACAGATTGTCAGCCCATCGCCTAAATTGCAAAATCCTGAAACCCAAGGGTCACTTAACCGGTTTTTACTGGTAGAAATGTAACTGCCGCACTCTATGTTTATCTTTCGCTCCCAGTCCAGCATGGAAGAAAACCTACCTAAATTTGAAACGTATACATTGTTTATTGAGTGGATTCTCAACAATCGTAAGTTTTCCTGGTTCCACACTGAGCTCAATTCTAGATACCACCGGCAAATAATAAAATTGAAAAATGACCAGCGATTTATACTCTATGGTTTTACACTTTATCCGCCAGATTTTGACGCGCTTGTTTCCCCGAGTATTTCATCCACCATATCATATGACAGCGGATGAAGATGACAGATAATGCATAAAACCACCGACTATAAATAAAAATAACCCGAGTGAATAGATCTCCTGTCCTTTTCCAATGTTTTTAGTCTGAAAGTGACAAATAGATTTTAGTTTTATCCGGAATATCTAGAATCGAGCCAATTGGTCGCTAGCGGCTTTTAGTTTTCCGTCAAATGGTTTCTCTCAAGCAATCGTAGATTTCCTGACCCCACGAGACACGCTACTGACTTTTCGTATACAGCCGGTCCGTTGTCGCCCTAACATATTGCGGTGCAACGTCCTGTGACTTGCTATATTGAATTAACACACATTGGGCTTGATTCTGGATTCTACTGGCTAAAGCTAAAATTAAAATCTATCTGTCACGAAATAGTAAAATTGTAAAAGAAACAATTAGGTTTTAGAATTTGTCCGCTAGGTTTTGACGCGCTTTTGCACGTTTTCCCAGTATTTCTGTCAACTTTGTCCACCATATCATATGACGGCGGATAAAAATGACAGATAACGCATAAAACTACCGACTATAAATTGAAAATCGGAGTATAGATTCCTGTACTTTTCCAATGAAAACAGTCTGAAAGTGACATATAGATTTTTATTTTAGTTTTAGCCGGCAAATCAAGAATCAAACCCATTTTATATTGTGGTTCGCCACATGATACAAATATTATTTAAGAACTAAACCTTTAACTGCCTCCGTGGTCTAGTGGCTAGTAGCATAGACTCCCGATCCGGAGGTCCTGGGTTCGATTCCCAGGGGGGAAACACAAAGTTGATATTTGAGAATTTATCACTTTGTGAATTTTTCCCAAGTTTGGTTAGGAAATTGCAGGCTGAATCACCTGACTGTCCGAAAAAGAAAAAGATTTCGTGCTTCGGAGGGCACGTTAAGCCGTCGGTCCCGGTCGCTGTCTTTGATAGTGGTCGTTACTCAAACCATGTCAGAGACCAGATAGTTGTGCTAATAGGCGGTTTAAAAACTGACACCAGGGTTCATCGGGTCGATAGACTCGATACCCACTCGACAGAAGAAGAACTAAACCTTTGACTGCGTTCGACTATCCTTTCAAATAGGTAGTCTTTCTTCTTCGCTAAGAGATGATTCCTTGATTCGGCACGTTAAAATAGATAGATAGATATTCTTTATTGCACATAAAAAAAAAATAGAGAACAAATTAAATAAAAACTAAAGTACTATGAAGGCGGCCTTATTGCTATGGTAGCAATTTCTACCAGGCAACTTTGTTAACCCATCGGTCTCGGTCAGATGTCTATGAAACGGAGATGTCTATGAGTATAGGGTTACTTGGAGGCTTTTCTTTCCTTTAGGGGATCCCTAGTGCACGCCGGCACCGTCATCAATTAAAAAACATTACTCACTGAAAACGCAATTAATCAAAAATCCGGTAGAATAGATTGAAGTATAGGTACTGAAGTTTATTTTAAGCATTATAAATTAAAAAGTGGCCGTTTTCCGCAAATTTTCTATCTGTAACTACATCAAATTATAAGTTGCAAATTTATGAGTTTCCAAATGACCTTTATTGCTTTCACCTCAACCTGATCTACCGGATTTTCGATTGATTGTGTTTTTAGTGAATTATGTTTTTTTGACTGATGTGGGCGCCACTTAACCAACTTAGCCCCTTGAATGTTTTGTTTGTTGAGTGTACAAACATAAACAATTTGCTGTATTTATTATACCCCAAATTCCGGGTTTGATCAGTTGATCACCTTTGACGGATATCCGGTATCAGTTTTCCTTCATTATAAACTTTTAGGAACTCGAGTAGACCCCTTCGTTAAAATTATGTGAAATATTTGTATAAAACCGGTATACGATAATATGTTTACTTTTGGTTTCCTGCCTCCGTGGTCTAGTGGTTGGAGCCATGGGCTTATGATCCGGAGGTCATGGGTTCGATTCCCAGGGTGAACACAAAGTTGATATTTGTCAATTGATCAATTAGGTTTTCCCCAGTTTGTTTAGGACGTTTCAGGCTGAATCACCTGAGTGTCCGAAAAGTAAAAGGATTTCGTGCTTCAGAGGGCACGTTAAGCCGTTGATCCCGGTCACCCTCTTTGACAGTGCGTCGTTACTCAATCTTTCTTTCTTGCTACGCGCGCGTAATGCGTTAGGTGACGCATGTGTGTTGTAGGCAATGCAAAAAGCATTGACAGCGTGTTGAGCGCAAACTTGCACGCCTGTGTGTTGCTGCACTTAGCTTAAACTTGAATGTTTGGATATTTGAAGACAAATGCCAAGCATTTCTAATATTATTCACAGCGTATTTTACGATTTTTCCAGTTTAAAAACAGTTTAAACTCTGACACCAGGGTTCTTCTGGTCGATCGACTCGAAACCAACGCGAAAGGAAGAAGTTAGCAATGAGCGTGACTTATTTAAATTATCAGTGAGAAATATTGCCATCATTGAATCATGTGAGCGCCATACTACTTCCATATAAATTGTCGTTGGTATAATTTTTTGGTAAATTTTATTTCTATTTTGTTTCTTTTGAAATAAGACACCAAAAATATCGTATATGCATAAACTCTATGTTGTTAGCGATAAGCCATACCAGTGTGGTGCCGGGTTAGAAAAGCATCACCCCATAACTTCCCGCGGGTATCGTAATAGCCGACTAAGGCATAAATCCAGGGAATGGGCAGCAGCGTTCCCTGTGAATGGAAAACTTCTACTGCGCTCACCAACCCGCCTGCCAAGCGTGGTGAGTAAGGCATAAACTCCCAATTTTGGAAAGGCCCATGTCCAGCAGTGGACTGTTGTGGCTGATGTTGATGAAGCCATACCAGTATGTACCCTTATTCTTCTGTCGTGTCGATAGTTCAATTATGTTTTGACCAGTGCTCTGCCACGGCGACAGCATTTTTTGTAGCATCATACAGGTCCTGTAGTGTGCAGGTGTTAGGGCTCTCCCATCTATACCATATATGCTATGGACTTCCAAACCAATACGCTTGAAGTAGAAATATCGCTCCTTGCTCGTTCCGGACGAACTAGGCGCCGGACAAATTGCAAGACGACATACTTTATTGCCATCGTACGTCAGGCGCTTTAGATAGTGCTGTGAACTATCGATATCGATAGTCAGTCCATAGTGAAAGTAAGCAGGGTTTTAGATCAGTTATATACCTACCACACGCTTTGTGTAGATAGTGCTGGTCACTATCGATATCGGTAGATAGTCGATATTTAGACCTATCAACTAGTATTTCAAGTTATTACGTGGTTAAGAGTTCGCGTTATAGGTCACACTTTGTCTTTGGGAGATAAGTGAACGACTTATCATCTCCCAAGCCTTATCCAGTATCTCACGGGGACGGCTACCTAATTTTGGTGATTGAACGAGGGTACTGGTTTTTACTAAGAGCGACTGCCATCTGACTTCCGCAACCCAGAAGGGAAACTAGACCCAATCCTAGCCTAGGTCAGAGTTTTCAAGTCGCCAATGCTTTAGCACTGGCCTCTGATATGGCTTTACGACTAATATCTACGCTATTAAACGATATTAATCGTGACCATCGTACTTTTAACGATTTGATAATACAATTTATATTTTATATTTTGATTGATAATAGTGAATGGTGACACCATAGTCAAATCTTTCTGGATCATAAACGCATGTTATTTAACCAATCAGAACAAGATTTAAATCTGTAAATTAAAGTCTAGCAATCACCGTTAAGAGTATCAACCGATTTCAAAGTTGCAAAAACCTGACTACGAGTATTTCCAGTAAGAATTGTCAATAATCCGCCTCTCGACATCAGGTCTTACTTGCGTAGGTCTGTTGTAAGAAATTTCTTCATAGAATTAAGCAGTACCTGTTGTGTCTTTATTCTTTTTGTTTGTTTTTTTTCATGTATTTTATTGTGTACCCACAATAAATTGTTTAATAAACAAATCATTTAAGCATTGCCTAAAAATCAGCGTTTTCGCAAAATCCCTATTACTTTTGCGAATATAAGAATTATTAAATCATCCTACGACATATCGATAGTTAAATAAATCGACACTGCGACAACACTATCCCTTACAACAATTGCGGGAAAAAATTGGCTCTTTCACAGAGTCATTTGCCTCCTAACAAGTCGTTTGGTCGTGTGACCTCAGAGTGCACGTGATTTATCAGGAAATTATAAGCAGTTACTCTTTTTCACTTCCATGCTGGACTGGTAGCGAGGGAAAAACATAGAATGTTCTAGCTGCATTTCCTCCCGGGCATGCTGTAAAAATCAGCTAAGGGAACCGAGGGTTTCTGTATATTTGCAATTTAGGCGATAGGCTGACAACCTGTCACTACAGCAATATACCTACAAATCTATCTTAAATAACCCTCAAAACTTTGTCAGACGTGGCGGAACGACTTTTGTTTGGGTCGTTTACGCTCTGCCTACCCCATTAGGGATAAAGGCGTGATTATATGTATGTATGTATGTAGCTAACAACCTGTCACAACAGCAATATACCTACAAATCCATTTTAAAATCCCTCAAAACTTTGTCAGACGTGACAGAACGACAATTGTTAGGTCGTTTACGATCTGCCTACCCCATCTGGGATAAAGGCGTGATTATTGGCTCTTTCATAGAGTCATTTGTCTCCTAACAAGTCGTTTGGTCGTGTGACCTCAGAGTGCATGATATTTATCAGTAAATTATAAGCATTTCTTGTTCTTTTACCCTGGATCAAAAGAAAGGAAGTTTAGGATATGAATATACAGGATTACGAAAAACATAGAATGTGTCAACTGCTTCTGCTACCAAGAAAGCTGTAAATATTTATAAGCAAAGTGAATATACAGAATAACGAAAAACATAGAATGTGTCAGCTGCTTCTCCTACGGAGCATGCTGTAAATATAAACACGATTAGGGATAAAGGCGTGATTATATGAATGTATTCGAGGGTTTCAGTGTTGCGTAATTTATGCGATGGGCTGACCACCTGTCACTACAGAAAATACAGATCTATTTGAACCTGAAAACGTTTCAGACATGGCGGAATGATCTTTGTTTGGGTCGTTGACGCTCTGCCTATCTCATTATGAATCAATGCGTGATTACATACATGTATCAGTTAGATTACTGCGGTACATACGTATAATAACGCCTTTATCCCTAATGGGGTAGGCAGAGCTTAAACGACCGAAACAAAGGTCGTTCTTACAAAGTTTGGAGGGTTATTTAAGATAGATATGTAGGTATATTGCTGTAGTGACAGGTTGTCAGCCCATCGACTAAATTACTATATACTGAGACCCTTAGATCTCTTAGCTGGTTTTTACAGCCTGCCCAGGAGGAAAAGCAGCTGGCACAATCTATGTTTTTCTTTCGCTCCCAGTCCAGCATGGAATTACTGCGGTATTCGTTACGTATATGATTTACTAGAACCCGCGTTGGAACTAAAACTATTTTACACCGATTTGACACAGTTATTCTCTCGAACGACTAACTTTATCATGCTCCAACTGAGTTTGCAACACAGGA
Organism: Scrobipalpa costella; assembly: GCA_949820665.1. Classification (NCBI taxonomy): domain Eukaryota; kingdom Metazoa; phylum Arthropoda; class Insecta; order Lepidoptera; family Gelechiidae; genus Scrobipalpa; species Scrobipalpa costella. The sequence goes on along the minus strand of OX463319.1, from coordinate 8,678,829 downwards.
TTACATTCTGTGGTCTATCAGGCTGCGACATAGACTCCCAATTCGGAGGTCTTTAGTTCGATTTCCAGGGGGATGAATACAAAACTTATATTTGTCAATTTATCACTTTATTAAATTTTCTATGGCTCCCGATTCGGAGGTCTTTGGTTCGATTTTCAGGGAGATGAACACAAAATTAATATTTGTCAATTTATTACTTTAATAAATTTGCCTCACCTTGGTTAGGACAACGCAGAATCACCTGATTTTCTATATGAAAAAATATTCCCTAAGACGGGCACGTAGTTCTGGTTGCTATATTTGATTGTGATCTCCACACGAACCATATCAGAGATGTTTTACTCCAACACACCAAGGTTCATCAGGTAATCTGTCGACGCGAAAAAAAACTAGTAAAAACAAACAATTTAACACAGTTTCGAACAACTAACTTTATTTTGCTATAACTGAGTTTGCTCGAGATACCGTACAACATGCAAAATATTAGTCTGCACTCGCTATTTCACTTTCGTTCGGAGTACAAAATACGCTTTGATCGAAGCGAATCTTTTATGAACAACTACACCTCTCGTAGAGCGAAACTATAATAAAAAAACGTCCAGTACAAAATATCACGAAAGATTCCGTGCTTCGAATGACACGTTAAACCGTCAGTAGTCGTTACACAGAAAACGTCAGATGCCTAGTAACTGTGCTATTAGGCTGCTTTAAAACTCTTCTTCTTCTTAGCCAGTGGATTCTCGAGTCGAACGCCCTGGTGAACCCTGTTGTCAGAGTTTGCAAACCGCCTAGTAGCACTTTTAAAACTCTGACACCAGGGTTCATCGGATCATATTTCGACTCAAAAGGATCATAATATGCTGACTCGAAAATCCACTGGCTAAAAAACTTTGCAGTGGGTTAAAATATGGACTCTTATTTTAATAGTACAGGGGTGGCCATTATATGGTCAGTTGTTGGAAACTATTTGCGTATCAAATGAATGTGTTCTAATTAACTTGTTACTTTTAAAACCCCATTGGGTTGTGTGAACTGCTTCTAGGAAACTTTGTTCATTCGCACAACTAGCATGGGAGGTTGTAGATTCGATTCCCACTGAGGGAACACAAGGTTGATAGGCAAATATTTGTCAGTTTATCATTCTGTTTTATTTTCCTCAGTGTTGTTAGAACAATGCAGGCTATATCACCGATTGTCTGTCAAGAAAAAATACTGTGCTTCAAAGGACAGGTTAAGCTGTTGAGTCCGGTCGCTGTCTTTGATAGTAACTGTAACACAAACTATGTCACCTTTGGCCACCATTAGGCCTTTTAGCTGTGCTGTTAGGGAGTTAAAACTCTGACACCAGGGTTCATCGGGTCGTTCATACATACATACATATAATCACGCCTCTATCCCTAATGGGGTAGGCAGAGCGTAAACGACCTAAACAAAGGTCGTTCCGCCACGTCTGACAAAGTTCTGAGGGTTATTTTAGATAGATTTATAGGTATATTGCTATAGTGACAGGTTGTCAGCCCATCGCCTAAATTGCAATATACTGAAACCCTCGATTCCCTTAGCTGGTTTATACAGCATGCCCGGGAGGAAATGCAGCTGGCACAGTCTATGTTTTTCCCAGTCCAGCATGGAAGATGGTCGTTCCTCAACTCAAAAACCCACTCGATAAGTATAAACTTATATAATAAAAAAATATCCCTCTACCTACAGTGGGTTAAAATAAGGACTCCATTTTAATTGTACAGGGGTGGCCATTAGGTGGTCAGTTGTTGAAAACTATTTGCGTATCAAATGAAAGTGTTCTAATTAACTTGTTACTTTTGAACCCACCCGGGGTAGTGTGAACCGCTTCTAGAAAACTTTGTTCATTAAAATCCTTTTTCGCAAATGCGGTTAAATGATTGCAGTTTTATAATTTGTGTGTCGGGGAAAATGTTTGTTTACGTAGTTTCTGACTTTTGGCTCTAGATTTGGCTCCTTTTTTGACGAGTGACACGAAAATTTGTTAACAGATTCCTCATCATCAAACCTATTTGACAAATTCAAACAAACTGGGCAATCATAAAGTGGTCAACGGTATACAGGCCTTATCAGTTGATAACAACTGACTGCCCGTTTAAAATAATAATAATAAAGGCGTAGGGAATTGACGATGATATTAGGCGATGGGCTGACTACAGCAATGTACCTACAAATCTATCTTAAATGACCCTCCTAACTTTGTCAGACGTGATGGAACGACCTTTGTTAAGGTTTTTTACGTTCTACCTACCCCATTAGGGATAAAGGCATGATTATATGTATGGAATTAACGACCCCACCGCCCACCACGTTGGCGGGGACGCGGTAGCACGCAACTGGCGGATGTGCGCACGCGTCGTGCTCGCTCACCCTCCTGCTTCACCGCCCGCACCCCCGTTACCGCGTCCCCGCGCACGTCTGTACCCCTAAGGCGCGGTAAGCACGACGTTGACAGACTATAGTGCAAATCACCGATTATCTGTCATGAAAAAATACTGTGCTTCAAAGTGCAGGTTAAGTCGTTGTGTCCGGTCGCTGTCTTTGATAGTAACTGTAACACAAACTTTGTCACCTTTAGCCATCATGGGGCTGTGCTATTAGGGAGCTAAAACTCTGACACCAGGGTTCATCAGGTCGTTCATACATACATACATACATATAATCACGCCTCTATCCCTAATGGGGTAGGCAGAGCGTAAACGACCTAAACAAAGGTCGTTCCGCCACGTCTGACAAAGTTTTGAGGGTTATTTTAGATAGATTTATAGGTATATTGCTATAGTGACAGGTTGTCAGCCCATCGCCTGAATTGCAATATACTGAAACCCTCGATTCCCTTAGCTGGTTTTTACAGCATGCCCTTTGGAAATGCAGCTGGCACAGTTTATGCTTTTCCCAGTCCAGCATGGAAGTCGGTCGTTCCTCAACTCAAAAACCCACTCGATAAGTATAAACTTATATAATATAAAAATATCCCTGTACCTACAGTGGGTTAAAATAAGGACTCCATTTTAATTGTACAGGGGTGGCCATTAGGTGGTCAGTTGTTGAAAACTATTTGCGTATCAAATGAAAGTGTTCTAATTAACTTGTTACTTTTGAACCCACCCGGGGTAGTGTGAACCGCTTCTAGAAAACTTTGTTCATTAAAATCCTTTTTCGCAAATGCGGTTAAATGATTGCAGTTTTATAATTTGTGTGTCGGGGAAAATGTTTGTTTACGTAGTTTCTGACTTTTGGCTCTAGATTTGGCTCCTTTTTTGACGAGTGACACGAAAATTTGTTAACAGATTCCTCATCATCAAACCTATTTGACAAATTCAAACAAACTGGGCAATCATAAAGTGGTCAACGGGATACAGGCCTTATCAGTTGATAACAACTGACTGCCCGTTTAAAATAATAATAATAAAGGCGTAGGGAATTGACGATGATATTAGGCGATGGGCTGACTACAGCAATGTACCTACAAATCTATCTTAAATGACCCTCCTAACTTTGTCAGACGTGATGGAACGACCTTTGTTAAGGTTTTTTACGTTCTACCTACCCCATTAGGGATAAAGGCATGATTATATGTATGGAATTAACGACCCCACCGCCCACCACTTCGGTGGTGCAGCCAGTCCCCGGAGGGGCAGCTTGTGTGACGAGCTGATGGTGCGTGGTGACACTCCGCACCCCAAGCTCCAGACACCCCAATTCCTCACCTCCTGGCTTGCCTTCGTTGGCCGTCCAGGTAGAGTTCGCAAAAACGGAACCTTTGATTCATAACGCCGGGGGCCTGCTGACAGAAACAGCTAGATATCACCTCTCGAGAACCTTAGTCGCTCACACGATGTTGCCTTCTTGTCGTTCCTTGCGTTCGGCCGTTTTGGGCGGCCTATTACAGTGAGTTGGCGAGTCACCGTCTGCGGAGATTATCGAGATTGAAACATTTGATTTGGCAGGCGTCCCGTTGTCTCAATCAATATCCCAGCAACCGGTCCAGCTAAATACCTTCCCATAGACCTAATTATCTTAAATATCTGCAATTGTCCTTGCATCAGCTTAGGTTGTATTTCTATTGCGCAAGCAGAGTGAGTATCCGCACGATAATACATTATATGACCCACGTATGCCTCAAAAGACCGGGTCCCTGTGGACCCGGGATACTGAAAAGTATACCTACAAATAATAACAACAATATTTATACAGGGTGTAAGCGTAAGGTACGCTACGATGTCCTAAGTCCAAGAAATTGGACAACTTTTACACAGAATTTAATTTCAAATTATTATTTATCGGCGTTTTTCTTATTATCTAGTACGTTTTAGAGTCGACCCGATAACCCCAAGCGACCACAAGGGACTGTGTTCCAAAAACTAAAAGGGTCAACGGAACTGAACAACTTTCACAGAAAAAACTTCTGATAAATAAAAAAATAAAGACGCCAAAACAAAATAACTACAGTATTGAAAAAAAATGTGTATGACTTTCAGTCGACCTAGATTGACCTATCTGTGTTTTATTGCGGAAAAGAACTTCATCTCCCAGCGTCATCACTACATAGTATAAAACAAAGTCGCTTTATCTGTCCCTATATCCAGCTATATCCCTTTGTATGCATAAATCTTTAAAACTACGCAACCGATTTTGATGCGGTTTCTTTTAATGGATAGAATGATTCAAGAGGAAGGTTTATATGTATTATACATGCATAATATAGAAGAGAAACACTGATAAATTCCGTGCGAAGCCGGGGCGGGTCACTAGTTAGTTTATTTTACAAATATCTACGAGTGTACTTAGTTTATGTATTATATGTAATGTAATGTATTTAGTATACCTATTTGACTAGGTTTGCACTATCCCGCTTACCGCTACACTTCTTTCTTTCACCCAAAGGTTGCCTGGAAGAAATTGCTACCTTAGCATTAAGGCCGCCTATGTTGTACTTGTTTTTTGTTATCTGTTGTGTTGTATGTTGTATTATTACGTGCAATAAAGTATTTTTATGTTATGTCATGTCACTAGTAAATTTATAAAACAATTTAGTCTCGGCAAGCAGGCAGGTGGTACAAACTTCATAATGACACCTTTTCCTACCCATTTGCGATAAGCAGTGGAGCACGCGGCGTTTAGTAGGGAACTCTGCGGGAAAACTTTATTTTTACTTTTTATGGCGCGGTCGAGAAACAAGTTGGAAATTGGTTATACTTTGTAGGTCAACAGTATGAGCCGAAATTCTCTAGCTTTCTTATTATTAAATTCTTTATTGTTTTAAGAATAAAACATACAGATAAACTTAAAAATTAAAACATTAGGCGAGCTTATCTCTATAAGAGATCTTTTCCAGCCAACCGAATGGGGATTAAAGAAGGGAAAATCACGGGAACTGATATAATAAACGTATTAACGTTAATAAATTATAGGAATACTAATACATATAATTTATACTTACTTATTTACCTACCTATACAATATATTGCCTAAAATGTACCAGCCCACTATTTCATTTTATTTTCCTGTACCCTAAGGTTGCCTGGAAGAAATGGCTGGTTAGCAATAAGGCCGCCTATTTGTACTACTATTTGTTTCATTTAATTTTATTTTCTCTTGTGTCTTTCTGTGCAATAAAGTATATTCTTATCTAATCTTATAATTCAATAAAATAAACTAACACATAACAATATCAATAAGATATATAAATAAATGGTATAAAAGTATTGTAATTAATCTAAATATATATAATACTTTTTCAGTCTCTTCTTAAAGTTGAAACTCGAGGTGAACTTAAAAAAAATCATGATTTTTAGAGGACTGTTTTAGATATACTAAGCAGATTGCCTTGTTCGTATGATAAATTAAGATTAGCACTTTACATACAAAGGAAAGATGGGAATTCACATGGAATGGTTTTCTTGGCGTTGTTTTGTGTGGCGTTGGTAGTGTCTCTCCAAGATTCTGGTTAAGTGATGGTTATGATTCTGGTTATGCTCAAATCGAAGATACGAGGCCTCCTCGAAGTTTGGGAACATGCATCCAAGGTTTCTTTCGTTTTCGTTTGGCTTCAATCTTCATGTTCTTTGTTTTTAGATTTATTTATTTAATACTATTAATTTCATAATTACATTGTAAAAATAATAAAAATGTCCAGGAATAATATGATTGTCAAAAATATAAAGTTATATAATAAAAGTAATTTAAACATGTCAAACATAGTAATAAAATAAACCAAAATGTAGCAATAGCTAATGCCATAATAATACACAATAAAGCACAATGTCAAAACTAATGTAAAATGATAAAATGAAGCAATAAGCTGAAAATGTCAATACAATTTAACCAATTAAATAACAATGTCACTGCAAATATAAATATGTCACTACAATACTCATTGTAGTAATTAAAAATCATACAACATAAATTCATTTATGGAATAAAATTCACGATCCAGTAAAAGACTTTTTAACCGGCGGTAAAATGCTTCCTCATTGGATACGTTCCTCAGATGTTCAGGGAGTCGCTCGTAATAGGTTGGACCTTTATTTTTGATGTTGGGCCCCGGGGCCATGTTAGCACACAGACGCGTTGTTTTCAAGGAGACAGAGTTCAGTCTTCTCACTCACTCATTCGTTGGTTTTGTGCAATCAAAGAATGATGAATGGAATGAATGGATAGACATACATACATAAAATCACGCCTTTATCCCTTACGGGGTAGGCAGAGCGTTAAACGCCTCGTAAAAGGCGCTTTCGCCAAGTCTGACATAAATTGAGGGCACTTTTAGATTGTAATGTGTATTGCTATAGTGACAGGTTGTCAGCCCATCGCCCAAATTACAATACACTAACCCTCGAGTCCCTTTTGCTGACTTCTACAGCATGCCCGGGAGGAAGGGCAGCTGGAACATTCTATGCTTTTCTATCTCTCCCAGTCCAGCATGGAAGAAATAATACTAAAAATATAAAAACTTGTTACTAAAAATATAAAAACTTTATCGAAAAAAAGCTTTTTAGTCTCATAAGGCTTTTCATTTTGAATTTCAGATTATTATTTAAAAATGAAATATTTTATTTCACAAAGCTAGGATGAAACCGGTATTACGTTATAATAAATATTTGTCGTGCTCAAAACCCCGTTTAATATATTTTAAGGATTTTTATAATTGTACTGTTTTTGTTTACATTCTCAAATATTTTTCGTATGTTTTCAGGTAATATCAAAAGTCACAGTCAGACAGATCACGAAATCACGTTATAATTGGTAAGTGCGAAACCACTTTTAGGGCCGTATTTATAAGGCTATCTCAAGATTGAGAGCAATATTAAGTATGGATTTGACAGATAATTTTGTACTGAAATGACATTTCTGATGCTTGAGTTCGCATCAGCAAACCAGCTGTCATTCTCAAGTGCTGATTATAATTACGGGCCTTAAAACTCAAACGTTTCTTCATTCACCCCGATGATGTTACAAAAATAAACTTAGTTGAGTGAACAGCCTTTGCTCTTTACAAAGAAAGGAAAGGAAAGAGAAATCGGAAGAACGAATGAGTTGATTACAACTTCTTAATGGACCGGAAATGGCTTTTTACGGGGTGTCAAGTTCGTTTTTGTATTATTAATGTTAAGACAGGAATAGCTTTCTTTGAGTGTATCAGTTTTACTGTATCTAAATAATCTTTCCAAATTGTACTTCCCCGGGTAAATGAAGATTTTCCTGCAGTAAAAATGAAGCTTAATTCTCCATCAATTACACATCTACATCCTACCAAATATGTTCATTATAACTAGGACATAAATACTCTGACACCAGAATTCATCGGGTCGATAGACTCTGCCCACTCGACAGAAGAAGAAGACTAGGAGACATTGTATAGGTTTTTATATTATTTGATGAGTTCCATGATTTCTTCCATGCTGGACTGGGAGAGATAGAAAAACATAGAATGTTCCAGCTGCCCTTCCTCCCGGGCATGCTGTTAAAGTCAGCAAAAGGGACTCGAGGGTTACATTGTATTGTAATTTAGGCGATGGGCTGACACCCTGTCACTAAAGCAATACATATTACAATCTAAAATAGTCCCCTTAATTTTTGTCAGACGTGGCGAAAGCGCCTTTTACGAGGCGTTAAACGCTCTGCCTACCCCGTAAGGGATAAAGGCGTGATTTATGTATGTATGTATGATGAGTTCCCGATATATCGATACTGTTCCAAACATCATGATCACGGGTAGACTGGATAGAACTGCGGGTAGATTTAGGTACAGACATATCTGTCTACCCTCAATCTTCTTCGTTTCTCGTTTATTGAAATCGCGGTAAGAAACCCGTAAAATGTCTCATAATTATAACGAAAATTAAATGTTAAATATTTTCATATTTCATACAGCAATTCCAGCGAGAAAAGACAACAAACAAACAAATAGACGGACAGATTTATCTCGTTCTAAATAGAATAGATCCATAACTAACAAGAAGTATCTACAATAAATCACTAAAGCCCTCAACATGTGCTGAGCTGATGACACTTTATCATTAGCAGAACTAATTCTAGTGAAAGGAAGTTTCCCATTAGAGTCGTCGTATTAATATAGATAAATCGATAAAGTTTCTGGATCTCTCAAGCAGAACTTGCAATGAACAACACAATGGGCTCGATTCCGGCTAAAACTAAAATTAAAATCTATTTGTCACTTTCAGACTAAAAACATTGGAAAAGGACAGGAGATCTATTTTCTCCGGGTTTAGGTTTATAGTCGGTGGGTTTAGGCGTTATTTGCTTTTTTTATTCGCCGTCATATGATATAGCGGATAAAATTGACAGAAATACTGGGCAAACGTGCAAAAGAGAGTCAAAATCTAGCGGACTAAGTGTAAAACTTTAGAGTATAAATCGCATGTCCTTTTTAAATTTAATTATTTTGAAAGTGACAGATAGTTTTCTATTTTCGTTTTTGCCGGTGTTATCTAGAATCGAGCCCAATGTATAAAATACTCCAGTAAATGAGGATTTAGGACTTGAAGAAACGTGAAAAAAACATCCTGAATTTGAGGAAGTAATAAACTGTAGTAAGTATGCAAATTAACCTGGTTAGGTAACGAGTAAAATAACTCTGTGTTGCGGAGAGCACGTGAGTCTAGTTTGCTGTCTTCTTTGGTCGTTACACAAATCATGGCAGAGTATTATTAAACCATTTTAAAACTCTGACACCAGTGATCATCGAATTATTCGATCCAACAACCCACACGACTGAAATTTTTGGTAAATACGAAAAACAATCTGAAACCCTCACAAAAATACTCCAATATTAAGAGATCGATGGAAGAAGGAAAACTTTCTCAATTAAATTAGCGAACACGGAAAGAATTTCTCTGATGTTCTTATTCGATTTATTTTCTACGCAAAAGTTAGTTTCAGAGAGTTCTTCAATCATATTCAACTTTTATTTTACTAGGCTTTTACCTTGTTTTTATATTTGTATTGAACACAATCACAAAACTTTAATACATACATACAATCACGCCTGTATCGCTGATAGGCAGAGCGTCAACGATCCAAACAAAGGTCGTTCCGCCACGTCTGACGAGTTTTGAGGGTTGTTTAAGATAGATCTGTATATTGCTGTAGTGACAGGTTGTCAGCCCATCGCCTAAATTACAATATACCCTCGAATTCCTTAGCTGGTTTTTACAGCATGCCCGGGTAGAGATGCAGCTGGCAAATTCTACGTTATTCTATCGCTCCCAGTCCAGTATAGAAGCTTTAATAGGTATTTGAAAAGCTATGTGAATATTTGGATGGTGACAATATATGATGTGTTCGACGTACCAATGAATATGTACTAATGAATTAGTAGTATAAAATAATATAAAATCTTTTTGCTTCTCGCTCTCCTATAATGACAGCAGTCATTTTGATCACGAGGCCGTTAATATTCTACATGACATTTAAAAACAAAAAAGCGTTTGAGAAAAATGATGCTTAAAACCGAAATTTGTAGATGTGCATTTTTTATGCCCCTCATTTCTTCTTAATTTTACTCTTAGACCGTGTGCATTTAATGCAACCTACCCAACGAAAATATACCTAAACTGACTTGACTATTGCGACACATTTAATAAGATAAGCACTCCCCCAATTTGGGCCAGGTGGTCGGAATTGGGACAACCTGGATTGTTAACAGGTGTCCAACCGGTTCAGGGAGCTCCAGATATTACTTGTCGGAAGTAAGTTGAGAAACTCTGAGGTATTGAGTTGAGCATAAAATATCATCTTTGGGGTAGATAACTTACTATCTTCTTAACTTCCATGCTGGCCTGGGAGCGAGAGAAAAACATAGAATGTGCCAGCTGCATTTCCTCCCGGGCATGCTGCTAAAACCAGCTTAGGGATCTGAGGGTTTCAGTATATTGTAATTTAGGCGATCGGCTGACAACCTGTCACTATAGCAATATATCTACAAATCTATCTTAAATAACCGTCAAAACTTTATCGGACGTGGCGGAACGAACTTTATTTAGGTCGTTTACGCTCTGTCTACCCCATTAGGGATAAAGGCGTGATTATATGTATGTATGTAAGTTACTATCGCTTTATTTACTGCGTCCGTGGTCTATTAGTCTGAGCCATTGGCTTTCGATCCAAAAGTCGTAGGTTCGATTACCACGGGTTCGAGGAGAACTTGGTCAGGTGAGGATTTTTGGCTAGTTCCGATGTGGACTGTGTTTGCGGTGCAGTGCAAACCATGGTACTCTTAACATCGTACCCGGCGTGCCCCAACATCTGCACGCCAGCGGATCCGCAATACAAATGGCTGAATTCTGGGCCTCTACCATGTAATTTATCGTGTTCCATCGACACGCTAAGAAGGAAAACACGAGCTTAATTACAAAGTTGATCTTTGCCAATTAATCACTTTGTAATAAGTATTTTTATTGCTAAGGAGAATAGGAAAATCACCTAAAAAACATACTTCGGAGGGCAATTTAAGCCATCTTCGCCCAGTCGCTGTCAACGCGGTTTAAACATTCTGGAACCAACGTTCATCGATTCTTTCGTCAAATTGTATCCCACTAGATATTAGAAGAAGATATCTAACAAATGTACTAATCAAAACCATTCTATGTAAAGTTTCTGCCAAGCCTCGAGGTTTTTCAGCCGCAAAAATGGTGAGTCAAGTCAATTGTGTTCTCTTCGATAATCATTTATTCACTGATCTCCGTAGTCTCTACATTTTCAGTTAAACCACAAAGGTGACTTGGCATTACATGAGTGAGGCACGAAATCAGGAATCTTTGTAGGCATATAAGTGCTGAAGTAGAAGAGAAACTTACTTAAAATTTTGATGTTTAGCCTAGTATTTAAAAACACGCCATGTGTTATAAATTTGTCTTCTACGTTTTATACGTTATGAAATATCAAGGCGTCAAAAGTGGTCTGAATTGGTTTGAGAAAAGGATGGTACGGCCGTACCCGCTAGTTCGACTTGGCGGAGACACTCCGTGCCTCTAGATTGATTAAGTACATACTAACATATAATCACGCCTTTATCCCTAATGGGGTAGGCAGAGCGTAAACGACCTTAACAAAGGGCGTTACGCCTCATCTGACAAAGTTTTGAGGGTTATTTATGATGTAATTTTACGTATATTGCTGAAGTGACCGGTTGTCAGCCCATCGCCTAAATTGCAATATACTGAAACCCTCGGATCTCTAACCTGGTTTTTACAGAATGCTCGGGAGGAAATGCAGCTGGCACATTCTATGTTTTTCTCTTACTCCAAGTCCAGCATGGAAGTTGATTAAGTATGTTTTTAAAATTCGTTTTTGACCGAATATAGCGCTTCCTCTTTTATTCATTTAGTTCAATTGCGATGTTGGCTGTTGGGGGAGGATTGAGACAAACACAGTGCGCGGTGTTCAGACGTGTAATGTACCACAATACTAACATGCAATGCCTTATATCTAACTTATGACTAATGAGTGGAGAGTAGGTAAGGTGTCACCACAGTACACCACCCCCCTTAATTTTAATAAAAAAAAAATACATTTAATAGTATTTTTTTTATACACGAAACACTTATGCTAAATTGCTAGGTAATAACTAAATTATTTTACCTATATTATATGATAAAAAGTATAACAATAATAATATATATTAATGGATTTTGTGTAATCACAATTAGTTTGATAGGAATAATAATTATTTTTCAGAATGTTATCGTTTTCTTTTGAAATATGTAAAAAAAACACTAAAGACATATTGAAACATGTTATACATATAAATTTAATTATAGATCTTTACCAATTACACAAAAAAAACTACAACATACAAAAAAAAAAAACAATATAAATTTACAAAATAAAAAGTTATATTTTCTTTTCAAAATATTAATTTAACTTTTATATTCTAAAATGCAAAATAGCTCTTATAATGATTTTTAATAGATACAGTAAAAAAAAAAAATAGAAACACATTGAAACAGAATTATAGAAAAATATTCTTTACGTAATGATTTAGATTTTCATTTAAAAATTATTACAAGAAAATTGTTAACATGACACAAAGTTTATAAAGAAAATATGGATACGTTAATTTGTGGAATGACATACAAAACGTACAAAAAAATGTATGATAAAGTTACTAAACTTTTGGTTAAAACATATAAATCTTATGATCAAAAATTATTATATGTACCTTAATTTATACATACATATTAAAACAATATTTAAGTTTATAAAAAAAAAAAAAAACAATCAATCTCTGAATATGATTTTTAGTTTACATGGCAAATCTAAAATAAAATAAAAAGTCATAATGGTTAATGAACTTTGAACAAAAACACTACCGAAATTGATTTTTTACTATATTGATTACTTATATGATTATTATTTAAACAAGAAAAATGCTTTATTTACTACCATCAATTTATCATTAAAAGTTTCCAAATTATCAATAAAGACAAACATAAACTACTAGATCTAGTTACATTTGTTTACATTATTTTAGGTAAGTTTAAAACAGCTTTTAGTATTTATTTTTTTGTATATGCATGAACAAGATTAAAACTTAAAACTAACGTTAATGCTAATTTAATATCCTTCTTATCTATATTCTTTTCAATCTAAGGCGTTCGTTTGTTTTGTAAATAAAAGAAAACAATTTGTAACACATGTAAAGTCCTAAAAGTTACCAAAGTCTCTTCTACTAAACAAGAACTAAATTAGCAACATAAGTACATACATACACTCAGTGATGAAATAAAATATACTTGTTCATTTACGATCCCGACAAAACTGACTGACTGACTGAAAAGCTACTCCTTGCCTACCTATAGGATTTTACCTTTCTTACTATAGAAGATTAAAAAAAAAGAAATGTAATAATAATAAAAGGGTAATATTGATTTAAAAAATATAAAAATATAAGTAGAGATTATTTTTGCTGCAAAATTCAATCAAACAAATATCGCTTTAAATTAATACTTCTACTACATTGATTGATCATATAGATCCGAGCTGTACTAGTTCATTAGAAGACTACCTATCTTAACACATTACTCTGTTTTATCTCATAGTTTAATAAATCTTTTGCTTTGTCATACTTATTTAATTCATTTATTAATTTCATATATGGGCTGGCCAGCCATTACTTATTATAAATCGGTAGCACATTTTTACATTTTATTTTTATTTATGGCACTTTTCTACCGACCTGTCCGGACATATATTATTAAATTGGCATACTACTAGCCTTTAATGAGTTCCACTAAACTTCATTTTAATATTAGGTCATATTTTAAGACATCCTGTGTCTCCAACTATCTTCACAGAGGAATCTCGTTCGCGCCATGATCAGATGAAGGATCTGAAACCTAATACGTGCCTTTTTACCTTATCATTTTGTAAACAATGGGTTTGTCATTAATTTGCATTTATAAATGCTTAACTTTTCCTAATCTTTTCAAATCCATACTATCATGCGCAAACTAATAAATCATTTAGCTAATAAAGTATCAACTTTTGGTTGTACAGGCCAATCGTATTGAGATACATTATTAACCAAAGATTTCCAACTACTATTTTTTAAATGTACTCAACTTCCTATCATATACTTACATAATCTGCTCTTAGTGTGACCATCTGGCTGCAATTACAGTAAGTTAACGTACCAAATTGAATTAAACTTTATATCTATTCAAAATGATTTTAATACGCAACTACTCCATTGCCATCTTTCTTTCTCCTAACTTTCCTCGTCCGTGATTAGAGACTATAAAAAAATACATTGCCATTTTACTGTAGTATATTTCTAAGTTCTCATAGCTTAACTGAATTAATATATATACATACGATACACATATACGGACATAATTATCATAAATTCATAAAGTATTCCAATTTTTATATCATTGAAAAAAGGAAATTGCATTTCATTTGGTTGCATAACAACATGTTACTTTGTACTTTCAAGTCATCAAAATTGACATGTAATCACCTGACCGTTCTGATTTCTAAATACGGATAGTTCAACAGAATTCAATTTAAAACAACTAACTAGGTATCTAATCCGAATGAATGACGCATTTATTACATCCAACATTTCATTTGTATTGAATCTTTGTAATATGAGTCGTTTGTTGATTCTAAACCTTTCTAGACATGGTTATGATTATAATGTAATGATGGCACTGAACTCTAGGTATAGGTTTCATCTTTCGCACCATTGGGTAATATAGAAACACGTGTAAGATAAAATAAGTAAATGTATTTTTAAGTAAAAGGCATTACGTTAATATTTAGATTTAAACTTTTAAAAGTATTGCAATTAGTAGCAATAGTTTACGTTTCTAGGACAGATAGAATCCATACAAATGTTATACTAACATACATATTTTCACGCCTTTATTCCTTACGGGTTTGGCAGAGCATAAAATGTAATGATGGAAATAAAACTGTAAACCAGAATGACAAAATAATATAAAAATGAAATAAAATAATAGGCTAACTTGGTTCAAATTTGAAATAAATTTATTTTCAATCAGTTCAAGTTACTATTTATAACCTTCTTGTTTTTATAAACGTATGCATGGTAAATATACCTAACAACCTTTAAATAATCTGAGCTTTGATCATACTCAGACGCACATACATATATATAGATATACCGCTATTACTAACGTAAGTATTATGGGGTAGATAGAGCGTCAACGGCATAATAGTATATGTTTTGCTACAACTAATTAATTTTGAAAATAATCCTACGTCTTATTGATTTTAACGGCAAGGCAAAATTATCCTATTCAAAATAAGTATCCAAAATATCGTTTTTGAAAATATCTTATGAAAAGTTTTACAATAGACACAAAAAATATAAATAAATAAAGACTGAGTAACTTACCGTGTAGTACCACAATTCATGTTCTCCTCCAAATTTAACATAATATAACATGTAGATAAATTACCTTTTTATCTATATAGAAATAAAATATTATGATAGCGTTCATTTAAATCTCTCTCGTCTCATCTCTGTCATAAAACAACTTAATTTTTTCGCTGCAGAAAATTAAATTAACTTTTCTATTGTCTATTCCGTAGCATTATAGTCAGTCACTTTTACCCTAAAATACTTCTTCGTATAAATAGTAAACAAAGGTACTTTTGAGCTTTTATAAAAAAAAAATCATATTAAAATTAAAAGTTATGCTTTTAGTCGAAGACTGAATTTAGGAAAACAAACGCCTTGGATAGAATTTAAACTAAGTTCTAAAAAATATATTCTTATCTACGTTTAACGAACTAACTATGGGTTTGTGTTTATATTATAGCCATTAGGTAATTAGGATTAAAGATCATACAAAACATTTTGAAATTCCTGAATATTATTTGGAACAATAGATTACAAAAGTTAAGAAAACTTGACATTTCGTCAAACTTATGTTTGTATTATTATTTGTATACACTCACAATACATAAATATATTGGCCTCAAATGTCTTACATTCTCATACAAATTAGAATGAACTTTGTTTACCTTCATTTCAATTCTTTACAAGTTTCATAAAATAGGTATTACTGCATTAAATTTGCAAATTATTTTCGCAAGAATTTTACCTTAATTGATATTATAACATTTAGACAGACCGCTGAAAAAGAATAACATAAATTATTGCTCATACAATTACTATAAATACCTGAAATAAGAAACACTTACGATTTTTCTAGTTATTTTCCACGGCACACAGTTATTTCGCTTATTTACCTCGTTTGACATTTTTTGGTACTGTATTGGACAACATCTGATCAGTCTGCCGCATCCACTTCCGTCTCGAACAACCTCCCGGCGCCCTGCTACTCTGCTCATCTTTCACCATCAACGACATCTGACTCGTACTGTCTCCCTGCGCCCAGCATTTCACATCTTCCTCCAACGCATCTGACATCTCTCGATTGTAATGGTATCTCACATCACTATCTGTTTTGTGTTTTTAACGAATCGATATCTCCATATTTAAACCATTCTTCTTCTGTATGGTTTCGGCGAAATATTGATATCAATACGTCATAAGTGATATCTATACGACGACGAAGAAAATGTTGCGTATTTGTGTATATTGAAGTATATATTTTTTTTTACATCAGCAGTCCAAAACACAAAAAGTCACGTTTTCACAAACATAATTTAGTTCCCATAGTCAGTTCAGTAGATATTTAGTCACATGGCACGTTGTAACTGAACACCGAATATTGTCTATGTAGCACTTTCGTCACTGCATTCTTAGTTCGTTTTAATAAAGTTCACTTTTACAAAAATCGCTTTGATAGTTTATAAATCACTTCATCTCCCCCGAACAACTAACCACAACAGAAAACCACGGCTCAGCACTGCCCAGAGGCAGCACTGGCAGGATCGCCATGCGATGTTGGCTGTTGGGGGAGGATTGAGACAAACACAGTGCGCGGTGTTCAGACGTGTAATGTACCACAATACTAACATGCAATGCCTTATATCTAACTTATGACTAATGAGTGGAGAGTAGGTAAGGTGTCACCACAGTACACAATGAATCACAGTTATTATTTGGCAGAAATAGGTCACGAAACTGTGTGATATTTCGTGAAACTTTCAGACAACTAATTTTCGAAACACGATAATCCAATTCGATTTGGCATCCTTTTTCAGATCAGCGGTTCGATTTACTGGGCTCAGTTCTATTCATAATTGAAATAAGTTGTTAAGTTGTTTATTGGCATGAGAGCCCGTTGGTATTGTGGATAGGGCTGCTGCCTCCTGTCGTGGTTCGAATCCCACCACGTATCAATATGTTTTTTGGTTTTCAAATTTTAAATATACGTTTGTTCGGTTCCATACTTCGGAAGGCACGTTAAGCCGTTGGTCCTGGTTTATATCGTTTAATACCGTTTATATTAGTCGCTAAGCCATATTAGAAGGCCAGAGCTAAGCATTAGCGGCTTGAAATCTCGGACCTAATCTAGGATTGGGTCTGGTTTCCCTTCTTGGTTGCGGAGGTCAGATGTCAGTCACTCTGTGTAGAAAGCAGTACCCTCGTTCAATCACATATATTAGGTAGCCCACCCTGTAAGATACGGGATTAAGCTAGGAAGATGATGATGTCATGAGAGCTCTTAGGCACATACATCAAAAACGCGAAATACCAACTGAATGCAAAAAACCACCTCAGCGAAACACTAAATACGCAAAACATGCACTACACATAACATACATACATACATAAAATCACGCCTTTATCCCTTGCGGGGTAGGCAGAGCGTTAAACGCTTAGTATAAGGCGCTTTCGCCACGTCTGACAAAAATTGAGGGCAATTTTAGGTTGAACTGTGTATTGCTATAGTGACAGGTTGTCAGCCCATCGCCTAAACTACAATACACTGTAACCCTCGAGTCCCTTTTGCTGACTTCTACAGCATGCCCGGGAGGAAGGGCAGCTGGAACATGATATGTTTTTCTATCTCTCCCAGTCCAGCATGGAAGGAAGGACTACACATAAGCTTTGATATTTTAGAGAACGCGAGCCTTTTAGACGCAAGAAATCATAAATGTGAAATAGAGCTAATTGAAAACACACAAATGTGTATAAAAATCACAGCGCAGAGTCTATCACACACATGGACTACAGTTTACTTTCTAAAAGCATACATACATACATATAATCACGCCTTTATCCCTAATGGGGTAGGCAGAGCGTAAACGACCTAAACAAAGGTCGTTCCGCCACGTCTGACAAGTTTTGAGGGTTATTACAGATGATCATGACGTATATTGCTATAGTGACAGGTTGTCAGCCCATCGCCTAAAATTGTAATATACTATAACCCTCGAATCCATTAGCTGGTTTTTACAGCATGCTCTGGAGGTGATGCAGCTGGCACATTCTATGTTTTTCTATCACTCCCAGTCCAGCATGGAAGAAAAAAGCACCTTCAGAAAAATCTTCGCAGAACCTTCAACAGAATACGCTTTTTTGTATGCTTTCATTGCTTTTTAAGTAACGCAACGGAGAATCAGGTAGAAACCTCGCGTTTGGCGTATCGCCAAGTTACAGAATTTAGCCGCCTTTTCCGCAGATTTCTTCCATGCTGGACTGGGAGAGATAGAAAATCATAAAATGTTCAAGCTGCCCTTCCTCCCGGGCATGCTGTTGAAGTCGGCAAAAGGGACTCGAGGGTTACAGTGTATTGTAATTTAGGCGATGGGCTGACAACCTGTCACTATAGTAATACATATTACAATCTAATATTGCCCTCAATTTTTGTCAGACGTGGCGAAAGCGCCTTTTACGAGGCGTTAAACGCTCTGCCTACCCCGTAAGGGATAAAGGCGTGATTTATGTATGTATTCAAATTCAAAATATCTTTATTACTCACACACTTAAAACAAAAACATATTAAATGACAATCACAATAGTTCGGTTTGAGAGTAAAAGGTGAGGGTCTCAGTATTTTGTATGTATTTCCGCAGATTTTAGCTAGGCTTACAAACAGCACAATACCTATCAGCACAATATATTGCACGAAGGCTCATAGTTATAAAGCGATCTCAAGATTGATAGCAATAATAATAATAGTCCTTCCACCGATTTCCCTTTATGGCGGCCAATCTCTGAGAGATAAGCCATAGCAATATTGCTACCATAGCAATAAGGCCGCCTTCATTATACTTTAATTTTTATTTAATTTGTTCTCACTTCCTGATGTTTTTGTTTTATGTGCAATAAAGAATATATCTATCTATCTATAAGCCAACTGCCCAAGACTAGTTTTTAGTACCCAAGTGTTCGCGCAATACACAAGTACACTCTCTATTCCTTCAATCTCTTATTCTAATGGGACAGATTGACTGACACAAGGAGAAATCAGTCCCAAGACCGACTATTTACATACCCATCCGACAACATGGATCTTACTTTTCGGACAATCAGATCAGCCTGAAATGTCCTAACCAAACTAGAAACAAGAACATAAAGTCATAGTCCCTCGCCGGAAATCAAACCTGCGACCTCCTGGTCGTGAGCCCATGGCTCAGACCGCTAGACCACGAAAGCTTGACAGGTCATCATGAACTGAAATGACATTTCTGATGCGAACTCAAACCTGCCGTCAGTCTTAAGTACTGATTATAAATACGGGCCTACTGAGCTTCTCGAAACTAGAAACCTCCTGCATTGCAGAATCAGCCTTTTCAATTCGCGGTACCTTTTCATCTGTCAACTGCGGTTTCCTGAAGAAAGCATTGTGGCTGATGTCTCCATGCAAACCCGAGGGAAATAAGATGTATATTTCAGTTCGTACTTGGTATGCAGACAAGTGTGGTACTGCAAAGAGTCAAGTAGCTTTTTGGCACTCTTGCTTTGGCAATATTTCAAAAAGTCCAACGGTAAACATGATATTCGTTCAATTTGAAACAGATACTGAAAGCGAATGGAAAGTATATGGACAAACGGACACCTTTTTACCGGACTATCAAAAGGCAAAAGCGCGTCAAAATCTAGCGGACAAAGTGTAAAACCATAGAGAATAAATCACCTGTCCTTTTTCAATGTTATTATTGTAAAATTCAAATATGTAGATTTTAACGTTAGCCGACCAACTCTGACATTAAATTTAGAGTCGCACGTATAGACCTCACATATCAAAACATAAGATACCTAACACGTTTTTCAAGTAAACAGTCCCCAGACTTGACTTGTCCCAAGTTGAGGATATCATCCAGTTTCCTTAAGAAACTGATCCGTCCTAACACTACAAAGTCTAAATTAAATTCTTCCTACTTTTGACATGGAGGCCATCTTGCTTCAGCTCCAAATTAAGATTTATGAGGCAGGCCTGCTATAGGCTTTACCGTGTTTAGTAAGTTTTGTTTTCCGCAAGGTTGGTATTTTTGGAGTCAGAGGATATTTATTATATTATTATTATTTATTGTCCTGCCTTCGTCGATTTTTTTAAGGATTGACTGGTAAGAGATCGCTCTCAGCAATAAGATCGCCTTTAATTTGTGCACGTTTTTTTATAAAAAAAACTTTATTTAAATAAGGTAAAACGCACGGTTTGTCAAGATTCCGTCTAAAACTAGCGGTACGTTTTTAAGCCAGAAAAGTGGTCAACATTTTATGAATAAAATTAACTTTGGGAGATAAAATATAATAAACTAGCGACCCGCCCCGGCTTCGCACGGAAATTATCAACTTTTTCTACTATATTATGCATTTATTATACATACAAACCTTCCTCTTGAATCACTCTATTCATTTAAAGAAACTGCATCAAAATCCGTTGCGTAGTTTTAAAGATTTATGCATACATAGGGATATAGGGACAGAGAAAGCGACTTTGTTTTGTACTATGTAGTGATAAACATTTAATTCTTTAATTTAGTATCTTTTTCTGTAACATAAACATCAAATTATCTGTGACTTGTAATTAATTAACTTTATTAATAATACGTGGAGAGACCGGAGAGAGGCTTCTGCCCAGCAGTGGGACACTATCAGCTAAATAAGATAAGAAAATTAAGATAAGATATTTAATACTGGCTGTTTTTTGTGCCTAATACTTCTTCTTTTCACTGTATTGTTTGCTTGTTTTTTATTTATTACACATATACATACATATAATCACGCCATTATCCGTAATGGGGTAGGCGGAGCGTAAACGACCAAAACAACAAAGGTCGTTACGCCGCGTCTGACAATGTTATGAGGGTCATTTAGATAGATTTGTAGTTATATTGCTGTAGTGATAGGTTGTCAGCCCATCGCCTAAATTGTAATATACAGAAGCCCTTTTATTCCTCAGCTGGTTTGTACAGCTTGCCTGGGAGGAAATGCAGGTGGCGCATTCTACGTTTTTCTCCAGTCCAGCATGGAAGAAATATTTATATTTATTTATTTCCTCGCAAATATGTTATAAACATAATCAAACGTCGTTTGACATACATAGGCTTTGATAATTAGGTACAGCCTATGCTTTCTTGTAGCAATATCGTTTCTTAGCGCGTGGATTCTCAAGTCAAACAACGACCTGATGAACCCTGGTGTCAGAGTTTTCAAACCGCTTAGCACAGCTATAAGGCCTCTGACAGGGTTTTGAGTAACAACCACTATCAGAGACAGCGACCGGGGCCGACGGCTTAACATGCCCTCCGAAACACGGAATCCTTTTTCTTTCCGGGCAATCAGGTATATCATAATGTACTTTTACTCTATCCCTCTAAAACTCAGAACAAAGTAGATCAGTTGAAAAACTAATTTGCAAAGACAATATCTTCGAGTTTTCTGCAAGCAATTTTCTTATGGTACTTTCGCACAGCAAGAAAATAAAGTTTGAGTCGAGGGATCTCAAGAATCGCCCCCCGAGGTTTGCGAATGATTGCCTTACGTAAATTTTGATAAAACCTGCCTCTAGGTTATTGCTGACAAATTACTGGACAAGATTGAGGAAATCTGTTTTTTTCCACAACTCAGAACATATCTTCTTCTGTCCTGGGAAATTCAATTAACTCTGGTGTCAGAGTTCTTAAATCGCATAATAGCACGGGTAATAGTGAACATGACCGACGGCTAGACGTGCCCTCCGAAGCACGGAATCTATAGTCTTCCTGACAATCAGGTGCCTGCATTATTCTAAACAAACTGGGAAAAATGTTACATAGGAACAAATTGTCAAAAAACTACTTTCTGTTATCCCCTGGTAATTTGAACTCACGACATCCGGATCAGAAGCCCATGGCTCAGACTACTAAACCAAGGAGGCACTTGCATAGAAACAAAATAAAGTTTGAGTCGAGGGATCTCAAGAATCGCCCCCCGAGCCTTGTGAATTATTGTCTGTCGTAAATTTTGATAAAACCTGCCTCTAGGTTATTGTTGACAAATTACTGGACAAGATTGAGGAAATCTACCAGTTAAATACGAACTTGGGGTTTTTCCATGGCTTAGATGAAACTTCCATGCCGGCCTGGGAGCAGAAGAAAAACATAGAATGTGCCAGCTGCATTTCCTCCCGAGCATGCTGTAAAAACCAGCTAAGGGATCCGAGAGTTTCGGTATATTGTGATTTAGGCGATGGGCTGACAACCTGTCACTACAGCAATATACCTACAAATCTATCTTAAATAACCCTCAAAACTTTGTCAGACGTGGCTGAATGGCCTTTGTTTAGGTTGTTTGCGATCTGCCTACCCCATTAGGGATAAAGGCGTAATTATATGTATGTATGTATGTAGATGAAACTTTAAGAAAATCATCATCTCCCTAGCCTTATCCCGTATCTCACGGGGTCGGCTTCCTAATCTAGGGGATTGAATAAGGGTACTGGTTTTTACACAGAGCGACTGCCATCTGACCTCCGCAACCCAGAAGGGAAACCAGACCCAATCCTAGATTATGAAATTTTAAGAAAGTATTCTGAATTATAATCGATACTTGAGATTGACAGCTAGTTTGAGATCGAATCAGAAATGTCATTTCAGTACAATATGGCCTGTCAAATTCATACTTAATATCGCTCTCGATCTTGATATCGTTTTATAAATACGAGCCTTAGTTCCTACACCATCTTCTATTGTCCCGATGAAGCCGGGTGTCAGAGTTTTTAAACCACTTCATAACATAGAATTTAAAACTAAATTCGGATTTGCGAGCCACATTCGCGCTCACCAACGTAATAATAATTGACACGGTGTCGCCGTCGACGGATACGTCTGGGAGGACATCAGACCTGTGACATAATTTGTGTAACGACCACTATCAAGAACAGCGACCGGGACAAATGGTTTATCGTGCCCTCCGAAGCATGGAATCCTTTTTCTTACAGGTAATCAGGTGATTTACTGACAGTTTGCTGTCTGGCAGGCTATTATTTTCCAAATTTCATTCTTACGTATCCTACACCACCTATAGTATTATTATTTTTTTTCGATTTTTTTTTCTTTTTTATAAAAACGTGACATACTTAGATTTTAAAATATTATTGTTATTTTTTAATAAGACAACAATGTGCAATACCCTACCAGGGTTCATATAAGAACTATCCTAGTATTTAAGATCTTGTAAACACTATATGAATGCATGAATAAATGAATTATGAATTTTAGTGGATTGAATTGTATTGAAAAACTTGTTGACTACGCAATTCCTATCAATTTGCGGAACGCTGTTTACACACGGTATAGATTAGGTCAATAGGACATTTTATTTATTTATTTTATTTTATTTATTTTTATTTATTTGGCAAATCATCAGCGACAATAAAATAATAATACAAAAATATACAAAACAGAAAGCTACATAGATTTCTTCTAACATAGATTTCTTCCATGCTGGACTGGGAGAGATAGAAAAACATAGAATGTTCCAGCTGCTCTTCCTCCCGGGCATGCTGTAGAAGTCAGCAAAAAGGGATTCGAGAGTTACAGTGTATTGTAATTTAGGCGATGGGCTGACAACCTGTCACTACAGCAATACACATAACAATTTTAAAGTTTCCTAATTTTTTGTATTTCTTCTAACAACAGAAAAACCTTAATATTCACGGGAAAACTCATTAACCCTGGTGAAACCGCGGGCGGAAAGCTAGTACATACATACATATTATCACGCCTTTCTCCCTAATGGGGTAGGCAGAAACAAAGGTCGTTCCGCCACGTCTGACAAAGTTCCGAGGGCTATTTAAGATATATTTGTAGGTATATGGCTGTAGAGACAGGTTGCCAGCCCATCGCCTAAATTGCAATATACAGAAACCCTCGGATCCCTTAGCTGTTTTTTACAGCATGCCCGGGAAAATATGCAGCTGGCTCATTCTATGTTTTTCTCTCGCTCCCGGTCCAGAATGGAAGATGGCACGGAAAGCTAGTACAACGTAATAATCTGAAAGCAAAATAAAATCTTCCAAAAGTTAAAAAGGCAACTCTTTAAAAATGTGTTTTATTTAGCTTAAAAATGATCGCTATTTTTCTTGGCAAGAAAACTAATTTTAAGGGTTTCTGTAAAAGGGTTGGGGTTTATTAGGCGGAGTATATTTTGCGCGTTTTCGAGGTAAATTTTGGAGCTCTCATCCTTCACTCTGATGGTGTACATTATTATAACCACTCAGTTACACGCTTTCGTTTTACGAAGAAAACGTGGAAAAAAATATATTTATGTGAAATCTGATCTTGGATTTAAAAAATGATCCGTATAGGACGGTGTAGTATTGCGTTTTTTAAGGTCAACGGTCTCAAAGGCAATAAAAATAAAGCAATCTTAAGATTAAGAGCAATATTAAGTATGGATTTGACAGGTCACATTCTACTGAAATGAAATTTCTGATACGGACTAAAACTAGCTCTCAGTCTCAAGTGCTGTTTATCAATACGAGCCTTCGGGCATTTACGTCCCCGCCCATCAACTTCAAATCAAGCTGCGCAGACGTAAATTTCTAGGGGGCGTAAGGGACAGCGTCCCGCAAACTGATAGGGGTTGTTCAGTCAACGAAACTGAACAACTATCAGCAGGTTTCTTTTTTCAGGAAGTGAATAAAAGTTTAGCTTTTTTATACAAATTGTCAAATCGAGGTGGTCATTTTGTATGGGCAGGTCAATTTTAATTTGTATCTCCTGATAAAGTTTCCTGGTGAACGATGTTCAGTTTTGTGGACTGAGCAACCCCTATCAGTTTGCGGGACGCTGTCCCTTACACCTGCAATACAAATTCGTCGCGCCTCCACCGCGCCGTCTTCTCGCTGCTTCCTGATGCGCTGCGCCTTACACCACATGTGACAAAGATTTGAGGGTTCTTTTACATAAAAATGTAGTGTTTATTAGGGTGCCAGCATTTCGCATGAATTGTAATACCTACCTACATAGAAACCCTTGTCTTCCTGTACTGATTTCTATAGTACTTTAGCTTTTTATTGTGATTGGCCCTTGTTTACAAAACGTACTGCCATGTTGTTTACCGAAAGCTCGTACCTTTATTATTGTCAAAATTACAGTACCTCCAGGTGTGTTTATTATTATGTCTAAGAATGATGTTTATGTATGACTGTTTGTGTTCTAAATAAAAAATTAAAATAATAAAAACTATACTATAACACCAGGAAAGACAAGTAGCTGGAACGTTCATAAGTATTTTTCTATCGCTCGCAGCCCAGCATAAAAAAAACCTTTCCATGTTTCATAATATAAGTCACAAAAACAAATATAGAGAGAAGTAAATAAATATCTTCCATGCTGGACTGGGAGAGATAGAAAAACGTAGAATGTTTCAGCTGCCCTTCCTCCCGGGCATGCTGTAGAAATCAGCAAAAGGGACTCGAGGGTTACAGTGTATTGTAATTTAGGCGATGGGCTGACAACCTGTCACTATAGCAATACACATTACAATCTAAAATTGCCCCAATTTATGTCAGACGTGGCGAAACCGCCTTTTACGAGGCGTTTAGCGCTCTGCCTACCCCTTAAGGGATAAAGGCGTGATTTTATGTATGTATGTATGTATGTAAATAAATAAGTATCTGAAGTTACATACATACATACATATAATCACGCCTTTATCCCTAATGGGGTAGGCAGAGCGTAAACGACCTAAACAAAGGTCGTTCCGCCACGTCTGACATAGTTTTGAGGGTTATTTAAGATATAATTCTAGGTATATTGCTGTAGTGACAGGTTGTCAGCCCATCGCCTAAATTACAATATACTGAAACCCTCGGATCCCTTAGCTGGATCTTACAGCATGCCCGGGAGGAAATGCAGCTGGCACATTCTATGTTTTTCTCTCGCTCCCAGACCAGCATGGAAGTAATCTAGTATCTGAAGTTATTTTTATCTTTCGTAAAAGTTCCATTACCACCACACAAAATATAATCGAAGTAATATTTATATTTTTGCCTACACATTCCAAACGCAAATACTCATTACATTAAATCAATATTGCAAAACGTGTTTAAAAAAGCAAATATAATAGAACATCCAAACGTTCATACTCGTAACACCATTCGTTGAATCACTGAATATAAAAATACTAGCGACCCGCCCCGGCTTCGCACGGAAATTATCAGTGTTACTCTACTATATTATGCATGTGTTATACAAATAAACCTTTCTCTTGAATCACTCTATCCATTAAAAGAAACCGCATCAAAATCCGTTGCGTAGTTTTAAAGATTTATGCATACATAGGGATATAGCGACAGAGATAGCGACTTTGTTTTATACTATGTAGTGATTATTCGAGACTACCGCATAGCAACTACTATACTAACAGAGTTATTATTATCGTAACTACGAGAAGCATTTTCATCTCTGGGTGTTAACTGCCTCCGTTGTCTAGTGGTTAGAGCCATGGGCTTACGATCCGGAGGTCCTGGGTTCGATTCCCAGGGGGGAACACAAAGTTGATTTTTGACAATTTATCACTTTGTGAGGTTTTTTCCAGTTTGGTTAGGACATTGCAGGCTGAATCGCCTGATTGTCCGAAAAGAAAAAAAAACCGTATTTATTTTTTATTTTTTTATTTAACAGTTTATTGTACACAGAAACGTACTTTGGAGGGCACGTTAACCCGTCGGTCCCGGCCGCTGTCTTTGATAGTGGTCTTTAAACCATGTTAGAGGCCTATTAGCCGTGCTACTAGGCGGTTTAAAAACTCTGACACCAGGGCTCATCGGGTCATTCGACTCGAGAATCCACTCGCTAAGAATAATAGGTGTTAAGGTGACTATACTAGCCAAGTGGCGCGCCCATTAGTAAAAAAACACAAAATTAACTAAATACGCAGTGAATCGAAAAACGGGTCCAACAGAATAAATATATAGTGATTAAGATAATTTACATAATTTTAAATTTATAAATTAGTGATTCATAGTTCGTTGTAGTAACATGAAGAAAAATGCGTATAACGGTCACCAACGGCAACTTCTCTTCCTGTTACTACAACGAGCTATGAATCACTAATTTATAATAATCATCGGTGATGGTATATTTTGGGCTATTCCTGGGCTGCGGAAATCAGGTAGCTGTTGCTCTATAAAAACCAGTATCCTCGTTCAAACCTCGAGAAGATGGAGAGATGATGGTGAAATAGTAAAGCAGATGAACAGACGGGTCACTTGATGGTAAGTATTCACCAGCCCCCATGATTACCTACAACATTTCATTTGGGATAAGTCCGCCTTTGTGCCACTATTGTTTTAATCTTCTTGTATTTTAGTTTTAAGATTTTTAAGGTACAATAAAGAGCTTACATACATACATTCGAGGGAATACTAAGGCGCTGCTGGTCTTTCATAATATTGGATTAGGATCGTTTTTTTAAGGATATGTTGTATCTACTGAAATAATGAAATCCGACGCCGTACTAAGGTAAAAGGACGTAGGCAAAAGGATAATCAAGCTGAAGTGGGCGTGGGCTGGACACTTGGCCAGGTGGGAAGACGGCAGATGGACAAAGGCAGTGACAGAGTGGCAACCATGGGGCAGAATACTCCCAGTAGGCAGACCACCACCCCGATGGTCAGACGATACGGGCTGTAACAAACTGACAGGGATTGTTTATACAACGACACTGAATAACTTCCATCAGGAAATTCTTTTAGGAAGTGCAAAAAAAATTTGGCTTATACAAATACAAATTGTCGATAGGTGAACATTTTGAATGGAAAAGCCAATTTTTATTTTCACTTCCTAAAAGCAGTTCTTGGTGGAAGTTGTTCAGTATCAACCCCTATCAGTTTGCGGGACGCAGTCCCTTACGCCCGGTATAGTAACTGTGGTGGGAAAATCCTGGATGCGGATAGCACAGGATTGGAAAGAATGGCACATAAAAGAAGAGGCTTATGCTCAGCAATGGGCTAATATAGGCTAAATAGATATAAATAGATAGATAGATGTTGTATCGGTCTCTGGTTAACCATTAATCTTGATTTGATAGAGTGATAGATCCTACTACAAACAAGAATAACTTAGATAATACTTGCGTGACTCATGAGTGTAATATTCCACACAGAAGTAATATAACTAAGTTTCATAACTTCTCAAGTAAGTGTACTGTAAGTCTTCTACAAGATGAAACTTTAGCAATAATGTTACATTAGGACCCCCTTATATTAATCTGGCAATTTCTACCAACTTTATGGACCCCTTTAATTCGTGATGACATTGAGGAGAAGGTGAAGTTTTTTATGACCTATTATCACGAATATTGTTTCAATTGTGAAGAATTTCTATGGGTCACGTGGCCATTAGAAAAGTTGAATTTTTATGACGGAACTTAAAGGAAAAGTATAAACGGAAAATAAGTAAAAGGTAATAGTGACAGGTTGTCAGCCCATATCGCCTAACCATACACTGAAATCCTCGAATTCTTTTGCTGTTTTTTACCGCATGCCCGGAAGGAGAAGCAGTTGGCACAATCCATGTCTTTTTTTGCACAAAGCCCATCATGTAAGCTAAGAACGGCTGGAACGGCTAAGTCCTGCTCAATGAATGAATGAATGAAGATCTTTATCACATTTTGGTTAATCTGTAGCCGACAGATGGCGCCACATCAAAAACACTAGTTCTAAAACGCGATATCGAAGTTTTCTCAGCGATCTGCACATAGATATACAAGTTTCAAACTTGTCCGGTTAGACTTCGGTCCCCTGGCAACAACACCTGACCAGGCGGGTAGCTACCCTTTTCCCATCACTAAACTAATTGGCCATCACAATTTACACCTCAAAATCCTAAAGAAAGTGTACGTCAGTAGCCTCGAGCCCGTGATAGGAAACTCTATCTAAAAGACAATGGATGAAACGAAAATTTGCAAGAATCATGACTAGAAGAAGGTGTACTGAGTTTTTGGTTCTTTAGCCCTTTAGAAAAAGTTGTTATTTTATTTTTACTTGACTGCACAACGCAAAGGAGGGTAATGTGTTGTTTATCAGCTTATCTATGTATATATGTTTGATCCTCTGTGGCGTTCTAGAGACGAAACGCATGGGCCTATTTTAATGATTCTTACGTCAATCGATTCGTCTTAACCACACAAGTATCACCGAAGACATGATTTTTTTCAAAAAATCAACATGGCGACAGTTAGGCTCCATTTTATGAAAATGAAAAAAATGAAAGTCGACGAACTATAACATGTGGGGTATCACTGCGTAGGTATTTGAAAATCAAATTGTGTTTTGTGATATTATTTTTCGTTTTGAACAACCGTTTAAGATCTATAACGATTTAAAGTATTATAGTTCACTTTGTATTCTACGCAGTTGGGTTTTCTGAACTTTTTAAAAAACTTGTTCATGATTTATCTAAGCAGAAATATAGGCAGCTTTTTAGAGCGAGAAAATGCAATTTGTGCGGAAAACGCGAAATAATTTTCAACTTTCAACTCGATTCAAAGGGACTTTCTTATGAAATAACGGAAGTGAAAGTTTAATTGATTATGACTTTAACAAAGTATCTAATAGGAAGACAGGGACAAAGTAATCCCTTTATTTAAATTAAAATTCATTTCAAACGAGTGTTTTTCCTGTTACCAACTTAAAAAAGATTAATAAGATAACTTTCTTGGTTGTTGTTTTATTCTGTAATGATTTTTTTTTTTGTTTCCATGCTGGACTGGGAGCGATAGAAAAACATAGAATGCGCCAGCTGCATCTCCTCCCGGTCATGCTGTAAAAACCAGCTAAGGGATCCGAGGGTTTCTGTATATTCCAATTTAGGCGATGGGCTGACAACCTGTCACTACAGCAATGTACCTACAAATGTATCTTAAATAACCCTCGACATTTTGTCAAACATGGCGGAAATATCTTGGTATAGATCGTTTACGCTCTGCCTACACCATTAGGGATAGAGGCGTGATTATATGTATGTAGATTTTTTTTTTAATACGCAGGTGTTTCAGCCGAAGTGGCGTGTCATGTTAAGGCTGCTTTAATTATTTCTTAAGGGTCAGCCGGAGTAGTGAAATCCCATACAAACGTAGTTTCGCTTTTATGCCAAAACAGTAAAACCAAACTTAACCTAACTTCGTACATACGACCAAATGTATCATATCATATCTATGCTTCTTATTGGGTTTATATTAAACTTTAACAAAATAAGACCAAAAATACGATCTTGTGTAAAAATAGCCTAAAATTAAATTTGCTTCTAATTTTGTACTTGGTTAATATTTTCAAACCCAACCTAATTAGAAGCATAGATATGATGCATTTGGTCATGTGTACGAAGTTTGGTTAAGTTTGGTTTTACTGTTTGGGAATAAAAGCGTTACTACGTTTGTATGGAAATCTTTACTCCGGCAGACCCTTAAGACATGTGCCTAATTGTACAAAAATGCGTAGTGTAGTACAATTTTTGTGACTTGGTTTATATTTTCATTTTCTTAATTTTTCTTTGTACTTCGGGGTGTACAAATTACAGATGTTATCTCTTATTTCTGCGATATTACGCTCTGCCTACCCCATTAGGGATAAAGGCGTGATTATATATATGTATGTATCATTAATACCTAATTATACTTGGATGATTTTTTTTTCTTATTTCTGTAAATGACTGCAATATATTCCAAACTCTTTCGGTTTCAACATTATAATGATTGAAAACGAGAAATTTACCGTAGTTTTCAATTCTAGTATAAGTGTCCGATATTTCAATATAGTATTGGACACCCATATAAAAATGGAAAACCACGGTAAATTTCCCGTTTTTAATCATTATAAGACTAAAATCTACACAATTTTTAATTCAGCGGGTTTCATATTCCCAATTTTTCGACATAAGATCTATGTTAATAATGTTGTAACATCTTTTACACCTGTAACTAGTATATTTATGTGTCTAGTAAGTAGCCCCTCGGCACTAACCATAAAAAAAGTTAAGGTACTTCCGTAAGTCATAAAGCAGCTCTTTTCTTATAAAATATGTACTAGAAGACTAATAAAACCGTCGACCCCATTCTCATATACGTGATCTAAAACGGCTCTACATTAGCCTAGAAAATGGCCAAGCTAAAGTTTGGCTTAAAGATCAAACGGTCTTTATTTTTAACTTACTTCTAAAAAGAGAGGAGGTTTTGTATTCAATTTTATGTATTTTTATGTAGTGTCAGAAATACCACGCAGTCAGTGAAATCTGAATCTTCTTCTTTCGAGTGGGTATCGCGTCTATCGACCTGATGAACCTTGGTGTCAGAGTTTTATACCGCCTAGTAGCACAACTATCAAGCCTCTGACATGGTTTTAGTAACGACCACTATCAAAGACAGCGACCGGGACCGACGGCTTAACGTGCGCTCAGGACGAAATCTTTTTTTTCTTTTCGGACAATCAGGTGATTCAGCCTGCAATGTCCTAACCAAACTGGGGAAAAATTCACAAAGTGATAAATTCTCAAATATCAACTTTGTGTTTCCCCCCTGGGAATCGAACCCAGGACCTCCGGATCGGGAGTCCATGGCCACTAGACCACGGAGGCAGAAATCTGAATAGATTTTGATTTATCTTGCTTTGTACCTTTGGATAAGTAAATTTTGGGACTGCTTACTCATTATTATTAGATAAAATTTGTAAACATAAAGATCAAAACTTTTGAGCATAGAATCTCCTCTCTTTTTTGAAGTCAGCTAAAAACAAGATACTTTGGCCTTGAAGGCAGTCTGGTCAGACTAGGTTAATCATACTGTAGAGTAAACTATTCCAATAACATTTTGATTTTAACTACCGAACCCTAAAACTACAAGGATGTGAAATATCGCTGAAAGTTCGAAGGGTTTAGCCGACAAATTATAGGGATGCTGCGAATGATTTGTTGTTTGGAGCTTATATTTTTAAATATTATTTTTCTTCACATATTTTATTTGGTATTTAGCCGACAATCGTTGTCTTGGCAAGATTTCAATATAATAAACCCATATTTTATTGAATAATTTTTGGGATGGGAGTCTCCCTTTTTATTACCCGACTGTCAAGGAAGGAGTTATGTTTTTCGCATGCATCTTGTATGTATGTGTACGTATATGAATGTATGTTTTGATATTTCTTTATTACCACGTATCTCCGAAATGGCTAGATGAAATTTGAAAAAATAGGAAATGTTCGATTGGTCTCAAGCACTCGTGTATTCTAAGATAGGTATCAACATCAGCCACAACAGTCCACAGCTGGACATGGGCCTCCCCAAAATTGGGGGTACATGCCATACTCACCACGCTTGGCAGGCGGGTTGATGAGCGCAGTAGAAATTTTCCATTGACAGGGAACGCTGCTGCCCATTCCCTGGATTTATCCCTTAGTCGCCTTTTACGACACCCATGGAAGTTATGGGGTGACGCTATTCTTACCCGGTATCACACCGGAAATTAGATAGGTATCTTATCTTATATAGCCGTAAGCGTCCCACTGCTGAGCAAAGGCCTCTCTCCCTTCCCTCCATGACTGCCTATCTTGGGCATGCCGCATGCCGGATGAATTGTGGGCAAAGACCACTACACAGTGGAAGCCACCGACTGACAGAAGGCGCCGCGGCAGACCGAGACGACGATGGCGAGACGAGCTGGACGCCTTCTGCAAGGCATGGCCGGAGATAGGTATACTTTTTCAAAATTTATAATGTGCAAATTTTATTAATTGTAACAGTTATTTTTTTTTCTCTTCTGAACATTTGAAGAGGGGTATCAGAATAAAAGTAATCAAAAGGAGATTACAAATATATATATATGATCTATAGTTAAAGCTTAATTTTAGAAAAAGGTATAGATCGGGTTGTTTGAATTATTTTTTTAAATACTTGTTAATACTTCACAAAAAGTGTTTCTAAGAAATTACAAATATGCGGCAAATTATTATGATTTTCTATAGGTATAGATGTTGCCACTGTTTCTCGGTTTTCGAATTTCATGTGTACGTTTATTCCGTGCTTCGGAAGGCACGCTAAGCCGTTGGCCCCGGTTAATATCGTTTAATACCGTAGATATTAGTCGTTAAGCCATATCAGAGGCCAGTTCTAAGCATTGGCGGCTTGAAAACTCTGACCTAATCTAGGATTGGGTCTGGTTTCCCACCGGGTTGCGGAGGTCAGATGGCAGTCGCTCTGTGTAAAAACTAGTACCCTCGTTCAATCCCCTGGATTAGGTAGCCGACCCCGTGAGATATGGGATAAGGCTAGGGAGATGAGATGTGGCCGCTGACTTTCAATTTCAACACATAATTTTCATCGATTTCAAATATTTGCAAAAACAGCAGATTTTATTCTGCATTTTATTTCGACATCCCTTGAATCTGGTAAAATAAAGTACCTTTCATAAAATTGAAATATTAACGCTTTCTTGTCAGCACATTATATTAGCCTTTGCAGACAGTGTTGAAAAACTATAATTTTCATAGCCAATAACCGCAAGGATTTATAAAACTGATTTTAGTTTCGAGGCCGGGCTGTTAGTTACGAATTGATCGTAAAATTATTTTGGTGCTGTAATAATTTTAAAAATGTTTCGTAAGTCGACCAATAGTGGCGATCAAGTGAGGATAAGCTTATTAGAACTATTATGTACATACATATAATCACGCCCTTATCCCTAATAGGGTAAGCAGAGCGGACACGACTTAAACAAAGGTCGTACCGCCACGTCTGACAAAATTTCGAGGATTATTAAGATAGATTTGTAGGTGTATTGCTGTAGTGACAGGTTGTCAGCCCATCGCCTAAATTACAATATAACCCTCGGATCCCTTAGCTGGTTTTTACATGCAGCATGCCCGGCAGGAAATACAACTGGCACATTCTATGTTTTTCTCTCGCTCCCAGGCCAGTGTGGAAGTAGTGGACTATTTTGTGATGTTAATAAAATATTATAGTTATAAAATATTTATATTTTTGAGTTCTAAAAAAAGGCTTCATATCAAATTAATTTATCTTTTATTAATGATTCAACATGAGCCACAACAGTCCAATGCTGGACATGGGCCTCTCCGAAATTGGCGGTATATGCCATACTCACCACGATTGGCAGGCGGGTTGGTGAGCGCAGTAGAAGTTTTCCATTCACAGGATACCCTGCTGCCCATTCCCTGGATTTACCCCTTAGTCGCCTTATACGACACCCACGGGAAGTTATGGGGTGAAGCTATTCTAACCCGGCACCACACCGGGAATTATTAACGATTAATCATGAATAAATAAACAATTAATTTCAACTCATACATACATACATACATAAAATCACGCCTTTATCCCTTACGGGGTAGGCAGAGCATAAAACGCCTCGTGAAAGGCGCGTTCGCCACGTCTGACAAAAAATTGAGGGCAATTTTAGATTGTAATATGTATTGCTATAGTGACAGGTTGTCAGCCCATCGCCTAAATTACAATACAATGTAACCCTCGAGTCCCTTTTGCTGACTTCAACAGCATGCCCGGGAGGAAGGGCAGCTGGAACATTCTATGTTTTTCTATCTCTCCCAGTCCAGCATGGAATTTCACTCACTCTGTAGGTCTAATTTGTTTTACTCGTTAAGAGCCTGTATCCATAACGGTGGCACCTCCATTCGTTTAAAAAAAGAGCAATATTTTGCGAGCTATGATTTTTGGCGCCACCGCTAGGAGTAATCGCTCTTAACACTTAGCTAGAAATAGACTACTCTTTCCGCGATAAAATCATTATTACCCACGGAGAATTATATTTGGCCGATGGTAAAACCGCGGGAAGAAATCTAATACTATAGGTATGTTTAGGTCTTTTTAATAGATTTTGTCTACTTATCTCGTTCAGCCATTAGGATTAGCTTTCTATCACCAAAACTTTCTGTATTTTCTGTACCCTTAGGCATTACTTGAATTAAAACTTCCAAATCTGATTTTATTAACAAAGAAAATGAACGTGCTCGCGTTTAAAAATACTTAGAAGTTTTCGTGGTTAAACTTTGAAAATTTTCACTTTCGAAGTCTTTGTGGTCGAACTTGAAAGTCTAGTTAGTGTTAAGTGTGTCTGAATTAGTAATAAGTTATTTGCTAGTCCATCGCCTAAATTACAAAAACTCGTCGGATACCTGAGCTGGATTTTACAGTATGCAAAGGACATGCAGCGGCGCATTCTATGTTTTTCTCTCGC
Source organism: Scrobipalpa costella (assembly GCA_949820665.1). Taxonomy (NCBI): domain Eukaryota; kingdom Metazoa; phylum Arthropoda; class Insecta; order Lepidoptera; family Gelechiidae; genus Scrobipalpa; species Scrobipalpa costella. The sequence continues at coordinate 8,643,197 of OX463319.1, read as the reverse complement.
TCCCAGTCCAGCATGGAAGAATGATGATAATAATTAAGCTTAAAAAGAAAACCGGGTAACATTAAACAAATATATGTTTTATTATAATCTCCTTAAGGAATGAATGGTATACCAACATTATTATATATCCCGCAGACATTTGGCCCCCTTAAAATATATCCATACCCTTTATCCCCCCATTTTGTGGCCCCCCATGAGTTTTTCACCTTCCAGTATTTCCGACCATAATTATCTGAAACAAATAAAATCCTTGTTCAAACTTTCTAAAGGTAAACTTCAAATAAATATTACATACATATAATCACGCCTTTATCCCTAATGGGGTAGACAGAGCGTAAACGACCTAAATAAAGTTCGTTCCGCCACGTCTGATAAAGTTTTGAGGGTTATTTAAGATAGATTTGTAGATATATTGCTATAGTGACAGGTTGTCAGCCGATCGCCTAAATTACAATATACTGAAACCCTCAGATCCCTAAGCTGGTTTTAACAGCATGCCCGGGAGGAAATGCAGCCGGCATATTCTATGTATTTGTCTCGCTCCCAAGCCAGCATGGAAGTAATACTCGTATGTGTAAAATAAATTTTGTGCCATATTTTATAGAATACTGGCAACTCACTTAGGTAGTTACTTGACTGGGTTTAACGTCTTCCATAGTCGTAACGTCGGTATTATTTTTTTCCATTTGAATTTTATTTAATATATTTATTTGGAGCGCCCTGGAGAAGCCTTCAACATTCGCGGATTCAACATAACATTTGAAATTACAAAGGGAAAATTAAAATTCATCTTAATAGGTAAGAAGAAGATTTCATCAAAGACGTTACATCGAAGCAGCGTTCTCAGGAGGCTAGCTAGAATTGCCTGTCTGAATAATGGCTAGTCATATTGTGTGGGCCAAGAAACTGCCAGCCATCGGGTCACCGAATGCATCGATGAGACGTATTTATAAATCGTGTAGAAAACTTTTAGCAGCAGTGCCTCATGAATGTAATTCTACATATTCTATATAGTCGTGAAGGGTATAAGGTTCTGTGCGATTTTGTGTGTGTGTGTTTTTTTAAATCTAATCAATTTATTTATTTATTTCATTTTTTTTAAACAATTAGTATACTTCATTGGACATTTTATAAATAATTAGCATAATTTCATTTGGACATCTTTATTCTCTTAAAGTAAAATTTTAATTGATATTATTGGTTTCAGTTTGACAAATATAATTCAGAGTGGTGTCTAAGATTATAATATATGATAAATGCAACAGGTAATAAATAAATATATAAATACTAAATATAATAAAATAACATAGCGTTTAAGTGTTTTACTAACAAAAATGGATCTGTGTAATCTGATTAAACATACATACATATAATCACGCCTTTATCCCTAATGGGGTAGGCAGAGCATACATGACCTAAACAAAGGTAGTTCCGCCACGTCTGACAAAGTTTTGAGGGTTGCTTAAGATGGATTTGTAGATATGTTGCTGTAGTGACAGGTTGTCAGCCTGTCGTCTAAATTGCAATATACAGAAACCCTCAGATCCCATAGCTGGTTTTTACAGCATGCCCGGGAGGAAATGCAGCTGGCACATTCTATGTTTTTCTCTCGCTCCCAGTCCAGCATGGAAGTAATCTGATTAAATAAATGAATTATTATTAAACACTAACCTTGGCCATATCCAACTAGTAACATTGCGTGCCTTGCATTGGGGATAGGGCCTCCCTGTCTTTCGCAGCCTGCTCCAGAATAAATCTGGCCAGTGTTGTGGAACCACTCAGGAGGAGAAACAATTCCTGAGAAAAAAGGAAAAAGTCTTTATCTTCTATCGAGATGGTCGTCGACTCGACAAATACAGGTGGCGCAAAAGAAGTCATCCGATGTTGTTTGGCTCTCATTTTTTTTCTAAATGAAAAACTTCGAATCTGTTTTTTGATTATATTTATTTGCACCTTTAGAATTTTACTGGTCAAGTCGAGAAGATGATATCGGCCAAATGGGCGCCGTTACAATTGATTGCCATACGGGCTCGTTTTATGGCATTTTTCATCACTTCGGCGAGAACTTCGGGCGACAGATTCTCGCACTCGTGTCGAATGTTGTCTTTGAGGGCTTCCAAGGTCTCAGGCTTGTTGACGTAAACACGAGACTTCAAAAAACCCCATAAAAAGAAGTCCGGGACCGTTAAATCGGGCGATCTGGCCGGCCAGTGCAAATCGCCAAAACGAGAGATTAGGCGACCCGGAAATGCCGCCTTCAGAATGTCGGTTGTGGCTCGTGCAGTGTGCGCCGTTGCCCCGTCCTGTTGGAACCACATGTCCTCCAGTCCCAATTCGTCCAATTGCGGCAGAAAAAATTCGGTCAACATGGCCCTATAGCGCGCACCGTCCACTGTTGTCGTTTGACCCGCGGCGTTCTCGAAAAAAAATGGCCCGATGACTCCTCCAGCGTGAACAGCGCACCACGCAGTCACTTTGAGCGGGTGTAACGGCTCCTCGTGCATCACTCGTGGATTCTCGGTGCCCCAGAAGCGATAATTTTGCCGATTCACGTAACCGCTGAGGTGGAAATGAGCCTCATCGCTCATGATGATTTTGGTCGAAAAATTGTCCAATTCTTCCTCGAGATTGAGGATGGCTTGGGCGTAGGTTACGCGCGTTTGGCGGTCGGCAGGCAGCAGCTGATGCACGGTCTGGACTTTGTAAGGAAACATCTTCAAGTCTCGCACCAAAATTCGCTGCAAGGACCGCCGGCTGAGGCCCAATTGCGTGGCACGTCGTCTGGTCGATGTTTCGGGGCTCACTTCAACGTCCTCGGCTACAGCGGCGATATTCTCGGCAGAACGGGCGCTCCGGGGCCGGCCACTCTTAGCAACGTCTCGTGTGGTCCCATACTCTTCAAGGTTGGTGGCTAAACGTCGCAGTGTTTGCGCAGTCGGTGTCGGACGGCCGGGGAATCGGCGACGGAATTCGCGCTGCGCCAACACCACAGACGAATTGTTACTCAAAAAAATAGACACGATTTTTCCGCGTTCTTGGGGAGTGTATCGCTCCATGGCTTGTTCACTTGTATTCTGCATCTGTCTAGTCCACAAATGTCAAAACAGATTTGACATTGGCGGCCATTTGCAAAAATGAGAGCATCTTCCAATAGGGTGATTTCTTTTGCGCCACCTTGATCATCTAACAAATCCTGGTGTCATAGTTTTCAAGCCGTTTAATCAGCCTCTGACATTGTTCGTGTAATGCCACTATCAAATATGCATTAACTGGAACTCTCGGTTTAATGACCATGGAATGCAAGCCACGGAATCGTATTTTTTCCTAATTTCCTATGTGATCTGAGGTCTGAGTTTGGGTCTGAGCCATTGGCTCTCGGTCCGGAGGTCCTGTGTTCGATTTCCAGGGAGAACACAAATAAATATACAAGGTGTAAAAAACGTACTTCGTTTTTTTAGGCCACATAATGTATTAGTGATCCACAACTCAAACCACACATTAAATAATATAAATAAAAATATTGAAATGTTATTAAATTCATAAAACGAAATAAGTAAGCTATCCCTAGTCACGCGCTCTACGGTTTTCGTCACAGGTACTATGCCGCCGCCCCGCGCCCGCTGTAGTGTACACGACTACAGTTGGCCCACTTTTTTCTGTTTTACGAATAGAATATTTTTTTTATTTAAATTAATTTATATATTTTATTTAATGTGTAAGTTGTGTTGTATGTCACTAATACATACGTGGTTTACAGGATCGCAGTACTTTTTTTACACTGTATACCTAAATTATATAAATTGTGTACGTACCAAAAGTAAGGGGTCCGTGAAGTTGTAAAGCTCTTTTTAAGTCTTCTTCACCTCTAATTTGCAAATCAGTTCCACCAGCAACTCGAACGACAATTAAATTTGGATTAAAGAAGCATTGGAATTTATTATTTCTAAAAGGATAATTGTATTCTTGTACAGCTCCTCCTACTGATGCTAAGTCTCTGAAAAGGAATATTTAAGTTTAAAAAATCTATTGTTATTACCACAGGGCACTCCATACAAGCCGACGATTTTCGTACTACATGCGCAAAAACGTATTCGTACAGGTCTGAAGTGGGTTTGTGTGTGTGTGCTGCCGCCTAGTCGAAACGGCTCGCGTTGAGGTGAGATATCATTTTAGATCCAGGATGGGAGTGCCTCTTCTTTAGCTTTAGCTAATATTATATTTTCTTTGCTATTAAGACTTCGCTCTCCATCTCTCTGTCTATCCGTCTGTCCGTCTTTCACCAGGCTGTATCTCATGAACCGTGATAGCTAGAAAGTTCATTTTTTATCATATCTTATCTAAAAAGCTGCATGACAAGGCATTTTTCCGGCCTTCTTTTGGCAATAACATTGTACGTCTCTACTATACAATACAAAATTCTTTATTGCACAAAGAAACACATACAACAGAAATAAAAAGGAACAAACGTGACAGTATAGGCGGCCTTATTGCTAAAGCAGCAATTTCTACCAGGCAACCTTATACTATACGCCATATGCGTATATTATTACGTTTACTATTGAGGATTTTAGCACTCACTAGGCTAATGCAAAACGCGCGAACCGCGAAATAACATAAAAATACTTTATGGCACGTAAGAATACAACACAACAGATAACAACAAAAAACAAGTAAAACATAGGCGGCCTTATTGCTGAGGTAGCAATTTCTTCCAGGCAACCTTATACTATACGCCATATGCGTATATTATTACGTTTACTTATTAATTTATTATTAACCTTTGGGTATAAAAAAATGCGTAGCGGTAAGCGGGATATTGCAAATCTAGTAAAATATGTATCCTAAATCCATTACATTACATATAATACATAAACTAGCTTGTACCTAACAAGCTACTACATATAAATTGTAAAATAAACTAATACATAAACTAATGGAAGATAGGATAATGCAAACTACAATCAGAACTAGACGAAGGAAATGACAGCAACAGCATATCCCTTTATTCCAACCAATGAGCGAATTCGGGGATTGTGCGTGACATACACATATATGCCTACCATTACAAACATGTGATTTTCTAGATACAGACCCTATAATTTTAGAAAACAGGCTTAATTCTAGATTCAACCGGCTAAACCTAAAACTAAAATCTATATGTCACTTTCAGACTAAAACATTGAAAACGAACAGGAGATCTTTTCTCTGCGGTTTTTGATTTATAGTCGTTGGTTTTATGCGTTATGCGTTAACTGTAATTTTTATCTGCTGTCGTATGATTTGGCGGATAAAATTAACAGAAACACTGTTAAAAAGTGCAAATGGGCGTCATAATCTAGCGGACAAAGTGTAAAACCATATAGTATAAACCGTCTGTCCTTTTTCAATTTTATTATTTTGAAAATGATTTACAGATTTTAATTAAATTTTTAGCCGGTGGTATCTAGAATCGAGCCCAATTTACCTGTATCTCTCATTCTAAAGTTAAGAGATACTTAAGTTTAGAGTTTTAGTAGTCATTATTGTATTGTTGCTAGCGTGCGTACGTAATACTAGTTCTTATCTACCCTCACAGGAAGGAACTAACATCTAAGACACAGGCTCGGCCTAGTTTAGGTGTTAGTGTATTTTTTATTGTGTGCTCCTCTTAGTATTTACGATACCTCGCATCTACCTCACATACCTGAAAACTTGTAACATTTGTCCACCAGTTTTGCAATTACCTGGGCCGCAATCTATTGCTTGTTGTTCCGAAAGAGTGTATAAATGTCCATATTTCAAACAATACTGACTTTCAATGGCTCCTGAAAAAGTAAGTTAAAGATAATTTCTTTAAACTAAAACGCTTTAAAGTAACTACATCCGTAATCTAGTGGTCAAAGTCATGTGCTTACGATCCGGAAGTCCTAGATTTAATTCCCAGGGGGGAACATAAAGTTGATATTTGTAAATTTATCACTTTGTGAGCTTTTCCCCAGTTTGATTAGGACACTGCAGGCTGAATCACTTGATTGTCCAGAAAGTAACAGGATTCCGTGCTTCGGAGGACACCTTAAGCCGTCGATCCCGGTCGCTGTCTTTGATAGTGGTCGTCTCTTAAACTATGTCAGAGGCCTATTAGCTGTGCTACTAAGCGGTTTAAAAACTCTGAGCAATGTTTATCTGGGCGTTGTTGGACTCGAGACTCCACTCGCTAAAAAGAAGAAGACTGGGCTGTTTTCTGTGTATTTTGATATATTTATACATATATAAATAGAATAATTTACTGCTCTGAGAATATTAATACCAACTATTTTTATATCATAGGTCTGCTTATCAGGAAGAAAAATTGCCGTTTGTGGCATTCGCAATGATTCTTCCTGTTACCACATCGGGTCGATAGACTCGATACCCACTCGACAGAAGAAGACCACATCAAACTATGAATCGCAAATTTATAGGGTTCTAATTTTTTTTATACTGAAACTTTTTATTAGACAATTACAAGAGTCAATTATACAATTCACATTTTTTATAAATAGAAAACTTCATCCAACACGTCACGAAGCAGGGTTTTCAGGAGGCTGGCATGGCTGGCAGCATTGCCTCTCTGGATTGCTGTTTTTTCTTTAAACAAAGAAACTGCCAGCCCTCGGGTCAACGGATGCATCAAATTATCTTAATTACTATAACTTGATTCTGTTGGTTCGGGTTTTTAATACACTGCGTTTTTAGTGAATATGTTAACTGCCTCCGTGGTCTAGTGGCTAGTGCCACGGACTCCCGATCCGGAGGTCCTGGGTTCGATTCCCAGGGGGGAAACACAACGTTGATATTTGAGAATTTATCACTTTGTGAATTTTTCCCCAGTTTGGTTAGGACATTGCAGGCTGAATCACCTGATTGTCCGAAAAAGAAAGAGATGTCGTGTTTCGGAGGGCACGTTAAGCCGTCGGTCCCGGTCGCTGTCTTTAATAGAGGTCGTTACTCAAACCATGTCAGAGGCCTGATAGCTGTGCTACTAGGCGGTTTAAAAACTCTGACACCAGGGTTCATCGGGTCGATAGACTCGATACCCACTCGACAGAAGAAGAGAAGTGAATATGTTTTCTTTTACTAAAGGGGGCGCCACATGGCTAAAATCGTCACCTTAAAGTGGTTCGAGAGCTGCGACAGTAGCGCCATCAGTTTTAAATTAATTGTGCCTGAAGTGCGAACATTTACATGAATATTTAACGATTGGCGACAATCGAAACATTTTTGCTATAATCCTTAAAATAATAATTCACACCAAGTATAAAAGCTATGTATTGCACAACTGCTAAAAGTGGCCACTTTAATAAACTTTTAGCACTTTTGAAGTACATAGCTTTTATGCTTAGTGTGAATTAGTATATCGTCACTATACAGGAGAAACCAATAAAGTATTTTTTTTATAAAAATGCCTTAATACATTATTCTTGATCAGCTTTTGTAAATCTATCGGCTGGTAAAACCGATTAAATCATAGAATGCTTAGAACCAAAGATAGCTGGAGGTGAAAAGAAGTAAATCGTACAGTGCCCAATTTAATTTTCAGCATAAATAAAACACGTGGTTTTAATTCTACATTTTCTTATAATGACGTATGTAAAAAAAAAAACAATATTATACATTTTGTTCAGTTGGCTTTAGTACCAAAATGTCAACTTGATGGAAACATTTAGCAACACTTACTTGGCTAAGTAACTGATTCTAGGGCAGACAAAATAAGTTATGTCGATTTACTTCATTTTGCCGGACAATATTTTTTGCAATATCTTCCTGCTCATATACTGAAGAGATAAAGTTACTCAATTTACTACATTTCACATTCCTACATTTATTAATTGTTCAGCTAAAGTTGCTGCAGGAAGAATAAATTATCTCTGCTTGCTCTAATTTACTTGGCGGTATTATGTTTTACCTGCACACGACGATACGCGTGGAAATGATTACGCGCGATTTTTGGTAAGGAGTTTAATTAAGTTTTGTTTTGCCTAAAAAAGACCAGTGCCTCCTTTGCACAAAATATGCTGAAGACAAGATATTATGGAATATAAAATGAAGATTAATTTAAAACTGATGACGCCACTGTCGTATCTCTCAAACCAACTTAATGCTGCCACGGAAATCGAATCCCATACGTACTAACATTTTAAATTGTTAAACCAAACTTCATCAAACTTTTTATACATAACCAAATAATCATATCTAAGTTTATAGTTGGTTTTAGGATCAAAATATTAAATAAATATAAAGTAAGAGAGCATACAAAATTATAGGCAATTTCACGCACGAACGTATTAACGTCATTCATAATAATTATATAATTATAAACATAGATAAGTTGAATTTGATAGCGTGTACAAAGATTGGTGAAGTTATAAATAAATATTAACGTTTAAAAATGAGAATGAAACTACGTTTGTATAGGATTTCGTAGCTCCTAGCTCCTCCTAAGGTGACGATACTAGCCAAGTAGCGCCCCCATTAGTACAAAAATAATTATTCACCAAAAACGCAGTGAATCGAAGAACCGGTCCAACAGACTCTTGAATAGTAATTAATATAATTAAGAACCCTTTAAACAGCTAAGGGATTAGCAAAAAACAGCTAAGGGATCAGATGGTTTCAGTATGTTGCATTTTCAGCGATGGGCTGACAACCTGTCACTACAGCAATATACATACAAATCTATCATAAATAACCTTCAAAACTTTGTCAGACGTGGTGGAATGACCTTTGTTTAGGTCGTTTACGCTCTGCCTACCCCATTAGGGATATAGGCGTGATTATATGTATGTATAAATTAGCGATTCATAGTCCGTTGTAGTAACAGGAAGAAAAATTGCGAATAACCGCCACCAACAGCATTTTTTTTTACTGATGGGAGTGCCACTTGGCTAGTATCGTCACCTTAGGGTTAAAAACCTTCCTTACCGATAGCGCTGAAAGCATAACAACCATTACAGTTGTATTGATCCTTAACACGGGTAACACAACCAGACTGAGTATAGTCTAGAGTCTCTGGTACTTCCCCCATTGGTACTGCCATTCTCTGTAGCTCATCCTCATCCTCATTATAATCAGCAAATCCCGTATAAGTCTTTGCCAATTCTTCATAAGTCTTGTCAGTATAGTAGTTAACACCGTATTCATCGGGTTCACCATCGTTTCGGTTGGATATAGCATTCAGTTCGTCGATATATTTCAAATTGTCGAAGAAAACACTTTTACGACGAAGAAACTCGTCATCATCACAATATTTTTTGTCATATTTGTCCAAATATTCGACGAATTCTTGATCTTCTTGAGAAATTGTTCTTCTTCGTGTAATTTGAATTTGGAGACTGTTTGGTGGACAACTTGTGGCTAAATTAAAGCCAAGGAATAGAATTGTAAATACCGTAAGCATTTTTGAAAAACAAATGATAACTAATTTATTCAATAGTTACATTACCTACACCTCAGATTTTTAAATAAATGTGTAAGTACCCTACTTCTTTATATAAGAGACTTTTAATTAATAGAAAATTGTTTTATTACCGCTGCAAATTACTTATTCAGATAGGGTAATTATTTACATATTAAAAATCACGTGTCTCGTCCATGTGTGGAATATAAAAATATATTAAGTTAATAGCCGTAAGGAATAAAGGCATGATTTTATTACAATCGCAAATGAATCTTTAAATAAAATATATATTTATTATTATTATTCGCCATCAAACTTTTAAGTTTGGCGAGTAGATATTAGTTATAAAAATGTACTTACCTTTAGTTTAATAAATAAAAAAAAAAACTATTTATTAGAAATGGGTATGCTCTTGACTCTAGACAGTAGGTCAGGGATAACGTAGGGGATAACCGTTAGAGAGTCAACGATGGAGCAAGCTCACCCAGAAGATGCCTGTTACCTGTCACCCAGAAGATGCACATGCCGACGAGTTTCCTTTTTAAACATAGTGGAAGGTCTCTCCTAAGTCCTTCATGGACCAGTAGCTCCTCCAGGCATTTTCTATGCGGCGATTAATTTTCTTATCTTGCCGGTTTTGGAAGGAGACTATCTGGCCCAAGTAGTCAAACTATAGATAAATTAAAAATATAAGGTTATTTTAAATCAAGTGCCAATATTGAAACGAATGAATCTACCCATGAAACTGAACAACTTTCCCTAAGGAACATAGGTCAAATACTAAAAACAAAAATTGACTTCCTATACTAAGTGCGCTATCAGCTGGTGAATTTTGTATGGAAGGTCCATTTTTTTATTCGTTTTCCGACCTATGTTTCTTAGGGAAAGTTGTTCAGTTTCATGGGTAGATTTACACGGTTTAGTATTTGCACTTGATTTAAAAGACCTTATGTATGTTAAGTTGTAGGTATGCAAAAACCATTAATTAATGGAATTTATTGTAATACATTCTATAACTGAAAGAGTGTGTATCTGCCCATAAACTAAACAACTTTTCTTAAGAAACATAAGTCGAAATATGAAAAAAGATTTTTACCTAAAATGCATCTGCTGGTAACGCATTATTTAGTATGTGAATTCATGTTTTGTTTGTATTTTGACCTACGTTTCTGAGGGATAGTTGTTCAGTTTCATGATGTATATACCGTTTTATTACATGCTATAGTAATTATATTCCAAATAATGTAATTAAAATGTATCCCAACCCCCAAGGTGTTCAAGGCAATTAAGGTACATTCACACACACAATATAGCCTATACAGGGAAAATTACTACGTTCGTTAAAACCACGTAATGTATTAGTGACATACATCACAAACCACACATTAAATAAAATATTTTTTTTTTAATATCAATATGTTATTTTATTCGTTAAACAGAAAAAGTAGGCCACCTGTAGTTATGTACACTACAAAAGGCGCGGCGGCGAGGCGACGGGGGGCGCGGGGCGTGAACAGTTCAGCTTACTTATTTTGTTATACAAATTTAATAACATAGAAATATTTTTATTTAATGTGTGGTGTGTGTTGTGGATCACTAATACTTTACGTGGTTTAAAGGAACGCAGTACTTTTTTACACCCTGTATTACCGTACAGGCTCTTAGACAGATACAGGATCTTAATACTTTAGCTAACGGTATGAAGTTAAGCGACAGTCATGAAAAAAAAACTGTAACTTTGTCTGATCTCCGCTGACATCGCAGCTGCACACTAAATCCGCGCTTCCGTCAATAGTCAGCGCCGCAGAAATACCCGGGAAATAATAATGTGGAACGCGTCTTTGTGATTGACACAGATACACAGAAAACATTTCGAATGGAATATCAAGCACATTGTAAAAATGACAACGAAGTGTATCATATATTTTTTGCCCACACTTACAATACAATATGTAAGTGTGGGCAAAAAAAAGATTAATATACATACATACATACATATAATCACGCCTTTATCCCTAATGGGGTAGGCAGAGCGTAAAAGCCAAACAAAGGTCGTTCCGCCACGTCTGACAAAGTTTTGAGGGTTATTTAAGATAGATTTGTAAGTATATTGGTTAGTGACAGGTTGTCAGCCCATCGCCTAAATTACAATATACTGAAACCCTCGGATCCCTTAGCTGGTTTTTACAGCATGCCCGGGAGGAAATGCAGCTGGCACATTCTATGTTTTTCTCTCGCTCCCAGGCCAGCATGGAAGAAATTAAACTTAACTGATTAATATACAGTTTTTGAAAGCTCCCCTAGGCTAGAGGAAAGTCCATAAAGTAGTCTGCTAATAATTATACATACCTAGGTGCGTTAGTAAATTTCAACTGTATTAAGGCATAACTGCTGCATATTATGTAAATAAGGCATTTGTTGCTTGGCATACATTATGGTAGAAAAAGAAAATAAATATCATACTTGCACAACATTGCTCGGGTAAGGTCTAGATAAGGAATGCAAATTAAGTACTACGTATATAGGTATTAGGTACTAAATATAGGCAATACTTTAACAATGTTAGCAATTCGTAGTGGCAAAACACACCACTTAATTAATATTTATATATTTTTTGTTTACTTTTGTTTTTTGCAACTATGCAATTGTTAAGTCTATACGTATATACTGGTAATTTTCCATCATGAGAGACCCGAAAGTTTGTAATCGGCTTGTAAAGTTGTAAACGGATTTATGATAGGTAGTTATATTAATAACTCACCAACTTTTCACAATAGTTATGAATAAAGATTTAATAACGGGCACTTACTTTGGAAAATAAGTCGCGTACTTCACGACATGTTTCGGGACATTCGGAGTCCCTTCATCAGTGTCAGTGTCAGTGCGTTATGTCTTAATTGTGGAACTCAAATATTGCTGACGCATCACCGCCGGCACAGTCCGTGCCCCCCGTCGACGTCGCCGCCTCCTCCGCCCGAGTGCTGTGAGCTCAAACCCGAAGTGTGAGGCGGGACGCTGGTGGATACACTTCCCCGCAGCCGACAAACTCAACCTGATGAAGGGACTCCGAATATCCCGAAACATGTCGTGAAGTACGCGACTTATTTTCCAAAGTGAGTGCCCGATATTAAAATATTTATTTAGAATATCTCACTTAAGTTTAAATAGTAAGAATTATGAATTTAAATATGTAAAAAACGTTTGGCAACTCATGATCCTTAGTAAAAGTCGTTCGTTATTAATATGAGGTAATCCTCTAAATACATTATATGTCATTTTTCGTGACGGTCATCGACCCTATTAAATAAAAAAAAAAAAACAACTTTCAAAACCTGTAATTTTATTTATTGTGTAAAGGTCAAATCACACCGGAAAGCAACTTGACACGACGCAGAGCGCGATACAATACAAAACTCTGTTTATTATCCAAAACACTAAACATTTCATTGACAAAACCGAGAATTCCTTGCACCGTCACGCTTCGCTGCGAAGCCTGTCACTCCGCGGTACATTGAGAAGCATCTTCAAGCATACTTCAAGCTTCAACAACAGTTTCAAGCAGCTTCGCGCCGCATTGACGTCGAGTTGCGTTGCTCCCAATCTGCACTAATCCTTACATTTATGTGACAATGATGCTTAATAGGAAAAACGGGTTACTTAAAACAAATAATGGTATTATAATATCTTCTTAAGGTATGAAAGGTGTAGCAATTCGCTCATATATCCTACATATATTTGGCCCCCTTAAAATATATCCATATCCTTTATCTCCCCATTTTGAGGTCCCCCATGAGTTTTTCACCTTCCAGTATTTCCGACCCTGATTATCTGAAAATAAAAACCGTCAGATATATATATGGCTAAAGAGCCTACACAACTACACAAAAAACTGAACAACATTCTATAAAAACAAATTTTAAAATTTTTTTTTTATTCATTTTGCACAATTTAGACATACAGCTTAGAATCAACTGAAGACGTTCAACATTCGCAGAATCAATATTTGGAATTCAACATCCGTGGAATACAAATTTAGAATTCAACTTACTGGTTCTGCGTGATTTTGTGTGCGTGTACGTCTGTGTGTATGTTTGTGTGTGTGTGTGTGTATGTGTGTGTGTGTATGTGTGTGTGTATATATGTGTGTGTTTGTTCGTATGTGTGTAATGTTTGTATTAATAATTGTATGTGTGCGTATTTTTTTTTAAACACTTACCTTGTCCATATCCAACAAGTAACATTGCGTGCCAGCTGGCGTGGGGATCTGTTTTATCACAGCCTGCTCCGTTATAAATCTGACCATTGTTGTGAAAAAACTCAAATGGGGTATCCATTCCTGATTAAAAAAAAAAAAAAATTCTAACGTGTTGTTGTCGACTCGATAAATACATCTAAATATTCATATCAAAAATCTCGCAGGGTGGGGTTTCGAACCTGCGACCTTTCGGCAAGCCGCTGAGACACCGTACATTCAAAGGCATCTGGCGAAATTAGTGGTATGATTCAAGTGTAGTAACTTACCGAGACAGCGGCATCTCTAAAGTAGTTATTCTTTAAAGAATAAATACATACATATAATCACGCCTTTATCCTAAATGGGGTAGGGAAATTGAAATAAACTGAAACCCTCGGATCCCTTAGCCGATTTTTACAGCATGCTCGGGAGAAATTGTTGCTGGCATATTTAATGTTTTTCTCTTACTCCTAGTCCAGTACCGAAGGATATTTCCAGAACAAATTCAACTAAATAAGATAACGCTTTTAGTATCTTTTAATTTTTAGTTGTTTTTATCATTAATAGTTTTTGACTTATGAAGGGGTAAAAAGTGGCTCCAAATGGTTCATGTAAAATACACTCGGAGCTGCCCACCAGATCTCTTCGTTTGGCATGAACTTGCCTGAGCCCACTACAGACGCCGGTTAGGATTCCACACTAAAGTCGTTGAGAGTCCGAGTCTTCACACAAAGCGTTACGCTTTAACATTCAAAAGGCTAAGGAGTGGAACTATCAATTTCCGGAACGCTATAACCTGGGCCTTTTCACAGAAAACTCTCTCAATAATCATGCAACACCATTATTTGCATCATCACTTTCCATCAAGAGAAAAAAAAACTACAGACATACATATAATCACGCCTTTATCCCAATGGGGTGGGCAGAGCGTAAACGACCTAAACAAAGGCCGTTCCGCCACGTCTGACAAAGTGTTGAGGGTTATTTAAGATAACTTGTACATTGCTGTAGTGACAGGTTGTCAGTCCATCGTCTAAATTACAATGAACTGAAACCCTCGGATCTCTTAGCTGGTTTTTACAGCATGCCCGAGAGGAAGAGCAACTGGTAATTTCTTTGTTTTTCTCTCGCTCCTAGGCCAGCATGGAAGTAAAAACTAAATTATATTAATTTTGCACATACCAATATGAATGGGTCCGTATTGGTGTAAAGCTCTTTTTAAATCTTCTTCACCTCCGATTTGCAAAAAAGTGCCTCCAGCAACGCGGACCACAATTAGATTTGGATCAAAGAAGCATTGGCCTTTAACATCTCTATAGGGATAGTTGGATTCTTGTACAGATCCTCCTACTGATGCTAAATTACTGAAAAAGTACATTTATCTAAAAAATCTGATGTTTTTTTTTTATTTAACAATTTATTGTACACAAAAAACATCATCATAAACACAGGACATAAAAAACAAAGACGAAACAGGCACTGCTTATTTCTAAGAAGAAATTTCTTACAGCAGACCTACAGAAGTGATAATTTTAACGATACGCGGATAAAACGTACACAAAATTTAATAAATATCAATAAAATAATACTACTGTAAAATAATTATATAATGTAAATCTTTTACATAAATATTAACAAGAAATAAATAAATACTTCCAATTATATACATAATCAAAAATAAATAAATACTTATAGCTATTTATATACAAATATATACATAAATATATACCCTAAACACGGATTACTTTGACAGGGAAAGATAATGCTCTTTAACTCGTCTTTTGAAGACAGCGATAGACGAGCTATCACGAACTGTCGGTGGAAGAGAGTTCCTTAATCTGACAGCATGAACAGTAAAGGAATAGGAATAGAAATCGGTTCGGTGGGAGGGGATGGAAAGCAGAGTACAAAATGTTTGACAATCTCTTGGACGGCACAAACAACAACATCCGAGGTTGTTTCGTCGAAGGACAATTTCTCCGACCTACTATTGGCAATTTGCTTCACTCTTAATATGGACTTCTGTAGTTTTATCTACTTGAAAAACAATGAATTACAATTACAAATTCTATACCAAAAGGTTGCCTGGTAGAATTTGCTGCTTTAACAATAAGGCCGCCTTTATTTTACTGTCACGTTTGTTCCTTTTTATTTCTGTTGAATGTGTTTCTTAGTGCAATATAGAATTTTGTATTGTAATAAATTTTCAATAACTACTCTATCTACCAATATCCCGGAGCCCTCCACTCCAGTCTGACCCTGTGCCCATCTATCTCATCTTATCTAACCATGTGTTTTTCCAAATCCATCGTCACTGTTGTGCCTCAATTACACGCTTGCCGGTATTCCATTTTTAGTAACATATCCGCAATATTTAGGAATACTTGGGAATGTATGTGTATTATTTTGACATTAGCTATTGTTACATTTTGGTTTATTTTTTTACTTTGTTTGACATGTTTAAATTACTTTTATTATATAAATTTATATTTTTAACAATCATAATACTATCCCTGGATATATTTTATTTTTACAATGTAATTATGAAATTGACAATATGAAATAAATAAATCTAATCTATAGTCTTCTTTGAAGGCGGCTGGAAGAGGCCTAGGTCCGAGATTAGGCAGCAAATAGCTGAAGATAATGGTTTGATATATTAGATTTACAACATAAGACAGATACTATTATTTAAGAGGATGATGATGTGCCTCACTTACTTGAAAACGAATGTCGCTAGTCCACCAGTTCTGCAATCTCCTGGGTGAGAACAGTCTAATGCTTGTTGTTCCGAAAGGGAATATAAATGTCCATATTTTAAACAATACTGGCTTTCAATGGCTCCTGGAAAAGCAAATGAAAGTTTTTTTTAAACGCTTTCAAATAACTGAGCTGTTTTCTGTGGAGTTCGATATCCAATATTTCTTAAACTGTTTAATTTACTACTCTGGTGTGCCTACATATGCTTTTCTTCCAGGCTGGACTGGGAGCGAGAGAAAAACTTAAAATGTGCGAGCTGCATTTTCTCCCGGGCATGCTGTAAAAACCAGCTAAGGGATAGTATATTGTAGGGGAGTGTATATTTAGGCGATGGGCTGACAACCTGATACTTTAGCAATATACCTACAAATCAATCTTAAATAACCCTCAAAACTTTGTCAGACGTGGCAAAACCACCTTTGTTTAGGTCGTTTTACCCCAATAAGGATAAAGGCGTGATTATATGTATGTACATATGGTTTGTTTACATATGCATGGTGTGCTTAAGAGGCTATGAGACAACAATTGCGTATTTCTAAATGTCGTCTACATCAAAATTATAAGAGCTTTTTTTTGTACTTTTTGTTGTCTTTAGCTGCGTTGTTCAGAAATAAGACTCTTATTTTTAAAGCGATCTCAAGAACGAGAGAGCAATATAATCACATTTTTGATACGAACTCAAACTAGCTGTCAGTCTCAAGTTCTGTTTATCAATACGAGCCCAAGAGTCATGATCGTATCCTTAAAAAAACACAAAGTAACCTGTAAAATGAGTAAAAAACCGGCTGTAGTTTGATTCGCTTACCGACAGCGCTGAAAACATAACAGCTATTACAATCGTATTGATCTTTGACAGGAGTGACACAGCCTGACTGAGTATAGTCTAGACTATTTGGTATGTCTACCATCGGTACTGCCATTCTGTCCATCTCATTCACTTCATAATCAGCAGGACCCTTATAAGTTATTGCTAGTTCTTCATAAGTCTTGTCAGTAAAGTAGTTAACACCGAATTCATCGGGTTCACCATCGTTTCGATTGGATTTAGCATTCAGTTCATCGATATATTTCAGGTTGTCTAAGAAAACACTCTTACGACGAAGAAATTCGTCGTCATTACAGTATTTTTTATCAAATTTGTCCAAATATTCGACAAATTCTCGATCTTTGTCAGAAATCGTTCTTCTTCGTGTAATTTGAATTTGAAGACTGTTTGGTGGACAACTTGTGGCTAAATTAAAGCCAAGGAATAGAATTGTAAATACTGTCAGCATTTTTGAAAAACAAATGATAACTTATTTATTCAAAAGTTACCTTACCTACTCCTCAGATATAAAAAAATATGTAGGTAACCCTACTTTTATAAGAAACTTTTAATTAATAGAAAATTGTTTTACTACCGTTTCAAATTATAATTTATTTATCGTATGGCATTACATGCAAATTATTGAGATTAGGTTATTATTTAAATCGAATAGTGTAGGTCTAAGCGTGCACCAAATGATTTTTGTAAAATATAAGGGTCACCTTTCATACTATGCCAAAAAGGTAAAATCCCCTTATGAATAAAATCATCTTCATGATTTCTACATACATACATGTAATCACGCCTTTATCACTTTTGGGGTATGCAGAGCGTAAACGACCTAAACAAAGGTCGTTCCGCCACGTCTAGCAAAGTTTTGAGGCTTATTTAAGGTAGATTTGTAGGTATATTGCTGTAGTGACAGTTTGTCAGCCCATCGCCTAAATTACAATATACTGAAACCCTTGGATCCCTTAGCTGGTTTTTAGTGCATCCCCGGGAGGTAATGCAGCTGGCACATTCTATGTTTTTCTCTCGCAGCCAGGCCAGCATGGATATGATTTATCTGGTTTCTATGGTATGGTTATTAACTTTTGAATAAGCTTAAAGAAAAAATATTTTGCTATTCATTACAAAACTATACGAGCAATGTGTAACTACTATACAGGGTCATTTTTTACGGGAAATGGAAAAACTAAACCTTTCCTGAAACAATTTCCCTATGAAACTTGTCCGGTTTCTTTGATTGAGATTATCGGTCTCTGGTACGCTGTCCCTTATGTCCCTGTCCCTTAACATCTGTGCAGTGCAAACCATGGCATACTTGACATCGTGCTCGGTGTGCCCTAACACCTGCACGCCAGCGGATTTAATAGACGGCAGCTTATCCGCAATACAAGTGGCTCAATTCTGGGCTCCTATGATGTAATTTCTCGTGTTCTATTGACATGCTAAGAAGAAGACCAACGAACTGACCAAATTTTCACAAGAATTATAAATTGTTAATTTGAAAAAACGTTGGACATGTTTCAATATAAAATGTGTTCATTATAATAAATACATTCTACGACATTCTTTGGAATATTCAAATCACAAATACAATAGAAAAGGTTCTTTGGCATTGTTAATGACTTAATATTTTCAATAGGCATGATGTGGAGGTGAATTCTTTCACCGTTTATCACAAAACTATTTCATGAGAAATGTCTATTAACTTCTAACCTTCAAGCACGTGAAGCTATCTAAACGTGTCTGAATAATTTGCGGTGATATCACAACTATTTTTTTAACTTCCGATATAAATACTAGATTTCATAAAAACTATACCAGTAGCAAAATAATTATTGAATTAAATTGTTTATTCTTCATTTATTTGGATGAGCCCACTTTTTCGTTTAGTCTTTCAAATATGTTAACAGTAATTACAGTTTTTATTCTAGGCTTAAACTTAGTTACAAGTTGCCCATCAAACAGTCTTCAAAATCTATTGAGAAGCACTATTGCTAAAGAAGATCTAAAATTCATCGAATATTTGAACAAATATGACAAAAGATACTGTAATGATGACGAGTATCTTCATCGAAAGGGAGTTTTCTTTGACAATCTGAAACATATCAATGAACTGAATGATGAAGAACCTGGAGTTTATGGTATAAACTACTTTACTGACAAGACATATGTAGAATTAGCCAAGGACCATAAAGGACTTGCTGATTATAATGTGAGTGAGTTGGAGAGAATGGCAGTACCAAAATTAAATGCACCTGAGAGCCTTGATTGGACTCAGACAGATTGTGTTACTCCTGTTAAGGATCAGAAAGACTGTAATAGTTGTTTTGCTTTCAGCGCTATCGGTAAGTACATTTTCTTTGCATTATTATTGCTAGCCCGTTAGATCACACTGCTGGGCAAAGGTCTTTAACTTGTCATGGTCCAATGCAACCTCAGTCTAGTCTCTCAGTAGGCATCAAGATCGCCACACCATCTGTTTTGAGGTCTACCTCTTCACCGAAATCCGCCTTGATATACCTAATTTTCTGTGACGACTTTTGCCTATGGATCCGGGTGCATCCGACAAACATGTCCGGCCCACTCTCATTTCAGCTTAGCGGTTTTAAATCCAACATTTGTTACGCCTGTGTTGGCTTGCAGCGTAGTATATCCAACTCTGTCGGTTTTTTTGACGCAGCATTCTGTATTTGAAAGCCAATGTAAGTCAGTAAGATAGTGAATATGAATCTTTTTTATGATATAGTCATATTTTATGTTTTTACCTGGAATTCGAAAAGTATATTATAACTTTCTTTTCTAGGAGCCATTGAAAGTCAGTATTGTTTGAAATATGGACATTTATATACTCTTTCTGAACAACAAGCCTTAGATTGTACCCCTGGAGTAGATTGCAAAACTGGTGGATTTATGACACAAGTTTTCAAGTAAGTGAGGTTCATTTTCTAAAATTCTAGTGTCTGTATTATGTTGTAAATCTAGTAGCTATATCACATTTCCAAGTATTTCTAGACATAGAAGTCAAAGAGGATATAACCTTTTTGGCATAGTGTGAATGGCGACCCATATATTTAACTAAAATCTTTCCTTATTGATTAGACCTAAGCTAATCGATTTTACACCCATTTTTAATAATAAAAAAAAAATACAAACCCAAAATACACTTGGTGATATTTTCACTTTAAAATTAACATAACACGTGGTTAGGATGGGCACAAGGACTGGGCTAGTGGGACCAGGAATTTTGGTGGATGGAATACTAGATATTGTAAGTTAATAAAACATTTCCCAGATACCAAACACTCAAGCCTAACTAAATTGCCAATATTAGATCGGAGAAATGCAGATTATTGTCATGCAGGTTCTTAGATGGGATATAAAAATTAGTAGTTCTTAGGTAATTCTTTTTTTTTCAGTTACTTGGCAGCAATTGGAGGATCTGTAAAAGGAGACGACTATCCTTATGAAAATGTGAAAGACCAGTGCTATTTTGATCCAAAGGATATAGTTGTCAACGTAACAGGAGGTACTCATTTGAAAATCAAAGGTGAAGAAGATTTAAAAAGAG
This sequence comes from Scrobipalpa costella, assembly GCA_949820665.1. Classification (NCBI taxonomy): domain Eukaryota; kingdom Metazoa; phylum Arthropoda; class Insecta; order Lepidoptera; family Gelechiidae; genus Scrobipalpa; species Scrobipalpa costella. Next base: position 8,622,406 of record OX463319.1, on the reverse strand, counting down.
CTATTTACCATTACGGACCCATTTCTTTTGGTACGTGCACAAGTTACATAATTTAGCAGCATGAGGTCAATATTAATTGCTAAATTACTGTAGGTAAATGGAACTGACACTGATATATTGGTCTGAGTCATTGGCAATATGGTGAAGAAGTTAAAAAACTGTTAGGTTTCGATCACTGCGTCTGATAATAGTTGATAGGTACATAAACCATTTCAGATGCTCATTAGGCAGTTTGAAGACTCTGACACCATTGTTTGTTAGATCATGTTTGTCGAGTCGACAACCAACTTGATAGAAGAAGAGGATAATTTAACTTATTTTTATCAGGAATGAATGCCCCACCTGAGTTTTATCACAACACTGGTCAGATTTATGCTGGAGCAGGCTGTGAAAGACAGACAGACCCCAACGCCTTATGGCACGCAATGTTACTAGTTGGATATGGACAAGGTTAGTGTTTAAAAAACACACACATACAAACACACAAAAACACGCGAAACAAATGAGTGTAGGCGACACATACACACACAAACACACAAAATATCGCAAGGAGTTGAACATGAATATAGAATTCCAAAACTGATGAATTCTGAATATGTAGATTCCGCGAATGGTCAACTTCACTCCAGTTAAATCGCGCCTGTATTTCTAATCTAAAGTGTACAACCCTATGTGCAACATTTAAATTTTAAAAATACCTATAGAAAGTTGTTCAGTTTTATGTGTAGTTGTGTAGGCTCTTGTATTTTGTAGTTGACGGGTTTCTATTCATTTCAGATAATCATGGTCGGAAATACTGGAAGGTGAAAAACTCATGGGGGGCCACAAAATGGGGGGATAGGGGGTATGGATATATTTTAAGGGGGCCAAATATCTGCAGGATTTATGATCGAGTTGCTACACCATTTATCGCAGATGGAGATTATTCTTAAGAATATTATTAGAATTATTCTTAAGTATTAAGGTAAATTATTATTGTAATAATATTAGGGTTAATTCATACCGGGAAGCGACGCATCACGCAACGCGACACGGCGCGAAGCTGCTTGAAGATACATCTAGTTGTACCGCAAAGTGACAGGCTGCCCTAAGCAACAAAAGCCCGATGCCGCGCCGCGCCGCGATGTATTTCGAGTTCTGTCAATAAAATGTTCGATGGAAATGTCTATCATTTTGGATAGTATACAAAATTTCGTATTGTTTCGCGCTCTGCGTCGTGTCAAGTCACTTTCCAATGAGATCAGACTCTCACTAAATAAATAAAATTACCGTCTTTTTAGTTGGTTTCATTTTAACGGCCTAACAAACAGTTATTTTTATTTACTCGCTTTCATTGAGACCCCACTCTTGCCAATTTCAATTACTTAGTTCATGTTGCCTAATCTTTACTTACTTAACTAACTAAAGTTTAATAATTTATCAACAAGTGGCGAATAAGTAAGTGGAAAACTGTCTTTTACAACCTGTATTTCTTCTTTATTTACGATGGGTTAGTCTTGGCCCAAGTTTATACTTTACCGCAAGACATTCCGCGTCCAAAGTAGATAAAGAAAATAGCTACAATAAAACTAAGCTGGTTTGAATAGACGCAACGAAGAGTGTTCGCCATATTTGGGGCAGAGATAGACAAAGTTACTGCTTTGGGAAACACCACTTCGTTCAAAGGGGCAAACACTCTCTTTAAAGCTTTTCTACGCGGCTAAAAATATTTTTTCGCATTGCCTTCAAGAATTTATTTAGTTTCGTTGTTCAGTCAACTTTTCTATAGCCAAAGAAAATATAATATTGGGTGTAAGGGACAGCGTCCCGCAAACTGATAGGGATTGCTCAATCAACGACACTTAACAACTTCCACCAGGAATGTTTTTCAGGAAGTGAAAAAGAATATGGTTTCCATACAAATTGTCTGATCGGGGTGATAATATTGTATGGGGAAGATTTTTTTTTTCATCACCTGAAAAAAAAACCGGTGAAAGGTGTTCAGTTTCGTTGACTGAGTAACCCCTATCAGTTTTCTTGACGCTGCGCTATCCCTTACACCCGGTATTAGCTAACGGTAAAGAAGAGGCACTCCCACCCCCGATTTGAAATGCGTCTCTCCCGCGCTAACGGTTCGAGTAGGCGGCTACATACACACAAACCCACTTCAAACCTGTACGAACACGATATTGCACATGTAGTACGAAATTCGGCGGCTTGTATGGAGTGCACGCACTGCGGTATAGCACACTCAATACAATAGCACCTTTTTGATCACGCACACATTAACGTGACGTTTGCAGGCATTCTCAGGAGATAGCAGAAGATTTCAGCCCGATTGTCAAAACTATTGCGACGAACTAGTTTGAATGATCGAGTAAATAAAAATGAATATAATCGACAGTATTCTTTCTTCCATGCTGGACTGGGAGAGATAGAAAAACATAGAATGTTCCAGCTGCCCTTCCTCCCGGGTATGCTGTAGAAGTCAGCAAAAAGGACTCGAGGGTTACAGTGTATTATAATTTAGGCGATGGGCTGACAACCTGTCACTATAGCATACTATACAAATTACAATCTAAAATTCCCTCAATTTTGACAGACGTGGCGGAAGCGCCTTTAAAAAGGCGTTTAACGCTCTGCCTACCTCGTAAGGGATAAAGGCGTGATTTTATGTATGTATTAGGTGTTCTTACTGCAAATACCACAATTTGCACCATTTCAAAAATCAGAATCAATATAGTAGCAACCCTAGTATTTAGGTAGCAATTCTGACAGACAGCGAGAGCGACCTTTCTGGAAACCTTTTAGTTTTCTACGGTATAGTATTAATTTTTTTCTGTTTGGGAATTTTAATTCCAGTATTGTCTTAGGTTAGCTCATTTCGGTATTTTATAAGAACACACCTTGTAATACGTATACTGGGTATAAGGAAGAGTGTGGGTGTGTTCTCAACAATACCTAAATAAGCAAGCTCCTACCTTAGGTCGAACATTATATCACTACATAGTATCCCTATGTATGCTTAAAACTACGGATTTTGATGCGGTTTTCTTTTAATAGATAGAGTGATTTAAGAGAAAGGTTTATATGGATAATACATGCATAATATAGTAGATAAACACTGATGATTTCCGTGCGAAGCCGGGGCGGGTAGCTAGAACTTGAATAAAAATTCCCAAATCAGTTTTTACTACTTAATAAAGGAATGAGCTCACCTAATTTTAATAAATTACTTTTCTTCCAAGTTTTTGTGGTTGAACTTTAAAATTTTAACAGCAATTTTAAAGTCTAGGAAACTTAAAATTAACTGAATTAGTAATCAGGTTGTTTTCCAACAAACTCCAAATTAAGGGCAGTTTACACCGAGAATCGTCGCGACGCGGTGTGAAGCTTCTTGAAGACGCATCTCGTTGCACCACAAAGTTTTCGACTTATGTCAATGAAATGCTTAAAAATGTGCGCCGCGTCGCGTCACATCGCGTCGCGTCGTGTCGCTTCCCTATGTGAATTGACCTTAAGTAAAAAGTACTGAATAATTTATGTTTCAATAGTAAAAAAGTTTTTTACTGTCTCTGTCCAAAGATTAAATATTACAATCTAAAATTGCCCTCAATTTTTGTCAGACGTGGCGAAAGCGCCTTTTACTAGGCGTTAAACGCTCTGCCTACCCCGTAAGGGATAAAGGCGTGATTTATGTATGTATGTATGTATCTGTCCAGAGGAGATAGCGAGCACTTTATGTTTTTGTTTAATGTTTTTTTAGGACACTGTTAGCCTTTCAGCACAAAAATAAAAAAATGTACAGAGGCAAAGCTTCATACAACCGGCGACTACGCTGTTGTTCAACCCCGAAGCTCAGGCTCTCGAAAGTCAAATTAAACTAAAGGCTTTAGGCTAACCGCGAAATAATGAACTTCCTTATACCAATCAGAATCATAAATTACATATATTCATGTCCCTAATGGGGTAGGTAGAGCGTAAGCGACCTAAACAATGGTCTTTCTGCCACGTCTGATAAAGTTTTGAGGCTAATTTAAGATAGGTTTGTAGGTATATTGCGGTAGTGACAGATTGTCAGCCTTTCGTCTAAATTGCAATATACAGGAACCCTCGGATCCCTTAGCTGGAATTCACAACATGCCCGGCAGGAAATGCAGCTGGCACATTCTATGTTTTTCTGTCGCCCCCAGTCCAGCATGGCATACAACTGATGCTAATTGGTGGCTTTAAAACTCTGATACCACGATCAATGGGGTCGTACGTTGCCTCGAAAAGCCAACAGTAGAAGAAGTTTCGTTTCAGTATCAATTAACTGCTTCCGTGGTCTAGTGGTCAGAACCATTGGCTCACGATCTGGAGGTCCCGGGTTCGGATCCCAAGGAAGGAACACAAAGTTCATATTTGTTACTTTATCAGATTGTGAGATTTTCCCAAGTCTGTTTAGGACAATGTATGCTGAATTACCTGATTGTAGGAAAACAATAAAAATCCAGGGCACGTTAAACTGTCAGTCCCGTTCGCTGTCTTTGATAGTGGTCGCTACACAAACCATATCAGAGGCTTATTAGCTGTGCTATAAGGCGGTTTCAAACCTCTGACACCAGGGTCCATTGGTTCGACTTGACACGTACACGACAGAAGAAGAAGTATCGATTTAACTACCTAACCTAACACCCGATACTTACTTAAGAGGCCTTTCCGCGAGCGGTGGCGCCCTAACTTGTTAAAAATCATAATTCGCATAATGTAGACATTTTCATTTTTTTTTTCTGTCACTTCCTAAGATTTAGACCAAAGTATTTTTTAGAAGTAATGAATTGAGGGAAGTGTTTGCCCAGCAGTGGGACACTAATGGCTAGATAAGATAAGATAATAAATTGAGGAGCAAATAATAACCTGGAGTTACTATCGAAATTTCCGCCAAAAGTTTAGCAATAAATTCGATAGTAATTGTCCGGTACTATTTGCTCCTCAATTTATTACTTCTAAAAAAACCTAAGGTCTAAATCTTCTTAGATTAGATAGAAAGTGATAGAGAAAAAAAGTGTTGACGTACATACATATATATTCACGCATTTATACCAAATTGGGCGGAGCGTAAACGACCTAAACAAAAGTCGTTCCGCCACGTGTTAAGTTTTGAAAATATTAATATTTTGGGAGTTAGTTGAGGGCGCCACCGCTGGCGGTGAGGCCTCTTAAATATACCCAAGTTAGGAGTGTGTTGGTTTAGGTCCATCTGACGTGGAAATTCTATTACTCTCTGTATTTGTATGTATCTTTCCCCTTTTACCTGACTAAGTGAAACTGAAATTAAGGGTTTTCTCAGCTTCTAAAGTATGTACAACTCAGTTTTAGGATAAAGGTAAACCAAGTTTCATGTCTCTTTATTTAAAAACACATTTCAAAAATAAATTATACGTGGTGGCAAATTAGTTATACTACCAAAACTACTATTTCATTATGTTGTCATGGCCAAAATTTATTTTAGAAACAAGATCTTCGATTAAAAGACATTAAACTTTGTTTACCTTTATTCTAAAACTGAGTTGGAAATACTATAGGTACTGATGTACTTTTCTAACAATGGACTACCTTCTTATCTTATCTTATTTAGCCGTTAGTGCCCCACTGCTGAGCCTCCCTCCGGTCTCTGCACGACTCTCTATCCCGTGCTTCTTCCGGCCAATTCTTGAGGAAAGCATCGAGCTCTTTCTATCGCCGCCTGGGCAATCTTCAATCGCTTCTTCTTCTTCTTCTATCGAGTCGACGGCAAGTTAAACCCCATCTTAAATTTCTCTAGCCCAGTAGTCGGCAACTCTCACCGCATCTTCTGTGGCTTGCATCAATTGCTCTCTCATGCAGATGGTAGGGCACATAGAGCTCGATATTAGATGGTCCATGGTTTGTGGGTCAACTCTGCATTTGCACCGAAAGTCGTGGTCACGTGTGAATCTCGTGTGAACCTGAAGCGTTCGTCCTGAAGTTCGAAACCTGTTTAAAGACTACCAATTCGCTTATACTATTCAAAGATTCGCTTATATCAATGTACTACCTAAGTGGCGTATTTTCTTTAACACTTAATAATAATAGGCGTGACGACTGCGTGGTTATAAAAATTCGAAACGTTTACGTTTAAAACTGATGACTGAAAATATTGTGGATCTCATTCGTCATTTAAATAAACGCACATTCAGGCTCGTATATATCAAGCGATCTCAAGATTGAGAGCCGTATTAAGGACCGTTTTAATAAACAGAACTTGAGACTGACAGCTAGTATTAGTTCTTAACAGAAATATCATTTCCGTACATGATGGTCTGTCAAATCCATACTTAATATTACTCTCAATCTTCTCACTTTAAAAATGCGAGCCAAAGAACTGAATGGACTGAATGGATACGAACTTGCTGTCACACTCAAGTGCTGATTATAAGTACAGGCTTTAGATTTAATAACCAAGTTGAAAATAATGAAGTTATTGATTTAAATAGTCAATATTCGTGACGTAATAACAAGGTATTTTCATACAAAAAAGTGTTTTTGACATTCCATAAAAAGTTTCTGATTTGACTAGTATTCGTCATCCCTATAATATGTTAACATTAATTATTATCTATGAACTAGCTTTCTGTCAGCGGTGTCACCCCCTGTTAAAAAGTTTATAATTGTCAATTTATCACTTTGTGAATTTTTCCCCAGTTTGGTTAGGACATTACAGTGAATCACCTGATTGTCCGAAAAAGGAAAATATTTCGTGCTTCGGCGGGCACGTTAAGCCGTCGGCCCGGTCGCTGTCTTTGATAGTGGTCGTTACTCAAACCATGTCAGAGGCCTGATAGTTGTGCTACTAGGCGGTTTTAAAACTCAGACACCAGTGTTCATCGGGTTGATAGACTCATTACCCACTCGACAGAAGAAGAAGACCCCCTGTTAAAATAGTTTTCCTGTGGGTACTATATACTTTCCCGTGGTAAAAAGCAGTCTATGTTACTCTGTAGCCTATGTTACTAAGTTCTAAAGTTAAGAATTTTCGATATCTGTCCGGTAGTTTTTGAGTTTATTCGTAACAAACATACACACACAAAAATACAATTCCTTTTTGTAATTTCAGTTAAATAAATGAATATATTCCTTTTTACATACATACATACATAAAATCACGCCTTTATCCCTTACGCGGTGGGCAGATATTCCTTTTTATAATATTAGTATTCGTGCATTATAGATATAGAAAACTAACTTAGTTACCAACCTTAAGTTTTCCATTTAATGTTACTTAACTTTCAATCTTTGTATCTTTAAAAAATATATAAAAGAGTTTATAATAATAAGTTCCCGGTCTTACTCCCCACGGTATTGCTAGCGTTTTCGTGGAATACCTATTTCCATGAAAATTAGATTATCTTTCAAAGCAATGAACTGAACTGAATAGATTTTATTAGTACCTACTCAAGAATATTGATAAGGGTTGGCGAGGTTTTAAATCTTTATTGTTACTGAAAAATAAAGTCTAGAAAAAAACGTATATTTATCTTTCGATTGGGTTTTCAAGTACGACATGGTTTGTATAGCAAATAATGTCTTTAAAATTTGTAACTTAATGAAATTAATGACAAATAAACATGAGCTTTAGGAATATTTTGTATTTAAATTGATGCGGTCTCAAGTTAAAGTCCCGATATAGTAAAAAAATCACAACTCACTAAAAACACAATGAATCAAAAATCAGGTAGGACAGACTCAAATATTAGTGATGAAAATAATGTAACTTTATAAATTAGCGATTCTTAGTTCATTGTGGTGAAAGGTAGAAAAATGGAGGCCACCAACAATTTTTTTCTACCTGTTGCTACAACGAACTAAGATCCCTAATTTATAAGACTCTAAATTATCTATATAACTATTACTTGACTCTTTGACCGGATTTTGTTTTCTTTTTTTTCTCCTGATACAATATCCCGGTAAAAGTCGTTCAGTTGCATTGACTGAGCAACCCCTATCAGTTTGCGGGGCGCTTTCCCTTACATTCGATATATCGGGACATTAATGGCAATTTTCTGATAATTGCAGCTATATATGGACTGGGAGCGATAAAATAACGTAGAATGTGCCAGCTGCATCTACTCCTAGGCATGTAAAAACCAGCAAAGGGATTCGAAGGTCTATTGTAATTTAGGCGATGGGCTGACAACCTGTCACTACAGCAATATACAGTTCTTTCTAAACAACCCTCAAAACTTGTCAGACGTGGCGGAACGACCTTTGTTTGGGTCGTTGACGATCTGCCTACCCCATTAGGGATATAGGCGTGATTGTATGTATGTATGTATTAAAGAAAACCTAGTAGAAAACCTATATACCTAGTATAGATACACACACAAATGAACATTTACGATGTTTTATATAATTAATCAAGTCAATCATTCAATGGAACACCATTATAGCAATTCAAACTTTTTTGAGGCGTTGTCCGGAAAATTCATCAAAAAATCAGCCCAGCGTTGAAGAAATAAAATTCAGCAAAACAGCGCAGACAATATTATTACGGGTGAATGTACTTGCGAGCTTCAAACTTTGGCAATAACCCAGAAGGGAAAAATCACTACAGTACAAGGCCATATTTATTGCACATTGGTCCTTAACTTCCATGCTGAACTGGGAGCGAGAGAAAAACATAAAATGTGCCAGCTGCATTTCCTCCCGGTGTTGTAAAAACCAGTTAAGAGATCCGAGGGTTTTAGTATATTGCAATTTAGGCGATGGGCTGACAACCTGTCACTACAGCAACATACCTACAAATCTATCTTAAATAACCCTCGAAATTTTGTCAAACGTGGCGGAATGACTTATGTTTAGGTCGTTTACGCTCTGCCTACCCCATTAGGGATAAATGCGTGAATATATGTATGTATTAGAGAAAACCTTAGCAAGAAACAGTGACATTTGCCATTCGTTGAACAAGAGCAAAAATTGCAATCTAAAGTTTTCATTTTTAATGTTGATTAATCGATACCAACGTCCTTTGCGGCCCACAAACAGCTTTTTCTGTGCAACTTAGCAGAGGTTCAAACTTCTGAACCGCGCACGATAACCTTGTTACAAATATAATTATGTTTTGCGGTTCTTCTTCTTCTGTCGAAACGACTGCAAGTCAAACTCCTCAACTTTTGCGGTTGACTGTCTTTAAAGTTGTCAAGAAAAACAGATTACAGGCCGCAAAACAAGTTGGTATTTATAACGCATCATTAAAAACGTGTACGGTATGTAGTCTTATTTTTTTTTTTTTACAATTTGTTGTACACAAAAACATCATAAAAACAGGACATATAAAACAAAGACACAGTCTTGCCACACGGATAAATAACGACTACTCAAATGTTTGTTTAACTGAGGTTTTAGACCACTATCTTGTCGAAGATCACACACGGCGGGCGGTGGTGTGTGATTTTCACTCTCTATGAAGAAGACTCACGTAAAGAGTCGAAACGGACGATCTAACACCTCCATTAAACGAACAAGTGAGTAGTTGTTTATTTATGAGTATGAATAACATTTGTTTGTCATTTAGTGATAAAATTGTCTTGCCACAATTGCACTTTTTCAACAAATGGCATGCTATTTAGGGTCGGTTCACACCAGGAAGTTGCGCTTTTGCTACCTTAGCAATAAGGCCGCCTATGTTGTACCTGTCCTTTGTTGTTATCTGTTGCGTTGTATGATTTGTTTTCTTACGTGCAATAAAGTATTTTTATCTTTATTTTATCTTATCTTTTCTAAAGCGTGATACAATAATTTATAGACATTTATTTACGTTTAATACTCGAAATTTTCTTGCGGCGTGTCGCGCAGAGATGCACCTTGAAACTGCTTCGCGCCGCGTCGTTTTACGTCTTGACCCTTAGCCGATGTGCAATGCAAATGTCCCCATACTGTAACAATTTTACTAAGGAGGTGTCTGCAAAAAGTTTTACTCTCAAAGGTCAGGGGAAAAGTTGGAATCTACAACTTGTTTATGAGAACGATGACCAGTTTCTTAAAAGTTTAAATTAAATCAGCTGATAATTTTGTTTTCTGCCATGCTGGACTGGGAGAGAGCGAAAAACATAAAATGTGCCACCTGCAATCCTCCCGGGCAAGCTGTAAAAACCAGCTAAGGGATCCAAGGGTTTCAGTGAATTGCAATTTAGGCGATGGGCTGACACCCTATCACTACAGCAATATACCTACAAAATCTATCTTAAATAACCCTCAAAACTTTGTCAGACGTTTCGGAAGAACATTTGTTTAGGTCGCTTACGCTCTGCCTACCCCATTAGGGATAAAGACGTGAATATATGTATGTATGTATGATAATTTTGTATGGACTACCGAGACACAAAAAAAATTTTGTCATCACACAGCAGCTTATTTCAAACAGCCCATGAAACTGAACAATTCTCCCCATTTGGCTTTTATTCGATAAGTAGTTTTTTTTTCAGACGGCCTATGTTTCATGGAAATACAAGTTCAATTTTATTGACTACTCTCACCATCCTTTGTCGAGTGTCAAATTTCACATTGTACAGTTGAGCACTCATCTAAATTAGAGTCGTATTCGATTTGCCTTTGCTATTAATTGTATGACAGATTGTGCATCCATCCATATACTCGTACATTTTATAATGTTATTTTCTTATACGAATTGGATATGAATCTAATATGGATGAGTGCAGACACGTTTGTAGGCAGTAAAGTAAACATACTAACTAATTATTAAAGAATTAAAACAACCTTACTGTATTGCCTATAACAAATGTTTTAATGCATTAATTGTTCTAAAATTGATGTTCAACATATGAATCATACATATTTTTGAAAAGGTTCAGTAGAAAAAAAATTTAATACGTACAATTTAGCTCCTCAAATCCGTCATTTTGAATTTTGAAAAATTACACTTATCTAAGAACACTCAGGTGCTTGAGACTAATTGAACGATACCCTGTTTGTCGAATTCTATCGAACCGTTCCGGAGATACAAGGTAATGAAGAAATATCAAAACATACTACATTAATCATACAAGACATAACCCGTACTAAAGTCTTGACATCATCTAAGGAGTGGAACTCCCTGTCGGCGGATCTGTTTCCGGAACAATATAACCTGGGCCTTTTCAAGGCGAGAGTGAATAGGCACTACATAGGTGAGTGCTTCAACATAGTCCGCATCGTCACTTTCCACCAGGTGAGATGACGGACAAATGCTCGCCTTTATATATTTAAAAAAAAAAAACTCCCCAAGCCTTATCCCGTATCTCACGGGTCGATATTAACCAGGACCAACAGCTTAACGAGCCTTCCGAAGCTCGGAAAAGCGCCGAATAAACGTAAATATGAAATTCGAAAACCGAAAAACACATTTGTACGCGGTAGGATATGAACCATGACCTCCTCGCACAGGAGGCAGCGGCCCTATCCACTACATCATGGGGCTCTAACCTTTATTAGACAGTCGGGTAAAAAATATTTTTAACAAAATTTCCAAGACCACACCACGGCTAAACTAATCGCAGCCTTACTTCACTTTATAACTTTAAAGCAGACAATTAATCTGGCACTTAGCACTTAAGTTAATGACAATCTTAATCTAGTGCCTTGTTTTGGGTCTGGATTTAATGTTTGTTTTGTCTGGGTTAAGGTTAAGTACTTAGTTAATAGCTAAATATTTAGAATTACTTCGCTTAAGATTAGTTTTCGACTCTCGTAAGTTATACCTACAAGGAGGTGTTTTGAAAACTAAAGTAAGATCCTCTGGCTGACTGTTGTAAGAAAAATGACTCCTTGCTTCGTAGAGTACATTAAGGCTTCGCTACGGGACCGCTGTATGTGTTTGATAGTCGTCACACAAGACATGACAGAGGTCTAGGCCTGTATATTCCGCACTTGAGATTTACAGCCAGTATTTGAGTTCATGTCAGAAATGTCATTTCAGTACAAAATGACCTGTCAAATCCATACTTAATATTGCTCTCAATCTTGAAATAGCTTTACAAATACGAGGCTTATTGGTTGTCTATTTGGCGGATTTTCGACTCTTATTGAAAGCGATCTTAATATTGAGCATTTCTGATATGAACTCAAACTCGCTATCAGTCAGTGCTGTTTATAAATGTGGGCCTAAGACTCTGACACTAGGGATTATCCAGTTGTTTGTCGTCTCAAAAACACATTCAATAATAATGAAGTTCACATCCCAAAAACCTCTTAACAAATTTACATCCAAAAAACGAACGGCTGAACGATCCCTACAAAGCGGTGGTAGGCTCGCAAGGGGCCGCCTGGCTCACCGGAGTCCGGCGCCAAACAACTTGCTGTGTTCCGTCGGTGCGTGAGATTGCGAGTGCCATAACAGGCATCTTCGGGGTAGCTAGGCTCTTTTATGTTCTGAAACATGGTCTTCCATGCTGGACTGGGAGCGAGAGAAAAACATAGAATGGGCCAGCTGTATTTCCTCACGGGCATGCTGTAAAAGTCAGCTAAGGGATCCGGGGGTTTCAGTATAATATTGTAATTTAGGCGATGGGCTGACAACCTGTCACCACAGCAATGTCCCTATAAATCTATCTTAAAGAACCCTCAAAACTTTGTCTGACGTGGCGAACGACCTTTATGGGATAAAGGCGTGACTATATGTATGTATGTAAGTACCATGGTCTGAACAAATTCCAATACGCTTCACATCGCTCCAACATGACTCAATACTGTGACCATGTGACCTGTGACGTCACGGCCTATAAACAGGGTGTAGCGGAAAATAACTGTCGATTGAATAACACCCGTTATATCGATGGGGTGTACTTCTGATGGCGCCTATAAAACGAGACTGGTCCACGTTATTGGCTAGGGTGACCATGGTTCATTGTAATAGTCAGGATATTGTTGTTATGTGTGCAACAATATTAATCAGGTAATTAGTCATTATAATATTAGATTATTTACATAAAATAGTCATGATTGAGTCTCTAAAGTGGTAGGTAGAGCATCAATGACCTCATATTCGAGCTTTTTCTTGAAAGAACGAATAGTGTATTTCTGAAGTGGTAAGTTGTCCAATTCGCATAAATTGCAATACACATACATACTTACAGTATACATAAAGTCACGCCTTGATCCTTTACGGGGTAGGCAGAGCGTAAAACGACTCCAGAGGGGCGCCTACGTTTTTCAGTACACTGAAAAACTTAAATCCCTCTGCTGATTTCTACAATATTCTCGGGAAGAGAAGCAGCTGGAACATTCTATATTTTACTATCACTGCTAGTCCAATTCAAGCGTCCTTCTTCCTAGCCTTATACCGTATCTCACGGGGTCGGCTGCCTAATCTAGGAGAGTGAACGAGGGTACTGGTTTTTACACAGAGCGACTGTCATCTGACCTCCGCAAACAAGAAGGGAAACCAGACCCAATCCTAGATTAGGTCAGAGTTTTCAAGCCGCCAATGCTTAGCACTGGCCTCTGATATGGCTTAACGACTAATATCTACGGTATTAAACGATATTAACCGGGACTAACGGCTTAACGTGCCTCCCGAATCATGGAAAAAGCGCCGAATAAACGTACATATGAAATTCGAAAACCGAAAAACACATTGGTACGTGGTGGGATTCGAACCACGACCTCCCGCTCAGGAGGCAGCGACCCTATCCACTACACCATCGAGATCTAATCAAGCGTCCAATTCAAGCGTAAACTACAAAATTTTACAGAAGGCCTAATATAAAAAAATATTTTGATGGCATTATAGATATGCAAATTTTTATTTCACGACACCATTCAATGCTCAAGATGTTTACCGGAAATTATATCCGCGTTTCCAGAAGCACTTCCTTCTTTCGATTTTTGGCAGAAATAGGCGGTATTTGTTCCCGTTATTACATCTCAACGTTGCCTTATCTATAGAGATAACTCTATTCACTTCGCGTCCTCAAGTATCGTTGTGCGTAGTTTCTTATAGAACATCGTCGACATAAGTGTATTTATGATACATGGAAGCCTCAGTAAGCTCCAGTCAAACTGTACCGCGTGACACGGAACTATATTTTACATACATATAATCACGGCTTTATCCCTAATAGGGTAGACACAGTGTAAACGACCTTAACAAAGGTCGATCCGCCACTTATTGCAAAGTTTTGAGGGTCATATAAGACAGATTTCTATGTATATTGCTGTGGTGACAGGTTGCCCATCGCCTAAATTACAATATACTGAAACCTCGGATCCCTTAGCTGGTTTTACAGCATGCCCGGGAGGAAATGCAGCTGGCGCATTCTATGTTTTTCTTTCGCTCCCAGGCCAGCATGGAAATATTTAAAAAATAATTTATCTGTATGTCTTTTGTGCCTCATTACATAACAAATATGCTTACTTACAACCGTAATTTTTAGTTTTGATTTAACTTTCTTCAGAAAATGTGATTGTCTAAATATTCAAAACACTGAGCGAATCCTCTTCTGATATCTAGCTTTTTACTAGCCTAGTCTACTCCTATTTGTCCTAAAAACGCTTGGGCACTAAAAACCAAGGTCTTTAGATGGTGATCTCTAGGAGATTGACCGCCGTCTCCAAAAATCTGTTAATAAAACTATATTATATGGTTCACGTAATCGGAAAACTTTGCTCTAAGTTAGCTGTAAAAGCTACTATTATTTTTTGTATGGCTTAACTAAGCTCAAACTGCTCAGGCAGGGTCTACCAAGGTTGTTAGAAATTGCTACCATAGCAATAAGACCGCCTTGTTCTCATTTTTTGTGCAATAAAGAATATATCTATATATCTATCTTAGCTTTAAACCTTAAGGATGAAGCGTATTGTTTAGTATCTAAAATAACGTAGTAAAATTCCAAAGGTTTTTGTTTCTTCCATATCTAAATCGGGTCTCCTTTGAGACTTTACGAACTAAGCGAGACACATTTTCACTCCTTATCTGCTTGAAATTGCTTATTTTATGTAAAGGATGCTTTCGAAGTTGCTTCCACTATTAAGTGGGACAGCGCAACGTGAGTAGTTATTTTTTTATATTAAATATTTACTAGCTTCCTGTCCCGTGGCTACTTAAATTTCCTTGCAATGCAATGAATGATTCTTTTTTACATCAATAAATTTAGTATTGTAAATGTTTCTGTACTTGAATAAATAAATTTAATAAACATACATACTTTCATGCTGGCCTGGGAGCGATAGGCATACTGTAAAAACCAGTTAAGGGATCCGAGGGTTTCAATATATTGTAATTTAGGCGATGGGCTGACAACCTGTCACTACAGCAATATACCTAGAAATCTATAGCCCTTCAAATTTGTCAAACGTGGCGGAACGACCTTTGTTAGGTCGTTTACGCTCTGCCTACCCCATTAGGGATAAAGGCGTGATTGTATGTATGTATGTACATACACATCTGACAAAGTTTTGAGGATTATTTAAGCTAGATATGTAGCAACATACCTAATATTGCTGTAGTAATAAAATTACCAAAGGATGACTTATTTTTTTAGACCACTTATAAAGGAGCACTCTCCTTGTGGAATAGAGAAGATTTTAATGTGGCTTGAAGCTACGTAACTATATAGTAGGTAGGTATGTGATATCTATCTATTGGCAAAATTATATTTATTTCTTTGTTGCATTAAACCTACCTTACCTTTTTCGTGTATCGGGAATTGTCCTAACGTAACACTGTTTTATGGTGCCTCTACTATCACGACGTCCGAACTGGGTGAGGTTGATTAATACCTAGGGATACTACAAAAGAACTATCTTTACAGAAACACTAATAGTATGAGCACTTTGGATGTGGTATTACTGTAAAAAAAAAGTACTCGAAGTAAGTTAATAGTAAACACAGAAATTCAAACGCTTTATTAGTTAGGTTTTTTTTTCATTGCGATAGATTGTCACTTGAATCACACAGAACTCTATGCTTGAGCTGGCTAAAACCATGACATTAATGACGATGAAGTGAGATGACATAGTCTCTAGACCGATAGACTGGTTTTTTCCTATTATAATTAGCAATTGGCAAACCATTTGTCTGCCATCTCACCTGATAGAAAGTGACGATGCAGTCGATGATGGAGCATGTTTGCCTAGATAATGCCTATTCACCCTTGCCTTGAAAAGGCCAGGTTATAACTTCCGGAAACAGATCCGCAGGGAGTTCCAATCCTCAGCCGTTTGCATTAAAAATGTTGAAGTCAAGCGCTTTGTGCGAATATTTGGTGACAACCGGCATCTTGTGCCCCAGAGATGGAATGGGGATGGGTATTAGACCATGAAATGACTTTACACATTCACCGAAATGAATCCTGTAAATGTTACACTGTAAAATACCGAATGGCAAACGGACTGCCAAATGGTTCAGAATTAGTTGAAACATCGGTGTTCAATTGGTTTTACTGCACACAAACTTCTATTGAACTGCACAAAAAATATGCCACGTCTACTTGGGTTTATTTTTCCTACATCCATGATTCGGGTGGACCGCCATTTCTTTAGATGAAACTCGTACCGCATCCAAAACACCCACTTAGTTTATTAGCTCCATGGCTACAGTCGCATAAAAATGAGATTGGAGTTTATATTTATCATTATTAGCTGCAGTGTTTTTGACCATTGTCTCGTCTGAAAGACAGACAGAAAGATCTTATGTACCAACTTATGTTGAGATTTATATCTCTCAAGGGTTTAATCTAAGTGCAGCAAAACACAGGAGTTATTTATGTATATGATATATGTATTTTATGTAGATTTGTCTAAATTAATTAGTTTTTAGTACGATCCCGCATTATCTACATTTGATTTCCTCTACCCAAGGTTGCCTGGTAAAAATTACTGCCATAGCAATAAGGCCGCCTTAATTGTACTTTAATTTTTAATTTCATTTGTTCTCAATTCCTGTTATTTTTGTTTCATGTGCAATAAAGAATATATCTATTTATCTTTTTAATGCGCGCAAGGTTGCGCTCAACACACATGCGTCACCTTACGCTCTACGCACGTACTGGTAGAAGGATGTAGTGTTCATCGCTACGAGCGCGTAGCGCGTAAGTTGACGCATGTATTTTGTAAGCAATGCAAAAAGCATTGACAATGTGTTGAGAAAGTGACGCCTGTGTGTTGCAGCTGCCCTAAACAGTTTATATAAAGACAGTACCTAACTTATTAATGAAGAAGAAGAAGAACTTATCGAAGAGCCCGATGGTGTAGTGGATAGGGCCGCTGCCTCCTGAGCGGAAGGTCGTGGTTCGAACCCCACCACGTACCAATGTGTTTTGCGGTTTTCGAATTTCATATGTACGTTTATTCGGCGCTATTTCCGTGCTTCGGAAGGCACGTTAAGCCGTTGGTCCCGGTTATCGTTTAATACCGTAGATATTAGACGTTAAGCCATGTCAGAGGCCAGTGCTAAGCATTGGCGGCTTGAAAACTCTGTCCTAATCTAGGATTAGGTCTGGTTCCCCTTCTGTATTGCGGAGGTCAGATGGCAGTCGCTCTTGTGTCAAAACCAGTACCCTCGTTCAATCCCCTAGATTAGGTAGCTGACCCTGTGAGATGCGGGATAAGGCTAGGGAGATGAGTATCTAACTTATAACCACGACTCACATAATTTTGAGCAAATAAGGCTCGTATTTATAAAGCGATCTCAAGATTGATAGACCTATTAAATATGGATTTGACAGGCCGTTTTGTACTGAAATGACATTTCTGATACAAACTCAAACTCGATGTCACTCTTGAGAGCTGATTATAATTACGTGACTAAGTGCCATTTTATGTGCCAAGAAAGTACGAACTGAGTATAGCTATAATAATACATTACATTAACAACTCGTTTCTCTTTATTCTACTGATTTCTACCCGGGAAGAGAAGCAATTAGAACTTTTTATGTTTTTCTGTTGCTTCCCGTCCAGGATTGAAGTTCTAATATTTTTCCTGTAACATTATTATTCTTTGCTAATTAAAGCCTTCGTTTTCGTAGACATTTCAATACGTTCTAGCGTCTCAGTTGTAAATATTTTTTGACTGTGATATAATTTTCCTTCTCGTAAATTCTCTGAAGATAATTTAAGTTCTCTACGTTTCATTTCGATTCAGTTGACCTCATCAATCTACAACAATGGAGCACAAAGGATCTGAGTTCTCTTTAACATGCAAATGTTCTTCTGTCCATCTTACTCGTACATTTGCAACGGAATCCGAATAAAATGGAATGTTAGATGTTAAATTACGACGGGGTTTCTAAGGCTCGTATTTATAAAACTATATCAAGATTGAAATCAATATTAAGTATGGATTTGACAGAGGTCATATTGTACTGAAACGACATTTCTGATGACTCAAACTAGCTGTTAGTCTCGAGTGCTGTTTATTAATAACGGCCTTTAGTATTCAATAACATGCGAAAGTTGTAAATGTAAAGTGCTCCTACAATAATGTTACTCGTACTGCATGGGAAAATAACATACATGCATACATACAATCACGCCTTTCCCTAATGGGTTAGGCAGAGCGTAAACGACCTCAACGAAGGTCGTTCCGCCACGTCTGACAAAGATTTGAGGGTTATTTAAGATAGATTTGTAGGTATATTGCTGTATTGGCAGGTTGTCAGCCCATCGCCTAAATTACAATATAGTGAAACCATCGTATCTCTTGACTGGTTTCTACAGAATGCAATTGGCACATTCTATGTTTTCTCTCGGTCCCAGGCCAGCATGGAAGAATATAATAAACTTAAAATAAAAAATCTCCTTTTTTTGTTGCAGATCAATCAGCGATGTGTGTGATTTATTATCAAGATTAACTGAATAAGGTAAGAATTTCATTGTATAATATAATTTTTCCGTATAATTTTTTTTCTTGATGCTCTATTTAGGACAAACAAAATCACCACAGAAATTTTAAAAAGAACTTCCGTTCAAATTTTATGCGTTATTTAAACGTTGCATGATATTCACGCGCGTATCTTTTACGTGATAAGCAGAGCATCAACGGCCCAACTATATGCAAAACCCATGCTCAGCAAACTTCTTTATGCTCAGTAAGCAAGTAAAACGTCTTTTATGTTCTGAAACAATCTATCATCTAAACGCCGTCACAAAAATCTTGCCTTTGTCATTTTCTGCGGTGTACATGTGAATTAGGACCCTTATAAATTCGTTATATTTCTTTCACGGACATGATCAAATTATACGGGTTCCATGTTGACTACGGACCCCTAAGACCAGTGAGGGTAAGGACATTTTTATGCTCTACAAAGGCACACGGAGAGCTGCAAAAGGTAAATGGTTTGAAAATAGAAGGGATGTAAAACGTTCCCCGGTACAGTGACCAGCAAGTCGAGATACCCTTTTAACATACATACATATATTCACGCCTTTATCTCTAATGGGGTAGGCAGAGCGTAAACGACCTAGACAAAGATCGATTCGATCAGCCACATCTGACATAGTTTTGAGGGTTATTTAAAATAGATTCGCAGGTATATTCCCATCGCCTAAATTGCAATATACTGAAACTCTCGGATTGCTTAGCTGGCTTTTACAGCTTGCCCGGGAGGAAATGCAGCTGGCACATTCTATGTTTTCCTCTCGCTCCCAGTCCAGCGAAGAAGAAGCACTAAGTAAATTGTTTGTTCCCTACACCTAGTAGATACCCAGTTAGATTTTTTATCACTAAGCGACGAACAAGTGTTATTCATGCTGATAAATTAACGATTTTCTTCTTAAATTTAACTGCTGGGCATTTGTCTGTGGAGAAATCGCCAATTTTATCTGTCTTCTGCCAACGATTTCACTTCCTAACACGACTTGACATAACATAAAACATAAAAATACTTTATTGCACGTAATAATACATCATACAACACAACAGACAACAACAAAATATAAGTACAATATAGGCAGCCTTATTGGTAAGGTAGCAATTTCTTCCAGGCAACCTTTTGTGAACGAAAAGAAACATTCACCTTCTCTTTAATTTAGTCAAAGTAACTGCGTCTCGATCTTTCCCTTCCTCTCTTGCCTTCTAATTTCCCTTCTATGATGTTGTTTTAAGAAATGAATTGAATGAAACCCTCGTTCAATCACCTAGATTAGGTAGCCGACCCCGTGAGATACAGAATAAGACTAGGTAGATGATGATGTTGTTTCAAAAATACGTCATGTCGTATCACGTGGCCTATCACCATCATCAACGATTACTCACTTTAAATTGGTAACTTATTTAAATACATATTACAATCTAAAATTGCCCTCAATTTTTGTCAGACGTGGCGAAAGCGCCTTTTACGAGGCGTTAAACGCTCTGCCTACCACGTAAGGGATAAAGGCGTGATTTATGTATGTATGTAAATTGATAACTTGACTTGCTAGCAACTGTACATACAGTCTTTCCAACAGCGTTGTAGGTGATTCCGCCATTTAACATTAAAATGGCGTCTGTTATGTGTCATTAAGTGTTATAGGTCAACCCTGGCAGGTAAAAGCCTCTTGTTGCATGCTCAGGATTTTTTACGATAGTTTTACGTGTATTTTATAGAAAACTAGCAACCCGCCCTGGCTTCGCATGGAAATTATCACTGTTTCTCTACTATATTATGCATGTATTGTACATATAAACCTTCCTCTTGAATCATTATATACATTAAAAGAAACCGCATCAAAATCCGTTGCGTATCCCAGGGTTTCAGTAAATATATTTCAATTTAGGCTATGGGCTGACAACCTATCACTACAGCAAAATACCTACAAATCAATCTCACATAATCCTCAAAACTTTGTCAAACGTCGCGGAACGACCTTTGTTTAGGTCGTTTACCCTTTGCCTACCCCATTAGGGATGAAGGCGTGATTATATATACGAGTATGTATATGAAATAGGTTTTACAGAGAGGAGAGAGGCTTTCATCCATTATATACGCCGTTAAATACATTATACAATTTCCCGGCTCTCATTCAATTATACTGAAGAAATGTGATATTCACATCTTCACATCGTTAATATTAAACGAAATAACTGCCTCCGTGGTCTAGCAGTTAGAGCCATGGGCTCACGATCCGGAGGTCCTGGGTTCGATTCCCAGGGGGGAGAGGACAAAGTTGATCTTGTTGTTGATCAAAGTTGAGTTGTCAATTTATCACTTTGTGAGATTTTCCTTGGTTAGGACAATGCAGGCCAAATCACCTGATTGTCTGGAAAAAAAGAACCTCCTTGCTTCGGAGGGCACGTGAAGCCGGTCGCTGTCTTAGAAACTGGTCGTAACACAAACTATGTCAGAGGCCTATTAGGCGGTTTAAAAACTCAGATACCAGGTTTCATCGGGTCGATTGATTCAATACCCACACGACAGAAGAAGAAGAACGAAATAATAATGTTATACTAGATGTTTTAACTGCCTCCGTGGTCTAGTGGCTAGTGCCATGGACTCCTGATCCGGAGGTCCTGGGTTCGATTCCCAGGGGGGAAACACAAAGTTGATATTTGAGAATTTATTACTTTGTGAATTTTTCCCCAGTTTGGTTAGGACATTGCAAGCTAAATCACCTGATTGTCCGAAAAAGAAAAAGATTTCGTGCTTCGGAGGGCACGTTAAGCCGTCGGTCCCGGTCGCTGTCTTTGATAGTGGTCGTTCCTCAAACCATGTCAGAGGCCTGATAGTTGTGCTACTAGGCGGTTTAAAAACTCTGACACCAGGGTTCATCGGGTCGATAGACTCGATACCCACTCGACATAAGAAGAATAAGAACTAGATGTTTCAGTAATTTTATGTGAGAATGCCAGTGACATAACATGCATCTACTGGATGAGCTCGCTCCATCGTCGACTCTGCCACGGTCATTTCTGACCTTGTGTCTAGAGTCGAGAGCAAACCAATTACTTATAAAAAAAGAGAGTTATTAAACTTACTTCAATGCTGGACTGGAAGTAATGACATACATACATATAATCACGCCTTTATCCTTAATGGGGTAGGCAGAGAGCAAATGCCCTAAACAAACGTTTTTTCTTTCACCACGTTTTGAGGGCTATTTAAGATCGATTTATATGTAAATAGGCTGTAGTGACAGGTTGTCAGCCCATCGCCTAGACTGCAATAAACTTAAATCCTCTGATCCCTTAGATGGTTTTTACAGCATGCCCGGGAGGAGATGCAGCTGGCACATTCTATGTTTTTCTTTCGCTCCCAATTCAGCATGGAAGTAATAAACATAGAATATAGAATAGCTATTGAGAATGGATCCGACTAACCGAGAACCTAAAGTGTCAGATAACTAGAACTTTAGGGTTGTAATTACATACATACATACATATAATCACGCCTTTATCCCTAATGGGGTAGGCAGAGCGTAAACGACCTAAGCAAAGGTCGTTCCGCCACGTCTGACAAGTTTTGAGGGTTATTACAGATGATCATGACGTATATTGCTATAGTGACAGGTTGTCAGCCCATCGCCCAAAATTGTAATATACTATAACCCTCGAATCCATTAGCTGGTTTTTACAGCATGCTCTGGAGGTGATGCAGCTGGCACATTCTATGTTTTTCTTTCACTCCCAGTCCAGCGTGGAAGATTGAGAATATTAATTAAGAGAATTAACTGAAATTTCTTTTGCGTTACGCAGCATGGAAACTACATAGGTAATATTGCGAGATAGTTATCTGTGGATACAAAAATGATATTTCTTCCATGCGTGATTGGGAGCAAGAGAAAAACATAGAATGTGTCAGCTGCATTTCCTCCCGGGCATGCTGTAAGGTATCCGAGGGTTTCAGTATATTGCAATTTAGGCAGTGGGCTGACAACCTGTCACTACAGCAATATACCTACAAATCTATCTTTAAAAACCCTCAAAACTTTCTCAGACGTGGCTGAACGACCTTTGTTTAGGTCATTTACGCTCTGCCTACCCCATTAGGGATAAAGGCGTGATTGTATGTATGTACAACAAAAAAATACTGTTAATAAAGCAAAATATAAAACAAACACAACACATTTATTTTCCACATTTACAAACAAAATTACACATGATCATTGATCACAGACATTTACAAAACAATAAACATACAAACAAAAACAAAACATTTACAAAACATAATAGGTACATAATTCTTCTTCAGACGAGTGGGTATCAAGTCTATCGACCCGAAGAACCCTGGTGTCAGAGTTTTTAAACCGCCTAGTAGCACAACTATCAGGCCTCTGACATGGTTTGAGTAACGACCACTATCAAAGACAGCGACCGGGACCGACAGCTTAACGTGCCCTCCGAAGCACGAAATCTTTTTCTTTCCGGACAATCAGGTGATTCAGCCTGCAATGCCCTAACCAAACTGGGGAAAAATTCACAAAGTGATAAATTCTCAAATATCGACTTTGTGTTTCTCCCCTGGGAATCGAACCCAGGACCTCCGGATCAGGAGTCCATGGCACTAGCCACTAGACCACGGAGGCAGCTACATAATAAACTTGGATGAAACAACCTTTGGACCCGAAACGCATAGAAAATGTAAGCAAACTCGCTGTTTTGTCCAAGATAATAAACATTTACCAATAAAAAGGACTGCCTCCGTGGTCTAGTGGATAGTGCCATGGATTCCCGATCCGGAGGTCCTGGGTTCGATTCCCGGGGGGGAAACACAGAGTTGATATTTGAGAATTTATCACTTTGTGAATTTTTCCCCAGTTTGGTTAGGATATTTCAGGCTGAATCACCTGATTGTCCGAAAGAAAAAGATTTCGTGCTTCGGAGGGCACGTTAAGCCGTCGGTCCCGGTCGCTGTCTTTGATAGTGGTCGTTACTCAAACCATGTCAGAGGTCTGTCTGATAGTTGTGCTACAAGGCGGTTTCAAAACTCTGACACCAGGGTTCATCGGGTCCGTAGACTCGATACCCACTCGACAGACAAATAAAAAGGAAATTAGGGAAACAAATCATATAGTGGACAAATACTATGGGCAGTCAGCTGTGGGCACAGCACAAAACTGTTTAAACCAAGCGAAAAAAAAAAAAAAAAACTAAATATATATACATTTTTGACAGACAATAATTCTATGTTTTTCGTATCTCTTCCTGTCCAGCATAAAAGTAACATTTATATTTAAGCAAGCAAAACTATACATACATACATACATATAATCACGCATTTATCCCTAATGGGGTAGGCAGTGCGTAAACGACTTAAACAAAGGTCGTTCCGCCACGTCTGACAGTTTTGAGGGTTATTTATGATAGATTTGTATAGGTATATTGTCGTGGTGACTGGTTGTCATCGCACCGCCTAAATAACAATATATACTGAAACCCACGGATCACTTAGCTGGTTTTTACAGCATGCCCAGGAGGAAATTCAGCTGGCACTTTCTATGTTTTTTTTTTGCTCCCAGTCCAGCATGGATGAAAATCATCAAATCATCCAACCATGGAGTGATTTTTCAGTCTGCTGAACTGCAAAATCTAGTCAATCTCCAGACTTGGATCTTATAAAGTTTCACTATTTTATTATTTGCAAAAGAAATTGCGTATTTTTGATTATTTGCGTGAAAAGTTACTATTTTCTAAACGATTTTGTTCGTTTAAATATTTTGTAAATTTTGCACTTATAGACCTAATAGCGTGTAATTTTTTTTTTACGTAAGCTTCTTTTTTCTCCTAGGATTCGCACGCGTGCAACTTATATATTCGTTTTAATATTTTAACATTAGTTTTATTATAAAAGAAAAAAAAGGACAACACTATTAACTTAACGTTCTGGATAAAAGTATGTTTATTAAGTAATAGAAAAATATCAACATTATGGTGATAATTGATTGGAGCCCGATGGTGAAGTGGATAGGGCCGCTGCCTCCTGAGCGGGAGGTCGTGGTTCGAATCCCACCACGTACAAATGTGTTTTTCGGTTTTCGAATTTCATATGTACGTTTATTCGGCGCTTTTTCCGAAATTCGGAAGGCACGTTAAGCCGTTGGTCCCGGTTAATATCGTTTAATACCGTAGATATTAGTCGATAAGCTATTTCAGAGGCAAGTGCTAAGCATTGGCGGCTTGAAAACTCTGACCTAACCTAGGATTTGGTCTGGTTTCCCTTCTGGGTTGCGGAGGTCAGATGGCAGTCGGTCTGTGTAAAAACCAGTACCCTCGTTCTATCCCCTACATTAAGTAGCCAACCCCGTAAGATACGGGATAAGGCTAGGGAGATGATGATGTTGATAATTGATAACATTGCGTGAAGGTTACGTTAATTTAAAAAAATAATAATAATAATAAATGTTTATTGAGCAGAATACATTGTTCCATAAAAGACTACAGACTAGTAAAATAACATATAAATACCAATGAGCATAAAATAAATAATAGTTAGGTATTTCGGTGGTGAAGTACATTATTATGTCTATTTACGATTCACGCTCTGATGCGCGGACAGCCAATGACGAGAGAAAGGGCCTGTCAAGTCGTTATATACCATCCTTATAATTCTGTTGTCAGAGAGGCGCATTCTCTCCCAAAAGGAAGCAATGCGCTCCTTCACAACAGCAAAAAAATCTGGTACTCTGGCCTCAGCAAACATGGCTGAGGCACTGCAGAATCTCGGCAATCGCATTAGGATCCGAAATATATCATTATACTGCACCCTGATTGCGCCGTACGACTTTCTGCAGTAATTCACCCAGAGTTGACAGGTTCTTCCATACTGGACTGGGAGAGAAAGAAAAACATAGAATGTTCCAGTTGCCCTTCCTCCCGGGCATGCTGTAAAAGACAGCAAAAGGGATTCGAGGGTTACAGTGTATTTTAATTTAGGCGATAGGCTGACAACCTGTCACTACAGCAATACACATTACAATCTAAAATTGCCCTCAATTTATGTCAGACGTGGCGAAAGCGCCTTTTAGGAGGCGTTTTACGCTCTGCCTACCCCGTAAGGGATAAAGGCGTGATTTTATGTATGTATGTATGTTGACAGGTGTAGAAACAGAGACAGTAGGCATTGAACAATGTCAACAAAAAAGTTAGATTTATAAATTGACAACTATGGAAAATTCTTTATTTTACTTTTATATTTTTTAATAACGTTTCTTTTAATTTTAATTGGATGTAACTTTGTAATGCAATGGTTTTTTTCCTGTAATGTTACAATGTTTTATGATATGTTAAATGATGATAGCTTAAACTCGAAATAACTTCCGTTTCCGACTAGTTATTATTTATGAATAACGAACAAAGACAACTTATTTACCATCTCACCTCAATAAATAAGCCTGGATTGAGGTCCCAACCGCATCTCGACTTACCCCGAAATATTGGCCCCATTAGTAGACCGTAGGCCAAGGAGGATAATCACCTATGCAGTATACCCCAGTTTGGTTAGGCCAATTAAGGCTGAACGACTTGATTATCTGGAAGAAAAAGGATTCCTTTCTTCGGACCGCACGTTCAGCCGTCGGTCCCGATCGCTGTCTTACACAATGTCAGAGGCCTATTAGCTGTGGTATTAGGCGGTTTAAAAACTCTGACACCTGGGTACTTCGGGTCGATCAACTTGATACCCACACGACAAAAGAAGAAGATGAAGAAGATATACTTTGTAAAATACGGATGGTCGTTGAGACAGATTTCATACAGAAGGAAAACAAAAGAAAATTTATCTAAAATCCATATTAATTGCGTCTTTCATGATATTTCTGTCAGTATTCTAACACACTGATTGGCTAATTAATCAATCATGATAGCGTTAGCCAATAGCAGCTGGAAAAGTTCCCTCCCACCGCGCCATACATACATACATATAATCACGCCTTTATCCCTAATGGGGTAGGCAGAGCGTAAAAGACCTAAACAAAGGTCATTCCGCCACATCTGGCAGTTTTGAGGGTTATTTAACAGGTTCCCTGTCCCAAAAAAAAATGTTGGTACAAAAACTGTCACATGAATCAAATGTGATTCATCGGACAGGGAACCTGTTAAGAAAGATTTGTATAGCGGTAAATTTTGTCTGGAACATAAAAGTATGAATGCTCACTCCATAGGTTAAGTCCTCCTTGCCGTAGACCCCAGGGGTCAGATTCCCAACGTCTTAACATACGGCCTACTTAACAAACCCGGGTATTAACCGCGGAGTATCCAGTTACTTAGTTACTTACGCATAAAGGTGAATATTACGCATGTGGTGTAGGTTGAGTACTTAGAACATCTAACCCAGAACACACATACTGGGTTAGATTCTAGATTTGCCGGCTAAAACTAAATATCAAATATTTTTTGTTACTTTCAGACTCAAAACATTGGAAAAGGACAGGAGATCTATTCTCTCCACTTTTTGATTTATGCCTTATTTGTCATTTTTATCCGCCCTCATATGATAAGGAATCCGAGGGTTTGTCACCTGTCACGACAGCAATATACCTACAATTCTATCTTAAAAAAACCCTCAAAACTTTGTCAGACTTGGCGGGACGACCTTTGTGTAGGTCGTTTACGCTCTGCCTACCCCATTTGGGATAAAGGCGTGATTATATGTATGTATGTTGTCATATGATATTCCGAATAAAATTGTCAGAAAATACTGGGGAAACGTGACAATATCTAGCGGACAAAGTGTAAAACCATAAAGCATAAATTGCCTGTCTTTTTTTTTTTAGTTTGAAAGTGACAGATAGATTCTAATTTTAGTTTTAGCCGGTGGTATCTAAAGGGTCTTTCATTAAGGGTGGGTAGATGTTGAAGTTGAAATTAACAAGCTGTGTGCGAGATATTATCAAAATTCTCTTTTTATTTGAAAGGCTTAATTATGCCAATTTATTTGGTATATGACATGGTTTAGCAATACGCAAAGATTTATTACAGTGGATACGAGACAGCCGAAATCCCATATTTTTTACGATTTCGGTTTATTTTTTTTATTTAACAAAGATATGAGCTTTGTGGACTTAGAAAAGGCAGTGGTTGATGTCGGCCTGACCTGTAGACTTAGGACTTTAGGAATTTGAACCGGACAAAGTCTAGCGGACTTAAATTAAAAATATTTATTTATCACCTTTGCAAGAATTTTGCAGTGATCGAAACAGGACCTCTAAAATTCATTTTCCTGTAAAAAACTACGGCAAATTTTGAAACATTATCATATACCAAACAAATTGGCATGATTAAACCTTTCAATTTAAAAAAGAATTTAGTTAATATCTCACACACAGTTTATTTATTTAACAGTTTATTGTACAAAATAAAATACCAAGAACATATACATATAAAACAAAGACACAACAGGCACAGCTTATTTCTAAAAAGAAATCTCTTCCAGCAGACCTAGGCTAGTGAAATAGCATTCTGAGAGGCAGATACGACATGCACAATTAAAAATATTGGAAACAATAAATTATAATTTACTTATAACTAAAAAAAAAAAAAAAAAAAAGCCCGATGGTGTAGTGGATAGGGCCGCTGCCTCCTGAGCGGGAGGTCGTGGTTCGAATCCCACCACGTACCAATGTGTTTTTCGATTTTCGAATTTCATATGTACGTTTATTCGGCGCTTTTTTCCGTGCTTCGGAAGGCACGTTAAGCCGTTGGTCCCGGTTAATATCGTTTAATACCGTAAATATTAGTCGTTAAGCCATATCAGAGGCCAGTGCTAAGCATTGGCGGGTTGAAAACTCTGACCTAATCTAGGATTGGGTCTGGTTTCCCTTCTGGGTTGCGGAGGTCAGATGGCAGTCGCTCTGTGTAAAAATCAGTACCCTCGTTCAATCCCCTAGATTAGGAAGCCGACCCCGTGAGATACGGGATAAGGCTAAGGAGGTGATGACTTATCACTAAAAAAATAAAACCAAGACAATTACTTTTACTTTAGTTTTTACTTTAGTTTGTTTTATTCCACACATCATCCCACTGCTGGGCAAAGGCCTCCCTCTTCTCCTTCCACTTATCCCTATTTTGAGTCTCAAGGCGCCAGTCCTTCGAAAATGTGTCCAGTTCGTCGCACCACCTGCGACGTCGGTTCGTGGTGGGTGGCTTCCACTCGGTTCCAGCAGTGGGATGATGTGGGCTAAATAAGATAAGAAGAAGATAAGATTGTTTTATTCCATTTCAACTTCTACCCACCCTTAATGACAGACCCTATAGAATCGAGCCCAATATCTACCCGCTCTTCGCTTCCCGTTCAGATTCAGATTCAGATTTTATTTCATAAATTCTTTAAAATAATTTACATACATACATATAATCACGCCTCCATCCCTAATGGGGTAGGCAGAGCGTAAACGACCTAAAAAATGGTCGTTTCGCCACGTCTGACAAAGTTTTGAGGGTTATTTAAGATAGATTTGTAGGTAAATTGCTGTAGTGACAGGTTGTCAGCCCATCGCCTACATTGCAATATACTGAAACCCTCGGATCCCTTAGCTGATTTTTACAGCATGCCGGGGAGGAAATGCCGCTGGCACATTCTATGTTTTTCTCTCGCTCCCAGTCCAGCATAATTTACATGTCAGGTGGTATTAATTTTTGGTAAGTATAATAGGTACGTACATTTGACATTTATATTTAATCATTAATGTCTTGGTCAACAATCCGTTTTATGCTAACATAGAAGTCATTAATATTATAACATGCATGTTTGACTAGTATTACTTTTAATCTTTTTTCGTAGACCTGTACTTCTTCTGTCGAGTGGGTATCGAGTCTATCGACCCGATGAACCCTGGTGTCAGAGTTTTTAAAACCGCCTAGTAGCACAACTATCAGGCCTCTAACATGGTTTGAGTAACGACCACTATCAAAGACAGCGACCGGGACCGACGGCTTAACGTGCCCTCCGAAGCACGAAATCTTTATCTTTTTCGGACAATCAGGTGATTTAGCCCGAAATGTCCTAACCAAACTGGGGAAAAATACACAAAGTGATAAATTTTCAAATATCAACTTTGTGTTTTCCCCTGGGAATCGAACCCAGGACCTCCGGATCGGGAGTCCATGGCACTAGCCACTAGACCACGGACCTTTACTGCAAAGTTAGGCCAATTAGGCGGCTTGAAAACTTTAACAGCTAGGTTGGCCACTAACCTGGCAAAAGTTTTACTACCTCTTTTATTGGGTCTGGTTTCCCTTCTGGGTTATGGAGGTCAGATGGCAGTCGCTCAGTGTAAAAACCAGTACCCTTGTTCCGTTAAATTCCGGGAGAGGGTGGTGTAGTGTAGCTAGGGTGGGTGCAACTTTTATACTTGATCTCGACAAGCAACGATAATACACATAGAATGTGCCAGCTGTTGCTTCTCCCAGGCCTACAATAAAAGCCAGTAGGACGAGCCCTTTTGGGATATTGTAACATACTTTATTTATATATTTGTTAAAGTTTTGTATTTTTTTTTGTGTGTTAATAAAATATTTGCCAAATACTGCGAAAACGCCGTTTATCGAGGTTGTTGTGGCTCTGTCTACCCTGCATGGTACAAAAGAGTGACTAATGTAACCGCCCGCGAAACCTAATTTTTCCCTTCCTCTGGCTAACTTTAAAAACCCTTTCACTCGTAAAAATACCCTTTTATTATCTTAATAATTAATTGTGGCAGTTAAAGTCACTTTTCAGAATATTCCGCAAACTTTAAAGGGTGTTTAAATGAAAGACATTCCATCCGTGAACGTTTTAATAAACGAATTGATAAAGAGGAATTTATTAAAAGTCTCACCATTAAATTTAAAAATAACCAAAATTCCTGATAAAAAGACAATGGCGTCAATACTCGCGACATAGTACTTATTTTTTTTTTTTTATTGTAATTCGCAGTAGTGCTGTCACTTTCGTAACTTTTAAATCAGAAGAGGATAGCAAATATACACCATTATTTTGACATTCCTTCTTCTTCTACATCTTTTTACGTACATATATATAACAGTACCCTCGTTCAATCCCCTAGATTAGGAAGCCAACCCCGTGAGATACGGGATAAGGCTAGGGAGATGATGATGATGACATATAATCACGCCTTTATCCGTAATGGGGTAGGCAGAGCGTAAACGACCTAAATAAAAATCGTTCTGCCACGTCTGACAATGTTTTGAGGGAGATTTAAGAAAGATTTGTAGGTATATTGCTGTAGTGACAAGTTGTCAGCCCATCGCCTAAATTACAATATACTGAAACCCTCGGATCCCTTAGCTGATTTTTACAGCATGCTCGGGAGGAAATGCAGCTGGCACATTCTATGTTTTTCTCTCACTCCCAGTCCAGCATGGAAGAAACATACATCTTTTTGACATTTCTAATTCCTAATCTGACGTAAAATCAGTCTTACGTATTTCACATAAAATAAGAGCATGCTCTATGCTCAGTTTTGATTTAACCTTCAACTGGTGACGTGCATATGAGTCACAGTATTGGAGAGGTGACGTCAATTTGACGTATCAATAAAAAACCATAAATAATGTAGAATTTGTTTACTTGTCATTAAATAGGTCATGTTATATAAAATTAGGTATATTTGTTTTTAAAATAAAACACCTTCTTTACATATTAAATGGAAAGTTAACTTTAATCATACACATGAACTTATAATCAAATTTTGGTCTGTGTTTTGGTAGACATGAGATCAATCAAAATAAAATAAAAAAAACATAAAAGAAAATCAAAAATCAACATTATTCTCTAATTAAGAGTTAAATAATAGTTTAAAAAAAATTAAAAAAATGTATGTGTTCCATACAAAAATCGAAATTATTGGTGGTAGCATCTGACGCAAATTTTTTCAAGACAATCTAGGCATGCTGGTTTTCTGCACTTCTTGCATAAGTATGACGTTCTCTTTTTTTTCTTTGCTGGACATATAGTACATGTACCACGTTTTTCCAGCTTTGCAGATGTAGAAGGTTCAAGTTCTGCATCTTCTATCTTAAAAATTCGTTTGATAGAAGCGCGAATGTCTCGAGAAATTTTCGGATTGTCATACCGGCGCAACATGTGGGGCTTGCATATTTGGTCGGCTACTGTACTCAAAAACGTATATCTATCAACATTTCTTGCATTTTGAGGGTATTGGCACTTGTACAGTACGTATGAATTTACTGCACAAATGTCGATCAACCGACAAAAAAGAACAAGTGGCCACCGCTTCGTTCTTCGAATACAAGAATAGTTACTGCACATTTTGTCCAGGCCATCAACACCATTTTTCGTGTTATTATAAAACAATATTATTTCTGGTTTTTCACCTTCTTGGTCGTTACACTTGTCATGGTGCATGGACGATACAAGAACAACTGCTTTGTTTCGTTTGGGTACATAGGAAACCATAGTTATTTCCTTTGTAAAACCATAAAGAGTTTGTCCGACTGGTCTCGTTCGTTTAGGTTTGAACTCAGAGGGGATTTCTCTTTTATTCTTGTTCATAGTACCCACATAAGTAAGACCCTTTTCCTTCAATAGCTTCATTGCTTCGATTGATGTAAACCAATTGTCTCCGGTTATATTTCGGTTGGATTTCTGTATCGGTTTCGTTAGCCGTAAAATGCTCTGCGTAGGCTTTGAATACTCCTTTTCTTCATGCGTCAATCCCTGTCCATCAGTGTCTTTTCCGCAGTATATATAAGCACTGTAGAGGTAATTGGTCAAAGCGTCGGTCATGCACATGAGCTTCACGCCATATTTGCCCGGTTTCTTTGGCATATACATGAGGAATTTGCAACGACAACGACATCTGATAAGCATTTCGTCTATACACATATAAGATCCAGGATTATAGTATCTTTGGCAGTTTGAGATGAAAATATCATACAACTCGGATATATGTGTAGCCGGATCATTTTTCTTTTTTTCTTCTCTGGTATTGGGATCATCAAAACGTAATGCTGCTAGCAACAGAAGGAAACGTTTCTGCGAAAAAATGCATCGAAATATTTCCCTGCCTTTGCCATCTGTCGCAAACAAAGACGCAGTATCTTCTTTATTGCTTTTGAAAATTGCAGTCAAGAGAAGACATCCTATAAGCGCACGTAACTCAATAACATCGAGATCTTTCAACTCTGGCCGATCTTCCTTCTTGTATTTATGCCTCATTTCTTGTAATTTGCTATTAGTGTGTTTAACAACTATCTGTAAAATATCTTCAGAGAACAAAATATTCCAGAAGTCTTCTTCTTCAGTACAATCACGCGTCATAGTAGAGCCTTGAACTGTTGTAACAATATTATGGCTCGGAGTTCTAACACTGCTTCGGTGAGGATCTTTATACCATTTAAACGGTTGTCTGTTTCCCACTTTTTTACCTAAATAAAATGGTCTGTTACTTGCTATGTTGATCAAAGGCTCATCGTCGGAGTCGGTAACAATCTCTGGATCTCGTTCTTCATCCTCAGACACGGCCATCTCACTTGAAGTGTCATGGTCGGATTCTAAGGCATAATTTTGATCCAACTCGCGATCCTCTTGGTCACTGATATCACTGTCAGTTTCATCTAAAACTTCAGTGACTCGCCGCTCGTAATCGTGATCATTTGGATTCATTTTAAATGAAATTGTTCGACTGAGGCACACAACTAAAAAATAACACTAAAGGTGACGTAACGTCAAAATGACGTCGGGTAGCCTCTATAACCTAAACTGTGGGCGTGCGACGTCCGTTCCGTGTACCGGCCGACGCCAAACTGCACACGAGGCAGCTACTAGGCGGCGCGGTCGCGGGGGGTACGCCATTTCCGAGAAATACAATGATTTATGCGTTGCAACGTCAAATTGACGGCACGTCACCAGTTGAAGGTTAAAGCGTCTTACGTCAAATTAGAAATGTGTTTATTTCCTATCCTGTTCTTATGTCAAAGTTACGAAAGTGACAGCGCTACTAAGAATCCGATTCAGTATTATGTCGCGAGAATTGACGCCAACATCATTTTAGTATAGCCTATATAGCATGAAGGCCTAAAGCGTTCCGATACAGGCCAAAAGGCCTCATTTACTTTTAGATCTTTCATGCTGAACTGGGAGCGAGAGAAAAACATACAATGTGCCAGCTGCATTTCCTCCCGGGCATCATGTAAAAACCAGCTAAGGGATCCAAGCTAGGGTTTTAGTATATTGCAAATTAGGCGATGGGCTGACAACCTGTCACTACAGCAATATACCTTCAAATCTATCTTAAATAACCCTCAAAACTTTGTCAGACGTGGCGGATCGACCATAGTTTACGTTGTTTACGCTTTGCCTACCCCATTAGGGAAAAAGCGCAATTACATGTATATGTGTGCTTTTCCAGAATTATATGTGTAATATTTGCACCAGTCATCTTCTGATGAGCGGGTATTTGATTCGACGAACGATAATTACCTTCATCAGGATGACCCTTGATGGTGTCAGAGTTTTTAAACAGCCTGATAGAACAGCTAGAACTCTGACATGGTTTTTGTGACGACCACTACCAAATATGCAGATCGCAACCGATGACGGCTTAAGAGAGTCTTTTAGTGATTCAAAATTTAAACTAGACTGTTTCAGTAAAAGAAAATAGGCTCGTACGTGCTGTTTATAATTATAAACAGCACTTGAGACTGACAGCGAGTTTGAGATCGTATCAAAAATGTCATTTCAGTACATAATGGCTTGTCAAAACCATAATTCATATTGCTGTCAATGTTTCATTTTATCTTCCATACTGGACTGGGAGAGAAAGAAAAACATAGAATGTTCCAGTTGCCCTTCCTCCCGGGCATGCTGTATAAGTCAGCAAAAGGGATTCGAGGGTTACAGTGTATTGTAATTTAGGCGATGGGCTGACAACCTGTCACTACAGCAATACACATTACAATCTAAAATTGCCCCCAATGTATGTCAGACGTGGCGAAAGCGCCTTTTAGGAGGCGTTTTACGCTCTGCCTACCCCGTAAGGGATAAAGGCGTGATTTTATGTATGTTATGTATGTATGTATGTCAATGTTTCATACCCGAATCATTTCAATAAGAACTCATCCATTGTCAAATTGATGATTTGTCTTCCCTCTCAGTTATCTTTCTTATTTTCTTGAAATTCTGAGTGAAAACCATTATTTGAAATTAATTCAGCGTTACGAAAAATTGAGTCTTTGTTCCATAGCATTTTCCTGAAT
This sequence comes from Scrobipalpa costella, assembly GCA_949820665.1. Lineage (NCBI taxonomy): Eukaryota > Metazoa > Arthropoda > Insecta > Lepidoptera > Gelechiidae > Scrobipalpa > Scrobipalpa costella. The sequence continues at coordinate 8,587,302 of OX463319.1, read as the reverse complement.
ATTTTTTTATGTGTTGTTGTTAAGGGACAAAATTCATTTCCTTTTTGAGATAGATACAGTCGAATTAATGTTCTTTTTTATGGCATCTTAATTATCATTGTGCGTGTTAAACATTTTAAAGCTTTTAAATTAGTACTTGTTTTAGTTTAGTTAAATTGGAGAAGGGACAGGTTATGATCACAGTTTTAGAAATAGAATCATTATCTCCCTAGCCTTAGCCTAATCTAGAGGATTGAACGAGGGTACTGGTTTTTACACAGAGCGACTGCCATCTCACCTCTGCAACCCAGAAGGGAAACCAGGCCCAATCCTAGATTAGGTCAGAGTTTTCAAGCCGCCAATGCTTAGCACTGGCCTCAGACATGGCTTAACGACTAATATCTACGGAATTAAACGATATTAACCGGGACCAACGGCTTAACGTGGCTTCCGAAGCATTGAAAAAGCGCCGAAAAAACGTACATATGAAATTCAAATACCGAAAAACACATTGGTACGTGGTCGGATTCAAACCACGACCTCCCTGCTCAGGAGGCAGCGGCCCTATCCACTACACCATCGGGCTCATAAGTTATAGAAATAGAAAATATTTATATGCCACTAATTTACAAATTTTGAACATTTTAAAGGTTACAAACGGCTTTAGGGCAAGATAATCTTTTTGTTTCGATTTTACAACATTTATTAGACTTTTAACAAATTTAGTTTCAATATACGTAATTTTATTAGCGAAACGAACGAATAATCGCTAATATATTAAGTTCTAAATTATCTTTATATATATATTCTTTATTGCGTACAAAAAATTTACAATAAATAAACAAATTTAAATTAAGTTCACAAAGGTGAGCTTATCTCTATAAAGAGATCTCTTCCAGCCAACCTGTAAAACTGAATATGAGATAACAATATATACGGGGACAAGACTGTACACACTGTATACTTTTACATATACATATAACCTAGAACCTACATAAACATACATATATATTACTTAAATAAACATCTATAACAAATAATAGTACATACATATAATAAATATACAAATACCTACGTACATAAATACTAATTTTGTTGCGATAGGAAGTGCTCTTTCACTCTTTTTTTGAAAGAGGATATAGATGGACAGTCTTGAACTGTCTTCGGAAGCTTGTTCCAAAGTAGTGTAGCTCGAACAGAAAAGGAATTGGAAAAGAATTCGGTATTAGCACTATTACTTGAGTCTGGTGGACCGAATTTTCAATTTATTGTGTTTTTAGTGATCTAAGATGTTTTTTACTTCCATGCTGGACTGGGAGCGAGATAAAAACATAGAATGTGCCAGCTGCATTTCCTTCCGGGCATGCTGTAAAAACCAGGTAAGGGACCCGAGGGTTTCTGTATATTGCAATTTAGGCGATAGGCTGACAACCTGTCACTACAACAATATATCTACAAATCTATCTTAGATAACTCTCTGAACTTTGTCAGACGTGGCGGAACGATGGTTTAGGTCGTTTACGCTCTGCCTACCCCATTAGGGATAAAAGTGTGACTATAAGTTTATGTCTATGATTTTTTTTTACTGATGGGGACGCCACTTAGCTACTATAGTCACCTAATAATCTCACAGAACAGATGGTAAAGTCTATTGTTGGCTCAATATATAGTTTATAACTTCATTTTCTCCTCAAAGTGAAAGTTCGTCAAAGGCACGGATAAAAAAAAGTATACTTGTAAGTCGCAAGAGATAATAGCTTCTTCAGGGCAAGCTTGTACTTGGAGACAGACTATGGTGATAAAACGCGGCATTTTAATAAAAGAATAATGAGTAAACTTGCAAGTCGCAAAAGATAATGGCATCTTGAGGGCGGCAGGAGACACACTATGATGGTAAAACGCAGTGATTTTAATATTTTTTTCAAAGACAAGCCTTATGAAAAGCGGTTACACAATTGCGTCGAAAAGACAAAGTCAATATATGCCGTTTGATTAGTTAGAACAATACAGGTTGATTTGTCAGTACAATGCTCATTGATTGTCTGTCAATAATAGTGAGTCCGAGCTTCAAAGGGCACGCTAAACCTCGGATGCTGTGTCTAATACTGGTCGTTACTCAAACTATATCAAAAGACCAAAATCCTCGAATACCAGGATTCATCGGATAGTTTGTCGACTGAATAAAGAGGGTAGTTCGATGAGAACACGACTTATAAATTTCAACTAAAATAATTACCGCCCCTTTCTTTTCTTTCATAATATTAATGTTAAATGACCGGACCATAATAATTTCATGCTGGACTGGGAGTGAGAGAAAAACATGTGCCAGCTACATTTCCTTCCGAGCATGCTGTAAAAAACAGCTAAGGGATCTGAGGCTTTGTATATATTGCACATACTGGACCATATGTTGACAGACCAGGTGACGACCTGTCACTATAACAATATACGTACAAATCTGTCTTAAATAACCTCAAAACTTTGTCAGACGTGGCGGAACGACCTTTGTTTTGGTCGTTTACGCTCTGCCTACCTTATAAGGGATAAAGGCCTGATTATATGTATGTATGTAAAATGACCGGACTTGCCCTAATAGATAAATAATTCATATTTAATGCTCCGGTTACAAGACATCGTGTGTTGTAACTTTCTTTCTTAACACGAACTTTGAGACCAGCAAAGGACTCAATTAAGTTAGACCTTAATTAACCAGCCAAGTTCAAGCTGTAATAAATTCAATCGAGGGGTTTCAGCCCTTTTCTCTTCTAACTGCCTCCGTGGGCTAGGTCAGAGCCATGGGCCCACGATCCGGAGGTCCTAGGATCGATTTCCAGAGGGCAAAACAAAGTTAATATTTGTGAATTTATCACTTTGTGAGTTTTTCCAAAGTTTAGCTAGGATAAAGCATGCTGAATCACCTAATTGTCTGGAAGATAAAATATGATAGCTCAACGTGCTCTTCAAAGCACGGAATATAAATATTTTTTATAGACGATAAGGTTATTTATCCTGCATTGTCCTAACCAAAGTGGGGAAAATCTTACAATCATGAAGTGATAAATTGACAAATATTAACTTTGTATTCTAATTTAAGGAAGTATTTCCCCTATGGGAATCGAACCCATGACCTCCGGATATCCGGGAACCCATCGCTTATGCCTTATGAAGACTCAGATCACGGCTCGGATGTACCTCCTAGTGGTCCATGTCGGGCAACGGCAACACAGGCTTGCCTGTGAAAAAGTCTGGTTGAACGATCCCTACAAAGCGGTGGTAGGCTCCACAAGGGGCCGCCTGGCTCGCGACCACCCTCTTACTGGAGTCCGGCGCCAAACAGCTTGCTGTGTTCCGTCGGCGCGTGAGATTACCAGTACCATAACAGGAATCTTCTGGGTGAGCTCGCTCCATCGTCGATTTTGTCACAGTCATCCCTGACTTAGTGTCTAGCCAGAGTCAAGAGAAAACCCATTTCTAATTTAAAAAATAAAACAGATTTTATTTTCTTGTTAATTGTTTTTAATCCAAAGTAACTCCTGAATTAAAATACTGTCCTGGATCCAATTAACGCCGTCTGTGAAAGTAACATTGCATAAAACGGAACGTAAACAAAATGAAATTACACTTTATTGGCCGCCATTTTGGAAATTAATCCTACTTTATACAAAAATGCTTTTACACAATACCCTGTTGCTGCTGATATACTAGGAAAGCTTAACTGGGTATTAAATTATAATTTACATTTATTATTAAATTTTTAGTTCAGAAAATAAATAAATATATCATACTCACACAATATCTAAAATATATTTATATCCAAGTTTAAACATACATACATATAATCACGCCTTTGTCCCTGATGGGGTAGGCAGAGCGTAAACGACCTAAATAAAGGTAGTTCCGTCACATCTGACAAAGTTTTGAGGGTTATTTAAGAAAGATTTGTAGGTATATTGCTGTAGTGACAGGTTGTCAGTCCATCTTCTAAATTGCAATATATTGAAACCCTCATATCCCTTTACTGGATTGTACAGCATGCCCGGGAGGAAATGCAGCTGGCACATTCTATGTTTTTCTCTCGCTACTAGTCCAGCATGGAAAAATAGTTTTCAAGTTTAAAACATTAAATTTAAGTAACAGTGCCAATATTTTTTCTAATTTCTCGAATGGAATATTTTTTTTTTAAATAATTGAACGTTTTTGTCATACTCAGTTTAGTAAGTATGTCCCAAAAAAAAAATCTAGGACAGAGCGTAAACAAAATGAAATTATACTATATGGCCGCCATTTTGGAATTTAATCCTACTTTATGCAAAAAAGCTTTTACATAGCATTCAAAGCTAAACAAACGGAACGACATATTTTCATTTGTTTCGCTGTCCTCTTCGCCAGTTTCATTTGTTAATAAAATGGTGGTCAAGTGCGAGTTGGATTAACTTTACGAGGGCTGGCTTATTTCAAGAAATTTAAGTGCCTACGTAGTCTAGTGGTCGGGGCCATAGGCTTTCGATCCGTAGGTTGTGGGTCCGATTCCTACGGGGGAAAACAAAGATGATATTATGTATTTTTGGAGATTTTCCCCTTTTTGGCTAGATTTGGTGACCAGACTAGCTTAGCGTACCTTATGAAACAAGGAATCATTTTCGTACAAAAAAAGGTGTTTCATAGATTCAGTCTATGCCTATAGCCTATATCCTAACCTTAACAAACTTAAAACAATCTAAGAACTTTTATTAACACTTATCAATTAACTAGATCAAATGACTCAGATTAATAGATCAAAGAGGCAGTAAAGTGTCTTATTAACTATTAAAAGCAGTTTTGTCATTAAAAATATCCAATTACCTACAGAACCCTGCAAATAATCAAAATGTATACTTTATGCTAACAAACGGCGCTCGAAATGAAGACAGAACCGTTTCCAATTACAAGAATGGACTTTTTGCGAATACGGATATTTTACGAAATACGGCCTTTTCCAGTTGTTTTTTTGTCTATTGTTACTTGCGATTGTTGAGCTCATTCTTTTATGTAAAGAATTTGAGAGATATTAGCTATGTACAGTATATGGATGAGTGAGTGGTAGCGGAATATTTGAATGTGCGTTTTCTACATACATATAATCACGCTTTTATATAAACAAAAGTCGTTTCGCCACGTTTTGAGGGTTATTTACTAATAAGGTTATTTAAGATAGATGTACTCTGTACTCTTTATTAGAATGATTATTTCTAACCTTGGCTGGACACCAGGTAATTAAAAAAACTCAGTCAAATAAAAAGTCCCTTAAAGATCGGTTAAAAACGATCACTTAATCTAGATATATTATGTTCAAAGGCGAGCTTCACTCGAAATATTTGAGTTGTCTTCCAGCTTACCGTGTGAGAGGAAAAAAAATACAGATAACAGCAGGCAAGAGTGTACGCAAAGACTACAATAAGCTACATATAAATATCCTTACATACATAAATATAAATAAATAAAGGAGAGCCCGATGGTGTAGTGGATAGGGCCGCTGCCTCCTGAGCAGGAGGTCGTGGTTCGAATCCCACCACGTACCAATGTGTTTTTCGGTTTTCGAATTTCATATGTACGTTTATTCGGCGCTTTTTCCGTGCTTCGGAAGGCACGTTAAGCCGTTGGTTCCGGTTAATTTCGTTTAATACCGTAGATATTAGTCGTTAAGCCATATCAGAGGCCAGTGCTAAGCATTGGCGGCTTGAAAACTCTGACCTAATCTAGGATTTCCCTTCTGGGTTGCGGAGGTCAGATGGCAGTCGCTCTGTGTAAAAACCAGTACCGTCGTTCAATCCCCTAGATTAGGTAGCCGACCTGGTGTGATACGGGACAAGGCTAGGGAGATGATGATGAGTAAAATTTTCTGCCTACCCCCTAAGTCAGGTGGCGTGATTATTTGTATCGTAACTTTGAGTTTAAGTAATGCTCAGTCAAACAAAAAAGTTTCATCAAAATCGGTTAAGAACAGGCAGACAAAAATTCTAAAAAAAAAACATTTTGATCTTTTTATCGGGAGGAAATGCAGCTGGCACATTCTATGTTTTTCTCTTCCTCCCAGACCAGCGTTGAATAGTTTGCGTTTTCTATTGATATGAAATGGCTTCATCGCTGCCATAGCAATTTTTCGTATATATCAGAGTAACAAGTATTTTACAAAAGAATTCAAACAACACGACTATAGTAACAATAAAAAAAATCGATACATTAATTGTTCTAAAATTGAGCTTTAACATATAAAAGATAATGATAATACTTACTTCCATGCTGGACTGGAAGAGATAAAAAAACATAGAATGTTCCAGCTGCCCTTCCTCCCGGGCATGCTGTTGAAGTCAGCAAAAGGGACTCGAGGGTTACAGTGTATTGTAATTTAGGCGATGGGCTGATAACCTGTCACTATAGCAATACATACTACAATCTAAAATTGCCTTAAATTTTTGTCAGACGTGGCGAAAGCGCCTTTTATGAGGCGTTAAACGCTCTGCCTACCCCGTAAGGGATAAAGGCGTGATTTATGTATGTATGTATGATTATGATCCTTCCGACCGATTTCGGCCATGGCGACTACTTCGACTCCTAGTCGCCCGAAAGTGGCTTACGTAGCCGATTTTTGCCTTGAACTTTCGTGCACACTTAGGGCACGTGAATAAGTAAATCATATTTTATTACTAAATGACGAACTAGTGTTATTCATACTGATAAATTAGCGATACTAACACCTCTGTTAAACGAACAAGTGAGTAGTAGTTGATTTAAATTTAATCATATATGTATATATATATATATATACTTCCATGCTGGCCTGGGAGCGAGAGAAAAACATAGAATGTGCCAGCTACATTTCCTCCCGGGCATGCTGTAAAAACCAGCTAAGGGATCCGAGGGTTTCAGTATATTGCAATTTAGGCATTAGGCTGACAACCTGTCACTATGGCAATATACATACAAATATTTATTTATTATATTTATTTATCATAAATAACCCTCAAAAGCTTGTCAGACGTGGAGAAACGACCTTTGTTTAGGTCGTTTACGCTCTGCCTACTCCATTAGGGAAAAAGGCGTGATTATATGTATGTATGTATACATACATACATATAATCACGCCTTTATCCTAAACAAAGGTCGTTCCGCCACGTCTGACAAAGTTTTGAGGGTTATTTAAGATAGAATTCAATAATAAAACGTACATACAGAATACGCGCAAAAAACTTAACCCTTCCTTGACAGTCGGGTAAAAAGGATTCAAGCGTCCTTAAAACAACTGTAGTAGTGATTTGTGCTATACCAATAAAAAATACTAAAATCTGTTTACTAATGAGGAAAAAGTCGCTGAACATAAAAAAACATACACATAAAACGAAGGGAGGGGCGCAAAGTGTGAGTTTCTCATGCTTCTTCTTCATTATGATATAGTTTTATTTTATTTTGTGACACAGATATAATTTTCTTTGTAATAGACTCGCTTGTGACTTTCTAAAAGTGTTTTTAGGAATCTATTTGGAAATAAATTTGACTTTTACAGAATATAATATATCCTCCGTTTTTGAAGCGTTTAAAAAGCGGTCTAGGTCGCAGTAAGACCACGCTCTATATGAACGTGGCAAAAAAAAGAAACTTACACCGCCGCCATCTTGAGATTTGTCATACATACATATGGGGTAGGCAGAGCGTAAACAACCTAAACAAAAGTCGTCCCACCACGTCTGACAAAGTTTTGCGGGTTATTTAAGATAGATTTGTAGGTTTATTGTTATAGTGACACGTTATCAACCCATCGCCTAAATGCAATATACTGAAAGCCTCGGATCCCTTAGCTGGTTATTACAGCATGCCCGGCAGGAAATGTAGCTGGCACATTCTATTATTTATTTATTTTTTTAACAGTTTATTGTACACATGAACACACACAGAATAATTACATGAGGAATTCAGACACAACAAATATCTTTATTTCTATATTCATTCTATTTATTCTATATTCATTTTTTTTTATACAGCAGCGCTACCGCCCACATTCATTTAAAGCTTTGTCAATATGTATCTTATTTGTAACGGGTCTGATTTTCAGAGAATGGCCAACAAATTGGATATTACCCTTTACGACCCCAATTTGAAGATCGGCCAGTTTACCTGTTGGTTGAGGCCTCAATCAATTTTTGCCGAGATTCAATCAAAATTCCGGGCGAATGTATTTTGTGGTTCCTATAATAATGCTAAAGAATTCTAATGGTTTTTAGTACAATTTCATTAAATCCAAATGATTCCCTCTTAGCCTGTTTAAAAAGTATTACTTAATCGCGGCCCATCCAGTTTATTATTGACTCAACAAGCTGGCAACTTTTTTATGATTTAGTAGACACAAGATCAGGGAAGATCGTGACAGAGTCGACGATGAAGTGAACTCACCCAGAAGATGCCTGTTATGGCACTGGTAATTTCACGCACCGACGGAACACAGCAAGCTGTTTGGCGCCGGACTCCAGTGAGAGGGTGGTCGCGAGCCAGGCGGCCTCTTGCGGAGCCTACCACCAGTTTGTAGGGATCTTTCAGCCGGACTTGTTCACAGGCCAGCCTGTGTTGCTGTTGCCCGGGGTGGACCGCTAGGAGGTAGAACCCAACCCACCCCTTCTTCTTCTTCTGTCGAGTGGGTATCGAGTCTATCGACCCGATGAACCCTGGTGTCAGAGTTTTTAAACCGCCTAGTAGCACAACTATCAGTCAGGCCTCTGACATGGTTTGAGTAACGACCACTATCGAAGACAGCGACCGGGACCGACGGCTTAACGTGCTCCCGAAGCACAAAATCTTTTCCTTTTTCGGACAATCAGGTGATTCAGCCTGCAATGTCCTAACCAAACTGGGGAAAAATTCACAAAGTGATAAATTCTCAAATATCAACTTTGTGTTTCCCCCCTGCGAATCGAACCCAGAACCTCCGGATCGGGAGTCCATGGCACTAGCCACTAGACCACGGAGGTAGTTAAACCCACCCCAAAACATCTTGATACTAGGTTGTAGACTTAAGTAATTCCCACTGGAAACACATAAAGTACTTAGACATTTAGCCCTGTGTTTCATATGTTCAGTTTCACGAAGTGAAGCCATGTCAAAGGTTTAAAAATAATCGGGGAATTCAACTTGACTCTACAGAAAAAATTTATGAAATCTTAACAATGTCGAAGAAATCACTACGTACTACCCTATCACCTAAAGGTTTCCTGGCAGAAATGGCTACCTTACCAATAAGGCTGCCTATGTTGTACTTTTGTTATGTTATTATGTGTATTACTGTTGTATGTGTTTCCGTGTGTGCAATAAAGTATTTTGAAATGATATAAAATTTATGTTTTAAAAAACTAAAACATAAATAATGAAAACTAGGCTTGCTTGTTTTTATTTATACTGCCTCCGTGGTCTAGTGGTTAGAACCATGGGCTTACCATCCGGAGGTCCTGGATTTGATTCCCAAGGGGGAAACACAAAGTTGACATTTATCACGTTGTGAGGTTTTTACCAGTTTGGTTAGAATATTGCAGGCTGAATCACCTGATTATCCGAAAAGAAAAAAAAACCGTGCTTCGGAGGGCACGTTAAGCCGTCGCGTCAGTACCGGTCGCTTTCTTTGAAAGTGGTCGTTACTCAAACCAGGTGAGAGGCCTATTAGCTGTGCTACTAGGTGGTTTGAAAACTCTGACACCACGGTTCATCGGATCATTCGACTCGAAAATCCACTCGCTATTCTTAGCGAGTGGATTTTCTTCTTCTGAAGAAGACTTGTTTTTATTGAAAGAAGGGTTAGTCCTCGACGTATAGGATCGAAACGTAGAGAGCTAACCCTCCATTCAATACAAACAAGTAAGTCGATTAGTTTTCACTATGAATAACACTTGTGTTATATGATTTGTATTCTTACGTGCAATAAAGTATTTTTATGTTATGTTATGTTTATCGTTAAGTGTTAAAATAAAATAATAGCAAAAGTCATTAAAAAACAAACATATTATTTAGGCAACGATATATTATACGATAAACCGGTTTTGTGGGTAACCGTAACCACATTAACAAATCAAATACGAAATCCAAAATAGTACAGTCAACAACCTCTTTAGGGTAACAGGGCTGCGCCAAACCAATGGAGTTTTCTTCCATGCTGGCCTGGGAGCAAGACAAAAACATAGAATGTGTCAGCTGCATTTCCTCCCGCGCATGTATAAACCAGCTAAGGGATCCCAGGGTTTCGGTATATTGTAATTTAGGCGATGGGCTGACAACCTGTCACTACAGCAATATACCTACAAATCTATCTTAAATAACCCTCAAAACTTGGTCAGACGTGGCGGAACGACCTTTGTTTGGGTCGTTTGCGCTCTGCCTACCCCATTAGGGATGGAGACGTGACTATATGTATGTATGTACATTCAATCATCTTAAAATCACTATGTTCTTAACACGGTATTGTTTATTCTATATTTTGGAATAGTTGCACGTTTCATGGTCCCGAGTGGACTCGATTTGAGAGTTTCGAGATTCCAGCTGGGTTGCGTTCGGAAACGTACTACCACAGCTCGGACACTCCTAAGTACCATGTCATTTTGGTCACACATCGACAGACGGCATGTTGCACTTGGCATGCGTTTGTGTCCGTGTTATAAGGGTTGACAATTTTTGTTATATCGGTCATAATCATTACTTGATTAATCTGGTTCTTGATTAAACCAACGTTTTGAAGTAGTTCACTGTAACTGAATAGTTAGAATAGATTAGGTTGCATATTTTGTATGAATTTACTTACCGTCTCTCATCACTGTGGAATCTAAAAAAGTTCCTATTGGAGTCATATCTTGCGGTAGTAAGACATCCGTACACGGAACAGTACCTTACCTTTGGAACACAAAACTTTATTATTTCCGTTACACTGGGAAACGCGCGCGCCATACCCGCTAAGCGTACGCTCAATGTGGCCCACGATCCGGCGCGGAGTGTGACGTATTTCGGACTGGGGAAGGGAGGTGAATGTCCATTCTGTATGTAGTACTATTATATATTCTGTGGTACTACATAACGAAATAATATTCGTATAGATTTTTTAGAACCGTCTTATATTTCTTTCCCGATGAAGTATTTCATTTAGCACCCAGTGACTTCCACCCTGTACATTTTCACAAATACAAAAGAAACAAATCTCCAAGAAACAAAGCTTTTCCCCACCATTTGTTTCCTTCTAATTCCTTGAAATATTTTCCTTGTCGTTGATCTGAGCACTCGACGATTTTTCATAAGATACCCTCTGCTCATTAATTACAGGTTCTTCAGCATTTACAGGCTTCATCGTTTTTGCGAACTGCCTCCGTGGTCTAGTGGTCAGAGACTTGGGGTCCTGATCCGGAGGTCTTGGGTTCGATTCCCAGTTCCAACGTTGATATTTGATTTCACAATTCACAACGCACCCGTTGCCGTATAGTCGTTTCCGCTGTGCCTACCCCATTAGGGATAAAGGCGTGATCATATGTATGTATGTTACCTGTGTCATATTTTTTGTGATATTTTCTTCTGTTTTTTTTAACCGCTTGTCACGGGTGACGGCTGAAAATCAGTGTTGCCTTTTGGGAAAACTCTTAGGGTAAAATTCACTGAGCCTTGGCCCTTTCACATCACTGCAGCACACATGTGCATATCGTGTAAACTACTTTGATTTATCTGTTTGTTTTATTGTATGTGTCTTTTTAAATTTGAATAAAACGCTTTATCTATCTATCTATCTTTTGTTATGACAATGCCACCAGCTCAATCAACTGATTCTATTAAAAAAAATATTTCGTGCATCGAAGAGTACGTTAAGTCCAGTCCTCATTGCTATCTTATATACTGGTCAAAGTTAATGGTGATCGTTTCTTCCATGCTGGCCTGGGAGTGAGAGGAAAACATAGAATATGCCAGCTGCATTTCCTCCCGTGCATGCTGTAATAACCAGCTAAGGGATCCGAGGGTAATTTTTAGTTTACATTGCATTGTATTTGTTTTGCCCTTAAAATGTTTCTCATTCTCTCAACTGCCAGTGGGTTAGCTGGAAGAGATCTCTTCATAGAGATAAGTTCACCCTTGCACACCTTTCTGTAAACTTCATTTCTTGTATTTTAATGCAATAAAGAATATATATAGGGTTTCTGTATATTGTACTTTAGGCGATGGGCTGACAACCTGTCACTGCAGCAATATACCTACAAATCTATCTTAAATAACCCTCAAAAGATTGTCAGACGAGGCGGAACAACGTTTGGTTGGGTTATTTACGCTCTGCCTACCCCATTAAAGATAAAGGCATGATTATATGTATGTATGTATAGTGGTCAATCATTACACAAGACTCATGTCAGGTCCATTAGCTGGTTCCTCCTGCTAGCTAGGGATTAATCGAGGTCTTTAGCGACTCGAATAACTCACTTGGTGGAGGAAAATCTTAGTAAAATTCCTAGCAAAAACGGTCTTCTTCTTAGCGAGTGGATTCTCAAGTCAAACGATTCGATGGACCCTTGTGTCAGAATTTCAGCTGCCTAGTAGCACAGCTATTAGGCCTCTGACGTGGTTTAAGTACGACCACCATCAAAAACAGAGACCGGGATCGACGGTTTAACGTGCCCTCTGAAGCACAAAATTATTTTACTTTTCGGACAATCAGGTGGTTTAGCCTGCAATGTCCTAACCAAACTGGGAAAAACCGTTTTCTTCCAGACAATCAGATGGATTCAGATTCAAAATGATAAATTGACAAATATCAACTTTGTGTTCCCCTTTTGAATCGAATCCAGGACCGCCGGATCAGGACCCCAAGTCTCTGACCACTAAACCATGGAGGCAGTTACTTGGTTCTGGTCATTAATTATAGGCTTTAGAAGGTTCATTGTTTTCTTCCTGGGGATTAATACGGATTCTTGGCTTCTTAAGAATGCAATGTTTTTTATTGTTGGATAATATCAATTCAAGTCTTCCATGCTGGCCTGGCGAGACAAAACCAACTAGCTGCATTTCCTCCAGGGTATGCTGTAGAAACCAGCTAAGAGATCGGAGGGTTTCTGTATATTCTAATTTAGGTAATGGACTGACAACCTGTCACTACAGCAATATACCTTCAAGTATATCTTAAATAACCCTCAAAAAGGATTTTTACTAGTTTGGTTGATTTAAAATTATCGAATTGCGTTGAACAAAATGTAGTAGTGTTTTTTTACCACAACAGTTTTTAATATCTTTAAAAGTAATCATTTAAATAAGGGCTTAAGGTGACAATACTAGCCAAGTGGCGCCCCCATTAGTAAAAAAATCATAACTCACTAAAAACGCAGTGAATGGAAAAACCAGTCCAACAGAATCCATTTATAGTAATTCAGATAATTTAAAAGCTTATAAATTAGTGAATTATAGATCGTTGTAGTAACAGGAAGTAAAATTGCAAATAACGACCACAAATGGCAATTTTTCTTCCTGTTACTGTGCTAATTTACAAGGTTCTAAATTATCTTAATTACTATAAATTTATTCTGTTGGACCGGTTTTCGCATTCGCTGCGTTTTTAGTGGATTATGTTTTTTTTTTAAATGGGGGCGCCACTTGGCTAATATCGTCCCCTTAAAACATTTGTCGGCACTCTCAGTTATTTAAAACTTTATTCCAAATTGCAGCGGAAAAAAAATATATTCTTTTGATATTGCAGTGCGGAAATATGACACATTTTACACAAGGGATTTACACAAGCGCAGCGCGTGATGAAAAACAGTCGACTCTTTATAAAACATTTTAAAAGTTGAACGTTATATTTAATCTTCGCCCTAGCCTTAACCCGTATCTCACCGGGCGGCTACCTAAGTTAGGGGGTTGAACGAGGGCACTGGTTTTTACACAGAACGACTGCCATCTGACTTCTGCAACCCAGAAGGGAAACCAGGCCCAATCTTAGATTAGGTCGGAGTTATCAAGCCGCCTATGTTTATCACTGGCCTCTGACATGGCTTAACAACTAATAACTACGGTATTAAACGATATTAAACGGTACCAACGGCTTAACGTGCCTTCCAAAGCACAGAGAAAGCGCCGAATAAACGTACATATGAAATTCGAAAACGTACGTGCTCAGGAGGCAGCGGCCCTATCCTCTATATCCACCATCGGGCTCTTTTTCAACGTTATGTTTAAACTCGTACTTTATTTTACTTCTTCCATTCTGGACTGGGAAAGAGAGATAAACATAGAATGTGCCATCTGCATTTCCTCCCGGGCTTGCTGTTATAACCAGCTACGGGATCCGATGGTTTCAGTATATTGTAATTTAGGTGATGGGGTCACAACCTGTCACTACCGCAATATACCTACAAATCTATATTAAATAACCTTCAAAGCTTTGTCAGACGTGACGGAACGACCTTTGTTTAGGTCGTTTACGCTCTGCCTACCCCATTAGGGATAAAGGCGTGATTATATGTATGTATTTACACAATCGCAGCGCGCGATGAAAAAGGGTCGACTCTTTATAAAATATTTTAAAAGTTCAACTTTAAACTCGTACTGTATTTTACTTTTGTAGGCATTTTTATTTTTCGTGCAACTACTTTTTCTTCTCAGCGAGTGGATTCTCGAGTCGAACAACGACCCAAAGAACCCTGGTGCTGACACCAGTTTTCAAACCGCCTAGTACATACATACATACAAACATAAATCATGCCTTTATCCCTTACGGGGTAGGCAGAGCGTTTAACGCCTCGTAAAAAGCGCTTTCGCCACGTCTGACAAAAATTGAGGGCAATTTTAGATTGTAATATGTATTGCTATAGTGACAGGTTGTGAGCCCATCGCCTAAATTACAATACACTGTAACCCTTGAGTCCCTTTTGCTGACTTCAACAGCATGCCCGGGAGGAAGGGCAGCTGGAACATTCTATGTTTTTCTATCTATCCCAGTCCAGCATGGAAGTAACCGCCTAGTAACACAGCTATTAGGCATCTGACTTGGTTTTGATGGTAATGACCACTATCAAAGACAGCGAGCGGAAGGGACCGTCGTCTTCACGTACCCTCCAAAGCAGGGAATAGTTTTTACGTTCGAACAATCAGGTGATTCTGCCTGCATTGTCCAAACCAAACTGGGAAAAATCTCACAAAGTGATAAATTAACAAATATCTATTTCGTGTTCTCCCCTCCGGGATTCGAACTCAGGACCTCCAGATCGTAAGCCCATGGCTCTGACCACTAGACCACGGAGGCAGTAGCCTTATTTCTCGCTGGTCGTGTCAGTCAATCTGTCCCATCAGAATAAGAGATTGAAGGAATAGAGAGTGCAACTGTGTGTAGCGCAAACACTTAGGCACCAAAAACAAGTCCTGCGCAGTTGGCTGATCTCCGCGAGATTGGCCGCCATCACCGAAAATCGGTGGGAGGTCTATTATTATTATTATTACTACTTACTAGTAGTTTTATCTTCCATGCTGGACTGGGAGCGATAGGAAAACATAGAATATGCCAGCGGCATTTCCTCACGGGCATGCTAAAATAATAAAAATAGGGTAATGAAAATCATTAGCTAAGGGATTCGAGGGTTGCAGTGTATTGCAAATTAGGCGATAGGCTGTGAACCTGTCACTATAGCGATAAGTTTTTCAGTCTAAAATTGCCCTCAAAACTTGTAAAACGTGGCGGAATGACCATTTGTTTTGGTCGTTTTCGCTTTGCCTACCCCATTCGGGCTAAAGACGTGATTACGTATATATGTATTAGAAGGTTTCCGTATATTGTTTAGGCGATGAACTTACAACCAGTCGCTACAGAAATGTACAGAACTACGAGTATCTTAATTAAATAGCTCTCAAAACTTGTCAGACGTGGAGGAACGACGTAGGTGGTTGACGCTCTGATTAGTCCATTAAGGATAAATACGAAGTGATAGAATGTATGTATGTTATATTTCAAGAATTAACTTGAATACACCAACATCTTTTATAGTAGGTATTTTAATCTTATTTTCAAATGTTTTAGGTCTGTGTGTTAGGTCTTGACAAACGACCTAAAAACCCCTGATATAAAGTTACTTTAATGGTAATTTTTTCCATGCTGGACTGGGAGCGAGAGAAAATTTCGGAATCTGCCATTTGCATTTCCTCCCGGTCATGCTGTAAAAAGCAGCTAAGCGATTCGAGGATTACTGTATATTGCAAATTAGGCGATAGGCTGGTAATCTTTGTCAGACGTGGCGGAACGACCTTTGTTTAGGTTGTCCACGCTCTGCCTACCCTATTAGGGATAAAAGCGTGATTATATAAATGTAAAAGTACTGATATAGTTAGATAAGGGAGATATTTTAAATATAACAACCTACCTATTTTCTTGCACTCAAAACTTTACAAAACAAATTAACCATTTCTTTTTCTAATTATGCAACCGAACCCATGTCGTAATGAACTGTTATTTTAACGTGTTGCGACCAATTGTAGCTTTTTATTGTTTTAATTAATATTCTAATAGTTAAGAGCCTGATTTAGTTTTCATATAATACTAATAATAAAAAAAAAACTTCCATGCTGGCCTGGGAGCGAGAGAAAAACATAGAATGTGCCAGCTGCATTTCCTCCCGGGTATGCTGTAAAAACCAGCTAAGCGATCCGAGGGTTTCAGTATATTGTAATTTAGGCGATGGGCTGACAACCTGTCACTACAGCAATATACTTACAAATCTATCTTAAATAACCCTCAAAACTTTGTCAGACGTGGCGTAAACGACCTTTGTTTCGGTCGTTCACGCTCTGCCTACCCCATTAGGGATAAAGGCGTGATTATATGTATGTATGTATCTATGTATAAAAAAATATGTATAAAAAAAATGTTTTATTTTCTCTACAACAACATACTCGTACAAGAACAAAAACATCACATACAGTAGTTTTGACAATACATGTTATATGTGGAGACTGGCGCCTAAACTAGGATATCCTGTCATAAAGGTCACCAGGCCTTCACCGCCTATCACCGCATATCAAATCGTTCATAAAGTAATTTTGCTTTTCTATAATTCTCAGGCGTTCTTTTATACGTCTCAGCATTGTATAGCTTTATCTCCCTTGCTCTTAAGACATGGCGGTGATCAGACGCCAATATTTTATAAAATCAATAATTCTTTTTAAGGGGATCTCAGGTGCACGCCAGCGCCCTCATCAATTAAAAAATCATTACTCACTGAAAACTCAATTAATTGAAAATCCGGTAGATCAGATAGACGTATAGGCACTGACATTTATTTTAAGCATTATAAATTAATGATTCAGTGTTCACTGCAATTATAGATAGCAAAAGTGCTAAAAGTGGCCGTTTTTCGCAATTTTTCTATCTGTTACTATAACAAACTATAAGTGGCAACTTTATGAGGTTCTAAATGACCTTCATTGCTTTAACCTCAATCTGATCTACCGGATTTTCGATTGACTGTGCTTTCAGTGAATTATGATTTATTGACTGATGAGGGCGCCACTTAGTCCAGGAAAGCCCCTTAAATAAACCGCTCCAATTTGTATTCCATAAAAACTAAAGTTTTCATTTATGTTCCTCGCGAACATAACGTATAATACATATGCTAAACACGTATTTGGACAAACGGTTCGTAATGTGTTTACATTGCCCATTTGTGTAAACAGCCTCCGTGGTCCAGTTGTCTGAGCCATGTGCTTTCAATCCTGAGGTCATGGGATCGAATTTCCGCAAATGTACGTCAAGAGAAAAATTTACGTGCTTCGGAAGGTACGATAAGCTATTAGTCCTCAGTAACGGACACTGGTTACTACCCCAACCACGTAGAGACTGATTTAATAAAACTCGGACGACTGAGTTCTATTCAGTCGATTCACGTTAAAAAAACACACGGAACACGAAAGAATTAGAAGTAAATTAATAAAATATATACATACATATATTCACGCCTTTATCCCTAATGGGATAGGCAGAGCGTAAACGACCTAAACAAAGGTCGTTCCGTCACGTCTGATAACATTTTGAGGGTTATTTAAGATAGATTTGTAGGTATATTGCTGTAGTGACAGGTTGCCAGACCATCGGTTAAATTTTAATATACAGAAACCCTCGGATGCCTAAGCTTGATTTTACAGGATGCCCGGGAGGAAATGCAGCTGACACGTTCTATGTTTTTCTCTTGCTCCCAACCCAGACTAGAAGAAATAAAATAACATATTTTTCAGTGACAGATAACAACCTAAACCAATTTGCCCTAAACCCAACAACAACGAGGGTAGCTCATAAACTACGGAGACAAAATAAAGACAGATTCCATATTTTGATATTCGTCGCCTATAACACCGCTTTCTTCTAGATTATTAAACACACACACACACAAGGATATCCTAAGCAAAACACAGACTAAATAACCGCACAGTGTGCTAGTGTCTTAGCTATGGGGTCCTGATCTGGAGGTCCTGGGTTCAATTCCCAGGGGAAATAAAAGTTGATAATTGTCAATTTATCACTTTGTAAGGTTTTCTCCAGTTTGGTTAGGACATTGCAGGCTGAATCACCTGATTGTCCGGAAAAAAAAAGGATTCTGTGCTTCGAAAGGCACGTTAAGCCGTCGGTCCCGGTCGCTGTCTTTGATAGTGGTCGTTACTCAAGCCATGACAGACGCTAATAACTGCACAATTTGGTGATACCCAGGTTCATCGGATTGTTCGTTCGTCGACCTGATACTCCCCTCGATTAAAAGAAGACCAGGAACCATATTTTTGAATCACTCGAATCAAATTCGCATACAAAAAACCAACATTGGCATGGCAAATTGTATGAAAATCGCTCTTTCCTCTTTCGTATTTACTCTTTCGTATGGACCAAATGTTTTAAACTGGTCCCTTTGGCGGCGTGAAAGTTTTGAGGGTTATTTAAAATAGATTTGTAGGTATATTGCTGTAGTGATAGATTGTCAGCCCATCGCCTAAATTACTATTTACTGAAACCCTCAGATCCCTTAGCAGGTTTTACAGCATGCCCGGGAGGAAATGCAGCTGGCACATTCTATGTTTTTTACTCGCTCACAGGCCAGCGTAAGACAACGATACAAAAAGAAAGAGATAAAATTATGTAGCGCACATAGATGGCACCACATCAAGATATAACAGTCCTGAAACGCGGTATCGAAGTTTGCTCGGCGATCTGCAACTTCCGAACTAATCCAGTCGGACTCCGGTACCCTGGTCACCTGGTCACTATACCCGAACAGGTGGGTGATTACCCTTTTCCCATCCGTCATCACTTGGCCAACTGGCCTTTCAAGGAAACGCTTCTAAAATTAAATGATTCTAATACAGGTTTGCATACTCTTACAGCTCTATTCTGATATTGGTTGCCAACATGCAAAATGGAGTTCGAGTGATTCAAAAATACGGCTCCAATTCAGCCTTTGGCATTGCATTGCGGTGTCCAGTATCGTCTAGATCTGTGGATATCCTCATACAGTATTCCGTACGGTTTTTCTTATTGAGTGACTGGTGAAGGTTCATATTGAATACGTCTCAGGAACTCCGCAAACTTTATTAGCTTTCTTTTGCGCTTCTTGAGTCAACAATTTGTATGATTAGGGGTGTCAATTTTGTTGTCAGATTTGTTTTAAGACATTTTTCTCCCACTTGCTCGGAAATAACTTCATTATTAAAATATCTTTTCGGTACTCTAGTTCGCAGCGGCCGGCAATTTCTCCAAACGACGCTACGCGAAGTCTATATACACTAGTAAGAATTAGGTGTTTTTTTTTTTATTTCCCAATATAATTATTTTAAAAGGCAAAAAAGAGTGAATGAACGAATGGAATGTAACGATATAAAGATCAAAATGATTTTTTTTAGATTTTTTGTCTCTCTGTCTGTCTGTATTTTACCACATCACGCCAAAACTACTGAACCGATTTCGATGGGACTTTTTTTATTCAACCCGGATTGCAATTTAGGATACCTCAAATCACGCTACCTGACTTAAGGGGCAGGAAATTGAAATTTGGCTGTATTTTAACCGATTTTTATGCCCAGTTGAATATAAATTCGACTGGGAATTATTTCTAAATATATTAAAATCATCATAATTTTAAAAAACAAAGTTACGATACAAATATCACGCTTTAGGACTTAGTAGGCAGGTAGGAAATTGAATTTCGGTCGTTTTTAACCGATCTTAAAGGGAATTTTTATTTGACTGAGTTTTTTTAATTACCTGGTGTCCCCGAGGTTAGAAATAATCACACAAACCATTCTAAGTAAGTACCCCAGTTTGTATGGAAAACACGCAGTGTCAAACATACCGAAAACGCTTCTCCGTGCGTAGGAGCGGGACCTGCTAGCTCGCGAGCGAATAGTGTTTCCCATACAAAAATACAGATCTGACAATGCGAAACACGCTTCCGCGCGCCAGTTAGCAGATCCCGCTCCTACGCGCTGAGATGCGTTTTCAGTATGTTTGACACTGCGTGTTTCCCGTACAAACCGGGCGTACGAAGTTGCGGTCACAGCTAGTCTACAATCAGAAGAATGACCACAAAAAAAACTGTCTCCTAAAGCACCCAGATAAAGAAAAACTACAAATATAGAAAACGTACCTACATATAATCACGCCTTTATCCCAAATGGGGTAGGCAGAGCATAAACGACCTAAACAAAGGTCGTTTCGCCACGTCTGACAAAGTTTTGAGGGTTATTTAAGATAGATTTGTATTGCTGATTCATATATTGCTGTAAAAAGCCAGACCTGCTGTACAAACCAGCTATGGGATCGGAGGGTTTCAGTATATTCTAATTTAGGCGATAGGCTGACAACCTGTCATTACAGCCTATAAACCTATCTCAAATAACTTTCATAACTTTGTGTAACGACCGTAGTTTACCCCTCACCTACCCCATTAGTGTTAAAGGCGTGATTATATGTATCTATGTACTCGTAAGTACATCAAGCCACGAACATTAAATTTTCATTAAGAACGTCTCTACGAAGCACTTGGGTTATGTTGAATTAATTTTAGATCGTTCGAGCTAGATTGAAGCCATACATACGGAGTGTAAGGGACAGCTTTCAGCAAACTAATAGCCCAGGGGTTGCTCAGTCAACGAAACTGAACAACTTACGCCAGGAAATTTTTAATGAAATTATGAACAAGTTGTAATGCAAAAGCGCAGTGTAAAAAATACCGCCTAGAGAGCGTTATTTATTTATTAATTAAAAGACTGTCATATTTTGTAGACCTTACATGCTCGGGGGGAAATGCAATTGGCACATTCTAAGTTTTTCTCTTACTCAGTAAGAGATTATATTAGATGAAATTATGTACAAGTTGTAATGCAAAAGCGCAGTGTACTTACTTACTCAGTAAGAGAAAAACTTAGAATGTGCCAATTGCATTTCCCCCCGAGCATGCTGTAAAAACCAGCTAAGGGATCCGAGGGTTTAAGTATATTGCAATTTGTTCCAACCTGTCACTACAGTACGATATGAGTACGTACGTACAAATATCTTCTATCTCTATCTATCTTAAATAACCCTGAAAATTTTGTCAGTTGTGGCAGACCGACCTTTGATAAGGTCGTTTACGCTCTACCTACCACATTTGGGATGAAGGCATGATTATTATGTATGTATGTATGCATTTGTAGACCTTTGCTACGACGTAGCATGTGTAGCAATACAGCTACGAAAGTGATGTGTACATTTTGAATGCAAGCGTATTTTTTGCAGGGTATTTATTTTTTACCCGACTGTCAAGAATGGTTTATGTTTTTCCCGTATGTACATACATACGTACATATAATCACGCCTTTATCCCTTATGGGGTAGGCAGAGCGTAAACGACCTAAACAAAGGTCGTTCCGCCACGTCTGACAAAGTTTTGAGGGTTATTCAAGATGGATTTGTATTTTGTACGTATATTGCTATAGTGACAGGTTGTCAGCCCATCGCCTAAATTGCAATATACTGAAACCCTCAGATCCCTTAGCTGGTTTTTACAGCATGCCCGGGAGGAAATGCAGCTGGCACATTCTATGTTTTTCTCTCGCTCTCAGTCCAGCATGGAAGATGGCTATTTTAGGTGCTTCTTTTTCTTCTTCTTCTTCTTCTGTCGAGTGGGTATCGAGTATATCGGCCTGATGAACCCTGGTGTCAGAGTTTTTAAACCACCTAGTAGCACAACTATCAGGCCTCTGACATGGTTATTAAGTAACGACGACTATCAAAGACAGCGACCGGGACCGACGGCTTAACGTGCCTTTCGAAGCTCGATTTTTTTTTCTTTTTCGGACAATCAGGTGATTCAGCCTGCAATGTCCTCAAAATGATAAATTCTCAAATATCAACTTTGTGTTTCCCCACTGAGAATCGAACCCAGGACTTCCGGATCGGGAGTACATGGCACTAGCCGCTAGACCACGGAGGCTGTTTAGGTACTAATTAAGACAGTCTTCAATATTTTTTTTCGACTGAACCTATCGAGTAGGGTATCAAAGTAAAGATAATTAAAAAAAGATTACAAAATTACATATGATTCATATGTTAAAGCTCAATTTTAGAACAATTAGTTTATTAAAACATGTTTCATAGATACTACAGTCGGGTTGTTTGAATATTTTTTTTAAATACTTGTTTAATATTTCACTAGTTATTGATAACAAGCTTAGATTACAAGACATATATTTTTCAAATATGAGTAAGATCACTTCGAAGTTAAACATTCTATAATTTCAACAAATATACTATAGCCTAGAGATATTAAAGCAAACCTCAGAAATTAAATGAAATTTTTCCATTAATATTATACTAGTTGTTGACAAAACTAAATTAAACCACTCAGACTTTGTTTTAAGAAAACAATGGGAATAGAATAATATCAAATGAATGAAAATTACGAAAGTGATGAGAACAATTTGGAATAAGAGCATTTTTTTAGTTTGTAAAAATGAACTTACTTACTTTACTTACTTAATTTACATTATATAAGTATTTTACAGTAGTATTATTTTTTTGATAGGTATTAAATTTTGTGCACGTTTTATCCGCGTTTCGTTAAAATTATCACTTCTGTAGGTCTGCTGTAAGAAATTTATTTTTAGAAATAAGCAGTGCCTGTTGTGTCTTTGTTTTTTTATGTCCTGTTTTTTTTTTGGAATTTCTTTGGAAAGTTGATCAGTTTCATTGACGGAGCAACCCGTCTATTAGTTTGCGGTAACAGCCTCCGTGGTCTAGTGGCTAGTGCCATGAGTCCCGATCCGGAGGTCCTGGGTTCGATTCCCAGGGAAACACAAAGTTGATATTTGAGAATAAATCACTTTGTGAATTTTTCCCCAGTTTAGTTAGGACATTGCAGGCTGAATTACCTGATTGTCCGAAAAGAAAAATATGTTCGTGCTTCGGAGGGCACGTTAAGCCGTCGGTCCCGGTCACTGTCTTTGATAGTGGTGGATACTCAAAACCATGTCAGAAGCCTGATAGTTGTGCTACTAGGCGGTTTAAAAACTCTGACACCACGGTTCATCGGGTCCATAGACTCGATACCCACTCGACAGAAAAAGAAGTTTGCGGTAAGCAGTCCTTTACACTCTCTATGAAATAGGAACAGTAATATTCATACAAAGTCAACCCTCTGACAATTCCTCTCGTGAACTATTCCACAGAATTTCTGTCCCCTAAATTCCGCTAAGCAATTACACCTCGTAGTTGAAAATTACTCCCTATTTCTATTCTATTCTCGGAATAGAAACTTATCACGTGTGTCAAAAATTGTTGGAAACATACGCGTGAAAACGGTTAACATTTATGCATAAGATCAAGCTTCCTTTTCTTCTGTTAGGGCGGTTTTGCACTGGTCCGTATTGGGTTCGTAAGTAAGTAAAAACACTTTATTGTACACAAAAAACAAGAAATACAAAAATAAACTCAAATTAATGTGCACAAAGGCGGTCTTATCGCTGGAAGCGATCTCATCCAGACAACCTTTGGGTAGAGGAGAATGTAAAGAGAAGAGAGTTCGTATTCGAATCGTGTCCGTAAAATCACTACATAGTATAAAACAAAGTCGCTTTCTCTGTCCCTATATTCCTATGTATGCATAAATCTTTAAAACTACGCAACGGTTTTTATGCGGTTTCTTTTAATGGATAGAGTGATTCAAGAGAAAGGTATGCATAATATAGTAGAGAAACACTGATAATTTCCGTGCGAAGCCGGGGCGGGTTGCTTGTTCTATATAAAAGGGATATGGTTGGGTGCACAAGCTATCATACATTTAATAGGAAGGCCAATTCGGATCAGAAAATACTCGGATACGGATTCGGATCAATGCAAAAGCGCCCTTAGACTCTAGATAGATGGACTGCAAGTCAATTGCAATCTGACTGCCAAATTGCAGTTTTAATACAGTTTGCGTGACTGCAATGAAACTGCAAGCCAACAAAATACGTACCATCGGTGTGCAACGACTGGTAACGACTATACACTGACTGCGAGCTAACAGCACGTTGAGCGAGCGGCGAACCAGTCGAAGGTTGCACTTGGCGGGCGGTGGAGTATAACTTTCTTCTCTCCTGGTAAAGATCCTCGTATAGGATCGAAACGTCGAGGGCTAACCCTCCTTTCACACAAGTAAGCCTTAAATAAAACAAAACTGATCCATTTTTATCAACGTCAACCGTCTAAACATATAGAAAATATAAATATAAGTTATAATGGAACTAACATACAAAATACAGAAGTCACAAAATATTTAGGTCACACTATTGATAATAAATTAAATTGGAAATATCATGCAGCAGAAATTTGCATATATAAATTTTCATATGACCTATACGAGTTAGGTAAAATATCTAACAGGGTTACAGTAATGGCTGCATATCACGGCTTTGTAGGATCTAATTTAAGGTATGGCATAATTATCTGGGGCAACTCGTGTGAAAAAGAAACCATATTCAAAGCTCAGAAACGTTGCATCCGCTCAATATGTAATTTAAATATGAGGGACAGCTGCAAACCACACTTCATTAAATTTAAAATTTTAACAATTACTTCTTTATACATATTCGAAGTGGCAATATTTGTAAAAAATAATTCTAATCTATTTACCAAAGTATCCGATACTCATAATTTAAATTTAAGATACAATAACAACCTAGCTATAATAGAAACTCGCACAACATTGATGCATGACAGTGTATTTGCTCTAGCTCCTAAAATCTATAACAAGATCAATTCCAATATTAGGAATTTAGATATTGTGCCGTTCAAAAACAAACTGTTTAAATTTCTAGCCGAGAAAGCTTATTATAGCATCAAAGAATATTTTTCCGAACTTGGCAATAAGTCGATCTCACTAATACTTATGTTATCTAGTATATAGCATAGTTTTGTAAGAATTCAATTCAATTTTCAATTCAATTTATATTTTATTCATGTATGCACATGTACATTTTTACATAATGATCTTAAAAAATATATATTTAGGCATTGTACATGCACCCTTTTATAGGGCGTTGCAAAGGTGTCATGCTTGGTATTTTATACAATTATCTTATATTTAATAATAATTTATACAATTTTCTGGTAGCTCAATTAATAGCACTAATTATATAATATGTCATATTTTTGGATCATTTTAAAATAAAAATTCAAAACACAAATAATAAATCTTAGAAAAAGAAATGAGAAAAAATTGAGATATATTGGGATATTGCGCTATAGCTTGTCATTGTAAAATTCATTTGTCGAGTAGTAACACTTAGTCAATAGGAAACATTTAAGCTGCTTGTAAAAAGATTTGTCATTTTTATCCTCTTTTAAATTTTTAGGTAATTTATTATAATTCGAGACCGCTCTGTAATGTGGGCCGTTTGTAAATGTTTCCATGTCTCCTTCAGGCAATATTAGTATGTGTCTTCTTCTAGCGCTTTCGGTAAATTTGAACATATTAAGGTTCTAAATTGCTTCTAAAATTAAAATACACGGTAATGGTAATAATTGTTCTTGAAGAAAGTGTGGTTTACAGCTTTCCCGTCGTTTAATATTGAACAATATTCGCATACACTTTTTTTGCAAGATAAAAATGTATAAGAATTAAGTTTATGTTTATTGTTTTATATAGAGTCTATTGTAATCTGTTTTTTTTAACAGTATTTGTATGCTGTCATTATGATGGCAAATTATGGAGTTCCTACTTTTATAATATACATAACATCTGTAATTTATTTTTATATCCATAATTTACAAATAAAGATTGATTCTGATTCTGATCAGTTTTCATTACGTTGATATGTGGTTGGTCCAACTGCATTAGAACTGCAGTTACAGTATGTGGTCGATACGATGACTGCAGTCATAGTTTTGAACTAGCACACAGATATGCACGTCCACAAGTAATTTGTTTACAGTCGTGCCAATTTTCAATTGAATAGTAGTCCGTTTGCCTTAATCTAGAACGCTAAAGTAACGAGACAATTCGCTAGTTTCCTACTAACAAGTCAAAACAGAAACTTTTTATGAAATGTCAACACTATTTGTCATTATATGTGATTTTCCACACTATTTAAGCCATTAGATTGAAGTATAAACGTTTTGTAATTGTTTAGCAACACGCCTATATTACCTTCTATATATTTTCTACCATGCTGGCCTGGGACTGAGAGAAAAACATAGAATGTGTCAGCTGCATTTCCTCCTGGGCATGCTGTAAAAACCAGCTAAAGAATCCGAGGGTTTCTGTATATTGCAATTTAGGCGATAGGCTGACAAACTGTCACAACATCGATATACTTACAAATCTATCTTAAATACATACATACATAAATCACGCCTTTATCCCTTACGGGGTAGGCAGAGCGTTTAACGCCTCGTAAAAGGCGCTTTCGCCACGTCTGACAAAAATTGAGGGCAATTTTAGATTGTAATATGTATTGCTTTAGTGACAGGTTGTCAGCCCATCGCCTAAATTACAATACAAGTCCCTTTTGCTGACTTCAACAGCATGCCCGTGTATCTTAAATAACCCTCAAAACTTTGTCAGACGTGGCGGAACAGCCTTTGTTTAGGTCGTTAACGCTCTGCCTACCCCATTAGAGATAAAGACGTGATTATGTGTATGTATATCATGAAACCATTCACCGCAAAATTAAAAACTCAGAAACAAAGTTAGAAGAAAAAAGGAAAAGGAAGAGAGACAAGTCAAATCATTTACGCCGTTTCAAATAGGTACAAGACCAGTCAGTTTACCTTCCATAATGTAGTTTAGAAACCAGCTCGATTCAGTCGGATAAAAGTTGGAGAACTCGGCTTAGAGGTGGGAAAACTCGGGAAACTCGGAAATTACTACACCGCCACTGCTGCCACGCTCGCTTTAACTGATAAGCCAGTCAAGGGCGAGTCGGACATGTTCTTAATAGGGTTCTGTAGCTAAATAATACAATTGCATTTATGGGACGGCTCAGCTAAACAGAAAAATAGAATGGAACAGAAAACATTTATTATTCATGACGTCACAAACACAACACAGTAAATACATATTTAAACAAAAACAGAACAATCGAAAGTGAAACAAAATAATGATATAAAGGTATCTAAAAATAAACAGTTAATGCTACCGGAATGTGCGTGTCGCGACGTCACAATAAAAGGACCCACTCAGCTTATGCCGCGATCTTGTGAGACCGCGACGCTGGTATTCTGTGAGCCCTATTAAAGAGAAAAGACTCTTTATTATTATTTATTTATGAGCCTGTGGTGTCCCACTGCAGGGCAAAAGACTGTCTCCATTCCTTCCATTTCTCTAATATAAATAAAGTCAGGCTCAATTTATAAACTATACTTTTTATTTGCATGTAGTCATTTCTACTTCTTTTCTTCCATGCTGGCCTGGGAGTGAGAGAAAAACATAGAATGTGCCAGCTGCATTTCCTCCCGAGCATGCTGTAAAAACCAGCTACGGGATCTGAGGGTTTTAGTATATTGTAATTTAGGCGATAGGCTGACAACCTATCACTACAGCAATATACGTATAAATCTATCTTAAAAACCCTTAAAACTTTGTCAGACGTGGCGAAACGACCTTTGCTTAGGTCGTTTACGCTCTGCCTACCCCATTAGGGATAAAGGCGTGATTATATGTATGTATGTATGTATGTCATTTCTACTTTTCTCGGCACTGAGCCGGTATTTACAGATCAAAGCACGGGCTATGCCAAGTAACTTGGATCCGATGCTATGTTTGTGGGTGGGTGTAGTTGGAATATTGTTGCGTTTGTTAGGAATCGTCAGACTATGGAACAAGTATCAAGTACTATTGCTTTTGCAAACAAGTTATTATTATTATTTATATTAATATCATTTGATAAGCTCTCCGGAGAGGAAATTTTGGCACGGGCCTAGGCCAACTGCAATAATCACTAAAATTATGACAGGGAAAGGAATTTTCGCACTATTCTACAGGTATTTAGCTGAGAGCGAGAATTTTCCATGCTGGCCTGGGAGCGAGAGAAAAACGTAGAATGTGCCAGCTGCATTTCCTCCCGGGCATGCTGCATAAATCAGCTAAGGGATCCGAGGGTTTCAGTATATTGCAATTTAGATGGGCTGACAACCTGTCAGTACAGCAATATATACCCACAAATCTATCTTAAATAACCCTCAAAACTTTGTCAGACGTGGCGGAACGACCTTTGTTGAGGTCTTTACGCTCTGCCTACCCCATTAGGGATAAAGGCGTGATTATATGTATGTATGTATGTATTTAGTATGACTGCTTTTTGGAGAAGGGTGTAAATGTTTGGGTGGATATCAATAGTTTTTAGGCTGGTGTGTAGTATGATTATTATTAACAGGGCAACTATAGTTATTATTACTATTATTAACAGCCTGAGGTGTCCCACTGCAGGGCAAAGACCTCCCTCCCCCTCTTCCATTTTTCCCTGTCTTGAGCCTCTTCCAACTATAGTTATATATATAAAATAATACGAGT
This sequence comes from Scrobipalpa costella, assembly GCA_949820665.1. Taxonomy (NCBI): domain Eukaryota; kingdom Metazoa; phylum Arthropoda; class Insecta; order Lepidoptera; family Gelechiidae; genus Scrobipalpa; species Scrobipalpa costella. The sequence continues at coordinate 8,558,299 of OX463319.1, read as the reverse complement.
AATATAACAAGCTTAGCTAAGCATAGCTTCCATGCTGGACTGGGAGATATAGAAAAACGTAGAATGTTCCAGTTGCCCTTCCTCCCGGGCATGCTGTAGAAGTCAGCAAAAGGGACTCGAGGATTACTGTGTATTGTAACTTAGGCGATGGGCTGACATCCTGTCACTATAGCAATACAAATTACAATCTAAAATTGCCCTCAAATTTTGTCATACGTGGCGGAAGCGCCTTTTACGAGGCTTTTAACGCTCTGCCTACCCCGCAAGGGATAAAGGCGTGATTTTATGTATGTAATATAACAATAGTAAAATAAAAAAAGTAACAATACTAATAATGTCTCGGTATAGCGTAGAGCTACGAGGCTCATTGGTAACAAAAACTGGTGAAAACCAGAAACTTCATCATTAAATTGCTTGCTTGTACAGACTATACTTCAATGAGTTTTCTCAGGAACTCTACGACCAAAAAGAAAACGGTTTTATTGACACCCGTTTAAACGGGATATTATGGGAATGAGGTATATAGGCTCGTATTTATGAAGAGATCTGAAGTTTGACAGCGAGTTTGAGATCGTATCAGAAATTACATTGTAGTACAAATGGCCTGTAAAATCCATACTTAATATCGCTCTCAATTTTGAGATAACTTTATAAATACGAGCCTTATTGTTCTGTAGTAAGAGTAAACTATCTCCGTCAGCAATCAGGATACCACATAGCAAAGCATCCTGCCATATTTAAAAAATATTTATGCTGTTTAGGTGTGAAATTGAAACAAACAGACAAAGTTACTCCACGGCTAAATGAGTTTTTCCGTGGTAATGAGGTACTTTACTGCAGGAAAATACATACATTTAATCACGCCTTTATCCCTAATGGGATAAGCAGAGCGTGTCCGCCACGTCTGACAGAGTTTTGAGGGTTATTTAAGATAAATTTGGAGGTATATTGCTGTAGTGACAGGTTGTCAGCCCATCGCTGAAATTACAATATACTGAAACCCTCGGATCCCTTAGCTGATTTTTACAGCATGCCCGGGACGAAATGCAGCTGGCACATTCTATGTTTTTCACTCGATTCCCAGCCAGCATGGAAGTACAGTAAAATGACAGTAATTTACCGAATTTCATCGATATCCATTTACAAACGACCTCAGGAGAAGTCCTTTGCAATACTAAGGTCTGTGTTTTTAGCGACTCGAATCAATTCCAATTGTTTTGCGGTTCATGACCTGTTTTGGAGAGCCCGATGGTGTAGTGGATAGGGCCGCTGCCTCCTGACCGGGAGGTCGTGGTCCGAATCCCACCACGTACGTTATTTCATAAGTACGTTTATTTGTCGCTTTTCCGTGCTTTGGAAGGCACGTCAAGACGTTGGTCCTTGTTAATATCGTTTAATAACGTAGACATTAGTCCCTAAGCCATGGCAGAGGCCAGTGCAGAGGCGGCTTGAAAACTCTGACCTAATCTAGGATTGGGTCTTTTTCTTCTGGGTTGCGAAGTTCAGATGCCAGTCGCTCTGTGTAAAAACCAGAACCCTAGTTCAATCACCTAGATTAGGTAGTTGACCCCATGGATATGGGATAAGGTCAGGGAGATTATGATGAACCTGTTTTGCTTTACAACGTTAAAGAAAGTCAACCGCAAAAATAAAATTTGTAACAAGGTTATCGTCTGCGGTTCCGAAATATTCTTCCACGTAGAATGTGCCAGCTGCATTTCCTCCCGGGCATGCTGTAAAAACCAGCTAAAGGATCCGAGGGTTTCAGTATATTGTAATTTAGGCGATGGGCTGACAACCTGTCACTAAGCAATATACCTTCAAATCTATCTTAAATAACCATTAAAGCTTTGTCAGACGTGGCGAAACAACCTTTGTTCAGGTCGTTTACGCTCTGCCTACCTCATTGGGGATAAATGCGTGACTATATGTATGTTCCGAAATTTGAAACTTAACTAAATTGCCCAGTTGCAGTTTATGAGCTATAAAACGTGTTAGTATTAATAACGCAACGTTAGAAACACGGACCGTAAGAGGGTTATATACCTACAAATCAATCTTACATAACCCTCAAAACTTTGTCAGACATTTATTCATTTATTTTACAGGATCTCAACCCAATTTTTTCAATTTTACATATCTATATATATATATAAGTATAGATATGTAAAACAACCGTAATACAAAACAAATATAATATATATATATATAATATTACTTACATTAGTTAGTAAATATTATTCAATTGAAAAACAATTCAATTGAAATCGTTTACGCTCTGCCTACCCCATTAGGGATAAAGGCGTGATTATATGTATGTATGTATGTATGAAAAACAATTTGGTGCCGTTTATGCGAACTTCCGCAAAGAGCAATTGAAAAGATCAATGTCTCTCTCCACCTTGTTGAATAATCGCAAGCCAGTCACGAGCGGCGAGTGCCTCATGATGTTGGTGCGCGCGTGCGGCTCGGCGAGCAGCTCGTATCAGCGCGCATGTCAAAACTTTTACGCTGTGCCTACAGCATTAGGGATAAAGGCGTGATTGTATGTATTTTAAAAGGTTTATAATTATATTGACTGCGGATCCCTAAAAATGTAATTTTGCATCACAAATCCTGTTTACAAGCTTCCCGCTGTCCGCCGCTTTCAAGGGATTACGGTGTGATTGTAGTTGAAGCCGGGGAAATTGTTTTAACTTGTTTTTACTGTATAGAGTTATCATTTTATCCGAAGACATAATAAATACTACATAACTTATACTGTTGGACTAGTTTGTACTAAAGAAAAATAGAGAATGGCAGCTGCTTTTACTTCCAGACATGCTGTATAAACCAGCTAAGGGATCCGAGGGTTTCTGTATATTGCAATTTAGGTGATAGTATAGTAATATACCTACAAATATAGTTACTAAATAAGTTTTAAGAGTTGTTTAAGAAAACAACCCTCAAAACTTTATCAGACGTGGCGGAACGACCATTGTTTAGGTCGTCGCCCTGTCTACCCCATTAGGGATCAAGGCGTGGTTATATGTATGTATGTATGTTTTTACTGCATAGATTTATCATTTCATCCAAAGACATAATACTACATAGCTTATACTTTTGGACTAGTAGCGAAAGATAAATAGAGAATGGCAGCTGCATCTCCTTATATTTATATACTTTATTGCATAAACACAAAAGAAATGTAATTTACAAATAGAGTGTGCAAGGGCGAACTTATCTCTACGAAGAGATCTCTTCCAGCCAACCCAATGGTAGTAAGAGAAAGTGAATAATTTTGAGGGGACAAGAAAATGCAACATTAACAGAGACGAATAAAAAAAAAGTACTTACATACCTATACATAGAATAAATACCTACCGTATATTACTATCTTAAATAAACATACATATATACTAAACAATATATTGATACATACATATACGAATAAACTACATAAATACATACATCAAAATTGTTCAGATAAGAAGTGCTCTTTTAATCTTTTCTTAAAGACATTCACTGAGAGACTTTCTTGAATTGTCTTAGGCAGTTTATTCCACAGTTGTGCAGCTTTTACAGAAAAGGAGTTGAAGAAGAACTTGGTATTCGCACTAGGCAACTCCAGCACCTTAGTGATGCAGGCGCGCCTAGCTAGGGTGGGCTCCTTCCGGGCATGATAAAGATAAATATATTTATTCGCAATGAATGTAGTAAAATATGTATGTTTCATTTTATTTTATTTTCTCTCGTGTCTTTTCTGTGCAATAAAGTGTATTTTTATCTTATCTTACCTTAAAATACAGGTGTGCCATTCTCTATTTTTCTTTAGTGTTAAAAATAGAGTTATTTTAAGGTCAATCGTGCAAATTTTTCAATACGTTAATTTAGATGCTATCTTCCATGCTGCACCGAGAGAAAAATATAGAATGTGCCAGCTGCATTTTCTTCCGGGCATGCTGTAAAAACCAGCTAAGGGATCCGAGAGTTTCTGTATATTGCAATTTAGGCGATGGGCTGACAACCTGTGACTACAGCAATATACGTACAAATCTATCTAAAATAACTCTCAAAACATTGTCGGACGTGGCGGAACGACCTTTGTTTAGGTCGTTCTTGCTCTGCCTACCCCATGAGGGATAAAGGCGTGATTATATGTATGTAGATGCTTAAAAAATCACTGATTTGAGAAGTCGTTGCGCTAGCTTCTACTCTTCTGTGTTAAAAATTACAGTAAAAATAAAATTAAATGTCAATGTAATGTCAAAAGATAATATGCTATTGATATTATCAATATTTAAGGGATAATTAATTTCGATTTAATAAGTCATCTAAAGAATAAAATAATTTATCAATGGAGAGTATATTTAAACTTATTATTTATTGGGAAACTTTTTATCGCTTGACTTGAATGATTTTATATTCTTATACTCGTAGCGAAAGTATGTCTACTAATCATTTCCGTTTTTATTTTCGGTAATACTAATCTTTCGGGATACCTCGTATTAAATGTAGTCACTTGATGTGAAAACCAGCAAAGGGATTAGAAGGTTACAGTGCATTGTGTTTAAGGCGATGGGCTGACAACCTGTCACGATCAATACCGAGACATCTAAAGAGACTACCATATAAGGAAAGACTTGAAGCACTGAAATTTTGCACCCTCAAAGAGAGAAGACAATGTGGAGATCTTATAGAAACTTACAAGATTCTAAATGGCCACTACGATCTTAAAACATTTCAGTCAATTTTCAAGATGGACAAAAACACCCGTCTAAGAGGTCACCACATGAAACTGGAAACTTGTCTTTCGCACAACATCCCTCACAGAAACTTCTTTGCCAATAGAGTTATTAATGAATGGAATTATGTCTGGTCTTCCATGCTGGCCTGGGAGTGAGAGAAAAACATAGAATGTGCCAGCTGCATTTCCTCCCGGGCATGCTGTAAAAATCAGCTAAGGGATCCGAGGGTTTCAGTATATTGTAATTTAGGCGATGGGCTGACAACCTGTCACTACAGCAATATACATACAAGTCTATCTTGAATAACCCTCAGAACTGTGTCAGACGTGGCGGAACGACCTTTGTTAGGTCGTTTGCGCTCTGCCTACCCCATTAGGGATAAAGGCGTGACTATATGTATGTATGTACTAAATCAACTGGATACAGGCATTATCAGTTGTATATCGACTGCCTGTCTGCTCAACAATAATAAGAATAAGAATCAGCGATGAACATTTCTAAAATTTCCCTAACTAAATATTTGCCAGACTTGGCGAAACCCCCTTTAATTAACCGTTCTACCCCATTAGGGAGGAATGAGTGACTCTGTGATAACATAATAAGAAAAAAGAACTGTAATCGCTGTGGCAACCGAATTCCCGATCTTAAGCCCAAAGCTAAAAACATTCGAGTCGCATTTAATACTCCATGTTGCGATTTTAGATAATCATAATACGGATATTTTCCCGAAGGAACCGTGAAAGCATTCCTAATAGGAAGGAATATCAAATTTACTGATAAAACAGCTTTACTTCCAGTTTTTTTTAGCATACTTATTTGTGAACTTCAATATTTTTTAAGGTTACAACTGCAGGATATGAATTAATTTGTTAGATGTATATTTATTTAGAATTTTCCAACGATTCGTTTAGAAGAAATAATAAAATAGCATTGTGAGTGCGAAAATCCTCAAAAATATGTAAAAAAGCATCATCATCCCGTACCTCACGGGGTCGGCTACCTAATCTAGGGGATTGAACAAGGGTACTGGTTTTTACACAGAGCGACTGCCATCGGACGTCCGCAACCCAAAAGGGAAACTAGACCCAATCCTAGATAAGGTCAGAGTTTTCAAGCGGCCAATGCTTAGCACTGGTATCTGACATGGCTTAACGACTAATATCTACGGTATTAAACGATATTAACCGGGACCAACGGCTTAACGTGCCTTCCGAAGCACGGAAAAAGCGCCGAATAAACGTACATATAAAATTCGAAAACCGGAAAACACATTGGTACGTGGTGGGATTCGAACCACGACCTCCCTGCTCAGGAGGCAGCGGCCTTATCCACTACACCATCGGGCTCCTTAAAAATATGTAAAAAAGCGAGGTGATATAATTATTGACTTGAATTCGAATCTTAATTTGGACTGGTAAAGCTCTACGTAGTTCTTAAACTACAAGGATAATGTCGCTAACGTCGCTATGACCTATACATAAGAAAGACTATGATAAATTCATCACTCCGTCTACCGTTACTGTAGCTCAGTTGGTAGAGTAATGGACCGGCATTTCAGAGACGCAAGTTCGAGTCCTGCCAGAATTGAATTTATTATTCTCTTTCTTTCATATTATATACAAGAAATAAGCTCTTAAAAACAACCATTTGTCGTTAATAATCATCTTAAACCCGAAACCCAAAATTCATACCACTAGACCAAAGAAACAAATAAATTATTGCAAATAAATTATTATTTCATTATTATATCATTATTTCATTTCAATATTAATAAAACAGTCTAGTTTAAAGTCTAGATAACAAACTGAGCTCGTTTGGGAACAAAAGGGTCGATCGTGTTCTAAATTCAATAACCTTATTATCAACGTTATTCTGCGATAACGTTAGCTCTGCGCTTTTGTTTCGCTGATGTTAATTACGAATAGCTATTTATTATTAATATAAATTTTAGGATAAAGTTATTCTGACAGTGATTTCCGTGCTATTATTTCTATGCTGGACTATAAGTGATAAAAACGGCCACGTAACAGATTGTCAGCTCATCGCCTAAATTGCAATATACTGGAACCTTCGAATGCCTTAGGTGGTTTTTACAGCATGCCCGGGAAGAAATGCAGCTGGCACATTCTGATTTTTTCTCTCGCTCCCAGTCTAGCATGGAAGAAACGTTTACGATCGAGAAAAGAGCAGCTTTAGTATTATGTAAAGGTTAAATTCGTTAACATTTTCAATTATTCCTTCCATGCTGGACTGGGAGAGATAGAAAAACATAGAATGTTCAAGCTGCCCTTCCTCCCGGGCATGCTGTAGAAGTCAGCAAAAGGGACTCGAGGGTTACAGTGTATCGTAATTTAGGCGATGGGCTGACAACCTGTCACTATAGCAATACACTTTTCAATCTAAAATTGCCCTCAATTTTTGTCAGACGTGGCGAAACCGCCTTTTACGAGGCGCTTATCGCTCTGCCTACCCCGTAAGGGATAAAGGCGTGATTTTATGTATGTGTGTATGTACATTTTCAATGTTTTTAACTAAACTCATTCATCAAGATACTTAATTATACCGGGTGTAAGGGACAGCGTCCCGCAAACTGATAGGGGTTGCTCAGTCAACGAAACTAAACAACTTTCACCAGGAAATTCTTTCAGGTGATGAAACAAAAATTTACCTTCCCATACAAAATGACCACCTCGATCAAACGATTAGTATGGAAAAGCAAAATTGGTTTTTCACGTCCTGAAAAATACCTGCTGATAGTTATTGTTTCGTTGACTGAGCAAACTCTATCAGTTTGCGAGACGCTATCCCTTACAACCCGTAAAACATCACTTCTAGCATGACATGCAATTGCCGTGTGTGTGTGTGTGTATATGTAGGTAACTTTGATTTCACTAATGCATTTCCGGAGAAAAACAAATTAATTTCATTCGCTCAAACAGCTGAGCGTCGAGCTGTAGAATAATTTAGCTCGCTAATGGGCGGGTGAGGCTTTCCAGGGACGCATTTAGCTATCTGCGAAATCAGTCTGGGCCACAACATTTGCCCTTACATAAACTAGCTTAGGACAGCAACACACAAGTGTCACTTACGTCTCCGATGTAGACTTCGTCGCTACGCGCGTGTAGAGCGTATGGTGACGCATGTGTGTTGTAGGCAATGCAAAAGGCATTGACAGCGTGTTGACCGCAACCTTGCGCGCAGTAAGTGACGCCTGTGATGATCGCGGTTCATCATCATCATAAACTTAGTAGCACTGCTCTTGTCGGTGAAGTATGAAGTAAACGCCAGTCATCTCTGTTGTTTTTCATCTTCATAATACTCCTGTTACATATGTTAATTCTAAAAAAAAACAAAAGAAAATGATTGCAGTGATAGATGAATCATTGCGATCATAGTTTTTCGTGTATCCCTGATGCTGCTGCGAGGGTTTTTTTTTATTGCAATAGGCAAACCATATGTCCGCCATCTCACCTGACAGAAAATGAAGATGCAGACGATGAGCATGTTTGCCTAGACATTGCCCATTCACTCTTTCCTTGATAAGGCCCAGACCAATCTCGAAATACTAGCGTGTCAAAAGCGTGACAGAAACGCCGAAAAGTCGCGCAACAGCGTCATAAATTAAACGTAAAATTTACGGTTATTTATTGCAATATAATAGTGGTAGGTAAACTAACTGTAACTGCCTCCGTGGTCTAGTGGCTAGTGCCATGAACTCCTGCTCCGGAGGTCCTGGGTTCGATTCCCAGGGTGGAAACACAAAGTCGATATTTGAGAATTTATCACTTTGTGAATTTTTCCCCAGTTTGGTTAGGACATTGCAGGCTGAATCACCTGATTGTCCGAAAAGAAAAAGATTTCGTGCTTCGGAGGGCACGTTAAGCCGTCGGTCCCGGTCGCTGTCTTTGATAGTGGTCGTTACTCAAACCATGTCAGAGGCCTGATAGTTGTGCTACTAGGCGGTTTAAAAACTCTGACACCAGGGTTCACCTGGTCGATAGACTCGATATCTACTCGACATAAGAAGAAGAAGAAGAATGTATACTCATTTGCTATGCAATCATAAGGCAAACCCTTAAAAAGTCAAAAATAAAGACTGTCTTACCTACCTGTACCTTCTGCTCAGAACAATGTCTCAAAGAATGGGCCACTTTCGCGAATGTGCAAATATTACAATGAGATATGTGCTCACATGGACATATTTAATTGCAGCCTTGAGTCGCATAAAAGATCTTTGATTAAATTTAAATCCAAATTGTAATAATAAAGCTATCTGAATTTGTAATTCTAATTTATATATTTAATAACTAATATTAATATTCATCTTTCAATAATTTAAATTTAATTTATATCTTGATTTCAATGTGTATTTATAAGTAAAAAAAAATAATTTAATTTTTTAATTTTAATTTGATAATATTATCATTCTACAACATTTACTGTTATATTAATTGTAAACATTCGCTTTGCTATTAATGCTGTGTTTAGTTGTAAGTGGGCATCGGATTTATGAATGTTTTGTTGTATTATTTATTGTGTCTAATCTTAGTCTGTTGCCTGTAACTGAACCTATTTAAATAAAATAAAAATAAATAAATAAATAAATACGTTGCACAGATTTCGGAACTGTCGCTTTCTCATACGTCGTGTATGAGAGTGAAGTCGCGATATTGCCTGGAAGAAATTGCTACCTTAGCAATAAGGCCGCCTATGTCGTACTTGTTTTTTGTAATCTGTTGTGTTGTATGTTGTATTATTACGTTCAATAAAGTATTTTTATGTTATAATACTTTTATCACATTCATTTCATTCGTTCAAACAGCTGAGCGTTGAGCTGTAGAATTATTTAGCTCACTTATAATAGGCGGGCGAGGTTCCTCCAGGGACGCATTTAGCTATCATCAGAATCACTTTGGTTTCTGTAGCATCCAGGCTCAATAAGAACTTTAGCAAGCTCAAAACCCGAATTATCCCATTGGATTAATAAATGGACCATTTCTAGAACTGTTAATTGCAAAATTACTAAAAACCGCTTTAAAGATGACCAGTTCGCGAAGTGGGAATAGCCAAAAGTCCAAACGCCAAATTGGCCTGACCACCTATATTGACCGATATACATACATACAAACATTTAATCACGCCTTTATCCCTAATGTGGAAGGCAGAGCGTAAACGATCTGAACAAAGGTCGTTCCGCCACATCTGACAAAGTTTTGAGATTTATATAAGATAGATTTTTAGATATATTGCTGTAGTGACAGGTTATCAGCCCATCGTCTACATACGAACTTACATATAATCACGCCTTTATGGGGTAGGCAGAGCGTAAATGACCAAAATAAAGGTCGTTCTGCCAGGTCTGACAGAGTAGTGACAGGTTGTCAGCCCATCGCCCATGACACTACTATGAAGGTTTATTTTGTATTTTTATTCAAAATCAATTAAGATGATATGTAAAAGATGATAATTATGTTGAAAACAGATGCAAGTGTCGAAATGACGGCTGACAGGTGTGAACGGAAGAAAAAAAAAAAAAGTAGTTTATTTTCCAATTTAACAATAATTATTTAACAATAGATGTGACAAACTGTTCTTAGACTATTTAAGAGGAGCCCTGACACCCAAACTAGGATTTAACCTGTATTTTGGGGGAGAAAAAAACATACTGCGCCGACGCCAAATAATGGGATAAGGGCAAGAGAATAATGATATTCAAAAGCAATTAAATCTTACCCCGCGCATGTTTGCGAAAACATATTTTATTATATTCTTCCATGCTGGCCTGGGAGCAAGAGAAAAACATAGAATGTGTCAGCTGCATGTCCTCCTGCGCACGCTGTATAAACCGGCTAAGGGATCCGAGGGTTTCGGTATATTGTAATTTAGGCGATCGGTGACAACCTGTCACTACAGCAATGTACCTACAAATCTATCTTAAATAACCCTCAAAACTTGGTCAGACGTCGCGAAACGACCTTCGTTTAGGTCTTTTACGCTCTGCCTACCCCGTTAGGAATAAAGGCGTGATATTACTTATGTATGTATGTATTTTATTATTACTTATTTTCCTATACGATGGTTTCAATTTTCTTTTTGTTTGCTAACGAGGACCCACTTAATCCTAGACTCGTATTTATGAAGCGATATCAAACTTGAGAGCAATATTAAGTATGGATTTGACAGGCAAATTCATACTGGAATGACATTTCTGATATAAACTCAAACTCGCTGTCACTCATGAGAGCTGATTATAAATACGGCTCTTAATATGCCTGAATCCGTCCCTGACCATCGCTAATTGTTGTCTAATGGATTACACTATTACACAAACAATGTTTTCCAACTCTCAAAAACATAACTGTTTTTTTTTACAGTTAATGGAGTAAATGTGGGATATCGTAGAATGGTAGATTAATAACTGTTTTCCTTAGGGAAAATGGCTTGTAAAAACACAAAATAAAAAGTAATTAACATACATACATACATATAGTCAAGCCCTTATCTCTAATGGGGTAGGCCTTTGTTTAGGTCGTTTCGCAACGTCTGAAAAGCTTTGAGTGTTATTTAAAAATAGATTTGAAGGTATATTGCTTAGTGACAGGTTGTCAGCCCATCGCCTTAATTACAATATACAGAAACCCTCGGATCCCTTAGCTGGTTTTTACAGCATGTCGGGAGGAAATGCAGCTGGCACATTCTATGATTTTCTCTCGCTCCCAGGCCAGCCTGGAAGTAATTAACAGATATAAAAATAACGTATTGCCTCCACATTTGCATTTGCTTTGTTTCAAATCTTCTACTTTGATTTTACGAGCAATTTGCATGCTGGACTTAATAATTTCGCATTATGTGTTATCACTACATAGTATTAAACAAAGTCGCTTTCTCTCTCCCTATATCCCTATGTATGCTTAGATTTTTAAAACTACGCAACGGATTTTGATGCGGTTTCTTTAAATGGATAGAGTGGTTCAAGAGTAAGGTTTATATGTTTAATACATGCATAATATAGTAGAGGAACACTGATGATTTCCGTGCGAAGCCGAGGCGGGTCGCTAGTTTTATTATAAAAAGCGTTTGACAAAATACATTTTAGGAGCATTTTCAAATGGAAATGTGTAGCTAGCTTGTAGGCCAAAAAAAGCTAGCTATTTTTACTCTATGGCTGGGAAAATAAGCTACTGGAACATTCTATTTTTTTATCGCTCCAAGTCCAATGTGGAAGTCTGTGCATATACATATACACGCATAATCACGCCTTTATCCCTAATGGGGTAGGCAGAGCGTAAACTACCTAAACAAAGGTCACTCCGCCACGTCCGACAAAGTTTTGAGGGTTATTTAAGATAAATTTGTATGTACATTGCTATAGTGACAGGTTGTCAGCCTATCGCCTAAATTGCAATAAAGAAAAACCCTCGGATCCTTTTCAGTCTGCGCAGGTGGGAATAAGTAGGAAAACGTAAAAGCTATGTCAAAGACGGTTAAAAACTTCTAACACCAGAGTTCATCGAGTTGGTCGGTTCACAGCCCACATGACAGAAGCTCTTAAATCACCTGCAATCAAATTATCTTCAATATCACGACATCTTAATCATCGCGATGTGCCTTCATATTCAATCTAGGCCGCAGTATCTCTATGCCAGATTAATTATGTTACTCCGTGGTCTAGCGGTCAGAGCCTTAGGCTTTCGATCCGGAGGTCTCGGGTTCGATTCCCGTCGGGGACAGTTATTTTGTGTTGTTGTTTCTAGTTTTGTTAGGACACTGCAGGCTGATCGCCTGATTGTCCGAAAAGTAAGATGATACACGATGTCGGATAGGCATGTAAATAGTCGGTCCTGCGCTTGGTTATTCTCTGGTAGTGTCAGTCAATCTGTCTCATCAAATTAAGAGATTGAATTAATAGAGCTTTCTGAGGTGTAGACACTTGAACACTAAAAACTGGTCCTGCGCAGTTGACCGATCTCTGGGAAATTGGCCGCCATCACCGAAAATCGGTGGGAGCACTATTATTATGTCGGTCAAGTTCAATTAGTTTCAGAACATGCTGTATAAGAGCTACTACTAATTAGAACATCCAGTTACACAGGGTGAGTTTTCAGAGGAATAGTGCCTCAAAGGACGCTCAGTTTAGAAATTATTACTCTGCTTCATAGATCGCGCTTTTGTAGAGAATATGAAATTAGTTCTGTTTCTTCTATGCTAGTCTGGGAGAGAGAGAAATATCTAATGTGCCAGCTGCATTTCCTCCCGGGCATGCTGTAAAAACTAGCTAAGGGATCCAAGGGTTTCAGTATATTGTTATTTGGGCTGACAACCTCTCATTACAGCAAAATACCTACAAATCTATATTAAATACCCCTCAAAATTTTGTCAGTAGTGGCGGAAAGACCTTTGTATAGGTCGTTTGCGCTCTGTCTACCCCATTAGGGATGAAGGCGTGATTATATGTATGTAAATATTATTTAAAAAAAACTGACTGTAGCAAGATTAATCGTTATTTCTAAATAACGGCGGTAGCACCCCGCAAACAGACTCATCCTGAATTATTTGACACCCAATTACAGAAACGTCTCACTGAGGCGACGATTAATCATATTAGCTGACTGTTAAGCTGTGTGTTCATTAGATAAATCAAATTATTTCTCTTTACGAGTCAAAAAATTCTTCCATGCTGGACTGGGAGAGATAGAAAAACATAGAATGTTCCAGCTGCCCTTCCTCCCGGGCATGCTGTTAAAGTCAGCAAAAGGGACTCGAGGGTTACATTGTATTGTAATTTAGGCGATGGGTTGACAACCTGTCACTAAAGCAATACATATTACAATCTAAAATAGTCCCCTTAATTTTTGTCAGACGTGGCGAAAGCGCCTTTTACGAGGCGTTAAACGCTCTGCCTACCCCGTAAGGGATAAAGGCGTGATTTATGTATGTATGTATGTACGAGTCAAAAATATATACATAAACATAATCATGCCTTTATCCCTAATGTGGTAGGCCGAGCGTAAACGACCCAAACAAAGGTCGTTCCACCACGCCTGACAAGTTTTGAGGGTTATTTAAGATAGATTTGTTGGTATATTGCTGTAATGACAGGTTATCAGCCTATCGCCTAAATTGCAATATCCAGCAACCCTCGGATCCCTTAGCTGGTTTATACAGCATGCCCGGGTTTTAAACCGCCTAGTAGCACAACTATCAGGCCTCTGACATGGTTTTAATTAACGACCACTATCAAAGACAGCGACCGGGACCGAAGGCTTAACGTGCCCTCCGAAGCACGAAATCTTTTTATTTTCGGACAATCAGGTGATTCCGCCTGCAATGTCCTAACCAAACTGGAGAAAATTCACACAGTGATAAATTCTCAAATATCGACTTTGTGTGTTCCCCCCTGGGAATCGAACCCAGGACCTCCGGATCGGGAGTCCATGGCCCTAGCCACTAGACCACGGAGGCAGTTAAAGTTAAGTTAGAAACTCTGACACCAGGGTTCATCGGGTCAATATACTTGATACCCACTCGACAGAAGAAGAAGAAGTTGAGTTATTTACTCGTGTGCTTTAAGCTTTGGTTTATCGGATAGATCAACCTGTCACTAAAGCAATACATATTACAATCTAAAATTGCCCTCAATTTTTGTCAGACGTGGCGAAAGCGCCTTTTACGAGGCGTTAAACGCTCTGCCTACCCCGTAAGGGATAAAGGCGTGATTTTATGTATGTATGTATATGTATCAACTTGAAACCTCACGATATGAAGAAACTTTGGTTCTCTATCGAAGGAGGTACACCGATATTACTTTTCAAACGGCATACAAAGTTGACAACCTGTCACTACAGCAATATACCTAGAATTCTATCTTAAATAACCCTCAAAACTTTGTCAGACGTGGCGGGACACCTTTGTTTAGGTCGTTTACGCTCTGCCTACCCCATTAGGGATACAGGCGTGAATATATGTATGTTTGTAAAAGACCAGTGAGAACCCACCCTTATAAGTGAAATAATTAAACACGAATAACCATTAATAACAGTTAATTATAACGCTTACGCGGTGCCTAATTACATCGGATTATTATTCAGACGGACGATGCTTTAAAAGGTTGTAGCAATTTTGTAAGGAGTTTTTGGTTTAGGTAATTACATACATACATACATATCGTCACGCCTCCATCCCTAATGGGGTAGGCAGAGCGCAAACGACCCAAATAGAGGTCGCTCCGCCACGCCTGATAAGGTTCTGAGGGTTATTTAAGATAGATTTGTGCGTTTATTGCTGCTAGTGACAGGTTGTCAGCCCATCGCCTAAATTGCAATATTCTGAAATCCTCGGATCCCTTAGCTGATTTTTACAGCATGCCCGGGAGGAAATGCACCTGAAACATTCTATGTTTTTCTCTCGCTCCGAGTCCAGCATGGTATCATGGGTAATTACAAATACAAATCACTTTATTTCCACAAAACTCATTACAAAAAATAAACACACACAATCAAGAATAACATAACAAACAGGACAGGTAGGCATATAGATATTTTTTACAAAAGTGAAAAAGGTAATCACTACATAGTATAAAACAAAGTCGCTTTCTCTGTCCCTATGTCCCTATTAATGCATAAATCTTTAAAACTACGCAACGGATTTTGATACGTTTTCTTTTAATGGATAGAGTGATTCAAGAGGAAGGTTTATATGTATTATACATGCATAATATAGTAGAGAAACACTGATGATTTCCGAGCAAAGCCGGGGCGGGTCGCTAGTTAAATTATAAACATCTAAGTCTTGGTTTTGCCATAAATATAGTAGTATTACAAAACAAAACAATACAAAATTCTTTATTGCACAAAGAAACACGTACAACAGAAATAAAAAAGAACCAACGTGACAGTACAATATAGGCGGCCTTATTGCTGAAGCAGCAATTTCTACCGGGCAACCTTTGGGTATAGAAATTGTACAAGCAGAAAGCGGGATAGTGCCTAATAAATATTTGAATAAAATATACTGATACATATCTTATGATAAACTAATACATAATCTATGCTACATAAGATAGGATACTCTTTGATATATATTAGAGAAATCGGTAGATAGAATATCACTACAAATACTTACTTAAATGATACTTATAACGACACTGAACCACTATCAGCAGGATTTATTTTCAGGAAGTAAAGAAATATTGAATTTGCATACAAATTGTCTGATCGAGGTGAACATTTTGTATGGAAAAGGCATTTTTTTCTGTCTCTAAAAGAATTTCCTCTTGGAAGTTGTTCAGTGTCGTAGTGTCGACGCTGTCCCTTGCACCTTCTTCTGTCGAGTGGGTATCGAGTCTATCGACCTGATGAACCCTGGTATCAGAGTTTTTAAACCGCCTAGTAGCACAACTATCATGCCTCTGACATGGTTTTGAGTAACGACCACTATAAATGACAGCGACTGGGACCGACGGCTTAACGTGCCCTCCGAAGCACGAAGTCTTTTTCTTTTCTGACCATCAGGTGATTCAGCCTGCAATGTCTTAACCAAACTGGGGAAAAATTCACAAAGTGATAAATTCTCAAATAATTATCAACTTTGTGTTTCTCCCCTGGGAATCGAACCCAGGACCTCCGGATCGATCGGAGGATCCCTTACATCTGGTATAATATGCTATACGGGGTAGTCAGAGCTTCAAGGACTTTTAAAAATGTATAAAACAACGACATTTTATAGACTGCATGCAATAAAACTACACGCCTACTAATTGGCAGCTGGCGTGCTGTTTCATTGCAGTCGTGCCCTTTTGCAGTCGTTGAATTACAGTCCGTCTATCTAGAACCTTACAAGCTATGAGGTCAGTCAGAATAACTATTTTAATTTTGAGTATTGCCTCTTGCAACTGATTTATTTATATTCTGTTTCGATTTTAATTTCTCGGAAACTTTGTAAAATATTTTTCTGAAGTAACTACAGAGTTAATTCGTTAGCAAAACTTAATTGGTGCACGCTGAAGCAATCCAATTTGTGATAACTGGGATTTCCAATAATAATTGTGTAACTGAAGCTTTTCATTAAATTATTTCGGAATGACAAGTTGCAATTAATTAATTAAAACTATTATTTGAGCTATATTTGTGTGTGCTCTCAATTTTCAATGGCCTTGTTCCGTTGGATAGTGACTGCCAGATATATCAGGTGATCTTTAATAATACATACATACATATAATCACGCCTTTATCCCTACTGGGGTAGGCAGAGCGTAAACGACCTAAACAAAGGTCATTCCGCCACGTCTGACAAAGTTTTGAGGGTTATTTAAGATACATTTGTAGGTATATTGCTCTAGTGACAGGTTGTCAGCCCATCGCCTAAATTGCAATATACTGAAACCCTCGAAACCCCTGCCAGTTTGCGGGACTATTAATTGCTCTGTTCTATTCTGATAAATTATCGACTTTTTACTAGTGTGTTTAACGGATGTGTTTGACCTGGACGTTTCGATTCTTTACGAGAGTCTTTTTCATGGAAAATGAGATATGTCGGATATCACACACACGGCGGGTGGTGGTGTATGATTTTCACTCTCCATGAAGAAGACTTTCGTAAAGAGTCGAAATGTCGAGGTCAAACACCTCCGTTGAACACACAAGTGAGTAGTCGTCAATTTATCAGTATGAATAAAACGTGTTCGTCGTTTAATGATAAAATGTATTCTACACTCTTTATCTCATCGTTATTTAAACATTAAATTTTCTTTGCTTACAGATCTAACCACCAATCACAGCCCGCCATTCGAATCAAGAACCATGCCAACCAGATAGCCACAGACTACAAATCCAAGATGGCGACTACAGACTGGCCGGATTACAACCCAGAGTTCAATCAATCGAGAAACATAAAACCCGATGAACCCCCGAACAATTATAGCAATGTTTTCTATGACAACGAGACTTACTTCACGAATTATACTACGGATAACTTTTGCGTCAACTATTCGCATGTTTACATCAATGTCACTTGCGAATTTCCGATTAATTATGCTGAGCCTATGTATGGGTAAGTTTGTTAGTTTTTTATAATATTTTTTTAACTTAGTTTATATATAGTTTATATTCTTTCATGCTCGACTGGGAGCAAAAGAAAAACATAGAATGTGCCATCTGCATTTCATCCTGGGCATAATGTAAAAACCAGCTAAGGGATCCGAGGGATTCAGTATATTGCAATTAAGGCGATAGGTTAACAACCTGTCACTACAGCAAAATACCTAGAAATCTATCTTAAGTAACACTGAAAACTTTGTCAGCCATGGCGGAACGACGCTTGTTTACGCTCTGACTACCCCATAAGGGATAAAGGCGAGATTATATGTTTGTATGCTACTTTAGATCCGCTCTCTAATAGTCCAAGCACAAAATCATTCATGCTGGCCTGGGAGCGAGAGAAAAACATAGAATATGCCAGCTGCATTTCCTCCTCGGCATACTGTAAAAACCAGCTAAGGAATCCGAGGGCTTCAGTATATTGTCATTCAGGCGATGGCCTGACAGCCTGTCACTAGAGCAATATACCTACAAATCTATCTTAAGTAACCCTAAAAACTTTGTCAGACATGGCGGAACGACGCTTGTTTACGCTCTGACTACCCCATAAGGGATAAAAGCGAGATTATATGTATGTATGTATGATACTTTAGATCCGCTCTCTAATAGTCGAAGCACAAAATAATTTAGGTAATAGCGGTCTCCTCCTCCAGTCACAGTTCTAACATGACAGGGCGTCACATGAGGTGCTTTCAGCCTCCGGCCATGTTTAAACCATGACACCTATGGTGAGAAACAGGAAATGGAGTATAGACCGAGTTTTAGTAAGCCAAAAGAGAAAATTGAATTTAAAAGAGGAAAAGGAGGAAAGACAAGAGAAAGAGCTCTTTGCATATGTATGGGATAATGCAAGGTAAATAAGATAAAATGAAAAGAATTTATAAAACAAGATTTTCTTCCATGCTGGACTGGGAGAGATAGAAAAACATAGAATGTTACAGCTGCCCTTCCTCCCGGGCATGCTGTAGAAGTCAGCAAAAGGGACTCGAGGGTTACAGTGTATTGTAATTTAGGCGATGGGCTGACAACCTGTCACTATAGCAATACACATTACAATCTAAAATTGCCCTCAATTTTTGTCAGACTTGGCGAAAGCGCCTTTTACGAGGAGTTTGACGCTCTGCCTACCCCGTAAGGGATAAAGGCGTGATTTTATGTATGTATGTAGATTTAAGCAAACGACCGGATGTGATCTGTCTGTCACTTTCAAAATAATAAAATTGAAAATGGACAGTCATTTTTTACCCTATGATTTTACACTTTGTTCGCTAGATTCTGACGAGGTTTTGCACGTTTTCCCAGTATTTATATATGACGGCGGATAAAAATGACAGATAACGCATAAATTCACCCACTATAAACCAAAAACCGGAGAGAATAGATCTCCTGTCCTTTTCCAATGTTTTTAGTCTGAAAATGACACACAGATTTTCATTTTAGTTTTAGCCGGCAAATCTAGAATCTAGCCCAATAACTTACAAACATACATATAATCACGCCTTTATCCCTAATGGGGTAGGCAGAGCGTAAACGACCTAAGGAAAGGTCGTTCCGCCACGTCTGACAAAGTTCTGAGGGTTATTCAAGATAAATTTATAGGTTTATTGCTGTAGGGACAGGTTGTCAGCCCATCGCCTAAATTACAATATACTGAAACCCTCGGATCCCTTAGCTGGTTTTTACAGCATGCATGGGAGGAAATGCAGCTGGCACATTCTATGTTTTTCTCTCGCTCCCAGTCCAGCATGGAAGAAATAACTTACTAACAAAAACAATTTGTTAAGAAACTCCTAATCATGAACAATACTGATCTTTACATAGACCAAGCTCCAAGCCTGCTCCTGTCATAATTTCCAACATGACAGCACGTCACACGAGGTGCTTTCCGCTTCCGGTCATGTTTAATCCAGGAAATAGGAAATGGAGTAGGAGGCTTGGTATAGTTCCCGGCATTGAATAAAACATAGAATGGTATACATACATATACTAACGTCCATAGCCCTAATAGGGTAGGCAGAGCGTAAACGACCTAATCAAATAATGTTCCGCCACGTCTGACAAAGTTTTGAGGGTTATTTAAGATAGTTATCTATATCCCAATAGGCGTGATTATATGTATGTATGTATTTGTAGGTATATTGCTGTAGTGACAGATTGTCAACCCATCGCCTAAATTGCAATATACAGAAACCCTTATCGCCCGGATCCCTTAGCTGGTTTTTACAGCATGCCCGGGAGGAAATGCAGGTGGAACATTCTATGTTTTTTTTTTCGCTCCCAGTCCAGCATGGAAGTAGATAAAAGAAAATAAACGAAAAAATCGTAAAGTAATGAAATTAATCATTAAATTGATACTTGTGACCTTTACCAGCAACAGACAGATTTTCTTCAATGTTTAAGTTCAAATTAATAATACCCGGATAGCTTTTGGCTTTCCCAAAAGGATAAAAATAAATACTTACCTACGTAAAAAAATATAAGTTTATATTTTTGAAACATTTTGTCCGTTCTTTGGGTTGTTGAAACCTGATCACTCTTCAATTAACAAGGTTCAATGATATTTTAATAATTAGTCTGTTCCTTACATTTTTCAATTTTACTTTCAAAAGAAATATTTATAAAGTAAGTCTGTGAACCGTGATTTTTCCCGTAATATTTTATTTTTGTGCAAAGAGCACAAGCTCTGACACCCTGTATGGGTGTCAGAGCAAACACGTGTTTTTTCATGGAGGTCTATACAACTACTACCCATACGGACTGCCCATACTACCCATAACTGCCTCCAAGGTTTAGCGGTCTGAGCCATGGGCTCACGACCCGGAGGTCCCGAGTTCGATTCCCGGCAGGGGACAATGACTTTGTATTGTTGTTTCTAGTTTGGTTAGGACATTGCAGGCTGATCACCTGATTGTCCCAAAAATAAGATGATCCATGCCGTCGGATGAGCATGTAAAAAGTCCGTCCTGCGCCTAATTTCTCTCTGGTCGTGTCAGTTAATCTGTCCCATCAGAATTAGAGATTGAAGGAATAGATATGTATGTAGCGCAAACACTTGGGCACTAAAAACTAGTCCTGCGCAGTTTGGCGGAAAATCTCTCAGAGACAGGCCTGAGAGATTTTCCGCCATCACCGAAAAATCAGTGGAAGAACTATTATTACCCATACGAAAACCTCTAAAAATCAAATAGTTTTCGCTTTGACTCTGTTCACAAAACTTATGCATTCTAAGATTTTAAGCTTCATAGATTCATAAACGGAATCTAAGATCATGACATGAATAATGCTTCTATTTCCTGAACCAGTAGAATTCAGTAGTTCAATTGATGATGTAAACACAGTCCAGCTAATCTAGTCCAAATACGTGATTAGCATACTCGTATGAACGTTAGGATAACAGCTTGAATACGACACGGATTCGGGTAGTCTAGCTCAAACCAAGCTATTTAACACTGTCAGGGGGTAAGGAAACCACTGCGCTGGACGAGACTTAACTAAAATAAGTCTAAGGCGGTTTTGCACTGCTTCGTATTCGTGGCCGTATCCGTGAAAAATATATGGAAGCTGTCAAACATTTTCGCGCCAATCCATAAACTTTTTCACGGATCCCAACCGAATACGGAACAGTGCAAATATGTAAATATGTAATTTTAGTTCTGTCAAGAGAGAAAGAAAGGCGGTCGCGATAAAGACGGATTATGACTTTATCCCCGTGTGGTGCCAGGTTAGAATAGCATCACTCCATAACTTCCCGTGGGTGTCGTAAAGGCGAGTAAGGGATACATCCGGGGAATGGGAAGCAGCGTTCGCTCACAATTAAAATTACTGTACCTCGGGAAGATTATAACTTATGTAGTCAATCACGTGCTCGCTTCGCTTGCGATTGAATAAACGTAATGAACTCTTATTAACCTCATTATATTATTTTTCTTCCACAGATACATCGCACCATTCCTCTTGGCAACTACAATAGTCGCCAACACCCTCATAGTGGTAGTCCTCTCCCGCCGACACATGCGTACACCCACGAACGCAGTGCTGATGGCGATGGCTCTGTGCGACATGTTCACGATGCTGTTCCCGGCACCGTGGCTGTTCTACATGTACACCTTCGGCAACCACTACAAGCCTCTAGGGCCGACGAGGGCCTGCCAGGCGTGGAACTACATGAACGATGTGAGTAGATTTGATATATTATAGCCAACCTACCCAACCGACCCAACCAACTCAACCGACCCAACCGACCCAACCGACCCAACCGACCCAACCGACCCAGCCGACCCAACCGACCAAACCGACCCTACCAACCTAACCGACCTAACCGACCCAACCGACCCAACCGACCCAACCGACCACTACAAGCCTCTAGGGCCGATGAGGGCCTGCCAGGCGTGGAACTACATGAACGATAGGAGTAGTTTTGATATATTATACCCAACCGACCCAACCGACCCAACTGACCCAACTGACCACTACAAGCCTCTAGGGCCGACGAGGGCCTGCCAGGCGTGGAACTACATGAACGATGTGAGTAGTTTTGATATATTATACCCAACCGACCCAACCGACCCTACCAACCTAACCGACCTAACCAACCTAACCGACCCAACTGACCCAACTGATCCAACCGACCCAACCGGCCCAACCGACCCAACCGACCCAACCGACCCAACCGGCCCAAACGACCCAACCGACCTAACCAACCCAACCGACCACTGAAAGCCTCTAGGGCCGACGAGGGCCTGCCAGGCGTGGAACTACATGAACGATGTGGGTACTATTTTAAAATACTGCATTACCTACTTGTATCAATATGAATCTTTGAAATCTGTTACATAGAGCAAAGGATATTTTTTCTCATTCCAGTCATGATTCGCAAAGTACTATTTGGTTTTTCGACAAATTGTTTTTAACTTTTATGGAACCTATTTGATACCAACAAACGCAGAAGACAATATTATATAGTCACCGGAAAACCTACAGGAATGATTCGATTTACGACTTACATAGAGCAAGGGATATTTTTGCTCATTCCAGGCGTGAAGTTATGGCCTTTCTCCATACGGCGAGGTACTTTGTTTTTCGACAAATTGTTCTAGCTTTTATGATATCTATTTGATACCAACAAATGCAGAAGTTGGTGATTTTATATTGTCACTGGAAAGCCCACACGAATGAACTGACACCGACGGCCGTCGCTAGATGTCTGACCTATATCTAACGCGTACATTATACAAAGTGCGGTGTGAACGAGCATAATTATATTACATACATATAATCACGCTTTTATCCCTAATGGGGTAGGCAGACCGTAAACGACCTAAACAAAGGTCGTTCCATCACGTCTGACTAAGTTTTGAGGGTTATTTCAGATATATTTGTACGTATATTGCTGTAGTGACCCCATCGCCTAAATTACAATATATTAATACCCTTTGGATCCCTCAGCTTCTTTTTACAGCATGCTCGGGAGGAAATGCAGCTGGCACATTCTAAGTTTTTCTTTCACTTTCGTGTGTGTCAGAATAGCCTTTCCCCGTATTTTGACGTGGGTGTCGTAAAAACCTTTCTTGTTACTATTTAAACATGAAAATAAAGATACTAAAAGTTTCACTCAGGTGAGATTTGAAACTACTACTTTCGGCGTACCATGCATGCAGAAGCAAAACACAAAAATAGAAAGTATACCAAGTGCAAGGGACAGCGTCCCGCAAACTGATAGTGGCTGCTCTGTCAACGACACCGTACAACTTCCACCAGGAAATCCAGAAGTGAAAAAAAATATGGCTTTTCCATACAAAATGACAACCTCGATCTGATAATATGTATGAAACAGACATTTGTTCTGTGTTCCTGAAAGAATTTTCTAGTGGAAGTTGTTCAGTGTCGTTACTGAACAACCCCTATCAGTTTGCGGGACGCTGTCCCTTACACCCCGTATTTATTTTCTTTTATATTCGTTCCTACCTATCACCTAAATCAACAAAAATCTCACGATGACATGTATTTCCTTACATCCACTATTTTCACTAATAGCTGTACAAACACATTTACGCCTATCCCTCCCCCCTTCTTCTCTTTCCTCTACCCTGTATGCAAAGTTATGAACCAAATGGACGTGTTATTGGTTTCCGTGGGACAATGGTTCCCAAAGTTATCTGTATCTAGTGGAAAAATTGTGACGGGTTTAGTAGCAAAGCTACAAAAACGCCTTTGACGTCGTGGTTGGTACACGAAGCCTATCGACGGACTGACAGCTTAACGTGTCATCCAAAGCAAGAAATCCTTTTTCTCGCAGACAATCAGAGGTAATTCGGCCTGCGTTGTCATAAAAAAAGCGGTTTTTTTTTTTAAAAATTTTCATATTCCCCAAGGGAAGCAAATCAACGACCACCAGGTTGGGAGCCTTGAGATCAGACAGCTTTTTGGACCACACTGTCTTTTTATAGCGACATGATTTGTCCAAGAACCCAGTACGACGAGAACACTCAATGAACATGGGCGGGCGCGCTGCAGTAGAATAGAATAGTCCTCCTAGACTTTCGGTGATGGCGGCCAATCTCCCAGAGATCAGCCAACTGCGCGGGACTAGTTTTTAGTACCCAAAAGTGTTTGCGCAACACAATTGCACTCTTCATTCCTATAATCTCTTATTCTGGTAGGCATATTGACTAACACGATCAGCGAGAAATCAGGAGCAGGACCGACTGTCAGTTCATTAAAAAAAAAGAATGGACAAGGTATACTGTACAGACCCGACCTCTTACTCCGACCTCACAGTTTGAGTACCGCTGTCCAGATGAAACGGTAGGTAAATACTCACAGTTTCAGTATAAACAGAGCAGATTTATTGCGAAAACTTTCTACAGTTCCAAATGTGAGATTTACTGCGGCGGTTGAGCTTTGAAGCTACTGCACAATAGTTTGCTTTGGACTATTTGTTTGCCCAAAGTAGTGTAATCCAATGTTATGCTTTCTTGTCTGGTTCCGGATCACGCTGTCAATGCTTTTTGCATTGCCTACAACACACGTATACTTCCATGCTGAACTGGGAGCGAGAGAAAAACATAGATTGTGCCAGCTGCATTTCCTCCCGGGCATGCTGTAACAACCAGCTAAGGGATCCAAGGGTTTCTGTATATTGCTATATAGGCGATAGGCTGACAACTTGTCACTACAGCAATATATCTACAAATCTATCTTAAACAACCCTCAAAACTTTGTCAGACGTAGCGGGACGATCTTTGTTTAGGTCATTTACGCTCTGCCTACCCCATTAGGGATAAAGGCGTGATTATGTGTATGTATGTAAGTATGTACAACACTCATGCGTCACGTCGAAGCATCCCTCTGCCAGTACGCGCGCGTAGAGCGTAAGGTGCGAATGCGAAAAGGATTGACAGCGTGTTTAGCGCAGTAAGTGACGTCTGTGTTGCTGCCCTTAGTCCAACATGGTACCAACTAATCTAATGTAACAAAGTCTTAACAAAGTCTTTGAAGAACTTCAGAACACGTGTATCGCGAAGATATTACACTGGAGTTAGCAAATCCCTGAAGAAAACCAACTAGGATAGTAATATCAGCAAGTTAACTGCCTCCGTGGTCTAGCGGTCAGAGCCATGGGCTTACGATCTTGGTCTTGGGTTCGATTCCCAGGGGGGGGACATATTTGTCAATTTATCACTTAGTCAGTTTTTCCCCAGTTTGGTGACGATATTGCAGGCTGAATCACCTGATTGTCCGAAAAGAAAAAGGATTCCGTGCTTTGGACGTTAAACCGTTGTTCCCGGTCGCTGTCTTTGATAGCGGTCGTTACTCAAACCAAGTCAGAGGCCTAATATTAGGCGGTTTGAAAACTCTGACGCCAGAATTCATCGGGTCGTTCGACTCGAGAATCCACTCGCTAAGAAGAAGATCAGTAGGTAAGTTAGGAAACTCCAATATCTACAACACAAGTCCAACAACAACCTAAATCTGTTAGTTTAGAAGTCCCGATAGTTTCGACTGGTACTAGTTTACAACCGACGACACGACACTTTGAGATTAGCTTTCAAACGCGATTTTGAACTTCATATGAGTCACACTTACCCTTAGTTATAATGAAAACAGATCGGCTTACTTGTTTGTATTGAAAGGAGGGTAAGCCCCCGTCATTTCGATCCTATACGAGGATCTTCATCAGGAGAGCAGAAAGTCACACTCCATCGCCCGCCAAGTGCAACCTTCGACTGCGGTTCGCTGCTCGCTGCGCCTGCGCCGACAGCACGGCAGGTGGCGCTGTAGTCGACGCTGGGGCTGGTTCTTGTATTGTTAATGGGTCATCGTTTAGTTCAATTTAGAAAAGTTTTCATTATAAATAACACTTGTTTACCGTTTACCCTTAGTTACTTACTAGAGTCAGATGGTGTAGTGGATAGGGCCGCTGCCTCCTGAGTGGTTCGAACCCCACCACGCAACAAAGTGTTTTTCGGTTTTCGAATTTCAAAATATGTACGTTTAGTCGGTGCTTTGGAAGGCACGTTAAGCTGTTGCTGTTGGTTAATATCGTTTAATACCGTAGATATTAACCATTAAGCCATGTCAGAGGCCAGTGCTAAGCATTGGTGGCTTGAAAACTCTGATCTAATCTAGGATTGGGTTTCCGCGCTCTGTGTAAAAACCAGTGCCCTCGTTCAATTCCCTAGATTAGGTTGCCGACCCCGTGAGATACGGTCTATTCCATTAGGTATGGTGCCTTCACGTCACGACGTGGTTCTCAATGAGCGAGTGTTCTGAATCTTGAGCTCACGATGTGAAAGATCGTGGATTTGATTCCCACAGAGGATCCACGAAGACGCGTATCCATTTACATTTACATTTCATGACAAGTTAGTATAATTATCAAGAAGGATTCCTTGCTTCTGATGGTATGTCACGCCATTGCTCGCGTCTGATATTCATCTGGTTCTAGTTTACGCTGACGACATACTTTGATAAGCTTTTGAACGCGATTTGAAACTTCTAACGAAGCGATAGATAGTGTTCATATTCCAATAGTTATTAGGGCTGCAAGACTTTGATAGTAAAGTATATGCCTTATCCCGTATCTTACGGGGCCGGCTACTTAAACTAGGGGGATAGAACGAGGGTACTTGTTGTAAAAACAAAGAGCGACTGCCGTCTGACCTCCGCATCCCAGAATGGAAACCAGACCCAATCCTAGATTAGGTCAGAGTTTTCAAACCGACAATGCCTAGCACTGGTCTCTGACATGGCTTAACGACTAATATCTACGGTGTTAAACGATATTAACCGGGACCAACGGCTTAACGTGCCTTCCGAAGCACGGATAAAGCGCCGAATAAACATACATATGAAATTCGAAAACCGAAAAACACATTGGTACGTGGTGTAATTCTAACCACGAAATACTATCATATCACTATGAAAATACACGGTATGATTTTTCTAAAAGACCCCCAATTCTCGTGACGAAAATATCCTATTATGAGGTCACAGACGCTATTTTGAATCCGCAAGGGACGAAAGCGTGGTTTGCTATATAAGTAACCGATTAAACTATCTTATTCGAATCTGTTAGTTCTTCTGTCGTGTGGGTATCGAGTCGATCGACTCGATGAACCCTGGTATCAGAACTTTTAAACCACCTAATAGCACAGCTAGTAGGCCTCTGACATGGTTTGTCTAACGACCACTAACAAAGCTTAACGTGCCAATCAATTGATTCCGCCTGCATTGTCCAAACCAAACTGGGAAAACCTCACAAAGTGATAAATTGTTAAATATCAACTTTATGTTCACACAGAAACACAGACGATCTTTCTACTCCACTAGTGATAAAGGCGTGACTACCTATATAAGTGACCGATAAAACTTATTCTTATTCTTTTTATGTTAGTTAAGAAGTTCCGATAGATGCATCCGGCTACTAGCTTAGATTCTTCTTCTTCTGTCGAGTGGGTATCAAGTCTATCGACCCGATGAACCCTGGTGTCAGAGTTTTTAAACCGCCTAGTAGCACAACTATCAGGCCTTTGACATGGTGTTAAGTAACGACCACTATCAAAGACAAATAAGCTGTACCTGTTGTGTCGGTATTCCTTGTGTATTGTCTTTCTCATGTTACTTGTGTACAATAAACAGTAAATAAATAAATAAAGACAGCGACCGGGACCGACTGCTTAACGTGCCCTCCGAAGCACGAAATCTTTTTCTTTACGGACAATCAGGTTATTCAGCCTGCTTAACCTAACCTAACCAAACTGGGGAAAAATTCACAAAGTGATAAATTCTCAAATATCAACTTTGTGTTTCCCCCCTGGGAATCGTACCCAGGACCTCCGGATTGCGAGTCCGTGGCACTAGCCACAAGACCACGGAGACAGTTACTAGTTTAGATAACAGCTGTCAATAGTCTTACTCAAGTTCTGGTATGTTGGTGATAGATTTCCAACACGATTTGAACTTCAACAGTGTTTATAACTACCTCGGTCTACTGGACCGAACTTTCCGCTTGTTTCAAAATCGTCTACATACATACATATAATCACGCCTTTATCCCTGATGGAGTAGGCAGAGCGTCAACGACCTAAATAAGAGCCGTTCCGCCACGTCTGACAAAGTTTTGAGGGTTTTTAATATAGATTTGAAGGTATATTGCTGTAGTGACAAGGTTGTCAGCCCATCGCCTAAATTGCAATATTCAGAAACACTCGGATCCCATAGCTGCTTTTACAGCATGCCCGGGAGGAAATGCAGCTGGCACATTCTATTTTTTACTCTCGCTCCCAGTCCAGCATGGAAGAAACATCTAATGAAGTCTACATAATCCAATTTTTTCAAAATATTTTATTAATAAGTCAATTACAAAATGAATCAATAAATCTAAATCAGAATGTCAAAACCTAAAACTAAAACCTACTCAGTCAAAAACATCGCCCCGAATTGTACCTGGTGGGAAAGTACCCATCAGACTGGTAGCATTCCCTCGTTGGATAGCCAACGAGATGTGCTGTACCAGATACGACTCGGCGCGGGGGTTATCCTAATTAAATTCAGAACAATCTCAACCTCCAGATTGAGACTATTAAGGCAGACGCGATTAATGTTGCTAAAAAACTCCAAATCCAGATTAAAGAAACTTTATTTTTTAATCCTCTCCAAATGAAACACGTTTTTATCCAGCAAAGCTAGGTACATTTTCAAAGTATAAAATATTTAATTCGACAAAAAACTTAATATAAAGTCACGTAACACACCATTATTATGAGTTTTAATTTAAATTAAGAATGCCACGATTCAAAAATGGCGGACAAAGAATCTTTTTCGAGAGTAATGTAGTCGTAATAGAGAGAAGAAGCGCTTTAATTAGATAGCTGGTTCAAAGTAGAATTACGAAGCGTAAAAGTATGAGATTTTCCTTGAAAGAAATTAAAAAGGGTGTATAGAAAGACGCTTCCGTTATAAAAGTACAAATTAAATTATGAAGTACGTTTTGGAGCTTATCACATACATACATAAAATCACGCCTGTATCCCTTACGGGGTAGGCAGAGCGTTAAACGCCTTGTAAAAGGCGCTTTCGCCACGTCTGACAAAAATTGAGGGTAATTTTAGATTGTAATGTGTATTGCCATAGTGACAGGTTGTCAGCCCATCGCCTAAATTACAATACACTGTAACCCTCGAGTCCCTTTTGCTGACTTCTACAGCATGTCCGGGAGGAAGAGCAGCTGGAACATTCTATGTATTTCTATCTCTCCCAGTCCAGCATGGAAGTAAAGTTTTGGAGCTTATCATCTCTAATGATAGTATATTTACCATAGCCAACTTTTCAAAAGAGATGTTAGAGGTCAGTGCTAAGCATTGGCGGCTTGAAAACCCTGACAGCTGGGTTGGTCACTACCCTGGCAAAGCATTGGGTCTGGTTTACCTTTTGGATTTCGGAGGTCAGACAGTCGCTCTGTGTAAAAACCAGTACCATCGTTCGATCCCCTAGATTACGTAGCCGACCCAATGAAATACGGGATAAGGCTACGTAGATGATGCGCAAAATATTCAAAAGACTACGGGGGTGCTAAGGCGTAGCGCCTAAACGCCTACGCCCTTGTAGCATTATGACGTGTAGCCAACAGATGGCGCCACATCAAGAAACACAATATACAAGCTCCAAACTTGGGCGGTTGGAATTCGCCCTGGTCACAATACCCGACCAGGCGGGTAGCATTATCACTAAGTGAATTGGGTTTCAACAACAAACTAACTCCTAAAAACGTAAAAAGAAAATTTAACTTTCAGCAGATTTTCTTCTGAGCGAATGGATTCTGAAGTCCATCAACGACCCGAAGAACCCTGATGTCAGAGTGTTTTCAAACCGCCTAGCAGCACAGCTATTAGGCCTCTGACATGGTTTGAGTAAGGACCACTATCAAAGACAGCGGCCGGGACCGACAGCTTAACGTGCTTTAAGCACGGAATCTTTGATTCTTCCAGACAAGCATTCAGTCCAAACTGGGGAAACCTCACAAAGTGATATATTGACATAATTATATATACTTTGTGTAAAATCATACCCATCTATTTACATGCTCAACCGACAGCATGGATCATCTTACTTTTCGGAAAATCGGGTGATCAGCCTGAAATGTCCAAACCAAACTAGAAACAACAACACAAAGTCATTGTCCCCTGCCGGTTGAGAGCTCATGGTTCATACCGCTAGACAACATACATACATACATACATATATTCACGCCTGTATCCCTAATGGGGTAGGCAGAGCGTAATAGACCTAAACAAAGGTGTTCCGCCACGTCTGACAAAGTTTTGAGGGTAATTTAAGATAGAATTCTAGGTATATTGCTGTAGTGACAGGTTGTCAGCCCATCGCCTAAATTACAATATACTGAAACCCTCGGATCCCTTAGCTGGATTTTACAGCATGCCCGGGAGGAAATGCAGCTGGCACATTCTATGTTTTTCTCTCGCTCCCAGACCAGCATGGAATTTAGACAACGGAGGCAGTTAACCAGTTAATATTTGGTTAATGAAATGACACTAATGCCCTTATCTACCAAAATGATGACACGTTAATGGCCACATCACTACACTCAGTCAATTAAATTGTACCACTAAATCTGATTTATTGGTTAAATTAACATTGCTGTGTTGACGGTTATTAGTGCGTGATATGATAATCGTAAGTATGTGCTATAAGCTATTAGTGCTATAAGTTTGTGATATAGCGCTTATTCACAGGCCAACGAGCATTGCAATACCATTTAAGTATAACGTGATTATCACAAGATTATATTAAGGGATTCGAGGGTTCCAATATATTGTAATTTAGGCGATGGGTTGACAACCTGTCACTACAGCAATATACCTACAAATCTATCTTAAATAACCTTCAAAACTTTGTCAGACGTGGCGGAACGATCTTTGTTTAGGTCGTTTACGCTCTGCCTACCCCATTAGGGATAAACGCGTGATTATATGTATGTATGTATGTGATTATCACACTGAAATTTATACTGTGGCTAAACACATCGCATCACCAAGAAGTGGTCGATTTTGACGGCCATGGCTACACGACGAATGTTCGTGCGAATACGAATGGTGTAATCTTGCTACTTCACTACATAGTATAAAACAAAGTCGCTTTATCTGTCTCTATATCCCTATGTATGCTTAGATCTTTAAAACTACGCAACGGATTTTGATGCGGTTTCTTTTAATTGATAGAGTAATTCAAGAGGAAGGTTTATATGTATAATACATGTATAATACGCTTCCATACTGGACTGGGAGAGAAAGAAAAACATAGAATGTTCCAGTTGCCCTTCCTCCCGGGCATGCTGTATAAGTCAGCAAAAGGGATTCGAGGGTTACAGAGTATTGTAATTTAGGCGATGGGCTGACAACCTGTCACTACAGCAATACACATTACAATCTAAAATTGCCCCCAATTTATGTCAGACGTGGCGAAAGCGCCTTTTAGGAGGCGTTTTACGCTCTGCCTACCCCGTAAGGGATAAAGGCGTGATTTTATGTTTATGTTTATGTTACATGTATAATATTGTAGAGAAAAACTGATGATTTCCGTGCGAAGCCGGGGCGGGTCGCTATTTAAAAATAGACAAAAAAACATATATCAAATTTGTGTTTGGCTCTAAAGATAAAATTCAATATTACGCATGAGCACTTAATTGTTCCAGCTGCCATTCCTCCCGGGCATGCTGTAGATCCTTCCATGCTGGACTGGGAGCGATAGAAAAACATAGCATGTTCCAGCTGCCCTACTAATGAATATTTTGCGAAAATTCCTTCACATCCGTTCATCTATGGTGACAATAATTCTTACTAATAGTTTTAAAAAAATCATGAGTATTCCCTATTGCACTGCAAATTTACTCGCCCTTTAAATGCTTTTTTTTTCGACCTCGGACTATTATTATTTTCTCATACTCTAGAAAAACGAATACCAATCTACTGAACAGACTTATTTTGGATTTGCCTGATCTCATTTAAGTACCTGTATACAACAATCTTCTTTATTTCCCTTTATTTACCAACATAAAATTGTTAAATGAGAGTTAGGACGAATAAAAATAAAATTTATAAAATTAAAATTTCTTCTATGCTGGACTGGGAGAGATAGAAAAACATAGAATGTTCCAGCTGCCCTTCCTCCCGGGCATGCTGTAGAAGTCAGCAAAAGGGACTCGAGGGTTACAGTGTATTGTAATTTAGGCGATGGGCTGACAACCTGTTACTATAGCAATACACTTTTCAATCTAAAATTTCCCCTTAATTTTTGTCAGACGTGGCGAAAGCACCTTTTACGAGGCGTTTATGTATGAGCACTTAATCAAATTGACAACAAAACGCTTTTCAAACTGATTGTTTTATATGCCAAAAACAAAAAGTGTA
This sequence comes from Scrobipalpa costella, assembly GCA_949820665.1. NCBI lineage: Eukaryota > Metazoa > Arthropoda > Insecta > Lepidoptera > Gelechiidae > Scrobipalpa > Scrobipalpa costella. The sequence goes on along the minus strand of OX463319.1, from coordinate 8,525,551 downwards.
TTTTATACAGGGTGTCAAAACAGAACGGCGGCGTGTGAATAAACCGTATGTACCAAACAACCAAACCATAAATAAATAAATAAATAAAAAAAATAAAAAAACCTCAAAAAATGCACCATTTTCATACAAAAATCCTCGTCTACACTTTTGTATGAACAATGCAAAAACATAGGCTTTGGAAAAGTTGTTTGACATGATTAGTAGAACATGTAATTAAAGGAACACATAACGCAGTAATAGTCCTCCCACCGATTTTCGGTGATGGCAGTCAATCTCGCGGAGATCAGCCAACTGCGCAGGACTTGTTTTTAGTGCCCAAGTGTTTGCGCTACACACAGGAGCACTCTCTATTCATTCGATCTCATATTCTGATGGGACAGATTGCAGTCAATCTGCGCCTAATTTCTCTCTGGTCGTGTCAGTACACGACCAGAGAGAAATCAGGCGCAGGACCGACTATTTACATGCCCATCCGACAGCATGGATCATCTTACTTTTCGGACAATCAGGCGATCAGCCTGCAATGTCATAACCAAACTTGAAACATCAACACAAAGAGATTGTTCCCCGCCGGGAATCGAAACAGGGACCTCCGGGTCGAGAGCCCATGGCTTATACCGCTAGACCACGGAGGCAGTTAAGGCACAAAACGCAGTACACCCTACATAAACCGACAATCAAACAAAAAGTGTAAAGTCAATCTTTGTATTGAAACTGTGTTTGTTTTGTCATACAGGGTGTTAATTTTATAGCAATAATTGCAGTGTTTTGGATACAGAGTGACCCCTTCGATCAGATCATTGGTACGGAGAAATAGAGAAGCAATTCCTTTTATCATGAAGGATTATTCTTTCATGCTGGACTGGCTAGAGAAAAACATAGAATGTGCCAGCTGCATTTCCTCCCGAGCATGCTGTAAAAATCAGCTAAGAGATCCGAGGGTTTCAGTATATTGCAATTTAGGCGATGGGCTGACAACCTGTCACTACAGCAATATACCTACAAATCTATCTTAAATAACCCTAATAACTTTGTCAGATGTGGCGGAACGACCTCTAATTAGGTTGTTTACGCTCTGCCTACCCCATAAGGGATAAAGGCGTGACTATTATGTATGTATGGATTTTTCACATTCTTCATGGATTTGTCTATACTAAACAACTAACTAACACTCTGTTTTACCCGACAATCAAACAAAACAAGTGTAGTGTCCGAGTGCTCATAAAACAATGTTTTTTCACACCCCACTGGATTTCTATTGAAACTGGGTTTGTCTGTATACGCACAATCTCTGTTGTTTTAGTCCGATGGCTTTTTGGCGCGAAAATAAACGTTTCAATAGAGGCGATCTAGGCCACGTATAAAAAAGCTCCAAATTTAAAAGTACAATGCGGCATTTCTAAAAATAGATTGACAGTTGTTTATTAAAATATGTCAATAAATAGCGTTCAATGCTCTAGAAAATTACCGAGAGCCCGATGGTGTAGGGCCTAGGGCCGCTGCCTCCTGAGCTGGAGGTCGTGGTTCGAATCCCACCACGTACCAATGTCGGTTTCGGTTTTCGAATTTCATATGTACGTTTATTCGGCGTTTTTTCGTGCTTCGGAAGGCACGTTAAGCCGTTGGTCGTTAATATCGTTTAATACCGTAGATATTAGTCGTTAAGCCATATCAGAGGCTAGTGCTAAGCATTGGCGGCTTGAATACTCTGACCTAATCTAGGATAGGGTCTGGTTTCCCTTCTTAGTTGCGGAGGTCAGATGGCAGTCGCTCTGTGTAAAAACCAGTACCCTCGTTCAATCCCCTAGATTCCGTAGCTAACCCCGTGAGATACGGGATAAGGCTAGGAAGATGATGCTCTATAAAATTAATAAATTATGACGCGCAATAATTCAATACACCACATTTAATATGTATAAATAGCTATTATACAATGTGTACCAGAAAGCACATTGAAGGATGTGAATCTGCCCATGAAACTGAACAACTTTCTCCAGGGGACATGGTTAATTATTGTTTTTAAATAGCCTCTCATACAATTGCGTATTTTTTTCCTTGTTGACTCATGTTCCTTGAGGAAAGTTGTTCAGTTTCACGGGCATGTTAATATCCTACATACATATAATTACGCCCTTATCTCTAATGGGGTAGGCACAGCGTAAACGAACTAAACAAAGGTCGTTCCACCACGTCTGACAAAGTTTTGAGGGGTAATTAAGATAGATTTGTAGTTATATGTTGGTCGCCTATGTTGTACTTGTATTTTGTTGTTATCTGTTGTGTTGTATGATTTGTATTCTTACGTGAAATAAAGTATTTTTATGTTATGTTATGTATATTGCTGTAGTGACAGGTTGTCAGTCTATCGCCTAAAATGCAATGTACAAAAAATTAGAATGTGCTAGTTGCATTTCTTCCCGGGCATGCTGTAATGCTGCTTTTGTACGTTTCTTACGATAAGAATTTTTCCTTACCACTGTTGAAATATTGGGCATTTGGATTAAGAAGTGATTTATAATTTCGTGAAATCTCGTAAATCACTTTTCTCGCCGCCGGTACTTAAGCACCTTACGGCAAAGATATAAAGCTATATCATACCGGGTGTGAAATATCCAGGAAGTAAAACGTGGTGAGGATATTAAATGCTCATTTGGGATAAACCGTCAGCTGCGGTTAATATTTATGTCGTAAAGAGAGATTTACAGGATTATACAATGTTTATCTGGATATATTTACCATGTTTTCTTCCATGCTGGCCTGGGAGCGAGAGAAAAACATAGAATGTGCCAGCTGCATTTCCTCCTAGGGATGCTGTAAACACCAGCTAAGGGATCCGAGGGTTCTGTACATTGCATACAAATGGTCACGTCTTTATCCCTAATAGGGTAGGCAGAGCGTAAACGACGTAATCAAAGGTCGGTCCGCCACGTCTGACAGTGTTTTGAGGGTTATTTAAGATAGATTTGTAGGTATATTGCTGTAGTGACAGGTTGCCCATCGCCTAAATTGCAATATACTGAAACCCTCGGATCCTTTAGCTGGTTTTTACAGCGTGCCCGGGAGGAAATACAGTTGGCACAGTCTAAGTTTTTCTCTCGCGCCCAGTCCAGCATGGAAGAACATTTCAAAGAGTTGTTAAAATTAACGTAAAATTTATTCAGATTTAGAATCTCCTCGCGAATAAGTACGTATATTCTAACCGTAAAAATAAAACCACCAAAAATTTACATTCTGCGGTGGAAATTTCCTTCTTTGGGTGATTTATGAATCTTCCCGCATGTGGCTGACAGCTAATGATCGGTAAATACCCTTCTCTCGTTTACCATACGACAAAGGTTTCAATGAACGCGGCAAAAACAGGAACCTAGACATTCCATGCTGGACTGGAAGCAAACGAAAAAATAGGCCAGCTGCATTTCCTCTCGGGCATGCTGTAAAACCAGCTAAGGGATCCGAGGGTTTTAGTATATTGCAATTTAGGCGATGAGCTGATAACCTGTCAGCAATATACCTACAAATCTATCTTAAATAACCCTCAAAACTTTGTCAGACGTGGCGGAACGATTTTTGTTTAGGTCGTTCTCGCTCCGCCTACCGCATTGGGGATACATACATATAATCACGCCTTTATCCCTTATGGGGTAGGCAGAGCGTATAACGATAAAGGCGTGATTATAAGGTATGTATGTTAAAGTAGGAACAAAGAAATCCGCCGCCATTTTGCCAATTCATCATACAATGCTGCGCGCCCCCATTCGCGTTCATATAAAGAATTATCGTGAGCCTAAGGTGTGAAAATTTCCTTGTCAGTAATAGGTTTAAGGCAGCAGGCTTATGTAGTTACCCTTGTCAAAATATGGCTTAAAATTTTAACTCAGTCACTCAACCAAATTAGGTTTTAATATGTGTTTTAATGCTACCGATCCGTGAAGTGCACGACTTAACTAAATATTGACTAAAATCATTGCAGCCTCTTTCTGTTCTCTCATGATAGAAAATGACACGTATATACATGATTCGTGATTCGTGATCGTGATTTTTGCCACTACGAATTGCTACCAATATCAAGGAAACTAGAGGTTAAATCCGGCTCTAATTTTATTCACGTCTTACGTTATTCACACTCGCTGTCGACAGATGTCACTAGCAGTTTATACATACATACATATAATCATGCCTTTTTCCCTAATGGGGTAGGCAGAGCGTAAACGACCTGAACTATGGTCGTTTTGCCACGTCTGACAAAGTTTTGAGGGTTATTTAAGATAGATTTGTAGGTATATTGCTGTAGTGACAGGTTGTCAGCCCATCTCCTAAATTCCATGCTGGACTAGGAGCGAAAGAAAAATATAGAATGTGCCAACTGCATTTCCTCCTGGACATGCTGTAAAAACCAGCCAAAAGATCCGAGGGCTTTAGTGCTAGCCCGCGTTAAATTAGTTTTTCGGGGCAACAAAGTGTTTTCCCGTGTAAATTGTCATAAGTCCAGGATCCAAAGTAGGTATAAGTGTGCTAAATTTCATCCCAGTTGGTCCCATAGTTGATGTGAAAAAATCAAAACAAACGTAATCATGAAAGATTTGTTAAAGCTAAGCTGCCAATAGATATATAAAAAAAAAAACATTTTTATTTCAAAAAACTACAAACGCACAAGGTTTCCTAGGAAGTAATTAAGAAATACTTGTAGTGGGAATGCTCCGCTCTTCCATAAGGTTATTAAACAATAATTGAACTTTTATATTTAAACTTAGATTTAAGATTGCTAAGACAAGAAAGTAAGAAAGAAAGAAAGAAAGAAAGAAAATAAATTTATTTTAGGCATGTAAGGAAAAGTACATACATGCATATAATCTAATGGGCTAGGCAGAGCGTTATCGACCTAATTAAAGGTCAAATCGCCACGTCTGACAAAGTTTTGAGGGGTGTTTAAGATAGATTTGTATGTATATTGCTGTAGTGACACGTTGTCAGCCCATCGCCTAAATTGCAATATACTGAAACCCTCAGATCCCTTAGCAGGTTTTTCAAGCATACCCGGGTTTTTACACATTCTATGTTTTTCTCTCGCTCCCAGTCCAGCATGGAAGAAAGGAAAAGTACCCATAAATTATCTGCCCATCAGTTAGTACTTACGCTAACAATAGTGGATGTGCATGAAAAGTGTAAAGTGTTAATGATCAGTGTTAAGTCGGAAATAGATGACCGTTTAACAGCCAAGACAGTGTAGTAGTTTAAATCACCCAAATGCCATACGGAAAATAACAGAATAGATGACGCTAGTGGTACCTTATCCGCATTCAAAAATAACAAAAGCATTTTTTTATACATACATATACATACATAAAATCACGCCTTTATCCCTTGCGGGGTAGGCAGATCGTTAAACGCCTACTAAAAGGCGCTTTCGCCACGTCTGACAAAAATTGAGGGCAATTTTAGATTGAACTGTGTATTGCTATAGTGACAGGTTGTCAGCCCATCGCCTAAATTACAATACACTGTAACCCTCGAGTCCCTTTTGCTGACTTCTACAGCATGCCCGGGAGGAAGGGCAGCTGGAACATGCTATGTTTTTCTATCTCTCCCAGTCCAGCATGGAAGGAATTTTGGTTTTTTTTATATATGTTTAGTTTTATTGTAATATTTATATGTACAATATTTTTGAACTCAGGATTTACTGCTCTTTCATATGGTGTCCTATAGGATGAAGCAAAAGCAAATTTTTTTTATTATCACCAACACATTTTTTTATGTCTCGACAACCAGGTGGAATTTCGAAAAAAAACTAAACATGAGTATCTAAGTTACACCTTCAGAAATACAACAATAAAAACTGCATTCGATTTGGTGCAGTAGTTTTTACGTGACATGCGAACAAACATGCAGACAGACAGACATACAGACAAAAAATCTTAAAACGTTATTATTGGCTTCTATAGCAGTTATAGAGACCACAAAATTTGTTTTTTTTATTTATCTCCCATGTACAGACATCGACCTGTTACAATTTTATCATACGGGGTGTAAGGGACAGCGTCCCGCCAACTGAAAAGGGTAGCTCAGTCAACGGAACTGAACAACTATTAGCAGGATATTTTTTCCGGAAGTGAAAACAAAATTTGATTTTCTATACAAATTGTCTCATCAAGATGGAAATTTTGTATGGAAAATCAAAATTTTATTTTCACTTCCTGAAATAATTTCTTGGTGGAAGTTTGTTCACTATCGTTGACTGAGCAACTCATATCCCGATGCTATCCCTTACACCCGGTATGTATAGATTTATTTTTCACTGCTGCGTCGTTGTCGTTTAATATCATCATCTCCCTAGCCTTATCCCGTATCTCACGGGGTAGGCTTCCTAATCTAGGAGATTGAACGAGGGTACTGGTTTTTACACAGAGCGACTGCCATCTGACCTCCGCAACCCAGAAGGGAAACCAAACCCAATCCTAGATTAGGTCAGAGTTTTCAAGCCGCCAATGCTTAGCACTGGCCTCTGATATGGCTTAACGACTAATATCTACGGTATTTAACGATATTAACCGGGACCAACGGCTTAACGTGCCTTCCGAAGCACGGAAAAAGCGCCGAATAAACGTACATATGAAATTCGAAAACCGAAAATCACATTGGTACGTGGTGGGATTCGAACCACGACCTACCGCTTCGGAGGCAGCGGCCCTATATACTACACCATCGGGCTCATGCGTCGTTGTCGTTTAATATATTTACGAAAATTACTTTTTAAGAGCATAATCCTTCCTCTTCAGAGTAATTTATCAAATCCCCATTTGCAGATGACGTGGCAGCATTCACTGAAACACAAAGTTAGTAAAGTGGAAATGAAATTTTGAATGTTGTTTCCTTTTGCCGTCGACAAATGTCACTGAAACTTTATAAAACTAAGTTACTGTCTTTTTTTTTTAAATTACGATTCACGAATACACTCATAGCCTCTACTAGGATTCCCTGTATCAGGGTGCCATGGACATACATAGAAACAACCACGAAAAAAACCCAAACCCAGAAACAGACATTTAAATTCATCATTCAAATGTCTGCCCGGCCGAGAGTCGAACCCGGGACCCTCTGCGTAGCACTGCCATGCACATACATTTTTTTCCCTGTGTTTTCTTCACTGCAGTATTATTTGATCTTCTAAGTTTTTGGAAACTTTTTAGAGGGTCTATTAAATAGATACAAGCTGAAGATATTTGATAGGTGACAGAAGTTTGAATTATGCTTCGGCTTGCCGTCGACAGATGTCGCTTTTCTAAAACATGATAGAATTTTCTTAGGAGCTTAATTTATTTTTACATTTCGCAAGCTTACTAAATCCTCTTTTTAGTAATTGATCATTTCACCAAACTCTCGTGTGTCAGATGACGTGGTCTAATGATCGACTAATATCCGCACATAAATGGGTTATTCCCATTTGCTTCGGAAATTAGATCCCATGCATTTACAATTTATCCATAAAGGGGTAGGCAGAACGTCATCGACCTAAACAAACTGTTGTTCCACCACGTCTAAGATGTAGTGAGAGTTATTTCAGAAGGAATTGTTGGTATATCTGTACTGAAAGATTGTCAGCCCAACTCCTTAATTACACCACACTGAAACCCTCGAATCACTTTTCTGTTTTAACAGCATGCACGGGAGGACATGTATTTAGCATTCTGTTTTTTCTATAGCTTCTATTCTGTTATTTAATTATACTGCACTTTGATATACGCTTTTAAGTGATTCATTTATGAAGTTTATGGTATTATCATCTTACGATACGATGTCTATGTCATTTGTGTACCAGTGTACCTGACAATAATAAATTTATTACTTAAATAGTTTCCTTTGAATTGGCTTGTTGAAAACTGTTTTTTTATATGACTTAAAATAATCTTATCTTTTTATCTTATTTAGCCTACATCATCCCACTGCTGGGCAAAGGCCTCATTCATCTCCTTCCACTTAATATAATAGAGTTAATAAATTGGAGCGCATTAGAACACACCAATTCAAGAGTGGCTAGAGTTTGAGAACCTCGTGATTAATCGCACTTTGAAGTAGGGTTGAATCCTCCTTGCAAGATGTGTGTTTTGTGGCAAGAAACTTGAGGAACCTTCGAGAACCCTCAGCTGGGCAGATTAACGAAGACTGATAGTGTTAGGTGTTAGAGTTTTGAGTCTGGCTAACCTCATGTCAGAGTTTGACAGAGCTAAATGATCCATAAGTTTGTGAGACGTTATCAGAGCTGGTGGTTAGCCAAAACCAACAGCCCGGAATGTTTACAATATAGATTAATCAAAACACATAAGCACTCCACCTGTTTCGTAATACCCTTCCCGTAACTGATAGGGGTTGCTCAGTTAACGATACTTAACAACTTTCCTACATACATACATACAATCACGCCTTTATCCCTAATGGGGTAGGCAGAGCGTAGACGACCTAAGCAAAGGTCGTTCCGCCACGTCTGACAAAGTTTTGAGGGTTATTCAAGATGGATTTGTACGTATATTGCTGTAATGACAGGTTGTCAGCCCATCGCCTAAATTGCAATATACTGAAACCCTCAGATCCCTTAGCTGGTTTTTATAGCATGCCCGGGAGGATTTGCAGCTGGCACATTCTATGTTTTCATTTCACTCCCAGTCTAGAATGGAAGAACAACTTCCACCAGGATTATATTTTTAAAATGTGAGAAAATTCTTTTCCATACAAATTGTCTGATCGAGGTGGCCATTTTGTATGGAAAAGCCATTTTTTTTTGTTCACTCCAATCCTTAGTAAAACATATACATAGTATAATTAGGTCATTCACGCCTTCATCCCTAATAAGGTAGTCAGAGCGTCAACGACCTAAAGACTAAGAAAAGTCTATATTAGATACCGGGATCAGTATATTGCTGTAGTAACAGGTTGTCAGCCCATCGTCTTAATTTCAATGCACTGAAACCCTCGAATCCTTTTGGTGATTTTACATCAAATCCGATGTCTGGGAGAAGAAACAGTTAGAACATTCTATCGCTCCCAATTTAGTATAGAAGAAGATAGTAGCAGCTTTTTACCAGTATTTTTTTCCATGCTGTACTGGAAGTGAGAGAAAAACATAGAATGTGCCAGCTGCATTTCCTCCCGAGCATGCTGTAAAAACCAGCTAAGGGGTCTGAGGGTTTCAGTATATTGTAATTTCGGCGATGGTTTGACAACCTGCCACTACAGCAATATATACATACATACATACATATATTCACGCCTGTATCCCTAATGGGGTAGGCAGAGCGTAAACGACCTAAACAAAGGTCGTCCCGCCACGTATGACAAAGTTTTGAGGGTTATTTAAGATAGAATTCTAGGTATATTGCTGTAGTGACAGGTTGTCAGCCCATCGCCTAAATTACAATATACTGAAACCCTCGGATCCCTTAGCTGGATTTTACAGCATGCCCGGGAGGAAATGCAGCTGGCACATTCTATGTTTTTCTCTCGCTCCCAGGCCAGCATGGAAGTAAATATATGTATAGATATATCATAAATAACCCACAAAACTTTGTCAGACGTGGTGGAACGACCTTTGTACAAGTCGTTTACGATCTGCCTACCCCATTAGGGATAAAGGCGTGATTATATGTATTTATGTATGTATTTGAAAAAGCGCCATCTATACGAGCTAAAAAGCATTTTAATAGTCTACAGATAATTACTGCAATGCCTTCCTTTGTTTTGGATAATATTACGCTCCAGTAAGTTTGAGTTTTATACAATTTCTTTGTTTTTTTTTTTTTTTTTTTTAAGTATAGGCGAGCATTTGTCCGCCATCTCACCTGGTGGAAAGTGACGATGCGGACTATGTTGAAGCATACTCACCTATGTAGTGCCTATTCACTCTCGCCTTGAAAAGGCCCAGGTTATATTGTTCCGGAAACAGATCCATCATCAGATCAGATTGTTTTGTACAACTAGCTATAGAATGTACCAGCTACTGACATTCCAGGGCATATTATAAACGCTAATTGAAAGATCCGATGTCTTCAGTGTATTGAGAGAAATAAAAATAAAAACATATAAACTGAGAAATTACTACAGCAGTTAGCTGAAACGATCTTCAGTTATTTAGGAGAAAACTATTTTTATAATTCCATTGATGCTCTGCCCACCCAGCGAAGCATACAGGCGTGGTCATATGATATTATACTACACGCAGAAGTTACAAAATATTTGTAAAACTTCCATCTAAAAAGCATTTTAATAGTTTACAGAGAATAACTCCAATCTCTCCATCAGAGGGCGCTATTGTGCACACTGTACAGCAGTGTTCCTTTGTTTGGGATAATATTGTACAATGCCTTTGTTTTGTACAACTAGCTATAGAATGTACCAGCTACTGTCGTTACCGGACATTGTAGATGTCAATTGAATGTTTCGATGTGTTTAGTGTATTTAGACACTGACTAGGGATACAGGCGAGTTTAAAACTGATAAAGTATCTTGTATGTATACACAAAAGTTACAGAGAATAAGATAAGATAAGGATATACTTTATTGCACAGAAAAGACATAAGAGAAAATAAAATTAAATGAAACAAATAGTAGTACAAATAGGCGGCCTTATTGCTAAGCAGCAATTTCTTCCAGGCAACCTTAGGGAATAGGAAAATAAAAAGTTGAACTAGTGGGCTGGTATACATTTTAGGCAATATATTGTTTAGGTAAGTAAATAAGCGAATAAGTAAATAATGAGAATAACTGCAGTGTGTCTCTCTATCATATACATAAGTGTTCCTTTGTTTGGGACAATATTATGTTCCAGTAAGTTGGAGTTTTGTACAATGGGCTCCATTCTAGATTTGCCGGATAAAACTGAAATTAAAATCTATTTGTCACTTTCAGACTAAAAACATTGAAAAAGGACAGGAGATCTATTCTCTCCGGTTTTTAATTTATAGTCCGCGGTTTTATGCGTTATCTGTCATTTTTATCCGTCGTCATAGATAAAATTGACAGAAAAACTGGGGAAATGTGCAAAAGCGCGTGAACATCTTGCGGACAAAGTGTAGAACTATAGAGTACAAATGTCCTGCCCTTTTTCAATTTTATTTTTTTGAAAATGACAGATAGATTTTAATTTTAGTTTTTAAGCCGGTGGTATCTAGAATCGAGGCCAATATCTTTGTTTTGTTCAGCAAGAAGTTTAATTATTGTTAGACAGGTTGTAGCGATGGATACTGTTGCATAGCTCGGTCTTCTTCCTTCGTCTTCTTCTTATCAAGTCGACTTACAACCTGATTGCTCATTGGCGTAGCCAGGTTTTAGTTGTGGGGGGGGAGGGGATCAACCAATCCGAGTCAAGTACCATATGCATCGAAAGCAAAGCGAGCGCGTTTTGTTTTCCCGAAACTCTATGTGTAAACAAGAAACAAAAGAGTACATTGAAACGTATCACGAGTTTTTTTCCAAGTACCGACTGAAATTGGTCAAGCTAATAACTAACTTACGTCGTTGTATTTATTTATTTATTTATTTACTAGACAAACACAACAGTTTACAATCAATAAATATTTACAAACAATATAAATATAAGGTACAGTATTAAATTGTAAACCACTAGTGTGAATGTACAGCTTGGTTAAACAAACAGACTATCTGCGTGAAAGTAACAATTTACATACATACATACATAAAATCATGCCTTTATCCCTTACGGGGTAGGCAGAACGTAAAAAGCCTCCTAAAAGGCGCTTTCGCCACGTCTGACATAAATTGAGGGCAATTTTAGATTGTAATGTGTATTGCTGTAGTGACAGGTTGTCAGCCCATCGCCTAAATTACAATGTTTTTTTCTCGCTCCCAGTCCAGATGGAAGAAAATGTCACTAAGTGATGTGAAATATCAACTTTGTGTTGTCCAACCCAAAGGAATCGAACCCGCGACCTTCAGATCTGGGGTCCATGAGGACAAGGATTAATTCCATTTTGTGGAATAGTAAACCACTACATAGTATAAAACAAAGTCGCTTTCTCTGTCCCTATATCCCTATGTAATATATAAATCTAAATATAAATTTTATTAAATATAAATCTAAATATAAATATAAATCTTTAAAACTACGCAACGGATTTTGATGCAGTTTCTTTTAATGGATAGAGTGATTCAAGAGAAAGGTTTATATGTATAATATATGCATAATATAGTAGAGAAACACTTATAATATCCGTGCGAAGCCGGGGCGGGTCGCTAACCTTGAATAAATCAAAAGAGCTAAACTACCTCCTCATAATATTTTGAAACAGCTAGACTAATAAACTAATATTATCCGCATAAGTCTTCATTTCCAAGTATTATGTAAAAATGTTATTCCATGCTGGAGTGGGAGTGACAGAAAAACATAGAATATGCCAGCTGCATTTCCTCCCGGGCATGCTGTAAAAACCAGCTAAGGGATCTGAGGGTTTCAGTATATTGTAATTTAATAGTATATCCCTCTCCCCCTCGGACCTCGCTTGCGAACAGTTGTCTCGTAACCCGTACTTATTTAAAAATAAAAAAAATAATTAAACTCTGAAGTATTAAAATCATACAAAAAAAATAGGAGTGCAGAAGTACAAAGGAGATTGAGTGCTACGCATCACCGCCGCCGCATCGCACTGGTCCTGTGATTGTGTGAGTGAGTGAGCTACGAGTAAAGCGAAACCGGATTGGAGCGCACGATAGTGCGTCACTTACCTGACGTCGCAACAAACCGCGCCGCCCCCCGCGTCGCCCGCCACGCCGCCCGCCGCATCGTACTAGTCCTGCGATTGTGTGAGTGAGTGGGCTACGAGTAAAGCGAAACCGGATCGGAGCGCACGATAGTGCGTCACTTACCTGACGTCGCAACAAACCGCGCCGCCCCCCGCGTCGCCCGCCACGCCGCCCGCCGCATCGTACTAGTCCTGCGATTGTGTGAGTGAGTGGGCTACGAGTAAAGCGAAACCGGATCGTAGCGCACGATAGTGCGTCACTTACCTGACGTCGCAATATACCGCGCCGCCCCCCGCGTCGCCCGCCACGCCGCCCGCCGCTCCGCCTGCTCCACCGCCTGCCACATCCCGCGACTCGCCGTGACTTGCGCTATACTCTGCCGATCTATGCTGCCCTGGTACTACGCTTAGCGCACGCATGAACTGATTGGCGCGCTAGCTTCTAGTTGCTCCGCGTGCTAGCCCTGCGCCACTTCACCGCATCGCTTACCGTGCGACCGCCGCCGCCTGCCGCTCCGCCCGCCGCTCCACCACCGCTGCCTCACGTCATACTCTGTGGATCTATGCTACCTTGGTGATTTTGCTTTGGTGGAGCGAACCAAATACAGCAGCTGCGAGTGGGTGAGTGAAAAGGCCATCTCCAATAGATGTTGACGGCACTACATCGTACAGTGTGTCATACAACTGTGAGACTAAGACGGCACATGGACAATAGCCGCTAGCTTCAAGTATAAACCACGCCCACCTCCCTACTGCTGCGCAAGAGACGACTTGTCTATAACTAACTATACGACGGCTCCGTTTAGGCCTAGAACTACTTATCGCACAGTTTCCCGTCGGCAAAAATAGGCCAAAAATATTATTAAAAAAATGCCTCTAAAACGCACCCCGCCTAAATCTCACATAACAATCGATGATAACGAACAGCTTAAGGATTTTTACAGCCCCGCAGTCGATGATGTTTGCTTGAATGTCAGTTCGGATGACGAAAAATCAAGCTTTGTTACTCTGAGACCCTTAAGCCAAGATAAACTCATGGTTATCTTGAACGATATAAAAAAAAACCAAAGCTTGAAGTTCTCCAAACTAGAAGAAAGTATGGCAGAAATAAAGAACCAGAACACTTGTATGCAGGAGTCCATAAATTTCTTTTCCGCTATGTACGATGAATTGCATAAAAAGTTGGAAAATGTTGAGAAAGAAAACGAGCTTTATAAGGCCCGAATCCACACTCTTGAAGACAACTTGGAACAACTTGAACGTAGCTGTAAATCTTCGACTGTTGAAATACGCAATATCCCGGCCTCCCCGTCTGAGAATAACTCTGAGTTATGCCAACATGTCCTCAATCTGGGTAAGGCAGTAAATCATCAGCTAGAAAAAACTGATATACGTGATATATTCCGCATCAAGACTAGGCCCGAAAAGAAGTCAAACAACCAAGGGTCAGCTCCTATAATAGTCCAACTCATATCCACTTCGAAAAAAGAAAGTTTGATAAGATCAGTAGGTGTATTTAACAAAGATAAACCAAAAGGTAATAAATTAAATACCTCCCACTTACAACTAGGAGGAGCAAAGCCGGTGTATGTATCTGACTGCTTGACGGTCAGAACTAGAAGACTTCATTACCTTGCCCGCGAATTCAAAAAAGCTCACGGTTACAGCAGCTGTTGGACGGCCTACGGCAGAGTTTTCTTGCGAAAGGCTGATGGAATGCCTGCTATTCGGATTGATAGCGAAGCGCATTTGAATAATTTGCTTCTAATATGACTAGTTATTATTCTTTCTGTATCTAGTTATCTTGATAACCTAATTTCTTTTTTTGTAACCATAACGCATTGTATGATGTACACAAACACACAAATTACACATTATTTACACACTTCTGTTCAAAATACACACTTAAAACACAAATATTATTATTCATATTATAACTGGGTTCTATTTATTGTGTTTCTAAAAAATCCACCTCTACTCGTTTCAACCGCAACAGGTAGTATAACTCGTTCCAACAAGCAAGACATAATCTATTCATACAGTTATTTGAGAATATCACTTAGTATCAATGAATAGTATAATCAAAATTAACCAAGAGTTGAGTAACCTTGGTGAGAATAACACCTTTGAATGTTCCGCAGTAGAATGTGCTACTTACATAAAACTGAACTCTAAACAATTTAGGATATTTCACATGAATATTCGTAGTGTTAACAGGCACTTTGATGAACTTTTGGTCTTATTGGCTGCGATCTCTTTGGACCTAGACGTAATAATATTAAGCGAATGTTGGCTTAGTATGGTTTTAAATCCTCCAATTATGGATGGATATATTTCGTATAGTTCTAAGGAATGGATTAACCAAAACGATGGTGTTATATTTTTTGTTAAATGTAATCTAGAACATAAAGTTGAATTTCCAAATTTCAACGGCGGTAATGTTATTACCTGTAGTTTCGGTAGGAATATTGCTGTCGTAGGAATATACAGATCCCCATCATATAAATGCCTTGACACTTTTATAAGCAGTTTAAACAATCTGGTCACCTCACTCACACATGTTAAAACCGTTGCAATTTTGGGAGATATAAATATTGATATTGTACCAAGCAATAATTATTATGCTGAAAAATACCTAAATATGCTTGCTTTAAATGGATTTTTGTCAACTCATTTCATTCCTACACACGGACTTACATGCTACGATCACGTCATTCTTAAATCGAAGGTTAATTCTCAAACTGCTGTGATAAACTCAACCATAACAGACCATTATTCCACTCTCTTATGTATAGAACAGCACAAACCTAAAAATAAAGAAAAACTAACATACGAGCACATAGATTACGTTCAAATTGCTGGAGATATTGATATAACTGACTTTAGTGATATCAAAACATGCCAAGACCCAAATTTGGCTACTAATATGTTAATTTCAAAACTTCAGATAATTACAAAGAACAACACTACAATTAAAAAAGTATCAAACAGGAAACGTAGTATAAAACCGTGGATTACCCAAGGCCTATTGAGATGTATACGTAATAGAGACAGGCTTCATA
Source organism: Scrobipalpa costella (assembly GCA_949820665.1). NCBI lineage: Eukaryota > Metazoa > Arthropoda > Insecta > Lepidoptera > Gelechiidae > Scrobipalpa > Scrobipalpa costella. Next base: position 8,509,746 of record OX463319.1, on the reverse strand, counting down.
AAAAATATAAACAGGATCCTAGCAATGAAACATTGAAAATCACATATACCCGATATAGGAACTACTGCAGAAAAACCTTGCGAAAACTAAAGCTCCTTTACGAACAAGGTGAATTTGAAAAAGCCAAGTGTAATCCAAAAGCTACATGGAATGTCATAAAAAATGTCACACATTCGTACAAGAAAATCATATCTCCAACTGAGTTGCTCAGTGTAGGTAAAGATCCCCTAGATTCTGTTAACGTAGTAAATAACTATTTTGCAAATGTTGGTCTAACCCTTGCAAATGATATTTTAAAAAACTCTCCTGCTTATCCTATACAATTATCCCAAGGTGCTACCTCTTTAAATTCTATGGCTCTTCTTGACGTGGACTGCGATGAAGTCGATAAAATTATCGTAAATCTGAGAAACGATTGTGCTACTGGCTACGACGGAATCTCAAGCACCGTATTGAAATCCTCCCGAATGATACTTGTTCCTATTATAACGCACCTTTGTAACCTCTGTCTCTACACAGGTACATTTCCCACATCTCTTAAAAAAGCTCTTGTTCACCCAATCTTTAAGTCAGGCGATAAGGACAGTGTTAGTAATTACCGGCCTATTTCAGTGTTGACTACCCTGTCAAAGGTATTAGAGAAAGTTCTAAATAGTCGACTTTTGAAGTTCCTGGAATGCAACGACATAATATCCAAAAATCAGTATGGTTTCTGTAAAGGTAAATCTACCTCTGATGCTGTGATAAAACTAACAGAAACTATAGTCAGAGCAATGGATGATAGAAATAAGTGTGTGGGCGTATTCCTCGATCTAAAAAAGGCTTTTGATACTGTCTCTGTACCACTACTATTAAAAAAGATTGAAAAAATAGGAGTTCGGGGAAAAGCTCTCAAAATCTTCGCCGATTACCTGTCCGAGAGAAGTCAGAGCGTTAAAGTAGGGGAGTACATCAGTGATGCAGCCACCTTGACATACGGAGTGCCACAAGGTAGTGTTCTTGGACCTACCTTGTTTTTAATTTATATTAACGAACTTTGCGAACTTTCCCTCCCAAATTGTTCGATAGTTACCTACGCGGATGATACCGCACTTATCTTCAAAGGGTGTACTTGGGATGAAGTAAGCCAAAATACTGAGACTTCTTTAATCAGTGTCATGACCTGGTTATCACAAAACCTCATGACTCTCAATGTTATTAAAACTACCTACCTTACCTTTTCCTCTTCAATGGCGTTTCGACCAGAAGTATTTTGCATCAAAGCGCACAGGTTAAGTGACTGTCCTCCCAAACATTGCGATTGTCCCCAGTTATCAAGATCTTCGCAAGTGAAATATCTTGGAGTGCAAGTTGACGATACCCTTTCCTGGCACCATCATATTGACTCTTTAACTGCTCGTACCCGAAAATTGATATATATTTTCAAAACCCTAAGAAACTCTGCGCCCAGGGTAATCTTGCAAACAGTTTATTTTGCTCTGGCGCAGTCTATCCTTATGTACTGTATAGGAGCCTGGGGCGGATCGCCTAAAACCACCATGCTTAAGCTAGAGAGAGCACAGAGGGCTGTTTTGAAGGTTATGAACAAAAAACCATTCTTTTATACTACTGCCCTTCTCTATTCTGAATGTAAAGTTCTCACGGTCCGCCAACTTTTTATACTTGAGGCTATAACCAGAACGCATGCTTCTCCTTCTTTGTCATATGACCATAATTTCTGGTCTACATTACGCAGAAAAGACTGTATATGTACCATAGATAGACATAGAACAGTTCTAGCTTCTCGCTTTAGTTTTATTGCTGGACCTAGACTATATAACAAGGTTAGTGAACATCTTATTATTTACCCCTTAAACTTGTACGAATGCAAAGTAACAGTTAAAAATTGGCTTTTGACTTTAAATTACGAAAAAACGGAAAACCTGTTTACAGTTATAAGTTAATTAATAATAATAAATAAATAAATACCTTCTTTTCCTGTATCAAACCCAGTAACCAGCAACAAAAACACGCATACACACACATATTCACTCACACACATACACACACACACACACACACACACACACACACACACACGTATTTACGCACAGTACCTACTCGTTTTAGTTAATATTAGAAATATTCATAGGTACTCTTTTTTGTAATAGAATAGTTTATTTGTAAGTAATTAGTTCTAAACATAATATTTCTCTGTTTATGTAAAAACTAGCTATTGTTTTCTGAGTGGGGGAGAGCCTGGTGATCTGTAACACAGGCTCACGCTTATCACAGACACCAGTCTCTCACCAGTAACTTTTACCGTTGAACTGTTGTTTTTATGTACGTGTGAGAGATAATAAACATTTTTATTATTATTATTATTATTAATTTAGGCGATGGACTGGCAATCTGTCACTACAGCAAACTCCTATGAATCTATCTTAAATAACCCTCAAAACTTTGCCAGACGTGGCGGAACGACTTTTGTTTAGGTCGTTTACGCTCTGCCTACCCCATTAGGTATAAAGGCGTGATTATTTATATGTGTGTAATAAATAATCTATCTTAAACAACCCTCAAAACTTTGTCAGATGTGGCGGAACAACCTTTGTTTAGGTCGTTTACGCTCTGCCTACCCCATTAGGGATAAAAACGTAAATATTTGTATGTATGTATGATAAAAATAAAAAATCAAAAGAGGTAAACGTACCTACTCATAATATTTTTGTACATCAATACAATAACTAATACTATTTGCATAGGTTTTCATTTCAATGTATTATGTAAAAAGATGGTGGCGCAAAAGTACTGGCACTAAAGAAAATATTTTTATTTTTTTTATATGACATTTTCTGTCATTCTGTTGTTGAAAATTGTGTAGTGAACAAATGTAAAATACACTGAAAATAAACATGGACCGTTTTACTCTCCAAGAACGTGGAATAATTGTGTCAATGTTCTTACGGAATAATTCATCAGTGATAAGAACACTACGTGAATTTCGTCGACGATTTCCCCACCGTCCGGCACCGATTGGTCGCACAATTCGACGCTTTGCCACACGCCTTGAAGCAACTGGCTCAACATTGGATAGACCTAAGTCTGGGAGACCAAGAACAGGCCGTTCAGCTGAAAATATCGATGCTGTGCGCGAAGATGTGGAAGAGTGTCCAGAAACATCAACGAGGCGACGTGCCACGCAATTGGACATTTCCAGACGGACCCTGCAGCGTATTTTGGTGAAAGACTTAAAGATGTTCCCGTATAAAACTCAAATGACTCATCAGCTGCTGCCTGCTGACCACCGAGCTCGTCTAGATTACTGCCAGCGCGTCATAAACCTCAACCTTGAAGAGGATAATTTTCCTTCAAAATTGGTTATGAGTGACGAAGCGCATTTCCATCTCTCAGGGCATGTCAATAAGCAGAATACTCGGTTCTAGGGCACTGATAATCCGCGCATTATTCAAGAAACACCTCTACACCCACTAAAAGTTACTGTATGGTGTGGCATCTGTGTTGACAGAGTGATCGGACCCTATTTTTTCGAAGACGCTGGAGGCAATGCGATAACTGTCACTGGAGAACGCTACAGAACCATGTTACGTGAGTTTTTGATACCCAGTTTGGACGAATTGGGGCTGGAGCACATCTGGTTTCAACAAGACGGCGCTACGGCACACACAGCGCGCGACACTATGGACTTAGTGAGGGACGCTTTTCCAGGCCGAGTTATCTCTCGTTTTGGCGATTTACCTTGGCCTGCAAGATCACCCGATCTGACCAGTCCAGACTTCTTTCTTTGGGGTTTTTTGAAATCTCGGGTGTATGTGAACAAGCCACAGACTCTCGCAGCTCTAAAAGAAAACATTCGTCAAGAAATAACGAACATATCGCAGGAAGTGTTACGGCAAGTTATGCAAAATGTCATAAATAGGGCTCAAATGTGTATCAACTCTGGAGGTCACCATTTAAAAGACATCATCTTTAAATCCTAATGGTACGAAATTTAATGGCACAAATATACATTTAAAAAAACCTAAATCTAGTTTTCTAATTTAGAAAAAATGTTATAGCTGAACCAAATAGGGTCTTTACTTTTGCGCCACCCAGTATATTAGCTATGGTATTGTCTGTTCCATGTACTTCAGAGATTGGAAAAGGCTGCATTATGTATGAAACTTGACGATAATGAATTCAATGAATAATAAATAATTATGTAAACTTGACGCGCGTTTCAAAGAAATATCTTTTGTGTTTTCTTCTTGGACAGCGCTGTTTTTCTCTTGATGTATGAAGATATTACAATAATGTAGACAGATTTACTTTCCAAAACTAAAACCAACGCATTTTTTCATTCTATTTTCTTAATACTTCTTCCATGCTGGACTGGAAGCCAGAGAAAAATATAGAATGTGCCAGCTGTATTTCCTACCGGGAATTCTGAAAAACAAGCTAAGGGATCCGGGGTTTCAGTATATTGTAATTTAGGCGATGGGCTGACAACCTACTACAGCAATATACCTACAAAACTATCTTAAATAACCCTCAAAACTTTGTCAGACGTGGCGGAACGATTTTGTTTAGGTAGTTTACGCTCTGCTTACCCCATTAGGGATATAGGCGTGATTGTAAAATGTATTACAATTTGTAGACAGATTTACTATGAAAACAACGCATTTTTAATTCTATTTTCTAAAAACCAGCCAGTCTAATGTCTCAAACAGGGTTTTCTGTTGACTCTAGACACATTAGGAATGACCGTGACAGAGTCGACGATGGAGCGAACTCACCCAAAGGATGCCTGTAATGGAAATGGCAATCACACGCACCGACGGAACACAGCAAGCTGTTTGGCGCCGGACTCCGGTGACAGGGTGGTTGGGAGCTTTGCGGAATATAGCACCGCTTTGTTGGGATCGTTCAGCCAGATATATTCACAGGCAACCCTGTGTTGCCGTTGCCCGGGCCGGACCACTAGGAGGTAGATTCCATCCCAACCCAAAACTTGTTTCACAAACCATGTCAAGGGCGGTTTAAAAACTCTGACACCAGGGTTCATCGGATGGCTCGTAGAGCACACGACCTTCATCATAGAAGAACTACCCACGATTAATCAAAGGACTATTTACTGTAGTGACGGTTTGCCTTGCCAGCCCTTCAACTAATTTGCCAATTGCTACACTGCCCCCGTGGTCTAGTGGTCAGAGCCATGGGCTCATAATCCAAAGGTCCTGAGTTCTATTCCCAGGAGCGGAACCACAAAGTTGATATTTGTCAATTTATCACTTTGTCAGTTTTCTCCCAGTTTGGTTAGAACAATGCAGGTTGAATCATCTAGGAGGCCTGTGCTTCTGAGGGCAAGTTAAGCCGTCGGTCCAGGTTGACACCGGGGTTCATGGGGTCGATTGACTCGATACCTACACGACAGAAGAAGAACCTAAATTACAATCCCAACTCCCAACGCTCCCTTAACTGGATTTTACAGTATGCCCAGGTAACAACTGTGATACTAGATAATGCCTCCGTGGTCTAAAGGTCTGAGCCATGGGATTACGACCCGGAGGACCCGGGTTCGATTCTCGGCGGGGGACAATGACTTAGTGTTGTTGTTTCTAGTTTGGTTAGGACATTGCAGGCTGATCATCTGATTGTCCGAAAGCAAGATGATCCATGCTGTCGGATGGGCATGTAAACCGTCGGTCCTGCGCCTGATTTCTCTCTGGTCGTGTCAGTCAATCTGTCCCATCAGAATAGGAGATTGAAGGAATAGAGTGTACCTGTATGAAGCGTAAATACTTGGGCCCTAAAATCTAGACCTGCGCAGTTGGCCGATCTCTAGGAGACTGGCCACCATCATCGAAAATCGGTGGGAGGACTATTATAATTAACAAATAATTCTCATTTTTTTTTCTATCGCTCCTAGTACAATATGAAACTCTGAAATCACTAACTATTAAAATATAATTTTGTAATTGGAACGATCACAATTGATATCAAAGTGAACCAATTTGTTGGATAAATAGAATTCTGGGTTAAAATAAACAATTGCGGTCCGCGTACTGATAATAAATATTTATTACACGCTGGATTTTATATGCTGTACTGGGAATGATGACATAGGATTAATGAGGAGTTAGGCCTCAGTAGCTTTATATTTTTTTTACGGGGTCGGCTACCTAATCTAGGGGATGGAACGAGGGTACTGGTTTCTACAAAGAACAGAAGAATTCAGAAAAATATAAGTAATTACGAAAGATTGATTTTTTTATGCGGACTTTACGAATTAATAATTCCTTCTTACAATTTTAGTGCTATATTCGCGGAATAATCCCTAAAAGGGTTAAAATAGAAATAAAAGTCACTGAAACATAAAATGATCAATGAAAGAAATATAACAAACGATCGTTTTAGTCAAAGAAACTGGAAATATTTACTCAAGCGGAACAAAGACAAGGTTTCGATTATAAAAAAGCTTCCATCGTTACGTTACTCAACTTAAGCTAAAATAATAACTCTCATCATCATTTCCCGTCGCCTTATCCCTTATCTCACGGGGTTGGCTACCTAATCTAGGTGATTGAACGAAGATACTGGTTTTTACACCTCTTCTGTCCGAATCCTAAAAGGGAAACCAGATATCATAGATAAAGCTTTTGCCAGTTTAGTGACCAACCCAGCTGTCAGAGTTTTCAAGCCGCCAATGCTTAGCACTGGCATCTGATATGGCTTAACAACTAATATCTACGGTATTAAACGATATTTACCGTGTAAGTGTTTTCCGAAGCACTGAAAATCACAGCATTAACGTGCATATGAAATACGAAAACCGAAAAACACATTAGTACGTGGTGGGATTCGAACCACGACCTCTTGCCAGGCAGGCAGCAGCCCAATCCACTACACCAACGGGCTCTCCTACAAATATAACTCAATTTTCAGTTATTCTAGTATTTTATCGTATAGAATCTTCCGTACTAGCCTAGGAGCCAATAGAATCAAAAGGAGACATCAAACATACATACATACTATCACGCCTGTATCCCTTATGGGCAAAGCCTTAACGATCCAAATAAAGGTCGTCCCGCCACATCTGATAACTTTTGAGGGTTGTTTAAGATAGATATGTATATTGCTGTAGTGGCAGGTTGTCAGCCCACCGCCTAAATTACAATACTGAAACTACTGATTTGAGTAGTCTTATCTTATGTCGAGTGGGTATCGAGTCTATCGACCCGATGAACCCTGGTTTCAGAGTTTTTAAACCGCCTAGTAGCACAACTATCAGGCCTCTGACATGGTTTGAGTAACGACCACTATCAAAGACAGCGACCGGGACCGACGGCTTAACGTGCCCTCCGAAGCACGAAATCTTTTTCTTTTCGGACAATCAGGCGATTCAACCTGCAATGTCCTAACCAAACTGGGGAAAAACTCACAAAATGATAAATTCTCAAATATCAACTTTGTGTTTCCCCCCTGGGAATAGAACCCAGGACCTCCGGATCGGGAGTCCATGGCACTAGCCACTAGACCACGGAGGCAGTTGTGGCTTCTGTGACTGAAACCCTCGGATCCCTTAGCTGGTTTTTACAGCATGCCCGGGGGAGATGCAGCTGGAGAATGTATTTTTCTTTCGCTCCTAGTCCAGTATGGCAGCAAATCAACAGCTAATTTAACTGTTATCAAAGTTATTTGACTTATTTATTGTAAAAGACCATGGCTAGTTAATTACTTTGACAGCAATTTATTTGTTTTACTTTTATTTAAAAAAAAATTTAAGTAATTGGTAGAAACAGCTGATAATTGGCAGCCGTAAAGTTGGGGTAGGCAGAGCGTCAACGAGTCAAACAAAGATCGTCTCGCCAACATAGATTTTCTTTCTCTTTTATTTATATTTCAAACTTAAGTGACATGCCATGACTATCTTAAGCATAAATAGCCTGAATCGGCACCATTATGTGCACTATTTTTACAAAGACCTAAATATACTTACTAAGTGCAGCAACACACAAGCGTCACTTACTGCGTGCAAGGTTGCGCTCAACACGCTATCATTGCTTTTTGCATTGCCTACAACACACATGCGTCGCCTTACGCTCTACGCGCGTGTACTGGCAGATAGATGCGCCGTCTTAGTTCATCGCTACGCGCGCGTAGAGCGTAAGGTGACGCCTGAGTGTTGTAGGCAATGCAAAAAGTGTTGAGCGCAACCTTGCGCGCTGTAGGTGACGCCTGTGTGTTGCTGAACGTAGTTAGTATAGTTAGGTCTTTGTAAACATACTAAGTAAAGTGACGCCTGTGTGTTGCTGCCCTAACAATTAAGAACACAAAGCCGCATGTCATTTGTAGTGTTCACAACATAAAGGCACTAAATAGCGTGGTTAGAGTGACGATACTTGCCAAGTGGCGCCCATTAGTAAAAAAAAAACATAATTCACTAAAAACGCAGTGAATCGCAAAACCGGTCCAACAGAATTTTGATCATTACAAATTAGCCATTCATAGTCTGTTGTAGTTACAGAAAGAATTTGACTGCCTCCATGGTCTAGTGGCCAGTGCCATGGACACCCGATCCGGATGTCCTGGGTTCGATTCCCAGGCGGGAAACACAAAGTTGATATTAGAGAATTTATCACTGCTTCGGAGGGCACGTTAAGCCGTCGGTCCCGGTCGCTGTCTTTGATAGTGGTCATTACTCAAACCATGTCAGAGGCCTGATAGTTGTGCTACTAGGTGGTTTAAAAACTCTGACACCAGGGTTCATCGGGTCGATAGACTCGATACCCACTCGACAGAAGAAGAAGAAGACAGGAAGAAAAATTGCGAATAACGGCCACCAACGGCAATTTTTCTTCCTGTTACTGCAACGAGCTATGAATCGCTAATTTGTAATGATCTAAATTCTGTTGGAACGGTTTTGCGATTCACTGCGTTTTTAGTGAACTATGTTTTTTTTACTAATGGTCGCCACTTGGCTAGTGTCGTCACCTTAATCATTATATTTATGATTGGGTTTCAGGCAAATTTGAAACTGTGAAGTTCCTAGTCTTAGCTTTGGCACAGATAATATAATACTATACTAGTACAGATGCCTAATGTCATACAATAAAACTGGTCCGCCATAAGTCGGGCCGAGTGACGGGCCGCAAGATTTTAGTACAATCTGACGCAACGGTACCACGTGACAGACCACGGCGGGAAGTGTTCGGTCGTAATATTTAGCCGTGATCACAGATGGCCCCACGTAGGTACAATGCACGTTCGAAGTACGTAATTTTCTATTAGACTACTAGATGGCGGTAAGAGAGAAGTTAACGCTGCGCCAGAGCACAGATAATAGCAGTTTTAATTTGTAATTTGTAAGAGATTGAATAATTAAACTTATCTTATGGACTGTCAGCAAAGGCTATTGCAGGGCAGGGCCGTTCGAAACGAATGAGATTGTTTCAGGAAATTATGTATGAATTTTAATGTGGTTTAGTATATTTATTGCAGTAAGTGAATCGTGCAAATAAGCGAGATTTTATTAAAGTTTATCAATCATTTCCTGAAATGATCTCTTTCGTTTGGAGCGGGCCTGACCAGATGTCTCCTCTGCTGACTACGTACACTCTACAGCCATATTAGGTGCTATCATTTATACATACATACATACATAATATCACGCCTTTATCCCTAACGGGGTAGGCAGAGCGTAAAAAACCTAAACAAAGGTCGTTTCGCCACGTCTGACCAAGTCATTTATAAATTTAATAAACTGCTTTACACGATTGTTATTTTTACTTTTTTTCACCTGGCCTCCCTCTTCTCCTTCCACTTATCACTATTTTGAGCCTCTATTTTTATTTATCAAGATGGTTCTTATTAATAGAATAGAAATCGGCCTCAAATACACTTTAAAAGTAATAAATTGAACAGTAGTATGACAGTAAAATATTTACCTTAAAAAGTAAAAGAAAGAAAAACTAATACTAAATAAATGTTTCTAACAAAAAGGAAATTGTAATTTCAATCAACGATCAGACTCGATCCGGACAATCACAGCGCTGAAACCCGACCAACTAACCAACGCGCCATCCCGCCGGTGAACTAAATTGCGAATAAAAGCTACCCTTGAAGTTATGGTTCATCAATGAGTATATATTTTTTTAATAGTAACGTAAACAACAAGTAGAATATCGACATAATTAGCAGGAAAATATATATATGATTTCTTCATTTATTCGTTTAGGAGAAATAAGATCTAAAAAACATACATATAAGTATGTAATTTTTACAAATTTCGGAATCAACGGAGCGGATTCGCATTTACCCATTCATACGTTAACCGGCAACGTTGCGCGCGGGCCCGCACTGAATGGCAACGACGCCACTTGCGGAGCCTACGCTGCACAGTGGGTCAGAAATTCATGAGATTCATAGAATAAGGAATAAACCAAGTTTCGGAATTTTGCTTACAACTTTCAGAAGACAATCTATAGGTAAACTTAATAAAATTAACGACAAGTATCTCAAAGCAACTAAAACTTAAACTTAAGTATGTTTCATTAGGTTAATTTTAATTTAATAAAAATATATTTATCACTAGGGATAGAGGTGTGACTATATGTATGTATGTATATTTATCACTATTTAACATAAATATCTTTGACATTTTAGGAAAGGTGTTACCAAGCAAGGTTTAAGAATCGATATGATTTGTTTTAGACAGCTGGCAATCATGTCTTTTTATTACAGCTACAATTTACTCGAAATATGTTTTCATTAAAATATGTATTCTTTTAAAGATTCTTAAATAATTAATAATATAAAAATAGCTCTTATAGATAGTGAGAAAAAAAAAGTAAGTTAATCTAATATTTATATTATTTATGTTAGTTAAATCTAGTCTACGCCGAATCGTGGCCATGTCAATGTTTTGTTCATACATACATCACGCCTTTGTTCTTAATGGGGTAGGCAGATCGTAAACGACCTAAACAAAGGTCGTTCCGCCACGTCGGACAAAGTTTTGAGGGTTATCTAAGACAGGTTGTCAGCCTATCGCCTAAATTGTAATATGTATACAGAAACCCTCGGATCCCTTAGCTGGTTTTTTTCAGCATGCCCGGGAGGAAATACATCTGGCACATTCTATGTTTTTCTCTCGCTTACAGGCCAGCATGGAAGAAGATTGTGAATGATTTGTTGTTGGTAAATTAAACAAATATAGATACAGTTTTCCTGCTGATCGTAAGAAAAATACATACTATCCATACTCCATAATAATATTATAAAATCCGAAAGTAGCTCCGTCTATCTGTTTGTTTGTTGTTCTTTCACGCCTTAAATTCTGAACGCATTTTGATGAAATGTGGTGGCATGGTGATAGATGAAACGGACAAAGGCCATTTTTTACCGTAGGATAAGATCTTATTCCCTCGGGAAATATTTTCACACGGTATTTAGGGTATAGGGCAACACTTTATGTATCGATTGACTATGACCATGACACTATAACGCTATGGCTGATAACCAGTGATCGGAATTGGTAGAGTATATTTACCTAAACTTCTAAGAACAAAAGCGGAAAATGGAGACTTCCTTACTACGTAAACTTTTTGCGGGACATCTTGCGGGACATCACATAAGTAAGCAAGAAATATACTTTGCACCATGGTTTTTCATTCTATGGACAAATACAAGCTAAAAATATACTTGGTGATATTTGGCTACAGTGTCACATTGCCTAGATATTTTGAATTAAAGATTTTCTTACTTTATAGCTTTAAAACTGCTGTGTGTAGGAAAAAAAATATTGAGGAAAAAATTACGCAAATTATGTGCTGTATAATTTCTCCATAGGTGTCAACATCTTACGAGCTACAGAAACCAAGATATTTACGAAATATTGTTTTATTTTTACATTTGACCTTGAATAGCTTATATTCCTGTATGATTTAAAACACACAAAGTAATTTTAATTGTTAGAAGGCTTGCACTGATAGTAATATGCTTTTAAATAAGTGCTGTTTATTCACAAATATACAACAACTTCGTAAACAAAGCGATTAAATAGAACTACACAAAAGAAGCTCAATTGTCAAAAGGCTTGCACTAATTATTTTTACCTGAAAAGTGATTCCAGGTAAAAAAAAACACTAAAAAACACGTGCTGTAAATGAATGGAATTTGTTTCCGAATTTCGAACCGTCAACATTGCAAGACAAAATCAAATGCAAATAAAGCAAGTCATAAAATAATCGAACAATAGAAAATGGGGCTTGAATTTATGCATTTCTGTATTATACGTGACTATACGCCACATAATAGAACTAGTAGAGAAATAGTAGGTCCTTTTTGACAGGTTATCTATGGCCAAACGACCAAATCGCAATCTTTAGATCAATGTGTCTTGGTAATAAAATATTTTGTTTTATATTTGTTTCATGTTCAAACGTCACACGGTTGATCGTACGCCAGCCAACTTGAACCAAATCTCAGTTAAATATCGGCAAAATATTTAGTATGCCAGATACAATCATACCTCTTTCGAAAAATGAATTTTGTTTTTTGTAGTTTTTAATGATAAAAATTAAATTTGTTTTTTGTAACTTAAGGTACAAATGAAAGAACCAATAAAAATTAAAATAAAGCTTATTTTTATTAAAGTAGACAATTATTCATGTAACGCAGTCTAAAAAACCTGATCACGTAAGGTACATCGTAAACGCGATTAATTTTACTTAAAAAATAATATATTTTATATGTCGTCAATATCTTCGTCTTCAGTGACAGAATCTGAAGATACTGACGAAATATTGCTTTCTTGCAGGGAAGTAGATGAGCATTATTTTTTCTATATTTTCCGGTTTAAGTCTATTCCTTTTTACACTTAAAATCCACTAATAGGTGTAAAAGGACCTTTCAACATCTACAGATGTAAGAGGAGCATATTTAAAAAATACTTCGTCATCTACTTCGATTCCCTTTACAATTTTTTCACTTATTGTCCTAATAAAATCGTAGTCCGGAATTATGTTTAAAACTTTTTCAAATGTATTGTGAATTATCTGATTTGTTGACCAGCTTAAAACATAACTAACATCGTCCATAATATGAAAACTGTCAGACATCGTTGAAATGGTTTTTCGTAAATATCTTGGTTTCTATAACTCCAACGACGTTGACACCTACAAAGAAATGATAGAACATAAATTACGCGATAATTTTTTCCCTTAACATTTTTTCCTACACACAGCCGTTTTAAAGCTATAAAGTAAGAGAATCTTTAATTCAAAATATCTAGGCAATGTGACACTGTAGCCGAAAATCACCAAGTATATTTTTAGCTTGTATTTATCCATAGAATTAAATGCCATGGTTCAAAGTATATTTCTAGCTTACTTATGTGATGTCCCGCAAGATGTCCCGAAAAAGTTTTAGTAGTAAGGAAGTCTCCATTTTCCTCTCTTCTTTTTAGAAGTTTAGGTAAATATACTCTACCTATTCCGATCACTGCTGATAACATTTCCTCCCAGCCGAATTTCCTCCCGGGCATGCTGGAAAAACCAGCTGAGCAACCCGAGGGTTTCTGTATATTGCAATTCAGGCGATGAGTTGGCAACCTGTCACTACATGAAACTGCCTAAAAATTAAAATCTATCTTTAAATAACCCTCAAAACTTTGTCAGACATGGCGGAACGACCTTTGTTTAGGTCGTTTACGCTTTGCATACCCCATTAGGCGTGATAAAGTCGTGATTATATATGTGTATATATGTATGAGTGACATAGCAACAGGCTAACCGTTAACGCAGAGAAATACTTTATTTCCGCGAGAAAATTCATTTAATCGCGGGTGAAAACGCGGGGCGGAAAGCAAGTGAGTTTTATAAATAAGATACAATATTCATACTTTAAATTTTGTTTTATTGTTTTTTTCATAATTCAATGTGCGAGGGTTTCTAAAAGTAAATTCATAACACATAAACGGCAACCGCTCGATGTAGGTATATTAATTTCATCTGTGGATCGATAATTGTACCAGTGACATCTATTGGTGAATGGTTGGTACTACCTGTATGGTTTGAGCGAAAGTCGAAAAACTTCATATTCTTGACACTCCTGTGTGGGTGTCGCTAGAGTAGCCGCTGCAAAGAAACTTTATAATCTAAAACTTTTTAAAAATGAGCATATTGTACGATTTTTAATGCTCAGGGTAATCAGAATTATTTATTAAACAATATATTTGCTGGCTTTAGAAACAAAAAACTTGCTTTATGTGAACTTTTATTTAGAATGACCTGCCCGTCTTACCCGTAGCGCCATCTGCTGATATTTTTTAGAAGCTATTTACTGTTCTTCGGAGTGAGACCCCATGGCTTTGGAGAGGTTTAGTAATAAAATAAGTATAATTTGAAGACTTGGAATGAACAGGCACTAACTGCCTCCGTGGTCTAGTGGTCAGAGCACCCATTGCTCACGATTCGGAGGTCCTGGATTCGATTCCCAGGGAGGGGACTCAATATTGATATTATTTTGTGAGATTTTCCCTCGTTTGGTTAGGACAATGCAGGCCGAATCACCTGATTGTCTGTAAGAAACAAGATTTAGTGATTCGGAGGGCACGTTAAGCCGTCAGTCCTGTTCGCTGTCTTTGATAGAGGTCGTTACAAAAACCATGTTAGTCAATCAATCAATCAATAATTCTTTATTTGCATAAACATTGTATATAAAGATGTACATTTTTGAGGAGTACTTATAATTAGCATGCAAATTTCTTTTGAAAATATTAAGGAGTTAACAAAATTACAAATATAATAATCATACTTTTATGACACGTTATATCTATCATAAGCTAACATACCTGATTCACTAAATTAATGATTTATCAATTCATTGATGTCATAGTAGCATTTTTCACTAAGCCATTCATATAATTTAATTCTAAATAATCTACTATTTAAACATTTAAAATGTTCGGTATTTTATTAGAAGCTGCTATTAGACGGTTTAAAAACTCAAACACCAGGGCTCATCGGATCGATTGACCTGATACCCACACGACAGAAGAAAAAGATTTCTTTTATTCTAGAACTAGCGACCCGCCCCGGCTTCGCACGGAAATTATCAGTCTTTCTCTACTATATTATGCATGTATTATACATGTAATCCTTCCTCTCGAATCATTCTATCCATTTAAAGAAACCGCTAACTGCCTCTGTGGTCGAGTGGCTAGTGCCATGGACTCCCGATCCGGAGGTCCTAGGTTCGATTCCCAGGGGGGAACACACAAAGTTGATATATGAGAATTTATGACTTTGTGATTTTTTTCCCAGTTTGGTTAGGACATTGCAGGCTGAATCACCTGATTGTCCGAAAAGAAAATAGATTCCGTGCTTCCGAGGGCACGTAAAGCCGTCGGTCCCGGTCGCTGTCTTTGATAGTGGTCGTTACTCAAACCATGTCAGAGGCCTGATAGTTGTGCTACTAGGCGGTTTAAAAACTCTGCCACCAGGGTTCATCGGGTCGATAGACTCGATAATTCATAATTCATTTATTTGCTGTCACATGGTGTCTTAAGATCTAATATTACAGATAGTATCACATATGACGCCCTGTCGAGAGCACTGCAAATTGAGGACTGTCATTAAATTGAATATAAAAATAAAAACTTAGATTGATATGTATAAATATCTCAAAAAATAATTTATAATAGCAATAATGTAAACAAAAATAAATTATAATTTAAACAGTCAAAAAATAATTAATCAAATAGTCAATATATTAAATTAGTATGTCTTTAAACATAAACATAAAATCACGCCTTTATCCCTTACGGGGTAGGCACAGCGTTAAACGCCTCGTAAAAGGCGCTTTCGCCGCGTCTGACAAAAATTGAGGGCAATTTTAGATTGTAATGTGTATTGCTAATGTGTAGTGACAGGTTGTCAGCCCATCGCCTAAATTACAATACACTGTAACCCTCGAGTCCGTTTTGCTGTCTTCTACAGCATGCCCGGGTGGAAGGGCAGCTGGAACATTCTATGTTTTTCTATCTCTCCCAGTCCAGCATGGAAGAAATCAAAAGAAAAGAAGAAATAATTATAATTAGAATAAATTAATAAAATATTCCAAAAATCATTAACATGTACTACGTCATTAAGTATAGACCGGTCGCAGATTGGCGTTTTATTTATCTAGTATACCTACTTACTACGTATCCATTTGTAGTATTTTCTCCTTGTGGAACTCGTCTACGCTGTAATAGCATTTCTTACATAGAAATGATACCCACTCGACAGAAGAAGAAGAAAGAAACCGCATCAAAATCCATTGCGTATTTTTAAAGATCTAAGGATACATAGGGACAGAGAAAGCGACTTTATTTTATGCTATATAGTGATATGTAAAAAATGGCTGTTCAAACTTCCTCGCACAAATTGTTCGAAAATACCCGGTCTGTAGATTTGGCTGAAATTTTGGGAAATGATATCCTTCAAACTAAATCTCAAAAACTAGTCATTATTTAAGGTTTCCATTTTACATACATACATACATATAGTCACACCTTTATCCCTAATGGGGTAGGCAGAGCGTAAACAACCTAACCAAAGATCGTTCAGCCACGTCTTACAAAGTTTTGAGGGTTATTTAAGATATATTTTTAGGTATAATGCTGTAGTGATAGGTTGTCAGCCCATCGCCTAAATTGCAATATACTGAAACCCTCGGATCCCTTAGCTGATTTTTACAGCATGCCCGGGAGGAAATGCAGCTGGCACGTTCTATGTTTTTCTCTCGCTCCCAGTCCAGCATGGAAGATGGATTCTATTTTACACGTTTCATAATATGCAGGTAATAATCTATATCATAAGACATACATACATATAATCACGCCTGTATCCCTAATGGGGTAGGCAGAGCTTAAACGACCTGAACAAAGGCCGTTCCGCCACGTCTGACAAAGTCTTGAGGGCCATTCAAGAAAGATTTTTACGTATATTGCTGTGACATGTTGTCAGCCCATAGCCTAAATTACAATATACTGAAACCCTCAGATCCCTTAGCTGGTTTTCACAGCATGCTCGGGAGGAAATGCAGCTGACACATTATATCATAAGACACAGGTAATAATTTTACAAAATCCTTAAAGTTAAGCAAAACCGATCGATCGGAAATTATCAAACAATTTGTGCGGCTTCATTTAGGGTATGAATACCTACGGTTATAATACCTCATTCCCACGAAAACTCATTTAGGTATGCGTGGCGGAAAGCTATATTAAATAACTGTTACTTCATAGTCTTCTATGCTGGACTAGGAGCAAAAGAAAAACATAGAATGTGCCAGCTGCATTTCCTCCCGGGCATGCTGTAAAACCAGCTAAGGGTCAGATCCCTTAGCTGGTTTTGTATATTGCAATTTAGGCGATAACCTGCCACTATAACAATATACCCACAAATCTATCTGAAATAACCCTCAAAACTTTGTCAGACGAGGCGGTACGTCCAACCTTTGTTTAAGTCGCTTACGCTTTGCCTACCCCATTAAGGATAAAGGCGTGATTATATGTGTGTTTGTGTGTGTGTGTGTGTGTGTGTGTGTGTTAAGCCATATCAGAGACCAGTGCTAAGCATTGGCGGCTTGAAAACTCGGACCTAATCTAGGATTGGGTCTGGTTTCCCTTCTGGGTTGCGGAGGTCAGATGGCAGTCGCTCTGGGTAAAAACCAGTACCCTCGTTCAATCCCCTAGATTAGGTAGCCGACCCCGTGAGATACGGTATAAGGCTAGGAAGATGGTGATATATATATATTGTATGTATCTATATGTATTGTATATATTTACATACATACATACCTACATATAATCATGCCTTTATCCCTAATGGGGTAGGCAGAGCGTAAATGACCTAAACAAAGGTCGTTCCGCCACGTATGACAAAGTTTTGAGTGTTATTTTACAATAGATTTGTAGGTATATTGTATATATTTATTTATTATAAATATCTATTAGATTTAGGATAATTATATATTTGTAGTCTTGTCATTGTGGCAGGTTAGTATATGTTTAGTGAAAATAAATATATATTTGTATTGATGAAATATTTAAATTGTGCACGTCTTATCTGCATTACGTTTTATGCTATATTAGGTCTGCTGTAAGAAATTTCTTTGTAGAAAGAAGCAGTGCCTGTTGTGTCTTAATTCCTTATGTAATTGTTCTGTGTACAATAAACTGTTAAATAAATTGATTCTGAAGGGAATTACCCAAAACTCATATAATACTTTAGGATTATTTTCTGTTTGATTAAGGCAATTTAATTAAGTATCCCTTTTCTTTACTGTCTCCTTGGCCTAGCGGTCTGAGCCATGGTCTCTCGACCCGGAGGTACCGGGTTCGATTTCTACCTGGAGACAATGACTTTGTGTTGCTGTTTCTAGTTTGGTTAGGACATTGCAGGCTGATTACCAGATTTTCTGAAAAGTAAGATGATATATGTAAATGCAAATAGTGCAATGCATGCTGGACTGGGAGCGAAAGAAAAACTTAGAATGTTTCAGCTGCATTTCCTCCCGGGCATGCTGTAAAAATCAGCTAAGGGATCCGAGGGTTCCTGTATATTGTAATTTAGGCGATGGGCTGACAACCTGTCACTACAGCAATATACTTACAAGTCTATCTTAAATAACCCTCAAAACTTTGTCAGACGTGGCGGAATGACCTTTCGCTTAGGTCGTATACGCTCTGCCTACCCCATCAGGGATAAAGGCGTGATTGTATGTATGTATGTGCAATGCAAATAGTCGGTCCTGCGCCTGAGTTCTCTCTGGTCTTGTCAGGCAATCTGTCCCATCAGAATAAGAGATTAGAGAGTGAAGGAATATAGTGAGTGCAGGTAGTATAGATACGATTCCCGGGAGGGGGGGGGGGGGGGACAAAGGTATTGGTTTTCCCCAGTTTGGATAGGACACTGCACGCTGAATCACCTGATTGTACGAAAAAAAAAAGGATGCCGTGCTTCGGAGAGCACATTAAGCCGTATGTTAGAGGCCTTATCTTATAGCTGTGCTACGAGGCGGGTTGAAAAACTCTGACACCAGGTTCTTCGGGTCGTTGTTCGACTCGAGAATCCACTCGCTAAGAAGAAGATTCAACAACTGTAAGTTAAACAAATAAAGCACGGAACATAAAGATTGGGAGTAGCAGTAAATTCTTCTAAAGTGGAGGTGTAACGAACCGATATCTCCGTGCTAGTAACCTGTAAAGCTAGTCAATATAAGGTGCACTTAAATCTAAGCTTGGCTGAGTTTCTAGCAAATCCGCAGATAAATCTCAGCTCTCTTGGTTTAGTTGGACAACAAATCTACGGATACGCCCCGCTCTAGTATTGAGGTTAAAAGGAAACCTTACAGGAAAGAGCAAGCAAAAATCAATTAACTTTTTAATTTTGTTTTCTTTATCAGTTATGGCTTGAATAGAATCAAAAGGTGACTGAAAAAGACGAAGGGAGCCAACCCCAACTAAAAAGTGCTGACATTTTTAAATCTTCTATGCTAGACTGAGAGCGGTTTAAGGTGTATCCTGCCAGCAGATGAGCAGGCAGTATAATCACGCCTTTATCCCTACTGGGGTAGGCAAAGGTTAAACGACCTTAACAAGGTCGTTTCGACACGTCTGACAAAGTTGCGAGGGTTATATTTATGATAGATTTGTATGTATATTGCTGTTGTGAGCCCATGTTGTCAGCCCATCGCCTAAATTGCAATACACTGACACCCTCGGATCCCTTAGCTGGTTTTTTACAGCATGCCCGGGAGGAAATGCAGCTGGCACATACTACGTTTTTTTTTTGCTCCCGCGCCAGTATGGAAGCACATTTCAGAAATCTTATTTGTGAAAATATTAGAAATAACAAATCAAAAATTCGGCCGGATTTGAACCCGCCTCTTTGAAAAACCGCCTAAGCTCTTAACCCTCATAACTTTGGCGGAACGATTTTAATTTAGGTCGTATACGCTCTGCTTACCCCATTAGGGATAAAGGCGTGATTATATGTATGTATGTATGTAAGCTTTCTGAGAATTATGGGTCAAAATGCACACATTTATTGTTTTTAGTAGCGGTCACAGTGTAACCATAACTGCCTCCGTGGCCTAGTTGTCTAAACCATGGGCTCCCGATCCGGAGGTCCTATGATCGGTTCCCATTCATTTGTCAATTTATCACTTTGTGAGATTTTTCCCAATTTGGTTAGGATATTGCAGGCTGAATCAGCTGATAGTCTGGAAGAAAAACGATTCCGTGCTTCGGAGAGCACGTTAAGCCGTCAGTCTCGGTCGCTGTCTTTGATACTGGTCGTTATATAAACCATATCAGAAAACACACGACAGAAGAAGAAGAATTGTAACCATATATCTAACTTCAACTTGAAAGTCGTAAATCAAACTTCCCTATACAAAGTAAAACACAGAGATTTCATGGTTCAATTTGAGACCCGTAATTATAAACAGCACTTGAGACTGACAGCTAGTTTGAGTTCGTATCAGAAACGTCATTTCAGTACCATGTGACCTGTGAAATCCATACTTAATAGTGCTATCAATCTAGAAATTGCTTTGTAAGGCCTGTATCTATAATCAACAATTGAAACTGATAGCGAGTTTGAGTTAGTATCAGAAACGTCATTTCAGTACAATATGGCCTGTCAATTCCATACTTAATATTGCTCTCAATCTAGAAATTGCTTTGCAAGGCCCGTATCTATAATCAGCACTTGAAATTGATAGCGAATTTGAGTTCGTATCAGAAACGTCATTTCAGGTCAATATGGCCTGTCAAATCTTTACTTAATATTGGTCTCAATCTTGAGATTGCTTTGTAAATACGAGCCTGAGAGTCGGGTTCAACCTCTGCGCAGTAAGTGCAGAAAGGTGGTAATTTCCTGTGGACGTTACCGGAGTGGGGCAGGGGCCAGAATGATGAATTGAGATTGAATAGAAGTGTCTCTCAGGAAGGATGGTGCAGGAATGGAAATAACAAGTATTTAAAAAAGAAAACAACCCGACTACTTCTTCTTCTTTCGAGTGGGTATCGAGTCTATCGACCCGATGAACCCTGGTGTCAGAGTTTTTAAACCGCCTAGTAGCACAACTATCAGGCCTCTGACATGGTTTGAGTAACGACCACTATCAAAGACAGCGACCGGGACCGACGGCTTAACGTGCCCTCCGAAGCACGAAATCTTTTTTTATTTTCGGACAATCAGGTGATTCAGCCTGCAATGTCCTAACCAAACTGGGGAAAAATTCACAATGTGATAAATTCTCAAATATCAACTTTGTGTTTCCCCCCTGGGAATCGAACCCAGAACCTCCGGATCGGGAGTCTATGGCACTAGCCACAAGACCACGGAGGCAGTTATTCTTTGTATGAAAACGTATGAGAGGTACCGCACTGAAGCAGCACTGGAGCTGCAGCGGAGCGGCACGGCGCTTCACGACGCGGCTATGTCAGGTTCATACATTTTGACAGATTTTGTTTCTTCCGTGCTGGACTGGGAGAGATAGAAAAACATAGAATGTTCCAGCTGCCCTTCCTCCCGGGCAAGCTGTTGAAGTCAGGTGATTCAGCCTGCAATGTCCTAACCAAATTGGGGAAAAATTCACAATGTGATAAATTCTCAAATATCAACTTTGTGTTTCCCCCCTGGGAATCGAACCCAGAACCTCCGGATCGGGAGTCCATGGCACTATCCACAAGACCACGGAGGCAGTTACCCGATATAGTTTAACCCGACTGTATAGTACCTATAAAAAAATGATTAATTGCATTAATTGTTCTAAAATTAAGCTGTAAGATTATGAATATACCGGGTGTAATGGACAGCGTTCCGCAAACTGATAGGGGTTGCTCAGTTTTCAGTAAGTGAAAAAAAAATTGCTTTTCCATACACATTGTCTAATCGAGGTGAACATTTTGTGAAAAAGCCAATTTTTATTTTCTCTTTTTGAAAGAATTTCCTGATGGGAGTTGTTCAGTATCGTTGACTGA
Source organism: Scrobipalpa costella (assembly GCA_949820665.1). Lineage (NCBI taxonomy): Eukaryota > Metazoa > Arthropoda > Insecta > Lepidoptera > Gelechiidae > Scrobipalpa > Scrobipalpa costella. The sequence continues at coordinate 8,487,725 of OX463319.1, read as the reverse complement.
GCAACCCCTATTAGTTTGCGGGTTGCTGGCCCTTTCACCTGGTGAAATAACACCTTTATCCCTAGTGGGGTAGGCAGAGCGTAATATGTATGAGTATTTTGGGCTGGCACGAAAGTTTAAATTTAAACCTAGCGGGGGCAGACTTCCTTACAATACAGCGAGTCTGGCGTTTAGTAGGCTTCTTGCAGAAGGCGGTAAACTTTTGTATGTAGTCTGGCTTCAAGTTTGTATTGACGTTTACGGTGCAAGTTGGTACTTTATTCAAGCGGTTTTAGAGACGAAACTTTAAGTGTATTTCTGTCTCCCTAGCCTTATCCCGTATCTCACGGGGTCCGCTTCCTAATCTAGGGGATTGAACGAGGGTACTGGTTTTTACACAGAGCGACTGCCATCTGACTTCCGCAACCCAGAAGGGAAACCAGACCCAATCCTAGATTAGGTCAGAGTTTTCTGATATGGCTTAACGACTAATATCTACGGTATTAAACGATATTAACCGGGACCAACGGCTTAACGTGCCTTCCGAAGCACAGAAAAAGCACCGAATAAACGTACATATGAAATTCGAAAACCGAAAAACACATTGGTACGTGGTGGGATTCGAACCACGACCTCCCGCTTAGGAGGCAGCGGCCCTATCGACTACACCATCGGGCCTATAAGTGTATTTATCTGTGGTAAATTAGTGATCAATATAGCAAAGTAACTTTGTGTGGGTCTTGTTTGCAGAACACTACATAGTATAAAACAAAGTCGCTTTGTCTGTCCGTATATCCCTATGTATGCTTAGATCTTTAAAACTACGCAACGGATTTTGATGCGGTTTCTTTTAATGGATAGAGTAATTCAAGAGGAAGGTTTATATGTATAAAATATGCATAATATAGTAGACAAATACTGATGTTTTCCGTGCGAAGCCGGGGTTGTTCGCTAGTAATATTATAAAGTTGTACTGAAGTAGGTATTTTGTATATTTGTCAACTATTTCATCAAACTCAAAAATTCCAAGCAAATTTAGCCGTCTTTATTACTGATGTAATACAGGCTAGTTTTGATTATAGCAAAATATCTTATAATTATGATCATAATCATATGGGTAAGTGAAACACAGAGGAAACAAAAACACTAACAAAATTTCTAAGCGTCATCAGCCTAATGAAAACAGTTGTTCTCTGAAATCTGCAGAATGTTAAGAGGATTTCCAAACTTTTACAAGAAATGTATATCAGTTCATACATTTTTTTTAGTCTGAGAGAGCCCAATGGTGTAGTGGATAGGAGAGAGCCCGATGGTGTAGTGGATAGAGCCGCTGCCTCCTGAGCGGGAGGTCGTGGTTCGAGTCCCACCACATACCAATGTGTTTTTCGGTTTTCGAATTTCATATGTACGTTTATTCGGCGCTTTATCCGTGCTTCGGAAGGCACGTTAAGCCGTTGGTCCCGGTTAATATCGTTTAATACCGTAGATATTAGTCGTTAAGCCATATCAGACGCCAGTGCTAAGCATTGGCGGCTTGAAAACTCTGACCTAATCTAGGATTGGGTCTGGTTTCCCTTCTAGGTTGCGGAGTTCAGATGGCAGTCGCTCTGTGTAAAAACCAGTACCCTCGTTCAATCCCCTGGATTAGGTAGCCGACCCCGTGAGATATGGGATAAGGCTAGGGAGATGATGATGACATTTTTTTTAGTCTGCTGATATAGTGCTTCACTTCCCTCTGTGTTTTGCTTATCCCACCTGATCTCATATTTATTTATTGCATATTATAAATAAGTAATATTGAATTTATTCCATGCTGGCCTGGGAGCGAGAGAAAAACATAGAGTGTGCCAGTTGCATTTCTCCCCGGGCATGCTGTAAAAACCAGTTAAGGGATCCAAGGGTTTGTGTATACTGTAATTTAGGCGATGGGCTGACAACCTGTCACTACAGTAATATACCTACAACATACATACATACATAAAATCACGCCTTTATCCCTAATGGGGTAGGCAGAGCGCAAACGACCTAAACTAAGGTCATTCCGCCACGTCTGACAAAGTTTTGAGGGTTATTCAAGATAGATTTGTAGGTATATTGCTGTAGTGACAGGTTGTCAGCCCATCGCCTAAATCACAATATACCGAAACCCTCGGATCTCTTAGCTGGTTTTTACAGCATGCTCGGGAGGAAATGCAGCCGACACATTCTATGTTTTTCTCTTGCTCCCAGGCCGGCATGGAAGAAATGGATATACCTACAAATCTATCTTAAATAACCCTCAAAACTTTGTCAGACGTTTAGGTCGGTTACGCTCTGCCTATCCCATTAGGTATAAAGGCGTGATTATGTGTATGTATAAATTAGTTGTGGGCGAAACAAATTCACAAAAAAATTATAGGCCTGTGTTTCCTGAAATGAACTTAAAAAATAAACCTATCCTAACCTCGACTCTCTTAATGCCACTTCTAGTACCAACTGATAATTCCTTCTTTTATTTTTGCGGGGGTAAGGTTAAAGACGTGTAACGGTAGGGGTGGGGGTGAAGGGGGTGGGAATAGAGCACAGCCAAGAGGTAAGTGCCTGGGGGTAGAATTTTCCAACAATTAATGCGTAACATTTCTATTGTTCAGTTTTTAACCATTATAGCCAATCGCTTTGGGAGATTCTAGTTCGATTACGGGACTACATATTAAGTCACCTGTTTATTGTTAGCCAAAAAAATCATAAAAAATATAATCCTATTTATATTTTTACATTTTTTTTGCAACTAAATAAATAAATTTAAAAAAATCTTCTTCTTATCGTATTTGTAATCAGCTCTCATGAGTGACAGCGAGTTTGAGTTCGTATCAGAAATGTCATTTCAGTACAAACTGACTTGTCAAATCCATACTTAATATTGCTCTCAAGTTTGATATCGCTTCATAAATACGACCCTACTGTCCCACTGTTGAGCAAAGGCCTCTGTCCTTTCCCTCAATGAGAGAAAAAAAAAAAGTTTTTGCATAAGACATAGGTGGGCTGTTGTAGACTACCTACAGCGTAATATTGAATCAGAAATCCGGTCCAACAGACTCAAGTAATAGTTATAAAGATAATTTAGAACCTTAAAAATTAGCGATTTTTGGTTCGTTTTAGAAACAGATAGAAAAATTGCTGTTGGTGTCCGTTATTCGTATTTTTTCTACCTGTTACTACAACGAACTATAAATCGCTAATTTATACACGTAAGGTTCAAAATTATCTTATTTATTTAACAGTTTATTGTACATAATAAAATACAAAGAACACGATAATATACATATAAAACAAAGACACAACAGGCACAGCTTATTTCCAAAAAGAAATCTCTTCTAGCAGACTTAGGCTAGTGAAATAGCATTCTGAGAGGCAGATACGACGTGCACAATTAAAAATATTGGAAACAATAAATTATAATTTACTTATCACTAAAAAAATAAAAACAAACACAATTACTTGAAAAATATGCTAAATATTCCTACTAATAAATATTAATTATATATACTTATCTTAATTGCTATTATTACAGTCTGTTAGACCGATTTTTCGTTTCACTGCGTTTTTAGTGAGTTATGATTTGAAACTGCGTTTTTACTTCCATGCTGGTCTGGGAGGGAGAGAAAAACATAGAATGTGCCAGCTGCATTTCCTCCCGGGCATGCTGTAAAATCCAGCTAAGGGATTTGAGGGTTTCAGTATATTGTAATTTAGGCGATGGGCTGACAACCTGTCACTACAGCAATATACCTAGAATTCTATCTTAAATAACCCTCAAAACTTTGTCAGACGTGGCGGGACACCTTTGTTTAGGTCGTTTACGCTCTGCCTACCCCATTAGGGATACAGGCGTGAATATATGTATGTATGATTTGAAACGTTTAAATACTGATGGGGGCACCACTTATATAAAGCCATATCGCCACCCCTCTAAAAAAACAAATTGTGTTTGTTATCAAGCAGTAACATTCGCGCTTATAGCCTGTTAAAGACCTAAATACTATTCCGTACCGCAGTTTTCTCAAAGTTGCAACCGTTACTGGCAATGTAGCTACTTTGTAAAGACATTTCGCAGTATTAGAACGCATTATGGCGACGATAACGGTTTATTTGTCTAAGTTTTATCGTTTTTGGTGTAGGGTTATCTGATTAGCACTAGCGATTCGCGCCGCAGTTAGTCTATTAACGACTTTGAAGACCTACAGGCTTACTCTAAAGATTTAATTAAAGGAAATTTATTTTTGGCTCTAAACTAACTAGTCGATGCTTCGACACTCGAAAAACTGAGTAGCTGTGACAGATAACAGCCATACCCAATAAAATAAATTAATAGTTTAAAACACACTAGAAAAAGATGCTTTTATAAATACACGTAAAAGTTCATTTCCAGATTTATCTAACAAACACAGCTAAATGCGATGTTCCATCGTGAAATTCCAGTTCATGTCTTCCGGCTCCAAATTCAAATATTTATTGCAGTATCACAATTAGTAGTACATTCTCACGAGTAGGTATAAGGTCTTAAAGATAATTGTGACGTCCCGTCAGGACATAGCAATGTTAGACAGAGAGATTTACTGTTTACAATTATTTAAAATAAGAAATGAATTATAAAACAATTAATTACAAATTTATAAAAATTGAATTTAAACTGTCCGCAGATAAAATCTAGAATTATAATCATAAAATATAAACTTATACTTATAACATGCTTATAACTAATACTATAATAATTAATACTACGAGTATTTAGAGATTAGACGAAATACAGATCAGTTCAGATCCATCATCAGATCAGTTCGACAATACCATATTGTTGTATTGCTATCAGAACTACATACAGGTGCCAATTTTCATGACGCTACGATTCTTGGAAGATGGTTAAATTAGTTACTTTAGATTCCATTACATAGTTACGTACAGGTCGACCTAATAAAAATGTGTTAAAAACAAACCGCGATTTCTGTTCAGGCGGCGATATAAAGAACTAAATTTTGTCTAGGTTACACTGACAGCGATTGAAGCAATGACAGCTATAGTGGCAACTTGACAGGTGAACCAAAATCCCGGCCAATCAATACTATTAAAATTCATTCGCTATTTGCCTACTTGTCACACCAGCAACATGTTACGATATGTCTTGAACGCTTTTTTGTATTAAAATAGTGGGTTATGACGTAAATCGCCAGTAAATATTGACTACGCAAATCAATTACTTCTATATTTTTAGCTCGATTATTAAATCTAATTAAAATTCACGTGTTAAATTAAATCCACAGTATTTTAAGCCATCAGTTTTAAGTATAAACGTATTGTTTTTTCAACTACCCTACAATTTTGTCAAGTATAATAGGGATAGATTAATGAACTACATACTTTTACCTTCCCTATAAATCACTTCTTTTGATGGTGAAAACTGCATGGAAATTTGTTCGGGAGTTTTCTGTTTATCACGCAGAAACATATACATTGAACGGAGAACTTTGTTTTATAGTTTTTTAGCAGTTCTTTTATGCGCTTCTCCACTAGACGACACGGCGACGGCACGTCAACGTCCCGATAACATCCACCTAGTTCCAATCTGAGCGCACACACATACGCGCATGCTTCGTACTAATACAAAACACATGCAGATAGGCAGGGCGGCGACGGTACCGGTGGGAATCAATCCCGTGCCGGCAAGTGGAAAAGCGTTACATATAATTTAATTGATTTTAATAGAGTATCTCTTTCATGGTACCGTCGATGATGCCGTGCCGTCCCCGTTGCCGTTGCCGTACCGTTTAGTCGAAAAACGCCCTCAGTAAGCAAACACCAAAGATTACATGAAAGTCATAAAACGTAGCACTGGCGTAGCAAATAGCTACGGACATCGATCGTAGCAGATCGTAGCATTACAAAGTGTGACATTGTTTCAACGTTTAGTTTAGAACAACAATACCACTGAAAAGGCACAAAACCTTTAAAAGTTTTTTCTCCCATGTGCTCAGAAAAAGCTTCATTATTTAAAAAATATTTTCTCCCATGCTGGCCTGGGAGCGAGGGAAAAACGTAGAATGTGCCAGCTGCATTTCCTCCCGGGCATGCTGTAAAAACCAGCTAAGGGATCCGAGGATTTCAGTATACTAACTTAGGCGATGGGCTGATCCTGTCACTACAGCAATATACTTCCAAATCTATCCTTAATAACCCACAAAACTTTGTCAGACATGGCGGAACGACCTTTGTTTAGGTCGTTTACGCTCTGTCTACCTCATTAGGGATAAAGGCGTGATTATATGTATTTATGCATGTATTTAAAAAATACAAAACTTACATTCACTATTTTCTTTTCTTCGACGACCGCTTCACGAAGTCTTTAAGTACACATTAGCGTGGTTTAGGTATTTTATAGTTCATATTATTGATTATTTGAAGGTAGAATGCGCATAGAATTTTAAAAAATTGCAAAATGGAATAAATCTTCCTCTTCTTCTTCAAGTCAATTTACAACACGTTATAACAGTTTGGCCAAATATTTTGCAACGGCAATTGCTTTGTCGTTTGCCTGCTGATCCTGGAGTGTGCATGAGCTGGGATTTTTGGGGCAAGACAAGAGATGTGCCATTGTTTGCACCGCTCCACAGTCACACTTGTTATTTCTGGAGAAACCCCACCTCATCCGGTTATCGTGGCATCTTCTAACACCTGCCCGAAGTCTATTCAGCGACTTCCAGACTGCCCAAGGAAGATCACCAACCGGTGGGAGTGTCTCAACAGGTGGAATAAATGAACGAATGCAATGTGCATCTGTTAAAGGCGCCAAAATATTATCGAGTAATCGCAAGTTTGATGTTTGTTTTTAAATGTATTATTATTGTTTCCTTGCAAAATGAGAGAAAAGTAATATACTTCTCTCAGCCGAAATAGCAGTTTAAGGTCTCAATAGAGAATGTGCATATAACATATTTTCAGTTCCTGAACCTATTGTCTAAAAACATCTTAAATTATGAAAAGAACAGTGAAAACAGAAATAAAATTGATCAAAAAATCACCGAGATATACCATTATAAAGATAGACTATCTATCATTCTCTTCGAAACGACAATTTATATGGAATTAGTATGGCGCTCCTGTCTTATGACGTCACATGACAGTTCGGACCTCTCTTTTTAACTAACCACTTTAAGGCATTATAATTCTTAAACTAATGAATATTTTGCGAAAATTCCTTCACATCCGTTCATCTATGGTGACAATAAATCTTACTAATAGTTTAAAAAAAATCATGAGTATTCCCTATTGCACTGCAAATTTGCTCGCACTTTAAATGCTTTTTTCGACCTCGGACTACTATTATTTTCTCATACTCTAGAAAATAGAATACCAATCTACTGAATAGACTTATTTTGGATTTGCCTGATCTCATTTAAGTACCTGTATACAACAATCTTCTCTATGTCCCTTTATTTACCAACATAAAATTGTTAAATGAGAGTTAGGACGAATAAAAATAAAATTTATAATATTTAAAATTAAAATTTCTTCCATGCTGGACTGGGAGAGATAGAAAAACATAGAAAGTTCCAGCTGCCCTTCCTCCCGGGCATGCTGTAAAAGTCAGCAAAAGGGATTCGAAGGTTACAGTGTATTGTAATTTAGGCTATGGGCTGACAACCTGTCACTACAGCAATACAAATTATTACAATCTAAAATTTGCCCTCAATTTTTGTCAGATGGCGAAAGCGCCTGTTACAAGGTGTTTACGCTCTGCCTACCCCGTAAGGGATAAAGGCGTGATTTTATGTATGTATGTAAAAATAAAATATTTTGCTCAACAAAGTATGAAAAAGGTAACATTTTAGTACAATGAACGTCTCTTTAGTTCCTTAGTTTAGCGACGCAGCGAATCGTATAGTTGAGAATAAAGTTTAGATCGCAATATGGCATAGCTGCAGCGGAGCGGAGCGGAGCGGAGCGGAGCGGCGTGACACGGCACTGCAGTGACGCGACACATACATACATATAATCACGCCTTTATCTCTAATGGGGTAGGCAGACCGTAAACAACCTAAACAAAGATCGTTCCGCCACGTGTGACAAAATTTCAAGGGTTATTTAAGATACATTTTTAAGTATATTGCTGTAGTGATAGGTTTTCAGCCCATCGCCTAAATTACAATATACTGAAACCCTCAGATCTCAGTTTTTACAGCATGCTCGGGAGGAAATGCAGCTGGTACATTATATGTTTTTCTCTCACTCCCAGTCCAGCAAGGAAGAATCGCGACACTGCGCGACAACATACATACATACATACATAAATCACGCCTTTATCCCTTACGGGGTAGGCAGAGCGTTTAACGCCTCGTAAAAGGCGCTTTCGCCACGTCTGACATAAATTGAGGGCAATTTTAGATTGTAATATGTATTGCTTTAGTGACAGGTTGTCAGCCCATCGCCTAAATTACAATACACTGTAACCCTCGAGTCCCTTTTGCTGACTTCAACAGCATGCGTGGGAGGAAGGGCAGCTGGAACATTCTATGTTTTTCTATCTCTCCCAGTCCAGCACGGAAGAAACAAAATCTGTCAAAATGTATGAACCTGACATTGCCGCGTCGTGAAGCGCCGTGCCGCTCCGCTGCAGCTCTAGTGCTGCTTCAGTGCGGTACCTCTCATACGTTTTCATACAAAGAATAACTGCCTCCGTGGTCTAGTGGCTAGTGCCATGGACTCCCGATCCGGAGGTCTTGAGTTCGATTCCCAGGGGGGAAACACAAAGTAGATATTTGAGAATTTATCACTTTGTGAATTTTTCCCCAGTTTGGTTAGGACATTGCAGGCTGAATCACCTGATTGTCCGAAAAGAAAAAAAGATTTCGTGCTTCGGAGGGCATGTTAAGCCGTCGGTCCCGGTCGCTGTCTTTGATACAGGGTACATCGGGTCGATAGACTCGATACCCACTCGACAGAAGAAGGAGAAGAAGACCAAGGCTAGCCTCAAAATCATTTCCAAAAACCAACCGTATTAAGTTGGCTGCTTAGGGAATACTCATGATTTTTTTAAAACTATTAGTAAGAATTATTGTCACTATAGATGAACGGATGTGAAGGAATTTTCGCAAAATATTCATTAGTTTAAGAGTTATAATGCCTTAAAGTGGTTAGTTAAAAAGAGAGGTCCGAACTGTCATGTGACGTCATAAGACAGGAGCGCCATACTAATTCCATATAAATTGTCGTTTCGAAGAGAGAGATAGATAGACTATCTTTATAATGGTATATCTCGGTGATTTTTTGATCAATTTTATTTCTGTTTTCACTGTTCTTTTCATAATTTAAGATGTTTTTAGACCATAGGTCCAGGAACTGAAAATATGTTATATGCACGTTCTCTGTTCCTGAGGAAGAGCTTCCTAGAAACTTGTTTAACTTACTACCCTAAAACCTAACCTACACATTAACCTGATAGCTTCACCCTATATTTAGATTGTTATTTTCACCGGGATTTTTTCCATGCTAGACTGGGGGAGATAGAAAAACATAGAATGTTCAAGCTGCCCTTCCTCCCGGGCACGCTGTAATAATCCCGTTCAAAATAGCAATCTAATTGTAGTGAACTACCGCAAAAATATCAAAATTCACCCTATATGTTAATACATACATACATAAATCACGCCTTTATCCCTTACGGGATAGGCAGAGCGTCTAACGCCTCGTAAAAGGCGCTTTCGCCACGTCTGACAAAAATTGAGGGCAATTTTAGATTGTAATATGTATTGCTATAGTGATAGGTTGTCAGCCCATCGCCTAAATTACAATACACTGTAACCCTCGAGTCCCTTTTGCTGACCTCAACAGCATGCCCGGGAGGAAGGGCAGCTGGAACATTCTATGTTTTTCTATCTCTCCCAGTCCAGCATGGAAGTAAATAGTATATGTTAATCCCGAGGGAAAACCCGATATAAGTAACAAATACACAGCACAAATTAAATAACAGGTAGTAGGTAACAAGTAACAGTAATAGGAGTAACAGGAACGACAAATATATACAAGGGAATTAAGGTGACGGTACTAGCCAAGTGGTGCCCCCAATATTAAAATAAGAGATCTCCTATAGAGATAAGCTCGCCTCTTGTGTTGTGTTTTATGTTAATTGTTAATACAATAAAGATTACCAGGTGTAAAGGACAACGTCCCGCAAACTGATAGGGGTTGCTCAGTCAACGACACTGAACAACTACTACAACTATTAGCAAGTTTCTTTTTCTAATAACCCCTATTAGTTTGCAGTACGCCGTCCCTTACATCTTGTATATATACATACATACATACATACATATAATCACGCCTTTATCCCTAATGGGGTAGGCAGAGCGTAAACAACCTAAACAAAAGTCGTTCCGCCACGTCTGACAAAGTTTTGAGGGTTATTTAAGATATATTTGTAGGTAAATTGCTGTAGTGACAGGTTGTCAGCCCATCGCCTAAATTACAATATACTGAAACCCTCGGATCCCTTAGCTGACTTTTACTGCATGCCCGGGAGGAAATGCAGCTGGCACGTTCTACGTTTTTCTCTCGCTCCCAGTCCAGCATGGAAGAAAGCTGTATATATACGTACGAGTATATAAAAAAATATAATTCACTAAAAACGCAGTGAATCGAAAAACCGGTACAACAGACTTAAGTAATTGGTGGCCGTTATTCGCGATTTTTCTTCTTGTTACTACAACATATACATACATACATAAAATCACGCCTTTATCCCTAATGGGGTAGGCAGAGCGCAAACGACCTAAACTAAGGTCATTCCGCCACGTCTGACAAAGTTTTGAGGGTTATTCAAGATAGATTTGTAGGTATATTGCTGTAGTGACAGGTTGTCAGCCCATCGTCTAAATCACAATATACCGAAACCCTCGGATCCCTTAGCTGGTTTTTACAGCATGCTCGGGAGGAAATGCAGCCGGCACATTCTATGTTTTTCTCTTGCTCCCAGGCCGGCATGGAAGAACTACAACGAACTATAAATTGCTAATTTATAAGGTTCTAAATTATCTTAATTACTATAACTTGATCCTGTTTGACCGGTTTTTCGATTCACTGCGTTTTTAATTAATTATGCTTTTGTTTTCTAATGGTGGCGCCACTTGGCTAGTATCGTCACCTTAAGTAACATTCGAAGCGGTGCCTTGACCTCTCAAACTAGATTTGTCAGATTTGGGGCATGTAAGACAGTAAGGGTTATTCCTGTTTTCACCTGCATACCTAATTTATAGTCTGTCCATGTAGGTATTTCAATAGGTGATATAGAATGTGTTTAATAAATTAAGGAATGTGTTTTTAAATAAAAAGATGTGTCAAGATTATATTTATTTAAATACCTACTTGTACAGACTATAGTACTTGTGAGTGAAAAGTATGTATGTACCTTTCGCATTTTCCCAGTGGTTACGCACGCAAACTCGAGACTGCCCGCAATGAGTTTTTCTTTGGGCGTAATAATTTTCATATATACATACATAACATCACGCCTTTATCCCTAACGGGGTAGGCAAAGCGTAACAGACCTAAACAAAGGTCGTTTCGCCACGTCTGACCAAGTTTTGAGGGTTATTTAAGATAGATTTGTAGGTATATTGCTGTAGTGACAGGTTGTCAGCCCATCGCCTAAAATTAAATATACCGAAACCCTCGGATCCCTTAGCTGGTTTATACAGCATGCGTGGGAGGAAATGCAGCTGACACATTCTATGTTTTTCTCTTACTCCCAGGCCAGCATGGAAGAAATTCTTCTTCCGGTCTTATCTCAGACTTTTTAAATCAGTTCAATAGTTTTGTATGTGGGTTCATGTAATTTGGCCATATTTATAATCAGCTCTCAAGAGTGGAAGCGAGTATGAGTTCAGGTCAGAAATGTCACTGTAGTACAAACTGGGCTGCCAAATCCATACTCAATATTGCTCTTAAGTTTGAGGTCGCTTCAAAAATACGAGCCTTGGAATACACCTTGTCCTGATATGTGTTCAACGTAAGATCAAAACGGAATGGAAGAGTTCGTTTGCTAAATCGACTCACTGCTATTTTTATATCAAACAAGATTTCTATCTGTGCGTGTGTGTAAACATGTCTGTGTCCTTCTCTCAATCTCCTTCTTCATTTGTGTGTATAAATATATGTGTGTGTATGTATGTTTTGTTTATGTATGAGTAATCTCTGTATAAAGGTCTGAATGGGAGCATACCGCGGTCTGATGTGTTCAACGTAAGATCGTCAGACATTGATCCCTCGGGACCGGATTGGGGCCGGAAGACATCGTTTGCTAAATTGACTCACTAGATGTCCTCATCTTTGAACGCACCTGATGAATCTTAATCCATGTCAGAGGTCTTATAAGAGCTTGTAGCTCTGATACATTGGTTCATCGAGTCTATCGCCACTGGTGCTATTTTTATATCGAATTAGAATGCGTGTCTATGTGTGTGTGTGTGTGTGTGTGTGTGTGTGTAAGTGTAAATATATTTTATGTGCCTGTGTCCTTCTCTCTATCTCTCTCAATCTCCCCCTTCATGTCTGTATAAATGTATGTGTGTGTGTGTATGTATGTTTTGTTTATGTTTGAGTAATCTCTGTATAAAGGTCTGAATGGGAGCTAACCGCGGTCTGATGTGTTCAACGTAAGATCGTCAGACTTTGATCCCTCGGGACCGGATTGGGGCCGGAAGATATCGTTTGCTAAATTGACTTACTAGATGTCCTCATCTTTGAACGCACCTGACTAATCTTTAGCCCCATGTCCTTGTTATAAACTATGTCAGAGGCCTTTATATGCATCGATAACCGTGTAAATCTACCTATGAAACTGAACAACTTAATCTAATGAACATAGGTAGAAATACGAAAAATAAATACTGCCCATTTAGTAAAATGCGCTATCAGCTGATGCATTTTGTATGGAATATATTTTTTTTTTAGTTTTTGACCAATGTTCCTTAGGAAAGTTGTTCAGTTTCATGGGTAGATTTACTTGATGCATATATCCTTTCTGTTAGACGTCGTATATTTGAAACTCCAACTTTATGGATATTCGATTCGTACCACTCTGAAACTCAAAGGAATCTCATATTGTTAATAACTACCATCTAATACCTTTAGTTAGAAACATAAATAGATATTAATTTAATTCAGTACAAAAGCTCTCACATCATAATTAAATTGAAATATTACGGAAATGTGGGTATTTCTGTATCTATATTTGACTGTCACAAATTTAGAGTGTCCTAGATAACGCATGTTCATTAGACACTATAAAACCGAGTTTGTTATAAACCTACGAGAACGTTACCTATATTAGCAAAACATTAGTGTTAATTTGGAATATTTCACAACTCTATGTCGTAAGGATATAGACATTTGTTATTAATTTTATCATCACAACGAGTGCACGACAAATTTATGCAGTGTATAGACTTTATAGGCATGCTAAGAAGAACAGTTTGCGGTATCTATATTCTACTCTAAATCTGACGGTATATTATTTACAGCATAATATAATTATCAAAATAGGTTTTCGATATATTTCCTGTAATTTCTACCTGTACTGCACGAACAAACTGAAAATGTGTTCTAGTCAATATCTTCGAGGAAAATGTATGGTATTCAATTCCTGAAATCATTTTAGAATTTCCATAGAATACCACAGCACAGGAACTTGATTTAAGGCTCGTGTTTATAAAGTGATCTCAAGACTGGATTAATATTAAGTATGGATTTGACAGGCCAATATGTGCTGAAATTACATTTCTAATATGTACTTAGGCCCGTAATTATAAACAGGACTTGAGATTGACAGCTAGTTTTATATCAGAAACGTCATTTCAGTACAATGTGGCCTGTCAAATATATACTTAACATTGCTCTCAATCTTGAGATTGCTTTATAAATACGAGCCTTAAACTCGCTGTCAGTCTCAAGTGCTGATTATTAATACGGGCCATAGAACCTTATAAATAGGTAGAATAGATTTGTTACTTTGTATTCTCATTCCCGAATAATATTAATAAAAAAAACTAACTTTTAAAGCTAAACGGAAGACAAGACAAGTTAAAGACTCTCTCATCATTCCAGGGCGCAAATTCACCTCGAATTTATTATTTCTTTCTTTCATATTCTTTGATATTACATAGCATTGTGAGTGCTAAAAATCCTCAAAATAGGACAAAAAGAGTAAGGTAATTAAGTAAAAAATACACACATACATACATATAATCACTCCTTTATGCCTTTATCCCTGATGGGGTAGGCAGAGCGTAAACGTCTGACAAAGTTTTGAGGGTTATTTAAGATTGATTTGTAGGTACATTGCACAGATTGTCAGCCCATCGCCCAAATTGCAATGTACTAAAACCCTCGGATCGGACCCCTTAGCTAGTTTATACAACATGCCCGGGAGGAAATACAGCTGGCACATTCTATGTTTTTTTCTCACTCCCAGGCCAGCGTGGAAGAAAAAGGTTAAAAATGCTGGCTCTATTTTTTTTTTAATTATTAAAAGAAACGGTGGTAATAAACGGGAGTTGCGAAATCGGACCCTTAGCAAGAAATTGGGACTTCCCCTTTTAAGGGTCAATTTATTCAGTCATGGAGGTGGATTCCCACGAGGCGAGGAAAAGTGAATTGAGAGTCACGTTTGATGAATGGTGCAAGAAGCGCTCGTTCATTCCGATAACGAATGTTAAGCAACCATCACCGTGGCTAGGCCATGGATGGGTCACCGGTAGTGGTATAACAACTTCGGAAGTCACGTTAAGCCATTGGTACCGGTTAATATCGTATAGATATTAGTAGTTAAGCCATGAATGTTCCAGGAACTTTTCTTTCCGGGCAAACAATAGGAAACAGTGTAGGGAGACGAGAGATGCAATTTAGCCGAAGGGCTGACAACCTGTCAAAAGCTCAAGTCCGATCGTGTATGGAGTACTGCTGCCACCTTTGGGACGGTTCAGCAAAATACCAGCTGGCTGCCTTAGACTCAATCGAGAAACGTGCTAAGAAGCTCATTGGAGACTCAGCACTGGTTGAGGCAAAACTACAGAACCTTGAGCACCGTCGCAGAGTGGCGTGCATGTCGGTATTTTACAGGATACATTTCGGGGAGTGCGCGTTAGCACTTCATGACCTTATACCCCCCTCCCCTTTCCATCTCCGGAGCACGAGGCGTGGACAGGGGTTCCAGCCTTATGTCGTGGATATACCACAAATTCGCACGAAGCGGTTCGCTTCCACATTCTTAACGCGAACGGCTAAGGAGTGGAACTCCCTGCCGGCGGATCTGTTTCCGGAACAATATAACCTGGGCCTTTTCAAGGCGAGAGTGAATAGGCACTACATAGGTGAGTATGCTTCAACATAGTCCGCATCGTCACTTTCCACCAGGTGAGATGGCGGACAAATGCTCGCCTATGTACATAAAAAAAAAAAAAAAAAAAAACCTGTCACTATAACATTACACTTTTAGTTTTTTTCTAAAATAACCCTAAAAACTTGTCCAACGTGGTGAAAACACCCTAATAAAAGAGGTATTTAACGCTTTGCCTAACCCGTAAGTAAGCTGCAATTCTTCTTCACTACATAGTATAAAACAAAGTCGCTTTCTCTGTCCCTATATCCCTATGTATGCATAAATCTTTAAAACTACGCAACGGATTTTGATGAGTTTTCTTTTAATGGATAGAGTGATTCAAGAGGAAGGTTTATATGTATAATACATGCATAATTTAGTAGAGAAACACTGATAATTTCCGTGCGAAGCCGGGGCGGGTCGCTAGTGTATAATAAATTATTGTCTTCTTCTGTCGTGTGGGTATCGAATCGATTAAGTCGAACGACCCGATGAATCCTGGTGTCAGAGTTTTTAAACCGCCTAAGAACACAGCTAATAGGCCTCTGACATGTTTTTTGTAACGACAACTTTCAAAGACAGCGACCGGGACTAAACTCTAAAACACAGAATCTAGGCAAAAGGCAGTTTGGCTACAAAACAAGTAAGTATCGATAACTCAGCGCTAAATAAATGAACTATACTCATCATCATACATACATACATACATATAATCACGCCTTTGTCCCTAATGGGGTAGGCAGAGCGTAAACGACCAAAACAAAGGTCGTCCCGCCACGTCTGACAAAGTGTTGAGGGTTATTTAAGATATATTTTGTAGGTATATTGACAGGTTGTCAGCCCATCGCCAAAAAATTCAATATACAGAAACCCTCGGATCGCTTGACTGATTTTTACAGCATGCCCGGGAGGAAATGCAGCTGGCAAATTCTACGATTTTCTCTCGCTCCCAGTCCAGCTTGGCAGCATCTCATCATCATCTCCCTAGCTTTATCCCATATCTTACGGGGTCGGCTACCTAAACTAGGGGGTTGAATGAAGGTACTGGTTTTTACACAGAGCGACTGATATCAGACCTCCGCAACCCAGAAGGGAAACCTGACCCAATCCTAGATTAGGTCAGAGTTATTCAAACCGCCAATGCTTAGCACTGTCCTTTGATATGGCTTAACTACTAATATCTACGGTATTAAACGATATAAACCGGGACCAACGGCTTAACGTGCCTTCCTAAGCACGAAAAAAGCGCCTAATAAACGTACATATGAAATTCGAAAACCGAAAAACACATTGGTACGTGGTGGGATTCGAACCATGACCTCCTGCTCAGGAGGCAGCGGCCCTATCCACTACACCATCGGGCTCTTAAATGAACTTTACTATTCATCCTCAATACCGCACATACCCACACGTCTTGCGGCCTAATAAAAATTCACATTCCGAGCAAGCAAACACCAGCATTCCACCCACAATGGCTGAATAAAACCAACTGAAAAATGCAATTTTAGTGGAAACCCCGCACTTGCTTTACAAAGTGGTTACACAGAGGCTATAGAAACTGGAGAATGCCGAGTTGTCAGTACGACATTCTTTGTTCGCCGGGTAGACAAAGCTGCCGGGAAAACGCGGGAAAAAGAATGGAAATAGGAATATTTGAGGAATGTTTTACATACTCTGTGGTTACTAGGGCCAGTATGATCAGCACTTAGGAATGAGAGCGAGTTTGAGTTCGTATTTGAAATGTTATTTTAGTACAAAATGGCCTGTCAAATCCATACCTCAATCTTGAGATCGCTTTATAAATACGAGCCTAGGTTTGCTTCGGAACTGCCTTCGTGGTGTAGTGGTCCGAGCTATCGAGAGTCAAGAGCAAGCAGTACATGTCAGCCTCAACTGTCTCCGTGGTCGAAGCATGGGCTCTTGACCCGTGGGCCCCGGGTTCGATACCTGGCGGGGGGATAATGACTTTGTGTTGTTGTTGGTTAGGACAATGCAGGCTGATCACCCGATTGTACAAAAAGTAAGATGATCCATGCTGTCGGATAGGCATGTGAATAGTAGACCTGTACCTGATTTTTCTCTGGTGAGTCAGATCAGCATATGAGATTGAAGGAATAGAGAGTGCACTTGTGTATTGCGCAAATACTTGGGCACTAAAAACTAGACCCGCGCAGGTGGCTAATCTCTGAGAGATTTGCCGCTGTTAGCGTAAATTGGTTGGGACGACTATTATTACGGAAGTGACTAAAGTGTAGGCAATGTCTAAGTACATCTAAACTCTGCGTAGAAGCTAAGAATAGCATAGATTCAGAATTATATTAATGGACAAACCTGCATTTAGGTAAACATACATACATACATAAAATCACGCCTTTATCCCTTATGGGGTAGGCAGAGCGTTAAACGCCTCGTAAAAGGCGCTTTCGCCGCGTCTGACAAAAATTGAGGGCAATTATAGATTGTAATGTGTATTGCTAATGTGTAGTGACAGGTTGTCAACCCATCGCCTAAATTACAATACACTGTAACCCTCGAGTCCCTTTTGCTGACCTCAACAGCATGCCCGGGAGGAAGGGCAGCTGGAACATTCTATGTTTTTCTATCTCTCCCAGTCCAGCATGGAAGAAGGTAAATCTTATCTTATATAGCCATTAGTATCCCCACTGATTTGAGAAGTCGTTACAGTATCCCACTGTTGGGCAAAGGTCTCTGTCCGGTCTCTCCACGACTCTCTGTCTTATATATAAATAGTTACTTCAAAATATTCCGTAATTCCAAAACCAGCTAAGGGATTCGAGGGTATATTGTAATTTAGGCGATGGGCTGACAACCTGTCACTACAGCAATATCCAGTTCTATCTTAAACAACCCTCAAAACTTGTGAGACGTGGCGGAACGACCTTTGTTTGGGTTGTTCACGCTCTGCCTACCCCATTAGGGATACAGGCGTGATTGTATGTATGTATGTATTCCGTAATTAGTTTTCGTGCAGCGGTGAGAAAACTCACTATTTGTGTAGAACAACTATGTAATGGAATAGAGTTGCTATTATAATATTATGATATACATACATACTAATAATATACATACATACATAAACTTACTTACTTACTTCCATGCTGGTCTGGGAGCGAGAGAAAAACATAGAATGTGCCAGCTGCATTTCCTCCCGGGCATGCTGTAAAATCCAGCTAAGGGATCCGAGGGTTTCAGTATATTGTAATTTAGGCGATGGGCTGACAACCTGTCACTACAGCAATATACCTACAAATCTATCTTAAATAACCCTCAAAACTTTGTCAGACGTGGCGGGACACCTTTGTTTAGGTCGTTTACGCTCTGCCTACCCCATTAGGGATACAGGCGAATATATGTATGTATGTATGTACATACATAAAATCACGCCTTTATTCCTAATGGGGTAGGCAGAGCTAAAACGATCTTAACAAAGGTCGTTCCACCACGTTTGACCAATTTTGAGGGTTATTATTAGTATAGTATGATGTATACAGATGATTATGATATATTGTTAGAGTGACAAGTTGTCAACCCATCGACTAAAATTGCAATACTCTATAACTTGTGAAGGGATGCAGCTGTCACATTCCATGTTTTTCTATCACTCCCAGTCAAGCATGGAAAAATACAACAACATAATACATTGTAAATGGTGATTAGGATTACAATATACCTACAAAACACTTTTTGGGAACATAAACGAAAATAAACAACAAATATACATACATACATATAATCACGTCTTTACCCCTAATGGGGTTGTCAGCCCGTCGCCTAAATTACAATACTAAAACCCTCGAATCCCTTAGCTGATTTTTACAGCCTGCCCGGGAGAAGATACAGCTGGCACATTATATGTTTTTCATATGTATAATCACGCCTTTATCCCTAATGGGGTAGGTAGAGCGTAAACGACACAAAAAAAAGTCGTATCGCCACGTCTGACAAGTTTTGAGGGTTATTCCAGATCGATCTGTATATTACTATAGTGACAGGTTGTCGGCCCATCGCCTAAATTACAATACTGAAACCCTCGAATCCATAAGCTGATTTTTACAGCCATCCCGGGAGGATATTCAGCTGGCACATTCTATGTTTTTCTCTCGCTCCCAGCACGGAGGGACGAAAACAAACGGTGAATATAAAATCAACCTTCTTCTGTCGAGTGGGTATCGAGTCTATGGACTCGATGAACCCTGGTGTCAGAGTTTTTAAACCGCCTAGTAGCACAACTATCAGGCCTGTGAAATGGTTTTGTGTAACGTACACTATCAAAGACAGCGACCGGGACCGACGGCTTAACGTGCCCTCCGAAGCACGAAATCTTTTTCTTTTTTCGGACAATCAGGTGATTCAGCCTGCAATGTCCTACCCAAACTGGAGAAAAATTCACAAAGTGATAAATTCTCAAATATCAACTTTGTGGTTTCCCCCCTTGGAATCGAACCCAAGACCTCCGGATCGGGAGTCCATGGCACTAGCCACTACACCACGGAGGCAGTTACCATTTTAGTAAAAATTCAGCTTTCCAAACAATAAGGTTGTTCTGCACTGGGCCTATAGAAATGTGAGAACGCAGGCTTTGTTGTAGGCACAATAGTGTTTGCAAGGAAAACGGTGAAAATGCAGGAAAATGTGGGTTATATCTGAGATTGCCTATTTCCATTGGGACTGGCACATGCTGTTATTAGAGACTCTTTTGTCTCTGGAAATGTAAATTGTTCTTCAAAATGTTGTAAGGGACAGCGTCTCGCAAACTAGGTAGATAGGGGTTGGTCAGTCACATTCAACATCTATCAGCAGGTTTATTGAAAAAACAAATAGCTTTTCTATACACAATGTTCATCTCGATCAGACAATTTGTATGGAACAGCCAATTTCTTTTTTCACTTCCTGAAAAAAAATCCTGCTGATGGTTGTTCAGTGTCTTGGACTGAGCAACCCCTAACAGTTTTCGGGGCGCTGTCCCTTACACCTGATAGATAACCGTCACGACTGGTAGGCACGGTAGGCAGTACGGGGTAGGTAGTGCGACAAAAACCTGAGGTTTATTTCCCCAGGGCGTTTTCGCCGAGCTAGTCATTTTAAAAATAATTAACTGTAATACACCCACGGATGTTCGGTGATGGCGGCCAATCTCCCAGAGATTAGCCAACTGAGCATGCTAGTTTTTATTTCCCAAGTGTTTGCGCTACACACAGATGCACTATATGCCTTCAATGTCTTATTCTGATGGGACAGATTGACTGACACGACCCGCGAAAAAATATTTACAGGCCCATCCTAGAGCATGGCTCATCTTACTTTTCGGACAATCAGGTGATCAGTATTTTGGTTAGGATATTGCAATATCCTAACCAAACTAGAAACACCAACACAAAGTCATTGCCTCTGCCGGGAATCGAACACGGGGTCGAGAGCTCTTAGCTTAGACCGCTAGACCACGGTGGCAGTTAACGAACGAACTGTAACGTGATAGCCTATATATGATATGTTGTCAGACTATCGCCTAAATTTCAATACACCGAAACTCTTGTCTCCTTCCACTGATTTGAACATAATTCCTGGGAAGGAGAGCAGCTGGAAAATTCTATGTTTTTCAATCGCTCCACATAGAATCTAGTAAGGAAAATGTTGCATACAAATTAACTCGTGTACTCGCACCAAAATCATTTACTAGAAAAATATCGACAGAATGCTCGAGTTAATGACACAACACTATCTGGTAGGAGGAAACGCCGACAATAGTGCTGCGCTCAGAGATACCTTTGTGTACCATCTCTATTAATTAAGATAGTGTAGCCTTTGTAAACTGGATAGGGTTGCACCGGAAGAACTTATTCTAGGCGATGCTGCTTTTGCTTATCTAATACTAGCAGCCCGTCCCGGCTTCGCACGGGGTAGACAATTTTTTTTTTTTTTAAGTAATTAGAATAAAAGCAGAGTCGAATAAAATATATACAGTCTAAATTAAACGTTGACAACTTTCAACTAAAAATGTATCTACCTATACATCTAAGTATTTCAAAGAAATTTGACATAACTACAATAGTTGGACATATGCTACCGCGGAGTTTTTTGTAGACATTATGATGTTCTTCAATATTGTTCTACATTATTTTGTTCTATCGCTAATAGTTTCGGCAGCGCATTCGACGAAAGACATTTTAAGACTCATTTTTCTACATCTTCGGTTACATTGTTCAAATTTTACAAAGGATCCCTAATATTTTTCAAAATGAAATGTAGCCTATGTCAAATTGGAAGAATGTAGCATTCTATTGGTGAAAGATGTTTTTAAATCGGCCCAGTACTTTTTGAGCCTATTTATTACAAACATACAAAAATAGGTACAAATCTTTCCACTTTATAATATTAGTGTAGATTAAAGCCTCAGTAAAGATCTTTGATAAAATCACTACATAGTATAAAACAAAGTCGCTTTTTCTGCTATATATCCCTATATCTCTTCCATGCTGGACTGGGAGCGAGAGAAAAACATAGAATGCGCCAGTTGCATTTCCTCCCGGGCATGCTGAAAAACCAGCTACGGGATTCGAGGGCTTCAGTGTATTGCAATTTAGGCGATGGGCTGACAACCTGTCACTATAGCGATACATATTTCAGTCTAAAATAGCCCTCGAAACTTGTCAGACGTGGCGGAACGACCTTTTCTTTGGTCATTTATTCTCTGCCTACCCCATTCGGGATAAAGGCGTCATTATATGTATGTATGTATGTATATCCCTATGTATGCATAAATGTTTAAAACTACGCAACGGATTTTGATGCGGTTTCTTTTAATGGATAGAGTGATTTAAGGGGAAGGTTTATATGTATAATGCAGGCATAATATAGTAGAAAAACATTCATAATTTCCGTGCGAAGCCGGGGCGGGTCGCTAGTATAGAATAGAATAACGTTTATTCATGAAACAATACAAAATACAACATACAGTAAGTAGACTTCTATGTTACATAGATGAAAACATGATATATTTTTTCTAATGCTCTGATCTGTATTGCAGAAGAAATGGAGCTGACTCAGCATTTGTTGCAAATATCGTTATTCAAAGCGGCTTTCTTCCATGCTAGAGAAAAACATAGAATGTGCTAGCTGCATTTCCTCCCGGGTATGCCGTAAAAACCAGCTGAGGGATCCGAGGCTTTCTGTACGTATATTGCAATTTAGAAGATGGGCTGACAACCTGTCACTACAGCAATATACCTTCAAATCTATCTTAAATAACCCTCAAAACTTTGTCAGACGTGGCGGAACGACTTTTTTTTATCTCTGCCTACCACATTAGGGATAACAGCGTGATTATATGTATAATAATAATAATTTATTACTCAAAAATCAAAACATTTACAATGGTTTCTACACTAAGCTCTAGGCTTGTATCGCAGGTACCGAATATACAGTTAACAGGTAAAACAAATTTCCAATAGACGACGGTATCATCTATACATATAATAAATCTCTAGAAGGGTCGTGTCTGTACATTGAATATTTTTACAAAAAAATATTTGCAGCAGGCATTATTAACGATATGAAGATCAAAACGTTTTTTTTTTTAATTTTTGTCTGTCTGTCTGTCTGTCTGTCTGTCTATATGTTACCACATCACGCCAAAACTACAGAACCTATATCGATCGGACTTTTTTTATTTAACTGTGTGTTACCCGGGTTGCAACTTAGGATAAATAAAATCACGCTACCTGACTTGTTTATTGCCAACAATTTACAATTTAAATTATTATATCAAAACCTTAGTTCCTACTGTCATGGAATTATCTTTACATTTGTGACGAATAAAATTTTGGTATGATAATGTAAAACACGGTCATCAATCTCTAATATCTATTTGAATAATAAATTCAGAAAAAGAACTAGAATATTTCGTCTGGAAGCTCAGGAAATCTAGTTAGAGGTCGGAAAATCATTTACAGCTAAATACATACGAAACTGAATTGTGTTACCAGTTTGTAAACTTCATTTTAGTTTCAACTGCCTCCGTGGCTTACGATCCGAAGGTCCTGGGTTCGATTCCCAGGGGAGAACCCAAAGTTGATATTTGTCAATTTATCACTTTGTGAGGTTTTCCCCAGTTTGGTTAGTATATTGCAGGCTGAATTACATGACTGTCCGAGAAGAAAAAGGATTCCATGCTTGAAGGGCACGTTAAACCCCGGTCCCGTGCGCTGTCTTTGATGGTGGTCGTTACTCAAAACCATGTCAGATGCCTAATAGATGTGCTATTAGGCGGTTTGAAAACTCTGACACCAGGGTTCATCGGGTCGTTGTTCGTTTCGAGATTCCACTCGTTAAGAAGAAAAAGTTTCAACGACCCACGTACAGTCCTAACGATTTCACTTACAATTCTGTGTTTGCAGTTGAAAAAATCAATGAAGTTTCGGTTTACTTTCGTAGACCAAGTTTCAGGACGGCAAATCTAGTTTGAAAGCCTTTGGCCTCTCAAAGACTTTGTAAGAGAACGCGAAACGCTGAATTTTGTTTTATTTGATAGAACTGGAAAAGAGAGGACTTACCAGTTTTTCCTTAAGCGATTCTTTTCAGTCAAAGAAAACAAGGTAAAGAAATAGCTTGAGAAGAGAGCTTTTAAATATAAGTAGCTCTCTTATGTGTGCTTAACTAATGTATTACCTAGAAGCAGACAAAAAGCTGTCTTCTGCAGAAACACTTTTTCCAAATTTTATAAAACAGTTGGTGATAATCTTCTTCGTGGATTCTCAAGTCGAACAACAATATTAGGATATTAGGCCTCTGACATGGTTTTTAATAACGACCACTATCAAAGACAGCGACCGGGACCGACGTCTTAACGTGCCCTCCGAAGGACGGAATCCTTTCTCTTTTCGAACAATCAGGTGATGCCTGCAATGTACTAACCAAACTGGGGAAAACCTCACAAAGTGATAAACTGATCAACTTTGTGTTCCCCCCTGGGAATTGAACCCAGGTTCTCCGGATCGTAAGCCCATGGCTCTGACCACTAGACCATGAAGGCAGTCCGCTGTGCCTATCAAAGGTATTTTTTCCATACTGTGTTGGTTGGAACTGTATTTTTACTACTTGGTATGCGCTTTTCTATTCAAATATTTCAAAAATACGGAAACTGGGCTCCTCTCCCCATCGTCTGTCTGCCTATTGCAAATACGTATAATGTTAGGTATGTAAAAAGAGGACAAAATTATCACTTAGTACATAAAAACGTCCCATAACGAAATTCTTATCTCCCAACATCGTCTTTCCTTTAGTTAGTAAATCGGAATAGAAATTGGCGTTTGTATCGACATGGCCCCGATCATTCTCCAACTGTGACTGAAAACAGTCAATCACGAGAAATTCTAGATCTAGATTTTATTTGAAAAGAGAAACTATTTTAGCGTCCACACGACGTGTGCTGCAAAATAAGCGAAAATTCGCTTCGTTATTTTGTATTGTGAGATTTGCCGAGCTTTCAGATTTGAGGTTTATCTTTTTACATACATACATCACGTCTTTATCCCTAATGGGGTAGGCAGAGCGTAAATAACCTCAATAAAGGTCCTTCCGCAACGTATAACAAAGCTTTGAGGGTTATTTAAGATAGATTTTTAAGTATATTGATGTAGTACCAGGTTGTCAGCCCATCGCCTATATTGCAATATACTGAAACCCTTGGATCCCTTAGCTGGTTTTTACAGCATGCCCGGGAGGAAATGCAGCGGGTACATTTTATGTTTTTCTCTCGCTCCCATTCCAGCATGGAAGCCTTATCTTTTTAACCATCTTCAAAAATGGAGGTGGTTTCATGTTGAACTATTTTTGCCCTATTGCCCTCCTAAGCGCTTTTAAAAAAAAATCCTAGGTTGTCCTTGCCTTACAAGTGATAAATCTCTTAAAAATATTTTCGCTCTATGATTTTACAGCAAACTGTATCGAATATAAAAAGTACCTTCCAAAATCAAATATGTTTCAATGTGCGTGAAATTTTTCGTAAACATTTTAAAAATAAATGTTTGCCTCTTTATACGGCGTGTGACAAAATTAATGGCCTTACATAAACCGAGCACCACGTGGCTTGCGGGCTTTTGAGCATCCTGTATTAACTGTACGTTTAATAAACACCCTATGTGAATGTAATGTAGGCTCAGTAAATTGTGGTGTCAAATTACAAACAAAGTCGTGAGGGTGGGAGTATTTACTAAGGTTTTAAAGGTCGGTTCTACTTTTTAGCCTCTTTTGACATACATACATATAATCACGCCTTTATCCCTGATGGGGTAGGCAAAGCGTAAACTACCTAAACAAAGGTCCTTCCGCCACGTCTGACAACGTTTTGAGGGTTATTTTAAGATATATTTGTAGGTATATTGCTGTAGGGACCGGTTGTCAGCCCATCGCCTAAATTACAATATACTGAAACCCCCGGATCCCTTAGCTAGTTTTTACAGCATGCCCGGGAGGATATGCATCTGGCACATTCTATGATTTTCTCTCGCTCCCAGGTCATCATGGAAGAAATAAAGCCACTTTTGATAAGGTTTCCATTCCTACTGACAAATCAACGGCTACTCACTTCTTTGTTTAACGGAGGTGTTAGACCTCAACGTTTCGACTCTTTTCGAGAGTCTTCTTCATGGAGACATTACATTCTGGACTGGAAGATATAAAAAGCATAGCATGCTGGACTGTGAGCGAGGGAAAAACATAGAATGTGCCAGCTGCATTTCCTCCCAAGCATGCTGTAAAAACCAGCTAAGGGATCCGAGGGTTTCAGTATATTGCAATTTAGGCGATGGGCTGACAACCTGTCACTACAACAATATACATATAAATCTATCTAAAATAACTCTCAAAACTTTGTCAGACGTGGCGGAACGACTTTTTTAGGTCTTTTACGCTCTGCTCACCCCATTAGGGATAAACACGTGATTATATGTATGTTTGTATCTATCTTAAATAACCCTCAAAACTTTGTCAGTCGTGGCGGAACAACCTTTGTTTAGGTCTTGTACCCTCTGCCTACCTACTGCTCTACCCCATTAGGGATAGAGGCGTGATTATATGTATGTATGTATATAGGGTGAAAAAGGCAATTTTAGATTGTAATCTGTCTTAATTTCTTGCAATACTGCCTCCGTGGTCTAGCGGTCTGAGCCATGGGCTCTCGATCCAGAAGTCCCGGGTTCGACTCCCGGCGGGGGACAATGACTTCGTGTTCTTGTTTCCCGCTAATCACCTGAAATTAACCAAAAAGTTAGATGATCCATGCTGTCGGATGGGCATGTAAATTCGGCCCTGCGCTTGATTTCTCTCTGGTCGTGACAGTCAATCTGTCCCATCAAAATAGAGACTACAAACGCGCAACCACTTGGGCACTAAAAACCAGTTCTGCGCAGTTGGCCAATCTCTGGGAAAGTAGCCGCCATCACCGAAAATCGGTGTGACGGCAAATTTATTTTTACGAAAATCTCGACAGCTAGAGTTGAATTTCGTATGAAATAAAACCTCAAACAGTGCACATACATACAAGTGCAAGCTAAATACGGTTTCAAGTGCACGAAGTCTCAAGTCGGGAAATTCAATAGGAGACCTCAAGATTTATTCCACTTGGAACCAATAAAATAATTTAAAAAAAAAACACGATCACACTCATAGCCCCCACTAGGATTCTCTGTATCGGGGTGCCATGGACATAAACAGAAACAACCACAAAGAACACACCCAGACTCAGAAACAGACATTTAAACTCATTCAAATGTCTGCCCTGGCCGAGAATCGAACCCGGGACCTTCTGCGTAGCAGGCAACTGCACTACCAACTAGGCTGCGCAGGTCGTCAATAGAACCAGTTCTTCTTAAATTTATACCGCTTTCACCCTTCAACAGCTAGAAGGATTTGGCTGAACTGCAGTTTTCCAGATTTATCTGCGTATGAAGTAATTATTTGGTTAGTATTTATACTTATGTATCATCATCTCCCTAGCCTTATCCCGTATCTCACAGGGTCAGCTACCTAATCTAGGGGATTGAACGAGGGTACTGGTTTTTACACAGAGCGACTGCCATCTGACCTCCGCAACCCAGAAGGGAAACCAGACCCAATCCTAGATTAGGTCACAGTTTTCAAGCCGCCAATGCTTAGCACTTGCCTCTGATATGGCTTAACGACTAATATCTACGGTATTAAACGATATTAACCGGGACCAACGGCATAACGTGCCTTCCGAAGCACGGAAAAAGCGCCGAATAAACGTACATATGAAATTCGAAAACCGAAAAACCCATTGGTACGTGGTGGGATTCGAACCACGACCTCCCGCTCAGGAGGCAGCGGCCCTATCCACTACACCATCGGGCTCTCCTTTATTTATTTATACTTATGTATGTAAGGATATTTATATGTAGCGTATTGTAGTCTTTGCGTACACTCTTGCCTGCTGTTATCTGTATTTTTTTCCTCTCACAATGTAAGCTGGAAGACAACTCAAATATTTTGAGTGAAGCTCGCCTTTGAACATAATATATCTAGATTAAGTTAATTTTCAGAATATCTGTGTGTACAATAAAGAATGAAGTACCATTTTTACCGCACTTTAGCTACGGAAAGAAAGCTTATTTCCGCCACATGTTAAACCGCGGGGCAGACATCTTTGCTAACAAAAACATAAAAAGCTCCTGAGTTTATTCTAATTTGTACTACTTTTTAGTACCTACTCATGTCTGGCAGATGTAAAAAGTAAACTAAGAATCATTCTAGGTAAAGTGAAACACGAAGAATAATAAATGAATACAATATATTGCCTAAAATGTATACCAGCCCACTAGTTCAACTTTTTATTTTCCTGTACCCTAAGGTTGTCTGGAAGAAATTGCTGCATAGCAATAAGGCCGCCTATTTGTACTACTATTTGTTTCATTTAATTTTATTTTCTCTTGTGTCTTTTCTGTACAATAAAGTATATTCTTATCTTATCTTATCTTATGAATATTACAGATAAATAAGAAACATTCTAGGTAAAGTGAAACAAGAAGAATAATAAATGAACCTTACACATAAATAAGAAACATACTAGGTAAAATTAAACATGAAGAATAATAATTGAACATCATCTCCAGTCTAGCCTTATCGCGTATCTATTCGAAAATATTAGAAATAACAAATCAAAAAGTGTTTGCGCAAAACACTTGTGCACTAAAAACTAAGGACCGTATTTCAAGAATGACAGCGAGTTTGAATTCATATCGGAAATGTCATTTCAGTACTAACTGACCTGTCAAATTCATACTTAATATTGCTCTCAAGTTTGAGATCGCTTCAAAAATATGAGCCTAATTCAGGATGATCTCTAGCAGATTGGCCGCCGTTGCCGAAAAGCCGTTGGGAGTATTATAGACTTTGATATCTAACGTGCCCCTCATTTCATGTCAGATGTGGTGTAGTTTATTTATTTATCGTATGGCATTATTTGCTGCGAGGTCCAAAGGACAGTGCAGCAGCCGGTTTTGTTGCACCTTTAGCACCACTCGGGGTCACGTGTATGGTTTTTAAGGTAGTTCCTACGGACGTAGAGCAACATCGACCTGTAACGACCACTATTAGAAACAGCGACCGCGACTGACGGTTTAACGTGCCCAAGCACGGTATATTTTTCAGAAAATCAGGTGATTCGGCCTGCATTGTCCTAACCAAACTGGGGAAAACCTTACAAAGTGATAAATTGTTAAATATCAACTTTGTGTTCCCCTCCCTGGGAATCGAACCCAGGACCTCCAGATTGTAAGCACATAGCTCTGACCACTAGGCCACGGAGGCAGTTATGTAGTGTGGTGAAAACAGCTTAGGATTACCCGTCAGTAACCATTAGGCTATTGTACTCTCCATCAGGCTGATTGGTTTAATTGACTCTACTATTCTCTTTGACTGCGACCGTCGAGTTAGCCATACCACACAACATACATACATATAATCACGCCTTTGTCCTTAACGGGGTAGACAGAGCGTAAACGACCTAAATATAGGTCGTTCCGCCACGTCTGACAAAGTTTTGAGGGTTATTTAAGATAACTTTGTAGGTATATTCTTATCGGACAGGAGAAACAAGAAACACCAAACTAACGTCGATATTAACAACAGCGTAACGGTTCCCTATCCTGTGTGTGGTAGAATCTGCCGCTTACGTATTGGCTTATACAGCCATCGGAAGAGATGTATCCCAGTCTCTGTTTAAATCGTCTGACACAGACGTAAAGGCCAATGATGATGATGTAGGTATATTGCTGTAGTGACAGGTTGTCAGCCTATCGCCTTAGTTGCAATATACAGAAACCCTCGGATCCCTTAGCTAGTTCTTACAGCATACTCGGGAGGAAATGCAGCTGGCACATTCTTTGTTTTTCTCTAGCTCCCATACCACACAACGTACATACCTATTATTGTTTTTTTGGTATTGTTAAAAAGTTTTACCAGTACCATTCTTCTTCTGACGTGTGGGTATCAAGTCGATCGACTCGATGAACCCTAGTGTCAGAGTTTTTAAACCCCCAATAGCACAGCTAATAGGCCTCTGAACCGACGGTTTAACGTGCCCTCCGAAGCACGGAATCTTTTTCTTCCAGACAATTAGCTGATTCAGCAGTCCTAACCAAACTGGAGAAAATCTCACAAAGTTATATATTGACAAATATCAACATTGTTTGTGTTCTGCCATGTCTGACAAAATTTTGAGGGTTATTTTACACAGAGTTGTAGGTATATTACTGTAGTGACAGGTTGTCAGCCCATCGCCTAAACTGAAATAGACGAACCCTCGGGAAGGGAAATACAGCTGGTACATTCTATGTTTTCCTCTTCGTCCCAATCCAGCATGTCCCAAAAATATATATTCTCATATATTCAAAAGAACCAACCAGAACAACCCACCGCCCTGTCACTTCAAGTCTCTCCAGCTCACGTGAGCTTTCCGTGCACTGTGAAACTAGGAAATGCTGTGAAGAAGTCAGTAAGCACTTCGGAATTACAGTTGCTCTTTCAACAACTTTATTGAATAAGTTATTTGTACGTGCTCCATCTCCTTCTTCTAGCGTATAGGTTGCGAGTCGATCGTCCCGATGAACCCTGGTGTCAGAGTTTATAAACCGACTAGTAGCACAGCTACAGACCTTGACTTGGTTTGTGTAACGACCACTATCCAAGATAGCGACTGGGACAGACGGTTTAAAGCACGGAATACTTTTCTTTTCGGACAATTTGTAATTTCTTTATTTATTTCCTGTCATATGGTGCCTTAAGATCTAATATTACAGGCACGTTAAGCCGTCGGTCCCGGTTGCTGTCTTTGATAGTGGTCGTTTCTCAAACCATGTCAGAGGCCTAATAGTTGTGCTACTAGGCAGTTTAGAAACTCTGACACCAGGGTTCATCGGGTCGATAGACTCTATACCCACTCGACAAACGAAGAAAAAGACAGATAGTATCACATATGATTGAATTTGAACACAAAAATAAAAACTATGATTGATATGAATAAATATGTCAAAAAATATATTTATAATAGCAATAATGTAAACAAAAATAAAATTTAAACAGTCAAAAATTCATTAATCAAATAGTCAATATATTAAATTAGTATGTCTTTAAATCATTCATGAAATGAATAAATCAAGTGAATCAGCCTTCAATGTCCTAACCAAACAGGGGAAAACCTCACAAAGTTATAAATTAACTAATATCAACTTTGTGTTCCCCCTTCCTGGGAATCGAACTCAGGACCTCCGGATCATAAGCCCATGGCTCAGACCATAAACCACGAAGGCAGTACGTGCTCCTTATGAAATATGATGTTTCTAGGTATGTACAGTCGTTTGAAGTTAACTGTGGTCTAGTAGTCTTAGCCTTGGGTTCCCAGTTTCGAGGTGTAGGTTGCGATTCTCTCGCGGAACTAAGTTTATATTTGTCAAATTGTCACTTTGCAAGATTTTTTTCAATCGGTTAATTAAGGACGCGTTAAGCCGTCGGTTCCCATTTATGCTGACTCCAGTAGTGGCGCTTTAAGCACTTTAAAAACTCTGACATCACGGTTCAACCAGAATACATACATACATACATATAATCACGCCTTTATCCCTTAGGGGGTAGGCAGAGCGTAAACGACCTAAACAAAGGTCGTTCCGCAACGTCTGACAAAGTTTTGAGGGTTATTTAAGATATATTTGTAGGTATATTGCTGTAGTGACAGTTTGTCAGTCCATCGCCTAAATAACAATATACTGAAACCCTCGGATCCCTTAGCTGACTTTTACAGCATGCCCGGAAGGAAATGCAGCTGGCACATTCTATGTTTTTCTCTCGCTCCCAGGCCAGCATAGAAGAAACCAGAATATTACCAGTTTATTTTGATAAACGAGTTCTATACCTAACCCAAGTATTCCCAACTCTTTAGAAATACCGGGTCTTTTCAAATCGAGCGCAAATGTCGGACGGTTATGTTTCCCCAAAATCATAAACTTCCCGTCTGGAAAATTCCTCAATCATTATATTTGAAGGGCCATTTACTTGATTAAGGTTCTTACAAATACTTGAAGTAAATTGTGCGACCATCTTGTATTATGCTTTGGAGAAAAATAGGATGTATTTTATTTGCTTACCTTTTACAGGAAATTATGAGCATTTTTAGAGCGATGATCTGTCAACCTATTAAGTTATTATTAAAAAATATTGAGTAAAAAGACTACAGAAATATCGTCTCTTCTAAATAAAGTCATTTTAATAAATAAATATTCTTCCATGCTGGACTGGGAGTGAGAGAAAAACATCCCGGGCATGCTGTAAAAACCAGATAAGGGATTCGAGGGTTTCAGTATACTTCAATTTAGACGATGGGCTGACAACCTGTCACTACAGCAAATACCTACAAATATACCTTAAATAACCCTCAAACTTTGACAGACGTGGCAGAATGACCTTCGTTTAGGTCGTTTACGCTCTGCCTACCCCATTAGGAATAAAGGCGTGACTATATGTTTGTTTGTATGTATGTTGTATTTAACACAAACCTAGTAGGTATTATAGCTAACCAGCCTCTAGAAAAATATCACCTTCCTAGCTTTCTGTCAGCAGTGTCACCCGCTGCTAAATAAGGTTTTCCGTGGGATTGGTGTACCTTTCCGCAGTAAAAAGTAGCTTAAGTTACTCAGGGTGAACGTAGCTTTCTAATGATGAAAGAATTTTTCAAATCTGCTAGGTAGTTTTTGAGTTTATTCGTTACAAACATACATACATACACTCAAAAATACAACTCTTTCCTCTTTATAATATTAATGTCGATTGGTGCGTTATGATTCGCCCTACTTTTTTCCGACACGAGTTTTTCTACGAGTTGTTGATTTATTTGTAAACATTTTTTCTTTGAGCACAATTTAATATCAAAGTGCAATGAAATGGAACATGTTTTATATATTTTACTGTCGGTTACGTAACATAATTTAAACGCAGGTACAAATTTGTTTTTGGTTTGATGTTGCGTGAGAATATTTTGTTTATTTTGTGTTTTTTTTTCATAGATTTATAGGTACTATACGTGCTTTTCCCAGAAAGCTAGAATCTAGTTTAACAGCGAGTCATTGACTCGAAAACCCCACTCGATTAATGAAGGGAGAAGAGCGCCTATAAATTATCTCAAACCAAGCATAGTCTTTGTCATATACTCTGGAAGAAACACAATCATGTGCATTTCCGACTCATCATGTCCCTAGCTTTATCCCGTATCTCACGGGGTAGCCAATCTAAGTGATTGTACGAGGGTACTGGTTTTTACACAGAGCGACTGCCATCTGACCTCCGCAACCCAGAAGGGACACCAGACCAAATCCTAGATTGGGTCAGAGTTTTCAAGGCGCCAATGCTTAGCACTGGCCTCTGACATGGCTTAACGACTAAGACGATATTAACCGGGACCAACGGCTTAACGTGACTTCCGAGGCACGTGAAAAGTGCCGTATAAACATACATCATCATCTCCCTAGCCTTATCCCGTATCTCACGGGGTCGGCTACCTAATTTAGGGGATTGAACGAGGGTACTGGTTTTTACACAGAGCGACTGCCATCTGACCTCAGCAACCCAGAAGGGAAACCAGACCCAATCCTAGATTAGGTCAGAGTTTTCAAACTGCCAATGCTTAGCACTGGCCTCTGATATGGCTTAACGACTAGCATCTACGGTATTAAACGATATTAACCGGGACCAACGGCTTAACGTGCTTTCCGAAGCACGGAAAAAGCACCGAATAAACGTACATATGAAATTCGAAAACCGAAAAACACATTGGTACGTGGTGGGATTCGAACCACGACCTCCCGCTCAAGAGGCAACGGTTCTATCCACATCATCATCGGGCTCTCTTCTACTCTATATATCACATAATATATAATAATTCTGCATGGAATCACTACATGGTATTAAACAAAGTCGCTTTCTCTGTCCCTATATCGCTATGTATGCATAAATCCTTAAACTACGCAACGGATTTTGTTGCGGTTTCTTTTAATGGATAGAGTGATTCAAGAGGAAGGTTTATATGTATAATACATGCATAATATAGTAGATCTTCTTCTTCCATGCTGGACTGGGAGAGATAGAAAAACATATAATGTTCCAGCTGCCCTTCCTCCCGGGCATGCTGTAGAAGTCAGCAAAAGGGACTCGAGGGTTACAGTGTATTGTACTTTAGGCGATAGGCTGACAAGTTGTCACTATGGCAATACACATTGCAAACTAAAATTGCCCTCAATTTTTGTCAGACGTGGCGATAGCGCCTTTGACGAGGCGTTTAACGCTCTGCCTACCCCGTAAGGGATAAAGGCGTGATTGTATGTATGTATGTAATATAGTAGAAAAACACAGATAATATCCGTGCGAAGCCGGGGCGGGTCGCTAGTATAGTATAAAGAATTATCTAAACACAAAAGCTATATTTGTGTTATGGTTGCAATACAGAAATACGACCACGTGTAAGAGTCCACGAGTCCTGTACTTAATTTAACCTCTCTTGGTCTGGAAATTTGATGTACAGGGTGTGTGTGGTATCTTAGAAAATAAAAGCTCAGTACAGTACACTTCCATGCTGGGCTGGGAGTGAGAGAAAAACATAGAATGTGCCAGCTGCATTTCCCCCCGAGCATGCTGTAAAAACCAGCTAAGGGATTAGAGGTTTCAGTATATTGCAATTTAGGCGACAACCTGTCAGTTCAACAATATACGTACAAAACCATTTTAAATAACCCTCAAAACTTTGTCAGACGTGGCGGAACGACCTTTGTTTAGGTCGTTTACGATCTGCCTACCCCATTAGGGATAAAGGCGTGATTATATGTATGTATGTAAAAGTTCAGTACGACGCGGTTTTCGTACAATTTACCATGCGAACGTCAGTCTTTCGTATGCGAAATCGATTCGAGTGGTTTAAAAATACGGGTCTAGATCAAAGTCACACATGTAAATTCAGATTCAAATGTGTGCTGGGTTATTATTATTTTTTATTTAAGAGCCTGTGGTGTTCCACTGCAGAGGTGCCCGATGGTGTAGTGGATAGGGCCGCTGCCTCCTGAGCGGGAGGTCGTGGTTCGAATCCCACCACGTACCAATGTGTTTTTCGATTTTCGAATTTCATATGTACGTTTATTCGGCGCTTTTTCCGTGCTTCGGAAGGCACGTTAAGCCGTTGGTCCCGGTTAATATCGTTTAATACCGTAGATATTAGTCGTTAAGCCATATCAGAGGCCAGTGCTAAGCTTTGGCGGCTTGAAAACTCTGACCTAATCTAGGATTGGGTCTGGTTTCCCTTCTGGGTTGCGGAGGTCAGATGGCAGTCGCTCTGTGTAAAAACCAGTACCCTCGTTCAATCACCTAGATTAGGTAGCCGACCCCGAGAAATACGGGATAAGGCTAGGATGATGATGAGGATGATGATGGTGTCCCACTGCAGGGCAAAGGCCTCTCCCCCTTCCTTCCATTTTTCGCGATCTAGTGCCAGTTCTCGCCATTCGGTCATGTGTGCGTCTAGTTCGTCTCGCCACCTCTTTTAGGGTCGTCCACGTCGTCTCCTAGCATTTGCGGGTTCCCATAAGGTGGTTCTTTTAGCCCATAGAACATCTGGCATTCGAGTGACGTTATTTTATGTTTTTTTAATCTCTATCAGCTGTCAAACATATCCTCGTGACAAAAAAAAACTTTGTCCACTTACTTCAAAAACTACAGCACATATTTATACGACATTTACTTACTATGGAAACGCTTTCTGCTTTGAACTATACTTACACCCAAATATTGTCTGGTAGAAATTGCTGCTTTAGCAATAAGACCACATATATCATACTGTTTTGTTCCTTACTTTTCTTTTGTATGTAATAATATTAAAGTATTTTTTCATTGTATTGTATCTGCTCCCGATAAAAGCACATTATAATTTACATTATTGCCTCTCAGAATGCTATTTCACTAGCCTAGGTCTGCTGGTAGAGATTTATTTTTAGAAATAAGCTGTGCCTGTTGTGTCTTCGTTTTATATGTATATGTTCTTTGTATTTTATTGTGTACAACTGTTAAATAAATAATTTAATAAATATTATTACAGTTAAACTAGGTAGTTAAAAAAAACACTGTCTGTAAAACTATACAAACAAATAAATCAAGTTTTCAATAAAAACAACCACCTGTATACGTCAAACTCGTCACAAAACTTTACAAAGGGCTCTCTTAATGAGAACCTCACCACACGTGCATTTTTCGTCATTTCCACATTTCTGTTTTTAGGGTTCCGTTGGTACCCAAAGGGTAAAAACTTCTTTTTCTGTCGAGTGGGTATCGAGTCTATCGACCCGATGAACCCTGGGGTCAGAGTTTTTAAACCGCCTAGTAGCATAACTATCAGGCCTCTGACATGGTTTTAAGTAACGACCACTATCAAAAACAGCGACCGGGACCGACGGTTTAACGCGCCCTCCGAAGCACGAAATCTTTTTCTTTCCGGACAATCAGGTCATTCGGCCTGCAATGTCCTAACCAAACTGGGGAAAATTCACAAACTGTCAAATTCTCAAAATCAACTTTGTGTTTACCCCTGGGAATCGAACCCAGGACCTCCGGATCGGGAGTCCATGGCACTAGCCACTAGACCACGGAAGCAGTTAAAACCGGGACCCTATTACAGAGACTCCACAGTCGTCCGTCTATCTGCCACCAGAATGTGTCTCATGAACTGTGGTAGCTAGACAGTCAAAATTTTCACAGATGATGTAGTTATGTTGCCGCTATAACCACATACATACATATAATCACGCTTTTATCCCTAATGGGGTAGGCAGAGCGTAAACGACCTACACAAAGGTCGTTCCGCCACGTCTGACAAAGTTTTGAGTGTTATTTAAGATAGATGTGTAAGTATATTCCTGTAGTGACAGATTATCAGCCCATCGCCTAAATTACAATATACTGAAACCCTCGGATCCCTTAGCTGATTTTTACAGCATGCCTGGGAAAAAATGCAGCTGGGACATTCTGTGTTTTACTCTCGCCACCCAGTCCAGAATGGAAGTATATAACTATAACAACAAATACTAAAAACAGAATAAAACGTGAAACCTTATGAAGGGTTTTATGTTGTTCCTCATGGAAGGCTTTTGAATAGCTTATGAGTTGCAGATTTCAGGGATATAGCATAACTCAAAACCCTCTATAAGTTACCTTTGCACGTGGAACGTCACAAATAAATATTTAATGGGAGCCAGGCTCCCATACAACATTCCATGTTTTTTTTGCCGATGTTTTATAGATAACTAGCAACCCGCCCCGGCTTCGCACGGAAATTATCAGTGTTTCTCTACTATATTATGCATGTAATATAAATATAAAACTTCCTCTTGAATCAGTTTATCCATTAAAAGAATCCGTCTAATCAAAATCCGTTGCGTAGTTTTAAAGATTTATGCATACATATGGATATAGGGACAGATAAAGCGACTTTGTTTTATACTATGTAGTGATGGTACGAAACCCTACGTGCGCGAGCCCGACTCGCACTTGGCCGATTTTTTTACCACACGTTGTTTTTGAAAAGTGAAATGTTTGTACGGCTTTTTGTTAAACAAGAACGCACTTCAGTTTCGTACGCATTATGCTATGAGTATTTCAAAACGTAAGCTATTCATAACATTGAAAATAAAAATATAATTGTGGATTTGAATTGAGCATAGCTTGGTGCAGGTTTAAATTGAGTAGTTTGTTCAGTTGGTATAGCGGTGGAACGGTATTCAAAAGTCGTGGGTTTAAGAACATAAGAAATCTTTTGTATGTCTCGTACGGTCGTAATAATACCTCCCACCGATTTTCGGTGATGGCGGCCAATCTCCTCCCAGAGATCGGCCAACTGCGCAGGACTAGTTTTTAGTGCCCAAGTGTATGCGCTACACACAGGTGCACTCTCTATTACTTCAATCTCTTATTCTGATGGGACAGATTGACTGACACGACCAGAGAGAAATCAGGCGCAGGACCGACTATTTACATGCCCATCCGACAGCATGGATCATTTTACTTTTCGGACTATCAGGTGATCAGCCTGTAATGTCCTAACCAAACCAGAAACAACAACACAAAGTCATTGACCCCCGCCAGGAATCGATCCATATAGAAACAGACTATTTTTTAAACGATAGCTTATGCCCGCAATTACGTTCACGTAGGTTAATATTGTTACGTGCTCGACGTTTCGTTCTTGACGATGCGGGCTTGAGTTTCTGGGTTGAATGAAATTAAACGCTAATGCTGATTTACAGACCTTTTCTTTATTGACTTTGACTTACAAACGTGTCCACGGAACTCGACTAACGACGTTATCTTCGGTCTTCAGACCAGCGTAAAGTCCCGGCGTCCGACACTCACAAACTTCCTTTTGCCGCGCAGAGTTCCTCGCAGTCTACACTTTTTTACACACAGTACTTATCACCGCGACTGTACTCACTATGACGCACTTTACTCACTGACTGTACTTTTCACCTCTTTTTATTTCCACTTTCTTTTCCTTCTCGAAGCAAATCTAAACTTAGAACACAAAACAAACGTCAGATTTGTTCCAAAACATTCAATTTCGATTGTCTTTTTATAATTTTTTATAGTTCGTTTTGGGACATTTTGCCAGTGTCACGTTTTCATCATTGATTTCAGTCGTCACGACTCCAGCATCTTCCTTCTATCTTTCGTCTCACTCTAAAATTATCTGTTTCTTTCACTCATTTCTTTCCAGAAAATACCTGACAAAACTATCCTCTTTACTTCAGTTTTGACGGCCAGCTATAGATGGCATGGCGACGGAGTATTTAATAAAATTGTTTGAATACCTGGGCCATCACAACATCCTTAAAAATCTTTATTTTTGCTACAGGATTGTCTAAATCTTGTTTTAGGTCTAAATAGACATTATGATGTTCATTTCATTCCGTTCCAACACTAATTAGTTAATTCGTCTCGCAATGATTACGAAATAAAACAAATTTACGAATCTAATTTATTTGCAAACAAGATGGAGGACCTAAATTGAAATTACTCAACGACCGAAAGCTTATTAATTAGAAGAGACACGTCTTCTTTAAATAGATTTATTAGAGTTTCATAATTATCTCCGTGCTGTAGTAGTCTGGCAGTTGATCCAGAGGGTGTCGGTTCTATTCTTACGGAAAGGTGTTATCACTTCTTGATATTTTTCCCAGCTTAGTCACCATAATGCAGGCTGCCTCCGTGGT
This sequence comes from Scrobipalpa costella, assembly GCA_949820665.1. Classification (NCBI taxonomy): domain Eukaryota; kingdom Metazoa; phylum Arthropoda; class Insecta; order Lepidoptera; family Gelechiidae; genus Scrobipalpa; species Scrobipalpa costella. Next base: position 8,448,521 of record OX463319.1, on the reverse strand, counting down.
TTAGTGGCTAGTGCCATGGACTCCCGATCCGGAGGTCCTGGGTTCCCAGGGGGGAAACACAATGATGATATTTGAGAATTTACCAGTTTGTGAATTTTTCCCCAGTTTTGTTGCAATTGCAGGCTAAATCACTTAATTGTCCAAAAAAGGAAAAAGATTTTGTGCTTCGGAGAGCACGTTAAGCCGTCGGTCCCGGTCGCTGTCTTTGATAGTGGTCGTTACTCAAACCATGTCAGAGGCCTGATAGTTGTGCTAGTAGGCGGTTCAAAAACTCTGACACCAGGGTTCATCGGGTCGATAGACTCGATACACTCGACAGAAGAAAAAGAATGCAGGCTGAATCAGTAGAACTGCAAAGATGATTCCGTGCTTTGGAGTGCACGTTTAGGGGCTGCATTGGTTTTGGAACTGTGCCTTTCTTAAAGCCGACAGATTTAGCGTGTATACATTAGAGGAAATCAAGCAGTTGTAATGATTTTTAAGCAAAAAAAATACTTACTGGTGAAAATTGTTCAGTATAAAAAGCATTGCAAAAAAACGTGAATGCCTCATGTCTATAAACAAATAGAGTTCACATTAGGAAATAATATTTTGATTTGCATCAATAAGCTTCGTAGAATCTAGCAATAATCTAGCTATTGGGCTCGATTCTAGATTCCACCGCCTGAAACTAAAATTAAAATCTATATGTCACTTTCAAAATAATAAACTTTAAAAAGGACAGTCGATTTATACTCTATGGTTTTACAACTGTTAGATTTTGACGTTTCCCCAGTATTTCTGGCAATTTTATCCACCATATCATATGCCGGCGGATAAAAATGACAGATAACGCCACCGACTATAAATCAAAAACCGGAGAGAATAGACCTCCTGTCCTTTTCCAAAGTTTTTAGTCTGCATACATACATATAATCACGCTTTTATCCCTAATGGGAGAGGCAGAGCGTAAACGACCGTCATTCCGCCACGTTTAACGAAGTTTAGAGGGTTATTTAAGACAGATTTTTAAGTATATTGCTGTAGAGACAGGTTGTCAGCCCATCGCCTAAATTGCAATATGCAGAAACCCTCGGATGCCTTAGCTGTTTTTTACAGCACGCCCGGGAAGAAATGCAGCTGGCAAATTCTATGTTTTTCACTCACTCCCAGTCCAGCATGGAAGAATTTTTAGTCTGAAAGTGACAAATTGATTTTAAGTTTAGTTTAAGCCGGAAAATCGAATATCTGTAATTCTGATTATGATAGTTCTTACTAGCGTATTTTCTATTTACGATCTTCCTAAGTATAACCGTGTAGCCTACAAACACAAGTGACGCGTATAGGTATAACCTAACCTATCTAACTACAATCGTATATTACACCACAAGGACACAGTCTCCGAAATCACATCTTGTGATGTCTCGCGTAAGGTTTCGTCTGAGGAAACTAATTAATTACATTCGGTGACAATGGCAACACTAACGATATATAAAATTACGTGTATTTGTTTGTACGTTTATAGGTGAATATTTTATTATACATCGATACTTATTATTAGTACAATATTACCAATCATCGTATTAAACAAGCAATGTACTTATGAAATTATATATTTTGTTAGACAATTACAAGGTTCTATGTCTAGGTTACGAATGTCGTCATTATTATATAAGTTGTGATTTATCTAGATACTGTAAGGGATCTTGCTATCATGTCTTAAAAAGAGTCTAGAGTCTTTCCTGCTGTTCTTGACGTACCATGTAACATACCATTTTTATCAAATGTCTTGACCGGGGGTGACAGAGACAGTCAATGATGGAGCCAGTTCACTCCCGAAGTGCCTATTCACTCTAACTTTGAACAATTGAGGGCTGTATGCGGTTACATATTACAATGTCAGAAAACATAATGCCTTTACTTAAAATGCATGGGCCCAAAATACCCGAAATCTTAATACCGTATTATTCATAATACCTTAATCCAGTACATCTTACTGTACAATTCCGAATTTTTAAATACTAATAATTATTATCTCAGTTTTCAAAATTCCGAATGTGTAATTTATCAAATTTTCAATTATCCTTAAATTACAAAACCAAAAAGAAAAAAATAATAATACATGATGTGTCAATGTCATAGTTGATATTATATTTGATTTACTTATATTAAGAATTCTGTCAGTTACTCATCGTATCGTTTACATCTATCGCTGGCTTGACGTCGTAAAAGCGGACATGGAAGAGAACGATCTCACACCCTGCGGCTCGGTCGCTCACTTCGTTCGCTCCAAAGGGTCACTACTCTAACCTAACCTAACCTACTGAGTTGGATCTGAGTAGAATGTTTTTATTTTTTATTGCGGGGGGCTGCGCCCCCCGAGCCCCCCCTAACTTCAAGTTTAGTCTTTTATGGTTAAATATTTTAGGGTTAAGTATTTAGTACATTTAATTTTTGGGTTTCGGTTATTCGACCGTAAGGTACTTTAAATCATTGGTATTCTACATACTTGTCATTTTGAACATAAAGTATTTCGATTTCGGGTATTTTGGGCTCATGCATTTTAAGTAAAGGCATTATGTTTTCTGACATTGTAATATGTAACCCTGTATGCGTTGGCAAACACTGACGCAGTAAACTCCACACTTTTGTCTAAAGTTAGTAAGCTCCACACTTTGGTATTTTTTATTTAAAGTGTGTTCTTTGTCTTCAGGTAATACCAGCGATGTTCCACACAGCAAGTATTTGGCTGACCCTGGCGCTGGCTGTTCAACGGTACATCTATGTCTGCCACGCACCTGTCGCCAGAACTTGGTAAGGAAATCTAAACTTAACCAAAAATTGCATAAGTCATCATTCTCTTGCCCTTTTCCCATTAATTTTGGGTCGAATAAGTATGTTTTGTTTTACGAAGAAAAACGGTGTTTTGTTCTTCTATTCATCCCTGTCAGCCGTCAAATCAACTCTCACACCAGAAGCGGTATTTCTGAATCACTCGAACTTCAATGCGCATACGAAAGGGTAACTTTTGCTTGCGATTTTCATACATACATACATATAATCACGCCTTTATCCCTAATGGGGTAGGCAGAGCATAAACGACCTAAACAAAGGTCGTTCCGCCACGTCTGACAAGGTTTGAGGGTTATTCAAGATGGATTTGTACGTATATTGCAGTAGTGACAGGTTGTCAGCCCATCGCCTACATTGCAATATACTGAAACCCTCGTATCCCTTAGCTGACTTTTACAACATGCCCGGGAGGAAATGCAGCTGGCACATTCTAAGTTTTTCTCTCGCTCCCAGGCCAGCATGGAAGTGATACATACAATTTTCTATACGAATGTTTAGTCTTTCGTATGCGAATTCGATTCGAGTAATTCTTAAAAACGGATCCAGTTCTACGAGTTGATACATCATCTTGCACACAGTCCATTCATTCTTTTCTTCGGTCGTCCTAATGTTGAAAAGCATTTCAAGGAACATCCTATGATCTTTCACCTGTGCGTTATTGAATAAAATACTTTGGAGCCGAACAAAGGTGAGAAGAAACAGAAAAATCACAGAAATCTTCTTCTCTATACAGGATGTAAAAAAAAACTGCGTTCCTTTAAACCACGTAATGTATTAGTAATATATAACACAATACACACATTAAATAAAATGAATATCTTCCATGCTGGACTGGGAGCGAGAGAAAAACATAGAATGTTCCAGCTGCATTTCCACCCGGGCATGCTGTAAGAACCAGCTAAACGATCCGAGGGTTTCTGTATATTGATGGCCTGACAATCTGTCACTACAGCAATATACTACGTACAAATTTATCTTAAATAACCCTCAAAACTTTGTCAGACGTGGCGGAACGACCTTCCTTTCCTACCCCATTAGGGATAAAGGCGTGATTATATGTATGTAATAAACTGAATAGCAGAAATATGAATATGTGTATCTAAACTCGCCAACGCGCCCGCCAAGCGTGTGTGAGATTGATACAGAATGAAGATGTTCCATTATGCCATCTTACGTTTAACTCTTTTTTTTTTTTCAAAACCAAGTGAAAAGTAAAAGTAAGAACGTAGGTAAAAGGATTACCAAGCTAAAGTGGATGTGGGCAGGACACTTGGCAAGGCGGGAAGACGGCAGATGGACAAAGGCAGTATCAGAGTGGCAACCATGGGGCCATGTCCTGCCCCAAAAGTCCCAGCACACTCCAGGATCTGCAGGAGGCAAACGACACAGCAATCGCCGTAGCAAAATATTGGGCCAAACTGTTATAACGTGTTACCAATCGACTCGAAGAAGAAGAAGACCATGGGGCAGAATACGCCCAGTAGGCAGAACACCAGCCCGTTGGTCAGACGATATAGTCTCCGTGGTGGGAAAGAGCTGGATGCGGATAGCACAGGATCAGAAAAGGCGCATAAAAGGCCTATGCTCAGCAGTAGGCTAATATAGGCTTACTTTTAACTGCCTCCGTAGTCTAGCGGTATGAGCCATGGGCTCTCGACACGGAGGTCCCAGGTTCGATTCCCGGCGGGGGACAATGACTTTGTGTTGTTGTTTCTAGTTTGGTTAGGACATTGCAGGCTGATCACCTAATTGTCCGAAAAGTAAGATGGTCCATGCCGTCGGATGGGCATGTAACTAGTCGGTCCTGCGCCTGAATTCTCTCTGGTCGTGTCAGTCAGTCTGTCCCATCAGAATAAGAGATTGAGGAAACAGAGAGTGCACCTGTGTGTAGCTCAAACACTTGGGCACTAAAAACAAGTCCTGCGCAGTTGGCCCATCTCCGGGAGATTGGCCGCCATCACCGAAAAATCGTTGGCAGGACTATTATTATTCTTCTTCTTCTCAGTCGTAACACTCTTGGCAGAGTGGTCGTGGTCGTTATGGGTTGGTGGCACGCTTCACCAGTCGCCGCCATTCTTCCCTTATGGCTGCTTTTCTTGTGCACTCGTGAAGCGGCCCATCAAAAGCCTTTCTGATTTGGTCCGTTCACCGCGTTGGATTATTAATATAGGCTAAATAGATAGATTGAAGTGAAAAGTATTTCACTTTTACTAATTTTTGCATTGCTCGCCATTTTATCTCTCCTGAAAATTTCAGTTCAGATAGACAACTACGTGCCACTACGAGAAGTTGCACTACCTACAAAATCTAATTACCATGAGGCTAGACGTTGCTACAGTAACAACGTTAGTTTTTATTGATCTCGCGTTTGCTGTAATAACATTCGTTGTTGTAACGATTTTGAGCGCAAACTGAAACTATAGTAGACCACGCAACCTCGTCAGAAATTCATCTGTGCTTGTAAAACTCCATTTACCAATTTTTCACCTAAAACTGTGATTCTTCCTCTATGGTATGGGTTTTCGAGTTGACGTTGACGACCGACCCGATTAATCCTGGTGTCTGAGTGTTTATACCATCAAAGAAATACATCAAAGACAAGTTACCGACGGACGCTTTAAAGTTATGTCCAAAACACAGAAAATCTTTTTCTTTATGAAGCAATCAGGAGTTTCTACCTGCATATAAAAACTGTAATTTAAGTCCCATAAATTGATAGTACCCCCGACATCTTAATCAGAATCTCAAGAGTTCGACCACTAAACCACCAATCTTGGTTTTTCGTACACGCGGGGTAAATCCAGTTGCGGTAACTGCCCTAATTTAGGTCTGTGTTTTGTCCTGAGCAAGCACGTTTCAGGTAAACTACTTTAGCGAGGAATATTTGCCACGTTGCGGTTGTAACTTCGTGTTGTACACGTTTTACCGTTATTTTCTTATATCCATTGTATTACTGACATAAATATTTCTTTTTTGGTAAAATATTTTGTTAATATTCGGAATGAGGAAAAAAGAAAAACATGGGTCTTTCTTTTCGTGTATCTATTCGTTCTAATTATTCTTTTTATTTGTAGGTCTTAATATATTAATGTTCAACTGTGATCAACTGTCAATCCAACCCGAACATTTGTGATGTTGCTAACCCAACTACTAAGGTACTCGTACTTCCTTCGAAAATAAATTCAAATTCAAAATAATTTTATATTGGATAACATCCATAGTTGTTAGCAAAACTTAAAATTAATTAATTCCAGGTAGTGTTAGTAAAACTTAAATTTTAATTAATAATCAATTTTCATCCATTTCATTACTACATTACATTACAATTTCATTACATCACTACATAGTATAAAACAAAGTCGCTTTCTCTGTCCCTATATCCCTATGTATGCATAAATCTTTAAAACTACGCAACAGATTAAGATGCGGTTTCTTTTAATGGATAGAATGATTCAAGAGGAAGGTTTATATGTATAATACATGCATAATATAGTAGAGAAACACTGATGATTTCCGTGCGAAGCCGGGGCGGGTAGCTAGTATGTTATAATATTATCAATCAAGTAAATAAAAGTTGATTTTCAAAGTTCACAGGGTGGATTACTGAAACGAGTAATATAGATTTCAGCTGATCCAAATTTGTATTACCACCAATCCGTTATTTAAGGTGCCGATAGGGCCTAAGTGGCGCCACCATCAGTTAAAAAAAATCTACCTGTTAGGTAGGTACAACAACGAACTATGAATTGATAGTTCTAAATTATCTTATTTACCTTAGTAATTATTATTTAATTACCTTATGTTTATTGTTTGTTTGTTTACTACCCTATTATGTAAATTTAATATGATGAACTCTGTTATTGGCTATATAAGTTTTTAAGATTACTGTTTGTAATAGTGAAATAATTGCTATTGGGTTCTCAATAAAGAAAATAATAATTATAAATAATCTTCATTACTATTACTTGGGACTTACTCCCAGCAGTGCGACATTAACGGCTAGACAAGACAAGACAAAACAAGATTATTTCTTGAGTCTCTTTGACCGGATTTTCGATTCACTGTGTTTTTAGTTTCTGTTCACTGTGTGTTTAGTCTGTGTTTTTTTTTCTTCCATGCTGGCCTGGGAGCGAGAGAAAATCATAGAATGTGCCAGCTGCATTTCCTCCCGGGCATGCTGTAAAAACCAGCTGAGGGATCCGAGGGTTTCAGTATATTGCAATTTAGGCGATGGGCTGACAACCTGTCACTACAGCAATATACCTACAAAATGTATCTTAAATAACCCTCAAAACTTTGTCAGTCGTGGCGGGACGACCTTTGTATTGGTCGTTTACGCTCTGCCTACCCCATTAGGGATAAAGGCGTGACTATATGTATGTATGTATGTATGTATGTATGTATGTGTTTTTAGGGAGTTATGATTTTTTTAACTGATGGGGGCGCCACAGGTTCTATCAGCGAATGTTGAACATGTTGAGTCACAATAAATATTTCGACCCAATATGTTTTGAGTCAAGTTGTTTCGCAGAAATGTTATACGGGGTGTAAGGGACAGCGTCCCGCCACACTGATAGCTCGGTGCTCAGTCAACGACACTGAACAAGCTACACTAGAAAATTCTTTCAGTAAGTAAAAATAAATGGCTTTACTATACAAATTGTCTGTTTGAAGTAGACATTTTGTATGAAAATGCCAATTTTATTTTTAATTCCTGAAATAATTCCTCGGTGGAAGTTGTTCAGTGTCGTTGATTGAGCAACCCCTTTAAGCTTGCGGGACGCTGTACCTTACACCCGGTATTATAATGTAATCATCATTAGTGTCTGATAGTTCTGATACGTAGGTATTAAAATGGTCACCTTCACAAAGACTGAAATTGTTCAAATATTGATTTTAGATAATCTAGGTAAGTCATCATAATCTCCCTAGCCTTATCCCGTATTTCACAGGGTCGGCTTACTAATCTAGGGGATTCAACGAGGGTACTGGTTTTTACACGGAGCGACTGCCATCTGACCTCCGCAACACAGAAGGGAAACCAGACCCAATCCTAGATTAGGTCAGAGTTTTCAAGCCGCCAATGCTGAGCACTGGTCTCTGATATGGCTTAACGACTAATATCTACGGTCATCATAATCTCCCTAGCCTTATCCCGTATTTCACAAGGTCGGCTAACTAATCTAGGGAATTCAACGAGGGTACTGGTTTTTACACGGAGCGACTGCCATCTGACCTCCGCAACACAGAAGGGAAACCAGACCCAATCCTAGATCAGGTCAGAGTTTTCAAGCCGCCAATGCTGAGCACTGGCCTCTGATATGGCTTAACGACTAATATCTACGGTATTAAACGATATTAACCGGGACCAACGGCTTAATGTGCCTTCCGAAGCACGGAAAAAGCGCCGAATAAACGTACATAAGAAGTTCGAAAAACACAATGGTACGTGGTGGGATTCGAACCACGACCTCCCGCTCAGGAGGCAGGGGCCCTATCCACTACACCATCGGGTTCTTACACTTGATATTATATTGTAATCATCATTAAGGTCTGATAGTTCTGATACGTAGGTATTAAAATGGTCACCTTCACAAAGACTGAACAATATTTTAGACAATTTTTATAACATAAAAATATACCTGACCCAAAGTACAGAATTTGATTTTGTTGTTTAATTACCCAAGTACTTACCATCATCTCCCTAACCTTATCCCGTATATCACGGGGTCGGCTTCCTAATCTAGGGGATTGAACGAGGGTACTGGTCTTTACACAGAGCGACTGCCATCTAGAAGTGAAACCAGACCCAATCCTAGATTAGGTCAGAGTTTTCAACCCGCCAATGCTTAGCACTGGCCTCTGATAGGGCTTAACGACTAATATCTACGGTATTAAACGATATTAACCGAGACCAACGGTTTAACGTGCCTTCCGAAGCACGGATAAAGCACCGAATAAACGTATATATGAAATTCGAAAACCGAAAAACACATTGGTACGTTGTGGGATTCGAACCACGACCTCCCTCCCGCTCAGGAGGCAGCGGCCCTATCCACTACACCATCGGGCTCGCATCTTACTTGTCTCGGCTTCTTCTTCTTCTAAGAAGATTTGTCTCGTGAACTCTGAATTTACTTCCACTCCCTCTAAATCACGGGGAAATTGATAAACTCATTGTACCATAAACTCCTCTATAATGTTACCGTAATTTGGATACAGTACAGCACACATGACTAGCGAACAGGGACGGGTTTAGGAGGTCTATTACAATATTAAGGGTTAATAAATAAGTATGTACGAGTATGTTTAAAATAATATAAACATACATACTTATTATTACCCATTTATAGAGCCCGATGGTGTAGTGGATAGGGCCGCTGCCTCCTGAGCGGGAGGTCGTGGTTCGAATCCCACCACGTACCAATGTGTTTTTCGGTTTTCGAATTTCATATGTACGTTTATTCGGCGCTTTTTCCGTGCTTCGGAAGGCACGTTAAGCCGTTGGTCCCGGTTAATATCGTTTAATACCGTAGATATTAGTCGTTAAGCCATATCAGAGGCCAGTTCTAAGCGTCTTGAAAACTCTGACCTAATCTAGGATTGGGTCTGGTTTCCCTTCTGGGTTGCGGAGGTCAGATGGCAGTCGCTCTGTGTAAAAACCAGTACCCTCGTTCAATCCCCTAGATTAGGTAGCCGACCCTGTGAGATACGGGATAAGGCTAGGGAGATGATGAATTACCCCTTTATCGCCAATGGAGTAGGCAGAGCGTAAATGACTTAAACAAAGGTCGTTCTGCCACGTCTGACGAAGTTTTGAGAGTTATTTGAGATAGATTTGTAGGTATATTGCTGTTTGTGAGACGTTGTCAGCCGATCGGAATATACTGAAACCCTTATCTGATTTTTACAGCATTCCGAGAGATGCAGCTGGCACATTCTATATTTTTCTATCGCTCCCAGTCCAGCACAGAAGAGATAAATGTGTACAAAAAAATAATCTCATGTGTTTTTTTAGTATAATATCACGAGTCATTTTGTTCTTATGTTTTTAAACATATCTGTTATCTATTTTGAGATTCTGCACACAAAGTCCTTTCATTTGATACCTCAGAACACGTAGCCCCACTAATCATAAATCTCTCTATAATGTTCCCGTGATTTGGCTACAATACAGCACGCATGACTGGAGTACAGGGTCGGCTTTAGTATTCAGAGCCCCCCTGATAAATAAAGTTAAACTAAAATTACCAAAATTATTTTCATCTGCGGAAATAGGGATACTGTGTTTGTAAATATTCATTCAGTCATCCATTCATAGATTCTACAGTAGTTCTTTCATTTGAAATATATCTATTAGTTAAATCGTATGAAAAAATATGACGGTATCTGAATATATTTTCAAAAAATATCCAAATTCATAATAGCATCAGTGAAAACAGAATTAAATTTGATCAAGAAATCACCGAGATGTACCATTATAAAGCTAGTCTATCTATCTCTCTCTTTGAAACAACATTTTACATGGAAGTAGTATAGCTGTCTTGTCATCTTACGTCATATGCTAGTTTGAACCTCTATTTTAGTATTTTTAGTACTTATTAGTATTTTGCGAAGTTTCTTTTACATTTGTATATTAATGGTGATAATAATTATTATTAATATATTTTTTTAAAGTCATGCATATTCCTATCCCTATTGGGGGCCGCAGGGACCCCGGGGCCGTTAACTCTTTCTCCAAGCTACTGAGTACGGTCCTGCTTGCTTTACCTATTGGAATTCGCAGATTATCGTATATATTTGAACCACAAATGGTATTAGAGGAATCTGATAGCAAATTCCGAAGTAAGATGACTCTATTAAACTAGATATGTTTGACGTGCTTTGTGAAATAGTTGGTTTATGATAAAATTATATGGTTTTGTGTTAGGTATTTAATATACCTTTAATTTCATACCTTACACGTATTTTTTCAGTATGTAACTATAAAAAACATGGTTTGAAAATGCAAGACAATACTAAATAGTTTGTTGGCAAATCAAATGGTTTTAGTCGAATAAAAAGACTTGCTGTATTAGCTCAGTGAGTGAGAAAGTGAAAATCAAATTTCTTTATTGCTAGTCACAGGTAGTAAAGATATTAAATACATTTTCATGCAACTATCACTGTAACTTACTAGTATCAGCATGCAATATATTTTCTACGTTACATTATAATTAAATAAATGTCATACAATTCATAATGTCATCATAAAGTCAAATCATTAAAATTATCATCCAAAAAAAATCTAAAACTATAATAACATTTCATCGTCAATAAATTGTGCAATTTGATTTAAAATTTTAAATAGTCGAATTCTTTTAAAGAGTCAGGTAACTTATTAAATAATATAGGTGCCATCGCTAAAGCCGTATTTGTATAGAATACCATGTTCTACAAATAATATAGGTGCCATCGCTAAAGCCGTATTTGTATAGAATACCATGTTAGGTAGTTGCTGGGGATAGACCTCAAATTTGTTTTTTTTTGTATTTCTTGGACATCTGCTCTCGACCAACCTAAAATAATTTAAATTAGCTTTGACAAATAAACATGATTCAAAGACGTACAGCGAGGGCAAAGTAAGTATTTTAAGACTTTTAAAATAAGGAACGCAACTCTGCCGTTGGTTTAAGCGACACATGGCCCTAATACATCGATTTTGTATTCTAAATAACGTCATTATGTATATTTCTGCAGCGAGAAAGAGTGCGTTATATGCTTCTAGGGCTCGTATTTGTAAATCAATCTCAAGATTGAGATCGATATTAAGAATGGATTTGACGGGCCATTCTGTACTGAAATGTCATTTCTGATACGAACTCAAACTGGCTGTCACTCTTGAGAGCTGATTATAAATACGGGTCTAGGATGCTTCTAGGTATACTAGCCCCATCATCGACTCTGTCTCAATATCTAGACAAGTGTCAATAGTCTTTCTTAGCGAGTTGATTCTCGAGTCGAACAAAGACCTAATGAACCCTGGTGTCAGAGTTTTAAAATTGCCTAGTGGCACAGCTATTAGGCTTCTGACATTGACATGGTTGACATTGACAGCGAAGGGGCGACCGACGTCTTTACGTGCCCTCCTAAGCACGGAATCGTTCAACTTCTGTTGATTTTGTCATCGTGTCGAGTATTTTTCTCTTTCCTACCCCATCGTGTAGTATTTTACGTGATGTTGGCGGGATTGTGACAACACAAAAGCCATATAACCTAAGAATTGTTTTGAATTAAGCACGGAATCGTTTTTCTTTTGTTTAGGTGATTCTGCCTGCAATGTCCTAACCAAACTGAGGAAAACCTCTCGAAGTATAAATTTACAAATATCAACTTTGTGCCCAGAACCTCCTGATCGTAAGCCCGGAGGCAGTTAAAAGTACACCCTTGCAAATAAATCAGATAAATTTAACAAGTGTTGGCTGAAACTTGATTCTTAGCCAAACATCATACTGGCATCTGGAAAAAAAAACTAAAGCAAATATTTGATGAGGGTACGAACGTGGTACGAACACACTGAAGTAATTCCTAGGAATCTCGTGTTCTGTAAACAAAAACAGAAATAGAACAAAACGCACATTGTTGTTATAGACCTAGAGCTTAGGAGAAAATAAGGCACAGTACAAAATATACCTACAGTTTTTAACGTCATCTTTAACAAAAATGGACATACTGAGCTATGTCAGTTAGTGGAAAAACGTCCAATTTGTGGTGTTGAGTAAAATAACTAGTTTTTAATGCGAAGAAAAATCAAACCAATACTTGGCACGACCCACTTCTGTTTTTGACATTGTATAGAGTAACTTATCGTCATTCTTATATTTCAATATATCATTAGTTCTACTCCTGCAGCCATATTTTTGAATCACTCGAACTGGAATGAGCATTCGAAAGAGTAACTTTTGCATGCGTTTTTCATAGAAATTACCATGCGAATGTTTATCTTTCGTATGCGAATTAGATTCGATTAATTCTAAAATACGGTTTTGTGTTCTTCTGTCTAACTTTACTAGTAAAATCAATCTTCCTAGCCTTATCCCGGCTACCTAATCTAGGTGATTGGACGAGAGTACTGGTTTTTACACAGAGCGACTGCCATCTGACCTCCGCAACCCAGAAGGGAAACCAGATCCAATTCTAGATAAGGTCAGATTTTTCAAGCCACCAATGCTGAGCACTGGCCTCTGACATGGCCTAACGACTAACATCTACGGTATTACGATACGAACGAACGATATTAACCGGGACCAACGGCTTAACGTGCCCTCCGAAGCACGGAAAAGCGCCAAATAAACGTACATATGAAATTCGAAAACCGAAAAACACATTGGTACATGGTGGGATTCGATCCACGACCTCCCGCTCAGGAGGCAGCGGCCCTATCCACTACACCATCGGGCTCTCTTACTTAATTTACTAGTAAAATAACTACTTAAAAATGCAAATTACTAGCTTACATTAAGTAAGCAATATTTTAGTAAAACGATTTTTAACTGCATTAGGTACATAGGTATCACAGCGCAATATGATTGCAAGCTCTGAGACTATAATACTCTCGCCGCTGTTTGCAGTCAAATCTCGTGAAATGTTTATTGATTCTGCATCAATAAAACTACAATAAAGTGTCGATCATATCAGAGCTCTCACAAAAAGAATTTTGAACACGAGAGAAACAGTAATTTTTATTTTTACAACACGAACTAATAGATACCAAAATTGGATTGAATTAAGCACGGAATGGTTTTTCTTTTCTTCAGGTGATTCTGCCTGCAATGTCCTAACCAACTGGGGAAAACCTCACGAAGTGATAAATTTACAAATATCAACTTTGTGTTCCCCTGGGAATCGAACGGAGGAAGCTATACGTAAGCTACATTGATACGTAGTAATTCTATTTGTTATGGGGTAGGCAGAGCGTTTAAAGACTTTAAAAAGTTTTCGCTTTTTCGTAGTCTTGTCTAGTTATGGTATGGGGCAAGTTGTTCAGTTTTTGGGGAAGCATAATAAATAACCTTTCGGCTTTGAAACTAATGAAATATCTCTCAACATTATTACCTCTATGATTTTCTCTTACTTCCAGTCCAGCATGGAAGATTTCCTTCATTGGAGATTAAAGATTTCTTCCATGCTGGACTGGAAATAAGAGAAAAACATAGAATGTGCCAACTGCATTTCCTCCCGAGCATGCTGTAAAAACCAGCTATGGGCTCTGAGGGTTTCAGGATATTGTAATTTAGGCGATGGGCTGACAACCTGTCACTACAGCTATATAAGTACAAGTATATCTTAAATGACCTTCGAAACTTTGTCAGACGTGGCGGACCGACCTTTGTTTGAGTCGTTGACGCTCTGCCTACCCCATTAGGGATAAAGGCGTGATTATATGTATGTATGTATGTATTATTACCTCACTTGCATCGTAACTTACCTCGTACCCGTAAACGTTGCAATATGAAATGCATTTATCTGCAATATCCCTCGCAGCTGACCGTAAAATGAAATATTACAGACGATATACGGTTTTATTGTTCTCAAGTTCACCTTCAATATTGACTATCTACGTGAGAGCGCGTGATAAAGTTACGTTCATACCGTTATTGTCACGCCTGTATCCCTTTCAGGGTATGCAAGCCGTCAACGTCCTCGTAAATGAATAAATGACCTCATGTTTTTCACATTACTAAATATTGTGGTAAAAGGTGATAATAGCAATGTTTTAAGACGTCTAAAAGAAAAACATCTTCCATGCTGGACTGAGAGAGAGAAAAACATAGAATGTACTAGCTGCATTTCCTCCCGGGCATGCTGTAAAAATATCCTCGCAGCTGACCGTAAAATGAAATATTGCAGACGATATACGGTTTTATTGTTCTCAAGTTCACCTTCAATATTGACTATCTACGTGAGAGCGCGTGGTAAGATTACGTTCATACTGTTATTGTCACGCCTGTATCCGTTTCAGGGTATGCAAGCCTGCAAAGGAAAAATATCTGCAAAGGAGATTATGATCAATTGTATCCCATAACCAAAATTCTACCGGTAAAAACAAAACTACATTATTTATTGGTTATAGAAAATTACTATAAAGAAGATCATAAAGTTATTGTTCATAATAGATATAATACAAGAAGAATGAGAGAAAAGAAGTATATTTGTACAAAAGCTAAAAATTATTATGGCCAAAGAACAATTAATTAATACCAAAAATAACAATAAAATAATAATATAATTATACCAAAAATATTTAATAAATTAGACTTTTTAAGACACAATAAAATAAAGTCGAAGATAACCCTAAAGAAAAAACTTAAAACATTCTTCAAAATAATATTATGTAAATGTGTCACATTAATGATTCTCCATATTTCATAGTTTTAAACTCTTTTTATAATGTTTTTTTTTTATTTTTATAAGACACTAGAAAATAAGATAGGTATTTGTTAGCCATTAAGTAACGAGTGCTACCTTGCCAAGAAACTGCTTTCGCAGTTTGGCGAGAATGTAACATGTAATTCTGTAAATACCTTTTTTTGTGAAATAAAAAAATAAAATAAAATAAAATAAAAGCCGTCAACGTCCTAGTAAATGAATAAATGACCTCATGTTTTTCACATTACTAAATATTTTGGTAAAAGGTGATAATAATGTTTTAAGACGTCTAGAAGAAAAACATCTTCCTTGCTGGACTGAGAGAGAGAGAAAAACATAGAATGTACTAGCTGCATTTCCTCCCGGGCATGCTGTAAAAATATTCTCGCAACTGACCGTAAAATGAAATATTACAGACGATATACGGTTTTATTGTTCTCAAGTTCACCTTTAATATTGACTATTTACGTGAGAGCGCGTGGTAAAGTTACGTTCATATCGTTATTATCACGCCTGTATCCCCTTCAGGGTATGCAAGCCGTCAACATCCTTGTAAATGAATAAATGACCTCATGATTTTCACATTACTAAATAGTTTGGTAAAAGGTGATAATGTTTTAAGACGTCTAAAAGAAAAACATCTTCCATGCTGGACTGAGCGAGAGAGAAAAACATGTACTAGCTGCATTTTCTCCCGGGCATGCTGTAAAAATATCCTCGCAGCTGACCGTAAAATTAAATATTGCAGACGATATACGGTTTTATTGTTCTCAAGTTCACCTTCAATATTGACTATCTACGTGAGAGCGCGTGGTAAGGTCCCACTTACAAAATGGCGGATCATACCGTTTTATAAACATATAGTTACGCCTTTATCTATCATGGGTAGACAGAGCGTTAACGACCTCATAAAGGGGTGTTTTCGCTACGTCACGTCCAAAGATTTTTAAAGGAACTAACTGTACAGCGTATTGCTATAGTGATGGATATTCGTAAAATTTAAAGACTTGTTTAAATCATGAAATTGAATGACTTTCTGTTTACGATATACGGTTTTATTGTTCTCAAGTTCACCCTCAATATTGACTATCTACGTGAGAGCGTACTAAGGTCTCACTTACATAGTGGTTTTTATGTATATAAAACGTTAAAAATTTAATCAAAAACCATCTTTTAATGAGTTTTCTCATAGGAATGGAATGAGTTGCTATTTTTCGATAAAAAGTTAACAAAAAACAGGTAAAAATATATAAAGCAGCAATGTCTTTGTTGAATATGATTATGTGATCAGATGAATCGTATTTTAATCTCAAAGGTTTTTTTTCGTGTTAAAAGGTTGTTCGAACATGTTGTTTCCTAGAAAGAATAATATTTCATTTTATTTCTCTTTTACCATTGCTTTGTAGACTACCTGCGCCGCGGTTTAATAACTTTTGGGTGTGGTAAAAAGTGTGGTAAAAATAAAATATTTTCCCGCGCATTTATTATCTTTGCCTCTAATGGTCAGGAAAAAAAGATTCGTTTTGAATTATGCGGTCGTCTGATTCCTTTCATCAGTACATAGTATAAACCAAATTCGCTTTCTCTACATCCCTTAGATCCTTAAAACTACGCAACGGATTTTGATGCGGTTTCTTTTAATGGATAGAGTGATTCAAGAGGAAGGTTTATATGTATAACACATACAAAATATAGTAGACAAACACTGATGATTTCCGTGCGAAGCCAGGGCGGGTCGCTGGTTCAAAATATAGTATACATAAAATCACGTCTTTTGCTCTTACTTAGGCAGAGCGTAAAACATACATACATACATACATATAATCACGCCTTTATCCCTAATCCGTAAAACGCCTAGTAAAAGGTGCCGCATACGACAAAATAGAGAGCAATTTTAAATTGTAATGTATATTGCTGTAGTGACAAATTGTCCACCCATCGCCTATATTACAATAAACTGTAACCCTCAAATCCCTTTTTCTGACTTCGACAGCATGCTCGGGGAAAGGCAGCTAAAACATTCTATGTTTTTCTATCTCTCCCAGTCCATCATGGAAGAAACCTAGCATACATACATACATATAGTCACGCCTTTATCCCTGATGGGGTAGGCAGAGCGTACACGACCTAAACAAAGGTTGTTCCGCCACGTCTGACAAAGTTTTGAGGGTTATTTAAGATAGATTTGTAGGTATATTTCTGTAGTGAAATGTTGTCAGCCTATCGTCTAAATTGCAACATACAGAAACCCTTGGATCCCTTAGCTGGTTTTTACAGCATGCCTGGGAGAAAATGCAGCTGGCACATTCTATGTTTTTCTATCTCTCCCTAGACCAGCATGAAAGAAACCTTCCATACCTTTCAAATATTACAAAATTTATCCTATTTTACCGGTTTTACATTCAATATTTGTATTACGTGACTTCCCTGCGAAGTTCTCACTTACAATCGAAGGAAATACTCGTATGTTTGGTACACATCATTTGTTTTGTGACTGTCGTAAAAACGTCTGGAATTCTAGGCCAAAATCAGCATTTTTATGGTTGGGCCAGATTTTGGCCAAATATTAGTGTAACATTGTAAATTGCTAATCAAAACAGCAAAGCAACTACTCCAAAAAATTAATAAAATAGTTATGAATATTAACAAACAAAAAGTTTCTCTTTTTGCCATCTGTTTTTGGAGATGCTGAACATTTTTGAGCATTCTCGTATTTTCTTCCATGCTGGCCTGGGAGCGAGAGAAAAACATAGAAAGTGCCAGCTGCATTTTCTCCCGGGCATGCTGTACAAACCAGCTAAGGGATCTGAGGGTTTCTGTATATTCTTATTTAGGCGATGGGCTACCAACCTGTGACTACAGCAATATACCTACAAAATCTATCTTAATAACCCTCAAAACTTTGTCAGACGTGGCGGAACGACCTTTGTTTAGGTCTTTAACGCTCTGCCTACCCTATAAGGGATAAATGCGTGATTATATGTATGTATGTGGTTTACTATCAGTACTGATTTAACCAACGCCTTGTGCCGAGCCTGCGAACATTAGTATACGTACGCAGAGACACATATAGTAGAAACACGAAGAAGTGGAACTGCCATTAAAAAAGATAAGATAAGAATATACTTTATTGCACAGAAAAGACACAAGAGAAAATAAAATTAAATGAAACAAATAGTAGTACAAATAGGCGGCCTTATTGCTAAGCAGCAAAAAACGGATAGCGACTTGAAGAGCTTCCATACGCATACATCACCATCCCTAGCCTTATCCCGTATATCTCGGGGTCGGCTACATAATCTACATACATACATAAAATCACACCTTTATCTCATAGGTAGGCAGAGCAAAAACGAACTAAACAAAGGTCGTTCCGCCACGTCTGACAAGTTTTGAGGGTTACATACAGATAACTACAGACTATTCATCTGAATATGATGTACTACATTATCTAGGTGATTAAACGCGGGTTGAGTTAGATTATGGGGCTCCTGTTACCGCAATTACAATGTTAATTTGGTTGGTTGTGCGTGCAGGGTTGACTGGTTTATTTCAACGAGCCCAGCTCCTTCCAGAAGTTCAAATATCTCCTGGGGGTTTCACAGACTCGCAGAGATTGAATGAGGGTACTGATTTATACACAGAGCGACTGCCATCTGACCTCTGCAAGCCAGAAGGGAAACAAGACCCAATCCTAGATATGGTCAGAGGTTTCAAGCCGCCAATGCTTAGCACTGGCCTATGACATGGCTTAACGACTAATATCTACGGTATTAAACGCTATTAACCGGGACCAACGGCTTAACGTGCCTTCCGATCCACGGAAAAAGCGCCGAATAAACGTACGTATGAAATTCGAAAACCGAAAAACACATTGGTACGTGGTGGGATTCAAACCACGACCTCCCGCTCAGAAGGCAGCAGCCCTATCCACTACACCATCGACCTCTTAATTTCCATACGCATAGGATTTTACAAATGTCATTTAAATCACTTTTGGAAACGAGTTGAATTTAATCACAAAGAATAGAAAAAAGAATTGCTGCTCTAAGTTAACTACTTGATATTGCCATCCCTTTTTGTTCTCTCATGACAGATAATGACATCCATCCATCCATATAATCACGCCTTTATCCCTAATGGGGTAGGCAGAGGGTAAACGACCCAAACAAAGGTCGTTCCGCCACGTCTGACAAAGTTTTGAGGGTTATTTAAGATAGATTTGTAAGTATATTTCTGTAGTGACAGGTTGTCAGCCCATCGGCTAAATTACAATATACTGAAACCCTCGGATCCCTTATCTGGTTTTAACAGCATACCCGGGAGGAAATGCGGCTGGCACATTCTATGTTTTTCTCTCGCTCCCAGGCCAGCATGGAAGAAATGACATGCATGGATTTATATTACTTATCGGCTCATTTGAAACTGCAACGCTTTATTGCAATCATTGCAGGTATGTGTAAATGTTTTGCGAATTTCATCAATTTCTATTGATAACATTTCTACCATAAATAATCTAAGTGTTCTGTGCTAACTGGAACAGTAATTACACCAAGAACAGCGAGATAGCTCGCTATTTGCGGCTGAATAGTGATCATTACACATACAAATTGGATACACGTTACGAAAATAGATTAGCTTCCTAACAGTACGGGGAATTTTAGTTAGCATTTTGTGTTTTGAGATTCTCGTGGTTATTTAATTTCAAAGATGTTACAATAGTGACATTACTATCAGCAATAGTTTTGTGTTCTGTGCTATCCGGAACAGTAATTACACCAAGAACGGCGACATAGCTCGCTAATTGTGGGTGAATAGTGATCATTACACACAGACATATTAAAGGCATACGTATATACATACATATAATGACGCCTTTATCCCTATTGGGGTAGGCAGAGCGTAAAAACCCACACAAAGCTCGTTCGCCACGTCTGACAAAGTTTTGAGGGTTATTTAAGATAGATTTGTAGGTATAATGCTGTAGTGACAGGTTGTCAGCCCATCGCCCAAACCGTAATATACAGAAACCATCGGATCACTGGTTTCTACAGCATGCCTGGGAGGAAATGCAGCTGGCACATTCTATGTTTTTCTCTCGCTTCCAGGCCAGCATGGAAGAAATATAATAATATTAGAGACACGTTACGAAAATAGCTTTGCTTCCTATATTACGGGGAATTCTAGTTAGGGAGCCTATATTGGCGGCAGTTCTGGACGCACTATTCCTTTAATAATTCTTAGTTAGCCCTGTCACTGTCTTAACTTTGACATAAGAACAGGATAGCAAATGAACACATGAGTTTGACATTCCTAATCTGACGTAAGACGCTTTAAATAAAAACTGGGCATAGAATATGCTTCCTTATTTTAGGAAGCATATTCAGATTAGGAATGTCAAACTTGCCTCAAATAAGCAGTCTTATGAATAGGCCAGATTTCTATTTTAGATTTTCACTATGTAGCAAAGCGGTAGACCAAAGAAGCGCTGGCTTGACGTCGTAAAAGCGGATATGGAAGAGAACGATCGCACACCAGTGGATGCTGAAGACCGGGCAAAGTGGAGTAGAAAAAGGTAGAAAACGGACCACAGCATCAGGCCAGGAAAACGCTAAGCAGAAGAAAAAGAAGAGCAAGACTATACCTTTCCTATCTATAAGACAGAACTGCCTCCGTGGTCTAGTGGCTAGTGCCATGGACTCCCGATCTGGAGGTCCTGGGTTCGATTCCCAGGGGGGAAACACAAAGTTAATATTTGAGAATTTATCACTTTGTGAATATTTCCCCAGTTTGGTTAGGACATTGCAGGCTGAATCACCTGATAGTCCGAAAAGAAAAAGATTTCGTGCTTCGGAGGGCACGTTAAGCCGTCGGTCCCGGTCGCTGTCTTTGATAGTGGTCGTTACTCAAACCATGTCAGAGGCCTGATAGTTGTGCTACTAGGCGGTTTTAAAACTCTGACACCAGGGTTCATCGGGTCGATAGACTCGATACCCACTCGACAGAAGAAGAAGTACAGATTTTTAGCCGAGTCCAAAATAAAGTCTGACCTCGTCTTATACAGACCAGTTGAGAACCTCCTTTCTGTGTTTTTTTTTATGTAATGTTATACCAGTGTATGTATCTACCTAACTGCCTCCGTGGTCTAGTGGTTAGAATCATGGGCTTACGATCCAGAGGTCCTGGGTTCGATTCCCAGGGGGGGAAACAAAGTTAATGGGAACACAAAGTTAATATTTGTCAATTTATGAGTTTGTGAGGTTTTCTCCAGTTTGGTTAGGACATTGCAGGCTGAATCACCTGATTGTCCGAAAAATAAAAGGATTCCGTGCTTCAGAGGGCACGATAAGCCGTCGGTCCCGGTCGCTGTCTTTGATAGTGGTTGTTACTTAAACCATGTCAGAGGCCTAATAGCTGTGCTACTAGGCGGTTTGAAAACTCTGATACCAGGGTTCTTCAGGTTGTTCGACTCGAGAATCCACTCGCTAAGAAGAAGATCTACCTAGATATGTACTACCCGTTCTCAAACGTGGTTAGATTTTGAACTGTTTACTATTATATTATAATTACTGCGACCCACCTTGGCTTCGCACGGAAATTATCAGTGATTCACTACAATATTTATTATTATATTCTTTATTGGTTTAAAAATTAAGACAAGTAATTAATACAGTTCAACTTAAAAAAATTAACAATAGGCGAGCCCATCTCTATAAGAGATCTCTTTCAGCCAACCTAATGGGGATAAAAGATAGGAAATTCACGGGAACAGATCAATTAGTATAATTTAATTACAAATTAATATGATTATAAAAATACTAATACACATATTAACTAAAATACTGTAATAAACTAATACATGTAAATATATTTATATGATATAAAATGATAAAATAAAATATAATTATATACTCGTACGTCATAGAGAGGTCATAAAATGCTCTTTCAGTCTCTTCTTAAAAGTGAAGCTCGAGGGACTGTCTTGTATAGTTTTTGGCAGTTTGTTCCTCAGTTGAATGGCTCGAACAGTGAACGAGTTAAAAAAGAATTTGGAAATATTTGTCTGTTTTGAAACTTTATTATTTCAAATTCAGGGCAGACTGATTGAACCACTGCAGACTCCAGCCTCTTTCAAACCCGTAGCAAATATTATAATTTTTTCATATCTAGATCTACCGATTCATTGAATTGCTTGATTTTCCATCTTCACAAACCTTTGATCTTCATGGCATTTCCGAAAGCGGCGATACGATAAAGCGATAACCTCTTAAAAATCTTATTTCACGGCGGCAACATCAAAGAAACAAACCCGAAACTACGGAATATAAGCTGTAACTGTTTACGATTGCCATAAAAATTGCGGAATATTGCAAACGCATTGCCGAGGGGATATACAGGATGAAATAAAATCATGACTACACTTCCATACACACATATAATCACGCCTTTATCCCTAATGGGGTAGGGAGAACGTAAACGACCTAAACAAAGGTCGTTCCGCCACGTCTGACAAAGTTTTGAGGGTTATTTAAGATAGAATGGCAGGTATATTGCTGTAGTGACAGGTTGTCAGCCCATCGCCTAAATTGCTATATACTGAAACCCTCGTAACCCTTAGCTGGTGTTTACAGCATGACCAGGAGGAAATGCAGCTGGCACATTCTATATTTTTCTTTCGCTCCTCTTTCTTCCTCTCTTCCCTTCTATTTCCCCCTATATGATGATCTTTAAGAATTTGTCGTATCGTATCACATGGCCTATCCCCAATTTGTATGAAAATCCTTTTTTTAAGCTTTATTATTTGTATTATTAAATTCTTTATTGTTTTAAAAAATTAAACATAAAAGTAAACTTAAAAATTAAAACAAAAGGCGAGCTTATCTCTATAAGAGATCTCTTCCAGCCAACCTAATGAGGATGAAAGAAGGGAAAATCACGGGAACAGATATAATAAACGTAATAACATTAATAATTATAGTAATACTAATACACACTAATATATTTCAATAAAATAAACTAATACATAACAATATCAATATGATATATAATTAAATGGTATAAAATATATTGAAATGAATCTAAATATATAAATGTCATAGAGAGTTAATAAAATGCTCTTTCAGTCTCTTCTTAAAGGTGAAACTCGAGGGACTCTCTTGTAAAGTCGTAAACAAAAGTTGGTCAGAAACTGGTTATTTGCCCCTATCTAACAAACATCCTGTATAGTGCTGTATACCAATTTATATTTGTAACCTACTTTTTGTAAATCGATACACATAAAACTATCGGATCACCCAATGGGGATTTGGACTTTTTCGACAGTACGAAGTGCTATCTAGAGCGAATAAAAAATTGAAAATACCTACTGTTTCTTCCGGGCATATTGTTAAATACAGGAAACGGTGCAACGTGTCTGTTTTAGTGTATTCCAATTCAGGCGAAGGGTTAAAAAGTAATCGCTATTTTTACCCCTTTAGGGGTGAAATTATCAAAAACATACATACATACATATAATCACACCTTTATCCCAAATGGGGTAGGCAGAGCGTCAACGACCCAAACAACGGTCGTTCCGCCACGTCTCACAAAGTTTTGAGGGTTATTTAAGATAGATTTCTAGGTATATTGCTGTAGTGACAGGTTGTCAGCCCATCGCCTAAATTATAATACACTGTAACCCTCGAGTCCCTTTTACTGACTTCTACAGCATGCCCGGGAGGAAGGGCAGCTGGAACATTCTATGTTTTTCTATCTCTCCCAGTCCAGCATGGAAGAATTATCAAAAACACTGATACACATGTTCATTGTTTTTTAATAATTAGATTAAATACAAACTTTGAAAAAATACATACAAGAATGGCGGCCATTATTACAGGGACCAGCCGCGGAGGAGTTCCTCTCAAATGGAAATTGACTATTTGTTTGTTTGATTAATTCGGAATTTAATTTCTTCCATGCTGGACTGGAAGTAAGAGAAAAACATAGAATGTGCCAGCTGCAATTCTTCCCGAGCATGCTGTAAAAACCAGCTATGGGATCTGAGGGTTTCAGTATATTGTAATTTAGGCGATGGGCTGACAACCTGTCACTACAGCAATATACGTACAAGTATATCTTAAATGACCTTCGAAACTTTGTCAGACGTGGCCGAACGACCTTTGTTTGAGTCGTTGATGCTCTGCCTACCCCATTAGGGATAAAGGCGTGATTATATGTATGTATGTATTAATTCGGATTCCCGCGATACAGGATTTTCCTAGTGCGGTATCTAATGGAATAGGCCTAAATTTATTTTGTTCAATAAATGTTTTGTATAAATACTTAATCTTTGTACCTAACTAGATCCTGGAAAATCACGGTGCTTCTATCACAGCGAGTCCAGATAATAGGTCCTCTTAGTTGAAACTGCCCTGCTATATGGCATGTAGGCATATTTGTGTACTGAAAATTTGAATGTGCTTAGTACCAAAGTCAATTCTTCTTCCTCTGTCGATTGGGTATCGAGTCTATCGACCGGATGAACCCTGGTGTCAGAGTTTTAAACCGCCTAGTAGCACAACTATCAGGCCTCTGACATGGTTTGGGTAACGACCACTATCAAAGACAGCGACCGTGCCCTCCGAAGCATGAAATCTTTTTATTTCCGGACATTCAGGTGATTCAACCTGCAATGTCCTAACCAAGCTGGGGAAAAATTTACAAAGTGATAAATTCTCAAATATCAACTTTGTCATTCTCCCCTGGGAATCGTACCCAGGACCTCCGGATCGGGAATCCATGGCACTAGCCACTAGACCACGGAGGCAGTACATTCAATTAATTTAAATAATGGCAAATAAGTATTTGTAATGGGTGACCAGACCTAGAAGTAAAGGTGGAACTAATAATTTTAATATACAAAGAGAGATAGGCATATTGAACATGTGCTCGGTTTCATCCAGACGTTTTGAATCTGCACTACACTTAATTGATTCCATATGTTGTCCTTTTTTGCCCAAAGCATATGGGCGTTAGCGGTTGTCAGCCAATACACCGAAACCTTCTTCGTCTCACTCAACTGATTCCTAGGCCTGTATTAATAATCAGCACTTGAAAGTGACAGCTAGTTTGAGTTCTTATCAGAAATGTAATTTTAGTACAATATGGTCCGTTAAATACATACTTAATATGACTCTCAATCTTGAAATCGCTTTAAAAATATGAACCCTAAAGTACCTATGCCCGGGAAGAGACGCAGCTGGAATATTCTATGTTTTTATATTGCATCCAATCCAGCACGACAAGAAGATACAAAAGGCCATTATAATAAAATTGAACGAAGGGGAGAGTAGGATTCGTTTACGATGCTAATAAAAATTGGGTGAATTCCACAAAATGCTGTGTTTATGATTTATCCCGCCATGTTAACGGCTGTTAACCTCGACACGCCTCCGGAAGGTTGGGAGTTCAATGTAGGAAAATAAAATTATGCTAAGATTTTAAGTATTTCTTTACTCACTGTGTTGTTTTATTTTTAAAATTTAAGTAAATCAACCATATAATTAATATTCTATCATCACTAAGCTAACGCAGGTGGAAATTCTGCTAACATCTTATTTTTATTTTATTTACTCTTCTATATTTTAACTAGGTAAACCTAAGCCAAGCACATATTTGTAAGTACTAACATTAGTCTGTAGGATTGTTTATGTATTACTAACTCTTTATGGATGTAAATCTGAAATAAATTTATTGTATTGTATTGTAACCACAATTACAAACAAATAAAAACAAATGTATCCACAATAGAAGTAGGTAGCGAAAATTAACACTCACCACGGACTCTACTAGTATTGTAGACTTGTATACGGCTTTGGTTTGGTTCCCGGATGGCATCAGATAACCCTTTGTCATAGATTCTGGCTTGATTATAATTAGAACCTGGTGTGTTCCAAGTGGTTACTAATAATAATCCTAATATGCCTGTGGCTTTGTTATCAGGCAATTGGTATGACTAGTATTTGGATATCACGGAATCTGAACTGAACTGCTCATAAATAAATGCTAGATGTGCTAATATTGTTACTTAAGATAAAGATACAATACAATACAATACAATACAAGATACTTTATTGCACAAAGAAACACAAATACATACAGCAGAAAAGTAAGGAACAAAACAGTACAATATAGGCGGCCTTATTGCTAAAGCAGCAATTTCTACCAGGCAACCTTTGCAAGATGTGTTAGTTGTAGTTCAAATTGTTCTGTGCTATTTCATTTCAATCCTTGACGTAAATCCATATAATCACGCTTTTATCCCTGATGAGGTAGGCAGAGCGTAAACGACCTAAACAAAGATTGTTACGTCACGTCTGACAAAGTTTTGAGGGTTATTTGAAAATAGATTTGTAGATCCTTGACGTAGGTTGGACTTAAAAACAGCAACACTGTGTCCACACCTTTTCCCACATATAAGACTAATAAATATCTATATGCCTACCTGTTCTGTTTGTTATGTTATTTCTGATTGTGTGTCTTATTTTTTTTGTAATGTGTTTTGTGGAAATAAAGTTATTTTTATTTGTATTAGAGTATCCACTGGCCATCAATGGTACATACACGCCCGCCTGGAACGTATTAAAACGCCCCACTTTTACACAGTACCAGGAATGTATTATACTGGAAAAGTATTAACACACATACACACATATAATCACGCCTTTATCCTTAATCGACCTAAGCAATGGTCATTCCGCGACGTCTGACAATGTTGTTATGGTTATTTACGATAGATTTGTAGGTATATTTCTGTAGTGACAGGTTGTCAGCTCATCGCCTTAATTGCAATACACAGAAACCTTCGGATCCCTTAGCTGGTTTTTACAGCATGCCCGGGAGGAAATACGGCTGGCAGATTCTATGTTTTTCTCTAGCATTCAGTCCAGCATGGAAAAGTGTTGTGCATTTAAAATAAATTTATTTCCTATCTAGACTTTTGTGTGAAGCTGTATCCATCTAAGAGTTTTGCGTAATTTCCCTTACGTCCCGTTAAACCCAAGTGCCAACTACCTACACGATGACACTTTTAAATTTTTAAACAAGTAGGTGTTCACCGTGGTGCCCTTTTCTGAAATTGCATTTTGGACACTATGGACTTATACGGGTGTAAGGGACAGCGTCCCGAAAACTGATAGGGGTTTCTCAATCAACGAAACTTAACAACTATTACCAGGACTTTTTGTTTAAAAGTGCTATTCCATAAAATACTTGTATGAGAAAGTATTTTTTTTATTTTATCTCCTGAGATAATTTTCTGGTAAAAGTTGTTCAGTCAATGAATGACTGAGCAACCCCGTATCAGTTTGCGGGACGCAGTCTCTTACAGCCGGTATTAGTTAAATATTATATTATATTAGTTAGATATTTTTCAAACGTCTCAAATACATGGTCACTATATTACTTTCTATGACCATCTTATGTTTCCATCCTGGCCTGAAAATTTTAAAAAAGCATAGAATGTTCCAACGGCTTTGTTCTCGAGTATACTGTAGGAATCAGTGTGTAGAGGGATACTTTAGGACGGTATACCAAATGGTAAAATAATTGATTTTCTAAAATGTACATCAAACCTTTTAGGTTTTATGACATCGTTGACTCTCTGCATGACCCATTAGGCACACAGGCGAAACTATACAGGGTGTAAGAACAGAACAACTTTAATTTATATTTTTTTAAACGACATGAATTAAAATGTTTTTTACCATACCAATATTCAGACCCATCCATTTCCCTATTTTTTTTTATAGAGTAAGTTGTTCAGTTTCGTTGACCGAGCAACTGCAATCAATTTGCGTTACACTGTTCCTTACATACATACTATAGTCACGCCTTTATCCCTAATAGGGTAGGCAGAGCGTAAACGACCTAAACAAAGATCGTTCTGCCAAGTCTGACAAAGTTTCGAGTTTTTTAGGATAGACTTGTAGGTATATTGCTGTAGTGACAGGTTGTCAGCCCACCGCCTAAATTGCAATACACTGAAACCGTCGGATCC
The DNA here is from genome assembly GCA_949820665.1 of Scrobipalpa costella. Taxonomy (NCBI): domain Eukaryota; kingdom Metazoa; phylum Arthropoda; class Insecta; order Lepidoptera; family Gelechiidae; genus Scrobipalpa; species Scrobipalpa costella. Next base: position 8,420,245 of record OX463319.1, on the reverse strand, counting down.
CTTATCTAATTTTTACAGTATGCCCGGGAGGAAATGAAGCTGGCACATTTTATGTTTTTCTCTCGATCCCAGTCCAGCATGGAAGAACCTTACATCAGGTATGTATACTGTCACCGTAGTGCCCATTCCCCGAAAATTGCATTTTAGAATAACTCAATTTGGTAACAGAATAAAATAATAAAACCTCAGCTACAGGCGGTAAGCCAAAATAAAATTCACTCCCCACGGAAATATTAAAATTTGAGTGGCAATTAAATGAAAGATGGATTTCGGGCAAGGCGTGTTAATCGGTATTTTACAGTTATTTTATTTATTTACCGATGGTGTCAGTGGGAGTGAATATTATGTAAATATTAAAAACTAACATACATACATATAATCACGCCTTTATCCCTAATGGGGTAGGCAGATCGTAAACGACCTAAACAAAGGTCGTTCTGCCACGTCTGACAAAGTTTTGGGGATTTATTTAAGTTAGATTTGTAGGTATATTATTGTAGTGACAGGTTATCTAAATTGTAAAATACTGAAACCCTTCGTATATCCCTTAGCTGGATTTTACAGCATACCCGGGTAATGCAGCTGGCACATTCTATATTTTTATCTCGCTCTTAGTCCAGTATAGAAGCAATTTTTAATACATATATATAAAAACGCCCTTATCCCTAATGGGGTAGGCAAAGCGTAACGACCTAAACAAGCAGGTCGTTCTGCCACGGGTTTCAGTATATTGTAATTTAGGTGATGGGCTGACAACCTGCCACTACAGCAATATACCTACAAATCTATCTTAAATAACTGTCAAGACTTCGTCAATAGCGGTATTTTAATAGCCGTCTCTGTATAATCCTGCGAACAAGGCTCAAGTCATCCAATCCTTTTTCTTTGTGAGTTGATTAACTTTTCGAGGATAAGAGCTAAATTTAAATTGGTTAGTGGCTTTTAAATTAAACGACATTTATGTATTTTTTCACAAAGGTTGTACACTCTCCCGCAAAATTTTGGCACATCTTACAATACAATACAAAATTCTTTATTGCACAAAGAAACACATACAACAGAAATAAATAAAAAGGAACAAACGTGACAGTACAATATAGGCGACCTTATTGCTAAAGCAGCAATTTCTACCAGGCAACCTTTGGGTATAGAAATTGTACAAGCAGAAAGCGGAATAGTACATATTACTACATATAATACTTAGACAATATTTACACACTATTAAATAAATATTTCAATAAAATATACTGATACCTATCTTATGATAAACTAATACATAATATATGCTACATAAGATAGGATACTCTATGTTATATATCAGAGAAATTGGTAGATAGAATATCACTACATATACTTACTTAAATGATACTTATAAATTAGACAGCTACACATTAAACATTATTAGCTAAATAGAACGAATTTACGAAGCTCATCGAATATTCTCGGGCAAGGAATTCCACAGTTTAATTGTCTGTATCTTGTGATTATCATTAAACGAAATTAAAAGATGGTGGCTATATGTACAAAAAAACCTCTTCATATTAGCTACCAACACCAGTGACAGACAAAGCGGGTTTTTTTAATAATTCCGGTTAATATTTGTAAAACGCTAATTGAAAATATTTTCCTTCCCTTATTTTTTGGCCGCTATAAAAATCTGGATTTACAAATATTTCATCAGCGGATTGCGGATAACCATTTCAGTATGTAACTCTTGCAATATCTTTCCCAAAGAGTAAAGAGATTAAAAGTACCGTAAAATTTATGAATCTAATAACAGCATGTTTTCCCCTCGTTTGAATATTAATGCATAAAATATTCGTTAAGGTTGCGATATGGTCTAAGTGGCGCCCCCATCGAACAAAGAATCATAACTCTCTAAAAACGCAGTGAATCGACAAACCGGTCCAACAGACTCAAGTAATAGTAATTCAGATAATTTAGAACCTGTGCGTTGTAGTAACAACAGGTAGAAAAAATGTTTTAGTCCGGTGACGCATTATATACACTTTGTAGTATGGTTATGTAGTACTATTAGTATATATTCTTTGTAGTATATATTATGTGGTATGGTTCAAATACGTCCATTAAAAAAAAGAAAAAAAATGCAACTAACAGCCACCATTTTTTCTTCCTGTTACTACAACGAACTAAGAATCCTTAATGTATAAGGTTCTAAATTATCTTCATAACTATAACTTGAGTCTATTGAACTGGATTTTCGATTCATTCATTCATTGTGTTTTTAGCGTGTTATGTTTTTTTACTGATGGAGGCGCCATTTAGCTTGCTATACAAGCTATTATAATTTACAACCTTATAAATTAGCGATGCATAGTTCGTTGTAGTAACAACAGGTAGAAAAAATGTTTTAATCCGGTGACGGATTATATACACTTTGTAGTATGGTTATGTAGTAGTATTATATATTCTGTGGTATGGTGCAAATAGGTCCATTAAAAGAAAAGAAAAAAAAACAAATAACAGTTATCAATTTTGCTTCCTATTACTGCAACGGACTAAGAATCCCTAATTTATAAGGTTCTAAATTATCTTCATAACTATTACTTGAGTAATTGAACTGGATTTTCGATTCATTCATTCATTGTGTTTTTAGCGTGTTATGATTTTTTTACTGATGGGGCGCCACTTAGCTTGTATAGCCACGATCACGATATACGCTCTGATTACATACCTAGGTATAATACCGGGTGTAAGGAAAAGCATCCCACAAAATTAAAGGGGTTGCTCAGGTAACAACGCTGAATAAATATGACCAGGATTTTTTTTCAGGAAGTATAAAAAAATGCTTTTCCATGCAAATTGTCTGATGGAAGTGGACATTTTACATAGAAAAGCCATCATTTTTTTACTTCTTGAAAGATTTTCACGGTTCAGTGTCATTGACTGAGCAACCCCTATCCGTATGTGGGATGCTGTCCCTTACACCCTGTGCTACTTACTATGTGCGGCACAGGAAGTGTCTTCTTCTTCTTCTGTCGGGTTGGTATCGACTGGATCAACCCGATGAACTCCGGTGTCAGAGTTTATGGTCTAGTGTTGTGATATTTGACTGCTATGCATCCAGAAGTTTATTCGCGATTCCAGGCCATAAAAATTGATACAGTAGAAACATATCCCGTTCTTGACAGTCGGGTAAATAGCAGCCAAAAAAAAGAATAGAAAATATGGAATAGAAAACATTTATTATTCATGACGTCACAAACACAACACAGTAATAATTTTTTTAAACAAAAACAGAAAAAACGAAAGTGAAATAAAATAATGATATAAAGAGTAACTATTACCTAAAATTACTATTACTTCCATGCTGGACTGGTAGCGAGAGAAAAATGTAGAATGTGCCAGCTGCATTTCCTCCGGGGCATGCTGTAAAAACCAGCTAAGGGATGCGAGGGTTTCTGTATATTGTAATTTAGGCGACAGGCTGACAACCTGTCACTACAGCAATATACCTACAAATCTATCTTAAATAACCCTCAAAACTTTGTCAGACGTGGCGGAACGACCTTTGTTTAGGTCGTGTACGCTCTACCTACCCCATTAGGGATAAAGGCGTGATTATATGTATGTATGTATTACCTAAAAAAGTCTCAAGGTCGCAAAAAAAGTGGCAACCGTGTGCAATTAAAATTAAAATTTTAATTCTAAGGCATAGGTTGGGTTGCAGTATTCTTGGAAGCCAATGTTGGAAAGAAACAATTTTATAGGCAAAGGTTTCTAATAACCGTACAAAATATTCGTTTTATATATATTTCAAAAATGAAAACACGAATACTTATTTACATACATATAATCAACCCTTTGTTTATAATGGGGTAGGCAGAGCGTAAAAGTCCTAAACAAAGGTCGTTCCGCCACGTCTGACAAGGTTTTGGGGGTTATTTGAGATAGATTCGTAGGTATATTGCTACTTGTCACTACGACAGGTTGTCAGCTCATGGCCTAAATTGCAATATACTGAAACCCTCGGATCCCTTGCCTATGAGGAAATGCAGCTGTCACATTCTATGTTTTTCTCTCGCTCTCAATCCAGCTTCGAAGTCATTATATACATTTCACGATATATTACTCATTTACATTTATTTAAATAAAACTGGTAACAATTCTAATTTTGTATATCTTTGAATTCGCCGAACCAGCCGAAATTTAAGAGGAAACGGATAATGTTTTTACATTAATCCTTTAATTGGTGTAATTAATATTACGACCGTCGAGATTTCAATATGTCGCAGGATTATGATGAAATCGGTTTTTTTATTTTGAAAACCTAGAATTTTGATCAAAATACTGGTCTATTTGGTAAAAATCTAGGTTTTGATCAATAGTCAAATAATTAGAATAAATTCAAAAATATTTAGTTGAAACCCAATTTTGGTTAGGTTAGATAGGTCCGCAACCTAGAAGGGAAACCAGACCCAATCCTAGATTAGGTCAGATTTTTCAAGGCGTCAATGCTTAGCACTGGCCTCTGTTATGGCTTAACGACTAATATCTACGGTATTAAACGATAATAACCGGGACCAACGGCATAACGTGCCATCCGAAACACTTTTCTCTAGATCATGACCAGCTGCTTCCATGCTGGACTGGGAGTGATAGAAAAACATAGGATGTGCCAGCTGCATATCCTCCCGCGCAAGCTGTAAAAATCAGCAAAAGGATTCGAGGGTTTCAGTATTGTATTTTAGGCGATGGGCTGACAACCTGTCACTATAGCAATATACAGATCCATCTAGAATAACCCTCAAAATTTGTCAGACGTGGCGGAACGACCTATAGTTAGGTCGTTTACGCTCTGCCTACCCCATTAGGGATAAAGGCGTGATTATATGTATGTATGTATCATGACCAGTATTTTGTCAAAGTCCGGGTTTTGATCTAAATCTCAGTTTTTTATCAAAACCCCGATTTCATCATTATCCTGCGACAGATATAAAGTTAAGGAGTATTCCATTAGCATTATTAGCGTTTGATGCTTCGCTTCCGTTATCCGATTTTACGATACTTAAACGTATAAGAACTTCCTTGTGTTTCTGCAGCTTCCTTCAATTCAAAATTAAGATTTTTCCGGTGATATTTTACATAATAATAATAATAAATTCTTTATTTTCAGTCTAATAAATGTTTGACAAATTATAGTGTCCCAAGTCACCTTTTAAGCTAATAAAGCCTGTGTCAGGTGGCTCGGCTCTTCCCTATCTTATCATACTTAATTAATAGACTAAAAACATCTTATACATCACTTCAAGGTTAATTTACAGTATGTATGTATATTTATATATACATACATACATATAATCACGCCTTCAGCCTTAATGGGGTAGGCAGAGCGTAAACGACCCAAACAAATGTCGTGCCGCCACGTCTGATAAAGTTGTGAGGGTAATTTAAGATAGATTTGTAGGTATATTCCTGTAGTGACAGGTTGTCAGCTCAGCGCCTAAATTAAAATATACTGAAATCCTTAGCTGGTTTTTACAGCATTCCCGGAAGGAAATGCAGCTGGTACATTCTATGTTTTTCTCTCGCTTCCAGTCCAGCATGGAATAAATTATGGCATTATAGTTGGCTGACTATAAAACAAGCCCGATGGTGCAGTGGATAGGACCGCTGCCTCCTGAGCGGGGAGGTGGTGGTTCGAATCCCACCACGTACCAATGTGTTTTTCGGTTTTCGAATTTCATATGTACGTTTATTCGGTGCTTTTTCCGTGCTTCGGAAGGCACGTTAAGCCGTTGGTCCCGGTTAGTATCGTTTAATACCGTAGATATTAAGTTAGCCATGTCAGAGGACAGTGCTAAGCATTGGCGGCATGAAAACTGTGACCTAATCTAGGATTGGGTCTGGTTTCCCTTCTGGTTTGCGGAGGTCAGATGGCAGTCGCTCTGTGTAAAAACCAGTACCCTCGTTCAATCCCCTAGATTAGGTAGCCAACCCCGTGAGATTCGGGATAAGGCTAGGGAGATGATGGAGTTGGCAAACTATAAATTAATACCCATGTGATGAAAAATACTTTTTTTAACAAAATCCATTTTTTAAAACTCCAACGAAGAAACGACGTAACGTCACAGAATATATTATATTAATATCATACATTATTTATTTATAACTATATGTATTTATTTATTATTTATGTAGGTTTATGTATTATTATATGTATTTATTGTATTTTATGATACTAGGGCTTGAATAGTACACGCCTTATCTGCCTCACTTACGCACTCTCACTATCGTAGGTCAGCTGGAAAAGATTTCTTTTTAGAGATAAACTGTACCTGTTGTGCTATTGTTTTTTTTTTATGTTTGTGTCCTCTGTATGATCATGAACCTTTAACGCCAAAACTGGTTACAGCAGCCATATGCGAGCACACGACCGCGCGGAACAGCGAGACGCTAGCTGCTGAGTCCGTCCAGCAGTTGCTGTAGCCGACATCGGCTTGGAATAATTATTATTATGATCATGTGTGCAATAAAATTGTTAAATAAATAAATATAATTATAACAGTACTGCCGTAACGTACCTGAAATTTTCGTGGAATGCCCCCTGGGGCACACAATAATACCTGTGTTATTTAGGTTTTCTTCCATTGTATCAGAAATAACAACATTATCTCAAAAAGAGAAATTCCTCGAAAGGCCTTTTAAGATTCTGCCTCGCAATAGTCGGCAAAAGAGGACAATAATAATATTTACTACCAATTAAGGTTTCTTAGTACTCCTCGACCTTTCAATCGTCCACAAATTGATTTATTTCGGGTTTGGACTGAAGCAATGGAAACCTCCAATACCACTGTATTATTTCAGAGGTCAACGATATTGTTTAGATAGATAGATAAAACATTTATTTGGTACTAAAGACACAGAAATTTTACACAAACAAAAAGTTCTGAAATTAAAACACAATAAACAAAAATAAACAACAGATAACATGTACATGTAAACTTAAGACAATGTGTGCTGTAGCAGTGCAAATAGGCAATAGCTCAGCGTCAAAATTTGCTCAGGAGCAAAGCGCTGGTTTTGAGCTACAACCTAGAGGAAGACGCCTAGACGCCTGTTTCTGGCCTAGAAATAGAATGTACCTGCTAAATCGATTCATCATCCCTGCTCTCAGAAATTAATATTTAATACTGCTCATAACCTCCGTAAACCCAGAACTTTTTTGCCCCAAACGTACACCAATATACTTCCTACTATAATCCAGTAGTTAGAATTTGCCGTCTCTAGAACGAGACATCTTCTCAGCACGAACTTGGTATTTTTGATTCACGGCCTTACACTTTTAAAAAGATTGTTACAGATGCGCTCAAATAGACGTCCAAATGTTAAATAATATGTTTTTAAAGATTACTTATATAAGTAGTTCCTTCCATGCTGGACTGGGAGCGGGCATGCTGTAAGGGATCCGCGGGTTTCTGTATATTGCAATTTAGACAACAGGCTGACAACCTGTCACTACAGCAATATACCTACAAATCTATCTTAAACAACCCTCAAAACTTTGTTAGACGTGGCGGAACGACCTTTGCTTAGGTCGTGTACGCTCTGCCTACCCCATTAGGGATAAAGGCGTGATTATATGTATGTATGTATGTACCAGGCCACTCAGAAAGTATTGCGATAAATAGTTTTTATATATGGCAGACTGGCCGGTTAGAATCTTTTTTGAAAATATGATTACTTGTAAGTAAAAATATGTGTGTTCCATTTTCAAAATTTCCCTCCACATTTTTTGCGAGCCAATTCAAAGTATCGTGTCTTACTGAAAAATGGATCTGCGCCGGGAACATTTTAGAGCTATGATTTTTTACGATTTCAAGTGTCGCCTGAAACCGGATGAATCGTTCGATAGACTTCAAATGGCATTTATGGATGAAAGCCCCTCCAAGGCAACCGGTATAACGAATTTAGGCGCGGTCAACCAACCTTGGGGGATGAAGAAAGAAGCGGTCGCCCTTTGACGGCTATTACGGAAGAAAACGTGCTAGCAGTGAAAAATTTAATCCAAGATAATAGGCGAATTACATATCAGGAGATTCAGCACATATTAAAGATTGGATCGGGAAGCGTTCACGAGATTCTACACGGGCATCTTCGCGTGAGGAGGATAGTATCGCGCTGGGTGCCGCACTACCTCACCGACGCTCAGAAGCAGGCCCGGGTGGAATGGTGCCGTGATATGCTGAACAAATTTGAAGCAGGCTCGTCTCGGCGTGTTTACGACATCGTAACAGGTGATGAGTCCTGGATTTATCAATACGATCCAGAAACCAAGCGCCAATCGACAGTTTGGGTGTTTCAAAATGAACCAACGCCTACCAAAGTGAAGCGATCTCGAAGCGGGGGGAAGATTTTGATCGCCAGCTTTTTTAATTTGACTAGCCACTTGGCCTCAATTCCCTTACGAGATCAAAGAAGCATTAACACCGAATGGTATACTACCAAATGTTTACCAGAAGTTTTTTCTGTTGTGAGCAACAAGCGACCAAACACAGGGCTCCGCGGACTACTGCTCCACCACGACAATGCGCCTGCACACACCCTCCTTACAGCCCTGATCTAGCACCGTGTGACTTCTTTTTATTTCCAAAAATAAAAAATCAGCTCAAGGGGATACAATTTTCGTCGCCGGAAGATGCGCTGGCTGCGTTCGAGCAGGCTGTAAACGAGGTGTCTACGGCGGACTGGAAAAAGTGTTTTGAAAACTGGTTCAGACGCATGAATCTTTGTATAGAGGCTGGTGGAGAGTACTTTGAAAAGATTTAATAAAAATATATGTACCTGAGAACAATTTTTTTTAGTTTCGCAAATCTTTCTGAGTGTCCCACGTATGTACTTATACAGTATAAGTAACCTACATTGTTTTCACCTCATATTTTGTTTGAAATAACTGTTTATTGTAACAATTTTATTATGCTGTGTAAACACGCTTAGGGTATCAATCTAGTTAAGATAAAAATGTATAATTATTTCATTCATGTATCGATTGTTACCTGTTGTGTTTTCAAAATAAACTAAAATAAAATATATACATTGTACGCCTGAAAATATGGTTAGGTTCTGTACCTAAACGAAAATTGTATGAGAGTAGTGGGTTTTACGGGTCAACGTAGAATAGAATAGAATAATTTATTTGCATCAAACATGGTAGTAATGGCGGTCATCAAAATTGTACAGTTTCTCATGTTTCGCCAATACAATCATAGCATGCAAAAATATTAGTCCCATAAAATTTATTCATAATAGTCTCTTCCACGCTGGACTGGGAGCGAGAGAAAAACATAGAATGTGCCAGCTGCATTTCCTCCCGGGCATGCTGTAAAAACCAGCTAAGGGATCTGAGGGTTTCAGTATATTGTAATTTAGGCGATGGGCTGACAACCTGTCACTACAGCAATATACGTACAAAACCATCTTGAATAACCCTCAAAACTTTGTCAGACGTGGCGGAACGACCTTTGTTTAGGTCGTTTACGCTCTGCGTACCCCATTAGCTACCCCATATTTATGAATGCATAATAGTCATCAAATTCAAAATAAGTATATAAAAAAATAAATGTCAATGTATATAAAACAATTAAGATTAAAATTAAATAACTTACGTACGAACGATAAGGTACACCTTGGGCACAGAATATATAATAGTACTACATAGCTTGGGGTCAGGGATTTTAAAGTGCCAAATAGCATAGCTAATGTACAGATTCCTGGTCGCTGTCATTGATTTCCACCCATCGTATCTTGCAATACTGCCTCCGTGGTTTAGCGGTGTGACCCAAGAGCTCTCGATCCGGAGGTTTCGGGTTCTTTTCCCGACGGGGTACAATGATTTTGTGTTACTGTTTCTATTTTGGTTAGGACATCGCAGGCTGATCACCTGATTTTCCGAAAAGTAAGATGATCCACGTTGTCGGTTGGGCATATAAATAGTCCGACCTGCGCCTGATTTCTTTTCGGTCGTGTCAGTCTATGTCTCATCAGAATAAGAGATTGAAGGAATGCACCTGTATGTACAAACACTTGGGCACTAAAAACTAGTCCTGCGCAGTTAACCGATCTCTGGGAGATTGGCATCACCGAAAATCGGTGGGAGGGCGGGCTATTATTATTATTTTTATAGCCTTTTTTTTTTTTTTTTAAATATATATAGGCGAGCATTTGTCCGCCATCTCACCTGGTGGAAAGTGACGATGCGGACTATGTTGGAGCATACTCACCTATGTAGTGCCTATTCACTCTCGCCTTGAAAAGGCCCAGGTTATATTGTTCCGGAAACAGATCCGCCGGCAGCGAGTTCCACTCCTTAGCCGTTCGCATTAAGAATGTGGAAGCCTATAGGTCGTTCCACTCCCTATTATTATTATTTTGCAATAACGCTCCCTTTTCTTCTCATTCCAGGTGTACGATGCCAAACGTGAACAAGTGCCTCATCTACATCGGTATAGCGGCCTTCCTCCACCAGCTGCCAAGGTTCGTCGACAGAGAGTACGTTCCTCATATCACAGTGTGGCGTGGACACTATGAGAACGTTTGCCGGGTATGTATCTTGATCTACATCGAATGCATCTTAATCTACATCGAGATGTATTGCTAATCTATATTGAGATGTATTTTAATCTACATCGAGATCTACTACACTATATAGGTATATTTCTATAAATCTTCATCTACATCGGTATAGCGGCCTTCCTTCATCAGCTGCCAAATACGTTCCTCATATCACAGTGTGGCGTGGACTATGAGAACGTCTGCCGGGTATGTATCTTGATCTACATCGAATGCATCTTAATCTACATCGAGATGTATTGCTAATCTATATTGAGATGTATTTTAATCTATATCGAGATTTATCTTAATCTACTACACCATATAGCTATCTTTCTATAAATCTTCATCTACATCGGTATAGCGGCCTTCCTTCATCAGCTGCCAAGGTTCGTCGACAGAGAATACGTTCCTCATATCACAGTGCGTGGACACTATGAGAACGTCTGCCGAGTATGTATCTTAATCTACATCTTTAGGTATCCTAATCTACATTGTATATCTTGATCTACATTGGTTTGTATCTTAATCTACATTGGGATGTATCTTGATCTACATCAAAATGTATCCCAATCTGTAGATGGCGGTGTACCGCCATCTTTCTTTATCTCCATTACATCTATATGTATTCTAAACTACACCGAGAAGCATCCTGATCTACATTACCATCTATCCTGATCTACATTACCATAAATCTTTATCTACATCGCTATGAATCCTTATCTACATCGGTATAGCAGTTTTCCTCCACCAGCTGTCGAGGTGCGTGGACAGGGAGTACATGCCTCATATTACAGTGTGGTGTGGACACTATGAGAATGTCTGCCGGATATGTATTTTATTTATTTATTTATTTAACAGTTTATTGTACACAGAAACATACACAGAACAATTACATAGGAATCAAGACACAACAGGTACTGCTTATTTCTAAAATGAAATGTCTTACAGCAGACCTAAGAAGTGAATGTATAATGTATCTTGATCTACATCGAATGAATCCGCATCTAAATCGAGGTGTATTGCTAATCTATATTAAGATGTATTTTAATCTACATCGAAATTTATCTTAATCTACATCATCATCTATCTTTATCTACATCGCTATGAAGCCTCATCTACATCGGTTTAGCAGTCTTCCTTGACCAACTACAGAGGTTCGTTGAGAGAGAGTACGTTCCTCACATCACAGTGTGGCGCGGACACTATAAACGTCTGTCGGGTATCGTAACCTACATTATGCGTCTTCTTCTTCTTCTGTCGAGTGGGTATCAAGTCTATCGACCCGATGAACCCTGGTGTCAGAGTTTTAAGCCACCTAGTAGCACAACTATCAGTCAGGCCTATGATATGGTTTGAGTAACGACCACTATCCAAGACAGCGACCGAGACCGGCGGCTTAACGTGCCCTCCGAAGCATGAAATCTTTTTCTTTTCAGACAACCAGGTGATTCAGCCTGCAATGTCCTAACCAAACTGGGGAAAAATTCACAAGTGATAAATTCTCAAATATCAACTTCGTGTTCCCCACTGGGAATCGAACCTAGGACCTCCAGATCGGGAGTCCATGGCACTAGCTACTAGACCACAGAGGCAGTCAATTATTATATTATGTGTCTGGATTTACATCGGTATGCATCCTGATCTACATCGCTTTGTATTCTGATCTACATGAACATATAGCCTGATCTATATTGGAATGTATTCTAATCTACTCCGACATGTATTTTGATCTACATCGATATATTCATATCCTGAAAGATTTAGTAAGGGTGTAAATGAATTTGAATTTGAATCTTGATCTAAGATCAAACGTGCTTGACACATTTCAGACTGATCATCTGAAAAAATGTCGTTGACGCTCTTCCTACGCCTTAAAGCATACAAGCGTGACGTAATGATCAGAATTGATGACGTAACGTCAGCTTGCAAATCTCACGTTCTGTATAATAATTACCACTAAATATGGGCAGCTGTGACCTATTTCGGGAATCCCCTAACCTCAACGCATCGTAGTAGCTAATATCCGGTTTCAGCAATTATAGTCGAATCTACAAGGTAGTGTTATATATTCTGTGGTACTTAATTAGAACATGTTCATATTACATTACACGACGGCATTTTGAAGTGAAATAATTTTACCTACTACAAAAATTGATAGTTAGTAGAATGTAAAAATCAGCAAAGGGATTCAAAATTCTCAATACTGCTTACAGTGTAATGTAAGTGTGACTTTTATTATTTTACTAGCGACCCGCCCCGGCTTCGCACGGAAATTATCAGTGTTTCTCTACTATATTATGCATGTATTATACGTATAAACCTTTCTCTTGAATCACTCTATCTACTAAAAGAAACCGCATTAAAATGCGTTGCGTAGTTTTAAAGATTTATGCATACATAGGGATATAGGGACAGAGAAAGCGACTTTGTTTTATACTACGTAGTGATTACATTGACTACGGCGTAGTAAAACTCGTAGCTAACTGCTACGGTGATCTGTCTTTGTATTGTCTACCCTCCGAATATTAAGTTTTGTTCAAATGTCTGATTCCCACGGGAAAACTCATTAGGCCGCGGGTGAAACTGCTTCGCAAAAAGCTCATATTGATTGTGTAAAATTTTTGGTGTAAATTAACCTACAATTATATTGTTATGAAAGGGATTATTACCGCGATTATATTTATTAATATTATATTTTAGAACAGTTTCATGCTCCATGGCCTCGAGTAAACTAGTAATAATCCCGTTCAAAATAATAATATAATTGTAGTGAACAACCGCGTAAATCTCAAATCTTATATTAACTTGTAAATAGACCTATGAATCTATGGCTCGCATTTATAAAACCATTTCAAACTTGAGAGCAATATTAAGTATGGATTTGACAGGCCAGTTTGTATTGAAATGATATTTCTGATACAAACTCAAACTCGCTGTCACTCATAGCTGATTACAAATACGACCCTCATCATCTTCCTAGCCTTATCCCGTATCTCACGGGGTCGGCTTCCTAATCTAGGGGATTTAACGAGGGTACTGGTTTTTACACAGAGCGACTGCCATCTGACCTCAGCAACCCAGAAGGGAAACCAGACCCAATCCTAGATTAGGTCCAGACTTTTCAAGCCGCCAATGCTTAGCACTGGCCTCTAATATGGCTTAACGACTAATATGTACGGTATTAAACGATATTAACCGGGACCAACGGCTTAACGTGCCTTCCGAAGCACGGAAAAAGCACCGAATAAACGTACATATGAAATTCGAAATACGAAAAACAAATTGGTACGTGGTGGGATTCGAACCACGACCTCCCCGCTCAGGAGGCAGCGGCCCTATCCACTACACCATCGGGCTCTTTTACATTTTACGACCCTATGATTATATTATTATTTTATTCCTTCCAGATGGAGCTAGCTCCGTGGGTTCACACAATCTCTCCGGACGCCTACTTCATAACCTACTTCAGTTTCCGCGTGCTCTTCGTCCACCTGGTACCCTGCACTTCCCTGGTAGTCCTCAACGTCCTTCTCTTCAGGGCCATGAGGAAAGCCCAGCTCAACCGGCAGAAACTCTTCAAGGAAAACCGCAAGTCCGAATGCAAGAAACTCAGAGATTCTAACTGTACTACTTTGATGCTGATAGTCGTTGTAACTGTTTTCTTGATGGTAGAAATACCAGTAGCTGTGGTCACCTTGCTGCATATTATATCGAGTACTTTAGTTGAGATTTTGGACTATCAGATTGCGAACGTTTTGATCCTACTTACGAATTTCTTTATCATCTGCTCGTACCCTATCAACTTTGCTATTTATTGCGGAATGTCTAGGCAATTTCGGGAGACGTTCAAGGAATTGTTTATTAGAGGCACTGTGACTAGTAGGAAAAAGAACGGTTCGAGTAGATATTCAATTGTTAACGGGCCTAGGACCTGCACAAACGAAACTGTTCTATAATTTATTTTACGTGTTTTATGTAAATAATTCTTATGAACGTAGCTAAGGTTTATATAGAATCTTTATTGTTTGTCTATAACAAGTAGACATATCAATATAGTTTTTTTTTAAATATTATTTATATGAAAAATAATCTTATTACGAACGCTGTTATGTATGCAAATATGTCTAAATATTGCCTTGTTTGTGTTACGTTTGAATTCTTAGATCAGTTATATAGGTTAAAGTCTAGATAGATAGGTAAGTTATGTTATAATAGATAAGTTACTATAAATTGCTGCTTTTATATATTGCTATTTTTGCGTAATCATTAGTAAATACTTCCAGGTACTTTTTCGTGGCTATGTGACAACCTGATCATATTTAAAATAAAAATGTCTATGACTTAACGAACTTTAGCATACTTTGTTATATGGTTTAAGCTTATATTTATGTATATTTATACTTGATCAGCTTTTCATATAGCCTTTGAATGGTGAGCCCCCATTTAGGAAAAGTATCTTGATTTTAAATATTATTTTTTGTTATATTATTTACCTACTCAATGTGCAAATTGTAAATAATGACTTGTAAAATTAACAAAGTATATTGTGAATTTATAAAAACTAAAATTGTAAAGTTTGTTTAGAAACAAAGTAGTTAATATTTCTAAGAGAAAAGGTACTAAATTAAAATATATATTATTTTCTGTCGTAACAAATTAATGTTCGTGATTATTTTGTTAACTTATCTGTGCTGAATGTAGTCTTCTACGAAAGATAATGGAATTAGAGTTTGTGAAGGACCATGGCGAATTGAAACAATCTAGGTTCATATATTACTTAATAAAATATTGTAAAATAATTCTGTGATATTTTATTTACGGTTCCAACGTAACAAAGTTTGCCAAATCATCGATTACAGTTACCGAAAAAACCTAGTAAAAAACCAGTAATTCTGAAGTATATTCTTCATTTTACTGAGAAAAACATAGAATATTCCAGCTGCATTTCCTCCCGAGAGGGCTGTAAAAACCACCTAAACAATCCGAGGGTTTCAGTATATTTCAATTTAGGTCATGGGCTGACAACCTGTCACTTCAGCAAGATACGTACAAATCTATCTTAAATAACCCTCAACACTTTGTCAGACGTGGCGGAACGACCTATATTTAGGTCGTTTACGCTTTGCCTACCGAGATATGAATGTTTAAAACAAAATATTAACGTTGAAAACCCCTTTTAAAACCCGCATAAAAATTAACCTGGGAACTAGGTACTACCTTATAAGTCAGGAAGTCTACTATTATTCCTAGACAGGCAATCTCATACATACATACATACATACATAAAATCACGCCTTTATCCCTTACGGGGTAGGCAGAGCGATAAACGCCTCGTAAAAGGCGCTTTCGCCGCGTCTGTCAAAAATTGAGGGCAATTTTAGATTGTAATGTGTAGTGATAGGTTGTCAGCCCATCGCCTAAATTACAATACACTGTAACCCTCGAGTCCCTTTTGCTGTCTTCTACAGCATGCCCGGGAGGAAGGGCAGCTGGAACATTCTATGTTTTTCTATCTCTCCCAGTCCAGCATGGAAGAAAATGGCAATCTCATAAATGCTCTATTCCTTCGATCTCAGCTAAACACTAAATATATCAAACCCACTATAAGTATTTCCAACTCATTTTTAAAATAGAAGTAAACAAAGTTTCATGTCTTTATACTCTTAAACACATTTCAAAAATAAATGATACGTGTTGGCAAATGAAAAATAACTAAAACTACTATTTCACCGTGGAAGGCATGTTAAGCCGTTGGTCCCAGTTAATATCGTTTAATACCGTAGATATTATCCGTTAAGCCATGTCAGAGGCCAGTGCTAAGCATTGGAAGCTTGAAACTCTGACCTAATCTAGGATTGGGTCTGGTTTCCCTTCTGGTTTGCCGAGGTCAGATGGCAGTCGCTCTTTGTAAAATCCAGTACCCTCGTTTAATCTCCTAGATTAGGTTAGGTTAGCCGTCCTAGTGAGATACGGGATAAGACTACGGAGATGACTGACTACAACTACTATTTCATTATGTTGTCATATCTAATGGCCTAAACTTATTTAAGAAAGAAGACCTTCGATTAAAAGACATAAAACTTTTGTTTACCTTTATTCTAAAACACACACATACACGCACATAAAATCACGCCTTTATCCCTTACGGGGTAGGCAGAGCGATAAACGCCTCGTAAAAGGCGGTTTCGCCACGTCTGACAAAAATTGAGGGAAATTTTAGATTGAAAAGTGTATTGCTATAGTGACAGGTTGTCAGCCCATCGCCTAAATTACAATACACTGTAGCCCTCGAGTCCCTTTTGCTGACTTCTACAGCATGCCCGGGAGGAAGGGCAGCTGGAACATTCTATGTTTTTCTATCTCTCCCAGTCCAGCATGGAAGGAAAATTTATATTTATATTAATATTCTAAAACCCAGTTAGAAATACTTATAAATTGATTGCAGAAGACATTAGTTAAACACATTCAGCACACACAGCGTCTGCGGGTTCATCTACAAGTCAAAGGGGATTAAATTTCAATGCACTGAATAATCATGTATCTAATATACATCCGCATAGATCAGGGGTAGCCAAGCAGTCGACTGGTCGACAGCCGCAACAAATTCGGTAGCCCGCAGACATATTTTTCAAAACAAAAGCATTAAAAATTACATACTTACATACATATAGTCACGCCTTTGTTCCTAATGGGGTAGGCAGAGCTTAAACGACCTAAACAAAAGCCGTTCCGCCACGTCTGGCAAAGTTTTGAGGCTATTTAAGATAGATTTGTAGGTATATTGTTGTAGTGACAGGTTGTCAGCCCATCGCCTACATTGCAATATACTGAAACCCTCGGATCCCTTACCTGATTTTTTCATCGGGTCCATAGACTCGATACCCACTCGACAGAAGAAGACAGCATGCCCGGGAGGAAATGCAGCTGGCACATTCTATGTTTTTCTCTCGCTCCCAGGCCAGCATGGATTAAAAAGTATTTTTATTAAACTGATGCACAAAGCAAGTGTCCATTGCGTGTCTTGAAGTAACTGGTTTCTGTTTGACAAATGAGCAGATAGATTGTGCAACACGACTTTGTCGAAAATTATGTACTGTCATGTAAAGCTGTGGAATGAATTGCCCGAAGACTTTCGACGTGCACCGTCTCTTGAAACCTTTAAGAGCCGACTTAAAAAACATTACTTGGAAGAAATTACTATCTAATCACTATTTATCCTTCACTTTTATCCTGTGCTGTTGCTGTCATTTCCTTCGTCTAGTTCTGGTTGTAGTTTGCATTATCCTATCTTCCATTAGTTTATGTATTAGTTTATTATATATTATGTATTAGCTTACTTTACAATATCTATGTAGTAGCTTGTAACTAGTTTATGTATTATATGTAATGTAATGTATATAGGATACATATTTTACTAGATTTGCAATATCCCGCTTACCGCTACGCATTTTTCTTTGACCCAAAGGTTGCCTGGAAGAAATTGCTACCTTAGCAATAAGGCCGCCTATGTTGTACCTGTTTTTTGTTGTTATCTGTTGTGTTGTGTGATTTGTATTCTTACGTGCAATAAAGTATTTTTATGTTATGTTATGTTATGTAAAGCATCCACAAAAAATAAATAATAAGTACATACATACAATCACGCCTTTATCCCTAATGGGGAAGGCAGAGCATAAACGACTTAAATAAAGGTCGTTCCGCCACTTTTGACAAAGTTTTGAGAGTTATTAAGATAGATTTATTTGTATATTGCTGTAGTGACAGGTTGTCAGCCCATCGCCTAAATTGCAATATACTGAAACCCTCGGTTTCCTTAGCTGGTTTTTACAGCATAATAATAAATAAATAAAGAATAATAAATAAAAAAATTATTATGTTTTTTGGGTCTTGATTCTAATTAGAAAAAAAACATGGCGGTGGGTAGGTAGACCCCAAGCAGATGGTGATGATGAATAAAGACCGAATACATAAATCGTTTCAGGAGCAAACAAGAAATTTCTATCTGGCTAATAATGTTTAATGTGTAGCTGTCTAATTTACAAGTATCATTTAAGTAAGTATATGCAGTGATATTCTATCTACCAATTTCTCTGATATATAACGTAGAGTATCCTGTCTTATGTAGCATATATTATATATTAGTTTATCATAAGATATGTATCAGTATATTTTTTTATTGAAATATTTATTTAATAGTGTGTAAATATTCTCTAAGTATTATATGTAGTAATATGCACTATCCCGCTTTCTGCTTGTACAATTTCTATACCCAAAGGTTGCCTGGTAGAAATTGCTGCTTTAGCAATAAGGCCGCCTATATTGTACTGTCACGTTTGTTCCTTTTTATTTCTGTTGTATGTGTTTCTTTGTGCAATAAAGAATTTTGTATTTTATTGTACATGGCCACCGCTCGCATAGATAGAGGTGGCTAGTTTATACGATGCGTAGTTTTAAAGATTTATGCATACATAGGGATATAGGGGACAGAGAAAGCGACTTTGTTTTATACTATGTAGTGATTAACGGATACGTCTTGCTATACAATACATACATATACAGTGCAAGGCGATCCTTGAACCATATCTTCAAGTCATATAGGTAATTCTTCTGTGCTGGACTGGGAGAGATAGAAAAACATAGAATTTTCCAGCTGCCCTTCCACCCGGGCATGCTGTAGAAGTCAGCAAAAGGGATTCGAGGGTTACAGTGTATTGTAATTTAGGCGATGGGCTGACAACCTGTCACTACAGCAATACAAATTATTCCAATCTCAAATTTGCCCTCAATTTTTGTCAGACGTGGCGAAAGCGCCTGTTACGAGGCGTTTACGCTCTGCCTACCCCGTAAGGGATAAAGGCGTGATTTTATGTATGTATGTATATAGGTAATACTTAGGTATTTCTTATTACAACATTTAATAAGGGCGAAAAAAGAACAAAAAACCGGCCAAGTGCGAGTCGGACCCGCGCACGAAGCGATCTGTACCATTGTTATTAGCTAGACACTTATTTTTAATCATTAGTTACCAATTACCTACCGTTATTAATATTAAGCAAAAATCCGGCAAAGAAACCACGTTTTCGTATGGAAGGCCCCCTTAAATATGTATATATTTTTTAAATTTAATTATTGATTTTCTAAATAATAATACAACTCAATATACTGAGAATAGCGCCGTTTTTAATATGGAGCGAGAAATGGCAAAAAACAAGCTTATTATATGGGAACCCCCCTTCAATATTTATTTAATTAAATTTTTGGTGTTCGTTGTTATAGCAGCAACAGAAATATATCATCGTTGAAAATTACAACTGTCTAGCTAATACGGTTCATGAGATACAGCCTGGTGAGGCGGTGACAGTCAAAAAATATTTTTTGTTGTATAGGTAGACCCCCTTAATCTTTTATTTTATTCTGTTTTTAGTATTTATTGTTAGAGCGGCAACAGAAATATATGATCTGCGAAAATTTCAACTCTCTAGTGTTGACTCCCTGGTGATAGACAGAAAAGCAGGTTTGTTGTATGGGACCCCCCTTAAATATTTTGTTTTCTGTATTTGTAGTTATAGCATCAAAAATGCATCATCGTTGAGAGTACCAACTGCCTAGCTAGCACGGTTCAAGAAATACAGCCGGCGGACACAAAGAGAAAATCACGTTTATTGGTATGGGAGCCCTTAAGATTTATTTTATTTTGTTTTTAATATGTGTTGTTGTATGGACCGTGATGAGTGGAAGACCGCGGGGGAGGCCTTTGCCCAGCAGTGGGATCTAGTAGGCTAGCTATAATAATACAATAATGTGTTGTTATAGCGGCAACAGGAATGCTTAAATCTGCCTGGTGACAGACAGGCGGACGAACAGACAGACAGACGGACGGACACCGAAGTCTTAGTAATAGGGTCCCGTTTTTCACCCTTTGGGTACGGAACCCTAAAAATGTACCTGCTATATCACAAATTATCTTGGATTTTACTCAAGTCTACAACACTTAATTTTTTTGAACGCGGCCTTTGGAGGTGCTTCGTACAATCTTCAAGCTCCTGGACTGGACCCGGTTTTATGAGGGTCTTTGGTAGCTCAGGCTGACTAAGGCTCAGTTACCTGCTTGCCTTGCATAAAATTGTACCTGGGAACTAGGTACTACCTTATAAGTCAGGAAGTCTACTATTTTGCCTAGACTGGCAATCTCATAAATTATCTATCTCTATTCCTTGGATCTCAGCTAGACACTAAATATATAGTACCCGCAAAGCGTATTTTTAACTCAGTTTTAGAATAAAGATAAACGAAGTTTCATGTCTTTTTATTCAAAAACATATTTCCAAAATTAATGATACGTGTTGGCAAATTAATTAAATTACTAAAACTACTATTTCACCGTGCTTCGGAAGGCATGTTAAGCCGTTGGTCTCGGTTTTATGAGGGTCTTTGGTAGCTCAGGCTGACTAAGGCTCAGTTTCCCCACGAGACGTATGCAGCCATCTTCCAAGCATCCTATATACCGTGTGAGGGACAGCGCAAACTGATAGGGGTTGCTCAGTCAACGACACTGAACAATTTCCACCAGGGGGGTTGCTCAGTCAACGACACTGAACAATTTCCACCAGGGGGGTTGCTCAGTCAACGACACTGAACAATTTCCACCAGGGGGGTTGCTCAGTCAACGACACTGAACAATTTCCACCAGGGGGGTTGCTCAGTCAACGACACTGAACAATTTCCACCAGGGGGGTTGCTCAGTCAACGACACTGAACAATTTCCACCAGGGGGGTTGCTCAGTCAACGACACTGAACAATTTCCACCAGGGGGGTTGCTCAGTCAACGACACTGAACAATTTCCACCAGGGGGGTTGCTCAGTCAACGACACTGAACAATTTCCACCAGGAAATTCTTTCAGGAAGTGAAAAAAAAGATGGCTTTGAAGATTTATTGTCTGATCGAGGTGAACATTTTGTATGGCAATATTTACATACATACATACATATAATCACGCCTTTATCCCTAATGGGGTAGGCAGAGCGTAAACGACCTAAACAAAGGTCGTTCCGCCACGTCTGACAAAGTTTTGAGGGTTATTTAAGATAGAATTCTAGGTATATTGCTGTAGTGACAGGTTGTCAGCCCATCGCCTAAATTACAATATATCGAAACCCTCGGATCCCTCAGCTGGATCTTACAGCATGCCCGGGAGGAAATGCAGCTGGCACATTCTATGTTTTTCTCTCGCTCCCAGGCCAGCATGGAAGAATTTTTTTACACTTTGAAAAAAGATCCTGCTGATAGTTGTTCAGTGTCGTTGACCGAGCAACCCCTATCAGTTCGCAGGACGCTGTCCCCGGTATAAGTACGGTCGATTTCGCTGTCGCTTTTACCAAAGCGTTTTACCGGTCCTCACTTATACTGCGCTAGTACAAACATCTCGACTAATTCGGACTGCTTTGAACAATTTTCCTGATGAAAAGACATAAGGACGTTACAAGTTCTAAAGAAATATTTGACAAAATTTGCGTAGAATGAGATTAGAGAATATCTACGCAAAGTAAAATGAATTTTGGGAACTTTCAAGAGCTTCTTACGAACGACGAAGGAAAATGTCCTTATACTTGCTTTGAATTTAAGTATAAAATTAAATTATTTTTAAGAGTTGGTAGCCATTACAAGTTTCCTAATCTTAAACATATCTTCTAAACGAGAGCCCGATGGTGTAGTGGATAGGGCCGCTGCCTCCTGAGCAGGGAGGTCGTGGTTCGAATCCCACCCCGTGCCAATGTGATTTTCGGTTTTCGAATTTCATATGTACGTTTATTCGGTGGTTTTTCCGTGCTTCGGAAGGCACGTTAAGCCATTGGTCCCGGTTAATATCGTTTAATACCGTAGATATTAGTCGTTAAGCTATATCAGAGGCTAGTGCTAGGCATTGGCGGCTTGAAAACTCTGACCTAATCTAGGATTGGGTCTGGTTTCCCTTCTGCGGAGGTCAGATGGCAGTCATACATACATACATACATATAATCACGCCTTTATCCCTAATGGGGTAGGCAGAGCGTAAACGACCCAAACAAAGGTCGTTCCGCCACGTCTGACAAAGTTTTGAGGGTTATTTAAGATAGATTTGTAAGTATATTGCTGTAGTGACAGGTTGTCAGCCCATCGCCTAAATTACAATATACTGAAACCCTCGGATCCCTTAGCTGGTTTTTAAAGCATGCCCGGGAGGAAATGCAGCTGGCACATTCTATGTTTTTCTCTCGCTCCCAGGCCAGATGGCAGTCGCTCTGTGTAAAAACCAGTACCCTCGTTCAATCCCCTAGATTAGGTAGCCAACCGCGTGAGATTCGGAATAAGGCTAGGGAGATGATCTTCTAAACGAATTCATGTCAAAACTCTTCTAATATGCCTACTAAAGCTGCCCAGTATATGGATAGAATTTTGAGTGTGTCGCGTTGGAAGCGATAGAAACACATAAAAATGTTCCAGCTTCTCTTCCTTTACAAACTGTTCAAATCAGTAGAGATACGAGGTTATCCGTGTATTGCAATTTAGTCGCAAAGCTGCCAACCTATTTCAATACAGGTGGTGGTGCGAATCACGCATCACGCCTGGAGCCGTATACTTGAATCACTCGAATGCGCAAACTAAAGAGTAAGAATAAGAATAAGAATTCGTTTATTGCCATAACATAAAGTACATAAAACATTAAAAAGAAAGACAAAACAAAACATAAATTATGGCAAAAGGCAGGGACTCAGTTGTTGTCAACATGCTGCCGGGGACAGCACTGTTGACACTGATTTTCAGCCATTTTCATTTTGATTGAGTAATTTTCGCATGCGTTTTTCATACAAATTGCCATGCGAAAGATGTCTGATTGAAAAGATGGTCTTGATCGAAAGATCGTGTGCGCATTTCGATTCGAGTGATTCAAAAAAACCGCTCCCGGACTCCTGAACCCGTATTTTTGAATCACTCGAATTGATTTCGCATATGAAAAAAATACTTTTTCGTATGCGCATTGGAGTTCGAGTGATTCAAAGATACGGCTCCAGATCGAATATAGTTCTGTTTTTGTTCCCTTTTCATAGCGAAACCAAAAACATAGATAGATAGATAAAACCTTTAACATAGACAGAAATACGACAACAACAAACTAAACAACTTAATAGTATTATGTTCGCCCGAAGAAATCTAATTATACTACCTACCTAAATTGAGTCACCAGCTTGTGGTCACCTCAACCCTTTTGAACAGGGAAATTACATTACCTACTATGTAGGAAGACCTTTGCAGCACGGATGTAGGCGTTGATTTAAAATAACAACAATCTTACTAGGGCTGCCAGTAGTTAGGTTATGTAGTACTATTATATATTCTGTGGTTAGGTTATAATTTAAAATTGTTAGACCAAACT
Organism: Scrobipalpa costella; assembly: GCA_949820665.1. Taxonomy (NCBI): domain Eukaryota; kingdom Metazoa; phylum Arthropoda; class Insecta; order Lepidoptera; family Gelechiidae; genus Scrobipalpa; species Scrobipalpa costella. The sequence continues at coordinate 8,396,259 of OX463319.1, read as the reverse complement.
TCACCAAACTTTCTACTCACAATTAAATGCAACATATCTCTACGTATGTTTATTATTTAGTTTTTGTATCTAAATATCTTTCATTTAGCTTTCGAGCCCGATGGTGTAGTGCAGCGCCCCGCTGCCTCCTAAACGGGGAGGGAGGTCGTGGTTCGAATCCCACCAAATATATTTCATGCTGGACTGGGAGCGAGGGAAAAACATAGAATGTGCCAGCTGCATTACCTCCCGGGCATGCTGTAAAAACCAACTAAGGGATCCGAAGGTTTCAGTATATTCCAATTTAGGCGATATCCACCGAATACGAAATAAGAGAGTAAATTAAATTTTAAGTCATTTTTACGCAAAATCGCATTTCCGCCATTATTTTGTTAGTGGTGGATATTTTCCAACGAAACCTAATTATAAACATAGGTAAGTTGGATTTGATGATGTGTACAAAGTTTGATGAAGTTCAGTCTCACCGATTAAAAAGGAAAACGAAATTACGTTTGTATGGGATTTTGTAGTTCCAGGCGACTCTTAGGACTAAGTGGCGCCCCCATCAGTAAAAAAAAAGGTTTTTCGATTCACTGCGTTTTTAATGAATTATGATTTTTATACTATACTGACAAGTATAGTCACCTTAAGATGCAGGAATAATTTTGAAAATTTATGCTAGGAGAGTATTCAGGCTTCTTCTTCTTCTGTCGGGTGGGTATCGAGTCTATCGACCCGATGAACCCTGGTGTCAGAGTTTTTAAACGGTCTAGTAGCACAACTATCAAGCCTCTGACATGGTTTGAGTAACGACCACTATCAAAGACATCGACCGGGACCGACGGCTTAACGTGCCCTCCGAAGAACGAAATCTTTTTCTTTTTCGGACAATCAGGTGATTCAGCCTGCAATGTCCTAACCAAACAGAGGAAAAATTTACAAAGTAATAAATTCTCAAATATCTACTTTGTGTTTCCCCCCTGGGAATCGAACCCAGGACCTCCGGCTCAGGAGTCCATGGCACTAGCCACTAGACCACGGCGGCAGTTAGTATTCAGGCTTAACTGTTTCTATTAACAACGGTGGTGAAAACAAAGATTACTTCAAGACTTCAGTCCTCAGGGATAGAAAGTGTTACCTATGTTTTAAGAGCCTTCATCCAAAGAAAATAAACATGTCTCTTACACTTCCCATAAACCATTTAGATTGAAAAGCGAATAGTACCCTGCTGTAACTATCACCTAGGTATTTACCAATTATTTTAGTCAGTGTTATTTAATTTGTTATTTTTCCATGCTGGACTGGTAGCAGGAGAAAAACATAGAATGTGCCAGCTGCATTTCCTCCCGGGCTGGCTATAATAACCAGCTAAAGGATCCGAGGGTTTCAGTATATTGTATGGCGATGGACTGACTACATGTCACTACAGCAATATACCTACAAATCTATCTTAAAGTCTCAAGTTTTTCTTCCATGCTGGACTGGGAGTTTGAGAAAAACATAGAATGTGCCAGCTGAATTTCCTCCCGAGCATGCTGTAAAAACTGGGTTTTAGTATATTGTAATTTAGGCGATGGGCTGACAACCTGTCACTACAGCAATATACGTACAAATCTTTCTTGAATGGCCCTCAAAACTTTGTCAGACGCGGCGGAACGGCCTTTGTTTAGGTAGTTTACGCTCTGCTTACCCCATTAAGGATAAAGGCGTGATTATATGCATGTATGAGTGGTATTTAAATAGGTAGCTAAATACATTTTTAAAAGTGCAACTACTTTACTGCAAAATATGCATTGCTGATTTACTTGCTAAATAATTATTATTTATACTCCATTCGCTTTGAGGATATATTTTAGTGTGCGTCTCTCCACCCAGCCCAAACGAGATAGGTGTTTTTATCATATATCAGGATTTAGAGCATAATTGGAGCACCCACATACTGAAGTCAGAAAATTGGAGCATTAATAGGAAAGACGCTGCGATCTAAAGACCGTGGGCCGGCTGGGGAGAATCTCGTCAGCGAGCCCATGCTAGATCTTAGGTACTGTTGAGAGTAGATTTAGAGCATAATTGGAGCAATCTGCTGCCGAAAAATCAACTTCAAAACTGTAATATGAAAGGAATTATAGGCGATTATCTGTGGGCTTGCTGGGCCACAGATAATCGCGTATTACTCCTTTCATGGGCTCTAAATTGTCAGTCAAATAATCGCTATGTCGAGTATAGTAGAATGTTCTAAATAAAAAATATAGAATCTTCCAGCTACTTCCCTTCCCGGGCTTATTTAGAAGCCAGTAGAGGGAAAAAGAGGCTGGAATTGTATGCTTTTTATCACTCGCAGTCCAGCATGGACAAAACAGTTTATGAGTTAAAATCATTTATTACTAAAAGTTTGTCTATGTTAGCGTATCTACGGACCAAATATATTCTCCAATATCCGCCTGGTGGAATGCTATGGTAGCTAGAGGATCAGCGTGTCTGCATTCAGCTGTACTCTTGGCTACTACTCATCATCATCATCCTAGCCTTATCCCGTATTTCTCGGGGTCGGCTACCTAATCTAGGTGATTGAACGAGTGTACTGGTTTTTACACAGAGCGACTGCCATCTGACCTCCGCAACCCAGAAGGGAAACCAGACCCAATCCTAGATTAGGTCAGAGTTTTTCAAGCCGCCAAAGCTTAGCACTGGCCTCTGATATAGCTTAACGACTAATATCTACGGTATTAAACGATATTAACCGGGACCAACGGCTTAACGTGCCTTCTGAAGCACGGAAAAAGCGCCGAATAAACGTACATATGAAATTCGAAAATCGAAAAACACATTGGTACGTGGTGGGGTTCGAACCACGACCTCCCGCTCAGGAGGCAGCGGCCCTATCCACTACACCATCGGGCTCCTTTACTCTTGGCTACTACTATGTAGTACTATTGTATATTCTGTGCTACTACTCCGAAACCTATTGGACTTGCTTACTATTTCTGTGCTTCTGTAAAGGCTATAAGCTCATAGCGTTTTTTACTAAGCAACTGATACCGGTACCAATTCGTAATTGCAAAAATCATAAGTCTATACCTGTTACTTCCTTGCTGGCCTGGGAGCGAGAGAAAAACATAGAATGTGCCGGCTGCATTTCCTGTTGGGCATGCTGTTAAAACCAGCGAAGGGATTCGAGGGTTTCAGTATATTGTAATTTAGGCGATGGGCTAACAACCTGTCCCTACAGCAATATACCTACAAATCTATCTTAAATAGCCCTCAAAGCTTTGTCAGACGTGGCAGAACAACCTTTAATTTTAAACTTTCGCGGTTGTTTTCACTATAACTATAAGACATTTTACGGGTTTCTTACCGCGATCAGTTTACCCGTGATCAGGGCGTTTGGAACAGCGTCGAAATATCGGGAACTCATCAAATAATTTAAATCGCGGTAAGAAACCCGTAAAATGTCTTAGAGTTATAGAACAACCTTTATTTAGGTTGTTTACGCTCTGCCTACCCCATTAGGGACAAATACAATACAATAATGTATGATTATATGTATACCTGTCATTTTCTGTCACAAGAGAACAGAAAGGGACACCAATCATTTTAGTCAAGATTTAATTAGTGCACTACGAATCGATAGAACTAAATTGACAGTCAAATAACTTCTATGTGGAGTTTACATTGCAGATTTAAAAAACATAGAATGTTCCAGCTGCTTCCCTTCCCGGACATACTGTAGAAGTCAGTAGAGGGAAAACATTCTATGTTTTTCATCACTTGCGGTCAAAACAGTTATGTTATGAATTAAATTAAACCTTAAAGTAATACTAAAATCATTTATTACTAAAAGTTTGTCTATGTTAACGTATCTTCCGACCGAATATATTCTCCAATATCGGCCTGGTGGAATGCTATAGTAGCTAGAGGATCAGCGTGTCTGCATTCAGCGGTACTCTTGGCTACTACTCCGAAACCTATTGGAATGTCAGCCATTGTGAGGACCACCACTCCTTGGTGCTTCGGTGTGTTTTCTGTTATACGTCCTAGTCCTGGAATAGAGAGAAAAGAAGCGGTAAGTAGATTTCTAAGTAAGTCATCATCATCTCCCTAGCCTTATTCCTTATCTCACGCGGCGGCTACCTAATCGATATAATTGAATGAGGGTACTGTTAAAAACACAGAGCAACTACCATCTGACCTCTGCAAACCAGACGGAAAACCAGACCAAAGCCTAGATTAGGTCAGAGTTTTCAAGTTGCCAATGCTTAGCACTGCCCTCTGACATGGCTTAACGCCTAATATCTACAGTGTTAAACAATATTAATTGGGACCGACGGCTTAACGTGCCTTCCGAAGCATTTCAAGATTTCTAAGTTACTAAATAAACTAAATTAGAATTTTGTGGTAAGAGATAATAAAAAAATGTGAAAAAGTCTTCTAAATGTAAAGGATAACTTCATTTTGTATCAATAGCAAAACTTACATGGTTAACCTCCAATGGAGAATAACTGACAACAAAATTAGAAGTTTGAAGAAATATAATAATAGCTGCTAAGACTTTTGAGAACATAAGAACCAAAATGTTCAATGTTAGCTTCCATGCTGGACTGGATGTGATAAAATTGAAGTTGCTACTTTTGGGCATACTGTAAAAGCCAGTAAGAGAGTTGTAACAATCCAGTCAAAAATGCTCCTTTAAACATATCTGATGTGGTCAATCTTAGTTTCACGATATAGGCAAGATTTAATGAATATTTATGTGAATAAAATTAAATTAATTAATTTAAATAATAATAGTCCTCCTACAGATTTTTCGTAAACGGCGGCCATCTGTGCAGGGCTAGGTTTTAGTGCCCAAATGTTTGCGATACACACACCTGTGTTCACCAACGCTATCTATTGCTTCAATCTCTTATTCTGATAGGACAGACTGACTGACAAGACCAGAGAAAAATCAGTCACTATTGCATGATCTTACTTTTTGGACAATCAGGTGATCAGCCTGCAATGTCCTAACCAAACTAGAAATAACAACACAAAGTCATTGTCCCCTGCCGGGAATCGACCCTGGGACCTCCGGGTCGAGAGTCCATGGCACAGACTGCTAGACCAAGGAGGCAGTTAGAATTTAAATAGAAGATTACACATACCACTCTTAATAACATGATGTCCATACAAAAACTGTTGTTCCGCTGAAGGTTTGACCCAGAGCTTGTGTGGAGCGTAAGGTGCGATGTACGTCAACGCAGTGATGTGTAGCCTGAACTTATTCGTCTTTGTGAACTTCCCGAAGCATGTCCCAGCTGATACTAAATGGTCTGGCTTCACAGTTTGAGCTAAGGCTAGCAGTTTTTCCGATATGTAATAAATGCGATCTTTCTTCTCTCTGAAGCAGTATGTGCCGTCTGGACGGTCTATTAGCAGTTTCACGTTCACGCCAATGCTGGAATTATCATATTTTAGGGTTATAACAACAGAAAAGTAAGTTTACAAGCGTGATTGAAGAAAGTTGAGTTTAAATGTAGAATTATCACTGAAATTTGCAGTCTCTTGAAGATACTTACTATTTGGTCAGTTTCTCAAATAAAATCCTAGTTCTATCTTCCGATAACACTTTCATTTTGGCTAAATTTTTATTTAAAACGAGCAATAATAAAAACACGTGCTTTAAAACACCTCGCGCAGCATGACATTGACAGTTGACACTGACAGTCCAGGGCTGCCAGATGCAGGCAGAAAAATCGAGCTAATTGTATAGTCCTCCTAGTGCCTGTCAAGATAAATTAATATCAATAAATGTATTTATTGATGAAAACAATATAAGATTAAAGAACTGTACCGCTATTCGAAACCTAAAAAAAATATAGAGAGTGGCAACACTGTTCTTCCCTACTAGGTCGGTGGTGACTATACCTGTCCCTTTCTAGCATAGCATGCTGTCTCTTTCTTAAATATCACTTGGCTCCATTTTCACCAGGCAGGCACGCAGCGAGTCAAGAGCGAGTGCTCCTAGTTGCATTGGCGATTTGTTCCTCGTGCCGAGCGGTCGTGGTGAGAATTTATCCCTCCACACACTTTTACTCAAAAGTTTAAATTTTCTAACGGCTTTTACCGTCTGTTTAAAAAGCTTATTTCAATTTCTTAATTCATTTTATGATCATTTTCTCCTTTAAAATTTCAGAATTTTAAAAATCTAAGGGCCTTTTAATGTTCGTTATAAAATAATAGAAAATAATAATTCATTTTCTTTTTCTATATAAAAATATACCTATCCCTTTCTTAAAAATATTATTTTAATCTTACTTTAATATTTTACTAATACTTATTCTCTTCTCTATCTAGATAACGTGCAAGAAAATCTACTTTCCGTGTCACGAGCTGCTTCGAAACGGCCCTGCTCACCAATAGAGCATGTTCCAGAGAAACTGCAGAGTCAATATGAACTTTATAGAAAATCTGGCAAACCAGGTTAGTAATATACAAAAATACTTACATACATACATATAATCACGCCTCTATCCCTAATGGGGTAGGCAGAGCGTAAACGACCTAAACAAGTGTCGTTCCGCCACGTCCGACAAAGTTTTGAGGGTTATTTAAAATAGATTTGTAGGTATATTGCTGTAGTGACAGGTTGTCAGCCTATCGCCTAAATTGCAATATACCAAAACCCTCTGATCCCTCAGCTGGTTTTTACAGCATGCCCGAGAGGAAATGCAGCTGGCACATTCTACGATTTTCTCTCGCTCCCAGTCCAGCATGGAAGAATGCTTACAATCCCTCATTTGCCAAAATCAAAGTGCTAATCATTTGAATCATAGCCCAGGCCCAGCTAGTGAACACGATGAGGACGCAATTTCGCTTCATGCTAGTGACGATCTTAACGATGCTTATGATTACCCTTCTCAAGAAGTTGCTTCGGAACCAGAACCCGGTGTTTCGGTCCCTACGGAAATTACCCAAAAGGCGGGTCCTTTACCCCCTGAATCGGAATTTTTATTTAACCTCATTACGATTTTAAAAGAGCTAGCTATACCGAAATCGGACTCAGGACGTTTAGAACGTCTTAAATCTATCCAACATTTAGACTCCCAGGACTGGGTAGATGTCCGTTATTATGATGCTCAGAAACGGTTTTGTTCTACGCCAGGCTTTACTAATCTCGAGTGTAATATCGAAATAAAACCTTATGATAGACAAAACTTTCTTGCTCTGACTGAAAGGGGCTTTGCTGCCATCACACAAGGTCTCTTAAAACAACAAGAAGCCGTCGAAGGGGGATTTCGTGATCTTATAAGTTGGCTAAAAACTTGCGAAATCATTGATATGCAAGTACTAGAAGATAGGCAAATGTCTTGTGGGCACCGTGCTGACTTAATACAACAAAGAAGAGATGTAATTTTGCGATCTGTAAAAGATAAATATGTTCGAGCAAATATTCGTAAAATCCCCCCTTCGACTGGCTTTCTGTTTAATCCTGAAACTTTCACGTACTCAGTTGAAAAACTTGGAGGTATGAGTAAAATATTTTACCCCCTTTAGGCTTTAGCCTCAAACAGCTACAAAAGCAAAAACATCCTCGAGAGGTGCTAATGAAAACACTCAAAAACCTATGCCTCACAGCTTTATGACTCGACCAATGGCGCCAGCGCATGGCATGCCTCATCCCTTATTTACTCCTGCGCAAGGAGCTTTACATTTCCCTATGTATAATAGTCAACCCATGTTACCCTTACCGCCATTTGGCCGTGCACCGGCGCAGGGTAAATTTCGATTCCGAGGCCCAAAGCCCGTCGATAATTCAATCAGACCAAAGTCTTCATCCCGTAGGGGAAAGACGCGACGCGACTACTGACTCACAATTCCAAGCGGGGCGCCTAACGTATTTTTACCAGACATTGGTAGACTTAGGGGCCCCCACAACAATTTCGAAAATAATAAAAAATGGATATCGGATCCCATTTCTAAGCAAACCTCCACTATACATACCAAGCCCGACTTGTTTAAATTTGAACACCCTAAATTCAAAGGAAATGGAATCGCAGATATAATCTCTAAAACAGATGGTACCAAGTTTTCTGTCAAGCATGTTTCTCAGACAAAATCCAGACGGGTCTTACCGTCCCATACTAAACTTACAGAGGTTAAACAAATTTGTTTACATAACCAAATTAGTAAATCAATGGAAAGTGGTGTCATTCCTACACCCAAACGATTGGCTTGCAAAAATAGATTTATCCAATGCATACTTCCACATTCCTGTAGCACCAAACCACCGAAGATTTCTGAGGCTAGCATTCGAAGGCGAACTGCTGCAAATTACGTGCCTACCATTCGGGTTGGCAACGGACCCAAAATATTTGCAACATTTACAAACTGGATAGGGCAGATACTGAGAGAAAAAGGTATACGCATCCTCATATACCTAGACGATTTTCTCTTATCCCACCAGGAAGAAACTGTACTAATGACTCGTATAAATGTGCGACATTTAGAGACTCTAAACTCATTAGGTTGGCAAATCAATCTAAAGAAGTCAACCCTAACTTCTCAAATGGAATTACAGTTCTTGGGCATCGTGTGGAACACCCACACGATGCCCAAGAACTGTAATTCCATTTGAGTGTATTTCAAAACGTAAAATATCTCCCATTAGAGAAACATCTAAAACAGAAGAGCGGCTTATTTAAGCACTTCAAAAGAAACAATTATGCCTAAAAGAAGCGCAGAGTGGTATATTAAACTTCGCCAGCATAGTAGTACGGCAGGCTAAACGTTCGGAACCTTCTATCATTCACGAACGAATTATTAAAGTCGAATCCACAGATAAGGTACTTACTGCCACAAGCCGTCATATTGGAACTAAAATGGTGGCTGAAATTTCACAAGACAAGTTCCTCGATACACACACCTCCAGCTCATTTCCTCGTAACCGATGCCTCAGGGCTAGGATGGGGTGCTTCCCTGAACAATCAACAGTTCAGCGGGTTGTGGAACCCTCAAGAGAAATGTTTACACTCAAATCAAAAAGAAATGATAGCAATTTTGTAAGTTCTTTCGAGTCAGTGTCACAACCTGGCAGGCTCAACAGTATCCGTTCAATCGGACAATATGACAGTCTTATCATACCTCAGGAACGAAGGAGGTACGAGATCGCAAACCCTGATGGCAATAACTTATCAGATCTTTCAACTTCTCCAGACTTTCAATATTCAATTAAACCTTTATCACCTACCCGGCAAATACTCGTACAATGTCGAAGCGGACACTGTCACGAGAAAAAAAAGCTGTCGGAATGGCACCTACTGCCACTTCTGACAGAAATAGTCTTTGCCAAATGGGGCACAACGGAAATAGACCTCTTCGCGTCCAAACGAGCCCATGTCGTTCCGAGGTACGTGTCCTTAGACATGACGGACAAACAGGCGGTATTCATAGACGCATTCTCCCAAATATGGCAATACAACCTAGCTTGGGTGTTCCCACCCCCATACCTAATTCCCAAAGTGCTGACTCACATGAATCAGTCGAAAGGTCTCTTCTTATTAGTAGTCCCCCGTTGGGAAAAAGCGTTCTGGAGGGGCGACCTCAAAAGGAGAGCAGTTGCAGCTCCATTCACCGTCCAAAACATCGACACCGTGCTCATGGACACGATAACGCATCGCCCTCCACCGAAAGTGCACGAGATAGAAATGGAGATCTGGAAATGTGGGGGTGGGATAACGCATTAGAAGACTGGTCTCAAGAGCAAGTTTTCCTCTTGCAAAGAAGCTGGCGTGATTCCACAAAAAAATCATACAAAGCTGCTTGGCGGCGTTGGTGTACTTGGGCCATTGAGCATCAAGTTACATATAATTCCCCAACTGGTTCTCAACTTGCAAAGTTCTTAGCAGACCTACATATTTATGGTAATTTCTCTTAAAATACTATTCTTTTTCATAGATCAGTTGTTGCAACTCTAAGTAACCCTAATTAGCTCTCACCCACTAGTAACACGTATCGTGAAAGCCATATCAGTCTTAAAGCCCATACCAGAAAAACCACCAATATGGGATATAGATCAGTTGGCCGCTTGGCTGCGTGACAATTTTTCTCGTAATATTAGTCTCTATGAATGTTCTCTAAGAACAGCTTGTTTACTTTTATTATGTTCAGGTAGGAGGGTTCATGATCTGACCCTTCTATCTATACACCCTGATCATTTTACTCTTAATGATGATCACGCAATTTTTTGGCCATTATTTGGATCAAAAACAAATGAATGAATGAATGATTTATTGAGTATAGAATTCAGGTCACATGTTTGCAGATTTTATGCATTGTTATAAGGTATCACTACAAACTGCCTTTTCAGGCGTATACACAAGATTTTTAAGAATAAATTATTTAACATTAAAATCAAATTAACAGCAAAAGTACATACATGTCGAAAAAATGCAAGGTCATTACATTACAAATAATATCTATCAAAACTAGGCCGATGGCAATAGTTATTCATTAATTCAATTAAAGCTTATAATAAATATTCAACAATGACATTCAATAGATAAGATCCATACAAAAACAAACCAATTCTTATAATAATCATTTTACTACAGCACTCATTTATATATCTTTAGCGTCAAAAAATCTTTCAAATTTAAAATCATTTATTTGTCAGCCACACTTTTAGCACATTTTTAAATTCTTTTAAGCTTTTATCTTTAAATGAATCTGGAAGCGTGTTAAATATTTTAATGGACATTATGATTGTATTCTTGTCAACTAGGGCCAATTTTGTTGGAGACTTATAATAATTTATTTTTTATATTGTGAACGTAAATTCCTTTTACTAACCGTCTGATTAGCCTGGAACAGGTTGTTATTTTTAAAAACAAATAGACATACTTCCAAGATATAACGGGTGGCGCAAAAGTAAAGACCCTATTTGGTTCAGCTATAACATTTTTTCTAAATTAGAAAACTAGATTTAGGTTTTTTTAAATGTATATTTGTGCCATTAAATTTCGTACCATTAGGATTTAAAGATGATGTCTTTTAAATGGTGACCTCCAGAGTTGATACACATTTGAGCCCTATTTATGACATTTTGCATAACTTGGCGTAACACTTCCTGCGATATGTTCGTTATTTCTTGACGAATGTTTTCTTTTAGAGCTGCGAGAGTCTGTGGCTTGTTCACATACACCCGAGATTTCAAAAAACCCCAAAGAAAGAAGTCTGGACTGGTCAGATCGGGTGATCTTGCAGGCCAAGGTAAATCGCCAAAACGAGAGATAACTCGGCCTGGAAAAGCGTCCCTCACTAAGTCCATAGTGTCGCGCGCTGTGTGTGCCGTAGCGCCGTCTTGTTGAAACCAGATGTGCTCCAGCCCCAATTCGTCCAAACTGGGTATCAAAAACTCGGTTACATATTACAATGTCAGAAAACATAATGCCTTTACTTAAAATGCATGAGCCCAAAATACCCGAAATCGAAATACTTTATGTTCAAAATGACAAGTATGTAGAATACCAATGATTTAAAGTACCTTACGGTCGAATAACCGAAACCCAAAAATTAAATGTACTAAATACTTAACCCTAAAATATTTAACCATAAAAGACTAAACTTGAAGTTAGGGGGGGCTCGGGGGGCGCAGCCCCCCGCAATAAAAAATAAAAACATTCTACTCGGATCCGACTCAGTAGGTTAGGTTAGGTTAGAGTAGTGACCCTTTGGAGCGAACGAAGTGAGCGACCGAGCCGCAGGGTGTGAGATCGTTCTCTTCCATGTCCGCTTTTACGACGTCAAGCCAGCGATAGATGTAAACGATACGATGAGTAACTGACAGAATTCTTAATATAAGTAAATCAAATATAATATCAACTATAACATTGACACATCATGTATTATTATTTTTTTCTTTTTGGTTTTGTAATTTAAGGATAATTGAAAATTTGATAAATTACACATTCGGAATTTTGAAAACTGAGATAATAATTATTAGTATTTAAAAATTCGGAATTGTACAGTAAGATGTACTGGATTAAGGTATTATGAATAATACGGTATTAAGATTTCGGGTATTTTGGGCCCATGCATTTTAAGTAAAGGCATTATGTTTTCTGACATTGTAATATGTAACCAAAAACTCACGTAACATGGTTCTGTAGCGTTCTCCAGTGACAGTTATCGCATTGCCTCCAGCGTCTTCGAAAAAATAGGGTCCGATCACTCTGTCAACACAGATGCCACACCATACAGTAACTTTTAGTGGATGTAGAGGTGTTTCTTGAATAATGCGCGGATTATCAGTGCCCCAGAACCGAGTATTCTGCTTATTGACATGCCCTGAGAGATGGAAATGCGCTTCGTCACTCATAACCAATTTTGAAGGAAAATTATCCTCTTCAAGGTTGAGGTTTATGACGCGCTGGCAGTAATCTAGACGAGCTCGGTGGTCAGCAGGCAGCAGCTGATGAGTTATTTGAGTTTTATACGGGAACATCTTTAAGTCTTTCACCAAAATACGCTGCAGGGTCCGTCTGGAAATGCCCAATTGCGTGGCACGTCGCCTCGTTGATGTTTCTGGACACTCTTCCACATCTTCGCGCACAGCATCGATATTTTCAGCTGAACGGCCTGTTCTTGGTCTCCCAGACTTAGGTCTATCCAATGTTGAGCCAGTTGCTTCAAGGCGTGTGGCAAAGCGTCGAATTGTGCGACCAATCGGTGCCGGACGGTGGGGAAATCGTCGACGAAATTCACGTTGTGTTCTTATCACTGATGAATTATTCCGTAAGAACATTGACACAATTATTCCACGTTCTTGGAGAGTAAAACGGTCCATGTTTATTTTCAGTGTATTTTACATTTGTTCACTACACAATTTTCAACAACAGAATGACAGAAAATGTCATATAAAAAAAATAAAAATATTTTCTTTAGTGCCAGTACTTTTGCGCCACCCAGTACAAGCAGGTTACTGTCAATACTTTGAATTTAATAAATAACGGCTGGCAAGAATCCGTCGGTTTAATTCCAAATATGGCACGAACACATTTCTTCTGGATAAGATAAGATGGTTATGACAACAGACAATCTGGTTGGAAATTGTTTTCCGATCCAGACAACGATGTATTAAACCCATTTTTTTTGGATTAAATCACTAATTGAATTATCTAAAGTTAGAAGAAATTCTTGCAATGTAAATAACTTGTTTTTAACCATCCGAGGTACTCCTAAAGCTGCATCCAGAACTATTATAGCAAATTGAGTGAAGTACATGTTACAGGAAGCAGGAATAAAAGCTACTGCTGGGAGCATGCGTCCCGCGGTAGCATCAAAAAACTGGGTACTTGACTTTCCTATCGATGACATACTGAGCAGAGGTAACTGGAAATCTCAAAATACTTTCTTTAAGTTTTACCAGCGAGAAATCAAAGAAACTCAAGCGTCAGTGACATCAAATTTATTTCAACCAGTATAATCAAAATATATTGTCAACTTTTTGTTTGTATTGAATGTTTTCTTATATTTTTTAATTATATCTAGTTGGGATTCAGATTCAAATTAACAGAAACAATATACTTAATTTTGTCCTGATTTCAATGTCTTACTTAATGTTTATTATCAGGTCCTATATAAAATTGCCTGGATTGTAATTATGCTAAACAATAAAACAAATGTTCATGTAAAATTATTTATTATCTTTAATTCAACCTATGTTGTTATAAGTAGGTACACTGTTTACCTTATTTTCCATACTCACTGGCACACATATACACTAATCAAATTCAGTCCTGTTTTCAATTCTTCATAATAATAAGCTCACTTCAAGATAAAATGTTATCCAAAATCTGTAATAAAATATTGATAATTAAATATCACAATTTTACTGAATTGCTAAGCTACAAAATCATACAACACTTAATTATAACTACATTATAAAGATCAGTACTTGTTCTAACTAAAGTAAATAAATTACTTGAAATGTTTACCAGTCAATTCAACAACCTAATGCTCATAGTTGAATAATATGTTTAGACGACTTAGCTGACTTTTATCATTCCCATCTAACTCGTATAATAATTAACCTCTGTGTTATTCTTTTTCAACCTGTAATCACTTACTTCTATTTAGATTTACGAGATACAGATTATATTTAATCTTAAAAACAAATGTGGTTTTTATTATCACATTGGCGATAAGTCCACCAAGCGATAACAAACAGGTCTCAATAATTGTTCTAGGTTTCGAATAGCGGTACAGTTCTTTAATGACAGCGTTTTACCTAACAACAAAACGCTTATTAAATAACTTACCCTATTCGAAACCTAAAGTTTCTCACCTGCCTGGTGATATTAAAAATGATAATATTATTATCATTACTTATCTTATAATTTGTATGAGACCCAATGAAACTAGGAGCACTCGCTCTTGACTCGCTGCGTGCCTGCCTGGTGAAAATGGAGCCAAGTGATATTTAAGAAAGAGACTGCATGCTATGCTAGAAAGGGACAGGTATAGCCACCACCGACCTAGTAGGGAAGAACAGTGTTGCCACTCTCTAATGTTTTTAGGTTTCGAATAGGGTAAGTTATTTAATAAGCGTTTTATTGTTAGGTAAAACGCTGGCATTGTAAACTTACTAGCTACTTAATGAAACTAAATCTAACATCCCGTCCCGACTCGTACCAGGTCCAAACGTGCCCATTGCGCTGGCCGCGTTGCGACGTTGAATAGCAAACGAAATTTGTTTGACCACTTATGAGCCGGCCCGAGGATCACCACCACGGTCCCGCAAGCGAAGCCCGATCTATGGACAAACTTTTTTGCTTCCGCACCACAAGCGCCCGAAGTCTCCACCGCGAAAGGAACAAAATCGTAATTTTGCATTCGGTCATGGTACTTTGCCCGTTTTTGACTTGCTAGCCACTCTGCTGCTGAACCAGCTGATCGAGTCGTTTTGGGTAGGTGAGAGGCAGCGTACGTACACGCACAGGTCACATCCCATAGGAGACATTTTCCCTTTTTCCATCCAAGTCGTCCCTGGACCTTTGTACTTCGGTTCTGTCAGGGGGTAGGGAGTTAGGGCAAACCGCAGTCAAGCCCGTCAGAGCCTCATTCTGAAAAGGAATATCGAAAGCGTCACTTTGGTTAGATAAAATAAGTGTGACGAGTTTTAAAACCCCATTCACAGAAAACAAAAAGGCCGACCGACCGGTATCCTGCACGAAATTAAATTTTTTTTAGCCAACGGAAGAAGAATCGCGACACATGATTTATCATTGGTGTTTAATTTTTAAACATTTTATATTTGATGTTTTCAATGTTTCCGGTTGTCATCCCACCAAGGCAGCCAGTACCTGTCCATTAGGGACACAAATGAAATATTTCTTACGCCTGGCAACAACAAAAACCTTCGTTCAAAATTTTACCTGCTTCAAATCAATGTATAGCAGCAACAAAAAAATATTTTGACAAAATTATTTCTAAGCTGGTTGGTATACATGTGGTAAATACTCAACAAATAGCCTTATATTTAAAACAAAAAAAATATATTTTGCAATCTTTGGATATTGTAGGAATAAGTACTATTGCTATTTAATTTCCGAACGAAAATACACCCTACACACCATTCATTCATTCATGAATGACCTCGTAAAATCAGCCGTCTCTTCTTTACACCATTCACTCAATTTAATTCATACATCCAAGGCCGGGGAGAGATTGTCGTAAGTAACTTTTGTTCCATATTTTAATAAATATCTGATGTGTAAATTAACGAAACCGGATAGGTCAAATAAGCGTATCTATATTTTAATATTTTGCGTTATACTAGACTGCTTAAATAAGACAAAAGTGTATATATTTTTACATTTTCCTCTGATTCTTTTGTTTGACCCTGAAATTAAACAAGTTTATCACGTGATAACAACAAAATTTCGGTCAAGTCAGGATTAACCGCGAGTTTTTAAATAAGTTAAGCGATATTGAACTAAAGCTATTTTTGTTATGAGTCCTTAATATTGTAGAATAACATTAATTGATGCTAACTTGAACTTCTAATTAGTAGAAATAAAATAACGATACAGATAACTATTTGTAATTTTTTATGCATTAATATTTTGAATGTTTAGGCGTCCTAAACTAACATATATAAAACTCAATTTGTTTAGGATTTATTGTAATTATGTTTATACATATACACCCCGTAGGGGACAGCGTCCCGCAAACGGATAGGGGTTGTTCGGCAGGTGTTTTTTTCAGGAAGTGAAAAGATCATTTTGCTTTTCCATACAAAATGTCTGATCAAGGTGGTCGTTTTGTAATAAAACGCACTTCCTGAAAAAAACCTGCCGATGGTGGTTTAGTTTCGTTGACTGAACAATCAGTTTGCGGGACGCTGTCCCTTACCGCCGGTATTTATGACTAAGTTAAAATATTCAATTACAATACAGGTTTCTCATGTGACAAATTTGTATCTATTAAAGAAATAGATCACAAACTTCATATTTTTTTCTAAATCATAGAAAAATACGAGTATGAATAGCTTATGACAATTCCTAGCAACAACGCTGACAACATTTTTACTCATTTAAGACAATAGCTATCATAAAAATAACCTTCAAAATAATTATATCAAAGTACTCGACCGCTCCTACATGAAATACGGTTACAGCACAGCCCAATTTTAATTAAACCTCTCTTGTGTACTAACCTGTGCTGTAGAAGGTCGAATGACGACACTGTGTTAGCTGACAGGGCGGGAGTGGCCTGAAATTACGTCTGTGCCTGAAATTAATCTCTTCGTGTTTGAGTAGTTTGGATATAAATTGAGTCATTAGAATTTGGATGCCTTTGTTTAGCTGCGAAGTCAAACTTGGACTTTATTTACAAAATTTAACCCAGATTTCAATAAAATTACATATTATGACGCCTTCATCCCCGATGGGGTAGGCCGAGCGTAAACGACCTAAACAGAGGTCGTTCTGAAACGTCTGACAAAGTTTTAAGGGTTATTTAAGATATATTTGTAGGTATATTGCTGTGGTGACAGGTTGTCAGCCCATCGCTTAAGCCCCTCGGGTCCCTTAACTGGATTTTACAGCATGCCCGGGAGAAAATGCAGCTGGAACATTCTATGTTAAAATAAAATAAAACTGGAAATTGAGTGTATCGTATTAATATTTCCAATCTACTGATAGTTCTTGAATAATTCTTTCCGTAAAAGATCCAACACACGTCATAGTAACTATTCTGCTAGTAAGGAAGGAAGCGAATAAACACGAAGAATGCAAATTGCAAACAAGATTTACTCTTTTACATAATAATGTTGCTGTTTACCCATACACGTTACGATAACGCAGTGTCGCAATAACACAAGAACCTTATAAGGTAGTGAAATTAAATGTAGAGGTCTTTTACCATTTTTGTCTCACCTACGACCAAGTACTTACTTGCATGCTGGACTGGGAGTGAAAGTAAAACATAGAATGTGCCAGCTGCATCTCCTGCATCTCGCTGTAAAAATCAGCTAAGGGATTAGAGGGTTTCAGTATCGTAATTTAGGCGATGGGCTGACAACCTGTCACTATAAAAATAGACAGATCTATCTGGAATAACCCTCAAAACTTGTCAGACATGACGAACCAACCTTTATTTAGGTTGTTTAAGCTCTGCCTACCCGATTAGGCATAAAGGGCGTGATAATATGTATGTATATGTATTATGTACAACAAAGTACATTTTTTATGAAATGGACTGCTTTTAAACCAAATTAAACAGCAGATTGCCATAACCTAGGGTTTCCTAGTGACATCCAATATAAAGTAACTTTGATACTATTAATTACATATTTTTAGCTTGCTTCATACATTTTCTTCCATGCTGGCTTGGGAGCAAAAGAAAACATAGAATGTGCCAGCTGCATTTCCTCCCGAGCATGCTGTAAAAACCAGCTTAGGGATCCGAGGGTTTCAGTATATTGCAATTTAGGTGATGGGCTGACAACCTGTCACTACAGCAATATACCTACAAATATATCTTAAATACCCCTTAAAACTTTGTCAGACGTGGCGGAACGACCTTTGTTTAGGTCGTTTACGCTCTGTCTAACCCATTAGGGATATAGGCGTGATTATATGTATGTATGTATGTATGTTCATACATTTGTTTTATCTTAACAAAAGAGCTGGACACGCACAAAGAAAAATAAAATAATGATAATGCTATCGATTCGTAAAGCGCACAACTTAACTAAATCTTGACTGAAATTATTGGCGTCTCCTTCTGTTCTCTCAAACCTATTGACATTTGACATAATGGGAATAAAATAAAATAAAAATCGTTATTGAACAGGTCCATTACAATGCATTATTAAATAACTATGACAGCCACAGTAGGCGACGCCTGTACCGTGGACGCCAAAATTACATTATTTAGTTTGCCAAGAGGACATAATCTATTTAATTACAATTAAAATCTTTTCTGACACAAAAAGATTTTTGGGAATAATTTACAAATTGTAACTAAATCTATTTATTTTGATATAATGATGATAATGTTATACCTACTTATAATTTTATTTAACTTATATTTTTTTAGACTGCTTTACTCAGTAAAGTTTATGTTTATAAGTCAATTATTTGTAACGCTTGGGTCCTAAACTGTTATATTCTTTATTGTTTTAAAAATTAATAATACAGTTCAACTTAAAAAATTAAACAACAGGCGAGCTTATCTCTATAAGAGATCTCTTCCAGCCAACCTAATGGGGATAAAAGATTGGAAATTCACGGGAACAGATACAGTTAGTATAATTTAATAACAAATTGATGTATAATAATACTAATACACATATTAACATACTATAATAAACTAATACATATAAATATATTTATATGATATATAAATGATAAAATAAAATATAATTATATACGTCATAGAGAGGTCATAAAATGCTCTTTCAGTCTCTTCTTAAAAGTGAAGGTTGAGGGACTGTCTTGTATAGTTTTCGGCAGTTTGTTCCACAGTTGAATGGCTCGAACAGTGAACGAGTTAAAAAAGAATTTGGTGTTCCATCCAGGAACTGTTATGTTACGGATGAAATAAACGAATTATCGAATGACAGGTATAGACATGATTTTTGTAACTGCGAACCAATAGTCATATTAAAACACGTCACAAAAGATCTGCATCATTATTGTGATTCAATAAGTAACGGGTTGTATGAATGATCATGATTAAATTCTCAGAGATCGACGTTTTATCATGAGTGTAGTTAGATTCACATGATTTACAAATGAGTCATAGCGACTAAGCGGCTTAATGCATAAACTTCTTCGTTAGTAACTCGCAGATCTCATGCTATTCATCTTAAAACGCATTTTTTGTTACTATTGGGTGCAGATTTGTATTGTAAGGCTGACGATGGTCAAAGCAAGTAAATGTTGCATATTTCATTGGACATACATTTAATTCTAAAAATATTTAGTAGATATTTATTTATTAGTCATTTACAAGCGAGTTATCCCACCTTGCTATGGAAAACCCAATGAGACAACTTTTGATTTAGCCGGTACGATACGACTAAGGCTCTAAACGAGGAAATCAAGTAAAGAGCGTAGGAAGGCTTTTAAAAGTTTGGGAATCACATTACCAAAATTATGATGATTAACACGGAAAGTGAATCAACATTTCTTTGTTACAGATTTTCATATCACAAATAAACACGGCGAGTTCATTCGGTGCGTACGCGGTGTATAGCTAACACGTTTATTTTGAGAGATTCTGAAAATAATCTGCCGGTGTGCAGCATATGGTGTTGTTGTGACGCGGTTGAATTGTAAAAGATGCCTGTGAATTACTATCCGAAGAATTTTGGCGCCAACGGCTGGGGTTGGCACCGTGGGTCGGCGGCTGCAGCTGCAGCTAGAGGCTTTTTGAATAAAGAACGTGGTGGCGATGGCAACGATGGAGGTGCTTCGGGAAGTAGCGAGCTCTTGATTGGAAAAGGCGGAGGAGGGCTGTACCCTGCTTTGCCAACGGAAGATGATACTTTGTTCTTGACTGGAGGAGGAAGATTGTATCCAAGTCTGCCGGCTGAGGAGTACGAAAGTGGTGCTGTTGAAGAGGTGGTTGAGGAGTCTTGTGCAGCTCTCAACGTGAACCTAGTGGTAAGTTTTGCTTTTACTACTTCGCATGTCAAGTCAAACTATACCAAAATATATTCAAGTAGGTACTATATATACTCAATTCTTATATATATATATATTTTCTTTATTGCATCTAAAACATAGAAAAATGATTAAAAAATTTGTTACAAAGGCGAGATTATCTCTATAAAGAGGATCTCTTCCAGGCAACCCAAGTTTGCAAAATATCTGCAAGTATAAATATAAATAAATGTATCATCTTGAAGTATCTTCAATGTATGTTTACATGACGTATTGAGCGTAACAACCAGTCTGAAATATTACCGAACTTTACATAAACATGACATGTTTTGTTTTACTACTTATTGTATTCAGTTCTAGCATTAGTAAATTAACAGATGTTAACTGTCTGACATTTGATATAGTGTCGGTTTTGTTTGATGGTGATAATGTTACATTTTAATGATTTGACCACTTTAAATTATCTCTCTAAAGTTGCTTATTTATCTCATTTCATAATATTTTATCGTGAGTCAATATACCTATATTTTTTTTTACGTTACACATAAAACTTTCATAAAATAATATTGAACACAAAAATAAATGATGGCCAAAACTTAACACCTGTCAAATACCTACCAAAAACACATTCAATAATTTATTAGTTATTGATAAAGTGATTGATTATGATAACGAAACAATCATTAATATTTATTTACACCTATTTTATTGTTATATTATAATATTTGCAAGTCTTTCGCGGAAATAGGGTTTCGGTTTTATTTCTATTCCAGCAGATATTTGACTATGATATGATGAAATGTAGAGTTATAATTATAATATACTGATACAAGTAATCCTAGTGGAAGTGGTATAATCAAATAATGATGTAGTACTCACAACAGGTTTATAATGCATAACTACATCTTATCATGTGTTTCACGGAGCTCATTTAAACTGAGTCATACTGACGAAAAATCTCATTAGGACTACTATCATGAAAAGATCATTCAGCGCTCTTTGGATAATTTTGATGTCTAAAACAAACCGTATACAATAGTTTTTTTTTGTATTAATAACAGGGTATGACATATTACAAAAAAAATATGTTTAGTGATATAAAGTTCGTTTAAAAATATCAAAAAAAACAGAAGGAAAACGATTTCTTTTTAAAAAAAGAAACAGGAAACAGTTAATTTTTAAATATAAAAACCCAAATTAATTTTCTTAAAATGAATTATACTAAAATATATTTTTTCTTCTTAAACTTTGACGGTGCTATGTTTAATTTACTAACTGTTTATAAAATGTAATAACTTATTACAAGAACCAAATTATAATATGTTTTTAATTAAACCTGTCGTGGGCGAATGTTTATCTTTACAGTGAAGTTGATCGTATAAATTTAATTTGATTACACACTACACAAATAACCACATAAACTCTGGGAGAGCAGAAGTTGACATCATACATCAAGAATGTAAAGGGATATCTGGTGTGTGCGTAAATATAATTTTAATTCTACTGATTGTTCCTAGCATAATCTTCAAAGAGTCTGTGAAAGAATAAATTCTGGAACTTGTGCTCTATAATTTGTTAAAACAGTTCAGTTGTAAAAATCTACAATATAAAATTACAATAACATAGCACAAAAAATAATTTGTGCAAATTTTCATCGTTTTTCCGTTTTGGCCCTGAGGTACTCTGTCGTAGTATTTCGTTGAAATGCGGATGTAGTGAATTGTTCTAAAATTAAGTTAAAGCATCTTTTACAAAAACCACATGACTAATCAATCAATCATTAGCGAGCTGTTTGCTGCTAAACTAAACATTGGGCTTCGGCCAAAGAGTTCAAGGCGTGTCAGGCTAGCTTGCAGTATGTCCTCACTACTCGGTACCTCAATAGTCTATTTCTAATGTGGTTTTGTCTGTACACCTGTCACATAAGATGTAAACAGAAAACATTTCTTGCATTTATTTTAAGAAATATAGAGGTAAATGTACTTAGTTACTAGCAATCGGTCACGCACGCATAATTTTTTTAACGCTGGCTAAGAGCCAAAAATTCACATAAATATGTTAGCTAAACATTTTAGAGTACTTTACTTTTACTGAAACCACACCCTAGTAATTAATTAGGAAAAATTTAAGAGCTTTTTTGCATAAAATCCTATTTTTGTTATTTATAGAGGACTCTAAAGACGTTTTATTGTCACTGTATCATGAAAACCATACCAATAAAGCTTTATCATGTTGTGTGTAAAGTGGTTACGTGACCCCTGCTCAGGTTCTACTCAGACTCAGTATATATGGTGACGGACAACAATCATTTACTCCTTCTGTCTGACCGGACCATTTTCGGAACTTGCTTACCTTTTACGCAAACAAAACCGCAAGCCTGTGGTATATTAAATTGCTTGTCCGTGATTTTTTGAGCAGGTATTCGGTCGGACCAATTTAAGCTATATACGTACAAATCCATCTTGAATAACCCTCAAACCTTGTCAGACGTGGCGGAACGACCGTTGTGTAGGTCGTTTATGCTCTGCCTACCCCATTAGGGATAAAGGCGTGATTATATGTATGTATGTATTCGGTCGGACCAATTTAAGTCTTTGAACTAATCTGGACAAAATTATTAATCTGTACGTTAGTTACTTACTTATTATATTTCTGTACGAGTATCTATGTCTTTTATGTATCTTGTACAAAGAATCAACAATGTTTTGTCTCATTATGCCACTTGCATGGCATTCCTTCTGAGGCTTTATTTAAATAATCTTATGAGCAACACAATTCGTCACTGGTTAGGTTAGATATGTTGAGTCATTAGGTCATTACTGGTTTGCTTGGTGACGTTTGTTTCGTCATTCTTATTATTTTTTAAGAATTTATTATGAATTATTATAAATATAGGAATAGTTTTTATATAAATGTACCTCTGTATTACAACAGTACCCCCTATTTAAAAAAAATATGTATTTTGGTGTTTAAAACTTGCCTTTCTATTATTAACAGAAAAAATAAATAATTATTTTGATAATCATAGTAAAAATAAATGTATTTATTTATTAATAGAAAACTTACAGATTTATAGATTTATATATATTTTTTAGATTTATAAATTACTACTTGTACGCACAGACAAACAAATATAATTTACGAATAATATAGTCGGTGCTTTGTTTTTTCTATTTATGGGAACCTGTAATATCGCTGATTTTGAGATACAGCATTTAGAACTTTTCAAGGTCATCTACAAAATAAAATAATGCTGCCAGTACATACTTAAAATTATCTGAAGTTATCTTTTATTTAAAATGGGCCTAAACATTATATTAGTGCAATTTTGTATCCCATTGATAACAGTACTCATTTTATATACTTATAAAATAAAATTTTGGATACACGAATTTACTAAATAGTTACGATTGCACAAAAACAATCTCGTTCATTCATTTGATTTATAGAAACTTACGTCATACTTGAGCTGGCAATAATATCACAGTATAATCCTACTACGCGCAGTAGGTTACTAAGTTCATCCACCGAACGCATGAATCAGAACATTTTAATTCAGCCGTCTTGACTAATGTCAAATTTCGTGCAAGAGATTCGGGTACGGTTCAGTTTTCTACAAAATCTCTATTTTGTTTTAATTTAATCAGGTTTATCTAGTTGAATTGTGTTTAAAGTGATGATTTTTTATTTGTTGTGCTGTGTGTGATAAAATCGGTGGAATTCTGCAGTATTCTTTAGGAGAAAACCCAAGTCATTTCACGGTGTCACATTCCAATAAGTTTTCTATAAATTGTCCTAGAAAATGATGATCTCACCATGTTTTTAACGTCTCAAGGTACTGGAGTACATGCTTTTAGTACTGGAAAAACATACTGTCTTTCATATTAGTACGGTTTGGCCCATTTCCAGTAAAAAGAACTTGATTCAGTGATATATTTTGAACTACTGACCTAAATTTCTTTCCACTAAGGTGTTCTTCCAATTTTGACTTGATTTATCTTATTCAAACACTTCAGGATAAATTACAAAGGTGAAGGAAATTACTGTGTTGGAGTAAAGGAAAAGGTGTGCCAGAACACAGCTGTAAAAAGCATATTTTTAAATGTAAAATAAAATTTGTGATTACATCTTACTAAAAGTCTTTGAGACTTAATGAGATCCATTAGACTAGGTTTATTGCACACGCAAATCACTATGTTCTGATTGAATGGTCAATAGGCTGTAGTTTCAGAAAATATTGACTATAACATTAGCTAGCTGTGATAATCTAGGTATTTATTTTTACTTTACTTAAAATTAAACCCAGATGAATTAGGTAATTGACCAAAACAGTTCAAACAATGTCATCTTGTACTTCCTGAATATTTGTATGGAAAAAACAATATAACCACACAAGTACAATTAGAGGCACAATAATGGATGATGTCACTATGAATGAGTATAATCTGACACGGCCTCCACATTTTCTCACAACTTAGTATTGTGACTACATCTGGCTGTATGGCTGTGTTTCCAGTGTCTGTTTATTTTTTTAATTTTTCTTCTTAATGCCTTATTGCAAATTGGCAATGGTTCTATAGGTAGACAGCCAAATGATATTTTGTGAGTGTTTCAACATTGATTCTTATCAGTGAGGCCATCAGGTTTTGTTATGAACTAGTTTTATTATTGCTGTCTGGAAGTACCTATTTGGTTTGTTAGTTTAAGTGTAAATTCACACACAGCATTTCAAATAAAAATGCTCCATTATTTAAATATTCTTGCATAGAATATTATGTTATAAAGATTTATAGAGAAATCTTTAAAACCTAAAATTCTGCAAGAATATTTAAAAACAAAACAAAATCCACAGATTAAAAACCATGGCCTAGTGCAAAAACAATCAGTGCAGTAGTGTAGTGACCTAAAAGATGGGTCAAAATGGCGGCGGCGATTTCGGCGCGCTTATCCAAGGCGCGGGAAAGCAGTTGCTTCACCAAGGAGGTCAAGCGCTGCTCCAGTATGGAGCTCAGGCTATAGGCAACATCATCAATGAAGTGTTTCAGAAGAAACAAGTGGAACAGCCGCGGTATCTTCCGAGCATCAAAAATTATAAAGTGGTGAGTGTCCGGTCTTGAACACTCTGGCTTAACTTGTAATTTTTTAAGTAAGCATTTAACCATTCTTGGAGTAAGTTAATTACAGTCTAGTCTAGGACAATTTAAATTAAAGACGTTTAACTTAAAGGCTTGAACTAAGTAAACTACATATTTAAATATTGATTGAATTTCCTGTTTTGGAGTTAAGAAAGTAGACAAATATTTATTATGGCTCTGCTGGGCGGGGTTTTTTGAAAATCTAGTTCTTGTTTTAATCACAATTTGTGGAAACAGAG
Organism: Scrobipalpa costella; assembly: GCA_949820665.1. NCBI lineage: Eukaryota > Metazoa > Arthropoda > Insecta > Lepidoptera > Gelechiidae > Scrobipalpa > Scrobipalpa costella. Next base: position 8,370,753 of record OX463319.1, on the reverse strand, counting down.
CATAGGTGGCGCCCTCAATAGAAAAAAAATAATTGTAACAAAAATAGAAACATTATCATGAATACTTTGCATTTAGCGGAAATCGCAAGTAATTCTCCAGTTTATAACACATACATAATTCTTCTTCCATGCTGGACTGGGAGAGATAGAAAAACATAGAATGTTCCAGCTGCCCTTCCTCCCGGGCATGCTGTTAAAGTCAGCAAAAGGGACTCGAGGGTTACATTGTATTGTAGTTTAGGCGATGGGCTGACAACCTGTCACTAAAGCAATACATATTACAATCTAAAATAGTCCCCTTATTTTTTGTCAGACGTGGCGAAAGCGCCTTTTACGAGGCGTTAAACGCTCTGCCTACCCCGTAAGGGATAAAGGCGTGATTTATGTATGTATGTATGTATAATTCATAGTTAGTATCTAAGCATTATATTACAAATGTTCTAAAAGTGGCCACTTTTAGCACATTTCTAATACAAAGTTTACATGCTATTAGTATAGTTTGAATTAGGGTATTATGTATGTGTTATAAATTATAATATAAGAATTACATGCAATTTCTGCTAAACATAAAATATTCCTGAAAATGTTTGTACTTTAGACACTATTAAATTGGTGTCACAAGGAACGCGCCAAAGTTCCCCCCTTAGATAAAATAAACTCTAAGTGTACAGGTGTTATTACTATACTTCTCTTATACCACGTTTATTTATTTATTTAACTTTATGCACATGCAGAGAGCCCGATGGTGTAGTGGATAGGGCCGCTGCCTCCTGAGCGGGAGGTCGTTGTTCGAATCCCACCACGTACCAATGTGTTTTTCGGTTTTCGAATTTCATATGTACGTTTATTCGGTGCTTTTTCCGCGCTTCGGAAGGCACGTTAAGCCGTTGGTCCCGGTTAATATCGTTTAATACCGTAGATATTAGTCGTTAAGCCATATCAGAGGCCAGTGCTAAGCATTGGCGGCTTGAAAACTCTCACCTAATCTAGGATTGAGTCTGGTTTCCCTTCTGGGTTGCGGAGGTCAGATGGCAGTCGCTCTGTGTAAAAACCAGTACCCTCGTTCAATCCCCTAGATTAGGAAGCCAACCCCGTGAGATACGGGATAAGGCTAGGGAGATGAGGGAGATGATGATGATGCACAAATTTTTTACATAGGCGGACTTAACCAAAGGCATTATCTACCAGTCTACCTTACCTGTGGATATAACGAGGTTTATGGTTAAGTTGTTAGTGGCATATTTTGACTGTGTAATCTACATGCTGGACTGGGAGTGAAAGAAAAACATAGAATGTGCCAGCTTAATCACCTCCAGAGCATGCTGTAAAAACCAGCTAATGGATTCGAGGGTTATAGTATATTACAATTTTAGGCGATGGGCTGACAACCTGTCACTATAGCAATATACGTCATGATCATCTGTAATAACCCTCAAAACTTGTCAGACGTGGCGGAACGACCTTTGCTTAGGTCGTTTACGCTCTGCCTACCCCATTAGGGATAAAGGCGTGATTATATGTATGTATGTAATCTACTGGAATGTTAATGGTACCACACCTCTCTAACATACCAGAGATATAGTAGTTTAGGTACTAAAAATAAAGCAGGTTGATCTAATAATCTAAGTTCCCAGCAAAAAGCAGGTGAAGTTTTTTTTAATAGTTTAGGTTCCCAGCAAATTTCTTTAGGGGAAAGATTTTGCATTGAAATACTCAAAATTTTCGGAACTCTATATCTATTTTTCCAGCAGAATTTTGGCTAGAAGTAAAAAGGGCCATAATAAAAAAAGGATTTTTTCTTCCATGCTGGACTAGAAAAACATAGAACGTGCCAGCTGCATTTCCTCCCGGGCATGCTGTAAAAACCTGCTAAGGGATCCGAAGGTTTCAGTATTTTGCGATTTAGGCGATGGGCTGACACCTGTCACTACAGCAATATACAGATCTATCTTAAACAACCCTCAAAACTTTGTTTGTCGTGGCGGAACGACCTTTGTTTACGTCGTTTACGCTCTGCCTACTCCATTAGGGATATAGGCGTGATTATATGTATGTATGTACATCACGTGATAAACAATAGAGCCGAAATTACCGTCTGACCTTACCTGGCGTGTAGGACGCCTAACAGCCCCTCCCACTCAGGTTATCGACTTCATTAGCGACCTGATGACTAATTCATGGTGTGCTTAACATCTTCAGGTAAAATTTCATCAGTCAATTAGATTTTTGAATGGAAGAATTGAGACTAGTTTCTATCTCTCTTAATATAGGCGATGAGCTGACAACCAGTCGCTATAGCAATATACATAATCCTCAGAAAGAACCCTCAAAACTTGTTAGAAGTGGCGAATGACCTTTGGGACCTTTTTGTTTTGTCTACCCCATTAGGGATAAAGGCGTGATTTATGATGATGATTTCTATCTCTCTTATTATACTTGAGTGCACCCGCTTCAATCTCTCTCTATTAACCCTATGGTTGGCCGGTAGAGAATGCAGCGTGGCATTAGGCCCGCCCTTTGTATATTGTGCAATAAAGTTTTATAAATAAATTAATCGGTACAAAAAAAAAACTTAATTTCGACCTAATTTAGTTATAAAATATATTTTAAGCAGTGGTTAGCATTATCTATTACGACATAAACCTACTTAATAAAGAGAAGAAAAGTAATAAATATAATGCAACTATTAAGTATAATAACAAAGTTAGATAATTATACAAATTGTTAGTTTTGGCCAACATTTTCAATGCATGGTAAAAATTTAAAAAAATTAAAGCACATTCATAAACACTTGCAAATTGAAGATTTGTTCATCAGGCGCAATCATATGCTATTAACAAAATAAAAAATAAGCATTACACTACATTAGAAACTTCACAATATTAGAAAATTATGATTGACGACCATCCAACATACTACATTATTTAAAAGCACTATTGCGTACACTACACAATTCTATAATATTTACATAACAAAACATAATTACGTATTTATTTATATTAGATAACTAATATACAACGTGTAACAGAAAGGGTATATGCACCCGAAAGGATATGAACCAGCCCATGAAACTGAACAACTTTCCCAAAGGAACCTAGGTCGAAATACGAAAAAAAATTAGCTTCCATACAAAATGCATCAGCTGATAGATTATACCTTTCTGTTACATGTTGTAGAGGTATAGTCTGTCAACGTCGTGCTTACCGCGCCCTAGGGGTACAGACGTTGGCGGGGACGCGGTAGCACGCGGCGATTGCGAACATGAACACATTGCGTCGTGCTCGCTCACCCTCCTGCTTCACCGCCCGCACCCCCGTTACCGCGTCCCCGCGCACGTCTGTACCCCTAAGGCGCGGTAAGCACGACGTTGACAGACTATAATGGTTACATATTACAATGTCAGAAAACATAATGCCTTTACTTAAAATGCATGAGCCCAAAATACCCGAAATCGAAATACTTTATGTTCAAAATGACAAGTATGTAGAATACCAATGATTTAAAGTACCTTACGGTCGAATAACCGAAACCCAAAAATTAAATGTACTAAATACTTAACCCTAAAATATTTAACCATAAAAGACTAAACTTGAAGTTAGGGGGGGCTCGGGGGGCGCAGCCCCCCGCAATAAAAAATAAAAACATTCTACTCAGATCCGACTCAGTAGGTTAGGTTAGAGTAGTGACCCTTTGGAGCGAACGAAGTGAGCGACCGAGCCGCAGGGTGTGAGATCGTTCTCTTCCATGTCCGCTTTTACGACGTCAAGCCAGCGATAGATGTAAACGATACGATGAGTAACTGACAGAATTCTTAATATAAGTAAATCAAATATAATATCAACTATGACATTGACACATCATGTATTATTATTTTTTTCTTTTTGGTTTTGTAATTTAAGGATAATTGAAAATTTGATAAATTACACATTCGGAATTTTGAAAACTGAGATAATAATTATTAGTATTTAAAAATTCGGAATTGTACAGTAAGATGTACTGGATTAAGGTATTATGAATAATACGGTATTAAGATTTCGGGTATTTTGGGCCCATGCATTTTAAGTAAAGGCATTATGTTTTCTGACATTGTAATATGTAACCACTATAATATGTATCATTTTTATAACTGCGCATGCTTTATTCCAGGTCTCACAAAAGGTGTGGTGGTAGTATTAATTGAAATAAGTATTTTTGTTGTTTTCCTTGTACATTTTTCTATTGATTTGTTTGTCTCGCATTTTCCGTACAGGACATGGAAACAAATTACTTCACTGCATAGTATAAAACAAAGTCACTTTCTCTGTCCCTGTATCCCTATGTATGCATAAATCTTTAAAACTACGCAACGGATTTTCATGCGGTTTCTTTTAATGGATAGAGTGGTTTAAGAGGAAGGTTTATATGTATAATACATACATAATATAGTTGAGAAACACTGATTATTTCCGTGCGAAGCCGGGGCGGGTCGCTAGTTATTTGTATAAAAATAAGGATGTTTTCATAATTTATGCACTGGGTAGAACATACATAGTTTATAGTACCTATTACTGACGATATTCAGCGTGATTAAGGCTCGTATTTATAAAGCGATCTCAAGATTGACAGCAATATTAAGTATGGATTTGACAGGTCACATTGTACTGAAATGACCAAGGTTACATTTCTGATATGAACTAAAACTAGATGTCAGTCTCAAGACGTTTATCGATACGGGCCTTGGCTACCTACGTTATTTACAGTAATCGCTTACCATCAGGCGAACCGCATGTTTCTTTAGGTAGTCCTTGATTGCAAAGAAAAAAAAATTGGTGAGAGAAATTTGACTGTGCTAACGTTTTATTTATGTATTAATTCATAATATGGCGGCTCTATATGACCTACTTAATTAATTCGTGCAGTTAATTATTTCACTTCCTGAACTAAACACGCTATCTCAAATATTTTTTATTCTCCAGGTAGCATGACATGACTATATAATTTTTGCATTGTTAATATTTTTCAACGAAATTAAAAATGGCTTTATAGAGATAATCGCGTTTGTTGGAATTAAAATTCTCTACGTTTTAGCTTTTGAAATATCAACATTAGTCTATGTATTTACACAACAAATTAAATACACTTAATACATGTAAAAGGCCAGTGCTACGCATTGGCGGCTTGAAAACTCTGACCTAATCTAGGATTGGGTCTGGTTTCCCTTCTGGGTTGCCGAGGTCAGTTTGCAGTCGCTCTGTTTACAAATTAGTACCCTCGTTCAATCCCCTGTATAAGGCAGCCGACCCCGTAATATACGGTATAAGGCTAGGGAGATTATGAAATAAATTAAATACACGACTGTATTTGAAGACATCACAACACAACAAGACAAAGAGTCTTAATTAATTACGACTTGGCACGACTACAATCTCTTAGCTAAATTACCAGCTAAATGCCTGCCAACTGTTTATCTAAAGAACTAGACTTTATCAGACTGTCGCATCTGAAAACTAGTCTTTGAAGCTTCGTTTAGAATAGCCATTAAAAATTTTAACTATTAAAATGAAGACAGACTAATTCAATTAAGCTAGATAAACGCATCGCCCCTCAAAACTGACAAGAGCGTTTGTTTAATTTTGAGAAAAGGACAAAATAGTAATTTAAATTAAAAAAATGATAAATCACACCACTTGCTAATGTGATATTATGTTTATAGTTAATACGTAATAAAAAACCATTATGTTCTTGTAAAAAGAAATAAGTAACAATTTAATTTTCCATTTCGATGAAGATCTGGTTTAGCACCTTAAATCTAGTGAATTGTTCTTTGGCTTACTATTTTATGAAATCTATACGTAACAAAAATCGTTGAAGTCAGATCCCAATCTATGAAAGCTACCTATAATACCTATAAGAAACATACATACATACATATAATCACGCCTTTATCAATAATGGCGTAGGCAGAGCGTAAACAACCTAAACAAATAGGTCGTTCCGCCACATCTGACAAAGTTAGAGGGTTATTTAAGATAGATTTGTAGGTATATTGCTATAGTGACAGGTTGTCAGCCCATCGCCTAAATTGCAATACTGTAACCCTTGGATCCCTTAGCTGGCCCCTACAGCATGCTCGGGAAGAAATGCAGCTGGCACATTCTATGTAATACATACATAAAATCACGCCTTTATCCCTTACGGGGTAGGCAGAGCGTTAAACACCTGTAACCCTCGAGTCCCTTTTGCTGTCTTCTACAGCATGCCCGGGAGGAAGGGCAGCTGGAACATTCTATGTTTTTCTATCACTCCCAGTCCAGCATTGAAGAAATCTATGTAACATAGTACAAAATGTATAATCGAGCACAAACGCCATAAATAAATATTCAACAGGTTGCCACCTATTATAACCATTTAGCTTGTAATTTTCTGCGACCTACACACCATCGAACGATCATTAATAAATAAATATGTTGGACCTCTATAACATCTATAGCAATTTAGATGATTCATGGTCTTACATCTACTTACATAATTAGAGTAATCGAATTATTACACACAGTTCTACTATAAATGGTAAAGTAACAATTTTGCATGTATTTATTACTTTGTAAATAACGTCATCACCACAAACAATATACTCAATAGATTTAAAAAAAAGAGACGCTGCGGAAGGAAAGGTTGTTATAAGTAGAGCAAGTATTGTCATATTCCATGCTGGACTGGGAGCGAGAAAAAACATAGAATGTGCCAGCTGCATTTCCTTCCGGGCATGCTGTAGAAACCAGCTAAGGGGTCCCGGGGGTTCCGGTATATTGCAATTTAGGCGGTGGGCTGACAACCTATTACTACAGCAATATACAAACAAACTACAAATCTATCTTAAATAACCCTCAAAACTTTGAACGACCTTTGTTTAGATCGTTGACGCTCTGCCTACCCCATTAGGGATAAAGACGTAGTTATATGTATGTATGTATTTTCATATTTACATCCAGGATACCACCTTTTTTTTACGGTTAGGCGTGTTTGAAATTAGCGAAAACGACATAACAATTATGTGAACTTACCTATGTAATGGACCTAAGTATGTACTGAAAAGGTTGAGATGAGATGCTGATTAGGCTGGGGTGACATGATAGTCAACTCTGACGTGAGAATGAGAACTAATTAAGACTGCGATAGTGACTCAATAGGTATAACATACATACATACATATAATCACGCCTTTATCCCTAATGGGGTAGGCAGAGCGTAAACAACCTAAACAAAGGTCGTTTCGCCACGTCTGACAATGTTTAGAGGGCTATTTAAGATAGATTTGTAGGTATATTGCTGTAGTGACAGGTTGTCAGCCCATCGCCTAAATTACAATATACTGAAACCCTCGGATCCCTTAGCTTGTTTTTACAGCATGCTCGGGAGGATATGCAGCTGGCACATTCTATGTTTTTCTCTCGCTCCCAAGCCAGCATGGAAGAAAATATAAATAAACAATAGGGATAAAGGCGTGATTATATGTATGTATGGTGACTCATTATTTACGGGGTGTAAGGGACATCGTCCCGAAAACTGATAGGGGTTGCTAAGTTAACGACACTGAACAACTTTCACCTGGAAATTCTTTCAGGAAGTAAAAAGAAAGGCTTTTCCGTACAAAATGTCCACCGCGATCAGACAATTTGTATGGAAAAGCCTTTTTTACTTCCTTAAAGAATTGCCCGGCTTTCGTTGACTGAGCATAGCTGCGGGACGGTGTCCCTTACACTCGGTATAAGTAATTCTATACGAATACCTACTGCAGCTGTGCAGTGCTCTTATTTCGAGATCATCCCACCTATTTGAGCGGTAGCCTTGTCTGATGTTGAGCAATTTTCCAATTGAAGCTTCAATTACTTGTTCGTTTGGTGATATGCTCCCTCTCTGCCTTTGCATAGGAATAATCTTTTGGCGATGTATTTTGGAATACCGATAATGGATGATACATATATACATATATACATATGATCGCGCTGTTATCCCTAACGGGGTAGGCAGAGCGAAAACAACCTAATCAAAGGTAGTTCCGCCACGTTTGACAATGTTTTGGGAGTTATTTAAGATAGATTTGTAGTTATATTGCTAGTGTAAGTTTGTCAGCCCATCGCTTAAATTGCAATATACAAAACCCTTGGATCGTTTTGCTGGTTTTTACAGCATGCTAGGCAGGAAATGCAGCTAACACATTCTATGTTTTTCTCTCGCTCCCAGTCCAGCATGGAAGAAGTTAAGAAACTAACATGTTCACTATGAAATTGGTAAAATTTTCGACGACTATATTGCTATGATTATCACGACAGGATTTGAATATCAGATACAGTAGTTTCAGATATTATTTTATACAAAGTCTAGACTTTAAAACGACGTTTCTGTTTAATGTTTATATTCGGTATTTCAACGCTCGAAAGCATCTTGAGTGCATTTAGACTTTATGAGTTTACGTTAAACATTCTAGAACTAAATGTATGACATACATACATATAATCACGCCTTTATCCCTAGTGGGGTAGGCAGTCGTAAACGACCAAAACAAAGGTCAGACAAAGCCGCCACGTCTGACAAAGTTTTGAGGGTTATTTAAGATAGATTTGTAGGTATATTACTGTAGTGGCAGGTTGTCAGCCCATCGCCTTAATTGCAATATATTGAAACCCTCGGAACCCTTAGTTAAATTTATGACGTAGACATTAAATGTGAACTGACCGAGAGAAATGGACGCTAGGCTTGTTCTTGACAATGGAAAAAAAAACTTTAGGGCTAAACTCGCTTCATACCGGGTGTAACGGACAGTATATATCTTTGTATCTTCCATGCTGGACTGGGAGCGAATGAAAAAACATAGAATGTGCCAGCTGCATTTCATCCCGGGCACGCTGTAAAAACCAGCTAAGGGTTCCGAGGGTTTTAGTATATTGCAATCTAGGCGATGGGCTGACAACCTGTCACTATAGCAATATACATTAAAATTTATCTTAAATAACCCTCAAAAATTTGTCAGACGTAGCGGAACGACCTTTGTTTAGGTCGTTTACGATCTGCCTACCCCATTAGAGATAAAGACGTGATTATATGTATGTATGTATGTAACGGACAGTGTACTAGAAACTTAGAACAAATTGAAAACAACTTTCACTAGGAAATTCTTTCATTTTCAAAATAAAATGGCCTTCCCATACATATAAATTATCTGAACATGGTGGTTATTTTGCATGGAAAAGTCAATTAAAAAATCCTGTAAGAATGTTCTGTTGAAACTTGTTCAGTTTCTACAGTTTTCAGGTCACCGACTACTACACCCTGTATTTTCGTTCCAATTAAAAAATACAAGTTTTCCTCTAAGTTCATAAACACTTTTCTGATGGATACAGTAATTATGTATTTATTTAACTTTATGCACAAAAAGTTACATGGGCGGACTTAACGCCAAAGGCGTTATCTACCAGTCTACCTTAGGGCGTGTGGAAATGACAAGCCAGGTGCAAAAAAATATAGTTATTTATTTTATTTATAGTAACCAAACATATTTGCCTGGGAGCGAGAGAAAAACATAGAATGTGCCAGCTCGTTTCCCCCCGGGTATGCTGTAAAAACCAGCTAAGGGAACCAGTGTTTCAGTATTTTGTAATTTAGGCGATGGGCTGACAACTTGTTACTAACCTACAAATCTATCTTAAATAACCTTCAAAGCTTTGTCAGACGTGGCGGAATGACCTTTGTTTAGGTCGTTTACGCTTTGCCTACCCCATTCGGGATAAAGGCGTGACTGTATGTATGTATGTAAACATATTGGTTCCGAATACTAGCGCATTGTGAACAATATTGACTGGTTGCCAAATTGAAGAACATGATACCGTTTACATGGATGATTTACTGTTTATTCGCTGGTTCGTGGTCTTCTGGTCTGCTGCTATTTGAGATATGTTCTAAAACTTCCGCCACTTTTAAACGTATCTTTAATTTTAGTAAGCTGATATATTTTTTTGCTTTATTTATACAAATGGTGCCACTGCGGCATATATATTTTTATTTTTTCCTGCTATCTTCCTTGGGGAAAATTGTTCCGTTTCACAACCTAAAGTTGGTCAGTATTTCTTTACACCTACAACAAGGACAATTGCTGTTTTCCTCCTATTAATCAAAGTGGCTTATAATCTTCTAACATAACTATGCGTAACACAGTTCCATTTCAACGGGCGTTTTGATGAAACAAATCTATTTCAGTCTCCACAGATACTGTTTACACCTAGTCTCTGTAGTTTAACTACATTTCTATTGATATACTCCATTTTTACAGCCAGATGCGAAAACTTGTCGAAATTCGTAGAAAGTCGCTAGAGTTGAAACCATCTTGCTATGTAATGTAATGGCTTCAACTAACTTTGTAAATACGTATTAATGAAATCCGTCCAATTTGATATTCGTCGACTCGACATTCAACAATCCTACATAAACTTAAGAGCGCTGCTCTCGTCGGTGGAGTATGAAGTAAACGCCAGTCCTCTCTCGATTCCGCCTTCTCCTTGATATCCTTGTACGCCTTGACATTAATTTTGGCTTTAATTTTTTCAATATATCTCTTCCTCACTTTCTTCTATCTTCCCCTCAATAATGGTATTTAAAAATAGACTTAAAAACTGAATACTCCAAAACTCATGCAAGTGGATGAAAACAACAAATGTGAATATTGATTACCTCCAAGAACAGGTAGAGGTCGTTAGCTATCGCTTAGTCTTGAGTCTAGACAGGGGGTCTGGCCGACGATGTCTGATACAGAGGGTGTCTGGACCAAGCTAAGAGCTTTTTGTATAATAAAATAATTTATAGCGCCATAACACGAGATAACAAAGTTTGATATAATGCGAATATTTTACACGAAATGTGAGTGCGATCATGTAAGCTTCCAAAATATGGCAAACCTATGCGTAAATGAAGTGTTTTGATTACTATTCTGGGATTGGGTCTGGTTTCCCTTTTGGATTGTGGGCGGAGGTCATATGGCAGTCGCTCTGTGTAAAAACCAGAACCCTCGTTTAATCCCCTAGATTAGGTAGCCGACCCCGTGAGATACAAAATAAGGCTAGGGAGATGATGAAATGTTTTGATTACAAATAAAATAACTTTACCCAAGTCAAGCGATCCAGCCTGTTTTAAATGGATTTAAAATCACTACAGCTATCACTTAAAAAAACACTTTCAGTATAGTAATGCTCATTGATTACGAATGCGTAGATCAAACAGAGGCCTTCGACTAACTGACTCAAGGAGTGCTATCCTATTAGTGTAAAAGCTGCTGTATTTTACAGCACTACATACGTTAATTACCCCTTTTTGACATCGATTTGCTAATTGCTAACACGAACACAGTCATTGGTAGTGGAACCACGCCTTTGCAAGTATGGTGTACAACAAGGGAGCACTTTCGGTCTAGGTTAATTTAAAATAGTCGTCAATGGTCTGCACTAAAACGCGTTTATTATTTTTATGTACATACATATATTCACACCTTTATCCCTAATGGGGTAGGCGGAGCGTAAACGACCTAAACATAGGTCGTTCCGCCACGTCTGACAAAGTTTGGAGGGTTATTTAAGATAGATTTGTATGTATATTGCTGTAGTGACAGGTTGTCAGCCCATCGACTAAATTACAATATACTAACACCCTCGGATCCCTTAGCATGCCCGGAAGGAAATTGCACATTCTATATTTTTCTCTCGCTTCCAGGCCAGCATGGAAGAATATGTCAAAAATACTCTATGAATAGTAGGTAGCAAGCTCATGAATATGATCTATCTATATATAATCTTTTATTGATATTTAAAACGAAATGTTCCTTACTGTGTGTTGTATCTTTACATTGTAAGTTGCTATCTTATCTTCCGCACGAATATCAAACTTATTTAAAAAATCGCACTAATATTACATTACAATACAAACAAACAGTCATAACGGTTACGCGAATCGATAGAATTCTCCATGGGTTTCCTGCACACATACAGCTGATATCAATATGTTATACATACATGGACAAGTTAGCAATAGGGTTGTTATCAAACTTTGCCTTCAGTCTGTGGTGTCTGTTAAAGCTGGACAGACTTTTATTGTTTTTATGTTATTGAGTTTTATTGTTTATGTTTTGTGATGTGCTTTTAATCCGAGTGAAATGTGATAGGACTATTGAAGACTCTATTTTTATCGATCTGTTTCTTGGTCTAGGTAGTATAATTAATTCCAAACAAATTCTCAGTATTTGTTTATAAAAAGGTTTATGATAAATGATAATTAAAAGGATATTTACCTATTGTTTAAATGTTTTTTTTTATATAAGTCTAAAGTCATTAAAATGTTGTTATACAAAATAAATTGAACACGATATTTATCATTATCAAATTATTTCAATTGCTAACCGGAAAATAAAATAAATTAAATTAAAATAACTTATGAAAGCAGTTACTATATTAACCTTCATTATTTAGGAAAATTATGATTAAATATTATTATGGCTTTAAATTTACTTTATACACTGAACAATAGTTTTATCAACATAGCAACAATTCAAAAAATAAATTGGATTTAATTGATAGTCACTTTATGCCATTAGATTCACCAGATCGCAAAATATTTACTGTCCACAAAGTATTTATAGTATCATCGCGACATGAATCGATAATTTGAACCTGTAATTATTTCTGGCCTTGTCTTTACTTTTCAACTGTCTTTCTGTTGCTTTTAAAGAATGGCACTGATTTGTATATGCTACTGATATTATGTTGTAGTTTAAAGATTACCCGAGTAATAAGACTACTCAAGCCTCCTTGGTAATAGAATAGTTTATTTCTCAGACAACACAGATCCAATTTTTTTGTATGTATAATAATGTCCGATATCTCTCTCGAAATTAATGTGTTATTTTAAAGCTTGAAACGACGAACCTGCGGTTTTACTCACATCTAAATGTGTTTTCCCATGGGAATGACTTGTTTCCCGTGGTAAAAAGCATCCTAAAGCCTAGGGTACGGAAATCAGCTGTCTGTAGTTCGACTGCCTTTTATGGAAATATATTTTTCCACGGATATAAGATATTTTACATACTTACAGTCACGCCTCTATCCCTTACGCCTTACGGGGTAGTAAGGGTAGGCAGAGCGTCAAACACCTCATAATAGTTTTTTCCACATATGACCAGTTATAAGATCATTCTTTAAGATATGAACACTATTGAACACAGCTGCACAGGTTCTTTAGACTGGCGACTTCCAGGACGTACTGTGAAAAATCAAATACTATCTAGGACCTCCTGTGCATGCTCTGCGTGAGAATCTACACAGCTGTGGTCATATTTCTTAAGATAAGCGACTTCCAGGACGTACTGCTGGTTTTTACCACGGGAAACAAGTCAATCCCACGGGAAAACACATTTAGCTGTGAGTGAAATCGCGGAAATCGTTTCACGCTCTAAAATAATAAAACATCGGACATTACCCAGCCAGCCTATTGGGTAAAGATCGATATCTCATTAATTTTTATTTAGATATCGGACTTTACCCAGTAGGTTTGGGTAATCTTAAGACTACCCAGCCGTCGGCTATTACCCGTAACATAGAAATTGTTCGTTAATATCGTCAATTGGTAGGTCAATAATAACTTGTCCTAAAATGAAGACAGAAAGTTATACTATTATGCCATCTGCGGCTATACATAAGCACTGAAGAATAATTTAAAAAATCTTGTAAATAACAGTTCTTTTTTTTGTAAAAAAAAATTTTACATTATATTTCGTGCTGATACTTTCTAATATAAATTACAACTAAACATCTAAACAATACAATGTTTTAAAATCATAGAATATCTACTCACAGACCTTGAACCAGATCGGCACGGAAAACCTCATTAGTTCGTTTTTAAACAAAGCATAAAGAAAATTTGATCAGTTGCATGCGGAATTTACAAGCAAAATGTCTAACAAAGAAATAAATGAAGAAATATTTAATCAGTGGAGAAAAGAAGAAGTGGGCTATCTAAAAACTTTTTATTCAAATACCAGTGTAACATTGGTACCAAAATCTGCCGATGGGTGGAGAAAAAAATCTGTGACTATCGTTTCACCGAAATCTGGAAAAATTACTAGAAATAACAATAATAACAAAGAGAATAAAAACCAAGATCAAAATGAGAAAGCAAGAGATGGGTTATTTTCAAGACTTTTACAAGACTTCAAGAAAAAGAAAGTCGCTGATTTTACGTATCAACCGTCTGATGTCAGAAGAAACAGCGCTTATAAGCCTTTTTGGGCAACGAAAGTTGCTAAACCTCAGGAAACATCTGCAGCAGAAACTGAAGCAACGAAAAAAGATGTAACTATTGTAGAAAATAGTCAAATCAGTACCAACAAAAACCTAGTTTTTCAAAAAGAAGCTATTGGTTCGCCTAAAGTGACATTACATACGCCTAAAGCGTCTCTAGCTCCTAAGATTAAAGTTTCTTCGCCGAGGAGCCCAATGATAAAGTGGTTCAATTCTAACCGCGTTGCATGAGTTTTCTTTTATCTTGTCTTTCAGTATTTTATAGTTCTTTAATTTTTGCCAATATTGATTACTCTATCTGTTATGCATGATTTTCTATATAACTTTACTTTCTATTCTCACGTTACAATCTATCGTCAATCATCCACCTACTATTTGCATTTAAATATTTTCTAATTGTATTCATCGAACCTTGACCTAGTAGGTCAGTTTTATTTATCACCAAATTAACCGTGATCCTTTAATTGCTCTGAGAATTAATATTTACTTTTTAATTACTTTTAGAGTAGTCTATCACCGTTCATTGAAGAAATTAAGAAAATAAAATATTTTTGATTTTCCCATTCAAAATAACAACTTTGATCAGACAATTTGTATAGGGAAGAGAAAATATTTGACCAGTTAACAGCATGCTTTGTTACAGTTGTTCAGTTTAATTCACTGAGCAAACTCTTATAATTTTTCGGGACACCGTCACAGACTATTGCTGTAAGAAGCAAGTTTTCAAAAAACTAAACTTTAAAAACCCTTTTCCCCCCAGCTTGGCGAAACCCGGTCATCCTTCGCTCCGTCCACCTACCAGGACTTCAAAGATATAAGGGGTCGTTGCGTCGCTGACGGAGTGCTATTTGAAGACCCTGAGTTCCCAGCTGTAGATCGGAGCTTGTACTACAAGGAAAGATTGGACCGTCCTATAACATGGTTGCGTCCGCACGTAAGTATTCTTAAATGTAGCCGACAGATGGCGCCACAACAAGAAACGCAAGTTCTGAAACGCGGTATGGAAGTTTTCTCCGCGATTTGCAGATATACAAGTTTCAAGCTTGTCCGGCTTGACTTCGGTCACCTGGTCATAAACACCCGACCAGGCGGTTAGCTACCCTTTTGCCATCCTTCGCTCGGCCACCTACCAGGACTTCAATAAATATAAGAGCTCGTTGCGTCGCCGACGTAGAGCTATTTGAAGACCCTCAGTTCCTAGCTGTAGATCGCAACTTGTACTACAAGGAAAGATTGGATCGTCCTATAACATGGTTGCGTCCGCACGTAAGTTTCTAAATGTGCCATTAATTTAAGTACATGTAGCTAACAGATGGCGCCACAACAAGACACTTAAGTTCTGAAACGCGGTTTCGAAGTTTTCTCAGCTATCTGCAGATATACAAGTTCCAAACCTGTCCGGTTGGACTTAGGTTCCCTAGTCACAACACCCGACCAGGCGGGAAGTATTTTTAAATGTATCAGGACTATTCCTGAAATCCGGAATGTTACTTTTCCTATGAAAAGGAGCTCCATTGGTTTTTACGCTATGCTTGGGACGAGAAGCAGTTTGCACATTTAACTTTCCTTGTTTATATTTAGCGACGATACATAGTATACTACCTTACAATCACTTTGTTTTGTCGAATCCTCTGACTCAAATACACCCTCTTCAAAAGCATGTTTTATGTATTCCAGGAGATATGTCAAGATCCTCAACTGTTCGTCGAAGGCTACAGCCGTTTCGACGTGCAGCAGGGAGAGCTAGGCGACTGTTGGTTGCTGGCCGCCGTAGCCAACCTCACCTTGCACAGAAAGTGAGTATTTCGCTTACCTTGCACAGAAAGTGAGTATTCTCCTCTTTTACAAAAGTCTAGACAATGTTTGTCGAAGATTACAGCCGTTTCGACGTGCAACAGGGAGAGTTAGGCGACTGTTGGTTGGTTGCTGGCCGCCTTAGCCAACCTTACCTTGCACAGAAAGTGAGTATTCTTCTCTTACCGTGCGCAGAGAGTGACAATCTATACTCCTCTAACAAAACTAGGCAATGTTTGTCGAAGGCTACAGCCGTTTCGACGTGCAGCAGGGAGAGGCGGCGGCTTACCTTGCAAAGAAAGTGAGTATTCTTTTCTTACCGTGCGCAGAAAGTGACTATCTATACTCCTCTTTAACAAAACTAGACAATGTTTGTCGAAGGCTACAGCCGTTTGACGTGCAACAAGGAGAATTAGGCGACTGTTGGTTGCTGGCCGCCTTAGCCAACCTCACCTTGCACAGAAAGCGAGTATTCTTCTCTTTAACAAGACTATAGACAATGTTTGTCGAAGGCTACAGCTTGTTTGACATGCAACAGACAATATTAGTCGAAGGCTACAGCTAGTTCGACATGCAACAGGAGGAGCTAAGCGATTGTTGATTGCCGATGCAAACATACCTTTCACAGAAAGTGAGTTCCTCTCTTTCTTTTATTTCTTGTCTCTACGTTATGGCCGACATGGACAGTGATGGAATGAGCGGAGTTAACGTTGAATAGTTGAAGATTGTATGCACACAGCTCAAGTAGCAAGTTCCTCTCTTTTGCTGTTCGAAATACTTTTTTTTATTGTTTGCTACACAAAAATTACATTGCACAAATTATTTAATAATCTCCCAAACTTCAGAGAAGTTTATCGAGAGGTCCACAGTTACTGCGCGCAATAAACCAAAAAAATACAATGTTAATTGCAAAAATATTAAAAAAACTAATAATATTAGCTAATTTGAAGCTGAAACAATCTTTTTCAAACTCTCACGGTTATCAACATTGTAATGATTAAAAACGGGAAATTTACCGTGGTTTTCCGTTTTTATATAAGTATCCGATATTTCAACGCAGTTTCATGCGTTATGATCACGAGCGACTGAGGAACTAAATATCGGACACTCGTACAAAAATGGAAAACCACGGTAAATTCCCCGTCTTTAATAATTATAATACATGAAACATGTTTGAAAGCCAGTCCCAATTGGTGAAATATCAACTAGGCTTTTGTGATTATGTTGTGGGTCGACTTTTCGGCTCGATCAAGATTCTTTCTAATGTTATACAGTGACAACTAAGCATACGGCCCTCCTGATGGTAAGCAGTAACGTTGCCGTAACCGTTGTTACTAGAACTGGAAAAGAAAAAAGTCATAAAAGCCCAAATTTGGTCGCCATAACAGAACTACTGCCAATTTTCAGATGATTTATATCAAATGATTTAAGATTCCTTAGCCTTTACAGCACTGTTATAAATACTTAAGGTGTGCTATTTTGACAAACTACCCCGGGCAAACACCTCAAATCGAAAACCACAAAGATAAATAACAATACACTTCCATGCTGGACTGGGAGCTAAAGAAAACCATAGAATGTGCCAGCTGCATTTCTTCCCAAGCGTGCTGTAAAAACCAGCTAAGGGATCCGAGGGTTTCTGTATATTGCAATTAAAGCAATGGGCTGACAACCTGTCACTACAGCAATCTACCAACAAACATATCTTAAATTACCCTCAAAACTTTGTCATACATGGCGGACTTTGATTTAGGTCGTTTACGCTCTGCCTACCCCTTTAGGGATAAAGGCGTGATTATGTGCCATAAAATTTGGTCGCCACAATAGAACTACTGTCAATTTTCAAATTCCTTAGCTTTTACAGCACTGTTATAAATACTTAAGGTGTGCTTGACAAAGTAACCCGGGCAAACACCTCAAATCGAAAACCACAAAGATAAATAACAATAAAAATATTATGTCATGCATTTCAGTCCTACCTTCTTCTTCTTTCGAGTGGGTATCGAGTCTTATCGACCCGATGAACCCTGGTGTCAGAGTTTTTAAACCGCCTAGTAGCACAACTATCAGGCCTCTGACATGGTTTGAGTAACGACCACTATCAAAGACAGCGACCGGGACCGACGGCTTAACGTGCCCTCCGAAGCACGAAATCTTTTTTTCTTTTCGGACAATCAAGACAACATACATACATACATATAATCACGCCTTTATCCCTAATGGGGTAGGCAGAGCGTAAACGACCCAAACAAAGGTCTTTCCGCCACGTCTGACAAAGTTTTGAGGGTTATTTAAGATAGATGTAAGTATATTGCTATAGTGACAGGTTGTCAGCCCATCGCCTAAATTACAATATACTGAAACCCTCAGATCCCTTAGCTGGTTTTTACAGCATGCCCGGGAGGAAATGCAGCTGGCACATTCTATGTTTTTCTCTCGCTCCCAGGCCAGCATGGAAGAAATCAAGACAAAGGCGTGATTATATGTATGTATGTATTTCAGTCCTACCTTAATGACATAATATACTGCAAATGTATGAATGCATACAGTTGATAACATATGGCATTGACACATCCTTCACTATATTGTGTGCGGAAGGAAACTCACACATACAAACAGTGTATTTGTTTTATTTTATTACTCATGTATGTGTGCAAATCAATGTTATTATCCTTCTTTGTTATCTAACATAACATTGGTCTATTTTTGTAACGGGATATTTCACTTTATAGTAAAATCTTATCATTTTTGTTACAATGTGAGAAAAACATAGAATGAACCAGCTGCATTTCCTCCCGGGCATGCTGTAAAAACCAGCTAAGGGATCTGAGGGTTTCAGTATATTGTAATTTAGGCGATGGGCTGACAACCTGTCACTACAGCAATATACTTAAAAATCTATCTTAAATAACCCTCAAAACTTTGTCAGACGTGGCGGAACGACCTTTGTTTGGGTCGTTTACGCTCTACCTACCCCATTAGGGATAAAGGCGTGATTATATTATGTATGTATGTATGTATATTTAATTTATTATTGTTATTCCATACTGGACTGGGAGCGAGAGAAAAATATATAAACCTGTCACTACAGCAATATACCTACAAATCTATCTTAAATAACCCTCAAAAGTTTGTCAGACGTGGCTGATCGACCTTTTTTAGGTCGTTTACGCTCTGCCAACCCGATTGGGAATAAAGGCGTGCCCGCCACATAACATTTGCAGTTTTTTTAAAATTTGAAACCTGTTCCAAACCCCGTGTAATATAAGACAGCCTCCCGCAAAATGATATAGGTTGCTATGATTACGAAACTGAACAACTTTCACAAAAAAAATGTATATTAATTATTGTGTACAATAAATCTTAAATTTAGTTCACAAAGATGAGCTTATCACTATAAGAGATCTCTTCCAGCCAACCTGTAAAACTGAATCTTTCAGGAAATAAAGTGCCTAATTTCTCATAGAAATTGACTGATCGAGGTGGTCACTTTGCAAGGAGCAAATCTTCGCCTTTCTATATTTACATGCTTTTTTTTAAAACAATTTCAGACTATTCTTCCAAGTGGTGCCGGATGACCAGAGCTTCGATGAGGAGTACGCTGGTGTCTTCCATTTCCGGTAACATTATTATTTTAATTTGATTCTAGATTACTATAAAAAAATATAGATTAATCTCTACAATAAAAGCTGGGAAACAGATTGAAAAAATTCAAAGACGACGCAAAATAAGCAAAAAAAAATATATTTTCACTTCTCATGCTCGGAAAGCGCCATTATGTGCAGGGTGTAGGCTGCACGTAATTGAATTTTGTGCACAAGCGCTAAAACGTATCTACTCATAAATGCATCTCTTCTAAGGCAAAGAAAATTAGGCCTTACAGCCAAACACATATAGAATTCCATAGATAGAACTTGTTATTTTAAAATATTTACTTCAAATTATTAGCTTTTGTGTGTTTATCATAAAACTATATTAAAATGAAAATTCAAATACGATAGTGTATTTGATTTTTTATTACAAAATTAATTTAAAAGTAGACTGTATAGGTTTCCAGATAAAGACTAATATTTAATGTCAAATGGCGGGAATGAATAGTTTCCTTCACAATATTTTTATTGAATTTCTTAAATTTTTCTCGCATTTGAAGTGAAAAGCAGAGTTTATAACTCGTGCACAAAACCATTTTTGTTCTTGACTTAATATCAGCCCTCGCCCTGCGGGCTCGGGCAGCTAATAATCTCTGGCAAATATGACTTGTTTTGTGCACTTGTCGTAAAATCAACTATTTTTTACTGTTTATTATATTTTCTTCTTTTTTTTTTCTTTCCATGCTGGACTGGGAGAGATAGAAAAACATAGCATGTTCCAGCTGCCCTTCCTCCCGGGCATGCTGTTGAAGTCAGCAAAAGGGACTCGAGGGTTACAGTGTATTGTAATTTAGGCGATGGGCTGACAACCTGTCTCTATAGCAATAAACTTTTCAATCCAAAATTGCCCTCAATTTTTGTCTGACGCAGCGAAAGCGGCTTTTACGAGTTGTTTAACGCTGTGCCTACCCCGTACGGGATAAAGGCGTGATTTTATGTATGTATGTATTATATTTTCTCCTTGTTTGAAGCCATGTCTCTGTTTTTCTTTCCTTTGTGTTTCTCACATAAATATTCTCGAAACATTCCAGGTTCTGGCAGTACGGGCGTTGGGTAGACGTGGTGATAGATGATCGTCTTCCAACCTATCGTGGAAAATTGGTGTTCCTTCATTCTTCGGAGACCAATGAGTTCTGGAGCGCTTTGCTGGAGAAAGCTTATGCTAAGTAAGTTCATGATTTTCTTTCTTTTTCAATCCTAGGGTAGATAGAGGAAGACAGAATAACCACTCACTACAGCATACACAACACAGCTATGTAAAAAAAAAGGTGTTTTAGAAAAAAAAAATTGGATACTAACTTATGTGAGATCTTATTCTGACTTGAAAATCTATAATAACACACTGCCAAGATAAAGGGGTCTAGAATAACCAGTCACTAAAACACATATATAAAAAACCTTTTTTTTATCGAATTGGAAACAAACTTATGTGAGATCTTATTCTGAATAGAAAATCTAATATACCACATTTCCAAGATAAAATGACAGACATTTGTGAAAATACACCGGATTAAATTCAGAAAAGGATAGTACGGCCGTGCTTGCTTGCTTCGCTTTCGAAATGGCGGAGCGTGCCAGCTGCATTTCCTCCCGGGCATGCTGTAAAAACCAACTAAGGGATCCGAGGGTTTCAGTATATTGCAATCTAAGCGATGGGCTGATGTATTTATGAAAATATTATATTTTATAACATTATGGGAACCGTAATTCTCTCACAGAACAATATGCCAAATACGGACTAATGAAGACTTAAATACCAGTAACTATAGCAAGATGCTTAGTGGAAATTATCAGCTTCGTTGAAAACGAGGCAATGTACCTAAAAATCTATCTTAAATAACCCTCAAAACTTTGTCAGACGTGGCGGAACGACCTGTGTTTAGGTCGTTTACACTCTGCCTACCACATTACGGATAAAGGCGTGATTAAATGTATGTATGTAAACAAAGTTTCATGTCTTTTTTATACAAAAACAGATTTCAATAATAAATGATACGTGATGACAAATTTGTTACATTACTAAAACTACCTCTAAAAGAGACAAGATCTTCGATTAAAAGACATGAAACTTCGTCTACCTTTATTCTAAAATTTCCATGCTGGTCTGGGAGCGAGAGAAAAACATAGAATGTGCCAGCTGCATTTCCTCCCGGGCATGCTGTAAAATCCAGCTAAGGGATCCGAGGGTTTCAGTATATTGTAATTTAGGCGATGGGCTGACAACCTGTCACTACAGCAATATACTTACAAATCTATCTTAAATAACCCTCAAAACTTTGTCAGACGTGGCGGGACACCTTTGTTTAGGTCGTTTACGCTCTGCCTACCCCATTAGGGATACAGGCGTGAATATATGTATGTATGTTATTCTAAAACTGAGTTGAAATAAAGTCTGTAATATTTCCAATCTGTTTCCAGGCTGCACGGCTCCTACGAGGCCTTGAAGGGCGGTTCCACATGCGAGGCCATGGAGGACTTCACCGGCGGAGTCACAGAGATGTACGACATCGCAGAGTTGCCGCACAACTTCTACAGTATACTGCTCAAGGCTTACGAACGGAATTCACTTATGGGGTGCAGTATTGAGGTAACTGAACATATTTATGTCTTATTTACGGGATCATGCTGTGGGGAACTCAAACCAACTTCTACAGTATACTGCTCAAGGCTTATGGGGTGCAGTATTGAGGTAACTATATCTATGTCTTACTTACGGGATCATGCTGTGGGGAACTCAAACCAACTTCTACAGTATACTGCTCAAGGCTTATGGGGTGCAGTATTGAGGTAACTATATCTATGTCTTACTTACGGGATCATGCTGTGGGGAACTCAAACCAACTTCTACAGTATACTGCTCAAGGCTTATGGGGTGCAGTATTGAGGTAACTATATCTATGTCTTACTTACGGGATCATGCTGTGGGGAACTCAAACCAACTTCTACAGTATACTGCTCAAGGCTTATGGGGTGCAGTATTGAGGTAACTATATCTATGTCTTACTTACGGGATCATGCTGTGGGGAACTCAAACCAACTTCTACAGTATACTGCTCAAGGCTTATGGGGTGCAGTATTGAGGTAACTATATCTATGTCTTACTTACGGGATCATGCTGTGGGGAACTCAAACCAACTTCTACAGTATACTGCTCAAGGCTTATGGGGTGCAGTATTGAGGTAACTATATCTATGTCTTACTTACGGGATCATGCTGTGGGGAACTCAAACCAACTTCTACAGTATACTGCTCAAGGCTTATGGGGTGCAGTATTGAGGTAACTATATCTATGTCTTACTTACGGGATCATGCTGTGGGGAACTCAAACCAACTTCTACAGTATACTGCTCAAGGCTTATGGGGTGCAGTATTGAGGTAACTATATCTATGTCTTACTTACGGGATCATGCTGTGGGGAACTCAAACCAACTTCTACAGTATACTGCTCAAGGCTTATGGGGTGCAGTATTGAGGTAACTATATCTATGTCTTACTTACGGGATCATGCTGTGGGGAACTCAAACCAACTTCTACAGTATACTGCTCAAGGCTTATGGGGTGCAGTATTGAGGTAACTATATCTATGTCTTACTTATGGGATCATGCTGTGGGGAACTCAAACCAACTTCTACAATATACTGCTCAGGGCTTACGAACGGAACTCGCTTATGGGGTGCAGTATTGAGGTAACTATATACCTATGTCTTACTTATGGGATCATGCTGTGGGGAACTCAAACCAACTTCTACAATATACTGCTCAAGGCTTACGAACGGAACTCGCTTATGGGGTGCAGTATTGAGGTAACTATATACCTATGTCTTACTTACGGAATCACGCTGTGGGGAACTCAAACCAACTTCTACAATATACTGCTCAAGGCTTACGAACGGAACTCCCTTATGGGGTGCAGTATTGAGGTAACTATATACCTATGTCTTACTTATGGGATCATGCTGTGGGGAACTCAAACCAACTTCTACAATATAAACCTTGGAATACCAGTCCAACGCTTTAACCAATTCAGCGGATCACATATCGAGGAGCGAAATTAGTGACTGGTTAAATAATCTATGTCTTACTTACGGGATCATGCTGTGAAGAACTCGTTGGTTTGAGTCCTATAATATACTGCTCAAGGCTTACGAACGGAATTCGCTTATGGGGTGCAGTATTGAGGTAACTATATCTATGTCCTACTTACGGGATCAAGCTGTGGGGAACTTAAACCATCTTCACTACATAGTATAAAACAAAGTCGCTTTCTCTGTCCCTATATCCCTATGTATGCTGATCTTTAAATTACGCAACGGATTTTGATGCGCTTTCTTTTAATGGATAGAGTGATTCAAGAGGAAGTTTTATATGTGTAGTACATGCATAATGTAGTATTGAAAAACTGATGATTTCCGTGCGAAACCGGGGCGGATCGCTAGTCTACGATATACTGCTCAAGGCTTACGAGAGAAACTCGCTTATGGGGTGCAGTATTGAGGTAACTAAACATACATATGTCTTACTTATGGGGTCATGCTGTGGGGAAGTCAAACCATCTTCTACAATATGCTGCTCAAGGCTTACGAGAGAAACTCGCTTATGGGGTGCACTATTGAGGAGTATTTTTTTTTCAGGAGATGAAAAAGAAACCTTCCCATAAAAAATTACCACCTCTATCAGACAATTTGTATGAAAAACTATTTTTTTTTCCTACCTGAAAAAGATTCCTGGTAATAGTTGTTCAGTTTCGTTCACTGAGTAACCCCTATCAGTTTGCGGGACGCTATCTCTTACACCCCGTATGTTATTTTTCTAATTTGTTTCGCACTCAATGTTATTTTATTTATTTAAGTATGAGAATTAATAAATCTTATTTTTAAATGTTATTTTTTATAATCCCAGCAGTAGGACAGTCTAGGTTGATATATTTTATTTTATTATAAGTAGGAACACAATATTTTTTTATTTTTACTACAAGTAGTAAAACAAATAATTAAACATGTATTTGGTGTTGTTTCCAGCCGGACCCCCATATCCTGGAAGCGGAAACCCCGGTGGGCCTCATCCGAGGCCACGCCTACTCTATCACGCGAGTCAAATATGTAGATATTGGTTAGTATAGCGTTAACTTCTACACAGATAACATTAAACATACCTACAAATATATCTTACATAACCCTCAAAACTTTGTCAGACGTGGCGGAACGACCTTTGTTTTGGTCGTTTACGCTCTGCCTGCCCCATTAGGGATAAAGGCGTGATTATATGTATGTATGTATGCAGATAACAGTCCTCCCACTGGTCTTTTTCAAACTTCCACGGTTATCAACATTATAATGATTGAAAACGGGAAATTTCCCGTGGTTTTGTACGAGTGTCCGATATTTCCGCTCGCAAGTTCCTCATTCGCTCCCTGATCATAATTTCGTTAGTTAAATAAAAAATTAGAATAGGAATAAGTTATTACTTATTGTTTGACATTCGCTTGATTGATAATTTATAATATATGTAATGTAATCTAGTAATGAAATGGATGAAAATTGTTTATTAATTAAATCTCAAGTTTTACTAACACTACCTAGAAATAATTCATTTTAAGTTTTGCTAACAACTATGGATGTTGTACGAAATAAAATTGTTTTGAATTTGAATAACGCATTAAACTGCGTTGAAATGTCGGACACCCGTACAAAAATTAAAAACCACGCTAAATTTTCCGTTTTTAATCATTACAAAGTCCTTCCACTGATTTTCGGTGATGTTAGCCAAATATGAATGTTTCATTCGAATAGCTCGCCATTCGAATTATTCGACTGTGGAAAGTGACTATTCGAAATATCCAAATAAAAAAATACATTCGAATCAAAACGATCTTTCAAATGAATTCAAAGCAAATTATCAATAAAAAAAATGTGAAATGCTACTATGAACACTAAAATCCTTTCATTTAAAAAACTGATGGTCGAATAAAGAAATAAACTTTGAATCTTCTAATAAATTTTATTAACTTGATGCTTTGATATCCGCATGTTAATTCAAATTGATCATTCGAATGATTCATTCTATGTTGGAAAAGGGAATGAAAGAATCGACAGAAATAAGCATCCATTCAAATACAAAATCATTCGAATAAAGAATAAACATTCGATTTCTAGAAATGAATTCATTCGAATAATTCGATAGTCAAAATTTCCAACAATCGCCCATCACGACCGTTTAATTTCCCAAAGATCGGCCAACTGCGCAGGACTAGCTGGGACCTCCTCGTAAAAAATGGCTTTTTCCATACAAAATGTCCAACTAGCTCAGAAAATTTGTATAGAAAAGCCTTCTTTTTCCACTTTCTGTAAGAATTTCCTGGTGGAAGTTGTTGAGTGTCGTTGACTGAGTAACCCCTATCAAATTCAAAGTTGAAAAAAAAAATGGCTTTTCCATACAAATTGTCTGATCTAGTCTAGGAAAAGGCGTCTTCGCCACGTTTGACAAATATTTTAGGTAAAATATGTATCAGTATAAGATGGTATAGCTATAAATAGTGATAGGTTGTCAGCACATCGCCTAAAAAAAA
Organism: Scrobipalpa costella; assembly: GCA_949820665.1. Taxonomy (NCBI): domain Eukaryota; kingdom Metazoa; phylum Arthropoda; class Insecta; order Lepidoptera; family Gelechiidae; genus Scrobipalpa; species Scrobipalpa costella. The sequence continues at coordinate 8,344,429 of OX463319.1, read as the reverse complement.
TTGCATGCAATACAATAAAACTCCAATATATAATAATACCTACAAAATCTATCGTAAATAACCCTCAAAACTTAGTCACAACAACCCAAATGCCCAACTAGATCAGACAATTTGTATGGAAAAGCCATTTTTTTTCAACTTCGAAACTGATATACCTACAAAATCTATGTTAAATAACCCTCAAAACTTAGTCACAACAACCCAAATGCCCAAATAGATAAGACAATTGGTATGGAAAAGCCATTTTTTTTTCAAGTTCGAAACTGATAGGAGTTACTCAGTCAACGACACTGAACAACTTCCACCAGGAAATTCTTACAGAAAGTGAAAAAAAAAAGGCTTTTCGATACAAATTGTCTGATCTAGTTGGGCATTTTGTATGGAAAAGCATTTTTTTTTTCCAATTCCTGAAAGAATTTCCGGGTGAAAATTGTTCATTGTCGCTAACCGGGTAACCCCTATCAGTTTGCGGGACGCTGTCCCTTACACCCGGTATGGATGGATATGTATTGGATACGAATCGGATGTTCCACCGCACGCCCGTATAGTACTTTAATTTGATTGCTCTCTTGTATGGAGATTAATCACCAAAAACTGAATAAACGTATATATGAAATTGAAAATGTATATGTATGGTACGAGGTCATTAAAACTGGAGAACACAACGATACCGCGTTTTAAAAACCTACTAGCGTCATCTAGCGGTAGCGTTTGGCAACTTTACACATTGCTGGACTGTAAGCGATGAAGAAAAGAAAATAATGTTCCAACTACATATTTCTCTTTCCGGATATACCGTAGAAATTTGTGGAAAAGCCTAGAGTTTTCTTGTACATACATACAATCACGCCTTTATCCCTAAAGGGGTAGGCAGAGCGTAAACGACCTAAACAAAGGTTGTTCCGCCACGTGTGACTGAATTTTAAGGGTTATTTAAGATAGATTTTGTTGGTATTATTGTTTTTCGTATATTTGAGTTTTATTGTTTTACATGCAATTTAATTAAGGCGATGTGCTGACAACCTATCACTGTTTATATCCTATACTGATACATATTTTACCTAAAATTACTCCTAATATTTATCAAACGTGGCGAGGACGCCTTTTACTAGACTGTTGATGCTCAGCTTACCCCGTCATTTAAGATAGATTTGTAGGTATTGCTGTAGTGACAGGTTGTCAGCCCATCGCCTAAATTACAATATACAGAAACCTTCGGATCCCTTAGCTGGCTTTTACAGCATGCCCGGGAGGAAATCCAGCTGATTTTTTAAATATTTTTCTCTCGCTCCCAGCCCAGCAGATAAAATGGAACCTAAAATGTGGTTAAGTATTTATTTACGCAATATTTTGTATGTATGTAAAATTCAAACGATGTTATTTACGATTGCAGAGACGCCGGGCCGCCAGGGCAAGATCCCCTTACTGCGCATGCGCAACCCGTGGGGGAACGAGGCCGAGTGGAACGGGCCCTGGAGCGATAAGTAAGTGTAATATCCTGCGGTGTAAGGGACAGCTTCCTGCAAACTGATAGGGGTTGCTTAGTCAACGACACTGAATAGCTTCCACCAGGATATACTTTCAGGAAGTGAAAAAAAAGGCTTTTCCATACAAAATGTCCAACTAGATCAGACAATTTGTATGGAGAAGCCATTCTTTTTTCAACTTTGATACTGATACTCAGTCAACGACGCTGAACAACTTCCACCAGGAAATTCTTACAGAAAGTAAAAAAAAAGGCTTGACATTTTATATGGAAAAGTCATTTTTCATGAGGAGGTCCCGGGTTCATAAAGAAAATCTTTAAAGAAATTAAAAAAAAACGCGTCCTCATACAAGTTGACTGATTCTGGTGATTATAGTATTATTTTATAAGAAAATTTCATATTTTTGAGAATTTTAGCACTCACAATGCTATTTTGTTTCATACTAGCGACCCGCCCCGGCTTCGCACGGATATTATCAGTGTTTCTCTACTATATTATCTATATGTTCCTTGGGGAAAGTTGTTCAGTTTCATGATTAGAATCACACCCTAAATTATGGTCAGTTATTTTTTAGACCCTATATAAGGTCATTTTAAATCAAGTGCAAATATTAAAACGTGTAAATTTGCCCATGAAACTGAACAACTTTCCCTAAAGACGACCTATTTCGAAAAAAAAAGTACCTTTCATACAAAATGCACCAGCTGATAGCGCAATTAATATGGGAAGTCAATTTTCGTTTTTCGAATTTCGACCTATGTTCCTTAGGGAAAATTATTCAGTTTCTTAGGTAGATTCACAGGTTTCAATATTTGCACTTTATTTAAAATGACCTTATATATCGACATATGTTTTATCGGCAAAGTTGTCTAATTGCATAGACTAAACATACATATTTATTTTGATCGGCGAATTAAAATAAGAGACAATCCTATTAAAATATTAATTTATTCTTACTGTTACTATTAAAAAATGAATTTGTTCTTACTGTTACTATTAAAATATGAATTTGTTCTTACAATTTCTATTAAAATATGAACTTGTTCTTACTGTTACTATTAAAATATGAATTTGTTCTTACTATTACTGTTCAAATATGAATTTGTTCTTACTATTACTATTAAAATATGAATTTGTTCTTACAATTACTATTAAAATATGAACTTGTTCTTACTGTTACTATTAAAATATGAATTTGTTCTTACAATTACTATTAAAATATGAATTTGTTCTGACTATTACTATTAAAATATGAATTTGTTCTTACTATTACTGTTAAAATATGAATTTGTTCTTACAATTACTATTAAAATATGATTTTTTTCTGACTATTACTATTAAAATATGTATTTGTTCGTTTCCAGGTCTCCCGAGTGGCGCTACATCCCTCAGTCTGAGAAGGATGAGTTGGGTTTGACGTTTGACGACGACGGAGAGTTCTGGATGTCCTTCAAGGATTTCGTCACGCATTTCTCGAGGTAAGCTTAGATAGATAGATACATACATAAATCACGCCTTTATCTCTCACGGGGTAGGCAGAGCGTTTAACGCCTTGTAAAAGGCGCTTTCGCCACGTCTGACAAAAATTGAGGGCAATTTTAGATTGTAATATGTATTGCTATAGTGACAGGTGGTCAGCCCATCGCCTAAATTACAATACACTGATAGATAGATATATAGATAAAAGGTTTATTGCAAAAAATCATCACACACGTAACAAAAATAAAAACAAGTAAGAGACATAAACATGAAAAATTTAAACTAACACACTTTATAAATTCAGTTACATGTGTGCTGAAGCGATGCAGAGGGTCAGAGCTCAGTGTATTATTGCCCATAGAGAGCAACACAGATTTTCAGCTTCTATGTAATACCGATACAATCTATTCATATAAGAAATCCTATTCATATAAGAAATCTCTAGAAGGGTCGTGTTTTCCATACAAAAACAAAGATCACACAATGCGAAACACGCTTCCGCGCGCGGGTTAGCAGATCCCGCTCCTACGCGCGGTGAAGCGTTTTCAGTATGTTCGACACTGCGTGTTTTCTATACAAACCGGCCGTATGAAGGCCGCGACTTCGTACAGCTAGTACAAAATAATGTTTTGGACGTAAAAATCACAAAAATTACATAAATAAAAAAAAATATGATATCGAAATCAAAATTCAATATGGCGAAAGTCAATCGCTTTTGTAGAAAATAAAAGGATAAAAGCCAACGAATTATTTCAAGTATTAATAGGTGTCAGTATCATTCTATGTGAAGGTTTCGAGTCGATGCACCCGGTATAATTAAATTAACAGTATGTATTTTCAGGATTTTTAGCACTTACATACATACATAATATAGTCACGCCTTTATCCCTAATGGGGTAGGCAGAGCGTAAACGACCTTAACTAAGGTTGTTCCGCCACCGCTGACAAAGTTTTGAGGGTTATTTAAGATAGATTTGTAGGTATATTGCTGTAGTGACAGGTTGTCAGCCCATCGCCTAAATTGTAATATACTGAAACCCCTTAGCTGGTTTTCACAACATGCCCGCGAGGAAATGTAGCTGGCACATTGTATGTTTTTCTCTCGCTTCCAGTCCATCATGGAAGTAAAGTCAGTCCAGGTTGTCAGCCCATCGCCTAAACGGGCAGAAATGTAGCTAGCATATTCTATGTTTTTCTCTCACTCCCAGTCCTGCATGGAAGTAGTACTTACAATGCTATTTTTATTTCATATAAAGTTCGAGTCTTGCCAGAAATGACTTTATTTTATTCTTCCTTTCATATTATATGAAACAGTATGTGGTTGAAAATTGTCTCTACGTTTATTTAATTATTTTTAATTTAGGATTACTATTTACGAATTTATAATTTAATAACATTATAGTTTGAGGAGGCCTTCACCCAAAGAGGTGTCCTTAATTAATTATCTTCAATACATACATATAATCACGCCATTATCCCTAATGGGGTAGGCAGATCGTAAACGACGTCAACAAAGGTCGTTCCGCCACGTCTGACAAAGTTTTGAGGGTTATTTAAGATAGATTTGTAGATATATTGCTGTAGTGACAGGTTGTCAGACCATCGTCTAAATTACAATATACTGAAACCCTCGGATCCCTTAGCTGGGTTTTACAGCATGCCCGGGAGGAAATGCAGCTGGCACATTCTATGCTATTCTATCGCTTCCAAGCCAGCATGAAAGAATCTCCAATGCATGAATCAAATATAATTTAAGGTCGAATTTATTTTTAATTTAAAATTAATCTATTTTATAATATTGTAATCTATCAGAAATGTAGAGTCATGTTATAATGAATGTAACTAATGATAAAAATTAAGGATTAAAATGTAATTTACCTTGTATTATATGTTTCCAGGGTGGAGATTTGCAACTTGAACCCCGACTCCCTGGACCCTGAGGAATGCCCAGAAGGATGCACCAAGAAGTGGGAGATGTCTGTGTTCGAAGGGGAGTGGGTTAGAGGTCAGTGGATTATTATTCTTCACTAATTTCCTGCAGTACTAATTTACTTCCATGCTGGACTGGGAGCGAGAGAAAAACGTAGAATGTGCCAGCTGCATTTCCTCCCCGGCATGCTGTAAAAACCATCTAAGGGATCCGAGGGTTTCTGTATATTGCAATTTAGGCGACGGGCTGACAACCTGTCACTACAGAAATATACCTACAAATGCCCGGGAGGAAATGCAGCTGGCACATTCTATGTTTTTCTCTCGCTCCCAGGCCAGCATGGATTTTTTTATTTTTCTGCATGGAAATTTTTTCCTAACGAAACTAAAAAAATAAAAATAAAAAAGTTTATCCATCGAATAACATATTTTACAATGTTGTATGTATGTAATCTCTTTATTGTACCTTAAAAATCTTAAATCTAAAATACAAGAAGATTAAAACAATAGTGGCACAAAGGCGGACTTATCCCGTTAAGGGATCTCTTCCAGTCAACCTTTGATAAACCCAGAGGAGACAATTATGTTGTATTGCTTCTGCAAAACAGTACAGTACAGTATAGTTTGTAGGCAGTAGATACTCTCCCACTAATTAATAACCTATTTGTTTGTATTTATTTTTTTGTACAACTGAAGAAAACAACGCAAAGTTATAAACAACTTCGTATTTTAATCGAATCGAAGCTGCGACGTCCACATCGAGAGCCCAAAGCTCAGACCACTATACCACAGAGGCGTTAACCTAAATCATCTTCCTAGCCTTATCCCGTATCTCACGGGGTCGGCTACCTAATCTAGGGGATTGAACGAGGGTACTGGTTTTTACACAGAGCGACTGTCATCTGACCTCCGCAACCCAGAAGGGAAACTAGGCCCAATCCTAGATTAGGTCAGAGTTTTCAAGCCGCCAATGCTTAGCACTGGCCTCTGATATGGCTTAACGACTAACATCTACGGTATTAAACGATATTAACCGGGACCAACGGCTTAACGTGCCTCCCGAAGCACGGAAAAAGCGCCGAAAAACATATTGGTACGTGGTGGGATTCGAACCACGGCCTCCCGCTCAGGAGGCAGCGGCCCTATCCACTACACCATCGGGCTCTTTAGGCGTTTACTTAAATATGGTGTTGATATTTCCAGGAGTGACTGCGGGCGGCTGCAGGAACTACCTGGAGACGTTCTGGCGCAACCCGCAGTACCAGGTCACTCTTACTGATGTCGACGAGGACGATGACGAGAACAAGTGTACCGTGAGTTGAGTACATACATACATATAGTCACGCCTGCACCCCTAATGGGGTAGGTGTGACGCAAGGGCGGCTGCAGGAACTACCTGGAGACGTTCTGGCGCAACCCGCAGTACCAGGTCACTCTTACTGATGTCGACGAGGACGATGACGAGAACAAGTGTACCGTGAGTTGAGTACATACATACATATAGTCACGCCTGCACCCCTAATGGGGTAGGTGTGACGCAAGGGCGGCTGCAGGAACTACCTGGAGACGTTCTGGCGCAACCCGCAGTACCAGGTCACTCTTACTGATGTCGACGAGGACGATGACGAGAACAAGTGTACCGTGAGTTGAGTACATACATACATATAGTCACGCCTGCACCCCTAATGGGGTAGGTGTGACGCAAGGGCGGCTGCAGGAACTACCTGGAGACGTTCTGGCGCAACCCGCAGTACCAGGTCACTCTTACTGATGTCGACGAGGACGATGACGAGAACAAGTGTACCGTGAGTTGAGTACATACATACATATAGTCACGCCTGCACCCCTAATGGGGTAGGTGTGACGCAAGGGCGGCTGCAGGAACTACCTGGAGACGTTCTGGCGCAACCCGCAGTACCAGGTCACTCTTACTGATGTCGACGAGGACGATGACGAGAACAAGTGTACCGTGAGTTGAGTACATACATACATATAGTCACGCCTGCACCCCTAATGGGGTAGGTGTGACGCAAGGGCGGCTGCAGGAACTACCTGGAGACGTTCTGGCGCAACCCGCAGTACCAGGTCACTCAGGAAAACAAGTGTACCGTGAGTTTACTCACTTACTAGTGTGTTAGGGACAGCGGTATAATAAACTGCTCAGTCAACGAAACTGAAAAACTATCACCAAGAATTTTCAGTAAAATAATGCTTTGTCATACAAATTGACTGATCGAGGTATCGTCACTATCGAAACTCACTCGAAAGCCATCTCGACAACTCACACTGACTACATCATTCGTATTTTTGTAGGTTTGGACCGGTTTTGTTTACACACGTTTACCACTGGATTCCAAGTGCTCGACAATTTAAACCCATCTTATTTATGGATTATTTGTCCTTAATGGTTTCAATAGCTTCACTTATCATTAGTGGCGTTCCGTCGATAACACTCTATGTCTCATAGTTGTAGTGATAATAACCGCGAAAGTTTAAAATTAAGTATTATATTCTGTCAGTCGCTTTGTTATCTGCTTAAAAACCAGTATTTTTATTTATTTTTTATTTTATTACAATATATATAGTAACAGACAAACAGATTATAACATTATAAGATAAAACTTAGTATGGAGACATTTTGAATCCGAGGTCCTATAATAACTATACACAACACTTAGAAATATTTATCGAGAATGGTATTAGTAGTTAGAAAAATATAACAGAAAATAAAATATATAACTAAAATTTAAAAGCTAATGCAAGCTATTTAAAATAACAAAATTAAGTACAATATAAAATTACTAGGAATTAAACAATTCGTTGAAACAATCTTTATGTAAAACTCTTGAAAGTGTCAGAACTACCGGCATATAAATCGTGAGGAACAAATATCATTAAAACAATTACACATTCTTATAATCGAACAATTTATCCTTATTCCTTGCCCTTGATTTGGTAACCGACCTCGACAAATACGAAAAATGGCTACAAAGATTATAAAGTTTTACATATGTGTTTATTTCTGTTTCCAGATTATCGTAGCCCTGATGCAGAAGAACCGTCGTTCGCAACGCCACCAGGGACTCGAATGTCTCACCATAGGGTTCGCCATCTACCGCATACCGGACTATGGACACGTGCCCAAACCTTTGGACGTCAACTTCTTCAAGTATAACGCTTCGGTTGGACGCTCTCAAGCTTTCATCAACTTGAGGGAAGTCAGTGCTAGGTGAGTGAATGAAATCAGTGTTTACTTGATTAAACATAACTTGTTTCAACCTTACTCGTTTCAACTTGAATAGTTTCAACCCGACTCGTTTCAACCTAACTTGTTTGAACCTAACTCATTTCAACATAACTTGTTTCAACCTAACTTGTTCTCTTTGTTTTCAACCTATTTAACTCGTTTTAACCTAACTTGTTTTCAACCTTTCTAACTCGAGTCTTACTTTTTTTAACCTAACTTGTTTCAACCTAACTCGTTTCAACTTAACTTGTTTCAACCTAACTTAATTCAACCTAACTCGTTTCAAGTTAACTTGTTTCAACCTAACTCGTTTCAACTTAACTTGTCTCAACCTAACTCGTGTCAACCTATCTTCTTCAATGTAAGTCAATTCTAACTAACCTAACTTGTTTCAACCTAACTCGTTTCAACTTAACTTGTTTCAACCTAACTTAATTCAACCTAACTCGTTTCAACTTAACTTGTTTCAACCTAACTTAATTCAACCTAACTCGTTTCAACCTAACTCGTTTCAAGTTAACTTGTTTCAACCTAACTCGTTTCAACTTAACTTGTCTCAACCTAACTCGTGTCAACCTATCTTCTTCAATGTAAGTCAATTCAACCTGCATCGTCCTAACCACACCTGAACCATTTTCAACGTTTTGGGTGCAATCAGGTGATTCAGCCTGCATTAAAAATATTAAGGTAGGCCAAGGTTTGCAATCTACCGCTATACCGGACTATGGACACGTGCCCAAACCTTTGGACGTCAACTTATTCAAGTACAACGCTTCAGTAGGACGTTCGCAAGCTTTCATAAATTTAAGGGAAGTCAGTGCTAGGTAAGTGAATGAAATCAGTGCTAACTTGATTCAACATAACTCGTTTCAATCTTACTCGTTTCAACCGAAATAGTTTCAACCTGACTCGTTTCAACATAACTTGTTTCAACCTAACTTGTTCTCTTTGTTTTCAACCTAACTAATTCGTTTTATCCTAACTTGTTTTCAACAGTTCTAACTTGTTTTAACCTAACTTGTTTCAAACTAACTCGTTTCAACCTAACTCGTTTCAACTTAACTTGTTTCAAAAATGAAATGAAATATATTTTATTGCATTGAGTAGGGTATACATTCCAGGTGTTAAGTTATAAAAAGTCCGCTCTATTCAGCTAATTTAAATCAGCATGCAAAAACTTTATGAAGACTTATCACTAATTCAAACCTAAGTTAATTCAATCTGCATTGTCCTAGCCACATTGGAAACAATTTAAACAGTGCAATCTATGGATGTCAACTTTTTCAAGTATAACGCGGTCTCGTTCTCTAGCTTTTATCAAATTGAGAGAAGTTAGTTAAGTGGTAAGTCAGTTTCATACATACGGGGTGTAAGGGACAGCATCCCACTAACTGATGAGGACTGCTCAGTTAATAACTTTCACCAGGAAATTATTTTAGGAAAAGAAAAAAAAATCAACGTTCAAATGCAAAATGACTACCTCGATCAGACAATTTGTATGGAAAGCCCATTTGTTTTTTCAAAAAGCTATCTACGTTTTTCTATCGCTTCCAGTCCAGCATGAAAGACATTAACTTATGACTGAATAACTGAAACTTCACGTTAATAAAGCTATATATATATAACTTACCAAAAAGGTATAAAAAGAATATCGCTCCTAGCTCGTCCAGCATGTTAGAAGTTATATATATATATATTTTTTTAATTTATTTTATTATATAATAGTTGTACAATGCTACTATAAATATATTCTCCCAAACTTCGTAAAAGTTTAACGGGAGATCAGTTGCTCTGCGCAATACAACTTACTTATACTAAAACATAAAAAACTAACTTAATTATTATGCTAATTTGAATTTAATAATATTATAATAACACTCCTAGACCTTACTTGCTACGTTATCCAAAATGTACGATTTGATTCTATTTTTTATTTCTTTTTTTGACACATGCATTGTTTCTAATTCGCTAGGCAACTCATTCAAAATAGTTGGAATCAATAAACGTGACCTAACTAAAATATATTAAAACTCAAATAACTTTTTCAATTTGTTTTTTTTATTTTACTTGCAGATTCAAGTTGGACCCCGGTACATACGTGATCGTGCCTTCCACTTTTGAACCTGATGAAGAAGGAGAATTTCTGCTCAGAGTGTTCTCTGAGAAGAGCGCTAGTATGGCGTAAGTATTTTTTTAATTTTATACTTCCATGCTGGGCTGGGAGAGATAGAAAAACATAGAATGTTCCAGCTGCCCTTCCTCCCGGGCATGCTGTTGAAGTCAGCAAAAGGGACTCGAGGGTTACAGTGTATTGTAATTTAGGCGATGGGCTGACAACCTGTCACTATAGCAATACATATTACAATCTAAAATTGCCCTTACTTTTTGTCAGACGAGGCGAAAGCGCCTTTTACGAGGCGTTAAACGCTCTGCCTACCCCGTAAGGGATAAAGGCGTGATTTATGTATGTATGTATGTACCATTATAAAGATAAACTATCTATCTCTGTCTCTCTCTTTGAAACGACAATTTATATGGAATTTGTAAGGCGTTTCTGTCTTATGACGTCACATGACAGTTCGGACCTCTCTTTTTAACTAAATACTTTAAGGCATTATAACTCGTAAACTAATGAATGTTTTGCGAAAATTCCTTCATATCCGTTTATTTATGGTGACAATAATTCTTACTAATAGTTTTAAAAAGTCATGCATTTGCCGTATTTAACCCGTTTTTTCTCATATCTTCTTTTTTTATTTTGTAACGTAATATTTTTAATTATTTTTTCTTCCATGCTGGACTGGGAACGAAAGAAAATCATAGAATGTGCCAGCTGCATTTCCTCCCGGGCATGCTGTAAAAACCAGCTAAGGGATCCGAGGGTTTCAGTATATTGCAATTTAGGCGATGGGCTGACAACCTGTCGCTACAGCAATATACCTAAAAATCTTATCTTAAATAACCCTCAAAATTCCTCAAAAGTCAGGCGTGGCGGAATGACCTTTATTTAGGTCGTTTACGCTCTAGCTACCCCTTTATCCCTATCGCGTACTTTACCCCTTTATCCATATGTATGTATATATTTTTTTTTATTTTATTATTATTATTTTGGAGATTTCAAGATATGCAACCATCGCACGTAATGCCTTGTAATATCGTTCAAATCAGCGCGCGCTGCGGTGCGGCGGTTACGTCCGTGGCCGCGTCAGTAACCTAATTCCATAAAAACTACGAGTTGGGTTTAAAAAAAAAAACATGTTGTAATTTTAAATAATCATAATATGGATATTTTCCCGAAGGAACCGTGAAAGCGCTCCTAATAGTTTAGAAAGAATATCAGTTTTACTGATAAAATCAGCTTTAATTCAGGATTTTTTTGTATTCATGAACTAAAATATTCTAAATGTTGCAATTGCAGGCCATGAACTAATTTCTCAGATGTATTTTTAAATTATCCAATGATTCTATCAGAAGGAATAAGCTCTTAAAAACAACCATTTGCCTTTAGGAATCACCTTAAGTCGAGTTCTTACTGAATCGACAACAATTAATACAACGTGTAATAGAAAGGGTATGCATCCTGAAAATGTAAATCTGGTCATGAAACTGAACAACTTTCCCTAAGAACATAGAAATACGAAAAAAAATACCTTCAATATAAAATGCATCAGCTGATAGCACATTTCTTCCATGCTGGCCTGGAAGCGACAGAAAAACATAGAATGTGCCAGCTGCTTTTCCTCCCGGGCATGCTGTAAAAACCAGCTAAGAGATCCGAGGGTTTCAGTATACTGTAATTTAGGCGATGGGCTGACAACCTGTCACTGTAGCAATATACATAGAAATCTATCTTAAATAACCCTCAAAACTTTGTCAGACGTGGCGGAACGGCCTTTGGGTCGTTTACGCTCTGCCTACCCCATTAGGGATAAAGGCGTGATTATATGTATGTATGTATGTATATTTTTTTAATTTTGTTACGAAATATTTTTTTTATTATTTTGTTACGTAATATTTTTTTTAATTATTTTGTTACATAATATTTTTTTTATTATTTTGTTACGTAATTTTTTTTTTATTATTTTGTAACGTAATATTTTTCTGTTTCAGTGAGAATGACGAAGACATAGGCATGGGCGATGTAGATGACAGAGTGAGTATTATTTGTGTAGTTCAGTTTATGGTGTCGATTCGTACACGTACACAAATTAGAACTGTAAACATACATACATACATAATCTTCTTCTGTCGAGTGGGTATCGAGTCTATCGACCCGATGAACCCTGGTGTCAGTTTTTAGTAGCACAACTATCAGGCCTCTGACATGGTTTGAGTAACTACCACTATCAAAGACAGCGACCGGGACCGAGACGGCTTAACGTGCCCTCCGAAGCACGAAATATTATTCACTTTTTTTTTTGGACAATCAGGTGATTCAGCCTGCAATGTCCAAACCAAACTGGGAAAAAATTCACAAATTGATAAATTCTCAAATATCAACTTTGTGTTTCCCCCTGAGAATCGAACCCAGGACCTCCGGATCGGGATTCCAAGACACTAGACCACGGAGGCGTTATACATACATAATGTCACGCCTCTTTCCCGCAGGAGTAGGCAGAGATCCTTCCATTTGCTACGATCCTTGCAAACTTCTTTCGCTTCATCTACATTCATCAATCTTTTCATGCACGCTCGTCGGTTTATAACTACACGATAACTACACGTTAACTACACGTTAACATACTAAAATAATTATAATTAGTATGTTGCATTTTGCATAGAAGGTATTTTTTGTTATATTTCGGCCTATGTTCCTTAGGGAAACTTCTTCAGGTTCATATTAGATTTGCACCCTTAGTTTGACAGCTAACTTTTTTACTCACTGTATGACTTCTTCAATACTGGACTGGGAGAGAAAGAAAAACATAGAATGTTCCAGTTGCCCTTCCTCCCGGGCATGCTCTAGAAGTCAGCAAAAGGGATTCGAGGGTTACAGTGTATTGTAATTTAGGCGATGGGCTGACAACCTGTCACTACAGCAATACACATTACAATCTAAAATTGCCCTCAATTTATTTCAGACGTGGCGAAAGCGCCTTTTAGGAGGCGTTTTACGCTCTGCCTACCCCGTAATGGATAAAGGCGTGATTTTATGTATGTATGTATAACGGGAGTAAAAAAAAATTGCTTTCCGTATTTTATGATGTGATTCTACCCATGAAACTGAACAACTTTCCCCAAGGAACATACGAATGGTGTCAGCGGTTGAAATCAATTTGTATGGTAGTACATACATACATACATAAATCACGCCTTTATCCCTTACGGGGTAGGCAGAGCGTTTAACGCGTCGTAAAAGGCGCTTTCGCCACGTCTGACAAAAATTGAATGCAATTTTAGATTGTAAAATGTATTGCTGTAGTGACAGGTTGTCAACCCATCGCCTAAATTACAATACACTGTAACCCTCGAGTCCCTTTTGCTGACTTCAACAGCATGCCCGCGAGGAAGGGCAGCTGGAACTTTCTATGTTTTTTTATTTCTCCCAGTCCAGCATGGAAGTAATGTATGGTAGTACATTTTTTTATTAAATATTTCGACTTATGTTTCTTGGGGTTGTTCAGTTTCATTCGGGTACAATCGCATGGCCAGCAATTTTTATTTTACTTCCGGTGTTTTTTTTATATATTACTGTATTGATTTTATTCCAACGAAGCACAAAACACGCACACGGTTGTAACACAAACCCTGTTTCATAGAAACAAAACATAACATAAAAATACTTTATTGCACCTAAGAATACAAATCATACAACACAACAGATAACAACAAAAAACAAGTACAACATAGGCGGCCTTATTGCTAAGGTAGCAATTTCTTCCAGGCAACCTTTGGGTAAAAGAAAAATAAATAGCGGTAAGCGGGATAGTGCACACCTAGTAAAATATATCCTAAATACATTACATATAATACATAAACTAGCTACAAGCTACTACATAGATATTGTAAAATAAATTAACAAACATGTCTTGCTAAACAAAAAAGAGCCCGATGGTGTAGTGGATAGGGCCGCTGCCTCCTGAGCGGGAGGTCGTGGTTCGAATCCCACCACGTACCAATGTGTTTTTCGGTTTTCGAATTTCATATGTACGTTTATTCGGCGCTTTTTCCGTGCTTCGGAAGGCACGTTAAGCCGTTGGCCCCGGTTAATATCGTTTAATACCGTAGATATTAGTCGTTAAGCCATATCAGAGGCCAGTGCTAAGCATTGGCGGCTTGAAAACTCTGACCTAATCTAGGATTGGGTCTGGTGTCCCTTCTGGGTTGCGGAGGTCAGATGGCAGTCGCTCTGTGTAAAAACCAGTACCCTCGTTCAATCCCCTGGATTAAGTAGCCGACCCCGTAAGATATGGGATAAGGCTAGGGAGATGTATGTGTCTTGCTAAACAAAAGTAATTCTAAATGTGCGTGTTGCAGTGTGCGAGTTTGTTGCGCAGCTTCTAGTGAATAGATAATTCTAGACTTATCTACATACATACATAAATCACGCCTTTATCCCTTACGGGGTAGGCAGAGCGTTTAACGCCTCGTAAAAGGCGCTTTCGTCACGTCTGACAAAAATTGAGGGCAATGTTAGATTGTAATATGTATTGCTTTAGTGACAGGTTGTCAGCCCATCGCCTAAATTACAATACACTGTAACCCTCGAGTCCCTTTTGCTGACTTCAACAGCATGCCCGGGAGGAAGGGCAGCTGGAACATTCTATGTTTTTCTATCTCTCCCAGTCCAGCATGGAAGAAATGTTTTTTTTTGTATTGTGTAGATTCATATGACAGTCAATAAGTATTCCATGTTCAAGAATAAATTACTCATTATTTTCGTTACTTCGCAGAATGTCCATTAGCCGCTTAATGTCCCTTTCTCATAATGTCTCTTTTGCAAAACGTCTCTTTCGCCTAATTTCCCTTTTCACAAAACTCCCTTTCGCAAAATGACCTTTCTTATAGATTTAGTTCAAGGAGTGAGCAGCTACTGGAAAGGCTTCAAAAATATTCAAGCGTGCAAAAGGAACATTTTGCGACCAGGTGTCATTTTGCGAAAGGAACATTTTGTGAAAGGAACTTTTTGCGACCAAGGGTAATTTTGCGAAAGGAACATTTTGTGAAAGGAACTTTTTCCGACCAAGGGTCATTTTGCGAAAGGAATATATTAAATTACATGATTAAAAATACAATTAATAAACAAATTCAAATTTAGTTCACAAAGGTGAGCTTATCTCTATAAAGAGATCTCTTCCAGCCAACCTGTAAAACTGAATATGAGATAACAATATATACGGGGACACGCTGTAGACTTTTACATATAACGAACCTACATAAACATACATATATATTACTAGAACCTACATAAACATACATATATATTACTTAAATAAACATCTATAATAAATAATAATACAAACATACAATAAATACAAATACCTACGTACATAAATACTAATTTTGTTGCGACAGGAAGTGCTCTTTCACTCTTTTTTTGAAAGAGGATATACCTACTCGTAGATGGACAATCTTGAACTGTCTTCGGAAGCTTGTTCCAAAGTTGTGTAGCTCGAACAGAAAAGGAATTGGAAAAGAATTTGGTATTAGCACTAGGACACTCAAGTACTTTAGTAATACATGCGCGCCTAGGCCGAACATTTTGTGATAGGAACATTTTGCGACCAAGGGTCATTTTGCGAAAGGAACATTTTGTGGAAGGAACATTTTGCGACCAAGGGTCATTTTGCGAAAGGAACATTTTGCGACCAAGGGTCATTTTGCGAAAGGGACATTTTGTGAAAGGAACATTTTGCGACCAAGGGTCATTTTGCGAAAGGGACATTTTGTGAAAGGAACATTTTGGGACCAAGGGTCATTTTGCGAAAGGGACATTTTGTGAAAGGAACATTTTGCGACCAAGGGTCATTTTGCGAAAGGAACATTTTCGACCAAGGGTCATGTTGCGAAAGGAACATTTTGCGAAGTTACCATCATACGTTATATTATTAAATATGAAACTTGCATCCAGGTGAAAGAGGAGGTCCCATCGAACCCGGAACCCGCGGACCCGGTGCGCGAGTTCTTCACGCGGCTGGCCGGCGCCGACGGACAGGTGGACTGGCAGGAGCTCAAGGAGATCCTCGATTACGCCATGAGGGAAGGTGCGTTCATAGTTCAGTTCATTTACATAGTTATGCTACTAGGCGGTTTAAAAACTCTGACACCAGGGTTCATCGGGTCGATAGACTCGATACCCACTCGAAAGAAGAAGAAGTTCATTTATTTCACAATTACATAACTGCCTCCGTGGTCTTGTGGCTAGTGCCATGAACTCCCGATCCGGAGGTCCTGGGTTCGATTTCCACGGGGGAAACACAAAGTTGATATTTGAGAACTTATCACTTTGTGAATTTTTCCCCAGTTTGGTTAGGACATTGCAGGCTGAATCACCTGATTGTCCGAAAAGAAAAAAGATTTCGTGCTTCGGAGGGCACGTAAAGCCGTCGGTCCCGGTCGCTGTCTTTGATAGTGGTCGTTACTCAAACCATGTCAAAGGCCTGATAGTTGTGCTACTGGGCGGTTTAAAAACTCGGACACCAGGGTTCATCGGGTCGATAGACTCGATACCCTAAAATATTACTAGACTATCACAAGACTTTCTACCAAATCTGTAAAAAGAAAAATTCCCTTCCATACATACGTATAATTTTGTATGGTATTACATTTAATTATCCTGATTATTCAGTCTATAATAATTGATTTGAGAAAATAATATGGAGAAGTGTTGCTACAAAATATTAAGATAAGGCAAATTTTATTTGTGCCTCATAGAATGTTTTAAAAAATATATAAATTAGTAAGCTTTTATCTGAGATGATACATACATACATACATATAATCACGCCTTTATCCCTAATGGGGTAGGCAGAGCGTAAACGACCCAAACAAAGGTCGTTCCGCCACGTCTGACAAAGTTTTGAGGGTTATTTAAGATAGATTTGTAAGTATATTGCTGTAGTGACAGGTTGTCAGCCCATCACCTAAATTACAAAATAATTGAAACCCTCGGATCCCTTAGCTGGTTTTCACAGCATGCCCGGGAGGAAATGCAGCAATCTGAGATGATCATTATGTTTTTTCTTTGGACAGTCGTTATATGCTTTGCAAAAAACACACTAATTAGTAGTGTATATTATTTGCTATATCTTGTGTTAATTTACATAAGCTTTGTTTAAATCAAAATTAATTATAAAATTTAGAGGTCACATAACGTAGAAAAACGGAAATGAATTACCTGTTTTTTTTTAATGTGGACGTACTTAAAATTCTATACGTAACAATTTATTTTAATTATTATTTAATTAATATTGTGTTTTGCAAAATGCCCATTTTGAAGCTTTCAATGTTTTAATATTAATACCGCTTCTGTGTCAGTAAAACTGCTTTTTTGACTTTCCTTTTTGCACACAAGAGAAGTTTTTATGTGTAAGTATATTTACAATAAGCTGATTGATGGTAGAACACACTTTTAAGAGTATTTTTTATATTTTTCGTTTTTATTATATAGCGAGCTATTTTTTTATGTATATTTTATTAATTGTTTTGCTATCTACGGACATTTTTACTTTAATTTACGGGGCTCCCCTGGGCTAAGTGGCGCCCTCATCAGTCAAAAAATCATAATTCACTGAAAACACAATCAGTCGAAAATCCGGTAGATCAGATTGAGGTTAAAGCAATTAAGGTCATTTAAAACGTCATAAAGCTGCAACTTATAGTTTGTTGTAGTTACAGATAGAAAATTTGCGATAAGCAGCCACTTTTGCTATCTGTTACTGCAGAGGACACTGAATTATTAATTTATAATGCTGAAAATAAACTTCAGTACCTGTACTTTAATCTGATTTACCGGATTTTCGATTAATTGCGTTTTCAGTGAGTAATTATTTTTTTACTGATGAGGGCGCTGGCGTGCACCGGGGATCCCCTTAAGGCGACTTTTTATATCATTTTGTCAATTAATCCTATAATACCAACAATATTTACAAATTACTTAGTTACTAATGTAAAAACATGACATACTAAGAAATGTACATCTTAACACTACTGCAGTGCCGGGTTAAGTTTTAATACATAGGTATATTAGATATACCGTCAGAAACAAAATAACACATACTTAATATTTTATCATATAATTTGTTTTGTTGCTGACCGTATAACACCCAGAAACCCGTATTTTTTACCTTTTAAGTACTTTAATTATAGCTTACGCGATCTTCCCCTACACTTCTTAAAAATCCTACATTGACTGATCTTTTAGTAAATCGACAACCTTTACGAACAATATTTAAATTAATCTCCTATAGACTCAATGCGGTTCCCCCTACTCCTTAACCCGTCACTGCATTCATGGTAGTGGCCCATCCTAAGCGACCAATCACGAATACGCAGAAATGGCTCTACGCCACGGCGGCGCGTACGACGGCGGCGGGGGCGTGGCGGGGGGCGGGGCCGCGGGAGGCTCCGCCCCCAACGAGCAGAGCTGTCTGGAACAACTGCTGTGCGCATTGTGCTCTCCCATCTGTAAGGAAGTGGGCATCGATCTACAGCAAGTCGCTGCTCAGAACCGTCAAGAGCAAGTGCATTTGACGCAGCCACAGCCGCAGACAGGTATTTTGTTTTATACAGGGGTGTGTGGATGTTAGGGATCAGTTTAGGCGAATATTAGGAACTAAATTGGGAGAATATTGATGACGAATTTGGGTGAATATTAACGTTCTAAATTGGGTGAATATTAGTGACTAAATTAGTTAAATATTAAGGGTCTAAATTAGGCGAATATTAGAGAATAAATTAGGTGAATATTAAGAACTATATAAGTATGCCTAGAACAACTGCTGTGCGCATTGTGCACGCCCATTTGTAAGGGAGTGGGCATCGGTCATGAGCAAGTTCATTTGACGCAGCCACAGCCGCAGACATCTGACTTTGAGAAGAGTGTATAGTTAAAGATAGATTGGAAGATATTTGTTGGGTAAATATTTGAGGATAGGTCTAGTTTAGACTGGGATAAAGTTTGTGAAATCTCTAATGGTTTGGGTAAAACTTCACCGTGACCTTCACGTTTGGGTAAAACTTCCTTTGGCACATATTGGGAGCTAGAACAAGCGGATATTAGGAACTAAACTGGGTGAATATTATTTACCTTTGATGAATATTAGACACTAAATTGCATGAATATTGGAGACTAAACTGACTGAATATTTAGGGTTAGAATTAATAAAAAAGTCGTAAAGCTTTCATAGATTAGATTGAAAAAATATTTAGGGCAAAAGTGGTCAAATATTTTTTCTATTTAATATTTTTTTTACTGATTTCTTCCAAGTTTTTTACAGGGCTCCAGATCGTCGTTGCATGCGCTCCTCACTTTAAATGATTGCAGTTTTTTATAGAAATGGAGGCAACATTTAAAATGTCTATTTTTGTACATTTATCTGTAATTGCCTATGTGTTTTTATGTTATTATTTTCAGGTACCGGTCGGAGTGTATATTTATAAATATTTCTCGTCCTATGTAAAGTGATGCTTTGTTTTTATTGTAACTTACAATTTACTTTACATATGTGAAGTAGTGTGAGAAACAAAAACACCTTAAATTGAGACCGTCCTCCTGTTTTTGAAGTCAGTTAAAAAGCATTATTTTACATATGAAAAAATCAGCTTTTTGTTCACACTAACACTAAAATATAGACAATTTTAAATGTTTTAGAAATGTCTGTATTTTACCAGCTTTTTGTAAGCATGTCTCTACTACAATAAGTTATTTAAATACAAAAATGGGCATTTTAAAGAATACAATATTTATTAAGAAGTAATTGCGTTATCAGTTTATCATTATCATAAGTCTAGTCACCTCCATTTCAATGAAAATATATAAAAACTGTATGTTTTGAGACTTAAGACTAAATTAAAACTTAAAATTTTAAAGATTGCCAAAAATTTTATGTAAAACTAATATAAAATTCAGCATTCCAACTGCTATTAGTAGTATTTTTAATCTTATTTTCAGTTACATTTATGTGATACCCCAGTAATTGAAGATACTTTACCTATTGAGTCCAAAGTCTGAAAACACTTCTTTTACAGCGACCCCATCTTTCAATTACTGTTTTGTAACTTGAACATTTCCTTTGACAGAGCTCAAGGGGCAAGGTTTCTCCAAAGACGTGTGTCGCAGCATGATCGCCATGTTGGACAAAGATGGCTCAGGTGGACTCGGGTTCGAAGAGTTCAAGAGCCTTTGGATCGATCTGCGTAACTGGAGGGTGAGTAAAGCTACCGTTTTGGTAGGATTTAGGAGTAATTGGCAACACTGTTAGAGCGTGTGAATATAAGATGTTAGCAAGTCAATATTATTGGGTTAGAGCGAATGAATATTAGGGGCTAGACGGGTAAATAATGTAGCTTATTCTAATTACGATTAGGCTGGAAAAATTACAATATTTAAGCCCCAATAGGTCATCTATTTAGGGCTATATCGTATGAATATAAAATGGCAAGGTTTCTCCAAAGACGTGTGTCGCAGCATGATCGCCATGTTAGACAAAGATGGTTCAGGTGGACTCGGGTTCGAAGAGTTTAAGAGCCTTTGGATCGATCTGCGTAACTGGAGGGTGAGTAAAAAGTAAAAGCTAGTACTTCTTCTTTTATCGAGTGGGTATCGAGTCTATCGGCCCGGTAAAAGCTACTACTAATTAGGTACTAGCAGAAAGCTACCAAAGTTGCCAGGTTTTTTAGTAGCTTTTTGTAGCAACTTTGACATTAGGGGTTATAAATTATAATACCGTTATTAGAGGTAATACCGGGTGAATATTAGAGGTTATACCGGGGAATATATGAGGTTATACCGGGTGAATATATGAGGTTAGAGCGGGTGAATATTGCAGGTTATACCGGGTGAATATTGCAGATTATACCGGGTGAATAACAGGTTATACCGGGTGAATATTAAAGGTTAGAGCGGGTGAATATTAGAGGTTATACTGGAGAAATATTAGAGTTTTCCTGCGTGTGTTTTGTTACAATTTTTCTCTAATCTTTTTTATCACACTGTGGTTCAGGCGTGCACTGTTTATCTGTACAAATGTTCTTCTCTCAGGCTGTATTCCGTCTATACGACACTGAAGGGCGCGGCGCGATCCCCGCGTACAGTCTGAGAGACGCGCTACACTCCGCCGGGTACACCGTCAACGCACACATACTCAACGTGCTCGCACACAGGTATAAATACTCACACCTCTAACCCTTACAGGGCAAGCAGTCGTTTTCGCCATATAATTACATACTTATCTTCCATGCTGGACTGGGAGTGAGAGAAAAACATAGAATGTGCCAGCTGCATTTCCACCCGAGCGTGCTGTAAAAACCAGCTAAGGGATCTGAGGGTTTCAGTATATTGTAATTTAGGCGATGGGCTGACAACCTGTCACTACAGCAATATACGTACAAATCTTTCTTGAATGGCCCTCAAGACTTTGTCAGACGTGGCGGAACGGCCTTTGTTTAGGTCGTTTACGCTCAGCCTACCCCATTAGGGATAAAGGCGTGATCATATGTATGTATGTAATTACATACATACATAAAATCACGCCTTTATCCCTTACGGGGTAGGCAGAGCGATAAACGCCTCGTAAAAGGCGCTTTCGCCACGTCTGACAAAAATTGAGGGCAATTTTAGATTGAAAAGTGTATTGCTATAGTGACAGGTTGTCAGCCCATCGCCTAAACTACAATACACTGTAACCCTCGAGTCCCTTTTGCTGACTTCTACAGCATGCTCGGGAGGAAATGCAGCTGGAACATTCTATGTTTTTCTATCTCTCCCAGTCCCGCATGGAAGGTATTAATAAAAGGCCATATAATTGTACAGGGAAATATAATAAGATTTATGTGTTGTTATAGTGATAGAATGATATCACGGATGGCTATACATTTAACTCTTAGCTCTTTCTACTTATTTATTTAGTATTCTTATAAAAGCTGCAGCTGGAACATTCTACGTTTTAAACGCTCCCAGTGCATTGGGACTATCATATACGTGCCTACATATTTCTAACATTTGTTTTTTCATTCATCATTATACAAGTAAAAAGAGTATCAATAAATTAAATGTTAGGAAACAGAGGGTTTGTTTCACTGCGTTATTTAATAAAAATCTACATACATACTATCACGCCTGTATACCGGATGGGGTAGGCAGAATGTCAACGACCCAAAAAAAGGTCGTTCCGCCAAGTCTGACAAGTTTTGTCAGCCCATAGCCTAAATTTCAATATACAGAAACCCTCGGATCCCTTAGCTGGTTTTTACAGCATGCTCGGGAGGAAATGCAGCTGGCACATTCTATGTTTTTCTCCCGCTCCTATGCCAGCATTGGTAGAAATCATTATATTAGGGATGGGTTATTTTTTAATCCTTTTTGATAAATATTTATTAACTTATTAATTTGTTTGTTTAGATACGGTGGTCAAGACGGCTACATACAATTCGATGACTTCATAATGTGCGCCGTGCGATTGAAGACCATGATTGGTGAGACATAATCACTCATATTTATGAACCTTCTGCACTTTTAGTACCTTCTTCTTCTGTCGAGTGGGTATCGAGTCTATCGACCCGATGAACCCTGGTGTCAGAGTTTTTAAACCGCCTAGTAGCATAACTATCAGGCCTCTGACATGGTTTGAGTAACGACCACTATCAAAGACAGCGACCGGGACCGACGGCTTAACGTGCCCTCCGAAGCACGAAATCTTTTTATTTGCGGACAATCAGGTGATTCAGCCTGTGTCCTATCCAAACTGGGGAAAAATTCACAAAGAAATTCTCAAATATCAACTTTGTGTTTCCCCCCCGGGAATCGAACCCAGAACCTCCGGATCAGGAGTCCATGGCACTAGCCACTAGGCCACGGAGGCAGTTAGTACCTAATTGAACAATTATACATGACGAAAATAGTATCAGAAAAAAAATACTGATTGGAATGCTAATGCAGGATACCATCCATACTTGGTTGATATTCCACCAATTACGGATTAAGCTCTTCCAAGATCCTTTCATAATGCTTACGGCTAAAGAGTGGAACTCTCTACCTGCGTCTGTTTCCGAATGCATTTAACCCTCTGAAGAAATTTCTTAGTAGAAATAAGCTGTACCTGTTGTGTCGTTATTCCTTGTGTATTGTCTTTCTCATGTTACTTGTGTACAAAAAACAGTAAATAAATAAATAAACCCTCAATACTTCAAAGTAAGAGTGAACAGGTATCTTCTGGGTGAGCTCGCTCCATCGTCGAATCTGTCTCAGTCGCTCCCGACCTAGACTGGAGTCAAGAGCAAACCCGATTCGATAAAAAAATGCATTATTGTAGATATTCAAGGATTTTAAAGTTTCAAGATTCTGAACTTAGAGTGAACTAACGCAAGATTTGGTGCAAACTTGAAATCAATCACTACCTAATCTACCCGCAAGAAATAAAGGATTTGCATGATGAGAAAAAAAATTTTGAAGTTTTCAGTTTCACATGGAATGAATAGTTAGTACCTACCAAATTTGTTAGTATCTGTGTAGGTTTAGAATCGTAAAGTAAATTGTATAGTAAAAATCTACATTTAAAATTACAGATTCGAATCCTGCAGTAGTGTAGTGATTTTATAAAGAAAAATATTGCATGGTGTTTTAAAAAAAGATGGCATGTTATATTAGCTTTAGAAATAATAAAGTTTCTAGGTATTAATTAAAATGCGCCTATGAGAGAAGACCATTTGAAGCATTGTAAAGTATTAAGCGTCAACAATTTGGAACGACCACGCGCCGCTATGGCAAAAGCTTTGCAGCTTTGACAGCTGTCAAAATCAAAACCAAAATGGCCTCCTCTCAGCGGCCACAGACTATAAACATTTGTCTAACAACAAGTGACCATCTAGCGAACAACGAACCGCTGGAGAACCTTGAACGCGAGCTGGGGTACAATCCGTGAGCCACGCCCGACGCGCAGGAAACACAAGTATACAAATATATCGAATGTATGCCAGTTTATCTCCAAATGGGAAACGCTAACCACGAAAAATTTTACACCTCGATTAATGGCGCCATCTTAGAATGTGCTTGTGATATCCAATCAAATGTGGCGAACCCGGATCTGGGACGCTGCCTGCGCGCGCATATTTAAATCGAGCCTGTGTTACTACGAACTAGAATATTTTTTATGTCGACACATTCTATGCTAGCACCATTCGAATTCACGTTTTTCTCCTCATCTTGAAAAAGAAAAATGCCGAAAAATGAGTTTATTTTTCGCCGTGTTTTTAAAATTTAAATTATATATTGCCGTAGAGTAGCCATTTTATAGCGATTCCCATTTGGCCTATTCGTATAGTTACTTGCGACAGTACTTTTCATCTCCTTTGACGCAAAATACTTGCTATTTTAATATTTTTTACTTGATATTTTATAGTGAAAACTGTTCGCAAGTAACAATTTATTCTAAGTTTGTACTCATTGGGCTTTTAACGATTGTATTTTTTGAGAATAGTATGTCTTTTATGCTACATGTTTGAAATTATTTAAAATACTTCGTAAAAAGCCCAGCAACGCACTGACCTAACCACGCTTTTAACATCTAACTTTCGCGCCATTTATTTCATACTTTTTAATTTTTATTTTTTAATTTGACAGATACGTTCAAGAAGAGGTCTTCAGGCGGGGAATACGCCACGTTCTCCCTGGAAGAATGGCTGAATCGCACAGTCTACTCATAAGTGTTGCCATCTCATTGCCTTATTTACCCTATATGAGGCTGTATGCCTAATTTATTGTGTAGTATTTAAGGCCTAATCCCGTTTACATTAAACGTTATTTATGATATAAAATAACGACATAAAGTGCCTAATTCATGCGTCCTTATATTCATATTTTTAACGTATTCAAAAGCTTTAATTGTCTATCTATATTATAATTCACAAATATTCAGCATGATCATTGAACACTTTGCCTAATAAATTATTGATTGCACAAAAAATCTAATTAATTATTGTTTTTAAATTATCAAGTTCACGTTTTATGTAAGCGGGCAACACTATACATAAAAAAAATATTGTAAAATAGCCAAAATGCTTCCAAATACTACTACAGAAATATATTAAATAGTTAAAATGAAAGTGTAAAAAAAAACTTTTGCAGGAAATGCTAGAATTTAACCGATTCAAGATTTGTATTTTGAATATAAAATTGTACTTTAAATCAGATAGATTTTAAATAAAATCTTGTACACTTATGAATTTCTTAAATCAATCTAAGTCACAAATTAATTATATCCTTTATATTATTTAATCCATTAATGATTCGAGTACGGGTATAATCATTTATCAATTGTAATCAATTAATCTTCTAATTGGTATTTTATAAATTCTTAATGTTGTGATGTTTGTAATTCTTACTTAATATTTTGTATAGCTAGAAGAAACTAGGTACAATATTATATTACAACTCAAGTCCAACGAAACAGTACAATTTAAGATAAAGCAGTATTTTCATACTCCACCGATATTTCATTCCATTTGAGTTTTTTTTCTAATTACAGTTCAATTTAAAACAACTGTATTATGTTTAGTTCTGTGCGATTTTAGCTATAATTTTGAACAAGCTTCGACATTTTGATGTGAAATTGAAAATCTCTTGCATTGGCAATGCATTTTTTGTATTTGCAGTTATTATTATTATTTATTTTACAATTTTTAATTTTGTATCCGCGAGATCTGAATAAAGTTATGTTGTCATTTTATCTATTAAAAATGTGTTTTCTTTGTACCTTACCCCTAGATTGACTAAAATAGTTTTCATCATCATACCGGGTGTAAGGGACAGCGTCCTGCGAACTGATAAGGGTTGTTCAGTCAACGAAACTGAAGATAAAAAATAATGACTTTCCCATACAAAATGATTTCCCTCGATCTGACAGTTTGTATAGACAAACTTTTAATAAAAAATTCCTGAAAGAATTTCTTGGTGATAGTTGTTCAGTTTCGTTAACTGAGCAACCCCTACAAGTTAGCGGAACGCTGTCCCTTACACCCCGTATAGTAAAGATAAATAAAGAAAAAACAAAGTCATATTAATCGTTACAAACGTTTATTATCTCAACCTTAAACTAATTATAATATTACTTATTTAAAATTAAAATAATCACATAATAGAATTAAATTCTAGCTCAAACACATCGCAATTTCACGTCACATATTAATTAAATTTCACTCATTTAAGAAAAATTCAATAAGCTATCGTTTTTTTTTTTGCTGATGTTACGCAAGCGAAGTGAGCGCGACAAGGTACGGAGATAAATAGATTTACTTACACCAGAATATGTATTCAATGTACACGTCGCGTGTGTAACGAATTAAATACGTGACGTGAGCGAAGCGAGCGCAAAAATTCACAAAAAATAGACATGAAGCATAAAAAACTGATGCGGGTCCCCTAGGCAGTTGCCTTCTCTGCGTTGGGGCGTTTTGTAACATTTATAACAAACTAGCGACCCGCCCCGGCTTCGCACGGAAATCATCAGTGTTTCTCTACTATATTATGCATGTATTATACATATACCCCTTCCTCTTGAATCACTCTATCCATTAAAAGAAACCGCATCAAAATCTGTTGCGTAGTTTTAAAGATTTATGCATACATAGGGATATAGGGACAGAGAAAGCGAATTTGTTTTATACTATGTAGTGATAAAATTTCTTCTATTCTATTCCGGCCCTGCTTGGGGTTGGTGTGGTTCAGGATGATTGACGAGCCGAGTATTATCTGTCTAGTCCCCTTGTTAGTCTGCGCAGAGTTGGGCAAGTGGGCAGTTGGTCAAGTAGCAGACTTTGTAAAGTAAGCAGTTTGTCAAGTAGCAGACTTGGTCAAGTGGGCAGTTGGTCAAGTAGCAGACTTGGTCAAGTGGGCAGTTGGTCAAGTAGCAGACTTGGTCAAGTTTCCAGAGTTAGTCATGTGGGCTTCCGAGGTGCTAACTAGGAACAAAGGCATCTATCTCGAGTTCCCCGGCTCGTCTTCCGGCTCGTCCAGCATCTCTTCGTCAGCCAAGTCGATGACAGACTTGGTCAAGTGGGCAGTTGGTCAAGTAGCAGACTTGGTCAAGCGGGCAGTTGGTCAAGTAGCAGACTTGGTCAAGTGGGCAGTTGGTCAAGTAGCAGACTTGCTCAAGTGGGCATTTGGTCAAGTAACAGACTTGGTCAAGCGGGCAGTTGGTCAAGTAGCAGACTTGGTCAAGTGGGCAGTTGGTCAAGTAGCAGACTTGGTCAAGTTTCCAGAGTTAGTCATGTGGGCTTCCGAGGTGCTAACTAGGAACAAAGGCATCTATCTCGAGTTCCCCGGCTCGTCTTCCGGCTCGTCCAGCATCTCTTCGTCAGCCAAGTCGATGACAGACTTGGTCAAGTGGGCAGTTGGTCAAGTAGCAGACTTGGTCAAGTGGGCAGTTGGTCAAGTAGCAGACTTGGTCAAGTGGGCAGTTGGTCAAGTAGCAGACTTGGTCAAGTGGGCAGTTGGTCAAGTAGCAGACTTGGTCAAGTGGGCAGTTGGTCAAGTAGCAGACTTTATCAAGTGGGCAGTTGGTCGAGAAACAGACTTGGTCAAGTGGGCAGTTGGTCAAGTAGCAGACTTGGTCAAGTGGGCAGAGTTAGTCATGTGGGCTTCCAAAGTGCTAACTAGGAACAAATACATCTATCTCGTGTTCCCCGGCTCGTCTTCCGGCTTGTCCAGCATCTCTTCTTCAGTCAAGTCGATGTCAGACTTGGTCAAGTGGGCAGTTGGTCAAGTAGCAGACTTGGTCAAGTGGGCAGTTGGTCAAGTAGCAGACTTGGTCAAGTGGGCAGTTGGTCAAGTAGCAGACTTGGTCAAGTGGGCAGTTGGTCAAGTAGCAGACTTGGTCAAGTGGGCAGTTGGTCAAGTAGCAGACTTGGTTAAGTTTCCAGAGTTAGTCATGTGGGCTTTCGAGGTGCTAACTAGGAACAAAGGCATCTATCTCGAGTTCCCCGGCTCGTCTTCCGGCTCGTCCAGCATCTCTTCTTCAGCCAAGTCGATGACAGACTTGGTCAAGTGGGCAGTTGGTCAAGTAGCAGACTTGGTCAAGTGGGCAGTTGGTCAAGTAGCAGACTTGGTTAAGTTTCCAGAGTTAGTCATGTGGGCTTTCGAGGTGCTAACTAGGAACAAAGGCATCTATCTCGAGTTCCCCGGGTCGTCTTCCGGCTCGTCCAGCATCTCTTCTTCAGCCAAGTCGATGACAGACTTGGTCAAGTGGGCAGTTGGTCAAGTAGCAGACTTGGTCAAGTTTCCAGAGTTAGTCATGTGGGCTTCCAAGGTGCTAACTAGGAACAAAGGCATCTATCTCGAGTTCCCCGGCTCGTCTTCCGGCTCGTCCAGCATCTCTTCTTCAGCCAAGTCGATGTCGATGTCGGTCTGCTCAACGCCGAACAGTTTGAGCAGCTCGCGCACCAAAGGCTTCGGCATCGTGTGTAGCGGGTTGTCCGACGAACGGATTATCAGCTTCGCGCCGCCTGGGGAAAGAAAGAAAGTACATTTATTCAGTACCCGATATAACAGAACAAGAAAAATACAATAAAATACAAAACATGGACATTGAAAAGGGTACCCAACTCAGCGTATGCTGACTGCAGCATAGGGATAAGGGCGTGATTATATGTATTTTTTATTATTATGGGGAGAGGACAATACATACATATGGGGTAGGCAGAGCGTAAACTGCCAAAGACAAGGTCGTTCCGCCACGTCTGCCAAGTTTTGAGGGCAATTTAAGAATGAAATGTTGACGCTATAGTGACAGGTGGTCTGGTCAGCCCATTGCCTAAATTTCAATACACTGAAACCCTCGAATCCCTTAGCTAATTTTTACAGCAGCCCGGGAATAAATGCAGCTACCACATTCTATGTTTTTCTTTCGCTCCCAGCCCAGCATGGAAGCAATACACAAGAGACAAAAGTATTCTGATCGCGGTATTAACTTATATCGCGAACGTAGTACATACATACATAAAATCACGCCTTTATCCCTTACGGGGTAAGCAGAGCGTTAAACGCCTCGTAAAAGGCGCTTTCGCCGCGTCTGACAAAAATTGAGGGCAATTTTAGATTGTAATGTGTATTGCTAATGTGTAGTGACAGGTTGTCAGCCCGTCGCCTAAATTACAATACACTGTAACCCTCGAGTCCCTTTTGCTGACTTCAACAGCATGCCCGGGAGGAAGGGCAGCTGGAACATTCTATGTTTTTCTATCTCTCCCAGTCCAGCATGGAAGAAAGAAGCGAACGTAGTGACCGCGTACTATCACTTTATTTAAATAATGAGGTACAATAATTTACTTCATTAATCTATCATAAATAACCTTCAAAACTTTGTTAGACGTGGCGGAACGACCTTTGTTTAGGTCGTTTACGCTCTGCCTACCCCAATAGGGATAAAGGCGTGATTAAACAAAGGTAGTTCCGTCACGTCTGACAAAGTTTTGAGGGTTATTTAAGATAGATTTGTAGGTATTTTACTGTAGTGATAAGTTGTCAGCCCATCGCCTAAATTGCAATATACTGAAACCCTCGAATCCCTTAGCTGGTTTTTACAGCATGCCCGGGAGGAAATGTAGCTGGCACATTCTAAGATTTTCACTCGCTCCCAGTCCAGCATGGAAGAAAGAAAAGAAAATACGTTTATTCAATACCCGATATAACAAAACAATAAAAATACAATAAAATACAAAACATGGACACTGAAAAAGGTACCCAACTCAGCGTAAGCTGGAGAGGACAATACATACATATAATCACGCCTTTATCCCGAATGGGGTAGGCAGAGCGTACACGACCAAAAGATAAAGTCGTTCCGCCACGTCTGACAATTTTGAGGGCAATTTAAGAATGAAATGTTGACGCTATAGTGACAAGTGGTTAGCCCATCATGAAACTCTCGAATCCCTTAACTGATTCTTACAGCAGCCCGGGAGGAAATGCAGCTAGTATATTCTATGTTTTTCTTTCGCTCCCAGTCCAGCATGGAAGCAATAAACAAGAGACAAAAATATTCTGATCGTGGTGTTAAATTATTATCGCAAAAGTAGTGACCGCGTATTATCACGTTATTTAAATAACGGGGTCAAAAATTTACTTCATTAATCTATTTTAAATAACCCTCAAACTTTGTCAGACGTGGCGGTACGACCTTTGTTTAGGTCGTTTACGCTCTGCCTACCCCATTAGGGATAAAGGCGTGATTATGCGTGTGTATTAATTTATTTGGCGAGCGTAGCGAGCACGAGAACTCACATTACCTGAAGTACATTAACTCATGGCTGAATTAGTGAAATTTCACGTTTTTCTTCTTCTTAGCGAGTGGTAATCAAGATTATAACCTACATTTCCCTAGCCTAATCCCGTATCTCACGGGGTCGGCTTCCTAATCTAGGGGATTGAACAAGGGTACTGGTTTTTACACAGAGCGACTGCCATCTGACCTCCGCAACCCAGAAGGGAAACCAGACCCAATCCTAGATTAGGTCAGAGTTTTCAAGCCGCCAATGCTTAGAACTTGCCTCTGATATGGCTTAACGACTAATATCTACGGTATTAAACGATATTAACCGGGACCAACGGCTTAACGTGCCTTCCGAAGCACGGAAAAAGCACTGAATAAACGTACATATGAAATTCGAAAACCGAAAAACACATTGGTACGTGGTGACTGGTGGGGTTCGAACCACGACCTCCCGCTCAGGAGGCAGCGGCCCTATCCACTACACCATCGGGCTCTCCCCTCAAGATCAATCAAGATTATAACCTACTGTAGCCAATAGATGGCGCCACATCAAGAAACACAAGTTCTGAAACGCGGTATCGAAGTTTCCTCAGCGATCTGCATATATACAGGTTCCAGTTCAGTCACAATACCCTAGCCACTGTAGCTACTCTTTTCCCAACCATCATCATTAACCCAATTGGCTTCAACTTTAACTCCTAAACCTACCTTAACCATAACTTAACATACCAGATATGTATGTATGTGTGTGTGTGTGTATATATATATATATAATATATAAAAACTCAGTTCATATCTTTTTATTTTATTATATATATATGTGTGTGTGTGTATACAGGGTGGCCCAAAGAGTGACGTCCAAAGGAAAAATTTTGATTCCTTAGGTCAAGGGGTAGCCAAATCACCCCCATGTATGTTCAGCGATTTTTAGTAGTTTAGGAGTTATGAATTTTTTTGCTAATTTTCTAAAAAAATTGACCTCAGTGGATTAATATCTTTTTATTATTGTTTTGGATAACTTTTTTTTATTTTTGTGACATCCTCTTAAATTGTTCTTTTAACCATAAAAGTTTCAGCTTCCTAGCTGTAATGTAAGTTAGTTATTTTTTTATCGAAAGTTCGAATTTTACGATCGAGCTAGTCTGCTCTGAATTTTCAACTTGAAATTAACAATTGAAAAAGATAATCTCATGGTCCCTTATTAATTTTATAAACTCCGCAAGGTTTCAAAATTACATAAAAATAAAAACTAACTATTGCTTAATGGGGTATTATTTGCAGAAAACAGCCTTCAAAGGTACTTGGGTGGAATTTACAAAAGTTCATTTATTGCAGTTCGTTCGTTTTATTGGTTTACTTAAATTTATTGTCAATTAGCGGAGAAGAGGTGTGAGGGAGATAGCAACTATGTTTAAAGTTGAGTCTAAGCACGTATGGTTTTGATAGACATAACATAACATTAAGATAATAAATGCATGACCCACTCCGAGACATTACTTTGAGTTTCATGAGAGTCGCAGTCGCGAATTTACTGGAGCGGTAAGATGAGCATGTTGAACTACCCTCATTTAAAAGTGCGAGTTGATCATGCCACCCTGTTTTTTTTTCGGTAGCAGTTTGTTTGCTTCTTGGTGATTATCTTACCACGAAAACAAACTTTGCTTTCCCCACGGACCTTGCTGCCTTCTTTTTGTAATTAGATTACTTGTGCTTGTATTTAAGACTTTGCTTTATCAACTTGGATTTTGATGACTTGGAAAGTGTTGTGATCTTTTATGTTCAATGACGCTGGCTGGCTGAGGTGCTGGCTGGCAAACAATGACTGATGGACAGAAATACTATCTAGAAAAATAAAATTTGAAGGAAATAAAAAGACACGCAGAATTTGTAAAATCGATAGTCGTGTCGTGGTTTTCTTTCAAGTCACAGATTATTATTATTACGAGTATGAACTACACGTTGGCCGAATATGCAGAAATGCATTATTTTTATGGAGTTGCTCAAGGCAACGGCCATGAAGCGGCAAGACTTTATCGGGAGCAACTTCAACGCCGTGGAGGACCGCAGCCTAATAGGTATCCCGACCATCGTGTTTTTATTAACACACACAACACTTTGATGGCAGGCCGCATTCCTGGTCGAGAAGGCAGGCGTGAAGGTATCCCAATAGTTGATCCGGGCTGTCGAAACCTCGTATTGGACGAAGTAGCTGAGCACCCTTCAACAAGTACAAGAATAATGGCTTGCAATTTGAACATCCCCAGAACATCAATCCAAAGAATATTGAAAGTCGAAGGGTACCATGCATATCACATTCAACGGGTTCAAGCTCTAATGCCTGCTGATTACCAACAGAGAGTTGATTTTTGCCAGACTATGTTAAGGATGGAGAGAGACGACCCGGGATTTTTCGAAAAAGTTTTGTGGACTGACGAGTCGCGTTTTGAGCGCACAGGAATATTTAATATTCATAACACCCACCACTGGGCAGTAGAGAATCCCCACTTGACCAGAGATACTAGGTTCCAGCATCGCTTTAGCGTCAACATGTGGTCAGGCATACTGAACGGAGAAATGATCGGGCCGTTCGAATTGCCGCCGAGGCTCAATGGCGAGACATACAAATTGTTTCTCGAAAATGATCTTCCCTTGTTATTGGAGGAAGTCAACCTCGATTTACGAAGACACATGGTTTTCCAAAATGACGGTGCACCATGCCACTACGCAGCACAAGTGCGTAATCATTTGAATGAAACGTATCCCAACAGGTGGATCGGACGAAACGGTCCAATCAGATGGTCTCCACGATCGCCTGACCTAAATCCGATTGATTTTTTTATTTGGGGTTATTACAAGGACATAGCTTACGCCCGAGAATCGTTAAATGAAGAGGAGCTAAGACAGCGAATTGGAGAGGCCGGAAATGTCGTTAGAGGAAACAGAGAAGCGTTTAGGCGACTTAAAGAAAATTTCTTGCGTAGATGTAGGTTGTGTATTGCTGTGGGAGGTCGCCATTTTGAAAATTTATTGTGAGTAAATGTGTAAAAGAATTATCCGAGTTTATTTACTTATTATTAATAATACAATTGTCTCATAAATCTTACAACTCACACTAAAACATTTTACTAAGAATTATCATTCAAAAATGTAACTTAAATAACATTTTTTAGTAAATAATTTTATTTTCCCTTTAATTTGATACATTTTCTAACTTAATTAGTCCTTAGTAATGACATAACAGGAATCTTTCAACTTTCTGAAACAATTTAGTAATTAGGTAATTTCCACCCAAGTACCTTTGAAGGCTGTTTTCTGCAAATAATACCCCATTAAGCAATAGTTAATTTTTATTTTTATGTAATTTTGAAACCTTTCGGAGTTTTTAAAATTAATAAGGGACCATGAGATTATCTTTTTCAATTTTTAATTTCAAGTTGAAAATTCAGAGCAGACTAGCTCGATCGTAAAATTCGAACTTTCGATAAAAAAATAACTAACTTACATTACAGCTAGGAAGCTGAAACTTTTATGGTTAAAAGAACAATTTAAGAGGATGTCACAAAAATAAAAAAAAATAAAAAAAAGTTATCCAAAACAATAATAAAAAAATATTAATCCACTGAGGTCAATTTTCTTGGAAAATTAGCAAAAAAATTCATAACTCCTAAACTACTAAAAATCGCTGAACATACATGGGGGTGATTTGGCTACCCCTTGACCTAAGGAATCAAATTTTTTCCTTTGGACGTCACTCTTTGGGCCACCCTATATATATATATATAATATATAACAACTGTTCATATCTTTTTATTTTATCTAGATTTAGTTAATCACCTCTTGCTTGTCAGTAAATTAAAACTTTTCTAATTTAATGTAAGAACCTACCTCAATTTTTAAAACCAGTTTTGTAAATTGCGAGTGCCGAAGGAAGAGGCTGATTACTCACAACAGGGTATCCTAGTGTGAGGATCGGTATGCTGTATATTTTTATGACGTTTGTAAAACTGAATAAATATTCTTTTTTTTCTTTTTTTACCAACAACAGTTGAGTCCATGGCCATCAGCGCGGTGAACTGTTGTAGCGGCACAGCCAGCTGGAACATGTTGTACATGCGGTAGGAGCGAGTGACTGAGACGGCGCGATACGGCTTCAACATCGGCATTAGAGACTCTTTCTTCGGCATAAACGGTTCGCCGTACATCTGTAAGAAGAAGTGTTATGTGTATTAAGAAAAACATGAAATTATTAAACTAATCTACTCTACATTAGTATTTATGCGTTCAAATTTGAGTTCTTTTCTTCTTCAATTCTTCCATGCTGGACTGGGAGAGATAGAAAAACATAGAATGTTCCAGCTGCCCTTCCTCCCGGGCATGCTGTTTGAAGTCAGCAAAAGGGACTCGAGGGTTACAGTGTATTGTAATTTAGGCGACGGGCTGACAACCTGTCACTACAGCAATATACGTACAAATCCATCTTGAATAACCCTCAAAACTTTGTCAGACGTGGCGGAACGACCTTTGTTTAGGTCGTTTACGCTCTGCCTACCCCATTAGGGATAAAGGCGTGATTATATGTATGTATGTATGTAAATTTGAGTTGTTAAGTATATTGTTTTGTCAATGTCTTAGTTTACCTGCAAGCATAATTGTCTCCTCTGGGTTTATCAAAGGTTGACTGGAAGAGATCCCTTAACGGGATAAGTCCGCCTTTGTGCCACTATTGTTTTAATCTTCTTGTATTTTAGTTTTAAGATTTTTAAGGTACAATAAAGAGCTTACATACATACATACATACATTAATGTTGCCGAACATTATACGGTACGATAGCCCTTTTAATTCACAGAAAAAAAATACCTTGTTTAAATACGAGCATATGAAGTAATGTGTTTAAAATAAGATAATCGTTTATTTACCATTAAACAAGGTACATAGAAAGATGGTCAATTACATACATACATAAATCACGCCTTTATCCCTTACGGGGTAGGCAGAGCGTTTAACGCCTCGTAAAAGGCGCTTTCGCCACGTCTGACAAAAATTGAGGGCAATTTTAGATTGTAAAATGTATTGCTGTAGTGACAAGTTGTCAGCCCATCGCCTAAATTACAATACACTGTAACCCTCGAGTACCTTTTGCTGACTTCAACAGCATGCCCGGGAGGAAGGGCAGCTGGAACATTCTATGTTTTTGTATATCTCCCAGTCCAGCATGGAAGTAATTCAATTCAAGATGGTCAATTATCTATAAAAATATTAGTCCTCCTGTTTAGCCATTACAAATAGCATGCAAATTGAAAAGAGTATAAAAATAAAAAAAAATACATAAAAGTTTATAAAATCACATTATCTAAACCATGATAATAATGTTAAAAAAAAATATGAATCAAGTTATTTTATAACCACTATTACCAAGTTCCTAATAATTTCAATCAACTGAATAATTGATCTTAACATTAACTTTACTGTCTCAATCATGTTACTTGATGTGTTCGTATATATACAAGTTCCTTGACCAATTTAACAAAGATTTTTTTGTGATGTATTCGTAGAATAGATACCTGCCTCCGTGGTCTAGTGGCTAGTGCCATGGACTCCCGATTCGGAGGTCCTAGGTTCGATTCCCACGGGGGAAACACAAAGTTGATATTTGAGAATTAATCACTTTGTGAATTTTTCCCCAGTTTGGTTAGGACATTGCAGGCTGAATCACCTGATTGTCCGAAAAGAAAAAGATTTCGTGCTTCGGAGGGCACGTTAAGCCGTCGGTCCCGGTCGCTGTCTTTGATAGTGGTCGTTACTCAAACCATGTCAGAGGCCTATTAGTTTAAAAACTCTGACACCAGGGTTCATCAGGTCATTCGACTTGAGAATCCACTCGCTAAGAAGAAGAAGAAGAGATACATTCGATAGTTACACTACCATCGATTTCTGTTTTTAAGCAATAGTATTGACAACCAACAATACTTTCAATAGTATCGTTCGTAGGAAAATAAGAAACAATCGATATTATCGATACTATTGCTCTTCAACAAGTGTTATACTATAGTATCGATAGGCCTATCGACTATTTGGCAACACTACTCTACATCTCCCACCGTCTTATTACCATGCAACTGACTACTCGTATGTTTCCTACTGAATATTATCAATGCGAAAGTTTGGAAGTTTGTTACACAGTAACGCTTTAACCACTGGACGGATCGGGATGAAACTTGACACACATTATGGGGCAGATCCAGGGATAGGTATTAGGCTACTTTTTTATCGTGGGAATACCTTTATTTACACGGGAAAACTCAACGCGAGTGAAACAGCAGGCGGAAAGCTAGTAGTAAATATAGGGCTGCCACGGACAACAACCTCAAAACTTTTACATTAAAATTTATTCATTGCGCTACATGAGCAAAGCGAGCGCGATAATGTACGAAAATAGATAGATGTCCCCAAATAACATTATCATGATTTGAAACGGTTAGTGCCGAATTTCATAAATATATTTTACTCTTATACATACATATAATAACGACTTAATGGGGTAGGCAGAGCGTAAACGACATAAACGAATGTCGTTCCGCCACGTCTGACAAAGTTTTGAGGGTTATTTAAGATAGATTTTTAGGTACATTGACAGGTTGTCAGTCTATCTCCTAAATTGAAATATACTGAAACCCTCGGATCCCTTAGCTGATTGTTACAGCATGCCCGGGAGGAAATGCAGCTGACACATTATATGGTTTTCTCCCGCTCCCAGTCCAGCATGGAAGAATAATACAATAAAATAAAATATCACAGTGCAATGACTAATAATTTTACCTCATAAGCACATGCATATTAAGCGTTTAAATCTTACCCTAAAATTGTAAACTAAGCGTGTATTCAGATGTGTTTGAGATGTGATGTGTTGAAAAACTTGAAATTGTTGAAATATAATGTGCCTTAATAAGTGTAAAAAAGGTGCATGGGTGCCAATACAATGGGCGCATTCGATGCACTTTTGCTGAATTTCACGAATGTTGCACCGAATCCAAAACAGAGTCTTCTTTGCTGGCTCCGCAATAGCTGCACAAGATGTCTTGGTATACCTAATGTTAGGTTCCATCCGTTCCTAGTCATAACAGCACTTTTGAATGTCCAAGATTCCACTTGTGCCCATTCGTTTGAATGAATCAACATCCTACGTGCGTCTGCCAACGGCCCGAAGAAATCCGGCAGTAATAGATAAGCACATGCCTTTGGCACTATTTCCGAAGAATGTACAACCTTCAACTCAAACTCGATGAAATCATTTGGTATCTTCTCAATATACCATCTCAGCCATGAAGCTGTGGCCATATTGTTACAAAAGAATATAAGAGCACCATCCCTGTGAATTGGTTTTCGTTGAAACATTGGCACAGTGTATGCAGTATATGGCGCGTTAGTATTCATATCTCTGAGAAGGCATTTGTCCAAATACCTCTCAATGATTCCAGACTGTTTTGCAGTAAGTTCTGTGATGACACCGGTTACCGCCAAATCAAGATCATTTCTGTATGCATTGTTGTTCGTGTCATTAGTATAGTATTCATAGTTATATGGTGTAAAATAAGTTTCATAGCTTCCATAGTAATTTGGTGTGATATAATTTGGATACCAATCATTACCTGGTGTGAAATAATTTTCATAGCATTCATAGTTGACAGGAGTGAAATAATTTTCGTTCCCCTCAATGTATTGTGTTAAATTCATAATTTGTTTGCTATTTGAATTATTATTGGTTGCTTCAATGAAATCAACCATATTGGGTTTATTATAATGATTGTGTCTAGGTTTTTTAGCCGCAATAGCTGAATCCGTGTCACGAATACGTCTTTTTTTTGTATTCTTTTTAACAGGGTTAGTAGTACCTTTAGCATACGTAGTAGAATTGTTGTTTACTTGAGAGTGAGTTATAGAATTACCATTTCTAAGATTGTTAGCTTTGACAGGCGGTTTAAAGACATCTTCAGCACGATTTTTGGTCGCCGCTGAACTTGTTTGAAGTGGTAACTGACTTATACCTGTTTCTACAGACATTAATTTTGGAAAATCTCTTGTGTTTTCGTTATTTGTATTGTTTGTAGCTTTTTCCTCTTTGCTATCGTTAACTTCCTTATTTGCAGTTGTGCACTCTTCTTTAATAAGATCTTCAGCAACACCAGCTACGGTTTTCGTAGGTGTGCACTTCTCTTTAGGTAAATCAACAGCCACCGTTTTCGTAGGTGTGCAATTTACTTCAGTAATTTCAACGCATGCTGTAACTGTATCAATCAATATTTCGTTTGAAAGTTCTTCAGGATACTCATTACCACTATTTGGTTCTGTTTTCATTTGAATCAGTTTTTGATGGGTATATATGTACAAATCATTAGCGTTACTAAGAGTAATATGACTATTATTGTCAATTAATCGTGCATCAGCAGTGCTAGTCGTCTGAATGCCCTTAAATTCTAGTTTTAAGTCAGTATTCATAAAATCACAGGTAGGAAATGAATCTGAATCTACCGACATTGGAGAATCACATCTGACATCATTTTCAGGGTCTGCTATAGTAGCTGGTTCCCATATTGACGGCTGGTTTATTGTAGCATTTATAATTTCAGGCTTCAATATAACATTGGTGGACTTGAAGTTTTCGTTCAATGTGAAATCCGTTTCTTTTGGTTCCATAAGATTGATTTCTTCTGTTTTTATTGCTATATCATTAAAAATGGCCAAGCTTTCAGTTTCTTGTGGCTGAGGACTAAAGTCTTCTAATGTGTTTACATCTCTTGAATCATTAAAAGCCGTCAATCTTAGGTCAAATAAGGACCTTGGGTCATTATTCGGTGTTTCCTCGCAACTGTCTGTGAATGTTCCATTTAAAGCTTCTAAGCTAAGATCAAATAGCGGTTTCGGTGAATTGTTTAAAATTTCTTTGACAATCTTTATCAATCTTTCGGTGTTGTCAATTGCTTCCAAGCAAATGTAATAAAATATTTTTGTCTTCGTTTTGAAACTAGTGAATATCAATGTTTCTAGCAAATAAATGCAATAATCATCTTCTGTCATCGAAGGGTCTTTACTAACACCAAGATATTTAGCGAGTTTTGATACATGATCTAAATCACAAAATTCAATGTTGTTGAAATCACTTGTAGTGTTAGTATGTTTTAGAGTGTTTTCGTGTTTACATAAAGCACATTTTTGTAATATTAGTTCACTAATGTCTTGTGTGTGTGTAATGTAATGATAATAAAGCTGTTTGTCTTGATTCTCTTCTGCTCTTGAACAATCTTCTTTAGTACTTCTATCTTCATCTTTCCCTTTATTTCCATCTTCTTTCACATCTTCAGTTTCATGCTTAATATAATATGAATGTTAGTAAAAATGAATTAGAAAATTGGAAATAAAAAATGATGGAAACAAAAAAAAACACTCAAAATAAAAATGTGCTTAATTTTCTAAGTAAAAGTGCTCAAATTACCCGAACTTTGTGGAATGGCAGCTTGCGTGGAACGAAATGGTTAGAAATCACGTCATTGATAATCTGAAACAAGAGTTTTAAGGTGCGTTGATTCTTCAATGGTGGCACATTAATTTCAAGTGACATACATACATATAATCACGCCGTTATCCCTATATTTGTATATCGCTTCCATGTTGGACTGGGAGCGAGAGAAAAACATAAAATGTACAATATACCTACAAATCTATCCGGGCATGCTGTTTAAACCAGCTAAGGGATCTGATGGTTTCAGTATATTGTAATTTAGGCGATGGGCTGACAACCTGTCACTACAGCAATATACCTACAAATCTATCTTAAATAACCGTTAAAACTTTGTCAGACGTGGCGGAACGACCTTTGTTTGGGTCGTTTACGCTCTGCCTACCCCATTAGGGATATAGGCGTGACTATATGTATGTATATATTATTTGTAGGCGTTTTTACAGCATGCCCAAAAGGCGGTCTTATAGTTTTTATAGTATAGTTGCTACCTGCAGTCCGGCCTCGAATAGTACATTTATATTCACAATATTTAAAACATTAGATTTGACTATAAAAGTAAGATTATTTTAGCTTCTTCTTTGGTCGTGTGGGTACCCGAGTGGACCCGGTGAACTTTGGTGTCAGAGTTTTTAATCCGCCTAATAGCACAGCTAATAGGCCTCTGACATGGTTTGCGTAACGACCACTATCAGACAGCAACCGGGGTGGAGGGCTTAACGTGCCCTCCGAACCACGCAACCTTTTATCTTCCAGACAATCAGATGACTCAGCCAGTATTGTCCTAACCAAACTGGGTAAAATTTCACAAAGTGATAAATTGACAAATTTCAACCTTGGTCCCCTCTGCCTGGGAATCGAACCCAGGACCTCCGAAACGTGAGCCCACGGCTTTGACCACTAGACCACAGAGGCAGTTACTTCAACTACCCACACCTATTGTCCTGCGGTAAGACCGTAATAACATTAGTCTGTAGGTAGTAAACTGCCTCCGTGGTCTAATGGTTAGAGCCATGGTCTTACGATCAGGAGGTCCTGAGTTCGATTCCCAGGGGGGGAACACAAAGTTGAAATTGTTCAATTCATCACTTTGTGAGGTTTTCCCCAGTTTGGTTAGGACAAACCTGATTGTCCGAAAAGAAATAGGATTCCGTGCTTCGGAGGGCACGTTAAGAAGTCGGTCCCGGTCGCTCTCTTTGATAGTGTTCGTTACTTCAAACCATGTCAGAGGCCTAATAGCTGTGCAACTAGGCGGTTTGAAAACTCTGACACCAGGGTTCATCGGGTCGTTGTTCGACTTGAGAATCTACTCGCTAAGAAGAAGAAGTCTGTAGGATTGTTTATGGTATTACCAACTCTTTATGGATGTAAATCTGAAATAAATTTATTGTAT
This sequence comes from Scrobipalpa costella, assembly GCA_949820665.1. NCBI lineage: Eukaryota > Metazoa > Arthropoda > Insecta > Lepidoptera > Gelechiidae > Scrobipalpa > Scrobipalpa costella. Next base: position 8,302,961 of record OX463319.1, on the reverse strand, counting down.
TGTAATGTAAGTATTAAGTTGTTTCACTTACCGCATAACTTAGTTTCATGTTGGCCTGGGAGCGAAAGAAAAACATAGAATGTGCCAGCTGCATTTCCTCCCGGGCATGCTGTAAAAATCAGCTAAGGGATCGGAAGGGTTTCAGTACATTGCAATATAGGCGATGGGCTAACAACCTGTCACTACAGCAATATACCTACAAATCTATCTTAAATAACCCTCAAAACTTTGTCAGACGTGGCGGAACGACCTTTATTTAGGTCGTTTACGCTCTGCCTACCCCATGAGGGATAAAGGCGTGATTATATGTATGTATATATGTACTTACCGCAGTCAAATGAGGACACATTTTCTTCAACTCTGTCCTAACCTTCTTCCTGGCAATTTCTTCGTTAGAATCTTTCGCTTCAATTGTATCATTTAGCTGTTTGACATGGTCATCTATCTGAAATATTATGTTATTGAGTTTAGTTTTAGTGCAATTTATTTCTTCCATGCTGGACTGGGAGAGATAGAAAAACATAGAATGTTCCAGCTGCCCTTCCTCCCGGGCATGCTGTTGAAGTCAGCAAAAGGGACTCGAGGGTTACAGTGTGTTGTAATTTAGGCGATGGGCTGACAACCTGTCACTAAAGCAATACATATTACAATCTAACATTGCCCTCAATTTTTGTCAGACGTGACGAAAGCGCCTTTTACGAGGCGTTAAACGCTCTGCCTACCCCGTAAGGGATAAAGACGTGATTTATGTATGTATGCAATTTATACTTGCGATTTGGTGAAACTCCATATTCTTCTTCTTCTGTCGAATGGGTATCGAGTCTATCGACCCGATGAACCCTGGTGTCAGAGTTTTTAAACCGCCTAGTAGCACAACTATCAGGCCTCTGACATGGTTTGAATAACGGCCACTATCAAAAACAGCGACCGGGACCGACGGCTTAACGTGCCCTCCGAAGAACGAAATCTTTTTCATTACGGACAATCAGGTGATTCAGACTGCAATGCTAGGGAATTAACAGAGCGTAAACGACCTAAACAAAGATCGTTCCGCCACGTCTGACAAAGTTTTGAGGGTCATTGAAGATAGATTTGTAGGTATATTGCTAAAGAGACAGGTTGTCAGCCCATCGCCTAAATTGCAATATACAGAAACCCTCGGATCCCTTAGCTGGTTTTTACAGCATGCCCGGGAGGAAATGCAGTTTGCATATTGAAGAATATTAGAAAAAAAGAATGTTTACCTTCTTAGCAATTCTTTTTGAATATTTCTTATAAGCTGCTTCCACTTTGCTCAATGAAAGTTCGTCAAAAACTGTAACAAACGAAAAAAATATGTTTGTCAACGATTTAGACAGCGTAGTAGAATGTATTGTTATACATCCTATTTATTATTATTAGAATTCTTCCATGCCACAGTGAGCAATAAAGAAATCATAGAATGCACCAGTAAAAACAACAGTAAAAAGCATCAGCGAGGAACAAGGTTTTCAGTCGACTGCAATTTTGGTGTTGCACGCTTGCTTAGTTTGCGATTATGTTTTAATATTCGATATATTGAGTTCGCTACATTCGCAATATAAGTTAATATGCCTTTATGATAATGTTTATTTCGAGTGGATTCTCGAGTCGAACGGCCGACAACTATTAGGCCTCTGACATGGTTTGAGTAACGACCACTGTCAAAGACAGCGACCGAGACCGACGGCTTAACGTGCAATCAGGTGATCAGCCAGCAATGCTCTTACCCAATTATCAACTTCGTGTCCCTGGGAATCGAACCCAGAACTCCAGATCGTAAGCCCATGGCTCTGACCACTATTCCACGGAGGCAGTTATTATTTTGAGCCGATGTGCTTATGTCTAGGCTGGTGTGTATCAGTTCGTGTTTATTTCACTTCAATTATTGTAACTTTTTAACCACATATAAAGTTTGTTTTTAAAACTGTTCACTGCCTACCCCACAGTGTATGCAGGCGTCGTTCTGTTTACTTACTAGCTGGCTCGGTGCCACTTATCAAATCTCCTTCCTGGAGATTCGTCTGCTGAGTCCAGTATCAACTGCCTACCCTACATTGTGTACAGGCGTATTTCGGTTTACTTACTAGCCGGCTCGGTGCCACTTATCAAATCTCCTTCCTGGAGATTCGTCTGCTGAGTCCAGTATCAACTGCCTACCCTACATTGTGTACAGGCGTATTTCGGTTTACTTACTAGCCGGCTCGGTGCCACTTATCAAGTCTCCTTCCTGGAGATTCATCCCCTGAGTCCAGTATCAACTGCCTACCCTACAGTGTGTACAGGCATGGTTCTGTTACTAGCCGGCTTGGTGCCACTTATCAAGTCTCCTTCCTGGAGATTCATCCCCTGAGTCCAGTATCAACTGCCTACCCTACAGTGTGTACAGGCATGGTTCTGTTACTAGCCGGCTCGGTGCCACTTATCAAGTCTCCCTCCTAGGGATTTATCCGCTGAGTCCAGTATCAACTGCCTATCCCACAGTGTATACAGGCGTGGTTCTGTTTACTTACTAGCCGGCTCGGTGCCACTCATCAAGTCACCCTCAAAGAGGTTGGTCCGCTGAGCTCCTGCGGAGTCCTGCAAGCGATGAAGCGTGTTCAGAATCAGCTGGAAGTCCCCGAAATGTGGGTGCATGCGGCGGTAGGCCTGGCTGAGCGTGAAGCCCTTCTTTAGCACGTCCGGGGCGGCGTCCGACACTTGTTTCATGCGTTCACCGACTGTCTGCCAATGAGAAGAATCACTACATAGTATAAAACAAAGTAAAGTAAAAGTAAAAAAGTCTTTATTGCCAAAAATACACAATATAAATGTTTTTTTTTTTATACTACATACAAATTATTTAGCCAAAAAGTAAAAAAAAGTAAAAAGTAAAAAAATAAAACAGTGTTTGGCGTATTTGGCAATGGGTACTAATCTCAGCATAATGCTAAGCATAATGCCTAGCGCTGATTTTCAGACTAGCCCCTTAGTGCTTATAAAAATATGTGCTAGTTGTTATTTGCGTGCTTTAATAAGTAGATTGATGTTGCATATTATTATAGTGGTGTTCGTATAGTCGCTTTCTCCGTCCCTATATTCCTATGTATGCATAAATCTTTAAAACTACGCAACGGATTTTGATGCGGTTTCTTTTAATGGATAGAGTGATTCAGGAGGAAGGTTTATATGTATAATACATGCATAATATAGTAGAGATACGCCGGGGCGGGTCGCTAGTGTATGATAAAATTCAAATTCAAAATATCTTTATTATTCACGCACTTAAAACGAATACATATTAAATAACAATCACAATAGTTCGGTTTGAGAGTATAGATGTAATACATACATACATATAATCACTGCTTTTTCCCTAATGGGGTAGCGTAAACGACCTAAACAAAGGTCATTCCGCCACATCTGACAAAGTTTTGAGGGTTATTTAAGATAGATTTGTAGGTATATTGCTGTAGTGTCAGGTTCTCAGCCCATCGCCTAAATTGAAATATACTAAAACCCTCGGTTCCCTTAGATGGTTTTTACAGCATGTCTGGGATTAAATGCAGCTGGCACATTCTATGTTTTCCTCTTGCTTCCAGGCCAGTATGGAAGTAGGAAGACTGTGGTTTCTCCTGCAACTAAAGTGAGTTTTCTCTTGGGAATGTGGTATTTTGCCTGCAGTAAAATTAACCTATATTCCGGAAAATATTATCTACCTGCCATTCAGCCATTTAGGTGTGAAAGAGCCAGAAACTGACAGAGGTCACTAAAGTTTACAATTATTAGTATGTATTTTACCCGAGCCATTTCGTCAAGAAGTTTATGTCCAGTCTTCTTGCTAAGGTTGAAGAGTCCGCTGTACTTCATCTGCATTTCCACTAATATTTCTTGAATTGTCATTATAAACACCTGAAAATTTTTAATACAGTTCTTCAATACTTTTTACAATGATTGTTTACCATCACTACATAGTTTAAAACAAAGTCGCTTTCTCTGTCCCTATATCCCTATGTATGCATAAATCTTTGAAACTACGCAACGGATTTTGATGCGGTTACTTTTAATGGATAGAGTAATTCAAGAGGAAGGTTTATATGTATAATACATGCATAATATAGTAGAGAAATACTGATAATTTCCGTGCGAAGCCGGGGCGGGTCGCTAGTAAAAAATATTCTAATGCTAAGTCAATGTGTTACAGAAAACACTGGTAAGGAATAAAATTACAATGCTTGTAAGATAATGCTTTTAAACATAAGTGGGGCTGTAAATCAGTATTGTGTATTAGGGACAGCTTTTTGCAAACTACTAGGGGTTAACTCAACGAAACTGAACAATTTCCACAGCAAATTATAAAAATGAATTTATTAGGTTCTCTATAAAAAAATATCTGATTTAGGTGGTAATTTTGTATAGGGAAGATAATACAATCCTGACAGATTTGCTTGATGAATGTTGTTCATTTTCAATGTCTGAGCAACCCCTACAAGTTTGTGTACTATAAAAAATAAACCTGTGTTTCTACTGCACTTTTCTAACTTTGCATTATTGATACCAAGTTCTTCCATGCTGGACTGGGAGAGATAGAAAAACATAGAATGTTCCAGCTGCCCTTCCTCCCGGGCATGCTGTAGAAGACAGCAAAAGGGACTCGAGGGTTACAGTGTATTGTAATTTAGGCGATGGGCTGACAACCTGTCACTACACATTAGCAATACACATTACAATCTAAACTTGCCCTCAATTTTTGTCAGACGCGGCGAAAGCGCCTTTTACGAGGTGTTTAACGCTCTGCCTACCCCGTAAGGGATAAAGGCGTGATTTTATGTATGTATGTATACCAAATTAATTATACATACATATAATCACGCCTTTATCCCTAATGGGGTAGGCAGAGCGTAAACTACCCAAACAAATGTCTTTCTGCCAAGTGGCAAGTTTTGAAGGTTATTTAAGATATATTTCTACATATTTGCTGTAGTGACAGGTTGTCAGCCCATTGCATTAAATTACAATATAGGTACTGAAACCCTTAGATCCCATAGCTGGTTTTTACAGCATGCTCGGGAGGAAATACAGCTGGCACATTCTATGTTTTTCTCTCACTCCCAGTAGAGCATGGAAGAAGTAATAACTTAATTATTATTATTAAAACAGGCAGGCAGTTGTTATCAACGGATAAGATCTGTATCCAGCTGACCACTTTATGATTTCGAAGTTTGTTTAAATTTGTCAAATCTGTTCTTGAACTGGTTAACATTTACCGCAGAAACCACTTCTTCTGGCAGCTGGTTCCACACAAAAAAAAAAAGAAACAACCGTTTGATAAAAAATGCCTGTGCAGATTATTTTGAGAAAAAGTTGTGGTCAATTTAAGGGCGTGTACTCTGAGTCGGTTATTCTCATCTCTCTTAAAAATTAACTTATCAAGTCCTTGTAAATCAATAAGTCCTTTCAGTATCTTAAAAGTCTCAATCATATATCCACACTCCCTCCGCTCTTTCAAAGAAGTTAGTTTCATCAAACTATTTAATCTTAAGTGAGACATTCTAAATAAAGATTTTAATAGCGGGCACTTACTTAGTATGCGAACTACTTGACTTATTTTCCAAAGTGAGTGTTTATTATTAAAATCTTTATTTAATTATTATATGTATATTTATTGTAAAAAATAAGTAAAGTTACAAGTTACCTTGTCTGGGGCATATTTTATTTGTGCTAGAGCTCCCTTCCGTCTCTGCTTTCCTTTTTTCATTGAAGGCGGACGATTCTGACCCCCTTTGTAATTATTGAAAAAAGGGGCCTGAAACACAAAAAAAAAAGGCAAATCAGTGTCAGAATACATACATACATATAATCACGCCTATATTAAGGTAGGCAGAGCATAAACAACCGAAACAAAAAGGTTGTATCACCACATCTGACAAAGTTTTGAGGGTTATTTAAGATAGATTTGTATGTATATTGCTGTAGTCACCGGTTGTCAGCTTATCACCTAAATTACAATATACTGATACCGTTGGATCCCTTAGCTGGTTTTTACAGCATGCTCGGGAAGAAATGCAGCTGGCACATTCTATGTTTTTCTGTCGCTCCCAGGCTAGCATGGAAGAAATGATAGCACTAGAAAAATAACTAGCAACTTTTCTTCCAAAAGCAGAAATAATAGTAGATGATCCTGAAGTTAAATTAATAACTTTTGTGTAAGGTTAACGCTTTAACGAGTTTTTCATAGCAATCAGATATTGTCCAGCAGTAAAATGTAGTCTTATTTTACTCAGGTTGAATGTAGCTTTCAAAAGGTGAAAGAATTTTTGTAATCAATTACATAAAATTTAACCGATTCTTGCCAAACGGTCCAATAGTTTTGGAGACATTCCTCTCCGCTTAGTCTGCAGGCCTTCGTTTACCACAGTTGCAGAAAGAGGTGGTGATGCTATCCTTACTTGGTTTGGGCGGTCTTCTCTTCGTCTTAGTAAATGGATTCTTGAATCGAACAACGACCCAATGTGCCCTGGTGTCTTGACAAATATCGACTTTTAGTGTTCCTTCCATGGGAATCGAACCCAGGACCACCGGATCGTAAGCGCATGGATCTGACCACTAGACTACGGAGGCAGCAATGGAGTGCTTCTAACCTTGGAACACGCGAATTTGTTGGTCTACTGTCCAGTTTGTTTGCGACTTTCTAAGGTTATAATAAGTAGCCCCGACTCTGAAAGCAATTTTATCGTGGCATGTGTAGGAACCAGCCTATATTATGAGATTCACCAGGATGCGGCCAATATTTATTGTGATGTACTGTTATAGTGGAAGGCTGAAAGCCAAAACAAGCAAGACTTAGCTGTTTACTTACTTTGAATTTTCCACGTTGGCCAGGAACATAAACCATTGTGGAGATCAAGTTGTTGAGCTGTATAAACAAATAAAGAGTATATTTTTTGCTGTTTATAGAAAATAAGAATCGCAACGCCGGCTATTTAATTTGCGAGAAGAGAGAGAAAGAACACGAGTGAGTAGACGAGCGAGCGAGATAGATATTCAATCAATCAGTTGGTTGACTGTTAGATTGATACCACTCATTCACAACAATACAGTGGTTCTCACACTTCTACGCGCTCTGTGTCGGTGGGCAGATCTGTTCCTACGCGCCTGAGTGCAGAATCGGCTAGATCGAGTAATGTATTTTACTCCGCCGTCAAGCAAGCGTCAAGAAGTAGTGCCGTCCGCCCCACATACACAGACCCAAATTTTATGCGTAGAATTGGTCAGTATTGTAAGGACTATTAATTTCTTTTTTTGTTGATTCCAAGTTCTGTAGTAGACACAAATTAACTAATTTTAGTTTAATCCTATTACATTCTAATATTTTTATAATAAATTGGATGTTTGTAAGTAAAGTCCTTAAACATCGGATTATATGTATTGGCATGTTTACATATATGCAAATACATAAAACGGTACTTTTTCAGAGTTCTTGCATATATTAGTACATTTATGTTAATAGTGCATATTTCATTAGTTATCCGGATGTTCTGGGTTCGATTCCCAGGGGGGTATACGAAGTTGATATTTGTCAAATTATCACTTTGTGAGGTTTCCCCCAGTTTGGTTAGGATATTTCAGGCAGAATCGCCTGATTGTCCGAAAAGAAAAAAGATTCCGTGCTTCGGAGGGCACGTTAAGCCGTCGGTCACGGTCGCTGTCTTTGATAGTGGTTGTTACTCAAAAATCATGTCAGTGGCCTGATAGCTGTGTTCCTAGGCGGTTTGGAAACTCTGGCACTAGGGTTCATCGGGTCATTGTTCGACTCGAGAATCCAGTCGTTAAGAAGAAGATTACTTAAATGTGTCAGAAGTGAAGTATTTTAAGCGAAAACGGTGGAAAGCCGCAGACAGTGGCGTGCTGAGTGTGCGTCTCACGAGCAGCACTTGGCCAGCGCACTGTCAGTCAGTGCTCGATCAGTTGAAAAATAGTTCAATCAAAATGCGTGAAGATTGATTATTGTTATTCCAAATATTTCGTTCGATTCGATTAAACTTGATTGCTTGCTGTTTGTTTGCCTAAGGAAATCGTATAAATATTGTGAAAATTAATGTGAATTTCCAATAATCAGAATTTTGATAGTGCATATTTTGCCCTTTTTTGTGCATATTTGCATGCATATTTTGGCATTTCCATAGTCCATATAATCCGATATCTAGTCATAACAAAACATTCGCGCGCAAAACATTTGACTTTTTTGACAGAGTAATGGGGCATTCTGCGTAACGGGACATTGCATTGCGCACCCTTTTTTGTATATGCAGTCGGCTCGTCAATTTATTAGACGTAGTCTGATTATAGTCAAAAGTGCCGTATATTGATCTAAATAAGACGACATCTCGAGCATCTAGCATGCCGTCTTATTTTAGGCGTTTAACGTCACTTTGACAAGTTTATAATCAGCTGTTGTGTTTCTGTCTCTTACTTATTGAAATATTTGATGATTGTTGTTTTTTTCCGTTATTTTAGTTTATATTGGACTGAGGTCATTACAAGTTTTTTTTTCTTAAGGATCCCTTCTAAAGAAAAAATAAATCGGCTTGAACATGGTCCAGCATTTCACTTTGACATGAAAGTTCTTAGATTTAAACTCAGTTTTTTTTTACCTGTTTGGTTGATGTAAAAGCCAATACGAAGTTTCTATTATTACTCAATACCACTCTATCTATCTATAATATATTTATTATTGGCACTCGCAGCGGTATTTTACACGGGATTAATACGGAGCACGAAACTTAAATTTACGAGATATTTTTACGTAATTTACGCGTCAAAATCTTTAATATTAAAAAAAAAAGTGTTTACTTACTCAGTAGACCCTGACTCAGACACTGTGTCTGAGTCAGAGTCTACTGAGTAAGTAATCAACTAGTGTCAATGTCAATATTTACAAATTTTATAAAATGGCATTACCACTTTATAAAGTCGTTGACGCTCTGCCTACCCCATTAGGGATAAAGGCGTGATTATATGTATGTATGTATGTATTACCACTTTGACATCAAGGAATCGTATGTAACAAAAGTTTACAGTTGAATTTTCAACACATCTATATATTATTAGTTTTTTATAAAGTATGGAGAACGTCATGATTCAAAGATATAACCCAAAAACACTATGATTACGCCGGGACCATAAACCAAAGACCCTTAAGCTAGCTTAAAGATAGCTAGTGCCAGATAGAATGTTCGTTTACAGATTAAAGATATTACGGATCGAAAAACGCCGCTATCACTAGCGTTTTGTCTCTCCTTGGCAATTATTATTCCCATCTGATGGTCGGGTCTGCCTTCTTCGTTTTCTTCTTCTCCGTAACTCCGCATGAACCAAGATCTTTTCGGACATCTAACCATCTGGCCTTCCCCTCCTTTGGACCCCCGGGACGTTTAGATTATCCACTGTGTGTCTGATGTACTCTGGAGGTTTTCTCTTCACGTGTCCAAACCATCGTAGCTCTCTTGCAGCTTGTTGGCAATGTCGCGTACGGCGAGACTACCGCGAACGTACTCGTTGCGTATCTTGTCGAGTCTCGTCACTCCGCACATCCACCGAAGCATCTTCATTTCGGCAACTTCGACGGTATTAACTTGGCGTTAGGTAACTGCCCACGTTTCACTACCATGCGTTCGAACAGGTCTGACGATGCTCTTGTATATGAGGCCTTTTAATGTAACAGGCATTCTATGGTTGCAAGTTACGCCAGTCAGCTCCCGCCACTACAGCCAGGCGGCCGCAATACGATGCTAAATGTTTGCTTCCAAATCTTCTGTGGTGTGCAACATAGTACCTAGGTATTTATACTCGTCACATCTTATGACTTGTTGTGCGTCGATTACGAGAGGGTCTTCCAAAGAGCCTGGTTTGTTACACACCATGTACTGGGTATTAGAAAAACTCAGCATTATACCACCCATCTGCAGCTGATGCTTTCAATCGTTCAGTGCCTGTTCTAACTCATTCCGAGATGTTGTGCAGATAGCTGCATCGTCTGAATAGATAAAAGACCATGGAGCCAGTGTTCGAGCATTCTCAGTGAGGGCATCCATCACCAAACAGAAGAGGTACGGACTTAAGACTGAAACTTGATGCACCCCTTCAGTTACTGCTATTGGTTTAGTCTGCCCTACTGTGGTCCTAATTGTTGACTTGACGTCTTTATACATGTCAGCTATGATGTCAACGTATCTTCCCGAGATATTTTTATTGCGAAGAATCCACCAGATTATAGGTCGTTGTACTCGATCGAATGCCTTTTCCATATCTAAAAACGCCATGTATAAAAGTTTCTTATTTGTCCAAAACTCCTGTGCTATCATGTTAATTGCGAACAGCGGGTCGATACGGTCGTAGATAAGCCAAGAACAAAGCGATACTGGTTGTTAGATAGAAAGCCTTCCGATCTCAAACGGGCACCAATGACTCTTTCGTAGAGCTTAATTGTATGGCTCATCAATTTAATGCTGGACTATGAGCGAGAGAAAAACATAGAATGTGCCAGCTACAATTCTATCTTAAATAACCCTCAAAACTTTGTCCGACGTGGCGGAAACGTAAAGGGACTTTTTATTTGACTGAGTTTTTTTCATTACCTGGTGTCCAGCCTAGGTTAGAAATAATCACGCAAATCATTCTAAATACGAAGTCGCGGGCACAGCTAGTCACAAATAAAATGAAAATTATAAGGCAGCGACAAGTTATAAAGTCTAATTACACTAATGTCAGCATTTATATTCGTAATGTATAACATCCTTCGTGAATGCATTTCTGTGCAACTTGGGATAAGGGCCCTATTCACGATTCGTGATCGTATCCTGTAACTGTGATTGTATCTGTTCCATACCAGTGACAGCTGGATCGTGAATAAAGCCCTTAAATGCCGCACTGATTTGTATAAATACGACTGCCGCTTTGTCAAACGGCATTCGGACCGGCTGAGGTGGCACTACGAGTACCCGCACGTTACAGTTAGGAATCTCATTCGAGGGTGAGTCGATATTTTAAGTTTTCTCCATCTACCCTCACCAACTTTTGTTGAGGGTAGTCGGCGAAAGCCGATTATTCTTCCACCCTCGGGTGTATTACGTGGTACTACCACCTCCCCCTCTTGCGTCTCGCCTTAAAATACACCCTCGCGGTGCGGCGGGCGGATCATCGCTTAGCCGAAAGTTACCCGGGGCCCCACACCCGCTACGCTCTACCGGGTGTGATAAGGGCCTGTCAAGGGGACAATCGGCGGTGGTGAGTCGCCTTCCTCGCCTAGTCGAGGGTGGGGGCGCCCCCCCCCTTCCGCTTCCTTCCTTCTGCTTCCGGGCTCAGCCCGAAAAAAATCTTCTACCGTTCGCTCGTGTTTTTGTGCGCAACTGGGGGTGCCAACCGCCTCTAGTTGCGCATTAAAATTTTGCTAGCCCCGGCCAAAAACCCCTGCGCCGCGGCGAGCTGCCGAAGCCTACCAGCGTACTGCCTGGGACCCACACTTTGGACTTTACCGGGTGTGGGAATCTCTGGGCGGGGAACTGGTGGCGACGCTCCGCCTTCCTCGGTTAGTCGGGGGTACGGCCGGATTTCAAAGGGTTTGTCGAGCAACATCCTGCGTCGTTGGTAGGGGGCGCCCGGTGTAATTCCCGGGTGTCCCCCAGGTTTGTCGGCTGCGGCGGGGAAGGAGTTCTGACCTCACCGCCGCAGCGGACGTCAAAGCGCTGGGCCTGGGAGGTATGGCTCCCCCCCCGCACCAGTGAAGCGGCTGACGCGGGTGCACCGTCCGCGCGTGTTCCGCAGGAGTTTGTCGCCAGCTCCGATGGACGACAACTTCCTGCGGGCCATGGGTGCGGTGGCACAGGGTCTCATCGACCCCACGCTCCGTCGGCCCTCGCTGGCGATGACCCGACCCGACCGACCCGAGCAATTCAATTACGCGACACCGACCTCCACACGCCCTTCCTCCCCACTAGCAATTGGAGGGGGAGAGGCGTTCTATGACGACGCACACCGCGCCCCCCCTCCGTCGAGGGAGGGGTCACCCCCACTTACTTTGACGCCCTCGCTGCCGTCCACTTCCCGGCAGACCGCCCCCTCCATGCCTTTCTTGGAGAGGCCGGACCGAGAGTGGCCGGCGGCATCGAGGATCTGGCCCGGCGACCCCCGCACACAGCGACGGTCGCCCGCACAGCTTTCCCCCCCACCGCCCGCCAAGATGCTGGCCGCCCAAAGCCCGTCGCCAAAGAGCGGCGGGTACCACCTACGGGTACCAGCAATGCCGGCGGTGAGAGGCCTTTCACCCCCCTTCAGTGGGGGTCAGGGAGGACCACCTCCCGCCCTCCAACTCAGACAAAGCTTATCACCCCCCTCTGCCATGGAGACGCAGCCCTCGTACGCGGCTGCAGCCTCTGGCTCCGGGGTGACAACTCCACCCTCGCGGGACGTCCATTCCCCGCCTCAGACGAACGGCCAGGCCAAGCCCGCCAAGCAACCCGCTCCGCCGTCTAGGAAGGAGCGTTACCCCCCATTAGTGGTGGAGGTACTGCCGGATTGGGCCAAGCATTTCTTGGCCCTCCGGGAGAAGCTCGGGCACCCTCCTAACGCCCGCCTATACGGGCGGGGGGTGCGCTTCATCCCCAAGACCGGGGAGGAGTACAGGGCCATCCAGTCGTACTTGATGGCCCTGGAAAAGGAGACCGCGGTATCGTGGTTCTCCTATTCCCTCCCAGCGGAGCGCATCCTTAAGGTTGCCATCAGAGGGCTGCCGGTCGAAACCGACCCAGCCCTCATTGAGGCCGAGCTGCGCCAGTTGGGCTACACCCCCGAGTACGTGCGCCCCATCCAGGGGCGCGGCGAACGACCGGGGTGTATTTACTTTGCCCAACTAACGCGTGACTCCGCAACGGTGCCAGGCATATACTCAGTGACAGTGCTCCTGAATATGCCTGGCGTCAAGATAGAGGCCTGGCGGGGCAAAAAGGGACCGGCGCAATGTCACCGGTGCCAGCAGTTCCGCCACTCCTCGCACAAGTGCCACCGCAAAATTGCGTGTGTGCGGTGCGGGGAAGAGCATCCGGCGAAGGACTGCCAACGTCCCAAGACGGAGCCGGCGACTTGCGCCAACTGCGGGGGGCCACATCCGGCCAACCATGTGGCCTGCCCGGCCTTCGTGCGCGAAGCGCGTAACAAGAAGGCCGGAACCGCAGCGCGCACCTCCTCCTCTAAGGCAGAGGCCAAGAAGGTCCTGGACGCGCCTACGGGCGAATCCAATGCCAAGGGGTCGCTCATGGCCGCGGCTAACGGCCCGTCGAGCGCCCCCAAAAAGAGGCGTCGAAGGAGGCGCGCGAAGAAGGGAGCCAAGGGTCCCTCTTTGCCGCCAAACCCGCCCCAGCAGCAGCCTAAAGAGCCCGCGGCATCCACCGCTCCAAAACCTCCTGCCTCCGTCCGTCACCCCGCCCCAATCCAGGGGAAGGGGAAGACGGCCGGAGCTGGCGCAGTAGCCGCCGCCAAACAGGCGGTGGTGAAGGTCGCCATTGAGGTTGTTCAGGATGTGCTAAGGGCACTGAACGAGGGGTCTGACCCCACGCCAGTGCTCTTATCCGGTATGGCTAAGATCCTTGGAGCATATAACATTTATGTCTCTAAGGATAGTACACTGGAACGCTGAGGGCCTATCTAAGGTCAAGATAGGCCTTCTGCGTGCCCTCCTGAAGGAGCAGAACATCGATGTCGCGCTAATCTCAGAAACCAAACTGAGTAGCGCAGACCGACTGAAGATTCCCAACTTCTACGTGTACCGGCAGGACGAGCTCAGCGCCATCGGGCGCGTCTTTCGAGGCTTAGCCGTCCTGGTAAGTAGAAGATTGGTGCACCAGCTCCTGCCACCCTTCACCACAGCTGACCTTCAGTCGGTCTACGCTCTGGGAGTAGAGGTCGCTCTCGGTGACGTCCCAGCCTGCGTGTATGCAATTTACAAGCCCCCGGCGACGCAGTTGGTCCTGACGGACGTCCGGAAAATTCTGGACTTCTCGGGGCCGACGATCGCTGCCGGGGACTGGAATTATAAACACGTTGTTTGGAACTCCGCACGGACTTGTCCGGACGGAAAACGTCTCTTCGATGACGCCGACCTCAATGGGTACGTGGTCCTGGGGCCGGAGACCCCGACCCACTACCCGCATAACCGTGCCCACCTCCCAGACGTGATCGACCTCGCGGTGGTTAAGGGGCTCCAGCCCGACCCCACCGTTGAGACTCTCGACGATCACACAGGCTCCAACCATCAACCGGTCTTGCTGGTCATTTCAGACCAGCCGGCCCGCTCCAGGCTGCAGCCGCCGAGGCGGAAGATAGCCTGGGAGAAATTCGGCCAGTACATGGTAGAGAACACTCCCATGAGAACACTCGCTGCCCCACTATGAAAACCCGGCTGAACGCGCTTGCCGAGAAAATCTCGGCCGCGCTCGACGCTGCCGCTGCCGATTCTTTGCAGCGCGATATTGATACAGCCGGTGAAGATTGGACCGGCATCCACAGACTGTGTCGCAGGCTCTCCGGAAAAGCGGCACCAGTACGACCTCTCCTCGCTCAGGACGGGCTCCCCCGTTACAGAGCCGAGGATCGAGCTGAGATTTTTGCTGAGTGCCTGGAGAGCCAATTTAGGCCGAACCCAGGCGCCGATCACGACGAAGAAGAAGTTTTGCGAAGTCTGGCGGGCTATTTCGCTCAGCCGTTACCTCCTGATGAGGACCCCATCGTCTTTTCTCCCGGCCAAGTGCTCCGGGCGTTAAGACGAACTCCCCTACGGAAGGCACCCGGGCCTGATGCCATTACGAATGAAATGTTGCGTCATCTCCCTCCGCGTTCAATCGCAGCGGTGACGCGCATTTATAATAGCATCACGCGCACGGGGCACTTCCCGGACGCGTGGAAGCTTGGGCGGGTAATTATGCTCCCCAAGCCCAGGAAGAACACCCTGAAGCCTGAGAGCTATCAGCCAATAGCACGCACTCCACAACCCTTCAACTGTCGAAAGTACTGCACGATATGACGGCGGCCCTCAAAAAGAGGGAGACTACCGTAGCAGTATTCCTCGACATGGAGAAGGCGTTCGATCGTGTTTGGCACCCGGGCTTGATATACAAGCTGTCCACGTCTACGACTCCTCGCAGAGTCGTCAAGATTGTGGCCACCTTTTTAGAGAACAGGCTCTTCCAGGTGGCAGTGGAAGACGCCCTCTCTCAAGTCCGAAGGATCGCTGCTGGAGTTCCCTAGGGTAGCTGCCTTTCTCCGGTTTGCTACGCCAGGTGCACCGACGATATTCCTGTCGAGGGGGGCACCAAGCTGGCCCTCTATGCCGATGATGCTGCATTTTTCAGCGTGTCCATGAACACGCGTCATGCCGCTCGAAAAATGCAGCTATCTCTTGATGCCCTCCCTGCCTGGCTGGCAAAGTGGAGATTGAGCGTAAACGTTGGAAAGACTCAGGCGATCATAGTGGGGCGTGGTCGGCTGAATCCTCCGAAATTGAAGCTTCATGGGGAGGAAATCGGGTGGCAACCTCAGGCTAAATACCTGGGGGTAACCATAGACCGAAGCCTGTCCATGAGTAAGCATGTGGCGAGCGTGATTGGGCAAACAAGGGCTGCCATTGCTTTGCTCCGTCCCGCTCTCTGCTCGAGGCTCCCGTTGCGCATGAAGGTCGGCGTCTATAAGGCGTACGTGAGGACCCGTCTTACGTACGCCGCGCCTGCATGGTACGCGTTGGTCTCTGAGACCAACCGCCAGAGACAGCGGGCCCAGCAGTCGAAGGCGTTGCGCACCATTGCGGATGCGCCGATGTTCGTCCGCAACGAAGTCATTCGGAGATGTTCGCGCGCGCAGATCGGTCAGATTTCGAGCATCTTCGGAATCTGGCCCCGTATCACGCGCGCCCCCCTGACCAGAAACCATTCCCTCGCGAGCTCGCAGTGGTGGAGGAGCTCGACGAGGGAACTGACAACCCGGAATGACCAACGCCACCGGTTTGAGGGCGTCGTCACACTGACGACTCGACCTTGCCGGTGGCCCTTGACATGACTTCCCTGACAATGACTTTCACCGGCTGAGTGACCCCGACAACCTTCGGGTCAGCTCGCCGGTCCCTCCGGACGTTTCATCAACCGCCTGGCTAGAAGTCGCTTACTGAGCCTCCCTGAATAGGGAATCACTCGGGCCGACGAGAAGAATTTCGCACGGCAACCGGCATTCGAGTGCTGACTATCGAGCTGTACACATCAACTATCGAGCTGTACACATCAACTTGTGAAAATGTAAGTTTTCTTAGATTATTTATTTGCTGTAATAAAATTATGTACAATTCTTATTTCTGCTTATTTACTATTTATCTTATATTTCTCTGTTTGAAAATTATAACCTATGTATATTGTAATGCATGTGACAGAAAATATAAAAATACATACTAGTTTCTTACATAATGTATTTTATTTTAAGAAATCTGCCAATATAAAATACATAAACGCGGCTATTCTCACATTTCAGAAGTGGGATAAAGTTTGTATGCATTTTTTTTGCTTTTTCATTTATTTACTTGTATATCTTTTTTCAAAAATATATTCGCGCTGGGCTTTGCTTTTATTTTATTTGAGCATGCATGCAGCGTTATTTTTTTTTCTATTTATTTGAATTGCAGACGGTATGGAACATGAGTTGCAAACCGCTACGCGATTGTCTCGGTCGACGTCGCGGCCACACGGGGATCGCTCTCGAAGCACCATACTGCCATGTGGTGGGCGGCCACGTGGCGGGCTCGACTACCAGCCGGGCAGCGGGCGCGACGGACTGTCGCGCAGCCACTACGATGAGCGGCCAGGCAGCGGGCGCGACGGGCGGTCGTGCAGCCGTCGCCATAAGCGGCCGGGCAAAGGGCGGTCACGCAGCCGGCATGATGAGCGGCCGGGCAGCGGGCGCGACGGGCGGTCACGCAGCTACTAGCCGCTTTTCCCTCTGAGGAAAACTATGGTCAGATGCTTACTGACATGTTGGCCAAACGGGCTCGTTTCTCTGAGTCATTAGAAGAATATTTTTACGAAATGGTTGGTCTAGTAAACAGATGTGGAATAGTAGGCAGTAGAGCTGTAGAATGTATTTTACATGGGATCGATGATAGGGCAGTCAGGCTAGGCGCAGAAGCTGTAAAGTTCAATGATCCTGATAAGCTTTTAACTTAGGTACTTACGCAACGTACGAAACATCAAAGCCACACTCGACCGTAAACCTGTTAAAGGACCTATAAGTAGAAATGACGCACAAACACGCGCCCCCGGGGTTCGAACTCGTTGTCTGAATTGTAGGCAGGGTGGTCATTCTTTTGCTCAATGTCAACGTCCAATAAAAAAATGTGGTAACTGTAACAAAATTGGTCATGAGACTGAGCAGTGCTTTTCAAAGAAAATTACTGCTGATCAAGTGGCTGAGAAACAGGTTTTAAGAGTTACTAGTGGTAGTTCTTCTTTAATGGTTTGTCCTGACCCAAATAAAAAATATTTTAAACAAGCTACTATAAACGGAGTACCGATGAGAGTTTATTTAGATTTTGGAAGTGAGTGTAGTGTCATATATCTATCCGAATTCCTTAAGATTTTTCCAAATTATAAAACAAGTAATCTACCTGTTTTGGGGGGATTCGGGAATGCAGAGGTTAAAGCCATTGGTACACAAAACACTCGTATAAACATTGATGGTATAGGTGCTGATGTGGAACTTGTAATTGTTCCTGACGGTTCAATGCCACATCCTATTATGATTGGTCAAGATTTTACAGAACTTCCACAACTACATATGACAAAGACAAGAGATTCCTTAGAATTTTCGAGTCTAAATGTTGTTGAAAATGCGGACTATAAAATTAAATTGTTCTGTAAAAACAAAAACGAATTTTCAGGCCTAACCATCATTGATGTGTGTACAAATGATCCTAATTTTGAGGGAGAGTTGTTCGTTGAAGGCAGTTCTCGGTATAGTGATTGCAATAAATACTCCGTGCTCTCCGGACTTTATTATTTTCAAAAGGGTCATGGACAAATAATTGTGAATTGTAGTCCTTCTGTAAAAATTACGCTTCAAAATAGTTTTTGTGTTGCACGAGGACATATAACTCTAGAAGAACAAGTTAAACAAGTTTTAAATGTAGCTAACTGCTCAACTGATGCTTCTCAGCCCGTAACTGAATCGTATCTAACCAGAAAACAGACAAGAACTGCTGTCATTATTAAATGATTACCGAGAATGTTTTGCTTTTGATCTTTCGGAATTGGGCAGTACTACAGCAGGTTCTATGAAGTTAGATTTAAATGACGAGCAGCCTGTTGTTTTTAGGCCATATAGACTCTCCATAAAAGGGAAGGAAAAGGTTAGGGAAATGATCAGCGAACTATTCGACAACGACATCATTCGTCCATCCACCTCTCCATACGCAAGTCCCATAGTGTTAGTTAGAATAAAAACTGGAGAGTTGCGTCTCTGCATAGACTATAGATCCTTGAACAAGAAAATGGTAAGAGAAATTTATCCAATGCCCCTCATTGATGACCAACTTGATATTTTAGCTGGAAATAAATATTACACAACATTAGACCTTGAATCTGGTTATTATCATGTGCCCATCTGTGAGAATGACAAACATTAAACGGGTTTCGTAACTCCGGATGGGCATTATGAGTTTAATCGGATGCCATTTGGTATATCCTTGTGCCACAAAACCAGCATAACATTCGTCAATTTTTGGGACTCGCTAGTTTCTTCCGGCGCTTTGTACCTAAATTCTCAGTTGTTGCTAAGCCACTTACCCACTTACTCAAAAAGAATGTTCCATGGTCATGGGGTACTGATCAAGAAACTGCGTTCAGGTCATTACAAAAGGAGCTATCCCGAAAACCCACATTAGCCTTATATAACCCTAAAGCAGCTACAGAACTGCACACTGACGCTTGCAAATTAGGCATAGCCGGGATTCTTTTGCAAAAAGATGAGAACCAGATTCTCAGGCCTGTTGCATACTTCAGCAGGCAAACTTCGCCCGAGGAACAAAATCTATGTCACACGTAGATGCCCTAAGTCGGAATCCTATTCCAAATTCAGATGTGTTTCATGTTCTGACAATATCAGAATCTGCATACTGGCTTAGTTCAGTGCAGAGTGCTGATGAAGAGATTCAACGTATAGTTAAAATTTTGAAGGATCCTCAATTAGATGATGTAATTGATATTAAGAACAATTTTAAAATAAAAAAATGAAAAGTTGTTCCGAATAACTTCAGATGGCGATCGTTGGGTAGTGCCGAAAGGAGTTCGTTGGCAGATAATTAAACAGAGTCACGATGATATAAGTCAAATCAAGTTACTGGTTCCCAAAAATGAGGCGCTTTATAAAGAAATATGTTGATTCATGCTTAGAATGCACATATTCAAAATCCTCTGCTGGCAAGAAGCCAGGGTTTTTACACCCAATACCTAAAGTTGCAACTCCTTTCGACACAATTCACATTGATCATACGGGTCCAACATGAACATCTTAGTACTTATTTATGCGTTCACAAGATATATATGTATATTTAAAACCAGTCAGAAATACCAAAACTCAGAGTACTATAAAAGTCCTTCGGGAATATTGTAGTATTTTTGGAGTTCCGAAAAGAGTTATCTCTGATCGGGGTACATCTTTTACTAGCGACAGTTTTAAGGTTTTCTTAAATGAAAAAGGTATTAAGCATGTTCTTAACGCTGTTGCAACCCCCAGAGCAAACGGACAGGTGGAAAGATACAACAAAATTATTGTTGATGCGTTAACTGCAAAATCTGTTGGGACATTTGAATCCAAATGGGATGACCACCTGTTCGATGTGCAATGGGGCTTGAACAACACTTTTAATAAAGGGATCAATTGTGTCCCTGCGGAAGCTCTTTTTGGTAAAAGGCTGACTGGGCCTAGCGAAAGTAAGATTGTTTCCGAATTAGATGAAGATATAACTAGGGGCAAAGATGCGCAAAATATAACTGAAATTAGGGCTGAAATAAACTCTCATATTTTGGCTAATCAAGAAAAAGAAAAACAGAATTTTGACAAAAAGCGTTGTGAAGCTGTTAAGTACAAAATAGGGGACTTGGTCAGAGTCGAACGACATCTACCTTCTACAGGTCAAAGTAGGAAATTAATTCCGAAATTTCAGGGACCTTATAGAATAACAGAAGTTTTCGAAAACGACCGCTATCAAATTATTGATACTCGTTTAATGAAGAAAGGTAATAGACTTTATTCAACTGTAGTAGCCGTAGACAAAATCAAACTCTGGTTAAATTTTTGTCGACCACATGATGGTAGTGATAGTGACATATCCAGCGAATCTGATAATTGAGTAGGTACGTAAATATACATATATGTATTCAGTTATAATTAGCGACTTGTGTACATTTAATAATTTGATATCTATACAAGAACAAGGCAAAATATTTTAGTGTAAATTATAATGATAATAATGAACACTGATTGGCTTACATGTTTGTATTGAGAGGATTAGGAGGTTATCCCTCCAGTTGTCATTGCGACTAATACTCGTTTATCGTTTTGTGTTAATATATCATAATTATATAAGTTATGGTGGAAGGGCCAATAAGTTATGGCGGAAGGGCCAATAAGTTATGGCGGAAGGGCCAATTACGAAACCTAACGAAGGACGGAAGGGTCTTTACTTAAGTTAACACTGTACCATTAGGCAGAATTCATTACATAGATTGTAAACAAATTGTTATGTTATTTATGTTATATTATGGTATATTTTCTTATTTTTACTGTATGTATGTTATTGCTACTATTTATAAGTGTTTAATGTGCAGCATGAGGACATGCTATAAAAAGGATGGCCGACTATCAGCATTTATACATGTAATGTATAACATCCTTCGTGAACGCATTTCTGTGCAACTTGGGATAAGGGCCCTATTCACGAACCGATATAGGACTGTGATCGTATCCTGTAACTGTGATTGTATCTGTTCCATACCAGTGACAGCTGGATCGTGAATAAAGCCCTTAAATCCCGCACCGATTTGTATGAATACGGCTGCTGCTTTGTCAAACGGCATTCGCCCCAACATGCGACTCGTTACCCCCAACCTGCGACTCGTTACAAACGAAGACCTAGGCATGTCCTTACCGACGGCGATGACCAAATTACCCTTGCGTTTAATGCTGCCAATATTAGTCGAGCCACACTCTGCACAAGCTCTTCCAGCAACCGCGCAACCCGCCGGCGGGGTCGCGGAGGTCCCTCCTTTGCTCTCTAACTAACTTGTTTGTATCTCTATTTAAAACAAAAATAACAATTAGTTATTTTTTTAGTTTTGTATCTATCGTATTTAATTAAGTACGATAGAAGCGAAATTGTGCTGTATAGTTACCGGCAGACTTCCCGAGACTATGGGAGAAAGTTTGACCACATACACTCAAACGCTTGAATACATACATATAATCATGCATATAATCGCGCCTTTATCCCTAATGGGGTAGGCAGAGCGTAAACGACCTAAATAAAAGTCGTCCCGCTACGTCTGACAAAGTTTTAAGGGTTATCTAAGATAGAATTCTAGGTTTATTGGTGTAGTGACAGGTTGTCAGCCCATCGCCTAAATTACAACACACTGAAACCCTAGGATCCCTTGATTTTACAGCATTCCCGGGAGGAAATGCAGCTGGCACATTCTATGTTTTTCTCTCGCTCCCAGACCAGCATGGAAGAACGCAAACGCACGCTTGAATTGAGTACTGAATTTCCGATGTGCGGACTGTGCCATACAATATCAAGTAAGTTTATTTGTTCCATGCTGGTCTGGGAGCAATAAAAAAAATTAGAATATGCCAATTGATACTCCTCCCGGGCATACTGTAGTTAATAACCTACGATGAGATTTAGTCAGGCGATAGGCCGAAAACTTGTCACTACAGCAATATAATAATATTTTTTACTATGAACTATTCTTATTAAGTTTAATCTGTACCTACACCTATTTGCCCTCATATTGAATTTGTATAATGTTAATATAATGGAGGTCTGTAATTGGCTGATATTTTGAAAATTTATTAGAACTAGTTTTTATGTATTATAGCTGTAGACTTCAGTTTTATTAAATAAAATAAAATAAATAAATAAATAACCGCTACCCCTGTCAGTTTGCGTTAAGCTGTCCCTTAAACCTAGTTTCTTAATGTATCTTACACCTGGTATATGGCCGTTTGGTGTTTTTGTGTCTATCTAAATGGTAATTTTCGGGGATCGTGCGTATATATATATATATATAACCTAGGTGCCTTATGCAATTGCCATTCGCGAAATGCCCCTTTTTTCAGACAATGAGTGATTTCGGGGATTGTGCGTAACATATTAGAAAAACGATACAGCTCCGCACTCTGCGCGACAGAGCGGTTGAAGGTGTGAGAACCACCTATCTTTTCAATTGGAAGGAAAATGTATCT
This sequence comes from Scrobipalpa costella, assembly GCA_949820665.1. Lineage (NCBI taxonomy): Eukaryota > Metazoa > Arthropoda > Insecta > Lepidoptera > Gelechiidae > Scrobipalpa > Scrobipalpa costella. The sequence goes on along the minus strand of OX463319.1, from coordinate 8,280,416 downwards.
TTCTTTGTCACACCCTATAATTATTTATATTGCTATCCTTTCAATCAACAGTCAGTGTGAACAGAGTCATGGAACAGTGTTTGTTTCCTTTTTTCGTGAGTGGGTGGTTTTCTCCTTCCCTTCCCACTATAACTCGCGTACATAAAGTGCGGCCTTTTCCTTTTAGTTTTGATTTGTTTAGAAGATAAAACAAATATAAAATATGTTTTCGAAACTCTAGAAACTGTAAGTAGCTATTTTTTTTTAATAAATTGCATGCGATTGGGCTTACGATAGCATTATTGTTATATTTTCTCCCTGATTTTATGTAAACAATGCAGATAACTGCATTCGCACTTATATGCGCCATTCTACTGCGCTTCGAAATATAATACGAAATCAATAACTTGAATTCTGATTACAGAAAAGCCTTTAACTTCCGACTATTTTCAGGTCCATCCGATATGGCCCTAACCGTCGTGCTCTCAGGAGTGCCAAAATATGTAAGTAATTTTATTTTGCCTACAGATAGTGTTGCAAAGGACTTTAGGCTTAGCCCTTATTTTTAGAATAGCCTGTTAGCCATTTAGTCCTTGCCGCTAGGCTAGGACTACGCCTATTCAAACCTTTTGAATAACTTTCATACCAAGGAAACCCCATTGAAATATCAGAATCAGAATCAGAAATGTATTTGTGAATTTTATGCAGTTCCAACAACATTACATACATACACATCTAATTGATAATCTCCTTTTATTAAACTCTGTAAAAAGAGGCCTGGCCATAAAAAAAAAAGTTACCAGTCCCGAAAAGCCCACTACTGTAAAAAAAGGCTATACTTAGTCTGTTTTAAAGCCTACTTCTTTAAAAAGGCTATTCCACGTAAAGCGGGCAGCGAAAAATAGGGTCAAGTCTCCGATTTCGGTTATATTGGAGTATGTTACACCTGTGCATACCCTCGACAAGTACATGTATTTTTTTATTATTTGCACGTCTACTTTAGAAAATATAGGTCCTTGAAGTTTTGAACAAAAGTGAGGCACAGACGTATTTAAGGACGATTATTTGGAATATACAAAATATATATATTTTTTTATTTCTCACTTTTTTATATTTTTTTAATGTTCATAAAACTAAAGATTATTTTATTCTTAAGCCCCATGCAAAGTTTTATAATGGGCAGCCCAGTAGTCTAAAATGTACAAGTACTAATCTGATGCGCGGTAAAGGCCCTGTTTGCGTAATTTCAGTCTGCGTCGCAATTTTTACAGTAAAATCCGTTATTTTCGTAAAATAGTTGTTTTAGTGTTTTATGCTTTCCAAAATTAAAGATTTTTATGTATTTATTATTACTATTAGAACGTTTCCTATAAAAGTTATTCTTTAATTTAAATGACAACTGCATATTTTTTATCGTGCATTTTCATTTATTTCTAGTGCTGACATCTATGAACTAACTGCGGAACTTTTAAGTATTCATTTTTAGTTTATTTGGCGCCATGTTTTGCGTGTATTGGCAGAGTTGGCTTAGTCACTAGGGTGGATTAAGCGCAGCGAACCATTCTAAATCTATGAGGGTGGATCAGAAATGCATTTATTTGAAATTTCGTTTTCGGTCACCATGCAAAACTTGTTACACACTAACATGACACCAGAAAAAAAAAAAATATTAAAATGTTTTATACTGCCCCAAGGCCATCGAAGTTTCAAATAAAAAACAAAAAAGCCCTAATGGTAAACTTAACTTATAGGTAAATAAAAAAGAGTAAATCACTGTTTATTAAGCTTTTATCGTTATTAATAATTACAGAAACTATATAAGAAAAAAAAACACCTACTTGTTAGACAGAAATAAAAAAAACCCACTTCAAATAAATGTAAAACTTAGGATTTTATTGTGTTTTAAAATCTTTTTCGGTGTTAAAAAATGGCATAATTTTTCGGGATTCCAACCTCGTTTTGATAAATCCATCCCTTCTGAATGGCCCACAAACTGCTGCCTGCAGCTGCCTCTGTTACTATTTTGACACAGCTTTCTGTGTTTTGAGTGTGGCAGGGATAGTTTTTGATACGAGGTTAAATTTTAGTTTCTACTAACTGTGGGTTTTGAATGCATTTAAGATTCAATTCTCTGCTTATGTTTTTTATTAAAGGGGGTTCTGTCAAAGAAATTTCATTCCAATTAATCATTTCAGTGTAGTTTTGAGCTTCGAAATTAAATTTTGGCAACACAAAACTCGGGGTGCTGTCATGACCAAATCTCGTGCTTTTATAATGTTTTGTAAAGCTGAAACTCTCACTTGCTCTTTTTCGTCAGCTAACATGGCCAACAAAATGTTTTTAGGATGCCCAAAATAGCCATTTCGTTGAATAAAACGGTCTACGATGACCCTCTTCTGTAGGGGAAGGTATCGCGATAGCATCATAGTTCTGTGCAAATGTTTGGCTCCGTGAATACAGAGTGGTTAAAATTTTATAGAAAACCACATTGGGGCATAAACTTTAATCACAAAATTTACTAATAAAAGCAGACTCTCTGTTGGTACAGGTGTAGAAATGTATAACCTTAGAATCCTGTTTCCCGTAGTGCGCCATCTCAAATGACCAATTTTGCCCGGATTTTTCTTTGCTAAGCTCTCACTGCACGATCCAGATTGCACAGGTGTCACATACTACAATATAACCGAAATCGCTGACTTGACGGTGATTTCCCGCTTCACGTGGAATGCCCCTAATAGCCTTTTAAAAATGACGAAACACTTAAATCCCGTTTTTACTGGTCTAGTCCCAAAAAGGACTGCATAGGCTGAAAAAAAAAAGATACACAGGTTTGCACATACAAACTTATAATCACGCCAATATCCCTAATGGGGTAGGCAGACCGTAAACGACCTAAACAAAGTTCTAGCCTTTTAAAAATGACGAAACACTTAAATCCCGTTTTTACTGGTCTAGTCCCAAAAAGGACTGCATAGGCTGAAAAAAAAAAGATACACAGGTTTGCACATACAAACTTATAATCACGCCAATATCCCTAATGGGGTAGGCAGACCGTAAACGACCTAAACAAAGTTCTGTGAAGTGATTTAATCTGTTAAGTAATTAAATAGGTAAAATAAAAAATCTGTATCTTTTACCAAGGGAAAACCATTTGTTATGATGATTGAATATCTCTTTTTCTTGTAGGTACCTTTAAAGATACATTTTACATACAAACATATAATCAGCCCTTTATTCCGAAGAAACATTGAACATACATTTTATTGAGTAATATCTTAGACCCACTTGTCTGAACAAACCCTTCTTAGTACCAAAATGTGAGTTTGTAATGTAACTTAGGTAGGTACATGCATTTTTTTATTTAATCGTATGGCGTTTGTACATTGGCGGATACTATAATGTGCATGTAATTAGTCTATGGTAATAACGCGAATATTTCTTTCATATGTATGTATTGACTATCAAGGCAAGGCAATTGTGTTATATAAGGTTGCAGGAAATTTGAATATATTATAGTAACAATTGGTCAATAATAATGTACTATCTCTATTTTTAGTACATTTTTTTAAAGAAAATGCGAAATTTTTAAAGTAAATCTAAAAAGAAAAACTTTAATTTTTAGGTTATAATTTCTATGGTTCTGTTTTGTGCGAGTAATTTATGCTATAGTTGATACCTTAGAAACATACATTTGCTTATATATCTGTCTCATTCTAACAGTATTATGACAACAAAAATAAAACATGTAAACTTTAAGGTTTATCCCATAGAAGAAGGCAAAGATCTTATCATCCTTCCTCTTCTGTTCTCTATTGTCGTCATTATATTTCTGCTTTCCTTTACCATATACAATACCCTTATTAAATAATAATCCTTAATCCTAATAATCCTTCCATGCTGGACTGGGAGAGATAGAAAAACATAGAATGTTCCAGCTGCCCTTCCTCCCGGGCATGCTGTAGAAGTCAGCAAAAGGGACTCGAGGGCTACAGTGTATTGTAATTTAGGCGATGGGCTGACAACCTGTCACTGTAGCAATACACTTTTCAATCTAAAATTGCCCTCAATTTTTGTCAGACGTGGCGAAACCGCGTTTTACGAGGCGTTTATCGCTCTGCCTACCCCGTAAGGGATAAAGGCGTGATTTTATGTGTATGTGTATGTATGTATACAATACCTTTTCATTTGTCTTTCTTTCCGTCCAGCTAATTCTTTCTATTCACCTCCAACACCACATTTCAAATGCCTCCAACCGTTATCTATCTCTTTGCGTCATCGTTCAAGTTTCGCTGCCACACAATGCAATGCTCCAGATGTACTTTTTTATTAGGCGTTTGCGAATTTTCTTCTGTTTGTTGCTGCTTTTTGTTGTTGAAAGCAGTCTTAGCCATAGCTATTCTAGCTTTTATGTCAGAAGTACATCTGGAGTCACTGGTTATCAAACTGCCTAAATACTTAAATGATTTTACTTGTTCTAATGTGATGTTATTTAATTTAATAGTGCTTTGTATTGGTGACGATTTTCAGGTTATTAGTGTTTATAGATTTTCTTGCATTTATTTTGAGGCCAAATTCTTCCATCCGTCCATCTTTTCACCTAGATTTTGTTTTTCTTGCGTGTTGCGTAATGCTGCAATATCACCTGCGAATCAAATAAATTTGATGTTCTCTCCGTTTACTTTAACTTCTCCGTAATCTGATTCCAAAAAAAAATCTTATGCATATACATACATATAATCGCGCCTTTATCCCGAATGGGGAAGGCAGAGCGTAAATGACCCAAACAAAGGTCGTTCCGCCACGTCTGACAAAGCTTTGAGAGTTATTTAAGATAGATTTATATCGCTGTAGTGACAGGTTGTCAGTCCATCACCTTAATTACAATATACTGAAACCCTCGGATCCCTTAGCTGGTTTTTACAGCATGCCCGGGAGGAAATGCAGCTGGCACATTCTATCTTTCTCTCTCACTCCCAGGCCAGCATGGAAGAAAATATTAAATATTAATGGTGATAATGGACTCCCTTGTCGCACTCCCTCTCGAATCGTTTTTCCTTTTTCCTCTCCTACTTCCACAATTTTTTCTTGATTTTTGTAGAGATGTTATATTATTCTGCGATCCCTATAATCGAGTCCTGCTTAGCGATGCAAAATTACGTAATTTTACCAAATACGCTGGTAAAATACGGGAATTTTATGGTAATTTATATAGATTTCGGTAAAATTACCGGCGATTTATGAAGTTTTAAGAGGAACTTTAATGAAATGAGAACTCGATTATTAAGAGAAAACAAGAGAGTTAAGAGAAAGATTTCAGTAAAGTTGTTCAGTTAAAAAAAAACACTTTTGGGAAAAGTTGATCTTGAGAAAAGCGGTTCAGTTTTATAAATAGTTCTTCGGTTCTGGGAAAACGTTGTTCGGTGTTTAGAAGAGTTGTTCTGTTTTATAAAACAATCAGCATTAAGTTAAATTATTCAGATATGTGAATGTTTAGAAAAGTTGTTCAGTGTTGATAAATGTTGTTCAGTTTTTACAAAGATTGTTCAGTTTGAGAAAAGTTGTTCCGTTTTAATTGCAGTTGTTCAGTATTGAGAAAAGTGGTTTAGGTTTTAGAAAATTTCTATAGTTTGACAAAATTTGTTCAGTTTAAAATGCAGTTGTTCAGTTTTGGGAAAAGTTGATCAGATTCGAGATAAGTATTTTAGTTTGTAAATAGTTGTTCAGTTAAGAGTGTAGAACACACATTTACAAAGATAACAATATTTATGGCCGTACTGTATGAGTGTAGACAACTATTGTATGCAATTGTACATTACTAGGTATTAAAACACTCGTGTGATGATATTAAGAAACTCACGTGTTTTAATACCCCTAATTATGCAGCAGTTGCGCCATGTCTGACAAGTTTTGAGGGTTGCTTTATACTGCTGTAGTGACAGGTTGTCAGCCCATCGCCTAAATTTCAATATACCCTCGAATCCCTTAGCTGGTTTTTACAGCATGCCCGGGAGGAGATGCAGCTGGCACATTCTACGTTATTCTATCGCTCCCATTCCAGCATGGAAGCTATTTGTTGGATCCTGTTCTGAATTATTTTTATTAGAATTTTAGATGCTTGTGAAATAAGACTGAAGGTTCGGTTTTCTTCGCATTTGTTTGTGATTGTTTTTTTAGGAATGGAAACGGTCTTGCTAGTTTGAAAATCTTTTGGTATCTCTCCTGTAACGTACATTTCTTGAACCAGTTCAAATATTTCATTTATTATGGGATTGCATACTTTATCATCTCTGTATGAATTGGGTCCTCTCCTGCTGCTTTACAATTTTGGAGACGGTGTAAAGCTTTCAAAAACTCTTAATTTAAAATAGTCGGCCCCTGGGCATCTGCTTCTACTAGTTGATTTTATTTTAAATCTCTCTCATTCGTAAAATTTTGTATGTATCTTTTTCACCTTTCTACAATATCTTTATTATTAGTTAATAAGTGCCCTTGTTCATCCAAAAATGTTGTAATTTTTGTTCTATGCTGTTTGTCTAGATTTCTTAATTCTTTATATGCTCAATCCATTTCACCCTTAACCATATACTCTTCTATTCTTTTTCTTCTCTGCATTTTGTGGTTATGTGGTTTGTAATTTGTTTGTTTTTACTGTTGGATGCTTCGTGTATCAATTTTATTTCTTATCTCTCTCGGTTTAATCATTGATTTAATTATATCTGTTGTTAGCTATTATTTTCTTGGTACATTCTTTTTCTTTTCTGGACACTCTTCTGCTCTTGTTCTCAATATGCTAGTAACTATCTTCCATCAGCATCAAAGTGCGAAAAAGGGCAAATAAATCTAAAACGAAATGGTTGACGAAAGGCATAAAGACTAGCTGTAAGGTAAAGCGTGGACTATATGCAGAAATCCGTTGTAGAAGGGGAAATAAGACACTCTACAAAAAATATTCACACATCTTACGTCAATGTATGAACATACTGCATACTGCATATCTGCATCGCAAAGAAAAATAAACACATCATATATAAATAAGGATAAGAACAAATGTAAAGCCGTTTGGAACATAATTCAACAACACACAACTATTCAGACTCACAATACAATTTCAAAATTAAATATAGAAAATGAAGAAATACATGATCCTCAATTAATTTCTCAATCATTTAATAATTATTTTATTAAATCTGTTTCAGATAACTGTAAAACTGATCTAAATAATCTAAATACCATATCCCATATAGTGAAGCCTAATGAAAAAAGTATATTTCTATGCCCAGTCATGTATTCTGAATTAATAAAAATTATAAAAGAATTGAATAATTCCAGAGCGGTTGGCTATGATGACATATTAACAGAAATTATTAAAATGAGTATTGATTTAATTATTTACCCTCTTACACATGCAATAAATAGATGTCTTTTTGATGGGGTATTTCCAGCAGTCTTAAAAATATCGGTTGTGAAACCACTTTACAAAAAAGGTGCACATGACTCTATTGAGAATTATCGGCCTATAACCTTAGTGCCAATATTTTCTAAAATTTTAGAAAGATGCATGTACAATAGGCTTATTAAATTTTTAGAATCCCAGAATGTTTTACGAGAAGAGCAACATGGATTCCGCAAAGCGAAGAGTACAGCTTTGGCAACCTATAAATTGGTCAAAATTATTATGAACGGATTGCATGATGATGTGCCAATTACGGTTTTATTTATGGATATGAGCAAAGCTTTCGATTTTGTTCCGCATGATCGATTGCTTTTAAAGCTATACCTATACGGAATAAGAGGGCCGGCTCACGATTGGTTAAAACAATATTTAAGTAATAGAGAGCAGTGCGTTGAGGTGAAAAGTTATTGTGAGAAAAGTAAAACTTTGGAAGCGTTTAGATCTCTTTTGTTATGTAACAACTATGGCGTTCCACAAGGTAGCATTCTGGGCCCATTGCTTTTCTTAACATACATAAATGATTTGCCTAACGTATTGTCAGATGAATGTATTTTGTTTGCAGACGACACTACGATTGTTGTCAAGAGTAGTAATTCTGATTCCCATGAACTTTCTGTCAATAATGCGTTACATGAGGCTATCGATTGGATGACAATGAATAACCTTAAGGTTAATGTAAGTAAAACTAAATATGTACAATTTTCCACATATCAGAGTACCCCTCTACCGCTAAATGTAGAATTTGAAAACCACATCGTAAGCGGCATTTCAAGCATAAAGTTTTTGGGAATCACTATGGATAGTCACTGCAATTGGAAGAAACATATTGATAATCTCTATTCTAGGCTAAATAGTTTTGTGTTCCCATTAAGACGTGTAAGTCAAGTAGTGTCAAGGGCCGCTGCAATTACAGCATACCATGGATACATTGACTCTACTTTACGTTTTGGGATAATAATTTGGGGAAACTCTTGTGACATTGAAAGACTTTTTATAGCACAAAATAAATGTATAAGGGCTATTTTTGCACTAAACCAATTAGACTCTTGCCGTCCATTTTTTACCAAACATAAGATTTTAACTGTGACTTGTTTGTATGTTCTCGAAGTTCGTCTCTTTGTCTACAGGAATAAATATTTGTTTCCAGATAATTATATGGTCAGCAATCGTGAATTGCGTCCCAAATATAAATATAAATTGCATAAACCGCCTAGTAGACTTACACTAATTGAAAAAAATACCAATATTATGTGTATTGAAATTTTTAATAAGTTACCAGATAAATACAAAGAGTATAATTTCGTAAAGTTTAAGAGAGCACTTAAATCTTGGCTAGCGGAAAAATGTTTCTATAACTTACGCGAATACATGGAATTGGAATAGTTGCTCTGTTTGTGGTTTGAACATAAATATTATTATTTTCTAGTACCTATTTTACTGTTTTGATTATTTTGACTGTATTTTATAACCAATTATTATTATTTTTTTTATTTAATCTTTCTTTATTACTATTATTTTAACATTGTACTTATGTGCGCTTCTCATAATTTTGTTTATTTTTTGACATTGATTTAATTATTAGTATATTTTCTCTCTCTCTTCCAATATCTGACATAATTAATTTTATATTTTGTTTGTGAATTGTAATGTTTAACACATGTACATGCCTGCAAAGGCAGCATTCAGTGGAACTATATTTTAACTATTATAACTGCTTACCACTGTACCTGATTGCTTTACATGAATAAATGAATTTGAATTTGAATTTGAATCTGTTATCTTAATTCTGGTTACAATCTATATTTATACTATCTTTATATAACTCTAGATTTTCTTCTACTTTATTACTATATTGCACTCTATAATTGCTATCCTCATCTTTAAGTTTTTTGAGATCAATAATATCTTTGGTTTACTTCTTCTTTTAGTTTTCTTTCTTTCAAAAGTACAACAGGAGTTAGTTATGGTCTGAATTGAGATCAGCTCTCGGTAGTGTTTTGCACATCGTAACTTGATTTCTATATTAAGTTTTAATGAGAATGTAGCCTATCTGGTACCTTCCTATATATCCCGGCATTTTCTAAGTATACAGTCTTCTCTTAGGTAGGTCAAAATATGTATTTGTGATAGTCAAACTAAAAAATTCTTCTCCTGTCAAATTGATTGATGGTGTAGTGGATACGGCCGCTGCCTCCTGAGCGGGAGGTCGTGGTTCGAATACCACCACGTACCAAAGTGTTTTTCGGTTTTCGAATTTCATATGTACGTTTATTCGGCGCTTTTTCCGTGCTTCTTCTTCTGTAAGCTGTTAGTCCCGGTTAATATAATTGAATACCGTAGATATTAGTCATTAAGCCATGTCAGAAGAGGTCAGTGCTAAGCATTGGCGGCTTGAAAACTCTGACCTTATCTAGGATTGGGTCTGGTTTCCCTTCTGGGTTGCGGATGCGGAGGTCAGATGGCAGTCGCTCTGTGTAAAAACTAGTATCCTCGTTCAATCCCCTGGATTAGGTAGCCGACCCCGTAAGATAAGGGATAAGCTAAGGCAAATTTCTTTTACCCAGTACGAATTTCCCCACTATATTATCTTTAACCCCTTCCTCTACTACTGGTTTAAAATTACCCATTACTATAACATTATCATTTTCTTTAGCTGTATCTAATACTGTGTCAATATCGTTGTGGATATCTTCAATTTCATCCATGCTGGCCTGGGAGCGAGAGAAAAACATAGAATGTGCCAGCTGCATTTCCTCCCGGACATGCTGTAAAAATCAGCTAAGGGATCCGAGGGTTTCAGTATATTGTAATTTAGGCGATGGGCTGACAACCTGTCACTACAGCAATATACCTACAAACATGTCATAAATAACCCTCAAAACTTTGTCAGTCGTGGCGTAACGACCTTTGTTTTGGTCGTTTACGCTCTGCCCACCCCATTAGGGATAAAGGCGTGATTATATGTATGTATGTATATCTTCAATTTCATCATCATCATGAGTTCCTGTAGGCATATATACTTGCACTAGTAATGTATTATTTGACTATGTATTTATTATTACAGCTGTTATCCTATAATGTAAAGTTATAATGTGAATTGTGTTTTCTATTAAGTTGCCCCATTCTTTATTTAGTACTATTGCTGTGCCGTTTGCTCCTTTTTTGTCTCGATTGTTGATTGTTGATCTAATTTAAAAAAAATGTACTAATAATTGCGTAAGTACATTATTATTGACCAATTGTTGCTATAATATACTCAAATTTCCTGCGATCTTATATAACACAAATCCCCTCACTTTTTGTTTTCATGTTATTTCCACTTACATATTACATTATTGTAGAATTTGCCAATTTCGTACTGGCTTGTAAATTGTAAAGCCATCAGAAAATATTTTTTCAAAGCACAATTTAAATCATCTGACGAAAGCATATGATGATAATTAATTTCGTTACTTTGCAGAATGTCCTATTGTCGCAAATTGTCCCTTTCTCATAATGTCCCTTTCGCAAAACGTCTCTTTCGCATAATGCCCCTTTACGCAAAATGTACCTTACCTACTTAGTACCTTTCGTATAATGTGCTTTTTTTGATAGATTTAGTTCAAATAGTGGGCAGCTACTAAAAAAGAAAAATTTACATTATGAGAAAGGGACATTTTGCCAAGTGACTGATAATTTCAGGTTCCGCTAGCGGAGCTAGCAAAGTACATTAATAAATTCCTGGATACTTATCAAGTTGGAACATTTGTGCCCGAGAATTACCTAACCAATAAACACCAAATGTCCCTCTTTCTTATAATGTCCCTTTCGCAAAACGTCTCTTTCGCATAATGTCCCTTTTCGCCAAATGTCCATTTGATAGATTATTTCAAATAGCTACTTAAATGGTCATTTTGCGTAAAGGGGCATTTTGTGACATGGATATTTTGCCAAGTGACTGCTAATTTCAGGTACCGCTAAAGGAGCTAGCGACATGTATCAACGAATTACTGGATGATGATCAAGTTGGACCGTTGGTACCGCGAAATCTGCCCAACCACAGTCGCACCAACAAACGCCGGGTGGCGCTGGACTTCAATGACAGCTTCATTGCAATGGAAGTGCAGGATATACTGAACAAGCGGCATTATGTACTGCCTGGAGACGGTTAGCATTCTTATTTATTTTATTTTACTACTTATTGAATAAATATACTCCGTGTTCTTAACGTTGCGCTATCCATAAAAACTTGTTTTGCGGCCCATAAACGACTTTTTTTACTACTTAAAAGAAAGTGCACCGCAAAACATTATGTTTGTAGCAAAGCTATGATTGGTGTTCCGAAAAATTAACCTCTACAAGGTTACAAAGAAAAAGCAGTTTACGGGCCAAACAAGTTGGTATGAATAACGCAACGTTATAAACATACATACATATAATCACGCCTTTCTCCCTAATGGGGTAGGCAGAGCGTAAACGACCTAAACAAAGGTCGTCCTGCCACGTCTGACATAGTTTTAAGGGGTAATTTAAGATAGATTTGTAGGTATTGCTGTAGTGAAAGGTTGTCAGCCCATCTCCTAAATTACAATATACTGAAACCTCGGATCCCTTAGCTGGATTTCCACAGCAACAAGCGCCAATATAAGCTGCCTGGAGACGGTTCGTATTCTTATTTATTATATTTCCTTTACTTTATTTATTTACTTTCGCATTTTTATAAATGCGAATATTAGTATGGATTGATGTTTTGGGTATGAGAATTTTTGTCCACGCTTTGGTTTTTGAACACCCTTAAATCAATACTTATATGTATTCGAATATTATATTATAAATGCGAAGGTGTCTATTTCTTTGTTGCACGGATTTAGAATAGAATAGGATAGAAATACGTTTACAACTTAGATAAAATTTAGCACAACATTTGATGGAGAATATGGGCCACCTGCCATTTGGGAATAAAAGATCAGGCATAGACTTTTTTTTGTAAGTCATTAAACCCATATATGCCCAGCGGGTCGAAAACGACCCAAAATTGGTGGGTATATGTTATGATTCACTTTGTGAGAATCGTTGTAAAATAAACAAAACTACCCTCGTTTTTTCATTTATGAGACTCATTACTTTGTACTGGAATGCACATTAGTGACCTGTCAACTTGATAAGACGCTTGTATTCACTTAACAAAAATCAGTTATTTGTTTTTGTGGTAAAAGTGTGACACGCGCGCACAAAAATGTGAGTAACTTGTTTTTATTCATTTATATTATAGTTTTGTTTACAAAATATGTAAAATGAATCCCTTCTTTTATGATATAATTATTTTTATTGGCGATCAATTTAGATTTTATAAATAAAATACGTACCTACATTTCATTGGGTCGATAACGACCCCGTGGGCATAAACACTGACTTAGGCTTATTTCTGTCGGTTTTAGGTCTCGACGTATTCTAAGGACTCATGAAATCGCTGAAGCTCTTGAGTTACTCATTGATGAAGATGTCAATGATATTGATGTTTATGTGGACCCACCAGGTGATGGTGCCTTATCCGACGGCGATTCAGGTGATGAAGACTGCAACGATATCGATCGTTTGAATAGACATCAGCTACTAGCTCCAGCGGAGATTATAGTTCATCAACGTGATGATGATGAATTAAATGGTACTATAAATGACCAGTCTATTGACGATATAAATGTATTGATACCATCATCATCAACTTCAACAGCTGTTGCAAAAAGATCGCGGAGAGCAGTACAGCCGACCAATAGTATCGCATCAACTTCTCGTGGGGCTCTTTCATCAAACAACATCAATCACCGTATAACACCATCTTCTCGCGGGGGGGCTTCTTTGTCAAACCGAGGTTCCAGAGGTGCCATAACGGGCGCAGCAGTATCTTCTACTAGCCGGAAATCCACAGCAAGGCAACGTAACTGGATAAAACAAGATTTGCCACAAAATTCTGAACAATGGGTACCACCCCCTCCACGAGCTGTTACCACATTATCGAAAGACAGCTCTCCGATTGAGTTTTTTGAATTATTTTTCAATGAGGAAGTTATAAGATATATTGTTAGACATTCCGTATTATATGCTGTCAGCAAAGATCATAATACTAACTTCTCTCTCTCGGGAGACGAAATATACTGCTTCATTGGTATTTTAATCCTTAGTGGATACGCGCCTCTTCCTCGACGACGAATGTATTGGGAGTTCAACGAAGACACTCACAATGTGCTTGTATCCAAGTCGATGAGAAGAAATCGATTCGAAGAAATATTTAGATATTTTCATCTGGCTGACAACGATAACTTACGTTCAGGTGATAAAATGGCAAAAGTACGTCCTCTATTTGAAATGCTCAACGAAAATTTTTTGATGTATGCTCCTATTGAGAAGAATATTAGTGTTGACGAATCAATGATACCTTATTATGGGCGACATGGATGTAAGCAACATATTCACGGAAAACCAATACGTTTTGGGTTCAAAGCCTGGGTTGCAGCAACTCGTTTAGGATATTGTTTACAAGCGGATCTATACGAAGGACGTACAGAAGCTCGTGAAACTGGACTTGGTGAACATGTGGTAACTAAATTGACAGAAAAAATAAGAAAAGTGTATCCAGATCCACCCTTTTCTGTCTTCTGCGACAATTTTTTTACATCACCTACACTTCTGAGTGTTTTGAAAGAGAAGGATGTCAAGATTACAGGAACTGTTCGACAAAACAGGGTAGACAAGTGTCCCTTGATTGATGTCAAAGCTTGCAAAAAACAACCTCGAGGCAGCTACGATTTCATGCTGGACACCAATGATAATATTTCTGCTGTGCGTTGGAATGACAACAGCGTAGTAACTCTGTTGTCAAATGAGTTTGGAGTCCACCCAGTTCAAAAAGCGCAAAGATATTCTGTTGCTGAACATAAAAAGATTGATATTGACCAACCCAATGTAGTTCATCAATACAACAGGTTCATGGGCGGTGTCGACAGATTAGACGCTAATGTTGGCGTTTACCGCATTTCTATCAGAGGAAAGAAATGGTATGTACCCATATGGATGTGGCTGATTGATGTAGCTGTCAATAACTGTACTTTATTAGCCAGGTCTTGGGGAGCAAATGTCGACACATTAGAATTCCGACGATCTATTGCAAGAACCTTACTGCAAAAGTATGGATCTGCCAAAATACATCCTGGACCTGAAGCTCAGAAAATGGTATTCAATATACCACATACCATTAGAACACACAGCGCTCAGCACATGATCATCACTGGTCAAACGAGAAAAAGATGTGCATTGTGTAAAAATAAGACAGTAAAAATGTGTCGTAAATGTGGTGTCAACCTTCATGACAAATGTTTTATTGCCTTTCATGCCTAATTTGGGGTTAAATTCATTACACTAACGGTTTATTGCTCAATTTTGTTTTATTTCTAAACTTTGAATTTTAGGGACCTTATTTGCCCATGGGGTCGTTTTCGACCCACTGAAAAAACCCGATTTTCAGTCAATATTTCTGAAAAATAAAAACTACATTGTTAATTATGGTCATTTAGTAGCAACATATCAAAAATTTGTAAGAATCGGAGACCTAAAAAGTTCTGGGCATATATGGGTTAAAAAAAAAAGATCTACTGAACTTATCAAGTGGGGTATGAAGATAAAGGTAATTAAAAGGAGATTACAAAAAAATATTTGATTCGTATTGTTAAAGCTTAACTTAACTTAATTTAGAACAATTAGTGCATTAAATCAGTTTTTTCTGTTTCCTATTGCCTGGTTGCCTGGAAGATATTGCTACATTAGCAATAAGGCCGCCAATTGTACTACTTTTCTTTTTAGCAATTTGTAATTTCTGTGTTTTTGTGCAATAAAGTTTACTGTATTGTATTTTTTATAGGTACTAACAGTCGGGTAGTATGAATTCTTTTTTAAAATACTTATTTATTTAATATACTTCCATGCTGGACTGGGAGTGATAGAAAAACATAGAATGTTCTAGCTGCCCTTCCTCTCAGGCATGGTGTAGAAGGACAGTTTAGATAATAGTTACTCCGTAAGTAGAAGTCAGCAATACGGATTCAAGGGTCGCAGTGCTAAATTTAGGCGATGTGCTGACAACCTGTCACTATACCGATATGCATTACAATTTAAAATTGCCCTCAATATTTGTCAGACGTTGCGTAAAAGCTTTCACTAAACGTTATCGCTCTGCCTACCCCATAAAGGATAAAGGGTTGAATTTATGTATGTATGTATGTATTTATTTAATTGTTTGTAGGTGTCATTAGATTCGTGTCAATTATTGTGACAGTGTGGCTATATCAATGGTAACTTCGCAAAATCTCTCTTTGATTATTTAAAAATATTTTCAGTAGCTGCCCACCATTTTAACTAAAACTAGCAAAAAGGGACATTTTGCGAAAGATACATATTGTAGTAATGACATTTTACGAAAAGCATTTTGCGATAATGATATTTTGCGACCAAGGAAAATTTTGCGAAATCCCTTTCTGCGAAGTAACGATATTAACAACATTAAAAATATTCAAAACTGTTGTTTTTTTTACAGGAAATGTATACATGTTATCCGCCAGAGTGTCCAGCGACCCAGCCCTGATGGCTTCTCCAATATACGGCAATGAGCTGGTACCATACAGTACTAGAGCCACCACATCACACCCCAGTTATGAGGCAAGTCTTGTCTTGTCTTGTCTTGTCTAGCCGTTAATGTCCCAATGCTGGGCAGAGGCCTCTCTCCGGTCTCTCCACGACCGAATGACCCAGACGCCGAATGCGAGATGAGCTCGACATGGCGAGATGAGCTCGACATGGCGAGATGAGCTCGACATGGCGAGATGAGCTCGACTCCTTCCTCGAGGACTGGCCGGAGGAAGCACAGGATAGAGAGGCAAGTCTAATTCTTAAAAAAACAATTACACTCATTAGCGCCCAATAGGATTCTGCCTCCGTGGTCTAGTGGTTAGAGCCTTGGGCTTACGATCCGGAGGTTCTGGGTTCGATTCCCAGGGGGGAAACACAAAGTTGATATTTGTCAATTTATCACTTTGTGAGGTTTTTCCCAGTTTGGTTAGGACATTGCAGGCTGAATCACCTGTTTGTCCGAAAAGAACAAAGATTCCGTGCTTCGGAGGGCACGTTAAGCCGTCGGTCCCGGTCGCTGTCTTTGACAGTGGTCGTTACTCAAACCATGTCAGAGGCCTATTAGCTGTGCTACTAGGCGGTTTAAAAACTCTGACACCACGGCTCATCGGGTCATTCGACTCGAGAATCCACTCGCTAAGAAGAAGAATAGGATTCTCTGTGTTGCAGAGAGTTGGACTGGACAAAAGATTTATTAAACAGTTTATTGCACACATGATCATACAGAGGACACAAATATAAAAAAAAAATAGCACAACAGGTACTGCTTATCTCTAAAAGAAATCTCTTCCAGCTGACCTACGGTAGTGACAGTGCATATAAGGAGTGTACAATTCTGTAAATAGACTTGGCTTTTCACAGAAAAGACCATAAAAAACGCAGAAACGGACCGTTAAAATCATCATTCAAATATCTGCCCGGGTCTGTCTGTCCCGGGAATCGAACCCGTAACCCTTTGCGCAGCAAGCGGATACGGCAGTGTATCTGCTATGAGGGTGTCGTCAAGTTTTGAGAGCGTTCGAGAATATACTGACCCGATTATGATTCATTCTATGAATGGATTCAGAGTTAAAGTAAAAGATATCCAAAGTTGAAAGTATAATTAGTTCGCAATTTTTTGTGTTTTTATCATGTGAAAAATGTATAGTGGTTATATACGTGGCTACGTCAAAAATGTGCAAAAAACGCACGAAAAAGCTAATTCCATAAAAACTAGGAGTCAGATTTTTAAAAAACTATGTTGCTTTTCTAGATAAGTGCATTTTGTTCAGGTTAGCTTATTATTTCTTGTTTATCTTTCGTTCCCTGTAACTGGCGGTGTGACTCACACCACGTTCTCTGCATGTTACTGGCTGTAAGCCTATTTTTTGGAAACTCTGCGATACATATAAGTACCGTCATTTATGAAATAAATAAAATTTAATTGAAATTTTAGCACCGAATATATAATAGTACTACTTAATTTTAGATAACAATTTTAGATAAAAAGGTAGGTGCCTCCTGTGGGACGCGACATGCGTGAGCACTTTTGCGGCTTCGCAACTCTGTCACACAGTGAATTCGGCTGGTGCAGCGGCTGAAACTGCTGCTCGTGGAAAGCGGAACAAGTATTCGGAGCTAGAGAGCCGGTACGTTTTTGTTCCGCTTGCTGTGGAGACGATGGGTTGTTGGGGTAGCGATGCCAGAAAATTTGTATCGGAAATCGGACGCCGGTTAAGAGAGAATGGAAGTGACCCTCGTGTCGGGTTGTTCCTGGCGCAACAGTTGTCCGTTGCCATACAACGAGGAAACGCGGCAAGTGGAATGGGGACTTTTGCGCCTGGTACAATTCGGAGAGGTCTTTTTGACGAATGTTTAAGGTGCTATCTTAATTGATTATTTATTTTTAAAAATTTTAGTTTAAGTTTGTGATGACAATAAAGAAAATAAAATAACAAAAAAAAGAATTAGATAATCATAATACGGATATTTTCCCGAAGGAAACGCAAAAGCGCTCCTAATAGTTTAGAAGAAATAACAAATTTACTGATAAAAACAGCTTTAGTTCCAAATTTTCTAGCATTCTTATTTATGAACTAGAATGTTTTCAAATGTTGCAATTGCAGGCCATGAACCAATTTCTTGGATGCATATTTTTTTGAATTTTCCAACGTCTCGTTTATTCGTTCTCAGAAACCAACTGTATAGTAAGCCCCGTAACGAAACTTCGGGTACATACAACGGCCAGGACACAAAACCGGCGTGTTTATAGTAATTTCAACTGTGTACTGAAATGTTGGTTTCTTTTTTGGTAACTTCGCAAAATGTCCTTTCGCAAAATGACCTTTTTCGCAAAATGTCCCTTTGAAAATTTTACAAGTCTCCGTCGTCGTCGTCGTCGTCGTCTCCTCAGCCGATAGACGTCCACTGCAGGACATAGGCCTCCCCCAAGGACCTCCACGATGATCACACAAGTCTCAGTAGCTGCCCACAATTTAGACTAGATTTATCAAAAAAAGGTCATTTTGCGAAAAGGGTCATTATGGGAAAGGCGTTTTGTGAAAGGAACATTATGAGAAATTACATTACTTCCATGTTGGACTGGGAGCGAGAGAAAAACATAGAATGTGCCAGCTGCATTTCCTCCTGGGCATGCTGTAAAAACCAGCTAAGGGATCCGAGGGTTTCTGTATATTGCAATTTAGGTGACAGGCTGACAACCTGTCACTACAGCAATATACCTACAAATATATCTTAAACAACCCTCAAAACTTTGTCAGACGTGGCGGAACGACCTTTGTTTAGGTCGTGTACGCTCTGCCTACCCCATTTCAAAGTCAAAGTCAAATAATTTATTTCCAAATAGATTCCTAAGAACACTTTTAGAAAGTCACAAGCGAGTCTATTACAAATAAAATAAAATTATATCTATGTCACAAAATAAAATAAAACTATATCAAAATGAAGAAGCATTAGAAGCGCCCCTCCCTTCGTTTTATCTATTCTTACTTTTGTTCTTCTTTTTGTTCAAAATAGGGTTTGTGACCGCAATGTGTGCCAATTTCTTAGGCTTCACTAAAATATCAGAGCTCCAGACATCTTTGTCATTAGTATAGTCATCTAACTTATATAATAGGCTTTCCGACATAATGTGTTTTTAATAGTATCTTTAAATTGATTTTCTGACAGATTTAATATACAGCGTGGCCCAAAGAGTGACGTCCAAAGGAAAAATTTTGATTCCTTAGGTCAAGGGGTAGCCAAATCACCCCCATGTATGTTCAGCGATTTTTAGTAGTTTAGGAGTTATGAATTTTTTTGCTAATTTTCTAAGAAAATTGACCTCAGTGGATTAATTATTTTTTATTATTTTTTTGGATAACTTTTTTTTATTTTTTTTTTATTTTTGGACATCCTCTTAAATTGTTCTTTTAACCATAAAAGTTTCAGCTTCCTAGCTGTAATGTAAGTTAGTTATTTTTTTATCGAAAGTTCGAATTTTACGATCGAGCTAGTCTGCTCTGAATTTTCAACTTGAAATTAAAAATTGAAAAAGATAATCTCATGGTCCCTTATTAATTTTAAAAACTCCGCAAGGTTTCAAAATTACATAAAAATAAAAATTAACTATTGCTTAATGGGGTATTATTTGCAGAAAACAGCCTTCAAAGTTACTTGGGTGGAATTTACAAAAGTTCATTTATTGCAGTTCGTTCGTTTTATTGATTTACTTAAATTTATTGTCAATTAGCGGAGAAGAGGTGTGAGGGAGATAGCAACTATGTTTAAAGTTGAGTCTAAGCACGTATGGTTTTGATAGACATAACATAACATTAAGATAATAAATGCATGACCCACTCCGAGACATTACTTTGAGTTGCATGAGAGTCGCAGTCGCGAATTTACTGGAGCGGTAAGGTGAGCATGTTGAACTACCCTCATTTAAAAGTGCGAGTTGATCATGCCACCCTGTTTTTTTTCCGGTAGCAGTTTGTTTGCTTCTTGGTGATTATCTTACCACGAAAACAAACTTTGCTTTCCCCACGGACCTTGCTGCCTTCTTTTTGTAATTAAATTACTTGTGCTTGTATTTAAGACTTTGCTTTATCAACTTGGATTTTGATGACTTGGAAAGTGTTGTGATCTTTTATGTTCAATGACGCTGGCTGGCTGAGGTGCTGGCTGGCAAACAATGACTGATGGACAGAAATACTATCTAGAAAAATAAAATTTGAAGGAAATAAAAAGACAGGCAGAATTTGTAAAATCGATAGTCGTGTCGTGGTTTTCTTTCAAGTCACAGATTATTATTATTACGAGTATGAACTACACGTTGGCCGAATATGCAGAAATGCATTATTTTTATGGAGTTGCTCAAGGCAACGGCCATGAAGCGGCAAGACTTTATCGGGAGCAACTTCAACGCCGTGGAGGACCGCAGCCTAATAGGTATCCCGACCATCGTGTTTTTATTAACACACACAACACTTTGATGGCAGGCCGCATTCCTGGTCGAGAAGGCAGGCGTGAAGGTATCCCAATATTTGATCCGGGCCGTCGAAACCTCGTATTGGACGAAGTAGCTGAGCACCCTTCAACAAGTACAAGAATAATGGCTCGCAATTTGAACATCCCCAGAACATCAATCCAAAGAATATTGAAAGTCGAAGGGTACCATGCATATCACATTCAACGGGTTCAAGCTCTAATGCCTGCTGATTACCAACAGAGAGTTGATTTTTGCCAGACTATGTTAAGGATGGAGAGAGACGACCCGGGATTTTTCGAAAAAGTTTTGTGGACTGACGAGTCGCGTTTTGAGCGCACAGAAATATTTAATATTCATAACACCCACCACTGGGCAGTAGAGAATCCCCACTTGACCAGAGATACTAGGTTCCAGCATCGCTTTAGCGTCAACATGTGGTCAGGCATACTGAACGGAGAAATGATCGGGCCGTTCGAATTGCCGCCGAGGCTCAATGGCGAGACATACAAATTGTTTCTCGAAAATGATCTTCCCTTGTTATTGGAGGAAAAACAGCGAATTAGAGAGGCCGGAAATGTCGTTAGAGGAAACAGAGAAGCGTTTAGGCGACTTAAAGAAAATTTCTTGCGTAGATGTAGGTTTTGTATTGATGTGGGAGGTCGCCATTTTGAAAATTTATTGTGAGTAAATGTGTAAAAGAATTATCCGAGTTTATTTACTTATTATTAATAATACAATTGTCTCATAAATCTTACAACTCACACTAAAACATTTTACTAAGAATTTTCATTCAAAAATGTAACTTAAATAACATTTTTTAGTAAATAATTTTATTTTCCTTTTAATTTGATACATTTTCTAACTTAATTAGAACTTAGTAATGACATAACAGGAATCTTTCAACTTTCTGAAACAATTTACTAATTAGGTAATTTCCACCCAAGTACCTTTGAAGGCTGTTTTCTGCAAATAAAAATAAACTATTGCTTAATGGGGTATCCCATTAAGCAATAGTTTATTTTTATTTTTATGTAATTTTGAAACCTTGCGGAGTTTTTAAAATTAATAGGGGACCATGAGATTATCTTTTTCAATTTTTAATTTCAAGTTGAAAATTCAGAGCAGACTAGCTCGATCGTAAAATTCGAACTTTCGATAAAAAAATAACTAACTTACATTACAGCTAGGAAGCTGAAACTTTTATGGTTAATAGAACAATTTAAGAGGATGTCACAAAAATAAAAAAAAATAAAAAAAAGTTATCCAAAAAAATAATAAAAAATAATTAATCCACTGAGGTCAATTTTCTTAGAAAATTAGCAAAAAAAAATCATAACTCCTAAACTACTAAAAATCGCTGAACATACATGGGGGTGATTTGGCTACCCCTTGACCTAAGGAATCATTTTTTTTCCTTTGGACGTCACTCTTTGGGCCACCCTGTATGATCAGGTATTTTGTTATAGTATTGTATACTTAGACCTAAAAATTTTTTTTTTTACTTTAACTAACCCAAACGGGGGTTGGTCAATTTTATTTTTGCTTCTAAGGTTCCGGTTATGCCTGTCACCATTTTTGGTAAAACTATGAATATTTTCCCTTGCATACATAATATTTTCATATATAAATTGACATGGTACAGTTAAAATATTAATCTCTTTGAACAATTCTCTTAGGGAATCACGACATCTGAGTTTGTAAATTGCTCTAATAGCCCGTTTTTGCAAAACAAAAATTGAATCAATGTCAGCAGCGCGGCCCCACAGCAAAATTCCATAGGACATAATGCTATGAAAATAACTAAAATATACAAGTCTTGCTGTAGCAACATCCGTGAGCTCTCGGATTCTTCGCACAGCAAATGCGGCTGAACTAAGTCTTCCCGATAAAGATGTAATGTGAGCCATTTAAGTTTCGAGTCAAGTGTAATCCCTAAGAAAACTGTGCTTTCGGTGAACTCTAATTTTTCATTATTAAGTACAACATCATTATTGGAAGAATGTACATTAGGCAAAGTAAATTTTATACATTTGGTTTTTTTCGTATTCAACACTAAATTATTAACAGTGAACCAATTATGAATTTGTCCAAGAGTGTTATTTACGTTGTCATAATTTTGGATATGTCTATCAACTTTAAATATAGGAGATGTATCATCTGCAAATAATACAATCTTTGACAAATTCTCTATCATGTAGGGCAAATCATTAATATACACTAGAAATAGAAATGGACCTAGTATCGAACCTTGAGGTACACCTATTTTAACACGAGACCCTGATGACAGCTCCGTTTACATTTACCTTCTGGATCCTATCGTCCAAATAAAAATTTAAAATTCTCAAGGCTTGATTTTTGATTCCATAGTGTTTCAATTTTGACAATAAATTTCATGATCTACGCAATCAAATGCTTCAGAGAGGTCACAAAATACGCCAATGGCATCTTTTGATTTCTCCCAAGCACTAAATATATGTTTCAAAAGGGCAACACCAGCATCTGTAGTGCAACGTCCCTTTGTAAACCCAAATTGCTGGTTTATTAGGGATAAAGGCGTGATTATATGTATGTATTATGAGAAAGGGACATTTTGCTAAGTAACGTATTTTTTGTACGATGAACAAATATTATTATTTTTATTTCAGGACAGACTGGACAGATTAGAAACAAGACTTCAGGTGGTGGAAACTGCGACCAAGCTTGTAAATGCCGAGAAAAAACTGAAAATGGTCAAAACGGTGTGTATATTTTAATATTTTTTTGGGATTTAACGGAATTCTTCCATGCTGGACTGGGAGCTGCATTTCCTGCTGCATTTCTTCCTGGGCATGCTGTAAAACCCAAAAGATCTGAGGGTATCTGTATATTGCAATTTAGGCGATGGGCTGACAACCTGTCACTACAGCAATATACATAACATAAAAATACTTTATTGCACGTAAGAATACAAATTATACAACGCAACAGATAACAACAAAAGACAAGTACAACATAGGCGGCCTTATTGCTAAGGTAACAAACAAAACCTAATGGGGTAGGCAGAGCGTAAACTACTTAAACATACATACATATAATCACGCCTTTATACCTAATGGGGTAGGCAGAGCGGAAACTACCTGTTCCGCCACGTCTGACAAAGTTTTGAGTGTAAAACTTTGTCAGTCGTGGCGGAACACCTTTGTTTAGGTAGTTTACGCTCTGCCTACCCCATTAGGTATAAAGGCGTGATTATATGTATGTATGTATGTTTAGGTAGTTTACGCTCTGCCTTCCCCAAAGGCGTGATTATATGTATGTATGTTTAGGTAGTTTACGCTCTGCCTACCCCAAAGGCGTGATTATATGTATGTATGTATGTTTAACGGAAAGGTTGTGTTTTACCGAAATTAAACAAGGAAAATAAAGGACAAAATATATCGTTTATCTTATAAAAATATTTAATGTTGGAGCGGAAGTGTACTAAAAACAAAGTATATACCAAATCTTTATCTTTCCGGGTTCTAAATCCAGTAGAATAATTATAATTTACTTATTTTCAGACAAGGCCCTTTTTATTAATTACTATTTGGAATATGTTTTCTGAAAGTAGATATTTTGATATTAACTACATGCCAGGTGTAAGGGCAGCGTCCCGCAAACTGATAGGGGATGCTTAGTCAACGATACTGACCAACTTCCATCAGGAAATTCTTTCAGGAAGCGAAAAATAAAAGGATTTTCCATGCAAAATATTCATCTCGATCTGACAAATTGTATGGAAAAGCCATTATTTTTTCACTTCCTAAAAAAATAAAATCCTGCTGGTAGTTGTTTCGTTGACTGGGCAACCCCTATCAGTTAGCGGGACGCTGTCCCTTGCATCTCGTATATATTTACCATCATAAGTAAAATATCATCAATACATAAATAGTCATCAGTACACAGCTTTTTGCGGCGCAATTTTACCCGCGGTTTAATGATTTTCCCGTGGTAATCAGATATTTTTCCCGCTATAAAAATTACTCAGGATGAACATAGCTTTCCAATCGTGGAAGAATTTTTGAAATCGGTCTAGTAGTTTTTGAGTTTATTCATTACGAACATACACGCACACACCCAAAAATACAAATCTTTTCTCTTTATAATATTACTAGCTTTCTGTCAGCGATGTCACCCGCTGCTAAATAAGTTTTACCGTTGGAATGATGTACTTTCCTTCGGTAAAAAGTAGCCTATGTTATTCAGGGTGTACGTAGATCTCTAATGGTGAAATAATTTTTGAAATCGGGTCTGTAATTTTTGAGTTAATTCGTTACAAACATACGTAGTTGGTGCCAAAGTTTTGTCACTGGCATATTTTTTGCAAAAATGTACCAAGAGCCCAGGGTGTAATTTTATCGCGGGTAAGATAAAGCAAGATAAAAAAAAAATCAGTACTTCATAGTTTCGACGTAATTCCGGATTTGGTGGAGGTAGTAATCTTGAAAGGGAAGCCGACGGGAATCTGTTTGTATGGACCCTTCGTCACTGCAAGAGACGGTTTTGGATCAGCATGTCAAAGACCTGCCCAACACGCTATTTTCAGGACATCACTTCGTGTTCCAGCAGGATACTGCGCCTGCACGCAAAGTCGGGTTCGAGCGTCAAAACATCGACTTTATAAGACCTTCCTCCAGTCCGGACCTTAATCCTGTCCCTCCTTTGCTCCCCACTTTGGGGTTTACCGGCACGTACCGGGCAGATTCTCTCCGATAAGGAGTCCCCAAGGCAACGCCATAAGCCGAGGTTCGAGCCCTAGTGGGCGCCCTTAGGCAGTTGCCATTTCATTAAGGGTGTAGATTGCGTGGAGCAACTCCCCGCCTTAGCCCGGTGACGCATTATATACACTTAGTAGTATTTTGCAAACAGGTCCATTCAAAAAAAAAAAAAAAGGACCTTAATCCTCTGGACTATAAAATTTGGCAGGTCTTACATAGAGAAGATCTTTGCTAAACCCTATAAAAATTTGGGGAGCCTGAAGTCAGCTATAATAAAAGCAGTCGCTGAGATAGACATAGATATGGTGCGTGCTGCGATAGAGAACTGGCCGCGGCGATTAAGGGCCTGTATTCAAAACAAGGGAGGCCATTTTGAACAATTTTAAAGTAATTTTGAATCGAAATTTGAATGAAATGAATGATGATATTAAAAACTGATTAGTACTTTCTTTTTCATCATTATTTTCATATATGACAGAACTTTGGGACTGACTACGTACATACACATAAACACATACACAGACACACATTCAAAAATACAAATCTTTCCTTTTTATACATACATGTAATCACGCCTTTATCCCTAATGGGGTAGGCAGAGCGTAAACGACCTAAACAAAGGGCGTTCCGCCACGTGTGACAAGGTTTAAGGGTTATTTAAGATAGATTTGTAGGTATATTGCAGTAGTGACAGGTTGTCAGCCCATCGCCTAAATTACAATATACTGAAACCCTCAGATCCCTTAGCTGGTTTTTACAGCATGCTCGGGAGGAAATGCAGCTGGCACATTCTATGTTTTTCTCTCACTCCCAGGCCAGCATGGAAGCTATAATATTAGAATAATTAATTCCTCTTTATAATATTAGAATAATTAATTCCTCTTTATAATATTAGAATAAAAGTATAGATAAGTGATGTATGTAAGCTATATAACTATTTAATTTTAATAGATTACAATACAATACAAGATACTTTATTGCACAAAGAAACACACACAACAGAAATAAAAAGGAACAAACGGGACAGTATAATATAGGCGGCCTTATTGCTAAAGCAGCAATTTCTACCAGGCAACCTTTGGGAATAGAAATTGTACAAGCAGAAAGCGGGATAGTGCATATCACTACATAGTATGAAACAAAGTCGCTTTCTCTGTCCCTATATCCCTATGTATGCATAAATCTTTAAAACTACGCAACGGATTTTTTTGCGGTTTCTTTTAATGGATAGAGAGATTCAAGAGGAAGGTTTATATGTATAATACATGCATAATATAGTTGAGAAACACTGATAATTTCCGTGCGAAGTCGGGGCGGGTCGCTAGTTACTACATAATTAATACTTAGACAATACTTACATACATACATACTATAACGCCTGTATACCTAATGGGGTAGGCAGAGCGTGAACAACCCAAACAAAGATCGTTCCGCCACGTCTGACAAGTTTTGAGGGTTGTTTAAGATAGAACTGGATATTGTTGTAGTGACAGGTTGTCAGCCCATCGCCTAAATTACAATACACCCTCGAATCCCTTACCTGTTTTTTACAGCATGCCCGGGAGGAGATGCAGCTGGCACATTCTACGTTATTCTGTCGCTCCCAGTCCAGCATGGAAGCAGAAGAAGACAATATTTACACACTATTAAATGAATAAGGGATCCGAGGGTTACAGTATATTGCAATGTAGGCGATGGGCTGACAACCTGTCACTACAGCAATATACCTACAAAACAATCTTAAATAACCCTCTTATCTTTGTCAGATGTGGCAGATCGACCTTTGATTAGGTCGTTTACGCTCTGCCTACCCCATTAGGGATAAAGGCGTGATAATATATCTGCCGTCCATTAACTATAATGCCGTTAAGTGACATTTGGCCGATTTTTACTTTTTCAGCCTATCGTGATCAGAAAAAAAATCTCTATCGACTCATCTGACCCGTTTTTTCCTATGTTTTATCATTGCTGAGATAATGATACGATAAACGCCGTTAACTGCCTCGTTTCTGTATGATTACAATCCTATATTGTCGCTATTTATATTTACATAACTATATTGCGTTTAAGTGGTCATAGTTTGGTATTTTCTAGATTTTTATGGTTTGTTACATAACTAGAACACCGCTAAGTGATTTTTGTACTCTATAATGCGGTTAAAGTACTTTCACTGTATTCTAGTTAAGTATTATTTCAACCAATATACATCAATCCAAGACAATAATGCCGTTAAGTGAAAAAACCAAGCAAAAATGCCGTTAAAGATACTTAGCGGCGTTATAAGCTTTTATTTTCATGTATTTTTATTAAGAGTTTACAATAGTCACTTCAACTTAACGACGAAATAAAAATATTTAAATATATTTCTTTGTACAAATACAACACTAAAATGCGGCTAACCCCTGTTACTACCCTAAAAAGCCGTTACCTATTCCCGCGTTCATACATGACGATATTACGTAAAAACAAATGACAGGATTTTACGAAATAATTTAACTGGATTTTCTACTGATCGACGAGGAAAGCACCAGAAAACACCACCATTTGATCGAGTTTTACTTACACAACATGTTGAATCGTTCAATCCACTAGCTCATCATTATAGACGTGAACACGCACCTTTTCGTCGGTATTTACCAAGTGACATAAATATAGTTCACATGCATGCACATTTTTGTGAAACACATCTAGACAAGAATGTTTCATACGAACTATATAGAAAACATATGAAAAAATCAAATATCGCTTTTACACGGCTTGGGAATGAGGAATGCGAAACGTGCGAGTCTTATAATTTACACAAAACTGAAACTTCACATGATGTTGAATCGATCGAATTTACTGAGAATACTGAAGATTGTTCCGTCAGCTTGGAGTGGGCTAACCACTATAACAAATATAATGAGGCAAGAAAACTGTACAACGAACAGAAAGAGTATGTTCCAACTGGTTCTGAAAAATATGTAAGCGCGGATTTAGAAAAAGTTATTATGTTGCCCAGATTGGAGATGTTTAAAACTGCAATTTTTTGTAGACGTCTAGTTGTATACAATGAAACTTTTGCACCAGTAGTGGGTAAAATCACTGCGCAATCTAAGCCACTCACGGTTCTCTGGCACGATGCTATTGCGGGAAGAAAACAAAATTATATCATGTCTGCCTTTTATCATTTTCTTCTTCGTATCAGAGACTTTTCTGCTTTGCATGTGTGGTTAGACAACTACAGCGCCCAAAATAAGAATTGGCTGTTATATTCACTTCGTGTACATATGGTCAACAGTGATATCATTTCAACCAAACAGATAACACTCTACTACTTCGAACCAGAGTACACATTCATGTCTTGTGACCAAGTTCATCACCAAATTGAGCTGGCTATGAAGAAGAAAAACAAAATCTACGACTTTGCGGATTTTAAAGAGGCAGTATTATCAATTAATAATTCAAAAGTAACTGTGAAGTCTATGGCAGCTGAAGACTTTGTTGATGTACTAAACTATGTGTCGGACAGGTGAATACAAAGTTCTACCCCACGAGCTTGAAAGATATGGTTCAGGTGTGCTTTTCCCGAGACTCTCATAATCTTATGTACAAAAATAACTTCAATGAGAAATATATTATGCTCAGATTCATGAACGACAAATATATTAAAAGCCCGAATATCATGACCGTGGAATTTCGCACCGAACCAAAAGGTATAGAACCTGAAAGATAAGCAGAAATAATTAAAACTCTATCACGCGTAATACCCAAACACAAGATTTTATTTTGGGAAAACTTACCTATAACACCGAGCAAAAATACGAAACAGAAAAATGATACTAAAAGACCATACCGAGACTGATTTTATTGAGACTGTTTAAGTAATTACTTAGTTATTAAGACATTTTAACTTTATTACCTTTATTACAATAGAATAAATGCTGTAGAAATGAGAGCGTTAAGAAGTATGATTGGTGTGAAACTGAGTGACAGAATAAGAAATAGCGTGATAAGAGAACGTTGTGGCGTGAAAGAGGATATAGTGACAGGTATAGAAAAAGGAATGCTAAAGTGGTTTGGTCATGTTGAGAGGATGGATGAAAGCAGATTAACGAAACAGATATATAAGGCGAGTGTGAGTGGGAACGTTGGAAAGGGAAGACCTCGACGAACGTACCGCAACCAAATGTGTCGGTAAACGAAAGGAGTTCCTATTCGGTACTAATTTAATTATGTAAGAAGTTTTAGTTTTCTTTTTGTTATTATTAGAATTTAGGTTAAATTTAGGTTTAAGAAAAACCTAGGTTACGAGTCAGGTTTTAGGTTTAAAGGTTATTATGTTTCTGTTATAGGTATACTCAAATAGGCATAGGTAAACTGCAATTAATATTTCATTAATACCAGTAAAACTTTTAATACAGATATCATGATTAACTAATATTTTTAATGAAAGAATT
Source organism: Scrobipalpa costella (assembly GCA_949820665.1). Classification (NCBI taxonomy): domain Eukaryota; kingdom Metazoa; phylum Arthropoda; class Insecta; order Lepidoptera; family Gelechiidae; genus Scrobipalpa; species Scrobipalpa costella. The sequence continues at coordinate 8,250,686 of OX463319.1, read as the reverse complement.
GAATATCATTTTATTAAGAAAAATATTGTTTATTTTCTTGATTTCTGGAAAGATAGTTTTTAAATTTTTGATTACTTTTAGTTGGTGACAAGAGTAGAGATCTCATTAAATTATAAAACTAGAATACAATTGTAAGAATTTAGAACGTTTTTTGGTTTTTTTTTTTTAAATGACTATTTAAAGTAATTTTATCCGTTTTTTATTTTTGGACTTAACTGCATTTTATAGGATTCTCTGGATTACTACACTATACACCCTAAACTAAAACGCCGTTAGTGCTTAAGGTTTCACATTTAAATGCATTTTAGCGTTGCAATAGACCCAAATATAACTACAAAATAAAGTATTATTTATTTACTTGTCTAAACTGCAGCATAATGACCTTAGCGGCATTTTAGTTAAGTATCTGTATGGTATTCAAAGAACGGTAAGCTTAGACTAATAAAACTCTAAACTGTTTAGCGGCGTTTTAGTTAAGAAAAGTTAATATTTTTTTTTGTCTTGGAAATGCCAAGAAAATATCTGAAAACCAAACACTAAAACGCCGTTAAGGTAGTGTAGACGGCATTTAAGTGGTGGATTATTTCATTGATACTTGAAAAAAAACTTAACGATAACAGTAAATTTCCATTATCTTAAAATTTTCTTCTACAACATAGTGTAATCTTATTCCCATTATATAGATCTCTTCAATATCTATTAGGTAATATCTCAAATATATTCATACGTTACTTATTTTTCAAATAGCGACCGTTTTTCATTAAATCCCGCCTATCTCAAAATATGGTTTTTGCACTTAACGGCATTTTAGCTTAATCACGGCAGATATGTATGTATTAAATAAATATTTCAATAAAAAAATTACTCTTCACTCCCAGCAGACCCGCAAGAGATCCAAGTCACGCTCGGACAGCGACACCAAACGTGAGAAGAAGAGAAAGGAGAATACATCTCGTCGATTTTCTTCCTCTTATTCTCTATTCGAGAGGAAAGCCAGGTATGTGGGCGGTGTTAGAAAATGTCTTCTCCTTCCATGCTGGTCTGGGAGCGAGAGAAAAACATAGAATGTGCCAGCTGCATTTCCTCCCGGGCATGCTGTAAGATCCAGCTAAGGGATCCGAGGGTTTCAGTATATTGTAATTTAGGCGATGGGCTGACAACCTGTCACTACAGCAATATACCTAGAATCCTATCTTAAATAGCCCTCAAAACTATGTCAGACGTGGCGGAACGACCTTTGTTTAGGTCGTTTACGCTCTGCCTACCCCATTGGGGATGGAGGCGTGATTGTATGTATGTATGTATGTTTAATTTATTTTATCATATAAAAGTTGTTCATTGCTATTATTAATATATTCTCCCAAACTTCGAAAAAGTTTAACGGGAGATCAGTTGCTCTGCGCAATACAACTTACTTATACTAAAACATTAAAAACTAACTTAATTATTATGCTAATTTGAATTTAAAAATATATGTGTATGTTTAAAATAATATTATAATAACACTCCTAGACCTTACTTGCTACGTTATCCAAAAAGTACGATTTGATTCTATTTTTTATTTCTCTTTTTGACACATGCATTGTTTTTAATTCGCTAGGCAACTCATTAAAAATAGTTGGAATCATATGCTCTAATAATCGCTTACCATACACATTGTTTACTCGCGGCACCTCGAGTAGGTGTTGTAATATGCCAGCTGCATTTCCTCCCGGGCACGCTGTAAAAACCAGCTAAGGGATCCGTATATTGCAAAGCCGGCTAACTGCTTACTGCCTCCGTGGTCTTGTGGCTAGTGCCATGGACTCCCGATCCGGAGGTCTTGAGTTCGATTCCCAGGGGGGAAACACAAAGCTGATATTTGAAAATTTATCACTTTGTGAATTTTTCCCCAGTTTGGTTAGGACATTGCAGGCTTAATCACCTGATTGTCCGAAAAGAAAAAAAGATTTCGTGCTTCGGAGGGCACGTTAAGCCGTCGGTCCCGGTCGCTGTCTTTGATAGTGGTCGTTACTCAAACCATGTCAGAGGCCTGATAGTTGTGCTACTAGGCGGTTTAAAAACTCTGACACTAGGGTTCATCGGGTCGATAGACTCGATACCCACTCGAAAGAAGAAGAAGTATATTGCAATTTAGTTCAGTTTTGTTGACTGAGCAATCCCTATCTTACTTCCATGCTGGCCTGGGAGCGAGAGAAATACTTCCATGTTGACCTGGGAGCGAGAGAAAAACATAGAATGTGCCAGCTGCATTTCCTCCCGGGCATGCTGTAAGATCCAGCTAAGGGATCCGAGGGTTTCAGTATATCGTGATTTAGGCGATGGGCTGACAACCTGTCACTACAGCAATATACCTAGAATTCTATCTTAAATAACCCTCAAAACTATGTCAGACGTGGCGGAACGACCTTTGTTTAGGTCGTTTACGCTCTGCCTACCCCATTAGGGATAAAGGCGTGATTATATGTATGTATGTATGCAATCCCTATTAGTTTGCGAGACGCTGTCCCTTACACCTGGACATAACACGTTGATATCGATAACGCATCATTAAAATCACGGAGCAAAGACTAGAAGTGATCACGATAGATAAAAAGTGTTGATTAATACATACATGTATTCACGCCTTTATCCCTAATGGGGTAGGCAGAGCGTAAACGACCTAAACAGAGGTCGTTCCGCCACGTCTGACAAAATTTTGAGGGTTATTTAAGATAGTTTTGTATGTATATTGCTATAGTTACAGGTTGTTAGCCCATCGCCTAAATTGTAATATATAGGAAACCTCGGATCCCTTAGCTGGTTTTTACAGCATGCCCGGGAGGAAATGCAGCTGGCACATTCTATGTTTTTCTCTCGCTCCTAGGCCAGCATCGAAGAAATTTAGTATTGTTTTAGTATTGATTGATTATTAATAAATTCTTAGTGCACTTAAATTTGTAGTTACATATGAGAAACAGATGAGATTATTTCAGGAAATAATGTATGCATTTTTATGGAATTTTGTATACCAGATAGGGGTTGCTCAGTCAAAGAAACTGAACAACTTTCACCAGGAAATTATTTCAGGAGATGATAAAAAAAGATCGTCCCATAAAAAATACTACCTTGATCCGATAATTTGTATGGAAAAGCATATTTTTTTCATTTCCTGAAATAATTTCCTAGTGAATGTTCTTCAGTTTCGTTGACAGAGCAACCCCTATCAGTTAGCGGGACGCTGTCCCTTACACCCCGTATGTAATCTCATCCGTTTCGAGCGTGCGTGACCAGATATATCTCCTTTGCTGACTGCAACTAAATTTGTTGTCTTATGAAGAATTCGCATCACAGTCACTGTTTAAATCGTCTGACGTAGATGTAAAGGCCTATGATGAAGAATTCGCTAAAAAACAAATCGAATTTGCATTATCCTATCTTCCATTAGTTTATGTATTAGTTTATTATATATTATGTATTAGTTTACTTTACAATATCTATGTAGTAGCTTGTAACTAGTTTATGTATTATATGTAATGTAATCATATTTTACTATATTTGCAATATCCCGCTTACCGCTACGCATTATTCTTTGACCCAAAGGTTGCCTGGAAGAAATTGCTACCTTAGCAACAAGGCCGCCTATGTTGTACTTGTTTTTTGTTGTTATCTGTTGTGTTGTGTGATTTGTATTCTTACGTGCAATAAAGTATTTTTATGTTATGTTATGTTATGAATAGTCTTGTATTTACCACTCCAAAAACCACTCTGGGTCTCGCTCTATCGAGACCTCGAGTCGCTTCAAGTCGCCAAAGATCTCTTATTGGAGGTGAGGATAGTACATACATCATCATCATTAGGCGTTTTTCATCTTGACAGATGATTTAAGCTGACAATACATACATACAATCACGCCTTTATCCCTAATGGGGTACAGAAAGGTCGTTTCGCCACGTATAACAAAAGTTTTGAGGGATTAAGATTGATTTGTAGGTACATAATTGCTGTAGTGACAGGATCCCTTAGCTGATTTTTACAGCATGAATGGGAGGAAATTCAGCTGGCAAATTCCATGTTTTTCTCTCGCTCCCAGGCCAGCATAGAAGAAAATGTTAAACAGCTAAAACATTAATCGAATATTTAACTCACATTTACAGTTCACACAAAGCCCGCTCGCCAATGCGTACGACCAGTCACCACTCCAAAAAACGGTCTGGGTCTCGCTCTGACGAGACCTCGAGTCGTTTTACGTCGCCAAAGACCTCTTATTGGAGGTGAGTATAATACATACATACAATCACGCCTTTATCCCTTAAGGGGTAGGCAGAGCGTATACGACCTAATCGAAGGTCGTTTCGCCACGTCTGACAAAAGTTTTGAGGGTTAATTAAGTTGGTTTGGTAGGTACTTTGCTATAGTGACAGGTTTATTTATTTTTATTTATTTATTTATTTATTAGGCCAGCCAACACAGTACCTAAATGTTAAGCTTTATCAATCGAAACTCTAAAGATTTTCGATTACCTAAAACAAAGATCACACTATATTAACGCGCTTGTACGTAGTCACCAAGTATTTGCTAGTGGGGCTTGGAACCTCCAATACTATATAAACTCTCAAATAATTGAATCGGTTTAAAAATAAATTTTACACGTCATCTCGCTTTCTTCACCGCAGGTATTTCTTATAGAGTTCCCTACACTATGCGATTAACCGTTTTCAAATTATAGTTATTAAATTCGCGTCAAAATAGACAGGATCTAATGTTTCCACATAGGATTATCAATTCTCAGATAAATTGCCAAGATATTCTCGAAAATATATCAATTTTTGTCCCGTTTAAGTATCCCAGATACCCCATCACACACATTTTACATATACCATACTGTCGTACAAATGTTAGTGCCCATTCTCCCTTGATCAGAATGTGTAAAAGTTAAACCATGTTAATAATAAGAACCCTGATATAGACGTATTTAACGACTCGCTTAATAAATGTAAGCAAAAGTTAAAACTGATTTAATACTTTTGTTGATTTAATTTAACTTCTATTAAGATGTTTTTTGTTAGTATTATCTTGATTTCAATGTAATATTGTAGTTATAATTATTTAATTATAAGCTATTGGTTTGATACAATACCTAATAGTAAGTAAGTTATTACTTAATTTTAGTTCTATTGTTGCATGTTTATGAGAACGATGTGTTCGCCCATAATTGTCTTTTAAATTAGTGATTTTAGCTTAAGATATAATACTGTAATGTGTAATTTAAAAGATATTGGTGTTCCTACTTATAAAAATAAAATAAATAATAAAAAACATAAATCTAATATTTTACTCGTATTTACAGTTCACACAAAGCCCGCTCGCCAATGCGGTCCAAAAAGCGGTCTGGGTCTCGCTCTAAGGAGACCTCGAGTCGTTTCAACTCGCCAAAGACCTCTTATTGGAGGTGAGTATACTACATACATACATATAATCACGCCTTTATCCCTAATGGGGTAGGCAGAGTGTAAACGACCTAAACAAAGATCATCAGTTTCGCCACGTCTGACAAAAGTTTTGAGGGTTATTTAAGATAAATTTATACGTATATTGCTGTAGTGACAGGTTGTCAGCCCATCGCTTAAATTGCAATGTACAAAAACCCTCAGATCCCTTAGCTCGTTTTCACAGCATGCCCGGGTTTTCATAAGATAGTAAGTCAAAAAACAATTTACTAGATTTTAGGTGCTAAACCAGGGAGAGAGGAAATGCAGCTGGCACATTATATGTTTTTCTCTTGCTTTAAATTATGAGTTGCTCAAACCCTGACGACAACTATTTCCCGCAATTATGAGTTGCTCAAACCCTGACGACAACTGTTTCCCGCAATTATGAGTTGCTCAAACCCTGACGACAACTGTTTCCCGCAATTATGAGTTGCTCAAACCCTGACGACAACTCTTTCCCGCAATTATGAGTTGCTCAAACCCTGACGACAACTCTTTCCCGCAATTATGAGTGGCTCAAACCCTGACGACAACTCTTTCCCGCAATTATGAGTTGCTCAAACCCTAACGACAACTCTTTCCCGCAATTATGAGTTGCTCAAACCCTGACGACAACTTTTTCCCGCAATTATGAGTTGCTCAAACCCTAACGACAACTCTTTCCCGCAATTATGAGTTGCTCAAACCCTGACGACAACTCTTTCCCGCAATTATGAGTTGCTCAAACCCTAACGACAACTCTTTCCCTCAATTATGAGTTGCTCAAACCCTGACGACAACTCTTTCCCGCTTCCTTCCTCGTTGACAAGGTTAGGTTGGTTAGCCAAGTCAGCAGTTTTTTCAATAGCATCATTTGGGTTGTTTTTGAATGGAGAATGAGTGTTATCTCCGCGTTTTTCCTGTGATTTGCATTGAGGGCATTTCCTTGGATTTTCAAAGTACTCTCATACGTTTGACTCCTTTTGAAAGTTTTCCTGCAGCGTCAAGCTTAGATATGCTATATTTTTTTGGGGCAACACTTGTTCGAGAGACTATACTTAGAGCTCAAAAACGATGCATCGTTCTATCTGTAACCTTAATGTTAGAGACAGCTGTAAACCATACTTCAAAACATTAAAAATTCCCTCACTTTACATATTAAAAGTACCAGTATTTGTTATTTGTTACTTTCATGCTGGACTGGGAGCATGAGAAAAACATAGATTGTGCCAGATGCATTTCCTACCGGGCATGCTGTAAAAACCAGCTAAGGGGTCCAAGGGTTTCTGTATATTGCGATTTAGATGATAGGCTGACTACCTGTCACTACAGCAATAAAAACTCTGTCAGACGTAGCGGAACGACCTTTGTTTCGGTTGTTTACGCTCTGCCGACCCCATTAGAGATATGTTTTTCTTTCGCTCCCAGGCCGGCATGATAAAAAGTTATAGGAATAGGTAGGTACTACTTTTTATTATAATTGGATTTAATGATATTTTAAGGAAATTCTGACAAAAGAGTTCAACGGGTCGATTAATCCTTTGACATGCCCCTTGATGGAGATGGAGATGATTTAGCCTGCAACGTCCTAAACAAATATAATTTTCGTGTTCTCTCCCTGGGAATAAAACCTAGGCCCTGCGGGTCGGAAGCCCATGGCTAAGAGCACTAAACCACGGAGGTAAAATGTTAACGTCATGATGATGTCATCGCTAGAATTCGGGCAACTAGAGAAGTTTATTCTGTTAATACCTTTGTCAGTTTTGGTCGCAAAAGGGCAACTATTAATTAGTCAAAATTTCAGCTCGATCAGAGCAGTATTTTTGTGCGCTATTTTGGATCCGACATCTTTGATTTTAATCACAAGCGGAAGTTAGTATTATTGCTTCTATGACATTTCTTCGTATTAGAATCATAGATAGGGAGATATTTGAGTTTTTATTTTGTACTAGCTTTCACCCGCGTCTAAGAGAGTTTTCCAGTGGCGATTAATTTTTCAAGTAACCTATTTTTAATTTCTTTCATGCTGGACTCGGAGTGAGAGAAAAACATAGAAGGTGCCAGTTGCATTTAGAATAGAATAGAATAGAAATATATTTATTCTTAGAAAATAAGCAAATAAAATACAAACAAAGAAAACAGGCAGACAAAACAATGAAATAATAATAAAAACAAACCATAATTAATTAAATAAAAACAATACAAAACTTAACAGTTACTTACTATCTAAGAAATGGTTTTGGCTCAGCATAATGTTGCAATAAACCATAAAGCTCATTTCCTCCCGAGCATGCTGTAAAAACCTGCTAAGGGATCTGAGGGTTTCAGTATATTGTAATTTAGGCGATGGGCTGACAACCTGTTACTACAGCAATATAAGATAAGATAAGAATATACTTCATTATATACCTACTAATCTATCTTAAATAACCCTCAAAAGTTTGTCAGACGTGGCGGAATGACCTATTTTAGGTAGTTTACGTTCTGCCTACACTATCAGGGGTAAAGGCGTGATTATATGTATATATGTGTATTTTTAATCATTAGCCTGAGCATAAAAAAAGGATTTTCATGCATTTGCAGATTCCATCATTCCTTATTTATACCCCTTATGGATTGAAAATTGAAAAACGCTAATACACATGTCCATTATTTTTTAATCATTGACCTATACATAAAATCTATACATATAATAGATCTCTAGAAGGGTCTGTCTGTCTGTTTTTAGAATTTTTGTCTGTCTGTCTGTCTGTATGTTACCACATCACGTCAAAACTACTGAACCGATTTCAATGGGACTTTTTTTATTCAACTCAGTGTTACCCAGGTTGCAACTTAGGATACCTAAACTCACGCCAACTCACTTAGAGGGTAGGCAGGAAATTCGAATTCGGCTGTTGTTTAACCGATTTTGATCAAACTTTTTTATTGGACTGATTGTTATCTAGGAAAAACCATAGGGTACAAATAGTTACGCCACCTTACTTAGAAGGTAGGCAGGAAATTCTATTTTTTCTGTTTTTTAACCGATTTCGATCAACCTATTTTTATTCGACTGATTGTTATCTAAGACAAAACAAAGGATACAAATAATCACGCCTCCTGAGTTGGGGGGTAGGTAGGGAATTCAATTTTGATTGTTTTTTACTCGATTTGATGTTTTTTTTTATTCGGCTAAATGTTACTTCACCTAAAACTTTATAGATATACGTAAAAAACCACGCCACCTGACTTAGGAAGTAGACAGAAAATTAAATACTGTATTTTTTAATCTCATTGGAATACAGTAAGTCTCATTACGCACACAAGTATCGTGTTATACACGTGTTAGGCTTAGCTAACGTAATTCGTAATAACACAAATAATTAAGAGTAAAGAGATTAAAACGTTCATCGAGACGATGGACAACCCGCCCCGACCGCCTTTGGCGCCATAAACGTAAAGAACGGAGTGATCTATTCCTGCTTAAATTGTGGTCCCGTTATGTGCTCATGATAGAAAAACTCGCGTATGGACTTTTTTGCTTCTACGAATTGGCTCAATTATAAAATTAAATCGAGCAAAGGGATCGCCAACCCGCCGATAATAAAACCGCGGCAGAGTGATCTGAGACTCCCTGGGATCGGCGAAGTCGACGGCTTTCCAACAACGTGGTAAAAACTCAAAAGTTCATCAGAAGTATTTGTGGTCCCAAGAAAAATCTTACCACCGCGATCTAAAAATATCGCCAAATCGTACAGCGACATCGGTAAATACACGGTATAGAGATCTTTTTTATGTATTTACAGTAAAAACCATGAAAACCTAATCAATAAGTTTAGCACTTATAATTTACGAAACGTTAAAGCATTTATAAATTTGATGGGTCCGCCACTGACCATTATTTATTTATTTATTTATTAGGTTTGCCAACAGGTTTACAACTTACATGCTAAAATTACAAAAACAAGAAATTGACTTGATGTAGACCCAATTACAGGCAAACACAGCTAGCTATGATAATACATGTACTTATTAACTATTGTTACAACTAATTAAGTAGGTTAACGGGGTGTTTATTAAAGTTTTAATTTTTCAGCCAATAATGCTGTTTTGAATTTATGTAGGGAAACATGAAAAATATCTATATTTGAAGATTTATACCAGTTATTGTGTTCACGGCATATTCTAGGTATCAAGCTGTATTGTCCCAAATTGGTTCTAGAAGTTCTTACATAAAACGGTCTATAGTTTACAATTCTGGCATTAGATCTTGGAACCACAAGTTTAATTTTTGGCAGCAAGCTAGGGCAATTTATGTTTCCTCTAATTATTTTAAACAGGGTAGTTTGGTCAGCTATCCATCGGCGATTTTCTAGAGATACAAGCTTAAAATGTTTTAATCTAGTCTTGTATGAATTGAACAAGGATAGCTTTTTGCCATGCACCGAGAGAAAGAACATAAAACGCTTTTGGATCCTTTCAATCCTATCTATGTGTATTTGGTAATGAGGAGTCCATATGCCAGAGCAGTATTCTAAGCTAGATCGAACAAGAGCATTGTATACTGCGATTAGAGCTTTGTTATTTTTGAAGGTCTTGCAGTTTCTCCAAAGAAACCCTAATAGTTTAAATGATCTGCTAATGATGTTGTCTATGTGACAGGTAAATGAGATCTTTCTATCAAACATTACCCCAAGGTCTTTAATTTTCTCCACTTCTTCTAGAACAGTAGTTTGCATGTGATAGGACGAAGGTAATGGAACCAATTTCTTGTAAAATTTTATATGTTTGCATTTGTTTACGTTTAAGGGCAAGTTGTTGTCATTGGACCAGTCTACAACTCGATTCAGATCTTCCTGCAGTAAGTTCGAGTCCCTGTAAGAATTAACTATCCGGTATATTTTTAAATCATCGGCGAAAAGTAAATAATGTGAATTTAGAATAACTTTAGATAAATCGTTGATAAATGCAAGGAATAGAATAGGGCCCAGGTGTGAGCCCTGCGGAACCCCAGATGTTGAAGCATAGTTATTTGACTCGTACCCACACACTGTTACTTTTTGGTATCTAAGGGTAAGATATGAAGCAAGCCATTTTAATAAATTTCCATGGACACCAAGATAGTACAGCTTGCGAATTAGCAGCCCATGGTCAACCCTATCAAAAGCCTTGCTAATGTCTGTGTAAATTGCATCGACCTGATGACCTGAGTCGACCGCTTCGGTGAGATAATCCGAGTAAACGCATAGGTTTGATAAGGTAGACATGTTAGCTCGAAACCCGTGTTGCTTAGTTGTTAGTAGGGGAGTGAGATGATAAGATAAGTGACGACAAATAAGAGATTCAAAAACCTTACTGCAAGAACTCAATAATGAAATTGGCCGATAATTTTGTATATTAGCAAGGTCTCCAGACTTGGGTATTGGAACAACGCTTGCCATTTTCCAAACTTGAGGAAAGATTCCATTATTAAAAGAGCTGTTATAGATCTTAGTAAGAGGGGCACATAAATTTTTGCTACAGTTTTTAAGAAATACTGCAGGGATGCCATCAGGGCCCGCACCTTTGTTTTTGTCTAGATTTAACAAAGCCTTTTTCACAGAATTTTGTGATATTGTAAACGGATTCAATGTTTGATAAATAAGATTGTCTGTGCCAGGAATATCATAATGTGACGAAATGGACTCAGTGCAAATGCTACTAGAAACTGAGTAAACTGAACAAAATTGTTCTGCAAACGCGTTACAAATGCTTAAAGGATTTGAATAAGTTTTCTCGTCAAGTATCATTCGGCTAGGAATATTGCCGTCAGCTTTGCGTTTAGATTTTACAAATGACCAAAATGATTTCATACCATCCTTCGTAATTGACTCCTCGATCATATTTTGATAATTAGCATAGCACAATTTAATCTGGGTGTGGCACCTCTCTCTAGCAAGTGAATATTCAATTATATTATGTTCATTAGATTACATTATGTAAAATTTAAAACAAAATACATACATACATATAATGACGCCTTTATCCCAAATTGGGTAGGGGTAGGCAGAGGGCTAACGACCTAAACAAAGGTCAATCCGCCACGTCTGACAAAGTTTTGAGGGTTATTTAAGATAGATTTATAGGTTTATTGCTGTAGTGACAGGTTCTCAGCCCATCGACTAAATTACAATTTACTGAAACCCCTTAGATGATTTTTACAGCATGCTCGGGAGGAAATGCTGCTGGCACATTCTATGTTTTTCTCTCGCTCCCATGCCAGCATGGAAGAAAAAAATACATCGCAGTTTAAAATCATAACCACCACGCGTACGGAGTCGCGGGCACAGCTAGTAGAAAGATATAATTTCAGAATTGACGGAATTGTTATTCAATTTGTTATCTACTATTTAACCTCCTTTGGGGAGAAAATTCCAAAAGCGTTGATAGGTGTCCATTATTTTTTTATCATTATTCAAAATACAAAACCTGAACATCCTCACAAAATTACTTAAATTGATCATAATTTAACCCCCCCCCACCAATTTGGAAGGGAAAATATCAAAATTGCTGAAAAACGTATTCATTATTTTTTAATCAGCAGTCCAAAAACACAAGATTATCCGAAAGTAACGTTATAAAAGGAACCTGTTGTCCAAATTTCACGACTCTAGCTTTAGTATTTTAGGCTCTGCGTTGATGAATCAGTCAGTTAGTAAGGACAAATGATCTTGATTACACAACTTTTTTTTTTTAGTTAAGCGTGCTTATGCTCAAGATGTGCTCCAAAGTTAGTTTGTGCACTAATCCTCATCTTCAACTACAGTATTAGAGATGGGGTGGTATTTCGAGAGGGCTGCGAATCATTATGCCATTATGGTGATCATCTGCTGTAAAGCGATTTTTCATTCATCAATGAACTACAGAGCTTGCTTAGTCAATGAAACTGTACAACTTTGGTTGAAATAAAAAAAAGAAAATTACTGCTCTCATACAAATCAATCGAACACCTAGATTTATTTTTGTACCAATAATCGCTGTATGTGTATGGCATAGAATATGAATGAAAGCGGCAGAGGTACTATACGTATGTGTACATACCGATTTTCATTACTATGCTAGACGATCGATACCCCTTAAAATGATCGAGAAATTCGTTTTATTCTCATTGCAATCTCTTGGTTCTCTAAACAGTGGTCGTAAATAGGCGCAAATACGCCATAATTTGTAAGATATTTTTTTTTCTAATTAGCCAGCATGGGAAGGCAAAGAGTGTGAGCCCATACAGCCCAAAAATAAAGTTTATTGTTTCTATTTATACTATTTCTTTGTTTAAAGTTGCATTTTAAACCAACACGTAGGTAATCATAACCTCAGGATCCTCCAGGATCACGATTAATAAATCTACTGCCCGTAATCTGCATAAAAGTTTGTAATCAATCATGATTAAAAACAAACCGTTCTTACATTCTTACAATATGTAGAAATTCGTATGCCATGCCGGGTGTAGGGACAGCGCACCAAAAACATACTGGGGTTGCTCAGTCAACTGAACAACTTTAACTAGAAAATTCTTTCATATTTTTTTTTGCATTCCGTACAAATTGTCTGATCGAGATGGACATTTCGTATGAAAAAGCCAAAAGACACCTATTGAAAGGTTATGTTGTTCAGTGTCGTTGACTGAGCAACCTTTGTCTGCTTTGTGGAACAACCCCTATCAGTATGACCTGTACAGCCTGTTTAATATCGCCTAATTAAACGATCATCCCGGTATTGACAAAATGACAGACCGCCGAATGAGCGCTTTTTGATACACATCTTCCTATCCTTATCCTGTATCTCACGGGGCGGCTACCAAATCTAAGGGATTGAGCAAGGATACTGGTTTTTACACAGAGCGACTGCCATCTGACTTCCGCAACCCACAAGGGAAACCAGACCCTTTAGTTAATGGCCAATCCAGCTGTCAGTTTTCAAGCCACCAATGCTTTAAGAAAGAACTCTGACATGGATTAACGACTAATATCTTCGGTTTTAACTGAGACCATCAGCTTAGCGTGCCTTCCAAAGCACGGAATAGCTCGAGATATTAATCTCCCAGAGATCGGCCAACTGCTCAGAACTAGTTTTTAGTGCCCAAGTGTTTCCAGTGCACACAGGTGCACTCTCTATTTCTTCAATCTCTTATTCTGATAGAACAGACTGGCTAACAGGACCGGCTATTTACTTGCCCATCCGACAGCATGGATCATCTTACTTTTCGGACAATCAGGGGATCAGCCTGTAATATCCTAATCAAACTAGAAATAACACAAAGTCATGGTACCCTGCCGGTAATCGAACCCGGGACATCCGGGTCAAGAACCCATGGCGCAGACCGCTAGACCACGGAAGCAGTTCGAGATGTTATACCGCTATCGGTTACTCATTCATGACCTGACCAATACCACGGCGATGGTTGCTTAACATTCGCTATTGGAATGAATAAGCACTAACCGGTTGGCCACGAGTTATTGGTAAAGTCACTCTGTTAGAATACAATACAATACACAATACAAGATACTTTATTGCACAAAGAAACACAAATACATACAGCAAAAAGTAAGGAACAAAACAGTACAATATAGGCGGCCTTATTGCTAAAGCAGCAATTTCTACCAGGCAACCTTTGGGTAGTAGGATAGCACATAGCAGAATACATACCGGCCAAACCCCGAATTCGGTAATTGAGCGAAATTATTGCTTTACAATACTCATTTGCCGAAATAAAATGAAATGACATTTCCCTAAGATAACTCAAGAAGTTATGCTACTGAAGACTAGGTTGCATGGACTCTGACTGCTTACCTTCGCGAATAGGAGAATTATATATATAATTCTGAGCTTCTTCTTCTTATCGTGTCGATGGAACACGTAACTATCACAAAGTGGTGGCCCAGAACGTTGCCACTTGAATTGCGGATCGGCTGGCGTTCATTAGATCCGCTTGCGTGCAGGTATTAGTGCATGCAGGACACGATGTCAAATGTGCCATTGTTTGAATTACACCGAAAACACAGTCGACCTCGGAGTTTCCCGAGAATCCCCACCTGACCATGTTAACTTTGCTTCTGCCAACCTGAGACCGAAGTCTATTTAAAGACTTCCAGATCGGCCACGGCAGTTCATGCCCAGGAGGCAGATTCTCGGAAAGCGGGACAAATTGGGCAGGCAGAGATACTTTTTCACGCCAAAGGTTGCACCTGGCTTGTGCGGGTTCGATGGTAAGCGGAGTGACGCACTTGAAAAAGTTACGGCGGCTCTTCAACCTTTGAGGCACAGAATTGTAGCCGTGCAAGGGGTGTCGTAGGTCACGGCCTGCGTTGGCCATTTCGGTGGAACTAGCCACAGCCCTGCGGACATCTGGCGGTGCTATTCCAGCCAGTGGGTACAGCATTGAAACCGGGGTCGGTTTGAAACTACCAGTAATAATCCGGCAGGTGTCATTTAAAGCTGTATCCACTGACTTGGCTTGAGCTGAGCGGCCCCATACAGGGGAGGCGTATTCGCCAGCTGAGAAGGCAAGCGCTAGCCATGTCGTCCGCAGCACGCGCGGCGTAGCTCCCCATTTGGTGGTAATAGGGCGTCGAAGTAGGTTGTTCCTTGCGTGCACTTTTTTCTTGACGTTTTCGCAGTTTTTACTGTAAGTAAGGAATCTATCAAGGGAAACGCCAAGATACTTTGTGAAGTCACCGTGCGATATATGTACCCCCTGCCAAACAATGTTGAGCTTACGTTTTACTTCACTCCGTTTTACTAGGACTCCGACTCCGTTTTACTAGGGTTTGGCTTCAGTGAGTTCACCTCGTAGTAGCTGCTCAAGTCATTGTGAGCTGCAGTGAGATTAGCCTCGACTTACTCAAACTTGGAGCCTTGGGACGTTAACGCCAGATCGTCTGCGTAGAAGAAGCGGGACGTATTTATGCTCGACGGTTGGTCATTGGTGTAGATGTTAAATAGGAGCGGCGCCAGAACACTGCCCTGAGGAAGGCCGTTCCTTTGTGACCTCCAACGACTTTTGTCAGAGAGAAGATGCGCCTGAAACCGACGGTTATGGAGGAGTTCTCGGAGAGCCATGACGAACTTACGATTACCGGTCATGGTGTCCACCTTCCACAACAATCGGTTGAGGTTCACCGTATCGTAGGCTGCAGAAAGGTCTACAAATACGGCGCCTGTTATCATCCCTAACTCAAAACCATCTTCAATATGTTGCGTGAGCTTGAGGACCTGATTGCAGCATGATTTGACTGGTCTGAAACCTGCTTGCTCTGGGATTAGTTTAGGGTCGATAAATCCTGTGAGCCGGGACAGCAGCAATCGCTCGAATAGCTTATATGTATGGCACAATAAGGATATTGGCCGAAAGCTTTTGGGATTGTCTGCTGGTTTTCCTGGCTTCAGTATCGCTATGACCTTTGACTTTCTCCAGAGGCCCGAGATGTTTTATTTGCTCCACAGAGATGTTGTCTATTAGCGAGGCTTTACCGCATTTAAGATGTTTAATAGCTGCAACAACATCACGTAGGCTAAAGGGCGTACTAATTTGGTTGGACGTGTCCGTAGAGTTGTTCAGGGTTGGGCATTTTGCAGACCGGCCCAATTTGCCATTTAATAGGAGTTGGTGTGCTATCTGGTTGGCGGTAACCTGGCTGGGGGATAAGGGTGGAGGTGGATCATTAGTGAGGTTGCGAATCGTAGACCAGGCTTTTTTACTGTTGTGAGTCATGTCGATGTTGGTGACAGTACTGATCCACGCTTCACGACGGTTGTCGCTTATTTGCAATAACAGTTCCTCACCAGCCGATGTGGTTTCCTCGGAAAAAGGGTCATTATTGTACATGACCTCGTACCTTTTTAATAGCTCTGTGCAATCGTTTGTAAGGCCGGGGATATAAGATGTTCGGCTACCTCTTGGGATACATTTGAAGGATGTTTTCGCGACTACATCAATGAACATGTCGTAATTTCGCGGTAGAGGAGGGATATTTAAGACCGCATCATCGATCAGCTGCGAGATCTGCGTCCAGTCAGCTTTATTATAGTTGAATCGACGCTTCAAAGGCAACTTTATGGGTTGGACGACAGGCTGTATTTTACAAATAATAGGTCTGTGCTGTGTACGAGGGATTGGAGGGCATACGCTCTTTTTGCACTGACAACAGACTGTGGAGCTGACAAATATCAGATCCGGATTATACCCGCGCTTCCATCGGCCGCTATTAAAAGAAGCCGGTTGTTTCGGGTTATGGATCAGAACCAGATCATTTGTCTCAGCCCATGTCTACACAGCCTGACCGTTTGTATCTGTGTTGTTATAGCCCCAGGAAGCACTATGGCTGTTAAAGTCACTTACTACAACTTTTACGGGCTGGTCATCAAAGTTGTCGGGAGGTACGAACTGAAAAGGTGTTCCGGGAGGTTTGTAGACTGATGTGACAGTGCAGTGGCCGAGGTCAATGGTGATAATTTCGATACCGTTCTGGGTCGAACACTTAGAGGATGTTGTGCTTACGCCGGGAGTAACAAACACTGCGTTACCGTGCTTCGGGTGGCAAGTCTTGGCGATAAGCGTTAGTCCAGGTATGTATGGTCGACCTTGTGTTTCGTCCCGATGGGCAGGTTTCTTGAACACACAGAACGTGGCAGCGTGTGGTTCGGCAGAGTTCAGAAAGAATTTCTGACTTGTCCTGCGAGAAACCTTCGATGTTAATCGAGACTACGCACAAAGCCGGCTCTAGTGCTGGATTTGTGGGTTCCATCGTTTTGAAAGGATTCGCCAGTTAGCGTTAGGGAATCGCCAACTGTTGCCCGGGGTGCGCCCGACGTACAAAGCTTTGGTACATCTACGGGGAGGCTCCTTTCATGCACCCCATTCTTAGCTGATTTAGGTATTGTATTATTATATCAAAACCTATACATATTTTGGATAGTTATATGAGGTGGGCACCTCACAAAAACTCGTGACTTCATTACATTCAGTATTTACAGAATTACAGCAGTTTTTTCTCAGTTCAGAGGTTACTTTGTGTATTTTTCTTATTGAGGAAACTATTATGAACCTTAATTATGAACATTGTGGGCACTAAAGTATATCCTCATCTTTCTTTAACAAAAATTATAAAAGAAATGCGCTTACAACATTGATGTAGAGGACTTTTAAAAGAACGCAATTGTTGTATCATTACCCCTTAAGTATATATAGTTTAAAAAAAAATTAATATTCGTACGCTATCAATAAAATGGCAAGTTATGGCGCACTACCTGTATCTTACAACATGGTCATGTAATTTTTTTGTACCCATAACTACAAATAAAGTTGTGATTCTGATTCTGAAATCACTATCTCTAATTCTAAGGAAGTAGTGGAACAAAGTTTAAAACGAGTGTTTTTTTGCGAGTTATGACTTTTTACCGAGTGAGGTCGCCACCGCTTGGTATAAGCGCTTTTAATCATTGTTCATTCGTAACAATTTCTCTGTTTATTTTAAGGTCACCAATCCGCCGCCGCAGCTCGTCAAGCCGCCGCCGCTCGCCGAGCCGGCGTAGCTCGTCAAGCCGTCATAACTCGCCAAGCCGCCGCAGCTCGTCAAGCCACCGCCGCTCGCCGAGCTGGCGTAGATCGCCAAGCCGTCGTAACTCGCCAAGCCGCCGCAGCTCGCCAAGCCGCCGCCGCTCGCCAAGCCGCCGCCGCTCGCCAAGCCGCCGCCGCTCGCCAAGCCGCCGCAGCTCGCCAAGCCGCCGCAGCTCGCCAAGCCGCCGCAGCTCGCCAAGCCGCCGCAGCTCGCGTTGTGACCCGCACTATATGGAATACTATCGAGGGCCGTATGAAAATGTGTGCAAAGGAATCTACGCTAGACGGTACGTATTTTAATACATACATACATACATACATATAATCACGCCTTTATCCCTAATTGGGTAGGCAGAGCGTCAACGACCTAAACAATGGTCGCTCTGACAAGCTTTGCCGGTGATTTCAGGTAGATATGTTTATTGCTATAGTGACAGGTTATCAACCTGATAACAGAACTGATAAAATAACAGCTCTAATAATAAAGATAGACCTAAGTAATAATAATAATAGGAAATCTACAACGATATTTACACAAAATTAGATACAGCTAAAGAAAATGATGATGTTATAGTAATGGGGGATTTTAACGCAACTCTTGTAGACAAATCAGATAAGGAATGAGTTTGCAACGCTTGTAGACCAATCAGAGAAAGAATAAAGTATGCAACGCTTGTAGACAAATCAGAGAAAGAATGAAGTATGCAACGCTTGTAGACAAATCAGAGAAAGAATGAAGTATGCAACGCTTGTAGACAAATCAGAGAAAGAATGAAGTGTGCAACGCTTGTAGACAAATCAGAGAAAGAATGAAGTATGCAACGCTTGTAGACAAATCAGAGAAAGAAAGAATGAAGTATGCAACGCTTGTAGACAAATCAGAGAAAGAAAGAATGAAGTATGCAACGCTTGTAGACAAATCAGAGAAAGAATGAAGTGTGCAACGCTTGTAGACAAATCAGAGAAAGAATGAAGTATGCAACGCTTGTAGACAAATTAGAGAAAGAATGAAGTATGCAACGCTTGTAGACAAATCAGAGAAAGAATGAAGTGTGCAACGCTTGTAGACAAATCAGAGAAAGAAAGAATGAAGTACGCAACGCTTGTAGACAAATCCGAGAAAGAATGAAGTACGCAACGCTTGTAGACAAATCAGAGAAAGAATGAAGTATGCAACGCTTGTAGACAAATCAGAGAAAGAATGAAGTATGCAACGCTTGTAGACAAATCAGAGAAAGAATGAAGTATGCAACGCTTGTAGACAAATCAGAGAAAGAATGAAGTATGCAACGCTTGTAGACAAATCAGAGAAAGAATGAAGTATGCAACGCTTGTAGACAAATCAGAGAAAGAATGAAGTATGCAACGCTTGTAGACAAATCAGAGAAAGAATGAAGTATGCAACGCTTGTAGACAAATCAGAGAAAGAATGAAGTATGCAACGCTTGTAGACAAATCAGAGAAAGAAAGAATGAAGTATGCAACGCTTGTAGACAAATCAGAGAAAGAAAGAATGAAGTACGCAACGCTTGTAGACAAATCCGAGAAAGAATGAAGTACGCAACGCTTGTAGACAAATCAGAGAAAGAATGAAGTATGCAACGCTTGTAGACAAATCAGAGAAAGAATGAAGTATGCAACGCTTGTAGACAAATCAGAGAAAGAATGAAGTATGCAACGCTTGTAGACAAATCAGAGAAAGAATGAAGTATGCAACGCTTGTAGACAAATCAGAGAAAGAATGAAGTATGCAACGCTTGTAGACAAATCAGAGAAATAATAATTTATTCATATTTAAACATTGACACATTACATTATAATCAACTTACAAGCTACTTAAACTACCCTAATCTTAACTAAATTATATTAAACAACCCGTCCCGAGCCGTACCAGGTCCAAACGTGCCCATCGCGCTGGCTGCATTGCCACGTTGAATTGCCAACGAAATTTGTTGGACCAGGTACGATCCGGCTCGGGGGTCACCACTACGATCCCGCAAGCGATTCCCAACCTCGAACACAAATAGCCTTGCCTCTGCACACCAAACCCCTGAAGTCTCAACCGCAAAAGGCACAAAATGATAGTTTTGCACGAGATCGCAGTACTTAGCACGTTTCAGACTTGCAAGCCACTCTGCTGCCGAACCAGCTAAGCGAATCGTTCTGGACAGGTGTTAAGCAGCATAAGTACATGCACACGTCGCATCCCACAAAAGACATCTCCCCTTTCTCTGGCTCGGGACGGGTTGTTTAATATAATTTAGTTAAGATTAGGGTAGTTTAAGTAGCTTGTTAGTTGATTATAATGTAATGTGTCAATGTTTAAATATAATCAGAGAAAGAATGGCGTACGCAACGCTTGTAGACAAAACAGAGAAAGAATGAAGTGTGCAACGCTTGTAGACAGATCAGAGAAAGAAAGAATGAAGTATGCAACGCTTGTAGACAAAACAGAGAAAGAATGAAGTGTGCAACGCTTGTAGACAGATCAGAAAAAGAAAGAATGAAGTATGCAACGCTTGTAGACAAATCAGAGAAAGAATGAAGTATGCAACGCTTGTAGACAAATCAGAGAAAGAATGAAGTATGCAACGCTTGTAGACAAATCAGAGAAAGAATGAAGTATGCAACGCTTGTAGACAAATCAGAGAAAGGATGAAGTATGCAACGCTTGTAGACAAATCAGAGAAAGAATGAAGTATGCAACGCTTGTAGACAAATCAGAGAAAGAATGAAGTATGCAACGCTTGTAGACAAATCAGAGAAAGGATGAAGTATGCAACGCTTGTAGACAAATCAGAGAAAGAATGAAGTATGCAACGCTTGTAGACAAATCAGAGAAAGAATGAAGTATGCAACGCTTGTAGACAAATCAGAGAAAGAATGAAGTACGCAACGCTTGTAGACAAATTAGAGAAAGAATGAAATATGCAACGCTTGTAGACAAATCAGAGAAAGGATGAAGTATGCAACGCTTGTAGACAAATCAGAGAAAGAATGAAGTATGCAACGCTTGTAGACAAATCAGAGAAAGAATGAAGTATGCAACGCTTGTAGACAAATCCAAGAAAGAATGAAGTATGCAACGCTTGTAGACAAATCAGAGAAAGAATGAAGTATGCAACGCTTGTAGACAAATCAGAGAAAGAATGAAGTATGCAACGCTTGTAGACAAATCAGAGAAAGAATGAAGTATGCAACGCTTGTAGACAAATCAGAGAAAGAATGAAGTATGCAACGCTTGTAGACAAATCAGAGAAAGAATGAAGTACGCAACGCTTGTAGACAAATCAGAGAAAGAATGAAGTATGCAATGCTTGTAGACAAATCCGAGAAAGAATGAAGTATGCAACGCTTGTAGACAAATCAGAGAAAGAATGAAGTATGCAACGCTTGTAGACAAATCCGAGAAAGAATGAAGTATGCAACGCTTGTAGACAAATCAGAGAAAGAATGAAGTATGCAACGCTTGTAGACAAATCAGAGAAAGAATGAAGTATGCAACGCTTGTAGACAAATCAGAGAAAGAATGAAGTGTGCAACGCTTGTAGACAAATCAGAGAAAGAATGAAGTATGCAACGCTTGTAGACAAATCAGAGAAAGAATGAAGTATGCAACGCTTGTAGACAAATCAGAGAAAGAATGAAGTATGCAACGCTTGTAGACAAATCAGAGAAAGAATGAAGTATGCAATGCTTGTAGACAAATCAGAGAAAGAATGAAGTATGCAACGCTTGTAGACAAATCAGAGAAAGAATGAAGTACGCAACGCTTGTAGACAAATCAGAGAAAGAATGAAGTATGCAATGCTTGTAGACAAATCCGAGAAAGAATGAAGTATGCAACGCTTGTAGACAAATCAGAGAAAGAATGAAGTATGCAACGCTTGTAGACAAATCCGAGAAAGAATGAAGTATGCAACGCTTGTAGACAAATCAGAGAAAGAATGAAGTATGCAACGCTTGTAGACAAATCAGAGAAAGAATGAAGTATGCAACGCTTGTAGACAAATCAGAGAAAGAATGAAGGGTGCAACGCTTGTAGACAAATCAGAGAAAGAATGAAGTGTGCAACGCTTGTAGACAAATCAGAGAAATAATGAAGTATGCAACGCTTGTAGACAAATCAGAGAAATAATGAAGTATGCAACGCTTGTAGACAAATCAGAGAAAGAATGAAGTATGCAACGCTTGTAGACAAATCAGAGAAAGAATGAAGTATGCAACGCTTGTAGACAAATCAGAGAAAGAATGAAGTATGCAACGCTTGTAGACAAATCAGAGAAAGAATGAAGTATGCAACGCTTGTACACAAATCAGAGAAAGAATGAAGTATGCAACGCTTGTAGACAAATCAGAGAAAGAATGAAGTATGCAACGCTTGTAGACAAATCCAAGAAAGTATGAAGTATGCAACGCTTGTAGACAAATCAGAGAAAGAATGAAGTATGCAACGCTTGTAGACAAATCAGAGAAAGAATGAAGTATGCAACGCTTGTAGACAAATCAGAGAAAGAATGAAGTACGCAACGCTTGTAGACAAATCAGAGAAAGAATGAAGTATGCAACGCTTGTAGACAAATCAGAGAAAGAATGAAGTACGCAACGCTTGTAGACAAATCAGAGAAAGAATGAAGTATGCAATGCTTGTAGACAAATCCGAGAAAGAATGAAGTATGCAACGCTTGTAGACAAATCAGGGAAAGAATGAAGTATGCAACGCTTGTAGACAAATCAGAGAAAGAATGAAGTATGCAACGCTTGTAGACAAATCAGAGAAAGAATGAAGTATGCAACGCTTGTAGACAAATCAGAGAAAGAATGAAGTATGCAACGCTTGTAGACAAATCAGAGAAAGAATGAAGTACGCAACGCTTGTAGACAAATTAGAGAAAGAATGAAATATGCAACGCTTGTAGACAAATCAGAGAAAGGATGAAGTATGCAACGCTTGTAGACAAATCAGAGAAAGAATGAAGTATGCAACGCTTGTAGACAAATCAGAGAAAGAATGAAGTATGCAACGCTTGTAGACAAATCCAAGAAAGAATGAAGTATGCAACGCTTGTAGACAAATCAGAGAAAGAATGAAGTATGCAACGCTTGTAGACAAATCAGAGAAAGAATGAAGTATGCAACGCTTGTAGACAAATCAGAGAAAGAATGAAGTATGCAACGCTTGTAGACAAATCAGAGAAAGAATGAAGTATGCAACGCTTGTAGACAAATCAGAGAAAGAATGAAGTACGCAACGCTTGTAGACAAATCAGAGAAAGAATGAAGTATGCAATGCTTGTAGACAAATCCGAGAAAGAATGAAGTATGCAACGCTTGTAGACAAATCAGAGAAAGAATGAAGTATGCAACGCTTGTAGACAAATCCGAGAAAGAATGAAGTATGCAATGCTTGTAGACAAATCAGAGAAAGAATGAAGTATGCAACGCTTGTAGACAAATCAGAGAAAGAATGAAGTATGCAACGCTTGTAGACAAATCAGAGAAAGAATGAAGTGTGCAACGCTTGTAGACAAATCAGAGAAAGAATGAAGTATGCAACGCTTGTAGACAAATCAGAGAAAGAATGAAGTATGCAACGCTTGTAGACAAATCAGAGAAAGAATGAAGTATGCAACGCTTGTAGACAAATCAGAGAAAGAATGAAGTATGCAATGCTTGTAGACAAATCAGAGAAAGAATGAAGTATGCAACGCTTGTAGACAAATCAGAGAAAGAATGAAGTACGCAACGCTTGTAGACAAATCAGAGAAAGAATGAAGTATGCAATGCTTGTAGACAAATCCGAGAAAGAATGAAGTATGCAACGCTTGTAGACAAATCAGAGAAAGAATGAAGTATGCAACGCTTGTAGACAAATCCGAGAAAGAATGAAGTATGCAACGCTTGTAGACAAATCAGAGAAAGAATGAAGTATGCAACGCTTGTAGACAAATCAGAGAAAGAATGAAGTATGCAACGCTTGTAGACAAATCAGAGAAAGAATGAAGGGTGCAACGCTTGTAGACAAATCAGAGAAAGAATGAAGTGTGCAACGCTTGTAGACAAATCAGAGAAAGAATGAAGTATGCAACGCTTGTAGACAAATCAGAGAAATAATGAAGTATGCAACGCTTGTAGACAAATCAGAGAAAGAATGAAGTATGCAACGCTTGTAGACAAATCAGAGAAAGAATGAAGTATGCAACGCTTGTAGACAAATCAGAGAAAGAATGAAGTATGCAACGCTTGTAGACAAATCAGAGAAAGAATGAAGTATGCAACGCTTGTAGACAAATCAGAGAAAGAATGAAGTATGCAACGCTTGTACACAAATCAGAGAAAGAATGAAGTATGCAACGCTTGTAGACAAATCAGAGAAAGAATGAAGTATGCAACGCTTGTAGACAAATCCAAGAAAGTATGAAGTATGCAACGCTTGTAGACAAATCAGAGAAAGAATGAAGTATGCAACGCTTGTAGACAAATCAGAGAAAGAATGAAGTATGCAACGCTTGTAGACAAATCAGAGAAAGAATGAAGTACGCAACGCTTGTAGACAAATCAGAGAAAGAATGAAGTATGCAACGCTTGTAGACAAATCAGAGAAAGAATGAAGTACGCAACGCTTGTAGACAAATCAGAGAAAGAATGAAGTATGCAATGCTTGTAGACAAATCCGAGAAAGAATGAAGTATGCAACGCTTGTAGACAAATCAGGGAAAGAATGAAGTATGCAACGCTTGTAGACAAATCAGAGAAAGAATGAAGTATGCAACGCTTGTAGACAAATCAGAGAAAGAATGAAGTATGCAACGCTTGTAGACAAATCAGAGAAAGAATGAAGTATGCAACGCTTGTAGACAAATCAGAGAAAGAATGAAGTATGCAACGCTTGTAGACAAATCAGAGAAAGAATGAAGTGTGCAACGCTTGTAGACAAATCAGAGAAAGAATGAAGTATGCAACGCTTGTAGACAAATCAGAGAAAGAAAGAATGAAGTATGCAACGCTTGTAGACAAATCAGAGAAAGAATGAAGTATGCAACGCTTGTAGACAAATCAGAGAAAGAATGAAGTATGCAACGCTTGTAGACAAATCAGAGAAAGAATGAAGTATGCAACGCTTGTAGACAAATCAGAGAAAGAATGAAGTATGCAACGCTTGTAGACAAATCAGAGAAAGAATGAAGTATGCAACGCTTGTAGACAAATCAGAGAAAGAATGAAGTACGCAACGCTTGTAGACAAATCAGAGAAAGAATGAAGTATGCAATGCTTGTAGACAAATCCGAGAAAGAATGAAGTATGCAACGCTTGTAGACAAATCAGAGAAAGAATGAAGTATGCAACGCTTGTAGACAAATCAGAGAAAGAATGAAGTATGCAACGCTTGTAGACAAATCAGAGAAAGAATGAAGTATGAAACGCTTGTAGACAAATCAGAGAAAGAATGAAGTATGCAACGCTTGTAGACAAATCAGAGAAAGAATGAAGTATGCAACGCTTGTAGACAAATCAGAGAAAGAATGAAGTGTGCAACGCTTGTAGACAAATCAGAGAAAGAATGAAGTGTGCAACGCTTGTAGACAAATCAGAGAAATAATGAAGTATGCAACGCTTGTAGACAAATCAGAGAAAGAATGAAGTATGCAACGCTTGTAGACAAATCAGAGAAAGAATGAAGTATGCAACGCTTGTAGACAAATCAGAGAAAGAATGAAGTATGAAACGCTTGTAGACAAATCAGAGAAAGAATGAAGTATGCAACGCTTGTAGACAAATCAGACAAAGAATGAAGTATGCAACGCTTGTAGACAAATCAGAGAAATAATGAAGTATGCAACGCTTGTAGACAAATCAGAGAAAGAATGAAGTATGCAACGCTTGTAGACAAATCAGAGAAAGAATGAAGTATGCAACGCTTGTAGACAAATCAGAGAAAGAATGAAGTATGCAACGCTTGTAGACAAATCAGAGAAATAATGAAGTATGCAACGCTTGTAGACAAATCAGAGAAAGAATGAAGTGTGCAACGCTTGTAGACAAATCAGAGAAAGAATGAAGTATGCAACGCTTGTAGACAAATCAGAGAAAGAATGAAGTATGCAACGTTTGTAGACAAATCAGAGAAAGAATGAAGTATGCAACGCTTGTAGACAAATCAGAGAAAGAATGAAGTATGAAACGCTTGTAGACAAATCAGAGAAAGAATGAAGTATGCAACGCTTGTAGACAAATCAGAGAAAGAATGAAGTGTGCAACGCTTGTAGACAAATCAGAGAAAGAATGAAGTGTGCAACGCTTGTAGACAAATCAGAGAAAGAATGAAGTGTGCAACGCTTGTAGACAAATCAGAGAAATAATGAAGTATGCAACGCTTGTAGACAAATCAGAGAAAGAATGAAGTATGCAACGCTTGTAGACAAATCAGAGAAAGAATGAAGTATGCAACGCTTGTAGACAAATCAGAGAAAGAATGAAGTATGAAACGCTTGTAGACAAATCAGAGAAAGAATGAAGTATGCAACGCTTGTAGACAAATCAGACAAAGAATGAAGTATGCAACGCTTGTAGACAAATCAGAGAAATAATGAAGTATGCAACGCTTGTAGACAAATCAGAGAAAGAATGAAGTATGCAACGCTTGTAGACAAATCAGAGAAAGAATGAAGTATGCAACGCTTGTAGACAAATCAGAGAAAGAATGAAGTATGCAACGCTTGTAGACAAATCAGAGAAAGAATGAAGTGTGCAACGCTTGTAGACAAATCAGAGAAAGAATGAAGTGTGCAACGCTTGTAGACAAATCAGAGAAAGAATGAAGTATGCAACGCTTGTAGACAAATCAGAGAAAGAATGAAGTATGCAACGTTTGTAGACAAATCAGAGAAAGAATGAAGTATGCAACGCTTGTAGACAAATCAGAGAAAGAATGAAGTATGCAACGCTTGTAGACAAATCAGAGAAAGAGTGAAGTACGCAACGCTTGTAGACAAATTAGAGAAGTAAGATTGCAAATTATTAAAGAAAGGTGTTTAAAATGTAACGATGTTACATTATTTCTTTTGTTTTGTTCTAACTCTGTTATTAAGATAGTTTTTTTTGCACCTGCCTTGTCATTTCCACATGCCCTAAGGTAGACTGGTAGATAATGCCTTTGGCGTTATATCCGCCCATGTGTAATTTTTGTGCATAAAGTTAAATAAATAAATGTGGGATAAAGGCGTGATTTTATGTATGTAATATACTTGTAACAATGTTCTAAAGAAGCTAAATATCGTATCCCATGTTCCAGACACGAAGTAGACTCTCAAGTGGTATACGGGCCACGGCTCCCCCCCGCGCTCCCCCCCGCCACCGTCACAGAGATCTCGGACGAGAGGGAGGGGGGGGCACAGGGCGATGACATCGACCGCATACTGGAGGGGGTCGACAGCGTGAGTACATTCTTTTTTTCTTCTAATATTTATTTTATGATCTTGCACGTTTTTTTAAAATGTTTTTCTTAATAATTTAAATTTCACCTTTTGAAAGGTATTATCTTAGTATGGTTGTAATTATTTGTTAAAAACTGTACATTTTCTTCCAATATATAAAGCACGCCATCTGTAAACTGGTGTTGGCTGAAAAACAGCGTTGCAATGAGCCTTATGGTTTATTGCAACATAATGCTGAGCCAAAACCATTTCTTAGATAGTAAGTAACTGTTAAGTTTTGTGTTGTTATTATGTAACTAATTATGGTTTGTTTTTATTATTATTTCATTGTGTCTGCCTGTGTGTATTTTGTTTGCTTATTTTCTATGAATAAACACATTTCTATTAAGATAAGATAAGATAATCATTTATTTGCAAGAATACAGATTAATAAGGTCTTAAAATAACAAAAGTACAGTGTATTCAGCCTACATGCAGGCGTGCAAATGTGACTCTAAGAATTACATTTAAGAAATTAAACAAATCAAAATAATTAATACATTGGTCCGTTGAAGTCAAATAATAAAATATAAAATAGTAATTAATATAAAATAGTTTGAAATTAAATTAACAAAAAATAATAATAAAATACAATTTACGTAAATTTTTTAAATCAAAAAAATCCCTTATACTATAAAAGCAATGTAATAACCATTTTGTCAAATGGGTTTTAAATGATGTTTTAGTGTATTGTTTGATGTCCGCAGGAAGTTTATTTAATATTAAAATGCACATATTATAAATATCTTTGTGACATGGTGGTTGATAAAGCATATTCATTATTTTGGCTCTAGTTTGCCTTTGTGAAATCTCACCACAAGTTTTCCAGAATTCGGCATGGGTGGAAACGAAGACGCAAACATCTCTTATGTACATACATGGTAACGGTAAGACATTCAGTGCCCTAAAAAGAGGTTTGCAGCTATCATCATACCATGCGTTGGAAATAGCGCGGATACATTTCTTTTGTGCTCCGAATGCCCTACCGATATCCACCGAATTTCCCCAAATAGTCAGACCGTAGCCAAGAACAGATGAGACATAACCGTGGTAGGCCGTTAGAGCAGCTTCAGTTGAAACAGTTTGCCTCAGTCTCTTGAGGGCAATAACAACGGTTCACACGACTACAAACTGACTCCACGTGTTCCTTCCAATTAAGTTAACAGTTAAGTTAACGGTTAACATAATCAAATGCCTTGCTCATGTCAAGGAAAATTGACGCCACAGCTGTTCCATTGTTGATGTTCGTTGTAATAGTCTTTACTAGATCGAAACACGCTTGTGTTGTCGATCTCCCTCTACGAAAACCATACTGTTCCGGTTTAAATACTTTGTACCATTCTAAAAATTCTTGGAGCTTAGAGTGCATTGTTGTGCATATTGAAACACTAAAGCTAATATACTACTCATATTTCGAAAGTATTGTGCGTTATGGGCTAAAGGTCTGGGGTAATGCATCTTCAATTGATTCTGTACTAATTTTACAAATAAAAGCAATAAGAATCTTGGGTGGTGCGGCCTATCTTGAACATTGCAAACCAATATTTAAAAAAATTAAAATTATATAAAAACTGAATATTCTGACAGTGGTATCATTGCATATTTATATAGTGTCTGTAGAAATATTTAAAAATAAAGATAAACACCTTGAAGGTAATCAGGACCACCGGCGGCGACACAATCGTGGAAAACTGATTCAACCTAGTTCTCAATATGGGGTCTTCAAGCGAAGCGCTCTATGTATTGGTTTCCAAATTTATAATTGTTTGCCAATTTTTTTGCGAGTTAGTCCAAATCCAGGAGAATTTTCGCGTAAATTTAAGCTATTATTACTTGATAATCCATTCTATAATCTGAAGGAATACTTTGAATATTGTAAGAACTTTTGACATGTTAGAATTGTAATAAATGATCATATTTTTTGTGTATATTTAGGACTTTTTCTTTAATTAATTAATAAATTTTCATTTGACATGCTTATCTATATGACATTATAAATTATGTACCTAATTCGTTATTATTATGATTAATTAAGTTTTATGTTTCTATTGTACACTGATTTGCATACCAATTGTGAACTTGGTTTTTTTTAACTTGCAAATAAATGAATCTTATCTTATCTTATCATTGCCCTTTGAAATAGTTTTGAAAGAGTTGGCACCAATGTCATAGGCCTATAATTTGACGGATCTTTATGATCGCCTTTTTTGAAAAGTGGCCTTACAATACTGATTTTGAGGCTGCTTGGAAAGACACCTTCAACAAAGGACAAATTAATAACATGAGCAAGTGGGTAACATATATAAATAGCGCAGGTTTTAAGTATTGTGGTTGTTATATTATCATGTCCACTAGATGTGCTATTTTTAAGATCCATTATAATATTGTATACTTCTGTTTCGGTAACAGGTTTCAAGAATATTGTTTTAGAAATTATTTGATTAATATTTGTTTTAAATGTCATATTGTAGTCCTGTGTGTTATTTAAATTATTTGTCAAATCTACAAAGAAATTATTAAAAGTATTACAAATGTCAAGGGGTGTAGAATAAATGTTATTGTTTAAATGGATTTCAGAAATGTCATTATGTATAGGTTTATTATTAATGCTTGAAATAATTATGTCCCAAGAAGCTTTACTTTACACATATTTTTATTGTTTTTTATATATTTATTATTATTGTTTTTCTGTGCTTTATTGATGCATTTCCGTAATAGATTATTATATGTCTTAAATTTATTTTTGTTTATTGTTTTATTTGCATTTGTCATTCTATATCTAATGTATAGTTTACGTTTTGTACTACATGATTTCTTTATTCCTTTGGTACGCCATTTTAGTTTATTGGATCTATTATTATATTTTTTCCTTATCATTGGAAAACAAAGATCATGGAACAAGCACAACAGTTCATAAAAAATGTCAAACACTCTTGAAAGGTTGTTAGAACTTAAAACTTCACAGAATGAAAGTGCCGAAATGCATTCACAAAACTTCGCAATATTACTAACATCAAAATCTCTTCTGTATTCATACCAGGTGGAAAAAACTACTTGTTGTCTAACTTTTAAAGTTAGTGTCTGGCAGCTTCGTGGTCGAAAAGTCCGAAATAATGATTTTTTGACTCAATTGGTTTTGTGTTGCTCGCTATTTGGTCAATATATGCAGTCTGCCTTGTAGGAGAGAGGATGCGTGGATTCATGTTGTAGTTTCTCAAAACAATGTTGAGGGCCTTTTCCGCGTTATGTGCTTTAAGCAAGTCAATGTTCCAATCGCCGCATAGAACCAATTTCTTTTTGTTATACTTAGAGTTTGACGTCAACAAATGCAAGAGTTTATCAAGTTTGTGAAGAAATACACCTATATGTGACTTATTTTGTACGGGAATTCTGTATATAGTTACTACACTTCGAGTAATGTAAGTTCAATCCTATCTATTTTGTTACAAAGTCCTGCTATATTTTGATGAAAGATCGTCAAACTTTGGAAAGTGCCAGACCTTCGCCGTATATTCGTTTTTTTTTGCGTTGGAGAGACAGAAACATTACTTTTCGGGACGAAAACATGTTGAAGAACCATCCGCACCACGCGCTTCCTCCTTCCCGATCTGATCAACCACCTGTATAAAGTTGTTATTGCAAATAGTGTCAATCTTTGCGTTCAGGTTCCGAACAACAGAGTTCAGATAAGTCACATATGTTTCAGAAATGATTTTACTATATACATCAATTAGTATGCAGTTTGGATAATTTTGTACAAATAATTTCAATTCCTTATTGAAAGCATTTGTATTTAGATATTTAAGAACATTTAGTATTAATATATTGTAATGTTTGAATTTACATAAGGTGTTGCATAAGTTAGTAAAAAGCACATAGGGGTTCCTGTCATTACTTCCGACAGAGAGTATAACTAAATCATCTTTACTAATTACATTTATAGAGCTATCTAATTCTTTCAAAATGTGACTAAGTACTCGAGGCCGATGGTTTTACTGATGATATTACATTATACCTATCGTTTCGTTTACCGGACCTGGAATATATTAGTCTTGATGCTAGACCACGAACTTGCTCATCTCCAAATATATAGATGGCCGGCTTCCTAGAGTTTTCAGTTGCAGGCTTTGGCTTAATTATAGAAGAGCAGTCAAAATTACTGGTTGAAGGTTCGGCTTCGACGGTAGTAGGCGATGTGTTTGGTATAACATAACATAACATAAAAATACTTTATTGCACGTAAGAATACAAATCACACAACACAACAGATAACAACAAAAAACAAGTACAACATAGGCGGCCTTATTACTAAGGTAGCAATTTCTTCCAGGCAACCTTTGGGTCAAAGAAAAATGCGTAGTAAATGTGTACTAACATGCTTTGGCTTACTTTTATTTCTTCTTTTATTTTTTAATGTAGGATTTGCTCTGGGTGTCAGTTGATTATTTGATAGGACTCCTACGCCCGTGTTTATGATGCTTTGGTTGGATCTCTGTTTTTTTCTGATTTCTCTGTTAGTATTTATGTCTTTAATTCTTGGTTACTTCCATGCTGGACTGGGAGCGAAGGAAAAACATAGAATGTGCCAGCTGTGTTTTCTGTGGGCATGCTGTAAAAACCAGCTAAGGGAACCGAGGGTTTCTGTATATTGCAATTTAGGCGATGGGCTGACAACCTGTCACTACAGCAATATACCTACAAATCTATCTTAAACAACCCTCAAAACTTTGTCAGACGTGGCGGAGCGACCTTTGTTTAGGTCATTTACGCTCTGCCTACCCCATTAGGGATATAGGCGTGATTATATGTATGTATGTATGTAATTCTTGGCGAATCTTGGCTAAAAGTTGAAAGTTGCTTTATTTTATTTTTATGAGATTAAGTTTTCTATCTCGTATTCTGCAGATTGAAGCTTATCCTGTAATTCTGAGATAGTTTTCATCATGTCTTCAGCCTTAGAATAAATTGGTGTCTTTTCTGGACAGCTCCTATTTAGTTGCTGGTTGTTCGTTATAGTAACTGAGGAAGTTTCTGATATATAATCATTATCTTCACTCATTAAACTGGAGAGCGCCTCAAATGAGTTTGTTGTTGGAACTAGGTGCCTAAATTTGCGTTTTGTTACAAAATCAATAGGGGAGTTAGATTTTCTTAAACAGGAGCCGCATTTCCAAGTAGTTTTATCTTCCATCAAATAAAATCTCTTTGATGAGACACTGCAACATTCGATGTGGTATTTGTTTTTGCATGATATACATATAAGAAACTCTCTGTTAATCATTGATTTGTTACAATCATCACATTCTAGCGCCATCTTCAACATAAGAATAGTTGAGTCAGGATGTAGAATGGGTACCATACGTGTTCACCATTGACTGGTGTTAAATAGCGTAATCATATGTATATTTTTGCACTCTCGCGCCATCTCTTGAGCTGTATTCAAATTAACGAGGATTACAGATGACTTATTCCTTGATCATTGATCTATATCCATTCTTTTGGATCTTATAACTTCCACTGAGAGAACATAGATGACAAATTTAACATTATTTGCTCAAGAATGTGTTATAAATTCTTGTAAAGATAGAAAAAGACTTTAGATCATTGTCCGTGGTCGGGGATCGAACCAAGTCTTCTTAAATCTTAAGCGCGTCAAAAAAAGAACCTGCTGCACAGACCATTAGACCACACGGACCGATGATAAATCTGGTGAAATTAGTGGTCAGTTTCACGAATATGATGATGTGAATTGATGTGTCTAAGCTGATACAACAGAGTTCTTTGTGTTCACTGGAATCCGTTGATATTTTGATTTTAAAATTTTACATAATTACACTTAACATTTTTTTTTTTTTTAGATTTGTAATATGCATAGTTTATATTTACACACTGTTTAGCACTGAGTTTGGTGTTTTTTTATAAGTTTTACACTTCACACTTATTTATGAGATTTACACTGTTTTTTAGAATATTAATCAACTCAAACGTTCACGCACGTGAGTCAAGCCATAAGGCACTTATTTACAATCTGATCATTACTAAATTATTAAACTACAAAATTAAAAATAAATATATGAGCGGAGACAATGTTTACATTCCAGCGCCACCTAGCGGACCCATATTCTATTCTATACATTTTTATTTATACCAGGTGTAAGGGACAGCGTCCCGCAAACTGATAGGGGTTACTCAGTCAACGAAACTGAACAACTATCAGCAGGTTTCTTTTTCAGGAAGTGAAAAATATGTATTTGGTTTTCCATACAAATTGTCTGATTCAGGTGGTCATTTTGTATGTGAAGTTCAATTCTTTTTTTCATCTCCTGAAAGAATTTCCTGGTGGAAAATGTTCAGTGTCGCCTCACGCCTTTATCCCGAATGGGGTAGGCACCCAAAAAAAGGTCGTTCCGCCACGTCTGACAAAGTTTTGAGGGTTATTTAAGATAGATTTGTAGGTATATTGCTGTAGTGACAGGTTGTCATCGCCAGAATTGCAATATACAGAAACCCTCGGATCTCTTAGCTGGTTATTACAGCATGCCTGGGATGAAATGCAGCTGGCACGTTCTATGTTTTTCTCTCGCTCCCAGTCCAGCATGGGGGAAACAGCTGGCACCTACCTTTCCAAATACCTCGCTCTGGCTGTTGGCAATACTTTCAGCTCTGCTATGAACAATATTCGGTGGGCAAACATTAGCCGTTGGTAGTCCTGTTTCTGTTCTGGCACAACGGTCTGGTGTACAAGCTATACCAGCTCGGTGTGCCGGATCATCTCGTACGTATCGTACGTGACTTTTTGACGAACCGCAGCTTCCGCTACAGAATTGAAGGCGCCCTGTCCATCCCTCGTCCCATTAGAGCCGGTGTCCTTCAGGGCTATGTGCTATCCCCTCTCCTCTTCACCCTCTATACCAGCGACCTACCCAGTACGCCCCAGACGCAGCTCGCTCTGTTCGCAGACGACACTGCGTTCTATGCCTCCTGTCGCAGACCCCAATTACTTGGCAGATACCTCCAGCGCGCCCTAGACCCCATCGGGAACTGGTTCCGCAAATGGAGATTCGAAGTCAATCCCGAGAAGAGCATTGCCGTGCACTTTACTCGTGCCAGATTGCGTCGTACCCTCCCAGCTGTAAAGCTGTACGGTCGACCCATCCCATGGTCCAAAGACGCCAAGTACTTGGGGGTTACGCTTGACTCCCAGCTTAACTTTGCGAAGCACATCAGGAGAGTCCGAAACCGTGCCAAATTTGTCATGGGCCGGCTCACCCCAGTCATACGCAAACGCAGTAAACTCTCCCTTAGAAATAAGGTGAGGCTTTACACTACATGCGTTCGACCCATTATGACCTACGCCATTGTGGCCTTCAGCCACACCTGCCCCACTTATCTGAACACCCTCCAGGTAGTTCAAAACAGCTTCTTGCGGAGGGCAACCGGGGCCCCCTGGTACCTCCGCAATTCTGACATTCACATCGATCTCGATGTTCCGTCTCTCAAAGAGTTCATGAAGCAAGCGGCCATACGCT
Source organism: Scrobipalpa costella (assembly GCA_949820665.1). NCBI lineage: Eukaryota > Metazoa > Arthropoda > Insecta > Lepidoptera > Gelechiidae > Scrobipalpa > Scrobipalpa costella. Next base: position 8,215,657 of record OX463319.1, on the reverse strand, counting down.
TCTTCGACAAAGCCCCTCACTACCCTAATCCTCTTGTAGTTAGCGCCTCTAACTACGTTCCCCAACCTGCGACTCGTTACAAACGAAGACCTAGGCATGTCCTTACCGACGGCGATGACCAAATTACTCTTGCGTTTAATGCTGCCAATATTAGTCGAGCCACACTCTGCACAAGCTCTTCCAGCAACCGCGAACCCCGCCGGCGGGGTCGCGGAGGTCCCTCCTTTGCTCCCCACTTTGGGGTTCACCGGCACTTACCGGGCAGATTCTCTCCGATAAGGAGTCCCCAAGGCAACGCCATAAGCCGAGGTTCGAGCCCGAGTGGGCGCCCTTAGGCAGTTGCCATTTCATTAAGGGTGTAGATTGCGTGTAGCAACTCCCCGCCTTAGCCCGGTGACGCATTATATACACTTTGTAATATTTTGCAAACAGGTCCATTAAAAAAAAACCTGTTTCTTAATATACTATTTAGAATATGTGAGTTTGTATGCCATTTTGGAGATAAAGCTTCAAACTTCAACTATATTTGCAAATGCATTATTTTTCCATTCTGGACTGGGAGCGAGAGAAAAACATAGAAAGTGCCAGCTGCATTTCCTCTCGGGCATGCTGTAGAAACCAGCTAAGGGCTCCGAGGTTCTCCGTATATTGCATTTTAGGTGATGGGCGGCTGACAACCTGTCACTACAGCAAAAAAATTTTGTCAGACGTGGCGGAACGACCTTTGTTTAGGTCGTTTTTGCTCTGCCTACGCCTACGCTGTACCTATGATGTAGGTTTAAATGCCATTTTAAAGATAAAGCTTCAAACTTCAATTTCATTTGTTTTCTCATTAATTTCCAGTTGTTTGAAGAAGAGGAAGAAACTTCTCCAATCCGCATCAACTTGGAAATCAACGTCATCAAGAGGAAAAAGGACACAGATGAACAAGAGTTAGAAGAAGACTTAACTAACATCAGGAGAATAAAAACTGAAATTGACCAAGTGAACACAGACTCGAAAAAGACTTTAGGAGTACCCCTGCCTATGTTCAAGAGAATAAAAACTGAAATTGACAAAGTGAACACAGACACGAAAAAGACTTTAGAAGTACCCCAGCCTATGTTCAAGAGAATAAAAACTGAAATTGACAAAGTGAACACAGACTCGAAAAAGACTTTAGGAGTACCCCAGCCTATGTTCAAGAGAATAAAAACTGAAATTGACAAAGTGAACACAGACACGAAAAAGACTTTAGAAGTACCCCAGCCTATGTTCAAGAGAATAAAAACTGAAATTGACAAAGTGAACACAGACTCGAAAAAGACTTTAGGAGTACCCCTGCCTATGTTCAAGAGAATAAAAACTGAAATTGACAAAGTGAACACAGACACGAAAAAGACTTTAGAAGTACCCTTGCCTGGACAGGTCAAAACAGAGAACAAGTCATTTGGTGAGGAACATACAAATTTCGATGAACGTATACGAAGAGCTATGCCTCGACCGTTCATCGAACATAAAATAAAACCTGAATTCCTTAAACGACAAGGGAGAATACCAAGGAAACCAAAATTCGTTTTGGCGACCAATAAAATTATCCGTCAAATGCGTCACAACATCAAAGACATGCCAGAAGATGTAGTATACAGATTCTTGGCGATGTTCACGAATATACTTCGGTGGAGGATAAAGAAGATGCTAGAAGGAACCACTGAGTACAAGCGCACTGCGGCTATCCTCTTGATGTATAGAGAAAGGTTCAGCTCAGAAGATGAGCCAGGATTGATAAAAACTGTTCTATATGACATGAGCGATGGGAAATTTGACGATTTCTTGCCTAGCGACGAGAATAAAGCTCTAAAAAGTTGGAAAGGTATTTTAAACTTTTCTATTATTTGCATGAGTGTTAACTTTTGTTTGCATGTGGGCTGGGAGCGAGAGAAAACCATAGAATGTACCAGCTGCATTTTCATTGACATGCTGTAAAAACCAGCTTAGGGATCCGAGGGTTTCAGTATATTGCAATTTAGGCGATGGGCTGACAACCTGTCACTACAGCAATATACATACAAATCTATCATAAATAATCCTCAAAACTTTGTCAGACGTGGCGGAACGACCTTTGTTTAGGTCGTTTACGAATATTCTATGTTTTTCTATCTCTCCCAGTCCAGCATGGAAGAACATGTACTAATATCTGATCTTTAATATCTTTAATTGCAGCAGACCCGAAACTCTTCGAACCTTACCTTGCATGCAAGAAGAAAGACGGTGAAAGCAAAGATGGCGATTTAATTATTTTAGAGAAGAAAGTAGACGTTATTGACATTACGTACGCCGATGAAGGTATGTATACTTTTTGTTATAGTGTACAACTGCCTCCGTGATCTAGTGGTTAGTGCCATGGACTCCTGATCCGGAGGTCCTGGGTTCGATTCCCAGGGGGGAAACACAAAGTTGATATTTGATAATTTATCACTTTGTGAATTTTCCCCCAGTTTGGTTAGGACATTCCAGGCTGAATCACCTGATCGTCCGAAAAAGAAAAAGATTTCGTGCTTCGGAGGGCACGTTAAGCCGTCGGTCCCGGTCGCTGTCTTTGATAGTGGTCGTTACTCAAACCATGTCAGAGGCCTGATAGTTGTGCTACTAGGCGGTTTAAAAACTCTGACACCAATGTTCATCGGGTCGATAGACTTGATACCCACTCGACAGAAGAAGAAGAATAGTGTACATTTGTATGTAAGCGTGGTACTGATCGAAAAAACCCAGATACAATATGCCAAGATCGAAGAGATAAATTTTTCCATGCTGGACTGGGAGAGATAGAAAAACATAGAATTTTCCAGCTGCCCTTCCTCCCGGGCATGCTGTAGAAGTCAGCAAAAGGGACTCGAGGGTTACAGTGTATTGTAATTTAGGCGATGGGCTGACAACCTGTCACTATAGCAATACACATTACAATCTAAAATTGCCCTCAATATTTGTCAGACGTGGCGAAAGCGCCTTTTACGAGGAGTTTGACGCTCTGCCTACCCCGTAAGGGATAAAGGCGTGATTTTATGTATGTATGTATGAAGAGATAAACGTCTCCATACATTTATGTATAAACAAGAGCCTGTGGTGTAGTGGATAGGGCCGCTGCCTCCTGAGCGGGAGGTCGTGGTTCGAATCCCACCACGTACCAATGTGATTTTCGGTTTTCGAATTTCATATGTACGTTTATGGTCGTGGTTTGAATCCCACCACGTACCAATGTGTTTTTCGGTTTTCGAATTTCATATGTACGTTTATTCGGCGCATTTTCCGTGCTTCGGCACGTTAAGCTGTTGGTCCCGGTTAATATCGTTTAATACTGTAGATATTAGTCGTTAAGCCATGTCAGAGGCCAGTGCTAAGCATTGGCGGCTTGAAAACTCTGATCTAATCTAGGATTGGGTCTGGTTCCCTTTCTGGGTTGCGGAGGTCAGATGGCAGTCGCTCTGTGTACCAGTACTCTCGTTCAATCCGCTAGATTAGGTAGCCGACCCCGTTCGAAACGGGATAAAGCTAGGGAGATGTTGACAGGGGATCCCCGATGCACGCCAGCGCCCTCATCAGTTAAAAATCATTACTCACTGAAAACAAAATCAATCGAAAATCCGGTCGATCAGATGAAAGTATAGGCACCTACTGAAATTTATTTTAAGCATTATAAATTATTAAATATATTCCTTCCATGCTGGACTGGGGGCGAGAGAAAAACATAGACTGTGCCAGCAAGGGATCCGAGGTTTTCAGTATGTTGCATTTTAGGCGATGGGCTGATAACTTGTCACTACAGCAATATACATTCAAATCTATCATAAATAACCTTCAAAACATTGTCAGACTTGGCGGAACGACCTTTGTTTAGGTCGTTTACGCTCTGCCTACCCCGTTAGAGATAAAGGCGTGATTATATATATGTATGCATTATAAATTAATAATTAATTAAATTTATAAAATAGTGGGGAAGTTTGGACTGGGGAAAAGAAATATGAGAGGAGATAGGTTAGTATAATTTTGAAATGTTGTTGCTCATGTTTGTTTTTAAAAATCTCAGAACAGCTTCTGAATTTAGAAGCACTTTGCGAATCAATTCTTACTATAAAGCACTTTGCGAATCAATTCTTACTATAAAGCACTTTGCGAATCAATTCTTACATACTGCATTACAGCATGGGGTGCAGCCGCAAAGTCACATTTTATTCTGTCAGCTGTGAAAAGTCTTCTTGTTAGGTTTTTTAATAAAGAGGTGAAGTCTTGGATTACGGTTCGAAACTGTGACCAAACAGAAAATTTACTGGAGGTATCACACACACATACCCACACACACACACACACACACACACACACACACACACACACACACACACACACACACACACACATACACACACACACACACACACACACACACACACATACACACACGCACACAACACAACACACACAATACATCAATTACTAGATTCTTAAACCCATTATAATTTTATTTTAGTATTTTTAGGCTACTCTAGATTATAAGGTTTTACCATCAACAAACTGTTAACCGGATTTCCACACTGAGAATTGTTTTGAGATGTGCGGCTCCTGCGATACAAGCCAAGAGCTTAGTGCAGGAGTCATTGAAAATTTGTAAAAGTAAAATGTGATCTTTTTGGAATAAACATTATTATTATTATTCAAGTGGAGAGGGCGCAGTGAGCAGTTTTAAAAGTACTTGTGTCACTACCGAGACGACACCTCATTAGTATATGGCACAGCAAAACTACGTACAGTACGCAAGCTTTATGCTCTTAGATGCATTATTAGATATCATCAACTTACTTTCTTCCATGCTGGACTGGGAGCGAGAGAAAAACATAGAATGTTCCAGCTGCATTTCCTCCCTGGCATGCTGTAAAAACCAGCTAAGGGATCTGAGGGTTTCTGTATATTGCAATTTAGGCGATAGGCTGACAACCTGTCACTACAGCAATATACCTACAAATCTATCTTAAATAACCCTCGAATTTGTCAGACGTCGCGAAACGACCTTTGTTTAGGTCGTTTACGCTCTGCCTACCTCATTAGGGACAAAGGCGTGATTATATGTATGTATGTATCAACTTACTGCGCCGCATATTACCAACACTAATAGAAGTATTTAGATGTCCTACCATTGCAGTCAGAAAAGTTTTGCGCAGAGATTTTATGATTACACATCTACACGTTTATAAACATTTATAAATAAACATATTAATACCCTAAACCTCAACCGATATAGTGTGAAGAAAGAAGCAACAAAAAAATTGTTTGATAGTAATGATGACGAACTCCAAACAGTTCTAAGCCCATCCAAACAAATCTAAGTCCTTTACAAATTATATCACACACACAAATAGAGTCACGCCTGTGCCCTACGGGGTAGGCAGAGCATCACTGTTTAATTTAACACACACACATACACACACTTACATACATACACACACACACACATACATACGCATACACAAACATATGCACGCTAGAATAGATTTAAATGTAGATATTTACTTTGATTTTTCTTATACCATGGTTATACCCATCATACTCAGTTTATACTCAGAGTTTAATTTCTAAATTAATTACAAATGGTATCATTTTATGGGGAAGGCGTGGTGACCTATATTACGGGTTATTACAACTTAGTATAGGCATCAGCCCTCCGCAAAATACAACTGATAAATCAAAATTGTAATTGTAAAGTGCTCAACAAATTTTGTGGTGAGGAAATAAATATATTTTTTTTATAGCAACTAGCGTATTAAGAACAAGTGCAGAAGAGTGTCTCGAATAGTTTAAAATTGTACCAAGAAAGAAATGGCTAACAAAGGAGGGAGATTAGAAATAAAAACGATACACATAGCATTCAAGAATATAAACAACTTACAAATCAGATAACTACAAAATACAGAGAAAAAAAAGATAAGGATGCCATGACATAGTGTGAGAGAATTGAGGAATACATGGAAAAGGGTGAATTGGACAGAGCATATAATGAAATAAGAACTTTAGGTAAGCTACATAAAACAAAAAGTACAACAATCTTAGACGAACAAGGACGCTTATTAATTGATAATAGGGATATTCTGGAAAGATGTAAAGGTACTAAGAAAATCTTTACGAAGGTGAAGGTCTACAAGAGTTAGATTTAGAGCAAGAACTAGTAGAAGAAGATGTCCAGGAGCCGATTATTTTAAAGGAAGATTTTTAAAAGCTTTAAATAACATTTAAAATGGTAAAGCAGCAGGAGAAGACCAGATTCATATAGAAATGATTAAATATGCAGTATGTGATCCCATGATTATTGAAATATTTGAATTAGTCACTAGTCAAAGAAATGTATGTTACAGGACAGATACCACTAGAATTTCAAACCAGCAAGACCGTTACCATTCCCAAAAAAACTAACACACACAAATGCGAAGAACACCGTACTTAGTACTTACGACACTAGTCTTATTTCACAAGCGTCATAGTTTTTAATAAATATAATTCAAAACAGGATTTAACCGATAGCAGAACATTTTCTAGCTCAAGACCAATATGGCTTCAGAAGACGTAATGGCACGAGAGAGGCTATCTTAGCCCTGAGACTTGTGATAGACCGAAGGATGGATTTGGGCAAGAATACCATATATCTTTTGTGGACTTAGAAAAGGCATTTGACAGGGTTGACTGGAAAAAAAAATGTCTATTCTGAAGTAGGCAGGACTAGATTATGGGGATCGTAGAATAATACACCAGCTTTACAAAAATCAAGAAATTACCATAGAAATAGGAGAGGAAAAGGGGTGTCTGACAAGGATGCCTACTATCACCAATAATATTTAATATTTGTATAGAATGCGCCATAAGGAAAATTCTGGAATCTGATTACGGAGGCGTTAAACGGCGGTAAACGGGGAAAACATTAAATTTATTCGATTCGCTGACGATATTGCTGCACTACCAAACAGCACGCACGAACTTCAAAAGCTAGCAGAAAAGATGGACACCACATTTCAAGAATTTGGCCTCAAAATAAATGGAGGAAAAACTAAAACACTAACCTCGAAATCGACATCAGTAAAAAGTATTACTAAATAACATTCCTCTAGAACAAGTTAAATCTTTCAAATTCTCAGGCAGTTTAATAATCAGCGATTTTATAGTACATCTGGAAGCTATGGCTAAAACTGCCTTCAATAACAAAAAGCAGCTCTTCAAAAGCACCATCAAGAAGAAAATTCGCAAACGCCTAATCAAGACGTACATTTGGAGCATTGTATGGTAGTGAAACTTGGACTATGTATGACCCAAAGAGATAGAGAAAGATTGGAGGCATTTGAAATGTGGTGTTGGAGGTGCATGAAAAGAATTAGCTGGCCGGAAAGAAAAACAAATGAAGAGGTATTTAAAATGGCAAAGGAGAAGAGAAACATAATGACGACCATAGAGAACAGAAGAGGGAATATGATAGATCACGTGATACGACACGACAAATTCTTAAAGAACATCATAGAGGGGAAAATAGAAGGGAAACGAGGAAGATGAAGACTTTGGAAGAAATTGCTACCTTAGCAATAAGGCCGCCTATGTTGTACTTGTCTTTTGTTATCTGTTGTGTTGTATGTTGTATTATTACGTGCAATAAAGTATTTTTATGTTATGTTATGTTAAGACTGAGACGTAGTTACCTTGACCAAATCAAAGAGAAGGTGGATGACAAGTCGTATCAAGAAGTGAAATCGTTGGCAGAAGACAGAGAAAGTTGGCGATTACTCACCAAAAAGTGCCTTAACCTTACTTAAATTGAAGAAGTAAATGAATAATTCAGTGTTATTCGTCTCTTCTATCTGTAACTTCAACGAACTATAAGTTGCAACTTTATGAGGTTCTAAACGACCTTCATTGCTTTAACCTCAATCTGATCTACCGGATTTTCGATTGATTCAATTTTCAGTGAATTATGATTTTTTTTACTGATGAGAGCGCCACTTAGCTCAGGGGAGTTCCTTTTCTATAGTTACTAAGTTACGGATGATGTAGTTTGTATTGGAGATCGAATTATCCTATGTTTCTTGGGCGAAAAAGATCAGTGTTATGTTTACAATACAGATGTACACTATTTTAAAATTCATTTGTATTTTTCAAATTATAAAAATATAAATGCTTTGCTTTACAACACAGTACAACAATACAGTTATTATGTACCTCCTACAATACATGGGCTATTTATTCCATGTCTTGTCTATATGTATGAGTAAACAATACAAACATAGCTGTGTTACCAACCGATTCCTCTATTGTTGTCTGATGAGATTGATTTTTAATAAGTCTCATATATTTTTAACAAGCACATATGAATGACCAAGCTATTATTCATCCACACTAATATTTATTATAAAGATTAAAGATTTGTATTTTTATGTCTGTGTCTGTGTGTCTCTCTCTCTGTCTTTGTGTCTGTGTGTCCCTCAGTATGTCTCTTTCTCTCTCTCTCTCTCTCTCTCTCTCTCTGTGTGTGTGTGTGTGTGTGTGTGTGTGTGTGTGTGTGTGCGTGTATGTGTCTCTCTGTGTGGGTCACTCTTTCTCTCTCTCTCTCTCTCTCTCTCTCTCTCTGTGTCTCTGTGTCACTCTGTGAGTGTGTGCGTTTGAAACAAATGAATTCAAAAACTACTAAACTGATTTCGAAAATTATTTTACTATTGAAAAGCTACGTTCACCCTGAGTAACTTAGGCTACTTTTTACCGTGGGAAAATATCTGATTCCTACGGGAAATTTCATCAAGTAAGCCGCGTGTGAAACTGCGACGTAAAAGGCTAGTAATAAATGAAAATTATAAATAGATGACTATTTAGAATATAAAAAAAAAGTTATTATATACCTCCTAAAATACATTGCACTATTCATGAAGAAGCTGTCCATGTATTGTATATATTTATGAGAAAACAGTACAAACATAACTGTATTACCAAACGATTCCTCCACTGTTCTCTTTCCTACTCAATTATTTCCATGCTGGATTGGGAGTGAAAGATAAACATTGAATGTGCCAGCTGCATTTCCTACCGGGCATGCTGTAAAAGCCAGCTAAGGGATCCGAGGGTTTCAGTATATTGTAATTTAAGCGGTGGGCTGACAACCTGTCACTACAGCAATATATTTACAAATCTATCTTAAATAATCCTCAAAACTTTGTTAGACGTGGCGGAACGACCTTTGTTCAGGTCGTTTACGCTCTGTCTACCCCATTAGTATCCACTCTAATGAATATCAGGCGCACTAGTCAAGTCTATACTCTGCAGCAAAGTCCTTGCTGAAGAAGTCTATGACAGTCTTCATCAGCAAGGAACTTGTTGCAGAGCTATATATTTTATTCAGTCTCCGTGGTCTAGCGGTCTGAGCCTACGGCTCTCGCACCGGAGGTTCCGGGTTCCATTCCCGGACAATGACTTTGTGTTGCTGTTTCTAGTTTGGTTAGGACTTAGGCTGATCATCTGACTGTCCGAAAAGTAAGATGATCTATGCTGTCGGATGGGCATATAAATAGTCGGTCCTGCGCCTGATTTATCTCTGGTCGTGTCAGTGAATCTGTTCCATCAGAATAAGAGACTAATGGAATAAAGAGTGCATGTGTGTGTTGCGCAAACACAGTCCTGCGCAGTTGGCCGCCATTACCGAAAATCGGGGGGAGGTCTATTAATAACTGTTTTGTTGTAATGCAAAACATTTATATTATATACCTCCTAAAATACATAGCGCTATTAATGAGGACGTGTTTGTTATCTGCTGGTGGGGTAGCTAAAAGCTAAGACGCTATGTGAATTTTATATAATTTATGTTATTTCTGGTTGCTTTACATATTTAAAAACCAAAAAAGCTCTGGCGCGTTTCATGCAGTGATAATATCAATAAAGTAAATCATGACATTACTTGGTTCATATTATCATTGCTGCATAGTTAAGTTTTTTATTTAAAAAATAAGCTGAGAACAAATATAGTTATAGATCCACGGTGCTATACAGAATCAAACTCAAACCGTGGCACCACGTCAACTATGTGCAAGAAGGTGGTAAAGTGGTTTACTTAAAGTTTTAATATGGGCTTTACTGCTTATTAAATAAAGTTCGATTTGACAAATAGCGCATGACTTAAAAGAAGGCGATAACTATGTGCATATAGGCCATAAAGTGGTTTATTTAAAGCTTCAATTCAAAAAGCTTTAGTTTCATAAATTAAATTCAATTTTTCAAATAGCGACTGACATAAAAACGATGCCTTGATTTTTTGATGCCATTTTAAATGGCGTTTTTTTAAAATTTATAATTATATTTGATTTAAGAAAATGAGATTAATAATAATTATATCAATATCTATATCTAATCATCATCAAAATTTACATTATTGGATCTTATTTTCTGTCTGAAGAGTTGATTATGATTAAATTATAATATACTCTATCATTATTACTCTAAGCACTCCGTGCTAACTTGTTGATTTACAATTGTTCTTTTTTTTTCATACATAAAACTTAACACGAGTTCTTAAGGTGACGATACGAGCCAAGTAGCACACCCATTAATAAAAAAAACATCGTTCAATAAAAATGCATTGAATCGAAAATCCTGTCCAACAGACTCAAGTAATAGTAATTCAGATAATTCAGAACGTTATAAATTAGCGATTTATAGTTCGTTGTAGTAACAGGAAGAAAAAATACATTGGTGGCCGTTATTCACAATCTGTTTTCCTGTTACAAGAACGAACTACTAATCGCTAATTTAGACGGTTCTAATTTATCTTAATTTCTATTACTTGAGTCTGTTGGACCGGTTTTTCGATTCACTGCGTCTTTAGTGAATTGTGTTTTTTTTACTAATGGACGCTACTTGGCTAGCATCGTCACCTTAAATAGTAAGGCAATACTGTTAAGTATTTCCATGAATTTCTGCCACTTAATATACAATAAAACTTACTAATTAATTACTATTTTTTTTAATTAAAATAGGGTCAGTTACAGACAGCAGACTAAGATTAGACACAATAAATATTTCTGAATATATTAGAAATAACATATCCAAAATTCGACCGCTGACGGGATTTGAACCCGCGTCTTTAGAAAACCGGCCTAACGCTCTAAACTGCTAAGCTACAGCAGCCATGTCATTGCCATGCCATGTTGCTATTTCTAATATTTTCAGAAATAAAATTGTGTGCAAAAATCTATTAGAAAACAGTAAATATTACAATAAAACATTTATAAATCCGAAGCCCACTTACAACTAAACACAGCATTAATAGCAAAGCGAATGTATACAAGTAATAGTTCAGTAAATGTATAGTAGAATATTATAATTATAATAAAAACAGTATAGTAGAATGATATAATCAAATACAAGAATTTGATTCATTAATAATGAAAACAGGATATGAATAAATTTGAATCATTAAAAGATAAATATATTAATATTATAGTTTTAAGATTAGAATTTGACTTTAAAGGTAACTAAGATTTTTGGAATAGTTTTCAGGTGGCCAACCAACTCCTTAAGCGCTGTCCACGAAATGTTTTTTTCGCGTATCCGCTGATCAAACCTATGCGAATCGATGCAATACAATATTAGAAAACAAAAATATTCTTTAGTAAAATCGCGTAAAGTGATGCCGAACAAAGTTAAATAAAAATATTTTCTCAAGAGGAATGTTTATATGTATAATACATGCATAACGTAGTACAGAAACACTGATAGTTTCCGTGCGAATCCGGGACGGGTCGCTAGTTTTGTATAAATTGCATATATAATATTTTGTCAGATATCCAAAATGTCAATATAAAGACAGGCGACATTCAGTTAATCTTCGGACACGTAATTAAAAAAAAACAATGTGGTGAAAATGGACTTTAAACCTTAAGCATTATGTAGATTCTAAACTGCCATACAAAAAAAAAACAATTTTCTTTTTCACTTCCTGAAAAAGATCCTGCTGGTAGTTGTTCAGTTTCGTTGACTGAGCAACCCCTATCAGTTTACGGGACGCTGTCCCTTACACCCCGTATATGTTACTGTAAAATCCCGAAGTACTGTAAAATCTCGGATTTACCAATCACTGTTGGTAAAACCCAGAAAATATTGTAATCAATGTTCATTTCGGATTTTAACCACCATTCACTAGGTAAATCCCCAGAAATACCTCAAAAGACGATAAAACTTGAGATAAACATTTCACAAGTAGTTATACATGGTCTGTAGTCCCCTGTTATACTTTATTATCCATTAGTAGACTATTGTGACTGGTTTTAGTAGTTGCGGCAGTTGTGTTTTTAATATCTAAAACCTTAAAAAAAAATCAAAATTCTCGTTTTTGCAGCTTTAATTTCCTCTAAACATCTTTTTTAACAATAAAACGTACAGCGAGGGCTACGAGACGGCCTGCCAAATCACTACATAGTATAAAACAAAGTCGCTTTCTCTGTCTCTATATCCCTATGTATGCATAAATCTTTAAAACTACGCAACGGATTTTGATGCGGTTTCTTTAAATGGATAGAGTAATTCAAGAGGAAGGTTTATATGTATAAAACGTGCATAATATAGTAGATAAACACTGATAATTTTCGTGCGAAGCCGGGGCGGGTCGCTAGTACGTTATAAAATGTTTATTGCCTGTGTTCTGAGGTAAATCCTAGGATTTACCAAGTGAATGGTGGTGAAAGTCCGAAATTCGGGGTTTTACCCACATAGGTTGGGGAAATCATAGAATTTACTGGTAAATCCTAGGATTTGCCACACTTTATGCTTAACAGTAACACCTTCTTCTTAGTCGTACCCTCTTGACAGAGTGGTCGTGGTTGTTTCGATTGCGTACTAAGTTAAGGTGAGCTTTAAACCGTTTTTTTTGACAACGTCTCTCCATTTCTGCTAGTTTTCTGCGCTGCAAGAGCATTAAGTGATAGTTTTTATCGTCACTTTTTAAATTGAGACTGTTCATCGGGCCCGTAATGAACATTGATCATAATACCTTTCGGGGTTTTACCAACAACGGTTGGTTAATATTAGTAATTACCGGCAAATCCTGTGTTTATTTTCAAAATTTTGAATGTCCTGCATAAAATCTCATTTGTTATAAAGTATGTAAAACATGGGCTATCATATGGTACCAAAATAAATACAAATATCCTGTATCCTTAATGCGCATCCCACTATAATCACATATTTTACTTAACTTAAAACTGAGGACTCTGAACCGCAGCGAGCCGACCGGCGAGTCACCGCGTTTCTCTCGTTTCAGAGATGAATCGGCTTTATCGCGAGACGCAATCAAAGATGAAATATTTCCTCGGGATTCTCACTGAATTTATTCATTGAAATACTTGCAAAATCAACAGAATTTTACAAAAATGTGACCAACGTGTTTTTGTAATAAGACAAAAAGACGCTGTAACCATAGAGTATAGACGATTCGACTGTTAGTAAGCCGATCAGATTTTAATAATTTCGTTTAGTGTTAAAATAACTTAGTTCTCTGTTCAACCTCCACCAGAGGTGGTAGCCTGGCCATTATGAAACAGGAAACTGGCATCTAACGATAATTAAACTCTCACGGATGTGGGCAGCTTGTTATTTTGAAACAGGACACTGGCATCCAATAAGGTCCCAGTTCTCTGTTCAGTTGCTATAAGAAGCAATAAATGTGGCAATCGCGATAAATAATCAGAACGTAACTTACTTGGTTATCTGTGCGTCGATAGAATCAACGAAGAATCAGTGTTAGTTTGAGGAATTGTGTTATACACGGATACAGGAAATTTGAATATTTTATAGTAAAAATAAGTCTCTTTTTTATTAGAAATGGGTTTGACTTGATCCTAGACACTAGGTCAGTGATGACCGTGACAGTCGACGAAGGAGTCACCTAAAAGATGCCTGTTATGGCACTGGCAATCTCACGCATCGACGGAACACAGCAAGCTGTTTGACTACGGTGAGAATCAATAATAATGTTGTTGTTGTACTAACGTACTAACCTAATAATGTACTTACTCCATAATGTTCTCACCTAACCTAGCGTGAAGCGCCAGATTTGGTTAGGCTGTACCTAACGAACCCATTTTTTGCCCTATATTTTCTTCCATTTCTATGTCGGCTCTGGCACTTCGCCGGCCGCTGCGGAACGCTCGCTGCGTTCGCTGTGGTCACTTGTCCTACCTAACACAACCTAACCTGGGTAGGTTAGACTGCACCTAACAAATCTATTTTCCACTACATTTACATACTGTTCTATTTTTGGGATATGAGTAAATTGGCTGTATGGGTTGACTCCATTCGCCTTAGAAATATTTGGTGTATGGGGTGTTTATGAAGAAGAATGTAACCTCATAATTGTGCTTAAATTGATGTGGTTATTTTTTTCAAAATTATGTGTGTCCCGCAAAAAAAATATTTGTTATAAAGTATGTAAAACATGGGCTATCATATGGCACCAAAATAAATACAAGTATCCTGTATCCTCAATGCGCATCCCACTATAATCACATATTTTTCTTAACTTAAAACTGAGGACTCTGAACCGCAGCGAGCCGACCGGCGAGTCACCGCGTTTCTCTCGTTTCAGAGACGAATCGGCTTTATCGCGAGACCCAATCAAAGATGAAATATTTCCTCGGGATTCTCACTGGCTTTATTCATTGAAATACTTGCAAAATCAACAGAGTTTTACAAAAATGTGACCAACGTGTTTTTGTAATAAGACAAAAAGACGCTGTAACCATAGGGTATAGACTTGACAGCCGAGCTGCCAAGCGCGCCTGATATTAATGTGAGTGGCGCCTGCAGGTGAGTAGGAAAGAGACAACAACAGTGTAATCGTTGGGTAATACAGGTATGTTTGTACTGTTTTCTCATACTTATAGACAAGACATGGACAGCTTCTTCATTAATAGCGCTATGTATTTTAGGAAGTATATAATACATACATATAATCACGCCTTTATCCCTAATGGGGTAGGCAGAACGTAAACAACCTAACCAAAGGTCGTTCCGTCACGTCTGACAAAGTTATGAGGGCCATTTAAGATAGATTTATAGGTATATTGCTGTAGTGACAGGTTGTCAGCCCATCGCCTAAATTGCAATATACTGAAACCCTCGGATCCCTTAGCTGGTTTTTACAGCATGCCCGGGAGGAAATGCAGCTGGCACATTCTATGTTTTTCTTTCGCTCCCAGACCAGCATGGAAGAAAAGTATATAATAACTATTACTTAATATTCTAAATAGTCATCTTTTTATGCTTTTTATTTATTGCTAGCCTTTTACGCTGCAGTTTTACACGCAGCTTACTATCGAATAGTACTACTCTGAAAGTATGAATCAGATATTTTCCCGCGGTAAAAAGTAGCTGTAGTAGTAGTATTTTTTATTTCTTCCATGCTGGACTGGGAGAGATAGAAAAACATAGAATGTTCCAGCTGCCCTTCCTCCCGGGCATGCTGTTGAAGTCAGCAAAAGGGACTCGAGGGTTACAGTGTATTGTAATTTAGGCGACGGGCTGACAACCTGTCACTACAGCAATATACGTACAAATCCATCTTGAATAACCCTCAAAACTTTGTCAGACGTGGCGGAACGACCTTTGTTTAGGTCGTTTACGCTCTGCCTACCCCATTAGGGATAAAGGCGTGATTATATGTATGTATGTATGTAGTAGTAGTATGATACTCAGGGTAAACGTAGCTTTCCATTGGTGAAAGAAATTTTGAAACTTCACTGCGGATTCATAAGATAATAGTTAAGTATTGTTATTTCAAAATTCAAAATATATGCACTGCTGAACTGTACAGATATATTTAGAAGACATTTCTGCTAAATATTGGTGTCTCTGACTTTTGATTCCGTTGAGATCTCAGGTGGCTACAGTCAATCATATAAAAGTAGAACGTCAGGATTGAGGAGCCAAAGAAAATTCGTTTACCTACAAAATTTACTCTGCTTTTCTATTTTAATTCTATACTGCAAAATAAACACACCACCTGCTTAACGATCATTAGGTCGAATATTTCAATTGATAGCTCACTTCAATGGAAATGCACCTGTAGAGTATAGATTGAGGAGCCAAACTAAAAGTATAATATTTTCTGTAATTTCAGCGCTACAGAAGAAAATTTTTTAGAAGATACTTTACACAATTGCTGCTAAATGATGCAAAATTTTCATAAATGTTTATCTATTACTCAATGAGTTCCAGGTGGCTCCTCAATTCAGATGTTTAGATAGAGGAGCCACTTTTGAATTAATATAACTAGTGATATATTTTGCTGCTAAATCCAGAATTCGTGCTGCAAAATCAGCTACTTTGCTGCTAAATAATGATAAGATCAGCTTTTAAAAATCTGATGTGGCTCCTCAATCCTTACGGATATGTTTTTGAGGTCATTCGCTATAAACATACACACAAAAATTCAAATTTTACGTCTTTATAATATTAGTGTGGATGAATAGTTGCTTGGTCATCCATTTATACTTTTATTTATTATGAATAATTGCTCATCAATATCATCATAATCAGACGTTGAATGTGCTCAGCTCAGTGCTTACCTGCTTCGTAACATAGTACAAAAGTACTGTGTTCCTTTAAGCCATGCTATATATTTTATCAAAATCGTAGCGGCCACACTAAAAAACGTTAAGTCAACGTAGAACGTCACGTCATTGTGTCATGGATATTCAAGTCGCGCATCGTAATAATCCCCGTCACGTCGTTGTGTCATGGATATTCTAGTCGCGCATCGTAATAATCCCCGTCACGTCGTTGTGTCATGGATATTCTAGTCGCGCATCGTAATAATCCCCGTCACGTCGTTGTGTCATGGATATTCTAGTCGCGCATCGTAATAATCCCCGTCACGTCGTTGTGTCATGGATATTCTAGTCGCGCATCGTAATAATCCCCGTCACGTCGTTGTGTCATGGATATTCAAGTCGCGCATCGTAATAATCCCCGTCACGTCGTTGTGTCATGGATATTCTAGTCGCGCATCGTAATAATCCCCGTCACGTCGTTGTGTCATGGATATTCTAGTCGCGCATCGTAATAATCCCCGTCACGTCGTTGTGTCATGGATATTCTAGTCGCGCATCGTAATAATCCCCGTCACGTCGTTGTGTCATGGATATTCTAGTCGCGCATCGTAATAATCCCCGTCACGTCGTTGTGTCATGGATATTCTAGTCGCGCATCGTAATAATCACCGTCACGTCGTTGTGTCATGGATATTCAAGTCGCGCATCGTAATAATCCCCGTCACGTCGTTGTGTCATGGATATTCAAGTCGCGCATCGTAATAATCCCCGTCACGTCGTTGTGTCATGGATATTCTAGTCGCGTATCGTAATAATCCCCGTCACGTCGTTGTGTCATGGATATTCTAGTCGCGCATCGTAATAATCCCCGTTACGTCATTGTGTCATGGATATTCTAGTCGCGCATCGTAATAATCCCCGTCACGTCGTTGTGTCATGGATATTCAAGTCGCGCATCGTAATAATCCCCGTCACGTCGTTGTGTCATGGATATTCAAGTCGCGCATCGTAATAATCCCCGTCACGTCGTTGTGTCATGGATATTCAAGTCGCGCATCGTAATAATCCCCGTCACGTCGTTGTGTCATGGATATTCAAGTCGCGCATCGTAATAATCCCCGTCACGTCGTTGTGTCATGGATATTCTAGTCGCGTATCGTAATAACCCCCGTTACGTCGTTGTGTCATGGATATTCTAGTCGCGTATCGTAATAATCCCCGTCACGTCGTTGTGTCATGGATATTCTAGTCGCGCATCGTAATAATCCCCGTTACGTCATTGTGTCATGGATATTCTAGTCGCGCATCGTAATAATCCCCGTCACGTCGTTGTGTCATGGATATTCTAGTTGCGCATCGTAATAATCCCCGTTACGTCATTGTGTCATGGATATTCTAGTCGCGCATCGTAATAATCCCCGTCACGTCGTTGTGTCATGGATATTCTAGTCGCGCATCGTAATAATCCCCGTCACGTCGTTGTGTCATGGATATTCAAGTCGCGCATCGTAATAATCCCCGTCACGTCGTTGTGTCATGGATATTCAAGTCGCGCATCGTAATAATCCCCGTCACGTCGTTGTGTCATGGATATTCTAGTCGCGCATCGTAATAATCCCCGTCACGTCGTTGTGTCATGGATATTCAAGTCGCGCATCGTAATAATCCCCGTCACGTCATTGTGTCATGGATATTCAAGTCGCGCATCGTAATAATCCCTGTCACGTCGTTGTGTCATGGATATTCAAGTCGCGCATCGTAATAATCCCTGTCACGTCGCTGTGTCACTGATATTAAAGTCGCGCATCGTAATAGTCCCCGCCACAACGTCACAATGTCCAACGTTACGTCAACGTTGAAGGTCACGTCGTAGTTTCATGGATATTAAAGTCGCGCATCGTAATAATTGGGACCGCAAAGTTAAGTTAACATTGCTCATTACGATGACGTGTCGGGAATTTTACCGTTTCGGTGCATAATGTCCATTTTGCAAAATGTCCAGTGGTGAAAAAATTACCAATTTGCAATATGTCCAGTTTGCAAAACGTCAAATTGCAAAATTTCCAGTTTGCAAAATGTCCAATTGCAAAACGTCCAGTTTGAAGATGGTCTAATTTGTAAAATGTCCAGTTTGCAAAATGTCCGGTTTGCAAAAAGTTCAATTTGCGTAATTGAGGGGTGAGTTCAGACCATGAAACCGAACAACTTTCCAATTTTCAAGAAAGAATATATCTTAAAATATAGCAATCGCCATCTACCAAAAAATTCAGTACCTACTCGCATTAACTGCTCATTAACGCTGTAGGTCATAGTCGGGTAAGTATATATATTTTTTATTTGGCAACCCTGTTTCGAATATCATTTTATAGAAAAATGAAGGTACTTTTGAATTTGAATAATATTCATTGTCATATTGTAACATTGCAAATGCGGTGCGTGTAGTGAGTGATTATATGAGTGAGGATTATTTAAGATTCCGCTTTTGGTTAATACTAAGTGTTTTTTTATTTATTTAAATGCGTTGGTTTTCTAAATCCGTATAATGAATAGGAAATTCGAGTTTTTTAGGAATCATAAAGGTGAAAATACGTTGATTCGTAAAGGATTTCATCATAATAAAAATGTAACGAATGAAAACGGAACCACGCAATGGAGAAGCGTAAATAGAAAATGATGTGGTGCTTCAATAACTATAGATAAAAACCGGAAAAACATATTGCGAGAAATTAAGCATTGCTGTTCAGCAAAATAAGGATAAAATTAAATGAAACAATATAATAGAATAAAGGATTATTTTGGTTTTTTGCTTTTTGATATTTGTCATCCTTTAGTCCTTTAAGGTTGGTAAAGTATACATACATCATAAATTGCACCAGTTGCGTACTGGATATTTTGCAATTGGACATTTTGCAAACTGGACATTTTGCGATTGGACATTTTGTAAACTGGACATTTTGCAAAATGGACTTTTTGAAAACTGGACGTATTGCAAATTAGTAATTTTTTCACCACTGGACATTTTGCAAAATGGACATTATGCACCGAAACGAATTTTACGATGTGCAATTTGAATATCCATGACACAACGACGTGCCTGCGTGACGTTCAACGTTTAAGTAACGTTTTTATGTGTGGCCGCTACGATTTTGATAAAAGTTATATATATTTTTTATTTAATTATATGCGTAAGTTTTAATATTCACAAAATTTTTGCATGATTTAAAGGAAACACTTTATTTTACATCCTGTATAGCGTGGCTCAGGAGAAACGAACGTTTAAAAATTAAATAATACAAAAAATATTTACACTTAGTAGAACTTTGTTAATAACAATTTCAATGTGATTAAGTTCACGTTTTAAACATTATTTTTTTCAAATGACGACGTTAAAATAGTTATAGGGACTTAACGTGACGTCATAGCCCAGTAATTTTCATACCAAAAAGCGTTTTTGAAATTTCATAAAATGTTGATAGTTTCGACTAGTAAGAAACCTTTCTTTGCCTTGGTACCGTGGCGACCGAGGGGGGAAGCACTTATTTTATCTCATAGAAACAACCAGACTTTCTTGTGAAGTATATTTTGCAATTATAACAACCTACTCCAACTTCGATCAGAACGAGAGTGGTTGGCAGCCTGTCGTCAGGCTCCAGTCAATATCGAAAAAGATTCAAAAATGGAATGGCAGTAATTTCAGCCATTCCTACAAAAGAGTAAATAGTATCCTCTCTTATAGTACCATTGATGGTACTGAGGCAATTATTGTTTTCCGTGGAACTATTACGTCGATAGTACCATTGCAAATATTATTTTTTGTTAACCGTGGTACAATCATGAAATAAATGATATATAACCAAAATATAAAACTCTATATTTTATTTTAAGTTTCATGTTTTAAACTCGCAACTCGAATCTCATAATTAATTAACTCCATATGTACAAATCTTTTGAATTCATCATTCAAAATGTTCCCTTTATTACGATTATTTTTTTTACATGCCTTAATATTTTCATCAATGGTACTGGCAAAGAAAGGGTAAGAAAATAGCGTATTGTTGGACTGTACTAATTTAGCTTTAGCAAATAGGCTTCCTAAAATTATGCTTTGATTTTATTGGCATGTTATTCATCTGAATGGATACAATTATTGTACTAATTGAAACTAATTGTTATTTTAGGTGAAATAAAGAAAAATAACTCTGAATCTCCCAAAGTTGATTCAGACGTCATTTGCCTAGACTGTGATGAAGAATACGATATTCCCGTCAAAGTTGATTCAGACGTCATTTGCCTAGACTGTGACGATATTCCCGTCAAAGTTGAAGATGAGAAGAAGAAGAATATCGCAATTCCCAAAAACGCAAAGGATGTAATTCCAGTCACAGGTGCACCTAATATTAAAACTGAGAAAGTGGAAAAAATGACAACTATAGCATCTGTCAAATCTGAAAATGATATCAATGAGTCTGTTAAATATAAAAAAGAAGACCGTGTTGCTTCTGAAAGTTCTTAAAACACAATTGGCGCCGTAGATGAGATAACAACAGATGTAAAATCTGGATCCATTGCTGACGAATTAGGATGCATGCATAATGAAATAATGAAATTAAATAATAAAATGAAATAATGAAATGAAATGAAATAATGAAATGAAATAATGAAATGAAATAATGAAATGAAATAATGAAATGAAATAATGAAATGAAATAATGAAATGAAATAATGAAATGAAATAATGAAATGAAATAATGAAATGAAATAATGAAATGAAATAATGAAATGAAATAATGAAATGAAATAATGAAATGAAATAATGAAATGAAATAATTAAATGAAATAATGAAATGAAATAATGAAATGAAATAATGAAATGAAGTTATGAAAGGAAATAATGAAATCAAATAATGAAATGAAATGAAATGAAATAATGAAATGAAATAATGAAATGAAATAATGAAATGAAATAATGAAATGAAATAATGAAATGAAATAATGAAATGAAATAATCAAATGAAATAATGAAATGAAATAATGAAATGAAATAATGAAATGATATAATGAAATGATATAATGAAATGAAATAATAATTTATTTGCAAGAGCATTATCTCCCTAGCCTTATGCCGTATATAACGGGATTGGCTACCTAATCTAGGGGATTGAACGAGGGTACTGGTTTTTACACAGAGCGACTGCCATCTGACCTCCGCAACCCAGAAGGGAAACCAGACAAAATCCTAGATTAGGTCAGAGTTTTCAAGCGGCCAATGCTTAGCACTGGTATCTGACATGGTTTAACGACTAATATCTACGGTATTAAACGATATTAACCGGGACCACCGGCTTAAAATGCCTTCCGAAGCACGGAAAAATCACCGAATACATATGAAATTCAAAAACCGAAAAACACATTGGCACGTGGTGGGATTCGAACCACGACCTCCCCGCTCAGGTGGCAGCGGCTCTATCCAGTACACCATCGGGCTCTGCAATTTATTTACAAGAACATAGTAAAATAATTGTTGGTATGTTTGTATCATATGTCCTACCGTCAAGGCATGCAAATTTTACATTACATTAGACATTGGCATACTATATTATTTATTTTTGGCATTAAAGTATTCATTGTGAGATTATTAATATTTTTCAAAAAAAATGGGACTGATCTGGCCGTGAAATAGAACACATTCCATGAATTTTTATAAAATAATATTTTTTTCCAAAAATATCCTACAAAATCACCAATAGTTTAGTATTCATCCATAATAAACACATAATTAGACCCTGTTACCTTTTGCCCCTGGTAGCCCCTTACGCAGCGTGAAATCAATCAATCAATCAATCAAATAAATTTATAGTTAAAGAAGCTTATGCGGGTATTTACTTTTCCAAAACAAACAACAATCAAACAAAGACGGAATTTCACAAAGGTGGCTATGTTTTTACAGTAGTGTGATCATAAAACTCGAGGGAATTAAGGGAAATTATTTAAAATTTATATTGACATGAATTAAAACAAAGAAAATTATATATTCTTTATTGTTTAAAATATTTACACATACAGTTGAACTTAAAATTAGGACACAATAGGCGAGCTTATCTCCATAAGAGATCTCTTCCAGCCAACCTAGTGGGGATGATAGAAGGGTAAAAACACGGGAACAGATATAATAAGGAAAATTTGAAAATCTGATTAATTATAGTAATATTAATACGTACTGCTGCGTCCGTCCAGCAGTCGCTGTAGCCGAAATCGGCTTGGAATCAATTAATACATATATAACAATAATTGAATAAACTAATACGTAACAAAATAATGTATAAGATGTATACGTATATTATATAATATTAATAAAGATAGGTCATAAAATGCTCTTTAAATCTCTTTTTTGAAGGGAATACTGAAGGACTGTTCACTGTACTTGAAGTGGTTTTGGAAGTTTATTCCATAGTTGGACATAGCCCGGACAGTAAAAACATTGTATGGGTATATTTCGAATAGACCCACAAATTGTTTGCAGTAAATGCAAAGTCGCCGTGTGGTTCGACTATGAAATAAAAGTTACATAGTGTATACCTATAGGTATAGGCATTAACCTGTACTAGGTGCATCTTACTTTTAGTTTAAATATGTATAGATCTGTTAATTGCCAAATTAGGTATACTCTCTCTAAGACTGTGATCTTATATAATATTATTTTTAAAATAATATAGTATTTGTATAAATTTGCTCACGTAATAATTTTAGTTATAACATTGATCTCTTATTTAATATTAATTTTATACTTAACTATTTATTTATATTTTATTTTCTTTAATTTATGTTAATATAACACAAATCATTATAAACTGTTATCATAATAAGTTTTGTTTTGTATTTTTTATTTTATTGGGTCTCGCGGAAGACCAGCGCTTTAAAAGTTTATTACTGAATGTGTGCACCTTCGCAGCATTAAGCTGAGCTAGACCTTATTGTCGCATTAGGTTAAGATTTAAGTATGTTAAATTGTAAAATTTATGGTCATGGACTGGTGACAATTAAAGATTTTTCTATTGTATTCTAAATCACGGACATGTATGTATATCTACAACCAGTGGACCGTAAATTAAAAAGAAAGTAAGAAGGAAGTAACAACAATAACTAAAAAAAAATAATTGAAGTTTTTTTAATTATTAACGTGTTTTTGTGTTGTTTCCTTTTTTGGAATGCCAAAGCTGACGTAAGCTACATTTTGTCGAAAGATTAAATCTTTAATTAAAATTCACTCTTACATTCAACACTGGCTGTTGACATATTGCTATCATAGACAGTTGTTGTAGTGAACGATGTGTACACCTCTAATTGTCACTCAAATTAGAATTGTATTATTATTTTGTTTGTACCCATCCGTCGCAACGGGCTCTCAATTCGCGTGCAGTAAGTGCGGATGAAAGTGTCGTTCAAGGATCGGTCTCTTTAGCCACGAGCGACGATGCTCTTCTCGCATAGGCGCTGCTTGAATTTTTTACGACATATTATGGTGGGATCATTTCCTTTAAGTCTTGGAATGCAATTTGAATGTTACATTATCAAAAAAGAATGATTGTTCTGTTCTTCGTAGCAAGGTTATGGGGTGAAAGGAGCCCACAAGAAATAGACACTTACCAAAAAGAATGTCATGACAGGCTCAGGCTTATTGACTTCCCATACGAAATGCGCAACTGTAGCGACCATTTATGTACTGGTACAAGTCACAGATTAATTATAGACCAATTGTATAAAGATATTATCATTGCAATTAGTCAATCTGCTACGATCGGTCGATATATTAAAAAACGCGCAAAGAAAAAGACGATTCCTGGGTGGAATATACACATAGCAGGGGCTCACACTGAGGCTAGGTTGAAGTTCCATACCTCATACCTGGATGTCGTACGGTAAACCAACCGCTGGAAGACTTTATGAGGAGATGCGTGAGTCCAGAAGGATATTTAAATCGCGTTAAAAATGGTGACGAGACCGTGAAAATCAAATTAAAATGGACCTATTAACACCTGTCACGCGAAAAATGATTTAGATCCTTTTGAAAGCACACAAATAGGTTGCAATGTAAACCTAGCCTTCCTGTGAGCGTGGGCGGTGTGAGCGAACCGGAGCAGATTGCTAATTTGCTTGTGGACCACTTTTTTGTAAGGTCTTCTTTTGGGCCCTCCCGATCGGAACGTAACACTGAGTCAACATGGACAAGAAAATTTATTTTACACCAAGAGATATAGCATTAACTATAAAAAAAATGTTTAGAGGTAAATCCCCCGGCCATGACGGGCTCAGTATAGAGCACCTGAAGTTTGCCGGTCCGTACTTACCGAGAGTATTGATCATGCTGTACAATTTGTGCTTAGGGCACGGTTATATGCCGAGCGACATGATGCAAACGGTGGTAGTGCCTATAGTTAAAAACAAAACTGGCGATCTCGCGAATAGGAGTAATTATAGGCCTATATCCTTAGCTACTTAATACACATCTAAATAATTATGTCACTCCATATGATAATCAGTCCAGGGCTATCAACCGAGAGTGCTGTACTGTCTTAAGCATGCTATTAATTACTATACTGTGTTTTGTCCTGTTTCCTCGATCTCTCCAAGGCGTTTGACCTGGTTTCCTATGATTTATTATGGTCAAAACTTGAAAAAGCTAACCTACCGACAGAATTAATAAACATCTTTAAATATTGGTATGGAAACCAGGTCAACAATTTAAGATGGGAGGGAGCGTTGTCAAGACCATACAGGTTGGAGTGCGGGGTGAGGCAGGGGGGGTTGAGTTCACCTACGCTCTTCAACCTGTATGTGAATGAGCTGATTGTCGAGCTCAGCAGCACCAGAGTCGGATGCCACATTGACGGTGTTTGTGTTAATAATATTAGTTATGCTGATGACATGGTGCTGCTGAGCGCGTCAGTGTGTTGGCTAAGCAAGCTTGTAGCCGTATGTGAGAAATACGCTGAGAAACATGGTCTCATGTATAATGTTAAAAAGAGTCAGTTTATGGTCTTTGAGGTAGGTAAAAATCGTATAGACTCATTTCCACCTGTTTTGAGCTAGGTAGAGTTTATACTTTTAAATATCTTGGCCACATATTGACCCCGGCCCTCAAGGACGATGCTGATATCGAAAGGGAACGGAGGGCATTGTCGGTGAGAACGAACATGCTGGCGCGCAGGTTTGCAAGGTGCTCAGAAAGAGTTAAAATTACTCTCTTCAGATCTTACTGCACATCATTCTATACCTGCAGCCTGTGGGCTAGATATACTCAGAAATCCTATAATGCCCTCCGGGTCCAATGTAACAATGCGTTCAGGATGTTGTTGAGGCTGCCTCGATTCTGTAGCGCATCAGGTATGTTTGCGGACGCGAGGGTAGACTGTTTCTACGCAACAATGCGCAAAAGGTGCGGATCCCTGGTGCGCAGAATACGGAGTAGCACCAACAGCATCCTGAACATGGTCGGGAGTAGGCTCGACTGTCAGTTTCTGAGTCATTTTTGCGCTATTTCAAGCGGAATGGGACAGCGGTGACCTATCATACTGTTATTTTATTATATACCTATTTAATCTCATTTTACTAACATAGTTATAAGTGTTACTAATATTATGAGTCCTGGTTACTTGAATAAAAATCTATATTACGTGGTGCTACTGGTAGCCATGTGCCACGGGAAATAAAGGTATTATTATTATAATACAAAAAACATGTTAGTATTAGTTTATTAATCTATTGTGAAATAATAAGTGTGATTGTAATAATAGGCGCTAAGTAAGTAAAAATCGATATTACGTGGTGCTACTGGTAGCCACGTGCCACGGGAAATGCAGGTATTATTATTATAATACAAAAAACATGTTAGTATTAGTTTATTAATCTATTGTGAAATAATAAGTGTGATTATAATAATAGGCGCTAAGTAAGTAAAAATCGATATTACGTGGTACGACTGGTAGCCTCGTGCCACGGGAAATGAAGGTATTATTATTATAATACAAAAAACATGTTAGTATTAGTTTATTAAACTATTGTGAAATAATAAGTGTGATTATAATAATAGGCGCTAAGTATAAATACCGTATTATTGTAATAATTTCTTCTTATAATTTTTGTTATATTATGATATTATTTATTTAGATTAACTCATTTTAAACTATATTCGAAGTACTGAAACATGATGATAATCAAGGCTGCGACATATGTATTTCTAAAGAAAACCAAAAAAATATTCATATTATATAAGAATCTTATATTTTTACTACTTCACTGATAATGTTTTTATTTTTATATGAAAAGTTTTTTTTCTAGTAAAGTACAAATTCGTCCTAAACAATTTTCTTTTCGTATGTTTTTCTTTATTCATTAGAAAATTGTTCTTTTTAGTAGGCATTTGATTTGAAATGTCTTAGAATAAGTTTAATTAATATTGATTTTTTATTGTGAAGCTCTACTTGGTAAGCGAAAATAAATGTTAAGTAAGTGGACATTATAGTTTTATTTGAATGCAACGTCTATAGGTACCTACTCACACATAAGTTTTCTATTCTATAGACAGATCGCATACATTTTCAGATTTCCTTGATTAGGACGACACATACCGGGTGTAAGGGACGTAGTCCATCAAACTAATAGGGGTTGCTCAGTCAACGACACTGAACAACTTTCACCAGGAAATTCTTTCAAGACGTGAAAGAATATGGCTTTTCCATACAAATTGTCTGATCGAGGCGGACATTTTTTTCACTTCCTGAAAGAATTTCTTGGTGAAAGTTGTTCAGTCTCGTTGACTGAGCAACCCCTATCAGTTAACGGGACGCTGTTCTTTACGCCCCGTATACAAAGTTTAAAAAACTAAGTATTTTGATGAGCGCAAAAATAATCTAACTCACTTCAATACAAACACTAATAATTAACAATCTCGTCGACTGCACAAGGTCACATCTCGAGGCAGACTCCCATTTCTCATCTCGTCACAGTGTATCTGAAAAACCGCTGACGAAAGGTTGTGTTGTACTAACACGGAAAGTGCGTTTAAAAAAATATGGAACTGCAGAACTCGAATCATGTGAGTACTCATTTATACTTATACAATTTTCTGTAGTCTTTTTTAAACTCACACGGTTGTCAAATTTAAAATGATTAAAAACGGGAAATCAGGAATCCGACTCTCATACAAAAATGGAAAACCACGATAAATTTCCCGTTTTTACATACATACAAACATATAATCACGCCTTTATCCCTAATGGGGTAGGCAGAGCGTAAACGACCTTAATAAAGGTCGTTCCGCCACGTCTTACAAAGTTTTGAGGGTTATTTACAATAGATTTGAATATCCCGTTTTTAATCATTATAATTACAATTTTCTATTTTTTACGGAGGATTTTTTTTGATTATAACTTAAATTACTTCCTTGGTTGTTTTTTAGTACTAACGTTTACAAACTGGTATGGGATGCTCTAACAATGTTTTTTTCGTGATACTTTTTCATTTTCGTTGTCTGAACAACCGCGATCAGTTTGCGTACTGACTGAAAAAAAAACCCCGTATAATCAAATCACACCTCTATACCATACCGGTAGGCAGAGCGTTAGTGGGAATTGAGTGCTAGCGTCAGAGTGACAGTGGTAACTTCGCAAAATGTTCCTTTCTCAAATTTAACTTGTTGCATTCTGTGTTTATCAACTCCAGTTCCAGTCCAGAATGGAAAGAAAATATTCCTAGAAGACTCCTAAGTACAAGATTACTATGAAAGTTATGCTACCCAGGCCATTTTGCCATTAACATACATACATATAATCACGCCTTTATCCCTAATGGGGTAGGCAGAGCGTAAAGGACCTAAACAAAGGTCGTTCCGCCACGTCTGACAAAGTTTTGAGGGTTATTTAAGATAGATTTGTAAGAATATTGCTGTAGTGACAGGTTGTCAACCCATCGCCTAGATTACAATATACTGAAACCCTCGGATCCCTTAGCTGGTTTTTACAGCATGCCCGGGAGGAAATGCAGCTGGCACATTCTATGTTTTTCTCTCGCTCCCAGTCCAGCATGGAAGAAATTGCCAGTAACAATAATTACAATTAATATTTTCATGGTCCTAGTCTATAGACTATGCTCTAGCTAGGAACGTTTATAATATGTAAAGTTATATCCTAAATTGCATGCATTTCTTGGCAAGAGTGTACCTACATATTAGATTTAAAGAAGGATATTCAAAACAATGCTCAAAGACCTAAAGAAATACACTTATATTTCCTTGAAACAAATCACCTAATCAGTATATGAAATCCAAGTTTAGTGCTGATAACAATTTCTCCAGAAAAAGCATGTTCCGACTTTATACAAATAAGCCAATAATAGGTATGGAACCAAAATTTCCCAACCTCTCTTTGCTTAGTTAGGGTTTGATCTTGCTTCTCGTCTGTGTCCGAGTCGACCGAAAAATTGTGTCAATGATGGAGCTAGCTCTCACAGAAGTCTAGAAAGGCTCGGGTGTTCTTACACCTCGACAGGATATGATATTTTATTTGGTATTTACATATTTTTGGTACATACATATGATATTTGGTACCGGACCCTATGTCAGTGAAATTACGTTGAAGCAATAAGTTAAATCGATACCGAGTGTAAGGGAAACTGATAGTGGTTGCTCAGTCAACGACACTGAACAACTTTCATAAGAAAATTATTTCAGGAAGTGAAAATATTTTATAACATTTTCAAACAAATTTTCTTAGCGAAGTGGACATTTTGTATAGAAAAGCACAAAATAACATTTTCTGAAAGATTTTCCTACATACATACATACATATAATCACGCCTTTATCCCTAATGGGGTAGACAGAGCGTAAACTACCTAAACAAAGGTTGTTTCGCCACGTCTGACAAAGTTTTGAGGGTTCTTTAAGATAGATTTGTGAGTATATTGATGTAGTGACAGGTTGTCAGCTCATCGCCTTAGTTACTATATACAGAAACCCTCGGATCCCTTAGCTGGTTTTTACAGCATGTCCGGGAGGAAATGCAGCTGGCACATTCTATGTTTTTCTTTTGCTCCCAGGCCAGCATGGAAGATTTTCGTGGTGAAAGTTATTCAGTGTCGTTGACTGAGCAACCCCTATCAGTTTGTGGGACGCTGTCCCTTACACCCCGTATGTTACTCTCCGTTTATTTTGAACCGGTTTAATTTTATCTTATTTGCAAACTGAGATTCATCTGTTGAGTCTCTTATCGCAATAATAATTACTTTAAGATAAAATACTTGAGCGTCACGTTTATTGCCCTCAACTATTTGTTTACTTGGTAGCAAATGAACAACTTTCAGGTTCTTTGTAGTCGAAATTGAAAAAACACTATTATAAACCTATGCATACATACATAAATCACGCCTTTATCCCTTACAGGGTAGGCAGAGTGTTTAACGCCTCGTAAAAGGCGCTTTCGCCACGTCTGACAAAAATTTAGGGCAATTTTAGATTGTAATATGGATTGCTATAATGACAGGTTGTCAGCCCATCGCCTAAATTGCAATACACTGTAACCCTCGAGTCTCTTTTGCTGACTTCAACAGCATGCCCGGGAGGAAGGGCAGCTGGAACATTCTATGTTTTTCTATCTCTCCCAGTCCAGCATGGAAGAAAAATAAACCTATGTTTGAGATGAAATGGGTCGGTCGGAGAAAAATAATACGTTTCCAGAGCTACAAAAAGTTTAGGTAGGTAGGTACAAACTTTATTCCATGCTGGATTGCGAACTATAGAAAAAAACCTAGAATCAAGAACGCACCAACGACTTTACTCCCCGGGCTTACTGTTAGCTACTGAAGGGATCAATAGAGGAAAACGAGGGTTTTGGGGGCAGGTTAAAGCTGACAACCAATCACTATTTAAAGCAGTACCTTCCTGCCCACCCAGACCCTTTTGAAAAAAAAAACAATAACGACCATCAAGTTTAGTCAGACGTGGTTACAACGCCTTTCGCCGCTGACGCTCTGCCTACCCTGAAATTGAAATCATGTTTATGTTGCAAACATTAATGACAACATTAATGTTTCTTCCATGTTGGCCTGGGAGCGAGAGAAAAACATAAAATGTGCCAGCTGCATATCCTCCCGAGCATGCTGTAAAAACCAGCTAAGGGACCCGAGGGTTTCAGTATATTGTAATTTAGGTGACGGGCTGACAACCTGTCTCTACAGCAATATACCTACAAATCTATCTTAAATCACCCTCAAAACATTGTCAGACGTGGCGAAACGACCTTTGTTTAGGTTGTTTACGCTCTGCCTACCCCATTAGGGATAAAGGCGTGATTATATGTATGTATGTATTATTGACAAAGTAAGCCAATATCTCTGCCCCCAGACAGATATCCCCTGCACAGCCTTGGGTGAAGACCCGAAGCCACCGCCGCAGCCTCCTCCAGAAAAACCAAAGAAATATGTCATCCATTCAGAGAAGGAGCCATTCGACTTCGTAGCCCATAGGTGTATTAGCAAACCGACAAAGTGAGTAGAATTATTTCTTCTCTACATAGTATAAAACAAAGTCGCTTTTTCTGTCCCTATATCCCTCATCTCTATCATCTCCCTAGCGTTATCCCGTATCTCAGGGGGTCGGCTTCCTAATCTAGGGGATTGAACGAGGGTACTGGTTTTTACACAGAGCGACTGCCATCTGACCTCCGCAACCCGGAAGGGAAACCAGACCCAATCCTAGATAAGGTCAGAGTTTTTTTTAAGCCGCTAATGCTTAGCACCGGCCTCTGATATGGCTTAACGACTAATATCTACGGTATTAAACGATATTAACCGGGACCAACGGCTTAACGTGCTTTCCGAAGCACGGAAAAAGCACCGAATAAACGTACATATGAAATTCTAAAACCGAAAAACACATTTGTACGTGGTTGAAAGAAACCGCAACAAAATCCTGAGCGAGAGGTCGTGGTTCGAATCCCACCCACTACGTACCAATGTGTTCTTCGGTTTCATATGTACGTTTATTCAGCGCTTTTTCCGTGCTTTAGAAGGCACGTTAAGCCGTTGGTCCCGGTTAATATCGTTTAATACCGTAGATATTAGTCGTTAAGCCATATCAGAGGCCAGTGCTAAGCATTGGTGGCTTGCAAACTCTGACCTAATCTAGGATTGGGTCTGGTTTTTGGGTCTGGTTTCCCTTCTGGGTTGCGAAGGTCAGATGGCAGTCGCTCTGTGTAAAAACCAGTACCCTCGTTCAATCCCTTAGATTAGGTAGCCAACCTCGTAAGATACGGGATGAGGCTAGGGAGATGATGTTTTATTTACCAAATACACACAAAAAACATGCAATACATTTCACACTAGGTTAGACCTGTGTCGTGGGCGACCTTAAAAGTAATAACAAACATGATATTCAAATTAGAAAAAAGTGGACGAATCAACTGGTTTTACAACTTGAATTTAAACAATCGATAAATGTTTAGAAAAAGAGCAAACTAAAATTATACAAAAATAAAGTTTTCGATTATAGGTACGAACTTAAAAAACTACACTCGGTAATTGATATCTAAAATAATAATAAATATGATAGAGGGAAGTAATAAAATAAATTAAATAATAATAATTATTATTTTATTGAAAGATTTTCATCCATAGATTTTTAGTAAAACACAAATATAATTATAAATAATACTTCAGGTACACAACAGTTCGTAATTAAATAATAGAAGAAGAATACATAATAATACATTGAAAAGTTATTAAATACATTATAAATAATACACAAAATAATACTTTTGTTTTATGGTATAGGTCCTTACATATGAAATTGCCGTTCATAGTTGACACTATTAAGTATCAGCAATTTCATACGTAAGGATCTGAGTATTAAACTTGTACCTATACGCGATAAACTGTAAGATAGTAGCTAGGACAGATGCAATTTCTATAATTGGTTAAAAAGTCATTATGACAAGACAAACCAAAACAAACTAAACCAAAGGGCATTTAGCTTTGAAGACACTACACTCCAAAATGAATTCGAGATAACTACATTCTCTTTTGTTTATCTTATGAGTGGGATCCGTCGCAACAACTCATCAACAGCCTTTTTCTGTATCTCACGGGGACTGCTACCTAATCTAGGTGATGGAACGAGGGTACTGGTTTTTACACAGAGCGACTGCCATCTGACCTACGCAACCGAAAAGGGAAACCAGACGAAATCCTAGATTAGATCAGAGTTTTCAAGCCGCCAATGCTTAGCACTGGCCCCTAAAATGGCTTAACGATTAATATCTACGGTATTAAGCGATATTAACCGGGACCAACGGCTTAACGTGCCTTCCGAAGCACGAAATAAGATTGATATCTGTAGACCAATAATTATCTCAATTATCTCTACAAGTATAGATCTGAGACAATGTTGTCCAATTTTGTTTGACGATATGAAACGTTATTAACTGGGACTAACGGCTTAACGTGCCTTCTGAAGCCCGAAAAAAGCGCCGAATAAACATACATATGAAATTCGAAAATCGAAAAACACATTGGTACGTGGTGGGATTCGAACCACGATATCCCCGCTCAGAAGGCAGCGGCCCTATACACTACACCATCAGGCTCTCGTCTCTCGGGCATCCGTTGCAGCAGCTACCATCCAAAATTTTACAGAGGTTAACTAAGAAATCTTTTAAGCCATACCAAAACTTAAAACTGTATTGGCGAAAAAAAAGCGCTTGGTATTTAATACCCACCTAAATCTCAAGTATCTAACTATAATTATTATTTCCAAGAAATGGTAATTAATCAATTTTATTTTAAAGATATTTGATTTGATGGAATCAGGTATATATATTCTTTACTGCATTAAAATACAAGAAATGAAGTTTAAAGAAAGGTATGCAAGGGCGAACTTATCTTTATGAAGAGGTCTCTCCCATCTAACCCACTGGCAGTTGAAAAATTGAGAAACGGGTCGGGCGAGCGAAAAACGCTCCGTATAAAATTTTCCATTCCTCCTCAAGGTAAACTGAAATACCAAACCAAACAGCCGAAACAAATCAACGACAAAAAAAATGTGTGCGTATTATGACCGTTTATACGTAGCGGTGGCGCCTCCATCCGTTAAAAATCATCTTGCAAAATATTGTCTTTTTGAAAGTTTCTTTCACTGCTTCATTAAAAATAGAGCTAAAGATTTTTTAGATTGAGGTACTGAATTGAGGAGCAAATAGTACCCCGCAATTACTATCGAAAGTGTTGCTAAAAGCGGCTGTTTTTGTCAAAAAGTCATTAGCTCTAATTTTAAGGAAGTACTTAGTTGTTTTTTTTAAAAGTATGTATTTAGCAAGCTACGATTTTTAACGGATCTCTTTAGATACCTGTTTTTATTTTCTAGGTCATTGTTACAAATTGTTATAAATGGATTTCTATTTATACCGGAAGGCACGCATGTGTTAAATGTTCTTTAAATTCAATTCAGTTTCAGTAGCCAATTGTTTAGTTCAACGCTTGTATAATAGAGGTCAGTGCTCAACACTCAATCAATACAATCAGCTGTTCATACGCAAATAATTTCGACCTTCGCGACAAATCAGTTGGAACTGTAATGAATTCAGATGGTTTCAGTTTAGTTAGCTTAATGATAAAAATATTGACTGTGTGACAAGAGAGTCGATTCTGTGCTTTAGGCACGTTAAACCTTCGGTGTAATAAAAGGTAGGAAGGAAGGTTGTATGGAGGAAAAAATAGGCTGCCTATTTGAAGTAAGGTCATTGGGATCAAACCCATTAACGGGCAGGAGTCACTATCAACGGAGGAAATAGTTAGGTATCAGACCTGTATGCCAGGTGTAAGGGACAGATTCCCGCTTAAGATATTTTTAAGGAATACCACAGAATATACAACGTGTAACAAAAACGGCTATATGCACCCGGAAGGATATGAACCAACCCATGAAACTGAACAACTTTCTCAAAATACGAAAAAAAATCTTCCCATAACACGTCTATCAGCTAACGCATTTCGTAAGGAAGGTATTTTTATGTGACGTATTACGACCTATGTTCCTTTGAGAAAGTTATTTAGTTTAATGGGCTGGTTCATATCCTTTCGAGTGCACATACCCTTTCGTTACCTGTTGTATAAATAGCTATTTACTTCGATCAGAAAATTTGTATGGGAAAGTCAATTTAATTTTCTCCCCCTTATATTCCCTGTTTTTGTTTATGTTTATTTGTTGTTCATTTGCGTTGACTGAGCAAACTTTCAGTTTGCGGGAGCTGTCCCTAACATTTTATTTTTATTATTACATCCTTTGATTATTTGTGAAACTGCTAAAATTTTCCACTTCTTCTCTCTCCATTACAGTGTGATCGAGTCAACAGGGCATTTAATAAAAGGCTGTCTGGGTGGCGGCATACTAGGCATACATGAGGCATACATGAAGTGCGGACTATGGACCTCATTAATAGTCACAATCGTCTTCGGATTTTATATCACGTATTGCGTGCATGTAAGTCTAGTTTTAGATGTCAATTGATAGCTGGGCAGGGAGAGATAAAAAATATACTTAAATGATGATTGATGTTATAAATCAAATGCTTGCCTTGCCAAGGTTACTGTAAACTCTGTAAAAAAAGGCTCCTTGACCTAGATTTCTCAGTAGGTAGAACCTTACTTCTCCCTAGCCTTATCTCGTATCTCACAGGGTACCAAATGTAGATGATTGAACCAGGATACTGGTTTTTACACAGATCGACTGATATCTGACCTTTGCAACCCAGAAGGGAACCAGACCCAATCCTAGATTATGCAGAGTTTTCAAGCCGCTCATGCTTAACTGTCAGAGGCCAGTCATTGCTTAATGACTGACATCTACGTTATTGAACAATATTAATCGGTACCAACGGTATAAGGTGCTTTCCGAAGCACGGAAAAAGAATACAATTAAAAAGTATTTTTATCAATCTAAATAAATAATTTGAGTTTGCATAAGTGCAGCGTCTTCTAATGTGGTAGGAAATGCACAGCTATAAAGTCCAGCAGTGGATTGTTCCAGCTGATGATAGTCCACCGATTTTCGGTGATGGCGGCTAATCGCCCAGATCGGCCAACCGCGCAGGACTATTTTTTTAGTGCCCAAGTGTTTGCGCAACACACAGGTGGATTCTCTATTCCTTCAATCTCTTATTCTGATGGGACAGATTGACTAACACGACCAGAGAGAAAGCAGGCATAGGACTGACTATTTACATGCTCATCCGACAGCAAGGATCATCTTACTTTCGGACAATTAGGTGATCAGCATGCAATGTCCTAACCAAACTAGGAACAACAACACTAAGTTATTGTCTCCCGCCGGGAGTCGAACCCAGGACCTTCGAATTCCATGCCGAAACCCTATGACCCAGAACACTAGACCACGGAGGCAGTGATTATGTGAACTATGAACTCCTTACTCACAGATC
This sequence comes from Scrobipalpa costella, assembly GCA_949820665.1. NCBI lineage: Eukaryota > Metazoa > Arthropoda > Insecta > Lepidoptera > Gelechiidae > Scrobipalpa > Scrobipalpa costella. The sequence continues at coordinate 8,179,589 of OX463319.1, read as the reverse complement.
CTAGTAAAGTCAGCACAGACTATGTACCGGAGGCTACACATTACGGAGATGTCGTATCCGGATTTGGCGGAAGCAACTCTTGAGACTGGACCCTTTCCGGAGTTGAGGCGGTATAGCAAGTGGTTTAGGTATGTAAACTCCTTTGTCTTTCTCTTCTTTACCTGTGTAGACATTCTGCGGTGATTATTGCTAATCTCATTGAGATCTGCGCATGAGTTGCATAGTTTCTAGTTATCCAACTCATGATCTTCGTATTGCAATTCTAAAGCTAGACTTAAAAGACCTTCACACTAATGTAATTAGTCTCACAGTTTTATTAGAAAGTGTATGAAAAATTTATGTTTAGATACACACTTGTCTTACGTGACGTCGCTGATGCAACCAAATCCCACTGCGTGTCGTGCGTACGTATAGATTGTCAGTGTGCGAGCGAGAAAGTATTCGAGTTCGCGCGCACGAGATGAGATGAGAGATAGTCAGTGTGCGAGGAGGTATTAAAGCACAGCGAACAACACAAGCGAACACTCCGACGGCCTAGCTCTTGTTCTGCGTGTCGCGTACGTCACTCAGTGTGAAGCTGCAAAACACGTCAGCATACATCACGTACGCTACGCAAGTCTAGTGTGAAGGCACCTTTAAACCACTGACTTTCTATCTATTGATTCTCGTACACGTATTTATCCCTTCTTTTTGCAGATACGCAGTAGATGTAATAATCTGTATAGACCTGTTTGGAGCGTGCTGCGTATACCAGATAATCATAGCAAAGACCATAGAACAGCTAGTGGAAGGCATGGAGATGGAAGACCTGTCACGATTGAGGTTATACGTGCTGGCGCTCCTGGTGCCCATACTGCTGCTGTGTATGATAACCACCTTGAAATACTTGGCACCGTTTACTTTGCTGGCTGACTTCTTTATTGGTAAGTCTTATTGTTGTGTGAGTTTCTAGTCGATCGACTTGTTAAACATGACATTTGACATGGTTTGTGTGCAGACCGATACCAAAGACAGTGGAAGCAAGAGACTCCGAGACCGACGGCTTAACCTGCCCTCTGAAGTATGGAATTATTTTCTTTTCTGACAATCAGGTGATGCATCCTGGAGTATCTTAACCAAACTGAAGAAAATTTAATAGGGTAGGCAGAGCAAAAACGACCTAGACAAAGGTCATTTCACCCCGTCTCACAAGTTTTGAGAGTTATTATTACAGATAATTACGGATATTAATAATAATAATAAAGATCTTTATTTCAGGCAAGTAACCCATACTTTTTACAATATAATTATAAATAAAATAAAATGTTTCAAATAAAAATTAAGCCAAGTTTAACCAAATGGTATTGCCAATACTAAAATTAAAGTAAAGCCAATAATCAATATCTTTAGTCACTTGCGATTTGCTTCCCGATGTAAAGTCAGCCAGTGCTTAAAAATATATCCTTGACGGTCGTCACTAATTGCAGCTAGAATTGAGTTTCCAGTGCTACGTAGCCTTTCCCAAAAGGAAGCTACGCGAGATCTGATTACTGCGAAGAAATCTGGTACTCAAGCTTCAGCGAACATGCTCGATGCGCTACACCATCTGGGCAACTTCATCAAAATGCGAAAAGCGTCATTATATTGTACTCGCATGGTGTTAATAGCTTTTCTGGTGAAGTTGACCCAGAGTTGACTCGTATAGAAGTTCTGGCAAAATGCTCGGAAAAGTGTCACCTTGACATCATCAGAGCACTTGCCGAACCTCCGCGCGAGCATGTTACACCTTATTGATAACGCTCTTCTCTCCCTTTCTATATCCGGGTCATCATTTAAATTCTCTGTGAGAATGTGCTCCAGATATTTGAATTGCTGCACTCTGGACACAGGCATTCCGTTTAGAATAACCTCAGGAATCCTCTCCGGACCCCTTCCAGTCTTGAACACAAGCATCTCTGTTTTCAAAGCATTATATTTCATACCGTGAGCACTTGCATAAGCTTCACAGTATGAGAGTAGCTTTCTTAGACCTCTGATAGAAGGGCTGAGCAGCACCATATCATCAGCGTAGCTAAGACTGTTGACACATACGTCACCTATATGGCATCCAGTCTTGGTGCTCCTCAGTCCCCCTATCAGTTCGTTCACGTATAAGTTAAAAAGGTCCGGAGAGGTCAGCCCTCCTTGGCGGACACCGCATTCTAACCTATAATCGCTTGAAGTCGAGTCGCCCCATTTTACGCAATTCGTTTGGTTTCCGTACCAGAATCTCTACAGATTAACGACCTCGGTTGGAACGTTCGTCTCAGATAGCTTTTCCATAGTACATCGTAGTTTATGAGATCGAAGGCTTTACTTAGATCTAGAAAACATGCGTAGATAGATGTTTCCCGGCAATTATAATAATTTACCGTGTGTTTTAAACTCAGTATTGCCGAATCCGTCGAGAGTCCGGGACGGAAACCAAACTGTGCGTCGTCAATGTTAATTCCCTCCTGTATCGCAGGTTGCAGCAGTCTCTCAAATATCTTCCCTATCACTGATCCCAGAGATATCGGACGATAGTTGCTCGCAGATCCAAGATCTCCAGTTTTATTTTTGACGATCGGTACTACAACCGTCTTCATAAGTGTAGCCGGAATATAACTATACCGCATACACATATTAAACAGATTGCACAGTCTAGTAACTATCGTAGACCCCGCGAAGAGAATGTGCTCAATACTAAGTCCATCTTCACCAGGAGACTTGCCACGTCTCATATTTTTAAAACTTTACTGACATCTTCCCCATTAAATGTAAGGAAATTTTCTATATTTACACTCGTGTCAAGCTTGGGCGCACTCTCTACCGGTAATGGATGCACCTTGAATCTACGCGCAAACATGTCCGCGATCTCCCCATGATCCTGTAACCCTTCCACCGAAACTGGTCGTTTTTTAGAACCACTCTAGCTTTTCACTGATTTCCAAAATTTTATAAAACTCTTCTCCTTTCTCTGCATTGCTAAAATATCAAGCTTTATTTTCTATTCATTTTGTTGACACCATTTCAATTTGTTCTTAAAATGTCTACGATCTACTCTCATTTGTTCATCGATTGGTCCGGTGGAAGGGCTACCCGCGCACACCCAGCATCTGAAACTCAATCTAGGCGCTTGGTGGGAGTTTTCAACATGCATGTTCCAACCTACCAACTTTAATTGTTTAGGTTTCCTCTGGCGAGGCGGCAAACGCGCACTCAAAGAAGCACCATTTTGCAATACAGTAACAGTTTGGCAATCATAATTATCAATAGATTCAAGATGACTCTTTAAATATTTACAATTTGAGTTTGTCTTACAAAAATCCCACATTTTATTATAGTCTAAAGCCTTAAGATTAATATCACAGTAATTAGTATAAACGTCTATTTGAGAACAGCTTCTGGTACCCCATACAATCTTATTTCTATCAGTCACCTTTTCCAAACCGCCGCACGGGGATGAAACCGCCGGGGTAACCGTGTCTTTATTTATATTACATTTTACTACGAGTGGAAAGTGGTCGGACCACTGAACGTCAGTAATAACTTCAACAGAGTTAACAGTACTCCACGCTGCACTTGAAACCAGGCAGTGATCCAACCACCTGCGGCAACCATGTGCATCGCTGATGTAGGTATATGTACCCGAGTCTAAACCTAATTATAAAATGTCTGCGCAGATTAAATTATTTTCAATACTAAATCGATCTAGTTCTTTACCAAAATCAACACCAGGTTGCGCATTAAAGTCCCCCAGGACATAAACACATTGAACGTCAGAGTCCTCAATTATAGCGCAAACTTTTGCTAAGCATGTAGTGAAGTCTACGAGATGTATATGCTTATCTGTAGGTAAATACACGCAAAGCACTAGAAATGACATTTCTTTCAGAGTAACTTTTATTCCGGCAATTCTATCACTCCCGCAGTTTATAATAGATACATTAGGAAATGTAGCCTTTCTCTATAGGATACCTAAACCACCATAGGGTCTCCCACGTAAGACACCTACTAAAGTGTCCACGGAAGAAGTAGCTATCCCACAGAAGTCATCATTTATTTCGTGTATGAAATCCAGGTCGTGCGGCAAAAGCCAGGTTTCTTGCAAAACTAAGATATCCGACTTCATGATTAAGTCCCTTACATATTTGACAGATCTTTTTATATTTTGGCAGTTATACGAAATCATATTTACATTATTTAGTGACCGACTATGCTATTGTGACTGAAACCATCGAATTTCTGAGCAGGTTTTTACAGCATGCCCGGGAAGAGATGCAGCTGGCACACTGTTTTTCTATTACTCCCAGACCAGCATGGAACAACTAATGATAATGGAAATCTCTGTACCTAATTTTTTTTTTTCGTTTCAGTGGTCTGCGTAATAGCAACAGTCGTCTACAGTTTGCGAGTAGCTCCATCATTATCAATTATACCAGCGTGGAAGGGAGTGGTGGGTTTCTTCGAGTTCAGTGGAATTGTGGTGTTCAGCATGGAAGGTGTGGGGGTCTCATTGCCTATTGAAAACAACATGAAAGACCCCAAGAAGTTTCCACTGGTTTTATGTGCTGGTAAGTATCGTGCTAATCTATAGAATATTCGGACTCTATTATCGAATTCCTGACTCTTCCCGAGTTCTGGAATCTATTCTCGACTTCCTAACATGGTTCTAAGTCTTTACCCGACTTCCTGACTTTTTAACCGACTTCTTGACTCTTTTCCTGATTTTCTGACTCTTCCCGACGTCCTGATTCTCTTACTGACTTTCTGACTCTCTTACCGACTTCAAGACTCTTTCCGACTTCCTAACTCTTTTACAGACTTTCTGAATCTCTTTTTGACTTCGTGATTCTTTATGACTCTGCCTGACTTAGGTACTTACTGAGTGTCTTTTTTAACTTTCTAACTCTCTTTCCGACTTCCTGACTCTCTTACAGACTTTCTGACTCTACTATCGACTTTGGGACTTTTTACGACTCTGCCTGACGTAGGTACTTACTAACTCTTTTTACGACTTTCTGACTCTCTCCCAGACTGCATATTAGGTGGGTGCTTCTCAATAACATAATCTATTAAACCTGTTTCCAGGAATGGTGGTGGTTGTGTCTTTCCTGATCACGGTGGGATTCTTCGGTTACTGGGGCTATGGTGAGAGCTCCGTGTCACCAGTCACGCTAAACTTTCCATCTGAAGTGTAAGTTTCATTTGATACATACATATAATCCCGCCTTTATCCGTAATGGGGTAGGCAGACCGTAAACAACCTAAACAAAGGTCGTTCCGCTTCTATATTTTTCTCTTGCTCCCAGTCCAGCATGGAAGGAGATGATGTTTGATGTTTTTCTTGTAATGGGTTACTCTTTATCTTGACTCTAGTTCAGACCAGTGATCATAGTATTTGGTATTAAAATTTACAATGTAGTTTAGAATTATAACTAAAGTTGAATAAATTGAAATACCAAATTTTTTTAAATCGTTCTTTACCTCTTCTTAAATTTATCACATCACGATATAGTTATAATCTTATAATAATTCGTTTCTTTTCAGATTCCCAACAATCCTGAAATGCCTGATGGGCATCATGATCTTCATAACCTTTGCTCTAAACTTCTGGGCGCCATTCAACCTGGTCTGGCACTACATGTCCAAGAAACACGACCCTAAGAAGCATTGGATCTGGGAGAGGGTTTACAGAGCTACCTTCATCCTGGTCATCACAGCAATAGCTATTGCCTTCCCGAATATAGGCAATTTGATGGGATTGGTAAGTCTCAGTTTCTTGTGGAGTATGCTCTTAACCAGAGTAGTCAATCAATCTGACTAAAGCACTTATCTAAAAAACTCGCGATTTTTTTTTGTGCATTTTTTGGCAGTTATGTACAAAAAGTCTATGATACTCGTACAAGAGAAAGGAAGGACACTTAAACTCATCGCGAGCAAAGCGAGCGCGAAATGTTTCTCAAGTACTGAATTTCCTTGCGCAAATAAGTCACAGCAGAGCACAACAAAACGTGTCGCAATTTTTGTAACTAAAAATTTAAAATTTATTACGTTTTTAAATAAGTTACGTATCACAAAACTTATTTTCGAATAGGCAATTAATAATCTGCGCAAATAAGTTGCCACACCTTGGTGCCTTGGTGGAATACCCTATTGGGGGTTTGATCCCGCCCCTGGCTACGCCAGATTTTTACTGGCATTATTTGTTTTTGTTTCCATGCTGGACTGGGAGAGATAGAAAAACATAGAATGTTCCAGCTGCCCTTCCTCCCGGGCATGCTGTAGAAGTCAGCAAAAGGGATTCGAGGGTTACAGTGTATTGTAATTTAGGCGACGGGCTGACAACCTGTCACAACCTGTCAGGCGTTTTACGCTCTGCCTACCCCGTAAGGGTTAAAGGCGTGATTTTATGTATGTATGTATGTATTTGTTTTTCCAGCTAGGAGCGTTCTGTCTCTCGAACATGGGTTTCATATTCCCTGCGATCATCGAGCTGCTGGTGATCTGGGAGGATCCAGGTCTCGGGAAATACCAATGGAGACTCTGGAAGAATGTCCTGGTCATCATCATAGGAGTACTGCTCTTCGTGGCTGGCACTTACTCCAATTTGAAGGGGCTGATCAATAATCTGTGAATAAATATCAACTTATGTTGAAGGGTGGTTTCATTTCTGTATGACTCTCTTCTCTTCCCAAATTCCTTACTTTCTTTCTGACTTCTTTACGACTGCATGAAATACAAAGGAATCAGTAAGTTTGGCGAGCGAAGCCAGCGGGTCATTGTACGAAATATTAATCTTATTCTTCTTAGCGAGTGGATTCTCGAGTCGAATAACCCGTTGAGCCCTGGTGTCAGAGTTTTTAAACCGCCTAGTAGCACAGCTAATAGGCCTCTGGCATGGTTTGTTTAACGACGACTATCAAAGACAGTGACCGGGACCGACGGCATAACGTGCCCTCCGAAGCACGGAATATTTTTTCTTTTCGGACAATCAGGTGATTGTGATAAATTACACAAATATCAACTTTGTGTTTCCCCCCTGGGAATCGAACCCAGGACCTCCATCGTAAGCCCAAGGCTCTAACCACTAGACCATGGAGACAGTTTGGATATATTAATGAATCAAAACGTTACCCGAGCGAAGCGAGTACATTTAACCGAAGCTGAATCAATACTCTTCGCGAGCAAAAACGGACCTCAGCATCAGGCCGGGAAAACGCTAAGCAGAAGAAGACGTTTTCCAGAAGTTGCAAATATACATACATATAGTCACGCCTTCATCCCTTACAGGGGTAGGCAGAGCGTGAAACGCCTCGTAAAAGGCGCTTCCGCCACGTCTGACAAAAATTGAGGGCAATTTTAGATTGTATTTTGTATTGCTATAGTGACAGGTTGTCAGCCCATCGCCTAAATTACAATATACTAAAACCCTTAGGATCCGTTAGCTGGTTTTTAAAGCATACCCGGGAGGAAATGCAGCTGGCACATTCTATGTTTTTCTCTCGCTCCCAGGCCAGCATGGAAGAAAATGCAAATGAAAATGCAGCACGGAATGCAAATATCCATTCATATAAAATAAAATCCAGAATTCAATTTCACCTTTTTTTCATTAAACGTTGACTTATATCACAGATACACTTTTTACCAAAGTAAAGAAAACCAAATATCACTTTATTCCACCACTTGATTTTCCAAATATATTATGTTATTTTCAAAGCTTTAACATACATCTTTTGGCAAAAAAATACCTTAATATCTATTTGTTTTTGGCCGTTAAAGAGGGTAAAAAAATGTGATTCGATCCATAAATGCTAAGCAAGTAAGCATGCAAGCTTGCCTGCAAGCAAGCTAGCGTGCAAGCAAGCGTGCAAGCAATCATGCAAGTAAGCATGCAAGCAAACAAACAAGCAAGCATACATCACTAGCAACCTAACCTCGAAGGGTATGTCGGAAGCGAAAAGGTACCCTTCGAATCTAATCTGGATAGATTTGCTGATGAGCCGGGGGGCCCCGAGTCGGATTTGCTTTAAAATTTTGAAATATGAAGTTTGTTTTCTGCTTATTCAGTATGCCTTTGGCAATTGTAACTTTGGGCTCATAATAATAATATAGTAAATTATAAAGTTTGGTAGTAGTGTTTCTGAAAAACGATATTTCTGGAAAATAAAGGTTTGGGATTATATTAAAATGTAAACCAAATTATCTGTGAAGTTATACTTCTAGCAACCATTTTCGTGATAATAAACTTCGGATGTACGAAATGTTACCAATTAAACTACTTTCATACAAACTTCAATCCCCCTTTTACTTTGGGGGTGATATTATCGGAAATGCTGATATACGTGTTAATTGAAATAATTTATTTCAGATGTTAGAAACCATGAGTAATAAAGTTCATAGTGTTAGTAGGTAGTTAAAACTATGTTAGTAAAACTTAAAATTCACTTTCTCCCGGGCATGGATGGACATCTAATGCTTAAGCATTGGGCTGTCTACCCTGTCTGCGATCACCCCTAGAAGAGAGTTGATGCTGCTCCGAACTCTGAACAGCAAGGATGCTCGAAACCATCAGATATCCAGACAAATGTATTGCTATGCCAAATAAGACAATTTGCCTTTCCAGAAACAGCTATAATATGTCTATAAAATTGTATAACTTCTTGCCTAACACCATTCGAAATTTTTCCGAAAATAAATTAAAATACGCGATCTCTGACATTTTATGTTATTATTGTTTTTGAAGTTTAGACGAATACTTTAATTTTAAGTTCTAATGTAAATTTTTATTAATTTGACATTCTCGTTACCTATTAAATTTTATTATATGTTATTTTATTTTATGAATATTATGTTCCTGTTCATTTAATTTTAATTAACTATTTAAGGTTTGCATGCTGTTGTTTAACGGCTGTTTAGCAGATGTTTATAATATTGATCTTGTTTGTAGACCCTATTCAAGCAAATAAACGATTCTGATTCCGATATCTCCAGCAGCTAAAATTCAACGTCTAGGCAGCCCCAGCAGTCCCCTGGAGGCGTCGTAAAATTAGACGCGCAGAGCACTGTAGGCTTTTATAGTGTAATTGCTCCACAGGTTGCAAGTGTACAGTGTTTGACAATAAGTTTAAAGGTAAGACCGCACTATGGCGTAGCTGCAGCGGAACGGCGCGGCGCGGCACTGTCTGTATATATGTATATATATTACCACATCACGCCAAAACTACTGAACCGATTTCGATGGGACATTTTTTTATTCAACTGTGTGTTACCCGGGTTTTAGGGAGTAGGCAGGAAATTGAAATTTGGCTGTTTCTTAACCGATTTTTATGGAACTTTTTTTATTCGACTGAGCATTATTGAAACTCAAAGTAACGATACAAATAATAACGCCATCTAACTTAGGGGGTAGGCAGGAAATTCAACTCTGATCGTTTTTAACCGATCTTAAAGGGACTTTTTAATTTGACTGATATTTTTTAATTACCTGGTGTCCAGCCTATGTTAGAAATAATCACGCAAACCATTCTGTATTGAGTAAGTACCCCAGTTTGTATGGAAAACACGCAGTGTCGAACATGCTGAAAACGCTTCTCCGCGCGTAGGAACGTATCTGCTAGCTCGCGCGCGGAATCGTGTTTTCCATACAAAAACAAAGATCAGACAATGCGAAACACGCTTCCGCGTGCGGGTTAGCAGATCCCTCTCCTACGCGCGGAGAACCGACAAATAAATAAATTCGATACTGCAGTATTTTCCATACAAACCGGGCGTACGAAGTCGCGGGCACAGCTAGTAGTAAATATGTATGTAGTTTTAGGGACCAGAAATTGAGATTTTATTTGTTTTATCCAAAAAACTATTTAAAAAATATTTCTCATCGCGCCTATTTTTTCTCAAGATAACTGTCGAATCTGTCAGATGACATGATAATATGACGTAATTACATGCCGGCCGGCAGTGATTGGCTAACGAGGCTGCCGTCACAACCGCCATTTTGACTATACTGACGCCACATTGTGACACTTTGGGGAACTAATTGCTAATATTGCTTTGTAATAGATGGCGCTAGTTAATCTTACTCTAATTAGTAGGTAATCAAAACACACAAGAAATATTTTTTGTCATTTAATTAATTAATGTTGATAATATCTAAAAAAAGGATTCGATACTGGAGCCGCATTTGTAATTGGTTGCAGCCTATCTTGACCCAAAGCAGAATACATAATGCCTGACGACGTTGGCTTAAATTGACTTTGACCCATTCCAAAATAATTAGGTAAATTCTCTCTTTGCTGGAAAAGATTCTGATTACGAAGATAAGGTTTCACTGGATAGACAGATGCTGGAGCGGTATAAGGATATGCATTCCGATCTGAACTCCATTCAAGGGAAGATAAAGCTCTGTAAGGGTTAGGAGAGTACTCCAGTCCAGAACTTTGTTTTGCTCCATTGTACGTTGCTGGCTTGTACAACGGTGTGTTGTATAGAGATCGGAAATTTTGTTGCAGCAGAGGTGCTTTGTCGTTTGGATACACGTTACCTGAAATAGAAGTCTTAAACTGTAGTTTGGTAGTTGGTTAACTCAAGCGGTACACCAAAAATATAATAAAATATTTATTTTCTGTAGATCTGTAGATAGTCAAATCTGAAAATTATTGTCCTGGATAAAATATACGGGGTGTAAGCGATAGCGTCCCTCAAAACTGATAGAGGTTGCTCAGTCAACGAAACAGAACAACTACAAGTAGGATTTTTTTTCACATACATACATACATAAATCACGCCTTTATCCCTTACGGGGTAGGCAGAGCGTTTAACGCCTCGTAAAAGGCGCTTTCGCCACGTCTGACAAAAATTGAGGGCAATTTTAGATTGTAATATGTATTGCTATAGTGACAGGTTGTCAGCCCATCGCCTAAATTACAATACACTGTAACCCTCGAGTCCCTTTTGCTGACTTCAACAGCATGCCCGGGAGGAAGGGCAGCTGGAACATTCTATGTTTTTCTATCTCTCCCAGTCCAGCATGGAAGAAATAAATAAAAAAAAATTTCAGGAACTGAAATAAAAAAATAGATTTTCAATGCAAATTGTCTGATTGAGGTGGTCATTTTGTATGGAAAGATCAATTATTTCTTTAATTCCTAAAATATTTTCCTGATGGTAGTTGTTCAGATTCGTTGACTGAGCATTTGAGCAACCCCTATCAGTTTGCGGGACGCTGTCTCTAACACCCGGTAAATATCTGTACGCTAGTCTGTAAAACTTCCTGATATTTTTCATAAAATATTGAAAGCTTTACTGGTCTAACAGGTAAAAATATAATTGTCATAACGTAATTAAGGAAAATTAACATACTTACCAATTTGAAGAGGGTACTCATTTCGTTCACGAACATTGTGTAATCTTGGTGTAAATTCAGGAGTGATGCCCACTCTTGGAGCAACATTTACTATACTCTTTGCAGCAATACGAATAAGCTTATCTAGTTGGTCTTCAGCTTGTATAAAACCAGATTTCTCTTCAGATGATTTGATTTCAAAACTCGGTGTTTCATTTAAATTCTCAAGTTCAAGTGATTCAACCGGTTCAATAAAAAGAGGACTATTATCATCAGATTTATGAGTATGGAATATTCCTCTGGTGCCAATCTCATCTGAGTTTGATAGTGTAGATTCATTGTCTTTTGATTTTTCATCGCGACCTAATACAGCTAGTTTTTCATAATTTTCTATCGATGCAGCTTTCTTATCATCTTCTGGCGATTCATTATGTTTTATGGCATCACTATTGGTTGATTTGTGTGCCTTCCCATCTGTTTTTAAGTTTTCCTTCAATTTTTCTATAATTTGATGATAAATGTTCTGATTTTCTTCACTTTTGTATTCCTCCTCGTGAAAAACGTCTTCGCGCTGTATAGGACGAAGATGCATTTGTTAATAATAATTAAAACTATTTTTATCTCATAAATATTATTTCTAATCATGTTACTCACTTCCAAATCATCTCTTGCCAAACCCAATTTTATTATAGTTAACAAAATTACAATCTTTATAGGAAAATTTGTCATTACGAGATTTTTATTCGCGTCCTCTTAACACTGCGTTATTAGAATAAAAAATAATAATTTTTACAGAGTAAGAATGTTCATCAATTATAACAAATCATGCTATATGCGTAACATATCGTATCAGATTCGCTTAGTTTACCCCCTGATTAACTTTATGGATGTTAGTTGCATTTGACAAGCCTGGAATGGTATTGCATGAGAATTATTACTTTCTCATGTGGGTATAGTAAGCAAAGGCGATTGCTGGGCAGTGCCTCTCAAAAGGGATGAAACTATTTCACTGTACCGGGTGTAAGGGACAGCGTCAGCAGACTAATAGGGGTTGCTCAGTTAACGATACGGAATAGCGTTCACCAGGAAATTATATCAGGAGACGAAAAACATAATTGACCTTCCCATACAAAATTACCACCTCGATCAGATATTAAGTATGGAAAAGCAAAATGTTTTTCTTTCCCTGAAAAATATATCTTGGTGATAGTTGTTAAGTATCATTGACTGAGCCACTTCTATCAGTTTGCGGGACGATTTAACTTATACCCTGTATATTATTTATGGATTTTCATAAAATTTCGTATACTTGTTACAGTAAATAACTTGTGCAAATATAAGAATTTTCATGACACACCATAACCATAATTTCCTGAAATAACTTCATCCGTTTTGAACAGCCCTGACCAGAACTTCCGACGACATAAATTTGTCGCGCTTCGTACTTCACACTAAACACTTTGCTTTAGGCGTAGTGAACTTTTGCGCGCACGAGAAAATGCGGTGACAAAATTATCTTACGGCGCGCATGTTAGCCCTACAGATATTTCCTTTGCTGACTGTACTGTTAAGCCCATGTAATTTTATCAATAACTTAAACGGTTATAAAAATAAAACACGAGTATGTTTATGTAAGTATGGTAAACTAATAGTAAATTTTGTGACTTCAATTCCATTTTCTTGTGAGTATAATTGAACGCCTAAGTATAAGGGCGTTATTGCACTGCTCCGTATCCGATTCACATCCGTGAAAAAACCATATAATACGCTGTCATACATTTACTAGGCAAGCCAAATCAGATACGAATTGGATACGAACCGAATACGAAGCAATGCAATAACGCCCTTATCACTACATAGTATAAATCAAAGTCGCTGTCCCTATATCTCTATGTAAGCATAAATCTTTAAAACTACGCAACGGATTTTGATGCGGATTCTTTTAATGGATATACTGATTCAAGAAGAAGGTTTATATGTATAATTCATGCATAATGTAGTAGAGAAACACTGATAATTTCCGTGCAAAGCCGGGGGCGGGTCGCTAGTATTATATACATTTAAAAGATAGAGATGGTTTACGATTACACCAATGGATATATTACCACCTATAAATATGATAACAAAATCTATCCTATTACCTAGATTACCTACGTTGTATTTTTTAGTCTGAAAAAGAATAGCCGTAAGTATAATATTATGGTAATGTAACTATATATTGTTCTGTTAACGACCTGAACGTATCGACTTCTCAGTGATAGAAAATGGGTAAATGCTAAAGTGATTGTGATGTGTTGTATACTGGATCATACTCATACATAAGTTACAATTCTTCTTCATTCTTAGGCCCATATTTATAATCTGCTCTCAAGAGTGACAGCCTGTTCGAGTTCGTATCGGAAATGGCATTTCAGTACTAAACGACCTGTCCTTACTTCCATGCTGGACTGGGAGAGATAGAAAAACTTAGAATGTTCCAGCTGCCCTTCTTCCCGGGCATGCTGTTGAAGTCAGCAAAAGGGACTCGAGGGTTACAGTGTATTGTAATTTAGGCGATGGGCTGACAACCTGTCACTATAGCAATACATATTACAATCTAAAATTGCCCTCAATTTTTGTCAGACGTGGTGGAAGCGCCTTTTACGAGGCGTTAAACGCTCTGCCTACCCCGTAAGGGATAAAGGCGTGATTTATGTATTTATGTATGTACGACTTGTCCTCCAATCTTAATGTTCCATGAATCCATACTTAATATTGCTCTCAATCCAGAAATCGCTTTTTGACGCAGACAATTTGTTTGGATTTTAGGTTTTAGATACATTTTATTTTAGTTTCCTTCTGAATAACATCTATCGCAGCTAATATTCTAAATTTTATAGATCGATAGATCTAGGGAGTTTGGAAAGTTTAAACGGCATATTTTGAAACCATTAGGCATCTTTCTTCAATGCTGGCCTGAAAGCGACAGAAAAACTTAGAATGTGCCATCTGCATTTATTTCCGGGCATGTTGTAAAACCCAGTTAAGTGATCCTAGGGTTTCAGTATATTGTAATTTAGGCGATGGGCTGACATCCGGTCACTACAGCAATATACCTACAAATATATCTTAAATAATCTTCAATACTTTGTCAGACGTGGCGGAACGACCCTTGTATAGGTAGTTTACGCTCTGCCTACCACATCAGGGATAAAGCGTGATTATATGTATGTATGTATGTTTATATCTTAGCAATAAGGCCGCCTTCATTGTACTTTAATTTTTTATTTAATTTGTTCTCAATTCCTGTTGTTTTTGTTTTATGTGCAATAAAGAATATATCTAACTATCTATCTATTTTATCACTTCTGGAGGCTAATGTACTAGCTAGCCCCCATGGCCACAGCACGCCACTGAGTTCGCTCTTTGTCTTTAGCCGTTCTCATCAAATCTTTGCCCGTCGCCTTATAAACATAATCGCCCTACCCAGTTTAAGGACGCCATACACCAGCTTAAATTATTTATATGACTGTCGATTCGTGGTGGTAGAGCCCGATGGTTTGGTGAATACGGCCTTTGCCTCCTGAGGGGGGTCGTGGTTCGAATCCCACCACGTACCAAAAATCAATGCCGGTTTTAGAATTTCATGTGTAAGTTTCTTCGGCGTTTTTTCTGTGATTCGGAAGGCACGTTAAGCCGTTGGTCCTAGTTAATATTGTACCGAGGCTATACCGTAGATTTTAGTCGTTAAGCCATGTCAGAGGCCAGTGGTAAGCATTGGCAGCTGGAAAACTAATCTAGGATTGGGTCTGGTTTCCCTTCTGAGTTGCGGAGGTCAGATATCAGATAGCAGTCGTCCGCGTTTCCCGTGATCCATATATATTCATCAGGTCAATCACATCACAACACTATGCTGGTATTGTTTTAATCTCACCATACCACCGGGTAGTGTGAGTGGGATGGTGGGTCCGCAGTGAGTCGCTACAGTACCCTCGTTCAATCACCTACATTAGGTAGTCGGTAGGGATAAGGCTCGGGAGATGACGTCTGTCGATAAAAAAAATTCTTCCAGGAAGTGAGGGATGCTGTCCCTTACACCCCGTATTAGTGGCCCAGTCTTAAAAGTTGGTATGTAAGAACTGAAAAATACCCAGTATCAGAAAACTCGTAAACTGCCCAGGGTAAATTGTCTTCTACAATTGTAGCGTGAAGCCCATCAATACTCTTTTTATCGACGTAACGCCAGTGATAGCAGACGTAGTAACCATTGTGGATTTATAACGATGAAGGTGCTGTATTGAGTATTTATTTATAATTTTGCGTAAAAATATACTGAACCTCGGGCACGTTAAGCCGTCGGTCCCGGTCGCTGTCTTTTAAAGTGGTCGTTATTCAAACCATGTCAGAGGCCTAATAGCTGTGCTACTAGGCGGTTTGAAAACTCTGAAACAAGGGTTCTTCGGGTCGTTGTTCCTCTGGAGAATCCATTCGCTAAGAAGAAGAAGACCGAACCTCTAAACAATACTATGGTAACGATAATTTCAGTTGTAACCAAAATGTTTGGAGATGCTGCAAGGAGAGTAAGTCTAGGATCCTATTAATTTTATAGATTCTTAGGTCCGTATTAGATAATCTGTTCTTGAGGTTGACAGCAAGTTTGAGTTCGCGTCAGAATCGTCATTTCAGTACAAAATAGCCCGTCAAATCCTTACTTAATATTGCTCTCAATCTTGAGATCGCTTTATAAATACGAGACATAATAAACTTTATACAGGGTGTAAGAGACGGCATCCCACAAACCGATAGGGGTTGCTCAGTCAACAACACCGAACAGCTTTCACCAGGAAATTCTCTCAGGAATTGATTATTTTTCATAACATAACATAAAAATACTTTATTGCACGTAAGAATACAAATCATACAACACAACAGATAACAACAAGAAACAAGTACAACATAGGCGGCCTTATTGCTAAGGTAGCAATTTCTTCCAGGCAACCTTTGGGTCAAAGAAAAATGCGTTAAGCGGGATATTGCAAATCTTGTAAAATATGTTTCCTAAAAACATTACATTACATATACATAAACTAGGTACAAGCTACTACATAGATATTGTAAAATAAACTAATACATAATTCATAACCTGAAAGAATTTCTCAGTTGAAGTTGTTCAGGCTCGTATTTATAAAGTGATTTCAAGATTGAGAGTAATATTAAGTATGGATTTGACAGATCTTTTGTACTGTAAATAAAATTGTTTGTAAATAAAACTTCTGATACGGACTCAAACTAACTGTCAGTCTCAAGTTTATTTTATTTATTAATTTATTACAATTTTAAAAATTCTACACAGCGATTAACATAAAGAACGCAACAAAAACCTATATAGTGATGTTTATAATTACGGACCTCAGTGTCGTTGTATGAGCATCCCACTAACTGATGATATTATTTTATAACCGAACATTTCAGGTATCTTCAAAAACGTTTTCTCTTTCGTAAATCAGTGTTTTATTTCAGGATAAAGAAGATAAGGAGCAGAAGTCCAGGTTTGGGAATGTAGCTCTATCACAGAGTGAGGAGGACGCCTTCGACATCGCAGCACACAGACACCTTTCCAAACCATGCGGGTAATAAAGATTTTAGGCTAGTATATGTAAAGTTATCTCAAGATTGAGAGCAATATTAAGTATGGATTTAAGAAGCCATTTTGTACTGAATTGACAATTCTGATAGGTACGAACTCAAACTGGCTGTCAATTTTAAGTGCGCATTATAATTACAGGCCTAAGTAACGAGCACTCACTTTGGAATATAAGTCGCGTACCTCACGACATGTTTCGGGACATTCGGAGTCCCCTCATAGTATTCGGAGTACGCGACTTATGTTCCAAAGTGAGTGCCCGTTATTAAAGTTTTAATTTAGAATACAATACTTAAGTTTAAATATATTCATGCGGGTAATGTTTCGAATTAAACAATCAAAGTAAAGAAAAAATAAATATATTATTATTATTATAATTATAAAAGTTTCTTTTTAGAAATAAGCTGTGCCTGTTGTGTTTTTGTTTTATATGTATATGTTCTTTGTATTTTATTGTGTACAATAAACTGTTAAATAAATAAATAAATAAAGATAATTAGGTAAAGTAAGGGCCGTATTAAAAATCAGCTCTCAAGAGCCAGTTTGAGTTTGTATCGGAAATGTCATTTCTGTACAAACTGGCCTGTCAAATCCATACTTAATATTGCTCTCAAGTTTGAGATCGCATCATAAATACGAGCCTAAATGTAACACAGTTGATAGTGTACATGACCAAGACAGCGATAGCCTTAAGGGGATCCCCGGTGTAAGCCAGAGCATCAGTTTAAAAATCATTACTCACTTTAACCGCAATTAATCGAAAAATCGGTAGATCAGATTGAGGTATAGGTACTGCAGTTTATATAAAGTATTATAAATTTATAATTTATTGTTTAATGTTCATGGCAGTTACAGATAGCTAAAGTGCTAAAAGTGGCCGCTTTTCGCAAATTTTCTATCTGTGACAACAAAGAACTATAAGGTGCAACTTTATGAGGTTCTAAATGACATTTTCTTTAACTTTAATCTGATCTACTGGATTTTCGATTGATTGTGTTTTCAGTACCTTCCATGCTGGACTGGGAGCGAGATAAAAACATAGAATGTGCCAGCTGCATTTCCTCCCGGGCATGCTGTAAAAACCAGCTAAGGGATCCGAGGGTTTTAGTATGTTGCATTTTAGGCGATGGGCTGACAACCTGTTACTACAGCAATATACTACAAATCTATCATAAATAACCTTCAAAACTTTGTCAGACGTGGCGGAACGACCTTTGTTTAGGTCGTTTACGCTCTGCCTACCCCATTAGGGATAAAGCCGTGATTATATGTATGTATGTGTTTTCAGTGTATTATGATATTTTGACTGATGAGGGCGCCAGTTAGCCTAGGAGAGCCCCTTAAAGGCACACTCAATGACAAATTTACACTGAACTCCAGTGGGAGGGTTGCTGCAAGCTAATGTGGAATAGTTTAGTTACCTGTTCAGTACATGTTCACCTCGATCAGACAATTTGTATGGAAAAACCATTTAGTATTCACTTCCCTTCTTCTTCTTTCGAGTGGGTATCGAGTCTATCGACCCGATGAACCCTGGTGTCAGAGTTTTTAAACCGCCTAGTAGCACAACTATCAGGCCTCTGACATGGTTTGAGTAACGACCACTATCAAAGACAGCGACCGGGACCGACGGCTTAACGTGCCCTCCGAAGCACGAAATCTTTTTTTTCTTTTCGACAATCAGGTGATTCAGCCTGCAATGTCCTAACCAAACTGGGGAAAAATACACAAAGTGATAAATTCTCAAATATCAACTTTGTGTTTCCCCCCTGGGGATCGAACCCAGGACTTCCGGATCGGGAGTCCATGGCACTAGCCACTAGACCACGGAGGCAGTATTCACTTCCCTAAAACAATCCGGCTGATAGTTGTTCAGAGTCATTGACTGAGCAACCCCTATTTTTTTGCGGGACGCTGTTTCTTACACCTGGTATAGATCGGTAAGAGAATCTTACGTTGAATAAAAGCATTCTCGTAACAGCCATTATTTAAATTTGTTTGTAAAAGTTGCATATGGTAAGGCTTTTAAATTCTTAGGCAACGCATTAAATACCTTTACACTCATCAATATCAGCCACAACAGTCCACCGCTGGACATAGGCCTCCCCAAAATTGGGGTTATATGCCATACTCACCACGCTTGGCAGGCGGGTTGGTGAGCGCAGTAGAAGTTTTCCATTTGCAGGGAATGCTGCTGCCCATTCCCTGGATTTATCTCTTAGTCGTCTTTGACGACACCCATGGGAAGTTATGGGGTGATGCTATTCTAGCCCACACGGGGAACTTTTACACTCATAGCAAAAGTAGTTTTTTAATATAACGCCGTGCTAGGTGATGTATCATACACTAATTTGTTTGGATCTCTTAAACTTTTTAACTGACCAAATTCAATCTTTCAGAGTGACTTCATCAGTGGCCAATATTGTGAAAGCAGCTCTCGGTGCCGGAATCCTCAGTGGGCATGTGGCTTATATGAAGGCTGGGTGCTGGGTGGGCTTATTCACCAGTATATTCATTGGCTTATACCTGACTTACTGCCTCCATGTAAGTACTAGTGACATAAATCTCCCTAGCCTTTTTTCCGTATTTCAAAGATTAGAAGATTGGCCGAGGGTACTAGTTTTTACACAGATCAACTGCCATCTGACCTCCGCAAGTTTAGGCTTTAGCTAGATTAGTGGCCAACCCAGCTTTCAGAGTTTTCAAGCCGCCAATGCTAAGCAATGGCCTCTGACATGGCTTAGTGACTAATATCTACAGTTAACGTGCCTTTCGAAGCACGGGAACGGTCTAGATGTATACCATTACCGGTCGCCCATCCATGGCTCGGGCACAGCGATGCTTCACATTTGTTTTCGGAATGAATAAGCACGAGCTCTCCTCTAAGTACGTATCACTAAATAGTATATAAAAAAGTCGCTTTCTCTGTCCCTATATCCATACGTATGCTTAGATCTTAAAAACTACGCAACGGATTTGATGCAGTTTCTTTTAATGGATAGAGTAATTTACGAGGAAGGTTTATATGTATAATACATGCATAATATAGTAGAGAAACACTGATGATTTCCGTGCGAAGCCGGGGCGGGTCGCTAGTAAGTGATTATAGGGGATTATATAGGGGATTTTCTAATAGATTTTTGCACAATAGTTCTATTTTATTTCTGAAAATATGAGTAATAACAAACCAAAAATTCCTGATCTGAATCAAAAGTCAATAAACAACTTTCATAAACTAATTACAGTTTGATTTGATCAGACAATTTGTATGGCGATTTTTTTTTTTTATTCTTTGATTGGGCAACCTCTATAGTTTGCGGGAAGCTGTCCCTTACAGCCTGTATAATATTGTCCCCTTACAAATTTTGTAATAGAACTGGGAATTTTGTTTCAGAATGAGGACGAGATATTCTTTGTTCAGTTTTGTTAACCTAAGCAACTCCTTTCAAGTTTCGGGACCGTTCCTCTCAATTTCCGTTCCAAACACCCTGTATTTTATGTGTGAATAACCCTGTATTATTTGTCAAGGTGCTGGTGAAAAGCGCTCAAATCCTGTACAAGAGGACCCACATCTCTTCGATGTCGTACCCTGATGTCGGAGAAGCAGCTTTCGCTTGCAGCAGCAGCCCTTGTCTTCAGAGATGGGCTAAGACCTTCAGGTAAGTATCTTTTTTAAAATAATTAGTGCATAAATCTTGGAATTTAGATCAAGGGGTTCTTCTTCTTCTGTCGTGTGGGTTTCAAGTCGATCGTCCCGACCCTGGTGTCAGAGTTTTTCAACTGCCTAATAGCACAGCTATAGGCCTCTGACATGGTTTATGTAACGACCACTATCTAAAACAGCGACCGGGACCGAAAGCTTAACGTGCCCTTCGAAGCACGGAATCCTTTTTCTTTTCGGTCAATTAGGTGATACAGCCTACAATGTCCAAACCAAACTGGGGAAAACCTCACAAAGTGACAAATTGACAAATATCAACTTTGTTTTCCCCCTGGGAATCGAACCCAGGACCTTCGGATCGTAAGCCTACGGCTCTGACCACTAGATCGCGGAGGCAGTTAATCAAGAGGTATAGTTTCATACTGATTAATTAACGACTACTCGTTTGTTTCTTTAACGTGTTAGACCTCTACGTTTCACTCTCTATGAAGAAGACTCTTGTAAAGAGTCGAAACGTAGAGGTTTAACACCTCCGTTAAACAAACAAGTGAGTTGTCGTTAATTTATCAGTATGAATAACACTTGTTCGTCATTCGGTGATAAAAATAGATATAGTTTCATTTACTTTTTGGTTTACTCCCAACTTGTTTAGTCCGAGGTATTTCAATCTGACAACCAAAACAAAAATGCTTATAGAAAAAAATCTGAGCAGTGTCGAGTTGGATAAAAGCATTCAGCGAACTCTCTACATTAGTTGGGGAAGCTCGGAGCTTCCTGGAATGGTAAGGTGGTTGGTGGGAGCGTTGTCCCTAGGACGGTTGGCGGTCTACAAGTGAAACCAAATAATTCAAAGTCACGGTAACAGATGGCGTTGAAACAGTGTCAATGATTGAACCAGTTGTTTTTCTTTTTTAACATGGTTTACTAAACACATCTCTTTATTTACACACACGAAAAAACATAAAAATTAACTTTCCACAAATAAAACATATTTTCTAAAGCACCGCATCGAGGCAACGTTCCCAGAAGGCTAGTTGCGTTTCCACGTTGCACAGCCAAATTAAGGCTCGTATTTATAAAGCGATCTCAAAATTGAGAGCAATATTAAGTATGGATTTGACAGCCTATTTTGTACTGAAATTACATTTCTGATACGAACTCAAATTGGGTGTCAGTCTCAAGTACTGTTTAATCATACGGCCCTGAGACGCTGGTTCGTTAACTATAAGAAAGAGCACAACTAAAAATGTTTTTAAAGCTAGTCTAAAAAAATACATACTAAAAAATCTTAAAGTAAAACTGAACTCGAACTGATAAATAATAACAATCATTTGTTTTTATAATATTTGCAAAACTGTAACTCATTTAAACTTTTCTTGCTAAACTTACAATATTAACTTAGATAACATAAAGCAGTAATGTAAATGTTTAATACAGGGGAGTCTATTTCTGCCAACAAACTGTTGTACAGTTTGGCGGAATTTGTTGTACAAATATAAACATGCTGTCTTATGTGAATAAACGATTTATTATTATTATTATAAAAAAATGCATTTGTATGGGGCATAAATAATTTAAAATGAAAATGACATGTAACGACAAAATTATTGTGTTTTTACATGAGCAATCAAGCATATTAGCTGTGCTTTAAGCTTTACTTTAAAATTAAGCTTTGCAAAGCTAACATACGAACAAGGATATAATTCTGTCGCCTCATTTTTTAGAGCTATGCGTGCGTCATTGTGAAGTGAGTTGTGCATGAAATAATAAGAATAGCAACACTTTATACATACATACATACATATAATCACGCCTTTATCCCTAATGGGGTAGGCAGAGCGTAAACGACCTAAACAAAGGCCGTTCCGCCACGTCTGACAAAGTCTTGAGGGCCATTCAAGAAAGATTTGTACGTATATTGCTGTAGTGACAGGGTGACAGCCTAAATTACAATATACTGAATCCCTCAGATCCTTTAGCTGGTTTCCACAGCAACAAGCGTCAATATAAGCTGCCTGGAGACGGCTCGTATTCTTATTTATTCTCTTCTTGCTCGGGAAGAAATGCATTTTAGTTACAACCTAAACGTTACACTCGATACCGAAAAGGTGTCTGGCTCAGCATATGCTCCAGTCTAAGACTGGAGCGCTGATCTTCAGCCGGAACCTTATTACAAACTAACTAAACCTAAGTGGGAGGCGGTGTATAATCGTATTTTAATAACAAATTAGTCAACATTAAAAAAGAAAAAACATCATTAAACAATTTTCAATAAAGGTAGGTCATGGTAAAATTCTAGGTATTGTATAAACAAATAATTATTATTACATTTCAATAAAAATACGATAATAAATATTTATAATTAGGAGTTCATTACGCAAATAAAATGTACAAAAATAATAATAGTATAATAACAATGAAACAGGGAACCAAGACTTAACAAGATGTGCAAATTTTTCCTGTACTTGCAACTTAAAACAGTACTTTTTTTTTCTTGCAAAAATAGCAATGACGATTTAGTTTGCGATGATGGGATGATGCGTCTCATCATCACTGATGTCTTCGTGACTCGTGGCGCGAATGTTAGCCTATTCGGAAATTATGTTCCTTATTATGCTATCCTATTGCGAAGAAATATTTTGAAAACCGTGGTTTTACATTTTGGTGTGAGTGTCCGATATTTCGACGCAGTTGCATAAAATTTAAAATAAAATAAAATAAATAAATCATTCATTCACATAAGACAGCATGTTACACTAAACAATAAATCCGCCAAACTGTAAATAGACTCCCCTGTTATAAAGTTACATTCCTGTTTTATGTTAAGTATCTACCTTAGTTATTAATATTTAAGTCTAACACAACAGTTTAATTGCATGCGTCATGCTTACGGATACCTGTGCTACTAGGCGGTTTGAAAACTCTGACACCAGGTTTCATCGGGAGGATTCTCGGGTCGTTCGACTCGATAATCCACTCGCTTAGAAGAAGAACGCAGTGACAAAATAAAATACCACGGTTCCTGATCTTAAAGGTCTAAGGCCTAAGTGGCGTCCCCATCAGTAAAAAAATCATACATACATACATACAGTCACGCCTTTATCCCTAATGGGGTAGGCAGAGCGTAAACGACCTAAACAAAGGTCGTTCCGCCACGTCTGACAAAGTTTTGAGGGTTATTTAAGATAGATTTGTAGGTATAATGCTGTAGTGACAGGTTGTCAGCCAATCGCCTAAATTACAATATACTGAAACCCTCGGATCTCTTAGCTGATTTTTACAGCGTGCCCGGGAGGAAATGCAGCTGGCTCATTCTATGTTTTTCTCTCGCTCCCAGGCCAGCATGGAAGAAAAAAACATAATTATCTAAAAACGAAGTGAATTGAAAAACCGGTCCATCAGACTCAAGTAATAGTAATTGAGATACTATTAAACTAGCGATTCATAGTTCGTTGGAACAATTGCCGTTGACGGCAATTTTTCTTCCTGTTACTACAACGAACCATGAATCGCCCTAATCATTGAGAGTGAGAGTTTTATAAATATTATAGGTACTCATTTATTTATTCTACAATTTACAGGTATTCCATTGATACAGTGGTGTGTATCGATTTGTTTGGATCATGTGCGTGCTATCAAATCATCATAGCTAAGAGCATCAAACAGCTAGTGGAGAATACACTAGACACTGATATTCAGCCTCAAATAGACGGTACAGTATTGTACATACATATAATCACGCCTTAATCCCTAATGGGGTAGGCAGAGCGTAAACGACCTAAGCAAAGGTCGTTCAGCCACATCTGACAAAGTTTCTAGGGTTATTTAAGATGGATTTGTACGTATTTTGCTGTAGTGACAGGTTGTCAGCCTATCGCCTAAATTGCAATATACTGAAACCCTCTGATCCCTTAGCTGGTTTTTACATCATGCTCGGGAGGAAATGCAGCTGGCACATTCTATGTTTTTCTCTCACTCCCAGTCCAGCATGGAAGTATTACAGTATTGTATTGGATAATAATAAAGGTTCCGAACAATAAATTAATCTCCAGCGAAATGTGTCTGATTGTAATTCTAACTAAGCTGCGTTTAAATGAATTACTAGAAAATATACACAAAATGACCAGAAAAATTATTACACAATTAACTAACGAACACAACCTTTCTTAATATATAATTTAATGATCAAAAAACTAAAGTTGTAACAAATATTCACTTAATTTCTATATCTGGTTATAAAATACATTTACTCTTAATTTTAATGAAAATCTGAAAAATTATTGAAAACCTTACTGTCGGTTAACCAATTTACACCAAAATTACCAAATTTGTCGCAAACTATGAAGGCGGGAAGAAAAGTATTTTCGTCGATACGTTACGAATTAATTTGCTCGCAATTTTTAGTATTTTGATCTTTTAAAAAGGAATAAAATCATCATCTCCCTCGCCTTATCCCGTATCTCACGGGGTCGGCTTCCTAATCTATTAAAAAGGAATAAAATGATATATCATAATTTTCGGTGAAATTTAATTTAAGCTGAAAGAAAAGTATTTCCGACAGTAAGATACGTCACTTTTAGTTTTTCAGTCAGTCGTTTCTCTATTTTTTTTTAAGTTTTTAGTTATTCAAACAGTACATTTCATATTTAGAAATAGCTGATTTTTTAATTAATTGTCGGAACTTATATAACTACCCTATTGTATCAGAGATATACTAGGAGCCCGATCGTGTAGTGGATAGGGCCGCTGCCTCCTGAGCGGGAGGTCGTGGTTCGAATCCCATCACGTACCAATGTGTTTATCGGTTTTCAAATTTCATATGTACGTTTATTCGGTGCTTTTTCCGTGCTTCGGAAGGCACGTTAAGCCGTTGGTCCCGGTTAATATCGTTTAATACCGTAGATATTAGTCGTTAAGCCATATCAGAGGCCAGTGCTAAGCATTGGCGGCTTGAAAACTCTGACCTAATCTAGGATTGGGTCTGGTTTCCCTTCTGGGTTGCGGAGGTCAGTCGCTCTGTGTAAAAACCAGTACCCTAGTTCAATCCCCTAGATAAAGAAGCCGACCCCGTGAGATACGGGATAAGGCTAGGGAGATGATGATGTATCAGAGATATACTAGGTGTTAAATTAATTGCGAGCCATAGCATGACACCCGAGGTGTTTTGGTGTACCTGCATAAAAAAATCAATTTAGAAAAATATCCTACAGAAAAAATATTTTTTGGCTTCCCCGTATGTCTTATCGAAGTGGTCATATTATATGTGGAAGCTAACTTAGGACAGAATGACTCATGGACTCATGGTCATCATTGCGACTCCACCTTGAGGAAAAGTTTTATAAAATTAGCGCCTTTGCGTCTATTGAATATGAATATACCTATTTGTGTTTAAAATGGGCTCGATTCTAGATACCACCAGCTAAAACTAAAATCTATCTGTCACTTTCAAAATAATAAAATTTAAAAGGACAGGTGATTAATACTCAATGGTTTTACACTTTGTCCGCTAAATTTTGACGCGCTTCTGCAAGTTTCCCCAATATTTCTGTAAATTTTATTTGCGATATCATATGACGGCGGATAAAAATGACAGTTAACACCACCGACTATTAAACAAAAACCAGAGAGAAAAGATTTCCTATCCTTTTCCAATGTTTTTAGTCTGAAAGTAACAAATACATACATACATATTATCACGCCTTTATCCCTAATGGGGTAGGCAGAGCATAAACTACGTAAACAAAAGGCCGTTCTGCCACGTCTGACAAAGTTTTGAGGGTTATTTAAGATCGATTGTAGGTATATTGCTGTATTGACAGGTTGTCAGCATGAAACCCTCGGATCCCTTAGCTGATTTTTACAGCATGCCCGGGAGGAAATGCAGCTGGCACATTCTATGTTTTTCTCTCGCTCCCAGGCCTGCATGAAAGCAAAAAAAGTAACAAATATATTTTAGTTTTAGACGGCAAATGTAGAATCGAGGCCAGTGTCCGTCCTATAATAATTTAGCTAAATGAATAAGTTGGTATGCATTAACGTTTACTTTCAGGTTATCCAAATCTACGAGTTTATTTGGCGGTTATGATAATACCCTGTGCTTTAATTTGTTTGCTGAGATATTTACAATGGCTGGCACCATTTTCTCTTTTGGCTAACGGTTTTATTGGTAAGTAACTTTTTACACCTAATACACCTCTTCCTGCCTCCGTGGTCTAGCGGTCTGAGCCATGGGCTCTCGACCCAGAGGTCCCGAGTTCGATTCCCAGCGGGGGACAATGACTTATTGTTGTTGTTTCTAGTTTGGTTAGGACATTGCAGGCTGATCGGCTGATTATCCGAAAAGTAAGATGATCCATGCTGTCGGATGGGCATATAAATAAATAGACGGTCCTGCGCCTGATTTCTCTCTGGTTGTGTCAGTCAATCTGTCCCATCAGAAAATAAGACTGAAGGAATAGAGTGTGCACATGTGTGTAGCGCAATCAGTTGGGCACTAAAAACTAGTCCTGCGCAGTTGCCATCACCGAAAATCGGTGGGAGGACAATTATTTACACCTCTTAGGGAGGACTACATGGCACACAAGCGTGAATGGTCTGAATGGATAACTTGCATAATACTCACTTTTTAAACTTTTATTTTTATTTCAGGACTATGCATAATACTAACCATTTATTACGCTTTTGAAAACAATCCGAAGTTTGAAAATCTAGTGGCAGCCAGAGGTATGCATTTATATCTCTATCAATTCTTCTTTGTCAAGTATAAAAAACAGGTCTACGAGATGTTTGGCAAATAATGGTTGATTCTTCTTTTGTAATAATTAGGAAAATAAATTATTCACAGATATACAAGGATTTTTCGGTTTTTGCGGTGTAGCAGTATTCAGCATGTCATGTGCTGGTGTTTGCCTGTCTATAGAGAACAATATGAAAGAACCATCGAAATTCCCTAAGACGTTGGCTATTGGTAAATGAAGGCTTTGTTTCCATGTTTCTTTAAATTTAATCACAACACAACTGTCTTAAAACCAGATGTAAAAGTGAAGTAAAATCCAGATATTGGGTAAAAGCTTTAACCCAGTGAATAAGATAAGTATATACTTTTTTGCATAGAAAAGGCACAAGAAAAAGAAAAGAAAAATAAAACAAATAGTTGTACAATTTTTTGTTTCGCGAAAAAGGATAGCTAACTATAGATTTTTGTGGTTTCAGGAATGGTTCTGATCGTGCTTGCATCCATAAGTACCTCGTTCTTCGGATATGCAGCATTTCTCGAGAAATGCGATTCTCCTATCACCGTCAACTTCCCCATGACATTGTAAGTGATTCACATTGATACCTCAAACCTTAATTTCTTGGCATATTGTAGTTTGGTGAAATTAAAATATGATATTGATAATAATAGAGATATTAGTCGTTGAGCAATGTCAAAGGCCAGTGCTAAGCATTAGCGGCTTGAAAATTCTGAACTAATCTAGGATTAGGTCTGGTTTTCCTTCTGGGTTGCGGTAGTCAAATGGCAGTCGCTCTGTATAAAAACTAGTACCCTCGTTTAATCCCCTAGATTAGGTAGTCGATCCCTTGAGATACAGGGTGAGGCTAGGGAGATGATTGATAATAATAGAAACCAAAACTGTAACATAATCTGTAGGTACTCATATGCAAAGCAATAGCTCGCTTACTAGTTATTAGCCAGGCAAGCACAGTCAAGCACTTTATGCATATAATAATTTATGTTACAGATTCCCAAAGGTACTGAGATGTTGTATCATACTAATGATCTACGTGACGCATGCTCTCAACTTCTTTGTCCCTTTCACTCTGACCTTCCACTACCTGAAGAACCTACACACCCCTGAGAAGGCTGTCATGTGGGAGCTGATATACAGAGCCGGATTTGTCGTCCTCATCGGACTGTTTGCCATTGCCTTTCCTAGCATTGAGGCTTTGATGGGTTTTGTAAGTTTCTTTGACTGTATTTTTATTCAGTTTTTTACTTTCTTCCCATATCTTACGCAAAAGTGAAAGAAAATACATCCAAGGAAAGGGTAGCATCCCTTTCTGCGGAAGTAAATTGCACTACGGGCGCCAAACTACTTGTACTTGCCAAGCATGGCGATTATGGCCCGTATTGATAATGAACACTCGAGATTGACAGCTAATTTGAGTTTGTATCAGAAATATAATTTCAGTACGAAACGACCTGTCAAATCCATGCTTAATATTGCTGTCAATCTTGAGTTCGCGTTACAAATACTAGCCTTAGACGAATATCTTCCATATAATAATGAAGGAGGACCATGTCCGGCTGAGGACTACCGTGGCTGATGATATTAACAAAATTTCAGAACAGATTTTTGTTTCAGCTGGGCACTTTTTGCATATCTAACATGGCGTTTATTTTCCCCAACGTGATTGGCCTGGTGGTGTGCTGGGAGCGGCCAGGCCTTGGAAAGTATAAATGGCGCCTCTGGAAGTCACTTGTACTCATATTTATTGGTTTGGTCTTCTTCGTTGCTGGAACGTATGTCAATACAGCTAATCTTTTTAAATCAGCTCTACATCACACACTTTAGAAAGAAATAAACTTTTAATGTAACATTGTTTTCTACTGTTTTAAGCTCCTATGGTCCTTTTGCAATGGGTTCATTAGATGAGATTGACCTGACACACTGATTAAATTAGCAAGATATTAAAATCTCTGATGGAAAGGATATATTCTGTGACATTTTAATCTCTGTGTGAAGATCAACAAATTCTAAAATAAATGAAAAAAAAACTCTAAACTTTCGGAACTCAGTCAATGACTTTTATTAGTAAATCTTTAGCTTTAAACTACTTCTTACACCTTTTGCAGCCGGTATCAGGTTCAGGCTCTAATATAATTCCTCTAGTACTAGGATTTTCATTAGACTCGGCACAATCATCTTTTTCTCCACACTGTTCTATCTCCGGTTCTGGTGGTTTTGGACATTCGAATTTCTGTTCGCATTTATCTTCGCATTTTGGTTCTTCTTCGCATTCATCTTTACATTCATCTTGAGCTCCACATCTGACGCTAGTTGCAATTCTCAATAAGCTTTTTACTATTGGAGATCGAAGGGCTACTTGTTGTTGTTGGTTATCCCTGGCTATGTGTTGGTCGCTGTCGTCTTCCAAGTAACGTTGGTCGTACCTATTGCGATGATCGTGTCTATCGTGATGATCATGTCTATCATGATAATCGTATTTATCATGATGGTCATATTTATCATGATGACCATATTTATCATGACTATCATATCTGTTACGATGATCATATCTATCACGTTGGTTGTATGTGCCTTGCTGGTCCAAATGCTCACGATGGTTAAAATGGCGTTGGTCATATTGTTTTTCGTACCACTCTTGTTGGCGTTCTACTGAGTTTTCACGCGTCTGGTACTGCTTGTAACGGTTTCTGTGTGATCGATACTGCGGGTTCCTGTTTTGCCTATCTTGGTCTCTGCTCTGTCTATTTTGATTTCTGCTTTCGTATCTTTCGCGATGGTCAAATCTGTTACTATGCTTGTGATCTTTAACATGATGTTCTTGTACATAATCTCGTCTGTCTTGATCTGATTCGTCATCATCATCATCGTCTCTATTTTGGTTTGCGTTGTACCTATCTTGATTTGAGTGTTTGTGGTAAGGTTTTGCATGTTTCGATAATAAACTGTATACAGATTGGTACAATTTCCTGTCCTGATTTCTGTTTCGTCCATATTGATTTTGATTTATATCTTCACGGCTCTCCTGCAATTTTTGTCGGTATCGATTTAGGACAGAACGATATCTATTAATGTTTATTTCTTGTTTCTTTCTATCATTATATCTTTCGTTGCTATCTTGACGGTCTTGGTTTCTATTGTTTCTATACCTGTTCGCTTTGTCTTGTGTATCTAGATAAAAAACGCGATAATTTGAATTCTTTTGTCTGTCTTGTCTATCTTGGTAATCGTCATCTTTATTATATCTGTCTTCTTCTCGTGATCTGTCTTGATTATGGCTGTGTCTACTATGTTCGACGTGGTATCTAGAATTATGTTGGTGCTGACCATGACGTTCAGCCTCCGAACTATGTCCAAGATGTTTATTTGTCGGGACGAGTATTATATCTTCATGTAAAACACTATGTAGTCTTGGTTCGTGATCGTGCTTGTGAGATTGTGAACCCAGGAGACTAACTAGACTGCGAAATTTGTTTTGCTGACGATTTAAGTTGTTGTGATAACTTTCGTGATCATGATGTATACTGTTATATTGCTGATTTTGATCACGCTTCTGACGATTTTGGTGTTTTCTTACTTGATGATATTGATTGAGTTGATTGTCTTGATTATCATCATAAAACTCTTGCTGTTGTTGATAGCGTTTTGATAGCTGGCTGTCTTTCTGTAGGAAAATGTAAAAATCATAATTTATGGATGTTTGTGAGACATGACACACTTATTTTTGTATAGAAAAAGAACCGAAATATGATGTTTAGATTGAATCTTTTTTGGTACGAATTATATTTGACTTTAAACTGTAATCAAAAAAATATTTCTGTATTTGTTAGTAATGTATACTTACGTTATCTTCGTCGTCTTCGAATGCGTTGCCAGTTCTTAGGACACCTTTTGGACCAGGTTTTGAGTCAAGCAGATCACGCAATCTTTGGTATGAAGGAGATGCGTCGTTGCCTCCTGATCTACCATAAGCTGCTTGCCGGTAAAGGCTATTGATGGCGTTCGAGAGGTCTCCGTAAGTGACACCAAAACTCTGCAGTAGAGAAGTATTTTACTAGACCTGTTACTTGGCTCTTTATTTATACTAGATATCAGATGGTATTTAAGATTGCTAGTATTTTTTTGTTATATTGATATTGCCAGTTATGAGAAACTTTTACTCAAGTTTTAGATAAAGACATTTCACATGTTATGAGAAATTTTCATATTTCAAGAGATAGCAAATTATGTTTTATGTATTTATTTTTTAAAGTATTTTTTTTTGTTTTATGGAAATGAAAGTAAAAAATAACTTATGAACTTTTTTATCTATTTAGTGAGGGTCTTTTAGATCCTGTGATGTAAAATGAAAGGATAACAAAATTTAAACGGTTTATGGTAATTAAAATTAATCAAAACTAACATCGCTACACAAAAATAAAATTAAAAGAAAAACTTAAGAATAAAAAAAAAACAGCTAAAGAAAATAGAATAATGAAATAAAACTTACAAACACCAGAAGAACTCCTAGTATTTGCATCGCAGGCCCCATTTTCGACCTGCCTTGCCGGCTGCTTCTGTCGAATAGGTAGAAAATATTTCCAAAAACATCCGAAATAACAAATTTATTAGTTTCTTGCGCGAGTAATTTTAATCAACCCCAGTATAAACAATTTTCAAGGCGCACATAACCGCCTTATACATATTTTTTTTAAATTAATTAATGTTTTGAAATAGTTGCTAGTTTAGGGTAAAAAACTATACCTACCTACCTCATCATCTCCCTAGCCTTATCCCGTATCTCACAAGGTCAACTACCTAGGGGATTGAACGAGGGTACTGGTTTTTACACAGAGCGACTGTCATCTGACCTCCACAACCCAGAAGGAAAACCAGACACAATCCTAGATTAGCTTAGACTTTTCAAGCCCCCAACGCTTAGCACTGGCCTCTGACATTTCTAAACGACTAATATCTATGGTGATAAACGATATTAACCGGGATCAACGGCTCATCGTGCCTTCCAAAGCACGGAAAAAGAACCGAATAAACGTACATATGGAATTCGAAAACCGAAAAACACATTGGTACGTGGTGGTGGATTCGAACCTCGACCTCCCGCTCAGAAGGCAGCGGCCCTATCCACTACACCATCGGGCTCTCTACCTACCTACCTATGTTACGTAAATGAGTACCACATGCAAGACAGTTTTATCTTGAAAGCATTATGTAATTTATTATTCCATGCTGGATTGGTAGCGAGAGAAAAACATAGAATATGCCGGCTGCGTTTCCTCCCGGGCATGCTGTAACAACCAGCTTAGGGATCCAAGAGTTTCAGTGTATAGCAATTTAGGCGATGGGCTGACAACCTGTCACAACAGCAATATACCTACAAATCTATCTTAAGTAACCCTCAAACCCTTGACAGACGTGGCGGAAAAACCTTTGTGTAGGTCGTTTACGGTCTGCCTACCCTATTAGGGATAAAGGCGTGATTATACGTATTATGTAATTTCAAGAAAATGCGATTTGTAAGGTTAAGCTAGCACGCATGTTAGTAATTTATTATTCTGTGGCTATACATTAGATATATTTTTTTCGATTTTTTTGGATTCATTTAAATTAGAATTTGACTTCAATTAGTTTCATATTAAAAATAATTGAATATATGGATTTCGAATATATTCTTTTGTTTTCTATGGGGATGGCATCATCATCGAGTATAGGCTAATACTCGAAAACTTGTTTTTTGTTAACTCGATTACTGTTTTTTTGTTAGGACAATGCAGCTTGAATTACCCATTTGATTGCCTGATAAATTCTAGTATTGTACATAATATTGTATGCGTCGGAGGGCATGGCACAAGTCAATTCAGACTTAGGCGATTAAAGAAACTCTGACACCAGGGTTATTGAGTCGTTCCTTGATCTGACTACCCACATGAACGAACAATATAGGATTTGCAAATAAAAAACTTAACTTTTGGTCTCTATTTTTATTTTAAATCATAAATTAGGTATAGCGTGTTTAATTAAGATTTTGTGGTTTAATTATTGCATTCGAAATATTGTAGAGTAAAGAATAACTAATTTAAAATAATATTTGAACCTAACAAATGATTGAATCGATTATATTTCAAATAACTAAATACTGTTTGTCAAATAATTTCTGTTGCCGACAGTCAAAGGGTAGTTTGCGAAATATACAGCTGTAAAACTAGCATGCGCGCATTTCACTATACATAATGCTGACGATTCGGAGCTCATGTTAGGCCCAATGGTAAACTTTTAAAATGGTAAAAATCATCCACAAAATCTTAAAGAAATACTAGATGACCCGTCAATGCCTATCACCACAGAGCCCGGAGTAACCAGTTTGGAGGCATCGTCTTGCCACATTTAGGTCCACAAGTTTTCTTCTTCTTCGGACATGCGTCTAGCTCGTCGAATACCTGAGAAATTAATGTTATTGTAATAAATTCTGCTTTTATACTATACCCATCTCTAGACGATAGATTTTGTTTTAGAAAGACAATTATAAAACTATTCATTTAAGTAGGTATCTAAAATATTATTGTTACCTACTTGTGCCGATTCGTAAAGATAACTTTACAAGAACCCTATTCAAAATAACCAAGTGTAGCGATATTTTGTTAGTTATGTTTATTCAGAGACAATTTGGGTATTCTTTCACTTCTAAAAATCAAATGAAAACCATTTGCATCATACCTTTGAACACTTTGCTTCGCATTTTTTCTCTGCTTTCTGCTCGCATTCATCTACCTTTTCTTCGCACTCGTCTACTTTCTAAAAATTCAATAGGTTTCATTATTTAATTCATCTCTTCCAATTGCAAAACAATGACAAAAATCAGTCAGTACCTTCTCAACGATCTTTTCACAAGTCCTTTCACATTTTGGTTTTGAAGGGCATTTCTTTTTGCAATCATTCTTTGCTTTCCTCTCTACCTGCAACGTAAAGTCAAGATTTACGATTCAGCACAAGCAAATCCTATCTATTTTATCGTATTTTATACAAATCCTCTTAATTCATCATCTGTTCATACCATCTTCTTTTTAGCGAGTGAATTCTCAAATCGAACGACTCGATGAACCCCAGGGTTCAGGGTTCAGGGTTTGGTGTCAAGAGTTTTCAAACCGCCTAGTAGCACAGCTATAAGGCCTTTGACATGGTTTAAGTAACGACTAGGACCGACGGTTTAATATGCCCTCCGAAATACGGAACTGTTTTACTTTTCGGACAATCAAGTGATTCAGCCTACAATGTAATAACCAAACTGGGGAAAATCTCACAAAGTGATAAATTGATAATATCAATATCAACTTTGTGTTCCCCCTGGGAATCGAACCCATGACCTCTGGATCGTAAGACCAAGGTTCTGACCACTAGACCACGGAGGCAGTTCATACCATATAACTAGCTCACAAAAGGGCACAAACACAGAATATCCTGAATTAGGGCAACTCTGCTTAATTCAATAACAAAAATCTGCCGATGTTTGTCTCCCTGTGGTTTCCATATAAATTGTATACTTACTTAGTCTTTAACTCACCTTTGCACAGTTTCGAGGACACTTAGGTTTCTTTTCAGGGCACTTTTGTTCGCAAGTAGACTTCGCACCACAGCGAAGGGCGAATGCTTCTTGCAAGATGTCTTTGGTCTTTTCAATTTCTTCGTTCGCTTGCTGGTCTAAATCTTCGTCTTCTTGTGTGGTCTGAAATTCAATGGACTTTGTAAGTAGTATTCTAACAAACTTTGAAAACTAAATGTGTAGGAATACTTTCAAAAAGTTATACCGGTTGTAAGGGACAGCGTCCCGCAAACTGATAGGGGTTGCTCAGTCAACGAAACTGAACAACTGTCATCAGGAAATTCTTTCAGGAGATGAAATCTTTTTTGACTTTACAATACAAAATTACCACCGTGATCACACAGTTTGTATAGAAAAGCAAAATTTTTGTTTCATTATCTGTTAGTTTCCTGGTGATAGCTGTTCGATTTCCTCGACTGAGCAACCCCTATCAGTTTGCGGTATTGTCCCTTACACCTGGTATATAGCTATAGTTTCACTTACCCTGAGTATATTATACAGAACATAAGCTTCATTTTCTGCTTTCGTTGGTACATATTTTACAAGTGGTACATCGTCTGATTCTTCGGACTCATCATTTGCCTTCAAGTTAGGAGTGTTTTGAGCATCCAAATCGAGATCAGTACCCGGTGTGAGGAAGACCACGACTGGTCCTTGCTTAGACTCAAGAAGACGAGAAAGGAAGTTTCCATGGTTAGATGATCTTTGACGATGGCTTCGTTGCGATTGGCTTTCTTCTGGGTTGACTATTTGGACATAACGACCTTCCGGTTCTGGTACTCTAAGTGGTTCGGAAGGCGCTTCGCTTGTCCATTGCGCTGGACCTTTTTTGGTAACAGTCAGACGGTCCTCTTCTCTTTGGTTCCATTCTGTTTGGTCTCTGTCTACTTCGAGCCGTGATTGGACCTGGTCATCCTGTTGTTTATCGGAATAGCCTCTAGAAGAAGATACTTTCTGAAAAGAAAAAGCAAAGTATCTTTCAAAAAGTTTATTTTATGTCTCTTCTCGGTGTAATCAGTAGAAAATTTCTCTGGTATATCAAAAACAAAAGAAATTGATGTGCTGTTGCATTGATGGTGATGTGATGATACACACATATAATCACGCCTTTATCCCTAAACTATATATATACTTCCATGCTGGCCTGGTAGCGAGAGAAACATAGAATCTGCCTGTTGCATTTCCTCCCGGGCATGCTGTAAAAGCCAGCTAGAGGATACAAGGGTTTCAGTATATTGCAAGTTAGGCGATAGGCTGACAACCTGTCACAATGGCCATGTACCTACAAAACTATCTTAAATAACCCAGCTTTTGAACCTTGTCAGACGTGGCGAAACGACCTTTGTTTAGGTCGTTTACGCTCTGCCTACCCCATTAGGGATAAAGGCGTGATTATATGTATGTATGTTATCCCTAAAAAAAGGTCATTCCGCCACTTTTGTCAAAGTTTTGAGGGTTATTTAAGCTAGCTTTGTAGGTATATTGTCAACCTATCGCCTAAATTACAGTATACAGTAACCCTCGGTACCCTTAGCTGGTTTTTACAGCATGCCCGGGAGGAAAGGTAGCTGGCACATTCTACGTTTTTCTCTCGCTCCCATTCTAGCATGGAAAAATGATGATACATACATACAAACATAAAATCACGCCTCATCTCTAATGGGGTAGGCAGAGCGTAAACGACCTAAACTAAGGTCGCTCTGCCACGTCTGACAAGTTTTGAGGGTTATTACAGATGATATTGCTAGAGACAGGTTGTCAGCCCATCGCCTAAAATTGCAATACACTGTAACCCTCGAAACCCTTAGCTGGTTTTTACAGCATGCTCGGGAAGAGATGTGGCTCGCACATTCTATGTTTTTCTATTACGCCCAGCCCAGAATGGAAGAATAATATTGAATAGTATCTCAAAATTGGGAGTCCATTCATATTTTGAGTTTTGACACTTTGTTAGAAGGGACTTATATATTTTCTACATACCTATTGTAAGGACTGGTGGTGTAGTGGATAGGGCCGCTGCCTCCTGAGCAGGAGGTCGTGGCTCGAATCCCACCACGTACCAATGTGTTTTTCGGTTTTCGAATTTCATATGTACGTTTATTCGGTGCTATCCGTGCTTCGGAAGGGACGTTAAGCCGTTGGTCCCGGTTAATATCGTTTAATACCGTAGATATTAGTCGTTAAGCCATATCAGAGGCCAGTGCTTAGCATTGGCGGCTTGAAAACTCTGACCTAATCTAGGATTGGGTCTGGTTTCCCTTCTAGATTGCTGAGGTCAGATGGCAGTTGCTCTGTGTAAAAACCAGTACCCTCGTTTAATCCCCTAGATTAGGAAGCCGACCCTGTGAGATACGGGATAAGAATAGGGAGAGTCTTGTAAGGACTGGGATCGAGAGAAAAACGTAGAATGTGCCAGCTACATTACTTCCTGGGCATGCTGTCAAAAACAGCTAAGGGATCCGAGGGTTTCTGTAGATTGCAATTCAGGCGATAAGCTGACAACCTGTCACTACAAAAATATACCTACAAATCAATGATAAATAATCCTCAAAACTTTGTCAGACGTGGCGGAACGATCTTTGTTTAAATCGTTGACGCTCTGCCTTCCCCATTATGGATAAAGGCGTGATTATATGTATGTTTGTACTTGAACTCTTTAGATGATACCCGATGGTATAGTGGATAGGGCCGCTGCGTCCTGACTCTGAGGTCGTGGCTTAAAATCCCACGTTCTGATGTTGTTTTCAGTTTTCAAATTTCATTATTATGTACGTTTATTCGGCGCTTTTTCCGTGCTTCGTAAGGCATGTCAAACTGTTGGTCCCGGTTAATACAGTTTAATACCGTCGATGTTAGTCGTTACGCTATGTCAGTGGCCAGTGCTAAGCATTGGCGGCTTGAAAACTCTGACCTTATCTAGGATTGGGTCTGGTTTCCTTTCTAGGTTACGGAGGTCCGATGGCAGTCGCTCTGTGTAATAACAAGTACCCTTGTTCAATCATCTACATAATGTAGCCGATCCCGTGAGATACGGGATAAGGCTAGGGAGATAATGATAACTTATCTCTTTATATCTTTATAGGGGTATTCCAAGAGGTTGTCGGGCACGTTACGTTTTTATGAAAAAAAATGCTTGATTGAATTTTTGTCGTGATACGCATTATAGTTGGCAGACTACAATGTTAGACGTAGGTGATATAAAAATACGTAAACGAAATCCATTTTTAAAACTACATCGTAAAACCACGTAATGTACCCGACATTTTCGTGGAAGGTCCCTATATATAATAAAATACCTAGATATTAAATTCAACTTACAGTTAGTAATAAAAGCAAAAGAAATTTGATGCCATTTTCGAATCGAGGCATCATGTTGGCGGTCAGACACGGAGAGCGAAAAGAAAATATTTCCTCTGTAAATCATACGCTTCGATTATTTCAATTAATTTCCAATCCATTTTATTTACATTCTGGCTGAGCTGAATTTGGTTTAAAAACATTTTTATGAGTTTTTTCGATTATTAACATTTTAGACACGTGCTTATTACACGTGTTAAACTTGCTTATTGCTTTGCACGTTCCGTAAAAGATCTTCCATTCGGGAGTTCTGGACACTAATTTGTTAGGCTCATTTTTCTAGGCTTTATTATTTCCGCAGATTTCCAGTATGTACACATACATACATACATATAATCACGCCTGTATCCCTAATGGGGTAGGCAGAGCGTAAACGACCTAAACAAAGGCCGTTCCGCCGCGTCTGACAAAGTCTTGAGGGCCATTCAAGAAAGATTTAGTGACAGGTTGTCAGCCTAAACTACAATATACTGAAACCCTCAGATTCCTTAGCGTGATTTTACAGCATGCTCGGGAGGAAATGCAGGAGGCACATTCTATGTTTTAGTCTCAATCCCAGTCCAGCATGGAAGATAAGGTACACATATCATAAAATCGCGTCTGTATCTTACGGGGTTGGCAGAGCATCAACCGCCATTTTTGCTATACCTCTTACTGTGTGGTAGCTAATCAGCTAAATTATATCCATCTTAGGAGAAGAGATCTATAGGTACCTTTCATCTTTTTAAGCCCAAACTATACTATTTCCAACTCTGATTTAGAATAAAGGTAAACAAAGTTTTAAGTCTTTTTATCCAAAAACACATTTCAAAGATGATTGTTGGTAAATTAGTTAAATTACTAAAACTACTATTTCATTATGTTGTCATACCTAATAGCAAAAACTTATTTGAGAAAAAAGATTTTCGATTAAAAGACATTCAACTTTGTTTACCTTTTTTAAAAATAGTATAACGTGGTTTTCAGCACATACATACATATATTAAATCACGCCTTAATCCCTTACGGGGTAGGCAGAGCGTTAAACGCCTCGTAAAAGGTGCTTTCGCCACGTCTGACAAAAAATTGAGGTTTTATTCGAGTTTTCAATACTTCTATTAGAAAAGAATAGAATAGAATAGAAACCGTTTATTAAGGGTTCAGCATACAACATGAAAAGTAAAAATAAAGACAACAATTATAAAAAAGCTGAGTAGTTGCAAGTTATCGCAAGTGTACCGCACCCCTAAATAGGCCCTAACTCAGCATATGCTGTGGTGCAGAACGCACCACATTAGTGGACTATCAAGTTTCGACAGCCAAAATGGTTTATCATTATTAATTCCAAACGTATTGCTAAAACAAAATTTACCAATAGAAACAACAACCAGCTTACACAATAAATAATACATACAGATAGTCACGCCTTTATCCCTAATGGGGTAGGCAGAGCGTAAACGACCTAAACAAAGGTTGTTTCGCCACGTCTGACAAGGTTCAAAACCTGGGTTATTTAAGATAGTTTTGTAGGTACCTATATATTGCCATTGTGACAGGTTGTCAGCCTATCGCCTAACTTGCAATATACAGAAACCCCCTGTTCCCTTAGCTGGTTTTTACATCATGCCCGGGAGGAAATGCAGCTGGCACATTCTATGTTTTTCTCTCGCTCCCAGTCCAGCATGGAAGATTATACAATAAATAATAGCCTCCGAAAAACCGTCCACTCTATGTCAAAGGAAAGTGCCCGAACAATATTTATTTGTAGGCGTTCTCGACCGTATTTGGGGTCCTGTAATCCCAAACTAAATGACCCGTGGCATATCTAAGAGTGAATAATGGTTGGATTACCGGCCTACTCTTGTATATGAATAATAAATTGATATAAAACGTTAACTTAACTCGATGTAGGGATCCGGAAAGTTTGATACAGTTGGGAGTGAGATTGTAGTAAATTATTGTAGGTACTTAGTTTTGTATTGTTTTGAGAGCCCGATGGTGTAGTGGATAGGGCCGCTGCCTCCTGAGCGGGAGGTCGTGGTTCGTATGCCACCACGTACCAATGTGTTTTTCGGTTTCCAAATTTCATATGTACGTTTATTCGGCGCTTTTTCCGTGCTTCGGAAGGCACTTTAAGCCGTTGGTCCCGGTTAATACCGTTTAATACCGTAAATATTAGTCGTTAAGCCATATCAGAGGCCAATGCTTACATTGGCGGCTTGAAAACTCTGACCTAATCTAGGATTGGGTCTGGTTTCCCTTCTGGGTTGCGGCGGTCAGATGGCAGGCGCTCTGTGTAAAAACCAGTACCCTCGTGCAATCATCTAGATTAGGAAGCCGACCTCGAGAAATACGGGATAAGGCTAGGAAGATGATGACTTAGTTTTGTATGGGATATTATGTTTAAGGCGTATCCTGCCGGCAGATGAGCAGATTGATTTCAAGATAAACAACAATAAAATGTTTCTCATTCTCTCAACTGCCAGTTGGTTAGCTGGAAGAGATCTCTTCATAGAGATAAGTTCGCCCTTGCATACCTTTCTGTAAACTTTATTTCTTGTATTTTAATGAAATAAATATATATATATATAACCATAATAAATATATATACATATATATATATATAACCATTGCTCGTAATGACTAAGAATATCGTTCAAATCAGCGCGCGCTATGGCATGGCGCACACTGGTCCCAAAATAAAAAAAATGGGACATTAAGAATTTTCGGATCGACGGTCAACGGATCAGGCAGTTTTTTTTGTAGACAGCTGATGCAATTACAAAGCACTTCTATAGATTTAGTTTTTTCCAAATATGCCGAATCTACAGAGATAAGCGCAGTTGAGTGTCTATGACAAAAATGTACGACAAGAGTTTTGAATACGTTTGAATCTTGCAAGAAAATGACAAGTTTATGATTTCATCCATATAAAAAAAAAACTGAAGATAAGGCATATTTGAAAAAAACAAAATCCATAAAAGTTACTTGTAATTGCATCAGCTGTCTACAATAAAATCAGCCTCATCCGCTGACCAAAAAAAATAAAGTGCCTGTAGCTCCTAAAGGCGCAAAAAGCACACTTGAGTGTCTATGACAAAAATATACGACAAGATTTCCTCTATAAGCTGTGCTATGATTTATTTTGAATACGTTTGAATCTTGCAAGAAAATGACAAGTTTATGAATTCGTCCATACAAAAAATAATTCATATTTTTTTTCTGTGTAGA
This sequence comes from Scrobipalpa costella, assembly GCA_949820665.1. Taxonomy (NCBI): domain Eukaryota; kingdom Metazoa; phylum Arthropoda; class Insecta; order Lepidoptera; family Gelechiidae; genus Scrobipalpa; species Scrobipalpa costella. Next base: position 8,138,051 of record OX463319.1, on the reverse strand, counting down.
TAAGGCATATTTGAAAAAAATCCATAAAAGTTACTTGTAATTGCATCAGCTGTCTACAATAAAATCAGCCTCATCCGCTGACCAAAAAATAATAAAGTGCCTGTAGCTCCTAAAGGCGCAAAAAGCGCAGTTGAGTGTCTATGACAAAAATATACGACAAGATTTCCTCTTTAAGCTGTGCTATGATTTATTTTGAATACGTTTGAATCTTGCAAGAAAATGACAAGTTTATGATTTCGTCCATACAAAAATAATTCATAGTTTTTTTCTGTGTAGATAAGGCATATTTCAAAAAAAAAACATAAAAGTTACTTGTAATTGTATCAGCTGTCTACAAAAAAAATCAGCCTCATCCACTGACCAAAAAAAATAAAGTGCCTGTAGCTCCTAAAGGCGCAAAAAACGCAGTTGAGTGTCTATGACAAAAATGTACGACAAGAGTCCCTCTATAAGCTGTGCTATGATTTATTTTGAATACGTTTGAATCTTGGAAGAAAATGACAAAATTATGATTTCTTTCATACAAAAAAATAATAATAATTTTTTATCTCTGTAGATTCGGCATATTTGGAAAAAACTAAATCTATAGAAGTGCTTTGTAATTGCATCAGCTGTCTACAAAAAAAAATCTGCCTGATCCGTTGACCGTCGATTGGAAAATTCTTAATGTCCCATTTTTTTTATTTTGGGACCAGTGTGTGGCGGCGTTGCGATTGCGTCCGTGGCTGCGTAAAAATGTGCAAACAGCGCACAAATAAGCTTATTCCATAAAAACTACGAGTGGGCTTTAAAAAAGCTATGTTGCGATTTTAGATAATCATAATACGGATAATTTCCCGAAGGAACGGTAAAAGCGCTCTTAATGGTTTAAAAAAATATCAAATTTACTGATAAAAGCTTTACTTCCAGATTTTTTAAACATAGATATTTATTTATGAACTAGTTTGTTTTTAAAATGTTGCAATTGCAGGCTATGAAATAATTTCTTATCTGTATATTTTTCTAGAGTTTTCAAATGATTCGTTTAGGAGAAATACGCTCTTTATAACCATTTGCTGGGAGGCAGTGCTAAAAGTGGCCGTTTTTCGCAAATTTTAAATTTGAAACTTCGAACTAAATGACTTTCATTGCTTTAAACTCAAACAGAATTACCGGATTTTCGATTGATTGTGTTTTCAGTGAATTATGATTTTTTTAATGGTAAGGGCACCAGAGGATCCCCTTTTTGTCTAAAGCGTAATCGCGTGTGACTAACCAGAAATGGTTTATCAATCAGGAAGTTTTGCTTATTTCAGAGGGCGCGTTAAGATTCTACTATCTGTATAATACAGTGATAGCTTTGTTACTTACTAGGGATAGGAGAACTTTGATTGAGTTGGGATCGTTAGTTTGTTGATACTGTCCCTATCTACTGTCTGTGCCTGGAGGTCTGCGGTTAGGAAACACTAATACGGGGTATAAGGGACAGGGGTTGCTCAGTCAACGAAACTGAACAATTATCAGCAGGATATTTATTTCAGCAAGTGTAGAAAAATATTAGCCTTGTCATACAAATTCTCTGATTGAGGTGGTCGTTTTGTATGGGAAGGTCATTTTTTATTTTTCATCTCCTGAAAGAATTTCCAGATGAAAGTTGTTTACTTGACTGAGCAACCCCTCCCCTATCAGTTTGCGGGACGCTGTCCCTTACACCCGGTATTGTCTGTGCCTAGAGGTCGGCGGTTAGGAAACACTAATATACCTAGTACCTATTCATTATCCTGTATAATGGGTAGGTTCTTCCATGCTGGACTCCCGCGAGAGAAAAACATAGAATGTGTCAGATGCATTTCCTCCCGGGCATGCTGTTAAAACCAGCTAAGGGATCCGATATTTTGTGTAAATTGCAATTTAGGCGATAGGCTGACAACCTATCACTACAGCAATATACCTACATTACCCTCATGTCTTTGTCAGACGAGGCGGAACGACCTTTGTTTAGGTCGTTTACGCTCTGCCTACCGCATTAGGGATAAAGGCGTGATTATATGTGTATGTATGTTTTTAGGGTAACCTACCCATTAAATCAAGAAACATTCAATACAATTACCTAACGGTGTCAGCGGCTAAGGAATTTTATACGGGCTATTTTTTTTCATATTTTGATCTACGTTCCTTACGGAAAGTTGTTCAGTTTCATTGGTAGTTCACACCTCACACCCAAAAGTTACAAAATTATTTTTTTTCGACTAGTAAGTTTAGTGACCAAGTGTTTACGCAACACAAAAGTGCACTCTCTATTTATTTAATCTCTTATTCTGACGGGACCGATTGACTGACACGACCCGAGATAAATCAGGCGCAAGACCGACTATTTACATGCCCACCTGACAGCATGGATCATCTTACTTTTCAGACAGTCAGGTGATCAGCCTGCATTGTCCTAACTAAACTGGGGATAAACTCGCAAAGCGATAAATTGACAAATATGAACTTTATGACTCCTGAGAATCGAACCCCGGGCCTCCGGATCGTGAGCCCATGGCTTTGACCATTACACCACGGAGGCAGTTTTTTTTCGCGTCTAGTAGGTATTCTATTCATGAAACTGAAATAAGTGAAAGTACCACTTATTCAATGCTCCTCATTGGATCCATTCCTCATTTCAAGGGAAATCTCGAATTACAGACAGAGAGACAATAGGCCTTAGTGGAGCACTGTGGCTTTGTTTCAGATTGACATATCAGGTTGTATTGTGCATGATACGGCAAAGCACTGCATATCCCGCCTCGTGCTTTACATGGTGAATTATAGAAGCTTTGAGCTCGTCAGCTAATCGTCAGGTAATTGGTCATGGTTTGTGAATAACCATACTTTGTACGTTTTGCGAAATACAAAATTCAATGAGAAAGTTACTCTGCCTACTTCTGAGTTTCTTTAGTGGAATTTTGCAATACCAACGGGTAGACGTCGGCTGTATTTAAAGTAACAATATTTTAGTCAAAGTTAGAACAATAAGGGATGATTCCATTGTAACTATAACCATTTCAATGGAAATCTCTCATTACAGACAGAGACAAGAAGAAAGAGAGAGACAACAGGCCTAGTGGACCTCTGTGCTCTGTTTCAGATTGACATATAGGGTTGTACATGATACGGCAAAGCACTGCATATACATACATACATACATAAATCACACCTTTATCCCTTACGGGGTAGGCAGAGCGTTTAACGCCTCGTAAAAGGCGCTTTCGCCACGTCTGACAAAAATTGAGGCCAATTTTAGATTGTAATATGTATTGCTATAGTGACAGGTTGTCAGCCCATCGCCTAAATTACAATACACTGTAACCCTCGAGTCCCTTTTGCTGACTTCAACAGCATGCCCGGGAGGAAGGGCAGCTGGAACATTCTATGTTTTTCTATCTCTCCCAGTCCAGCATGGAAGTAACTGCACTGCATATCTCGCTTCGTGTTATACAGGTGAACAATAGAAGCTATGAGTTCGGCAGCTAATCTTTTGCCTGACATTAGCCACAGTTTAGGAAGAAAATTGCGCACATGGTAAAGTTGGCAGGCTAAATTTTATTTATTTTATTTTATTTGGGGAGCTTACAGCAACATTTACAAATTATTCAAGTAAGATATTAAATAAATGCCAATTACAAGCTTCCACATATAGAAAGAAAATTGCTTAGTCCAACTTAAAAATAATGAATAGGTAAAGTAACATAGAAATATAAAAACAGTTACACTAAACCAACACTTTAAGATTCTGTGAAGTAATCCTTAACGAGCGCATTTTTCATTCTTTTTTCATGGTGAGCACTTTGCCGAATATTAGGAAAAAATGCTGCTAACTGACTCGTGGGTTCCTTTCACGTTCCTTCAGAGGATATTTAGGATACCTACGGCTATAGTCTGTCAACGTCGTGCTTACCGCGCCTTAGGGGTACAGACGTGCGCGGGGACGCGGTAACGGGGGTGCGGGCGGTGAAGCAGGAGGGTGAGCGAGCACGACGCAATGTGTTCATGTTCGCAATCGCCGCGTGCTACCGCGTCCCCGCCAACGTCTGTACCCCTAGGGCGCGGTAAGCACGACGTTGACAGACTATAGACATAGCCAGTATTCAAAGTAACAATATTTTGGTTAAACTATATGGCTCGGACTTCAAACTCGACTCGTCCGGCAAAATTCTTATTTCATTACCATTGCGGCCGAAATCTCGCATTACAGATATACATACATATAATCTCGCCTGTATCCCTAATGGGGTAGGAAGAGCGTAAACTACCTAAACAAAAGCCGTTCCACCACGTCTGATAAAGTTTTGAGGGTAATTTAAGATAGATTGTTAGGTATATTGCTGAAGACATCGGCAGTTGAACTGATGGCTGACAGAAATAAATGGAAGAAGAAAACGTACTGCGCCGACCCCAAGTAAATGAGATAAGGGCAAGAGAATGATGATAATGATGATTGGCAGTATTTAAAGTAACAATATTTTAGTCAAAGTTTGAACAATATTTTAGTCAAAGTTTGAAGCGATGATTCCATGCTAATTATAACAATGGAAATCTCGCATCACAGACAGAGAGACAATAGGCCTTATGCAGCACTGTGGCTCTGTTTCAGATTGACATAATCGGGCTGTACATGATTCGGCAAAGTTCTGCATATCCCGCCTCGAGGTATACACGGTGAACAAGAGAAGCTATGAGCTCGTCCTAAAAAGCTCATCAGCTATCATCATCTCCCTAGCCTTATCCCGTATCTCACGGGGTCGGCTACCTTATCTAGGTGATAGAACGAGGGTACTGGTTTCTACACAGAGCGACTGCTATCTGACCTCCGCAACCCAGAAAGGAAACGAGATCCAATCCTAGATTAGGGCAGAGATTTCAAGCCGCCAATGCTTAGCACATACATACATATAATCACGCCTTTATCCCTAATGGGGTAGGCAGAGCGTAAACTACCTAAATAAAGTTCGTTCCGCCACGTCTGACAGCGTTTTGAGGTAAATTTTTAGATAGATTTTTAGGTATATTGCTGTAGTGACAGGTTGTCAGCCAATCGCCTAAATTACAATATACTTAAACCCTCGGATCCCTTAGCTGATTTTTACAGCATGCCCGGGAGGATATGCAGCTGGCCCATTCTATGATTTTCTCTCGCTCCCAGTCCAGCATGGAAGTATCTCAGTCCAGCATGGAAGTATGTGCTTAGCACTGGCCTCTGAAATGGCTTAACGACTAATAACTACGGTATTAAACGATATTAACCGGGACCAACGGCTTAACGTGCCTTCCGAAGCACGGAAAAAGCGCCGAATAAACGTACATATGAAATTCGAAAACCGAAAAACACATTGGTACGTGGTGGGATTAGAACCACGACCTCTCGCTTAGGAGGCAGCGGCCCTATCCACTACACCATTGGGCTCAAAGCTCATCAGCTATATTGCTTGATATTAGCCAAAGTTTAGGAAGAAAATTGTCGTACGTAATATTATGTAGAATGCTGCTACCTGACCCGTTGGTTCCTTTCACGTTCCTTCAGAGGAAATTTAGGATACCTACGGCACAGAATATATAATAGTACTACATACAGAATGGACATTCACCTCCCTTCCCCAATCCGACATACGTCACATTCCGCGCCGGATTGTGGGCTACATTAAGCGTACGCTTAGCGAGTATGGCGCGCGCATTTTTTCCAGTGTAACGGAAATAATGAAGTTTTGTATTCCAAAGATGGTTAGATACTGTTCCGTGTACGGATGTCTTTCTACCATAAGATATGACTCCAATAGAAACTTTTTTAGATTCCACAATGATGAGAGACGGTAAGTAAATTCATACAAAATATGCAACCTAATCTATTCTAACTATTCAGTTACAGTGAACTACTTTAAAACGTTGGTTCAATAAAGAACCAGATTAATCAAGTGATGTTTATGACGGGTATATCAAATTTTGTCAACCCTTATAACACGTACACAAACCCATGCCAAGTGCAACATGCCGTCTGTCGATGTGTGACCATAATGACATGATAGTTAGGAGTGTCGGAGCTGTGCCTACGGCTAGACATAGCCAGTATTTGAAGTAACAATATTTTGGTTAAAGTATACAGCTCGGACTTCAAACTGAACTTGTCCGGCTCAATTCTCAGTATTACTATTTCGATCGAAATCTCGCATTACAGACAGAGAAACAATAGGCCTTATAGAGCACTGTGTCTCTGTTTCAGATTGACATAATCGGGCTGTACATGATTCGGCAAAGCACTGCATACCCCGCCTCGTGTTATACAGGGTGAACAATGGTTATGCGCTCGTCAGCTATTTAATCGGTTTGGCTCAATAGTATATACAGGGTGTAAGGGACAGCGTCCCGCAAACTGATATGGGTTGCTCAGTCAACAACACTGAACAAGTTTCATTAAGAAATTCTTTCAGGAAATGTAAAAAAGGGCTCTTCCATACAAGTTGTGTGATCGAGTTGGACATTTTGTATGGAAAAGCCAATTTTTATTTTCACTCCCTGAAAGAATTTTCTGGTGGAAGTTGTTCAGTACCGTTGACTGAGCAACCCCCATCAGTTTGCGGGACGCTGTCCCTTACACCCGGTATGAAGACAGATTCCGGCATTCTGGAATCCACGATCAGGGTTTTGATTAGTTACAGTGACAGTGGGCTCGATTCTAGATTTGCCGGCTAAAACTAAAATTAAAATCTATAGGTCACTTTCAGACTAAAAACATTAGAAAATGACAGGAGATCTATTCTCTCCGGTTTATGATTTATAGTCGGTAGTTATATGCGTTATCTGTTATTTTAATTCGCCGCCATATAATATGCGGAAAAAATTGACAGAAATACTGGGGAAACGTGCAAAAGCGCGTCAAAATCTAGCGGACAAAGTGTAAAACAATAAAGTATAAATCACCTGTCCTTTTGCAATTTTATTATTTTGAAAGTGACATACATATTTAAATTTTAGTTTTAAAATCGAGCCCAGTGCCGTCTATTCAATAAATTTTATATGGAGCTCCACACACACATACATAATCACGCCTTTATTCCTAATGGGGTAGGCAGAGCGTAAACGACCTAAACAAAGGTGGTTCCGCCATGGCTGACAAAGTTTCGAGGGTTATTTAAGATAAAATTTTAGGTATATTGCTGTAGTGAGAGGTTATCAGCCCAACGCCTAAATTACAATATACTTAAACCCTCGGATCCCTTAACTGTTTTTTACAGCATGTCCGGGAGGAAATGCAGCTGGCACATTCTATGTTTTTTTCTTGCTCCCAGGCCAGCATGGAAGAAATGGAGTTTCTTCCCATATTAATTGCAGATTTTTAAAAGTATTGTATGGACTAATTACGCTGTTTTTGCCGTTGGTATAGGGTCTATTGCCGTTGTTTTTTTGTAGTAGAGTCTAACAAGTACCTAATGAAAGCAGTAGTTACACGGAATACACAATGCTGTAGATAAAGTAGCCGGCAGCAGGCTTAGTGCACAAGTTTATATAATTGAGGGGTCGAATGCACCCCAGACGCGCACAAACCGTTGTATGATAAACTGAACTTGTTGCGAAGTAAATAGCGTTGTATTACGGTTTAACTTAGTATTTTAGCTACATAGGTACATTTACATAGGCTGACAACCTGTCCAGCAATATACCTAAAATCTATCTTAAATAACCCTCAAAACTTTGTCAGACGTGGCGGAACGACCTTTGTTCAGGTTGTTTACGCTTTGCCTAACCCATCAGGGATAATGGCGTGATTATATGTATGTATGAAGGCACATATCCTCACGCCGTTTTCGTAGTACGCAGAGATCACATCCTTCAACATACTACGAACCTTGCAAATATCTTTCGGTTCATCCACATTCATCTATCTTTTTTTTTGGTTAATTTAGTTACCAAGTTTTTGTATACGACTTACAAACTCAAAGTGAGGTTCTGTTTCCGTGAATTTCCCATCTTTTATCCCCATCAGGTTGTCTGGAAGAAATCTCTTATAGAGATAAGCTCGCCTGTTGTCTTAATTTTTAAGTTGGACTAGATTTTTATTTTATAATTATTAAAGCAATTCTATTTAATTCTGCTATTTAATTTGTAAAGCACTTCTTCTTCTTGTCGTGTCGATCGTTTAGGCATTAGCAATGAAGTATTTATAATTTAGACATCTAAAAATGGAGTACTTGATTTCTAAAAGCTGTAGGTAGGTACTTGGAGTCTAGTCAAGAATTATTTTTACTAAAACCAAAAAGATAGGTTTAAAAACTTAATTTTAAACCTTTCTTTTTGCCTCTGTTTGGTTTTCATAAATATTTCAAGTTAACTAGGTATATTCTGTACATAAAGATTCAATGCAATCCAAAAGTACTTTTTCATAAACATTAAAATACATAATTTAGATGAAGGCTTTACCCACATTGTGTTCAACAGGGCAGCATTTTCGGTCAACTCCTATTCCTTTCACACAAAAGCCTTCTCGCGTGCTTTGTAGATATAATAATAAATCTTTAGTCTTTCCCTTACGTACATACATCTCCCGTTTACCTCTCCAGGGTACGGTAAAGAGCTGCAGTTTCCATGTGTCTTTGTTTATTGCTCTGAAAGATAACATATCTCAATGCACTCCATATTTTAGCAGCTTCGTATCTTCAAATGAGTTATGGTCTTCGCCAGGAGTTTGTTTTGTTGAAATCTGAAAATTTGTTTCAATAATATAAGTACAAAAATATAAATGTATCAGTATCTATTCGAGTTACTTTGAAAAACTTTTCACATACGTACATATAATCACGCTTTTATCCCTAATGGGGTAGGCAGAGCGTAAACGACCTAAACAGTCGATCCGCCACGTTTGGAAAAGTGAGAGTTATTTAGATTTGTATTGGATTGGATTGATATTTAGATTTATTTGTAGGTATATTGCTGTAGTGACAGGTTGTCAGCCCATCGCCTAAATTAGTTTCCATGTGTTTTTGTTTATTGTTCTAAAATAACATATCTCAATGCACTCCATATTTTAGCAGCTTCGTATCTTCAAATGAGTTATGATCTTATGATCGCCAGGAGTTTGTTTCGCTGAAATCTGAAAATTTGTTTCAATAAAATAAGTGCAAATGTAAGTGTATCAGTATCTATTTATTTATTTATTTTATTTACTGTTTATTGTACACAAGTAACATGAGAAAGACAATACACAAGGAATACCAACACAACAGGTACAGCTTATTTCTACTAAGAAATTTCTTCCAGCTGACCTACGGAAGTGAGACTAAAATGAGAGGCAAATTAGGCGTGCACAAATAAAGCATAATATTAAAATAATACCAGAAAATTATAAATTACATAAATAACTAATTATATAAATACTTAAAATCATAATAACTATATATACATGAATATATATAAATACATATATATAACTAATACTATACAAAAAGTGAAAGGTAATGCTCTTTTACTCTCTTTTTAAAGACAGCGACAGAAGGACTGTCACGGACCGTGTGCGGCAGCGAATTCCATAACCTGGCCGCATTGACAGAATAAGAGTAAAAATCTGTGTGGTGGTGAGGAATAGACAGTAGTGATTTAACAATAGGACGACATGGTTTGTCCTGGGAACGCGAGAAATTGAAACGTTCACGAAGACAATTGGGAGAGCAAGGGTTTGAAAAAATGTTTGAAGCAGCATCTACCTGAGTTACTGGTTTTCACCACGTCTGACTTAGAAAAACTTTTCACATACATACAAATATATCCCTAATGGGGTAGGTAGTGCGTAAACGACCTAAACAAAAGTCGTTCCGCCACGTCTGACAAAGTTTTGATTGTTATTTAAGATATATTTGTAGGTATAATCCCATTGTCTAAATTATAATATACTTCTTCTTCTTAGCGAGTGGATCCTCAAGTCCAACAACCCGATGTACCCTATACTGAAACCCTCGGATCCCTTAGCTGGTTTTTACAGCATGCCCGGTAGGAAAAGCAGCATGGAAGTAAAACTTTTCAGAGGATTCTCATTCCTGTAGTGAATGTGTTTTAACAGTAGTAAAAACCGAGCTGACAACCTTTGCCTAGGAAACATACATACATACATATAATCACGTCTTTATCCCTAATGATTGCAATATACATGAACCCTCGGATCCCTTATCTGGTTTTTACAGCATGCCCGGGAGGAAATGCAGCTGGCACTCTCTATGTTTTTCTCTCGCTACCAGTCCAGCATGGAAGAAGCCTAGGAAACAGCCTATACTTATAACGGGTGTAAAGGACGGCGTTTAGCAAACTGATAGGGTTGCTTGCTCATTAAAACTGAACAATTTGATATATTTTTTTCCGGGAAATGAAAACAAAAAATGGCTTTTCCATATTGTCCGAGCGAAGTTTAATTTTATTTAATTTTTGGTCGGAAAGAGCATTTCTGGTCCCCCGGGTGTTGAAAGGTATAGGGACAATAAATTGCTACTGATAAATCAACGACTTCTCACTTGTTTGTTTAACCGAGGTGCAAGACTTCTACGTTTCGACTAACACGAAGAGGTCTAACACCTCCGTTTAACAAACATGTAGTCGTGGATTTATCAGTATGAATAACACTTGTTCGTCATAAGTGGTAAAATGAATTGCTGTTAAATAAGGTACACACGGTGACGACCGCTTACCATCGGATGCCGTTCTGCTTGTATAACCTAAAAATAAAAAGAACCAGCTGGTACATTTTATATTACTTTATTGCCAAAATATCTTTTTGTCCCGCGGAGTCACCTGAAACAATCCATTCTAAGCCCATATTTCAAAGCTGTACACTGTTTCAATTTCAATATACCCACGGTAAAAACTATCGGGGGATGAACAGAAATACTCGTACTAACGAACTGCCGAATGGAAGCAGAAAAAATACCGGATCCAGGGAAATACAGTACAGTCGGTGACTAAGGGGTTATATACAAATTGCAAAGAAATTACCTGACCTGAAGCTGATGAGCTTTCCTTGAGAAACATGGGTAGAAATGGCCCTCCAATTGTGAAGTCGGGCAGGAAAATTTTTGGTTTCGTTTCGTTCACTTTCGCAAAAAGTAAAATCGATCGTTGGAAACTTCGCAATGCAAAATCAGAAACAAATTAGGATTGAGGTTGTCTCACAGTTTTTATTTATGACCCTGTGGTAACCACTGCAGAGCAAAGGCCTCTCTCCCTTCCTTCCATTTCTCTCCATTTATTGCCAATTCTCTCCATTCCGTAAGATATGTGTCTAGTTCGGCTCGCCACCCCTTTCAGGGTCGTCCACGTCTTCTCCTATTATTGTTCGTTTTCATATCATAGTTCGTTTTGCATATGAGTAACGTGGCCGGCCCAATCCCACTTTAAGTAGGCAGGCTTCTGAGCTACATCCACAATTAGGTATCAGATTTAGCTAGAACAAAAACAATCTGACCCTTTGTTTCAAATACTGATTATTTAAAGTGCCGCGCTCGCCCCGTCTCACGTGGTATTTGCGGCTAACTGCAGCTTTGCAGCAGAGCAGTGGACTGTATAGTAATCCCCTAACACTGACTGTAGTATAGGTACGATACGATACCGGTAAAATAACGGTACGTTACAGCAGCCGGCAAACAGAATCGGCACAAAACAAACACGGTGCGAACGCTGCGCGGTGCGGGGTAGGTAGTGCAGCTCTCTGGTAGGTCTAGTAGATATACTAACAGGTGAATTAATAGCTGGTGAGATGGCGTCGAAAATTTGGGCTTATGGTTCCAGATTAGAATAGCATTACTTAACACCCCAACCCATATCGCCCCGACGTTAAATTCAACTAAGTTATCCAGAGAATGAGCAACAGCCTTCCCTGCAGATGTAATAGAATCGGTACAGAACAAACGAAGAGCGAACGCTGCGTGGAGCGGGGTAGGTAGTGCAGCACTTTGGCAAGTCTAGTTTAGATCCCGGCAAACATATTCTACAATATCTTTCTGTTTGAAAGACACTGTCTCTTATACCCGGTATCTGGTACATAGCCTGAATCATACATACATACATACCAGGCCACTCAGAAAGTATTGCGATAAATAGTTTTTATATATGGCAGACTGGTCGGTTAGAATCTTTTTTGAAAAAATGATTACTTGTAAGTGAAAATATGTGTGTTCCATTTTCAAAATTTCCCTCCACATTTTTTGTGAGCCAATTCAAAGTATCGTGTCTTACTGAAAAATGGATCTGCGCCGGGAACATTTTAGAGCTATGATTTTTTACGATTTCAAGTGTCGCCTGAAACCGGATGAATCGTTCGATAGACTTCAAATGGCATTTATGGATGAAAGCCCCTCCACCTACCTAACCGTGTATCGTTGGTATAACGAATTTAAGCGCGGTCAACCAACCTTGGGGGATGAAGAAAGAAGCGGTCGCCCTTTGACGGCTATTACGGAAGAAAACGTGCTAGCAGTGAAAAATTTAATCCAAGATAATTGGCGAATTACATATCAGGAGATTCAGCACATATTACAGATTGGATCGGGAAGCGTTCACGAGATTCTACAAGGGCATCTTCGCGTGAGGAGGATAGTATCGCGCTGGGTGCCGCACTACCTCACCGACGCTCAGAAGCAGGCCCGGGTGGAATGGTGCCGTGATATGCTGAACAAATTTGAAGCAGGCTCGTCTCGGCCTGTTTACGACATCGTAACAGGTGATGAGTCCTGGATTTATCAATACGATCCAGAAACCAAGCGCCAGTCGACAGTTTGGGTGTCTCAAAATGAACCAACGCCTACCAAAGTGAAGCAGTCTCGAAGCGGGGGGAAGATTTTGATCGCCAGCTTTTTTAATTTGACTGGCCACTTGGCCTCAATTCCCTTACGAGATCAAAGAAGCATTAACGCCGAATGGTATACTACCAAATGTTTACCAGAAGTTTTTTCTGTTGTGAGCAACAAGCGACCAAACACAGGGCTCCGCGGACTACTGCTCCACCACGACAATGCGCCTGCACACACCGCGCTCAAAACGTGGGACTTCCTGGACAGCACACCAGTCAAACTCCTGGGTCACCCTCCTTACAGCCCTGATCTAGCACCGTGTGACTTCTTTTTATTTCCAAAAATAAAAAATCAGCTCAAGGGGATACAATTTTCGTCGCCGGAAGATGCGCTGGCTGCGTTCGAGCAGGCTGTAAACGAGGTGTCTACGGCGGACTGGAAAAAGTGTTTTGAAAACTGGTTCAGACGTATGAATCATTGTATAGAGGCTTGTGGAGAGTACTTTGAAAAGATTTAAAAAAAATATATGTACCTGTAGAACAATTTTTTTTAGTGTCGCAAATCTTTCTGAGTGTCCCACGTACATATATATAATCACGATTTTATTCCTAACGGGGTAGACAGAGCGTAAACGACCTAAACAAAGGTCGTTCCGCCACGTCTGACAAAGTTTTAAAGATAGATTTGTAGGTATATTGCCGTAGTGACAGGTTGTCAGCCAATCGCCTAAATTACAATACACTGAAACCCTCGGATCCCTTAGGTGGTTTGTACAGCATACCCGGGAAGAAATGCAGCTGGCGCATTCTATGTTTTTCTTGCGTTCCCAGTCCAGCATGGAAGTAACACATTTATCTTTTATTCTCTTTTGCGTCGCTCAGTCGGGAAAATACAAACATGGGCCAACTGCAGTTATGTTTATTTCATTGCAGAATAGGTCAGTCTTAAATTGACTGGAATCCTCTAGTGTAACTTGGGTTAGCATTGGAAGCTAGTAATAAATTAAAATAGCTTTTACTATTTGTGTGGTTTTATACAACTTCCATGCTGGACTGGGAGCGAGACAAAAACATAGAATGCGCCAGCTGCATTTTCTCCCGGGCATGCTGTAATAGTCACCTAAGGGATCCGAGCGATTCAGTATTTTGTAATTTAGGCGATGAGCTGACAACCTGTCGCTAAAGCAATTATACATACAAATCTAACTTAAATAACCCTCAAAACTTTGTCAGACGAGGTGAAACGACCTGAGTTGCCTACCCCATTAGGGATAAAGGCGTGATTATATGTATATATGTTACAATTACAATTTGACCGAGAGGGAAAACAAACTACAGGGTGCAAGGTAAGGGACAGCTTCCCGCAAATTGACATAACATAATCATAATCTCTTTAGCCTTATCCCGTATCTCACGGGGCCGGCTACCCAATCTAGGGGATTGAACCAGGGTACTGGTTTTTACACAGAGCGACTGCAATCTGACCTCCGCAACCCAGAACGGTAACCCGACCCAATCCTAGATTAGGTCAGATTTTCGAGCCGCCAATGCTGAGCACTGACCTCTGACATGGCTTCACGACTAATATCTACGGTATTAAACAAAATTAACCGGGACCAACGGTTTAACGTGCCTTCCGAAGCAAACATAATCATAAACAAATAAAATTCAGTTGCAACTGCAGGATTTCTCGGTTTTCTGGAGAGAAGGAACAAACGTTGACAGTTAAAAAGTTTTTAAAAATCATTCAATGTTAAAAATAGAATGTTCCAGTTACTTCTTTTATGTAATAGCCAGTAAAGGAATCTGAAGATTCAGTATTAAATGGTCGATTGGTTAATATTTTTTGTCACTATCGGTCAAAAGCAACTTTTATTATGCTGCTAAATCTCTGCCCGCCCTACAGGAAATTTAGGCGTAGGTTGGTACGTAAATGGTTTAAAATCGAATGGAAACTAAATTGTCCGAGCAACAGAACATACAAAACAATTTGCAGGTATATGTAATAGTGTTTGCAACTCGACGCAGTTCGCTCGAACCGTCAGTAAATATAGCCGGAGCTGTGTGTTTGAACACCACTTCACTAAAACGAAACATTGCTAAACTGAAGGCTCAGAATATAGGACTCGGAAAAAAAAAGACTTTAACAACCCGAGGTTTTTAGAACATGTTCGGAAATTATAACGGCACAGTGAAAACTCGAAACTGAAAAAAATACTAAGGCTCGTATTTTTGAAGCGATGTCAAACTTGTGAGCAATATTAAATATGGATTTGACAGGCCAGTTTATACTAAAATGACATTTCTGATACGAACTCAAACTAACTGTCACTCATGAGCGCTGATTATAAATACGGCCCTTAGGGTCGTATTTTTGAAGCGATCTCAAGATTGAAAGCAATCTTGAATGTGGATTTGACAGTTCGTTTTGTACTGAAATGACATTTCTGATACGAACTCAAACTTGCTGTCACTTATGAGAGCTGATTATAAATACGGCCCTAAGATTTACCTATACCTAGCTAGTTATGTATCATCCATATAAAATTCTGTCTGTTTGTTTGTTGCTGTTTTACGGCTAAACGAATTTTGAAGAAATTTGGCTTGGTGATAGATATTAACCTGGAGACGGACAAAGACTACTTTTTACCGCGGAAACTGCCTCCGTGGTCTAGTGGTTAGTGCCATGGACTCCTAATCCGGAGGTCCTGGGTTCGATTCCCAGGGGGGAAACACAAAGTTGATATTTGCCAATTTATCACTTTGTGAGTTTTTCCCTAGTTTGGATATGACATTGCAGGCTGAATCACCTGATTGTCCGAAAAAGAAAAAGATTTCGTGCTTCGGAGGGCACGTTAAGCCGTCGGTCCCGGTCGCTGTCTTTGACATAGTGGTCGTTACTCAAACCATGTCAGAGGCCTGATAGTTGTGCTACTAGGCGGTTTAAAAACTCTGACACCAGGGTTCATCGGGTCGATAGACTCGATACCCACTCGACAGAAGAAGACCGAGGAAAAATACTCATTCCCACGAAAATACTATTTAACCGCGCGGCGGAAAGCTAGTTATTCAATAAATTTATCCCGTGATATCATCATTCACGTCTTATCCTTCCTTATCCCATGATCTCAATCTACCTCCATCTTTAAATATGATCAGTGAAAACAGATACGAAATTATGATAAAAGCAAAAGTTTTGGCATGGCAGAAAATCTCAAATATTGCATTCTAGTGTAGTTCAAATTCAAACTCATCATCATCATCTCCCTAGCCTTATCCCGTATCTCACGGGGTCGGCTTCCTAATCTAGGGGATTGAACGAGGGTACTGGTTTTTATACAGAGCGACTGCCATCTGACCTCCGCAACCCAGAAGGGAAACCAGACAATCCTAAATTAGGTCAGAGTTTTCAAGCCGCCAATGCTTAGCACTGGCCTCTGATATTGCTTAACGACTAAAATCTACGGTATTAAACGATATTAATCGGGACCAACGGCTTAACGTGCCTTCCAAAGCACGGAAAAAGCACCGAATAAACGTACATATGAAATTCGAAAACCGAAAAACACATTGGTACGTGGTGGGATTCGAACCACGAGCGAATCAGGAGGACGCGGCCCTATCCACTACACCATCGGGCTCTAAATAGTCAGGGTAGTTCAAATGCAAATATAACAAAATCGTACATACATACATATATTCACGCCTTTATCCCCAATGAGGTAGGAATAGCGTAAACGACCTAAGTAAAGGTCGTTTCGCCTCGTATGACAAGGTTTTGAGGGTTATTTAAGATAGGTATATAGTTGTAGTGACAGGTTGTCAGCCCATCGCCTATACTGAAACCCTCGGATCCCTTAGCTGGTTTTACAGCATGCCCGGGAGGATATGCAGCTGGCACATTCTATGTTTTTCTCTCGCTCCCAGGCCAGCATGGAAGAACAAAATCGATTCTTCCGTGTTTGTAGATGTGGAGGTAATTTTTAGCTGCCAAACAAATTTACCTTTGCAGTACACATATACATATGTACATGTACGTACCTCTTGTATGTATGTGTATCTACGTTGGATCGGGGGATACACAAAAACAGTAAAGGGTCGAAAATATGATTCATCTTGGGATTTATGTTCATGTAGCTGTTTAATCAAAGGGGGCCAAAATTGGAATTTTAAACACCATCCAACCACTTCATACCTTTCCGTGCGCGCGTTGTTTTGTGTAGGTAGTTAGTTTACATCCCCTACTAAGGTGCTTGAAGGTGATGTATTTGAGAGATGAAAGTGAGTCGCTATGTATTTTGAGCGATAATGTCCAAAAAGCTACCTAACTAGGTAAATACCTAGTTAGGTACCTAACCTAGTTAGCGTTTTACACGTAGTCTTGAATTTCTTTCATGCTGGCCTAGGAGCGAGAGAAAAACATAGAATGTGCCAGCTGCATTTCCTCCCGGGCATGCTGTAAAAACCAGCTCAAGGTTCTGAGGGTTTCAGTATATTGTAATGTAGGCAATGGCCTGACAACCTATCACTACTGCAATATACCTACAAATCTATCTTAAATAACCCTCACAACTTTGTCGGACGTGGCGGGACGATCTTTGTTTAGCTCGTTTACGCTCTGCCTACCCCGTTAGGGATAAAGGCGTGATTATATGTATGTATAAAAATGTACGAGATGTACCGCACTGCAGCTGCGATGTAGCTGCAGCGGAGAGGCGCTGCGCGGCACGGCGGCGCAGCGATGTCAGTTCATACATTTTGTCAGTTTTTGCCGCTCCGGCCGTGTCGCGTCGTGCCGCGCCGCGCCGCTGCAGCTATGTCCTAGTGCAGTCAGACGCTAAATCCAAAGAAAGTCCAGCGTTATTTCGAAATAGTAATAGCATCTTCTAGATCACTTGTCAACATATTTAGCTCCTAAATGGCGGAGTAGAGACTCATATCTTATCCATATATACATACATACATAAAATCACGCCTTTATCCCTAACGGGGTAGGCAGAGCGTCAAACTCCTCGTAAAAGGCGCTTTCGCCACGTCTGACAAAAATTGAGGGCAATTTTAGATTGTAATGTGTATTGCTATAGTGACAGGTTGTCAGCCCATCGCCTAAACTACAATACACTGTAACCCTCGAGTCCCTTTTGCTGACTTCTACAGCATGCCCGGGAGGAAGGGCAGCTGGAACATTCTATGTTTTTCTATCTCTCCCAGTCCAGCATGGAAGATCCATATATATATATATATATATTTAATAGCCTATAAATTGTCCCACTGCTGGGCAAAGGCCTCCCCATCTCTCCAGGCGTCTCTGTTCGTAGCTTCTGTGAATATTTAAACTAAGAAAAATACTAGAGAAAAGAGCAATAACATGTAACATAAAAAATAACAATACGGCCATCTTGGATTTCTGGCATAGAAAGTGTTTCTGGTAGTGATTTTTTTCTGCAACCTGCAAAGTTCCCGTGGTAAGGGATTTACTTACTAATATCTATTCCGGTGTAGAAAGGCTTACCCTTCCCCGCGTGCCTACAAAATTTACGATTTCACTAGATTTACGTCCGTCATAAAGTATTCAGTGCAAACCTTTAACCCTTCGCTGTTGTGACCTCTGAAGGGTCAGATCAAAGGTCCAACTTTGAAAAACTTCCGCAGCTCAGGAAAGACCGGAAGGATACAACTTAGAAATCAAATGTAATGTCTTAGATATCTTACAATCACGCTTATATTTCTAACGTTGTAGGCAGGTCCTCAATAGCCTAAAAATAAATTTTGATCATCTCTTGACTTCTGAAAAAGATTTCAGATCAGATAGAATTCTGTTCATAGGTATTCGCTGTAGTGACGAAATGTCAGCCCATAGTCTGAATTTTAATACCTCTAGATGATTTGGGAAAATAGACGCCTTATAGAAATATTAGAGCACAAAGATCATATGAGCATTGCTATTTTGTAGGCAGGCGGACGCGGATCTTAATAATTCATTTGCCTCTTGACTTGTTTATGAGGCTGAATTTTTTGGGACAAGTGTTTCACTATGCTTTTGAACTTTCTACCTATACCTCCTTAAGGGTCCGCCGGAGTATCGAAATCCTCTGTGGCGAAATCCCATACAAACGCAGTTTTGCTTTTATTCCTAAACGGTGAAATCAAACTTAACCAAACTCTGTTCCCATGACCAAATGCATCATATTGTATGTATATGCTTCTAATTAGGTTTGATTTGAAAATATTAACCAAGATCAAAATTAGAAAGCACATTTAATTCTAGGTATTGAGAGCCCGATGGTGTAGTGGATAGGGCCGCTGCTTCCTGAGCGGGAGGTCGTGGTTCGAATCCCACCACGTATCAATGTGTTTTTCAGTTTTCAAATTTCATATGTACGTTTATTCGGTGCTTTTTTCGTGCATCGGAAGGCACGTTAAGCCGTTGGTTCCGGTTATTATCGTTTAATACCGTAGATATTAGTCGTTAAGCCCTATCAGAGGCCAGTGCTAAACATTGGCGGCTTGAAAACTCTGACCTAATCTAGGATTGAGTCTGGTTTCCCTTCTGGGTTGCGGAGGTCAGATGGCAGTCGCTCTGTGTAAAAACCAGTAACCTCGTTCAATCCCCCTAGATTAGGAAGCCGACCCCGTGAGATACGGGAAAAGGCTAGGGAGATGATGATGATTTAATTCTAGGCTATTTTCACATATAATCGTATTTTCGGGCTTATTTTGTTTATTTTCAAACTAAACCTAATTTAAAGCAAAGAATATGATGCATTTGGTCATGTGTACGGAGTTTGGTTAAGTTATTTTTTACTGTTTAGGAACAAAAGCGAAACTACGTTTGAATGGGACTTCACTAGTCCGGCAGACCCTTAAAATATTCTGTTAAGTGAGAAAATCATAATTTTACGCCTTTTTCCTCTAAAATCCGTGATTTCCTGTAACATTTTTAACTAAACTCAGCAAGTCGTAGGCGAGGGTCTAAGTGAGTAACAAAATTGTATTACACATTAAGCGCAAGGTGAAGTTGAGATTAAGTTGGTGGAACTTAGTTCTGGGACTTTGCGAGGAGCTGAATGTGTGGAGGCCTTAAAGTAGGTGTTTTTTAGGATAAACAGTGGTAGAGTCTATTTTGGGCCTCCCATACAAGGGCAACATTTTATACGAGAGGCCCAATAAAAAAAAGTATACATAAATACATAAAATCACGCCTTTATCCCTAATGGGTTAGGCAGAGAAAAAACGACATACACAAAGGTCCATCCGCCACCAAGGGTCATTACCGGTGCTATAAGTATTGCTATAGTGACGAATTGTCAGCCCATCGCCTAAATTGCAATACACTGTTACCATCGAAATGTTTTGCTGACTTTTACAGCATACCCCGGAGGAGCAGCAACTGGCTTATTCTATGTCTTCCTATCCTAGCATGGAAGACCCATTTCATATCATCTCCCTAGCCTTATCTCGTATCTCACGGGGCTGTCTACCTTATCTAGAGGATGGAAACAAGGGTAGTGGTTTTTACACAGAGCGACTGCCATCTGACCTCCGCAACCAAGAAGAGAAACCAGACCCAATCCTAGATTAGGTCAGAGTTTTCAAGCCACCAATGCTTAGCACTGGCCTCTGACATGGCTGAACGACTAATATCTACGGTATTAAACGATATTAACCGGGACCAACGGCTTAATGTGCCTTCCGAAGCAAGGAAAAAGCGCCGAATAAACGTACATAATGAAATTCGAAAACCGAAAAATACATTGGTGCGTGGTAGGATCCGAACCACGACCTCCCGCTCAGGAGGCAGCGGCCCTATCCACTACACCATCAGGCTCTCTATGGAAAACCCATTTACTGGGTAGAAATAATTCATTTCGGTACACCAAATGCGCCATCAGTAGGTACTGTTTGCGTCCAACATAAATCTTATTTAATCTACCTAAGTTAGTTCTAAGTTTCACTGTTATACTAACTTATATTTGAACTACACTGCAACACCTTACTAGGTGCATTGTCTACAGGGGTGCATTAACAAGTTTACATAGATGAAATATGCTTATATTTATAGACTTGAAATTGAACAACTTTTGCTTCTCCATACATACACACATATAATCATGCCTTTATCCCTAATGGGGTAGGCAGAGCGTAAACTACCTAAACAAAGGGCGTTTCGCCACGTCTGACAACATTTTGAGGGTTATTTAAGATACATTTGTGGGTATATTGCTGTAGTGACAGGTTGTCAGCCCATGGCCTAAATTACAATATACTGAAACCCTCGGATCCCTTAGCTGGTTTTTACAGCATGCCCGGGAGTAAATTCAGCGGGCACATTCTATGTTATTCTCTCGCTCTCAGTCCAGCATGGAAGACTTTTGCTTCTCCTCCCGTACAAAATGACTCAATCAATGGCACTTTTGTGGCAGGTCTATTTTATTTATATTTCGTGTAAATGTGGTAAGAAAAGTTGTTCAGTTTCTTCTGATAGAATTTTGTAGGGTAAAATTCATAGCTTTTTTAAGGATCGTAGCTCTAATAGAAAAGAATAAATAATTTAAAGCTTTGATTGCTGATTTTTTTTTATTGTAGGATCATTGTTATATTGTGCCTAATGAATTCCCTGAAAATATTTCTATTTTCAGGTCTAATAGAATTTTGTAGGATAAAATTTAACATACATACATACATACTATCACGCCTGTATCCCTGATGGGGTACGCAGAGCGTCAACGACCCAAACAAAGGTCGTTCCGCCACGTCTGACAAGTTTTGAGGGTTGTTTAGAAAGTACTGTATATTGCTGTAGTGACAGGTGGTCAGCCCATCGCCTAAATTACAATATACCCTTGAATCCCTTAGCTGGTTTTTACAGCATGCCCGGAAATGCAGCTAGCACATTCTACGTTATTCTATCGCTCCCAGTCCAGCATGGAAGCTAATTAAATAAAATTCAAAGTTTATTTTACTAAGGATCGTAGCTCTAAGAGAATATCACTACATAGTATAAGACAAAGTCGCTTTCTCTGTCCCTATATCCCTATGTATGCATAAATCTTTAAAACTACGCAACGAATTTTGATGCGGTTTCTTTTAATGGATAGAGTGATTCAAGAGGAAGGTTTATGTATTATACATGCATAATATAGTAGAGAAACACTGATAATTTCCTTGCGAAGCCGGGGCGGGTCGCTAGTAATAAATAATTTAATGCTTTTTTGGCTGAAGAAAGAAAATGTACTCGTAGCGTCATTGATATGGTGCCATGTAGGTAGACAGTCGTGAAAGCTGAATAATAGTACCTATATACTGTACATAATGTGGACCGACGATCTGATGAAGGTCACGGGAAGCTGCTGGATGCAGAAGGCGGTAGACCGATCATAGTGGAAGTCCTTGAGGGAGGCCTATGTCCTGCAGTGGGCATCTATCGGTTGAGACCACGACGACGACATACAACCTAAACCACAGAATATACGAGTATAATAGAACTACATACAGAATGGACATTCACCTCCCTACCCCAGTCCGACATACATCACACTCCGCGCCGGATTGTGGGCCACATTGAGCGTACGCTTAGCGGGTATGGGGCGCGCGAATGTTTTCCAGTGTAACGGAAATAATACAGTTTTGTGTTCCAAAGATGGTTAGGTACTGTTCCGTGTACGGATGTCTCTCTACCACAAGATATGACTCCAATAGGAACTTTTTTAGATTCCACAGGCATGAAAGACGTTAAGTAATTTCATACAAAATATGCAACCTAATCTATTCTAACTATTCAGTTACAGTGAACTACTTTAAAACGTTGGTTTAATCAAGAACCTAATTAATCAAGTGATGATTATGACCGGTATAACAAAATTTGTCAACCCTTATAACACGCACACAAACGCATGCCAAGTTCAACATGCCGTCTGTCGCTGTGTGACCAAAATGACATGGTAGTTAGGAGTGTCCGAGCTGTGCCTGAACAAAAACATAATCCAATACACTGACCAGATTGCATTTTGCCACAATAGTATTGTTTCTACACAAAGCTAAATGTATACAACAAAAATGCATACATACATACATCACGCCTTTATCCCTAATGGGGTAGGCAGAGCGTAAACGACCTAAACAAAGGTCGTTACGCCAAGTCTGACAAAGTTTTGAGGGTCAAGCGATATCAAACTTGAGAGCAATATTAAGTATGGATTTGACAGGCCGGTTTGTACTGTAATGACATTTCTGATACGAACTCAAACTAGCTGTCACTCATGAGCGCTGATTATAAATACGGCCCTTAGGGTCGTATTTTTGAAACGGTCTCATGATTGAAAGCAATCTTGAGTGTGGATTTGACAGTTTGTTTTGTATTGAAATGACATTTCTGATACGAACTCAAACTTGCTGTCTGTCCCAAGAGCTGATTATAAATTCCGTGCGTTATACACACATCTCGATACCTACACATAATCTTAACACATCATTACAATCACGACAGGTATGAGTGACGGAGCCACTTTAAACATTTTTCCTTCCATGCTGGACTTGGAGCGTGAGAAAAACATAGAATGTGCCATATGCATTTCCTTCGGGCATGCTGTATAAATCAGCTAAGGGATCTGAGGGTTTCAGTACATTGCAGTTTAGGTGATGGGCTGACAAACTGTCACTACAGCAATGTACCTACAAATCTATCTTAAATAACCCTCAAAACTTTGTCAGACGTGGCAGAACGACCTTTATTTAGGTCGTTTACGCTTTGCCTACCCCATTAGAGATAAAGGTGTGACTATTTGTATGTATGTACCATTCTCCTCAATTTCAAAATCCTTTCATCATTTCCCTAGTCTTATCCCGTATCTCACGGAATCGGCTACCTTGTCTAGGTGATTGACTGATTGAACAATGGTACTGGTTTTTACACAGAACGTCTGCCATCTGACCTCCGCAACCCAGAAGGGCATCCCAACTCTCAAACTAATGGTAAAAAAATAACTTAAACCTTATCTGATGGAGGTTTTCATGCGATTTACAGCAGTTGGAAGTGGAACAAATTGGCTGTCTCCACATTTCCACAACCTCCTAACAAGGTTGTCAGTGCTGTAGATGTTTATATGGCGACCTATGGATTCAAATGTACTGAGATACAAATTCTTAGAAGATCCTGAAGGAATTTTCTTGGAAAAGGCTTTAAATAGCGCATGGAAGAATATTCGTACATACTTGTATATATATTTTTTTAAATAATTAATGTATTTTCAATTATTACAACGGATTCAGAACCGGGTCGAACTGAGAATCAGCGCCATAGCTCCGCTCAGAGCCATGTCAGAGGCCATTGATAAGCATTGGTGGCTTAAAAACTCTGACCTAATCTAGGATTGGGTCTGATTTCCCTTCTGGGTTTCGGAGGTCAGATGGCAGTCGCTCTGTGTAATAACCAGTACATACATACATACATAAAATCACGCCTTTATCCCTTACGGGGTAGGCAGAGCGTAAAACGCCGTAAGTAGCCCGGGTCAATCACCTAGATTAGGTAGCCAACCCCGTGAAATACGGGATAAGCCTAGGGAGATGATGATGTAATTACGCCTCAAAAATTATCAGACGCGGTAAAAACAGATTGTATTATATCCGTTAAGGTAGCCGCCTAGCCTACTCCGCTTCCCGCGGAAAATGGAAATCAAGCTCTTATAAATATCGTCAGTTCACGGTGAACAAACAAACAATAAAAATCGAAGAATGGCTATTTTGCTGTATCGATATCAGTATCGTAACTAGTTTATTATCGAACACTATCGATAACTGAGCATTAACATCGATTTATGTGTTTTCTTGGAGTTTATTTCAAGATAGACGATTATTTCTGTTTTGTTGATTTTGTAAGAAAGCGTACGTAGGTACTTACTACAAATGCTATACCGGATGTAAGGGACAGCGTCCCTGAAACTGATAGGGGTTGCTCAGTAAATGACACTGAACAACTTCCACCAGGATTTTTTTTCAGGAAGTGAAATAAAGATTGGCTTTTACATACAAATTTTCTGATCGAGGTGAACATTTTGTATGTCAAATTTAATGGAAGTTGTTCAGTATCATTGACTGAGCAACCCCTATGAATTTGCCGGACGCTGTCCCTTACCACAGAATATATATAAGTTAACCCGTTAGAATTTCTTTTACAGATAAATAAGTCAATAGTTTTTATTGCAAAATTACTAACAATATCGAGTAAACACACACCAAATTATTAATTTTGAACAAATTAAACCAGCACTCCTGACAAAAATCCGACACGAACGTAATAATGGTATTAAATTATGAAAACAAACGAATTAATTAATGCGACCGAGCCTCGCTTCGAACCTCGCGTTCCAATTTTAAACAATTCCATGATTCGAATTTTGAATATGACAGTTGATTCTATTTGATGGATGGATCTTTTTGTGCGCTACGCTCCATTCAGCCATTGTTTTGACGACAATCTGTTCATGTATAGGTAAAGGGCGACAAGGCTTTAAATGAACCTGCGTGAGGGTGCTGCATTATATGGAGAATGGACATTGTCCTATTTTAATAAAATCTCTAGATTTTTTATGCACGAAGGAATTATATAACATATTCCTTTATAACGTACATACATACATATAATCCCTAATGGGGTAGGCAGAGCGTAAACGACCTAACCAAAGGTCGTTCCGTCACGTCTGACCAAGTTTTGAGGGTTATTTAAGATAGATTTGTAGGTATATTGCTGTAGTGACTGGTTGTCAGCCTATCGCCTAAATTGCAATATACATCTTTTGATCCCTTACCTTCTATAAAACAAATGTCAAAAATATTGGTTAATTATCTCCAGAGAAAAAAAAATTTTAGTGGTAGCCGCGGACTATGTTGTACGGAATATTGATTAATTTTCCTTAGCCTACACAATAAAAAAATAAAAACCTCATTATAATCTGTAACATTCTTCCATGATGGACTGGGAGCGAGAGAAAAACATAGAATGTGCCAGGCATGCTGTAAAAACCAGCCAAGGGATCCGAGGGTTCTGTAGATTGCAATTTAGGCGATGGGCTGACAACTTGTCACTACAGCAATATATCTTCAAATCTATTTTAAATAACCATCAATACTTTGTCAGACGTGGCGGAACGACCTTTGTTTTTGTCATTCACGCTCTGCCTACCTCATTAGGGATAAAGTATGTATGTATGTATAATCTGCAAATCTCACAGTCATGTGACAGTTATGTTTACAAGTTATGATAAATGTCACTGATACAGAAAAAAAATCGATGGATTTTAATAAAATCGGACAAGGCCCATTGTCAAAATTTTAAGTTAGTGCATTTATTGACCACGTTCATTTAAATGTTGTCGTACTGTGTACGTTTTTAATAGGTTGATTTCAGATTTTTCTCTGATGAAGCAGGCCACGAAAACAGCAAACAACTTTCTGGCAGTCCAGGTATTTTTATGTAGGTAATTGAATTAGTTAGGGAGTAGACTAGACACGTCTGACAAAAGGTTTGTTGACTGGGTGGCTAAAAAAAACCAATACGTTTATACTTAATACTGTGGATCTCATTCATCATTTAAAAGAAGTACACATTTAGATTTAATTGAGTTAAAAATATAGAAGTTATTGATTCGAGTAGTCGATATTTACTGGCGAGTGACGTCATAACCCACTTTTTTCATACAAAAAAGCCTTTTTGACATTTCATAAAAAGTTGCTGATTTGACTAGTAGGCAAATAGCGAATTCAATTAAATTTATTTTACCGCTTTCATTATGATTCTGCCAGATCTAAAAATGGTCACCGCCTATCGTAATTGCAATCCATCGATCTATGGCCTTTGCAGTTTGACCGGGACGAAAACCAGTTGAAAGATAATGTGCTTTTAGGGTTCCGTACCCAAAGGGTAAATAACGGGACCCTATTACTGAGACTTCGCTGTCTGTCTGTCACCAGGCTGTATCTCATAAACCGTGACAGCTTGAGAGTTGAAATTGTCACATATAATGTATTTCTGTTGCCGCTATAACAAAAGATACTAAAAATTAAAAAAAAAAGAATTGACGGGGTTCCCAAACAACAAAGGTGATTACCTCTCTGACACCGCAGGCTGTATCTCATGAACCGTGATAGCTAGACGGCTGGTATTTTCAACGATGATGCACTTTTGATGCTGCTATAACTAAAAATACTAAAATCAAAATAAAATAAATATTTAAGGGGGCTCCCGTACAACGTGGATTTTTGTCTATCACAGGGCTGTATCTCATGAACCGTGATAGCTAGAGAGTTGAAATTTTCGCAGATCATGTAATACAGTTATTGCTATAACAAAAAAAAACCTGAAAACAGAATGAAATAATTATTTATGTAAGGGTGCTGCTTTCATACAAAACACGGTAAGTTTTTCCCGCGGTTAAAAGTAGCCAATAGCCTATTCCAGGATCTATATGTCTTAATTTATCCCGATCCGATTAGTGGTTAAAACGCGATTTTTGGTAAAAAGCATCCAAACTTTTGCAGTTATTTTATAATATTAGTAGAATATTATTTTATCTTCTTGATTTCAGATGTCGCTAGCAGGTTTTTAAAACGCGGTATCGTTACGTTTCAATCAAACTGATAAATCAACGTCTACTCAAGTCCGTTTGTTTAATGGAGGTGTTAGACTTCAATATTTCGACTTTTTACGAGAGTCTTCTTTATGGAGAGTGAAAATCATAAAACACCGCCCGCCGTGTGTTCAAACTGATCAGTGGAAGATTATACACGACGGGCGGTGGTGTGTTTTTTTTTTTAGGAATTTTATTCAAAATGAAAATAACATATTTTACATAGTTAAAGATGAGACGTCCCTCAGAAAACCCCTACAAGTTTATGCAAAGCACGAATGAGTTGCATAATATATAATACTCTTATAAATTATTTATGATTTTAAACAATAATTAAATTAAATAGTGCCAGGTCCCCAATCAGGTACCCAAATGATATTTTTTGAGTAGACGTTTACAAGCTTCCACGTCGGTTATCGACGTGACGTCACTATGAAGATCACTGGGTTATTTTCACTCTCCACGCAGAAGACTCTCGTAAAGAGTAAGAGAAATTTTCGACTCTAGAGTTAGAGTTAGTTAGTAGAGTCTAGAGTTGTGCCGAATGTTGAAGTCTAACACCTCTGTGTTCATTCATCAGTATGAATTGTTTAATATTAAGTTTCGATCAAAATAATGCGAAATTCGTGCTTCTTCATTAATTTCAACAATTTTTATTGTATAGGTGGTACGGAACCCTTCGTGCGCGCGTCCGACTCGCACTTGGTCGGTGTTTTTTTTTAAACCTCCAGTCCAGCATGAAACCCAGTTAGCCGGTTGTAATCAATACCTTTACATTAGACATTCAGGGCTACAATTGGACATGAATTTTGTATCCCCCACGAAATTGGTCTTGGAGAATCTCGCATTGTAATTTACCTACTAAATGTTAGTTATTTAGTACCTATTATAGTTACTAGTTAAGCAAATGTGTTTGCTTTGTTTACGTAAGGTACTTGGACATGTGAAACTAGGTAGACTTTATGGCTGGGCGGAGCGAGCTTAGTAACAAATATAATTGTAATAACTAAATAAAAACAAACGCTTTTATAGTTTATTTGTGGAATGACGCAATGAAAGGTATCACAAATTATATAAAATCTGATTTTTAAAGTCATATTTATTATGTTGAGGATAATTCAATATGTTTTTGGCGAGAAGGGCGTGCGGTTGATGGTGGTGAAGTAAAACTGCTGCTTGCTATTTACAGGTGTTTATTTACAGATTGTACAGGTTGGTCAATGCGATAAAACATATAAATATTGTTATCATGGCCTCCCGGGCATGCTGTAAAAACCTGATAAGGGATCCGAGGGTTTCAGTATATTGTAATTTAGGCGATGGGCTGAAATCCTGTCACTACAGCAAAATACCTGCAAATCTATCTTAAATAATCCTCAAAATTTGTCAAACGTGGCGGATCGTCCTTTGTTTAGGTCTTTTACGCTCTGCCTATCCCTTTAGAGATATAGGCGTGATTATAACAGGAACTACTAACAAAAGTATATTAAAATATAAATGAATTCATTGACTATTAACTGCCCCAGTTGCACAAATAAATAAATCTGAATGTATCTACAAAAATATTTAATATAAATTTTCTTTTTTATTATTCATCATTTTGAATGAGACTTACTTACTTTAAAACTTATTAATAAATGATTGAATTGAATTGAATACGTATGAATAAAATTAAAAATTCGCTCTGGGCAGGGTTAAAACCTGCGACGTTCGGAATGCCGTTCCATCGCTATGACCTGATAAAAAGAAGTAAGGATTATATTCGCCATTAATCAGAACCAAGCCGCAAACCGCCCCGGTAGCTCAGTTGGCAGACCGATAGAATGGCATTCCAAAGGTCGGTAGGTTTAAACCCTGCCAGCGGCGAATTTTGTCAACAGCAAAACTACTGTGGAGGCACCATAATGTATATTTTATATATATATATAATCACGCCTATATCCCTAATGGGGTAGGCAGAGCGTAAAAGTCCTAAATAAAGGTCGTTCCGCCGCATCTGACAAAGTTTTGAAGGTTGTTTAAGATAGATTTGGAGGTAAATTGCTGTAGTGACAGGCTGTCAGCCTATCGCCAAGTTGCAATATACAGAAACTCTCGGACCCCTTAGCTGTTTTTTACAGCATGCCCGGGAGGAAATGCAGCTGGCACATTCTATGTTTATCTCTCGCTCCCAGTCCAGCATAGAAGTTTATTTTTTAACATTATTTATTCTATTTTTACTTCAGAATTGACAAGGTGCAACATAATTACTTTCTCTTACACATTACATAACAGTAACTAAGTTAACAAAACTAGTTTTAAAGGGTTAAAGTCTTTAACCTATAATCTATCTATAATCTACGGGATGTTGATACAGTTTTATAAAAACTTGCGATTTTCCGTGTTTCAGAAAGCATGCAATACGCAACCATTGCACCTTCTTATTAAAAAATCACGTACATATTTACATGCTACACAGGGTGATAAAATAAGACATAGAATGTACCAGCTACATCTCTTCCCGGCCGTACTGTAAAATCCGGTTGAAGGATTTACATTGTTTCGTTCTTTTCTTAGCTAGTCGATGGCAGAAACTACACTTTTGCAGAATAGAATTTGGCCATGTCAACATCATTATCAGCCGCTGTCATGAGGTCTCCCTGCGTGCAGGTGTAGGGGCACGCAGGGCACGATGTTAGGTGTTTCATCGTTTGAACTGCACCACGCAAACAGTTTAAATCACAACATCATCTCCCTAGCATTATCCCGTATCTCACGGGGTCGGCTACCTAATCTAGAGGATTGAACGAGGGTACTGGTTTTTACACAGAGAGACTGCCATCTGACTTCCGCAACCCAGAAGGGAAACCAGACCCAATCCTAGATTAGGTCAGAGTTTTCAAGCCGCCAATGCTTAGCACTGGCCTCTGATATGGCTTAACGACTAATATCTACGGTATTAAACAATATTAACCGGGACCAACGGCTTAACGTGCCTTCCGAAGCACGGAAAAGCGCCGAATAAACGTACATATGAAATTCGAAAACTGAAAATCACATTGGTACATGGTGGGATTCGAACCACGACCTCCCGCTTAGGAGGCAGCGGCCCTCTCCACTACACCATCGGGCTCTCTTAACAAACAGTTTAAATCCCAATCACCTAAAAATCCCCACCTGGCCATTTCGTTGTATGAATGACAGTATGTCGATGGAAGCAAAAATTTCGATGTGTTATTGCAATTTAGGCGAAGGACTGATATTTCGACATACCTACCAGAAAGATTCCTCATTTCTTTTATTAGATGCGCTGGAACATTTCCACTCGTAAGGGACAGTCTCACGAAAACTGATAGGGGTTGCTCTGTCAACGACACTGAACAACTATCAGCAGGATTTTTCTTCAGGAAGTGTTAAAAAGAATTTGCTTTTTCATACAAATTATCTGGTATGGGAAGTTCAAATTTTATTTTCATCCCCTGAAAGAATTTTCTGATCTAATTTGTTCAGTTCCGTGGACTGAGCAACCCCTATCAGTTTGCGGGACGCTGTCCCTTACACCCGGTATATTGGTCACTTGCAGAAATACCTACACCCTGTAAACTGTAGTTGCAGTAATAGGGTGTGTGTTTTTTATACGTGCAGGTAGTTAGGTAGGTACATGTTCAAAGGTCGGTGTCAAGTGACATTTGTAGGGGATGGTAGGGGTGACGCGTGCCGCCATGTTGCAGGTAGGGTGGGAGGAAGTGGTAAAGCATGAATGGTCTAGTTTTGTGTAAAAGGTTCAAGAACACAATTCTGGGCTATTAAAATAGAACATCAGAAGGTAGATTTTGTTCTGTTTTATAATTGGTAAAGAAATAAGCTTATTTTGGCAAATATTACTATATTTAAGCTAAAGATTTGTATGCTAGGAAAGTACTAATGGACAGTGCAAAATCTGTGATAACATAAAATATTCAAAATTTCATAATTGTTGACAAAACACTGCAATCTGTTTGGTTTGGTGCCATATACTGATAAGTTTGCTATGTTCCGATGGCATTATTATTATAACAGTGCCATTAAAGCTTCAATCTTGTGTTAAAAAAACGGTGATCATATCTATCCATGAAACTGTTCAACTTTCCCTAAGGAGCATGGGTCGAAAAATAAAAAAATAAATTGTCCCTCCCATAAAAAACTACACCATTAGTATGAGAGGGTCAATATTTTTTCTTATTACGACCCATGTTCCTTGGAAATAGTTGATGAAATGCTGATGATGACGACTAATAATATGCACGTTGTGTTTGTATGTCTTTTTTTGCAATCCAATGGGTCTATTTTGGTGAGCTCGTACCATTATTACATTTGTTACCACTTGTATAACTAGGGTAGAGTCAAGACCAAGCCCACTATAAAATAATCTTATCGACGTTTTACAAAATTCCCATTCCTTTCCCGCTTGAACCGCAACAAGCGACCCTTGCTAATCCAGCTTTTTTTAATTCATGACGGCGGCAGAATGAGAGGTTTTAGCCATTATGTTCCGGCTAGACGGTAACTGCAAGGGTTAGTACGACATGGTTCTCAATGAACGTGAGCGACAGTATTCAAAAAACGAGTAGAAGAGTTCTATCTTTCTCTTTCAAATTAATTCGTTACTGTCATCACTACATAGTATAAACAATGATATTTTAAGAAAGATACGTTACGTTCATACTGCACGCACATTTTAATTGTTCCGCGACACATATACATACATATTTATAACATTGCAAATCTAAACAAACGCTGAGTGTGACACAAAATAGGCAAAGCGTAAGAGTGAAACAGATAGCTATTTGTAATCAGTGCAGCCTCGAATATAATTTAACTTTTTATCTCACTTCGCAGTTCGCAGCTCGACTGCCTAAAATGGTCACAATTAGGACCCTTTGACGGCACGAGTTTCGCGAGTTGGTAACGTATCTACCTATGTATAATAACATTGAGTATAAACCAAAGTCGCTTTCTCTGTCCCTATATCCCTATGTATGCTTAAATATTTTAAACTACGCAATGGATTTTGATGCGGTTTCTTTTAATGGATAGAATGATTCAAGAGGAAGGTTTATATGTATAATACATGCATAATATAGTAGAGAAACACTGATGATTTCCGTGCAAAACCGGGGCGGGTCGCTAGTATTTTTATAAGTTCACTAGTCATGATATTATATTTATATTATTTATTCATAACTATATGTATTTATTTATTATGTATGTAGGTTTATGTATTTATTGTATTTTATGAAAGTAGGGTTTGATTTGTAGGTTTACCTACACGGTTTATCTGCCTCACTTATGCTAACGTAGTAACTATTATCTAATCTGTGGTTATGCCCTCTCTCTACCGTTGGTCAACTGGAAGAGATTATATTTTAGAGATAAGCTGTACCTGTTGTGCTATTGTTTTTTTTATGTTTGTGTCCTCTGTATGATCATGTGTGCAATAAACTGTTAAATAAATAATAAATAAACGTAGGTCGAACAACCGATGAAATCTGGTATCTGAGTTTTTATACCACCTAGTAGCACATCTATTAGGCCTCTGACATGATTTGAGTAACGACCACTATCAAAGACAGGCGACCGGGACCGACGGCTTAACGTGCCCTACGAAGCAAGTAATCCTATTTCTTTTCAGGTAATCGGGTGGTTCAGCCTAGAATGTCCTAACCAAACTGGGGATAACCTCACAAAATTATAAATTGACAAACATCAACTTTGTGTTCTCCCTAGAAATCGAACTTAGGCCCTACGGATCATGGCTCAGACCATTAGACCACGGAGGCAGTTAAAGTATAAGAATTGTCAGAATTTCTTCCATGCTGGCTTGGGAGCGAGAGAAAAACATAGAACGTGCCAGCTGCATTTCCTCCCGGGCATGCTGTAAAACCAGCTAAGGGATCCGAGGGTTTCAGTATATTGTAATTTAGGCGATGGGCTGACAACCTGTCAGTACAGCAATGTACCTACAAGTCTATCTTAAATAACCCTCAAAACTTTTGACAGACGTGGCGAAACGACCTTTGTTTAGGATGTTTACGCTCTGCCTACCCCATTAGGGATAAAGGCGTGATTATATGTATGTATGTATTTATCTTAAATTACCTTCAAAACTTTGTCAGACGTTGCGGAACGACCTTTGCTTAGGTCGACCCAATAAGAGTAAAGGCATGATTATATGTATATATGTAGGTATATAATAGAGTCAAGCATTAATAGATTCTTTTTCATATAAAACTGCGTCAAATTAGTCTTACTCTTTCATATTATTTTTTTGAAACAGTGACAGGAATAGTTTTAAATTACTTTTAAATATGTATGTATGTATGTAAGTGTCAGAATCTTTCAGATCTCAATATGGCGGTTAGTTCCTATTTCACCACCTTCGTATAAAGCGTGGTCGCACTTTAAAAAAAGCGAACTTTGAACCCAATATGGGGATGGATTGATCGGTTCGTGTTGAAGGGTTGGTTTGGACCTAGGGCGTTAGCGTAAAGCCAGTTAGCATACATACATACATACATAACGTCACGCCTCTTTCCCGGAGGGGTAGGCAGAGATCACATCCTTCCAAGCCTGTTAGATAGAAAAAAAAAACAGTTTGTTCAGTGGTGTTTGTTCGAGTGGTAGTAAACTATCTAACTAGTTGTTTTATAAACATACATACATATAATCACGCCTTTATCCCTAATGGGGTAGGCAGAGCGTAAACGACCTAAACAAAGGTCGTTCCGCCACGTCTGACATAGTTTTGAGGGTTATTTAAGATAGATTAATAGGTATATTGCTATAGTGACAATTTGTCAGCCCATCGCCTAAATTGCAATATACTGAAACCCTCGATTCCCTCAGCTGGTTTATACAGCATGCCCGGGAGGAAATGCAGCTGGCAAATTCTATGTTTTTCTGTTGCTCCCAGTCCAGCACGGTAGTTGTTTTATAAAGGGACTAGTAAATGTTGAAAGTGAAATAAAAGAAGCCGCACAGATACTTACTTAGTGATAAGACTTGAAGAGACGTCATTTTTAAGATATAGTTTTTACTTCCATGCTGGACTGGGAGTGAGAGAAAAACATAGAATGTGCCAGCTGTATTTCCTCCCGGTCATGCTGTTAAAACCAGCTAAGGGATCCGAGGGTTTCAGTATGTTGCATTTTAGGCGATGGGCTGACAACCTGTCACTTCAGTAATATACATACAAATTTATCATAAATAGCCTTCAAAACTTTGTCAGACGTGGCGGAACGACTTTTGTTAAGGGCGTTTACGCTCTGCCTACCCCATTGGGGATAAAGGCGTGATTATATGTATGTATGTATGTAGTATTTCCAACTCAGATTTAGAATGAAGATAAACAAAGTTTCATGTTTTTTAATCGAAAATATTGTTTCTAAAATAAGTTTTAGCTATTACCTACAAATGACAACATAATGAAATAGAAGTTTTTTTAATTAATTTGCCAACACGTATCATTTACTTTCGAAATGTGTTTTGAATAAAAATATAAGATAAGTATATAATTTATTGCACAAAAAAGATACAAGAGAAAATAAAATTAAATGAAACAAATAGTAGTACAATTAGGCAAAAAGACATGAAACTTTGTTTACCTTTACTCTAAAACTGAGTTGGAAATATTATAGCTATTCCAATTTGTAATTGCTTGCTTTTGCCTCATTGTAAACATAGAATGTTCCAGCTGCCCTTCCTCCCGGGCATGCTGTAGAAGACAGCAAAAGGGACTCGAGGGTTACAGTGTATTGTAATTTAGGCGATGGGCTGACAACCTGTCACTACACATCAGCAATACACATTACAATCTAAAATTGCCCTCAATTTTAGTCAGACGCGGCGAAAGCGCCTTTTACGAGGCGTTTAACGCTCTGCCTACCCCGTAAGGGATAAAGGCGTGATTTTATGTATGTATGTATGTATGTATGCCTCATTGTTTGGCACCCGAGCAGTAAGTTTGCACTCTGTATAAAATTCAATAAAAATGGTTGTCTCATACACCGCATATACGTCATTTCCTAAACCGTCCTTAAAAAAAATCCCTTAGACCTTTTCAGGATAATAAGTTTAGACATAATAATTTTGTCTTATCCGCGTCTTGTAACTGGCTGTTTTCACTTCTGTAGGTCAGCTGTAAGAAATTCTTTTTTAGAGATAAGCAGTGCCTGTTCTGTCTTTGTTTCTTATGTGTTTTGTTCTTTGTATATTTCTGTGTACAATGGGCTCAATTCTAGATACCACGGGCTAAAACTAAAATTAAAATCTATATGTCATTTTCAAAATAATAGAATTGCAAAAGGACAGGCGATTTATACTCTATGGTTTTACACTTTGTCCGCTAGATTTTGACGCGCATTTGCACGTTTTCCCAGTATTTCTGTAAATTTTATCCGCCATATCATATGACGGCGGATAAAAATTACAGATAACGCATAATGCCACCTACTATAAATCAAATACCGGAGAGAATAGATCTCCTGTCCTTTTCCAATGTTTAATTTGAAAGTGACTTGAATCTAAAATTAAGTCCAATTGGTTAAATCACTACGTAGTATAAAACAAAATCGCTTTCTCTGTCCCTATATCCCTATGTATGCATAAATCTTTAAAACTACGCAACGGATTTTGGTGCGGTGTCTTTTAATGGATAGAGTGATTCAAGAGGAAGGTTTATATGTATAATACATGCATAATATAGTAGAGAAACACTGATAATTTCCGTGCGAAGCCGGGGCGGGTCGCTAGTAAATAAATCCATCTCCCTAGCCTTATACCGTATATCACGGGGTCGGCTACCTAATCTAGGGGATTTAACGAGGGTACTGGTTTTTACACAGAGCGACTGCCATCTGACCTCCGCAACCCAGAAGGGAAACCAGACCCAATCCTAGATTAGGTCAGAGTTTTCAAGCCGCCAATGCTTAGCACTGGCCTCTGATATGGCTTAACGACTAATATCTACGGTATTAAACGATAATAACCGGGACCAACGGCTTAACGTGCCTTCCGAAGCACGGAAAAAGCGCCGAATAAACGTACATACTCGTATGAAATCCGAAAACCGAAAAACACATTGGTACGTGGTGGGATTCGAACCACGACTTTCGCTCGTCGCTAGTAAATAAATAAATGTAAGAATGCCATGCTTGATGTAGGTACGTTGTCAGTCTGGTAAAGTCGTTTAAAATGTTCGTTACAGGTTATAAATAACTCGTCTCCCTCCAACAAGGGAACTAGATGAAGCCTTGACTTTACGAATCATTATTCTTACGACCTTTTCGTTGAAATTGCCTATAAGTTGAAATTGATTTCACAGAAATTTATTAATATTTGTATAATATAAAAGAAATAAGGGAACATATAATATATTCGGCTAAGGCAGGACTATTAATATTTGTGTTTACATATTGCAAAAATTTTTAGTTAAATCTTTTCTAAAGACTTTTTCAGAGTCCATTTTGAATGAATCCTGACAATTTAGTGTTTAAATATCATGTGACTACAAACTTAAGTTTCACATAAGTACTTTATAATCCTATACCTGCCCTGTCTAATTATTTATGGATTGCTTAATTTTACTTATCGATATTTTTTTATTTATTCCATGCTGGACTGGGAGTGATAGAAAAACATAGAATGTGCCAGCTGCATCACCTCCAGAGCATGCTGTAAAAACCAGCTAATGGATTCGAGGGTTATAGTATATTACAATTTTAGGCGATGGGCTGACAACCTGTCACTATAGCAATATACGTCATGATCATCTGTAATAACCCTCAAAACTTGTCAGACGTGGCGCAACGACCTTTGCTTAGGTCGTTTACGCTCTGCCTACCCCATTAGGGATAAAGGCGTGATTATATGTATGTATGTTTTTATTTATTTATTTGCTGTGAGGTCCAGAGGACAGTGCAGCAACCGGTTTTGTTGCACCTTTAGCACCACCCGGGGTCACTTGTAGGGGTTTTAAGGTAGTTCCTACAGACGTGGAGCAACATCGACCTATAACGACCACTATAAGAAACAGTGACCGGGACCGACGGCTTAACGTGCCCTCCGAAACACGGAATCCGTTTTCTTCCAGACTGCCAGGTGGATTCTGCATTGTTCTAACCAAACTGGGGAAAATCTTACAAAGTGATAAATTGACAAATATCAACTTTGTGTCCCCCCCCGCCTGGGAATCGAGCCCAGGACCTCCAGATCGTAAGCCCAAGGCTGTGACCACTAGACCACGAAGGCAGTTATCGAAAAGACTAACATAACTTAAGACCATCAAGAAGGGCATTGTTCCTATATGGTCTGCTAAACTCGTCAATCCCGCCAAGTCAACAATTTATGGTCTGCATACGTCATGTGATCAGGTTCTGATAAAAAAAAACATCTAGCCCTAGCCTTGATAGGTACTGGTTTGTCACTATGCAGCCAGAAGAAAAATAAGAACTCTGTAATTATGTATGGATTGTAAGATCATTACAAGTAATTGGATGGGTTTGAATATGTAATGGTAATCTTTGACAAGTTTTACGAAAATAGATTTAAATTTTTTTTTTTAAGTTTTTCTGGTGTGGTACATACAAATTGCTTGGTTTATAAAATAAACAAATATTCAAAGTGGATTTCCGAATTTCTACTTTTATTAATAAATTTTACTTTTGTTTGTCTAGGTGTTTTTTCAAATAACTAATCCTCAAATAAAAAGGATATTAAAATTATAAAGTTAAATACTCCAGTAACAAAAAAACTTAAAGAAATAAAATATTTGAGCACAAAATCAACGAGATGGAAAGCTAACAATAAAATACTTGTATATTTTGTAAAGTACGTGAAATATATTTTTATAAAACATGGATTTATACTTACATATAAGTACGCCATTATCCCTAATGGGGTAGGCAGAGCGTAAACGACCTAAACAAAGGTCGTTCCGCCACAAAGTGTCCGTCTGACAAAGTTTTGAGGGTTATTTAAGATATATCGCTACAGTGACAGGTTGCCTGCCCATCGCCGCCAATATACTGAAACCCTCGAATCCCTTAGCTGATTTTTACAGCATGCCCGCGAGGAAATACAGCTGGCATATTCTATGTTTATCTCTCACTCCCAGTCCAGCGTGGATAAAGGGAGGGATATAGGATTTATTAATATAATTCTATTGGATTCATTTTCCAAATAATATTAAAATCATGGGCGCAGAATATTTTTTTAAACGTTGGTTCTAACACCACTAAACGCCATTTAATATTTTTTGAGGCCATGAATCTCGTACGTAGAATTTAACTTTCAAAGTATAAATAGGTAGGT
This sequence comes from Scrobipalpa costella, assembly GCA_949820665.1. Classification (NCBI taxonomy): domain Eukaryota; kingdom Metazoa; phylum Arthropoda; class Insecta; order Lepidoptera; family Gelechiidae; genus Scrobipalpa; species Scrobipalpa costella. Next base: position 8,099,321 of record OX463319.1, on the reverse strand, counting down.
AACTTAGTAAAAGTAAATAGAAAGACTGGAAAAAAATTACTTCAATAGACTAGGATTAGACAAACATTTTCCTTATATTATTTGTATTTTTTTTTTATAATAATCAAGAAAAGCTACTTTGCACTTATAATAATTAATATCATTGTTCATAATGCAAATAAGCTTTTAAAACTTAAACATACATATAATCACGCCCTCATCCCCAATGGGGTAGGCAGTGCGAAAACGATCCAATCAAATGCCATTGCGCCACGTCTGACAAAGCTTTAAGGGTCACCCAAGATATATTAGCAGGTATATCGCTGTAGTGACAGGTTGTCAGCACATCGCCTAAATTGCAATATACTGAAACCCTCGGATCTCTTAGCTGGTTTTTACAGCATACCCGGGAGGAAATGCAGCTGGCACATTCTATGTTTTTCGCTCGCTCCCAGTCCAGCATGAAAGAAAAAAACTTAAATAGTTTTCTGTGCTTGTAATATAATTGAATATTACAAATACATCTAGTCTGATCCAGTCCAATTGCCTAGCTATTCGTTTCAAAGTATAAAAATAAACTTGTTATGGCAGTAGAATGCTGAGTTGACGAACCTGACGGCTCTGCTGTAGCTACTCTATGGCCAGGGGGCGGGAAAATGTTTTCTTTTCAGCCAGTGTCGAACCCGACGCGCGGGATCGCAGCCGCGTCGAACGGAACGTTCTAGAACGCGCGTCATTCAAATTTACGCGGGAGTCGTGTTATCAATCAAATTTTCTTTTTAATCAGACAGTTATTTGTGCCAGTGACATTTAGAAGGTATTTTTAAGTGACACTTTTTGGATTTTATTTTATTTGAAAGGGTGTTTCTGTGAACTTTTGGTGCGGACGTTAAAGGAAATTGGGCTTTATTTGGATTTTATGATCCGTTTTTTATGGTAAGTGTTGTTCGTGATAATGAAAATTATACTGGTGGATAAAACCGTCCGTGCGCTTTTTTGTGTATTCATCGGTATTTTTTGCCAGGACGACATTTTGTTGCAATTTGCATTTAAAAAATATATTAAATTTTTGCTTTACTTAATTTTGGTAAACTGCAAATATGTATTCGAGTATATGTGTATTCAAAAACTCGAAATATATTAGATGTATGAAAAAGGTTTCTATTTTAAACCTAGGTATCATGAGTAGGTTAGGTATCCTATATTACTTTGTCGTAAAAATATGTAATTCCTATGGGATATATAATTAAGCAAGTAATTAGATACATAATTAGGCAGTTTTCGATTACACCTTGGTCAGAAAAGTCAAAAAAATATTAATCAAATTTGAAATTAGAAACGGGTAGAATGTACCTATTTTCATATTCCTTTAACGATTTTAGGTTGTAATAAATGTAAATTAAAAGTTTTACTTTTGCAGAGAACCAATTATCATTATACCGTGACAAATCAGAAGAAAACAGATAATGTAAAAAACCTAACACTTACAAATACAAAACTTGTTAATTCGCTATGCTTATAAAAAACCTCAATCAATTCGATCCACTCCAGATTTAAACCCAACAACACCCTTGCCTAAAACCTTTTAAAAAAAGGAATGTTTCTTTTTTTTAAGTTCAGTAGCTTGGCACCTGTTGTCTAAAGGCCGATTCCCATCAAACTCGTTTTGTGGCAAAAAACGGAGGGAAAAAAGTGGATTGGAGTGGGATGATTTTGTTTCTCTACTTATTGGGTACAGGTGCTCGAAATTACGGGATTATGGGATCATCTTTTGTGGTACAACCTTTATTCTGTTTTTATTATTTGTTTTACATTTTAAACTATGTAGGAGTGAAGATAACTGTTACTTATCGAATAGAAAATATTTAACTATCTAGTATCTGGCCTAGTGGACTTGGTCTTCTATGCTGGACTGGGAGCGAGAAAAAAGCATAGAATGTGCCAGCTGCATTTCCTCCCCGGTACGCTGTAAAAACTGGCTAAGGGATCCGAGGGTTTCACTATACTGCAATTAAGGCAATGGGCTGACAACCTGTCACTACAGTAACATAAATCTATCTTCAATACTTAACTCTCAAAACTTTGTCAGACGTGGTAGAACGACATTTGTTTAGGTAGTTTACGCTCTGCCTACCCTATTAGGGATAAAGGCGTGATTCTATGTATGTCTGCCCTACTCTACTAAATACTATGAAATGCGAATAGACTACATTTTAGTTCAAAGTTATTAATGGTGACCGAGAGATGGCGCCAGTGGTATCATTTCTGTGACACTATCCCTATGCTATGGCGGCCAATAATCCAGAGATCGACAAACTGCGCAGCACTCTGTATTCCTTCAATCTAGATGTGACTTTTGAGAGTTGTGTTTTCCATGCTGGACTGGGAGCGAGTAAAAACATAGAATGTGCCAACTGCATTTCCTCCCGGGCATGATGTAAAAACCAGTTAAGGGATTCGAGGGTTTCAGTATATTGCAATTTAGGTGATGTGCTGACAACCTATCACTATACCAATATACGTACAAATCTTACATAACCCTCAAAACTTTGTCAGACGTGGCGGAACGACCTTTGTTTAGGTAGTCCAAACTACTAATAGCCTACCTCATTAGGGATAAAGGCGTGATTATATGTATGTATGTGTTTTCCAACTTTTTAATCTATGATTTTTTGGAATTATTATTAGTCACTGTTTTGACGCGCAGGCGCATTGAGCGTTGGTGAATGGCTGAATGAGTTGAAGCCGATCAGCTTCTTCTTCGCGAATATTTTAGTTCGGGATTTTTTAAGAGTGACCAAACAATTCATCTGACGAACAGCTTACTTCCATGAAACGAACATAACCGGTCAAACAGCTGATTGAAACATATTAAGAAAATCAATACAAAATATGCGATTTCTAACACGGAAATATTACTTTTGATTTGTTATTTTATATGATAACTAACATTCTGAATTTGGTTAGTTTCTAAGTTATTATCAATTTGATTTTCTCAGTTTGTAATTTATCGTGACATGCTTTTCTCTTGGTGCTTAATTAGTTTGTGTGACCTGTAATTGGCTTTCTGTCTTGTATTCATTTTAAGTATTCTTATATTGATAGCTGTTGGTTTTCCTTAAAAAACAAAATAAAATAAATGCCATCTCCAGTAAATACATTCATAACAAAGGTGTTGGAGGTTCCTGGATCGAACATCAAATTCTATTCTAACTCCTTCACTGTTCGGGCTATTGAACTGTGGAACAAGCAGCCAAAAACTATACAAGACATTCCTTCGAACTTCACTTTTAAGAAGAAACTGAAGGAGCATTTTATGACCTCTTTATGACATATATAATTACATTTTATTTTATCATTTACACATCACAAAAATATATTTGTATGTATTAGTTTATTATACATACATAAATCACGCCTTTATCCCTTACGGGGTAGGCGGAGCGTTTGGTTTATTATAGTATGTTAAAATGAGTATAATTATTACTATAATCACATAAATTTATAATTAAATAATACTTACTGTATCTGTTTTTCCCATCTTTTATGCCCAGCAGGTTGGCTGGAAGAAATCTCTAATAGAGATAAGTTCAACTTTGTCTTAATTTTTATGTTGAACTGTATATTTAATTTTTAAAGCAACAAAGAATATAATAATAATTCCTCTATGACAAAATACTCATATTTGCAAACGTTTAATAACACCACCGTTATTCGATAAAACAGAGCACTTATTCATAATAACATTTCGTAATCACATAGCGGCGCCAATACAAAGAAACACAATAATATTTTAAAGTACAATTTCCTTTATTTGTTTTTAATTATTTCCTCAACGCATGTAGGCCCATAAAATTTTATGGCTGGCAATACAGAGATTTATTTTTTATTTTGATATATTTATTGCTGAAATGGTAACACTGTTACTTTATTTCTCCGCCTACTGTCTGCCCACCACAGATTAAATAAAAAAAGAAATAAAATTGACGTCAGTGGTCTGGTTCTTCTTGGATCTGTAATCAGGGAGGCTATGATGCGCACTGTAGACTTCGTTTTGTCTACAGATTACGAGGGGCGGCTGATATAAAATCTACTTTGTTAAAGAAAGTTTTGAAAATCGAACTGGCCATTGCAAAATCATATTCTATATTTATTCCTTTTTTAAAATTATGACGCTTATTTTTTTTCGCTTGCTTTTGTTTTTTTGGCGCGGGTTTGATTTCACCATGTCGAAAGAAAATTGCAAAATGATGAAATTTGAGCATCGAGCAGTGATTAAATTCCTAAGTAAAGAAGGAAATACGCCTACGCAGATCAGAGAGCGCATGTTAAAGGTGTTTGGTGATTCAAGTCCTTCTGAATTCGTCATAAAGTTTTGGTCGAAGCAATTTAAACATGGCCGTGAGAGCCTGGAAGACGACACTCGTAGTGGAAGGCCAATTTCTGCTGTTACCGCAGATAATGTTGAAAAGGTGAAGAACCTGATTCTTGCAGATCGGCGAATCAAGCAGTGGGAGATAGCCAGAGATGTGGGCATTAGCAAGGAACGAGTTCATGAAATTATTCACGAACATTTGGGCATGTCCAAGGTGAGCGCGCGTTGGGTCCCTAGAATGTTGACCCGCTTTGACAAACAAAGGCAAGTAGAATGTTGTCAGGCATTTCTAGACCTGGTCAAAGGTAAAGAAGAAGAGACTATCTCTCGAATTGTGACCTGTGATGAAACTTGGATTCGCCAGTGGGATCCGGAAAGCAAACAAGAGTCAATGCAATGGAAATTTAAAGGAGAGAAGCCGCCAAGGAAGTTCAAGGTTCGGCCGTCGGCTGGAAAACTAATGGCCACCGTATTTTGGGATGTCGAAGGGATTTTGATGATAGATTATTTGCCTAAAAATACAACAATGAATGCTGAATATTATGCAAACTTGCTTGACCAGCTTCGTGAACAAATCAAAGAAAAGCGGAGAGGCAAACTCAGCAAAGGTGTTCTGATTTTACAAGACAATGCTCCTGTACACACAGCCTTAACGGCGAGGTCAGCCCTGAGCAAAAACGGCTTCACAGAAATTAACCATCCACCTTATAGTCCAGATCTGGCTCCCTGTGACTATTTCTTATTCAAAGATTTAAACAAAAAAATTGAGGGGTCGCAGATTTTCGACGGACGAAGAAATGAAAGAGGCTGTGACTGACCATTTTGACGAGCAAAATAAAAATTACTATTATAACGGCATGATGTCACTTATTTGCAAATGTCATAAGTGTATTTCACTTGCAGGAGACTATATAGAAAAATAAAAAATAAACTAGCCATCAAAGTCTTTTCTTTTATAGTTAGGTAGATTACTTATCAGCCACCCCTCGTATGTCTATTTTCATTAAGCAGCAGTAGATAATATATTATTGTTATATATGTATTAGTATTACTATAATTTATCAGATTTTCTAATTTTACTTATTGTATCTGTTCCCGTGTTTTTCCCTTCTTTCATCCCACCTAGGTTGGCTGGAAGAGATTTCTTATAGAGATAAGCTCGCCTGTTGTGTCCTAGTTTTAAATTCAACTGAATGTGTAAATTTTTAATACAATAAAGAATTCAAACAAATATACAATGAAATCTGCTAGCAACATTTCCTTTGGTTCTAATGCAAATAAAGATGTACTTACAAAATTCGGATTAGTGAAATCAACTTTAAGAAGATCTAAGTAGTCTAGACCGAGAAATATGCAAAAAAATAGAAACCTGTACTCTTGATTCTACCGTTTGTCAGAAAAAGACAACTGATGAAAAGGATGGGCCTTAACAAGACAGGTTAATTCTGGTAACTATCGTTAAACACCAGGAAGTTTTTTAAACAAACTGTCAGTTTAACTTTGGTTTTACTAAAGAAAGAACAAAGTTCGGTTAAATTTTACGACCGAGCCGATCAAAACTATAAAATACGCGTTAATCCTGCATACATCTCTATCCACAACTAACTTCATTCTAAAATAGACCGTAAGATAAGGTAGCTAAGATACTGTTTAATAAATTACAACATGGATTAGGATATACAAGGATCAAAGATTAAGGATTTTTCTTCAGAAGAGACTTTTGATAGCTTCGTTTAATAAAATATAAAAAAGAAACGTTAGTAACGAAAATGTTTTTATAGAAATTTGATTTTTTACGTTGAATAGGGAATACTCATGGTTTTTTTTTAACTATTAGTAAGAATTATTGTCACCATAGATGAACGGATGTGAAGAAATTTTCGCAAAATATTCATTAGTTTAAGAGTTATAATGTCTTAAAGTGGTTAGTTAAAAAGAGAGGCCCGAACTGTCATGTGACGTCATAAGACAGGAGCGCCATTCTAATTCCATATAAATTGTCGTTTCGAAGAGAGAGATAGATAGTCTATCTTTATAATGGTATATCTCGGTGATTTTTTGATCAATTTTATTTCTGTTTTGACTGTTCTTTTCATAATTTAAGATGTTTTTAGACAATAGGTTCAGGAACCGAAAATATGTTATATGCACGTTCTCTATTACATTTTGTGTTATATAGGTTACGACAGATGAACTAAAATAATGTACTAAATACCAGTTTGTACACGCAGACTTGATATTTACCAGAATTATCAGTATCAATTTATGTACATGCATGTCTTAATGTATGTTAAGCAGTATTTAAGTACCAGAAGTAGGCAATTATAGTAATACGTTGTAAATTAAGCGAAAAAAGGGCATGTCGTAAACTACTTGACAACTAAATACGTGTAAACCAGTCACGGACACCTTTCTGAATTCAATCTTGTAAGATTTTTTCAAAATGGCGCATCCAGCAGTTGCCATGACAATGCTTTAAATGAACATACATCCATGTAATCACGCTTTTATCCCTAAAGGAGTAGGCAGAGTGTAAACGACCAACAAAGGTCGATCCACCACGTACTACAAAGTTTTGAGGGTTATTTAAGATGGATTTGTACGTGTATTGCTGTAGTGACAGGTTGTCAGCCATTCGCCTAAATTGCAATATACTGAAACCCTCTGATCCCTTAGCTGGTTTTTACAGCATGCTCGGGAGGAAATGCAGCTGGCACATTCTATGTTTTTCTTTCGCTCCCAGGCCAGCATGGAAGAAAATAAAAACCGAGAAAGGGCCTAACACCGCCATCTTGGGACTTGACAGTTTTCCCTAAACTGAGGCGTCCTTGCCCACGTTCATTTTAGACCTTGTCGGTTGCCAGTGATAAATAATCCTACCACCGACTTTCGGCTATAGCGCCCAATCACCCACAGATCGGCCAACTGCGCAGGACTAGTTTTTAGTTCCCAAATGTTTGCTCTACACACAGGTGCACTCTCCATTCCTTCAATCTCTTATTGATATGAGACAGATTGACTTAAACAACCAGAGATAAATCAGGCGCAGGACCGACTATTTATAAATCAACCGAGATTTTTGTTCACCAGTCAAGTCGTCACTATAAAAAAAAAACCATTAAAACCATTTATTTGCCACACACAAAAAGAAAACTGTTTACAAGTATTCTTGCTTAACAATGTAACAATTGTAACTTATTATCTAACTTAATTTAAATAGGTACTTAGCTAGCAACATTAGAAGATCTAAATTAAAGGTAGTTTTGGAGTATTTTTGTTAGTTTTATACATTTTTAAATAAATTTTACTACCGAATCACCATGGTAAAAGTTACAAAAAATTATGTATGAGTAAAGCTATAGCTATAGCTGTCATTGCTTCAATCGTTGTCAGTGTAACCTAGACAAAATGTAGTTCTTAATATCGCTGCCTGAACAATAACGGCGGCCGCACTCTACATGCTTAGCAGGACCGACAATTTACATGCCCATCCGACAGCATAGGCTATCTTACTTTTCGAACAATTAAGTTATCAGCCCGAAATGTCCTATCCAAACTAGAAACAACAACGCAAAGTCATTGTCCCCCGCCGGGAATCGAACCCGGGACCTCTGGATCGAGAGGCCATGGCTCACACCGCTTGACCACGGAGGCAGGTTGCCAATATAGCTCACAGATAAACGAGCTAAACTATTAAATTTAGTTTTGGCGAAGCAATACTGACACAGCTACATTTGGGCGATACCAGTTCAAACGTGTAGCAGGCAAACTTAAAAATACGAAGTTTTCCGTATCGATCCGACTTTCGGTTTAAAAATGAAATTCTATTTTTGGCTATTGATTGTGTTTCTTCCACGCTGGACTGGGAGCGAGAGAAAAACATAGAATGTGCCAGCTGCATTTCCTCCCGGGCATGCTGTAAAAACCAGCTAAGGGATCAGAGGGTTTCTGTATATTGCAATTTAGGCGATGGGCTGACAACCTGTCACTACAGCAATATACGTACAAAACCATCTTGAATAACCCTCAAAACTTTGTCAGACGTGGCGGAACGACCTTTGTTTAGGTCGTTTACGCTCTGCCTACCCCATTAGGGATAAAGGCGTGCTTATATGTATGTATGTATGTATGTATTGTGTTGACTTGTTCCACCTTTCAGGAAAAACAAAATAACGCCAGATTCGTCTGGCTTTCTGGATCCGCCCGTGATAAAAAGTTACCTTTGTTTTGTTGTCAGTTAATTCACGCTTCTGTCTATAAATTAATGTCAGTTATAATTTTATAAAAAAATAGACCAATGTGAATATTATGGAAAAAAATATTGAGTCTTTTTTTTTGTATTTTTGCTATTGTTTTCACATACATACATATAATCACGCCTTTATCCCTATGGGGTGGTCAGAGCGTAAATGACCTAAACAAAGGTCGTTTCGCCACGTCTGACATAGTTTTGAGGGTTATTTAAAATAGATTTGTAGGTATATTGCTGTAGTGACAGGTTGTCAGCCCATCGCCTACATTGCAATATACTGAAACCCTCGGATCCCTTAGCAGACTTTTACAACATGCCCGGCAGGAAATGCAGCTGGTACATTCTATGTTTTTCTCTCGCTCCCAGTCCAGCTTTGAAGGTTGTTTTCACATTTCTTAGTAATATTATCATGTTCTTCCATCCTAGACTGGAAGTGAAAGAAAAAACATAGAATGTGCCAACTGCATTTCTCCCCGGCTGTAAAAAACAGCTAAGTGATTTGAGGGTTTTAGTATATTGCATTTAAGGTGATGGGCTGACAACCTGTCACGTCAGCAATATACCTACAAACTGCCTCCGTGGTCTAACTGACTCCGTGGTTTAGCGGTCTGAGCCATGGGCTCTCGACCCGGAGGTCCCGGGTTCGATTCCCAATGACAATGACTTTGTGTTGTTGTTTCTAGTTTGGTTAGGACACTGCAGGCTGATCACTAGTTTGTCCGAACAGAAAGATGATCCATGCTGTCGGATGGGCATATAAATAGTCGGTCCTGCGCCTAATTTCTTTCTGGTCCTGTCAGTCAATCTGTCCAATCAGAATAAGAGATTGAAGGAATAGAGAGTGCACCTGTGTGTAGCGCAAACACTTGAGCACTAAAAACAAATCCTGCGCAGTTAGCTGATCTCCGGGCAATTGGCCGCCATCAACGAAAATCGGTAGGAGGACTATTATTATTGTACCTACAAATCTATCATAAATAACCCTTTTAAAATTTGGTAGACGTAGCGGAACGCCCTTTGTTTAGGTCATTTACGCTCTGCCTACCCCATTAGGAATAAAGGCGTGATTATTTGTTTCACTACATAGTATAAAACAAAGTCGCTTTCTCTGTCCCTATATCCCTATGTATGCTTAGATCTTTAAAACTACGCAACGGATTTTGATGCGGTTTCTTTTAATGAATAGAGTGATTCAAGAGGAAGGTTTATATGTATAATACATGCATAATATAGTAGAGAAACACTAATGATTTCCATGCGAAGCCGGGGCGGGTCGCTAGTGTATATATATTTTTATGTTCACTAGATTCAGCGTAGTGTATAAAAAGACCATAAAATGAAAGTCAACTGATAAAAAGTCGACGTTGCAATTTGCTCAAGCGCAGGTGTTGAAACCAAATCCAATATGTCCACTCGACTTGAGTTACAACCACTAAACAAAATAATAAGCGAGACAGCGAAATGCGTGGGGCCTTTTTTATCTCACGAGCTGAATTCTTTAATGTTGTTTTTGTTGTAGGTATGGTTTCAAGTATTACTACACTTCTCGAGTGTAATGACCCGATGAGCCCTGGTGTTAGAGTTTTCAAACCACCTAGTAGCACAGCTAATAGGCCTCTGACATGGTTTGAGTAACGACCACTATCAAAGACAGCGACCAGGACCGACGGCTTAACGTGCGCTCCGAAGCACGGAATCATTTTTCTTTTCGGACAATCAGGTGATTCAGCCTGCAATGTCCTAACCAAACTAGGAAAAACCTCACAAAGTTATAAATTAACAAATATCAACTTTGTGTTTCCCCCCTGGGAATCAAACCCAGGACCTCCGGATCGTAAGCTCATGGCTCTAACCACTAGACCACGGAGGCAGTTAAAAAGTCATTAAAAACATGTTATGAATTTCTTTTCTTTCTTGACATTCTGCTTGTACAATTTCTATACCCAAAGGTTGCCTGGTAGGGAATTGCTGCTTTAGCAATAAGGCCGCCTATATTGTAATGTCACGCTTTTTCCTTTTTATTTCTGTTGTATGTGTTTCTTTGTGTAATAAAGATTTTGGGTTTTTGTATTGTATTGTATGAATGGGACTCCACAGGCTCTTAAATAAATAAATAAAATTGTATCAATGACCTTTCATTCATAGAGCCTTCTCTATGGCCTTTCTGTTGAATGTCGAAGAACACGAAACGCATCGATTTCCTGACCACCACTGTTTCGTCTTCAATTCGACTCTTCAGATGAGGAAGTGTCCCGACAGGGAACCGATGCTTTTCGTGTTCTTCGACATTCATCAAAAAGGCTATAGAGCATTCAACACAAACGCATTATCTCGACAGAGATACATACATCATCATCTCCCTAGCCTAATCCCGTATTTCACAGGGTCAGCTACCTAATCTAGATTATTGAACAAGGGTACTGGTTTTTACACAGAGCCATCGGACCTCCGCAACCCAGAAGGGAAACCAGACCCAATCCTAGATTAGGTCAGAGATTTGAAGCCGCCAATGTTTTAATCAGCACTGGCCTCTCATACGGCTTAACGACTAACTACGGTATTAAGCGATAATAACCGGGACCAACGGCTTTACGTGCCTACCGAAGCACGGAAAAAGCGCCGAATAAACGTACATATATGAAATTCGAAAACCAAAAAACACATTAGTGCGTGACGGGATGCGAACCACGTCCTCCCGCTCAGGAGGCAGCGGCCCTATCCACTACACCATCGGGCTGACAGAGATACATATATTCAAACATACAATCACGCCTTTATCGCAAATGGGGAAGGCAGAGCGTAAACGACTTAAATAAAAACAAAGTCTGACAAAGTTTTGAGGGTAATTTAAAATAGATACATACATACATACATAAAATCACGCCTTTATCCCTTACGGGGTAGGCAGAGCGATAAACGCCTCGTAAAAGGCGCTTTCGCCACGTCTTACAAAAATTGAGGGCAATTTTAGATTGAAAAGTGTATTGCTATAATGACAGGTTGTCAGCCCATCGCCTAAATTACAATACACTGTAACCCTCGAGTCCCTTTTGCTGACTTCTACAGCATGCCCGGGAGGAAGGGCAGCTGGAACATGCTATGTTTTTCTATCTCTCCCAGTCCAGCATGGAAGAAACAGAGACTCGACGGAGACGCAACAAAAGGCCCCCTTGTGAGAAAGATCACTCTGCGGAGATCATGCCTAACGGCTGCTCATAAAGAGTTGGATTTCGTTCCGATCCAAACAAGCTAAGCTGACAAGAACAAAGCAGTTGCAAAACACTTGGTATGTTTTACTTTTTCAGTTAGGCGTTTGGCCTTTGTGCTTTGAAAATGTTTTAATTACCTATATGAACATTTTATTTGATTGATCCGAGGTTTTCAGTATATCGTAATGTAGGCAATGGGCTGACAACCTGCCACTAGAGCAATATACCTAGAAATATATCTTAAATTTTCTTCCATACTGGACTGGGAGAGGAAGAAAAACATATAATGTTCCAGTTGCCCTTCCTCCCGGGCATGCTGTAGAAGTCAGCAAAAGGGATTCGAGGGTTACAGTGTATTGTAACTTAGGCGATGGGCTGACAACCTGTCACTACAGCAATACACATTACAATCTAATCCCTCAATTTATGTCAGACGTGGCGAAAGCGCCTTTTAGGAGGCGTTTTACGCTCTGCCTACCCCGTAAGGGATAAAGGCGTGATTTTATGTATGTATGTATGTATGTATGTATATCTTAAATAACCCTCAAATTTGACAGAAGTGGCGGAACGAGCTTTGTTTAGGTCGTTTACGCTCTGCCTACCTCATTAGGGATAAAGGCGTGATTATATGTTTGTATGAACATTTTTACCTCTTCCACCGTCGTATTATAATTTCTTTAGAAATTAGCACAAACTTAGTCAAACGCTAAATCAACCTGATAACGCTGACCACTTTACAGCGCCGCTTTTTTAAACGTGCTTTAGCAACACAATATTATTTAAATTAATGAAATGTCACTTCCATGCTGGACTGGGAGCGAGAGAAGACCATATAATGTGCCAGCTGCATTTCCGCCCGGGCATGCTGTAAAAACCAGCTAAGGGATCCGAGGGTTTCTGTATATTGCAATTTAGGCGATAGGCTGACAACCTGTCACTACAGAAATATTCCTACAAATCTATCTTAAACAACCCTCAAAACTTTGTCAGACGTGACGGAACGACCTTTGTTTAGGTCGTTTACGCTCTGCCTACCCTATTAGGAATAAAGGCGTGATTATATGTATTTATGTATGTATTAAATGTGGCGTCACACTTACTTCGTACCTATTATTTAAATTCTTATTCATATATCAATTCAAAACAATGTTCCCAGTGTGTTTATAACTCGTAAAACTTGGCCAAGTCTCGCAACTTCCCTCATAAATTACAATTACTTATAAAACGAATTCGGAACTTTGGCGATTCGACGCGGCTCCGCGTAAAACATTAGACGCGTGTCAAAATTAGAAGTTTATACACACGATCCAATATTTTAAGACATTTTATTTCGTTAGCGTCTTCAAAAGTATATACTTTTAAAGTAAATGCCGTAAAATATATATACCTTTCAGATAGAGTCTAAGGGACAGCTAACCGCAAATTGCTAGGGTTTGCTCAGTACCTAATCAACGAAACTGAAAAGCTTTCAGGAAGAAATTCTTTCACGAAATAAAAATACCCACTTCCCGGTACAATTTTCTGATCGAGTCGGTCGTTTGAAATGAACGAAACTTCAATAAGCGAAGTAGGTATTTATAATAAGGAGTTTCTGTAGATACTTCACTGCTGGACTGGGAGCGAGAGAAAAACATAGAATATGCCAGCTGCATTTCCTCCCGAGCATGCTGTAAAAACCAGCTAAGGGATCCGAGGATTTATATCTGTATATTGCAATTTAGGTGATGGGCTGACAATCTTTCACTACAGCAATATACCTACAAATCTATCTTAATAACCCTCAAAACTCTCAATCAGACGTGGCAAAACGACTTTTGTTTAGGTCGTTTACGCTCTGCCTACCCCATTAGGGATAAAGGCGTGATTATTTGATTATGTACATATATTACATATTAAACATCTCTCTCTTAAAATACGGAAACCCTCTCATATTTCAGTTTGTGTGTAAATCCATTTAGGTGAGTAATTTTCCGTGGAAACTCAAAAGTAAGTTCTCCATGCATACGTGCACATTGACAATAATAGCTTTGGCGAACATTTAAACTTTGCAAGACTTGGCCGTCCGTTTTACAGCTAAATGTACGGAAGTTTCAAGGTTAGTTAAAATATTGTTCTTATTCACTTATAATAAAATTCAGAGTAAGTGTATTACATATCCTAACTAAACTGGGAACAGTCTCGCTGATGGCAACAAAATCTGAAGACCAAGGTTATTAATTTATTTGGGGCGTTTAATTAGCTGATGTTTATTATTATGATTAATTTAATCAATCATACATTATTTTAATTATACGCAGAAAAATGCAAAAGATAAATACATAAGAAACATAATAATAATAAAAAGCTTTATTTAAGCAAAAAATATAAAAAAAGAGTTGCATAGTTTTTAAAAAACATTTAAGAACTAACAAGATTAAGTGACTGTGAAACTCTGGCTCCCAAACTAGGTTAGAACCTGTATCTTGGGAGACAGAAAGCGTGTTGTCCTTTTGAACAGCGAATCTTTGTGTGATGTGTGCTTTATAAGTGAAAAAATATTATTTCAAGTTAGTAGGTACACATATAACAAAGACACAACAGGCACTGTTTTCTTAAATTAGAAATGGGTTTGCTATTGACTTTAGACACTAGGTCAGGGATGACCGTGACAGAGTCGACGATGGAGCGAGCTCACCCATAAGATGCCTGTTATGGTACTGGCACTCTCACGCACCGACGAAACACAGCACGCTGTTTGTCGCCGGACTCCGGTGAGCCAGGCGGCCCCTTACTTAATTACTGTTTATCTCTGAAAATAAATTCTTATAACAAAGAGATTATTTTGTTACAAAAGTTGTTTCAACCCTTAGAATGTCGCAGCAAAACTATTAGAAAACGACATTACACAAAAAACCCAAAGTTGAAACAATCAAGGGCAACATAATAAGAAATTCTCAGAAATCTTGCATTTCGATCTGAGTGGACGAGGCGTAATGACTTTTCTGATAGAAAAATAACCGCAGTAATGGTACCATGTTCGATTCTGGGACTGGTAAGTTTTTTATTGGACTACTGGAATTTGGTTGACGGTCTTTTTTATGGTACCGATTAATGCTTGTGTTATCTCTATCAAAATAAGTTTAGATTTGTATGTTTTCTCCGAAATTGACCATTTTCTGGTGTTTTAACTGACATGATCGTGGGAATGTTTGCTCATCAATAAATTCAAATTAATTATAGTATGTTTATTTAATTTTGCTGGCCTGGGAGCGAGAGAAAAACATAGAATGTGCCAGCTGCATTTCCTACCGGGCATGCTGGAAAAACCAGCTAAGGGATCGGAGGGTTTCTGTATACAGCAATTTAGGCGATAGGTTGACAACCTGTCACTACAGCAATATACCTACAAATCTGTCTTAAATAACCCTCAAAACTTTATCAGACGTGGCGGAACGACCTTTGTTTAGGTCGTTTACGCTCTGCCTACCTCTACCCCGTAGGGATGAAGGCTTGATTATTTGTATGTAATAAATTCACATTTATTACACTACACAGTTTAGTTACTTACCTAGTAGTTAAAATCTGTTGTTTTTAGTCGACTTGGGACTGGAAATCATAGAAAGGACTCTATTCACTTACATGGGACACTCAGAAAGTTTTGCGACACTAAAAAAATTTTTTCTACAGGTACATATATTTTTATTAATTTTTTTCAAAGTACTCTCTACCAGCCTCTATACAAAGATTCATGCGTCTGAACCAGTTTTCAAAACACTTTTTCCAGTCCGCCGTAGACACCTCGTTTACAGCCTGCTCGAACGCAGCCAGCGCATCTTCCGGCGACGAAAATTGTATCCCCTTGAGCTGATTTTTTATTTTTGGAAATAAAAAGAAGTCACACGGTGCTAGATCAGGGCTGTAAGGAGGGTGACCCAGGAGTTTGACTGGTGTGCTGTCCAGGAAGTCCCTCGTTTTGAGCGCGGTGTGTGCAGGCGCATTGTCGTGGTGGAGCAGTAGTCCGCGGAGCCCTGTGTTTGGTCGCTTGTTGCTCACAACAGAAAAAACTTCTGGTAAACATTTGGTAGTATACCATTCGGCGTTAATGCTTCTTTGATCTCGTAAGGGAATTGAGGCCAAGTGGCCAGTCAAATTAAAAAAGCTGGCGATCAAAATCTTCCCCCCGCTTCGAGATCGCTTCACTTTGGTAGGCGTTGGTTCATTTTGAAACACCCAAACTGTCGACTGGCGCTTGGTTTCTGGATCGTATTGATAAATCCAGGACTCATCACCTGTTACGATGTCGTAAACACGCCGAGACGAGCCTGCTTCAAATTTGTTCAGCATATCACGGCACCATTCCACCCGGGCCTGCTTCTGAGCGTCGGTGAGGTAGTGCGGCACCCAGCGCGATACTATCCTCCTCACGCGAAGATGCCCATGTAGAATCTCGTGAACGCTTCCCGATCCAATCTTTAATATGTGCTGTTTCTCCTGATATGTAATTCGCCTATTATCTTGGATTAAATTTTTCACTGCTAGCATGTTTTCTTCCGTAATAGCCGTCAAAGGGCGACCGCTTCTTTCTTCATCCCCCAAGGTTGGTCGACCGCGCCTAAATTCGTTATACCAACGATACACGGTTGCCTTGGAGGGGCTTTCATCCATAAATGCCATTTGAAGTCTATCGAACGATTCATCCGGTTTCAGGCGACACTTGAAATCGTAAAAAATCATAGCTCTAAAATGTTCCCGGCGCAGATCCATTTTTCAGTAAGACACGATACTTTGAATTGGCTCGCAAAAAATGTGGAGGGAAATTTTGAAAATGGAACACACATATTTTTACTTACAAGTAATCATATTTTCAAAAAAGATTCTAACCGGCCAGTCTGCCATATATAAAAACTATTTATCGCAATACTTTCTGAGTGGCCTGGTATTTTTTATTGTCAGATGTACTGAAAAATTCAGTAGAGTACTTCTAAGTATGTCTTTTTATGTTTTTTTTGTAGGTATGTCTAAGTGTGGTCTACCTATGTGCACAAATCTTGAATTATCTGTGATAGTGTTTTAATTCTAGTAAATATGATATTGTTAAAGATTTTTATAACTTTGTAAATTTGATTTATTTTTATACATGCATACATCTTTTTCTTCTTAGCGAGTTTATTCCCGAGTCGAACAACAACCCATAAATATAATCACGCCTTTATCCCTAATGGGGTAGTCAGAGCGTAAAAAAATGTCGTTCCGCCAAAATAAATGACCCAAATAAATGTCGTTCTGCCACGTCTGACAATGTTTTGATGGTTATTTAAGATTGTAGTTAATTTGTTGTAGTGACAGGTTGTCAGCCCATCGTCTTAAATGCAATATACTAAAACTCTCGGATACCGAAGCTGGTTTTTACAGCATGCCCGGTAGGAAATGCAGCTGGTACATTCTATGTTTTTCTCTCGCTCCCAGTCCAGGATGGTAGTGTATGTCATTTGTGTACATACATACATAAATCACGCCTTTATCCCTTACGGGGTAGGCAGAGCGTTTAACGCCTCGTAAAAGGCGCTTTCGCCACATCTGACAAAAATTCAGGGCAATTTTAGATTGTAATATGTACTGCTTTAGTGACAGGTTGTCAGCCCATCGCCTAAATTACAATACACTGTAACCCTCGAGTCCCTTTTGCTGACTTCTACAGCATGCCCGTGACGAAGGGCAGCTGGAACATTCATTTGTGTAGGTATGTTTTTTAATCCCTTCCTGTGAAATATGGAAGACACATTTAATTTTTTTTTATTTCGAATTCACTTATTATTTTCGTAACTGTACTTACGTAAAAGTTCGACTGACTCTCGCAATCTTTGTAAATTTCAATCAAGTTGGAAACTCTAGGTAAAGTTAGTTTAGCTTTCTAAAGGAAGCAGTAATACCAGAGTGTTGCAAATAGGGGTGTTTTGTAGGGTCAAAAGAAAGAAAATTTGTTGACTTTGTATTTTTTAAAAATAACAAACATTTTATGTGGTATTTTGACAGTTTATATCCTATAAAAGTATTTTCAAAAAGGAATTCAAACAACCCGACTGTAGTGACTATTAAACCATATTTTAATGCATTAATTGTTCTTAAATTGAGCTTTTTATATATGAATCATGTATATATTATTGTAATCTCCTTTAATTACCTTTGTTTTGATACCCTACTCGATAGGTTCAGTGGAAAAAAATTAAAGATTTACAAATTTAATCCGCAATTTTAAATTATGAAAAATTACACCTATCTAAGAACACTCCTATGCTTGAGACCAATCGAACGATACCCCAATTATCGATTTCCCTTCAGCCTTTTATACGAGGTAATAACGAAATATCAGTACATACATACATACTTACATACAATACAATACACACACACCCACACATAATCACGCCTTTATCCCTAATGAGGTAGGCAATACACGATACTTTATTGCACAAACAAACACAAATACATACAGCAGAATAGTAAGGAACAAAACAGTACAATATAGGCGGCCATTTTGCTGAAGCAGCAATTTCTACCAGGCAATCTTTGGGTAGTAGGATAGTACATAGCAGATAGCACATACAAGATACGCGCGAAAAACATAACCCTTCCTTGACAGTCGAGTAAAAAGGCCTTTAAGACTTCATGAAGTTTAAATAACATCGAACAAAATGGTTAATGGAATAAACATATGAATCGAGATATGAGATAAAGAGCATTATCTTTCCTGTCATAGTAATTCGTGTTTAGGGTATATATAAGTATTTATTTATTTTTGATTATGTCTATAATTGGAAGTATTTATTTCTTCTTGTTTATATTTATGTAAAAGATTTAGATCATATACGTGGGACACTCAGAAAGTTTTGCGACACTAAAAAAAATTGTTCTACAGGTACATATATTTTTATTAAATCTTTTCAAAGTACTCTCCACCAGCCTCTATACAAAGATTCATGCGTCTGAACCAGTTTTCAAAACACTTTTTCCAGTCCGCCGTAGACACCTCGTTTACAGCCTGCTCGAACGCAGCCAGCGCATCTTCCGGCGACGAAAATTGTATCCCCTTGAGCTGATTTTTTATTTTTGGAAATAAAAAAAAGTCACACGGTGCTAGATCAGGGCTGTAAGGAGGGTGACCCAGGAGTTTGACTGGTGTGCTGTCCAGGAAGTCCCTCGTTTTAAGCGCGGTGTGTGCAGGCGCATTGTCGTGGTGAAGCAGTAGTCCGCGGAACCCTGTGTTTGTTCGCTTGTTGCTCACAACAGAAAAAAACTTCTGGTAAACATTTGGTAGTATACCATTCGGCGTTAATGCTTCTTTGATCTCGTAAGGGAATTGAGGCCAAGTGGCCAGTAAAATTAAAAAAGCTGGCGATCAAAATCTTCCCCCCGCTTCGAGATCGCTTCACTTTGGTAGGCGTTGGTTCATTTTGAAACACCCAAACTGTCGACTGGCGCTTGGTTTCTGGATCGTATTGATAAATCCAGGACTCATCACCTGTTACGATGTCGTAAACACGCCGAGACGAGCCTGCTTCAAATTTGTTCCGCATATCACGGCACCATTCCACCCGGGCCTGCTTCTGAGCGTCGGTGAGGTAGTGCGGCACCCAGCGCGATACTATCCTCCTCACGCGAAGATGCCCTTGTAGAATCTCGTGAACGCTTCCCGATCCAATCTTTAATATGTGCTAAATCTCCTGATATGTAATTCGCCTATTATCTTGGATTAAATTTTTCACTGCTAGCACGTTTTCTTCCGTAATAGCCGTCAAAGGGCGACCGCTTCTTTCTTCATCCCCCAAGGTTGGTCGACCGTGCCTAAATTCGTTATACCAACAATACACGGTTGCCTTGGAGGGGCTTTCATCCTTAAATGCCATTTGAAGTCTATTGAACGATTCCTCCGGTTTCAGGCGACACTTGAAATCGTAAAAAATCATAGCTCTAAAATGTTCCCGGCGCAGATCCATTTTTCAGTAAGACACGATACTTTGAATTGGCTCGCAAAAAATGTGGAGGGAAATTTTGAAAATGGAACACACATATTTTTACTTACAAGTAATCATATTTTCAAAAAAGATTCTAACCGGCCAGTCTGCCATATATAAAAACTATTTATCGCAATACTTTCTGAGTGGCCTGGTAAGTATTTTACAGTAGTATTATTTTATTGATAGGTATTAAATTTTGTGCACGTTTTATCCACGAATCGTCAAAATTTTCACTTCTGTAGGTCTGCTGTTAGAAATTTCTTTTTAGAAATAAGCAGTGCCTATTGTGTCTTTGTTTTTTTATGTCCTGTGTTTATGATGTTATTTGTGTACAATAAATTGTTAAATAAATAAATGAAAAGAATCAAGACAATCAGTCAATTTTGGTAGCAGGCCGATATCTAGGTACTGAAAATTAAGTAATAATGTAATAATACTGGTGATAATAATCATCTTTCTTCAAAGACAATGGGTGAACGGTAACTGCCTCCGTGGTCTAGTGGCTAGTGCCATGGACTCCCTATCCGGAGGTCCCGGGTTCGATTCCCAGGGGGGAAACACAAAGTTGATATTTGAGAATTTGTCACTTTGTGATTTTTTCCCCAGTTTGGTTAGGACATTGCAGGCTGAATCACCTGATTGTCCGAAAAAAACAAAAAGATTTCATGCTTCGGAGGGCACGTTAAGCCGTCGGTCTCGGTCGCTATCTTTGATAGTGGTCGTTACTCAAACCATGTCAGAGGCCTGATAGTTGTGCTACTAGGCGGTTTTAGAACTCTGACACCAGGGTTCATCGGGTCGATAGACTCGATACCCACTCGACAGAAAAAGAAGAAGGTGAATAATAAAAATGACGTCATAGTGATTCGCACGTAGGACGCATGTGGATTAAATTGGAAAAGTAGTAATAACATGTGAAATAAGTAAATTAACAATAGGGATGGTCGTGCGTACCCCATTAGGGATAAAGGCATGATTCATCATCTTCCTAGCCTTATCCCGTATATCACGGAGTCGGCTACCTAATGTAGGGGATTGAACGAGGGTACTGGTTTTTACACAGAGCGACTGCCATCTGACCTCCACAACCCAGAAGGGAAAACCAGACCCAATCCTAGATTAAGTCAGAGTTTTCAAGCCGCCAAATGCTTTGCACTGGCCTCTGATATGGCTTAACGACTAATATCTACGGTATTAAACGATATTAACCGGGACCAACGGCTTAACGTGCCTTCCGAAGCACGGAAAAAGCGCCGAATAAACGTACATATGAAATTCGAAAATCGAAAAACACATTGGTACGTAGTGGATAAAGGCATGATTATATGTATGTATATATACTTAACTTAATGGAGTCCGATAGTGTGGTGGATAGGGCCGCTGCTGCCTGAGAGGGAGGTCGTGGTTCGAATCCCACCACGTACCAATGTGTTTTTCGGTCTTCGATTTTTATATGTATTTTTATTCGGCGCTTTTTTCGTGCTTTGGAAAGTAGATAAAGTCGTTGGTCCCGTTTAATATCGTTTGACACCGTAGATATTAGTCGTTAAACAATGTCAGAGACCAGTGCTAAGCATTGGCGGCTTGAAAACTCGGACCTAATCTAGGATTGGGTCTGGTTTTGCGGAGGTCAGATGGCAGTCACTCTGTTTAAAAACCAGTACTCTCATTCAATCCCCTAGATTACCTAATCTTGGGGATTGAAGGGAGAGTTGGCTACCTAGCCAACCCTGTGAGGATAAGATTAAGGAGATGATGATGATTGTATACTTACCAAAGAAAAAATACCGCATCTATGGTTACAGATTCCAGAGACAAAGCATTTATCATAGTTCTATATTTCCCAGCTTCCATGCTGGCCTGGGAGCGAAAGAAAAACATAGAATGAGTCAGCTGCGTTTCCTCCCGGGCATGCTGTAAAAAACAGCTAAGGGATCCGAAGGGTTGCAGTATATTGCAATTTAGGCGATGGGCTGACAACCTGTTACTACAGCAATATACCAACAAATCTATCCTAAATAACCCTCAAAACTTTGTTAGACGTGACGGAACGACTTTTGTTTAGGTCGTTTACGCTCTGCCTGCCCCATTAGGGATAAAGGCGTGATTATATGTATGTATGTATGATATATTTCCCACATTACACAACTTCAAAGAACCTTTTTTCCCTTTTTTCAATCATTACATGATCAATACGTAATTAACTCGGAATCGTCTTCTCAAGCAATCTAGGACTCCTAGCCACATCCCAGGTATCCTAGGTATTAGAACCGCGTCCGCCGGCGTCTTTACACTTAGGTAACCTGACGTAAGACCTAGGTTTAGTACTTAATGGATACAGATGGCCGGTGTGGGAAGAACTCTAATGGTATTTGATGGTGGTTAAATCTTTTTAAATTGTAGAACGATTTGTTTGAGTTAAAAACGTTGGTGTAATGAGAAAAGGTGTTGTGAGGAGTTAAGGGTTTGTCTAGTGGTTTTATGTTTTGTACCATATGTTTTTTATAACGAACTTCATGCCTATTTGTATGAACTTAAATAATATTGATCGCAAATATCACACATTACCGAAAACGAACTTTTGGTTCACTACTTCAACGCTGGACTGGGAGCGAGAGAAAAACATAGAATTTGCCAGCTGCATTTCCTCCCGGGCTTGCTGTAAAAATCAGCCAAGAGATCCAAGGGTTTTTTTATATTGCAATTTAGGCGATAGGCTGACAACCTGTCACTACAGAAATATACCTACAAATCTATCTTAAATAACCCTCAAAACTTTGTCAGACGTAGCGGAACGACATTTTTTTAGGTCGTTTACGCTCTGCCTACCCCATTAGGGATAAAGCCGTGATTAAATGTATGTATGAACTTTTAGTTAGCCGTTGACGCAGGCTTGATTTATACATGCACGTTAAAACTTTTTACTTTGCATTTTTGACAGATGATGATCTATCAAAACACTACAATCAAAATAATAAAAAAATGCTGACGTCATCAATAAGTATGTATGACCTCAAAACGTGCTTTCCAAGACTAGATCCATATCCATTATTTAAGCACAATTTTATTATATTCAAGCCGCATATGAATGCAGTTTAACCAAACGTAGAGTAATTATAAACTCGGGCACAGTATAAGTAAAGTGCAGTAAAATGACTGATACTTATAAGCAAAACTATAAGCAATGAAACAACCAGATTAATCAAGTGATGATTATGACCGGAATAACAAAATTTGTCAACCGTTATAACACGCACACAAACGAATGTGCAACATGCCGTCTGTAGATGTGTGACAAAAAAGAGATTGTAATTAGGAGTGTCCGAGCTGTGGTAGAGCGTAAGGTTACGCATGTGTGTTGTACATACATACATACGTATAATCACGCCTTTATCCCTAATGGGGTAGGCAGAGCGTAAACTACCTAAAAAAAGGTCGTTCCGCCACGTCTGACAAAGTTTTGAGGGATATATTTGTAGGTATATTGCTGTAGTGACAGGTTGTCAGCCCATCGTCTAAATTACAATAAACTGAAACCCTCGGATCCCTTAGCTGGTTTTTACAGCATGCCCGGGAGGAAATGCAGCCGGCACATTCTATGTTTTTCTCTCGGTCCCAGGCCAGCATGGAAGAATGTTGTTGTTGGATGTGTGGAATGGATGTGTGTTGTAGGCAATGCAAAAATCAGTGGCAACGTGTTGAGAGCAACCTTGTTTGCAGTAAATGACGCCTGTGTGTTGCTACCCTGAGATAGGCAGAGCGTACAATACCTATAAAAGTAAGAAGAAAGTTGGGATGCAAGCCTGTATGCCGGTGGCCCTATTTCGGTCGCTTCTGTCCGGTTGTTTTACTGTCTATAACTTATTCTGTGGTAATTCAAGTGTATTAATATAGAAATACTCTTAACGGGTTCAAGTGTGACTGTAACCGCTTGACGTCGTGGTTAAATATAAATGTCTACGGTTTTAGTACTTGTTTTACACTTACTGGAATCTGAGTTTAGCTATTTTGCTGACGCCATTTTGTTAGTGAAGTTTTGTGGCAAAAAAGTAGTAAAACTAATAGACTACTGAGTTTAAAGTGATGTGTTTACTATACGCTCTATAAAAGTCTAGGCCAGCGGTGAAATGGACATACATACATATAATCACGCTTTTATCCCTAATGGGGTAGGCAGAGCGTAAACGACCTAAATAAAGGTTGTTTCGCCACGTCTGAGAAAGTGTTTCGAGGGTTATTTAAGATAGAATTGTAGATAAGTTGCTGACAGGTTGTCGGCCCTTCGCCTAAAATGCAATATAATGAAACCCTCGGATCCCTTAGCTGGTTTTTACAGCATGCCAGGAGGAAATGCAGCTGGCACATTGTGTGTTATTCTCTCGCTCCTAGTCCAGCATAGAGGTAAAAAAAAAAGTAAAAAAATCTCAAATAATAAAAAAATCTCTGATATAAGGTTTTTTATAAGATAGGGGATGAGGTAATCAGATTTAATGACACTTTTAGGTTCAGTAAATTTTTAATATAGGTATAAGTAATACAATGTGTAAAAGTCGGCTACCCGAAATAAATAAAAAATTGCTCAGTTAATAAAACTGAACAACTTTGACATAGGAATTCTTGTGGAAGATTAAGTGAATTGAAAAAATAAATAGTCCATTAAAATAAGATCGTAGGACATTCAATTAAATCACTTCTTTTTAAGTGCACAAATAGACAGAAACTTAAAAAATAAACCTTGTTTGTATATCATGATCTAGTTAAATCAAACTTAATCATGCGCCATCTTGTTAAACTCTACTTAATTACGATTCGTAACACAAATTATAATTCCTGTAATACTTACCTGTCTTGAGAGTTCACGTTACTAAGAACAGAACTGTGCTTAGTATTATAATAACATAGTACACTAGTTCTCATACCGGTATTTTGTACCACATAACAACCATCATAACTAGACCTGTCCTTTCAAACAGAATATTTAGGTCCAGGTGTCTGAGATAGCTGGTGTAGTATAAGATGACGGTCTAGATTTCACCCCATACCGTTTGCTAAATATAGGTGGAAAGCTTAAACTTAGTGTGCAGTGGGTAAGTTATAGAATAAGTTTACCGGAGAGTCGTAACTTAAAGACGGTGGAATTTTTCGTGTGTTCATCATAATAAATTTCTATTTAATTTGTGTGTCATTTCAATTCTTCTTCTTTCTTCTGTCGAGTGGGTATCGAGTCTATCGACCCGATGAACCCTGGTGTCAGAGTTTTTAAACCGCCTAGTAGCACAGCTATCAAGCCTCTGACATGGTTTGAGTAACGACCACTATCAAAGACAGCGACCGGGACCGACGGCTTAACGTGCACTCCGAAGCACGAAATCTTTTTCTTTTTCGGACAATCAGGTGATTCAGCCTGCAATGTCCTAACCAAACTGGGGAAAAATTCACAAAGTGATAATTTCTCAAATATCAACTTTGTGTTGCCCCCCTGGGAATCGAACCCAGGACCTCCGGATCAGGAGTCCATTGCACTAGCCAGTAGACCACGGAGGCAGTTATATTATATGTCATTTCAATTAAAACGATCACACTCACAACCCCCACTAGGATTCCCTGTATCGAGGTGCCATGGACATACACAGAAACAACTACAAAGAACACCCAGACCCAGAAACAGAGATTTAAACTCATCATTCAAATGTCTGCTCAGGCCGGGAATCGAACCTGGGACCCTCTGCGTAGCAGGCAGGTACACTTCCTACTAGGGTTCACGGGGTTTCTACGGGTCGTCAAACAAACAATGACACAACGACCTAGGTGATTTTTGCGCACTAAGGCTGACAGAGGCAGAGACGCCTGGAGTGATAAAGGGGACGCCTTTGCCCAGCAGTGGGACGATCTATAGGAAAAAAAAAAACTGGCACAAGTGAACATTTAAATGATTCGTAGGTGGAAGGAAATATTAAAAAAGAATTGTTTCCCCTTTTATCGAGGTTTTCGATTCAACGAACGACTCGATGAACGCGAGTTTTTAAACCACCTTATTTACCTCTGTTGTGGTTTACGTTCCAACGACCTATGTCAGAGACGACCGGCATCACAAGCACACACACATAATCATGTTTTTATTCCGAATGGGGTAGGCAGAGCGTAAACGACCAAAGAAAAGATCGTTCCGCCACGTCTGACAAGTTTTGAGGGCTATTTTAGAATGAAATGTGATGACAAGTTGTCAGCCCATCGCCTAAATTACAATGTACTGAAACCTTCGGATCCCTTAGCTGATTTTTACAGCATGCCCGGGAGGAGATGCAGCTGGCACATTCTATGTTTTTCTATCACTCCCAGTCCAGCATGGAACCAACCGGCATCACAAATATTAATAATGCTTGACTGTAATGAAACATGTCAAATACCACAAGAGTACAAAATAATAGTTGCAAAACAAAATAAAATCATCTACATATACACTCCTCAGCCGCAAGCCCATACCAGTTCGCGTGTGATCAAAATAAGTGCAACTTTTCCACAATCTATAATGACAGTTATTTCAATAACTGGTCCAAGAAACCCAACAGAATTGCAAAATACAGTAATGAGGCAAATCAGGGGCAATTACTTTAAAATCGCCTTTTATGATTTATGCCTGTCTTCGGAGAGAAATAAAGGATTTACGGAAAAGATCAAAGAGTTACTTTTATTTTTACCACTGACTTTAAGTGACCGACTTCTTAGTTAGTCGAGCAGAACACGTAATTCCTACTTTTTAAATATGGCTCATTGTCTTTTTAAAGATAAAATTTAAGAAACAAGATAAGGATACATACACACATATACATACATATAATCACGCCTTTATCCCTAATGGGGTAGGCAGAGCGTAAACGACCCAAACAAAGGTCGTTCCGCCACGTCTGACAAAGTTTTGAGGGTTATTTAAGATAGATTTGTAAGTATATTGCTGTAGTGACAGGTTGTCAGCCCATCTCCTAAATTACAATATACTGAAACCCTCGGATCCCTTAGCTGGTTTTTACAGCATACCCGGGAGGAAATGCAGCTGGCACATTCTATGTTTTTCTCTCGCTCCCAGGCCAGCATGGAAGAATAAGCATGAAAGATAAGGATATCTTTTATTTTTATATAAACACATAACTTGTGTAATAACGAGAACCGTGAGATACAGATATAACTTGTCCCACATAAAAATATAACAATACAACATTTTTGCGATACTAATAGGAATATGGAAGGCAACCCCCCAGGCGATTCTTGCCATTTAATAAATTATTACAATTAGCATGATAAATATCCAGCTTTTGAAAGTTAATAATAAAAATAACATTGAAGTCAAGGATAGGTGGCATGATTGTTGAAAAATTACAATTTAGCGCTAAACGGCGGCAATTATGGACACCCTTATACTTAACTAATTCTTGGCTATCGCTGTTACTTTCTTAACTTTGACATGGTAAAAACAGGATATCAAATTAACACTAGACCTTGACATTTCTAATTTGACGTAAGACGATTTAAATAAGAACTGAGTATAGAGCATGCCTCTTATTTTACCTCAAATGAGCAGTCTTACGTCAGATTAGAAATGTTAAAGTCATGAGTTTATTAGCTATCCTGTTCTTATGTAAAAGTCTACAAAGTGACAGTGCTAGCTAAGAATGAGAATAAGGATTATGTCGCGAGAATCAACGTCAATATCTAAAACATAATTAAATAAATGTAATTCAACCAATTAGCTTGTGTCTCTTTTTCAGAGCTTATAATTGTATAAAATATTTATGTTATTTTAACTTGACTGTAATCTGCTTTAATAAGGTGTTCTATAAATTAGGTAGGTATCTGCAAATGTTTTAAGTGTTCGATTTACTTTGTCTTCACTACAGAGTATAAAACAAAGTCGCTTTCTCTGTCTCTATATCCCTATGTATGCATAAATGTTTAAAACTACGAAACGGATTTCGATGCGGTTTCTTTTAATGGATAGAGTGATTCAAGATGAAGATTGAAGGTTTATATGTATAATACATGCATAATATAGTAGAAAAACACTGATAAATTCTGTGCGAAGCCGGGGCGGGTCGCTAGTTAAATATATTATATTTGTGATTTTGTTAACTCCTTAATATTTTCAAAAGAAATTTGCATGCTAATTATAAGTTAGCTAAACATGTAAGCACTACCCAAAATGCACATCTATACATACCATGTTAATGCAAACAAAGAATTATTGATTGATTGATTGAATAATAGAAATTGAACAACTGCACGTACGTGGGACTTTTTAAAATGAAATTGAAATTGTAGTTTCTAATAGACAGGCTCATAATAGAGTTTGATTTTGAATTAGAAAAGTTATAATATTTTATGCTTTAGTACAAAACGATCTGTCAAATAAGAGATGTATTTATGAACAAGGACCTCCTGACTCCTGAGAAAATATAGAAGATAGTTAACTTTAACTACCTACCTATTTAAAATTACGCAATCATCTGAAACTTAACGGCGGTAATTTGAACCAGTTAGTCACAAGTATCTTGTTTGAGTGTATATTTAAACCACAAGTAAGTTGACTGCATCGACTGGTTCGTACAGTTGAAGCCAAAAGTGTGGTCAGTGAGGTGTCTTCAAGGTCATTGGCTTTTGCAAAAGTGTAATCTTGACACTTGCAAAAGTGTAATCTTGACATAAGTATCATAAAACCAAAAACCAATAATCGATCAAAACACGGACTTTGACAAAATCCTAGTTTGTTGATCAAAAAACTGGATATTCCAGGACGTTAACTAAATCCTAGACTTTTCTCTGGATTCTGGACCAATATTTGGTCAAAGTCCGGGTTTTGATCAAAATCCTAGTTTCTTCATGAAAAAACCTATTTCATCAAAATCATGCCACATAAATAACACAAGAAAAAAATACTTTATTCCAGGGTACAAGCCCCATACATTGCAATACATGACATTCATTTAACAGTTTACATTTTTAAATATTGACCCAACTTTATTCATTACATAGACATGTTCACAATAAATATACAGGCAGGTCCGTTAGACGATGCAGAGAATTTAGCTACATACATATTTAGTTTGGTCAGTTGCAAACCATGTATATATAAAATGACAAGAATTACGAGTAAAATTATATCGTTGTGAATCTTTCCTATCGCAAATTTATGTAATTCTAACACTTAGAGCTCAATAGTCAAGGGTTAACTATAGGTTCTTTCGTCTTAGTATTAGCCTCTATTATTCCCATGGGGTAGGGTGGAAGAAATAATGCAATATTGGGCTCAATTCTAGATACCACCGGCTAAAATTAAAATTAAAATCTATCTGTCACTTAAAATAATAAAATTTAAAAAGGACAAGCGATTTATACTCTAAATTTTGACGCTCATTTGCACGTTTCCCCAGTATTTCTGTCAATTTAATCCGTCATATCATATGACGGCGGATAGAAATGACAAAAACTCAAATCAAAAATCCAGAGAGAATAGATCTCCTGTCCTTTTCCAATGGTTTAAGTCTGAAAGTGACAGATATATTTTAATTTTAGATTTAGCCGGAAAGTCTATAATTAAGCCCAATAATAATTTGCTCTAGATTAAAGCTTGCTTTCCCTTTTGCCATCGACTGTACATTGCATTAACTACCAGATGCAATCACGTGAAAAACTTGTCTCCCTATCCGCCTAAGAAGTGTCTATTGCACCAGTCAATGTAGACCTCTATAATACCTTGGCATCACCCGTTGGCTTTGATGATTTTTCCCAAAAGACCTAACACATACATACATTCAATCACGCCTTTATCCCTAATGAGGTAGGCGAAGCGCATACGACCAAAGGTCGTTCCGCCACGTCTGATCAAGTTGTGAGGGTAATTTAAGATAGATTTGTTGGTATATTGCTGTAGTGACAGGTTGTCAGCCCATCGCCTAAATTGCAATATACTGAAAACGTATAGGTATTTTATCCACCTTATACGGTTTCTATGCACTATCTATACTATGATGAAAAAATGGGCTCAAATCTAGATTTGCCGGCTAAAACTAAAATTGAAATCTATTTGCCACTTTCAGACTAAAAACATTAAAAGAGGACAGGAGATACATTCTCTATGGTTTTTGATTTTTAGTGCGCGGTTTTATACGTTATCTGTCATTATTATAAAATTGACAGAAATACTGGGGAAACTGGCAAAAGCGCGTCAAAATCTAGCGGACAAAGTGTAAAACCATATAAATCACCTGTCCTTTTTATTTTTATTATTTTGAAAGTGACAGATAGATTTTAATTTTAGTTAAAGCCAGTGGAATCCAGAATGGAGCCCACTTTTAAAGTATTACAAAAAAATATAATCCTAAAAAAAAATTAATGAGTTCACGAAAATCGATGATTTTCATTAGGCCTGGCTCACCCAGCAACGAGGTGTCGATTCAAACAACCATTATATTTAAAATTAATTTAAAACTATTCCTGTCACTGTCTCAAAAACTGAATATGAAAGAGTAAGAGGCAATTTGACGCAGTTTTATATGAAAAAGAATCTATTAATGCTTGACTCTATCATATACCTACATATAATCACGCCTTTTCTCTTAATGGGTCGACCTAAGCAAAGGTCGTTCCGCCACGTCTGACAAAGTTTTGAGGGTTATTTAAGATAAATGAGTACGTATATTGCTGTAGTGACAGCTTATCAGCCCATCGCCTAAATTACAATAAACCGAAACCCTCAGATCCCTTAGCTGTTTTTTACAGCATGCTCGGGAGGAAGTGCAGCTGGCACATTCTTTGTTTTTCCCTCGCTCCCAGTCCAGTATAAAAGGATTTATTATAATTATATTCTTATAAAAATTAGCTATAAATATTAGTTTTACGTATCAAGCACACAGATAAGTACCAATGAAATGCTAACGAATGTACTCTATACGTACCATAGAAACGATCATACAAATGTAAACACAGCTCACTCAAATTGGTCTCATTCCATCAACTCATGTGACTTCCAAGTGATCCCAACATACTGAGACCTAATCTCACATACAAAATCAATGAGATGAGAGCTCTTTTTATACTTGCGGATGTCATATGAGGATTTTTTCTAGGGTTCGACGAACTTGTGTGAGAGAGACGACCTTATCAATTATCGATAGACGGCGCTACATATTTAATGTAGAGGGTGTTCTATTTTAAAATGATCTAGTTTTCAAAAACAGACAAAAGTCCTTTCCCAAACACAGATACAATTAATCACGCCTTTATCCCTGATGGGGTAGGCAGAGCGTAAACGACCTAAACAAAGTTCGTTCCGCTACGTCTAACAAAGTTTTGAGGGTTAATTAAGATAGATTTTTATGACAAGTTGTCAGCTCATCACCTAAATTACAATATGTACTGGAATCGGATCCCTTAGATGGTTTTTTACAGAATGCCCGGGAGGAGATGCAGCAGGCACATTCTATGACTTTTTCTCGCTTCCAGTCC
Source organism: Scrobipalpa costella (assembly GCA_949820665.1). Classification (NCBI taxonomy): domain Eukaryota; kingdom Metazoa; phylum Arthropoda; class Insecta; order Lepidoptera; family Gelechiidae; genus Scrobipalpa; species Scrobipalpa costella. Next base: position 8,068,016 of record OX463319.1, on the reverse strand, counting down.
AGCATGGAAGAAAAACTCTTCCCACTTGGCTTCAATTTAAAAAAAAAACGGAATTGAACCTATTAAAACGTATGATAGGTTATAGTTTTTCTAGTGTTACAGTGACACAAATTATAATAAAAGATCTTGAATAAAAGGATTCAAGATCAGGCAGGCAGTATGTCCGGGAATAGAAACAGCTGGTATAATTCTTTTTAAATATTAAGTGTTTGTTTAATATTTAGTAAGATACTGAAACGTGACGGTTCTAAAATACGTAGGACCTCTAACGAAATCTAAATTGAGTTGGGCATACAAATAAGTAAGTCAGCGCGTCACTACTCTAAAAATAGCTAGCATATATGACAAACCTTAAATCTATTTTCTAAACGATTCTTCGTAATCTAATATTTATACGAAAAACCAGTCCGGACGCCATTTCTATACTCGGACCGAGATAAAAATAGATTCCAAACACCCTATATCAAACTAAGAGATGTAATACCACCCTGTATGCGAGAAGCGGTCCATATCCGCGCGTAGCACCTGCCGCTACGCACCAATCAGATGATCAAGCGCCGCCATCTTGTTTTTTACTTTTTAATTTTTATTTTTTTATTCTCTAAGGCTCCGATGTATACAGCCAGTGGTTTTAAAAGATGACGTGTGACGTTATAAGGTTTCGGTGTTTTGTTTTAATTGGTTTTGTAATGGGGCAATATAATTACAAGCTAAGTATTTTGCCGTAATATAATGTTTTGAGTCATAAATTGTACATGTTTATCTAATGTGCTTAATTTATTACTGGGTCGGAAGATTAGTGGGCAGTGTCTATGCCTGTTTTGAAGAAAGTCTATAAAATCGTATTTGCAAATGGTTATATGCATTGATTGAATGATTGATTGCATACCGCCTGCGCACATACAATATACATACATACATAGAATCACACCTTTATACTAAGTTACTTATTATTATGACATTGTATTTGAATTATTTGATTTGTATTGTATTTTATTTCATTGTATATTATGTATGATTGTGACAAAAAAAAACTGTGTTGTCTGAGAAACAAACTATTCTATTCTATTTATCCCTAATGGGGTAAGCAGAGCGTGAACGACCTAAACAAAGGTCATTCCGCCACGTCTGACAAAGTTATGAGGGTTATTTTAGATAGATTTGTAGAAATATTGCTGTAGTGACAGGTTGTCAGCCCATCGTCTAAATTAGAATATACTGAAACCTTCGGATCCCTAAGCTGGTTTTAACAACAAGCCTGGGAGGAAATGCAGCTGGTGAATTCTATGTTTTTCTCTCTCTCCCAGTCCAGCATGGAAGAAATGATGAAGAAAGAAGAATGGCAAACTCCTGATAAAAATGGAAATGATCTCTCTAAATGAAAAATTTACTACATAAGGAGCAATATTATATATCGATTTGACAGGCCATTTTGTACTGGAATGACATTTGTGATACGAACTCAAAATAATCACTTTATAGATCTGATTATAAATACGGGCCTATCTCTGCATGCTACTCGAGGAGATCAAACCCACCACCTCTTAGATCGGGAGCCCTAGACCACAGTGGCAGATTTCTCTTATTTATAATATCGGGTGTAAGGGACAGCGTCTCGCAAACTGGAACAATTTACACCAGATTTTTTTATCAGAAGATGAAAACAAAATTTGACCTTCCCATGCAAAATTACAACTCCATCAGACAATTTGTATTTAGTATTTATTTATTTATTATAGTCAGAAATAATAATGTTCAGTCTTAAATTACGAGCAAATTAGATGGTAGTTTAAATTTAATGTGACACCCTGTCAGGGCATCGCAATATTGCGCCAGAGGGCTTACATACTTCAATTACATGATTTCTTAAAATAATTTCATGCTTTAATTCAAAATAATAGTTAATACATTATGAATAAAAGAAACTTTAAATTCTTATAATACTACATACATACATACATACATAACGTCACGCCTCTTTCTCGGAGGGGTAGGCAGAGATCACATAATACTAAATCATTTTAAAAATAAAAGTGAAATTCGATCAATGGTTTTAAATATCAAATTCATAATAATATCAATGACAATTTCATTTCAATTAAAATATCATATGCGAATTCCTACAAATTAATGTTTCAGTATGAAATTAATTTAAATTTTAAAGTATAATAGATACAATTATAATTTTAAAATATGAATAATAGCTTAAATACTAAAATTTCTCCTTCATAAATTCAGCTACAGAATAATAATTCATTTTTAATAACAATTGCTTTAGACGATTTCTGAACATAGTATCCTTTGTTTGAAAAAGCAAATTTTTTTTCCACTTCTTGATAATAAATCCTGCTGATAGTTGTTCAGTTTCGGTGACGAAGCAACCTCTTATCAGTTTGCGGGGGGCTGTCCCTTACACCCTAACCCGTATATTTTTTTAGAAGTTTAGATAAGCTTCAAGACTATGATATTCCGAATAGTAAGTAAGAAAATTTTATAACTAGCACAAAGCAGTCGAACTAGTAAATTGTAAAAAGTATGTGTGGCTACAATCTGGTATTATTGGTGTGGTCCAAGCCATAAGCGTTATTTTTATAAGAATAGCAGTAACATTTCTTTTGTAGTGTGGTTTGGAAGGGACGACAAGCGGAATATGATGTTAAATAATTATGTTATTAATTATACTTCCTTGCTGGACTGGGAGCGAGAGAAAAACATGAAATGTAACAGCTGCATTTCCTCCCGGGCATGCTGCAATAAAAACCAGCTTAGGATCCAAGGGTTTTAGTTTATTGTAATTTAGGCGATGGGTTGACAACCTGTCACTACAGCAATCAATACACCTCCAAATCTATTTTTAATAATCCTCTAAACTTTGTCAGACGTGGCGGAACGACCTTTATTTAGGCGTTATTTTTTTGAGTTAATTATCAGATTATCAAGTCACAATAATTATAGTAGATAATTTCTTGGACAAGGTCAATAATGATAATAAAATATTTAAAATGTTGTTATCAAAAACACTTATACTTGTTTCACATAATATAATTTAATCCTACTGGTTTTGCTACCTCATAGCATCATCAGAGATTTTATACACAACACATAAAATGTGAAACAAGTACAAGTGTGTTTAATAACAACATTTTAAATATGGAGTTTCACCAAGTGCCGACAATCGCAAGTATAAATTGTAATAAAATATGACATCCACATCGGACCCATGAAGTCCATTGCTGGCAGTGGACTTATTTTATTTGAAGATAAAATTGACAAATTCTCTAGAAGTTTTCTGTGCCCGTGATTTAGCTTATCTACCGCAGTTCAATTTGTACAGATTTCTAATTATTTAAAAAATATTTGTAACTTAATATCTTTTGATGTAAACAGCTGTTGTGACTGTGGTAGCCAGAACCGATGAGGGATGATTAGTGAGTACGCTTGACTATAATATTGTTATGAACTTTTGAGTGACGAAATCACGAATTTACTACACTTTATGAGTTTTTAAAACGCCTGGCGATATGACATTGTGTGTATATATTTTTTGTTCTAAATTCTCCTAAATCGCGCATTTCTCTCAGTAGACACTACTCAATACAGGTAGCATTCCACAACGCCAGGTGGTAGACGTACGACCAGATGAACCCCAGTGTTACAGTTTTTAAACCACCTAATAAGCCTCTGACATAGTTTGTACACCAGGCTGGTGTAAGGGACAGCGTCCCGCAAACTGATAGGGCTTGATTAGTCAACTACACTGAACAACATTCACAAGAAAATTCTTTCAAGAAAAAAAAATGCCTTTTCCATGCAAAATTACCACCTCGATCAGACAGTTTGGATGGAAAAGCATTGTTTTTAAATTTCCTGAAAAAAAAATCCTGAGAAAGAAACCTCCTGTCGCTGTCCTTTACACCCCATGCTTTTTGTTTCTAAGTCTCCTTAAACTCTCTCATACTATACACCACTCCAAACAAGTAACATTCCACAATGTCAGGTTCTAGACGTACGTCCCAAAGAACCGTGGTGTCAGAGTTTTCAAACCCCCTAATAAACCTCTGACATGTTTTTTTCTTATATTCGCGTTAAACGCGTTTCTCTCATACTATACACCACTCCATACAGGTAGCATTGCACAATGCTAGGTGCTAGACGTATGACTCAATGAACCCAGAAAAAATGATATACAAACCATGTCAGGTTTAAAAATCTAACACCAAGATTTTTACACCGCCTTTGACAATTTTTTTTTTGTAAATTCTTCTAAATCGCGTTTCTCTCATACCCTACACCACTCGAAACAGGTTGCATTCCACAATGCCAGGTGCTAGAGGTGCGACCCGATGAACCCTGGTGTTAGATTTCTTTTAACGCCTTTGACAAGGTTTGCATTTATTTTTTTCTTAAAAACTTTCTAATAAGCCTCTAACATAGTTCATTTTTTTTTTAAATTCTCCTAAATCGCGCTCCTCTCATACCCTACACCACTCGATACAGGTAGCATTCCACAATGCCAGGTGCTAGACGCGGTCCCGGCGATTTATGTTACGTGGAACCGAAATGGAGTCCTCTTGTTGTGTGGGAACCGATTGTAATACTAGCCGATGCTAGTGATTGTCATTGAAACATGGACATTCTGAAGACTTACAAACGTACAGATAATCACGCGTTTATCCCTATTGGGGTAGGCAGAGCATAAACGACCTAAATATAGGTCGTTCTACCACGTCTGACAAAGTTTTGAGGGTTACTTAAGAAGCTACTGTTTTTTTATATTTGTGTCTTCTGTATGATTATGTGTGCAATAAATTGTTAAAATGTTAAATACGTACGTGCGATGCTAGTGATTGTCATTAAACCTTGGTCATTTGGAAGACTTGTATGTATCGTACATACAAACATTCAGATAATCATATGCTGACACGAGGGTTCGTCGGGTCGTTGTTCGACTTTAGAATCCACTCGCTAAGAAGAAGATCACGCGTTTATCCTTAATGGGGTTGGCAGAGCGAACACGACGTAAACAAAGGTCGTTCCACCACGTCTGACAAAGTTTTCAGAGTTATTAAGATATATTTGTAGGTATATTGCTGAAGTGACAGATTGTCAGACCATCGCCTAAATGGCTATATACAGAAACCCTCGGATCCCTTAACTGTTTTTTACAGCATGCCCGGGAGGAAATGCAGTTGACATATTCTATGTTTTTCTCTCGCACCCAGTCCAGCATGGAAGTTTGTCTGTTTTGATCTAAAATGTCTCAAAACTTCCACGATAGAGGCTAATTTAGATAATTAGCTTTAAGCCGAAATAAGAAATCCGCCGAATAGGTCTAATAAAACAAAGTCTGACGTATAGCTAAGTCAATATGACTTTTAGTTATGTCATAATACCACAGAATATATAATAGTACTAATAATACGTTGTCCCACTGCGATTTACCCTACTAGTATATTTGAACTAAGACTAAAATGGTAAAACGTACCCTATGTATATACTATGTATATGTACCTACCATCTATGGTCCTGTCAAACTTTATCAAAATCGGTTTAGCTGTTTAGGCGTGAAAGAGCAACAAACAAACAGACAGCGACAGAGTTACTTTCGCATTTATAATAATATTATGGATTTTGAGAGAACTTGTTTCAGGGTCTCATTCCGAGGCCCATAATTATAATCAACTCTCAAGAGTGACAGGGGGTTTTATGTATCAGAAATGTCACTTCAGTACAAAACAGCATGTCCAATTCAAACTTAGAATTGCTCTCAATCTTGAGATCGCTTTATTAATACCAGCCTTAGTATATCCTATGATCTCACTTTGCTTACGCCCTAACTGATATCTAGGCGTGGCGTTATGACAATGATATAAATCTAGCTCCTAGCCGAATATTAAGGCACTTTTTTTGGCTGCAAATCCTGTTCGTACGTAACAATTTTCAAGTGCGAAAATTTAACAAGCTGCAACGAATAAATCCGGTGAGCGCCTAAAGTTAAAATGGGTGAAAATAATTTGAAAAAGATAATCTCTAATTCAGCCCCTGATAGAATTATTGCACGCGAATGAATAGCTTGGATAGCATCCAAAAGCAAAAACTTCGAAGAGGTACTATTGGTCTTTCTCACTATGAACTCGATCTTCTTATCGAGTGAATTTTCGAGTCGACATATGAACTGATTAAATCTTTCGTCGGAGTTTTTACTCCTCCTAAAACCACACGGATTTAGGTGATTAGTCAATTTATTTTTTCCGTGCTTATGAAGGCACGTTAAGCCGTTGGTGCCGGTTAATATTGTTTAACACCGTATATATTAGTCGTTAAACCATGTCAGAAGCCAGTGCTAAGCATTGATGGCTTGAAAACGCTAACCTAATCTAGGATTGGGTCTGGTGTCCCTTCTGGGTTGCGGAGGTCAGATGGCAGTCGCTCTGTGTAAAAACTAGTACCCTCGTTCAATCGCCTAGATTAAGTAGTCCACCCCGTGAGATACGGGATAAGGCTAGGGAGATAAACAGGTGTCAATTTAGTAATGTGTCTGTAGTATCAAATAAAAGGTTTTATCTATGTATTTATTTTCTTAGTCAGCCATTTCCTGCTGCTGCATTCAGTTTCCATTTTCTCATGTAAACCATAATTATACGGTCCGACAACAACTATTACGGGTTCAAAATGAGTAAAGGACTCTTTCTATTTCATACCTGCCTTCTGTCCCCCAAGACACAGGTTTCATCCTAGTTTGGGGAACAGGGTTCATTAATAAGGTACACTCTGTTAGACTACGTTGTATTAGTTTATAAGACATACTTGTACAAATTTAATGGGAATTAAATAAAATTTATTATTATTATACCATTAAATAAATTGTTTGATCATTGTTTGAGAGCCCAATGGTGTAGTGGATAGGGCCGCTGCCTCCTGAGCGGGAGGTCGTGGTTCGAATCCCACCACGTACCAATGTGTTTTTCAGTTTTCGAATTTCATATGTACGTTTATTCGGCGCTTTTTCCGTGCTTCGGAAGGCACGTTAAGCCGTTGGTCCCGGTTAATATCGTTTAATACCGTAGATATTAGTCGTTAAGCCATTTCAGAGGCCAGTGCTAAGCATTGGCGGCTTGAAAACTCTGACCTAATCTAGGATTGGGTCTGGTTTCCCTTCTGGGTTGCGGAGGTCAGATGGCAGTCGCTCTATGTAAAAACCAGTACCCTCGTTCAATCCCCTAGATTAGGTAGCCGACCCCGTAAGATACGGGATAAGGCTAGGGAGATGATGAAATAAATTGTTTGATCAAAATATGCTTTAAGGTAAAAGTGATCAATATGTGCACGTCAAACTACATTCTAGGTTAATTAATACATAGAGCGACCATTGTTTGGGTTGTTAACGCTCTGCCTACCCCATTAGGGATGTATGTTTTTTGTAAAAAAATAGTTTAAAATATCGAATAGAAATCCAAAATTTCTTAGCCAAAATAATAATACAAGACCCATTTACAAGAGACACCGTCAAGATAGATCTTAATCGAGTTTATTGAGCTAATTAATATAAATCCAATATCATCTCGAGATCGATCTTTCGAGTTTAACAACATTAGTACCGCTTCACACCTACCCCTAACGACTTCACACGAAACTCGATTTCCGGTCCAACGCCTAAAGTGCAAATTCCCTTACAGCACGCCCTGGGAGCAAAAACACAGCAAATCCCACTTAATCTTCAGACGATAAAACCCATTTTCGGATAACACGCCAAAGTGCAGTAATTACTTGTAAAAATAAAAAAGGATATTGCAAGGTAATAGTGTGAAACAAGAGATATAAGCATTTAAAAAATATTTTTAAGATAAATAAAACCTATTCATTCCTCCATGCTGGCCTGGGAGCGAAAGAGAAACATAGAATGTGCTAGCTGTATTTCCTCCTGGGCAAACTTGAAAAATCATCTTAGGGATACGAGGGTTTCAGAATATTGTAATTTAGGCGATGGGTTGTCAACCTGTCACTACAGTAACATACCTACAAATCTATCTTAAATACCCTGCCTACCAAATTAGGGATAAAAGCGTGATTACATATATTTACTAAGATGGTAGGGTGAGTCTTTTGCCTAAATTACAGGTGCTCCGAAATCTTCGTCTCCTTTTACTGATTTCGACTATATTCCCGGAAAGAGAAGCAGCTGGAACATTCTACGTTTCGTTATCACCCATACTAATATTTTCTATTCTGTGCATGCGGAAAGATTTGAAGTGATGCTGTTGTGACATGGGCTGCGCGAGAAAACCTCACATTTTTGGAATGGGATGGGATCTACCTCCTATTGGTCCACCCCGGGCAACGGCAACACAGGCTTGCCTGTGAATAAGACCGGCTGAACGATATCCCAACCAAGCGGTGGTAGGCTCCGCAAGGGGTCGCCTGGTTGGAATCCGTCGCCAAACAGCTTGCTGTGTTCCGTCGGTGCATGAGACTGCCAGTGTCATAACAGGTATCTTCTGTGTAAGCTCGCTGCATCGTCGACTTCATATCCATGACATATCTTCCAATTTACTATCATCTAACTCTGCAGCAGAACTAAAAATAAAGTGGTTAAAACAGTAACGGCCGTTGTGCGCAATTTTCTTATTTATTTCTTTTGTAGCACATCCTGTATTTTCTCTTCCCTTTTTACACATTATATTTATGAACCGAATCTTCTGCGAGTGGGTTAAATTCGTATTTCGTGTATAATAGCCGGATGCTGGGAATTTTTATTTTATGGAATTTTATGCACTTTAAAAGGAATACTTTGAATATGCTTTGAATACTCATATTAGCCATCTGAGGGTTTAAGTATATTGTAATTTAGGCGATGGGGTGACAATCTGTCTCTACAGCAATATACTAACAAATCTATTAAAAATAAAAACTATTGTTTTTTCGGGAAAGCAGAGAGGGGCTAAAAAAATGATAATTTTAGGAACGACAGATGTCTCCTCCGAATGGAGAGGAATTGTCACACTTACCACGCTTGGCCAGGATAGATGGTTGAACGGATGGAAGAGCCCGATGGTATAGTGGATAGGGCCACTACCTCTTGAGCTCCGAGGTCGTATTTCGAATCCCACCACGTACCATGTTTTTCGGTTTTCGAATTTCATACGTTCATTTATTTTGTGCTTTTTCCGTTGGTTCCGGTTAATATTGTTTAATACCCTAGTCATTAAGCCATTACATGTTAGAGGCCAGTGCTAACGCTGAGCTTTGGCGGTTTGAAAACTCTGACCTAATCTAGGATCGGGTCTGGTTTCCCTTCTAAGTTACGGAGGACAGATGGCAGTCGCTCTGTGTAAAAACCAGTATCCTTGTTCAATCTCCTAGATTAGGTAGCCGATCCTGTGAAATATGGGATAAAGCTAGAGAAATGATGATAAGAGGAAAACTTTGAATGTTAGCTTGCTAGACAGCAATTTAAAATAAACTGTTTATTAAAATCCCTTCTTCATCATTATAACATTTAACATACATTAACTTGGAGTAACAAGTTACTATTTTAAAACGGTTTTTTTTTTAAACTGAATGGGTCCAAAAATACGTTCATTTTATGACACGTTTCTGCTCCACGTTATTACGACACCTGTGAGAAGATATGATATAATAATTACTTCTACTTCATTCTCTTGTCAACGAAGAATGACTACGGAAGGTGATTAACTGTACTAGTATCAAAATGAACGGTCGGCTAATTCCTAAACGAGCCGCCACTATCAAGAAGGCTCGTTTTATCTATTAATTTCCTTGGAGAGCAGCCTGACTACGGTGGATAATGATGCCTGCTTCTGACCGGTAGCCAACTGGTTAGAGATGCGAATAAAGGTAACAGTAACAGCACCTAGTAACAGTTATTGTGTTACTAGGCATTGGTATTGCTAAATAGCATATTATGTAGGCTTTTGTTCCGAAAAACTCAAGAAATTATAGTGACAACATGCTTATTTTCCTATTTACATTTTTTTAAATTTTCTTACTAAAAACTTGTTGATAGTACGCAAGTCATATCTCTTGGTAACCTTACTAATTATTACAATGAAACGATGTTCAGGTTTCAGCACAGGATAGTACGTAGGCCTTACCTCAAATTTCAATCTATCACATTCAATCACAATTATTAACGATAAGCGATATTACTTTTTTATACAACAGACTTGTTATAAAACGGTTCTTTTTATAATTACAGTTGAAACTTAGCAGACTTAAAAATAGGAATATTTTTGTATGATGTCATTGACATTTCGTCTACTTAGCAACATAATTTTGTATCTTCCATGCTGGACTGGAATCTAAAGAAAAAACATAGAATGTGCTAGTTGCATTTCCTTCCATCCTGTAAAAACCAGCTAAGGAATTCGAGGGTTTCAGTATATTGCAATTTAGGCGATGGGCTGACAACCTGTCACTACAGCAACATACCTCCAAATCTATCATAAATAACCCTCAAAACTATGTTAGACGTGGCGACGACGACTTTTGTTGAGGGCGTTTACGCTCTGCCTACCCCATTAGAGATAAAGGCGTGGTTATATGTATGTACCTGTTATCACAATACTAGTTTCACGCAGAAACTCCCACCCCTAAACTATTATCTACGTCCCCCTCTCTAATTACTGAACTGCTACATGAACGTAAATTGTAACTTAGAACCAGGAGTTCTTTGGAAAACCCAATTGAAATTAGTTCTACAAGTACCTGTTAGTACTTTACTTAGTATAGTATTATCATGTATTAGGTTAAAGGGCGAGTCTACTGCTTGAGGCCTGTTTCTTAAAAGTATAATTAAAAATTACAAGTACACTTTGATAAACATTGCGTAGTAAGCTAAGAAAATACTAGGGCGATCAATAAATTGTAATCCTATCTAGATAAATACTAAGGACATCAATGCACTGGTGCCGATTCGGACGTAGATAAATAAATAAAAATAAATAAGGTCAGTCATGGTCTTTCAAAAAATTTAATTAAATACAAACAGAAATACAATAATACCTTCTTCTTCTTCTTCTGTCGAGTGGGTATCGAGTCTATGGACCCGATGAACCCTGGTGTCAGAGTTTTTAATCCGCCTAGTAGCACACAATAATACCTAGAGTTGGAGAGAACTCGAGTCCGCGAGTCGATTTTTACATACTCGACTAAATTTCACGGGGTTCGTTATGCTCATAGCTCGAGAGTCCCGATTCCAGTGGAGCGCGAGTCTTAACTTGATACACGACTTTTAAAAAAGAACTCCAGTAGCTAATCAAACTCGAGTTTTTAACGAAAGTCGAGTTCAAAGACTGACAAAACAAGCCGAATAAAAAATATTTTTCAATCTATGAGACAACGAAAGTCATTTACATTATTAAAATCCATTATAAATAAAACACAAGGACAATCAGTTATACTATAAACAATAATAGTGATTTAGCTAGTTAGGTGATGGTTGCTCAGTTCAAAACGAGTCGAGCTCGACTCGTTCAATACGTGAGCAAGCTCGAGCTCACAAGAAAACTCGAGCACGAATGCTAAACTCGTGTTTAAAGGGATGCTCTCTAAACTCGCAACACATTGAGCAGGAGTATGCGTCTCAGTGAGTCAAGCACTGAAATGTCGACTCGCGGACTCGAGTTTTCTCCAACACTAATAATAGCTGACTTTTGTCAAAGTGATGTACATACTATTAGACAACAAACAACAAAATTTTGTACGCCATCTTATTTTGCGTAAAACTAGGCATGTCACTTTACTTTGATAGGTTTAAAAACAGCTGTTGTGATTCTGTCTTTTTATTAATAATTCAAATTTTAGAAAAGGGCTAAAAAAACTTTTGAAGTTAAGTTGTGTGAAGGCCCGAATTGCCACTAAATACCCACGCAACGTATATTGAAATTGTTGTTTTAATTTGCAAATTGTAGCTCTATAAAGCCCCTATAAGTAGGTAGGGTAGGAAAGGTATCGATTTGTCTGTAAAGGGCTAACGGTTTTTGTATCCTGGTGGATAGGTACTAGGTATTTATCTTGTTCACGGTTAATTCCATTCTAGCTTGATTGAACAAAGAAACTTGTTTGTATAGTACAATTTCCAGTATTTGGACAACAAATTTGTGGATTCGGGTTATTGCAATTAAACCAATTTAAAATTAGTTCTTCAATTACCAATTTTGCAATAAAAAATAGAAGAAAACTTTGGTAGTAATACAAATAGCCAACCCTTTTTCATTTAACAATAACTTCAAAGGCATTTTGAAGTGAAATACAATCCCAACAATTTGCAGAGCCAGCTACAATTGAGAGGACTTTTCATAAAGTCGTACTTACTTAAATTGGCTGGTTTATCCGAAGAATCCGCGGAAGGAGACAGCCAGAGCCAACTTCATAATGCTCGTGATATACGGACTCACAGGTCCTAGAGCTTATCATAACATACTTATTTATGACCTTGTGTGTTTAAGTGCCTGAATCTTTCCTAACCTAAGACGTAAAGTTGACAGAAAGATGGATACAACATTTTAAAATCTATTTGTAACAACTAATATTTTAATGCTTAGCCGTATTTTTAGACCCTTCAAGGCATTCGACAGACTCATCGTTCCTATTTTCAATAACAAACTTGAGTAAATGGGTATATGTGTCCCGAATACTCTGACTGTTTTTAATGACTATATTAAAAACAGATAACAAAAAAATAAATTGTAATCTCTGTATAGTGAGACATGTTAGGTATCTTATGGTGTTCAACAAGGCAGTATTCTAGTTATATGAGGCTTCAATTTATAATTCTAATTTTAAATAAAATTACTTTTTTTTTAAAAACATAGCATAATATATGCCTAGCTGTCTCATAGCATAATATATTTCTTTCGCGGCTGGTAATCCTACCGGGGAGATTAAAATACTAACCCAGAAGTTGACAATCCTTCTAGGCTGTGCCTCCTATGCAAAACTAAAAGGCTGTACAGCTCTGTGTTCACGTGCATTATCTTTGGTCGGATCTTCAGACGAACTTTCAGCGATGTACCTTTTGGATATTTTGAGTTTGAGCCCCTTCTTAAGATGCTGCTGAAACTTGGTGCACTCAAATATCAAAGAAGTTTTGAAATGCTTTTGGTATTTCATAAAGCGATAGATGAAAATAAACTATTATACTAATTTGAATAAGCTTTTATTAAACCCACTGTCTACGCATCCATGGACGACAGCTAGGGCCACCGTGGGGTGAGGAAAACGCGGGGGGAGATCGGTATACAAATGTTCGCGACACCGTCATTCTACGACTGTCTTTTATATTTCCTTTAAAATAAAGTATTATCCAAATTATAAATAAATCTGCATCATTGAAGAGCTCCTTGATAGATTGGATAGATAAATTGGAGAAAGCCTGCCAAAGCACTAAAATCCTCAAAAAAAAAAAATAGGTTTCTAGTTTGATAATGTGCAGTAGTAGCATATACTGAAGTCTTGGGATAATTTATGATACAACTTCTTATTAAGTACAATGTAAATACAAGTCAAATTGTGGTAAAAATGTTAGACCACCGCCTAATTAAAAAATCAACAATCCTCTTGGGTCCCTTTACTGGCCTTTATATTATGCAAAAATTAGAAGCAGCCGCCATTTTAGTTAAAAGATTTCATGTAGAAATTTGCTTTGGATTAAAATGCTTTTATTTGCAAACGGTAATAAATTGCAAGTTATAACTCCTTTGAAACTTCTACAAATATTCTCTTTCAAATCGAAAATGTCAACAAGACTCTTACAAAGTAAATTTAAAACAGCCATATACAATGTAGGAGGAGCTATTTCAACGAAAATATTTTCCCGGTGGCACAACCAAGCCAAGTCATAAATTTTCAATTGAAAAGCTCAAATCTCACCAAATAAAATGTTTGGAGGTTCCTGTCGACGACAAAAGAGAACTAGCTCGTGAAGTAGTGACTTCCCTTTTCAATGGTATAGAAATTGTGTATGGTGGAAAGGGATGGCAGATTTTAGAAGTTAGTTCTTGTAACCACGTCGTTAGCAGCGAAAACCAATTCACACTTTACTCCTAAAATACTTTGCTGCATTTCTTATTTCCGATATGTTTGAGCGAGGTGATTTGAACTAGCAAATGAAGCCTTTTGATTGTATTACCTATATTTATTTATTATCATTGTAAAGATATAGATAAACATCTCCCTAGCCTAATCCCGTATCTCACGGGGTCGGCTTCCTAATCTAGGGGATTGAACGAGGGTACTGGTTTTTACACAGAGCGACTGCCATCTGACCTCCGCAACCCAGAAGGGAAACCAGACCCAATCCTAGATTAGGTCAGAGTTTTCAAGCCGCCAATGCTTAGCACTGGCCTCTGATATGGCTTAACGACTAATATCTACGGTATTAAACGATATTAACCGGGACCAACGGCTTAACGTGCCTTCCGAAGCACGGAAAAAGCACCGAATAAACGTACATATGAAATTCGAAAACCGAAAAACACATTGGTACGTGGTGACTGGTGTGGTTCGAACCACGACCTCCCGCTCAGGAGGCAGCGGCCCTATCCACTACACCATCGGGCTCCATAAAATGTAAATGTAAAGATATAGATAAACCTAACTAAAGCACTTAATGCAATCCAAAAACAAAGGATATCTATTTGATTGCATTAAATATTCTTTACAGAAAGTGGGCAATAAATTTTAAAAAAAACAATAATAATTAAGTTGGTATGTTTATACAGTTCGAAAAACGTTCAGCAATTTTCATTATATTGCTTCTTTTCATATACATCTTTGAGCAGTCTTTAATAATAATTTACATTAAGAACTATAAGATATTTTATTAAAATTGTAAGTAAAGTTATAAGGAAACACAGTTATGAGGGCAAGTTTTCCTGCCTCGACTCACAAAGTTAATGTTTTCCGTCTTTTGCAGTTGCTGTATGACTAATTCTTGTTGAGTTCACGATACGATCGGTGATTTTTAATGTTATTTGCAGAGCTATTTCACATAGAAATTGAAGCAAAATATGGCCATTTAAAATAGGTGAAAATATCTTAAAGATTAATAAACGATATTTTACTAAAATCGTATAATAACACTTAATTCTTTCATGATGGACTAGGATCAAAAGAAAAACATAGAATGTGCCAGCTGCATTACCTCCCGGGCATGCTGTAAAAACAAGCTTAGGGATCTGAGGGTTTCAGTATATTGCAATTTAGGCGATGGGCTGACAACTTGTCACTTCAGCAATATACCTACAAATCAATCTTAAATAATCGTCATAACTTTGACAGACGTGCGGAACGACCTTTATTTGGTCATTTACGATCAGCCTACCCCATTAGGGATAATGGCGTGATTTTATGTACGTATATGTTTCACACCTTCAAGTCCCATAGTATATTTGTATAGTAACAACATTTTTCTTTGTTTCAGATTTCTTCTGTCAAGTTCCCAAGAGACACTAGGACATCTAAAATCATTAATCTACTTATGGAATTGACATATGGCGACAGAGAGAGAGCGCTTTAAAAGAAAATGGAAGATACACTCTCAAAACACAAAAGGAATGCATTTCCAGAACATAAAGAAAAAAACTGTAAAGACTGCAAGATAACCAATGCATTTATACACACAATGAACGAAAGAATAGAAAATGTAATTAACAAAGATAATGAAATCAATGATGAAAACGTATTAACTAAAAATGTGATCAGAAACGATGATCAAATAAAAGCAACTAAACAAGAACTGAAAACCAAATTCAAAAGTGCCAGTATTGTAGAAAGACATATAGAGTATAGAAATGTGAAGAATTTAAAACCCACCAAGGTGACAAGTAGGAGAGCGAATACATTGTTCCTTTTGTTGAGGATAGTGGAGGTACTGAAAGTGACAGTGAGGCAGTGGATGGTATTATTCATGCTGTGTAGTTGTGTTAGTGCGAAAGAACAGAGATTTGCGATAGAACCGCAAGATCAGGTGAGTGAAATGCATTTTATTAATCAACAAATTAAAAATGTAATACAAATACACTTTACTAGCTTTCCGCCCTGTGATTTCCCCCGCGACTTAATATTTTTTCTGCAGTAATAAGTAGCCTATGTCCGCCTCCAGGTTATCATCTATCGTCCTGCCAAATTTCATCAAAATTGGTTCAGTAGTTAAGGCGTGAAAGAGTAACAAACAGACAGTCAGACAGAGTTAATTTCGCATGTATAATAAATTAAATCAAAATACTAATGTATGGATTGCAAAAGAACACATACAAGTAAATACATAGCAAAAGAAAAGTTTTACAATTGGCGGCCTTATTGCTAAGGTAGAAGTATCTTCCAGACAGTAAGTAAATTAATAAAAATGGTTTGAGACGGGTCAGTATAACAACGTTAAAGAAAAAAATAATTTTTTTGAGCCTGTGGTGTCATGAAAATAAAATATAATTATAAAAACACTAACAGTTACTCAATACAAAAACGGACTAGATACGGTACAAAAAACTACACTTAAAAAATAAACAAATCGTCTCCATCAGACATGTTGGTTGATTGATTTGAAATCATTATATTTTCTTAGTAACTTTCCACACCGCGTTTATTTCCTGAGAAAATCGGATATTTTCCCGATGTAAAAAGTAGCCTTTGTCCATCCCCAGGTTACAATTTATCACTATGCCAATTTTCATCAAAATTCATTCTTCCGTTTCGGCGTGAAAGAGCAACAAACAAACAGACAGAGTTACTTTCGCTTCTAATATTACTTCTTCCTCTAAATTTGTATTTGTATTTATTTATTATATTTTTGTTACAATAAACTTATATCTATTACAATGAACTTCCCAGAAATCAAAAACCATACTGAACTGGACTTAAAAGTTAAATATCAGCACCATATTTCTTTCTTTTTCTGTAGTCGTTGCAAAAGTCATCTAAGGGACAAATCTGAGACCCGTATTGATAAACAACTCTTGAGATTGACAGCTAGTTTGTGTTCGTATCAGAAATGTCATTTCAGTACAAAGTGACCTGTCAAATCTATTCTTAATATTGCTTTCAATCTTGAGATCGGTATAAATACGAGCCTTAGAAACAAACAGTAGCATTCCATGTCACCTTGTACTGCATTCCAAAAACGCCTGCAAAGTATGGCAAATATGGAGGGTATTTGTACTTGGAGGAGAAGGAGTATGTCTAGCATTTTACTAACTGCCTCCGTGGTCTAGTAGTCGGAGCCATGGCCTTACGATTCAGAGGTCCTGGGTTTAATTCCCAGGGGGAACTCAAAGTTAATATTTTGCAGTTTATTACTTTGTGAGTTTTTCCCCTGTTTGGGTAAGACACTGCAAGCCTGACATTGTCATTGACATTGTCACCTGATTGTCTGAAAAGTAAATTGATTCAGTGCTTTGGAGGGCACGTTAAGCCGTCGGTCCCGGTCGCTGTCTTTGATAGTGGTCGTTACTCAAACCATGTCAGAGGCTTAATAGCTGTGCTACTAGGCAGTTTGAAAACTCTGACACCAGGGTTCTTCGGGTCGTTGTTCGACTCGAAAATCGACTCGCTAAGAAGAAGCATTTTATTATAATTTGAGCTGGTATAATGGTTTGTATTGTATTGTATAATCAAGAAGACACATATCATATCATTTTTTGTTGTCAGAGATGTATTAATTATATCCACTCTCCCTGTAAATTCCGATTACAAATTGTCTTCCAATCCTTACCTTCTTACTTTATCTATGTTATTGAACAAGGGTATTGGTTTTTACACAGAGCGACTGCCATCTGTCTTCCCCAACCCAAAAGCACAGCTCGGACACTTCTAACTACAATGTCATTTTGGTCACACATCGACAGACGGCATGTTGCACTTGGCATGCGTTTGTGTGCGTGTTATAAGGGTTGACAAATTTCGTTATACCGGTCATAATCATCACTTGATTAAACTGGTTCTTGATTAACCAACGTTTTAAAGTAGTTCACTGTAACTGAATAGTTAGAATAGATTAAGTTCCATATTTTGTATGAATTTACTTACCGCCTCTCATCACTGTGGAATCTTAAAAAGTTCCTATTGGAGTCATATCTTGTGGTAGAAAGACATCCGTACACGGAATAGTACCTAACCATCTTTGGAACACAAAACTTTATTATTTCCGTTACACTGGGAAACATGCGCTCGCCATACCTGCTAAACGTACGCTCCATGTGGCCCACAATCCGGCTTAGAGTGTGACGTATGTCGGACTGGGGAAGGGAGGTGAATGTAAGGGAAACCAGACCGAATCATAGATTTGGCTTTTACCAGGTTCGTTTTTGACTAACCCAGACCCAGCTGTCAGACTTTTCAAGCCGCCAATGCTCAGCATTAGCACTGTCCTCTGACATGGCTTAACGACTACTATCTACGGTATTACACGATATTAACCGGGACCAACAGCTAAACGTGCCTTCCGAAGCACGGACAAAGCGCCGATCAAACATACATATGAAATCCAAAAACCCAATAACACATTGGTACGTGGTGGGATTCGAGCGACGACCTCCTGCAAGGAAGGCAGCGGCCTTATCCACTACACATTCTGATTACTACAGAATTGAACTGCTAATTAATGTTCCAATTATATCACTCAAAATCCCTTTTGTTTGTTTCTCGAAATAAAATTGAATTAATTATTTCCACGTCTATATTGAAATGTAGAGGCGCCATTCAAAATCAAAGAGCACTGTTCAAAAATAATTTATCTGCAAATGATTCGTAGCACGGTTATAATAGAAAATCTCAGTGTTGGTTCGTATAAATTAATTTCTGTTCGAGAACTGCGTGAAATGAAATTAATGGGCAAACAAAATGGCCGCGTTGGGCTTGTTTGTGTACGGTTCGAATTTCGAACGTTTTTGCTATATTTCAGACTAGCGACCCGCCCCGGCTTCGCACGGAAATGATCAGTGTTTCTCTACTATATTATGCATATATAATACATTTAAACCTTCCTCGTGAATTACTCTATCCATTAAAAGAAACCGGATCAAAATCCGTTGCGTAGTTTTAAAGATTTATGCATACATAGGGATATAGGGACAGAGAAAGCGACTTTGTTTTATACTATGTAGTGATTCATAGGATGCGTAACAAAAATCCTGTAATAAGTACCTACTTATCTAATTAAAACAGACATACAAACTTTGCTAGAGGAAGAAACCGAAAAAACAAAAAAAAAACTGAACTACTCTCAAGCAATAAGAAATATAAATAAAACCGGCCCATATTCCTTTTTAAAAGCAGGAGTAGTTCAGTTTCACCGATAAAATTTACGTTACAAAAAATATATACCTATCTATCTTGGATATAAAATGTGAATATTATCTAATTATTTGTTATACCGAATATAACAAATAATTTTATATGACCAATTCTCTAGAAATATTCATTAAATGTATGAGAGGACCAGTAATGAATGTTGCATTTCACCCGATATTTATCATGTTAGTTTCCGTTGAATTATTGAATTCCTGTCAAACCACAACTTAGTCATATCAAAATTCAGTTGCAATAAATCAAGCTGTTTCGGGGAATATTCGGCCAATATAACATTCCCCAATATTATGGAAAGTAAACTAGGAGAGTTCCAACAAGCTCCCCTGTACTACGTAGGAAAGAAACATTATACTATGCATCGATTCTAGTTTACAGCAAAAAGCGCTATCTTTGAACCTGATATTAAATTAATAACTAGGTTGTGATAACTACCTCCGTGGTCTAACGGTCTGAGCCGTGGGCTCTCGATCGGGAGGGTTCGATTCCCGGCGGCGGGGGGCTACGACTTTGTGTTGTTGTTTCTAGTTTGGTTAGGATATTGCAAGCTGATCAATCAATTGTCCGAAAAGTGAGATGATCCATGATGTCGTAAATAGTCGGTTCTGTGCCTGAGTTCTCTCTGGTCGTGTCAGTCAGTCTGTCCCATCAGCATAAGAGATTGAAGGAATAGAGTGCACTTGTGTGTTGTGCAAACACTTGGTCACTAAAAACAAGTCCTGCGCAGATAGTTGATCTCTTTGAGATTGGCCGCCGTCACAGAAAATCGGTTGGGAAGACTATTAGTCTTCTTTTCGAGTGGGTATCGAGTCTATCGAACCGATGAACCCTGGTGTCAGAGTTTTTAAACCGCCTAGTAGCACAACTATCAGGCCTCTGACATGGTTTGAGTAACGACCACTATCAAAGACCGACGGCTTAACGTGCCCTCCGAAGCACGAATTTTTTTTTTCTTTTCGGACAATCAGGTGATTCAGCCTACAATGTCCTAACCAAACTGGGGAAAAAATCACAAAGTGATAAATTCTCAAATATCAACTTTGTGTTTCCCCCCTGGGAAACGAACCCAGGACCTCCGGATCGGGAGTCCATGGCACTAGCCACTAGACCACGGAGGCAGTTAAGACTATTAGTAAAAACTAGGTTACAAATAGTATTTTATCAAACATATTTTAATCGCACATTTGAGTTAGATTCAAAAGCTTTTAACTGAAGTGATTCTAGTGAAAATGGTGTAACAAACTCAGTAGTAAATATTTGGTATTACGTTATTAACATTATTCTTATGCAAATGATTTTATAAACCTTTCAGTTTGCCCAACGTATAACAAAAAGGGGGTAGATATCATCAAAAGTTAAACTTTAGACGCAGTACGATTTTTGTATTTTGGACCGGACACGGACTGGGAATATTTTCGTAGGATATTAAAAATTCTTCGCTGAAGTAGAAAAGGTTTCGTTGCCGAATAAAAAAAAAAAAAAACAGGATCCGTTGACCGTTGTTATAGAGGCTTTTAGTATAGGCACAGAATAATAAATAGTACCTAACGGTACAGAAATCTAACTCTCCTGCAAAGCTCGCTCAAGTAGCTATACATACATATAATTTGGCCTTTATCCATAATGGGGTAGGAAGAGCGTAAACGACCTAAATAAATACCGTTCCGCCACGGATTTTTTTGTTTTTATATTGTTGTAGTGACAGGATGTCAGCCCATCGTTCAAATTACAATATACTGAATTTACAGCATACCAGGGAGGAAATGCAGCTGACACATTCTATGTTTTTCTCTCGCTCCCAGGTCAGCAAGGAAGCAGGAAGTGTATTGCTATAAACGGTGAAAATTACGCACACAAGTACACGTATTAGGGTTGGCTACAGGGCGACTCAATTTGTAACAAGTCTACAAATATAGAGAGGCAGATGATTGACGTTCACCGAGACGATTGACAACCCGACGGCTTTAGCCGCCATTTACGGCCACCGGCAGCGGTATCCAGTGTCAATACATACTACAATACAATACATACTACATATAGTGCCAAATGAGACAGGGCTGTTCCTTTTTTATTCAAAATTGCTTTTCTCATTAGTTTAATCTCAGTTAGAAATGATCGAGACAGTTTCGACCATAGAGCTTACCCAGAAGCCTTGGCATTGGCTTTCCCCTATAAAATTACGGAAAATAGCAAGCTTTGCGCCTGTATTCACGCTTGGTAAGCGGGTATTCCACCAAACGGACTAAGCGCTTAAAAAACTCTTTCATAATGCGCACGGCATAAGAGTTGAACTCACTACCTGCGTCTGTGTTTCCGATTGTTAACCCCCAACACTTCAAAGTTAGAGTGAACAGGCATCTTCTGGGTGAGCTCGCTCCATCGTCGACTCCGTCTCAGTCGCTCCCGATCTAGACTGGAGTGAAGAGCAAACCCATTTTGAATAAAAAAAAGACAAGCGCAGGTGCAGTGTCAAGATTTTACATTCTTAAGAATACTGCTCCCTATTTCCTGAATAATATTAGTCCAGCTTTTACAACAATCACTGAATAGAAATTACATGATGCTATATTCAACCGGAATAACGTAGTCGATGCTTTAACTCCAAAATAAATTCTTCCATTTTGTCTCCACAGACAGCGGTCATAGGCTCAAGAGTGACGCTACCCTGCAGAGTTGAAAACAAGGTTGGCCAGCTGCAGTGGACTAAAGATGACTTCGGTTTGGGCACACACCGCCATCTAACGGGATATGAGCGGTATAAGATGATTGGAAGTGATGATGAAGGTGAGTTTCGGTTTTATATTGATGACATTTAGCTTCAGTCTAAGTGCAGCAACACACAGGCGTCACTTACTGCAAGCATGGTTGCGCTCAATACGCTGTCAATGCTTTTTGCATTGCCTAACACACATGCGTCACCTTACGCGATACGCGCCCGTTCTGGCAGACGGATGCGCCGATGTACAGTTCCTCGCTACGCGTCCGTAATGCGTAAGGTGACGCATGTGTTTTGTAGGCAATGCAAAAACCATTGATAGCGTATTGAGAACAACCTTACACGCAGTAAGTGACGCCTGTGTGCTGCACTTAGTAGTAATTGGTGTCCTGTGACGGTCGCTAAATGGTATAGATTTTGTCATATCAAAATGTCTTTTAATGAACACATTACTTTGACATTTTTAATCTGACATAAGACTGATTATTTGACGTAAAATAAGGTAGCAAGCTTTATGCTCATTGCGTATTTAAAGCGTCTTACGTCAAATTAGTAATATCAAAGTCATGTGTTCATTTGCCATCCTGTTTTTATGTCAAAGTCAAGAAAGTGACAGCGCTAGCTAAGAAATAGAATTAGGATATAGTTATTTCTATTTCAACTATACTAAAAAGTTCATTGCTGAACTGGGCCACAGACTCAGGGAAAGCGGTCAAGCCCGGGTCACTTCCGTCCCAAAGGCTGTCCATCGCAACTCAACTCGGAAACACGGCGAGTGTATTGGGCACCTTTGTGCCGGGGGCGACACGGGGTGGGTTATTTAAGTGACGTATTCCATTTGTTTTATTTTTTAGTGTCTTTTATTTTATTAAATTATTGTAAATTAAATACCGTATTGTATACTCATACCAATAAATCTCATCACCTTTCTATTTCACAGGTGACTACTCTTTGGACATCAAAGAAGTGACGCTGGATGATGATGCCCTGTACCAGTGCCAAGTCAGCTCAGGACCTAGAGGTACAAATAGTAATAAATTAACTTTCATATCACTGAAGAACTTTCATGCTAGACTGGGAGAGACAGAAAAACATATAATGTGCCAGCTGCGTCTCCTCCCGGGCATGCTGTAAAAATCAGCTTAGGGATTTAAGAGTTTCACCATCGTAATTTAGGCGATGGGCTGACCTGTCACTATAGCAATATATAGTTCTATCTAGAATTACCCTCAAAACTTGTCAGACGTGGCGGGACGACCTTTGTTTAGATAGTTTATACCCCATTAGGGATAAAGGCGTGATTATATGAATGTATATATGCATGGTATTAAATTAGGTATTAAGTTGGTGCCTAGTTGTTTTTTTAATCCTGAAGTGAATGAGCCCAGTTCAAAGAAATATCAAAACAACAAAAGTATTTAACGATGGTAACACAGGACCAAATATTTCGTTACTTTTGATGCACATTTACCAGGTTTAAGGGACAGCGTCCCGCAAACTGATAGGTGTTGCTTAGCTAACGACACTAAACAATAATCAGCAGGATATTTTTACAGAACGTGAAAAAAGAATTGCTATTCCATACAAAATGTTCACCTCGATCAGACCATTTGTATGGAGAACCCAAGATTTTTTATTTACTTCCTGAAAAAAAGATCCTGCTGATTATTGTTCAGTGTCGTTAAATAAGCAACCCCTACCAGTTTGCGAGACACTGTCCCTTACACCATCTAATCCAATCTTATATCAATACCAAAATTTTAAATTATAAGATATAATTTAACTTTACTGAACTCCTGGTAAAAGTACAAGAAAAAAAAAATATTAGACATGTCTTATCGTGGGACTTCACACGTATTAGTAGCTACATTTTCTAGACATCCTGATAAACTAGACTTGTGTCGACTGGTACCGCCCCAAGCAGTCGTTACACGAAGGTTTACCACTATTACACCATTAAATAAATAATAATTTCAACTAAACTAACTTCCATACTGGACTGGGAGAGAAAGAAAAACATAGAATGTTCCAGTTGCTTTTCCTCCCGGGCATGCTGTAGAAGTCAGCGAGGGGATTCGAGGGTTGCAGTGTATTGTAATTTAGGCGATGGGCTGACAACCTGTCACTACAGCAATACACACTACAATCTACAAGTGCCCTCAATTTTTGTCAGACGTGGCGAAAGCGCCTTTAAGGAGGCGTTTTACGCTCTGCCTACCCCTTAAGGGATAAAAGCGTGATTTATGTATGTATGTATGTTATTTCAACTATAGTAACAGAAAAAAAAAGAAAACTTGTGGACTTGACAACCTGTCCACCTAAGTTGAAAGTACAGTGAGAAAATGTTCTCACTGAAATATCTGATAAATAATATTGGGTGCCTATATCTAGACAAAAATAAATCTGGTAGAAACTTTTAAATAAAAATGATTTCTCTCGTAGGTGCGTTTCGTTTTTTTAGGCAGAGCGTTAACGACCTAAACAAAGGTCGTTCCACCACGTCTGACAGTGTTGAGGGTTATTTAAGATAGATTTGTGGTTATATTGCTGTAGTGACAGGTTGTCAGCCTATTGCCGAAATTGCAATATACTGAAATCTTCGGATCCCTTAGCCGGTCTTTTGAAATGCAGCTCGCACATTCTATGTTTTTCTCAGACCAGCATGGAAAATTTTCTTTTTCAATATTAGTCTTTTTTTATTTGAAGATCTTGGCTGTAATGTAGTCCTTCGGACAATGGCGTCGATTTTCTCGATATAATTCTAATTTTAATTCTTAGCTAGTTCTGTCACTTTCTAAACTTTGACATAAGGACACATTGACATTCCTAATCTGACATAAGACTGCTTAAATTACGTAAATAATAGAGCATGCTCTATGCTCAGTTCTTATTTAAAGCGTCTTACTTCAGATTAGGAATGTCAAAGTCGTGTGTTTATTTATTTGCTTTTTCCTGTTCTTATGTCAAAGTTACGAAAGTGACAGCGCTAGCTAAGAATTAGTTAATCATCGCTCGCTCGCTGCTAACCGGTTCTGACGCTGTCTCTGTTGTGTATTTTATACGCAGTATACACACGAGTACGTTTTTCTACGCGCATCGATATTGTCGATATTGCAATCATGAAATGTGCGAAGTGTACCAAAACTGTTACCAAGAAAAACCCTGGATTGCAGTGCACGAAATGTAACAAGTGGTTCCATGCCGCGTGTGCCGGTATTATGGCGGAACAACTAAATGCGTTGCAATCTACAGAATCTGTTGATTGGAAGTGCCGGTCGTGTGCAGGTACCTTGAAACCGAAACGCATTTCTTGCATTGTCCCAGACCCGGATGACGATACTGACAACGAGGTATTAACTAATAGCGTGTCCGCTAACATTATACTCGAGCTTCGACGTGAGATTCGAGAAACAATCCGTATCGAAATGCAAACAATACAAACTACCCTTCAATTTTATTCCGATAAAATCGACGAGTATGAGGAGAAAATGATGTCTTATGAAGCCCGAGTTAAAACACTCGATAATCAATTTAATGACCTAAGAAACCAGAACAAAAATCTAAAACTGCACAATAGTGTTTTGGATCAAAGAATCGCAGTATTGGAGCAAGCACAGCTTGCTAACCAAATCGAGATATGCGGTATAGACGAGCATGAGGGAGAGAACCTGAAGGACATTACGACCAAAGTATGCTTATCTTTCCAACTTAATCCCGACGATATCATCAAGGCGTATCGCAAAAGAAGTTCCAAAAAAACCCAAACAAGGACTCAGCCTTCTGTAATCGTGGTCGGACTTCGGGATGGAAACAGAGACAAATGGTTACTTGCCTCCAAGGTTAACCAAAAGACAGGCAAGGAAATCGGACGAGAGAACGAAAATAGAATATTCTTTCGAGAGTCGCTTTCTCCCAACACAGCTTTCTTGCTTTGGAAAGCTAAGTCCGAACTCAAAGAATCCAGCCTATACAAATACGTTTGGTGCAAAAATGGGCATATACTTGTACGTAAAAACGAGACCGAAAAAACGTACCAAATTCGTTCGGAAAGTGACATAGATAAATTAAAAACCTCGGTACAAGATGACAAAAATTGAACCACTTAGGCTTACTCCTGGATAAAATGCTTCTTTACTACCACCGTCTAATATATTTATCAACTCAACAATAACAAATGGCTTGCTCGGATAATGATTGTTTCTCAACAATACAGGAAAACAATCACAATACATGGACCAACTTCATAAAGAGTGTTGAATATTCCGACTACAACCATTTAAATGTTCTTCACGTAAACATTCGCTCCATGATTAAAAACTTTGCCCACCTTGAATATATAATATCTTCAAGCCCAAAACTCGTACACATCATAGTATTAACCGAAGTGAATATATCCGATACCTGCGTTAACCTATTTAATCTACAGGATTACGAAATGTACTCGCAACTGCGAAGATACCGTAAGGGAGGAGGTGTTATCATGTTTATACACAATAGCCTTAGTTTCACGCGACAACCTGCTGCTACGAGGTACTTTGAATGCATCGCCGGTGAGATCGCCACGAACTACGGTTTGAATTTAGGTATATGTGCCGTGTACAGACCCCCCGATTTAAGTGAATACCTATTCATTGAGGAACTGTCGTGTCTGATTAGTGCATATCCGCGTCGTTATAATTATATCTTAATAGGGGACACGAACATCAATATTAAGCATAAAAATCCGATCCAAACTTCCTACTTAAATTCTATGAGTGAAAATGGCTTGGAATGTGGAATAACGCGAGACACTCGCGTTGAGACTAAAGGTAACCTATTAACAAAGACCTGTATTGATCATATTTTTACTCGTATGACTAATAATTGTAAAGATGTGTACACTTCTGTGATTGACTATAAGATTGCTGATCATTATATAACTGGTTTAGTACTACTACATAGCACACGCTCTAAGGAAAATAATTTTAAGTTTATAACTAAAATAGATAATGATAAATTACAATTAGAGTTAAGAAAAATAAATTGGAAGTCAGCTTTGGAGTTAAAGAATGCTAGTGAAGTATTAAAATTTATTACGTGTAATTTTTCCGAGATATATGAAAGGTGTAAAATACAATCTAGAATTAAAATAGGCAAAAGACATGAGTGTACTTGGATTAATAATAGAATGTCATATATGTGTAATAAAAAGCAAGAATTACTGGAAATATGTAAACAAGATGAAAATAACTTACAAAATAGATTATTGTATAATAATTACAGAAACAAAACTAATAAATATATATCTAAGATTAGAAATAAACATATTAGAAAAGAGGTGACTGTTAACTTCAAGAATAGTAGAAAGGTATGGCAAATAATTAACAATATATGTGGAAATGTCTGTACTGCGTTAGATGATGTAATTAAAAAATATTTCAAATTAGATTTCAGTTCAATAAGTAACAAGTTTGCTTACGGCTTTGAGGACAATGTTAAAAATATATGTTTAAATTGCGATATACCTGTATTACGTGATACAGCTTACCAAAGAGTTCCCTCAGTATCTATGAGACTTAAAAAAGCTACTGATAGTGTAATTTTTACCATAATCAAACATTTAAATAGAAAAAAAAGTCCTGGTATAGATGGCATTAGAGTTAGCGACTTACAAAGTATAAATTCCGAAATAACACCTGTTATCACTCACCTTTTCACCGTTGTTCGTTTAGATACCTGTCTCAGTGATAGAATACCTACTGTAATGGGAACGGCCCAGGGGTCAATAGTCGGACCAACTGAATATATATTATACGTCAATGATATGCCCAATATTTTACAAAATGACTCTGTATACCAATTCGCAGATGATACGTGTTTATTTACACATAATAAAGATGTTGTTCTGGCACAAAACGCAATGCAGCGTAGTTTCGATGACCTATGTAAATGGGCGCACGATGTAGGTCTGGTGATCAACGCCAGTAAAACTAAAATCATACATATTCACTCACCTTACATGAAAGCTACTCATACGCCTGCTATAACTGCGCATGATCATCAGTGCCTGCATCGCGGGCCCACTGCCGCCGGTTGCGCGTGTCCAGCGTTGCAGTCAGTAGACCAGCATACATACCTTGGCCTAATTATAGATAAACACTTCAATTGGGGACCCCATATTGAAAGTGTGGTAAATAAACTCAGGTCTATTAACGCTAAGTTCGCTATTCTTAAATATAAGCTACCCTTCCAGACGCTTCGTATGTTGTATCTGGCCTTGGCTGATTCTGTTATAGGTTACGGCCTTTGTAGTTACGGACGTACATATAAAACATACATAGAAAAAATATACAAACTACAAGTGAGTATTATTAAGAATATTGTACCTAAAAAAATTAAACTTAGATATAAAGATGATGACGGTGGCTTGTTTCATTATTGTAAAATTATGTCAGTCTTCAATAAAATAAATATGTCAATCATTTTAGATAAAATTGAAAACATTGACTCTTTAACAAAAACAAAAAGAAATGATCGGTTACGTAGCTTAGATTGTTTGCCTACTTTCAAACTACCAAAAACCACAAATGTGTATGGTATGAGGACATGGGAATATATACTATCAGATATTCTTAATCAATTACCAAAAGATGTACTGTCAAATGTATTTAATAACATGAAAAAATGCAAAGTTATACTAAAAAAATTCTATCTTGATGTAAGTTAAATTTTTTGCCTCTTATTTATTTATTCATAAATCAATGTAAAATGTAAAGCGTGGCGAGCACGATCTCATTCGCTTTTCGCATAAACCTTACTTAGGTTTTAGATTTAAGCGTCTTATTTTAAGTAAAAACACTGTACCTAACAAAATTTCTTGAATAAACTCTTTAAAAAAAAAAAAGTTAAGGAATAGTGCGTCTATAATTACTACAAATGTATGCGAGTCGTATTTGGCAACGTATACGGGGTGTAAGGGACAGCGTCCCGCAAACTGATAGGGGTTGCTCAGTCAACGAAACTGAACAACTACCAGCAAGTTCTTTTTTCCAGGACGTGTAAATAAAATTTTGGTTTTCTAAACAAATTGTTTGATCAAGTTGTTCATTTTGTTTGGGAAGGTCATTGCTTTTTTTCCGGTGAAATAATAAAAATAAAATAAATAGATCTTTATTTCAGGCTTCTACGGGGCCCATATAAAAATACAAATTACAAGAAATACAAATTAGATTAAACCATGCCATAACATCAATCATATCTAATCAAATCAATAAAAAAGAAAAAAAATATGTTTCGTATACTGAGCAACCCCCTCCATATCAGTTTGCGGGACACTGTCCCTTACACCTGGTATTATCCATTTAGGTATCGCATCATTTTAGTTTCACCCTTAAAGTGGTCATGCTGTTTTACCCTGGACTGCACTGGCAAGAGAAAAATATAGAATGTGCCAGCTGCATTTCCTCCCGGCCACGCTGTAAAAACGAGCTAAGGGATCCGAGGGTTTCTCTAAATTGCAATTTAGGCAATGGGCTGACAACCTGTCACTACAGCAATATACCTACAAATCTAACTTAAATAACCCTCAAAACTTTTTCAGACGTGGCGGAACGACCTTTGTTTAGTTCGTTTACGCTCTGCCTATCCATACATACATACATAAAATCACGCCTTTATCCCTTACGGGGTAGGCAGAGCGTTAAACGCCTCATAAAAGGCGCTTTCGCCACATCTGACAAAAATTGAGGGCAATTTTAGATTGTAATGTGTATTGCTATAGTGACAGGTTGTCAGCCCATCGCCTAAGTTACAATACACTGTAACCCTCTAGTCCCTTTAGTCCTTCTGCCTATCCCATTAGGGATAAAGGCGTATGTACCTGCAATGCGGTCCTTCGTACAATTCACGCGAGCAGTACTTGTAGAACTGCAGCCAATTTTATAAAGTACTGAACTTAGTTAATAAGGATTGCCGACTTCCATAATGGGTAAAGTTTTGAAGAAAAATAATGAGCTTTGTATTTCCAACGCTGTGCGTTATTATTTGTTATGCTGTAGGGCCGGGTTGTGGTTTGTGTCTGTTATTTTTAACACGTTTGCTAGGTTTCGTTATACTCCAAACAGCTCTAAACCCATCAGAATAAATCTAAGTCCTTCACAAATTATATCACACACACACACACACACAAATAGAGTGAAGCCTGTGCCCTTACGGGGAGGCAAATCATCATTGTTTAATTTAACATACACACACTCACACACACACATATACACAAACATATGCAAGTTAGAATAGTTTCAAATATAGATATTTACTTTGTTTTTTTTCTTTTTATACCATGGTTATACCCATCATATTCAGTTTATGTTTATACTCAGACTTTAATGTGTAAATTAATTACAAATTGTATCATTTTATG
This sequence comes from Scrobipalpa costella, assembly GCA_949820665.1. NCBI lineage: Eukaryota > Metazoa > Arthropoda > Insecta > Lepidoptera > Gelechiidae > Scrobipalpa > Scrobipalpa costella. The sequence continues at coordinate 8,037,582 of OX463319.1, read as the reverse complement.
GGGGAAGGCCTGATGATCTATATTACGGGTTATTACAACTTAGTTTAGGCATCAACCCTCCGCAAAATACAACTGATAAATCAAAATTGTATTTGTAAAGTGCTCAACAAATTTTGTGGTGAGGAAATAAATATCTTTATTATTTTTATGTTATTAATAATGTAAGTTCTCGAATTAATGTATGTATGTGATTGTTAAACTATCCAAAGCTAGTGTAGCAACACACAGGCGTCACTTACTGCGCGCTAGGTTGCGCTCAACACGCTGTCAATGCTTTTTGCGTTGCCTACAACATACAGGCGTCACCTTACGCTCTATGCACGCGTACTGGCAGAGGGCATCCCAAGCTAACGTAGAGTTTATCCTTACGCGCGCGTAGAGCGTAAGGTGAAGCATGTGTATTGTAGGTAATGCAAAAAGCATTGACAGAGTGTTGAGTTGCACGCAGTAAGTGACACCTGTGTGTTGCTGCCCTTAGACGACGCAAAATTTCAGACTGCTATCACCATATGCTTTATAACATAACTATTCTCAATGATAACAGACGCAACAAAAATGCCTTTCATTTAAAAAAAAGATATTCCTACAGCGGTCACTTATAAAGTATTTATTTATCTCTAATATTACGTGTACTAACAATAATTATAGGCCCGTATTGATAAATAGCACTTGAGACTGACAGCTAGTTTGAAATGTAATTTCAATACAATATGACCTGTTACATCCGTACTTAATATTGCCCTCAATCTTGAGATCGCTTTATAAATACGAGCCATAACACCTACCTATAGACAAGCTTTGACACGAACATTGGCTTAACACACTGTTTATATTGTATCGATCGTTAGTTCTAGATAGAATCTTTGTTCTAGTGCATTTCGCACCGTTGTCAATATCATAAGTCGTTAACAGTACAAAGCCGAAACATAACTAATATGAATACATAACAGGTGTAATGGACAGCGTTCCGCAAACTGATAGGGGTTGCACAGTCAACGACACTGAACAACACCCACCAGGAAATTCTTTTCCATACAAATTGTCTGATCGAAGTGGACATTATGTATGGAAAATCTTTTTTTTTTCACTTTCTGAAAGAATTTCCTTGTGGAAGTTTTTCAGTGTCGTTGACTGAGTAACCCCTATCAGTTTGCGGGACCCTGTCCCTTACACCCCGTTTATTATCATTATTATACATCGTCGTGTGGGTATTACTACAAGCCAATATACAAATTAAAACACAGCTAAAGTGAGGAACAGTAAAATGTCCTCATTCAAGATACCGAAATCAATCTTACGGCCGGACCACAGGAAAGCAGCCATTGTTTACACAGTACGAATGGTGAAGCGTATGAACCTGAAATTATACAATACAATATTCTTTATTGCACATAAACAACACATTGTACAGGAACAAACATTACAAAACAAACAGAGTACAATTAGGTAATTATAATGCATAGATACTATTTATAAGTATCATTTAAGTAAGTATGTGTAGTGATATTCTATCTACCAATTTCCCTGATATATAACATAGAGTATCCTATCTTATGTAGCATATATTATGTATTAGTTTATCATAAGATATGTGTCAGTATATTTTATTGTAATATTTATTTAATAGTGTGTAAATATTGTCTAAGTATTATATCTAGTAATATGCACTATCCCGCTTTCTGCTTGTACAATTTCTATACTCAAAGGTTGCCTGGTAGAAATTGCTGCTTTAGCAATAAGGCCGCCTATATTGTACTGTCACGTTTGTTTTATTTCTGATGTATGTGTTTCTTTGTGCAATAAAGAATTTTGTATTGTACTGTACTCTCGCGTCGCTGTACCTGCTCTCGTTTTTTAGTAGGAAAGAGACAACACTAACAAATTGTATGCCTTATATCTCGCCTATTCTAGCATGGAAAATATTTTTTTAATAATATTACTAGTCTAAAGAAATCGTTAGCCATGATATCATATCTACATACATACATATAATCACGACTTTATCCCTAATAGGGTAGGCAGAGCGTAAACGACCCAAACGAAGGTCGTTCCGCCATGTCTGACAATGTTCTGAGGGTTATTTAAGATAGATTTGTAGGTTTATTGCTATAGTGGTAGATTGTCAGCCCATCTCCTAAATTACAATATACTGAAACTTTCGGATCGCTTAGCTGATTTTTACATTCTATGTTTTTCTTTTGCTTCCAGTCCAGCATGGAATAATACCTACATACATATATACAATCACGCCTTTATCCCTAATGGGGTAGGCAGAGCGAAACGACCTATACAAAGATCGTTCCGCCACGTCTGACAAAGCTTTCAGGGTTATCTAAGATAGATTTGTAGGTATATTGCTGTAGTGACAGGTTGTCAGCCCATCTCCTAAATTACAATATACTGAACTTTCGGATCCCTTAGCTGATTTTTACAGCATGCCCGGGAGGAAATGCAGCCGGCACATTCTATGTTTTTCTTTTGCTTCCTGTCCAGCATGGAAGAATACTTTCTTTAATAATATTACTAGATATTGTCAGCCATGATATCATATCTAACTGGAAGATGCACGTTATACTGGCGTCGATTCTCGCGATATAATCCTAATTCTAATTCTTAGTGGTACTGTAATTTTCCTAACTTTAAGAATAGAATAGCAAATAAAAGCATGACTTTGACATTCTTAATTTTGAAGTAAGACGCTTTAAATAAGAACTGCGCGTAGAGCTCTTGTTTTACGTCAAATGAGCAGTCTTACGTCAGGTTTGGAATGTCAAAGTCATGTGTTTATTTGCTTTTCTGTTTTTATTTACTTACTTATATTTACAGCTAGGATTAAATTGAATCGAAGCCATATTGTATCGTCTGAGAGCCAATCAAAGCCCAGGTTTACAAAGCCCGAGAGATATAACAGTGTATAGTGTATACGCTTCGAGATAACAGGATAGAATTGAGGATTTGCTAATCAATAGCTAACTGGCCATTTGTCTTTAGACCGTAGTCTTTTTTGATGAATTTCCTGTTTGTACTATTTCTATTTATTTTTATTTCTATACCCAAAGGTTGCCTGGTAGAAGTTGCTGCTTTAGCAATAAGGCCGCCTATACTGTAATGTCACGTTTGTTCTTTTTTATATCTGTTGTATGGGTTTCTTTGTGCAATAAAGATTTTTGTAATGTGTATTGTATTTGTATAGTCAGATTTTTTTTAATTTCAAAGTGTTTACGCAAACTGTCTTTAAATCAACGCTTAGGGCAGCAACACACAGGTGTCACTTACTGCGTGCAAGGTTACGCTTAACACACTGTCAATGCTTTTTGCATTGCCTAAAACACACATGCCTCCCTGTGTGTTGGTTGCTGCACTTAAAATGGATACAAGGTTCTGTACGGAGGGTACTTTATGTAATTTTAACAACGAGTTTAGTTAAATAAGTTAAAAACTCACATAGTATACCTAAAACATTACAGTATGCTGTAACCTTTCTTCCATGCTGGCCTGGGAGCGAGAGAAAAACATAGAATGTGCAAGCTGCATTTCCTCCCGGGTATGCTGTAAAAACCAGCTAAGGGATCCGAGGGTTTTTGTATGTTGCAATTTAGGCGATAGGCTGACAACCTGTCACTACAGCAATATACCTACAAATTTATCTTAAATAACCCTCAAAACTTTGCCAGACGTGGCGGAACGACCTTTGTGTAGGTCGTTTACGCTCTGCCTACTCCATTAGGGATAAAGGCGTGATTATATAAATGCTATAACATTGATCTTAAATTGGTTGTCTGGATAAGTAATCCAATTAAAAGAACTTGATAATGTCTAAGATAAATATTAAGGTTAATATATTGAATTTGATATGACTATTACTTCCATGCTGGACTGGGAGCGAAAGAAAAACATAGAATGTTCAAGCTGCAATTCCTCTTGTGCATGCTGTAAAAACCAGCTAAGGGATCCGACGGTTTTAGTATATTGCAATTTAGGCGATAGGCTGACAACCTGTCACTACAGCAATATACCTACAAATCTATCTTAAATAACCCTCAAAACTTTGTCAGAAGTGGCGGAACGACCTTTGTTTAGGTCGTTTACGCTCTGCCTACCCCATTAGGGATAAAGGCGTGATTATATGTATGTATGATATGACGTAGGTAAAGTTACGAGGTAGAAACTTTTTAAATCTCGGACAATTCAATTCAAGTTAGTAGTTTCAATACGAAAACATTATTAATTGATTATTTTTTGTTTTCTTTCTGGCAAATGTAACAAGAAATAAGAATACATGTACTCTATCAAAGTATTTCACAAGAAAACGCCCTTACTTGTCCCCATCAAAAGTGGGCAGAGAAGCCATAGAATGTTCCATCCAATAGTGAATCCATAGGAAAGTCAAAATAATTTGAAAGGGGGCTGGTGACTAAGAGATTGGAAGAAATATAATCCTGTGTTTTAATTAGAGTTTAATAAAGCCCTACATAATGTTGTTCAGTTAATTTTATTACGTAATTGATCATAAAACGATGTTTTCGGTACAGTCTGAACTTACTTATTCTAATTCTTAGTTGCGCTGTGACTTTATTACCTTTGACATAAGAACAGGATAGCAAATAAACACATGACTTTGACATTTCTAATTTGACGTAAGACGCTTTTATGTCAGGTCATGTGTTTATTTGCTATCCTGTTCTTATGTCAAAGTTAAGAAAGTGACAGCGCTACTAAGAATAATAATTAGTATTAAGTCGCGAGAATTGACGCCTGCCGCGCAATTTGTATAAGCATTATTTCGCACCAAATCACTATATCTTGACTAAAGTTGGTACCAGTATCACTTGGACTGGAACTACAGCGGTGGAAACCATACATACATAAATCACGCCTTTATCTCTTACGGGGTAGGCAGAGCGTTTAACGCCTAGTAAAAGGCGCTTTCGCCACGTCTGACAAAAATTGAGGGCAATTTTAGATTGTAATATGTATTGCTTTAGTGACAGGTTGTCAGCCCATCGCCTAAACTACAATACAATGTAACCCTCGAGTCCCTTTTGCTGACTTTAACAGCATGCCCGGGAGGAAGGGCAGCTGAAACATTCTATATTTTTCTATCTCTCCCAGTCCAGCATGGAAGAAACCATCATAGTCTTTATCGTCACTTTCCATCAGGTGATATGGTGGACAAATGCTTTGCCTACTAATAATTAAAAATTAAACTAAACATGTACATACATACATATAATCATGCCTTTATCCCTAATGGGGTAGGCAGAGCGTAAACGACCTAAACAAAGGTCGTTCTGCCATGTCTGACAAAGTTTTGAGGGTTTTTTTACGATAGATTTGTAGGTATATTGCTGTAGTGACAGGTTGTAAGCCCATCGCCTAAATTTCAATATACTGAAACCCTAGGATCCCTTAGCTGGTTTTTACAGCATGCCAGGGAGGAAATGCAGCTGGCACATTCTATGTTTTTCGAAGTGAAAACTACGTGACAAAACGTAGAAAACGTGTCAAGTGCCTAACAGGTGCTAATTGCAAAACAGGCACCATGATGTCGTCCACAAATTCAAATCAGCGCGATGCTTCACTCCATCCGACTATCAACTGTTGAATAATTCAAAATGATAACGACGCACGGTGTCGCATTAGGGTGGTTCCGATGCGATCCAAACGTTACCTCCGTTGTTACTCCATGGACTGCGAGCGAGTAAAAAACAAAGAATGTGCCAGCTACATTTCCACCCTGGCATGCTTTTAACACCAGCTAAGGGATCCGAGGGTTTCAGTATACTGCAATTTTGGCGATGGGCTGACAACCTGTCACTACAGAAATATACCTACAAATCCATCTCAAAACTTTGTCAGACGTAGCGGAATGACCTTGGTTTAGGTCGTTTACGCTCTGCTTACCCCATTAGGGACAAAGGCTTGATTATATGTATGTTACTCCTTGAAATTGATCTTCATTTTGTATAAGTGTAGGATAAGATACACGATGTGGAGCGAAATCACACAGAAGATAAGTTTTTTGTTGTGATTAGCTGGATGCATATTCCTTTCTGACCATATTTCTGATATTATCACTACATTGTTTGTAAAAAGTAATTAAAAGTAAAAGTAAGTAAAAGGAAAAAGTATAAAATGAAGTCGCTTCCCGCTGGCTGTTTGTATGTATCTTTAGATCTATTAAACAGCGCAACGGATTTTGATGCGGTTTTTTTATGTGATTCAAGAGGAATGTTCAAATGTATAATTCATGCATAAGATAGAAGAGTAACACTGATAATTTTCATGCGAAGCCGGGGCAGTTCGCTAGTACTCAATATATGTCACACCGTCACACGTGACATTAAACATTTTACAAAGTTTTGTCACCATTCCTAACTGTTGAGAGCTGGAAGGTGTGATTTAAAGTAGGTATGATTTTACATAGGGATAGTAAATATAAATATTTGTTTTTGAGAAGCGGTTTTAGGATAATATCTTCAGAAAATTTATCAACTCTGTCGTGTCGAGCCTTGCATATACTAATATTTTTATCGCTTATCGTTTAGTACGAAAATGAAGAAATTATAACTTGGCACATTGTAAATGTTTTTTAACGTAATTCGTGAACAGTAAAGGAAATATCCACATTTTGTCAAAGCTGCCTTGCTGATGTAAAAATACTTTTTTTACTTCAGCATTTATTTATTTATTTAGTTCATAGAAAAATCTCACAGAATATACAGAGTTAATTAAAAGGGTATAAATACATTTACAAGCCACATTAAGAGATTTTCACAGATGAAAATATAAGTAATTTGGACTACAGGCCAAATTTGTTGAAAAATTTGCATATCAGATTTTGGAGCACAGTGGAATCACCTTCACGTTATATGATAGGAGATGAGAACTGAATCGGCAACTCGTTTCAGATTACCTAGTACAAAGCACCGAGGCTGTAAAACTAAGTTTCAGGTTACTGCAGTGCAATATGTAAATATTCTAGGTATACCCCTTCCTTCCATGCTGGCGGGAGCGAGAGAAAAACATAGAATGTGCCAGCTGCATTTCCTCCCGAGCATGCTGTAAAAAACCAGCTAAGGGATCCGAGGGTTTCAGTATATTGTAATTTAGGTGATGGGCTGAAAACCTGTCACTACAGCAATATACCTACAAACCAATCTTAAATAACCCTCAAAAATTTGTTAGTCGTGGCGGAACGACCTTTGTTTAGGTTGTTTGCGCTCTGCCTACCCCATTAGAGATAAAGGCGTGAATATATGTATGTATGTATGTACATTAAAAGTTAAAATATTTCCTACCTAGCACTTAAACAAAGCAAAGCTTGGACCTTTTAAGTTGAGCACTATTTATATATTCTTTTGGTTTTGCGGAGTCTTTTGTCCCGGAATGAATAAATAATTCATAGAGGTATACAAACATACGGTACGGGCAGGTCGACTTTTAAGGGCCTGCATAAGATTGGCCCTTAACAATAAAAAGAAACACAATTTACATCTATGCAAGTTTCGCAGAAAAAAAAACAATATGACAGCAGCTGCTCTTACTTCCAGAAAAACTAGAGGGTCTAAAAGGCCCAAGGGCTGACAAGCCATCACTATAAAATCAAACAATCCTGACTAATCTGCTCCTCAACAACTAGAAAATGTGTCTCACAAAAGTACCACGGTGGTACTACCACTATCGACCGATTGAATCTTATATCGAAATCCATAAACGCAAAACCTTTTAAAAGTTACAAGCTTCTAAAAGCGAAGGAAAAATATATCCAGAGTGCGGAGTTTTCCAATATGGCGTCGCTGGTGAAAAGTGTAGAAAATACAAGTTTTGTAGCGAACGGCCGAAGGAAAACAAGCCTGCAAATTGTGCCACAACAGATGTTTTGTTCAGGGCTGGGATTGGTCCAATATATTAGATGTTAGCGGATACTTGTGGTGGCCTCGAGACCAGCTCTCTGACCCCTATCGTAATTTGTGGTAAATACTTATTAGATAGTCTGCCAGTGAATCGGCCATTTTTCATCTTCTTATTCTGATAGGTCAGAATTACTGAAACGTTCTAAAAAAGATCAAGCGCAGGATAAACTATAGCGTGCCTCCGAGTATACATTTGTCATCTTACATTTTGGACAATTAGATAATCTGCCAGCCGAAATCATTAAGGGCAATTTGGTAAGAACACGTCATTACTAAATCACAATTAAAATTATTTGCGTCCCTTTCTGTTTTCTCTTGATAGAGAATTACAGGTATGGACTTATATTAGTTAAAATTCGTATCATTTGTAACACCAAATTGCCTTCACTGCCTGCCCTTTGGAATCGATCCCATGACCGCCGCCGGATCGAGAAACACAGGCAAATGGCTAACCCAATCTTTCCGGTGATCAGCCATAGAGACAGTTAATATTTTGTATTAATTGTTGAAAGTAAGCAAGTTTAATTTAAATCCGCTTCATCGCCAATCTTGCACTACAAAAAACTGAAGTTGAATTTAAACAACGGGGCTGAGTTAAACGACAGAAAGTTTGCCATTTTGTTGGTAGACAACTATTGTGTTTGACCAGAGTACCTAGTCGCCCGTTTGACAGCTGTGGGTAGTCGGAAAAGTTGGCTTTTTGAAGCACGGGCTCTGTGTAAACTGCTCTAAATTGAAAGGGACTACCCATTAGCTCTCTAGTGAAACTTAGTTGCCAGCGCGTTGAGGCGAGAGAGATCAAAGGCCACTAAGATTTTTTTTGGCACAGTTTTGAAAATTAAGAATATAAAAATAAAAAGTTCTCGCCACTGAAAACTTATGCATAAGTATAAGTCTGAAAACTTATGTCAATCATATAATATTATAAATAAAAAATGTCTTTTGGTAAAATCTCGTAAAGTGACGCCTAATAAAGTTGAAAGCATTTTTCAAATTTGATCTGTTGATTGGCATAATTTTCATTAATGGCCGCGAGATTTTTTCAAATTTATTCCTAAAAATAAAAATATGCCAATTCCCATACTAAAATCTTCAATGGCTTTTGCTGGCTATCATTGTTTACAGTGATACTACTTAACCTACCTATAAATACGATGTACACAAAATATAGGTAGCAATTCCCAATGTAAAAAGCATTGACATCGTGTTGAGCGCAACCTTACGCGCAGTAAGTGTCGCCTGTGTGTGGCTGCACTAAATGATCAGGAATAAAACCACGACCTTTAGCTCAGATCTTATTTAGTAGGCAGTGTCAAAATATTGTATCGCGTTCATGAAAATTTCCCGCCGCAGCGTATTTTGAGTTGCATCATTTTTCTATTTGAACTTGTTTCTTTTTTTATATAAATTCACGTATTCATCTCTTTCCCCCAGGAGAACCGCCCATCCGCTCGCGCTACGCTCGACTCCTCATCCTCGTGCCTCCAGAACCGCCGAAGATCCTGCAAGGTCCTCTGCTGGAAGCTGTTGAGGATCGGGAGGTCAACTTGGAGTGTGTTTCTGTTGGAGGGAAACCTGCCGCAGAGGTGAGTGGAGCTTATTTAAGGATCCATGGCCTTGATGTAGATCTCAAATGGCCTACAAAGTATACCATGCCATACGATTAAATATAAATAAGGATCCATGCTGTAATTTTCTTCTTCTTGTCTTCGAGTGGAATTTTCGAGATGACTTTCGACCCGATGAAACCCTGGTGTCAGAGTTTTTAAACCGCCTAATAGTGCTGCTAAAAAGCCCCTGACTTTATTTGTGTAACCACCGCCATCAATGAGCAACCTAGGCCGACGGTTTAACGTGCCTTTCAAAGCACGGAATCTTTATGATGTAATAAGAGCTCCTAATCCTGGTGCCTCGAGACACGCCAAAGATCCTGCAAGGTCCTCTGCTGGAAGCTGTTGAGGAGCGGGAGGTGAATCTGGAGTGTGTTTCTGTTGGAAGGAAACCTGCTGCTGAGGTAAGTGGAGCTGATTCAAGTAACCTTGGAATGGGAGCTTGAAAGGCAGCCAAAATTTACCAGTTTTTTCTCTTCCCATATAAAGATAACAAGGATTTCGTTATATGTTTTATACGTACTAACAATAATAATGGTAGTTAACCAGAAATATTAGTACAACATTACACAATAATGCTATCATGGCCTAAATAAATTGAACCGTTGAACAATATAGTAAAGACAGTTTTCATTTTTATTTATTTTTATTAGAAAACGTTTTGCTCTAGACACTAAGACAGGGATGATTGTGACAGAGTCGATGATGGAGCGAGCTCACCCCGAAGATGCCTGCTATGGCACTGGCAATCCCACGTACCAACAGAACACAACAAGCTGTTTGGCGCCGGACTCCGGTGAGAGGGTAGTCGCGAGCCAGGCGGCCTCTTGCGGAGCCTACCACTGCTTTGTAGGGATCGTTCAGCCGGACTTATTCACAGACAAGCCTGTGTTGCTGGTGCCCGGGGTGGACCACTAGGAGGTAGATCCCATCCCACCCCGTATTTTTAATTAATAACTCAGAAAACTACTTTATGTCCTATTCTAGGACCTAAAGATAACCTTTTGGAAACCGACTCCTAACAGCATTTTGAAACTAATATCTGCATTGTTCTAGATAACATGGGTCGACAGCGATGGTGGTGTTTTGAGCCAAGGAGTCACATACACAGCTGATTTACTTCCAGATGGACGCCGGTATACTGCTAGGTATGAATCAAGTTGCTTCCATGCTGGACTGGGAGCAAGAGAAAAACAGAGAATGTGCCAGATGCATCTCCTCCCGGGCATGCTGTCTTCTTCTGTCGAGTGGGTATCGAGTCTATGAAACCGATGAACCCTGGTGTAAGAGTTAATAAACCGCCTAGTAGCACAACTATCAGGCCTCTGACATGGTTTGAGTAACGACCACTATCAAAGACAGCGACCTGGACCGACGGCTTAACGTGCCCTTCGAAGCACGAAATCTTTTTCTTTTTCGGACAATCAGGTGATTCAGCCCGCAATGTCCTAACCAAACTGGGGGAAAAATTACAAAGTGATAAATTTTTAAATATCAACTTTGTGTTTCCCCCCATGGGAATCGAACCCAGGACCTCCGGATCTGGAGTCCATGGCACTAGCGACTAGACCATGGAGGCACTAAAAATCAGGCATGCTGTAAAAATCAGCTAAGGGATTCGAAGGTTACAGTATATGTATTGTAATTAAGGCGATGGGCTGATAACCTGTCACTATAGAAATATACAGATCTATCGGAAATACCCCATTAGGGATACAGACGTGATAGTATGTATGTATCGGAAATAACCCCTAAATGTGTCAGACGTAGCAGGACGACCTTTGTTTAGGTCGTTTACGCTCTGCCTAACCCATCAGGAAAATATTCGTGATTATTATTTATGTATGTACGTATGAACTAAGTTTATAATTGAAAATATTGGGACAAAAAACATTCTACCAGGATTATTTTATTGGTTTTATTAAAAAATTAATTTGACGTCATTAGACAGATTTATACAATCTTAGCGATACGAAAGTTTTAACCTACTTGTAAAACTATAATAATCATCTTATTATGCGTTAAAAAATATATATTTTTTTACCCCATTTATTGCGAAATTCTCATTAGTGCAGCAACACATATGCGTTACTTACTGCGCGCAAGGTTGCGCTCAACACGCTGCCAATGCTTTTTGCATTGCCTTTAACACACATGCGTCATCTTATGCCCTGCGCGAGCGTACGGGCAGAGGGACGCGCCGACGTAGAGTCCATCGCTACGCGCGATAGCGCGTATGGTGACGCATGTGTATTGTAGGCAAAAAGCATTGACTGCAGCGTGTTGAGCGCAAACTTGCCCGCAATAAGGTATGCCTGTGTGTTGCTGTCCTTAGCTTCTTTGACCACATAACATCGCATTTTTTTATGTTTAGGTCCGTCCTGCGTCTCCGGCCAAGAAGACATCATCACAACCAGACATTCACGTGCCAAGCTCAGAATACTGCTGATAGAACCTACAGGGCTACTACAGTGAACATACAAGTAAGTTTATTTATCAAACACGTTTTTTTTGTAATGATGAAGTTTATTGGTATGAGTATGCGGTATTTACAATAACATAATTAAAAAAAAAACGAAAGGGATAGGTCACTCAAACTACCCGCCCCGTGTCGCCCCCGACACTAAGGTGCCCATCACACTCGCTGCGTTTCCGCGTTGAGTTGCGATGGACAGCCTTTGGGCCAGAAGAGACCCGGAACATGTTTTCCCAAGGAACCTGCCTAGTTAGAAGTATACAAAAAATAATATATATAATAATTTTATTCTAAGTTATTTATTTCATTGTAAATTTATTTTTTATTTTTTTTAATTTATTCAATTCTAATTAACTTTAAATCTAATTAAATTATTATTTTACCTATTATTGTTATTAACCTAGGATTAAGTTTTTCAGAAATGTATGGATTGTAATAATCTGAAATAAATGATATATTATGGTAAGATAACTAGGTCTATGGGAAGGGATTTAGCTGGACCGGTTGCTGGGATATTGATCGAGACTACGGGACGCCTGCCAAATCAAATGTCTCGATCTCGATAATCTCGGCAGACGGTGACTCGCCAACTCACTATAATGGGCCCCCCAAAACGGCCGAACGCAAGGAACGACAAGAGGGCAACATCGTGTGAGCGACTAAGGTTGTCGAGAGGTGAGACTGCGGGCGCCAGATCATGGTGTTCCAGTCAGCAGGCCCCCGGCGTTATGACATTTTACACTTCCACCCAGGAGCAAAGATTCCGCTCTTGCGAACTCTACTCCTGGACAGCCAACGAAGGCAAGCCAGGAGGTGAGGGCCAAATGAATACGGGCCCTCGGAGCTGGGGGTCCGGGGTATCGCCACGCACCATCAGCTCGCCACACAAGCTGCCCCTCCGGGGACTGACTGCACCACCGAGGTGGTGGGCGGTGGGGTCGTCAATTCCCTACGCCTTTTTATTATTATTATAATTTGAGTCAGCCGCTTGGGTCATAACTCGTATTTATAAAGCGATTTCAAGATTGAGAGCTATATTAAGTACGGATCTGACAGGCCATATTGTACTAAAATTACATTTCTGATACGAACTCAAACTAGATGTCAGTTTGAAGTGCTGTTTATCAATACGAGCCTGGTAGTTTTTTTTTATATTTAGACCTAGGTATGTTTTTTGGAGAAAGTTGTTCAGTTTCATCGGTAGTTTCAAACCCTATCATATTGTTGGCAAATTTTCTGACAACCTGTATTCTCATAAATGAAAACGTTCTTTGTGGTTTTTTTGTTTATATTTTGACCTATGTATGGTTTTTGTAGATAGTTGATCGGTAGTTTCAAAACCCAACATATTATCGGCAAACATTCTGACACCCTGTATTCTAATAAATAAAACATTCCTTTAATCAAAAAATCCTTAGATATATCTGTTAGTCAATAACCTTCTAAAAATACTCCTAATCAATTTGTTTGTATGACTTCTCGACGTTATTAAACTTTAAGAACATTATTGAAAATTACTTACTTCAATAAACTAGAAAGAATTGATGAAGATAAAATTTCTGAAAATTTGATTATCCGACTGAGCAACTTTTTGAGCTCAATATAACAGCATGATAACTTTACAGACAATCAATACAATTTAGATAAAGTTAGTGAATGTAATGTTAATGCTATTTCCATGCTCGACTGGGAGCGAGAAAATATCATAGAACGTGCCAGATGCATTTCCTCCCGGGCATGCTGTAAAAACCAGCTAAGGGATCCGGGGTATTTGTATATTGCAATTTAGGCGATAGGCTGACAACCTGTCACTACAGCAACATAACTAAAAATCTGTCTTCTCAAAACCTTGTCAGACGTGGCGGAATGCCCTTTGTTTAGGTCGTTTACGCTCTGTCTACCCTATTAGGGATAAAGGCGTGATTATATGTATGTATGTATGTAATGTTAAAGGCTTAGAACTTGAAGATTCCAAGTGAAGGCGAAACTGTGGTCAACAATGAACCAATGCGTTCCTTATTTTATGCGACCCATCAGAGAGGCCACAGCTTTTCACGCTTGTTAGAGACAAATTTTTTTTAAGAATAAGAATAAGAATTCGTTTATTGCCATAACATAAAATACATACAACATTAAAAAGAAAGACAAAACAAAACATAAATTATGGCAAAAGGCAGGGACTCAGTTGTTGTCAACATGCTGCCGGGGACAGCACTGTTGACACTGATTTTCAGCCCTTACCCTTTTCTTTCATTACTAAAAAAAAACAATGTACTTAAGCGAGGGCAAGAAAAAAAAACAAAAAAAGAACTATTTGTATCTAAAACAGACTTATCCAAAATAATAAAATCTAAAAAAATAGCTTGAAAATAAAGGAAATGTAAAGAAATTAAAAAGAAAAAAAAAACAATCCATTATGGTAATGTGCGTATTACTGTGACTGTGTGTGTATGTATGTATGTAAATGTATATGAGTGTAAGTGTAAAAGACTTCATTTCAGTTGCTTCGAGTAATGGTGCGTCTTTCCGCTTTATCGTGTGAATTGTTAGATTGAAAGTACCGATGAAAACTGATGTCAAAGTTTTTAAGCACCGTGATAAACTTCCGACGAACATAGATCCAAACTAGAAGTACGACGCCTATTAGAAATGACTACTGGTATTCATATTTCATCTTTACCAATTTTTTTTCGATTTTTGAAAGTGTCAATTTTATAAGATGTAAAATTTATGAGATCTTGCTTTTGGATTGAGTGACCAAAGAAAGATCTTTGCATGTTAGATGAAGTCATCATCTTCCTAGCCTTATCCCGTATTTCTCGGAGTCGGCTACCTAATCTAGGTGATTGAATGAGGGTACTGGTTTTTACACAGAGCGACTGCCATCTTACCTCCGCAACCCAGAAGGGAAACCAGAACCAATCCTAGATTAGGTCAGAGTTTTCAAGCCGCCAATGCTTAGCACTGGCCTCTGATATAGCTTATCGACTAATATCTAAGGTGTTGAACGATGTTTACTGGGACCAACAGCTTAACGTGCCTTCCGAAGCACGGAAAAAGCGCCGAAGATACGTACATATGAAATTCGAAAATCGAAAAACACATTGGTACGTGGTGGGGTTTGAATCCATGGTTACTTCCATGCTGGACTGGAAGAGATAGAAAAACATACAATGTTCCAGCTGCCCTTCCTCCCGGGCATGCTGTTGAAGTAAGCAAAAGGGACTCGAGGGTTACAGTGTATTGTAATTTAGGTGATGGGCTGACAACCTGTCACTATAGCAATACATATTACAATCTGAAATTGCCCTCAATTTTTGTCAGACGTGGCGAAAGCGCCTTTTACGAGGCGTTAAACGCTCTGCCTACCCCGTAAGGGATAAAGGCGTGATTTATGTATTTTCGAACCTCGACCTCCCGCTCAGGTGGCAGCGGCGCTATCCACTACACCATCGGGCTCTCTGCATCTCTCTGCATGCATCTTAGATGAAGTATATAAAAAACATAAGTACAATAAAAATTAGGTGGGTATAAATAAGCCTATCATTATATTACGTCATTGTTATACTTATACTACTTCCATTTATTTTATGTAATTTTAGTGATTTTGTTTGTTAATATGTAAGTACACACACAATTTATCTTGTTTCTAAGTAAAATAATATTATATTATATTATTTTATGTTCTTCTTCATATCTTGATTTCACAACTGGTTTATGTTTGTCTGAATTTTTTGTAGTTTAGTTTATAAGTCTAGCTTGATGTAATTAATAATTATAATAGGTATATAAATATAGGCTCTAACAGTCTCCGCACCGGTTCCAACTGAAAACCAGCGCCACGGCTCCGGCTATGGCTTTATGCTGAGTTGGAACCGTTTCGGTATAGTTGTAATGTCGTCTTTATTTACTTCAGTTCTTGTCACCTTTTTTCTGCAATTATGCCGAATAAATGATTTTTCTTTCTTTCTTTCTTTCTATTCTAGCCTGGGAGCGAGAGAAAAACATAGAATGTGCCAGCTGCATTTCCTCCCGGGCTATAGATACCAGCTAAGGGATCCGAGCGTTTTTGTATATTGCAATTTAGGCGATGGGCTGACAACCTGTCACTACAGAAATATACCTACCGATCTATCTTAAATAGCCCTTGACACATTGTCAGACGTGGCGGAACGATCCTTGTTTAGGTTGTTTACGCTTTGCCTAACCCATAAAGGCGTGATTATATGTATGTATGTTATACTTAAAGTGCATAGAGTAGTTATGCTCATTTTTATTTAACTTCCTTCTATTCAAGTTTGTGTTTTGAACAGGATTCTCACCACGATAATAGTTGTTTTCACATTTTTCCAACGTCCATTTTTTATCAATTTAGCACTCGCCTACCGCTCTATTAAATCACCAGCGTGAAAAAACTTCGATACCGCGTTTTAGGACCAACCACTCGGGCTATTCTTTGACTCGAGTTTGCACACACAATACAGACCTCTAATCCGTGCCCCAATAACGTGAGACACGAAACGTAACGTAATAAAGAAACAGGGCACAGTAAAAGACGGAAGTGTGTGTTGGTAATGCGTTATTAGGGTTCCTTAGGCAAATTTTGGTGTAATTCGGAAGTTTGGTTGTTAATCGGGGTGGGAAACATGTTTTGCGTATTTATGTCTGGTAATTACTTTACAGTGGTTTTAAATGCTATGGTAGCATTTAAGGTTATGACATAGTTTGACAAAGATATTATGATTTTTAACTTATGTGTTTTAGAAAGTCCAGCAAATCTTTAAAAAATACTGGGCTTTTAAAAACTATTAACTTTGGCTTAGAATCATTTTTACAAAACGAAAAATACTTAAGAGTATAATAGCTTATTTTATCTTATTCTTGCCACTGCAGGCAGGGTCTCTAAAATCCAAAAAGACAGAAAGGAAAAAATCTGAACCACAATTTCTGCCGACGTTAGAAGATTTCGCCGATTCGGCTTACCGCGCGACCATTTTAGCTTGATCTGTTAAGGTTAATACAATTGGGGCTAATCCCTTCAATTGCGTAAGGGGTTCTATAGAAGGGAGGGTCAGAATAAGCTGGATCGGGCTTTATACTGGAAAAGTGAAAATAAGAGGTTTGTGGTGGTCTAATTTTGTGACAACACGGTGGAAACGCGTCAGCAATGTTTTCCGTTGCCAGGAAAAAGGTATATTTTTTCTTTTTTAAAATTAGTTCTAGGCAATTCAGCTTCCTAATGGAGAAAACGTTACTTATACTAATATTAACGTACTTCAGGTTTTTTTTTCAAAATTTATAGATTTTATAGACTCACTTACTTAGGTACTGGTACAAACAATTTTTTATAGGTAATCCTTGGAAATTTATGCTAAATATGTCTAGACCTGAACCTATTGCCGTCTGAGGAATTCTTACAAGGACCGATTCCCGATACGCCGCTACATTCGATCTTCGACTAAGAAGTCTATAACCTATCTGTGCTATAAGGCAGTTTAAAAACTTTGACACCAAATTTCATTTAATTATATTGTAGGTACGACAATTATAAAACTCATTTGATAAGAAGAAAAAGAACTTTCCATCTAGACACAAACTTACTACTACCATTTTTTACATAGCATGAGCATTCTGACACATGTCAAACGCATACATTTGTTGACAGTTATAAAGAAATATCTTTCGCATCTGTGATGTTAGAATATTTCCTACTATTTACCGCTTTTTCTTACTAATACCCGTAATTTTTTTTAAGACTTTATTCAAAAAACTTTTAGGTACATTTTTTATACTTAAAATAAGACGCTTGCATGAAAAGATTGATGAATGTAGATGAAGCGAAAGAAGTTTGCAAGGATCGTAGCAAATGGAAGGATGTGATCTCTGCCTACCCCTCCGGGAAAGAGGCGTGACGTTATGTATGTATGTATAAGACGCTTAAATCTAAAACCTAAGTAAGGTTTATGCGAAAAGTAAATGAGATCGTGATGGCCACATTATCACTACATAGTATAAATCAAGTATTTATACTATGTAGTGATAATCATAGTATTTCTCTGTCCCTATATCCCTATGTATGCTTAGATCTTTAAAACTACGCAAGAGATTTTGATGCGGTTTCTTTTAATGGATAGAGTGATTCAAGAGGAAGGTTTATATGTATAATACATGCATTATATAGTAGAGAAACACTGATGATTTCCGTGCGAAGCCGGGGCGGGTCGCTAGTACAATTATTAACAGCACTTGAGACAGACAGTTAGTTGCTAGTTTGAGTCCATATCAGAAATGTAATTTCAGTACAAAAGAATCCGTCAAATCCATACATAATATTACTATCAATCTTGAAATAGTTTTTATAAATACGAGCTAAGGTCTTCTTTTTCTGTCGAGTGGGTATCGAGTCTATCGACCCGATGAACCCTGGTGTCAGAGTTTTTTTAAACCGCCTTATAGCACAACAGCTATCAGACATCTGACATTGTTTGAGTAACGGCCACTATCAAAGACAGCGACCGGGACCGACGGCTTAACGTGCCGTCCGAAGCACGAAATCTTTTTCTTTTTCGGAAAATCAGGTGATTCAGCCTGCAATGTCCTAACCAAACTGCGGAAAAATTCACAAAGTGATAAATTCTCAAATATCAACTTTGTGTTTCCCCCCTGTTAATCGAACCCAGGACCTCCGGATCAGGAGTCCATGGCACTAGCCACTAGACCACGGAGGCAGTTATTATAGTTACTTTCTTAGTCTTAAATCGAAAGATATACAAACCAAGCATTTTAATATTCCGTACAAATGAATATTGTAGGACCTATGGATTTTTGGTTTAAAAAGATTCTACGCATTTTCTTAATCACTTCCATGCTGGATTGGGAGCGAAAGAAAAACTTAGAATGTTTCAGCTGCATTTCCTCCCGGGCATGCTGTAAAAATCAGCTGAGGGATCCGAGGGTTTCTGTATATTGTAATTTAGGCGATGGGCTGACAACCTGTCACTACAGCAATATACTTACAAGTCTATCTTAAATATCCCTCAAAACTTTGTCAGACGTGGCGGAATGACCTTTCGTTTAGGTCGTATACGCTCTGCCTACCCCATCAGGGATAATCACCAAAATTATGTTAAAAAGAAAACACCTACGTAATACAAAACGACCCCTTAATTTCCATAACCGAATTACTGAACGTTTCTCCGAAAACGGGATAATTTGACGCTGCGATTAAAGCAACGTTTATTCACGTTTATTCCCGGCTTTATGGCGAAACTTCCCCAAGGATCCCATTTGCCTTGCATAATTCCTGTATTAAAGGTAGATACGGTAAAAATGCGGTATCCATCTTCATTCTATTCTAGTTTGAGTTTAAGGTGAGATTTTTCAAAGTCGACACTTTTGAAGATTGCGGCCATTTTGGTTGAGGTCTTTATGCGTAATAGACGTCGTGGTTAATAAAATGCTTACACACATGAAACCGTAAAAATATAAATTCAGGCCCGTATTTATAAAGCAATCTTAAGATTGAGAGCAGTATTAAGTATGGATTTGATAAGTCATAAAATGACATTTCTGATACGAACTCAAACTCGCAGTCAGTCTCGAGTGCTGATTATAAAGACATAGCTTCTACTTCCATGCTGGCCTGGTGCAAGATAAAAACGTAGAATGTGCCAGCTGCATTTCCTCCTGGGTATGCTGTAAAAACCAGCTAAGGGATCCGAGGGTTTCTGTATATTGCAATTTAGGCAATAGGCTGACAACCTAGCACTACAGCAATAAGCCTACAAATCTATCTTAAATAACCCTCAAAACTTTGTCAGACGTGGCGGAACGACCTTTGTTTGGTTCGTTAACGCTCTGCCTACCCCATTAGGGATAAAGGCTAGATTATATGTATGTATGTAAAAGCTTAGTTCACGGCACTCAAGATAAAATGTAGATGTGTAATAATGTTTTATTTAAATCGGTTCTTGAACTAAACCATGAAAACAAAAGCCATTCTTATCTGTTTAAAAACTGAATATAAGAAATAAATCTATGGGTACAATGCACGTCAAGAAAACATTTCCGCTTTGCTCAAGTCTAGACCGAAACTGACTATTTCAGAAACGATGCACAAAAGCCCAAAGAGCTTTATATAGTCTTCTTTATAGTCTTCTTAAAGGCTTTGTACACTCAATTCGCTCTTATAAGGCTTCGTCTAGACACGTATTAAAGATAGGTGTGTTTATAAATTAACTGATAGTTGGAGGAAGAGAAGGGTAGAGTTTTGTAATTACGAACACCTCAAACTACCATGCTAGACCGGGAGAGATAGAAAAACATAGAATGTGCCAGTTGCATATCCGCCCGGCCATGCGGTAAAATTCAGCTAAGGGATTTGAGGGTTTCAGTATTGTAATTTTGGCGATGGGTTGACAACCTCTCACTAAAGCAATATACAGATGATCCATCTGGAATAACCCTCAAAACTTTGTTAGACGTAGCGGAATGACCTTTGTTTAGGTCGTTTACGCTCTGCCTATCCCATTGGGGAAAAAAGGCGTGATTATAAAGTATGTATGTCAACCGTATAAAAAAAAATTGTGAAATATTTACTTTACCTAGATTCTAGAGTAATATAAAATGTACATACTTATATTTCAGTCTTCTTCTTCTTCTGTCGAGTGGGTATCGAGTCTATGGACCCGATGAACCCTGGTGAAAGAGTTTTTAAACCGCCTAGTAGCACAACTATCAGACCTCTGACTATTTCAGTAATAAATATATAGATATTAACTTGTTGGTTTGTTCGATTTTGATCGCTTTTGGATGATATGCACACACACATAATCACGCCTTTATCCCTAATGGGTTAGGCAGCGCGTAAACGACTTAAAAATAGGTTCCGCCACGTCTGACAAAGTTTTGAGAGTTATTTAAGGTAGATTTGTAGGTATATTATTGTAGTGATAGGTTGTCGGCCCATTGCCTAAATTGCAATAAACAGAAACCCTCGGATCCCTTAGCTGGTTTTTGCAGCATGCTCGTGAAGAAATACAGCCGGCACATTCTTCGTTTCTCTCTCGCTCCCAGTCCAGCATGGAGGACGTCAATATAGTAGAAGTATATTCAGTCACAAATACCGGGTGTAAAAGGACAGCGTCCCGCAAACTGATAGGGGTTGTTCAGGCAATGAAACTTGAAAATTATCACCAGGAAATTTATGCAAGGAATGAAAAAAAAAAAATTGGCTTTTCCATACAAAGTGTCTGCTCGAGGTGGTCATTTTGTATGGGAAAGCAGTCTTTTTTTAGTCTCCTGAAAAATATATCAGTTTCGTTAACTTAGCAACCCCTATCAGTGTGCAGGACGCTGTCCCTTACACTCCGTATATTAATTTCAAATTGCAATTCTCGTTAAAAAAGCACATATAAATACCGCAAAATCAAGCTTGAAACAAAAGATTAACATTTTCCAATGGCAGAACATTTCAGAGGCTTTCAGCAGTAACAATACCAACGTCAGTAGAGTCTGCAGAAGATAACAGAAGGAAAAAGAACAATACAGAACGTTATCGAAGTTTCCAAGGGAAGGACATGTTTGCGGTTCATAGGTTAGGTACTACTGAAACTCGAATGATTCACACTTCTATTTCAATTCTCTCAGCGAGTATTTCACATGGTTCAAAACTTTTCAGCTTGTATTTTTAAAGCGATCTCAAAATTATGCGATATTAAGTATAGATGTGACAGGCTACATAGTACTGAAATGACATTTCTGATTCGAACTCAAACTAGCCGTCAGTTTCAAGTACTGTTTTCAATACGGGCCTACACCTTTCTGATGAGATGAGGTAGTCGTACAATAAGATTTCATCATTTTAGTTTACTCATCAGGAACACAGAAAACACTAATGATTACTTTACTATTTTATTACTTAACTGCCTCCGTCGTTTAGCGGTTTGAGCCATGGACTCTTGACCCGGAGGTCCGGGTTCGTTTCCCGGGGGGGACAATAACTTTGTGTTGTTGTTTCTAGTTTGGTTTAGACATTGCAGGCTGATGACCTGATTGTCCGAAAAGTGAGATGATCCATGCTGTCGGATGGGCATGTAAATAATCGGTCCTGCGCCTGATTTCTCACTGGTCGTGCCAGTCAATCTGTCCCATCAGTATGAGAGATTGAACGAATAGGGAGTTCACCTGTGTGTGTAGCACAAACCCTTGGACACTAAAAACTAGTCCTGCGCAGTTGGCCGATCTTAGGGAGATTGGCCGCCATCACTGAAAATCGGTGGGAGAACCATTATTTTTTTTTGCTGCCCTGTCTTGATGATGATTGATATCAGAGTTCTTCAACCGCCTTTGATCACAGATTACATAATAGTTACTCTTTGACATGGTTTGTGCAATGACCACAATTTATTTGAAGCAGTTATGTAAATATCTGTGTGTTTCAAGCGACAGTGCTTTGTGTGTTAGATCTTCGAATATTGTTTTAATTACGTATGTTATATAATATTGTTTTGTATATACGTACATAGAATACGTTATAAGCCTGTCATAGGCATAGTAAAGACAAAAATTCTTCGGTCACGCGTAAAAATTAATAATAAAATATTTCAGTAAATCCTCTTCTCAAAATCACCTCAAAATATTTTCTCAAATTTTTAAATCGACTATCCGTCGAGTTCCAACGGTACCGCCGCGACAATTTTGTTGCGCTTTTCCACTCGTATCTCGTTGTTTTCTGTTTGTTGCTTCAAGAAATATGGGTGCGACTGTACCGGGTCTAATCCCCCCAGTAACTGCACTATCTGCAGATGCTAACTCCGGCATATACAGGGTTTTAAATAACGTATTTCTTTCTTTTAAATAACAGTAATGCCCTTCTACCTCATAACAAACAATATTCCCAAAACGGAAAAAAATACTCGAAAAATAATTTGGCTCTTCCGTAAAAAGAAAAAAAAAAGAGTGAAAGAGCACTTCCTATTGCAACAAAATTAGTATTTATGTACGTAGGTATTTGTATTTATTATATGTATGTATTATTATATATTATAGATGTTTATTTAAGTAATATACATGTATGTTTATGTAGGTTCTAGGTTATATGTAGGTATATGTAGAAGTCTATTGCGTGTACAGTCTTGTCCCCGTATATATTGTTATCTGATATCCAGTTTTACAGGTTGGCTGGAAGAGATCTCTTTATAGAGAGCTTTTAAGCTCACCTTTGTGAACTAAATTTAAAATTGTTTATTTATTGTAAATTTTTGTACGCAATAAAGAATATATACGAAAATAATGACCTTATCGACATCATTCAATGAAGAAGACGCCATTTTTTTTCGATCAATATTTTATTTTAGCTTTTTTAAGTTGTTTGATATCATTAGTAGAATATGTAGTTTAAAGAAACGCAGTACTTTTTTACACCCTGTATATAATAGTGGAAGGATGTGATCTCTGCCTACCCATCCGGGAAAGAGGCGTGACGCTATGTATGTATGTATGTATATAATAGTACTAACTCCAGGTAATCTATAAGACAGAATAACCCTGTTTATTTGAAAATGGATGTTGTTGTAGGTTTGTGGTTTTGGTTTGTTGTAGGATAAATAGAGGAGGGGTGGTTATTTAAGCTTAGATAAATTATTGACTTAATATCTTAAATATTATTATAACCTAGACTTTATACAGTTTGGTAAAGGTATTGTAGGTACCTTATGTTGCTAGGAAAGTAATTGAAGCGAATATTAATACAAAACTAAGTACTTTTTATTATTCTAGTTTTTAAACCTGAAGTGTTCGTTTTTCTTCGCTACTTCTCTCTATTCATGTCGGTGTGGTTGGTTGTCTGGAAGAGACCGCTGTAAACGTTAAGACCGCATTTGGTCACTTCTTCTCGCCATTTTTAACAATATTTATTTAACAATTTATTGCACACATTATCATACATAGGACACAAATATTAAAAACAATAGCACAACAGGTACAGCTTATCTCTAAACAGAAATCTCTTCCAGCTGACCTACGACTTCGTATTTAAGTTTTGATATTTCATGTTTAAATGACGAAAGTCACACTTACATAGTTTTAATGAAAAACTAAGGTTTTTATTTATAAAGCGATCTCAAGATTGAGAGTAATATTAAGTATGGATTTGACGGGCCACCTTGTACTGAATTTATATTTCTGATACGAACTCAAACCAGCTATCAATCTCAAGTGCTATTTACAAATGCGGGCCTAAATTTTCCCACATAGTCTCTAACATACGGATGTAGTCACTAGGAAAAGTTAGAAAATAAAAACATCACATCACTACATAGTATAAAACAAAGTCGCTTTCTCTGTCCCTTTATCCATATGTATGCATAAATCTTTAAAACTACGCAACGGATTTTGATGCGGTTTCTTTAAGTGGATAGAGTGATTCAACAGGAAGGTTTACATGTATAATACATGCATAATATAGTAGAGAAACACTGATAGTTTCCGTGCGAAGCCGGGGCAAGTCGCTAGTAATGTATACTGCCTCATACCCTATAATTTATTTCTACGAAGCATTGTCTTAGTTTTCCTGTGATTGAAAGTAACGGATATACGGCTTTTTCCGCAGGAATACAATATTTTTCCGTGGTTATAACTTCCATGCTTAACTGGAAGCGAGAGAAAATCATAGAATGTGCCAGCTGCATTCAATCCCGGTCATGCTGTAAAAACTAACTATGAGATTCGAGGGTTTCAGTATATTATAATATAGGCGATGGGCTGACAACCTGTCACTACGGCAATATACCTCCAAATCTATCTTAAATATAAATATTTTTTTATTTATTGTTGCTTAAGTATAAAATCATATCCAGATAAATAACCCTCAAAACTTTGTCAGACGTGGCGGAGCGACCTTTGCTTAGGTGTTTTACGCTCTGCCTACCCCATTTGGGATAGAGGCGTGATTATATGTATGTTTGTAAAAAGTACCCTATATCCATTTCTAGGTTTATCTATTATCCCGAAATATTTTATCAAAATTTGTTTAGCCGCTTAGGCATAAAAATGTAACAAAAAACAGTCAGATAGTTACTTTCTCATCACTACATAGTATAAAACAAAGTCGCTTTCTCTGTCCCTATATCCCTATGTATGCATAGATCTTTAGAACTATGCAATGGATTTTGATGCGGTTTCTTTTAATAGATAGAGTAATTCAAGAGAAAGGTTTATATGTATAATACATGCATAATATAGTAGAGAAACACTGATAATTTCCGTGCGAAGCCGGGGCGGGTCGCTAGTTTTAGTATAATAGAATAAATAAAAATAAAAAAAATCAGTAACTTAATCCTAGTTTACATAAACTGATGTTGGAGTTTCCAAATTAGATTAATTAAATTAATTCTATTGCTTCTTTATGATTATGAGTTATCATAAAACAAATAACTCTTCCTTCTGATGAAAACGCTTAAAAAGAAACGTAGATCTAAGGCCCGTAATTATTATCAGCACTTGAGACTGACAGCCAGTTTTAGTTCGTATCAGAAATAATCATTTTAGTACAAAATAGCCTGTCAAATCCATACTTAATGTGGCTCTTAATCTTGAGATAGCTTTATAAATACGAGTCTTAGCATTTGTTTAATTTAATATGATTATGGTTCCTCTTGAATTTGCTTGTTGTGCATATAAAGAGCATATTTAAGTTTTATGAAAACTGTTTTGGAAGTTTCTCAAATGTTTTTTTAGGTGAAAATCTCTTATTATTTCATTTAACTGCCTCCGTGGTCTAGTGGCTAGTGCCATGGACTCTCGATCTTGAGGTCCTGGGTTCGATAACCAGGGGGGAAAACACAAAAGTTGATATTTGAGAATTTATCACTTTGTGAATTTTTCTCCAGTTTTGTTAGTACATTGCAGGCTGAATCACCTGATTGTCCGAAAAAAAAAAAGATTTCGGTCTTCGAAGGGCACGTTAAGCCGTCGGTCCCGGTCGCTGTCTTTGATAGTGGTCGTTACTCGAACCATGTCAGAAGCCTGGTAGGTGTGCTACTAGGCGGTTTAAAAACTGACACCAGGTTTCATCGGGTCCATAGACTCGATACCCACTCGACAGAAAATCTAACTAATTATTTATTCTTTTAATTGTTTCAGGTACAATTTGCTCCAAAAGTGAAAATATTTATCAAAACAAGAGTACTGAATGGAAAAATTAATGAAGGCGATACGGTAGCAGTGGGTAAGTAATTGGGCTGGATGCTAGATTTGCCGGCTAAAACTAAAATTAAAATCTATTTGTCACTTTCAGACGAAAACATTGGAAAAGGACAGCAGTTCTATTCTTTCTGGTTTTTGATTTATAGTCGGTGGGTTTATGCGTTATACTGGGGAAACGTGCAAAAGCAAGTCAAAATCTAGCGGACAAAGTGTAAAACCATAGAGTGTAAATTACTGATACATGCATACATACATACATATAATCACGCCTTTATCCCTGATGGGGTAGGCAGAGCGTAAACTACCTAAACAGAGGTCGTTTCGCCACGTCTGACAAATTCGAGGGTTATTTAAGATAGATTTGTAGGTATATTGTTGTAGTGACAGGTTGTCAGCCTGTCGCCTAAATTGCAATATACAGAAACCCTCGGATCCCTTAGCTGGTTTTTACAGCCTGCCCGGGAGGAAATGCAGCTGGCACATTCTATGTTTTTCTCTCGCTCCCAGTCCAGCATGGCTAGCAGCTAAGGGAATCAAGGGTTTCAGTTTATTGCAATTTAGGTATTGGGCTGACAACCTGTCGCTACAGCAATATACATACAAATCTATCTTAAATAACCCTCAAAACTTGGTTAAACGTGGCGATACGACTTTATTTAGGTCATTTACGCTCTGCCTACCCCATTAGGGATAAAGGCGTGATAATATATATGTATGTATGTATCCTAGGCTACTTAAAATACATAGTTAGACTCTTGAACATACATTTGTTTTTTTTTTAAATACACTTGGTAACTAATCTATACCACAGAATATATAATAGTACTACATATCCATACACTCATTTATACCTACATCAATAGGTCCTTACTTTGCAGAATGCTACTTTCGCAAAATTACGCTTTTGATAGATTTGGTACAAGTCGGGGGCCTACTAAAAGACTGAGAAAATTTTCAAAGCGACATTTAGCGAAAGGGACGTTTTGCGAAAGGGACATTTCGAGAAAGGGTTGCGACCAAGGGACATTTTGCGATAGGGTCATTGTCGAACCGTGTTTTCATCCGCGCCTTAGCTAGTTTTCCTTAATTGCTGATGTTTTTCGTTTACTGTTTGCCTACTGTTGGTG
This sequence comes from Scrobipalpa costella, assembly GCA_949820665.1. Taxonomy (NCBI): domain Eukaryota; kingdom Metazoa; phylum Arthropoda; class Insecta; order Lepidoptera; family Gelechiidae; genus Scrobipalpa; species Scrobipalpa costella. The sequence continues at coordinate 8,010,248 of OX463319.1, read as the reverse complement.
AATTTTACCTATGAAAAAGATACATTCGATTTTTATGGAGAGGTGTCATTATATCCTCAGAACAACATTATATAGAGATAAGCTCGCCTATTGTTTTAATTTTTAAGTTTACTTCTATGTTTCATTCTTAAAACAATAAAGAGGCACGCCTAAAAAAAGACCAGGACTCTATAGTCCGGAGATGTGGTAGAACACACTTAATAATAATATTTTTTGTCCTCAGGATGCCAGGCACATGCAAACCCGAATAATCTGACATACAGATGGTATATTGACAACGATCCTATAGTAGGCAGTGCTGGGAATGAAATGGTAAGCTGGTTTCTTTTTTAATTTACGGTAAATGTAACGGTTTAATTCTTGACTTTAGTCTACACTATTAGTGATCGTTAGTGCAGCTACACAGGCGTCACTTACTGCGCGTAAGGTTGAGCTCAACAAGCTGTCAATGCTGTTTGCATTGGCCACAACGCACATGCGTCACTTTACGTTCGTAATAGCTTCAGAAAAGATAACCATGAAGATATATAAACGAAAAAACAGTATTTTATTTATTTCTTCCATGCTGGACTGGGAGAGATAGAAAAACATAGAATGTTCCAGCTGCCCTTCCTCCCGGGCATGCTGTTGAAGTCAGCAAAAGGGACTCGAGGGTTACAGTGTATTGTAATTTAGGCGATGGGCTGACAACCTGTCACTAAAGCAATACATATTACAATCTATAATTGCCCTCAATTTTTGTCAGACGTGGCGAAAGCGCCTTTTACGAGGCGTTAACGCTCTGCCTACCCCGTAAGGGATAAAGGCGTGATTTATGTATGTATGTATGTAAAAACAGTATTAAACTTTGAAGAAGGTATGAATACAGATATCTAAATCATGTCACTCCTAATCTTGCATTGTAAATCCTCTTGTCTCGAAATTATGTAACTACCCCAAGTTAATTCCTTCAAAGTTATAAATCTATAGCCAAGTATTTAATTCAAAATGAACATCGCAAGGACTCATTCATTATCTTTAAGAGCTTACTTAATAGCATCTCCCTTTATATCAAGAACTCCCTTAGTATCTGTCATATTAATTTTACAAGTCAAAATTTGCATGTTGTCTCAAAAATATTCTTTGCAAGAGGGAATTTCGAAATTTTCTTGGCGCACCAGACACCTGCAGTATGCATTTTACATTAGCTACTGACACAGAAAGAAAAAATAGTAGAAATACCACTTTAAAATATTTGAGGAGTGAGACATTATTATGTCACGTACGAAGTGGAAATAGGACGAGGAGTGTGAAGATAATTATTCCGGATTTGATTATTACATCGGCTAATATACTTTTCTTCCATGCTGGCCTTGAAGCGAGAGAAAAACATAGAATATGCCAGCTGCATTTCCTTCCGGGCATGCTGTAAAAACCAGCTAAGGGATCCGAAGATTTCAGTATATTGTCATTTAGGCGATGGGCTGACAACCGGTCACAACAACAATATACCTACAAATCTATCTTAAATAACCCCCAACACTTTGTCAGACATGGCGGAACGACCTTTGTTTAGGTAGTTTACGCTCTGCCTACCCCATCAGGGATAAAGACGTGATTTTATGTATATACTTGGAGGTATTTTTACAACGGCTTAAAACGGCCTTTCAAAGCACGGAAAAAGCGCAAAATAAATGTACATATGAAATTCGAAATCCGAGAAACACATTGCAGTAGGTACGTGGTGGGATTCCATTCGAACCACGACCTCCCGCTCAGGAGGGAGCGGCCCTATCCACTTCACCATCGGGCTTCTAATGTCAAATTCATTGAACCACAAAAATCGTGACACAGACAAAAATAAATATAATCCTAGAAAATTATATAGTATTATGTCAAATATAACGTCTGACGAAAGGATGGACAGATCAGGCATGTAGAAATACTCGGAAACATATTTTTTTTCGGTGTATACAAACTTGCGTGTCGCTTTTATAGTCAAATCTATTACATATTTTTCTTTTAATATCTGCTCCCCTCTTTCATATAGGCGGTGAAATGTGCTTGAAAATATTAAATGAAGCGTGCTTCGAAGCAGCTTATTGTTGGTAGAGTGAATTTTAACACTATTCACTACGATATTAGCTCTTAAATGGAGGTAGCTAAAGACTAAAGAATAATAGATTCTTTTAAACGGCTGGATAGGTTGATAGCCAAGTTAATTTTCACTGCATTTCGCTAAGTGCACTTTTAAATTGCCTCAGTGGTCTAGTGGTCTGACCCATAGATTCTCCAGAGGTCCTGGGTTCGATTCCCAGAGGGAGAACATAAAGTTAATATGTCAGTTTATCACTTTGTGAGATTTTTCTCAGTTTGGTATGGTCAATGCAGACTGACTCACCTTATTTTTGTCTTAAAGAAAAAATATTCTATGCTTCGGAGGGTACGTTAACCCGTCGGGCCCAGTCGCTGTCTTTGATAGTAATTGTTACATAAACCACCTCAGAGGCCAATTAACTGTGCTATTAGGAGTTTAGATACTCTGACATCAGGGTTCATTGGGTCGATCGACTCAAAACCCATACATCAAGAAGAACGGGTATATAGGGTAATAGCTAAGTTAATTTTCACTGCATTTGCCTAAGTGCACTTTAGTATTTCATTCGCATGATAAATTTGACGAGGTGTTTTTTTGTAACGTAATAACGTGATGCATAAAGGGTTGTGTTTTGACCCAAATTTGCCAAGCCAAACAAGCTTTTATAAAAATAACTAAAAGCTACTTAATAAAGCGCTCTTATTCAAACTTAAATGCATGGTTACAGGTTTTCAAGTTCATTTTAAACTAGTATGTCTTCTTTTTAAACACTATTCTATAAACAAGTAATATTTATAATGAAAACTGATCGGTTAATTGTTTGTATGGGCGGAGTGTGACTTTATTCTCTCCTGATGAAGATCCTCATTTAGGATCGAAACGTCGAGTGCTTACCCTCCTTTCAATACAAACAAGTAAGCCGATCAGTATTCATTAGTATGTCTTCTCTGATGTCAAAATTTTAATTATAATAATTTAATTTTATCCTATTTTATTTCATGATCCTACTGATCCTATTATGTTCTTATTGTCTTATTGTATTGTATTTGTATTGTGTATTGTTGTTCCTTTTGCCAATCATATGTTAAAAATTTATATATTAATGAACGTTTTTTTTGTTAACCAGATAATAACTAATATTTCACGGAAATACAACGGGGCGACCGTGAAGTGTGAAGTTCATAATTCTGTCGGCAAAAGTGCAGACACGAAAACTCTTGAAGTTACATGTGAGTACACATACTAGGTGTAAGGGACAGCGTCCCGCAAACTGATAGGGGCTGCTCAGTCAACGACACTGGACAACTATTAGCAGGATTTCTTTTCATGAAGTACAAAAATATATTGGCTTTTTCATACAAATTATCTGATCGAGGTGAACGTTTTGTATAGGAAATTATTTTTTTTATAAAAAATCCTGCTGAGAGTTGTTCAGTATCGTTAACTGAGGAATTCCTATCAATTTACGGGACGCTGTCCCTTACTCCTGGTATTATATTTAAAAAAAAAAAACTGTTATGCAACAGGTTTTTGTAGTTAAAGAAATCTAATTTAAGCCAATTTGACATGCCTTTATCCGTAAATCACTTTTATGTCAAATAGGCTCAAATTTATATTTCGTCAACTATACGATAAATATTGCGACCTTTTATACCACACATTGTATCCGTCATGACAAAACAACTTTCTCAAAAATAAAAACATGTATTAGAAACGTAATTTGGCTTTATCTATAACTATACTTTCCAAACAAAAAAAACGACGTAAGCATTTTTGTGTAGAAAGAGCAAAATGTTTTCAAATGTAACCAAGCAAGTTTTCAAGAATAAAAAAATAACCAAACTCGGCCCCTGGTATTTCTTAAACAAAGCGAGAAAATTTTGTACCATTCAAATTAAGTTCGTATAATAATTGTTCCAATTTTCAAGGAATTGTTCCAGACAATGGTAGCTTGAGTACATAAATGCGAAAATTATAATGTTGCCATTTATATTTCGAGAGTGAAAAATACTTTAATTGTAATAAGTGTATTGTGTTCTTCTAAAAGTCCTTAAAATGTATTTTTCAGTCTCGTAATTGACGATTGTTTAAATTTTTTAAACAATAATAAGTACGTTGAGAGTTTGTAGTAGGTATTTAGTATTTCTTGTTCTTCACTATCACTATATAGTATAAAACAAAGTCGCTTTCTCTGTCCCTATATCCCTATGTATGCTTAGGTCTTTAAAACTACGCAACGGACTTTGATGCGGTTTCTTTTAATGGATAGAGTGATTGAAAATGAAGGTTTATATGCATAATACATGCATAATATAGTAAAGAAACATTGATGATTTCCGTGCGAAGCCGGGGCGGGTCGCTAGTCGTTGATAATTGCCTTTTCGCCTAATTAAAATTGCTTCCGAAAAAGACCTTTCCACTGAAAGTGAGTCGAAATCGGAAACACCTTTGAATGGAAGGTTCACTTTTTGGATTTGACGATTGTTTGATGCATAACCAACCAAAACGACGTATATAGGATAGGTAAACAATCCGAAAAGGTAAAGTCTTCCATGCTGGGCTGGGAATGAGAGAAAAACATAGAATGTGCCAGCTGCATTTCGTCCCGGGCATGCTCTAAAACCCAGCTAAGGGATCCGAGGGTTCAGTATATTGTAATTTAGGCGACGGGCTGATAACCTGTCACTACAGCAATATATTTACAAGTCTATATTAGATAACCCTCAAAACTTTGTCAGACGTGGCGGAATGACCTTTTTTTAGGTCGTTAACGCTCTGCCTACCCCATAAGGGAAATAGGCGTGATTATATGTATTTATGTAGGTAAACAAGCTGTTATACAATTTACTAGGAATTCTATAATTTTATTTATCCAATCCAAAAAGTACACAAGCGCCCTTTGACGTTATATACCCGTAAACTGATAGGGGTTACTCAGTCAACGAAACTGAACAACTATCACCAGGAAATTCTTTCAGGAAAGTAAAAATAAAAATGCTTTTCTATACAAACTGTCTGGAGTTGGTCATGTTGTATGGGAAAGTATTTTTTTTTTCTTCTCCTGAAAAAAAATCCTGGTGAATATTGTTCAGTATCGTTGACTGAGCAACCCCTAACAGTTTGCAGGACGCTGTCCCTTTTATCAGGTATTTCTTTAGTCGTACATAGGATTTGTTTTTGAACAAAGTTGACCTTTCCAGACGGACCAACGTTTAAACAGAAACCTCAGAACGTGGAAGGAGAAGCAGGGACAGAAGTTACTTTGAGCTGCATTGTTGATGGACACCCTCCACCGAAGATCTTATGGCTGCGATATGAAAATGAGAGAATCATTGTAAGTTATACATAAAAGTTGGTTCATTTACCTACATAGTATTACGCCTTTCTCTAGGCACTGTAGTTAGAAGTCTCATTCTTCCTATAAGTTTTTTCAAACATTTTTCGTATTACCAAATTTATTAATCTTTAGGTATAAACGCTCGTCAGTCTTCTACTGACCAACCCTTTCCCCAGGATATTCAAAATTTAACTCATTTCTTACCATGGTTTTTAGATTTCTTTCCATGCTGGACTGGGAGAGAAAGAAAAACATTACACCAAACCAGCTGTGCTCCATCCCTGGCATGCTGTAGAAGTCAGCAGAAGGGATTCGAGGGTTACAGTGTATTGTAATTTAGGCGATGGGCTGACAACCTGTCACTACAACAATACACATGACAATCTAAAGTTGCCCTCAGTTTTTGTCAAACGTGGCGAAAGCGCCTTTAACGAGACGTTTTACGCTCTGCCATAAGGGAATAAGGCGTGATTTTATGTATGTATGTATGTTTTTAGATGCTGCTGGGTAACATTCTTGTCTGCGTGAAGAAGCCATGTTTTTTCCATGAATGTAGCGTTATTTCTGTTCCCGTTCTTATACTCTCATTACAGTTTTTTTCTATTTAATTAATTATAAGGCGAAAGTCATGGCCGAAAGAGGCGAAAAATAGGGAGGCATGGAGGGAGAGGAGAGAGGCCTTTGCCCAGCAGTGGGACACATAATGGCTACATAAGATAAGATAAGAATTAATTATCAAAATACTTACGTTCCTGGTTTTTCCAACAGCGAGTCGGGAAGTCCTCAAATCTGACTGTGACGATATCTCAAGAGACAGCTGGACAGTACTGGTGTCGGGCCAGTGTGGAGAACCATCAGGACATCGAAACCTCCGCTACTGTTTATATGAAAGGTGAGGACATCAACGGCTGATGTTCAGCAGACCAGGGTTCATTGGGTTTTACGTCAGAAAATCCACTCAATGAGAAGAAGCAACTAACTGATGCCTGAACCATCGGTAACTTCGCAAAATGTGCCTTGACGCAAATGTCCCTTTCTCGTAACTAAATTTTATAGTCATCTAGACAAACCTATTACGGGTTTAGCGATGTCTTATAGATTGTATAAGGGTCATTTATTGTAATAAAATTCTAATAAAAAAAATAAAAAAAACTATTAAAAAAGGGACATTTCGCGAAAGGGCCATTCTGCGAAAAGCACATTTTGCAAAAAAGGATATTTTGCGAAAGGGAAATTCTGTGAAGTAGCATCCTACAGTTCCATAGGAGTTCAACGCCAAGCAGATTGTTGTATGCTACGTATCAGTGTGTTTGATTAGTATTTTGCTCTGTTATTGACTCTGTCTTAATTTATTACTGTGGTCGTCTATGGTAGAAAAAATCCCTTATGAAAATATCATCTAATCTAGAATGAAACATAGACAAATAGTCATTGGTTTGGGCCAGGGGGGGCAAACCACTACTCGGCTTTGTGCGTTATCTCTCATTTTTATCCGCCCTCATATGATATGGAGGATAAAATTGTCAGAAAAATTTACAAAAGCGCGTCAAAATCTAGCGGACATAGTGTAAAAACCATAGAGAATAAATCGCCAGTGCTTTTCAATTATATTATTTTGAAAGTGACATATATATTTTCATTTTAGTTTTAGCCGGTGGTATCTAACATCAAACTCATTTTAAAATAATACTTACTATTAATAAAATAACGCTAGCTAGCTACAGCTAGGAGATAAACAATCACGAGATCAATCTATCTTGTTAAAATCAGAATCGACCGATTCATCAAAACCCAACAAACCTCAAACGCAGATCGTCAAAGTTTCCAAATCACCTCCCGAGCTGTCAGTTCACGGCACTTGAACCGACCTGCTGGCAAGTTGCCGCTGTAGCAACTCGCAACTGCCAGTGGAACTCCATTTAGGGGATATGTAGACGGACTGCATTGTGATTGGCCACGACATAATCTTCTGCAGTCACTATGAAGTTTTTCTTCTTCTATTGTATCGAGTGACATGCTTGACTGGAAGCAATAGTAACATATATACGTAATGCTACAGCAGATTTTGCTTCAGATAAATCAGTAAAGAGGTAGTTCATTGTGTATTACGATTTAGGGGATGTGCTGACAATCTTTCACTATATCCAGTTTGAACTTAAATCAAATCTCATGCTCTCAGTTCACGGCACTTGAACCGACCTGCTAGCAAATTGCCGTTGTAGAAACTCGCAACTGCAACTGGAACTCCATTTAGGGGATATGTAAACGGACTGCATCGTTATTGGCCACGACATAATCTTTTGCAGTCAAAATGAAGTTTTTCTTCTTCTATTTTATCGAGTTCCATGACTGGAAGCTTAGTAACATGGTATGCTCTAGCAGATTATCTTCCCGGGTAAACTGTAGAAATCAGTTGTAACGTAGTTCAGTCTTTTGCGATTTAGGCGATGTGCTGATCTTTCACTATATCCAGTTTGAACTTTAATCACCTCTCATGCTGTCAGTTCATGGCACTTGAACCGCCCTGCTGGCAAGTTGCCGTTGTAGCAACTCGCAATTGCCAGTGGTAATCCATTTAGGGGATATGTAGATGGACTGCATTGTGATTGGCCACGACGTAAACTTTTGCAGTCACTATGAAGTTTTTCTTCTTCTATTGTATCGAGTTCCATGCTTGACTGGAAGCATTAGTAACAGATATACATAATGCAACAGCAGATTTTATTCCCGGCTGAACTGTAAAAATCAGTATGGAGGTGCAGCATTGCAATGTAGGTGATGCGTTGACAATCTTTCACTAGATATATACATATATATCCAGTTCGAACTTCAATCACCTCTCATGCTGCCAATTCACGGTACTTGCATCGACATGCTGGTAAATTGCTGTTATAGCAACCGCAGATGGAACTCCATTTAGGGAATGTGTACACGAACTACATCGCCTACTTTTCTGGTGGTGGCTGAATTAATTGTAGAGTTCTGAATTTCTTCGACTTTCTTCTGTGTTTTCGAAGGTTTAAATTAAATGACTGCAGCAAGAAGTGCCATTGCGCTAATAGTTGATAGTTCTTGCCGCATATGATACATCAAAAAAATATGTTGGATCGGAAGGCAGCAGCATTTATTTTAGTCATAGCTATTAGTTACATTTATATTTTAAAGTATATTGCTCCGAGTTTTGTGGAGCTTAAATGACTGCAGCTCAGCAGATAAACTCACTATTAGAGCAAAGTCACTATTACTTAGTAAGTAAAATCTGCTCTACTATGGAATCGAAATACAGTTAAGTTGCATCGTGTAGATGGTGTGCAGTTCGTTTGCACAGCAACTACCAGTACAATTGCTTTTGCACGACCATTTCAACTGAATTTGTCTTCTGAAACTAAAAATCTTGGATTGCTAGTCTCTGTAGTTCGTCTGCACAGCCCCTTACGACCCGCCAACTACCACTAGAACGCTGTTTGCACGACCATTGCAACTGAATGTATCTTCTGAAACTAAGAATCTTGTCTTTTTAGTCTTTGCAGTTCGTCTGTACAGTCCCTTACGACCCGCCAACTACCACTAGAACGCTGTTTGCACGACCATTGCAACTGAATGTGTCTTCTGAAACTAAAAATCTTGGATCTTTTAGTCCCTGCAGTTCGTCTGCACAGCCCCTTACGACCCGACAACTACCACTAAAACGCTGTTTGCAAGACGATTGCAACTGAATGTATCTTCTGAAACTAAAAATCTTGGATCGTTAGTCTCTTCAGTTCGTCTGCACAGTCCCTTACGACCCGCCAACTACCACTAGAACGCTGTTTGCACGACCATTGCAACTGAATGTGTCTTCTGAAACTAAGAAACTTGGATCTTTAGTCTCTGTCAAGTTTTAAAACAGCTTTTGGTAAAACTTTAGTGCGCGTTCTGCATTTTTGGTGATTTGTTAAAATGTTATCTTTTTCATAAAATAGGTAACTACAGAAAAAAAATTGTAATAAAAAATATTTAAACTCCGTCAACTTACTCGTATGTAAAAAAATTATCGTGTTTGTTATTTTTTTAAATGATAAGAACGGTTTTTTTCTATCATAACATTTGTTTTTACTCAGGTACAAACAAATCAGATGAGTATCTGATATTCACTTGTTTTACGAAATTCCTTAAACATACTTTATGTTTCTTTAGGACCTCCAAAAATAACATCAAACCAAACTCAGTACGGCAACGAGGGGGACAGCGTGAGAATAGAATGTGTTGCTTTCTCTGTCCCTAAGCCCGACTACGTGATATGGACCTTCGGAGGAATCGAGATAAACTCTTTTCACAACCAGGTTAGTAAATAAATGACAACCTGTCACTATGGCAATATATTATTATTATTATTTATTAAATTCTTTATTGTTTTAAAAAATTAAACATAAAAGTAAACTTAAAAATTAAAACAAAAGGCGAGCTTATCTCTATAAGAGATCTCTTCCAGCCAACCTAATGAGGATGAAAGAAGGGAAAATCACGGGAACAGATATAATAAACGTAATAACATTAATAATTATAGTAATACTAATACACACTAATATATTTCAATAAAACAAACTAATACTAACAATATCAATATGATATATAATTAAATGCCTATACCTACAAATCTAACATAAATAACCCTCAAAACCTTGTCAGACGTGGCAGAACGACCTTTGTTTAGGTCGTTTACGCTCTGCCTACCCCGTTAGGGATAAAGGCGTGATTATATGTATGTATGTATGTTAGTAAATAATAATAATTTCTTTGCTAGTAAAACAAGGGATGAAATGCAGAATTGCACAGAGTGTTATGGAAATCATGGAGAATACTGACGGAGAAGACTCTACACAAAACTTTTTACCTGCCCAAAAAACAAATGATTAAATTGGAGCCTACATAGCTAATTAATTTAATTCCACCATACATGGAAACCACAACTTTGTACTTACCTTATTAAAACTTTTTTAAATGGCGTAGAATGCTTATTCTTCTTCTTCACATTTGGGTTTCAAGTCGATCTTTGGATTAAAGTGTTTATTTTTATGGGAAGCTTCTTCATGATCATGACTTACTTCTTCTTTCGAGTGGGTATCGAGTCTATCGACCCGATGAACCCTGATGTCAGAGTTTTTAAATTGCCTAGTAGCACAACTATCAGGCCTCTCACATGGTTTGAGTAACAACCACTATCAAAGACAGCGACCGAGACCGACAGCTTAACGTTCCCTCCGAAGCACGAAATCTTTTTTTCCTTTCGGACAATCAGGTGATTCAGCCTGCAATGTCCTAACCAAACTGGGGAAAAATTCACAAAGTGATAAATTCTCAAATGTCACCTTTGTGTTTCCCCCCTGGAAATTGAACCCAAGACCTCTGGATCGGGAGTCCATGGCACTAGCCACAAGACCACGGAGGAGTTATAGAAATCCAACTGCCTAAAGGGTAAACTGTAACTGTTGGGCCATATTTTTTAAATATATTTTTTTCTAGGAATACGCATTTCTGGAAGAAACCTTAACGGACCGTACGATGAAGTCCACTTTGATTGTTCGAGAGAGCCAAGCAAGACACTTCGGTACCTATAACTGCAGTGTCACTAATGTGTATGGAACAGACAGCATAGAGATTCACCTGGTTCCTGACAGTAAGTAACCTTTGAATATTCTTTTAGCTAAGAGTACCATCATCTCCCTAGCCTTATCCTGTATCTCACGGGGTCGGCTTCCTAATCTAGGGGATTGAACGAGGATACTGGTTTTTACACAGAGCGACTGCCATCTGACCTCCGCAACCTAGAAGGGAAACCAGACCCAATCCTAGATTAGGTCAGAGTTTTCTAGCTGCCAATGCTTAGCACTGGCCTCTGATATGGCTTAACGACTAATATCTACGGTATTAAACGATATTAACCTGGACCAACGGCTTAACGTGCCTTCCGAAGCACGGAAAAAGCACCGAATAAACGTACATATGAAATTCGAAAACCGAAAAACATATTGGTACGTGGTGGGATTCGAACCACGACCTCCCGCTCAGGAGGCAGCGGCCCTATCCACTACACCATCGGGCTCTTTTAACTAAGAGTACCGTAAGTGCTAAAATGAATACGTCGATCCCGTCTCTCCCTAAGCTAAGGGTCTCAAAAACAGCTGTGTGTACTACGGGACATTTCCATACCGTGAATGGGTAGCAATTTTTCCTATCTATGAATGAAACGTGTAACTTTGCAATGCACTTGCCAAACCACCTGCCAGGCGTAGCTAGAATGGCAATTAGCTCTCGCAAAAGGGAGACTCATGTTCAACCAGTAAACTGACAAAACCTTTGGTATTCATAACAACAAAAAATATCCAGAGATGTAGAAGCGGAGGCAGTGCCCGTAAGATAAAGAAGTAGAGATTACGATACTCGTATCTACCTTCTGTTATTCTCTTTATCCAAGAAAACTAACCCACGAATTATGTCTCAGAAACCTTCCCATTGATCCTGATCATCTCATCGTGCTCTTCCGTCGCCATCTTAGTCCTCATCGTGATGCTGATTATCATGCTCTGTCACCGGAAGACCAGGCAATCTGATGTCAAGAAGCCTGACATCACTGATATTGGCAAGAAGAGTTTTGACCAGTTCAAGGACAGTGATAGGAGCTCCAATATTAGTGACTTGAAGTTGGAGTTGAGACAGGTTGAAGGCAGTTGTGATATGGTGAGCAATATAATTATCTTTGGTTTACTTCATCAAGCACCAGCAATCAAGAAAGTTCGGACTTTGGACACTTAATTTGGAGGTCATGGGTTCTGGACTTAGGGAGGGTCTTTCCAAAATTGTGATTGTCTGACGAGTAGGATGATTCCGTATTTTAGAGAGTTTGATGAGCCCAGTAACGGGGTGGTAGTCTTAAAAGCAACACGTTAAAAGTAACATATATCAAATTACTGTCTGCTGACCTCAGGATATAAACTTATACAAATCAAAAGATGATAAGGGTCCAGCAAAATTAACTGACCTTTTCTTCTAATCAGTCAGATCGTACTTTTTGATAACACAACATCGCTTTTAGGAACATTCCAATGGTGGTTCTGAGACAGAACTCCACTCAACCCTTCACCTGACGACCAACCTGGGTCTACCGTTAGCTGGACCAGTTCCATTACCAGAATCTGGCTACGACAACGAGTTAATGAAGCAGTACCAGCGCTATAGCGGGGACTTTAACCAGCCCATTCATAATATTCATTTTAAGGTAAGTTCAAATATGGTTTACTAAATTTGTGTGCTGAACTAGGGTCAATAAAAATCATAACAATCTTCAATAGACAGAAAACAGCATTATACCTACAACCCTATCTTCGATATCCCACAGGATATGCCAAAGTTACATAAGGGTGGTTTTATTGATGCACTAGCTTTTACCCGCGACTTCGTCTTCGAAGTTTTTCTTTTCCTTCGTCCACACGTGATTATCTGCAGTATCTTATTGTCTGGTCCGATAACGTGACGATGGTGGTGGTGAAAGTAGGGTCAAACTCCCTCTCCCATCATCAATCCTCACGTTCTACCACACGTTCTCCCTATCTTCACATGCGTCCCTAAACAGTCATCATGGCTGTTCAGTCCTCCCATCCATTCCTCTCGTCCATGACTCGCTCCAATCGCTTCTGTTCTCTTTTCTCCCGTCCATCCTGAAACTTATGTCACTCTTGTGCACGTGTATAATAGATTCACAGATTATATAAAAGATACACAACACACATTACGAATTGAACCGCTAACAAAATTTCATCACGCTTCCCCAGTAAAGAAGCGTGATTCTAAGTTAGTCCACGTACCACAGAATTCAATAAAAAACATTCCGTCATAATCGATTCAAACACTCATTTTTTTGTTCCCTGCCTACCCCTACGTTAGGTAGCGTGATGATATCGTAAATCGAGGTAAAACCATGGACGAATAATACAAGGTAAAACTGAGTTAACTGAAAGAGACCTATCAAAATCGGTTAAAATACAAACTCAATTCAGATCCATGTCTACTACCCCCTGAGTACGGTGGCATGATTATATTTATCCTTTGTTTGTGTTTAGGTAAAACTCAGTTGAATAAACAACGGCTTATCAAAATTGGTTAAAACCACTAACTAAATTCAGTTTCCTGCATACTGCCTACCCTCTAAGCACAGGAGCGTGATTATTTGTACCGTTAACATTTGTCTATGTAACACATAGTTCAATAAAAGAGTCCCATCAAAAACGATTTAAAATCTCTAACTAAATTCAGTTCCCTGCCTACTACCTACCCCCTAAGTACGATGACGTGATTATATTACAGCAGTCAGTCTCCTAGTTACTGTCTATCACCATACCAAATTTCATCAAAATCCGTTCAGCCGTTTACGCTTGAAAGAGCAACAAACAAACAGACAGCCAGACAAACAGACAGAAAGACAGACAGACAGAGTTACTTTCGCATTTATAATATTAGTATGAATTTTTGTAACTTAGACTCTCGCTTCCCCGAAACGGTTGCTGTCGGGTTAGAGAATAAATTATTGTATTGTCTTTCCGACAGCCGCTCAAAGAAATGGGGTGAGGTATAGTAAATTAAAAAAGATATCCCACAGGAAATCTGAATTCCGGGAAAATCCGTGGGGAGGAAATCTCGTAAATAAATAATCAGTCTGTTACTAAATCCCGAATTTATAAACAACACTTAAGAATGACAGTCAGTTTGAGACCGTATCAGAACTGTCATTTTAGTACAAAATGACCATACTTAATATTTCTCTCAATCTTGAGATTGCTTTAAATAAGATCCTAAATCAAACAAAAAATTCCGCGTATATAATAAAATTCAGTGCAGTAATTTGATGAAAATTCTATGAAATAACATTTGATGAAAGATAGTTCTTTGAAAAGAATAAATATAATAAGGTTTTTCTTAGTATTGTTGCGCTCAAAAACAATATCTAATTTCCATAATGTGAGCCAATAAATTAATACTATTCGAGGAATAATAAGTAGAGTATTATAGAGGAATCTAATTCATATCGTATTTGTATTGTTGTTTTCGGAGAATTGTTGAATTTGATACATTCCTGCATTGAATAATGTTATTATGACGTGTTTGAGCTGATTTAATAGAATCTACTAGCATATCCTTCACTTTGTTTAATAATGCAGGGTGTACAGCTTTCCACTCAATGAAAGAGGTTGCTCAGTCAACGAAAATGATCAATTTTTAAAAAGTAGTTATCTCAGGTAGGGAAGAAATTGAATGACTTTCCCAATAGTAAGGAACAGCTACCCTCGAACTGTTAGAAATTGCTCAGTCAATGACACTGAACACCTTTCACCCAGAACTTCTTTCAGAAAGCGAAAAAAAATTTGGTATTTCAAAACAAATTGTCGTTAGTTGTTGATCGAGGCGGACATTTAGTATGGAAAAGCCAATTCATTTTTTTCGTCTTTGAAAGATTTTCCTGGTGAAATTTATTAAGTGACGTTCACTGAACAAACCCTTTCAATTTGTGAGACGCTGTACCTACATTACACCTGTATATCTGATCGCGGTGGCCATTTTGTAATATAAGTCCCATCCATTTATATTTTATTGCCCTCCTCCAGGTTCAAGGTCAAGCCAACGGGTACGTCCCCTACGTAGACTACGCTAGAGACTTCTTACCACCAGGGGATTCCCTAACTGGATCCTTAACCAGAAGTACTAACTCCACATTCCCCAGCCACTGCGGGTCTCTGAACAGACAGGCTAGTTGTGGAAGGTTGAGTGGGATTGGACCTGATGGTAAGTTGAAAAAAAACATTCCAATCCTAATCACTCACAAGTTCTTAAAATACATTTGAGCCTAGACTTTTTCCAAAATATACACACCACAAGAAAGATCTTAATTATAAATTAAACAAAATTTGCTGATGTTTCGAAAATTTTGATGTAGTATTTATTTTCTTGCAAAGTACTGAACTTTTGGTGAATTTAGCTTAATTGAGAACTTTTCCAATGTGCTACTTTTCGTATGCATTTTTATTATAAAGATTAAAAATGGAAAATTTACCGTGGTTTTCCATTTTTATATGAGTATCCGATATTTCAACGCTCCCGTTTTTAATCATTATAATGTAGATAACCGTAAGAGTTTGTAAAGACTATTGTATTTTATCCGACAGTAATACCCATGACAAACTCAGGACTGTCCATACCTAAAGGCGTTGACGTAAGATTCGCTGCTACCTATGGAAACCCTTATTTGAGAGGCAGCGGTCCATTGTGTAAGTATCCATTATGTTTTTTAACAATGTCATCACTATCATCATTTTGATCATTATTATCATCTTTTTAGTTATCATCATCGTCATTATTATCACCATCACCATAGATATCATTGATTTCAAGTGAATAACCGTTTTTGTCAATTTCAGCTTACGTGCAACAAGTTAGTCCTTCCAACTCTGGAGGCAAAGCACCTCCACCTTACTATAGCATCAGGAATTCAAACCTTGCTATACCTGGTAAGTTTATTACACCAATAGTTATTACGAACCCATTAACAATGCTTCATCTTTTTAAACCTGGTTCAACTCTTTACGTAGCGTCATAAACAAAACTGCATAAACGATGCCACTTAACAACTGCTAATTTGTGTAAAAACAATTCTGATATAATAACAAATTATATGATTTCTGTATTTTCATTTATAACCAAATCAATTGCCTTATTATTACACAGCCTAACATAAAGATTATCTTCAACAGTAATATCATCAGGGTCATCGCCGTCCTCTTCATCGTCGTCTCGTCCTGTTACTAGTCCTATGCCTTCATCTTCGTCCTCTAATAGCGGGGCTCAGCCTCAAGTAAGTACTTCTTTCTCTTCGCCAGTTACATCATCAGGATAGTTATCGTCGTCTCGTCTTGTCACTAGTCCTATGCCTTTTTGTCGTGCTCTAATCGCAGGGATCAGCCTCAAGTGAGTACTCCTTTATCTTCAACAGTTATATCATCAGGTTTATTGTCTTTCTTGGCATTATCGTCTCGTCCTGTCACTAGTCATATGACTTCGTCTTCGTCTTCTAATAGCGGTGATCAGCCTAAAGTAAGTGATTCTTTATTCCATGCAACATCAGTATACATAGCATTTTGATTTAAAAAGTAAGTACAAAAACACCCTGTGATTTCAATAATTTGTAATGGTTTATTTTCCACTGAAGACCAAAACCAAAAGTAAACTATGTAATGTCCATGTAATCTTTATTCTTCTACGGTAAAAAGAAAGACGTAGAACGAGCTTAGGTCCGTAATCATAATCAACTTTTGAGACTGACAGTCAGAAATATCATTTCAGTACAAAGCAAACTGTCAAATCTATACTCAAGATAGCTTTCATTCTAGAGATCGATTTATAAATACGACCCTTAGAGTATCTAGTGCCTAGTCTTTAAAGTAAATAGGTTGTAATTTGATCAAAATTATTGTGCAATCCAACAGGTGCCTAAATCTTCGCCATCATCAGGAGCCCTTTACATCCTACCGCCAACAAGCCAGGGTACCGCTCAAGCTAATCAAATCACTGCCAAAGGTAGGTTCAAATATTTCATTATTTTTCTTTTTGAGTGAAAATTTGAATCAACGTACGGAAATTCGAATATAATGATAGTTTATAATTTGTGTCATTTGTTTTATCTTTATCAGTGATTTATCTCTGAAAAAAAAAACATAATTTTGAGCGCTGATTTGTGTACGTATTCTATTCGGTTTTCTTTCAAGGTCCACTCCATTGTGAAAAATCAGGCCAAATGATAATTTTTTGTTTTATATTAATTGTAATACATTCAAAAATAGAATGCAATAAAACTTTTATAAAGTCATGTTCATATATTTAAATATAAAATGCCAGTGACAAAACTTTGGGTCCAACTACGTATATGATACTATTTTCGAAAAGTCAAAATATGACCTCTCCCTAAATGTAGGGCAACAAAAACTTTGTTAATTAAGCTTACTCTCGGAGTTGTGATTTAATTCCTGACAGGAACCTACTAAATTTTAGTTATAGTTTAGACATTATTTAGTTTGTGTTTGTTGACGGGATGAAATGAATTTCTAAGGAAACCTTTCAATTGCTGGCGATACTAGCCAAGTGGCACCCCATTTTGGATTTTCGACCCCTAAAGGGGTACTTATAAAACAATATGGACGCGTGAAAAATATTTAGTTTTTTGATAGCCTAATGCTACTGTTGCTAATTGTTTTAAAATAACGCTATACTTTTTTGTACAACCTGTGTAGGATATTCTTTATTGTATGTTTGATTAAAATAAAATTAATAATATTTTGCGGTGCAATCGAATTAGTATTAATTTTAATATTTAACTTTTTTTACAGGTAGTGGATCCCACAAGTCTGGAACTCACGTATAAAATAGTATTAATATAGCTAGACTTCTTAAATGTAAAAAACAATGTTTAAATTTTAAAAAAATTTTTTTTGGAATGTAGCAGTAAGTGCTAGCTAGAAAAAAAATGGTTGTTTGTAAGAAAAGTCATTTTGTAAATTCTCTAACTTGTTACTGTAAGTAAATGAAATGTTTTCGAAATGAGCCTAAAATTTAAAAGCTTTAAGTGTTGATGTCAAAGAAAATCTAATTATAATTTAAGATTAAGTTTTGAATTATATTATTTGTACGTATTTCTTGGAATTCCGGGCATTTTAGCGCTCGATTGTGAAATTTGAATTATTATAATTAATTTATAAAGAGCGCTATAATGTCGTTATTTAAGGCATTTTACAGATAAACTGCACAATGGGCTCGATTCTAGATACCAGCGGCTAAAATTAAATTAATATTAATATCTATCTGTCACTTAAAGTCACTTTCAGTAAATTAAAATTGAGAACGGACAGACAATGTATACTCTATGGTTTTACACTTTGTCTGCTAGATTTTGACGCGCTTTTGCACGTTTCCCCAGCATTTCTGTCAATTTTATCCGCCACACCATATGACGGCGGCTAAAATGACATAATACCACCGACTATAAATAAAAAAAACCGGAGGGGATCGATATCCTGTCCTTTTCCAATGTTTTTAGTCTGAAAGTGATTAATTTATTTTAATTTTAGTTTTAGTTGGTGGTATCTAGAAACGAGCCCATTAACTAGGTAATCTAGGTATATCATTTTATCTCATGACTGCCGCAGTGCGGAAGATAAGCGTCCTTGTGTGCGTAACTGAAAGTTTATTATGGTGAACTGTGCACACTAAGGTAATGTGCATTTACACACACATGTAAGGCTAAACTGCAGTCGTAATATTGGCGATGATACTCGCGACATAGTTAATTCTTAACAACGGCTGTCACTTTCTTAACTTTGACATAAGAACAGGATAGCAAATAAACACATGACTTTGACATTCCTAATCTGACATAAGACTGCTTATTTGACTTAAAATAAGGAAACATGCTCTACGCTGAGTTCTTTTTTAAAGTATCTTACTTCAGATTAGGCATGTCAAAGTCATGTGTTTATGTGCTATCCCGTTCTTATGTCAAAGTTAAGAAAATTACAGCGTTAGCTAAGAATTAGTTAAGGAATAGTGTGTCCAGAATTGCCGCCATTGTGCAGTTTATCTGTAGATGGTTTCATTAATGTACATAGTTTTATAATATCATCTAGTTCTTATCTGAGACTGAAATAAATGTATGTTAATTACTTTTGCTAAGCTGAATTAAATATAGAAAATAAACTTAATCTAATACGTGTTTTATAAAGATTTTTAGTTATTTTAAATTATGTGGCCATTTGGTTCTTATTTCTAAACAAATTCATTGTCCAAAGGATTATATAGATTTAATATTTAGAAATTAATTTAGTTTAATATTTTAGCTAATTTACAAATACATACTTGACTGTCAATTTTAATATAATTCCTGTGTAATTAATACTTTTTAGTATATTAAATTGATTTTTTATGGAATACAATGGTTATGAAAATAAATTGACGAGGTTTTTGAAGAAAATATATATTTTTTTTTATTCCTTAAAAATAAAAATATAAAAACATTTGCTACGCAGAAACACCCCATGAGAACACAAATCATCATCTCCCTAGTTTTATCCTATATTTGGTGGTGTCAGTTATTAACGATTGAACGAGGGTAATGGTTTTTAACTGATGGTACCACAACCCAGAAGGGAAACCAGACCCAATCCTATACTAAGTCAGAGTTTTTAAGCCGCCAATGCTTAGCACTGGCCTCTGAATGGCTTAACGACTAATACCTATCTACGGTATTAAACGATGCTAACCGGGATCAACGACTTAACGTACCTTCCGAAACACGGAAAAAAACACCGAATAAACGTACATATGAAATTCAAAAACCGAAAAACACATTGGTACGTGGTGGGATTCGAACCAAGACCTCAGGAGGCAGCGGTCCTATCCACTACACCATCGGGCTCTAGAACACCCTGAGAACGCAAATCTGGACAAATAAATAACAAAATAATTAATTTCCTTCCATGGTGGACAGGGAGAGATAGAAAAACATAGAATGTTCCAGCTGCCCTTCCTCCCGGGCATGCTGTAGAAGTCAGCAAAAGGGACTCGAGGGTTACAGTGTATTGTAATTTAGGCGATGGGCTGACAACCTGTCACTATAGCAATACACTTATCAATCTAAAATTGCCCTAAATTTTTGTCAGACGTGGCGAAAGCGTCTTTTACTAGGCGTTTATCGCTCTGCCTACCCCGTAAGGGATAAAGGCGTGATTCTATGTATGTATGTATATAATTAATGATCATCATTATACATACAATCAAAAACTTTGTTGGGATAGGAAATACAGGAATTGAATGCTCGATTCAAAATGTATACGCAGATAATATATTTATTTATATATATATTTTATTTTCCTGTACCCTAAGGTTGCCTGGAAGAAATTGCTGCTTAGCAATAAGGCCGCCTATTTGTACTACTATTTGTTTTATTTAATTTAATTTTCTCTTGTGTCTTTTCTGTGCAATAAAGTATGTTCTTATCTTATCTTATAATGGGTTCGATTCTAATATAGGTACCACCGGTTAAAATTAAAATCTATCCGACACTTTAAAAAATATAAAATTAATAAACGACGGGCGATTTATACTCTATAGTTTTACACTTTGTCCGCTAGATTTTGACGCGCTTTTGCACGTTTCTCCAGTATTTCTGTCAATTTTATCCGCCATTTCATATGACGGGTATAACAATAACAGATATCGCATAAAACCACCGACTTTGATCAAAAACTGGAGAGAATAGATCTCCTCTCCTTTTTCAGTGTTTTTAGTCTAAAAGTGACAGAACAAATAAAACTGCCTCCGTGGTCTAGCGGTCTGAGCCATGGGCTCTCGACCGGGAGGTCCCGGGTTCGATTCCCGGCGGGGGACAATGAATTTGTGTTGTTGTTTCTAGTTTGGTTAGAGGACATTGCAGGTTGATCACCAGATTGTCCGAAAAGTAAGATGATCCATGCTATCGGATGGGCATGTAAATAGTCGGTCCTACGCCTGATTTCTCTGTGGTCGTGTCAGTCGTTCTGTCCCATCAGAATAAGAGAATGAAGGAATAGAGAGTGCCCCTGTGTGTAGCGCAAACGCTTGGGCACTAAAAACATGCCCTGCGCAGTTTGCTGATCTCCAGGAGATTGGCGCCATCACCGAAAGTCGGTGGGAGGACTATTATTATTAGTCTAAAAGTGCCAGATAGATTTTAATTTTAGTTTTAGCCGGTGAAATCTAGAATCGAACCCATCACTATTCACTAAACAATCGAGCTAGTCAGTATAATACGAAAGAATATCAATAGTGTAGATATATTATGTATTAGTATATCACAATATATACCAGGCCACTCAGAAAGTATTGCGATAAATAGTTTTTATATATGGCAGACTGGCCGGTTAGAATCTTTTTTGAAAATATGATTACTTTTAAGTAAAAATATGTGTGTTCCATTTTCAAAATTTCCCTCCACATTTTTTGCGAGCCAATTCAAAGTATCGTGTCTTACTGGAATTACTTACTAAAATGGATCTGCGCCGGGAACATTTTAGAGCTATGATTTTTTACGATTTCAAGTGTCGCCTGAAACCGGATGAATCGTTCGATAGACTTCAAATGGCATTTATGGATGAAAGCCCCTCCAAGGCAACCGTGTATCGTTGGTATAACGAATTTAGGCGCGGTCGACCAACCTTGGGGGATGAAGAAAGAAGCGGTCGCCCTTTGACGGCTATTACGGAAGAAAACGTGCTAGCAGTGAAAAATTTAATCCAAGATAATAGGCGAATTACATATCAAGAGATTCAGCACATATTAAAGATTGGATCGGGAAGCGTTCACGAGATTTTACACGGGCATCTTCGCGTGAGGAGGATAGTATCGCGCTGGGTGCCTCACTACCTCACCGACGCTCAGAAGCAGGCCCGGGTGGAATGGTGCCGTGATATGCTGAACAAATTTGAAGCAGGCTCGTCTCGGCATGTTTACGACATCGTAATAGGTGATGAGTCCTGGATTTATCAATACGATCCAGAAACCAAGCGCCAGTCGACAGTTTGAGTGTTTCAAAATGAACCAACGCCTACCAAAGTGAAGCGATCTCGAAGCGGGGGGAAGATTTTGTTCGCCAGCTTTTTTAATTTGACTGGCCACTTGGCCTCAATTCCCTTACGAGATCAAAGAAGCATTAACGCCGAATGGTATACTACCAAATGTTTACCAGAAGTTTTTTCTGTTGTGAGCAACAAGCGACCAAACACAGGGCTCCGCGGACTACTGCTCCACCACGACAATGCGCCTGCACACACCGCGCTCAAAACGAGGGACTTCCTGGACAGCACACCAGTCAAACTCCTGCGTCACCCTCCTTACAGCCCTGATCTAGCACCGTGTGACTTCTTTTTATTTCCAAAAATAAAAAATCAGCTCAAGGGGTTACAATTTTCGTCGCCGGAAGATGCGCTGGCTGCGTTCGAGCAGGTTGTAAACGAGGTGTCTACGGCGGACTGGAAAAAGTGTTTTGAAAACTGGTTCAGACGCATGAATCTTTGTATAGAGGCTGGTGGAGAGTACTTTGAAAAGATTTAATAAAAATATATGTACCTGTAGAACAATTTTTTTTAGTGTCGCAAAACTTTCTGAGTGTCCCACGTAAATATCAGTATATTTTATTGTCACTACAGCAATATACCTAGAATCCTATCTTAAATAACCCTCAAAACTATGTCAGACGTGGCGGAACGACCTTTGTTTAGGTCGTTTACGCTCTGCCTACCCCATTAGGGATAAAGGCGTGATTATATGTATGTATGTATATTTTATTGAAATATTTATTTAATAGTGTGTAAATATTGTCTAAGTATTATAATATGTAGTAATATGCACTATCCCGCTTTCTGCTTGTACAATTTCTATACCCAAAGGTTGCCTGGTAGAAATTGCTGCTTTAGCAATAAGGCCGCCTATTTTGCACTGTCACGTTTGTTTCTTTTCATTTCTGTTGTATGTGTTTCTTTGTGCAATGAGGAATTTTGTATTGTATTGTGTAGATAACAAAACTATGGATTACTATCGATAGTCTCTATAGGTCGGTCTAGGCGACTGGCAAAGGTATTGTGTCCATACAATGGAATAATACTGATTAATACAAACACTGCCAGATTGCTTTTGCCTCCATAGCTTAGTTAGGGGGTGCTTCAGTTCAAAAACATAAAAGCAGTCTCTAAAATATATAAAACAAATCCAACTAATAAAAATAAACAAACTATAGTAGGTAGGTATTTTTATAATCTGGTCCATGCTGGCCTGGGAGCTAAAGAAAAACATAGAATGTGCCAGCTGCATTTCCTACCGGGCATGCTGTTTAAAACAGCTAAGGCATCTGAGGGTTTCAGTATATTGTTATTTAAGCGATGGGCTGACAACCTGTCAGTACAGTAAAATAACTGAAATTCTGTCCTACCCACAATACTTTGACAGACGTGGCGGGACGACGTTTGTTTAGGTCGTTTACGCTCTGCCTACCCCATTAGGGATAAAGGCGTGATTATATGTATGTATGCAGTCTTTTTAGTGTGCTCCTTTTACGTAACTGAAACACCCCCCTAAGCTATAGCACACAATCAAATTAACAAACAAACAAACAAACATAAATCACGCCTTTATCCCTTACGGGGTAGGCAGAGCGTTTAACGCCTCGTAAAAGGCGCTTTCGCCACGTCTGACAAAAATTAAGGGCAATTTTAGATTGTAATATGTATTGCTATAGTGACAGGTTGTCAGCCCATCGCCTAAATTACAATACACTGTAACCCTCGAGTCCCTTTTGCTGTCTTCTACAGCATGCCCGGGAGGAAGGGCAGCTGGAACATTCTATGTTTTTCTATCTCTCCCATTCCAGCATGGAAGAAACTAAGAAAAGCTGAAAATTGACGTAATAATCTCGTTTTTTAGGATTTCGTAGTCCGGAAAATGATATAACGTTTTATCATACAGGGTGTAACAAAACGTACTACGTTCCTTTAAACCACGTAATGTAATTGTGATAAAGAACAAAACACACATATTGAATAAAATTTATAAAAATATATATGTAAAACTACTTCCGTGCTGGACTGGGAGCGAGAGAAAAACATAGAAAGTGGCAGCTGCATTTCCTCCCGGGCATGCTGTAAATACCAGCTAAAGGATCCGAGGGGTTCAGTATATTGCAATTTAGGCGATGGGCTGACAATCTGTCACTACAGCAATATACCTACAAATTGATCTTAAATAACCCTTAAATCTTTGTCAGACGTGGCAGAACGACCTTTGTTTAGGTCGATTACGCTCTGTCTACCCCATTAGGGATAAAGGCGTGATTATATGATATATGTAAAAGTTTAGTGAAATTCGTAAAACAGAAACAAGTAGGCAAACGTGTCCATGCACATTACAGCGGGCCTGACGTTGGTGCGGCCAGGAGGGCGCGGGGCAGTATCGAATGCCGTAATGTGCGTGACTACAGTAAGCTCACAAGTTTCAGTTTTACGAACTAAATAATTCTTTTTTAAATTATTTATTTAATTTAATGTGTGGTTTGTGTTGCGTACAACTAATACAATACGTGGTTTAAAGGAACGCAGTACTTTTTTGAATACCCTGTATTGTATTGGTTTCCACATAAGTGTAGTCCATTTCAAAAACAATATTGAAGAAGAAAGTAAATGTAATGTAATGTTAATTATATGAACTTGGTCAGACGAACCTGTCTGACAGATGTAAGTAATTTGAAATTTTAAACAGCACGAACAATTTTAATTTTATAAACCGGCCAAACTGCGAGGTTTCAGAGCAAGGAGATGAAATTCAAACTTAAATCAAACCTTGCCCAGACTAAGTCCAATAAACTAGATGACCCTGTGGGTTGTTCCGCTGCGATCCATTGTCAAAATTTTATACGAAATAAATGACGAACATGGACTTTAATAAGAATAGATCATGATTACCGACGCCTATATATGTACGCCTGTGCATTGCTGAAAAAACTGATAATCTCCTGCAGAAACTAACATCTGAAACTCTACATTTCTTTAAAAAGAAGGGCGTTTCTGTCTCCTTAGCTCATGTCTTATAGCGTTAAGTCGGTTAAACAAGATCATACTTATCTATATTAAGTAGTATGTTTGTACAGAATTAATATATCAAGCTTGTGACAAAAAAATATGTTAAGTTATCTTAACTAACTTCAGTTTGGATTGCAATTCTAATAAGAATATGAAATTAAAGTGGAGCTATTGAAACTCTACATGAAACTTAATTTTTAGAGCGTAGTAGAAGCAACCTAGCTGGTGTTATTTCCAGGACTATCGCAGTGCCCACGTATCGGCTAGATTGAACGTAAACAACGCCTTGATTTGACTCCACAACAGTAAACTTTGTATTAGATGCTCCGTTAATACAGGCCAGGCATATATTGAGCGCAATTTCAGATACCAATGACACTCAATGACATAAATGACACAAAAGAGCAATATTGAGATGGGGGCACTACTTTTTTTTGACATTGCTCATTGGTGCAATTCGTTACGAGAACGACTTGACTAAGTCTGAACTAGAATTATTGCCGTCTCTTACTCCCTTATCATAATATAAAACGGTTCGCTAAGTGTCTTTTGCAATTCCGAATTGCTACTAATGCCAGCTAAAATACTTCAAGCTTACTTTTTTGACTTATTGGTGTAAACTTATCTATATCTTACTTATCTTTATCTATATTTGGATAGCAATTATATTCTTCTTCTTCTGTCGAGTGGATATCGAGTCTATCGACCCGATGAACCCTGGTGTGAGAGTTTTTAAACCGCACAACTATGAGGCCTCTGACATGGTTTGAGGAACGACCACTATCAAAGACAGCGACCGGAACCTACGGCTTAACGTGCCCTCCGAATCATGAAATCTTTTTCTTTTCGGACAATTAGGTGATTCAGCCTGCAATGTCTTAACCAAACTGGGGAAAAAATCACAAAGTGATAAATTCTCAAATATAATCTTTGTGTTTCTCCCCTGGGAATCGAACCCAGGAATATGAAATGTGAAATGGGCATGGATCATCGTAATTTTTGGAGCGTTATATAAACACCCATGGTGGTGTTATTTCCAGGACTATCGCAGTGCCCCGGCGTCGGCTAGATTGAACGTAAACAACGCCTTGATTCGACTCCACAACAGCAAACTTTGTTTAAGATGCTCCGTTAATACAGGCTAAGCATATATTGAGCGCAATTTCAGATACCAATTACACTCAATGACATAAATGACACAAACGAGTAAAATTTAGATAGGGGCACTACTTTTTTTTGACATTGCTCATTGGTGCAATTCGCTACGAGAACGACTTGACTAAGTCTGAACTAGAATTATTGCCGTCTCTTACTCCCTTATCATAATATAAAACGACTGGTTCGCTAAGTGTCTTTTGCAATGCCAAATTGCTACTAATGCCAGCTAAATTACTTCAAGCTCACTTTTTATACTTATTGGTGTAAACTTATCTATATTTGTATAGCAATTATATTGAAAATGTGAAATGGGTGTGGATTATCGTAATTTTTGGAGCGTTGTAGAAACACCCATGCTGGTGTTATTTCCAGGGCTATCGCAGTGCCCCGACGTCGGCTAGATTGAACGTAAACAACGCCTTGATTCGACTCCACAACAGTAAACTTTGTATAAGATGCTCCGTTGATATAGGCTCGGCAGATATTGGATTCTAGGTAGCAACTACCTCCGTGGTCTAGTGGTCACAGTTATGGGCTCACGATCCGGAGGTCCTGAGTTCGATTCCCAGGGGGGCACAAAGTCGATATTTGTCAATTTTTCACTTTGGGCATCATTGTGTGAATTTCTCCAGTTTGGTTAGGACAAGGGAGGCTCAATCACCTGATGGTCTGGAAGATAAAAGGTTCCGTGCTTCAGAGGGCACGTTAAGCCTTCGGTCCCGATCGCTGTATTTGATAATCGTTACTCAAACCACGTCATAGGCCTATTAGCTGTGCTATTAGGTGGTTTAAAAACTCATTCACCAAGATACATCGCGTCGATCTATTCGGTACCCACACGACAGAAGAAGAAGAAAGACCTGCTAAAGCTTTTAAAATGTATTCTTTCAGAATAATAACAAGCGGCAATACACTGAAATGATTTCAGGCATGGTTTCAGATAAGGATGGTAAATACAAATACATTTATTATCCACATTTACAAACATGGATGGTCTGACAATAGCCGTGCTTCTTTCGTTCTTACAACTTTTCATGTTCGTGTCGTATCCAGTTTGAGCCATTGATATACTTACCTAAACATTGAGCAAATCATCATCATCATCCTAGCCTTATCCCGTATTTCTCGGGGTCGGCTACCTAATCTAGGTGATTGAACGAGGGTACTGGTTTTTACACAGAGCGACTGCCATCTGACCTCCGCAACCCAGAAGGGAAAACCAGACCCAATCCTAGATTAGGTCAGAGTTTTCAAGCCGCCAAAGCTTAGCACTGGCCTCTGATATAGCTTAACGACTAATATCTACGGTATTAAACGATATTAACCGGGACCAACGGCTTAACGTGCCTTCCGAAGCACGGAAAAAGCGCCGAATAAACGTACATATGAAATTCGAAAATCGAAAAACACATTGGTACGTGGTGGGGTTCGAACCACGACCTCCCGCTCAGGAGGCAGCTGCCCTATCCACTACACCATCGGGCTCCTAAACATTGAGCAAATACAATGCAATTAATAATTCTTTAAAGCACTTCTTTTCTTTTTGGTAAATAATACAGGCGACCTTATTGCTAGGGCAATTTCTTTCAGGCAACTCTTCCAATCGAGTGGATTTTCGACTCGACGTGCAATCCAATGATCCTGGTGTCAGAGATTTATAACATCTATGAGAACTCAGAAATAGTTTGTGTAACGACCACAATCACAAAAGGCGACCGGATGATGCATACATACATACATATAATCACGCCTATATCCCTAATGGGGTAGGCAGAACGTAAACAACCCAAACAAAGGTCGTTCCGTCACGTCTGACAAACTTATGAGGGCCATTCAAGATAGATTTGTAGGTACATTCCTGTAGTGACAGGTTGTCAGCCCATCGCCTAAATTCCAATATACTGAAACCCTCGGATCCCATAGCTGGTTTTTACAGCATGCCCGGGCGGAAATGCAGCTGGCGCATTCTATGTTTTTCTTTCGCTCCCAGTCCAGCATGGAAGAAGATGGATGATGCAGCAATTGATAGATGAAGTAATCTATAAATAACTGGAAGATAAACGGAACACAGAATTGTTTTGGGGTGGGATAGGATCTGCCTCCTAGTCCACCCTGGGCAACGGCAACACGGGCTTGCCTGTGAATAAGTCCAGCTGAACGATCCCTATAAAGCGGTGAAGTCCGGCTCTCACTGGGGTCCGGCGCCAAACAGCTTGCTGAGTTCTGTCAGTGCCAAAACAGGATCTTCTGGGTTTGCTCGCTCCATCGTCGACTCTGTCATGGTCATCCCTGACCTTTGTGTCTAGAGTCAAAAAATGTATTGGCACCGGATATTGATGCAATTTTCATCATAATGGTGATTAAAATTAAATCGATCTATGAATAGTTGATTCCGATTAAATTGGAGCTATACAACCTACCGCGGCGGAAGTGACGCAAACACAGCACTTCCGGCAAAATGGCGCCGACAGCACATCCGTTTCCGATTGACGTCCAAATTGCGGTTTGACGACAATTTTGGTTCGTTGTTCGATTTATATATTCATAAATAAATTAATTTTGTATCAGGTTATCAATTTCCTTCAAAATACACATTTTGATTTTCTCACAATTTTCGTTTTTTACCGACCGACTGTTCTTTCATGCTGGCCTGGGAGCGAGAGAAAAACATAGAATGTGCCAGCTGCATTTCGTCCCGAGCATGATGAAAATTTGCTAAGGGATCCGAGGGTTTCACTATATAGGATGGGCTGACAACCTGTCACTACAGCGATATACCTACAAATCTATCTTAAATAACCCTCAAAACTTTGTCAGATGTGGCGGAACGACCTTTGTTTAGGTCGATTACGATCTGCCTATCCCATTAGAGATCAAGGCATGATTGTATGTATGTATGTATGACAGTGCTGTCTCATATTCATTAATACTCCTCTACGCAAAAAAAATAATGACATTCTGTATGCCCAATTTTGGTACCCTACCTTATTATGCCGCTCGCCCTACTTGCCCTCAACTATTACCACGGCTGCTAAGTTTCATCCGTATCTGTCTAGTGGTTGAAGCGTAATTTTATTATTTTGTTATTCTGCATAATCGTGGCGGCACAACCTTTGTTTAGGTCGTATACGGTCTGCCCCATTAGGGATAAAGGCGTGATTATGCGTATGTAATTGAGTTACATAATATGCTCAATTTCGCATTTATGATATTAATATTAGTAGGATTAAGCTTACGGAAGAACTGAAGTAAGTGCCTATTACATTTCATCATAATTTCTGCTTAATTCATCATAAGAACATTGTACCGCGTCTATTGTTATCTTACAATGGAAATGCTACACTCTAAGGAAGTGAATACTCGTTCGCAATACCCATGCAGTTTTTAGGGATCCGTTTGCACAGGGTTCTAATAAAAAGGGTCGTTAAAAAGGTTCTTATAATAATAAAAATAAATATTTTTATTCTAGTAAGCAGGACTCATAATATTAGAAACACGTATAACTATGTTAGTAAACGGTTATGGGACATGACAAATATTTTTATCTTTGGCTGTATTAGTATTGAAAAGTTACTTGAGGCTAGGTTCTGTTATAATTATAATATCATCTGGAAAACTGAAAGACAATGCTCATCAATGAACGAAACTCTTCTGAAAAAAACACTCGCTTGACTCGGTAAAGCGCAGAAAAAAGAGGGTTTATAGCAAAAAAACTGTTTTATACCCTGAAACATTTAGGCTCATATTTATAAAGCGATCTCAAGATTGAGAGCGATATTAAGTATGGATTTGACATGCCATATTGTACTGAAATAACATTTCTGATACGAACTCAATCTAACTGTCAATATCATGTATCGATTATAAATAAGGGCCTTAAATGCCAGTTAGTCTTCTACAAACTGTACCCCGGCGAGTGTGCACTAAAACTCCGCGAGCCAACGTGCCTTTAAAATAAGTGTAGTACGGGACCCTTGGTGTGAGAGTCCGATACGCACATGGCCCTTTATTTACTCCACTTTACTTTCTGTTTTAATAAGCCTTGATGACTATTTATGTTACATTTTCTATGTTTTTAAATTAGTTGCTTACTGTTTCTAGGTAATACCGTGTGGTGTCAGATTAGAATAGCATCATCGTGAATCTACAGGCAGGTTTTAACAACAATATGAAATAATGTAATCAATGTACAAGTCACTTTCATGCTGGCCTGGGAGTGACCGAAAAACATAGAATGTGCCAGCTTTCCTCCGGGCATTTTTTCCTTCCGGGCATGCTGTTAAAACTTAGGCGATAGGCTGACAACCTGTCACTTCAACAATTTTACCTACAAATCTATCTTAAATAACCCTCTAAACTTTGTCAGACGTGGCGAAAAGACCATTGTGTAGGTCGTTTATGCTCTGCCTACCCCATTAGGGACAAAGGCGTTCTTCTTCTGTCGAGTGGGTATCGAGTCTATCGACCCGATGAACCCTGGTGTTAGAGTTTTTAAACCGCCTAGTAGCACAAATATCAGGCCTCTGACATGGTTTGAGTAACGACGACTATCAAAGACAGCGAACGGGACCGACGAAGCACGAAATCTTTTTCTTTTCGGACAATCAGGTGATTCAGCCTGCAATGTCCTGACCAAACTGGGGAAAAATTCACAAAGTGATAAATTCTCAAATATCAAGTTATGGGTTTCCCCCTTGGGAATCAAACCCAGGACCTCTGTGGATCAAGAGTCCATGGCACTAGCCACTAGAGCATGGAGGCAGTTGAACGACCACTATAAACAGACCGACCGGGACCGACGGCTTAACGTGCGCTCCGAAGCACGAAATCTTTTTCTTTTGTCAAATAAAGGCGTGATTACATGTAATTATGTATGAAATAACGTAGTGAATATTTCTGTTAATATAGCAATTCAGACTTTAGTCAGAGGTGACAACGACAGGGTTGAAGATGGAACATGGGTGCTCACCAAGAAGATTACTAATACTATCTATCTGACGACCCATGCCGCCTAGTTCGCAATGTACCAGCTGGCTACGCAGAGGGTCCTAGGTTTGATTTCCGGCCGGGGTAGACATTTGAAAGATGAGTTCAAATTTATGTTTCTGGGTCTAGGTGTTTTTTGAGGTTGTTTCTGTGTATGTCCATGGCACCCCGATACAGGGAATCCTAGTGGGGGCTGTGAGTGTGATCGTGTTTCTGTATTTTATCATTTTAAAGAAATTAGGGTTGTATGCATTCTACTGAAGCTATTCTTCCATGCTAGACTGGGAGCGAGAGAAAAACGTAGAATGTGCCATGTGCATTTACTCCAGGGCATGCTGTAAAAATCAGCTATGTGATCCGATAGTTTCAGTATATTACAATTTAGACGATGGGCAGACAACCTGTCACTACAGCAATACACATACATACATACATACATATAGTCACGCCTTTATCCCTTACGGGGTAGGCAGAGCGTGAAACGCCTCGTAAAAGGCGCTTCCGCCACGTCTGACAAAAATTGAGGGCAATTTTAGATTGCATTTTGTATATAGCAATACACCTACCAATCTATCTTATATAACCCTCAAAACTTTGTCAGACGTGGCGGAATGATTTTTTAGGTCGTTTACGCTCTGCCTACCCCATTTGGGATAAGGGCGTGACTATCTGTATGTATGTATGCATTCTACTCCCTTGTTTGCTTTGGATATTACTGAAAGCTCTTAATCCGCATGATGATCCTGAATATCTTGAGCGGAACCATATCATCGTCTCGATAGACGTCTAGTGTAGGGACAGGGAGTAAGGGACAGCGACCCGCAAACTCATAGAGGTTGCTTAGTCAACGATTCTAAGCAACTATCAGTAGGATATTATTTCAGGAAGTGAAATAAATAGTATCAATAATAGTATCATAATAAAGGTATTCGAGGGTTACAGTTTATTGTAATTTAGGCGATGGGCTGACAACCTGTCACTACAGCAATACAAATCATCGCAATCAAAAATCATCAAAAATTTGCCCTCAATTTTTGTCAGACGTGGCGAAAGCGCCTGTTACGAGGCGTTTTACGCTCTGCCTACCCCGTAAGGGATAAAGGCGTGATTTTATGTATGTATGTATGAAATAAATAGTTAATTTTTCGCGCAAATTGTCTGATCGAGGTGGTCATTTTGTTTGGGAAGGTAAACTTTTTTCATCATCTCCTTAAAGAATTTCCTGGTGATACTTGTTCAGTTTCGTTGACAGAGCAACCCCTATCACCTTACAAGACGCTGTCCCTTACACCTGAAATGGCTCCCCAAAGGAAATACACGATGATCGGAACACCTGGCCCAGAGGGAGTCGGTAAATGATAAAAGTACATATATACAATTAATCACGCCTTTATACCTAATTGTTCCTTAGAATGCGCCAGCTGCACAACGATCTTTGTTGAGGTCGTATCGCCCATTAGGGATAAAGGCGTGATTATATGTATGTATGTATGGTTAAAAGAAGAGGCCTATACTCAGCAGTGGGTAGATATATATTTCTTCCATGCTGGCCTGGGAGCGAGAGAAAAACAAAGAATGTGCCAGCTGCTTTTCCTCCGAAGCATGCTGTAAAAACCAGCTAACCGATCCGAGGGTTTCGGTATATTGTAATTTAGGCGATGGGCTGACAACCTGTCACTACAGCAATATGCCTACAAATCTATCTTAAATAACCCTTAAAATTTTGTCAGACGTGGCGGAACGACCTTTGTTTAGGTCGTTGGCGCTCTGCCTACCTATTAGGGATAAAGGCGTGATTATATGTATGTATGTATGGGTAGATATAGGCTGATATAGATAGATAGATGTATGATTATACCTAATGGGGTAGGCAGAGCGTAAAGTACCTAAACAAAGATAGTTCCGCCACGTCTGACAAAGATTTGAGGATTATTTACGATAGATTTGTAGGTATATTGCTGTTACTGCTGGTTACAATATACTGAAACCCTCGGATCGCTTAGCTGATTTTTACAGCATGCCCTGGTAGAAATTCAGCTGGCACATTCAATATTTTTCTTTCGCTCCCAGTCCAGCGTGGAAGAAATAATCAAGTCAACTTTAATTAAGAATCTATGGAAAAATTTCCTTCTAGTAAATCTATCATAACTATCACATAAACACAGTTCTTGGTGATAATTTAACCAATCCGAATGCAATAGCAGATTCGGAACGGAATCGATTTCGCTTTACGAGAGAATTTACAGTCCGTACCTACACCGTTAATTTACGGTTTTAAGTCTCATAGTGAGGAGACAGATGGCTTACTAGCCAACTAGTACAAATAGGAAATCGAATACCAAAACAGAACATTGAAGAATGTAAGAATCTCTCCAGGGCCCTTTGTACCAACAGAGTACCATAGAACTACAACAACGGTGTAGCTACGGACTGTGACTTCACTCGTAAAGCGTAGTAACAGTAAGTATCATGTCCTGCGGTGATGATGAAAATGTAACGTTATGATACTTACTGTTACTACGCTTTACGAGAGAAGTAACAGTCCGTAACTACACTTTGTTGTACTTCTATGGTACTCTCCATTCTTCCCTGTTCTGTTTTGGTATACGATTTCCTATTTGTCATTAAAAGGTGTATTAAAAAACCTTTCTTTTAAATTTCTCAATGACTTTTGCCTTAAGAAGCTCCCTTGGGCTAAGTGGCGCCCTCATCAGTTAAAAAAACATAATTCATTGAAAAAACAATAAATCGAAAATCCGGTAGATCAATTTGAGTTTATTTTGGGCAAAATAAATCTAAGGAGGTGTTATTTGTACGAGGACATCGGAAAAACTGATACGAGGTCGTCACACGCTGCGTTTCCTACATATGGCAACTGTCTAGCACCGCTCTTACAATTTTTGGATCTTTGGTTCTATGGGCTAAGTGATCTACTCACTACCAGTTTCGTAAAATACATACATACATACATAAATCACGCCTTTATCCCTTACGGGGTAGGCAGAGCGTTTAACGCCGTAAAAGGCGGTTTCGCCACGTCTGACAAAAATTGAGGGCAATTTTAGATTGTAATATGTATTGTAGCTTATAAATTGTCCCACTGCTGGGCAAAAGCCTCCCCTTCATCTCTCCAAGCGTCTCTGTTTACAGCTTCTGTTGGCCACTGTTTGCAATAACCAATTTATAAGCTACAAAAAAAAAAAAAAAAATATGTATTGCTTTAGTGACAGGTTGTCAGCTCATCGCCTAAATTACAATACACTGTAATCCTCGAGTCCCTTTTGCTGACTTCAACAGCATGCCCGGGAGGAAGAGCAGCTGGAACATTCTATGTTTTTCTATGTCTCCCAGTCCAGCATGGAAGAAAAAAATTCGTAAAATACTAGGTTGATACCTAGTATTAGCTGATATTATGTTACTTAGTATCAGAACAAGAGGCATCACTAATCTTTAGTTTATTCGGCTTAAACTATCTATTAAATTGACCGTCGTTTGGTGACATTATCACTGATTTTACTGCATATCCCATTACAATTTGTTTCGAACAAATTAAGTACTTTACTGGTTACTAAACTAGTGTTAACTTTCTGCCCCATTTATTTAGTGCGTTATGATATTAATACAGGGTCTAAAGAAACTGCTCAGTCACCGAAATTTAAATACTTTCAGGAAGAAATTTCTTCAGGAAACGAAAGATAAAAAAGATGTATACCCATTTAAATCGTCTGACGAGGTGGACACAAATATAATAAGATTTGTAAGAGAACCATATTCCCTTTAACACCCGGTATATTTCTATAATCTGAAACATTTATAGGGGGAGTAGGTAGGGGCATAACGGACCATTTTCCCGCGCAATTCAATTATTTTTTACGAGCAGGTGGAACAATATGGCGGACAGATAAAACGAGGACTGGCCATACAACCTTGGACCATCTTCGGACGCCATTTTTATTTTAAAACACCGATTTTTATATGCAGTTACGAGGTAACTGCGGATTTACGAGCTGTTTGCTTAGAAAAAATATAATGCTCGTATAAATTTTTAGTTCTGTGTTTGTATTGTGATACAAGGTCTCATTTTCTTCTATGCTGGCTTAGAAGCGAAAGAAAAACATAGATTTTGCCAGCTGCATTTCCTCCCAGGCATGCTTTAAAAACCAGTTTAGGGATTCAAGGGTTTCAGTGCATTGTAATTTAGGCGATGGGCTGACAACCTGTCTACAGGAGTAGGTATACCTACAAACTATCTGAAATAACCCTCAAAACTTTGTCAGAAGTAGTGCACCTTTTTTTAGGTTGTTTACGATTTGCCTACCCTATTAAGGATAAAGGCGTGATTATATGTATGTACGTGCTTATACAGCCATCAGAAAAGATGCATCCCAGTTGCTGTTTAAATCACCTGACATAGACGTAAAGGCCTATGATGATGATATCTTAATATTATTTTCCTGAGAAACTTGAAGGCACTCAAACATCATTTTACGAATTTTTCAGTTTAATGATAACAGGCACCACACAGGCAAAATACAAATTCATTCAACAGGAAAAGAAACGAACAACCTACTGGATCAAGTGTAAGTCTTCTTCTTCTTTCTTCTTCTGTCGAGTGGGTACCGAGTCTATCGACCCGATGAACCCTGGTGTCAGAGTTTTTAAACCGCCTAGTAGCACAACTATCAGGCCTCTGACATGGTTTGAGTAACGATCACTATCAAAGACAGCGACCGGGACCGACGGCTTAACGTGCCCTCCGAAGCACGAAATCTTTTTCTTTTTCGGACAATCAGGTGATTCAGCCTGCAATGTCCTAACCAAACTGGGGAAAATTCACAAAGTGATATATTCTCAAATATCAACTTTGTGTGTTCCCCCCTGGAAATCGAACCCAGGACCTCCGGATCAGGAGTCCATGGCACTAGCCACTAGACCACGGAGGCAGTTAGTAAGTGTAAGTATTTTTAGTATAATTTTTTTTCGTGACTACTTGAACCTGGGTTCTTGCCATCTTCTGCCGTGTGGGTCTCGAGTCGATCGACCCAATGAACCCTGGTGTCAAAGTTTTTAAACTGCCTAACAGCTATTAAGCCTCTGACATGGTTTAAGTAACAACCAATTCTCAAAAACCGCGACCGGGACCGACGGCTTAACGTGCCATCCGAAGCATGGAATCCTTTTACTTTTCGGACAATCAGGTGAATTAACCTGCAATGTCCTAACCGAACTGGGGAAAACCTGACAGTGATAAATTGAGTGATAAATACTTAGTTATCACCTTTGTGTTCTCCCCTTGGTATCGAACCCAGGACCACCGGATCCTACGCCCATTGTTCTGACCACTGGACTACGGAGACAATTCAGTTCTGACCATGCAACATTTAGTGACTTGGAGTGAGGCACCACGTTGGTCGATGCTGTATCATTGTAAACTTGAACACAGCAGTCAGCACACAACTGTCTCCGTGGTCTAGTGGTCAGAGCCATGGGCTTACGATCCGGAGGTCCTGGGTTCGGGGGGAGGAATAAACACGAACTTGATATTTGTGAAATTATCACTTTGTGAGATTTGCATTGTGATCGTTACACAAACCATGTCAGGGGCCTATTAACTGTGCTAATACCAGAGTTCATCGGTTCGATCGACTCAATACCCACACGATAGAAGACGAAAAAGCACACGAGATTAGCCAATCAGAAGCCGTAGCCTGAAACGTGATAACGGAGTTCCTCCAAGACATCATCCATCATCATGTCCCTAGTAGGTTTCTCCTGAATTTCACGAGTTTGGCTAACAAATCTACGGGATTGAATTAAGTACTGTACTATAGTCTGTCAACGTCGTGCTTACCGCGCCCTAGGGGTACAGACGTTGGCGGGGACGCGGTAGCACGCGGCGATTACGAACATGAACACATTGCGTCGTGCTCGCTCACCCTCCTGCTTCACCGCCCGCACCCCCGTTACCGCGTCCCCGCGCACGTCTGTACCCCTAAGGCGCGGTAAGCACGACGTTGACAGACTATAACTAAGTAGTGGTCTACACAGAGTGACTGCTATCTGAACTGAAATGAGACCCAATCCTACACTAAGCGTGACTTCCTTAGCTCATAGCCAATTCTTAGGCCGGTGACGATTTTTCTAGCCTGGTGAATGTGATTTTCATAGACCAGTGAAGCTTTTATCACTCTGATTTAAAGCAATATACTATAGTTCATTTCCTCCTTGCTGGACTGGGAGCGAGAGAAAAACATAAAATGTGCTATGCATTTCCTTTCAGGCATGCTATAAAAAAAAGCTAAGGGATCCGAAAGTTTCAGTATATTAATTAAGGCGATGGGCTGATAACCTGTCACTACAGCATTATACTTACAAAATCATAAATAACCCTCTAAACTTTATTTGAAGTGGCGGAACGACCTTTGTTCAGACCGTTTCCGCTCTGCCTACCCCAAAACGGAGTTCATTAAAAATACTATGCTCTCTGGACTTCTCTTCTTCAGCACCTGGTGACCTTATACATACATACATACATATAATCACGCCTGTATCCCGAACGAGGTAGGCAGAGCGGAAACGACCCAAACATTGGTCGCTCCGCCACGTCTGACAAAGTTATGAGGGTTTATTTAAGATAGATTAGTAGGTATATTGCTGTAGGGACAGGTTGTCAGCCCATCGCCTAAATTGCAATATACTGAAACCCTAGGATCCCTTAGCTGGTTTTTACAGCATGCCCGGGAGGAAATGCAGCTGGCACATTCTATGTTTTTCTCTCTCTCCCAGTCCAGCATGGAAGTAAAATACAAAGGACATATATGTACATATAAAACGAAGACACAACAGGCACAGCTTATTTCTAAAAAGAAATATCTTCCAGCTGACCTAGGCTAGTGAAATAGCATTCTGAGAGGCAGATACTACTTTGTTCAGATCGTTTCGTTTCGCTTTGCCTACCCTTTATTTATTATTATTTAACAGTTTATTGTACACAATAAAATACAAAGAACATATACATATAAAACAAAAACACAACAGGCACAGCTTATTTCTAAAAGGAAATCTCTTCCAGCAGACCTAGGCTAGTGAAATAACATTCTGAGAGGCAGATACGACGTGCACAATTAAAAATATTTAAAACAATAAATTATAATTAACTTATCACTAAAAAAAATTTACTTGAAAAATATGCTAAATAATCCTACTAATAAATATTAATAATATATACTTATGAAATAAATAAACAATATACTGATACATAGATTAAATACATACATATAATATATAAAAAATACATATATATATATATATATATACATATACTGATTAATTGAAAAGTGAAAGATAATGCTCATTTACTCGCTTTTTGAACACAGAGATAGATGGACTGTCACGAACTGTGTGCGGTAGTGCGTTCCACAGCCTGACCCTTTACTTAAGTTAAGTTTCCGCTTTACTTAACGGAGTACATTGACAAAAAACTATGCTCTCTGGACATATTTTCTTCTTCAGCACCTGGTGACCTCGACGGTAGGTATAACCCTAAAACTTGGCACGCAATTGCCCACTTCGTCAGGTCGTCCCCATTACGCTGAATACAACGAAACTCACTTTACCGAACTTCCTAAGAGTCAAGGATTACGACCAATTAGTGCAACTTAAGTGCCGAAATGGTCTGGTTGTGTGAGACTAAGGTTCTTGATACAGAAGTCATGAGTTCGATTCACAATGATTACCTATTTTTTTTAAATGAATACAACTTAAGTGACTTCACCGAAATTCTTCAGATTTACGGCCAATTAGTGCCGCCGTGGTTTAGTTATATGGGGCTAAGTTACTTGATTCAGGGGTCATGGGTTTGATCTACAATGTTGACATTTTCACTTTTCAAGATGAAACTCACTTCACTAAAATTCATCAGATTTAATTTTTGAATCACAGCCAATGTAAGTGCCGCCGTGGTCTAGTGGTGTGAGGCTAAGGTTCTTGATTCGGGGGTCAGGGGTTTGATTTACAAAGTTGATATAATCTCTTTTTAAAATGAATTATAACGAAACTAACTTCATCGAAATTCATCAGATTTACGGCCAATTAGTGCCCTTTAAGTGCCGCCGTGGTCTAGTAGTGTGAGGCTAAGTTACTGGATACGGGGGTCATGGGTTTGATTTTCGGGGGTAGTACACAAGTTTATGACTTTTTTCCCAGTTCGGATAAGATATTGCAGGCTAAAAGACTGATGGAATAAGGTAAGGGATGAGTCTGACTCGGGCTTGTTTACGGGTTTGATT
Organism: Scrobipalpa costella; assembly: GCA_949820665.1. Classification (NCBI taxonomy): domain Eukaryota; kingdom Metazoa; phylum Arthropoda; class Insecta; order Lepidoptera; family Gelechiidae; genus Scrobipalpa; species Scrobipalpa costella. The sequence goes on along the minus strand of OX463319.1, from coordinate 7,970,726 downwards.
TCCAGGCAAAGTAAAGAAAGTTGGTATCACGTTTATTTTAAATTGTTTCCAGTAAGGATACAACAATGCAGGCCGAATCGTCTGATGAGCAGGTTGTAAGTTTCTTTTTTTTTTATTATACAATGGGACACAAATTATTACACAATTGGACGTAAGAACTGGCAAGAGAGAAAGAGGACGACGAAATAGAAGATGGGAGGATGAAATAAGACTGACAGCGGGACCACTGTGGAGCAGGATAGCCAAAGACAGGACAGCATGGAAAAGGTTGGAGGAGGCCTTTGTCGAAAGAGATACACACATATGTATGTATGGGGTAAGCCGAGCGTAAACGACCTAAACAAGGGTCGTTTACCACGCCACGTCTGACAAAGTTTTGAGGGTTGTTTAAGATAGATTTGTAGGTATATTGCTGTAGTGACAGGTTGACAGCCTATCGCCTAAATTGCAAGAAACCCTCGGATCCCTTAGCTGCTTTTTACAGCATGCCCGGGAAGATATGCAGCTGGCACATTCTATGTTTTTTCTCGCTCCCAGTCCAGCATGGAAGAAAGAAGAAATACGTTGATTACATATGACGAAGATAAACAAACATAATACAAATAAAAGTGACAAGTGATATAATTATTAATTTGACATTAAAATAAAACAGGTGACATTAAAATAAAAATTGTAACATTACTTTTTTATTTTATTTTGTCTTTGATTATGTATGTCTCTGATTTATGTAAAATTAAAATTAACAATATGTAATTTAATTAAATATTTTTTGCAAGTGAAATGTTATGGACTGTAGTAATCAAATGAACATACATACATAAATCACGCCTTTATCCCTTACGGGGTAGGCAGAGCGTTTAAAGCCTCGTAAAAGGCGCTTTCGCCACGTCTGACAAAAATTGAGGGCAATTTTAGATTGTAATATGTATTGCTATAGTGACAGGTTGTCAGCCCGTCGCCTAAATTACAATTCACTGTAACCCTCGAGTCCCTTTTGCTGACTTCAACAGCATGCCCGGGAGGAAGGGCAGCTGGAACATTCTATGTTTTTCTATCTCTCCCAGTCCAGCATGGAAGTAAATCAAATGAAAGCTATTTTTATTTTATTTTATGTTTGATTTGATTATTTATATTCATCACATCGCACAGAAAATGTTTTTATACTGGATGCAATCTCCTAAAACAAAAGGTAGTAATTGTTAAAAAATATCCTTGACACTTTGGGGAATGTTGTTTAGTTTCAGCCTTTAGCTTTGAAACAAAATAATATTTACAGCACAAGAAATAAATCAAACTATCAAATTTTATGTCAAATCGATGAAAGTTTAAAGTAACTTCAAAATGTTGGGTCCGTTATCGGTATCTGACGTCACTTCCGCAAATCACCTGGGGGCCGGAAGCGGAACTTACTTAACCGGAACTTGCCTGAAATTGATAACGTTTTTAATGATTTATGTGAAAATTTATGAAAATTTAGGTTAATTTATGAAGCTATGCTATTTTCTTCATGTAGTGGAGTAGAAACTCAAAAACCAAAACAACCGAAGGGGGGGATGTACCTACTGCGACTTAAGTAAAGATCAGTACCTACCACGTCAACCTGTTAATTTAATAGATTTAATTATTTACTCAATAAGCTACCGCACTGCAAGCAGATTAAATACGTTTTTTTTTACAAGTTGTATTTTTTTTGCAAGTTCCTATAATGTTAAATAAGACCCGAGGGTTTTACCACAGAAGAGTAAAAGCTAGGTAGCGACTTCTCAAATCAGTGGTTTTTACCTGTGGTCTAGGTTAACTATCTTTCACTTCACTACCTCCGTGGTCTAGTGGTCAGAGCCATGGGCTCACTATCGATTCGATATCGGTTCGATTCCCAAGGGAACGCAAAGTTGATATTTGTCAATATATCACTTTGTGAGATTTTGCCCAGTTTGGTTAGGACAATGCAGGCTGAATCATCTGATTGCCTGAAAGAAAAAAGATTCCGTACTTCGGAGGGCACGTTAAGCCGTCGGTCCCAGTCGCTGTCTTGGATAGTGGTCGTTATACAAAACAATTTCAGAGACATATTAAGCTGTGCTATTACATACATACATATTATTGTCACGCCTTTATCCCTAATGGGGTAGGCAGAGCGTAAACGACCTAAACGAAGTTCGATCCGCCACGACTGACAAAGTTTTGAGGGTTATTTAAGATATATTGCTGTAGTGACAGATTGTCAGCCCATCGGCTAAATTACAATATATACTGAATCTCTCGGATCCCTTTGCTGGTTTATACAGCATGCCCGGGAGGAAATGCAGCTGGCACATTCTATGTTTTTCTCTCGCTCCCAGGCCAGCATGAAAGTAGCTGTCCTATTAGGCGGTTTAAACACTCTGACCTGGGTTCGTCGGGTCGACCGACTCGATACCCACACGGTGGGAGAAGACTAAACTAACTACATGAAAAATTAAAAAAAATGTAGATAATCTACTTAATACAAATTCGACGCAAAAGCACAAAATAATAAATACCTTAAGTAAGAAGTACTAGAGAAATTTCTCGAATAGAAAAGTATGGATGTTAGGTATGTTATGTGTCTAAAAACTTCTAAGCAAATTTTCTGAAATATAAAAACTAGTTGATCCTAGAATTTCTGTCTTTATTATCTTTACAGTATGTGAGAAAAGGTTACTTTTTACAAATATAGTGAAAGTCAGGGTACATGCATACATACAATAACGCCTTTACCGATAATGGATTAGGAAGAGCGTAAACGACGTAAACAAAGGTCGTTCCGCCACGTCTGACAAAGTTTTGAGGGTTATTTAAGATAGATTTATAGGTATATTTCTGTAGTGATAGGTTGTCAGTCCGTCGCCTAAATTACAATATACTTCTTCTTCTGTCGAGTGGGTATCGACCTGATGAAACCTGGTGTCAGAGTTTTTAAACCGCCTAGTAGCACAACTATCATGCCTCTGACATGGTTTGAGTAACGACCACTATCAAAGACAGCGACCGGGACCGACGGCTTAACGTGCCCTCCGAAGCACAAAATATTTTATAATTTCTTTTTCGGACTATCAGCTGATTCAGCCTGCAATGTCCTAACTAAACTGGGAAAAAAATCACAATGTGATAAATTCTCAAATATCAACTTTGTGTTTTTCCCCTGGGAATCGAACCCAGGACCTCCGGATCAGGAGTCCATGGCACTAGCCACTAGACCACGGAGGCAGTTAAGTACAATATACTGCCACCCGTAGATCCCTTAGCTGGTTTTTACAGCATGCCCGGGAGAAAATGCAGCTGGCACATTCTATGTTTATCTCTCGCTCCCAGGCCAGCATGGAATCTTTTAACCCCAAAACTGTCACTGAATTGCATTCCATTAATTAAACTTTCCCCATGGGAATCAAATCTTTTACGTATTTATCGGGAACCATGGCCCAGTCCACTAGATCACAGAAACAAACCATGATAGACAACACGGATTTGATGGCTCAGACACGTGGAAAGGATGGGAGTTGGGAGAGGATCGCGCTGTTAAAAGGGCTTATGTGGAAAAGCCGACTGGAAAAAGTACGGATGGGCGCCGCAGATATCGTTCAGCCGATGAAGCAGAAAAAGATCTTCTTCAGCTTCAAAAACCCATATTAGCGACTCACAGCTCAAGATAGAGGCAAATGACGACTTCTGGTGTCGGAGGCCAAGATCCACTTTGGGTCACTGAGCCACCGCAGTAAGTAAGTAAGTATAAACAACAGGAGCGGGTTCTATGTTCAAAGTCAAATAGTAATAAACCTGATCCAATATAATACTTACAAATTGAAATGGGCGTGACAAGCAAAACAAACCTTTTCTAAACGTAGTTTAAAATGGAACGGAAAATTATTTCCAATCCGAGACGTCCTCACCCAAACACCGTTTTTTTTTCTACAAAAGGAAGTTCGCTTTTGTAATTCTAAATTTACATAATCGGCCGTTTAATAAGGCGAGGAAAAATTGAAAGATTCCCTCCTTTAATAGGGCGAAAAATTGCGAGGATTCTTACATTTCCCTTTCAGTTTATTATGAAAATGCCAAGCAGGATTCTAATTGCTACTGATAGAGGGTTCTGCTATTATAAGATAAAACTGTATTTTTATGTTTTTGAATCAACCATCGTAAACCGTTGCACTGCTCCGTATTCGGTTCGTATCCAAATCAAGTCCGTGAAATTTCCATATAGATGGGTGCGCAAGCTGTCATACTAGGCAGGCCAATTCAGATCAGAAAATATTCGGATATGGATTCGTATCAGTGCAAGAGCGCCCTTACGATGAACAACACCATTGGAAAAAAGAATTGGCATCTAATTTGCAAGACAATGTAGGCTGAATTAATTTATTGGGAAAGTTTTAGGAGTTATCAGAGATAGATTTGTAGGTTCGTATATATGTATTACGGTAGTGACAGGTTGTCAGCCCATCGCCTAAATTACAATATACTGAATCTCTGACCCCTTAGCTGTTTTTACAGCATACCCGGGAGGAAATGTACTTGGCACATTCTATGTTTTTGTCTCGCTCCCAGGCAGCAATTCTGGACGCACTATTCGTTAACTTATTCTTAGCTAGTGCTGTTACTTTCTTAACTTTGACATAAGAACAGGATAGCAAATAAACACGTGACTTTGACATTCCTACTTTGACGTAGGATTCTTTAAATAAGAACTGAGCATAGAGCATGATCTCTTGTTTTATGTTATTTTAGCAGTTTTATGGCAGATTAGGAATATCAAAGTCATATATTTATTTGCTATCCAGTTCTTATGTCAAAGTTAAGAATGTGACTGCGCAGCACTGCTAAGAATCGACGCCATTGTCGACCAAATTAATCCGTCTGTCTGGATCGCTGTTTTAAAGTCGTCTTTATCTGATAATTTTTGTCAGACGTGGCGAAAGCGCTTTTTACGAGGCGTTAAACGCTGTGCCTACCCCGTAAGGGATAAAGGCGTGATTTATGTATGTATGTATGTATGTTTATCTGATATACGACTGAGGCCAATTAGACTGTTTAAAATCTTTGACACTAAGGTTCTTCGGATCGTTCGACCTATCTTGCAATAAGATAAAAGAAGAAGACATGTAAATTAAATTGCGATGTTTTATTATTTATTTCTTACCAAAAAAGCAGTGTAATCATTCAAGTAGTACTAAATTATTTTTTATCAAGGGAACCCTAAAAAGTAGGTGAAAGTTGAAAGATAAGTCTGAAATATCAGGCGCTATTATTTTAATTTGGCCTCCATTTTGGGGCAGGAAAAAATATGGCGGGACATCCAAAATCAGTTAACAGGTTCATCGGAAGTTGTTGGAGTTTTTTTAAAATATAAAGATTCATTTTATGTCTATTACAGATCTTAAAAAAAGTGTTTGTCTTCTTCTGCTGTATGATCAGTTGCAGAAAGAATCCTGATGTCAGAGATTTCGTAGCCCCTGAATGGGCTTTTAAAAGTACCAGGCTACGGTGATAAAGTAAGAAGGCTGTGGACCTACCTACCCCAAAGAAGTTACTGGCGTGACTATACACAATATTTATAAAAAGCCGCGAGTCACCCACAAAACACTAATCCAATACAATTTCTCATAAAAAGTGTATTATGTAGCGGAGAAGCAAGTGCATGAAGCATCAAAATGGCGGCGCATTATAAGACGGACAATAGGCCTCGAGGGGGCTTCTGGCGTGGTGGAGAGCCCTAGCTACTTTGGAAGAAAGCCGTGAACACTTCTTTTATATATTTTTTGCATGGAATTTTCTAACATATGATGGGATCAGATGAGGTGAGATTGGGTGGGATGGATTGGGTTGATATTGGTTGAGATGGGTTGAGATGAGATGGTATGTCATTAAATAACACCAATAGAGAGGAATGAAATAAGTCTAAGATGACATAAATTTGGCTTAAAGTATAGATGAAAACTATTGGCATTTAGCAGAGTAGCGAGTGCATGAAGCAACAAAATGGCGGGCCATTATTAACCAGGACAAAAAGCCCTCAAGGGGGCTCCAACAGAGGCTCCATGCGTGGTGGAGAGCCCTATTACTTTACAGCGGAAGGGAAGCGGTGAAGTCTTAGTTTTTTTTGGAGATTATATTTTTTGAGATTTTTTTATAATCTATATAATGAGATGGAATGGGATGGGATGGTTTAGGATGAGATCGATGAGATGAAATAAGCATAAGAATATTTTTTTACCAAAAACACTTCTTGTTCTTCTTTCGAGTGGGTATTGAGTCTATCGACCCGATAAACCCTGGTGTCAGAGTTATTAAACCGCCTAGTAGCACAACTATCAGGCCTCTGACATGGTTTTTAAGTAACGACCACTATCAAATACAGCGACTGGTATCGACGGTTTAACGTGCCATCCGAAGCACGAAATCTTTTTCTTTTCGGAAAATCAGGTGACCAAAAACACTTAACACAGTTAGATTACTATAAAAACGTTTAGCATATTGATAATATGAGAAGCAGCGGACCCTGCACTAAGCAAAGCTTGTATCGCAAGGACCTGTCGATTAACAATTATAGATTTAGAGATAAGATGAAATGAGATACAAAAAGATCAAATGAGAATGGAATGAGACGAGCCTCTCTGAGTGGGGTGACATTACATAAGCTGCATTTTCTGTAAAAGCTGCACAACTGTGGAATAAACTGCCTAAGACAATTCAAGAAAGTCCCTCAGTGAATGTATTTAAGAAAAGACTAAAAGAGCACTTCTTATCTAAACAATTCTGATGTATGTATTTATGTAGTTTATTCGTATATGTATGTATCAATATATTATTTAGTATATATGTATGTTTATTTAAGATAGTAATATACGTTAGGTATTTATTCTATGTATAGGTATGTAAGTACTTTTATTTTTGTTTAATTCTTTGTTTTACTAGTCTCTATTAATGTTGCATTTTCTTGTCCCCTCAAAATTATTCACTTTCTCTTACTACCATTGGGTTGGCTGGAAGAGATCTCTTCATAGAGATAAGTTCGCCCTTGCACACTATATCTGTAAATTGCATTTCTTTTGTGTTTATGCAATAAAGTATATATATAAGATTTGGCTTATAAAAGTGTGTCTAGCAACTTTACGCGGGAGGGATGCAACGAGGTCCTAGGTTATTTTTTTAACTATATTGTGCATGAGCTCAACTCAAACTCTGACCTAATCTAGGATTGGGTCTGGTTTCCCTTCTGGGTTGCGGAGGTCAGATGGCAGTCGCTCTGTGTAAAAACCAGTACCCTCGTTCAATCCCCTAGATTAGGAAGCCGACCCCTTGAGATACGGGATAAGGCTAGGGCTAGGATGATGATGATGATGATGATTGTGCATGAGCTTTTTCCGATAATTTAAAAAAAATGTGCTTATCAGTAAAATGTATTGTTATCTTGAAAAGTCCACGTTTTACTATAGCAGCTACAAATTTCATTTCGAAAATGTCACAGGTATCAGTTACGGTTGTCAGATGTCTGTAATTTATAACAGTTACGCCGTCGCAGGTACGAGTAACCTATTATTTCGGTGTCACCCGTCAATTGTTTCGAATATTTAATTGTAGTCTAGTGATTTCTGACTGGAGAGCTTTATTGAAACAAGAATAAACTTACATACTCTTGCAAATGTTATTTAAAAAGGAGCTTGTTGGCTGCTTGTAGGTATTCATGTTTTTTGATGGAAAAATATAGTTCCTTACCGTCCACCTGTAAAATGATGAATGTACATTTTCACAGGTTTTCCTTTGAAATAATCCAGTAATCAAGTATATAAATGTAAAATCTTCCATTCAGGAATAGAAGCAGGAAAAAACATAGAACGTGCCAGCTGCATTTCCTCCCGGGCATGCTGTAAAAACCAGCTAAGGGAACCGAGGGTTTCCGAAAATTACAAAATTGAGCGATGGCCTGACAACCTGTCACTACAGCAATATACCTACAAATCTATCATAAATAACACTCAAAACTTTGTCAGATGTGGCGGAACCACCTTTGTTCAGGTCGTTTACGCTCTGCCTACCCCATTAGGGATAACAGCGTGATATTTAAAAGTGAGTAACTATGAAAAGCGAAGGCGACTGAAACTTGACGCGAAACGAGATGCTCTTAAGGCCAGACCACCGGCGGCCATCCTTTACCATTTTGAAGACCATATTGTAGCCACATAAGGGCACATGATAGGGCAAACCACCATGGTCCCGCTGTTGCGGATTAATAGCGGTCATCGTAGCCGAAATCGGCCCGGGTGTGTATGTATGTATAATGTGTTTTTTTAAGTGTCATCACGAACTTTTTTGCGCGAAGGCTTGGCGAGTTTCACCCTCCGGAACAGGCCGGATTTTGTAGTGGATACGGCACCATAGACCACATCCACACAGTGCGGCTGATCGTACAGAAGATCGAGGAGTACAATAATTACAATTAAAATACTTTTTCAGGCTAATATCGCCTCGTAAAGCTTACAAAAGAACATTCAACCCTTGGAACTCCTGGAATCCTTGCAGCAATGCCAAGTCGACTGGCGATACGTCGATGTGATGAGATGTCTCTATGAAGCCGCACCGATGACCGTTCAAGTACAGATCAAGCAAACTGATCATATCCACCTGCGTCGTGAAGTACGACAGGGCGATGTTATATCGCCGAAATTGTTTAATAAAGCTCTGGAGGATATGTTCAAGACGCTGGACTGGAAGGACTGTGGCATCAATATAAACGGCGAACACATCTCTTACCTACGATTTTCAGAAGAAATCGTGATTATGTCCGAAATTTTTGCAGGATCTTCAACGAATGCTGGAGAGTCTAGCAAATGCGTCTCAGTGTATCGGCCTCCAGATGAATTTGGATAATACCAAGGTCATGTACAAAGAGCACGTTGATCCGGGCCCGGTCGCCGTGGACGGAGTCACCTTCAAAGTTGTTTTCGAATATGTGTAGGACAGAAGTTCCTACTTAGGGAAGATAAGCTTCGATAAGGAGATTTAGAGGCAGGTACAGCTGGACTGGGCAGCGTTCGGAAAACTTCGTCAGATCTTCTCGTCGCCTTTACCTCAAAGCCTGGAAACAAAAGTTTTCAACCAGTGCGTCATACCCGTAACAACTTACGAAGCTGACACGTGGTCACTTACAGTGGGACTGGGCCACAAATTTAAGGTCGCCCAGCGATCTATGGAGAGAGCTATGCTTGGTGTTATGTTATGCTCGGATACGAAAAGAAGTTATGTGACATAAAACCAGAGTTACCGACATTGCTCAGAGAATTAGTTGGCTTAAGTGGCAGTGGGCTGGTTACATCTGTCGTAGAACTTATGGCCGTTGGGGCAGATGAGGTCTAGAGTGGATACCACAAGGCAAACTTAGTGTAGGACATCCTGAAACCAGGTGGAGCGATGATATTCATATAAAAGCGGGTAGAAATTAGATTAGAACGGCTGAAGACCGAGCTGAGTGGCGTGCCATGGGAGACGCCTATGCCCAGCAGTGGATTGATACAGTCTGATAATGATATTAAATGAAAAAATCTTTATTTATTGATCGAACAGAATAGCAATCGATTGGCCGTCTGTCTTCTAGCTTTAGTAATTTTTCGAAAATACATCAAATCGAAAATGGTAATAATTTCAGCCATTGCTAATAATGAAGAAAGAGTATCCACTCTTACAGTACCTACTTGGTCGATGTAATGAGACTTCTCAATCGAAAACTTTTCAGTGCCATCAAAAGGCTTATAGTATTTCCAACTCAGTTTTATCATAAAGATAAACAAAGTTTCATTTAATCGAAGATAGAGAAGCTATTAAACATATTGAAAACACAAAGAAAAAGTAATTTTAGTTATTTAACTAATTTACAAACACTTATCATTTATTTTTGGAACGTGTTTTTTGAATAAACAGACATGATACTTTGTTTACCTTTATTCTAAAACTGAGTTGGAAATACTTCAGGTTCATTCTATAACTGGTTGATATTACTAAAGTATTTTCTTCAAAAAAGGTCGCAACCTATTCCAACTACTTGAATTATAAATATTGGTCGGTGGACGGGACGAGACTCCATTTGTAACCAAATTAAAATTACTGGTACAAAAACATTCAATTCAAATAAAGTATATTTGTAGCGATCGAACTAGAGGTAAAACGCAAACGTGTTTTACTTCAAACAGAATATTCTAATATCGAAAAGACTCCTAGATATTTTTAGGAAGAAGTCAAGGAAGGGTTATGTTTTTCGTGCGTATCTTGTATGCATGTATATACATTTTGATATTTCTTTATTACCTCGTATCTCCAAAACGGCTGAAAGGTATTTGAAAATTAGGGTATCATTCAATTGGTCTCAAGCACCCGAGTGTTCTTAGATAGGTGACATTTTTCAAAAACAAAATGGAGGACTTTTGGCGCTAAATTGTTAAACTTTAACCATTATTTTCTACTGGACCTATCAAAATAAAGATAATTAAAAGGAGATTAAAAAACGATACTATAATTTATGAACTAGGACAGAGAGACGTGGAGAGACCGGAGAGAGGCCTTTGCCCAGCAGTGGGACACTATCGGCTAAATAAGATAAGATAAGAAGACTATAATATGTTAAAAATAAAATAAAATAAAATAAAAACGTTTATTTGCCAAAAAAGGATTGTTAAATCTCAATTTTAGAACAATTAATGCATTTAAACCTTTTTTACAGGTACTTCAGTTGCATTGTTTAAATTCTTTTCTAAAATACTTGTCGAAAATATGACTTGTTACAGGCTTGGCCTAGTGTGGTTTTCTTTGTTGAAGTCTGTTTGTACATTGTACTAAGATAATAAACATTTTTTTTCTTCCATGCTGGACTGGGAGAGATAGAAAAACATAGAATGTTCCAGCTGCTCTTCCTCACGGGCATGCTGTTGAAGTCAGCAAAAGGGACTCGAGGGTTACAGTGTATTGAAATTTAGGCGATGGGTTAAAAACCTGTCACTAAAGCAATACATATTACAATCTAAAATTGCTCTCAATTTTTATCAGACGTGGCGAAAGCGCCTTTTACGAGGCGTTAAACGCTCTGCCTACCCCGTAAGGGATAAAGGCGTGATTTATGTATGTATGTAATAAACATTTTTGTATTTGTATTTTTGTACTTTTGCGAAATAATTAAATTGTAGAGGTAATCAATAACAAGTCTTCGACTGATACAAATTCAATAATTTCCTCTCATATCGATGGCTACATTCTGGATATCATTTTCAAATACTATGAGTTTCGTACAAAGCTGTACAGGGTGCTCAAAAATAATATGATCCATCACCAACTTTGTTTTTGCGCGGATTTTTGAGCTGTCTAGTCTATTAGATACAATATCCCTAATGGGGTAGGCAGAGCGTAAACGACCTAAGCAAAGGTCGTTCCACCGTGTCTGACAAGTTTTGAGGATTATTCCAGATATATTTTTATATCGCTATATTGACAGGTTATCAGCCTAAAATACAATACCAAAACCCTCGAATCCCTTAGCTGATTTTTCTTATCTATTTTTTTAACACTTCCTATCCAGCTTGGAAAAATAAGTGTTCATAAACTGTATTTCAATGTACTTATTTATATTGGTATGGAATCGTTTGATACCAGCTTAGGAGTTTTCCTAATGGATGCACCTGGACAAGGGCATCTCAAGCTTGTCTTGATTTTTCTAAACTAGACATTGTCTTTCTAAGCTCTAGTCAAGACTGGAGTCAAGAACTAATCTGTTAACAAGTAATTTAAAAAGTTTAAAGAACCCAAAATACTGCATAGAACTCAAAATGAGCTTTAAAACTTAAAATTGTGATAAAATTAAAATTCAAATTCAAATTTTATTAAAGAAAAAAATGACGGTTCTTATATCTATCGCAGAGTTTGCAAAAATTGGCTTACAGCCAGTACCATGCAGACAAAGTGGTGCGAGTCACACCGCCAGTTACAACGAACGAAAGACAAACAAGAAATAATAAGCTAATCTGAACAAAATACACAAACTGCGTAGTAAAAGCAGAAGTCAAGGGCCAACCCGTTGACATGAAAAAAAATATTTAATAAAAAAAATAAGCAGAAATAATAAAAAAAAAACAAAAACAGCTGAGCTATCATTTTGAAGAGGTTGTGTTGTAAGGATTAGTAGTGGAAAAATAAAAAAGGAGCGTGAGCGTGGAAGAAGAGCACGTGACAGGTGGGTCGGTGAGGATAAAAAATTGCAACACTTACATTACCCGCCTGACTATAACCCTTTTACCAAAGAGCAAACACCGTGAAGCCCTGTGACAGTAGTCTTGGGGTAGTTTAGAACATGTTTTGAATGATAAACACTGCACAGTATTTGGTTATGGTAAGTCTTAAAAGATTGTTAAAAACGAAAACAAAAAGTATTAAAAATATTTATTATATATATTTTTTCCTCTCACACGGTAAGCTGGAAGACAACTCAAATATTTTGAGTTAAGCTCGCCTTTGTACATAATGTATCTAGATTAAGTTAATTTTAAAAATATCTGTGTGTACAATAAAGAATCAAGAATTAAAAAACTTGAATTGACTTTTTAATACCTGTTTTATAATACCCTACATGGCTAAGTCCTCAACTTCATTTATATATTTTATTTCACAAAATGGCGTCTAATTGTCGCTATATTGTTTTTTTGTCATAAAAATTCTGCAATGACACTCGCATAGTTAAGACAAATTGATTGACGTTAGAATCGTTACAATCCGCCCACGCGTTTGATGATCAAACCACAGAAGATCAAACATACATACTTAGATAGACTAATAAACACATTACCCTCCTTTGCGTTGCGCAGTCGAATAAAAAATAGATGAATTGATACCTTGACACTAGACTAGCACAGCCTGTATTGAAATATCTCTAAAGGTTGAAGGTGACTTCAAAGAGTTGAACTAGAAAATTCTATTATTATTAACTTTACCTTTTTTCGAAGACTTTTCATAGATCCCAGAAATTGGCTTCTATCTTCTAAGAAAATTATATAGTCACTCCTAAATATCAGGCTATTGACAGAGACTTTTAGGTAAGAATAATTTATAAAGAGAACATTTTCTTTTTGTATATATTGTAAATGAAAATAGATGTTATCAACAACTGTTACTTCCATGCTGGACTGGGAGAGGTAGAAAAACATAGAATGTTCCAGCTGCCCTTCCTCCCGGGCATGCTGTAGAAGACAGCAAAAGGGACTCGAGGGTTACAGTGTATTGTAATTTAGGCGATGGGCTGACAACCTATCACTACACATTAGCAATACACATTACAATCTAAAATTGCCCTCAATTTTTGTCAGACGCGGCGAAAGTGCCTTTTACGAGGCGTTTAACGCTCTGCCTACCCCGTAAGGGATAAAGGCGTGATTTTATGTATGTATGTATGTTATCAACAAGCCTATAACCATTGGTTGATCATACTCGTACATCCCATACAATATTGTATCGATTTATTAATAAAACACAGTGTCTTTTGACCTCTTCCATGCTGGCCTGGGAGCTAGGGCATAACATAGAATGTGCCAGCTGTATTGCGTCCCGGGCATGCTGTAAAAACCAGCTAAGGGATCCGGGGGTCTCAGTAAATTGTTATTTATTAGATGGGCTGACAACCTGTCACTACAGCAATATACCTACAAATCTATCTTAAATAACCCTACAAACTTTGTCAGACAGACGTGGCGGAACGACCTTTATTCAAGTCGTTAACGCTCTGCCTACCCCGCTAGGGATAAAGGCGTGATTATATTTATGTATGTCTTTTGACGTCTCGTGGGTAAACTGCTGTGGCTAGTCATGGACGTATGGAGTAATTGTTAAGAATAGTAGATTTAATCTTCTTAGCGAGTGGATGCACGAGTGGAATAACGACCCGATGAACCCTGGTGTCAGAGTTTTTAACTCGCCTAGTAGCACAGCTTCTGACATGGTTTGAGTAACGACCACCATTAAAGACAGCGACCGGGACCGACGACCTAACGTGGCCTCCGAAGCACGGAATCCTTTTTCTTTTCGGACAATCAAGAAAATCAGCCTGCACTGTCCTAACCAAGCTGGGGAAAACGCCACACAGTGATAAATTTACAAATATCAACTTTGTGTTCTCAGGACGTCCGGATCGTAAGCCCATGGCTCTGACCACTAGATACGCACTCTTTACTATCACTATCACTACATAATAGTATAAAACAAAGTCGCTTTTTCTGTCCCTATATCCCTAAATATGCATAATTTTTTAAAACTACGCAACGGATTTTGATGCAGTTTCTTTTAATGGATAGAGCGATTCAAGAGAAAAGTATAATATATGTCAAGGATTTCAAAACTAAATTTAATGGTGGCTAAGTTGATTACTTTGGTAAACAGTAGCTAAGTTGATTATTGTAGTACCGGTAGAGAGTGAACGCCGTGAAGTGAGTGTCACGTGCGACGGAATCGTGGTGGGAAGTGGCCAGTGTCCAGTGCCGGGTTGGGCATTCTACCGAAAACGGTTGGACTGGACGGACGTCTCGAACGAGATCGTCGGTTCACTGAATATCGCTTATTAAAGTTGTAATTTAATCGCTCGTGAATAAAGCCAAGTTATTTAATCTATCACATCTTTGGATTTACTCTTAACACCATGGACTCTACAGCACAAGGAGATGTGGAACATGATGGAAATCTTGCTGATACAGCTGACCCTCCGACATATATATATTTATATGTATAATACATGCATAATATAGTAGAGAAATACTGATGATTTCCGTGCGAAGCCGGGGCCGGTCGCTAGTGGTATATATAACTCGCTATTTAAATCGCCTTTTCATTTCTCTCGCGCTTATAGAGTATTTCCTTGGAAATTAGAAATTTTCGGTAAATTCTCTTTTCTAAGACGTTTTACTTTTGGTGTCTGTAGCTTTAATAAATAGTTTTTTAACGTCTCATGTTGTTTTAAGGGAGCTTCGGCATGGTTTGTTATTCCAATGGAGTTTTTTTCTGCAAACGTACCTTTTTATTATATTTCATACAGTACAATAATATTACTTTAAAAAAAAAACAGAAGAACAGCATTTGGATAAATAAATTAAATATTTATATTTCCTACAGTGGAAATACAAATTTAGCAAGGATGTTTGGTAATAACAGTTTAAAATAATAACTACAAACATTTTCACCGGAATTCATTGCTTTCATAACTTATTAATGTGTTATTATGTTTTAATTTAGCAATTGTGCGCTAATAAAAAGGTAACTATTAAATAATTACCGGGCATTAATTGTTTTAAAATAATAACTTATGATTTCAAACTAAATAAATACCAGTGGTATTTTCTCTTCTTCTTTTGGAATGGCCTTTCGAGTCGAAGAACGACCCGACAAACCAAGATGTATGATTTGTAAACCACCTTATAGCACAGTTAATAGGACTCTGACATGGCTTGTGTAACGACTATTATCAAAAGCAACCGGGACTGACAGCTTGATGTGCTTAAAGCACGGAATCTTTTCTCTTCCAGACAAGCAGAGAATTCAGCCTGCATTGTCTTCAGACCTAAACTGCAGAAAATCTCTCAAAGTGATCATACATACATATAATCACGCCTTTATCCCTAATGGGGTAGACAGAGCGTAAACGACCTAAACAAAGTTGTTCAGCCATATCTGACAATGTTTTGAGGGTTAATTAGATAGATTTGTAGATATATTGTTGTAGTGACAGGTTGTCAGCCCATCGCCTAAATTGAAATATACAGAAACCTTCGGATCCCATAGCTGGTTTTTATAGCATGCCATTTGAGTTCGTATAAGAAATGCCATTTAAATGACTTTTCTTATACGAACTCAAACTCGCTGTCACTCTTGAGAGCTGATATCAAGTACGGCCCTAATTGAGTAACAAAACAAACCACAAAATTTCTAAACATTTTAACATCCATAAAACCATATTAAAGTGGAATGAAGCAGGGTTCAAATACCTACATTCTGTTGGAGTGCAGCTAATATTCGCTGTGATTTTTGCAAAGTCAGGGTCTACTTACTCGGTTATGAACGGCCCACTCTTATTTACAACGTTTCATGGGTACACACTATGGCGCACGTATGGTTGAGTTTGCCATGAAAATGTTTTGAAAATAACGGAAATCGTTTTAAAATGTTCAATAGATGGTGCTGAAGCATTGATACCGTCATCATGTATTTTTGAGTTTTTCGAAGAGTTATAATATAACAAACGAATCAATTAGGGCTGCCATAACTTCAATTGCCAGCCCCGGACATATGGGTCAACAATCAATTAAAAAAACTTGTTTACATTAGCAATCTTAGATTTTTGGCAAGAGTCAAACCTAATGCTCCTTGAAGATATTCAGTGAGTGGGCCACAAATAATAGACGAGCCATTTTAGATTCAAAGATTGTTTGCAAAAACTACGAACTTACCTTAAGTAAATTAATACGTTATGCGAGCGAACCGATGACCACAGAAATTGAAGAAAGTCGTTACGCGAACGGAGCTTCCGCGATATTTTAGTAAAATTAATAAAAGCGAGCGAGGCGATCGCAACAATTCATGAAATTACCAGACATTTTTTAAAAACCCTGCCCGGGCCGGCTCGGACGCCTTCCAAACAAGGACTAATCCGAAGAAACTAGACTCAATGAACCCTGGTGCTATTAATAGTCCTCTTAAATGGTTTGTGTGACGGCCACTATCAAATACACATCCGAAGCACAATATTATTTCATGATAGACTATCATGTGATTAAACCTGCACTGTCCTATAGTATATACAAATAGCAACAGAATAAAAGATCTTCGTATTCAAAAACACACCGAAAATAAATGATCGATTTGAAATTTGGTTAAAGTAACAAAACTGTTATTTAATTGTGTTTTTATATCTAATACCTAGCTAAAATTTATTTAAGTAAACATGATTTGAGTTTAAAGACATGAATATTGTTGACCTTTATTCTAGTATCTATTTGGAAACTTGGAAAAACCTTGCAAAGTAGTAAATTAACAAATATCAAGTTTAAGCTATTTTCGTGGGAATCGAACCCACGACAGAATTGAGAAGCCATCACTTACACCACTGAACCACGGAGAGAATCTCTAGTAAAAAGTTACAATATTAAAACCGCCGCTGCCGTGGGCCATCGTGTGTTTAAGCTTACGGGACGTGAACAATATGCCATTGTTACCGTCCTGAACAAGCAGCGTTGCAATTCCATTATGAGAATGTGATCTGATGGGAGTTATATACCCTACGTCACAATTACATGCTGATTTTAAATGGCTTTTTTGACCGAGGGCCTCAAATGATAAGAAAAAGAAATGGTTAAAATTATGCCATCCCAAAAAGGAAAGAACACATCCTTACTTTACTGAAAATTTCAATCATTTTTTTAATGAAATTCTTCGTAAGAGCAGTTATAAAGAAAATTACAATATTCCCTTGGAAAAACATACCTACATCACTATGCGAGTGGCGTGCGAAACATGCTGAAAAATATTTTTGTGATGTTGTTGAAAATTGACCAAAAAAATCAACAACTGTTCGGCGCATTATTCATTATTATTATGTGTTTTACCATATCACGGGACTATAGAGTACTTGCCTGCTGGACTGGGAGCGACAGAAAAAACATAGAACATTGCCAGCTGCATTTCCTCCCGGGCATGCTGTAAAAACCAGCTAAGGGATCTGAGGGTTTCTATATATTGCAATTTAGGCGATAGGCTGACAACCTGTCACTATAGCAATATACGTAAAAATCTATCTTAAATAATCCTCAAAACTTTGTCAGACGTGGCCGAACGACTTTTGTTTAGGTCGTGCACGCTTTGCCTACCTCATTAGGGATAAAGACGTGACTATATGCATGTATCTATGTATAGAGTCCCGCACGTTTGGAAGGCGTGCGTGGGGCCGAAGCCAACACGTAGAGGCCCTTTTGAACAACTTTAATATTAGTAATGGGACACTAGCCGGCGGCTATCCCTGTATGCACTATAGAAGTACAGCTAAGGACATCCCCCAGGTAGCGCAGGACTATAGAAGAAAATGGAAGCAAAGAAACCGGGTTATTGTGTTGAAATTATTGTGGACTGGGTAATTAGGATATGGAAAAAACCATAGATTTAGAATGGTTCGCTGATGGAAAAAACTATGGCCCGATCAATGTTTGAAAAACACGAAAAAATTAGCAGGTGGTGACTTGCCAACTCACTATAATGGGCCCCTCAAAACGGCCGAAGGCACAACAAGAGGGCAACATCGTGTGAGCGACTAAGGTTGTGGAGAGGTGAGACTGCGGGCGCCAGATCGTGGTGTTCCAGTCAGCAGGCCCCCGGCGTTATGACATTTTACACTTCCAACCTGGAGCAAAAGATCCGCTCTTGTGATCTTCACTCCTGGAGGGCCAACGGAGGCAAGCCAGGAGGTGAGGGCCAAATGAATACGGGTGCTTGGAGTGGGGAGTGGGGGGTGCGGGATGTCGCCACGCACCATCAGCTCGCCACACAAGCTGCTCCTCCGGGGACTGGCTGCACCACCAAGGTGGTGGGATCGTCAATTCCCTACGCCGTTCATACATACATACATATAATCACGCCTCTGTCCCTAATGGGGTAGGCAGAGCTTAAACGACCTAATCAAAAGTCGATCCGCCACGTCCGACAAAGTTTTGAGAGTTATTTACGATAGTTTTGTAGGTATATTGCTGTAGTGACAGGTTGTCAGCCCATCGCCTAAATTACAATATACTGAAACCCTCGGTTCCCTTAGCTGGCTTTTACAGCATGCCCGGGAGGAAATGCACCTGGCACGTTATATGTTTTTCTCTCGCTCCCAGGCCAGCATGGAAGAAAATTCATTATTATTATTATTAGTAATGCCATATGACTGAGTTCACACACAGGTTCACATAGTTACGCTATTTTTCTGTGGAGAAGTCTATTTCGTACCCGGTGCTACATATTTTAGATCTTTTTATGTCTGGAAAATGGTCGTCTTTTCATCAGGAACAGATGCAGTTATCTGCTCCATATTCTCAAAGACCATTGCTTGCTTTGTTCGTGACACAAAGCTCGTTCACGTAGCGATGCGGCACTGTATAGAGGACGTCGATCAGATATGTGATTGAAAATGTAGCTTTTATGAAGATAGAACGTTTAGTTTAGGTTCTTTTATACGTAAAAACCAAAGCTTATTCTGCTGAGTTGGTTTAAAAACAAAAAGCATGTAACTACCTACCCAAAAAACCCTAATATAGTTCGATATGTGAAAGGAAGTGTGAGAGAGGTGTGGAGGAGAGGTAGGAATGTGGAGCGGAGAGGATGAGAGGAAGGGAAGAGGAATGGGCAGAGTGGCTCATGAATGTCTAGTAATAAGGTTACAAATATGGCTCGTGATCGTGATCGTCTAGTATTATAGTTAGGACCGTACGTTGTGTAATGAAATTTATAAAAGTAACCCAAATCCTTTAAAGTGGTAGTGGGATGTCATAACTTAGCTCTCTTTAGGTTCTTGGGACAACATGGGGACAGTGCGCAGCGGGATAACGGAACCTCCGATTCCAGCTCCAACCATTCGCTGGTAGAGGATTTATGTGCTCGCCAACCATCAACGAATGAGATTTACTTCAATTACCAATTCCCAGACACTAATAAAGACAGTAAATAGCCTAGGAACTTGTCTTTGATGCAAAACCCATCATGCGAGCCCCAGAAAAGGAAAGAGGAGGCACTTCTGTGCCCTCCAATTGGTTTTTGTTTTGGCCAAGCCTCAGGCCAGAGATAAGTGACAGCGCACTTAGGAGTTTTGGAACGAGTCCAGATTGATGAACAGCATCATGTAAAATATAATTAATTTGAGCTGATTTATTGGTCAGCCAACCAAGACAGAGCAAGTCATGTCTGATGTAATTTGTAGTAAGTTGTGATGTCCAATTGAGAAACATTGCCCCAACAAAGGTTTTATAAATTGTTGTCCAGCTATGCTGGAAGCACCGACTATGAAACTGCACCAGTCATCGATCTCCACTTATGATATGCGCATCCAGGAGTCAGTAGAATAGATAGGGATGCCGAAGCTAGTGCCAGATAATATAACAATCATTCACACCGCAAGCCATAGATTCGTTGTAGATATAGGAGTGATAGGCAAGAGCAAGTAGTGACTAATTGTTAGACTTCTTTAGTGCAAAATAAGCTTCTGTGATCTAAATGCTGTTACAGACATATCGAATGCTAAGATGTAGTATGTGATGGAGGTTTGACCATGGCTGATACCATGTCGCTCAATTGACATCAAGTCAAGTAGTATTTCAGTAGTATAATGGCTTGTCAAAGCCAACTGACCATAAATCAGTCATATAAAATTCACATAAAGTGAATAAATATATAATTTTAATTCCAGACCCGTTCCAGGGTAATTTGAGGTTGTAGGTAGGATACAGATAACATCATCCCACATTCCATGCTGTATTGGTTTGGTTAGTATAATGAATACTCCCATTAGGTAGTTGGACCATAGTCCTAATAAGTTGCAAGTATAAAACCCACACATCAGTAGGTATATTATCAAAGATAAACTTTGTCATTCTGTAGAACAGGATCATCAATTGTATAAAACCTACATAGTAGGTATCAGAGGTGAACGTTCCCACCAAGTTTGTAGCTGGTGTTCTAGAGTCTAGAACATACATACATATAGGATCATGAATCCAATAAATGTTTCAAAACATTGTCCGTTGAACATATTTCACAATAAAGTGAATATAAAATCAATTCAGTATCCACTGCCAGAATAAGCATGTAGGTATGAATGACTCATACATAGGTACTAAATCCACAGTTAAGTGAATATAAATCAGTTCAGTAGTTTATTTGAGAAGAATAGGTAAGTATTTTGTCTCCTCTCTCAGGATATGTGGGAAAAACATAGAATGTATTAAAATAATATATACATTCCACTGCTGGGCATTTTATGAAACAGGATGATACTTCTCTGCTTAAAGGAAAGATAAGGCAAGAATTTTGGTAAAGGGAAGGGAGAGAACTACCTACCTAAACACAAACTAGGATCCCAAATAGCTACCCCCACCTACTTTCCTAGATATTGTCCTAATTCTTATTTATTATTACCTAGGTTAACCTATCCATCTAAACCTACCCCTACCTAACCTACTCCTACAATGTACCTAAACTGCCTATTTACCTAACCGCTTAGCTGTGTATAAATTATGTAGATGCATGCTAAACCGACCTACAATCCTACATATTATATACCTCATTAACCGTACCTATCATATAAGAAATATTGGAAATGATATATATATATATATAAATGAATAGAATGGCCTTTGGCAAGTATGAAATATCATAAAAAAGGATTGTTAATTGAACAGGGAAAAACCTTGTCAATAAACAAAGTCTGAAGTGGACAAGATAATTAAATAAATGTAGAAATGGTAAAGTAAATAAAACACGATGTAAATTTATTCAAGAATAAGTAAATAAATGAATGCATCATGATTCGATGCAAGAATACCTTGTGTGTGGGTTTACCCATCCTTTAGAATCCTTGTAGGTGGCACTCCACCAGCTCTGCAAGACTCCACTGTCAGCACCCTCCACTCCACCATGTAAAAGAACCGCTGATCGTCAGGTCACCGCCCTCCGTCCACAACAGGAACAACTGATGGCACCAACATCCCACCATAGTAGGTCTCTTGGTTGCCTCCCGGCTGCATACTCTCCTCTCCTTTTCGATGTGTACACTTTCACTGGTAAAAGTCAACTAAACTTCAAGTAAAACTAAACTTCCACTCAAACTAAAACTCCAGGCCAACTAAACTTCTCCCTGCTCGGTCCCAGACGCCATTTTTCTTCCACGGCGTCCTTCTCCATCCCTCGTCGCCCTCGTCCCCCATCTTCCAGCCCAACCCAATCTTGAGCCTCCGACTGTTTTATCTTCCCTCTTCTAGACCATTTTCGAGTTTTCGAGAGCCTTCATTCCTACTTCTCTTGATAGTTCTCCCATTCTCCTCCAGATGGCACCGCGTGTCCTTACTTCAAATTGAAGTAATTTCAGTTCGATCTGGCTATAATATTAGTTCTCCACTCAATCAACACTAGATTGGCATTAGTTTCTCGTTTATAGTGATTCTCCTACCAATCTGATAGATGGCGTTATTTGTATTTTAAAACAATGATTAAGTTTTGAATAGCAGAAGCTAAGTCCATTACAAGCAATACCTAATATACGAAAAGCACTTACCAGAAACCAACTAACCAAACTAGATAAAAAAATCACAAAGTGATAAATTGACAAATACCAACTTTGTTTTCCTGGGAATCGCTAGGACCACCGGAACGGGGACCAACGGCTCAGAAACACTAGACCACGGAGGCAGTTGATTGGTACTCTAGCATCATACATACATAATACGTGGGACAATCAGAAAGATTTGCGACACTAAAAAAAAATGTTCTACAGGTACACATATTTTTATTAAATCTTTTCAAAGTACTCTCCACCAGCCTCTATACAAAGATTCATGCGTCTGAACCAGTTTTCAAAACACTTTTTCCAGTCCGCCGTAGACACCTCGTTTACAGCCTGCTCGAACGCAGCCAGCGCATCTTCCGGCGACGAAAATTGTATCCCCTTGAGCTGATTTTTTATTTTTGGCAATAAAAAGAAGTCACACGGTGCTAGATCAGGGCTGTAAGGAAGGTGACCCAGGAGTTTGACTGGTGTGCTGTCCAGGAAGTCCCTCGTTTTGAGCGCGGTGTGTGCAGGCGCATTGTCGTGGTGGAGCAGTAGTCCGCGGAGCCCTGTGTTTGGTCGCTTGTTGCTCACAACAGAAAAAACTTCTGGTAAACATTTGGTAGTATACCATTCGGCGTTAATGCTTCTTTGATCTCGTAAGGGAATTGAGGCCAAGTGGCCAGTCAAATTAAAAAAGCTGGCGATCAAAATCTTCCCCCCGCTTCGAGATCGCTTCACTTTGGTAGGCGTTGGTTCATTTTGAAACACCCAAACTGTCGACTGGCGCTTGGTTTCTGGATCGTATTGATAAATCCAGGACTCATCACCTGTTACGATCTCGTAAACACGCCGAGACGAGCCTGCTTCAAATTTGTTCAGCATATCACGGCACCATTCCACCCGGGCCTGCTTCTGAGCGTCGGTGAGGTAGTGCTGCACCCAGCGCGATACTATCCTCCTCACGCGAAGATGCCCTTGTAGAATCTCGTGAACGCTTCCCGATCCAATCTTTAATATGTGCTGAATCTCCTGATATGTAATTCGCCTATTATCTTGGATTAATTTTTTCACTGCTAGCACGTTTTATTCCGTAATAGCCGTCAAAGGGCGACCGCTTCTTTCTTCATCCCCCAAGGTTGGTCGACCGCGCCTAAATTCGTTATACCAACGATATACGGTTGCCTTGGAGGGGCTTTCATCCATAAATGCCATTTGAAGTCTATCGAACGATTCATCCGGTTTCAGGCGACACTTGAAATCGTAAAAAATCATAGCTCTAAAATGTTCCCGGCGCAGATCCATTTTTCAGTAAGACACGATACTTTGAATTGACTCGCAAAAAATGTGGAGGGAAATTTTGAAAATGGAACACACATATTTTTACTTACAAGTAATCATATTTTCAAAAAAGATTCTAACCGGCCAGTCTGCCATATGTAAAAACTATTTATCGCAATACTTTCTGAGTGGCCTGGTATAATCACATCAGCAGTGCAATAGTAGTGCGTTGGTGAAATTATTAGATTAGTGTCTCAGTATCAGTTTCAAGGTTCGAGCGAGAGTACAATCGTTCAGCATGAAAATGCATGATGCGTAAAAATAAATTAATTAATTAGTCGCTATTTAGAATTGCTACCATAGCAATAAGGCCGCCTTCATTGTACTTTAATTTTTATTTAATTAGTTCTAATTCCTGTTGTTTTTGTTTTATGTGCAATAAAGAATATATCTATCTATCTATCTATTTATAGGTATGTCGCAGTCTTTAGTTAAGTCTTGTGAAACAGAAGGGAAAATGAGCTTTTTTAGAAGGGAAAACGCACAGTTTATGAAAATCACCGAAATATAATGATCGAAAATGAAAATTAGTAACAAATCAAATCAAAATTAGATAGCCACAAGATAATACGTCCGTCGCCTCGAAACGCAACCCGTGAAGTGCCTGAGTAGTCTATGCCAGTGTTGCCAGTCGTCCACTTCGCATTCTGCCCAACTTCGCTGACATTACTGGTCTATGCTCGAGTGTCCAGGGTTCCAGCTTGGTCTAGCATGCACTTCGATGATGGCCAAGCATGTTAGCGCCATGACGGCCCAGGAATTGCCACGATATCAGTTGCCGCACTAGGCTCATACGTAGATTCATGTAAGACGGCCGTTCCTGAGGGCTGAGCGTCCTCGCTAGCTGGTCCCATCTCCTCGTGTAGCTCATCACCTTGGTCATCATTGTTTCCTTCATCTAAAACAAACCAAAATAACATTTGAGGCAAATCAAGTAACAAGCTATGAATGCATTAAGCTTATGCAGAATGATTACAAGCGTGCACTCTAGCAATCACTCACATAGCTCTAGCGAGAAGGAAATGAGGATAGGCACTATCAATAACAGGGATAGTGACATACGGTTGATTGGGTATGATAGAGGCGCATAAAGTTTGCTTATCGTACCCAAACATGGTGATAGAGGCTCCAAGTTCGCATTTCACCCTCCACACATCAAACGAATGACATAGGCTCCAAAAGTTCGCATATCATTCGTCGATCGCTGAGTGAATGATATAGGCACAAAAAGTTCGCATATCATTCGTCGAGTGAATGACATAGGCTCAAAAGTTCGCATATCATTCATTTGGCTAGTGACATAGGCTCTAAAAGTTCGCATATCACGTACCATTTTCAAAGAAGGCTTCACACACGTCTGGGGTCCACTCGCCGCGCCATAAGACCATGTGTTCGGCGGCAGCCTGAGTTTTCTTCCCGTAAGACCCAGCTAGCAGCTCCAGCTCGTAACGGTGGTGTGGTAGTACGCGTAGCACCTTAT
Organism: Scrobipalpa costella; assembly: GCA_949820665.1. Classification (NCBI taxonomy): domain Eukaryota; kingdom Metazoa; phylum Arthropoda; class Insecta; order Lepidoptera; family Gelechiidae; genus Scrobipalpa; species Scrobipalpa costella. The sequence goes on along the minus strand of OX463319.1, from coordinate 7,945,590 downwards.
AAGGGCCACGCATACCCGAATCAAGTTTCCCAGTACTTTGAGAACTTTTGCCGACGAAGACAAAATCACCAGCTTTGAAGGTGCGTGGTGGATGCCGCCCTTGGTTGACATAGGCATCCTGTCGTTGTTGATTTGACTCAAGTAGCTCAGACGCTCGCTGTCTCCTGAGAACAATGCCTCTCGATTTGGCTGCGAGTTGGTCAGTGCAACGTCCCTCACTAAGGAACGGATGATAGGGCTGGTGCCTTCAACCCCTGTCAGCAACTGGAGCGCCGATGTACGCGTTGTAGCTTGCTTGGTGATATTCAACGTCAGCTGAACCTTCCACAAAACATCTGACCAGGCGGAACCCTTATTGTTCACTTCTATGCGCAACATGTTGAGCACTGTTCGACAGTACCTCTCGACTTGACCATTTTCACGGTGCATCTCGGGCGTAATGAAATGCACAGAACATCCCAATGAATCAACCCAATTTTTAAAGGCAGCACTCTCAAACATCCTTCCCCGATCACACACAATATTAGACGGAGTGCCGAAGAGAGATACCAAATTTGAAAATACACGTTTTAATTCTTCAGCGTCTTGTCTATATAAGGAGTACAATACACAGTACTTGGAGAAGGAATCAATCACGATTAGAATGTATTTGAATCCATTCGAAACAGGTAGAGGTCCGAGAACATCTGTGTGGATCACAGAGAAGGGAATGTCAGGTTTAGTCCAGGATTCAATGGGCTGGTTTGGAGCTCGTGGCACTTTCTTATGTGCCAAACAGACTACGCAGTGACCTATGTACTTTCGTACGAATTGCCTAAGCCCAGGAAACCAAAAATGTCGCAAAATCAGGTCTGTAGTTTTGTCAATTCCAATATGGTCATGATCATCGTGAAAGACGCGCAGGAGGCTTAACCTGTGGCCTTTAGGAATATAGCACAGAAGACGATGATCTTCACCTGTAGTAGTGAACTTGTAATACAGGAGGTCGTTCTTAATTAAGTACCGTGTGCTATCTAACTCACCCTCCCTTAATTTTGTCATCAGATCTTGTGTTTCTGAGTCAGCCGTCTGAGCAATCTTTGCCCAATTTTTGGGATTACGAACGTGTGCGACGTTAGCGGGATTTCTACTCAAAAAAAATCCGCATGTTGCATTTGGCAACCTTTTCGATACTCGAGCTTGAACCGAAAGTCTTGCATGTAGACCCACCAGCGCGCAACCCTAGGCAGCAAGTCCTTTTTGCGTTCCGTTAGTTTAAGTGAATTGCAATCGGTCACTATCTTAAACTCGATGCCTATCAAATAGTGACGGAAGTGCTGTAGCGCGCGTACAACCGCCAGGGTTTCTAACTCGTAACTATGATAACGAGATTCTGCGCCCTGAGTGGATTTACTGAAATAGCCGACAACGCGTTTAAGTTTACCCTCATGTTCTTGCATTAATATCGCGCCATATCCTACCGCACTGGCGTCTGTGTGCAATTCCGCAGGTAGTTTCGGGTCAAAAATTGCTAAAACGGGTTCCTCAGTTAAACATTTGATAATGTAGTCTCGAGCAGAGTCTTGTTCAGCACTCCATATGAAAGGCTCCCCTTTTTTTAACAGTTTAGATATGCACGAAGTTTTGGAAGCATAGCCCGCAATATACCGCCGAAAAAAGCCCGCGAGCCCCAAAAATTGACGCACTTCTCTCGCATTTGTTGGCTTTGGCGACTTGACAAGTGCTTCAACCTTTCTAGGGCTCGGCCGTACCTGACCACGATCAACTTCCGCGCACCAAACATCAAAGTCGTGCACACTGGGGTCGAAGTTTGAAATGTAATAATGCTTTGATCTCCCTTGTACCAAATTATTTAGAACTCCTACAATTCTGTCCGTGTCATTTTGCGATGCCGCGACGGGATGAGCCGCGCTATTTGCACCGCTATTTATTTCAGGCGTTTCGCGTGGAGGCGGAGCAAAAGACGGTGAGGTAAGTTCGGCAGACGGACGTATCACCGGAGTTGACGAAGGCAATGTAGAAGAAGTTATCTGATTTTCTAGGGAACATAATCTGTCCAGTATTTTATTCATCTTGTCGTCACTACGATCACGTGAGCTATTGCGACGTTCTCGAGCTTTTTCCGTACTGCGAGATACATTACGCCGTGTAGGCGACCTTGACCTACTTCTATCACGCTGCTTGCGCATGCTTTTCGACCGTCTCGAACCGATATTGGAACGACTTCCCGATCGATCACGGTAGCGACGTCGCTCGCGTGAGTCACTTCGATGGCGGTAACGACGACGTCGCTCGCGCGAATCACTGCGCTCACAGTAACGACGAAGTCGTTCGCGCGAATCAGTTCGATCGCGGTAACGACGACGTCGCTCGCGCGAATCACTGCGCTCGCGGGGCCGTCTAGGCGGCGGATCGGGAGGCGTTTCACCACGCACTGGTTTGGGCGCACGTCCCGACATGACAATTTGACAGTTAATTCAAAGCGTAACGATATTTTGTGCAAATTATTATCACGTTCGACACGAAAGAACACACCACCGCTATTTTACAAATGTACATGTAGGTACTTACGTATTTTAGACACAAATCACGTATCTTTTTACATTTGTACACGTTTTTACACAAAGACACTGAAACGTCAAATTTTCGCAAAAATGGCTGACGGCTAAATCGTAAGGCTAAATCGCGTGGTCAATCGCACTTCTGATCTTGTGAAACAGAAGGGAAAATGAGCTTTTTTAGAAGGGAAAACGCACAGTTTATGAAAATCACCGAAATATAATGATCGAAAATGAAAATTAGTAACAAATCAAATCAAAATTAGATAGCCACAAGATAATACGTCCGTCGCCTCGAAACGCAACCCGTGAAGTGCCTGAGTATTCTATGCCAGTGTTGCCAGTCGTCCACTTCGCATTCTGCCCAACTTCGCTGACATTACTGGTCTATGCTCGAGTGTCCAGGGTTCCAGCTTGGTCTAGCATGCACTTCGATGATGGCCAAGCATGTTAGCGCCATGACGGCCCAGGAATTGCCACGATATCAGTTGCCGCACTAGGCTCATACGTAGATTCATGTAAGATAAGATTATTATATTACTAGCTTTTGCCCGCGACTTTGTTCATGCTTAGTTTTAAGTTTTACATAGGTTAGTACTAATTTCATAAATCCGGTTTTTTTTATCTTCAGTGGACCTTGAGTTATTTAAGGATCTGTCCCTCGCTTTTGTGTAAACAACCCTCGAAACTTTCGCATAGCACGCTGCAAAGGACTGCAAGCGTCCCTCCGGGACACAGTCAGCCACATGTGCGAACTATGGCGGCGAGCATCCAGCGAAAAGCATCAGCTGTCCAGTCCTTCGCCGTGAAGTCCGAAACAAACGAGCTGGAACGCCGTCACTGGCAAATCCGCTGAAGTCGAAGCCGGGCCGAAGAGAAAGGACGCGGTACCTCAGGGAGAAACCAACGCGACAGGATCCTTAATGGCGGCCGCAAACAATTCCTCCGGCCTTCCGTATACCACAACGGTGGGTAGTGACGCATTGCTGGACAATAGTGGCCTCACTATTACCCTAATGCCTATTGGGGTTTTAAATGTTTGTAGAGAGAGCATGTATATATTTGTATATTTATGCCGTCTTTGCGCGTATCTCGTGTTTCGGTCCGTTATGCCGCAAGGCGGGTAGGACCATGGGTGGTTGGTGGGTTTCTGTTTTAATCCTTCCGGTCTGACTATGAAAAAACGGAAGTCGCCGCAGAAAGGGCCCTGCTCAGGACGAAAAGAGAGACCAGAGCCAGCCACTTCGCGGACCACACACGGGCTCGACAGATGCAGTCGACACCGCACAGGAAAAATGTTGTTAAGTTAGGTTAGCTACCGGTATTGTAGAGTCATTCTCATCACCCTGTTTCTCGTCATAATGTTTGCTATTTTGTTTAAGTAAGCCTGTTCCCCTTTTCTTCTCTTTTGAGATGATGATGATGAGAGGGTTTTGCGCTATTTTCCAAGTCCTTGTTAGGTGTCGAAAAAAGTCTCGACGCGGGCTCGAACTCAGGCCCTGCGAGTATTAATCCCTGTGCTTCCCACTGCGCCAAACTAGCCGTGACTGTTGGAGCGAAATAGGCAATGACCATAAAAGCACCGGTGATTATAACACTCGTCAGTCGTCACTATAATCAGCTGTCAGTCTACTGTCAGACAACAATACGATTAAATTTTCTTTTTTTTATTTATTTTTATTTTTATTGTTCTAATTTGATTGTATCTTTTCTGTTATAAAAATAAATTAGGTCACATAAATGGTTAAATTCAGTATTCATGCTTTATAACTGAATCCTTTGTTGTTTGTTCCGTAATTTGTGTTTTATACTTATGTTAATTTCCACTAACATTTTCACAGGTTGTATAGTCCTTGCATTTACACAATATTGAAATATTACATGCGAATTGAGTGATTTTGAACAATTTTTAACTAAAATTTAAATTAATTGTAACAAATATTAAATTTAAATTCTCTAAAAGACACAGAGCCAATGTTTACACGATGGCAGCGCCATCATCAAAGCACTAGCTACAGCCTTTAAAACACGTGGTGATGAACCAGTGACTGTATCATCTTAGAATTGACTGATAAATGGTTTGAAAATGCTTTGTAAGCTCACTATACGCAATGCAAAAGATTAGGTGCTCTGTTTAGGATATACAGCCATCCAAAGGTACTTTCCGAAAAGAAAATTTTGTATTTTTTTTTTACGTAAGAACGTGCTAAAATGTATAGTGGGGTATATTTTTGGAATCATCTCGTCAAAAGTCAAACCCTTCCCTCTCTTCCATGCTGGCCTAGGAGCGAGAGAAAACATAGAATATGCCAGCTGCATTTCCTCCCGGGCATGCTGTAAAACCCAACTAAGGGATCCGAGGGTTTCAGTATATTGTAATTTAGGCGATGGGCTGACAACCTAACACTACAGCAATATACCAACAAATCTATCTTAAACAACCCTCAAAACTTTGTCAGACGTGGCGAATGACCTTTATTTAAGTCGTTTACGCTCTGCCTACCCCATTAGGGATAAAGGCGTGATTATATGCATGCCTGCCAAAGTCAAACCCTGTTCACCTCTTATACTACCTATAAGGGATACATGCGTGACTGCACGTATGTATGATGAAATAAAAACTCTTAGTCAAAACTTCCTTTGGCTATTTCGTCTTTTTGAATAAAGAAAAATATTGTGTTTGACACAAGGATATGTTTGACATCACAATATGTGTATGCGTCATTTATATGAAAAGATAACCAGAAATTCTGCCTGCAATAAATCAATTGATCTTTTTTTGCAATCATTAGCAATCATCATCATAGCACATGGCAATCGTTGAATGGTGTAAGGAAAATGGAATTAAATATGGCTTAGCAGTTCTGCTCGTTGCAGCAATATGTACATTGTTTAGATTGATTTTTTAATACTTTTCACATTTTTTCCACCTGGTGCGATGCTACTAGTTCTTACGAAGAATTTTGTTCAATTTATGGCTTGGACTATGCAAGAAACATAGAAACATGAGTGGAAGACAGCCTAAAAAAAAACCTTTAACAAACTTGTTATAAAATACAATATGCCCTGGAGTCGAAAGAAGTCAAGGAGAGGAAATCTACTGCAGGAGCATCGTTTGGTAGTTTTGTTATCGTTTTCAATGTGTGCAGTTTGAGATGTTTGTCATGGTGTATGAAGGAGAACTGCGTTCCTTTAAGGGTAGACCGCACTAGGACGTAGCTGCAGCGGAAAGGCGCAGCGCGATGATTCTTTATATGAACATGTATGAGAGGTGCCGCACTGCGAAGTGTCACTAAAGCTGCAGCGGAGTGGCGCGACGCTTCACGACGCTTTAGGGCGCGGGAATGTCAGTTCATACATTTTTACACATTTTGTCGCTGCAGTGCCGTGTCGTGGCGCGCCGCTCCGCTGCGCTACAGAGTATATAATAGTACTACATACAGAATGGACATTCACCTCCCTTCCCCAGTCTGACATACGTCACACTCCGCGCCGAATTGTGGGCCACATTGAGCTTACGCTTAGCAGGTATGGCGCGCACATGTTTCCCAGTGTAACGGACATAATAAAGTTTTGTGTTCCAAAGATGGTTAGGTACAGTTCCGTGTACGCATGTCTTTCTACCACAAGATATGGTAGGAACTTTTTTAGATTCCACAGTGATAAAAGACGGTAAGAAAATTCATGCAAAATATGCAACCTAATCAATTGTAACTATTCAGTTACAGTGAACTACTTTAAATCGTTGGTTTAATCAAGAACCAGATTAATCAAGTGATGATTATGACCGATATAACAAAATTTGTCAACCCTTATAACACGCACACAAACGAATGCCTAGTGCAACATGCCGCCTGTCGATGTGTGACCAAAATGACCTGGTAGAGGAGTGTCCCGAGCTGTGGCTATTCCACAGTGCGGTCTAACCTTAAAACCACATGTCCTACTAATGATAACAAACAACTTTCGCAAAGCACAACAATATTACCTCGAAATAAAATTTTGCCTTGTCTTTGCAAATGTGGCGAGCATCTTTATATGGAAAAGGAAATTTCTTTTTTCGAGATAATATTTTTGTGCTTTGGGAAAGATTTTTAGTTTCTTCAGTAAAACACGTGCTTTAAAGGAACGCAGTACTTTTACACACCTTGTATAATAGTAATACTATGTTATCATAATAAATATTAGTTTATTTTCTGTTTTACGTGCTTTTTTATTTTGATAGAGCTACCTCCTACATTTTGCAATATTTTATTGTTCTAACTAACGAAACTCTACCAACCCAGCTATTCAAGCCAAGCAGTCTTTAATCGAAGCCGGTAAAATTAGTGTCCCTTATCTTGGCACTGCCCATGTCTCAGATTTTGATTTAAACTAGTCAGAAAAATAGGTAGTCGCTAATTAGTCGAAATTAGTCGCAATAATGTTTCTTCCATGCTGGACTGGGAGAGAAAGAAAAACATAGAATGTGCCAGCTGCATATCCTCCCGGGCATGCTGTAAGAACCAGCTAAGGGATCCGAGGGTTTCAGTATATTGTAATTTAGGCGATAGGCTGACAACCTGTCACTAAAGCAATACATATTACAATCTAAAATTGCCCTCAATTTTTGTCAGACGTGGCGAAAGCGCCTTTTAAGAGGCGTTAAACGCTCTGCCTACCCCGTAAGGGATAAAGGCGTGATTTATGTATGTATGTATGTATGTAGTCGCAATAGAGAATAAAGGGCAATATTAGTTTGATCTCTTCCACGCTGGACTGGGAGCGAGAGAAAAATATAGAATGCCAGCTGCACTTCCTCCCGGGCATGCTGTAAGAACCAGCTAAGGGATCCGAGGGTTTCAGTATATTGTAATTTAGGCGATGGGCTGACAACCTGTCACTAAGCAGTTTACCTTCAAATCTATCTTAAATAACCCTCAAAGCTTTGTCAGACGTGGCGAAACGACCTTTGTTTAGGTTCTTTACGCTCTGCCTACCCCATTAGGGATAAAAGCGTGACTATATCTATGTATTTTTTTATCACCGGTTTGAGAGTAATTCAGGTTTACTTTGGCAGTACCCAGCACTGGGATCCAATAGGCTAGATATAATAATAATAAGTTCCAAAATAAGGCGAATCTTATTTTTTTTCTTAAGGTATATTTTTATTTTTTTTGTTAAAGATGTTAAAGTTGTTCAGTTTCATGGGTAAGCGTCCTGAAGGTTAGCAAAAATAAATAAGGGAATAGAGAGTGCACCTGTGTGAAGCGCAAACACTTGGGCACCAAAAACTAGTCCTGCGCAGTTGGCCGATCTCTGGGAGATTGGCCGCCATCACCACAAATCGGTGGGAAGACTATTATAACAAGGTTTAATAAAACTCTACTGAAGAAGGTGAATTATTATACGAGGTAGGCAGTGGTTCAGAGCCTAGTCAGTGATTTTAAGAGTCGTTCAGATCTTATAGTCTGGACCATAGGCTCCTGATGTGGAGGAAGTGGGTTCGATTCCTACAAACAGTTCATTATTGGTAATTTTTCACTTTGTGAGATTTTCTTAATTTTGTTTAGGGTGATGCAGGGTGAAAGAACTGATTGTAAGAAGTTTTAGTGCCTGAGGGAACGTAAAAATAATTCGTCTCTGTCGCAATTTTTGATAGAGGTCCTTAGGAGATTTCAAAACTCTGATATCAGGGTTCTTAGTATTCGGCTCGATTGTCGACCGGAAAAGCCACTTGACAAGAAGTAGGTAGACAGGCAGAAGCAAGTACTTAAATTTTAAGGTGACGATATACACACACACACACATACACACACACACACAAATTAATTTTGTTATTTCAGAATAAGTTAATTTATTTAAATGATTTAAATGCGAACATTAATTAAATTAATTTTACATACATACATATAATCACGCCTTTATCCCTTATGGGGTAGGCAGAGCGTAAACGACCTAAACAAAGATCGCTCCGCCACGTTTGACAAAGTTTTATGGGTTATTTAAGATAGATTTGTAGGTACTTTATTGCTGTAGTGACAGGTTGTCAGCCCATCGCCTAAATTGCTATACACAGAAACCCTCGGATCCCTTAGCTGGTTTTTACAGCATGCCTGAGACAAAATGCAGCTGGAACATTCTATGTTTTTCTCTCGCTCCCAGGCCAGCATGGAAGAAAAAAATAATAAAAATAAATTAATATTAATTAATTTTAAATTAATTTAATTAAAACCAATTCAATCTTGTTTCGTATATACTGTTCTTTCTCAATTTATTGAAGTACGGCAGACCACTGCATCCCAAGACACAGGATTTTCTCCTTGTTTGGGAAGCAGGACTTCTACATAATATTATTATGAATTGTAAGTTATGAGAAATGTAATGCAGTTATAATATTTTGTTATGTAAGAAAAATAAACAATAAACTTTATTATTATTATTATATTAGCCAAGTGGCGCCCCATTAGTAAAAAAAACATAATTCACTACAAACGCATTGAATCGAAAAAATAAACCGGATAAACCCAGAAATAGAAGGTAGAACATGGTATGCTTCATAGTAATTCGGAACACTCCCGCGTTCACGGAAAAACTTCCACGTAAATGTGATTACTATTGTAATCAAGATAATTGAGAACCTTATTTACAAGCGATTCTTAGTTCGTTGCAGTAACAGGTAGAAAAATTGCGAATAACGGCTATCAACGGCATTTTTTCTTCTTGTTACTACAAAGAACCATGAATCGCTAATTTATAAGGTTCTAAATCATCTTAGTTACTATAACTATAACTCTGTAATAGCTCTGAATCTATTGGACCGGTTTTTCGATTCAATGCGTTTGTAGTGAATTATGTTTTTTTTACTAATGGGGCGCCACTTGGCTAATATAATAATAATAATAAAGTTTATTGTTTATTTTTCTTACATAACAAAATATTATAACTGCATTACATTTCTCATAACTTACAATTCATAATAATATTATGTAGAAGTCCTGCTTCCCAAACAAGGAGAAAATCCTGTGTCTTGGGATGCAGTGGTCTGCCGTACTTCAATAAATTGAGAAAGAACAGTATATACGAAACAAGATTGAATTGGTTTTAATTAAATTAATTTAAAATTAATTAATATTAATTTATTTTTATTATTTTTTTCTTCCATGCTGGCCTGGGAGCGAGAGAAAAACATAGAATGTTCCAGCTGCATTTTGTCTCAGGCATGCTGTAAAAACCAGCTAAGGGATCCGAGGGTTTCTGTGTATAGCAATTTAGGCGATGGGCTGACAACCTGTCACTACAGCAATAAAGTACCTACAAATCTATCTTAAATAACCCATAAAACTTTGTCAAACGTGGCGGAGCGATCTTTGTTTAGGTCGTTTACGCTCTGCCTACCCCATAAGGGATAAAGGCGTGATTATATGTATGTATGTAAAATTAATTTAATTAATGTTCGCATTTAAATCATTTAAATAAATTAACTTATTCTGAAATAACAAAATTAATTTGTGTGTGTGTGTGTATGTGTGTGTGTGTGTATATCGTCACCTTAAAATTTAAGTACTTGCTTCTGCCTGTCTACCTACTTCTTGTCAAGTGGCTTTTCCGGTCGACAATCGAGCCGAATACTAAGAACCCTGATATCAGAGTTTTGAAATCTCCTAAGGACCTCTATCAAAAATTGCGACAGAGACGAATTATTTTTACGTTCCCTCAGGCACTAAAACTTCTTACAATCAGTTCTTTCACCCTGCATCACCCTAAACAAAATTAAGAAAATCTCACAAAGTGAAAAATTACCAATAATGAACTGTTTGTAGGAATCGAACCCACTTCCTCCACATCAGGAGCCTATGGTCCAGACTATAAGATCTGAACGACTCTTAAAATCACTGACTAGGCTCTGAACCACTGCCTACCTCGTATAATAATTCACCTTCTTCAGTAGAGTTTTATTAAACCTTGTTATAATAGTCTTCCCACCGATTTGTGGTGATGGCGGCCAATCTCCCAGAGATCGGCCAACTGCGCAGGACTAGTTTTTGGTGCCCAAGTGTTTGCGCTTCACACAGGTGCACTCTCTATTCCCTTATTTATTTTTGCTAACCTTCAGGACGCTTACCCATGAAACTGAACAACTTTAACATCTTTAACAAAAAAAATAAAAATATACCTTAAGAAAAAAAATAAGATTCGCCTTATTTTGGAACTTATTATTATTATATCTAGCCTATTGGATCCCAGTGCTGGGTACTGCCAAAGTAAACCTGAATTACTCTCAAACCGGTGATAAAAAAATACATAGATATAGTCACGCTTTTATCCCTAATGGGGTAGGCAGAGCGTAAAGAACCTAAACAAAGGTCGTTTCGCCACGTCTGACAAAGCTTTGAGGGTTATTTAAGATAGATTTGAAGGTAAACTGCTTAGTGACAGGTTGTCAGCCCATCGCCTAAATTACAATATACTGAAACCCTCGGATCACTTAGCTGGTTCTTACAGCATGCCCGGGAGGATATGCAGCTGGCACATTCTATGTTTTTCTATCTCTCCCAGTCCAGCATGGAAGAAACATTATTGCGACTAATTTCGACTAATTAGCGACTAATTTTCTGACTAGTTTAAATCAAAATCTGAGACATGGGCAGTGCCAAGATAAGGGACACTAATTTTACCGGCTTCGATTAAAGACTGCTTGGCTTGAATAGCTGGGTTGGTAGAGTTTCGTTAGTTAGAACAATAAAATATTGCAAAATGTAAGAGGTAGCTCTATCAAAATAAAAAGGCACGTAAAACAGAAAATAAACTAATATTTATTATGATAACATAGTATTACTATTATACAAGGTGTGTAAAAGTACTGCGTTCCTTTAAAGCACGTGTTTTACTGAAGAAAACAAAAATCTTACCCAAAGCACAAAAATATTATCTCGAAAAAAGAAATTTCCTTTTCCATATAAAGATGCTCGCCACATTTGCAAAGACAAGGCAAAATTTTATTTCGAGGTAATATTGTTGTGCTTTGCGAAAGTTGTTTGTTATCATTAGTAGGACATGTGGTTTTAAGGTTAGACCGCACTGTGGAATAGCCACAGCTCGGGACACTCCTCTACCAGGTCATTTTGGTCACACATCGACAGGCGGCATGTTGCACTAGGCATGCGTTTGTGTGCGTGTTATAAGGGTTGACAAATTTTGTTATATCGGTCATAATCATCACTTGATTAATCTGGTTCTTGATTAAACCAACGTTTTAAAGTAGTTCACTGTAACTGAATAGTTACAATTGATTAGGTTGCATATTTTGCATGAATTTTCTTACCGTCTTTTCCCTAATACCACTTTGGCCATATCGCCACCTTAATAACGCCCACGCAGTGTTGCCAGAAGCATACCATGTTCTACCTTCTAGTCCTGGGTAATTCGGAACACCCCCGCGTTCACGGAAAACTTCTACTTTAACATAAAACAACTGACATGCCAACATTATCTGGGGTTTACGTGGAGAGAGAGTGACTGGATGTGACAAGTAGTGTTTTTTTGCTTTCCTTGGTGTTTGGAGAGTGAGGGAGGGAACAAGAGGGAGAGGCCGACCTAGTATAGCTTATATTGACCAAGGTAAAGAAAAAATTGGGGTTAAGTTGATGAGTTAAAGAGAATCATGCATCCAGAAAAAGTCGGCGATTACTCTAGATAAGATAAGATTAATTTATTTGCAAGGTAAAAAACCAAGTTTACAATTTGGTATGCAAATCAGTGTACAATAGAAACCTCTACCGTTTAGTTCTTATCAACCGATAAGAGCAAAGGTATTTTATTATTTTGTATTGTATATAATAATATTGTGTATTACGGTGCTGACAGAATATCAGTATTACTGGTTATAACTTGTAACAAATGCTGAGTCAGTTCCATTTCTTGTGCAATACAGATCGGAGCATTCAATAAATCTACTTACTGTTTGTTGAGTTTTGTATTGTTTCATGAATAAACGTTTTTCCATTCTTCAATTCTATTATATCAATATATTTTTGCAGTGTTTGAATATCCATTATCGCGTCGACAGCATCCACTCTAAAACACATACATACATACATATAATCACGCCTTTATCCCTAATGGAGTAGGCAGAGCGTCAACGACTCAAACAAAGGTCGTTTCGCCACGTCTGACAAAGTTTCGAAGGTCATTTAGGATATTCTTGTACGTATATTGCTGTAGTGACAGGTTGTCAGCCCATCGCCTAAATTACAATATACTGAAACCCTCAGATCCCATAGCTGGTTTTTACAGCATGCTCGGGAGGAAATGCAGCTGGCACATTCTATGTTTTTCTCTTACTTCCAGTCCAGCATGGAAGAAGGCACTCTAAAATGCCTTTTACTATCTCTTCCAATCCTGTATGGGATAAAGGCGTGACTATGTATATATGTATGATTCAGGCCTCAGCCTCCTGCGTGCAGCTGTTGGGGTACGCTCGACATTATGATTCTATGCTGGATACTCAAATTGAGCAGCTGAATGCCGGACAGCCAAGACCTTTGCTACCCAGTCCGTTTGTTAAACATGACCAGATCACGACTCGCGGCGTCCCATGCACGACTACGTCTCAGTGCTACAAAGAATAAAAAGTCGCCGTAGTTTTATCAAGTCTTAAAAATGTCTTATTATTTTATAATTATTATCAAGTGTGTCGCCCCGCTTTCTACCGAACCTCCACAGGCCAGATGTGAGCTTTGGCACAAAAAGCTTCTCCGCCTACTCCCTTTGTCTCGCTTGTCGAGAATCTCCTTCCTGGGCATGAACTACCTTGGCAAATCTGGAAGTCCTTAAACAGGCCTCGGACTCAGGTTGGCAGAAGTAAGGAGAAGATGGTCAGGTGGGGATTTTCGGCTAGATCCGATGTGGACTGTGTTTGTGTCATACCATGGCACGCTTAACATCGTGCCCGGCATGCCCCAACACTTGCACGCCACCGGATTTAATCGACGGCAGTCAATCCGCAATACAAGTGGCTCAACTCTGGGCTGCTACGATGTAATATCTCGTGTTTCATCGACACGCTAAGAACAAAATGAATATTCCAGTGTAATTTAAAGCACGAGCTCGGAATCAAGGGCCGAAAATCCTTTATACCTACTACAAAAGCTCTTCAGAATCATAAGCCTACAGATTGGTCTTCTTCTTCTTCTTAGCTAGTGGATTCTCCAGTTAAACAATCGGTTGATTCAGCCTGCTATATCCTAACCATACATACATATAGTCACGCCTTTATCCCTAATGGGGTAGGCAGAGCGTAAACGACCTAAACAAAGATCGTTTCGCCACATCTGACTAAGTTTTGAGGGTTATTTCAGATATATTTGTAGGTATAATGCTGTAGTGACAGGTTGTCAGCCCATCGCCTAAATTGCAATATACTGAAACCCTCGGTTCCCTTAGCTGACTTTACAGCATGCCCAGGACGAAATGCAGCTGGCACATTCTATGTTTTTCTCTCGCTCCCAGTCCAGCATGGATAGAAAATATCCTAACCAAACTGGGGAAAATGTCACAAAGTAATAAATTGACAAATATCAACTCTGTGTTCCCTTGGATTCGAACCCAGGACGTCCAGATCGTAAGCCCGTGGCTCTGACCACTAGACCACGGTGTCAGTTAACGGATGGGTACGAGTACCTTCTACTAATCTCAGTTTATTTAACATTGACTTATCGACACCAAATTGTTTTGTAGCCGATAAACTGCTTTTTCCCTACAACTTTAAAGAAAGTGAACCGCAAAACATAAGTTTCTGACAAGGTTATAATCTGGAGTTTCGAAATTTTAACCTCTGCTAAGTTGCCAGGAACGACCAGTTTATGAGCAGCGAAACATGTTGGTATCGATATTTTAATACTAAAAAAACTAATTGTAGAAGCTTTTTACGTCGAAAATTTTATTCAAATATATCTTGAGAGTGCTTCTAGCAAATTTCTAGATCTTCTCAAAGCCCATTAAATAGGCTAAAGTAAAATTTAGAGATGGCGTGTTTCGGGAGCAACATATTTAATCCATTCTCTGCCAGGATTTTATTGGCTCGAATCTTGTTTCCTTGTGATCTACCTGTGTATCCACTTAGTAAATAATGTTTTTAAGAGGTCTTATTACTGGATATTTTATTTCATCTAATAGTTATATGTTAGCTAGTCTTTTTCGTACATATTTCTTCCATGCTAGACTAGGAGCGAGAGAAACTGAGAATGGGCCAGCTGCATTTCCTCCCGGGCATGCTGTAATAACCAGCTAAGGCATCCGAGGGTGTCTGCATATTGCAATTTAGGCGATGGGCTGACCACCTGTCACTACAGCAATACACCTACAAATCTATCTTAAATAACCCTCAAAACTTTGCGATACGAGGTGGATTGGCCTTTGTTTTTTACGCTCTGCCTACCCTATTAGAGACAAATACGTTATTGTTTGTGTATTTTAAACAGTGACCGTTTGACTTTATCTGTTTCTGTGGTCTAGTGGTCTCGGCCCTGGACACTCGATCTGAAATTCCTAGGTTCAAATATTTTAGTCGTTTTTGGTTTGGCATGCAAACTTATTTTTTTTATTCATAAATTATAGGATAGATTTGTATTTTAAATTGATTATTTCCTTATATGTGAGCTGCTATCCATACTAAATACAATACTTTGCCCACTGACTTAACTGTTCTCATGGGTGACGCTCATAGCAGTCAACGTGTTAAAAATATATAAATAATAAAACCACTTCAGCGAGACCCAATTCATTAGCTTTCCAAAAGCACTTCAAACTATACCAACTGAAAACTGCAAGGCAATCCGTCTTGTTGATCGGTAAACATTGTAAGCCCTTAATAAATGGACTAGCAATCCTTTCTACATCGAACCTTAATGAAGTCGCTAGTTGGAGATACACGGGCGCAAATCCGGGATGGCTTTTTACCACTAAACCACTATTATACTAGCGTACATGGAACAAACATTACTACCACAGATAACTGTCAAATATCGTGTACCCAAAAGCCGCGCGGGAAAAGTGGCGGGAGACCGGACAAATACAAAGATTAAAGAAAATTAATAAACAGATGCGTCTTTTAATAAATCTGCCTACATCTACTTTTGAACCATAATTTTAAGTATGTATTATTTTAAAAGGATATTTTATTAATGTTATTTATTGGATTAAGATACATTTAGTTCGTCACGCTCTCTTACTTAAGAGAACCTATTAAAAAAAAATACTTCTATGTTTTACGTAGCAAGAATCAAATGTTTTAGGATATTTTTACTAAAAAAGAAACAGAATTAGTAAGACATGGTTTTCTATTACTACAGCATTTTTTGTGCTTTAGAAGTCACGTTTTACCGTTATCCTAGCATTTATTCGTTTCTAAAGTGTAACATGTTATTTTTCACTATACAAAGAAACTATAGACAATTATACCTTAAGTTACAGGTACCATCTGTACCTAATATAAACCTTTTAATCTTTGTCTTTGTCTTTATCAAATGTACAATACGGCGACTGTGAATTATTTCGTCAGTATTTAATTTTAAAACTATTAGTTTAATTACTAACGCATGAAAACTTGTTCCAACGCAATTCAAGGTGTTTCTCGAGTTATTGGTGGAATACTTCAAGATACAGTGCGGCATTTTTGTAACTTATACCACCATTTTGATTAATAAGTTTTCTTAACCTTTAAGTGTATGACATCCAGTGAGTGAATGAACGCACATGATACAATTAGCTTCTGTTGAACGGCTGAATGACTAGTGTCTTCTCTATCTATGTAGCTCAGTGCTTTTTACAATGCAATAGGCAATGTGTTATCAGCCCATCTATGTATTTATTTACGTATGTAAGTATGTATGTTTGATCCTCTGTGGTGAACTGGAGATCAAACGCGTGGGCTGATTTTAATAATGCTTATGGCAATGGCTTCTTTTTAACCTTCTTCTTCTGTCGAGTGGGTATCAAGTCTATGGACCCGATGAACCCTGGTGTCAGAGTTTTTAAACCGCCTAGTAGCACAACTATCAGGCCTCTGACCTGGTTTGAGTAACGACCACTATCAAAGACAGCGACCGGGACCGACGGCTTAACGTGCCCTCTTTTTAACCATGCGAGTGTCATTTAAGACATGGATAAAAAAGAAGAAAAACGATTTGGCGACAATCAGACGCCCTTTGTTAAAATGGAAAAAATTAAATCGACGAACTATGCCGAGTTGGGTATCATTGAATAGGTATTTCAAAACGATTGTTTAAGATCTAGAACGATTTGAAGTTACAAAGTTCTCTTTAATTTCTACGCAAGTTAAGTTTTATGAACTTTTTAAATAACTTGTTTCTGAAAATAATAAAATTTTCGGTCCAGTTGGCGAAACCTCGGACTCAACATTATGTGAATATTCCAAAAATAGACGTGCTACCCGTTTACTACATGTACTTCTGAGGTCAAAGCACGGAAACATAGAAATTACATTACGAAAAGCGTGCTGACGTCATAAAATTTGAGGGATTCTCTTATTTTTCATAATTCTTTACTGATAGAGGGTGTAAAAAAGTACTGCTTTCCTTTAAACCACGTAATGTTTAATTGGTTTACAACACAAATATAATAAAATAAATAAATAAAAATATTTTAGTAATATTTTTTTATATTCGTTAAACAGAGATAAGTATAATATTTTTTTTTATTCTTTTTTATTTATTGTTTTATTTGAGGCAACTGAGGCCCATATCAATACATAAAATACTATAGGTACATTATAAACTTAAATCTAATAATCAATACTATAAATACACGACAAATAAATTAGACCTAAAAATAAAATAACATAGCACTAGTAATAGTGTAAAACTATGCTGACTCAGGAGCTGTGCGCCGCGTATTCTATACTAATAATATTATAGGCCAAACACTACGGCGGATACGGCCATAGAACATATTATTATTAAAATATATTATAGTACCACATAGTATGGCGGTATGGCGCGGCCGAGTGGACGCGGGGAGCGGCGGCGGGAGTACCTGTGACAAACGTAATGTACGTGACTATAGTTGGCTTACTTGTTTCAGTTTAACGAATTAAAATCAATATATTTAAATTTCATTATTTTGTATTGATTTATTTTATTTTATTTTGATTGTATGTCACAAAAACATTACGTGTTTTAAAGGAACATACATACATACATATAATCACGCCTTTATCCCTAATGGGGTAGGCAGAGCGTAAACGACCTAAACAAAGGCCGTTCCTCCGCGTCTGACAAAGTCTTGAGGGCCATTCAAGAAAGATTTGTACGTATTAAAATTTAAAGGAACGTAGTACTTTTTTACACTCTGTATATTTTACAAGACAAAAAATAAATAAAATCGTAGTTTGTGGTTGTATTAATTAAGCAGAATACACCTCCGTATGTTTTGATCCTTGGATCCTGCCACTCTATCTCGGATTGATTTACGAATCCTTCTAATTATCAGGATAGAGATTGAAAGTAATTTACTGAAACACCCAATGATATATCTCGAGTTGATGGACTTTCGGGATACTCTGCTAACAAAAGGAAGTTCTTTTTTAATAGTTTGATGCTAGAGCAAATTATTCCATGCTGGACTGGCAGCGAGAGAAAAACATAGGACGTGCCAGCTGCATGCTGTAAAAACCATCTAAAGGATCCGAGGGTATCAGTATATTTCAATTTAGGTGATGGGTTGACAACCTGTCACTACAGTAATATATCATCATCATCATCATCATCATCATGTCGTCCACACCGTATCCGGCGACGGCGACTCCTATTAGTTTTTAATCTGCGTCTTTATTCTGATGAGCTCTGATGTGGCTAGCAAAACCGAACTTTGTTTTGAAGACTCGGTTACAAGAAGCACAGTATAACTGGCCAGCTGAGTTGGTAGTGTAATTGTAGAAGGGTTTTGGCTTCGTCTTCCGTACTTGGCGTTTTGCGTCAAGATCTTCAAGACGCTTGGCTTCAAAACTTTCCACGCTCTTATGTATAGTATGTCGCCATTCCGGTCTAAGTTGTGCGTGACCCTCCCAGCTTTCAGTTGGTATATTACAAGCCACGAGATTTCTTTTGATGCTAGGGTATTGTCGCATCTTAATCTGCTACCAAGGTATTTGAAATTTGGAACTTCTTCTAATACACAGCCATCCAAAGTGACAGAGGATTGCTCACCGTGACATCCTCGTGTAGGTTGTTTCAAAATCTGTGTTTTGCTGGTGCTTATAACCAGACTAAACCTGCGGCATGACGTGTGTAGAGAGTTCACGTATTCTTGAAGAGATTGTATTGAGTCAGCCATTAAGCAAACATCATCAGCATATAAGATGTCCTGAATAGAAAGCTTGGTGACATGTCGCTTTGCTCTATAGCGGGAAAGATCAAAGATACTCTTGTTTGTTCTTGAGTTGATTTCAATCGGACAATTACAAGTTTTAACTGCATCTCGCATAACAGAAGCAAAATAGAGAGAAAATAAAGAGGGTGCCAAGACACAGCCCTGTTTCACGCCACTGGTTACCGGGATTTGGTCTGAAAAGTCATTTTCATGCCGAACTCTCACTGTCTATTCTAACTATTACTGTCTCGGCGTCGGGAAGTGACGACCCCACCGCCCACTGGCAGGTCTCTACCAGTGCAATCAGTCTATGGTTGATCCGCCATACTTTAACAAAAGTCCACTTCGGTGTAAGGAGGCGAGCACTGTCCGTAGACAAACGCACCCGGTTTCTACAGCGATGTGGCAAGGCACAAGGGGAAGTGCCTCAAAGGGCGCATGCCAGGATCCGTATAGAGGCATGTGGCCAATCCCCTTCAACCTCTGCTTCCTGTTGGTCCTACCGGCCATCCGGTCCACTGGCGCTAGGATGCTGAGGTCGAGAGAGTGGATCTGCACCTGCGCAACTGCTTGTCCACTTAAATATATTCATGCGCAGATGACTCCTGCATGTTGACTGGTCTCCGAGCACAAGTCCTACGGCGATGGAGCGCTGATGGTAGGGGGAGGATCGGTGTGTCCAAACCCTAGTTTGCATCTGCACGTAGGCGGTATTCTGGTGATGGTCGTTCTAGGTTTCGATTGAGGCACGGAACCGGTCCGGCAGCTCAGTTTACGACAAAGCAGCCCTATTTAGGGAGCGCTCTGCTTTCCCCAATCCGGGGAATCGCCTAGAAAAGGTGGCCTAAAAATAGTCTGTCTCGTCTCATAAACAGGTGGCTAACCGCGGTCATTTGTTCACCACCAAAATGCGGTCGAAAAATGAAACTTAATGAAGCTAAAACAAAGGACCTAGTTATAGGAACATGGAATGTTCGAACACTTTTGGACAATGATATGATATATATGATAAAACTGAGAAAAAGCTGTGAAGTTGGTAAGAATTGTTGGTCAGCGGATATTGCCCTTGCCTTGGGGATGTTCTGCATGTCGAATTTGACCAAGGAACACCAAAGGCACACTTGGTGACAGGGTGAATGTGGGTTATATCCGTTCCATAATAGAGAGGGGGGCACACTTGAACACTTTTTAAATAAAATTTAATATTTCTCCTTTGGTATTACCAATCAAGATTTATTTTATTTAAGTATTATAATACGAGGTTTAAACTACTTATCAACAATGATATTTATTGATTTTGACCTGTCAAAGATTTTTTTTTAACTTGATTTTGTTCAAGACGACGACGGTACTATTGGGGAAAACCAGAAGAAGTGGAGTACGATTTACTCGTACTACTCCCCTTTTTCAAGGAACTCGGATTGGAAGTTAACTCATCCAAATGTGAGTTTTTCTCTTGTAGGCCCACAAATGATTACACCTTCGCAAACTTCTGCTCTCTTCATCCTGGTCTTATAGAACTATCCCCCAGAACTTTTAGTCTTCTAGATGCCTCTATTTTCCCTGATGCCATCCTTGAAGCAATAAAGGTCAGGAGACGTCTTCTTCTTGTTGCTCAAGAACGTTTGTCTCTAGACTCCAGGCAGTGTCAAGACCAGAGTCAGGAGCGTAGTTGCAGGCATTGCCATCGCCATATATGGGAACCCTTCACGACAGTGACTTTTTGTGTAATGCTGTAGCTCTCCGCCTGGACTGCGATGTTTGTCAACCACATCGATGCATGATGCTGCGGCTCCATGGTGGAGGCAAACAGTTACCACGCACAGAGTTGCTGTCGGTATTTAGGGAGATTCCCACGACACTACGCCAAATGACATTATCCGGCTTTAATATCAGCTAATATACCCTGCGTGCTGGAACCACCGGGCCTTAGACGCTCGTATGGCAAAAGACCTGACGGCCTAACTTTGGTGCAATGGCAGAAAGGGTCTAATGTGGGACGCCACGTGCATCAGCACTTTCGCGGCCTCGCACCTCAGCCGCACGGAATAAACAGCTGGGGCTGCTGCTGAAGCTGCAGCGGATAGGAAACGGGTTAAGTATTCCATTTTAGGGGAAAACTATTTCCTCGTGCCTGTACAGGACAAAACCATAGCTGGCAAAGCCTGCACATGATGGAACCTAGCGGACGGGTTATGAGGGCGCTCGCGGATGCGAGGTATAGAGACGAAGAGTTCTTGATTCAGTCTGATTTATTGTAAAAGATAATGCTATTTTATATGCAAGTTATGTTAAACACACAGTGATAGATTTATTTATGTATTACATCCGTGTAAGTTGCAAGCTCAGCATGTCTCGCAGTATTGTCAATAATATGTAGTAACAGTGCCTCTAGCGTTCGAAACAACGGGGTGTTGGTGGGCATATGCCCTATAATTTATATAAGATATTGGTTGCCGGCTCAGAGGGACGGGGTTGGTCGCCAGCTCCGTGTTCTACCTGGCGCAAAGGTTGTCCATCGCCATCCAACGTGGCAACGCCATAACTGTGATGGGCACCTTTACGTCTGGTACCTAAGTGCGAACTCGTTAACAAAGAGCAGTCATGGTCATGAGTACTTATAATTTTGACCTATTTAAATTTGACTAATTTAATTACAGTTATTGTTGCAATAATGTACAATGATGTTGTTTTGGTTACCTTAAGCAGTTTTCAGACTTAGAATTTATTGTTGCATTGATGATAATCGTTGTTTTTGGTTGCCTTAAGTATTTTACAGACTTAAAGAAGAGAGAAATGTAAAGAGGTGGTCGCTGCTCCGTTATCTGTTGAGTGAGACATGGCACAACAAGAAGAGGAAGAAAAGTGGTTCCTCAATCACGCTTGCCTCCGGGGCCTACATAGCGTTGAATTTCAAGACCATGCACTTTAGACATGACTTGACGAATATTATGTCTTAGACTTTACGCTTAACTCACATAATCTGTTAATACAGATTACCACTAACCAATCACCAATATCACCTACCCAACAACCTGGCCTATACCAATCTGCCAAAGGATTTATCCTTTACATCACGCTTGCCTCTGGGGCCTAAACAGCGATGATTCTTAGTCAGTAGCAGTGCTGGCGTGCCATTTGATTTATGTATGTATGTATAATAAAAAATAGTAACTTGTAGAAAAAAAAACTAGAATAGGATAACAAACGTACCGCAGCTCTCTTAAAACCTGAAACGTTAAAAACCTATTTATTAAGGCTACGGACACCAAAATAAAATAACTTAGAAAAGAGAATTTGCTAGGGAAGATAACCGCCAAGGCACTCGGGATTCTCAAAATTGGATTAGACTTACATACATACATATAATCACGCCGTTATCCCTAATGGGGTAGGCAGAGCGTAAACGACCTAAACAAAGGTCGTTCCGCCACGTCTGACATAGTTTTGAGGGTTATTTAAGATAGAATTCTAGGTATATTGCTGTAGTGACAGGTTGTCAGCCCATCGCCTAAATCACAATATACTGAAACCCTTGGATCCCTTAGCTGGATCTTACAGCATGCCCGGGAGGAAATGCAGCTGGCACATTCTATGTTTTTCTCTCGTCATGTATAATCTGTCATTAATAATGTGGACTCCGGCATATTTCCTAAATTTAAAAACGTTTTGGTTGACTTACCAATACATACATACATATAGTCACGTCTTTATCCCTAATGGGGTAGGCAGAGCGTAAACGACCTAAACAAAGGTCATTCCGCCACGTCTGACAAAGTTTCGAGGGTTTTTAAGATAGATTTGTTGGTATATCGCTTACCAATAGACGAATCAATTCCGCCCGTGTCCTAGCCTTACAGGTAACACATTATTATTATTATTATGAACCTATGGAGAATGAGAGAGAGGAGAAAGGCCTTTGCCCTGCAGTGGGACACCACTGCAGGGCAAAGGCCTCTCTCCGTCCCTTCCATTCATCACGGTGCAGCGCAAGCTCTCGCCATTCTTTTATATGTGCGTCTAACTCGTCCCGCCACCTTTTTCGGGGTCGTCCACGTCGTCTTCTGGCATTGGCAGGTTCCCATTCAGTGGCTTTTTTAGCCCACAGGTCTTCCAGCATTCGAGTGACGTGGCCGGCCCAATCCCACTTCAAGTAGGCAGCCTTCTGAGCTACATCTATGATTTTTGTCTGGGACGCAGCACTGAGTTCCGAACTCGGTCGATCAGTTTGACTCCAAGTATGCTGCGTTCCATGTTTCTTTGGCAAACCCCGAGTCTGGACTTTTGAATGTCAGTCAAAGACCAGGTCTGAGCTCCGTTGGTAAGCATGGGAAGAATGCACATATCCATGAGCATAACACATAATTTAAAATAATAATTAAAAGAAAATACAAAAAAACATTTATTCATTTTGGCAATACAGTTTTACAAATTAACAAAATCTGCTAAACTATACAATAGTTTGTTGGCAGAAGTGGCTCCCCATACACAAACTGTTTTTTCTATATTAAATAAAATGTATTACATACTGTTGTTTTTCAAATTTAAGAAACATGTATAGTACATATATTTAAAGTTAGAAGTCGAAAATAATATTATTATTAAATTGTGTTTATAAATGCTCTCTAACCTTTTTCTTAAATACCTGTTTACTTTCACACTTTGTTATCTCATTTAGTATGTTATTGAACACTGTAGGAACAAGATATTTAGTGGGGCGCTCACCATAATAGTTAATAGCTTTTTTAGCTCATAAAAGCTTTTGATACTTTGGGCCACCACCAGCTGCTGCAAGCCATGGAAGAGTGCGGCATTAGGGGCCCTGTAAATAAGTGGTTAAAAGCATATCTTACTGACCGAATCCTGAAGACAGCCGTTTGCGGCGTCACGGGGCAGAGTGCACCGATTTCGTGCGGAGTACCGACTGGTTCAGTCTTCGGGCCTGTCGGATACATCATGCATGTAAATAGCATGAGTAATGTAGTGAAATATTGCCGCGTTTATATGTATGCAGATGACACTTGCTTAGTCTACTCTGATAAAGACATCATTTTAATAGAAAACTGTATTCAGCAAGATTTCGATTGTATTACTAAATGGGCAAATCATTATGGTATCATAATAAATATCACCAAAACTGAATGTATGCACATCCACTCGCCATACAACAGGTGTATAACTAGGAAGCCAAAGGTCACGATTATACCTGCCTACACAATGGCCAGTCTCGCTGTGTTTGTGATCTTCTGTCGAGTGGGTATCGAGTCTATGGACCCGATGAACCCTGGTGTCAGAGTTTTTAAACCGCCTAGTAGCACAACTATCAGGCCTCTGACATGGTTTGAGTAACGACCACTATCAAAGACAGCGACCGGGACCGACGGCTTAACGTGCCCTCCGAAGCACGAAATCTTTTTTCTTTTCGGACAATCAGATGATTCAGCCTGCAATTTCCTAACCAAACTGGGGAAAAATTCACAAAGTGATAAATTCTTAAATATCAACTTTGTTTTTTTACCCCTGGGAATCGAACCCAGGATCTCTAGATCGGGAGTCCATGGTACTAGCCAATAGACCACGGAGGCAGTTAAAGTCGTAAAGCGCTAGCACTGGTGCACTCACAGAAGAGTAAAAGCTACGACTTCTCAAATCAGTGGGTGCACTACTTATTAACTTTTTAAGGTTATCAAACGCGGACTGTTGCAACGAATCCCAAACCCAGCAAGATTCTTTTTTTTATAACATTGTCAAAGTACTTTATTTGGACAAGAAATTTGTTGCCCCTAAAAACCTTTCTGCCGGCGGGTCACTAGGATACACAACAATTCTGTACTCTCCCGGTAGACAGCTTAAACCCTCCAATAAATCGCTGTATTCATTAACATTGATAGTATGAACACGTCGAATCAATCCAATACCAGAACAATCCAGCCCACCCAGTACACTTTCAAAGTTTGAATCAGCAATAGCGAACAACAAATCATATTTGTAATTTTTTTATGACCAAGTTAGATTACATACTCCTTTTATTGGTATTTCATCACTACTGCAATAATCCAAACATATCTTAGGATTAACATTTATGATTGATACGTCATAACCAAATTCTTTAAAACGTTTGAACGATAACACAGTAATATCGGCTCCAGAGTCCAATTTAAAATTTTCGGACCCGAATTCGCTGTTCATCATCATAGCGTATGGCATTCCCTGCTTGGATCAAATGTCTACATCTACAGAACCGTTGCGGAAGCTCCCCAACTTGTGCCTGCCAGCCTTCGGATGATGTTTATCCTCGATTTTAACTTCTGCTTGACGTTTTCCAGATGGTGCTTAAATGTCAGAGAACGGTCTAGTGTTACACCGAGATATTTGGGTGAAAAATTATGCTTTAATTGTTCGCCGCGAAAGGTAATATTAAGCTTCCTGTTAGCAAGGCAGTTGGTGAGGTGAAAGGATGATATTTCAGTTTTGCTTGGGTTTGGTTGCAGCCGCCACTGAGTGTAATAGTCTCCCATTGTGTTGAGGTCTTCCGCCAGCGCCAATTCCCCTTCCTCGAACTTCCGCGACTGATAAGCCAGTGCCAGGTTGTCGGCATAAGCAAATTTAAAGGATCTCGGGTGTAAATATTGAACAGGAGAGGTGCCAGTACCGATCCCTGTGGAAGTCCGTTCTTGAGAAGGCGATATTGGCTGCACTCCTTTCCAAGGTGCACTTTTATGAGCCGGGGGCCAAGTAAGGCCTTGATGAGCCGTATTGTCATGCGACAGGGAATAATATTGCTGATTTTGCATAGCAGTGCGTCCACCCACACAGTATCGTAAGCTGCGCTTAGATCAACGAAAGCTACTGATGTCTTTAAGCCTCTTTGATAACCAGCTTCAATAAAGGAGGTCAGAGCAAGAACTTGGTCTGCGCAACTTCTATTTCCCCTGAAGCCAGCCTGTTCTGGTGGGATAACAGCGTCTACTGTTGAGTATACTCTATTGTACAGTATTCTCTCCAAAATTTTATACGTGACAGTGAGGAGGGAAATGGGTCTGTAACTAGACGCTTCGTTGGGTGATTTTCCCGGTTTTAGTAGCGCGATGACCTTTGAGCGCTTGAATGCTGCAGGAATAATGCCACTATCAAAGATACTGTCAAAAAATTGTGTAAGCCACTTTTTACCTACTTTACCCAAATAGAGTAGGAACTCGGGGTAAATTTCGTCTGGACCTGCAGCTTTGTTTGTTTTTGTATTTTGAAGTGACATCACCAGTTCGGAAACAGAGACGGTCTTGCTGAATGAGTTATCAGAACCCGCTGACTTTAAAAATTTACTTAGTTTCTTCTTGATCAATTTGTCTGATTTTGCACTCTTTGACACATCTTGCATTCTATTGACTATTTTGTTTGGGCTAATAGAAGGTGACTGCTTTTGAGGTATTGGGGCGCTGTCTAGTTTCCGCAGTGCGTTCCAGCTCTTCCTACTAGAGTGTGTAAAATCCATACTGCCAACACACGATTCCCATTTTGCTTTCCGCGAAGCGTCCAGAGACGCAAGAACTTTCTGGGCAGCTTCAGGATCGTTTGTAGATAAGTACTGCTCATAAGCTTCCTCAGTTTCTGTGGTCCAACCGGGCGCGTACTCTTTGCGGTAGCCTCTTGGGATGGTGCGTTTTGCTGTGGCTAAAACAGCTCCTACGAAACGATCATAGTTTTGGACTGATGGTTTTATAAATCTTACGGTTTCGTCCAGTTTCGCTGTGAACTTACTCACGTCAGCCTTTGAAAAATTCCAACGTGGCCTAGGAGAGGATTTCATCAATGGGATTTGAATTCCTACGGTATTAAGCGCTGGTCTGTGTTGACTGCGGAGGAAACTTTTAAGCAAGACTCTGTTCACTGGGACCACATTGCCATTGGCATCGTGTGACGGAAAGCACAGATCTGGATTTGTATTAGTTTTCCATCTGGCAGATCTAAATGAGCCTGTCCCTTTTGGATAAAAAATTAAGTGGATATTGTTGTTTTCTGACCAGGCTTGTAGTTCTTCGCCATTAGGATCGTTTTTGGTATAACCCCATGCCGTATGGTGACAATTAAATTCTCCCAGGTATACAACGGGATGTGTTACATTTGGCAAACTAGAGCTTGTAATTTTTGTAGCAGGAGGTTTGTATACAGAAACCAAATTAAGTGTACCGATATGTGCAACTATTATTTCAATAATATTGTTAACTATTACATTTGAGACGCTGCAGTTTCTGATTGAGCATATTTGATAGACTGCAGAGCCATAAATAGATGAGAGTGTGTAGCCTATTAATTGTAAACCCTCGATGTGGGCTCTTCGGGATAAGTCACTGTCCAGGTCTATATGGTGTTCTTGGACGCATATAATGTCAATGCTGTGGTCATGGGCTAATCTCGCCAAGTATTCACATTTAGATTAGGATGAGCCTTCTATGTTTATTTGCATAATACGGACCATGGGTCCGAGTATTCTCGTCGTAGAGTCCTGATGCGGACAGGTGTTTTGGTAGTCCTGAAAAGGGCCGTTTTGTTGATCCATGATGGAAATGCAGGGGATAGCACCGGGAGATTCACGTAGAACAGTCCGGTGAGCCAGTTGACAGTCAAGAACGTTTAGCCGACCGAAGTCGTTGCCCAGGGTGGACCGCGAGGAGGTAGTTCTAAACCAATTCCCACCCCATTCGCTGTTCAAAGTCTCATACCATTTACCATTATTAGAATCCTTGTTAAGTGATATGTTCTTTATCTCAGAAATATAAAATAACTCACGGTCATCCTCGTTACCGTCAGATTCTTCACCCTGAACATCGATATTACTTTTTTCACACTACGCGGCGAATTACACATACTTGCGAAATGGCCATCATTTTGAAACACAAAACACTTCACATTAATAGCGGGGCACGCCCCCGGTAAGCACTGCATTCCACAGCCGCGGCACTGCATATCAGGTGCCAAGGTGGTTATACGGTTAGCGCGCCTGCACAGCGTCTACCCGCGCGGTCTCTGCCACACCGACGCCGCTGCTGCGTACCTCCAGGCAACGGCTGCCATCCGACGATACCTCATCAACTTCACATATTTTTACTGCTTTTTGTAACGTCAAGTCATCTGCTCGCAAACCCATCTGGACCAATAAGATTGATAAGCAAGCTGGACTGGACATCCGAGTCTTCCTTGTGCACCCTTGATGCTTTTAGGAACAACTGGAATCGTCTTTCCATCTTTTCCAAGCGTCAGCCCGGCTGACGGGGCTGCCATCCAAACTAAGTTCTGTCGGCAGTCGGGCATGCTCCATATTTGCCTCGCAGTTTTTCACTTTTCCAATAATTGGACAGACTATAAATACACTGATTTTACTGCAAAATCGAGCGAATTAACTGTAAATTTTAATTAAAACCACCGCTGCCACCATGTGGTGTATTAACGAAAAGACAGCTTAGATGACAACTGATTTTATTAAGATTATCTGCTACACTGATTTGAGAAGTCGCTACCGCTCCCTAGCTTTTACTCTTCTGTGATCTGCTACTACCCACAACAATGTCATATGGTGTCTGTGGACACAATTGAGGGGACATCCAATAACAAGCAAGAATTGCAATTTAGTTACGAATTAACACAAAAATAACATTGCCCTCCCATATAAACGATATCAGCGTCTTGAGTCGTTTTGTATGAGAGGGCTAAATATTTTCTCATATTTCGACCTATATGTAACTAAGCTTCTTCTATGTGTAGCATAGTAAAGCAAGCTGGGCTGGGCTGACAACCTGTCACTACAGCAATTATACCTACAAACCTATCTTAAATAACTCTCAAAACTTTGTCAGACGTGGCGGAACGACCTTTGTTTAGGTCGTTTACGCTCTGCCTACCCCATTAGGGATAAGGGCGTGATTATATGTATGTTCCTTACAGAAAATTGATCAGGTTTTAGGTTTTGACCTAAGATTCAGTCAGCTAAGTCAGCTATTTTTTTCATCTCGGTATTACCTACCCTAAGGATTTTGGGTAGGTAATACCGAGATAAAATAAATAGTTGACTTATGAAAATCCGTGAAAAATTATCAAATTCAAGGTTCACACCACCTGAGGTTCTGTCAGCTAAGTCAGCATTTTATCTAGGTATTACCTACCCAAAGTCCTTAGGGTAGCTTAGCCTTATTACATACTAGCTTTAACCCGCGACTTCGTCTGCAAAGTTTCTTTTTCTTCTTTGTCCACCCGTGATTATCTGCATCGTCATGTGGGTCTGGTCTGAAAACGTGACGGTGCTGGCGGTGAAAGTAGAGTCAAATCCCTTCTCCCGTTATCGTTCCTCACGTACCTACACACGTTCCCCCTGTCCTACCCGTTGCATGCGCCCCTAAACAGTCATCATGTCTGTCCACTCCTCCCATCCATGACTCACTCCAGTCGCTTCTGTTCCCTTTCCTCCCGTTCATCCTGAAATGTCGCTCCAGTGCACGTGTACAAAAGTTTCACAGATTATTAATACACAACACATATTATGATTTTTATTGCTGAAAACATTTTAAAACATAGCGTGCGTGACACTTCATATCACTCCTAATTCTGGCTGCCTGCCCCCCCAAGTAAAGAAGCGTGATGAAATGTATTTTAAGTTAGTGCAAGTAACACAGTATTCAATAAAAAAGTTCCGTTGTAATCGGTTCAAACACTAATTGTTTTGTTCCCTGCCTACCCCCTACGTTAGTTAGCGTGATGATATCGTAAATCGAGGTAACACTGAGTAAACTGAAAAAGTCCTATCAAAATCGGTTAAAATGTAAACTCAATGCTTACTGCCTATCCCCTGAGTACAGTGGCGTGATTATATTTATCCTTAGCTTTTGTTCAGGTAAAAGTCAGTTGAAGAAAAAAAAGACCTTTCAAAATCGGTTAAAACAACTAACTAAATTCAGTTCTCTGCTTTTGCCTATCCCCTAAGTACGGTGGTGTGATTTATATCTTTAGCTCGTGTCATGATAACACTGAATCCCCTCAAAAACGGTTAAAAACTCTAACTTAATTCAGATCCCTGCTACTGCCTACCCCCAAACTACAGTGGCATAATTATATATAGCTTATGTCCGTCTCTATGTTGCCATCTATCATTATACTAAATTTCATTAAAATCTGTTTAGTCGTTAAGGCGTGAAAGAAATCACTAACTATATTCAGTTCCCATGTCCAGTTCGTTTACGCTCTGCCTACCCCATTAGGGATAAAGGCGTGATTATATGTATGTATGTATTCAGTTCCCTGCCTACTACATACCTCCTATATACGGTGGCGTGACTATATATAGCGTATGACCTATCAAATTCCATTAAAATCTGTTCAGCCGTTTAATTGTGAAAGAGCAACAAACAAACAGACAGACAGACAGACAGACAGACAGACAGAGTTACTTTCGCATTTGTAATATTGGTATGAATAGTATTTTATTTATTAGCCTTGGCACAACCCAAAAGTGAACGTTAAAACTTTTAAACCAGAGACCAAATAGATTTCAAATGTGGCGACTAGTTTCGACTAATTAAAGACCAATTCTGGGGCTAATCACATCTTCTCTAGGTAATTTAGTTTCATAGTTCTCGAATGGCCTGTGCTATGATAAGCCTTATTTTGGCACTGGCAAAAAAACCTGAAGTAACTTTTAAACCGGAGACCGACTAATTCTGCCATTTGGCTACTAATTTCGATTAATTATTTGACTAGCCCGATGGTGTAGTGGATAGGGCCGCTGCCTCCTGAGCGGGAGGTCGTGGTTCGAACCCCACCAGTCACCACGTACCAATGTGTTTTTCGGTTTTCGAATTTCATATGTACGTTTATTCGGTGCTTTTTCCGTGCTTCGGAAGGCACGTTAAGCCGTTGGTCCCGGTTAATATCGTTTAATACCGTAGATATTAGTCGTTAAGCCATATCAGAGGCCAGTGCTAAGCATTGGCGGCTTGAAAAACTCTGACCTAATCTAGGATTGGGTCTGGTTTCCCTTCTGGGTTGCGGAGGTCAGATGGCAGTCGCTCTGTGTAAAAACCAGTACCCTCGTTCAATCCCCTAGATTAGGAAGCCGACCCCGTGAGATATGGGATAAGGCTAGGGGAGATGATGATATTTGACTAGTTGAAATCAAAATCTGAGACATGGGCAGTGCCAGATAAGGGACACTCATTTTATCGGATTTGGTTAGACTGCTTGGGTTGATTAGCTTGGTTGGTAGTTTCAACATACATACATATAATCACGCCTTTATCCCTAATGTGGTAGGCAGAGCATACACGACCTAAACAAAGGTCGCTCCGCCACGTCTGACAAAGTTTTGAGGGTTATTTAAGGCAGATTTATATATATATATATATTGTAGAGTTTAAAAAACGATAAAATATTGCAAAAAGTAGAAGATAGCTCTGTCAAAATAAAAAAGCACTCGGAATTAGAAAATAATGAACACAAACAGAAAATAAACTAATGTTTATTACGACAACATAGTATTATTATTTTACAGGGTGTAAAAAAATACTGCGTTCTTTTAAAGAGCATGTATTTCTAATGAAACCAAAAAAACTTTCCCAAGGCACAAAAATTTTAGCTCGAATAAAGAAATTGCCTATTCCATATAACGATGCTCGCCTCATTTGCAAAGTATAAACAAGGCAAATTTAATTCCAAGGGAAAATTGTTGTGCTTTGTGAAATTTGTTTGTTATCATTAGTAAGACATGTGGTTTAAAGTGACGATACAAGTCAAGAGGCGCCCACATTAGTAAAAAAAAACATAATTCACTAAAAACGCAGTGAATCGAAAAACCGGTCCAATGCAATCAAATTAAAGTAATATAGAACCTTATAGATTAGCGATTCTTAGTTCATTGTACTAACAGGAAGAAAAATTGCGAATAACTTTTTTTTATTAATGGGGGCGCCACTTGGCTAATATCGCCACCTTAAAGAAGTGGGTCATTTTATTTAAATAGTCAGTTCTACCTATCTAAAATTACCCTTAAAACTTTCCATTAGTAGTAATGACTAACATCTGTAACTGCGCACATTTAATACGAAAACAAAACTACCAAACTACCACTTATTAGGTCCTCCAGCAGTAGATTTCCTCTCCTTGACTTCTTCCAACTCCAGAGCGAATTGTATTTTATAACAAGGTGGTCAAAAGTGTTTGTTCTAAGGCCTTCTTCCACTCATGTTTCTTGCAGTCCAAGCCATTAACGTAACAAAAGACTTCGTAAGAACCAGCAGCTTCGCACCAGGTGCAAAAATGGGAAAAGTATTAAAAAAAATATCTAAATAATAAAGACACTGCTATAGAGACCACGAATACTATGAGAATTGTAATAGCGTTCCTTATACACCAGTCAGCGAGTGCCATGTGCTATGATGATGATTGCTTATGATTGCCAAAAGAAGTTCTATTGATTTATTTCGGGCAGAATTTCTGGTTATCGTTTCATATAATATGACACAAACACATTGTGATGTCAAACATAATTCCTTTTTTATTCAAAATAAAACGGAAAAGTAAAGGAAGTTTTGACTAAGAGTTTTTATTTCATCATAGATATGTGCAGTCTCGCATGTTTCTCTTATAGGATAATAGGTGAACACGCGTTGACTAAACCATCGTGAAAATGACTGATTCCGTGTTTGGAGCACATAGACTATTTATGCGCATCGGATGGTGTTGGTATGCCGAAATAGTTTAGGTTCGTTTAGCTAGTTTGCGTAGCTAGCAACCTTTAAACCACGTGGTGATGATCCAGTAACTGAATTTGATAAATGGTTTTACGATACTTTGTACACTCACTATATATACTGCAAAAGGACTGACGGATTAGGTACTCTGTTTAGTAGATACAGCCTTTGGAAGGTAGTTTCTGGAAAGATAATTTTGCCTCTTTTTACGTAACCACGTGCTGAAATGTATAGTGGGGTATATTTTTGAATTGGCTCATTGCATTCTAATCTTCATTCATGATAATATTTCTTTCTCAATCTATACACACATACATACATAACGTCACGCCTCTTTTTCGGAGGGGTAGGCAGAGATCACATCCTTCCATTTGCTACGATCCTTGCAAACTTCTTTCGCTTCATCTACATTCATCAATCTTTTCATGCACGCTCGTCGGTTTAGGATACTCCTGACCTGACCTTTCCCTAGAACGTCCCGATTTGATCGCGGTACTTACACCGAGGTGTTCCCCTTCCAACATTTCCACTCACACTCGCCATGTATATCTATTTAGTTAATCTCTTTTCATCCATCCTCTCAACATGACCAAACCACCTCAGCATTCCTTTTTCTATACCTGTCACTATATCCTCTTTCACACCACAATGTTCCCTTATCACGCTATTTCTTATTCTGTCACTCAGTTTCACACTAATCATACTTCTTAATGCTCTCATTTCTACCGCATTTATTCTACTTTCATGTCTTTTCTGCCATACTCAACTTTCACTGCCATACATAAGTGTTGGGACTAACACTCCTCTATGCACAGCCAGACGAGCCTTTTTGGACAACCTCTGACTGTTCATAAAGGTGTGCAACGCCCCATTCACCATGTTACCAGCATTCACTCTTCTTTCAATATCACTATCACACTTTCCATCTGTTGTAAACAATGAACCCAAATAAACAAACTCTTTCACTAGCTCCACTTTTTCATCTCTTATCAGAATGTTACACTCTGTCATTCTATACTCTTTCTCAAAAAGCAGTGATTTGGTTTTACTAACGTTCACTTTAATTCCTTTCTTTTTCAAAGCTTCATGCATACAATTTACCATCTCCTGTAACTCCTTAGCCGTGGACGCAAGTTTAACTTGGTCGTCAGCGTAGAGAAGACATTTCATTTCAAATTCATTTCAAATTCATTTATTATTATTCAGATTACATTATTCATTGTTAGTATGTTCTTAGTTGTAGGTTAGATACATAGTATAAGTTAGTAGGTATGTAGGTTAGGTAGAATCACAGAATACGATACAATTTATGCAATAGTAAGCTCGTTACGCATTTGATTATAAAACTGTATGCTCGCTAATTATCTAAATAATAATTATATTAAAGTGCCTAAACTAAGTACTTATGTAAAGTAAGTACTTGTATCTTAGGAACTTAAATTGCTGGGAAAATATATTCTAATTCTAAGGAATAAGATAATTAATTAAATAACAAAAGGTGACTAATTTAGTATTAGCTATATTAACATTATAGTCATCAAAATCTGATTGCGCCTGATTAGTTGATTATGTAATTACAGTCAGTAGGTAGGTTTTCCGTCTCTTCATAATCTTTAGTTTTTAACCAATTCATTGCAATTTTCTTACATTCTAAACTACGTTTATCATATATGCATAATTCAGTATTTATCTTATTATAAAGATGGGGGCCGAGAAAGCAGAAAAATCTTCCTGTATTTTCAAAATGGAATACCTGGTCTCGAACACAGACAAAACCCCTACGATTATTTGCTTTATCAGGGTCATAAGGAGTCATAAGGTGCTGTTTGATAATGGTTTGTAAAATAAAAGTTGTCGGACTGAGAGTACGTCAAATTCAGCTAGGAGCTGGGTCGTTGGGTAGCGGAATGGGCGGAATGTGCTGACTTTTAGAACTGCTCTTTGTGCTCTTTCAAGTTGGATCATGTTTGTTTTATACGCACCACCCCAGGATGTAATGCAATATGTCAAGAGAGACTGACATAGCGCAATGTATACGGTCTTAAGTAGTTTATTACTTGCTGCGTGTCGAAGATTTTTAAAAACATAAATTAATTTCCGGATTCTGCCTGATACGACTTCGAGATGTGTCTTAAAAGTAATGTGTTGATCAATTACTACACCCAAGTATTTGATCGTTTCAGTCTTACTGAGCTTGGGGCAGTTACAGAGTAATCTGTTCTGGGATTGAGGTCTGCAACTGTGAACGTTAATGAAGTATAAGTCCGGGTCTGGTTGTGTAGTAGAGTTATAGGAAGGATTTGACGAGTAACTCGTTCATTCTTAGACCACATTCATTATCTTTCAAATCTGTCAAACAGCTATCCATGAATAAGTTAAACAGCCATGGAGACGCTACACATCCTTGTCTTACACCTTTCTCGATGTTAAACAATTCAGTGTACGCCCCGTTGATCCTGACACTGCTCGTATCAAAATACCGCTCACCCCATGCATGGACAGCGCCGACCACAATTCATTCCTCACCACTCTATCATAGGCTTTTTCTAAGTCCACGAACGCGAAATAAACTTTTTGGCTTTTACGAAAACCTGCCTGAGCATCCCATATTTTCTCATCAGTTTCTTTCATCACTCTTTCAATCAATATCTTTGCATACAGTTTGTCGACAATGCTGAGAAGGCTTATACCGCGGTAATTTTTGCAGTCAAGCTGTGACCCTTTACCATTGTATTGTGGTACGATAACAGCCTTACACTAATCTGTTGGCACTTGGCCGCTTCTCCAACATAGGTTGAAAAGGCAGTACAGCTGACTAGCAACAACTCCTTCGGCAGCCTTCAACATTTCGACAGACACTCTATCATACCCTGCAGCCTTACCCAACTTCATACTTTTCAGTGCTTTCACAATCTCATCCATTTCAATTTCACTTTCATTCTCACTTTCATTTACCTCTGGAATGGTAAATCCTTGTGCTTCTTCCTCTTTTTTAAATAAACTTTCAAAATATTCCTTTCATCTATTCAGCACGTGTTCTTCACCTTTTACAATACTACCATCCTGACTTCGAATCCTACTCAGCTCGGATGTTGCAGTTTTACCGCGAGCTGTCCAGAAAACTTTTAAGTTGGACCGATAGTTTTCTGAAAGCCTCCTGTCAAATTCGTCTTTATATTCGTCTTTCTTTCTATTCACTGCTTTCTTTACTTCATCTTTCAATACTTTATATTCCTTTCGTGCTTCGTCTACATCCTTATCTGTCGCTTTTTTAGTATGAATCTCAATCTATCTTCTGATGATATATACTTGACAGGTTTCTGAAAAACACAGGATATTTTCACATTAAAAATTATGACGTCATTGCTAAATTCTGTTAGGATGGCTGATTTAGTATCTATAGTATGTAGACCACTTATTTAAATGGGCCAGAGTCGCCTTGTTTTCATGGCGTTGATGAATGTGGTAGTTACAGCCACGTATAGCCGATCATGCATGAGATATGATTAAATCAACTGAACTGACTCTTGGATGGTGAAGTATATTTTTATAATCATTTTTTTTTATTATTGAAAATGGGTTTTCTCTTGACTCCAGTCTAGGTCGGGAACGACTGAGACGGAGTCGTCGATGGTGCGAGCTCACCCAGAAGATGCCTGTTCACTCTAACTTTGAAATGTTGGGGGTTGAAGGCGTTCGGGAACACAGACGCAGGTAGTGAGTTCCACACCTTTGCCGTGCACATTATGAAAGAGTTTTAGAAGCGCTTAGTACGTATTGGTGGAATATCAACCAGGTAGGGATGGTATCCTGCGGTGCGTCTAGATGTCCGATGGTAGAAGGGAGCTGGCGGGATAAGGTCGTGGAGCTCTTGAGCACACTCACCGAAGTACAGCCTGTAGAAGACCGACAAGCAGGCAGCCTTACGGCGATGTTTCAGGCTGTATAACTTGGCTTCTAGCAGTTTTTCGTCACCAATAAGCCTCTTGGCTCTGCGTTCCACCGAATCGAGTGCGGCAAGTTGGTATTTGGCTGAGCCATCCCAGAGGTGACTGCAATACTCCATGCAGGATCGGACTTGTGCTTTGCACAGGGTTAAAAGCTGTCCAGGCGTGAAGTATCGCTTCACTCTATTCAGGATACCCAGTTCCTTGGCCGCTGTTTGTGCTTTGTATTCGATGGAAGCGCCGTAGTTTAGACTAGATGACAACTCCATGCCCAGAAGCTCAAGTTTGCCAGCTATAGGTACAGATGTACTTCGGAAAGTAGGAGTCTGGTTGAAAGGACTCCTTTTGGCGGTAAATAGACACGCTTGCGTTTTGGTGGCATTAAAAGAGACCAATTTGTCATCACCCCACTGGGAAACATGACTTAGGGTAGATCTAATCGCTCAACCATGGCCCTTCTCAAGGAAAGAATT
Source organism: Scrobipalpa costella (assembly GCA_949820665.1). Classification (NCBI taxonomy): domain Eukaryota; kingdom Metazoa; phylum Arthropoda; class Insecta; order Lepidoptera; family Gelechiidae; genus Scrobipalpa; species Scrobipalpa costella. The sequence goes on along the minus strand of OX463319.1, from coordinate 7,908,511 downwards.
TCTTCCCTGCTGGTGTTTGCGCTGGATAAGTATCTCACCAAAACCGTGCTATCATCTGCGTACCCAACAATACCCAGCCGAAGACGGTCATTGATGTGCAGCAGGAACAGAGTTGCAGAGAGAACAGACCCCTGAGGAACTCCGGCGTCAATAGCCATCAAGTCAGAGGAGCAGCCGTCAACGACTACTCTGATCGACCGTTCACTCAGGAAGTCAGAAATCCAGCTACAAAAATTAGCTAGGATGCCATACGCAGGAAGCTTGTTTAGCAGACTTGTGTGCCAGACTCTGTCAAAGGCCTTCGAGATGTCAAGTGAGACGGCGAGAGCTTCGCCATGCTTCTCAATGGCCTCACTCCAGCAGTGCATGTCTTCGAGGTAGGTCAGCAACTAACTGTTCAGTACCTTCTCCATGACTTTGCATAAGATGGAGGTAATGGCAATCGGTCTGTAACTGACAGGGTCTGAACGGTCGCCTTTTTTGGGGACCGGCTGAACATTCGCAAGCTTCCAGGACTTCGGCACAGTTCTTTTTTTGAGAGAAAGGCGGAAAAAGCGTGTCAACACAGGAGACAGTTCGGGCGCACAATGCCTCATGACTCTTGCTGGGATGCCATCAGGACCACTAGCTTTATTCACGTCCAGACTGCACAATACTCTTCGGACCTCTTTAGTGTGAACTGCGATCTTCGGCATCGAAGAATCGCAACCAGGTACAGTAGGTGGTTGCTTAGAGCCAGCATTCAGATGTGAATTGTTTGCAAATAGCGACGCAAATAAATTTGCTTTGTCACATGCAGAGTGAGCCAGCGACCCATCAGGTTTCAGCATTGGAGGCAATGATGTACGACAGAAGTTTGCTTCGACCGCTTTTGATAGGGACCAAAATTGTTTACTACCCGGCAGGTGTGGTGCTAATTTTGTCCCTATACGTCCGACATGGTCGAAACGTGCCTTACGTAGGACCCGCGTGCAAGACCTAGCGGCGGAATTAAAGGCTCTCTTCTTCGCGCGAACCCTACGTGCTCTTACTTTGCGGTCACGGGCTTTGACCCAGGCTTGGTAAGCAGATTCTTTACGAGCCCCAGCGTGGGCGCATTCTGCGTTATACCAAGGTCGGGTTTTGTGACCGAGCGGCATATCGGAGAATGGAATAAAGTACTTCATTCCCTGCCGTTTAACGTCCGTGACCGCATCAGCACAACACGAGGGGTCACCCGAAGAGAAGCACAGTTGCCGCCACGGGTAGGATGCAAAAAAGTGCCGCATCTCATCCTAGTCTGCCAACTTATATTTCCAAACTCGTCTCGTGCCCCTAGGGCTTTCATTCATAGTATAATAATATTATAGGCCAAACGTAGTCATGTACAGCAGATACGGCCATAGAATATATTATTATTATTAGATTATAATTATTAGAATATATTATAGTACCACATAGTATGGCGGTAATGGTGTGGCCGAGTGGACGCGGGGAGCGGCGGCGGGAGTACCTGTGAGGAACGTAATTACGTTGTACGTTGACTACAGTTGGCTTACTTGTGTCAGTTTAACGAATTAAATCAATATATTTAAATTTAATTATTTTGTATTGATTTATAATATTAATATTTTTTAATTATAATATTTCTCCTTTGGTATTACCAATCAAGATTTATTTTATATAAGTATTAGATACGAGGTTCATACTACTTACCAACAATGATATTTATTGATTTTGACCTGTCAAAAAGTTTTTATTTTAACTTGATTTTGTTCAAGATGACGACGATACTATCGGGGGAAAACCAGAAGAAATGGTGTAGGATTTACTCGTACTACTCCCCCCTTTTAAGAAACTCGGATTGGAAGTTAACTCATCCAAATGTGAGATTTTCTCTTGTGGGCCCACAAATGATAACACCTTCGCAAACTTCTGCTCTCTTCATCCAGGTCTTATAGAACTATCCCCCACAACTTTTAGTCTTCTAGGTTCCTCTAATTTCCCTGATGCCATCCCTAAAGCAATAGAAGTCAGGAGACGTCTTCTTCTTCTTGCTCAAGAACGTCTGACAAATATCTCACCCCACGTTGCCCTGGTATTATTGAGAATGCGCTTCGAAGTATCTAAAATTACTTACCACCTTAGAACTGCTCTAATCTGGTTGTGCCCTGGTGATATTTGTTCTTTCGACGGCACATTAAAATATATTATCGAAGACATTTTGAACGTTTCCCTTACTGATGACCAGTGAAGCCAAGCTTCTTTATCCATTCGACATGGATAAGATGGGTTTTGGTGTAAAACGTGTGCGGGAAGTCAGTTTGCCGACTTTTCTTGCGTCGGCGCATGCGGTTGTTGACCTTGTTTCTCATATTCCAACGGAAGCAAGGTTAACATACCTTTTTCTGCTGATGCAATGACAAGGTTGACAGCTCTTTTTCCGTTTTTGCTAATACCCAAGGCCCCAAAAGTTCAGCGATATTGGGACGATATATGCTGTAAAGAAACACTCGTCCAGTTCATGGGCGTAGCCACCGGCACAGAATTGGCTAGACTCCGGGCAGCGTCAAGACCAGAGTCAGGAACGTAGTTGCAGGCATTGCCATAGCCATATATGGGAACCCTTCACGACAGTGACTTTTTGCGTAATGCTGTAGCTCTCCGCCTGGACTGCGATGTTTGTCAACCACATCGATGCATGATGCTGCGGCTCCATGGTGGACGCAAACGGTTACCACACACGGAGCTGCTGTCGGTGTTCAGGGAGATTCTCACGACACCACGCCCTGAACGACATTGTCCGGCTTTAATATCAGCTAATATACCCTGCGTGCTGGAACCACCGGGCCTTAGCCGCTCGTATGGCAAAAGACCTGACGGCCTAACTTTGGTGCAATGGCAGAAAGGGCCTAATGTGGGACGCCACGTGCATCAGCACTTTCGCGGCCTCGCACCTCAGCCGCACGGAAAAAACAGCTGGGGCTGCTGCTGAAGCTGCAGCGGATAGGAAACGGGTTAAGTATTCCATTTTAGGGGAAAACTATTTTTTCGTGCATCTAGCGTTCGAAGCACGGGGTGTTGGGGGGCAGATGCCCTAAAATTCTTAAAAAAAAATTATGCCGGCTCAGAGAGAGGGGATTGGACACCCGCTCCGGGTTCTACCTGGCGCAAAGGTTGTCCATCGCCATCCAACGTGGCAACGCCATAAGTGTGATGGGCACCTTTGCGTCTGTTTGTAACAGGGACGGGGAGGTCTTTTCGAACTGTTGTAAATACATGTGTAATTATTATAAGTTTTAGTTTAAATGGACATACATATATTGTTTTATTTAGACTTAAGTTAATTGTATATAATCCTTTGCAAAGATTAAATATTAATAAAATATATATTCACTGTCACTGTCTGGTGATAGTATAGAACTCTCAAATAGCAAGGAATGGTACTATCTACTAGAAACTGATGATCGTTTCCTCCTAATAAAATAATGATGATGATCCTTCCGACCGATTTCGGCCATGGCGACTAGTTCAACTCCTAGTCGGCGCGGCGCTCGTGCGCCCGAAAGTGGCTTACGTAGCCGATTTTAGCCTTGAACTTTCGTGCACACTAAGGGCACTTGAGTACACCTTGCTCATAATGGTATTGAATGGCAGCAGGCTGCAGCTCATCGCGTTTCGTGTCGAGGTCAACTTTCCGTTGTTCCTCAAAATCGCTGACTGGCTTCTGTACCAGCCTGCGCCACTCGGGAAGTTGTGCTGCCAAACCCTCCCACTCTGAGGGCTCAATATTGCATCTTTTCATATGCCGTTTCTGAACATCCTTAAATCTGAGGAGTTGTCCGTCATGCTTCCGCTTGCCCTCCTCCAGTTCAGAATAAAACATGCGGTCTCTCCTCCGCCATACGCGATACGTGGCCGCACCATCGAAGCTGGCGACGAATTCAATAAGCCTCAATCCCACCAACATTGGCTCGCAAAACTTCGGTATTTCGCACTCGATCAGAATTCAGACCATTTGATATTCAATATCTTGCGTAGGCATTTTAGGTGGAAACGGTCTAAAGAACGAATGTGGTGATGATACACGCACCACGTTTCGGAAGAGTAAAGAAGATATAGCAGCACAATCGCCATGTATGTAGAAATTTCGGTAGCCAACTTAAGGTCGTGTGAGCAGAAGACCACAGCTTCCCAAATGCTGCATTGATTGCAAAATGAAGCATTGATTCTGCTGTTGATCTCAGCCTCAAGGTCACAATTGGATGTTAAAGTGCTCCCCAGGTAGCGAAACTTGTCGACCTGCTTTAGCACGTCTTCACCAAGGTTTACGGCCAGTGTTTCGTGACAATGTGAGTCTTATGACATCACCTCTTTTTGACACTGACTTTCAAGCCGAAATTGCAGCAGGCTTGGTGAAATACCGACATTAGCTGTTGCAGGCCATCTGGGGATTCCTTGGCTAAAAAACATAGGTCATCAGCATACATGATATCTGTTATCAATGCATGTGATACCTTAGTGCGCGCCTCAAGACTGGCTAACTTGAAAAGACCGCCATTAGTGCGGAAGCGGATACGGACTCCCTCGGAAACGGTCCGCAAGATTTTCGGACTACTAACGCAAAGTATAAGGTGAACAGTGTAGGTGCTAAGACGCATCCTTGTTTCACCCCACATGTAACGGGAAAGAAATCTGACTGTTCACCGTCTACGGCGACGCAGCACTGCATATCGTCGTGCAGGAGTCTTAGAAGTCTCACAAACTTCTCATTGCAACCCAGCTTACCTAGCTCTAACCATAAGTCTTTACGAGGAACACCTGCCTTTTCCAGGTCCACAAAGCAGAGGTACAGATGGCGACCTTGTTCTCTGCTCTTTTCCTGCAGTTGACGCACAGAAAATATAGCTTCACAGGTTCCTCGGTCTGGTCGGAAGCCGAATTGAATCTCAGGCAGGAATTTAAATAATATCTTAGTTGTGAAAAATGTAATACAATATTATTACATTATGTGATATTGATTGCGAAATGTGTAATGCAACTACAATGTTTTAAGTAAATATTCCATGCTGGACTGGGAGCGAAAGAAAAACATAGGATGTGCCAGCTGCATTTCTTCCCGGGCATGCTGTAAAAACCAGCTAAGGGATCCGAGGGTTTCAGTATATTGTAATTTAATTTACTGAAACTTTCGGATTTAATTTGAAAATTGGTTGACTGCACAGTTGAATTGAATACAAGTTGTTTTATGAGTTAAGCTGGCACCATGACATGAATTAGTCGCTAGTATAATGTCACTTATGGAAACTGATTTAAGAATTGAATGTTTTGAAGCATACTGCGGGTTCGACCAAATTTTATTAAAACTTGCCAAGTTAAGAAAGAATGTTAAATAGAAATTTTAAGAAAATGTATTCACTGTAAGTAATACATACATACATATAATCACGCCTTTATTCCTAATGGGGTAGGCAGAGCGTAATCGATCTAAACAAAGGTCGAACCGATATATATAATGCTGTAGTGACAGGTTGTCAGTCCATCACCTAAATTACAATATACTGAAACCCTTGGATCCCTTAGCTTAGCAATTAAAGTAACGAGGCACAAAATTGTTTGGAGTATACAATAGCCATACGGAGGGATAAATCCGAAGACCAAGGTTATCAATTGAGGCTAAGAATAGACTAAGAATTGTGGTACTAATTCAAAAATACCAAACCACATATGCTGGTCCAGTCCAAGTGAGGTGATTGTTGTTACTTGAAATGAACGATACCTAAGTGCGAGCTTGTTTACAAAGAGCACTCATGGTCATGAGTACCTATAATATTAACCCAATTGAATTTGAACATTTAATTACAGTTATTGTTGCAATAATTTACACTGTTGTTTTGGTTACCTTAAGCAGTTTTCAGACTTAAAATGATTGTTCATTTATTGTTGCACTGATAGAAATCGTTGTTTTGGTTGCCTTAAGAATTTAACAGACTTAAGATGATTGACTGCACACAGAGAGAAATGTAAAGAGGTGGTCGCCGCGCCGATATCTGTTGAGTGAGACATGGCACAACAAGAAGAGGAAGAAAAGTGGTTCCTCAGTCACGCTTGCCTCCGGGGCCTACATAGCGTTGAATTTCAAGACTATGCACTTTTGACATGACGATGCATGACCTGACGAACATTAAGTCTTAGATTTTACTTTTAACTAACATAATCTGTCTTAACCAATATCACCTACCCAACAACCTGGCCTATACCAATGTGCCAAAGGATTTATCCTTTACATCACGCTTGCCTCTGGGGCCTACACAGCGATGATTCTAAGTCCTTATCCTCGTGCTTGCCTTCGGGGCCTACTCAGCAGCGTCAGAGGACAGCAGTGCTGGCGTGCCATTTTAGGACGGCAGCGCTGACGTGCCAGGCTGAGGACGGCAGTAACGACGTACCGAGCTAAGAAGAGTTTCCTTCGGGGACCGAAGGATCGCGGGATGGCTCAGCTGTTAGATGAAGAAGTCGATTGTCGAGGAACAACCCTAAACTGTCGCGCAGTATGGGCACATCCCTAATGTTGCGTTTGACAGTTGTGGATTACATCAATCCGGCGTATCGAGCGGTAGTTTTATAAATCGTTGGGAGTTTATATTTCTGCTTCATTTATATTGTTTCAAACATAATTGTCATATTCCATGCTGGCCTGGGAGCGAGAGAAAAACATAGAATGTGCCAGCTGCATTTCTTCCCGGGAATGCTGTAAAAAACAGCTAAGGGATCCGAGGGTTTCAGTATATTGTAATTTAGGCGATGGGCTGACAACCTGTCACTACAGCAATATACTTACAAATCTATCTTAAATAACCCGCAAAACTTTGTCAGACGTGGCGAAACAACCTTTGTTTAAAACGTTTACGATATGCCTACCCCCATTAGGGATAAAAGCGTGACTATATGTCTGTATGATGCTAGAGCAACAATTAACTGCATCCAAGGTCTAGTGGTTCTGAGCCGTGGATTCCCATTCCGGTGGTCTTGGCGATTCCCAGGGAACACAAAGTTGAAATTTGTCAATTTATCACTTTGTGCAATTTTTCCAGTTTGGTTAGTTGGTTTCTGATAGGTGCTTTTCATAGATTATGTATTGTTTTGTATATTTTAAATAAACTCAGCAGAATGAGCATTGATTATTCCGTTTTAAAGAAACTAAACTAAACATTCTATCTTCACAAAAGCGACATTTTCAACCACACATCTGATTGACGTCCACTATACAATGTCGCATTGCTACATGAACGAGCTTTGTGTCGCGAACAAAGCAAGCAATGGTCTTTGATGAGAATATGGAGCAGATAACTGCATCTGTTCCTGTTAAAAGGACGGCCATTTTCTAGACCTTTTTAGGTGGCGAAAAAAATATCGGCGGGTACGAAATAGGCTTCTGAACGAAAAAAAAACGTTACTCTGTAAACTTGTGATTAAACCCATGCATATTTCAGTCATACCAATCAACTGCCCAAAACTTGCCCTAAGGCATTAGGTACTAATAAATAAATTACGCGCCGAATAGTTGTTGAAGTTTTTAGACACTTTAGAAGAGTACTTTAGTGAAAAAACCTAATGTTAGTATTATTAATAACATTCAATTCTTAAATATATAGATATTATACGTATAAATAAGTAATATAATAAACGATATGATAATACTGTGATAAATAATGTTCATTAAAATAATAATGTTAATTATTTGTAGGTATATTAGTTAAGTATTACTGTATTTTGCTGTGCCCTAACCGGGTTCATGTTGAAGCCTTACCCTATATTGTGAACAACTTTTGTACAACATGAATGCAATAAACATTTGATTTGATTTGATTAGACTATTTTCAAAAACATCACAAATATATTTTACAGCACGTTTACCACGCCAATCGCAGCTAAGCTAAGTAGGTATGTTTTTTCCAAGTGAATACAGTAATTTTCTGTATAACAACTCTTACGAAATTTTTTATGAAAATGATGATTGAAATTTTTAGTGGAGTAGAGATGTTTTTTTAATTTTTGAATGGTTTTATCTAATTGGGATGGCATAATTTCAACCATTTCTGTTCCTAATCATTTGAGGCCCTCGATCAAAAAAGCCAGTTTAATTTGAGCATGTAATTGTGACGTAGGGTATATAACTCCCATCAGATCACATCATAATACAATTGCAACGCTGCATGTTCAGGACGGTAACAATGGCATATTGTTCACATCCCGTAAGCTTAAACACACGATGGCCCACGGCAGCGGCGGTTTTAATATTGTAACTATTTACTAGTGATTCTCCTCGGAGAACTGGTCGAGTACTGGTCAAAATTAATATAAAAACGCCTAAACGATCGACACGACAAGAAGAAGAAGAGATTTTCTCCATCGTTAAGTGTTGTAAGTGATGGCCTCTCAATTCTATCATGGGTTCGATTCTCACGAAAAAAGATTAAACTTAATATTTGTTAATTACTTTGTATGGTTGAGCAAAAACGATTTTTTTAAGACTGAGCAACATTATAACTTTCCGGGTCGCTGTCCCTTACATACATACATAAAATCACATCTTTATCCCTAACAGGGTAAGCAGAGCGTTAAACCCCTCGTAATAGGCGCTCTCGCCACGTCTGACAAAAATTGAGGGCAATTTTAGATTGTAAAGTGTATTGCTATAGTGACAGGTTGTCAGCTCATCGCCTAAATTACAATACACTGTAACCCTTGAGCTTTTGCTGACTTCTACAGCATGCCCGGGAGGAAGGGCAGCTGGAACATGCTATGTTTTTCTGTCTCTCCGAGTTTAGCATGGAAGGCTGTCCCTTACACCGGGTATAATCACGACTTTATCCCTAATGGGGCAAGCAGAGCGTTAACGACCTAAACAAATGTCTGACAAAGTTTTGAGGGTTATTTAAGACATTTGTAGGTATATTGCTGTAGTGACAGTTGTCGGCCCACCGTCTAAATGACAACATACTGAGACCTTCGGATCCCTTAGCTGGTTTTTACAGCATGTCCAAGAGGTAGAGGTAGGAGGCAGCTGGTGGCACATTTTATATTTTTCTCCGGCTCCCAGGCCAGCATGGAAGATATGAAAACGCAATCATATAATGATTTTATTACTCTAACACATAACAACATCGTTTATTATTGAAATGTGTTTTTGAATACAAAGACCTTTTATTCTGTGGCTATTTGGATACACTATAGGTAAATGCAGGTTAAATCACCTGAAAATATCATGAAATAAAATTGTGCTTCGGAAGCGTCTTTCATAGTGGCCGGTACACAAACTATTTCAGAAGACTTTTAATAGCACAATCAGGGACACCGGGGTTCATTGAATCTAGGACGGATGGCAGTGTTTTTAAAAAGCGTCCTGGAATTTCATGAATTGTTGCTTTCGCTTCGCTCGTGTTGATTAAATTTTCCTGAAATATCGTGCTCGCTCCGCTGGCGTGAATAATGCCTCTAAATTTTTTGGTGTATTTCGCCATCGGTTCGCTCGCATCACGTATTAATTAAATTAAAGTTAGCTTTTGAGCGCTTGTAGTTTTTGCAAAACTAAATAAATATATTTTATTACAAGTAGGCGGTTACAGGTAGCCTTTTAATGGAAAATGGCACGTCCATTTGTGGCCCACTCAGTGAATACAAGGTAAATTAAATTTAATCCTTGACAAAAAATAAAATTACTCTAATACACAAGGTTTTTAATTTTATTGTTTGTTTTTTCGAGTGTCCGGGGAAAAACTTAAACATCACCCAAATGTCCGAGGGTATTTTTCCAGGGCTGGCAATTAAAATGATGGCAGTTATAATCGAGTCATTTGATAACATTAGATAAACTCTTTCACAAACTCAAAAAATATACATAATGACGGTATTTGTTGCTTCAGCGCCATTGTATACGTTTACTGTAAAACGGTTTTTGTTATTTTCAAAACATATTCATGGCAAATCCATCCATACGTGCGCCATAGTGTGTACCCATGAAACGTTGTAAAGAGGAGTGGGCCGTTCATAACCGAGTAAGTACCTACTACCCCTGACTTTGCGAAAATCACAGCGAATATTAGCTGCACTCAAACAGAATGTAGGTATTTGAAATTTTGCTTCTTTATATTCCTCTTTAATTTGGTTGTATGGATGTTAAGATATTTAGAAATTTATTGATTTGTTTTGTTACTAAATCAGTCAATCACGCTTCAACCTGAACAGATTTAGACGAAACTTAGCAAGAAGAATTGGTAAGTTTAAAGGACATTTTTGTATAATTGCTCCTGGGGACGGACGACCTGGGTTCGCTTTCTAGAGGAAAAAGCCCAAATTTAGATATTTATTAATTTACCACTTTGTGTGATATTCCGCAGTTTGGGTGTAACAGGCTTAATCCCCTGATTGTCTGGAAGAAAAGATATTCCGTGCTTCGGGCACATCGAGCTGTCAGTCCCGGTTGCTTGTCAACTATATCAGAGTCCTATTTACTTGTTCTATTAGGTGGTTTAAAACTCTTACACCAAGGTTTGTCGGGTCGTTCTTCAACTAGAAAGGCCACTCAAAAAGAAGATAAGAAAATACCGCTGGTGTTTTTTTCATAAGTTATTGGAGAGGCCTTTGCCCTGCAGTGGGACACAGGCTCATTAATAAATAATAAGTTATTATTTTATAATAGCAATATACGTATCTTGCTTAAATGGCCCTCAAGACTTTGTCAAACGCGGCGGAACGGCCTTTGTTTAGGTAGTTTACGCTCTGCCTACCCCATTAGGTATAAAGGCGTGATTATATGTATGTATTTTAAAATAATTTGTCCCCGGTAATTATTAAATAGGTTACCTTTTCATTAGCACAATTGCTTATTAAAACATAATAACACATTAATATTAATAAGTTATGAAAGCAATGAATTCCGATGAAAATGTTTGTAGTTATTGTTTTAAACTGTTATTACTAAACAACCTTGCTATAATTTTCTATTTCCATTGTAGGAAATATAAATACATATTTTTTTTTTTTTTTTTTTTTATATATATAGGCGAGCATTTGTCCGCCATCTCACCTGGTGGAAAGTGACGATGCGGACTATGTTGAAACATACTCACCTATGTAGTGCCTATTCACTCTCGCCTTGAAAAGGCCCAGGTTATATTGTTCCGGAAACAGATCCGCCGGCAGGGAGTTCCACTCCTTAGCCGTTCGCATTAAGAATGTGGAAGCGAACCGCTTCGTGCGAATTTGTGGTATATCCACGACATAAGGGTGGAACCCCTGTCCACGCCTCGTGCTCCGGAGATGGAAAGGGGAGGGGGGTATAAGGTCATGAAGTGCTAACGCGCACTCCCCGAAATGTATCCTGTAAAATACCGACATGCACGCCACTCTGCGACGGTGCTCAAGGTTCTGTAGTTTTGCCTCAACCAGTGCTGAGTCTCCAATGAGCTTCTTAGCACGTTTCTCGATTGAGTCTAAGGCAGCCAGCTGGTATTTAGCTGAACCGTCCCAAAGGTGGCAGCAGTACTCCATACACGATCGGACTTGAGCTGTGTACAACTGCAATAGCTGACCCGGTGCGAAGTATCGCCTCACCTTCGAGAGGATACCAAGTTTTTTGGCAGCTGTTGTGGCCAGAGACTCAATGTAACGTCCAAAGTTCAAGTCGGACGTAAGGCTCATACCAAGAAGCTCAAGATGGTCAGAAATCGGTACGGATACATCCCGGAAAGTTGGAGCCAGGTTAAAAGGACTCCGTTTTGTCGAGAATAGACACGCCTGGGTTTTGGATGCGTTGAACTTGACGAGATTGGCATCGCCCCACTCGGATATCACCCTTAGCGATGAGTTCAGACGATCCACCATGGACTCCCGACAAGACTGGATTGTTTCACTGTTGGCCCTTGCACTGGACAGATATCTGTCAACAACCGTGCTGTCATCAGCGTACCCAAAGGTATCGGGTGTAAACATGTCGTTGATATGCAGCAGGAATAAGGTTGCAGACAGGACAGAACCCTGAGGAACTCCGGCATCAATAGCCTGTTGTCCGGAGGAGCAGCCTTCTAAGACCACTTGTATGGATCGTTCGCTCAAGAAGTCCGAAATCCAGTTGCAAAGGCCAGCAGGTAACCCGTAGGCGGGAAGCTTGCCAGTAAGGCTAGCGTGCCAGACCCTGTCAAAGGCCTTGGAGATATCCAGAGACACGGCAAGTGCTTCACCATGTCTCTCGATAGCCTCGCTCCATAAGTGAGTGGCATGCACGAGGAGGTCCCCCGTCGATCGCCCTCGGCGGAAGCCGTATTGGTGATCGTTAAGGAGATCATTATCCTCAAGGTATGCCAGGAGCCGATTATTCAGTACACGCTCCATAATCTTGCAGAGTATAGAGGTTACCGATATGGGTCTATAGTTGACAGGGTCTGCTCGACTACCTTTTTTGGGTACAGGTTGCACATTTGCAAGCTTCCACGATTTGGGAACAACACCAGTCTCAAGTGAGAGGCGGTACAGGCGTGTCAACACCGGAGACAACTCAGGCGCACAGTTACGCAGGACGATTGCAGGGATACCGTCAGGGCCACTTGCTTTATTCACGTCTAGATTTCGCATGGTTTTAAGGACCTCTTTTTGCCGGATGCGTACGGCTGCCATAGAGCAGTCGACACGAGGTAACGGGGGTGGTATTTTACCTGCGGCATCAAGACGCGAACTTTCCGCAAAATAGGAGGCAAAAAGATTGGCTTTCTCCTCCGCAGTATGAGCAAGCGACCCATCAGGTCTCTGCAGAGGCGGTAAAGATGGCTGGCAGAAATTTGTTTCCACTGCTTTCGCAAGTGACCAGAATGCTTTACTGCCAGCCGGATAGGAAGCAAGCTTAGCGCCTACACGGCCTATGTGGGCGAATCGAGCCCTGCGTAATTCCTTTTTGCTTAACTTGGTGGCTTTGTTATAGTTTTTCTTCAGATCGCGAGTATTCGGAGCTTTGCGTGCACGAGCATCAGCCCAAGCAAGGAATGCCGACTGTTTCTGCGATTCCGCGCATTTACAGTCAGCATTAAACCACGGGCGAGCTTTGCTACCGGTAGGAACATCAGAGAACGGTATGAAATACTCCATACCCTGACGTATGACTTCTGTAATAGCATCCGCGCAGCTCGACGATTCGGCTGAAGAAAAACAGTCCTGCCAAGGATACGAAGCAAAGAAGTGGCGCATCTCATCCCATTCTGCTGACCTGTATCGCCACACCCGTCTTTTACCACAAGGGCCCTGATCGGGTGGTGAATACACTGATACAGATTTCACCAGACAGTGATCTGAGGTGCCCAATGGGGCAGAAACAGACACAGAGTATCGGTCTGGATCGGTAGTCAGCAGAAGGTCTAAGCAGTTGGCTGTATGAGACTCAATATCCGGGACCCTTGTTGCACAGCTGACAAGCTGGGAGAGATTTAGCGACAATGCAAATTTGCGCGCCTCTCGCCCAGCATGATCGGTTACTAGGTATGGGAACAACCACTCTTTATGATGAGCGTTGAAATCCCCCAGGATGACTAGCTGCGCTGCCGGGTATCTCTGGAGAGCTTCATCAGCACCTTCACTGAGGTGTTCAAACAGTTTGGTTGTCTCCGTGTCTCCACTATGCGAGCGATAGACGCAAGCATACACATTTTGAGCTACACCAGTATCGACCAGTACCCACAATACGGAAAAACTTGGTGCCTCAAGGTTCTTGAGACGCTTGATGCAAATGTCATCGCGAGCGTACACACAGACTCCGGCACGAGGTAGAAACCCGCGTTCTAGTGTGTAGCCGGGATAGCTGAGGTACGCCGCGTCAGCCGGACAATTGATCTGCGTCTCAGTGAGGAACAGCAGATGCGGTTTTTCAGTCTCAAGATGGTGATGGACGGGGTTGAGATTTGAGTGCAAGCCTCGAATATTTGAGAGGTGCACTTTAAGTGGGAGGACGTGCAACCGCTGTTTAACCATTTTCCGTTTTTTGAGTGTTTTCATAATTGGTGATGTGGGGAAAAAGTGAATAGGCAGGAGGAAGGCAGTTGTACGAGGTACCGCGTTGCAATAAGCTTAGAAAATGAGCTGATTGCAGCCACACGCAAAGATAGCTGGCTTGGAGACCGCGGGGACGCCCGAACCCCCCCGGGGATTGCCACCTGGTCCTCCCATCCGGTCGCCAACCGGCAAGGTGGAGCATCCCGGGATTTTTCGTGAGGTGGCAGGGCAGCCTTTCGCGGGTGGCTTTCCCGCTACTTGGGCCCTCAACTTCCTACGGTCGGCCAGCGGTGCACCGTGCTTCGGATCCCGCTAGCCTCCAGAACCAGCCACTCGTTGTCGCAACAATCAGCCACTCCGACCTGCTACATGCCGCGGTACTACTGTACAGACCCAACCTCCATACTGGCTTCTCCTTACTACATGTCGGAACACGGCGGTACCGCTTGGCGACATTATTTAGTTAGGAGGGTGGTAACCAGCCGCGGCCGAAGCCTACCACCGGAGAGAGTGCTGTCCATTTTGCACTGCCCAGGGGCCACGTGTAGGGAAACTCGAGTAAGAGGCCCAGAAAAGGGCCTCGCCTACGGACGCGGACAGCTTTGACCCCCAAAAAATATTCAATTTATAATGGTATTTGAAATGGTAATTGAAGGTTTCAGATGCTGTACTTTTGTTTAGGTAACATTATTGTACTAAACAAATAATAAAAAATAGTAACTTACAAAAAAAAAAACTCGAATAGGATAACAAACGTGCCGCAACTCTCTTAAAACAACATGAAACGTTAAAAAACTATTAAAGCTACGGACACCACAATAAATTGACTTAGAAAATAGAATTTGCTAGGGAAGATAACCGCCAAGTCACTCGACATTCTCAAAATTGGATTAGACTTGGACATAAATAATTTCAATTTATTTTTACAGATTACATTAACAGTTTTTAAAACTAAACATGTAAACCGTAGTCAAAACATTACCGAGGTCACCGCCGGGTGGAAACATTAGGTAATTTGATCAGCGAGCTCCGGGCAGTGGTCATCTCCAAGTAACGACCGGCAGATGTCAGAAAAACAGTTTCGGATGCGCAGAAAATGTCAACTATCCCAGCAAGGCTGTCAATGAGCGTTAAATCTACGTAAAATGGTGAGTGTTTAAGCGTCATTGTCCGAGGAAGGTTTGTTGCAAATAGAGGATGGTTCCGTGGGCGTAGATTGTGGCTCAGCCTTATTGGGACATTGAATGGAATATGCGCCAAAAGGGCAGAGTTACTAATTTCCTCGTAGCAGGTTGTAAAAATATTTGATAAGCGCTAGTTTTCGCCTAACCTCCAAGGACCTGTACGACACCATACCCAGGACATAAAGAGTGGGATACATGTATGGGTAGTAGCCGTAAAGTTTTTTAAAGAGGAACCTCAAAAAAGATTTCTGTATACGCTCCAAAATGGAAATATACAGGTCATTATATTATTCCATACAATTGAGTTACTCTCGAGTTTGCTGCGGACAAAAGCATTGAATAGAGTACATATTGCCTCCCGATGGCTAAATAATTTAGATTGTCGTTTGATGAAGCCAAGGCATTTACTAGCAGCACGGCATATAATATATATGAATAAAATGTTCATTAAATTTAAGTTGGGTATCGAATCTTACTCCAAGATCCCGAATGGACTGAACTCGACTCAATGGACGACTATATATATACGAGTAATGTGGACTCCGGCATATTTCCTAAATTTAAAAACGTTTAGGTTGACTTACCAACAGATGAATCAATTCCGCCCGTATCCCAGCCATACAGGTATCCATATAACACATAATTTATAATAATAATAAAAAAAAACTTATTTATTTTGGCAATACAGTATTACAAATTTAACTAAATCTGCCAAACTATACAATAGTTTGTTGGCAGAAGTGGCTTCACATTACATTAGAAACTGTTTTTTCTATATTAAATAAAATGTATTACACACTGTTGTTATTAAAATTTAAGAAACATGTATAGTATTTAAAGTTAGAAGTCAATAATAATATTATTATTAAATTGTGTTAATAAATGCTCTCTAACCTTTTTCTTAAATACCTGTTTACTTTCACACTTTGTTATCTCATTTGGTATGTTATTGAACACTGTAGGAACAAGATATTTAGTGGTGCGCTCACCATAATAGTTAACAGTTTTAGGTACACATAATGTGCCTTCCTCTGTATTCCTAAGTATACGCGAATAAGTCACCCGATTATAGTCCTCTTAGGATTTATTCTTTGTTTTTTCATCTACTAGTATTTTCAGAAATCTAAAGTAGATTTGTTTTATTTTATCAAGATATGATTTAAAAGTGCGCCCATATGTCCCCAGCCCATAAGAAAGCACTGAGTCTGTCAGGGCATAATATAAAATTTATTTTTTATTTATTTAACAGTTTATTGTACACAGAAACATACACAGAACAATTACATAGGAATCAAGACACAACAGGTACTGCTTATTTCTAAAATGAAATGTCTTACAGCAGACCTAAGAAGTGAGATAGCATAAAACGTATAGGGGATAAGACGTGCACAATATGAATACAAATTAGATACATGAACAGTAAATAAGGATATACCTACTTAATTACACTATACTACGATCATACAATAAGTAAATAAATTATAATACCTATAAATATATTAAATACTCTATATAAATATAACTGAAATAAATAAATATATACATACCATAGATACATATATATACAATTTATAAATACATACTACGGATTACGCAGAGAAAGATAATGTTCTTTGATTCTCTTTTTGAAAACAGCGATTGATGGGCTGTCGCGAATAGTGTGCGGGAGAGCATTCCACAACCTAGCTGCATGGACTGTGAAGGAGTATGAGTAGAAATCAGATTTATGTGGGGATAGATAAAAGCGTCCTGACGCTCGAGCTGCAGGGTTTGTCTTGCGGACGTGAAAATTCAAAACGCTCACGTAGATATGAAGAAGAAGAAGGATTGTGAAGAATGTTATAGAGACATACATACATAAATCACGCCTTTATCCCTTACGGGGTAGGCAGAGCATTTAACGCCTCGTAAAAAGCGCTTTCGCCACGTCTGACAAAAATTGAGGGCAATTTTAGATTGTAATATGTATTGCTATAGTGACAGGTTGTCAGCCCATCGCCTAAATTACAATACACTGTAACCCTCGAGTCCCTTTTGCTGACTTCAACAGCATGCCCGGGAGAAAGGGCAGCTGGAACATTCTATGTTTTTCTATCTCTCCCAGTCCAGCATGGAAGAATGTTATAGAGAACAGAGAGTATATGAGTATTCCTGCGAAAACGAGTTGGGAGCCACTTGAGCTGTGATCGAAAATGAGATACGTGGTCATATTTGCGCAGTCCGAAAATGAATCGAATGCACAGATTTTGAAGGCGCTCAAGTTTACTAAGAAGCTCCTCAGTGGCGTCCAAGTAGCAAGTGTCGGCGAAATCGAGAATAGGTAAGAGAAGGGACTGGGCCAAAGTAATCTTAGTGCTTACAGCTAGCTAAAAAATATTGTAGGCGTTTGAGCGAATGAAAAGAGAAATGCATCTTTTTACTGACCTCATTGACATGAGCAACCCATGATAAAGTCGAGTCCAACACCACACCAAGATTTTTAGCAGTATTGGAAATACTGATAGAAGTACCATCGTAAATAATTGCGGGAACACCACTTAATTGCTTCTTCATGTAGGGACTACCAATAATTAATGCTTTGGATTTATTTGGATTGACCAAAAGGCCAAAACATTTAGCCCAAATTGAGATGTTATTAAGGTCCCTATTTATTACATCAAAAGCGTTGCTGATATCATCCACTTTAGCATGTTGGTAAATTTGCAAGTCGTCTGCGTAAAGATGGAAATTAGAGGAAATTATAGAAGTAACAGTATTAATAAATATAGAGATAAGAAGAGGAGATAGAACGCCACCCTGCGGTACGCCTGCAACGAGATCACACCAATCCGAGAAAGCCTCATCAGAGCGGATCCGCTGGGACCAACCGCGAAGATAGGAATCGAACCACATGATTGCTGAGCAGGAAATGTTAAATGAGCGAAGAATCGAAAGAAGCACATCGAAGTCTACTGAGTTGAAGGCACTGCTAAAGTCAAGCAATACAAGAATAGTTACAGATTTATTTTCCATTGCGGAACGGATATCATCAGTGACTTTAAGCAGTGCTGTAACAGTGCTATGCCCTTGGATAGAAAAGGTAGGACGCAAGTCTGAAAAGGAGGTCGGATTGGACGTTTTGGGAAGGGCGATAACATCTGCTCGTTTCCAAGCAGATGGGAAGGAACTCATTACCAAGGAGTGGTTGAATACATGGGTGAGTATTGGTAAGAGTTCAGGAAGAATGAGCGAGATCATTCGGGAACACAGGTTATCATTGCCCACAGCTGTTGAAGTGATGGAGAGAATATGCTTTTTAACATCACTCTCAGCAATCGTGGTGAAGCAGAAAGAAGAACAATTAGGTAATACTTGGCTACAAATAGAAGCAATGGTATTAGCCTTCACTCCATCATCTAGGGTCACAGGTGGAAAAGAAAAGTGATTATTAAGAAGGTTTAGATCTACTAGACCGCTAGACGATGGTGAGACTTTGCCGATGCCAAGAGATTTAAGAAACCTCCACATCTGTGCAGGATTGCAATCTAGAACGGATGAATGTATGTGGCGTCGTTTAGCTTCCCTACACAGACGATTGCAGATATTTCGTAAATATTTATAACGCTCCAAGTTTTGGTCTGATGGACACGTAAGTAATGTTAATAAAAAAAATCATTAAAATAAAACATACATTGTAGCTCTATTTGTGAAAAACTTGAGGTGATAAAATTTTGCAAGTATAGCTCTCAGCTTTTCACATACTAAATCTACATGTATAGTCCAAGAGAAGCTCTTGTCCACAGTCAGACCCAAATACCTAGACCGCTGCACCACCTCAATTTCATCACAAACACAGCGAGACTGGCCATTGTGTAGCCAGGTAAAATCGTGACCTGTCACCTTTGGCTTCCTAGTTATACACCTGTTGTATGGCGAGTGGATGTACATACATTTAGTTTTGGTGATATTTATTATGATACTATTATCGTGTGCCCATTTAGTAATACAATCGAAATCTTTCTGAATACAGTTTTCTATTAAAGTTATGTCTTTACCAGTGTAGACTAAGCAAGTGTCATCTGCATACATATAAACGCGGCAATATTTCACTACATTACTCATGCTATTTACATGCATGATGTATCCGACGGGCCCGAAGACTGAACCAGTCGGTACTCCGCACGAAATCGGTGCACTCTGCCCCACGACGCCGCAAACGGCTGTCTTCAGGGTTCGGTCAGTAAGATATGCTTTTAACTTATTTACAGGGCCCCTGATGCCACACTCTTCCATGGCTTGCAGCAGCTGGTGGTGGCCCAAAGTATCAAAAGCTTTTTTGAAGTCGATGTAGACCACCACCACCTGCTGCCTACCGTCCAGGCGGCTGTTTACGTTTACAGAAAACTGTGAGGGCGGTGGCTGTACTTCGGCCCCGTCGGAAACCATGCTGTACAGTAGATAGCAAACTATGTTTTTCTAGGAAACCACTTATTTGTCCGACAACATACTTTTCCACTATCTTATTAATGAGAGTATCTTTTTTATTATTTTAAAAATATCTGACGGCAATGCTTTACGATAACGCATAGAGAAAAAAAGAAAAAAATATATATATAGTGAGCTGTACAACATTAACATAGTTGGACCTATCTAGGAACTTCAGGCTACATACTCATGCTTGATATCCATAACTTCCTTTATAAAAGTTGTGGAAAAATTATTACAAATATTTATAAATGAATCAGTTTTTCCAAGGTATTTTAACATCACATCATCCAAACAAACTTTTTCCCTTCCTGTCCAGCTGTTTATCATAGCCCAGACCTGCTTCGTATTATTTTTACATTTTAATATTTCAGATTGTCTATACTTGTTTTTAGCTTTATTTATGCATTTATTAACTTTATTTCTATATGTAGTATATTCTAAACGCAAATTCATGTCATGCGGTTTGTTTTTCCACTTTCTAAACAATTTATCTCTGTACCTAATCATAAGTAATAATTTTAAGTCTACCGTCTATTTACGGCTTAGGTATTCTTTTCCTAGTTATTTTGGATTTTATCATACACTTATCATAGATATCACCAAATATGTCACTAATCTTCCAATATAAAAGCAAAGTGCATGTTCATACCAATAAGTCGTCCCAATTATACTCATCCAGTTTTTCTTTCACACTTTTTTTGCACAAAACACTTTTTAAAAAGGTTTCCGCACTTTTTTTACCCCTTTTCACAAAGTTATTCAACTGAACACCAATAAGTTAGTGATCCGACAGCTTGCAGGTTAATATAAACGACGCTGTAGACGATGACGGCACACGAGTCCAAACATGGTCGATACAAGAACGCACTAGTGTATCAACAACAATTGCTTCACGTTATACCGCACTGCAGGCCCTCTTCACATAGGGTATCCTTATAATGCCTCGCTATACAGTCCAAGGGGCATCCTTCACTTATGCTGATGACGCTCATGTAACCGTTACGTTACATGGTGGTACACTTTTTATTACACGCTGCAGCTCCACAATGAAATAAAATACCTTTACCCAGCTGCACCTCGTAAAGCTCTTCATCTGTCGAGTGGGTATCGAGTCTATCAACCGACGAACCCTGGTGACCGAGTTTTTGAACCGCCTAGTAGCACAACTATCAGGCCTCTGACATGGTTTGAGTAACGACCACTATCAAAGACAGCGACCGGGACCGACGGCTTAATGCGCCCTCCGAAGCACGAAATCTTGTTTCTTTTTGGACAATCAGATGATTCAGCCGGCAATGTCCTAATCAAACTGGGAAAAAAATCACAAAGTGATAAATTCTCAAATATCAACTTTGTGTTTTCCCCCCTGGGAATCGAACCCAGGACTTCCAGATCGGGAGTCCATGGCACTAGCCACTAGACCACGGAGGCAGTTAAAGTCGTAAAGTGCTAGCACTGGTGCACTACTTATTAACTTTTTAAGGTTATCTAATGCGGACTGTTGCATCGAATCCCAAACCAAGCAATATTCTATTTTTAATAAATTTGTCAAAGTACTTGTGTTATCGGTTAGTTTATAAAAACCTGTTATTGATTCCTCGCCATAAGACTGCGGGTTTTAGAGAAAAAATAAGTATTTTTACATTTAAGAGACATGCAAAAGTTTTGTTCTTGTCACAGCAACGCACCATTACTCGACGCAACTGAAATGAAGTCTTTTACACTTACACTCATTTACATTTACATACATACATACGCACACACTCACAGTAATACGCACATTACCATAATGCATTCTGTTTTTTTTTTTTTCTTTACATTTGATTTATTTTCGAGCTATTTTTTTTAGATTTTATTATTTTGGATAACTGTTTCTTTTTTACTTATTTATTATTAGTTTATGTTTTCTGTTTTTATTTTGGATTTCTGTTTTAGATACAAATAGTTCATTTTTTTTTCTTGCCCTCGCTTAATTACATTGTTTTTTTTTAGTAATGAAAGAAAAGGGTAAGCTGAAAATCAGTGTCAACATTGCTGTCCCCGGCAGCATGTTGACAAGAACTGAGTCCCTGCCTTTTGCCATAATTTATGTTTTGTTTTGTCTTTCTTTTTAATGTTGTATGTACTTTATGTTATGGCAATAAACGAATTCTTATTCTTATCCGAATAATTCGGAATAAATTTGGACAAGAAATTTGTTGCTCCTAAAAACCTCTCAAATGATTTTTTATCGCACGGTGCAGGCATCTTAACTATAACTTTCACCTTGGAGCTATCTGGTTTCATTCCATTTTTGTTAAAAATATGTCCTAAGTAAACGACTTCCTCCACGCATATTTGACATTTACTTTTATTAAATTTTAGATTGATTTGTCTTGCCCTGTCTAATAATGCTTTTAATCTTGTTCCTGTTTATTTTGACCCCAGCAAACTAAGTCATCGATAAAAGAATCAACCCCCTCTAAATTCTCTAACAACTGTTTAATCATGGCATGGTACACTTCTCCTGAACAATTCAGGCCAAAGTGTAACCTTGTAAACTGGTATCTGTCAAAAGGTGTACCGAAAGTACATAAATCAGCGCTTGCTTCGTCTAATTTAATTGCCCAAAATCCCGAGTATGCATCCAATACCGAAAAATAACAAGCACCCTGTAGCTTTGTAGCTAATTCAGTAATGGTCGGCAGTTGAAAATGTGCACGTTGAATGGCACAGTTCAAGGGACGTGGATCTAAACAAATCCGCAAATCACCGTTCTTCTTAGCCGCTGGAACAATCGCATTCACCCACGGGGTCGGGTGAGTCACCTTTCTTATCACACCAGGCGTTATCATACGATCTAACTAGTTTTGCAACTTTTCACGTAACGCGATTGGAAACTTACCTGGCGCTCACGACAACAATTCTGTACTCTCCCAGTAGACAGCCTTAACCCTCAAATAAATCGCTGTATTTATTAACATTGATAGTATGAACACGACGAATCAATCCTATACGAGAACAATCCATCTGACCCAGTACACTTTCACAGTTTAAATCAGCAATAGCGAACAACAAATCATATTTGTTATTTTTATGTGACCAAGTTAGATGACATACTCCTTTTATTGGTATTTCATCACCACTGCAAGATTCTAAACCTATCTTAGGATTAACATTTATGATTGACACGTCATAACCTAATTCTTTAAAACGTTTGAACGACAACACACTAATATCGGCTCTAGAGTCCAATTTAAAATTTTCGGACCCACCTTCGCGGTCCAAAGTTTCATACCATTTACCATTATTAGAATCTTTGTTAAGTGATATGTTCTTTATCCCATAATTATAAAATAACTCACGGCATCCTCGTTACCGTCAGATTCTTCACCCTGAACTTCGATATCATACACTTTTTTCACACTACGTGGCGAATTACACATTCTCGCGAAATGGCCATAATTTTGACATACAAAACACTTCACATTAAAAGCAGGGCACGCCCCCGATAAGCACTGCATTCCTCAGCCGCGGCTCTGCATCCCAGAAGCCGAGGCGTCGCTGGCGACGGTTAATGCAGCGTGCGTCATCCTTGTCAGTTTCTTTAGCGAACTCAAATGTTTGATTTACGTCGAACCCATCTGGACCAATTAGATTAATAAGCAAGCTGGACTGGACATCCGAGTCTTCTTTGTGCACCTCTGATGCTTTTAGGAACAACTGGAATCGTGTTTTCCATCTTTTTCAAGCGTCAGCCCGGCTGACGGGGCTGCCATCCAAACTAAGTTCTGTCGGCGGTCGGGCATGCTCCATATTTGCCTCGCAGTTTTTCACTTTCCAATAATTGGACAGACTATAAATACACTGATTTTACTGCAAAATCGAGCGAATTAATTGTAAATTTTAATTAAAACCACCGCTGCCACCATGTGGTGTATTAAGGAAAAGACAGCTTAGATGACAAATGATTTTATTAAGATAACTGCTGTCAAATGGTGTCTGAAGGGACAGCCAGTAACAAGCAAGAATTGCGAATCTAGTTGCGAAATAACATAATAATAACATTGCCCTCCCATATAAACGGTGTCAGCAACTTAAGTCGTTTTGTATGAGAGGGCTAAATATTTTTTCATATATCGACCTATTTGTAACTAAGCTTCTTCTATGTATAGCATAGTATAGCAAGATGGACTGGGACTGAGAGAAAAACATTCAATGTACCAGCTGCCTTTCCTCCCGAGCATGCTGTAAAAACCAGCTAAGGGATCCGAGGGTTTCAGTATATTGTAATTTAGGCGATGGCTTGACAACCTGTCACTACAGCAACATACATACATACATACATAAAATCACGCCTTTATCCCTTACGGGGTAGGCAGAGCGTCAAACTCCTCGTAAAAGGCGCTTTCGCCACGTCTGACAAAAAATTAGCAACATACCTACAAATGTATCTTAAATAACCCTCCAAATTTGTCAGACGTAGCGGAACGACCTTTGTTAGGTCGTTTACGCTCTGCCTATTCAGTTCCCTGCCTACTACATACCTCCTATAAACGGTGGCGTAATTATATACAGCGTATGACCTATCACTATATCAAATTTCATTAAAATCCGTTCAGCCGTTTAATCGTGAAAGAGCAACAAACAAACATACAGACAGAGTTACTTTCGCATTTATAATATTGGTATGGATTATTTATTAGTCTTGGCACAGCCCAAAAGAAAACGTTAAAACTTTTAAACCAGAGACCAAATAAATTTCCAATGTGGCGGCTAGTTTCGACTAATCAAAGACTAATTGGGGATTCTGGGGCTAATCACATCTTCTCTAGGTAATTTAGTTTTATAAGTTCTCGAATGGGCTGTGCTATGATAAGCGTTATTTTGGCACTGGCAAAAAAACCTGAAGTAACTTTTAAACCGGAGACCGACTAATTCTGCTATTTGGCTACTAATTTCGACTAATTATTTGAGTAGTTAAAATCAAAATCTGAGACATGGGCAGTACCAGATAAGGGACACTCATTTTACCGGATTAGGTTAGACTGCTTGGGTTGAATAGCTTGGTTGGTAGAGTTTCAAAAACAATAAAATATTGCAAAAAGTAGAAAATAACTCTGTCAAAATAAAAAAGAACTCGGAATTAGAAAATAATGAACACAAACAGAAAATAATCTAATATTTATTATGATAACAAAGTATAATAATTATTTTACAGGTGTTAAAAAATACTGCGTTCTTTTAAAGCGCATTTATTACTGATGAAACCAAAAAAACTTTCCTAAGGTACAAAAATTTTAGCTCGATTAAAAAAATTGCCTTTCCATATAAAGATGCTCACCTCATTTGCAAAGTATAGACAAGGCAAAATTTAATTCCAAGGTAAAATTGTTGTGCTTTGTGAAATTTGTTTGTTATCATTAGTAGGACATGTAGTTTAAAGTGACAATAGTAGTCAAGAGGCGCCCACATTACTAAAAAAAAAATATAATTCATTAAAAATGCAGTGAATCGATAAACCGGTCGAATAGAATCAAGTTATAGTAATTAAAGTAATATAGAACCCTATAAATTAGCGATTCATAGTTCGTTGTAGTAACAGGAAGAAAAAATACGAATAACTGTTTTTTTTACTAATGGGAGCGCCACTTGGCTAATATCGCCACCTTAAAGAAGTGGGTCATTTTATTTAAATAGTCAGTTCTACCTATCTAAAATTTCCCTTAAAACTTTCCAGTAGTAGTCATGACTAACATCTCTAACTGCGCTCATTTAATACGAAAACAAAACTACCAAACTTCCACTTATTAGGTCCTCCAGCAGTAGATTTCCTCTCCTTGACTTCTTCCAACTCCAGAGCGAATTGTGTTTTATAACAAGGTGGTCAAAAGTGTTTGTTCTAAGGCCTTCTTCCACTCATGTTTCTTGCAGTCCAGGTAACAAAACACTTCGTAAGAACCAGCAGCTTCGCACCAGGTGGAAAAAATGGGAAAAGTATTAAAAAATATATGTAAACAATAAAGACACTGTTATAGAGAACACAAATACTATGATAATTGTAATAACGTTCCTTATACACCAGTCAGTGAGTGCCATGTGCTATGATGATGATTGCTAATGATTGCAAAAAAAGATCTATTGATTTATTTCCGGCAGAATTTCAGGTTATCGTTTCATATAAATGACACAAACACATTGTGACACACAATTTCTTTTTTATTCAAATAAACGGAAAAGTAAAGGAAGTTTTGACTAAGAGTTTTTATTTCATCATAGATATGTGCAGTCTCGCATGTATCTCTTATAGGATAATAGGTGAACACGCGTTGACTAAACCATCGTTCTTCTTCTGTCGAGTGGGTATCGAGTCTATGGACCCGATGAACCCTGGTGTCAGAGTTTTTAAACCATCGTGAAAATTACTGATTCCGTGTTTGGAGTACATAGACTATTTATGCGCATCGGATGGTGTTGGTATGCCGAAATGGTTTAGGTTCGTTTACCTAGTTTGCGTAGCTAGCAACATTTAAACCACGTGGTGATGATCCAGTAACTGAATCATCATAAAATTGATTGATAAATGGTTTTACGATACTTTGTACACTCACTATATATACTGCAAAAGAACTGACGGATTAGGTAGGGGAGAGTTGGCTATATTGTACCGGCAGATTAATTGTACCACCCGCATATTTTCTACCAGACGTAGTATTTTTTTAATCTGGCAATACTACTTTACAGTTGGCATCTCTCAGGAGGCCATGACAGTTTGCAACATCGCTGCGGTTCAGTTTCTGTTAGTTATAAAATAAAATCAATTTTCGTTGTTCTTCTTCTAATATTTTGGCTGGAATCGCTAAGGTTTAACACACAAACAGTAAGCTTTTAGAAATTCACTATTGAAATACACGGATCATTAGTTAATTGCCTTTTTTTCTGTAATAATTAATTTGCACGATCATTTAAGGTTATGAAATGACAAACTTTTTTTTTTAAATGTGGGTTGTTTCGTTAATTGTACCGAGTCATAGTTTCTAAATTGTACTGGTACAATTTAACGAACTATATCTAATATTATGTTTTGAAATTATCGAAAGTATTTTTTGATCGTGAATATTTATACGTAAATGGTTTTAAAGGAAAGAAGGTTGTTGAGGAGGAAGGTTGTTTATTTTTGTATTTCTCATTGTTTTATTTTGCAGATGAGTGAAAAGAAAAGGAAAGGAAAGTATTATAAATGGAGTAAACAGGATTTGAAACATGCGTTAACGGCCTTAAATAACATAACTATGGGCATAAATGCATGCTCAAAAGAATATGGGGTTCCAAAGCCCACTTTTGTACTTTTGTAGGTATTTGTAATCAGAGAACTGTGATTTACTAGATATGAAAAAAAATATGTTTTTGTCAAAGTAACTTATAGATTTTTTAAGATGATTCGAAAATATGAGAAACCTTACACTGGTTCCTAAATCGTACCATTACCTAATTAGACTAAAGATTACATTTTGTAGCTTTGCATCTTTAAATCTCTAATCAGAGGGTTGTGATTATTAAATATGTAAGATGGGATATGGATGTAACACACTTTACTTAGGTATTTAAGCTTTAAATAAAACAAATATGGGTGTCAAAAATACTTTCTTCTTTTTTTTTCTATTTGTATGGAAAATCCTGAAGTACGAATTAGAAACCCTGTGGTACAATTAAACGTACCGGGCTCTAAATTGTACCAAAAGCTACTTTAAAAAAAAAATATA
This sequence comes from Scrobipalpa costella, assembly GCA_949820665.1. NCBI lineage: Eukaryota > Metazoa > Arthropoda > Insecta > Lepidoptera > Gelechiidae > Scrobipalpa > Scrobipalpa costella. Next base: position 7,881,102 of record OX463319.1, on the reverse strand, counting down.
TTATGTAGAAACTATTGATTCATCAAAAAACGGTTATGGCATAGTAGATTCAATAAAATAAGCTAAGTATTTAACACACAAACATTTACATAACCTTAATAGATTTCTCTAAAAATTTAATTAACGTTAAGGGGTTCAATATAGCCGACTCTCCCCTACTTTGTTTAGGAGACACAGCCTTTCGAAGGTACTTTCTGGAAAGATAATGATGCCTCTTTTTACGTAACCACGTGCTGAATTGTATAATAATAGTAAAACATTTTATTTCAGGCAATATTTAGATTAGTAGATGTTAAATAATATAAGCAGAGGCCCATAGAATGTATACCTTACAGACTAACATACATAATTAAAAATAAAATAAAATTATTAAAAAAAACTTAAATACTACTTTGACGACGACGTAGTATGGACGACGGCAGGAGGTCTGTAGCGTCGAAATACGACCCCCATCGGCCAGAATGCAGAGTTCAGGAGCACGCTCTCTTGGAACTTGGAGACGCGGATCAGGAACGACCTGAAAGTTGTCGGCCGCTTCGACTCCAGCTGTCTCACAAGCACTCGGTCGATTGGCTCCTGGCTGTAGACTGGCCATTATTTCCGCACGTACTCCTCGATGTCCTTCGACGTAGTACTAGCGTCTAGCCGGGACACGTAGAGCTGCTCGGACGGTAGCGCCGCCTTCAGCGATGTGGGGGCGACGACGGTGGCGGTGCCGCGGTGGTTGCGCTTGCGACATTGACGGCTCTTCCGGTTTTGCACTAGTGTAAAACCGTCTTTGTCGACACCCGCTTTCGGCGCAGCGTGAACAGTAGCCGCTTTTGAGGCCTCGTTCTTCATAGTAGGAGCGGGCTTCGACTTCCGGCGTGGTCGGCGGCGAGGCTTCCGCGCAGCGACGTCCTCCTGTGTCCGGGGAGCAGCAGGGGAAGGGCGCGGCGCGGGGAGCTCGATGCGGGAAAGTTTCACTGGAGGGATCTGATGACGCTCGCCCAGCTGGCAGCGGGGTCGTCGGCCCGTGGCCCGTCAGTGTCAGTTGCGTTCGGTGAAGCAGTGTCGTATTGCATATCGCCGTCGCGTCGCATGTTCGCACACCCGACCGGCGGAGACGCTGACGCGACGTTTTACTCACATAGTGAGGTCAACTCGCGTTGCAACTCGTCACTGCGACGTTCGGAGGCTTCTAATTTAGCTTTGATGCTCTTTATTTCAGCCTTCAGCAGCACGATATCTATTTATATATATATTTTAGTTATTGTATCTGTTCCCGTGTTTTTCCCTTCTTTCATCCCCACTAGGCTGGCTGGAAGAGATCTCTTATAGAGATAAGCTCGCCTGTTATGTCCTAGTTTTAAATTCAACTGTATGTGTAATTTTTTAATAAAATAAAGAATATATATCCTTGAGAAGCGTGGTAATATCGACGTGGTCGAACGTCACCGGTGGTAGCTTATTCAGGTTACGTGCTACGTACGTCGGGACATCGTCAGGATCCTCGCATTTAAAGACCCGGAAGATGTCTGACAGGCTATTCCTGGCTCCTCCCTCGCGGCGCATCATCAGCTTGACATATCGGGGGTTGGCAGTGTCGTGAAGATACTGCTTGGCCTTGTTGATGTCGGTCTCCGTGTAGCTGGTCGCGCAGATCTGCCCAAGGCTCTTCTCGTCCATCACGTCCAGCTTGTTCTGCACGAAGGCCAACCGCTCATTGACCAGGATCGTGTCACAGCGCTTAGGTTGCGCCATGCTTGCAAAAGTGCACTAAAGTGCACTAGGCGTTCGGCGACGGCGCAGACGTCACGTTTTTGCTGCGTTCGATCGCATCGGCAGTTCGATTGCAACTGTATAGTACGGTATATTTTTTGAATTGGCTCATTGTACTCTTTCTTCTGATAATATTTCTTTCTTAATTTATCTTCTGATGATATATACTAGACAGGTTCCTGAAAAACACAGGATTTTTCATACTAAAAATGTATGACGTCATTGCTGAATTCTGTTAGGATGGCTGATATAGTATCTATAGTATGTAGACCACTTATTTCAATGGGCCAGAATTGCCTTGTTTTCAAGGCGTTGGGGAATGTGGTAGTTACAGCCACGTATAGCCGATCATGCATGAGATATGATTAAATCAACTGAACTGACTCTTGGATGGTGAAGTATATTTTTATAATCAGCTCGTGGAGCTTTCATTTGATATTCCATTTGACATGCCTCTGATAAGTTATATTTCAGGTTTTTTTTTTATGTGAGACAGTATACTTTTATTACAAACATATAAGCATACAAACAAAAAAAACATTAATGCTAAAGAAACAATATCATTATTAAAATTCAATAATAGAGTAATACAGAACCCTCAACAAATTGTAGAGACTTTAAGTGAAATATTTGACCGCAACTGCATTACATTACAAGGAAATCAAGACGATGCTATGACACTGCTAATAAATAGTTCAGATAGGATTGTAACAAACATGAATTGTTGAAAAACTAGAGCTAATGAGATCTAGTAAAAAAAGATGCCAGTAAAAAAGTCATGTGGATATGATGACATACCCATTACAGTAATTCAAAATAATTTGCATATACTAGCGGAACCTCTAGTTTTATTCTTTAATGAGTGCATTGAACAATGTATATTCCCCGACCAATTCAAGGTAGCAAAAATTGTTCCAGTATACAAAAAGAACTCAAAACTAGATCCTAACAACTATAGGCCGACCTCTTTGCTGCCAGTATTGTCAAAAATATTTGATAAATTGTTAAAAAACAGATTACTTGCTCATCTTAATTCAAATCATATTCTTAATAGTAGACAATTTGGGTATCAACATGGTGTTGGTACACATAACACCATAGAAACCTTAATAAATGATGTTGTTAAAAAATTGAATTCACAACTTCATGTTGCTGGTCTTTTTCTTGATCTCAGCTCAGCTTTTGACACCGTTGATCATTCAATTCTTATAAATAAGTTGGAACATTATGGGATTAGAGATAAAGAACTGAATCTTTTTAAATCTTATTTGAGCAACAGGTAACAATATGTAGACATTAAAAATATTAACAATAGCAATTCTTTTAAGACTACTTATACATCGAAAATGAGACCAATTAATAGGGGTGTACCACAGGGGTCAATTTTGGGTCCAATATTATTTCTGGTTTTTATAAACGATGTTATTATGCATATATATAATCAGGTTAAGAACATAAACCTTGTTTTGTTTGCTGACGATACAAACGCGATTTTAACTGGAAGTAATATAGTTGAACTTAATGCAATTACAAATGAGGCCCTTTTTGCATTTAATACATGGTTTACTATAAATAATCTACAGCTCAATGTTAATAAAAGCAAAGTCATACTTTTTAAAACTACTTCGCGCAAAAAAGAAGTGTTAGATATTAACTTGGGTAATAATAAAATCGCGTGCGTAAAACAGGTGAAATTTTTCGGTATTAACATAGATAAAGATTTGTATTGGAAAACGGAAATTATGGCTATAGAAGCGTCAATTAGTGCTTCATGTTATACTCTCCGCAGCCTAAGGAATGATCTAATCATTAAACAATTAAAATCGGTCTATTACGCCTTGGTGGAATCTAAAGTATGCTACAGTATTGCGCTTTGGGGTACTAGTCATAAATATAACGTAAATAAAGCTTTTGTAGCTCAGAAAAGAGCGATGCGTACAATAGTTGGAATTCCACCTTGGGAATCTTGTCGACCATTCTTTAAAGAACTGGGTATTTTGACTGTGCCAAGTTTATATATATTGGTCTTATTAACCAACTTCTATAAACAGCGAAATATCTATGAAACGGATGACCAGATGATAGAGCGACAGAAGACAAGACGAAAGGACTTAAATGGAATTATAGATCCCAAGCTTAAATTGATCAAAACGTCTATTCGAAACCAAGCTGTAATATTGTTCAATAAGCTGCCTGTAGAACTTAAAAGTGTAAGATCCATATATATATATATTTACAACAAAGTTAAAAACTCTTCTTTTGGTTTTTTTTTTCTATACAGTAGAAGAATTTTTGTAAAACATTAATTATATTGTATTGTAATTTTAATTGAAATTTATTGAACTAATTTATTTGAGGTTGATTTGTTTTAATTTATTTTTATTTTAAACTGTGTACTGGTTGACATAAGTAATTTAATTTCTTGTTTTTTTTTAATATTATTATATCAATTGACATTATTTAATTTATATTTTTAGTATTTAGTATTTTCAAACACAATGTATTATTATTGTTAGTGAAATAAATATATGAATATGAATATGAATTTAGTGGCTTGTCTAGTGAGGTACAAAATGAAAGAGTTCCACGGCTTGATACCAAAAATATACCCCACTTTACATTTTAGCACGTTGTTATGCATTAAAAGGCAAAATTTACTTTACGGAAATTACCTTTGGAAGGCTGTATCTCCTAAACAGAGCATCTAATCCGTCAGTCCTTTTACAGTGCGTATAGTGAGTGTACAGACTACCTTAACCCATATATGCCCAGAACTTTTTAGGTCTCCGATTCTTACAAATTTTTGATATGTTGCTACTAAATGACCATAATTAACAATGTAGTTTTTATTTTTCAGAAATATTGACTGAAAATCGGTTTTTTTCAGTGGGTCGAAAACGACCCCATGGGCAAATAAGGTCCCTAAAATTCAAAGTTTAGAAATAAAACAAAATTGAGCAATAAACCGTTAGTGTAATGAATTTAACCCCAAATTAGGCATGAAAGGCAATAAAACATTTGTCATGAAGGTTGACACCACATTTACGACACATTTTTACTGTCTTATTTTTACACAATGCACATCTTTTTCTCGTTTGACCAGTGATGATCATGTGCTGAGCGCTGTGTGTTCTAATGGTATGTGGTATATTGAATACCATTTTCTGAGCTTCAGGTCCAGGATGTATTTTGGCAGATCCATACTTTTGCAGTAAGGTTCTTGCAATAGATCGTCGGAATTCTAATGTGTCGACATTTGCTCCCCAAGACCTGGCTAATAAAGTACAGTTATTGACAGCTACATCAATCAGCCACATCCATATGGGTACATACCATTTCTTTCCTCTGATAGAAATGCGGTAAACGCCAACATTAGCGTCTAATCTGTCGACACCGCCCATGAACCTGTTGTATTGATGAACTACATTGGGTTGGTCAATATCAATCTTTTTATGTTCAGCAACAGAATATCTTTGCGCTTTTTGAACTGGGTGGACTCCAAACTCATTTGACAACAGAGTTACTACGCTGTTGTCATTCCAACGCACAGCAGAAATATTATCATTGGTGTCCAGCATGAAATCGTAGCTGCCTCGAGGTTGTTTTTTGCAAGCTTTGACATCAATCAAGGGACACTTGTCTACCCTGTTTTGTCGAACAGTTCCTGTAATCTTGACATCCTTCTCTTTCAAAACACTCAGAAGTGTAGGTGATGTAAAAAAACAACCCAGGCTTTGAACCCAAAACGTATTGGTTTTCCGTGAATATGTTGCTTACATCCATGTCGCCCATAATAAGGTATCATTGATTCGTCAACACTAATATTCTTCTCAATAGGAGCATACATCAAAAATTTTTCGTTGAGCATTTCAAATAGAGGACGTACTTTTGCCATTTTATCACCTGAACGTAAGTTATCGTTGTCAGCCAGATGAAAATATCTAAATATTTCTTCGAATCGATTTCTTCTCATCGACTTGGATACAAGCACATTGTGAGTGTCTTCGTTGAACTCCCAATACATTCGTCGTCGAGGAAGAGGCGCGTATCCACTAAGGATTAAAATACCAATGAAACAGTATATTTCGTCTCCCGAGAGAGAGAAGTTAGTATTATGATCTTTGCTGACAGCATATAATACGGAATGTCTAACAATATATCTTATAACTTCCTCATTGAAAAATAATTCAAAAAACTCAATCGGAGAGCTGTCTTTCGATAATGTGGTAACAGCTCGTGGAGGGGGTGGTACCCATTGTTCAGAATTTTGTGGCAAATCTTGTTTTATCCAGTTACGTTGCCTTGCTGTGGATTTCCGGCTAGTAGAAGATACTGCTGCGCCCGTTATGGCACCTCTGGAACCTCGGTTTGACAAAGAAGCCCCCCGCGAGAAGATGGTGTTATACGGTGATTGATGTTGTTTGATGAAAGAGCCCCACGAGAAGTTGATGCGATACTATTGGTCGGCTGTACTGCTCTCCGCGATCTTTTTGCAACAGCTGTTGAAGTTGATGATGATGGTATCAATACATTTATATCGTCAATAGACTGGTCATTTATAGTACCATTTAATTCATCATCATCACGTTGATGAACTATAATCTCCGCTGGAGCTAGTAGCTGATGTCTATTCAAACGATCGATATCGTTGCAGTCTTCATCACCTGAATCGCCGTCGGATAAGGCACCATCACCTGGTGGGTCCACATAAACATCAATATCATTGACATCTTCATCAATGAGTAACTCAAGAGCTTCAGCGATTTCATGAGTCCTTAGAATACGTCGAGACCTAAAACCGACAGAAATAAGCCTAAGTCAGTGTTTATGCCCACGGGGTCGTTATCGACCCAATGAAATGTAGGTACGTATTTTATTTATAAAATCTAAATTGATTGCCAATAAAAATAATTATATCATAAAAGAAGGGATTCATTTTACATATTTTGTAAACAAAACTATAATATAAATGAATAAAAACAAGTTACTCACATTTTTGTGCGCGCGTGTCACACTTTTACCACAAAAACAAATAACTGATTTTTGTTAAGTGAATACAAGCGTCTTATCAAGTTGACAGGTCACTAATGTGCATTCCAGTACAAAGTAATGAGTCTCATAAATGAAAAAACGAGGGTAGTTTTGTTTATTTTACAACGATTCTCACAAAGTGAATCATAACATATACCCACCTATTTTGGGTCGTTTTCGACCCGCTGGGCATATATGGGTTAAAACTATTTATCAGTCAATTTTAAGATGATTCGGTCACTGGATCATCACCATGTGGTTTAAAGGCTGTAGCTACCAGATGCACCTACACCATGGCAGCAGAAGAACACCATCCGATGCGCATAAGTGATATACATGCTCAAAACACGGAATCAGTAATTTTCACGATGGTTTGGTCAACGCATGTTTACCTCTTACTGTATCACGAAGTAGCAGAGCGTCAAAGAACTATGATAATATGAACGTTAAATTGTGAACTTAAATAGTTGAAGTTGAAGTTCTGCATGTGAATAGGCAATAGAATATGGCTGCTCCTTTGTGCTTCTTGGAATGATGTAAAAACCAGAAAAGGGTTTCGAGGGTTACAATGTATTTATTGTCATTTAGGCGATGGGTCACCTGTCACTACAGCACTACACATTTTGATCTAAAATGGTCATCAAACGTGGCGAAAATGCTTTTATACACTGTAATATATAGTGTACTAGCGACCCGCCCCGGCTTCGCACGGAAATCATCAGTGTTTCTCTAATATATTCTGCATATTTTATACATATAAACCTTCCTCTTGAATCACTCTATCCATTAAAAGAAATAGCATCAAAATCCTTTGCGTAGTTTTAAAGATCTAAGCGTACATAGGGATATAGGGACAGAGAAAGCGACTATATTTTATAATATGTAGTGATATATACGTTGTGCGTTAAACGCTACAATGACATAAATTTCTGAGACTATTGGAGCTGGGGGTAGGGGTTAGAAAGTAAACGGCACAATAAAAGTTTACACAGGATTTAATACACACTCCGCAAAGTCATTAAAGATGTCTCATTAGCTAGGTAAATGAATAAACACTGATCAATGCGGGATCTAGGGGGCGGAAAGCGGAGACCAACTTCCCCAACCAGCAGGCTTACCAGGCGTCTCAGCGTCCCGGGGATGCACAAGGGTGCGCTACGAAAACAGGGAAACAGGTTAAAGGAATTAAACCAAATCTAGCATAATATATGGCTGGTGTAAGCGTGGTCGGGTGCACGAAAGGTTTCGGGCAAAAGCGGGTGAACTTCCCTTAATTCCCGGCCTCTCCGGGCGTCGGGAGGGGTCAGGATTCGAATAACAAGGGGCTAGATTCGGCTACGGCCGATTGTAGCCAGCAGGATACTACTTAGTACGGTTGTAATACACACACACATACATAAAGTCAAACGGTGATTCCTAGCTAGGCGTCGTTGGGTCAGGTGGTGGTAAAGGGTTAGACAAATAGTCCAATCAGGCAATGCTAGCTAAACCTAGGCAGACTCTACGTCTAGCCCCGGGACTGGGGAGTCAGGCACACATATTAATTGTTTTTTTGTGTTTCACCAATCAGGTCTCACTACTGGGCTTGGTCGCCTAGCTAACGGAAAAAAATCACAGTACAATAATATCAGGTCAAACTACGTCTTAGATCTATGATTCCTAGAGAGGTGCGCTACCTACGGTCTCTGGATACCTTTTGGTCGTGATTCTCACCGGCTGAAACTTGGGTGGCCAGCGTGGAACAAGCGGACTCAAAACTACACAGGCTGCTCCAGCGGGCTGCTGGACGCTGGTCGCCGACTGGCTCGGCCTCTTTTTACTCAGGATGCTCGGCACTAAATTAGGATGCGCTCTCTAGCGCGGTAGAGGCGTGAGCGGTCAGCGCGGTGCAGGCTTGTTGCTTGTAGCAGGTAGAGACGTGAACTTCGCTCCTTTCCGTTTCTTTTTTATGAATGGACCTATTTGCACCATACTACATACATACACATACATAAAATCACGCCTTTATCCTTTACGGGGTAGGCAGAGCGTAAAACGCCTCCTAAAAGGCGCTTTCGCCACGTCTGACATAAATTGAGGGCAATTTTAGATTGTAATGTGTATTGCTGTAGTGACAGGTTGTCAGCCCATCGCCTAAATTACAATACACTGTAACCCTCGAATCCCTTTTGCTGACTTCTACAGCATGCCCGGGAGGAAGGGCAACTGGAACATTCTATGTTTTTCTTTCTCTCCCAGTCCAGTATGGAAGATACCATACTACAAAGTGTATATAATGCGTCACCGGACTGAAGGCGGGAAGTTGCTACTCGCAATCTACACCCTTATATGCAAGTTACAACTGCCTTAGGGCGCCCACTAGGGCTCAAACCTCGGTTTATGACGTTGCTTTTGGAATTCCTTATCGGAGAGAATGTACCCGGTACGTGCCGGTAAACCCCAAAGTTAGGAGCAAAGGAGGCCTCCGCGAACCCGCCGGCGGGGAGCGCGGTTGCTGGAAGAGCTTGAGTTGAGTGTGGCTCGACTTGCATTGGCAGCATTATTTGCACGAGTGATTTGGTCTTCGCCGTCGGTAAGGAAAGGACCCTTGCTCCGCAGCTGCGCGAGCGCTTAAATGGGCGCGCTATTTGGCGTGCGCCAGGCGGGCTGTTCTCGTTTGCAGCGTTTGTACGCGGGTTGTTACCCGCGCGGAATATACTCGTCATAAACTATTCCTACTTAAAAAACTGTAGGATGGATACATTTTATTTGGTTTTTCTTGGGAATGACATCTACCACAACTACAAATCTTACAGTTTTTTGAGTATAGGGGTTTGACATTCTGCGTACACCGTTAGGAAAAAAGCTCATTATATATTTGCACATTATTTGCCCACCAGTGTTACGTACATTTAATAAGATGGTATAAGGCTGTTGAACACTGAGGAGCCCGCATAACAGTAGCAATACACTGAGCTCTAGCTTCGATACTGTGGCTAGGGTTGTCAAGTCTTTTTACATGGTTAGGAAACATTAAGCGATTTTTTTGTATGCATAATAGAGGTGTGATATTGAGATTGGCAGTGAGATTGGACATTATTCTCCGATACGACGAGATATTTAGGACAATTATTGAAGGAAAGATAGAAGGAAGGAGAGGAAGGGGAAGGCCAAGAATAAGTTACATCGATCAAGTAAAATAATAGATTAAAGGCAAGTCGTACCAGGAAGTCAAAGAGAAGGCGGAGTACAGGGTGAGTTGGTGTTTACTTCATGTACTCAACTGACAAGAGCTAGCTCTTAAATAAATGATAATGATAAATAGAGATATGGATGCTGTAGTGGATGGGGCTGCTGCCTCCCTTGGGGTGGTGGTTTGAATCACACCAGGTAATAATGTGTTTTTGAAGGGCACTCTGTCAGCACTCTGTCTACAATCTGTCAGCAATATACAGATCTATCTTAAACAACCCTCGAAACTTATCAGACGTGGCGGAACGACCCTTGTCTGGGTCGTTTACGTTTTGCCTACTTCAAAAGGGATAAAGGTGTGATTTATACAAGTACTCTGTATGTAATAGAATAGTTGTCCTAATATTTCAAAGCCATGCCAGCCCTACAGTGCTTCGCATATCGTCAAGTACGTTGCATTAATTTGCATCATACTCTCAGCTCTGCACAACCCTATAAAACCGTGATAATGATAATGGACAAGCTTACTGTGCGGTAGCTTCTGCGGTCTAGCAGTTGAGCCTTGGGCACTTGCTCCAGATGACGTAAGTTCAATTTTCATAGCAAAGTTGATGTTATTACTGGACGAGTTCATCCTCAGTTAGGACAATGCAAGCCGAAACACTTTAATATAAATATGTCAAGAAATATTATTCTCCGGAATTGCAGTTAGCAGAAAGTCATTTCTTAATAAAATATTTCCTAGAGTGGGTAGGCCAGTTTTCACCTTAGAAAACCGCACCTTCATATTGAGACTGATAATGATGTTGTTTTTATTATAACTGAACAGAAATGTTTTGGCGTTTTAGCATTATTGTAATTAAAGTATTAAATTAATATTTAATTCTATACAACGCTTTTATTTACTCCGGTTTTAAACACTTCGCAATAGAATTAAGGTGGAAACTGTCGCTTTTGTTTTAATTGTCGCTGGGTACCTTAATCAAAGTGACACCTAATCCATCACGAATTCCCCCTTTCTGCCCCCTTGCCACCCATAAAATGGTTATGGTGGCCTGGCTATGGGGTGTGGATATTATAATCTGGGTTACTTTCAACTGGAAATGTGGTGCAAGTAGCTATTTTTTAATACGTATAGCGACCAAACAGCAAACTATAGAGATTTATATCATCAAGGCAAATGTAGGTGAGTAATTCTTAAGGCATCCCTTAAGTTACGGTAAGTAAATATTATTTTTATATCAGCCTAAACTGTCCCATTGCTGGGCAAAGGCCACCCCTCTCTATCTCTCCCGAGTACACGCTCCATGGCTTTTACCGACCAATTTAACTGCCTCCGTGGTCTAGTGGCTAGTGCCATGGACTCCCGATCCGGAGGTCCTGGGTTCGATTTCTAGGGGGGAACACACAAAGTTGATATTTGAGAAATTATCACTTTGTGAATTTTTCCCCAGTTTGGGTAGGACATTGCGGGCTGAATCACCTGATTTCGGTCGTAGTCGACCAGGTCACCTCGCCACCGCTTCACATGGGGTGTCTAGCATCGGTCTCCTGCTTTGCCTTTTCAATGGAGCTCGCCACATCTCTCCTGATATGCGGAGGTGCAATGCCTGCTAATGGATACAGCTTACTAATCGGAGTCGGCTTCAGGCAGCCCGTTATAGTTCGACAGGTATCGTTAAGTGCTGTATCCACTAGTTTGGCATGGGCAGAGCGATTCCAAACCGGACTGGCATATTCACCGGCGGAGAAACAAAGTGCAAGGCCAGTAGTTCTTAAGACTTGTGGCGAGGCTCCCCATACCGTTGAAGTCAGCTTTCGCAGAAGATTGTTGCGACTGCTTACCTTTTTCCTGATATTCTGGCAATTTGTTTTATAAGTCAAAGCCCGATCCAATGCCACACCAAGATATTTAGGGTAGTTGCAGTGAGATATTTGAACTCCTTCCCAAGTGATTTTGAGTTCACGTAACGCCTCTCTGTTACGAAGATGGAAAGCGCAAGCCTGAGTTTTGGCTGGGTTGGGCTTTAACGCATTAGAATTATAATACTCCCCAAGAGTGCTTAACGCTGCTATTATGTTAGTTTCAGCTTCCTCAAATGTAGCTGTTTGTGATGCTAACGCCAGATCGTCTGCGTATATGAAGCGTGATGTATTAGGGCTCAGAGGCTGGTCATTCGTATATATGTTAAACAAGGTAGGTGCCAGGACACTACCTTGTAGTAGACCATTTCTCTGTGATCGCCATCTACTCTTATCATCCAGAAGGTGGACCTGGAATCGGCGGTTATGGAGAAGTTCACTAAGGATCCTGACAAATTTTCGGTCACCGGTTAGATCTCCTACCTTCCACAATAGCCTCCTTAAATTAACCGTATCATAAGCCGCTGACAAATCCACGAACACAACCCCAGTGACATTGCTAGTCTCAAACCCATCCTCAGTAAATTGTGTGAGCTTGAGCGTCTGGCTACAGCACGACTTTCCAGGTCTGAAGCCTGCTTGCTCAGGGATGAGTTTGGGATCAACAACGCCAGCGAGGCGGTTAAGCAGCATTCGCTCGAACAGTTTATAAGTGTGGCAGAGAAGGGAGATTGGCCGAAAACTCTTTGGGTCGTCAGCGGGCTTCCCTGGTTTAGGAATAGCGATCACCTTGGATTTTCTCCAGAGCCTAGGTATTTTTGCAGTTTCAAGACACTCATTGAACAACTTAAGCAACCACGATACTGCAACGGGACCAAAATGTTTGATTTGCTCTACTGAGATATTGTCAACGCCTGAAGCCTTTCCCAGCTTAAGTATTTTTATTGCAGCTATAATGTCTCTTAGCACGAAAGACTCACAGACGGATTTTGGTGATGGTTGGACGTCACTCTCAGGGATTTTCTTGAGCCGGTAGGGTGATTTCCCATTGAGTATGAGCTGGTGGGCAACTTTGTTTGCCGTAACTTGACCCGGAGTGGTTGGTGAAGGGGTCTCATCGGTAAGTGTCCAAGCTCTTTTGCCGTTATGGGTCATATTAATAGATGTTACTGTGGCCGTCCATCTCTCGCGTCTGCTTATTCTTATCTCCTCTAGGAGCTCTTCTCCAGCATTAATAGTTTCTTCGGAGAATGGGTCCTCACTAAACAGTGTTTCGTATGTTTTTAGGAGTTTCGCAGAATCACATGATAGTCCAGGGACATATTGCGTACGGCATCCTCTGGGAATACATTGCCGAGAGACTACAGCCACAGCGTTCACGAATTTATCATAGTCCTGGGGAGAGGGTAAAATGTCAATTAGGACCTCATCAAGTTTTTGTGTAAATAAGGCCCAGTTAGCCTTATTATAGTTAAAGCGACGTCTAAAAGGCACGTTTATAGGTCGGACAGCAGCTTTGATTTGACACATAATAGGTCTGTGTTGCGTCCTAGGGATGGCTTCGCATACTGTCTTTGTGCTTTGCAAGCTAATATTAGAGCTGACAAATATAAGGTCAGGGTTGTACCCTCGTCTCCATCGACTACTGTTAAAGGAAGCTGGTTGTTTGGCGTCGTGAACTAGTACTAAGTTATTTGCCTCTGCCCAGTTTTCCACTGCAAGACCATCAGAATCTGTCTCCTTGTACCCCCAGATTGTATTGTGGCTATTAAAGTCACCAATGAAAATTTGCGTCTGACGGTCCTTAAAGTTTCTAGGTGGGTGTAACTGAAATGGTGTGCCTGGTGATTTGTATATGGAAGTAACCGTGCAATTACCAAGATCTACGGTAATTACTTCGATCGAATTTTGGAGGGAACAGCAAGCTGATACTATTTTTAGGTTAGGAGCTGCAAACACAGCACTGCCGTGTTTTGGGTGTTCGGTCTCAGCTACAAGAATCATTCCAGGAATGTGTGGTCTGCTCTGTCTGGAGTCGTGGTGGGTTTCTTGTACGCACAGAAGGTGACATTGTGTTTTACGACACAACTCGGCAAGGATCTCGGACTTATTTAGCGACAAACCTTCGATATTTGTAGAAATTACAGACAGAGCAGGATCAGTCAAAGTAGGAGAGTTTTGTTGAGTTTGGCCCTGAAAAGGGCCGTTTTGATGAGTTTAGACAGATTAAATTTAAATTCGCCATCGTATTAAGAGGATTAGTCAGCCTAGGTACTCCGTTATGGTGCCTAGCTGCTTCCAGGGTGCGCCGCGGGGAGGCTCCTTTCATGCACCCCCAAATTCAATAAATTTGAATGGGAAAGTCAAATAATATTTTCTTTTCCTGAAAGAATTTCTTGGTGAAAGTTGTTCAGTTTCGGTGACTGTGCAACCCCTAACTTTAAGTTAAACTCTCCCTTACACCTGGTATTTTAAAGACTCTTACACGATTTTGGCAATTGGTCGTTTGGTGCAGTCTACGGAATGATTGATTTTGAAACGCTCATTGGCTGAAATAGTAGGACATTTCGCGAATAGTGCGTTTTGCATTAGCCAATCAGCAAAATACATACATACATACACATGAGCCCAATGGTGTAGTGGATAGGGCCGCTGCCTCCTGAGCGGGAGGTCGTGGTTGGAATCCCACCATGTACCAATCTGTTTTTCGGTTTTCGAATTTCATACGTACGTTTATTCGGTGCTTTTTCAGTGCTTCGGAAGGCACGTTAAGCCGTTGGTCCCGGTTAATATCGTTTAATACCGTAGATATTAAACGATAAAACGATATTAACTTAGCTTTATTTTAGTCTTTATAGTTAGTTTTAAGTTAGTCTTTTATAGTTAGTTTTAACTTAGTTTTGTATTAGTCGTTAAGCCATATTAGAGGCCAGTTCTAAGCATTGGCGGCTTGAAAACTCTGACCTAATCTAGGATTGGGTCTGGTTTCCCTTCTAGGTTGCGGAGGTCAGATGGCAGTCGCTCTGTGTAAAAACCAGTACCCTCGTTCAATCCCCTAGATAAGTAGCCGACCCTGTGAGATACGGGATAAGGCTAGGGAGATGACATACATACATACATATAATCACGCCTTTAACCCGAATACCCATTCAATCAAGAGCGTAAACGACGTAGACCAAGGTTTTTCCGCCACGTCTGACAGTTTTGAGGATTATTTCGTATAGATTTCTAAAATCCGCAAAATGGCCAATGAGCGATTTTGAGGAATGTGCATAATATACATACATACATACATAAAATCACGCCTTTATCCCTTACGGGGTAGGCAGAGCGTAAAACGCCTCCTAAAAGGCGCTTTCGCCACGTCTGACATAAATTGAGGGCAATTTTAGATTGTAATGTGTATAGCTGTAGTGACAGGTTGTCAGCCCATCGCCTAAATTAAAATACACTGTAACCCTCGAATCCCTTTTGCTGTCTTTTACAGCATGCCCGGGAGGAAGGGCAACTGGAACATTCTATGTTTTTCTTTCTCTCCCAGTCCAGTATGGAAGAACATATGTGCATAATATAAGATCTAATTACCCGTTCTTCCATGCTGGCCTGGGAGCGAGAGAAAAACATAGAATGTGCCAGCTGCATTTCCTACCGGGTATGCTGTAAAAACCAGCTAAGGGATCCGAGGGTTTCAGTATATTGTAATTTAGGCGATGGGCTGACAACCTGTCACTACAGCAATATACTTACAAATCTATCTTAAATAACCCTCAAAACTTTGTCAGACGTGGCGGAACGACCTTTGTTTGGGTCGTTTACGCTCTGCCTACCCCATTAGGGATAAAGGCGTAATTATATGTATGTATGTATGTAATTACCCGTTGTATCTGGCAACTAAGTCTTGGTTGTATAGTCTCAAATTCAATTCTGGAATCGATCACGATCCTATTATCGGTTTCGAATAATTGATTCGAAGGCTTTGAGTGAGGTACAATAGTTCAGCTTCACTCCGGAAGTTGTAAGTGATGTTTCTATTGACATATTGGGCTTGATTTTAGATACCACCGGCTAAAATTTAATTCTGTATGTCATTTTTAAAATAATACTATTGATAAAGGATTGGCGATTTATACTCTATGGATTTACACTTTGCCCGCTAGATTTTTTTAGTCTGAAGTGACAAGTGACTGGGAAAGAAAGAAATACATAGAATGTACATACATACATACATAAATCACGCCTTTATCCCTTACGGGGCAGGCAGAGCGTTTAACGCCTAATAAAAGGCGCTTTCTCCACGTCTGACAAAAATTTAGGGCAATTTTAGATTGTAATATGTATTGCTATAGTGACAGGTTGTCAGCCCATCGCCTAAACTACAATACACTGTAACCCTCGTCCCTTTTGCTGTCTTCAACAGCATGCCCGGGAGGAAGGGCAGCTGGAACATTCTATGTTTTTCTATCTCTCCCAGTCCAGCATGGAAGAATAGAATACACATAGAATATGCCTGCTTAATTTCCCCCCGGATATGCTATTAAAGATTCCGAGGGTTTCAGTATACTGGAATTTAGGCGATGGGCTGACAACCTGTCACTACAGCAATAACCCTCAAAAACGACCCTTGTTTAGGTTACTACGCTCTACCTACCCTATAAGGGATAAAGCCGAGATTATATGTATGTATGTACGAAAGTAACAACAAGATTATTGAAATCTAGAATCGAGCTTAATGTTTTGGGGATTTTGATTTCGATTTGAAATCGTGAATAAGAATGCCTTTATAAATTATATTCAATTATATAAAAAAAAAAATGTCAGAAGAGGAAAACGCTCTGGATCCTGCACATGCACAAATGTCGCCAGTAAAACCGCCGGAACATACATACATATAATCACGCTTTTATCCCTAATGGGGTGGCAGAGCGTAAACAACCTAAACAAAGGTCGTTCCACCACTATTGAAGAAAGATTTTTAGGTATATTGTTGTAGTGACAGGTTGACAGCCCATCGCCCAAATTGCAATATACTGAGACCCTTGGATCCCTTAGCTGGTTTTTACAGTTTGCTCGGGAGGAAATACAGCTGGCACACTCTATGTTTTTCTCTCGCTCCCAGTCCAGCATGGAAGGTATCTTTAAATAGAAAAAGCGACAAATAAATGTACATATCAAGATCTAAAATCGAAAAATACATTACAAACTACACCATTGGGCTCTTTTCCACTACACGATCGAGCTCTCTAGGAGTTGCATACCATCGGGTACAAATCCTGGGCAGTCTGATATCGCTCAAGAAAGCCTGTGAACGTCCTAAGAGACTTCAGAGCTTCTGGAAAGAGCTGGGCTGGCTTATATAATCAACTGTCCCGCTTACGCATAAAGGAACAACTAAGAGTCTAAATTCGGAAAAGGTAGCCCTTTACAATGCAATACAATACACGGCTTCAAGGTCTACAACACTGTATCAGCTGAACTGTGAGTATAGGTTTTTTAACTCACGACTGCTCGGTCAAACTTGTGGTTGTGCATATGGACACGTGCCAATGTGTGCGTAACTACACAGTTTTAGGCGATATACACATTGAGTTCCGCGCTACGTCGCGTAGGGCAGATAATAATATTCTCTATATTTCATTGTTCAAACGTAGCGACGACGTAGCGTGGAGCTCAACGTGTGCTTCGCCTTAGTATGGCGAAGTCACGCACACTACGGAAATCCGCGTGTAGGTATATATATACAACCACAACACAAGTATACTAAAGCGGTAGCCGTGATATATAAATAAGTAGTAGGCATTGCGTATGATGCATGTAAAATATTTATTTAATTCCGACGAGGTGCATTACCTCCGTTGTTAAAACCGTAAAAAGAAATCGAAAATAAATTTGCGCTGGCCGGACACAATATGGTTGATGGTCGGTAATTCCCCGATCGCCAAGATATTTTTTTTAAATGCTGTTAATGCTCTGTGTACGCTGTCAGTCATACAGACGTGATTTTATGTAGGTATAATCAAAATGGGAGAGAGAGCCCGATGGTATAGTGGATAGGGCCGCTGCCTCCGAAGCGGGAGGTCGTGGTTCGAATCCCACCACGTACCAATGTGATTTTCGGTTTTCGAATTTCATATGTACGTTTATTCGGCGCTTTTTTCGTGCTTCGGAAGGCACGTTAAGCCGTTGGTCCCGGTTAATATCGTTAAATACCGTAGATATTAGTCGTTAAGCCATATCAGAGGCCAGTGGTAAGCATTGGCGGCTAGAAAACTCTGACCTAATCTAGGATTGGGTCTGGTTTCCCTTCTGGGTTGCGGAGGTCAGATGGCAGTCGCTCTGTGTAAAATCCAGTACCCTCGTTCAATCCCCTAGATTAGGTAGCCGACCCCGTGAGATACGAGATAAGGCTAGGGAGATGATGATAATTAGAATGGGAAAGGTAGCAACGAATGCAAAAGTCATTCATTAAATTCAGAGTACGTACGGGCTGCGCGCGCTGGACAATAGTTAATGGCGGGTAATTCCCCGATCGGCAGCGACGGCATATTTGTCGCGGAATCGCGGCTTCGATGCAATTTGTATAGATTTGGGTGGCGGGTCATTCCCGGTTTCCCTTGTTATTATCAAGGTGGTTTAATGACTCTGGCAGGGTTCATTGGGTCGTTCACCTGCTAGGAAACCTATTTGATATCAAAATAGATTAGAATTTAATAACCAGCTTTTCACACCGCTTTGGATAAATTAATTATGCCATGGAAACCAGGTTTTTCCCGCAGTATAAAATTGTTTGAGTATTATTCTAGCTAGGTCAAATAGTCAAATTGTACCGGTCAATGGTTACGACATATTTGACGCGGAATCTCGGTATTTGTATAAGTTTTTGGTAGACAGAACATTCCCAAACCAACATTACTTACCATATTCTAAGTGATTTTAAAGCACTAACACCAAGCGGGCAACGAACCAGAAAAACGACTCAATAAATCCCAGATTTTTCGCGGATTTGCAGCAGTATAGGTTTAGATAACGAATAAAATGAGGATGATGATGACAAAATATTTATTAATATGTAATTGTTCTGTGTATGTTTCTGCCTACAATTACTGTTAAATAGATACACACACACACACATTGGTACACATATAACTAACTTTATACATGTGTACCTACTAACTTGAAATAATAATTATTCACTTATATAGCACATATCACACAAAGATACGCTGTTCAAAAGGACGACATGCTTTCTGTCTCCCAAGATACTCGTACAGGTTCTAACCTAGTTTGGGAGCCAGTTTCACAGTCATGTAATCTTGTTAGTTCTTAAATGATTTTAAAAACTATGTAACTAAATGCAAGTGCATTGGGTTTTTTATATTTTTTGCTTAATTAAAGCTTTTATTATTATTAGATACTTAAATAAATAGCAATAATAAAACAGCTTGCGGGATCTAAAATTGAACTATAACAAGGCGGTTGTTCAACGGCGGGCGGATAGTGCAATTGTCGACCTATTTTCTTGCGTTAACTTCACTCGCATTGATATTTGAATTTCATTTAATTACTCCAGCACTCAATTCGTGTCCGCGTAAGAAACAACTATTGGTCATTACTTTTCACTGATTCAAGTGGAAGTAGAAACGGGAATAGCCCGTTGCCAAATATATTGTTCCGCAAGTATTATTCTGTAACCATCGGCTTATTAATTTGCGCCGAATTATTGGGATTTTCACACTGATGACATTTATGTGCATTGCTAGGCGGAATTCTGGAATTAATGATCGCTTTGTTTTAGATAATAACGGAAATCATGGGCCGAGATGAAATTTTGGCTCGCCCGTAAGCGCTTTATTGTATCAAACCAATGGTGTGATCAAATGGACGGACAAAATTAAACAGTTCTAACGGATATTATGAAACTGCTTCATTGTGTGTTATTATCAAGGCGGCTTAATAACTCTGGCAGGGTTCATTGCATCACTCATACATACATACATACATACACGCCTTCATCCCCAATGCGGTAGGCAAAGCGCAAACGACCCAAACAGAGATCGCTCCGGCACATCTGACAAAGTTTTGAGGGTTGTTTAAGAAAGATTGGTATATTGTTGTAGTGACAGGATTTCAGCCTATCGCCTAATTATTGCAGTATACAAAAATTCTTGGATCTGTTAACTGGTTTTTACAGCGTACCCGGGAGGAAATGCAGCTGGCACATACTATGTTTTTTTCTCGCTCCCAGTCCAGCATGGAAGTAATTGCATCATTCCAATTCTCGGAAACCTACTTGATATAATAATAAATTAGAATTTAATAATCAACTTTTCACACCGCTTTGGATAAATAAATTTTGCTATGGAAATGAGGTGTTTTTTCCGCGGTAAAGTTTTAACTGATAATTATGAAACTGCTTCATTGTGTGTGTTTCAAATGTGGAATGGAGACGCTCTATAATCAACAACTCCTCTCTGACGGGTCTGCCGGAGTAGTGAAATCCCATACAAACGTAGTTACGCCATTAAATAGTAAAACCAAGTTTAACCAAAGTCCGTACACATGACCAAATGTATGCTTTTGATTAGGTTTGGTTGAAAATATTAACCAAGTACAAAATTATTTTTTATATCAGCCTAAACTGTCCCACTGCTGGGCAAAGGCCTCCCCATGCTCTTTCTAGAGTACACGGTCCATGGCTGTTACTGACCAGTTCGGGTCGTAGTCGATCAGGTCATCCCGCCACCGCTTCCTCGGTCTCCCTCTGCGCCGACGCTGTTGTGGGACAAATTCAGTTGTTATTTTAGCCCACCTCTCCGGGTGCATTCGGCATACATGGCCAGCCCAGTCCCATTTGAGCCTTGCTGCTTTCTTGCCCACGTCAGTAATCTGAGTTTTGGAGCGGAGGGCCGTGTTTCTGACGCGATCTATCCTTTTTACACCTAGAATACTCCGCTCCATTGCTCTTTGACATGCCCCGAGTTTGAACTTCTGCAAAGCGGTCAGGGACCACGTCTAAAACGAGTTGTCATTTTAGACAAAGTGGAAGGTTTCCCTTCATTAGATCCTTCATGGACCAGTAGCTCCTCCAGGAGTTTTCAATTCGGCGATCGATTTCCTTGTCTTGCCGGTTCTGGAAGGAGACTATCTGGCCCAGGTAGAGGTACTTCTTTTCTTCCATGCTGGACTGGGAGAGATAGAAAAACATAGAATGTTCCAGCTGCCCTTCCTCCCGGGCATGCTGTAGAAGACAGCAAAAGGGACTCGAGGGTTACAGTGTATTGTAATTTAGGCGATGGGCTGACAACCTGTCACTACACATTAGCAATACACATTACAATCTAAAATTGCCCTCAATTTTTGTCAGACGCGGCAAAAGCGCCTTTTACGAGGCGTTTAACGTTCTGCCTAGCCCGTAAGGGATAAAGGCGTGATTTTATGTATATATGTATATGTAGAGGTACTCGTCGACGTATTGTATTTCCTGCCCCTCAACTTCTATTCTTCGCTTACAACTGTTGGTCATGAGTTTTGTTTTGGACCGGTTCATATGAAGTCCAACTTCGAGGCTGGCTGTGTTGAGACTGTCTAATAGGTGGGCCAGACCTTCTGCTGTTGGAGCGAAAAGGACAATGTCGTCCGCAATCCGAAGATTAGTTAATTTTCGGTCGCCCACGTCAATGCCCTTCTGCTCCCATACTGCTGCTAGTTTTCTAAACACCTCTTCTAGCGTACTTGTAAAGAGCCTTGGTGACAGAGGGTCACCTTGTTTAACACCTCGCTCGATGTGAAAAGTTGGGCCCGATGCTTGTAGTTTTATTGAACTTGTGCTGCTATTATATATATTCTCTAAGATATTAATGTATGTTTCGTCTATGTCTTGTTGACGCAATGCGGTGAATATGGAATTATGATAAATACTGTCAAATGCTTTGGTGTAATCAACAAATGCTATGTATATTGGTTTATTATATTCTGTGAATTTTTCTATAATCTGGTTGAGAGACTGTAAGTGGTCTGTGGTTGAAAAACTGGGACGAAAACCGGCCTGTTCGGGAGGTTGGTGCCTATCAACCTTGTCATCAATGCGATTTTGTATGACTTTAATAAAAGATTTATAGATGTGAGAAACCAAGCTGATAGGCCGGTAATTTCCCAAGTCACTCTTATCACCCTTTTTATGTAATAATATTATATTGGAGTGGCAAAGATTATGGGGCACTTGACCTGTAGATAAGATTGAGTTATATAAGCTAGTAAGATGATTCAGGAGCACTGGTTTTTTCAAACTTTTCGTTGTCACGCCGTCTTCGCCAGGGCTTCTATCATACTTTAAATTCTTTATAGCAATATGTACTTCCTGGTCTGTAATGACGGGTATGGTGTCGGGACAATGGTAGTCAGTTACGGGGTGCTCCCCCTTAGATGGATTTGAATATAAGGATGTGTAAAATTTTGTGCATATTGCTGTAATTTTATCTCTACTTCTCTGTTTGATTCCGTTTTCGTCTCTTAGGCTTGTGATCCATGCTTTACTATTTGTTAAACCGTTTTGTGCTGCTATAAGAGAAGTGCGTTTTTCTAGAGCTAATTTAACCATGCGTGTTTTCATATCTCTTAAGTCTTTCCTGATGCTACGTTTAGTGATCCTGTCTATTCCTCTGTATAAGTCAGTTCCTTTCTCTGCTTTTTCCCTTCTCTTAATCAGGTCGTCGGTGTCTTCTTACTATTTATAAGGCTGGTTTTTATTTTATTACTTGATGTTCTAATACTTTTAACTATATTGTTGTATAAAACGTTTGAATCTAAATTTTGGTTTTGTTCTGTTGAATTAAAGATGTCGAAAGAATTTTGAAGTTCTAATTTGAATTGATCCTTGTTATGTATTAATATTTGTTTGGATATTCTTTTTGTTTTGTTTGTAAATAAATTTGATCTGGAGATTTTGATGCCAAGCTTGATTTTAACTCTTAAAGGTCTGTGATCTGAACTGAATCTAATTTTATTTATGACACCTACGTCGTTTATGATGGTTCTGTCGGATGACATCGCATAGTCTATTTCGTTTTGCGTATTGCTATCCGGCGAAATCCACGTCCAACGTCTTTGTTTCGTTTTAGGAAAGGAGCTGTTAAGAACTTTTACGTTTTGCCCGAAAGCAAATTGAATTAAACGAGTTCCTCTGTCGTTTCGGTGTCCTGAACCATGTGGTCCGAGAATTTCGTTACTGTCTGTGTCCTGTCTTGACCCTAGCTTAGCATTAAAATCTCCTAAAAATATTGTCCACGTGCTTCTATTTTCGTCGCAAGCTTGATTCAACAAATCATAAAAGATTATATAAGAGATATAAAAGATTTCGACTTCCTCGTCTGTGTGTGTGGATGTTGGAGCGTATGTTTGAATTATTGTCAATATTTTTTTGCTTGAAATCCGAAATTTAAGAACTGCAATCCTCTCTGAATATGCGATAAACTCTTCAATATGATCTTTCCATTTTTTGTTTACGAGAAAACCAACCCCATATAAACCTTTAGTTTCACCATAATGGAAAAATATATTATCATTTCTTTCTTCTGTAAGTTCGCCTAATCTTCTAACTTCTGATAAACCTACTATATCCCATTTAAAAAATTTAAGTGCTTCTTCCAGCTCTATAAGTCTTTCATCGTTCATTAATGTCTTAACATTATACGTCAATACATGAAGCAAATCGGAATCCGTGTTATCTATAGCCTTGGTCGTGAGAGAAGGAGTCGCCACCCGGAGATTCTTAACACCCTTGGCTCCAGAATCGCTACTAGAGCTGCCGGGCACTTGGGGCCCTTGCGTTGTTGTACTAGCCATGAGAGTGGGGGTTTGGACCATAACCCGCCATACTGGTCCAGTGTATGGTGGCGGGTCGCCAGAGCCTCGTTTGTTGTTTAGTAGGGAGTACCGCGTGAAGGAGAGGTTGGCTTGGGTTTCGAGAGATGTAATTTGAAACCCCTTGCACAAAATTAGAAAGCAAATTAAAATTAAAGCTATTTTCACACAAAATCGGATTTTCGGTCTCATTTTGTATATGCTTAATATTCGCAAATCAAACCTAATTAGAAGCATAGAAATGATGCATTTTGTCATGTGTACCGAATTTGGTTAAGTTTTGATTTACTGTTTAGAAATAAAAGCAAAACTATGTTTGTATGGGATTTCACTACTCTGGCAGGCCCTTAAATATCATTTAATAGTCGTTATAGCGTGGAATATTTATGTTCGCCAATTCGCCAAATTACCTACTTTAGGGTAAATAAAAACTGAGAGGTTTTTAGAATACAGTCCGTAGACAAAATCAATATGTTATGTCTTTGAAGACGCTAGTATCTAAAATACAGTTGAGAATCGACCGCTGGGAATTATTTATGGGTCCGATCTGGAAAGCTGTTGAGAATTATTGGTGTATGCTCTAGCTTCGGCGATTATTGCTAGTTGTATAAACTTCTACAACACAGGATTCAAAGCGACACGGTCAGGTGTGAGTTTCTATTCATAAGAATGAAGGATAGTGTTAGTAAGCAGTGACAGTATTTTTATTTTTATGTAAGTAACTACCTATGCGTCTTTGAAAAGAGTAAAGATATTTTTAATTCAATGCAATACTTTGCATGCATCCTACCAAACATACCACCTACACGTCATTACGAATGCAGCCACTGAAATTTTAATCCGATTATTCAATGAAATATTTTCGGATTAAATAATTAATAAGTAATATGGAATTGAATAACAATGGGCACGGAAGCCCATTGTCGGTGCAGAGATAGCAAACCATTGAATTATTGAGTCTGGATATAGATTAAGCACCAGAGTTTCGCAGAAGCGATATTTCCTTAATGGTGTGATGATAGCGCCAT
This sequence comes from Scrobipalpa costella, assembly GCA_949820665.1. Taxonomy (NCBI): domain Eukaryota; kingdom Metazoa; phylum Arthropoda; class Insecta; order Lepidoptera; family Gelechiidae; genus Scrobipalpa; species Scrobipalpa costella. The sequence goes on along the minus strand of OX463319.1, from coordinate 7,856,392 downwards.
CTTTATTTGTGGAACTGTGTCTTGAAAATAAATTATCTAGAAATTCATAAAGTTCATAGCTAATGATTTACTACTGTATTTATAAACAGCTCTCATTAGTGACAGCAAGTTTGAGTTCGTATCAGATATATCAGTTCAGTATAAACTGTGAATCTATACTTAATATTGCTCCAAAGATCTCTACATATTTTGATACACGTTGAACAAGATATTCTGTGTCTGGTTTTGACAGTTTTCTTGAAAATCATTAAACGAGGCCTTACAATTTTAATTACACCCAAAATAATTATCCAGGTACAAAATATTGATTATGATGCACACGTATAATCAAAATACGATATAAATTAAACGATTATATGATTAGGTAGTTAAAATGGACTTACAATATAAATACCTATTTTTTTAATGATTTCTTTCCGTGTGCTGTACATAATCTAGGCATAATAATACTACCTTCTTCCATGCTGGACTGGGAGCGAGAGAAAAACATAGAATATGCCAGCTGCATTTCCTTCCAGGCATGCTGTAGAAACTAGCTAAGGGATTCGTGGGTTTCAGTGTATTGTTATCACACGACAGAAGGAGAAGTGTGTTATTAAGGCGATAAGCTGACAACATAACTCTCAAAACTTTGTTAGACGTGGCGGAACGACTTTTGTGTAGGTCGTTAACGATCTGCCTACCCCATTAGGGATAAAGGCGTGATATTATGTATGTATGATACCACCTATGCGTTGTCGCATCTATAAAAACAAACACAGATTCATTGAATTATTGAGTTCCAGACGAATTTGCGCTGAGAGCCGATGATATGATGAAATATAGATTCAAATGCGGACATGTTGATTTAGGGGATAGCCAAATTATATGTTGGACCAATCGGTAGAGCTATTTTAATACAAACATACATATGGTCACGCCTTTATCCCTGATGGGGTAGGCAGAGCGTAAACCACCTAAACGAAGGTCGTTCCGCTGCGTCTGACAAAGTTTTGAGGGTTATTTCTCTATTCTTCTTTCACAAGCTGTCAGTGTGACACACTCCAGAAAGTTACATCTGCTAAGTATTTAGGCATCATTCTCGATCAGCACTTATCTTGGACTTCCCACGTGGAGTATATGAATAATCGGATTAGGAAACTTATTTGGCTGTTTAAATCCCTGAGAAATATTACAACTCCTGCCCTAAGAACTCAAATCTACCTTTCCTTAGCACAATCTGTATTAAGCTATTGCATTACTGTATGGGGCGGTGCAGGGAAAACAAAATTTTTAGATATAGAAAGAGGACAGCGTTGCCTTCTAAAAGTAATGTTTTTTAAGAAACTGAGATTTTCTACCACGGAGCTTTATAAGCTGTGTAATATGTTGACGGTTCGACAACTTTACATACTCAATTCCATACTTAGGGTTCATAAAAACACACCATTCAATGCTAAATTAACTCAAGGGAGGAGAAGGAACAATATTATCAATACGAAACCTACAAAGACAGTATTTGCTAAAAACCAATTTTCTTCACAATCAGGATATCTTTATAACCTTCTTAATGTAAAATTAAATATCTACATCACCATACTCCATGATTGCAAGAAAATCGTTGAAGACTGGCTCAAAACTCTCAGCTACTTAGAAACAGAAAAATTGTTAAATAGGTACATTTAGATACAACTAACAGACATGCACATACAAAAATATACAAATTAAAATACTAAGATCAATTAATTAATAGATTTAAATTATATATATCATGTACTGAAGCGCCCACACTCACACGCACACACACACACACACACACACACACACACGCACACCTCTTACTTATTAACACCATTTGGTTGTATTAATTTATAAGTTTGTGTATTAGTTCTAGTTTTTTTCTACTTTTATTTCCATTTCCACGAGTATTCTCAATAATTTATGATATGTTAATATTAAGAAGAGCGGTGTTTCCTGTCACAGGTGTTTATTACGCTTACTAGGAGACACCAGTCACTAATCTATGTAAGACTGTTTTTATAAGGAAATAAATGATTTTTATTATTTTATTTATTTATTTTATTTAAGATAGATTTGTAGGTATATTACTGTAGTGACAGGTTGTCAGCCCATCGCCTAAATTACAATATATTGAAAGCCTCGGATCCCTTAGTTGGTTTTTACAGCATGCCCGGGAAGAAAAGCAGCTGGCAAATTTTATGTTTCTCTCTCGCTCCCAGTCCAGCATGCTATTTAAAGAAGGTTCTATTGTCTCAAAATTTGGACTGTATTGGGTGAAACTTAGTAACAGATACTAGACTGTGAGATGGAATATCATATAGGTTAGTTTTTACCGGGAAATACATTATAGTACATCGTAAATAAGCCGCGAGTGAAACCGCTGGTTGGATAGCTAGCTTATTCTATCTATACAATATTCTGATATTATATTAAATGAATTAATGAGAGAGAGAGGTCATTTCATTTAAACAGTCTGTTTTATCTATTTAAAGAGGATTTTAAAACTTGCCAGACGTAGAGAAATCTCCCTTTGTGAGGTCGTTGACGATTTGCCTACCCTGTTACAGATACAGGCGTGATGACATGTATATTGATCATATTATGTATCGCTGTGAGACGATGATAAGATGAAATATACCGGGTGTAAGGGGCAGAGTCCCGCGATCTGATATTTGGATTGCTCAGTTAACGATATTGAACAACATTCACCGGGAAATTATTTCTGGAGATGAAACAAACAATTAAATTTTCCAAACAAAATAACCACCTGGGTCAACCAGTTTGTATGGATAAGCATTTTCTTTTTATTTTCCTGTCCCATACACACCGTATAATTCAAATGACGCCATGATGTGTTAGGCTTACGTGTGAATAACTAAATGTGTTGGACCAATCGGGGAATCTATTTATAGATGGCTCTATTGATTGAATTGAAAACAACTTAAGTAGGATTATTTTATTGTATCGGCTCGAAGCACGGATTGGTTCTCTTCTTAGCGTGTGGATTCTCGAGTCGAACGACCAGATGAACCCTGGTGTCAGAGTTTTCAAACCGCCTATTAGGCCTCTGACATGGTTTGAGTAACGACCACTATCAAACACAGCAACAGGGTCCGACGCCTTAACTTGCCGAAACACAGAATTCGTTTTATTTTCCGACAATCAAGTGATTTAGCCTGCAATGTCCTACCCAAACTAGGGAAAACCCCGCAAAGTGATAAATTGACAAATATCAAACTTGTGTCCCCCCGGTAATCGAACCCAGGACTAAATGTCCTAAATATCTGTGATAGATCACTTTGACAATTTGTAGAAGTGCTAGTTTTAAAATATTTCAAGAAAATTCGCGTTACCCTATCTGAGTATTCAATGAATTCGTTTTTAACACAGAGTTTCGCCCACTCTGCAGTTTATTTCGCAGGTTAACCTTATATGGGATGGTCAAACCTTCGGAAGTGAGAAAAAAACATAAAATGTGCCAGCAGCATTTCCTCCCGGACATGCTATAAAAACCAGCTAAGGGATCCAAGGGTTGCAGTATATTGTAATTTAGGCAATGGGCTGACAGCCTGTCCCTAAAGCAATATACCTACAAATCTATCTTAAATAACCCTCAAAACTTTGTGAGACGTGGCGGAACGATATTTAATTAGGTCGTTTACGCTCTGCCTACCCCTTAGGCGTGATTATGTGTATGTATGTATGTCACATCTCTCGATTTAGGATGTACGATCGGAAGGTCTGGATGATCCTGGAAACCGGCCCTTAAACTTAGCCAGATTAAATAGACGTGAAAAAAACGCTATTTTATGATATTTGACGCTCTGCCTACCCGAGTATGTGGGTCATATTTATACCACATTATATTAATGGAAAGGGCTTCCTCGTTTTTCAAAATGTGCAATTTTATGATCGCACGTCATTGCCACGATGACTAGCTTAATACGAAAGATATAAAGTGTTCGTCTGTTACACCGATTCATTATTATACAAACATATAATCACGCCTTTATCCCTAATGCTTACTTCTGCAGGCCTGGGAGTGAGAGAAAAACATAGAATGTGCGAGCTGCATTTCCTCCCGTGCTGTAAAAACCAGCTAAAGGATCTGTGGGTTTCAGTATATTGCAATTTAGGTGTTTGGCTGTCAACCTGTTACTACAGCAATATACGTACATGTAAATCTGTCTTAAATAACCCTCAAAACTTTGTCAGACTTGGCGGAACGACTTTTGTTAAGGTCGTTTACGCTATGTCCACCCCGTTAAGGACAAGGCGTGATTACATGTATGTATTACACAGATTTACTGTTATGTTTTATAAATTTGATCCATTCTGTTTCGAATCTACCTAGAGTAAGAAACAGTTTTCCGCAAACGAATAGGGGTTGCTCGGTTAACAAATCTGATCAACTTTCACCAATAAATTCTTTTATGAAACAAAAAAAAGTAATGTTTAAGTTTTTGTATACACGAGCTCAACCTCAACCAAATTATATTAGAAAGTTGTTCAGTTTTGGAGACTGAGCATCAATTAGCCAAAAACTCACCCCTACACCTCATACATTGGTCAGGTTATAAAAACCATAGAGTAGGACTTATAGAATTCCTAATAGTACTGCTCTATGGGAGGTTTTTTTTTTTTTTAATATATATAGGCGAGCATTTGTCCGCCATCTCTCCTGGTGGAAAGTGACGATGCGGACTATGTTGAAGCATACTCACCTATGTAGTGCCTATTCACTCTCGCCTTGAAAAGGCCCAGGTTATATTCATAGTCGTTTTGGTTACTGGTCAGGGTATACGTCCTTACATTATGTCAGCGACAATTATGATTATGAAACTGCCAATATAACTGCCTCCGTGGTCTAGTGGTCTGAGCTATGGGCTCTCGATCTGGAGTTCCATCGTTTGATTCCTAGGGAGACAAAGTTGATATTTATCATTTATTAACTTTTTCAGACTTTCCCCAGTTTGGTAAGGACTATGCGATGCAAGCTGAATCACCTGATTATCTAAACAAAACAAAAAAAGATTCCGTGGTTCGGAAGGCACGTAAGCCGTCGGTCCCGGTAGCTGTCTTTATTTATTTATTAAAGACATAAAAACACAAACACAAAGAAAAAAGACACAAGAGGCACTGCTTATAAATTTCTTACAGCAGACCTACACAAGTGAGATTTGATAGTGGTCGTTACACAAACCACGTCAGAGTCCTATTAGCGATTTAAAAACTCTGACGCCAGGTTTCATTGAGTCGTTTAACTCAAAACCCACACCACAGCCGAACATTCGCTATTCACCAACGGTGTGACACGCATCCAAAAGGTAAACTGTGACGTCAGCGATGAAAAATCACCTCGTCTGAAGTGAGCGCTTTCATTACTAGTGCTGGAGGTAAAAAATGATCGGGAGCCATCGATGTGAGGTGAACCCGGATTAATATCATGGCTATATCATCTCAAAGGAGAAAGTTATATTGACGGTGTGATGGCGTGATTATAACTCTAGTATAATTTCTTCGATAAGTGGATAAACCTATCACTTGAGGTTTTCCTCAGTTTGGTTAGGGTTTAATACATACATACATATAATCACGCTTTTATCCCTTATGGGGTAGGCAGAGCGTAAACGACCAAAACAAAGTTCGTCCCGCCACGTCTGACAAAGTTTTGAGGGTTATTTAAGATAGATTTGTAGGTATATTGCTGTAGTGATAGGTTGTCAGCCCATCGCCTAAATTACAATATACTGAAACCCTCGGATCCCTTGGCTGGTTTTTGCTGCATGCCCGTGAGGAAATGCAGCTGGCACATTCTATGTTTTTATCTCGCTCCCAGACCAGCATGGAAAATTATAACTCTAGCATAATTTCTTCGATAAGTGGATAAATATATCACTTGAGGTTTTCCCCAGTTTGGTTAGGGCATTGCAGGCTGATTCTCCTGATTGTCCTAGAAGAAAAAGGATTCTGTGTTTCGGAGGGCACGTTGAGCCGTCGGAGTCGGTCTATGATAGTGGCCGTTAACTCGTTACTCAAACCATGTCAGAGGCCTAATAGCTGTGATACTAGGTGGTTTGAAAACTCTGACACCAGGGTTCATCGGGTCGTTTCCATTCGAGAATCCACTCGCTAAGAAGAAGGACAAATTTATTTACCAAAATTTTTACTTCCTCCGTGGTCTAGTGGTCAGAGCCATGGGCTAACGATCAGGAGGTCTTGGGTTCGACTCCCAGGGGGGAACACAAAGTTGATATTTGTCAATTTATCACTTTAAGAGGTTTTCCCCAGTTTGGTTAGGGCATTGCAGGCTGAATCACCTGGTTGTCCTAAATAATAAGGATTCCGTGTTTCGGAGGGCACGTTAAGCCGTCGGTCTCGGTCGCTGTCTTTGATAGTGGTCGTTACTCAAAACCATGTCAGAGGCCATTAGGCCTAGTAGGACAGCTATTAAGCTGTGCTACTAGGCGATTTTAAAAACTCTGACACCAGGGTTCATCGGGTTGTTGTTCGAATCGAGAATCCAATCTCTTAGAAGAAGACCAAAAATTGTTTTTATATAAACAAGTTTTTTTTTATTATTTCTACACATGTAAGCAATATACCTACAAATCTATCTTAAATAACCCTCAAAACTTTGTCAGACGTGGCGAAGCGACCTTTGTTTAGGTCGTTTACGCTCTGCCTACCCCATTAGGGATAAAGGCGTGAAAGGCTATATGTATGTACGAGGGGTGGCTGATAAGTAATCTACCTAACTATGAAAGAAAAGACTTTGATGGCTAGTTTATTTTTTATTTTTCTATACATAGTCTCCTGCAAGTGAAATACACTTATGACATTTTCAAATAAGTGACATCATGCCGTTATAATAGTAATTTTTATTTTGCTCGTCAAAATGGTCAGTCACAGCCTCTTTCATTTCTTCGTCCGTCGAAAATCTGCGACCCCACAATTTTTTATTTAAATCTTTGAATAAGAAATAGTCACAGGGAGCCAGATCTGGACTATAAGGTGGATGGTTAATTTCTGTGAAGCCGTTTTTGCTCAGGGCTGACCTCGCCGTTAAGGCTGTGTGTACAGGAGCATTGTCTTGTAAAATCAGAACACCTTTGCTGAGTCTGCCTCTCCGCTTTTCTTTGATTTGTTCACGAAGCTGGTCAAGCAAGTTTGCATAATATTCAGCATTAATTGTTGTATTTTTAGGCAAATAATCTATCATCAAAATCCTTTCGACATCCCAAAATACGGTGGCCATTAGTTTTCCAGCCGACGGCCGAACCTTGAACTTCCTTGGCGGCTTTTCTCCTTTAAATTTCCATTGCATTGACTCTTGTTTGCTTTCCGGATCCCACTGGCGAATCCAAGTTTCACCACAGGTCACAATTCGAGAGATAGTCTCTTCTTCTTTACCTTTGACCAGGTCTAGAAATGCCTGACAACATTCTACTCGCCTTTGTTTGTCAAAGGCGGTCAACATTCTAGGGACCCAACGCGCGCTCACCTTGGACATGCCCAAATGTTCGTGAATAATTTCATGAACTCGTTCCTTGCTAATGCCCACATCTCTGGCTAACTCCCACTGCTTGATTCGCCGATCTGCAAGAATCAGGTTCTTCACCTTTTCAACATTATCTGCGGTAACAGCAGAAATTGGCCTTCCACTACGTGTGTCGTCTTCCAGGCTCTCACGGCCATGTTTAAATTACTTTGACCAAAACTTTATGACGAATTCAGAAGGACTTGAATCACCAAACACCTTTAACATGCGCTCTCTGATCTGCGTAGGCGTATTTCCTTCTTTACTTAGGAATTTAATCACTGCTCGATGCTCAAATTACATCATTTTGCAATTTTCTTTCGACATGGTGAAATCAAAGCCGCGCCAAAAAAACAAAAGCAAGCGAAAAAAAATAAGCGTCATAATTTTGAAAAAGGAATAAATATAGAATATGATTTTGCAATGGCCAGTTCGATTTTCAAAATTTTCTTTAACAAAGTAGATTTTATATCAGCCGCCCCTCGTATGTATGTATTTAAGCTGACTTTTTAACTAATCAAAATCAAAATGTTTTTCTCCTTCATACAAAATTACCCAATGTCTCTTTATAAATTAGGTTAATAAGTAGGCATATCAAAAGAGACTGTCACAAACCAGAAGACAAATAATTAATGAAGATATACGTTCCTTTCAAATTTATAACATTCCCTAGAGTTAAGAGTTCAGGATGAGGGAAGTTTCAGAGATACAGGGGTGACAATGAAAAAGACTTCCATGCTGGACTGGGAGCGAAAGAAAATCTTAGAATGTTTCAGCTGCATTTCCTCCCGGGCATGCTGTAAAAACCAGCTAAGGGATCCGAGGGTTTCTGTACATTGTAATTTAGGCGATGGGCTGACAACCTGTCACTACAGCATATACCTACAAGTCTATCTTAAATAACCCTCAAAACTTTGTCAGTCGTGGCGGAATGACCTTTCGTTTAGGTCGTATCCTCTCTGCCTACCCCATCAGGGATAAAGGCGTGATTATATGTATGTATGTATGTACAATGAAAAAGGGACATTGTAACAATAATGAGCAAAATGTCTGTGTGATCTAGTGGTCTGAGCCGTTGGTTCTTGATTAGGAGGTTGTAGATACGATGCTCAAGGAGAACAGATTAAGTTGAGACTTTAATTTAAAAAGAGTCTGTTCCAGTTTGGATAACACAATTAAAGGCATACATACATACATATAATCACGCCTTTATCCCTAATGGGGTAGGCAGAGCGTAAACGACCTAAACAAAGGCCGACCCGCCACGTCTGACAAAGTTTTGAGGATTATTTAAGATAGAATTCTAGATATATTGCTGTGGTGACAGGTTAGCCCATCGCCTAAATTACAATATGCTGAAACCCTCAGATCCCTTAGCTGGATTTTACTGCTTACAGCTGGCACATTCTATGTTTTTCTCTCGCTCCCAGACCAGCATGGAAGTAATTAAAGGCATTATTTTCAAAACAGATGATTATTGTGTTGAGTCGGCAGTGATTGATAAAAAAAAACACTTCAGAGGTCTTCGAATAAAAGCGAAAAAATCAAGAAGTAGTGTTAAAAATATTCCCAATATTCTTCAAGATTACTTGCTGAATTGTTTACTTGTTTGACTTTTATACTTACACAACAGATAACTTTCAGTGAACAACAAAATTTGTTTATTATTTTAGAGCCTCTTCACTCCACGTTTTTGGATGTAACTAGTACGTTCAGCGAACGCAAGGCCTCCGGAAAATATTACCCGTTTCACACTATACTTGCGTTTTTCGTGCACAAATGAGACACGCGTCGCCTGCGCGTTTTCAGCGCGTTTGTCGCTTGTAATCTGCCAAAACGCGTTAGAAATTGGAATTGAACGCGCAGAGGAAGCGCGTAGGTACGTAAAACGCGCGCACGAAAAACGTGGTGTGAAAAGGCTCTTATCCTTTACCCTTATGAAATTTTCTCAACAATATTATACCAGTCTTTCGTAACTCGTGAAAGCGAACATTTGACAAACGACCTTTGGAATAGGGATAAGGACAAAAGTTGACCTTTCACACCCATGGGGCACGGTGAAGGGACTGACCCACAAAATCAAAATAAACATGGCGTAGAAATAACATTGTGGTTCTAAAATTATAGCCTTTGACGTCATTGAGTTTAAAAAAGACATAAAAGTTACAAAAAAAAGCAAATTACCCACTTCTTTTTATAAGCACAGAAGTAATAAAGTATTTAGATTACATAATTGGAATTGGGTGTCTTTCTGTATACCACGTACCAAAGTGTTTTTCGGTATTCGAATTTCGTACGTACGTTTATTTGGAAGGTACGTTAAGCCATTGGTCCCAGTTAATATCGTTAAATACCGTAGATATTAGTCGGCAAGCCATGTCAGAGGCCAGTGCTAAGCATTCGTGGCTTGAAAACTCTGAACTAATCTAGGATTGGGTCTAGTTTCCCTTCTGGGTTGCGGAGGTCAGATGGCAGTCGCTCTGTGTAAAAACCAGTACTCTCGTTCAATCCCGTAGATTAGGTAGCCGGCCCCGTAGGTAGCCGGCCCCGTAATATACGGGATAAAGCTAGGGAGATGATGATGGTGTTCTTCTGTAAAAAAAAAACATACTTTAACGCTGTAAAAATCTTACTTATAGTTAAAGTAGCTTAATGATGAAACAAAAAATAACTAATGGTGAAAGAAATTAAAATATCGATTCAGAAGTTTATGAGTTTAATCAAAAATAAACAAACAAACATATCATACAAGGTTATTCTCTTTATAATATTATTAGTTTAGCTACATAGATACTTAACAATTCCTTTAAGCCATTATTAACAATAGACTCAACCCGGTTAAAGCTTTGAACTAAGAATAACGTCTTAGAACACTTTGAAGGGAAAAGAATACCAATTAAAATTACCATCTAAAGCACCTTAATTTTCCCTTTCCGTGTTGAAACAAAAGGGACTGAGTAATCCTGAGGAGAATTTGACCTATGGAGTACTTAAAAATGCAGACGCAAATGCACTCACCAAACATTAGACCGTTTTGTTGCTTGGCACAACATTGTATGTGTCAGTATTCTAACTTCAACTTTATTTTTTATCGTATGGCGTTTCCGTGTTGATTCTAACACACTAGCTATATATAAACTGAAATATCTATACATCTGCCACTTCGCTACTAGCTGTCATTGCTACAATGGCTTTCAGTGTAACCTAGCCCTTTAGTTCCAAATAGCGCCACCTGAACAGCTATGGCGGTCGCAGTATACATTGATTGGCGTATTAATCAGTTGCATTGAGTCATGATTACGTTAGTCAATAGCAGCAGAAAAAAAATATTTCCCTCGCGCCGTAAAGGCGGTGATTGTATCTCAAAAAAAAGTATTAATGCTCACTTCATAGGTTAAATTCTCTTTGAGTAATCCCCACTTGAAATTTTAAACAATGATTGTGCTTAGCCCTTCCAAGAAGTTTGATTCGTGTTCCAAAATCTAACCATCAATCTTACAACGGCTAATTTGGATTAAAATTTGGAAAGTTTTTGAGGAAATTAAAGTCTTTCAGTAAATGGTGAGATTTTTATTTCAGGAACAGGTTTGGCGTACTTCGCACTTTTGGCCATAGCTTCCTCCGTGGTCTAGTGGTCTGAACCATAGGAGGTCCCAAGTTCTTACCCCAGTGGGGGACAAGGACTTTGTGTTGTTGTTTTTAGTTTGTTAGGATATTGCAGGTTGATCACCTGATTGTCTGAAAAGCAAGATGATCCATGCTGTCGGATGGGCATGTAAATAGTCGGTCCTGCGCCTGATTTCTTTCTGGTCAGATAATCTGTCCCATCATAATAAAAGATTAAAAGAATAGAGAGTGAGTTTGTAGTGCTAACACTTGGGCACTAAAACAATTAAAATCGGTTGCTATTTTCTATTTAAATAAAACAATAGACACAGGAGATTTTTTTTTTTATAATTTTCTATATGGCCTAATTAAAATTTGGTTTCTGCTCAATATACTAGCATACTATCTTTTAATTTAACTATTAATCAAAACCCAGACTTTGAAAAAAAAAAATGGATTTAGATCTAAACCCGGACTTTGACAAAACACTGGATTTTGGATATTATCTAGATTACGACCTTGTATTTTGTCGAATTACGGGTTTTGATTTAAATCCTAGTTTTTTTGACAAAGTCAGGGTTTTGATCAGAATCCAATTCTGATCAAAAAAACGATTTCATCATAATTCGAGACCTGGTGAAATGGTGAAACCATCATCCCTACTGTTTAAGGGAATAGGCTTCAATCTGTGAATATTTTTAGGGGGTGTAAGGGACAGCGTCCCGCATACTGATAGGGGTTGCTCAGTCAACGACTCTGAACAACTTCCACCAGGAATTTCTTCCAGGAAGTAAACAAAATGGCTATTAAAGAATTTTCTAGTGAAAATTGTTTCGTTTCGTTCACCGAAAAACCTTCGAATCGCTTAGCTGATTTTTACAGCGTGCCCGGAAGGAAATACAGCTGGCACATTCTATGTTTTTCTCTCGCTCCCAGCCCAGCATGGAATAAATCAATAAAACAAAAACACTATAAAAACAATAGTATAGATAAGGCTAGATCTCTCCGCTGGAATAGATTCAAACCTCTGCAGTCGTCTTCTCTCTATCTGTATATTATCGTATCTTCCTAAAGCCAGCCAATAAAATTAGTCCGTTCTGCTTCAGATAAGTAGTGAGGGACACTAGATTTTATACTTAGGTATCGATAAAATAAACGCTTTTTTGGTGGCAGATCAGAATAAAATTACTCTGTTTATTTCAGCGGGTTTCGTAAATGGCTAAGATGGTTTCAAAATTTTGATACCAGGATTCATTGGGTCTGCCTCCGTGGTCCAGCGGTCTGAGCCATGGGGTCTCGATTCTCGGTGGGGTACAATGACTGTATGTTGTTGTTTCTAGTTTGATTCGGTTATTGCAGGCTGATCATCTGATTGCTCGAAAATTAAGATGATACATGCAGTCAGGGTGGGCATGTAAATAGTCGGTCCTGATTTCTCTCTGGTCATTCTATCCCATAAAAATAAGATATTGAAGGAATATACAGTGCACCCGTGTGTAGCACAAACACTTGGGCACTAAGAACCAACCCTGCACAGTTGGCCGATCTTTCGGAGATTGGCCGCCATCACCGGAAATCGGTGGTAGGACTATTATTATTTTCATTGGGTCGTACATCGATTGGATAACGCACTCGATAAAAAGAAATAGACAAACGGAGCAGTTGCTAATTTGTTTTTTACGGGCACCAGGTCTGTATATCGCATCCAGAAAAATCTTTTGACCTAAACGTCAAGAATGTCAAGATCAAGCTGCTTTTGTTCTTCGAAGTAACATTTCAGAACTCCATATCTTTCAAGGCTAATCGATATCGATAAAGATCGTGTCCCATCACTACCGCTTTATCGAGCAGCAGCCAATTGGAGAGACGTCCTGTAGTGACGTATTGCTATACATCCCTCTAGCTCAGGCCTTAGATACCTATTTATTTCCGAACACCCAAATCCGGAGGATTTCAACCCACGCAGCGCGGTTTTGGAAATTCCTTCGCTTTGTTTACAAACTGATAGACGTCTTTTTCAGGGAAAACACAGACACCACGTCTGTGTCGTAGGAAGATTTAATAATTCCAATCTTTGCGAAAACACGGATAATTAGACAATGGTGAGACCATCTTTCTGCCATGCTGGACTGGGAGAGACAGAAAAATATAGAATGTTCCAGCTGCTCTTCCTCCCGGGCATGCCAGCATGCTGTAGAAGTCAGCAAAGGGGACTCAAGGGTTACAGTATATTATAATTTAGGCGATGGGCTGACAACCTGTCACTATAGCAATACAAATTACAATCTTAAATTGGCGATTTTACGAGGCGTTTAACGCTCTGCCTACCCCGTAAGGCATAAAGGCGTGATTTTATGTATGTATGTATGTGAGACCATTTTCAAATCTTACTGAAAAAGTCAGTTTTTTTGCGAACATACTAATCGTCCTAGTAACATTTGACATCCTTAATTGAAATACTGATTGGTCGGTTAGCGTACCCAATACTAGATCTTCTCTGATTGGTTGACGTGTTAAATGTCAAGCATACACGCATGTTATTTAACTAATCAGAACAAAATAAAATCAGTAAGTAAAAATCTAGCCAATCACAGTTAAGGATATCACAGGAATATCAAATGTTACTAGAACGACGTTTCTCAAAAATCCTGACTTTTGCCTGTAAGATTTGATGACGTTTTCACCTTTGTCTAGTTCTCCATATTTACGCAAAATCCCTAGGATTTTCGCGAAGATTTGAATTATCAAATCATCCTACGGCATCTTCAAATATTATACAGATTAACTGAACTGATGGTGTAGTGGATAGGGCCGCTACCTCCTGAACGGGAGGTCGTGGTTCGAATCCCACCACGTACCAATGTGTTTTTCGGTATTCGATTTTCTTACGTACGTTTATTCGGCGCTTTTTTCGTGCTTTGGAAGGTACGTTAAGCCGTTGGTTCCGGTTAATGTCGTTAAATACCATAGATATTACTCGGGAAGCCATGTCAGAGGCCAGTGCTAAGCATTGGCGGCTTGAAAAGTCTGACCTAATCTAGGATTGGGTCTGGTTTCTCTTCTGGGTTGCGGAGGTCAGATGGCAGTTAATCAGATCAGAAACGAAAGTATCCACATTCAAAAATAAGCTGAAAGAACTACTCGTACATAAACACTATTATAGCGTGGACGAATTTTTAAATGACAAATCATTAAATTGAGGCATAAGTCATGACCTTTATAAGTTAAGAACGTATTAATTTAAACATTTATTTATTTTATCACTAATGTAATGAATGAACTATTTTTTTTTTATGAATATTGTGAAAAATTCATTTAAATTGAAAATGTTTATTGTGATGATTAGTAATTATTTTGAAATTTAATTAGAAAATTGTATATAGTATGCAGCACCCTCACCCGGGTTCATAAGAGAGACTAACTTATTTATGTAACAACTGTGCCTACCATATGATTGCAGAATAAATGAATACTAAATAAGTCTGTGTAAAAACATGTACCCTCATTCAATCACATAGATTAGGTAGCCAACCCTGTGACGATGGTAGGGAAATGATGATTTATTTGAATATCAAACTAAGATCACTCATGGGGCCGATGGATCATAATTCTCTACGGGGTAACTCTATGTAGCAAAAGAATGCTACATTTTGCTCTAGGGCATCGGAAAGAACTAAAAAACTCTTGTAATTTTTGTGCCCGGAAAGAGAAGGAGATGAAACATTCTATATTTTCTTCGCTCCCAGCGCAACACGGAAATGGCTCCCCACGGAAATGATCAACAAAGTATCTTACTTATTACTCGAAATGTGTTGCCAGTACAAAAGGGTCTGTATTCCTAACGGGGTAGGCACATTGTCACCAACTGCTTAAAAAGACGCTTGCTTACGAGGTCGTTGACGCTCAGATCACTTACAGGGCAGGCAGAATGTCATCGGCTGCATAAAAAGTCACTTTTTAACGAGACCGTTGACGCTCTGACTAGTTTTGAGGGATCTTAAGAAAGTTCAAACTGTGTAGATATTATAGGTTGTCAGCGTTTCGCGTCATAAGTACACCAAAATCCTCGTCTTCCTTTACGTCTTCAGTACGCCCCGGGAGAAATACAGCTGAAATATTCTATTTTTTGAACATGGAAATGGATGCTTCCCCACGGAAATTATCAAGTAAATATCTTATTACGTGAAATGAAGTGCCGGTACAAAAGAGTTGTGACAGACCCATTTCACACGCACATAGACAGACACGTTTAATGACGTCTACATCTCTTACACGGCTAGCAGAATGTCATCAGCTGCATAAAAAGTCGCTTTGTTTACGAGGTCGTTGACGCTCTGACTAGTTTTGAGGGATATTAAGAAAGTTCTAACTGTGTATTATAAGTTTTCAGCTTTTCACCTAATGGGTGCACCGAAATCGTCGTCACCCTTTACCTCTACAGTGTGACCGGGAAGAAATACAGCTGGAAGCGTTGTGAAAGACTCGTTTCACACGCACATAGACAGTCACGTACATACATACATATAATCACGCCTTTATCCCTAATGGGGTAGGCAGAGCGTAAACGACCCAAACAAAGGTCTTTCCGCCACGTCTGACAAAGTTTTGAGGGTTATTTAAGATAGATGTAAGTATATTGCTGTAGTGACAGGTTGTCAGCCCATCGCCTAAATTACAATATACTGAAACCCTCAGATCCCTTAAGAAAGTTCTAACTGTGTATTATAAGTTTTCAGCTTTTCACCTAATGGGTGCAACGAAATCGTCGTCACCCTTTACGTCTACAGTGTGACCGGGAAGAAAAACTGCTGGAACATTCTATGAATTTAACATGGAAATGATCAACAAAATATCTTATTACGCGAAATGAGTTGCCGGTACAAAAGCGTTGTGAAAGACTCGTTTCACACGCACATAGACAGTCACGTCGCTATCAATTATGGGGTAGGCATTGTGTCACCAGCTGCATAAAACGACGCTTTCTTACGAGGCCGTTGACGCTCTGACTAGTTTTGAGCGATATTGAGAAAGTTCTAACTGTGTATTATACGTTTTTAGCCTTTCGCCACAGAATATATGATAGTACTACATACAGAATGGCCACTCACCTCCTCTCCCTAGCCCGATATACGTCACACTCCGCTCCAGATTGTGGGTTACATTGTGGGTACGCTTAGAGGGTATGGTGCGCGAGTTAAGAAATGCTATATCAGCATTCTTAATCCATAAGCAATAATGTTGACTTCAACTGATCTAGATTCAAGATATGCTCATCAAGCAATTATCAGTTCGAAGTCCAAATCATCTAAATCATGTCTCAGCATTATGTGACGTCAAATAATTAGTATTTAAGCCCATGTTTTAGTTTGTAAGTTGTTCTTACTGCACCGAACGATCTTCGGACAAATACATCTGCTTGCTCCCATAAGTCTGCCGCCTTTTCACTTATTTCCTTAAGTGGCGCAGCCGGTTGAGCCGTCTCAGTAGAAGACCAACGACGCTGATTCCTGAAGGCCGCCATCTGGAAGACACGACTGAAGAACCAGACCGACGACGGACCCCTGGATCGACGCAATCGACAGCGACGCCTGGACTCTCTCTACGTGTGTTTCGACGCTTTGGAGACGGACAACAAACCTACCTAAATGTCTTAAGAAGAAGTATCGAGGCTACGCAACTTTGGGAACTGCAGAATTGTCCAGAAGAGCAGAAGATCCACGGAATGGGAACCAACACGACCGTTGCGGTTATGTGAGTAGTACCAGTCACTTATCCCAGTCCTATTTTTCCCTTCCGTTATTTATTATCGTTCATTAGATAGGTATAATTAATTTTACTATATACTTTAAAACGTACATAAAAATAAACATCATTGATATTTAAGTTAATGAATTTTATATAAAGAGAAAAAATAAACAAATAACTTGTTAGGGTACCGTATTATTTTGTCGAAAAGGACGCTCTGCCTTCTGACTCTATAATACCAAAATATAAACTATTTCCTTACCACGCAAGACGCTCCGCTTAACTGGTAATTTAATAGTAATTTCGTTAAAAAAAATATATAGGGACTTGTATTATTTTGTCGAAAAGGACACTCTGCCTTCATACTCTATAATACATATTTTAAACTATTTCTTTACCACGACAGACGCTCCGCTCGACTGGTAACTTAATAGAAGTTTTCGTTAATAAAATAAATAAATAAAACTCAGAAGATTAGATAGATAATAAAAAATGGAAGTAATAAAAGTAGTTCATCAAACAATAATAGATATTATACCAATATTTAACGGCGATGCAAATCAATTACCTATGTTTATGAAAAAGGTTCAGTACATGTTAGATACGTGTAAAGGGGATTTAAGACAAAATGAGTATTTATATCACATTATAACAAGCAGACTTTCCAAGGAAGTTTCCTTAATTATCGAGGCACAAAGTAATATTAACACTTGGACAGAATTAAAAGAATTACTGATTAGAAATTACGGGGATTCACGATCGGAAGACAGTATTTTGATGGAATTGGATTCACTGAAAATATCCAGAGGCGAAAGTTACACTCAATTTTGCCATAGAATTAAGAATGTACAGAATGCATTGTTTTTTAAAATAAATCAGGTAACTGAAGACAAACATGTACTTAAAGCTAAACAGGAAATATATAAAAAGGTAGCTTTTAATATTTTTATGTATAACTTATCAAACCATTTGATGAGCGTCGTACGTTTAAAAAATATTAGTACTCTAGAGGAAGCTCTGACTACCGTGAACGAGGAACAAAACTTTCTCTCAGTTTACCACAAGAAGAACCCTTTTAATTCGTTACAAACTCAAGTTACTTTTGCGGGAATAGATAGAGTAAATGCTTGTAATCAAAATGCCAGGTCTAGTACAAACTATGTCAATACGCAGCAACAGAGTCCAATAATCAACAAAATAAATTCCAATGGGCAGTTTAATAACCGTCAGCAGAATTTGAGTAGGCCAAGTATGAGTGATAATGATATTGATTACAGACAATACTATAAGCATAGATTGTATTATGTTAATTACGAAAATAGTATACAGGGTGAGCCGTATAACCAAACTGATGAGTACCAATATGTAAATAATCAAAATTTTCAGACACCGGCCTCGAACCGATGGAACGGATAATATTGAATTACCGTACTAGTACAACCACATTATCATACGTTGAAATCCCGGAATTAAACGGTAAATTTTTGATTGATTCTAGTAGTACCCGATCTTTCATTAGTCCGCAAAAGGCATACGAATCTTACGATCAATTCATAAAGTATGAACCTTTTGAGGTTGTTAGTACTCATTCCACGAGTATACATACTGAAACACTCAAAATTCCGATTTTCCCAACGTTTCATACCCTCGAACCATACAAATTTTATCTTTACGAGGTAGATCCAAATTACAACGGATTACTGGGTAAGGACTTGCTGATACTGTTAAAATCCAAAGTAGATCTGGAGAACAACAAACTTGTCACAAAAAAAGTCACACTTGATTTGTTTTCTAATCAACCTGTAGACAAAGTGATAAATTTATCTACGCGAAAAGAAGTAAAAATTAAATCACCGGCAAATATGTCACAAGAACACGATAATTATGCAACAACAGCTACGGCACGAAATTGCCAAGACGCCGAGCTAATTCAGCTTACTAAGCACTTTGATATCGAGCAACATGTGGACAACGCATCTATTAGCGTAAACAATATAAAAGAGTACAGAGACGGATTCAGGGACAAAGGAAACGATAAGTTAATAGGGAATAAATTAAAAATAATATTTTTAAAGCGTATAGACGATAGGAAAAGACAGATTACAAAAATAAGTACACATGTCCAAGCCAAACAAGTTGAAAACAAACTAGGTGAGATGCTCATAGAAAAGACCAAGTTTAATTCACCTTGTTGCACCCCTGAGAAAATGAAAATAGTAGATTTCAGACGTTTAAAGGCAAAAGTTAGAGAAAAGATAGGGGGGAAAGAAAAGAGACGTTAGGATTAGTTAGATAACCGGGAGTTAATGCAAAACATTATTGACAATAGGTTTAATTTCATAACTATTAAAAAACATTTTGTGGGTACACTTTTAATTATTAATAAGTATAATACTTCCTGTCCTAACGTAAAATTATCCATATTCCTTAAAAACCTATACCATACTTCCATCCTTACCTAGAAGTGACAGGTATGAAATTCAGAACCATAACACGGGAGTGTCGAGACGCCAATGAACAACACTGTTGTACCTGTATGACAATGACAATTTCGCCGGTTATCCCGTTGAAGCTGCATTGAACAACAAATGTCACTGAATGATGAGAAAATACCTAAACATTGACAACCCCCAACTACAGCATATTGCAGAAAACCATATTGGATGCTGTACACAGAAGAGGATATCACCTACGTCCTGCTATCCGTCAGCTTCAGACAACGAACGTCTAGAAAACCAAGCCATCGATCGACCAAGAAGTATCGACATCAGAGAGATAAAACTTTGTGATAGATAACACCGACGGAACATCAGATTTTAGTTCATAGTATAGGTTTATATTTCATTATTTTCTTAGTTATATACTTGTTTATATTAGATACAAATAAATACCTTTTACGTTTATATTTACATAGTAGATTTTTCTAGAAGTCGAATTCTTCTCCTTCTAGAAAAATCTCAAATAAGGATGGAGAAGTTAAGAAATGCTATATCAGCATTCTTAATCCATAAGCAATAATGTTGACTTCAACTGATCTAGATTCAAGATATGCTCATCAAGCAATTATCAGTTCGAAGTCCAAATCATCTAAATCATGTCTCAGCATTATGTGACGTCAAATAATTAGTATTTAAGCCCATGTTTTAGTTTGTAAGTTGTTCTTACTGCACCGAACGATCTTCGGACAAATACATCTGCTTGCTCCCATAAGTCTGCCGCCTTTCACTTATTTTCCTTAAGTCGCGCTTGTTTCCCAGTGTAACGGAAATAAAAAAGTTTTGTGTTCCAAAGATGGTTAAGGTACTGTGCCGTGTACGGATGTCTTTCTACCATAGGATATGGCTCGAATAGTAACTTTTTTTGATTCCCAAGTTATGAGCGACGGTAAGTAACTAACTTCATACAAAATATGCAACCTAACCTATTCTAACTATTCAGCTACAGTGAACTACTTTAAAACGTTGGTTTAATCAAGAACCAGATTAATCAAGTGATGATTATGACAAAAATTGACAAACCTTATAATAAGCACACAAACGCATGCCAAGTGCAACATGCCGTATGTCGATGTGTGACCAAAATTGAATTGAAGTTAGGAGTGCCCGAGTTGTGCTTTCGCCTAATGGGCACATCGAAATACTCGTCTTTCTTCTCGTCTTCCTTTACCTACAGTACCCCCCGGGAGAAATACAGCTGAAACATTCTATGTTTTCAACATGGAAATGGATGCTTCCCCGCGGAAATGATCAAGAAAATATCTTATTACGTGAAATGAAGTGCCGGTACAAAAGTGTTGTGACAGACCCATTTCACACGCACATAGACAGTCATGTATCACTTACGGGGTAGACAGAGTGTTATCGGCTGCATAAAAGTCGCTTTTTAACGAGGCCGTTGACACTCTGACTAGTTTTTGAGGGACCTTAAGAAAGTTCAAACTCTGTAGATAATATAGGTTGTAAGCCATTCGCCTAGTGGTTACACCGAAATCATCATCTTCCTTTACCTTTACAGTACGCTCGAGAAGAAACATAGCTGGAACATTCTATGAATTCAACATGGAGATGACTGCTTCCCCATGAAAATGATCAACAAAATATCTAATTACACGAAATGAGTTGCCGGTACAAAAGCGTTGTGACAGACCCGTTTCACACGATTAAAATATGAAAGGACCCCACGTCTCGGCTTAATTTACATAATTGCGTCACGTAGATGTATAAATTTTATCTGCGTGCTATGTTTGCGAATAAATAACAATAAATAAGAGATAGTACTGGGTTGAATTCGCTCGCAGTGCGATCTCTGAAGATCTATGATAAGACACCGGAGGGTCAGCGAACTTTTCCTTTAAAATATGGTTATTTTGTATTAGAGCAGTTTTGTTTTGTTATCGATGTACTTAATTTTCAAATCTAGTCAAGTTTACGTATTTGGAATATAGGACTCAGCGCTTATTACACTTAGCGTGTCCTTCAAAAAACGGAAACATAATTTATAACAGAAAATCAAGTGATGCAGCCTGCATACATACATACATATAATCACGCCTTTATCCCTAATGGGATAGGCAGAGCGTAAACGACCCAAACAAAGGCCGTTCCGCCACGTCTGACAAAGTTTTGAGGGTTATTTAAGATAGATTTGTAAGTATATTGCTGTAGTGACAGGTTGTCAGCCCATCGCCTAAATAACAATATACTAAAACCTTCGGATCTCTTAGCTGGTTTTTACAGCATACCCGGGAGGAAATGCAGCTGGCACATTCTATGTTTTTCTGTCGCTCCCAGACCAGCATGGCAGCCTGCATTATTGTGCACAAACTGACAATCAAAATCAAATAAAGAAAAGGCACTCCCCCGATTTTAAATGTTTCGACTACGCGGCACACGCACACAAACCCACTGAAAACCTGTACGAACCCGTTATTGCGCATGTAGTACGAAAATCGGCGGCTTGTATTGAGTGCACGCTGTAGTAAGTATAAATGGTTGTAGTAAGTATAAATGGTATAATCTTACAAGATCTCTGGATCGAGAGCCCAAATCTCAGACCACTACACCATAATATGGGGTATAAGGGACACCGTCCCGCAAACTGATAGGGGTTGGTCAGTTAATATTACTGAACAACGTTCCCCAGGAAAATCTTTCAGGAGATGAAAAAAACAGACCATCCAATACAAAATGTCTACTACGATCAGTCAATTTGTATGGAAAAGTTATTTTGTAGTTACTCTTCCTGAAAGAATTTCCTGGCGATAGTTGTTCAGTGTCGTTAACTGAGCAACCCCTATAAGTTTAGGTCCCTAACACCCGGTATAGGCAGGTACCGTAACCATTACGCTAACAATGTAAGCTAAAGTTACAAGTTGGAGTGTAAAGTTCCGTCAATAACTTAACTCGATTTATCAGTCTTTGTCGCGGATGTGGACCAACTTTGGAACCTCTAATAACTTCATGTTTAAACCACTGTCGCCATTATGGACAGAGTGTACGAGCACCTGGTTGTTAATATTGCACATTGGCTCTTGAAATTCAGATTAGCTTACTATTTCTTGTTTGTCTTTCATTCGTTGTAACTGGCGTTGTGACTCACACCACTTTGTCTGCATGTTACTGGCTGTAAGCCCATTTTTGAATAACATAACTCTGCGATAGATATAAGAACACTCATTTTATTAAAAATATTTTTTTTAATTTGAAATGGTTAATATTGAGATACAAAATACGTTTTTTTTTCTTGTGTTACTTTTATTAACAAAAATTACAATTAAAATAATACTAAACTTAACTTAACTTACGGTAAACGGAACATTTAATCTAGACGTATATATTTTTCTAATCTCCTTTTAATTACCTTTATTTTGATACCCTCTGACACTCGATAGAAAAAAAAAATAAGACTCACAATTTGACGTCAAAAATCCATTATTTTGAATTTTAGAAAATCACACCAGTATAAGAACACTCACCTGAACAAACACCTGTTTGAGACCAATTAAACGATACCCTAATTGTCGAAATCCAATTTTTTTTGAGAGATACGAGATAATTAAGAAATATGAAAACCTACATACATACACACATACAAGATACGCGCGAAAAACGTGACGCTTCCTTGACAGTCGGGTAATAATAACTAACTGACAAATCGAGTTAGGTTATTCAGGGAAGTTTGTGTTCGAACTTGTTACATACAATGTTAGGTACTTACTACATGTAGAGGGGATTGGGCCATTTTTTAATAAACGGCACGGCGACGGCAACGGTGACGGCACGACCCCATCGACGGTACCGTGAAAGAAATGAAAATATATCACTACATAGTATGAAACAAAGTCAACAAAGAGAGTCCGATGGTGTAGTGGATAGGGCCGCTGCCTTCTGAGCGGGAGGTCGTGGTTCGAATCCCACCACGTACCAATGTGTTTTTCGGTTTTCGAATTTCATATGTACGTTTATTCGGCGCTTTTTCCGTGCTTCGGAAGGCACGTTAAGCCGTTGGTCCCGGTTAATGTCGTTTAATACCGTAGATATTAGTCGTTAAGCCATATCAGAGGCCAGTGCTAAGCATTGGCGGCTTGAAAACTCTGACCTAATCTAGGATTGGGTCTGGTTTCCCTTCTTGGTTGCGGAGGTCAGATGACAGTCGCTCTGTGTAAAAACCAGTACCCCCGATCAATCCTCTAGATTAGTTAGCCAACCCCGTGAGATACGGGATAAGGCTAGGAAGAAGAAGATAGTATAAAACAAAGTTGCTTTCTCTGTTCCTATATCCCTATGCATAAATCTTTAAAACTAAGCAACGGATTTTGATGCCGTTTCTTTTAGTGGATAAAGTGATTCTAGAGGAAGGTTTATATTATGTATAATACATGCATAATATAGTAGAAAAACACTGATAATTTCCGTGCGAAGCCGGGCGGGTTGCTAGTAATATATAATTTTGAAAATCTATGAAATTACGTGGCACGGCATTGATTCCCACCGGTACCGTCGCCGGCCTGCTAAACTGCATGTGTTTTGTATTGGTACGAAGCATGCGCGTGTGTGCGTGCGCTCAAATTTTAACTAGGTTGACTAGGTTTTCGGGACGTTGCCGTGTCGTTCCTTGCCGTCTAGTGGAAAAACACGCATTCTAAAGGTACTCCATTTGAGGATAGCTTGGAATAAATAGTTTATTTTTAATATTGTTTAGTTTGTTCAGTTTTGGTATACTACCATGCTGGACCTAAAGCGATTAAAAAAATCTTAAAATGTACTAAAATCATAATCTGCTTTTCCTGCTCGGCGAAGGCATGGTGTAAAAACTAATAAAGGGTATTTCAGTGTATTGTAGTTTGGGCGATGGGCTAACAACTTGTCACTTCATAAATAGATGTACATTTCTGGTTCTATCCGATATAAAAAAATTAAGCTCGAACAAACTTGTTACACTTTAGGTAAATAAATAAAAATTCCTCAATATTTAGGTAAACGTAATACTTCGTAATTAGACACCATATGTTACCGAACGATCCATCCAATGAAACTCAAATTAAAAGGGAATAAATTTCAAAAATCGCACCACAAATCGGCCACTCAGAACTGGCCATTTAGCTGGATTAATGACAACGGCATCAGATTTAACTAAAACTGCAGATAAAACACGTGGAACTGTGAAATGAAGCCGCCAAGGAATACGCATTACAGTATTTTCGATACGCTACAAATAACCGTTCTAAATACGAAATAGTGGTAAGTTTTTACTACAGATTCATATTTTTTTTATAAGTAGGTACGACAAAGAAATACCACAGAACGAACACATAATTTATTTTATCCGAGAATCTAATGGTAACATTGAGTCGTTTAAGGTTTTAGCTTATTCCGCCCATGGGGACTCCATTTTCTTTTGGCATTGATGTTTTTTCAATGCACTTAGTACAGGGTTATGTGTCGCAGCCTCATTTTATTTCTATTTGTCGTCGTTACTATAATTTTACTAATAAGTAGGTATGTACTTCAATGTTGGACTGGGAGCAAACAAAATACACAGAATGTGCCAGATGCATTTCCTTCTGGGCATGCTATAAAATCCAGCTGATTGTTTCTGTTCATTGCAATTTAGACGATGGACGGACAATCTGCCACTACAGCAATATACCTACTCTCTACTATCTTAAATAACCTTCAAAATTTTGTCAGACGTTTCGGAACTACATTTGTTTAGATCGTTTACGCTCTGCCGACCCATTAGGGATAAAGACGTCATTATATGTATGTATGTATTTTGGTCGCTTGCGACTGTTTTTTGTTTCATATGCCTTATCTATATATTTCCTCTACTTCATCTATCCCATTAAGGTCGAAGCACACCGGTCGGCGGTCGGACTGACCGTCAAATCTACATCTAAATCTAACGCATACATCCACTGTCAGTCGCCGATTGATGGCAGTCCAGCAGTCACCGAACATTCCCTCCAAAAATATTGCAACCATTTATTTTGATGGTGGTCTAAAACATTGGCTGTTGATCTGAAAGTTACATACATATACATAATAATCACGCCTTTATCACTAATGGGGAAGGCAGAGCTAAACGACCTAAACGAAGGTCGTTCCGCCACATCTGACAAAGTTTTGAGGGATATTTAAATTTGTAGGCATATTGCTGTAGTGACAGGTTGTCAGCCCATCGCCTAAATTGCAATATACAGAAACCCTCGGATCCCTTAGCTGGTTTTTACAGCATGCCCGGGAGGAAAAGCAGCTGGCACATTATATTTTTTTCGATCGCTCCCAGGCCATCATGGAAGTAATCTGAAAGTTGTGTAGAAATTTGTGTTGAAAAGATGTGAATGTATTATCAAACACTAATAGCATAAACTTTATTGAACTTTAAACACTAAACTTTTTCATAAAATCCTCTGCTTATAGTGATGTATACGATGCTTCGCACGTCCTAGAAATGAATGTTAGAAATGCCATAAAAATGCCGAATCCTTGCAAGGCCGCTGAGTCACATAAATCTGCGGAATGACGTCCTTAACTTACTAATGTAACAACATAGGTTCAAAACATTATTATTACATCAGCCTAAACTGTCCCACTGCTGGGCAAAGGCCTCCCCACTCTTGTTCCAGAGTGTGTACTCTCCACCATGACTGTTACCGACAAGTTTGGGTCGTAGTCGACCAGGTCATCCTGCCACCGCTTCCTCGGTCTTCCTCTAGGTCGACGTTCTTGTGGTACAAATTCAGTTGTTAGTTTGGCCCACCTCTCCGGGTGCATTTGGCATAAATGGTTCAAAACATATTTGGTTGAAATTTTTCGTTTTGCCAACTTTTTTATTATATATCTCTTTTAAGGTCAACGATTGATGTGTCTCTACACGGAATATTAGTGTACATCTGTGGAGAAAGGTAGGGAGGGAGGGACGTATTATGGCTGATTTAAAATATATTTTATATATATTTTTTTTTATCTTCCATGCTGGACTGGGAGCGATAGAAAAACATGGAATGTGCCAGCTGCATCTCCTACTGGGCATTCTGTAAAAACCAGCTAAGGGATTCAAGGGATTCAGTGTATTGTAATTTAGGCGATGGGTTGACAACCTGTCACTACAGCAATACATAGATCTATCTGAAATGTCCCTCAATACTTGTCTAAAGTGGCGCAACGACCTTTGTTTGGGTCGTTGACGCTCTGCCTACCCCATTAGGGATAAAGGCGTGAATATATGTATGTATGATTTTAAACCCAGCCTACATCACCTACCCGCTGTAGCTCTTAAATCACCCCACACAGCATCCCTGGTAACCCTTTCCTAGTAATCCACGGGGTCGAACGGTGTATTTTATTCGATTGGCTGTCGAAGCTGGATCATGGGGTATGTTTTACAAATATTTGCCCAAGATGGCGGGAGATGAGGGTAGGATGAAGGCTCTATTGATTGTCACTCGACAGCAGGTGTAAAAGGAAACATGGACCTAGTTTGAAGATCACGCAACGTCCTCATACTGTAAACTGCGTTTTGATGTATGTATGTATGTAAGCTCTTTATTGTACCTGAAATATCTTAAAATAAAATACAAAAATAATGAGACAATAATGGCACAAAGGCGGACTTATCTTGTTAAGGGATCTCTTTCAGTTAACCTTTAATAAACCCAGAGGATTTGAGGATTTGATCGTATTTTTCTAAGGAAATATCACTCCCAGTCCAGCATCTCCTCTCGGGCATGCTGTTATAATCAGCTAAGATATTTGAAGTTTTCAGTGTATTGTAATTCAGGCGATTCGCTGACAACCTGTCACTACACCGATACACAGATAAAACTAAAATATCCCCTAAA
Organism: Scrobipalpa costella; assembly: GCA_949820665.1. NCBI lineage: Eukaryota > Metazoa > Arthropoda > Insecta > Lepidoptera > Gelechiidae > Scrobipalpa > Scrobipalpa costella. Next base: position 7,829,159 of record OX463319.1, on the reverse strand, counting down.
ACTTGTCAGACGTAGCGGGACGATCTTTGTTTAGGTAGTTGACACTCTCTCTACCCCATTAGGGATAAAAGCGTATGTAAGCAATATCTCAATTTTCTGTACCAATTTGTATTTTTACATAACTCAATAATTGCTCTTTAAATATGTTTTATCGACCGACAAGTACTGCAGTACCGACCGAAAGTAGACCCATCAGACTGGCTTTAACTTGCCTTTAAACATACATACATATAATCACGCCTTTATCCCTAATGGGGTAGGAAGAGCGTAAACGACCTAAACAAAAGTCGTTCCGCCAGTCTGACAAAGTTTTGAGGTATATTTAAGATATATTTGTAGGTATATTGCTGGAGTGACAGGTTGTCATTTACAATATACTGAAACCCTCGGAATCCTTCGCTGGTTTTTACAGCATGCCCGGGAGGAAATGCAGCCGGCACATTCTATGTTTTTCTCTCGCTCCCAGTCCAGCGTGGAAGAAATTTACCTTTAAATAGATTCTAATGAAATATCACAGACAAAGTATTTTTACACCTTAGGAAGGTAAATCGGTTTGCGGAATCTTCTCCAATCTGGGTCTATGGTTAAAGAGTCAGATTCTTGGTAGGACATAATAAGTGACAACTTGACAAGCAATTTTTGCATGACACATTACTTTAGTATTAAATTACTGGATTTGATAATATTATTAGAAAAATGTATAAAATATAGAAATCAATTTCTTGAAGTATAGCCCTGCCGTAAATTAAAAAGACCTATGTTATAGAGAAATAGAATAAGAAAGGGACTTACACACTTCCTATAAGCCCTTCTCTATGACAGGTCACCTTATGTAGGTATTTTATGTGCTTAGCTTATTTTTTATTTATTATCAAAACTATCTATTGAATTGCCATCTGAATCACAACTGTTTGTAAAGAAAAATAAAAACAATTACCTTATTTTGTCCCCTACGATCGGAAGGGTTATACCAAAACGATCCAAAATCAAATTTCTCTATTTGAAAAAACACAACATTATAGTAGACAATATTTCAATTTGTCTGATTGTAAACTTTTAAAATTATAAAGAGATATTTAAAATTTAATTTTTACCTGCATTCCTGAAAGTAATATGCTAAGGTAGTTAGTTATATAAACTTATTCGAATTGCGCTGCAAAAAATAATTATTTGGAAAATTCTAAGTAAAAAATAAATGGAACCCAGTTCACTACTAATACTCGATCGTGGGAATACAAAAAAGAATCTACCAACATACCGAAGAAGGATTTGTTGAATATAAAAAATAATGGAAATATAAAGATTTGGATCTCTGTATTTAGAATTATTTTTGTAATGCAATGAGAAATGAAATGAGAAATGGAATGAGAAACGGTATGAGAAACGGTATGAGAAACAGAATGAGAAACAAAATGAGAAAGGAAATGAGAAACGAAATGAGAAACGAAATGAGAAATGAAATAAGAAATGACTTCCATGCTGGCCTGGGAGCGACAGAAAAACATAGAATGTGCCAGCTGCTTTTCCTCCCGGGCATGCTGTAAAAACCAGCTAAGGGATCTGAGGGTTTCGGTATATTACAATTTAGGCGATGGGTTGACAACCTGTCACTATAGCAATATACCTACAAATCTATCTTAAATAATCCTCAAAACTTTGTCAGACGTGGCGTAACGACCTTTGTTCAGGTCGTTTACGCTCTGCCTACCCCATTAGGGATAAAGGCGTGATTATATGATTATATATGTATAAGAAATGAAATGAGAAATTGTATTTGTAGCGCAGTAGAACTACCCGTATGTTATGAAGAGACTCCCCTATCTTCACTAATTGGCCCGAATTGGTCACGCATACAAAGATACCCTGAGGGATCTGATTCAATCAGCAAATTATTGAACTAACTTTGTCATATTTTGCATGCTGGACTGGGAGCGATAGAAAAACATAGAATGTTCCGGCTGCTTCTCTTCTTGCCTTTATTTTACGAAATGCTTACAATATATTAATAAGCACTAAGCAATACGTAGTTCGTTCTTTCTAAAATGACCCTCAATTCCTGATAATGAGGTTGTTGATGCTCTGTCTATCCCATTCGAAATCAAGCCCGAAGAGAGTCTTCTCTCTATGTTCACTAATTAACTGGAATTGATCATGCATGCAAAGATACCCTGAGGGATCTAATTCAATCATCGAATTATTAGACAATCTCTAATATTTTACATGCTGGACTGGGAGCGATATAAAGGCATAGAATGTTCCGAATGCTTCTCTTCTTTGTTATATTGTGCGAAAGGCTTACAATCTATTGCACTAAACAATACATTAATTTATTACATTTTCAAAAATTCAAACACAGCGATTAACATAAAGAACACAACAATAACCGGTATCTAGATTTTTCCGTGCTATCGTCATTACAGCGGTGTTAGTTAGTTAGTTCTTTCTAAAATTACCCTCAAATCCTGATTATGAGGTCGTTGACGCTTTGCCTACCCTGTTAGAAATAAAGACTTTAGAGAGTCTCCACTAATTGGCCTGAATTGGTCACGCATACAAAGATACCCTGAGGGATCTGATTCAATCAGTGAGTTATGGTACAAACTTTGTCATATTTAGTGAGATTTTAAATTTACTATTATTCCATGGACTGGGAGCGAGAGAAAAACATAGAATGTGCTAGTTGCATTGCCTCCCGGGCATGCTGTAACCAGCTAAGGGATCTGATGGTTTCTTTATATTGCAATTTAGGCGATGGACTGACAACTACCTGTAAACTGATAGGGGTTGCTCATTCAACAGAACTGAACAACTATAGCAGGTTTTTTTTCAGGAAGGGAAAAAGAAATATTTATTTTCCATACAAATGGTCTGACCGAGGTGAACATTTTGTATGGAAAGCGCAATGATTTTTTCATCACCTGTAAGAATTTCTTAGTAGAAGTTGTTCATTTTCGTTGACTGAGCAATCCCTATCAGTTTGCGTAACGCTGTCCCTTACACCCGGTATAGCGGCAAGTATGGAAATAAAAAATCCTGAATCGATTTTATAACAAAAACAAACAGAACTACCTCCCCTCCAATACTCAGCCAACGAAAACTCCTCCGCCTGACTAAGGCTCTCCACACCTATCATTGAACTCTCTATTTCCCGCACTAATTGGTCACGTGTTCGCCCTCAAATCAAAGGTCCCGGTCCCAGGCATTTCTGTAGATCGACTGTAGTGTTGTTTTGTGGGGATGTAGATTTTAGGGGGAAGTCACATTGATGGCAAGCGTCGAGCGTGGATACCTATACTAAACTGGAGTAGATTTGGTTGTTACGTGTAGTTTTGAAACCGGCTAGAGAAAGATTTATTGGGCTACTGGCCGACGTGGTTATTGTTACGATAATACTGTGCCTTTAGTAAATACTGCAATACAGATTAAATAAAAAAAAGAGATACTGGGCTCGATTCTAGATCATCATCATCATCATTCGCTTGCCCTTATCCCATTTACTTGGGGTCGGTGCAGTACGTTTTCTTCTTCCATTCATCCCTGTCAGCCGTCAATTCATCACTTAAACCTGTTTTAGACATATCAGATTTCACGCAGTCCATCCATCCATCTGGCTCGATTCTAGATACCTCCGGTTAAAACTAAAATAAAAATCTATCTGTCACTTTCGAAATAATAAAATTGAAAAAGGACAGGCGATTTATACTCCTTGGTTTTACACTTTGTCGGCTAGATATTGACGCGCTTTTGCACGTTTCCCCAATTTTATCCGCTATATCATATGACGGCGGATAAAAATAACAGTTAACGCTTAAAACCAACGACTATATATAAAAAACCGGAGAGAATAGATCTCCTGTCCTTTTCCAATGTTTTTAGTCTGAAAGTGACAAATAGATTTTAATTTTAGATTTAGCCGGCAAATCTAGGATCGAGCTGACTATCTTCTTTGCAGATACGCACAAAAAACACATGTTGCTTTCATGCAGCTTAGATATCGCAGATTTGCCTGCAATTTTCGTAAGTCAGTCGATGCTACAAGAATAATATTTGGTATTTAGATGTATATTAAGGGGCTTCCCTGGGCTAAGTGGCACCCTCATCTTTAAAAAAATCATAATTCACTGAAAACACAATCAATCGAAAATCCGGTAGATCAGATTGAGGTTAAAGCAAATGAAGGTCATTTAGAACCTCTTAACGTAGCAACTTATAGTTCGTAACAGATAGAAAATTTGCGAAAAGCGGCCACTTTTAGCACTATCTGTAACTGCTGTAAACACTGAATTATTAATTTATAATGATTACAATAAACTTCAGTACCTGCCTCCGTGGTCTAGTGGCTAGTGCCATGGACTCCCGGGAAACACAAAGTTGATATTTGAGAATTTGTCACTTTGTGATTTTTTTCCCAGTTTGGGTAGGACATTGCGGGCTGAATCACCTGATTGTCCGAAAAGAAAAAGATTTCGTGCCTCGGAGGGCACGTTAAGCCGTCGGTCACAAAACCATGTCAGTGGCCTGAAAGTTGTGCTAGTAGGCGGTTTAAAAACTCTGACACCAGGGTTCATCGGGTCCATAGACTCGATACCCACTCGACAGAAGAAGAAGAAGAACTTCAATACCGTTACTTCAATCTGATCTACCTGATTCTCTATTAGTTGCGTTTTCAGTGAATAATGATTTTTTAACTGATGAGGGCGCTGGCGTGCACCGGAGATCCCCATGTCATAGAAACAAGGTTTAGCTTGCGCAAAATTAAAGTCTCATACATACATACAATCACGCCTTTATCCCTAATGGGGTAGGCAGAGTGTAAACGACCAAATAAAGCTCGTTTCGCCACGTCTGACAAAGTTTTGAGGGTTATTTATGATAGCTTTGTAGATATATTGCTGTAGTGACAGGTTGTCAGCCCATCGCCTAAATTGCAATATACTGAAACCCTCGGATCCCTTAGCTGGTTTTTACAGCATACCCGGGAGGAAATGCAGCTGGCACATTCTACGTTTTTCTTTCGCTCCCAGTCCGGCATGGAAGTTAAAGCCCCATTTTCACTTTCAAGTACTTTGCATGTATCTACGTATATTAAAAGGGTGAGAATTGAAAACCTCACGTCCCTTCTTTATTATCCGTCTTATATAGGGGAAGAAGTGTTCTTCAATTTGTGCTTCTTATAACCCCAATCATTTGAAGGATTCTCTTTCGAGTGCAAGTCAAAGAAGTAGGAATCAATTAAACAGTTTGCAGTTGAAGAAAAAAAAAAAAAGATGAAAGTGGTTTCCTTTCATTTTCAACTTGCAGTGCGAAAGAAACTAATTCTGAATAGCTATGGCTGGTGTTTATAAAGCGATCTCAAGAGTGAGAGCATTATTAAGAGCCGTATTTGTAATCAGCTCTCATGAGTGAGTGACAGCGAGTTTGAGTTCGTATCAGAAATGTCTTTTCAGTACAAACTGGTCTGTCAAATCCATACTTAATATTTCTCTCAAGTTTGATATCGCTTCATAAATACGAGCCTTAGCATGGATTTGACATTTCTGATAAGAACACAAACTCGCAGTTAGTTTCAAGAGTTGATTATCATTATGGGTCCTAGGCCTGTCAAATTCTCACTTAATATTGCTCTCAATATAGAGTTCGCCTTATTAATACGAGTCTTATTGTTATATAAGACGGAGTAATACAGCTTTAAATTATACTATTTTAAACAATACAAATTACCATGTCCTCTTGCTTTACACATCTATAGTATCTACTTGCTTAACTTAATAACTAGAATGAACTCGCTAGATTCTTATACCTTGGACTCATATTCCTTTCTCCTACCTACCTCATTTGAAGACGTATCAGCAATGCAGATACCTATTCACCTTGATAATGATACTGACTGATCTGAGGGGAGGGGTAAAAATTGGGGTTGCGAACTTTTTTAACAACATACATACAGAAAAGCACGCCTGTATCCCTAATGGGGTGAGCAGTGCGTACACGACCTAAACAAATTTCTATCCGCAGCGTCTGACAACTTTTGAGGGTTATTCCAGATAGATCTGTATATTGCTATAGTAACAGGTTGCCAGCTCATCGTCACATTACAATACTGAAATTCTCAAATCCCTTAGCAGATTTGTATAGCCCGAGAGGAAATGCAGCTGGCGCATTCTATGTTTTTCTATCTCTCCCAGTCCAACATGGAAGTAACGTAAAGTTTAACAAGACCAGAAAAATATTGCAACTATAGTTTAACATTTTATACCACCATTGACAACGTTTCTTTAAAATTATAAATCGTTTAAAACAAAAAATAGGAACACAGCCAGGCCCATATAAAGTGCGAATAATTCTATTATACAAACTTACATATAACCACGCCTATATCCCTAATGGGGTAGAAACAGCGTAAACTACCTTAACAAAGGCCGTTCCGCCACGTCTGACAAAGTTTTTAGGGTTATTTAAGATAGATTTGTAGGTATAATGCTTTAGTGACAGGTTGTCAGACCATCGTCTAAATTTCAATATACTGCAACCATCGGTATTTCCATGCTGGACTGAGAAAGATAGAAAAACATAGCATGTTCCAGTTGCCCATCCTCCCGGACATGCTGTAAAAGTCAGCAAAAGGGACTCGAGGGTTACAGTGTATTGTAATTTAGGCGATGGGCTGACATCCTGTCTCTATAGCAATACACATTTTAATCTAAATTGCCCTCAATTTTTGTCAGACGTGGCGAAAGCGCCTTCTACGAGGCGTTTAACGCTCTGCCTACCCCGTAAGGGATAAAGGCGTGATTTTATGTATGTATGTATATATGCAACCATCGGATCCCTTTGCTGGTTTTTACAGCATGCTCGAAAGGAAATAGAGCTGGCACATTCTATGTTTTTCTCTCGCTCCCAGGCCAGCATGCAAGAAATAATATACAGAAAGAAAATTAATAACCTTTTAAGCTAAAACAAAAAAAGGATCATAGTTAGGCCCATAGAGAGTGCGGATAATTCTATTATACCCGCTATATATATATATATATATATATACCTACTTATCTACATGAACATTACACCAATGTATTAGTTCTTCCAGGCACGTGCTGATTTTATGCACACTATCCCCCGGTATAACGGCTTACATGGATGTTGAGTTGCTGGAAGTACATACATACATTTATTCACGCCTATACCCCTAATGGAGTAGGCAGACCGTAAAAAGACCTTCGTAAAGGCTGTTTCGCCACGTCTGACATAGTCTTGAGGGTTATTTAAGACAGATTTGTAGGTATATTGCTGTAGTGAACAGTTGTCAGCCCATCGCCTAAATTGCAATATACAGAAACCCTCGGGTCCCTTTGCTGGTTTTTACAGCATGCTTGGGAAGAAAGCAGCTGGCACAATCTATGTTTATCTTTTATTTCCAGTCTAGCATGGAAGAACTTGGTAAATATGGAAAGTTTGTTTTATTTGAAACTGGTTTGCTCTTGACTCTAGGTCAGAGATGACAAAGTCGACGATGGAGCGAGCTCACCCAGAAGATGCCTGTTATGGAACTGGCACTCTCATCTCACGCACCGACTGATCACAGCAGGCTGTTTAGTGCCGGACTTCGGTGAGAGGGTGGTCGCGAGCCAGGCGGCCCCTTGCGGATCATTCTACCACCGCTTTGCTGAGATCGTTCACCCGGACTTATTCACAGGCAAGCCTGTGTTGCCTTTGCCCGGAGTGGACCACTAGGAGGTAAGTCCTATCCCACCCCAAATTGTGTTTGTACTTTTGTGTTTGGCAAACCTATGTCAAATTAATAGTTGTTTTACTTAGTTACAAAAGCCAGGGTGTTGATTTTATATTTTGTTGATTATATATTACTAGCAGATTCGGTTCCTACGTTCTATATACTACCATGCTGGTCTGGGAGCGAGAGAAAAACATAGAATGTGCCAGCTGAATTTCCTCCCGGGCATGCTGTAAAATCCAGCTAAGGGATCCGAGGGTTTCAGTATATTGTAGTTTAGGCGATGGGCTGACAACCTGTCACTACAGCAATATACCTAGAATTCTATCTTAAATAACCCTCAAAACTTTGTCAGACGTGGCGGGACACCTTTGTTTAGGTCGTTTACGCTCTGCCTACCCCATTAGGGATACAGGCGTGAATATATGTATGTATGTTCCTACGTCCTGTTTTTTGTCGAGGGCACACATATAAGTTAATAAAATTAGAGACACAACAGCATTTCACAAAGAATTTGAAAATCACTAATCACTTTTAATAATGTTTATAATGAATACTCCTAAATTATCCAATTCAATAATCAAACATTTAGTTAACAAGCAAAATCAAAACGGATCAAATTTAATTTCGCAATCTACATACTACATCTCGGTCCCTACAATTATCAGGGTTGCCCAAACTCGACCTTTCTGCCCTATATTAATACTGGACTGTTAATAATTTGTTATGGGAATATTATATTAATTTGCTATCCCTTTGTTTTGTAGGAATTGTCAGCTAGGTACTGGTCCCTTTTACTTACTTAATTTTAGAATAAAGGTAAACAAAGTTTCGTATCTTTTAATCACAGATCTTGTTTCTAAAATCAGTTTTAGCTATTAGATATGACAACATAAAGTAAAAGTAACACCATACATACATACATACATATAGTCACGCCTTTTTACCCCATTGGGTAGGCAGAGCGTAAACGACCTAAACAAAGGTTGTTCTGCCACGTCTGACAAAGTTTTGAGGGTTAAGATAGATTTGTAGGTATATTGCTGTAGTGACAGGTTGTCAGCCCATCGCCTAAATCACAATATACTGAAACCCTCGGATCCCTTAGCTGGTTTTTACAGCATGCCGGGGAGGAAATGCAGCTGGCATATTCTTTGTTTTTCTCTCGCTCCCAGTCCAGCATGGAAGCTAAAGTAACACCATCATTCTAATATTTTGTATGGTGGACTTTGTCATAATTTATCAAAATCAAATAAATATTACAACCAGAAAAGTGTCCTACATAAAATGATAAGAGAATTTTGTTCTTTTTTTTTAATATCTCGGAAGTTTTTTTCTTTATACCTGGACATTTTAAGCCTTAACACGTGTAAAATACTTAGGAAAATTCGTTGTCTGTGTTTAAGGATAATTTGTACGTAGTTACTTTAGTAAATTTTTGGAACTTTCCAATTTTGGCGGATCAAGGAAGGAACTTTGAAATTTAGCCTTTTAGCCCTACCTATTTTATACCTTACTGTAATCTATTTTTGGGTAGTGAGAGTTTTTGGAATTTCTTTTTCCTTTTTTTGATCCTAGTGTGTTTCTTAAGAAGTGTTTCTTAAGAAACAGAGGAATGAAATCCCGATGGTGTAGTGTATAGGGTTGCTTCCTCCGAAGTAAGAGGTCGTGGTTCAAATCTCACCACGTATCAATGTGTTTTTTGGTCTTCGAATTTCTTATGTACGTTTATTGCGCTTTTTCCGTGCTTCGGCAGGTACGTTAAGCCGTTGGTCCCAGCTAGTATCGTTAAATACCGTAAAAACTACTCGTTAAGCCATGTCAGAGGCCAGTGTTAAGTATTAACGGCTTAAGATCTCTGACATAATCTAGGATTGGGTCCGGTGTCGCTTCTGGGTTGCGGAGGTCAGAGTGCAGTGTAAAAACTAGTACCCTCGTTCAATCTCTTAGATTCGTTATTGGTAGCCGACCCCATGAGATACGAGATAAGGCGACGGGAGATCATGATATGTTTTTTGAGAATATTTACTATGACTAGAGCAGGCTCTCCTACATATCATTTCACTTATATGAGCTTCTTCTTCTGTCGAGTGGGTATCGAGTCTATCGACCCGATGAACCCTGGTGTTGAAGTTTTTAAACCGCTTAGTAGCACAACTATCAGGCCTATGATATGGTTTGAGTAACGACCACTATAAAAGACAGCGACCGGGACCGACGGCTTAACGTGCCCTCCGAAGCACGAAATATTTTTCTTTTTCGGAAAATCAGGTGATTCAGCCTGCAATTCTATTCTTCAAAGTCCTAACCAAACTGGGAAAAAACACAAAGTGATAAATTCTCAAATATCAACTTTGTGTTTCCCCTCTGGGAATCGAACCCAGATCCTCCGGATCAGAAGTCCATGGCACTAGCCACTAAACCAAGGAGGCAGTTAGATGACCTAAAGATTACAAAATACTTAGGCCCGTATTAATAATCAGTTCTCAAGAGTGACAGCGAGTTTAAATTCGTATCAGAAATTTATTTTCAGTACAAAACAGCCTGTGAAATCCGTGCTTAAGATTGCTTTCAATCTTGAGATCGCTTCATAAATACGGGCCTCAAATTGAAACAGGATAAATTATTGATAAGTTATATTAAAGGAGAGAACGATTAAAATTGTATGTTGATAGGATTGAAACCTCGAGTTAAAATGAGAGGAAAAGCAAATGTTATGACCGGAACGGATGAAGGATAAACATTGAAGGATGTAAAAGTTGGAAGGTAAAATCTTTTCAAGGAAACATTTTAAACTGTTTATTATTTGAGCAAACTGTGTTGTTTTAATATGCTTAACATACATACATAAAGTCACGCCTGTATCCTTAATGGGGTAGAGAGTAAACAACCCAAACAAAGGTCCTTCCGTCACGTTCAAGAAAGCTTTGAAGGTTATTTAAGATATATTTGTAGATATACTTCTATGCTGACCTGGGAGCGAGAGAAAAACATAGAATGTGCCAGCTACATTTTCTTCCGGGCATGCTGTAAAAACCAGCTACTGGATCCGAGGTTTTCCGTATATTGTAATTTGGCGGCAGTTAAGTCTCAACTAAATGAGAAGGGAGGGATTCTTTTGTTTGCGGTCCAGGTACCTGTAGTACGCCAAATGAGAGAGAGAGAAAAAATACGTTATGAGCATGCTAGCACAACCATTACTACCTTCGCTGCGTAAGCGTTCCACAGAGAGGAAAAGAGACAAAAGATAGCCGTTATGAATTATTATTAAGGCACAAGAATGAAATAAAAACTAGTTATCTGTACTTTGTAACCACCTCAACCGTAAGTCGTTACATTATTTTCACATTTGCATGCATAAAATTCCAAAACTTGTAATTTACCACGTAATTTTAATTTTGTCGAAATGGTCTGTTTCTGTTAAAAAAATACAACTCCAGTTACAAAAAAGATATCGAAACAAATAACATACCATTTAATAGCCAAAACTCCAGATGTTTTAAAAAAATCTGAAGCCATCCATCACCTCTACTTTTTTTTTTAATGCAATGTAAGGTTGACCTTAAAATTATTGACCATTTTTTTTTCGCTTTGGAGGCCTAGATCTTTGGTTTAAGCAATAGTGTTAGTATATATCTATGTGTGCGTGAGCGCTGCGCCGCTCTGTCGTATAGAGGGCAGTTGATTATACGGTCTCAAGACAACCACACGCGTTTCCTTAGTCTATTCCTCTCCCCGCACACACATTTATAACAATTGGCGACGAGGATGGGATTTGTATTTTGTAATTGGATTTATAACAAATAGCTTGCAGCAAATAGGTATCAAGTTTATTAGAGTCTACAATGGTCTAAAAGTAACAAAAAAAAATAGATGGGTTAAAGGTATAAAAATGGGCATTTAAAAATAGAATAAATATTTTTTTTTTAAAAGAAGCTGTTCGCCTAGGATTTTTTTTAATATCAAAAATAGGTAGGGGACGACCCCACCTACCCCTATTTTCGTTTGTAAAACCCGCTGCCGAACACCCTGTATACATATAATCACGCCTTTATCCCTAAAGGGGTAGACAGAGCGTAAACGACCTAAACAAATGTCGTTTCGCCACGTCTGACAAATATTTTGAGGGTTATTTAGATAGATTTGTAGTTATATTGCTGTAGTGACAGGTTGTCAGCTCATCGCCTAAATTGCAATATACTGAAACCCTCGGATCTCTTAGCTGGTTTTTACAGCATGCCTGGGAGGAAATGCAGCTGGCATATACTATGTTTTTCTCTCGCTCCTAGGCCACCATGGAACATTTTAACATTAATAACGTAATGTTAACGTAATGTTAATTTAAATTACCTATTACAATGAAGTCAATTCTCGCGATATAATACTAATTTTAATTCTAGCTAGCATTAATGAATCTGCGTAGACAAATGAAAACTTCATTTGCATAATTAATCAAAATAAATTACAAAAAGAATCTCAATTCTAAGCAATGTAGACAAATGCTACAATGTCGTAGCATACGGCTACGCCGTAGCAGTGATCTGCTTCAATCAAATCAGCTACAATCAAATCTCGGTGTAGCATGATCCGAAGTAGCTTGAGACTTTTGAGCGCATGCTGGAACTAATATCCAAGTTTATTACCTATTCTAGAAGCGGGACTAGATATAAGGTTGGCTGTTCACAGCACTACTCAACCACTCGTGTTACATGAGAAATCTGATCTTATTCTGTCGTTTGGAGTCAATCGACCCGATGAACTCTGGTACCAGAGATTTTAAACCCTGCGATATCCTAACCAAACTAGAAACAACAACACAAAGTCATTGTCTCCCACCGGGAATCGAACCCGGGTCCTACGGGTCGAGAGTCCTTGGCCCAGACCGCTGGACCACGGAGGCAAATATGATTTAAAGAATATTTACACTTTAAACAGATATGATGACTTTGTCTTGTTGTTTCTAGTTTTGTTAGGACATTGCAGGCTGATCACCTGATTGTCCTGTTGGAAAAAACACGGCATAGACGTCGTAAAAGCGGACCTAGAGGTGAACGGACGGTGACCTCAGCAATAGGCCAGTAAAATGCTAAGCAGGAGGAGATGAAGAAGCCTTTTTAAACCATATTTTCTTTATTTATTTTCTTTTTCTCTCTCATACGTTAACTTATTTCTCTTTATTTTTTAAATTTTCGACAAAATCGTTCAATGAACAGCGCGCTTTACATCCACCTAGTTGGGTCGCCATACTGTGTAGTAATTGAAATTTAATGCCTGTTTACTTTGTCTAAGAACTCGCACGTGTTCAGGAAATAACCTGAACGTATGGAGAACGCGTTTTTAACTTTAAAGGAAAAGAATGTTCTAGGATATACCGTTAGTTTTTGTTAAGACGGTAATGTTGCTTTACCTTGCATATTATAGGTTTCTAAAACAAAATGAGAACTTATAATGTTATTATACATACATACATATAATCACGCCTTTATCCCTAATGGGGTAGGCAGAGCGTAAACGACCTAAACGAAGGTCGTTCCGCCACGTCTGACAAAGTTTCGAGGGTTAGATTTGTAGGTATATTGCTGTAGTGACAGGTTGTCAGCCTATCGCCTAAATTGCAATATACAGAAACCCTTGGATCCCTTAGCTGGTTTTTACAGCATGCCCGGGAGGAAATGCAGCTGGCAAATTCTATGTTTTTCTCTCGCTCCCAGTCCAGCATGGAAAGCAAAATGTTATTATAAGGTAAGATAATCGTTTATTCGCCATGAAACAAGGTACATAGAAAGATGGTCAGTTTTCTATAAAAGTATAAGTCCTCCTGTTTAGCCATTACAAATAGCATGCAAATTGAAAAGAGTATAAAATAAACTAAATTACATGAAAATTTAATTTTATAAATCATTTTGTCTCGACCATGTACAATCTTAATCACTCAATTTAGAAACGCATAATGTCAAAGTATAGTTCAAGTAAAGCAGTATAATTCAATTAATAAAACGCATAATGTCAAAGTATAGTTCAGGTAAAGCAAAGTATAATTCAATTAATATTAAAAATAAGATGTCAATAGAAATACAATATATCCACATAATGTCACACAATAAATGTCATATACCTACTACCGACAAAATTATGATACAAATATCGTAAGGACTATATTCCTGAGACGAGCTCGTAACGGCCTCGCGTTAAGAGGGATCCAATGCGTAGTTCTTTTTGCTCATAGTGCATACGGCATCCAAGATGGCGAGACAAGCTAGCCGCGCACGCCCGAAACTGGTTGGAAGAGGCTCAAGACAGGGAGAAATGGAAAAAAGGGGAAAGAGGCCTTTGCCCTGCAGTGGGACACCTCAGGCTGTTAATAATAATAATAAATACTCGGTCTAGTGGTCAGAGCTATGGGCTTACGATCTGGAGGTCTTGGGTTCGATTACCTGGGGGGAGCAAAGTTGATATTTGTCTATTTAACACTTTGTGAGGTTTTCCCCAGTTTGGTTAGCACATTGCAGGCTGAATCATCTGATTGCCCGAAGAGTAAATGGATTCCGTGCTTCGGAGGGCACGTTTAGCCATCGGTCCCAATCACTGTCTTTGATAGTGGTCGTTACTCAAACCATGTCAGAGGCCTAATAGCTGTGCTACAAGGCGGTTTGAAAACTCTGACACCAGGGTTCTTTGGGTCGTTATTCGACTCGAGAATCCACTCGCTAAGAAGAAGACAATAAGTACTATATTATTGTTTCCGTGGTATAGTGATCTGAGCCAAGGGCACTTAAAAAGCAAAAATACATCATATTTTTCTTATATTGTGTGCCTTCTTTATAAAAACTGTCTTTGAACCTTTATTTCTAAGCTCTTTGAGCATTTATACCCTAGTAGTCTAGGTCAGAGGTGGTAGAAAGAAAAGTCAAAAGCATGTTTTCTCTTTGATCGAAAGACAAAGGTTACACGTTCTATTATTATTTTAGAACACTTTTACTAATCCCTACAAAATTAAGATTGCATAGTTATATTAATTCAATAATTTAGACGCAAAAGTCAGGTATAATAATACCCCAATAATTGCAGCACCAAATTGGATCTAGCAATTTATACGCTTATAAACCTGAGATAGAATCTTACTTAATTCTATTAATATTCGTTCTAGGAACGTGATCTGGCTAAGCCTCAAATGAACTCTGATCTTCATCGTATAGCCAAGTGGCGCGATTAAGATAATTGAAAACCTTATAAATTTGCGATTCATAATTCGTTGTAGTAACTGGAAGAAAAATTGCGAATCACGGCCACCAACAGCAATTTTTCTTCCTATTACTACAAAGAGCTATGAATCGCTAATTTATACATACATACATGAATTACGCCTTTATCCCTTACGGGGTAGGCAGAGCGTTAAACGCATCGTAAAAGGCGCTTTCGCCACGTCTGACAAAAATTGAGGGCAATTTTAGATTGTAATATGTATTGCTTTAGTGACAGGTTGTCAGTCCATCGCCCAAATTACAATACACTGAAACCCTCGAGTCCCTTTTGCTGACTTCAACAGCATGCCCGGGAGGAAGGGCAGCTGGAACATTCTATGTTTTTATATCTCTCCCAGTCCAGCATGGAAGAATCGCGAATTTAGAGGGTTCTAAATTATCTTAATCTTTTTTTTATTAATGGTGGTGCCACTTGGCTATACAATGAAGATCAAAGTTCATTTGAGGATTAGCCAGATCACGTTCCTAGTTCCTAGAAATCGCTAATTAATAATAATATAAGCTTCTAAATTATCTTAATTACTATAACTTGATTCTTTTGGATTTGCTTTTAAATACATACATACATACATAAATCACGCCTTTATCCCTTACGGGGTAGGCAGAGCGTTTAACGCCTCGTAAAAGGCGCTTTCGCCACGTCTGACAAAAATTGAGGGCAATTTTAGACTGTAATATGTATTGCTATAGTGACAGGTTGTCAGCCCATCGCCTAAATTACAATACACTGTAACCCTCGAGTCCCTTTTGCTGACTTCAACAGCATGCCCGGGAGGAAGGACAGCTGGAACATTCTATGTTTTTCTATCCCTCCCAGTCCAGCATGGAAGTAATAATTCACTTTTATTCGGCTTTTCAATTCACTGCGTTTTTAGTGAATTATGTTTTTTTTACTAATGGGGCGCTAACGGGGGTGAATGTCTAACGCTGGAAGTCTTCTTCTTCTGTCGTGTGGATATTGACCCGATGGATGTACCCTGGTGTCAGAGTTTCTAAGCCGCAAAATAGCACAGCTAATAAGCCTCTGACATGTTTTTGCGTAACGACCACTATGAAAGACAGCGACCGCCGAAGTACAGTATTTTTGTTCTTCCAGGCAATCAGGTGATTCAGCCTACATTAGCTTAACCAATCTGGTGAAAATCTCACAAAATGTGAAATCGTCAAATATCATCTTTGTGTTCCCGCCTGGGAATCGAACCCACCGACTACGGATCGTGAGCTCTCACCACTATACCACGGAAACAGTTACGCTGGAAGTTATTCAAGGTATGAGTTGACGATCTTCAGAGAAAATGTAGGGTGTGTGCCCCGTAAACTGCTAAAGAGTTGCTCAGTTATCAAAACTGAACATTTATCAAGAAGAAATTGTCTTCCCCATACAAATTCTCTGATTCAACTGAATCACCACGTAATTTGTACTGGTTTGGTAATTTTAGAAATTTAACCACCCAACTGCACATGATTGCTGAAGCTACCAGGACAAGGCCTCTATTTGAGACGTTTAACCACTCAACTGTTCATGGTACCAATATTTACCAGAACCAGACTGTTATCAACCGCGAGTGTAGCTCACTACGTTTAACCGCTACACTCTACTTAGGCTTATATTTAAGATTACTAAGAATACTAACAAGGCCTCTATTTGAGATGTTTAACCATTCAACTGATCATGGCACCAAAAGCTACCAGAACCAGACTGTTTGAACTCAACCATGAGTAAAACTAACAAGGCTTTTATTTAAGATTACTAAGAAGACTAACAAGGCTTCTACTTGAGATGTTTAACCATTCAACTGATCATGGCACCAAAAGCTACCAGAACCAGACTGTCTGAACTCAACCATGAGTAAAACTAACATACATACATATAATCACGCCTTTATCGCTGATGGGGTAGGCAGAGCGTATACGACCTAAACGAAAGGTCATTCCGCCACGTCTGACAAAGTTTTGAGGGTTATTTAAGATAGACTTGTAAGTATATTGCTGTAGTGACAGGATGTCAGCCCATCGCCTAAATTACAATATACAGAAACCCTCGGATCCCTTAGCTGATTTTTACAGGATGCCCGGGAGGAAATGCAGCTGAAACATTCTAAGTTTTTCTTTCGCTCCCAGTCCATCTTGGAAGTAAAACTAACAAGGCTTTTATTTCAGATTACTAAGAAGACTAATAAGGCTT
Organism: Scrobipalpa costella; assembly: GCA_949820665.1. Lineage (NCBI taxonomy): Eukaryota > Metazoa > Arthropoda > Insecta > Lepidoptera > Gelechiidae > Scrobipalpa > Scrobipalpa costella. The sequence goes on along the minus strand of OX463319.1, from coordinate 7,811,986 downwards.
CTATTTGAGACGTTCCACTCAACTGATCATGGTACCAAAACCTACCAGAACCAGACTGCTTTAACCGCGAGTGTAACTCACAATAGCTACAACTGAACACGCTGAGGCGATTATCTTAAATGAGCATTGGACCCCTCCCATCATCAAGGAGTTAAGAGGAAGCTTCTATTTGACATGCTAAAAAAGGAAAAATGGCAGGTTAGAGGCTGACAACTCAACATTACAACCAATATAATTCTAAATCACTCTCATAAAAATACAGGTTTGGCAGATATGTTTTTTAATTAGCCATTGACGCACTGTCTTCTCCTGAGATGCAGGCGTGCTTTTTGTATGAGTGTCCCGAAAAATATGTGGTTATTTTTTTTACTTATTTCTTTTACAACTTTTTCGTACTACGTTATACGTTAATATTTATTTGAACTAGGTTAGTATGCTTTAAAATATGAGAAACAACAAATCAAAAATTTCAACTACAGACAGGATTCGAACCTGCGTCTTTCACCGCTAAGGGCATGAGCCACGGTAGCATAAAGGCTAATTCGTTAAAACGGTATTCCAAAAACGCAAGTCCGAAGCCTGTCTGTGGTTGAATTTTTTGATTTATTGGTTGTCATATTTACTTCCATGTTGGACTGTGAGCGAAAAAAAACATAGAATGTACCGGCTGCATTTCCTCCCAGGCATGCTGTAGAAACCGGCTAAGGGATCTGAGGGTTTCTGTATATTGCAATTTAGGCAATGGGCCCTACAAATCTGTCGTGAATAGTCCTCAAAAGTTTGTCACGTGGCGAACAACCATTGTCTAGGTCATTTACGCTCTGCCTACCCCATTAGGGATAAAGGCGTGATAATATGTTTGTATGTATGTATGCATATTTAAAGGATAGAATATCATTTTACTTACCATTATCTATTTTACTTTATCCACTGCCTGTTTTACCGACGAATACTATGGTCTACAATCTACATTTTCCAACAACATTTTGTTCAAAACAATTATTCCTCTATTTTCGTTAAGTTTCTTTTGAGAGAGCGTCTATTTCCTAGTCATCTCCTTAACCGACAAAAACAAAATGAGGAGGCTGGCTCATTTCCACATTGTGAAGACACAAACACAACAGCGCGAGAACGGCAATGACTTCCTGTCACCCGAAGGGTGAAGGTGCTGTGGTGAAAGGGTTTATCTAAAAAATTACCGAATTGGTATTTCTTTTTTTCAACAAAATTAAATAAGTAGGTATTTAATTTATTTATTTATTTAACAGTTTATTGGACACAGAAACATACACAGAACAATTACATAAGAATCAAGACACAACAGGTAGGTACTGCTTATTTCTAAAATGAAATGTCTTACAGCAGACAGAAAAATGTATAAAAGAGGTTGGAAGTAATCATAACGACATATACAGGGTGTAAGGGACAGCGACTCGCAAACTGACAGGGGTAGCTCAGACAATGAAACTGAACAACTGTCAGCAGGATATTTTTTTCAGAAAGTGAAAAAAAATATTGCTTTTCCATACAAATCGAGATGGTCATTTTGTATGGAAAGGTAAATTTTTGTTTTCATCTTCTGAAAGTATTTCCTGGTGAAAGTTGATCAGTTTCGTTGACTGAGCAACCCCTATCAGTTTGCTTAATTTTTAGTGAATATTTTGAGTGTTTTTGTATTAACAAAAAAAGTCAAAACCAACACACGCACGCTTTTAATATTAAAAGCCAAAAATAGAAAATAAATACAATTCTAGACATAAAAAGTGTCTTGTGTACACAAAATATTTACTTTCAATCTTACACCTTTTTTCATCACGCTGTTCCCCCCATATTCTGAGGTCTCCCCCTTTCCTTGGGAGACAAGTAATAATTTCCGCGGGCTTTAATAGTTAATATTAATTTTCTTGTCATAGTACATTTAGCTATTTTCAATTTTCAGTCTTTGTTTAGTCTAGTAATACAAAATTCACTTTGACCGAAGCAATAAGTTGCCGGGAGGTTAGTTAAGATTTCTCTCAGTTAATTTTAGATTTATTTTAAGAGTTTAGTTATCTTCCATGCTCCGTGAGATCCCGATGGTGTAGTGGATAGGGCCGCTGCCTCCTGAGCGGGAGGTCGTGGTTCGAATCCCACAACGTACCAATGTGTTTTTCGGTTTTCGAAATTCATATGTACGTTTATTAGTTGCTTTCTCCGTGCTTCGGAAGGCACGTTAAGTCGTTGGTCGCGGTTAATATCGTTTAATACCGTAGATATTAGTCGTTAAGCCATATCAGAGGCCAGCGATAAGAATTGGCGGCTTGAAAACTCTGACCTAATCTAGGATTGGGTCTGGTTTCACTTCTGGGTTGCGGAGGTCGGATGGCAGTCGCTCTTTTTAAAAACCAGTACTCTCGTTCAATCCCCTAGATTAGGAAGCCGACCCCGTGAAATACGGGATAAGGCTAGAAAGATGATGAGTTATCTTCCATGCTGGACTGGAAGCGAAAGAAAAACGTAGAATGTGCCAGCTGCATTTCCTCCCGGGCATGCTGTGAAAACCAGCTAAGGGATCCGAGGATTCTAGTATATTGCAATTTAGGCGATGGGCTGAAAACGTATGTATGTCGTTTAGTTATTTTGAATGGTTTGGTGAGAGGTTATAATTTCCGATGAAATGCACTAAAGTTAATTTGTCTTTAGTTAATTTGTAAAACATACCTTAACTTCCGTTATACTATAGTGCATATGGTATTATATGTAATAATATGCACTATCCCGCTTTCTGCTTGTACAATTTCTATACCCAAAGGTTGCGAGGTAGAAATTGCTGCTTTAGCAATAAGGCCGCCTATATTGTACTGTCACGTTTGTTCCTTTTTATTTATGTTGTATGTGTTTCTTTGTGCAATAAAGAATTTTGTATTGTATTGTATACTAAGCTGGTGGTAAAAATAAACGCGGACTTAAGTTAAGGGTGAAATTATTTGCACCCAAGATTTGATTTGATTACTCATGATTAGTACATAGGGCGAAATATGAAAATAGGGACTTCCGTAAGAATAAATTTGTAGTGGAAAGACAATTTATTAATATCTTGACAATTTTCAAAAAAGTTTAATTTCTTGGATAGTGCTAGGTAGGTTCGTTTCTTGGGTATTTCTATCCTTAAGTTTGGTCAACAATTTTTTTACAACTATTCTGGGTTATCCATCGTCGATGATATGCAAGTTTAAATGTGCAACCAAACATATTTTACAGGTATTTTACCTAAAATTTATTACAAAGCAGCAACCGTTTCACAGCAGATTGTTCAAAATAATTTACTACCATGCTTCCCGAAATACCAACAAACGTTATTTGAATAAACATACACAAATTCTGGTCTCATGTTCGGAATTTACCATCCTCTATTTCTGCCGATAAATTCTAAGTTTAAGCTATATTAAGCCTTTCATACCGCGCGTCGCAAACATCCTAATTTGTAGTGAGGCGACGTCATATTGTTTTGACATACCGGTTATTTGGTTTTATCAACCGGTTTTATAATGATTCTGAATCTTAGATCTGTATTTTCCATTCATGAAAACAATAATGGGAAAAATTAAATAAATAATTAATGTTTCTGAACACGTCACCCAAACTCGGAATAGATTTTGAAAGGGTTCACATAAAATATAAAATTAAAAACTCGAAACACTGTAAAATAGTAGCGGTGACAAATGCCATTCCCAAGGAGAACAGAAGAAAATATATCTATAATACGTATATAATCTATACAAATTGCATCTGACACAGCTACCGTCTTACCATTGTAAGGGTGTATGGCATGATTTCCTGAGTCTTTGAAAAAAGTGACGTGTGCCGTCTCGTGGTCGGCCGTTTGAGTTGGTGTTATCGTTTTCATTGTGAAACCTACGAAAACTTATATAAAAGATAGCTGTTTTCTGGAAAAGTTATAAAATTCTGTTGCGGGGTGGACCCCGCAAGCCGTCATTTATTTATATATCATCTTACAGATTTTCGAGCATAGCTTTTTTTTAAAAAAACAAAATTATCTCAATTTGCAGGGCGCTGTGTAATTTGTTAGTCAATAATGATGTCATTTTTACAAAGTAAGTGTTAGCGACACTTAACACCGTTTTCAAAATTTTATATTTTTGTAAAGGCGTGCGAGGGGTATGCAAGACGCGCGGGGATAGTACCCGCTACTATGGTTTACCACTCAATTTTTGTCAGTTTTTATTCGAGTCCTGCGCCCGCCGCATGCTTCTCTAAGTACCAAAATCTTTTTTTACCTTATCAAAATAAACGCCGTGCTATCGGAACTAACTCGTTTTTTTCTTTAATATTCACCATTGACCATTCTGCAGGTATCCATTATGATATCAATACATTAAGTTTATAATGATATCAATATCAGTTACCTATAACGGTTATAAAATAACCGATATTGCAAGCCCAATTATTGTCAGCACTGTATAAACTCTGTCGAGACGACACTGCGAAATATCAAAGGCTCCAAATGTTGGTCTAAATACTGAAATCTCGAGCAATATTGATTCCATTGCTTGAATACTGAATTCATTCAGCCAAGCTATTTCTACCGAGTATTGCATCTTCAAAGGTATTTTTATTTGGGGAAATTATATTCTAAGTAACATCTATATCGAATCGATTAGAATTTAAGGCACGTAATTATAAACAGCACTTGAAACTGACAGCTAGTTTGAGCCCGTATCAGAAATTTCATTTCAGTACAAAAAGACCTGTCAAATCCATACTTAATATTACTCTCAATCTTGAGTTCGCTATATAAATACGAGCCTAAATGTAGGACTCTTCCTAAATTCCTGTTTCTTGCAGTATTGGTTAGATACGTATACATTTTAAAAACCGCACTTCTAGAAGTAGTTTATACTACTACAGTATTATTAAGGATGATAAAACAAAATGGCGTAAGTTAGTAATTCCATTGTATTCGGTTCGTACCGGACACGAATTGGATACGAACATAATACGAAGCTGTGCAGAAACGCCCTCAGGCTTAAATTCCATTCACTCTGGGAACTTTACTATCCACTACAGTATTCCTGAACAGAGAAGCAGTAGAATATACCACTATCCAAAAACTACATGGACTTTTCTATCTGTTCATGTCTTAAATGCTTACTTCCATGCTGGACTGGGAGCGATTGAAAAACATAGAATGTGCCAGCTGCATTTCCTCCCAGGCATGCTGTAAAAACCAGCTACGGGATCCGAGGTGTTCTGAATATTGCAATTTGGGCGATAAGCTGTCACTACAGTAATATACCTACAAATCTATTTTAAATAACCCTCAAAACTTTGTCAGACGTGGCGGACCAACCTTTGTTTAGGTCGTTTACGCTCTGCCTACCCTATTAGGGATAAAGGCGTGATAAACTATACGTATGTATGATGTCAGCAATAAAGGTAAATGTCTGATGCAGATTTCCATGAAATTAAGGCAAAGATACCTTAGACTTTAACCGTATAGGGTCCTTGTTGGGTTCTTGGAAATCCAAGATCGAGTCAATGTTTAAGGATCATGTTCTGAAGCAGTACCAGGAAATTGACTTGCAGGTTTGCATCTATTGTTATTTAATTAACTGTCTATTTCTTACCATATATAACTTCCATACTGGACTGGAAGCGAAAGAAAAACATAGAATGTGCCAGCTGCATTTCCTCCCAGGCATGTTGTAAAAACCAGCTAAGGGATCTGAGGTGTTCTGAATATTGCAATTTGGGCGATAAGCTGTCACTACAGTAATATACCTACAAATCTATTTTAAATAACACTCAAAACTTTGTCAGACATGGCGGACCAACCTTTGTTTAGGTCGTTTACGCTCTGCCTACCCTATTAGGGATAAAGGCGTGATAAACTGTACGTATGTATGGTGTCAGCAATGAAGGTAAATGTCTGATGCAGATTTCCGTGAAATTAAGGCAAAGATAGCTTAGGCTTCCATGCTGCACTGGGAAAGCGAGAAAAACATAGAATGTGCCAGATGCATTTCTCCCGATAATGCTGTAAAAACCAGCTAAGGTATATGAGGGTTTCAGTATATTGCAATTTAGGCGATGGGCTGACAACCTGTCACTACAGCAATATACGTACAAATCTTTCTTGACTGGCCCTCAAAACTTTGTCAGACGTGGCGGAACGGCCTTTGTTTAGATCGGTAACGCTCTGCCTACCCTATTCAGGATAAAGGCGTGATTATATGTATGTAACTTAGGATGTAACTGTAAAGGGTCCTTGTTGGGTTCTTGGAAATCCAAGACCGAGCCAATGCTTAAGGAACATGCTCTGAAGCAGTAACAGGAAATTGACTTGCAGGTTTGCATGTATTATTATATAATTAATTATCTTATTCCATAGCATATATTACTTCCATGCTGGAATGGGAGCGAGAGAAAAACATATAATGTGCCGGCTGCATATCCTCCCGAGCATGCTGTAAAAACCAGCTAAAGGATCCGAGGGTTTCTGTGTATTGCAATTAAGGCGATAGGCTGACACCCTATCACTACAGCAATATACCTACTTTATCTTGAATAACCCTCAAAACATTGTGCGACGTGGCGAAACGACCTATGTTTAGGTTGTTTACGCTCTGCCTCAGGGATAAAGGCGTGACTATATGTACGTAAGTATGTAATTTAGGTTCCTAAGGCCCGTATTTATGAAGTGATATCAAACTTGTACAAACATTTTGTACTGAAATGATATTTCTGATACAAACTCTTAACTCACTGTCACTCATGAGTGCTGATTATGAATACCCTAAGATACAAGTAGTTACTTTACATTAGTACTTAGTTTTGGCACTTTAATATAATTATTATTTAGATAATTATCGTACATACAGTTTTATAATGAAATAACAGAGTAACATGTCTACTATAGCATAAATTGTATTCTATTCTGTGATTCTACCTAACCTACATACCTACTTACTTATACTTATGTGTTAACCTACAACTAAGAACATACTAATAACATACATACATATAATCACGCCTCTATTCCTAATGAGGTAGGCAGAGCATAAACAACCTGATAAAGTTTTGAGGGTTATTTAAGACAGATTTGCAAACTAGTGCCAGGTTGTCAGCCCATCGCCTAATTTGCAATATACAGAAACCCTCGGATCCCTTAGCTGACTTTTACAGCATGCCCAAGAGGAAATGCAGCTGGCACATTCTATGGTTTTCACTCGCTTCCAGTCCAGCATATCATGTAATCTGAAAAATAATGAATGGGTTGATTTGTTTTTTTTTCTAGGTTAGTTGGTAGAGTCCACGTTAGTTTTTATTTAATAAAAATAAATAGCTACCGTTCATACCGTATCATTTTCTTATTAATTTATTAGTACAGGACATAGATAGGACTTGTATCCTGTATTCCTATACCATGGAAGAATTTCTTCCATGCTGGACTGGGAGAGATAGAAAAACATAGAATGTTCCAGCTGCCCTTCCTCCCGGGCATGCTGTAGAAGACAGCAAAAGGGACTCGAGGGTTACAGTGTATTGTAATTTAGGCGATGGGCTGACAACCTATCACTCCACATTAGCAATACACATTACAATCTAAAATTGCCCTCAATTTTTGTCAGACGCGGCGAAAGCGCCTTTTACGACTTTTACGGCGTTTAACGCTCTGCCTACCCCGTAAGGGATAAAGGCGTGATTTTATGTATGTATGGAAGAATTTCTTATCTATATACTTACTACAAGGTGGAATTATCAGGCCGTTCCTCCAGGGGTATTATCCTAAATAATGAAGATAGCAAATTCCATTGAAAGGACACATTTCCTAATTTCTTGAAAGAAATACTTTATTTACAAAATACTTTATATTATTTATATACTTTATCAATTTTTTTTTCAAAAAACAAAATACTTTATTCAAATTTTTTGAAAATATAACTTGCATACCCGGGAATTGATCCCGCAAAATATCGAAAAATATGACTTCGTTGTTTTAGTGGATTAATGAATAGAGTCAAATATCTGTGACAAACATTCTGTTTTAAATTTAAGGAAGACCATGAAATGTTGTTTTTAACTCTTATGTAAACTATTTTAGTATTTAATTTTAACATAGTCTTCCTCAAATTTGATATGCACCGTTTATATGAACACAAAATAAAAACCACCTAAGCGATCCGAGGGTTTCAGTATATTGTAATTTAGGCGATGGGCTGAAAACCTGTCACTAAGCAATATACCTGCAAATCTATCTTACATAACCCTCAAAGTTTTGTCAGACGTGGCGAAACGACCTTTGTTTAGGGCGTTTACGTTCTGCCTACCCCATTAGAGATAAAGGCGTGACTATATGAATGTATATGAACAAAATGTTCCTTTTTATTGACCCTTTGTATTGGTTTTATAAAAATACAGGATTTCATTTCATTTTGATTTTAGTACGTTGGATTCCCGGGTCAGGCATGTAATTAAATATTTGTGAATTCAGTTTTGCTTCTGGATAGCTCGATTGTGTAGTGGATAGGGCCGCTGCCTCATGAGTGGGAGGTCGTGGTTCGAATCCCACCTACGTGGTGTCCCACCAATGTGTTTTTGGTTTTCGAATTTCATATCTACGTTTATTCGGTGCTTTTTCCGTGCTTTGGAAGGCAGGTTAAACCGTTGGTCCCGGTTAATATCGTTTAATACCGTAGATATTAGTCGTTAAGTCTTGTCAGAGGCCCGTGTAAGCATTGGCGGCTTGAAAACGCTGACCTAGTCTAGGATTGGGTCTGGTTTCCCGTCTGGGTTGCAGAGGTCAGATGGCAGTTGCTCTGTATAAAAACCAGTACTCTCATTCAATCACCTAGATTAGGAAGACGACCACTGAGATACGGGATAAGGCTAGGGAGATGATGAATTCAGTTTTGCTTCTTTTTGAAAATAAGCGAATATTTCATTTGAGTATTTGCTATCTTTATTATCTAAAGTACTTCCCCTGAAGGAACGAAGAGCGGCCTAAAAATTCCATCAAGTATAGTATATATGTATTGATTTCCTATGTACTTAACTGTTTTGTATATGTTTCTGTGTACAATAAACTGTTAATTATTATACATCTTCTGCTTCTGTCGTGTGGGTATCGTGTCGATTAACCCGATGGACCCTTTATCGGAGTTTTTAAACCGCCTAATAGCGCAGCTAATAGGCCTCTGACATGGTTTTGTGTAACAACCACTATCAAAGACAATGATCGGGACCGACGGCTTAACGTGCCCTCCGACGCACGCACTGATTTTTTTTCCAGACAATCAGATGATTCAGTCTGCATTGCCCTAACCAAACTGGAGAAAATCTCACAAACTGATAAATTGACAAACAGCAACTTTTTGTTCCCCGCCTGAGAATCGAACCCAGGACCTCCGGATCGTAGCCCATGGCTCTGACTACTAGACAACGGAGGCAGTACACATCGGCACCTACACAAGCTCTCACAAAATGTCAATTACCTAATGGTGCTGAGCTAAACAATGTTTTGTTAGCTTGAAACCCTTGCATAGAGAGGAAGCGTATTGTTGAACTGTACTAACCGAACGCTGATTTACAAAATACAAGGTGATTTCCTTTGTAGTAGACAATGGCAAGACAAATGAAAAAGATATTATGGAGCATGTTGTATTTTGTATGTGAGATATTTTTTTTGTGAAGTAACAAATTATTAAGCTATACCTAAGTATATAAAATGGATAGATTAAATTCATTAAAATTCCACCTTGGGGATTGATAGCGGGTGCTCAGTTCATAACTGAACAACTTTGACCAGGAAATGATCATCGAGGTAATTATTTTCAATGGTAAAGTGTTTCCTTTTTTACTTTTCCTGAAAGAATTTCATAGAGCAAGTTGTTCAGTTTCGTTTTGTCCCTTACACCTGTTATTTATTATTTTAACATACATACATACATATAATCACGCCTTTATCCTTAATGGGGTAAGCAGAGCGAAAACGACCTAAACAAAGGTCATTCCGCCACGTCTGACAAAGTTTTGAGGGTTATTTGAGATAGATTTGTAAGCATATTGCTGTAGTGACAGGTTGTCAGCCCATCGCCTAAATTGCAATATACAGAAACCCTCGGATCCCTTAGTTGATTTTTACAGCAAGCCCGGGAGGAAATGCAGCTGGCACATTCTATGTTTTTCTCTCGCTCCCAGTCCAGCGTGGAAGAGAATTTATTATTTTAACTACTTCGGCACTTGGCCGTCTGGTGTTTGCCAGTCCGCAGACTGGTTGTTTAACAACGCTCATTGGTCGAAATAAAAGGACATTTTGGGAATTGTACGTTTTGCATTTGCCAATCCGCGAAATGTCCCTTGATCCAATTTAGCCAATGAGCGAATATGGTTATTGTGCGTTAAATGTACAGTCTTCCCTTGTACCGTTTTCCAAAGAGTTTTGTTTATCTTTTATTATATTTTATAGCGTTCACTTAAAACATACGACTAATTTTGACGGAGGCATTTGAATGTACAGTGGCCCAGTGGTTAGGGCATCGGCACGATACGCCGAAGGTCGTGGTTTCGAATTTCTTCCGTGCGAAATTTTTCGTAAGTATATTTAGATGATATAGGCTCGTATTTATAAAGCGATCTCAAGATTGAGAGCAATATTAAGAATAGATTTAACAGGCCGTTTTTTACTGAAATGACATTTCTGATACTCAAACTCGCTGTCACTCTTGAGAGCCGATTATAATTACGGGCCTAAGAGATCTGTGTAGTTCATTGAGTTAACATCCTGTATACAGATTGACGGAGAACAGAACGACAATTAACTAAACATATGCAAACGATTGCAGTGGCTGAGGCGAACTAGGATTTGTGAATGGTAATGTTTTTGAAACATAGAAATGTGTGGAGTCTCTTTTCGCAGGTGTTTTAATTTTGTGTTATTTTTTTCTGGCTTTAATCTACTACATTCATACATAAAATCACGCCTTTATCCCTTACGGGGTAGACAGAGCGTTAAACGCCTCGTAAAAGGCACTTTCGCCACCTCTGACTAGAATTGAGGGCAATTTTAGAATCAACATAAATAACATACATACATATATTTACGCCTGTATCCCTAATGGGGTAGGCAGAGCGTAAACGACCTAAACAAAGGTGTCCCGCCACGTCTGACAAAGTTTTGAGGGTTATTTAAGATAGAATTCTAGGTATATTGCTGTAGTGACAGGTTGTCAGCCCATCGCCTAAATTACAATATACTGAAACCCTCGGATCCCTTAGCTGGATTTTACAGCATGCCCGGGACGAAATGCAGCTGGCACATTCTATGTTTATCTCTCGCTTCCAGACCAGCATGGAAGTAACATAAATAAATATATTATTATCTACTGCAAGCGATAGAAACACGTAGGATGTTCTATCAGCTTCTCTTTCCGGGCTTACTGTCAGTTATGGGATAAACTAAACATGTCATGCAAACAGATTAAAGTGGGTCATGTAATTTTTAGGATTGTAATAGTAAGTGAAATGAATTATCATAATAAAAAATAAATCTGAAATCCTTACAAATAAGTAGGTTATATATTGATCTTACCTTAAAAATACTCACTCCACAATTTGTTCATGAAAACCCAAAATAAAAATATGACCGACTTCAATCCTAAACTAAAAAATATATACACACAAAAAGTTGCACCAATAAAGTCGGGTCGCGTATTTCCAATCTCGTGTCAAAGAGACGAACTATCTAGAGCGTGTTCGCATTCGCACACGCGGCTCGTTTGTGGGATTGTAATTACGCCGCCAACTTTAGCCGCTATGACGAATTGTGACGAGCGAACTATAAACTCGACTGAGAGTTGTTACTATGTTGCGAAATAAATGTGTTTGTGCTACATGTTGTTCAGAAATGTTATTTTTAAACCGTTTTTTTTACCTTTCATGCTGGATTGGGAGCTATTGAAAAACATAGTGTTATGTGGGCCGACGTCAGCGAGGTTTTAAAAAAAAGATTTTTTTATAGAACTATGAATAATTATATATTTAATTAAATTTCACATGAAATAGAAAACTTTTCTAATAGGAAATAGAAATAATTGATTTGAGGCTTGTAAGCCGTTCGAAGGATCGGGACGGATTGACTGGTTTGGGCGCTAGACCCATGATCATGATATTGCTGACAATGCAGCGTTGGGATATAAATGCTGAGCTAAGCAGAATCAAGGAACATTGCCAATTTATAACAATAAACTGTTCCAGCTGGATCTTCTCCCGGGCATGCTGTAAGAAACAGCTATTATAGTTTCAGTATTTTGTAGTTAAGGCAATCGGCTGACAACCTAGCACTACAACAATATACGATCTTACACTACAACAATATCTTATCTTAAACAACCCTCGAAACTTGTCAGATGTGGCGAAACGACCTTTATTTATGCCTTTGACGTTCTGCCTACCCCATTAGGGATAGATACGAGTTTTTTTTACTGCAACTCTGGTCTAGTAGCCTGAGCCCCTAGGCTTTAGATTTGTAAGTCAGGGGTTCGATTTTCACGAAAAGATTTTTAGTGTTTTTTTTTTTTTTTATATTTGATAGGCAATCATTTGTCCGCCATCTCACGTGATGGTAAGTGATGATGTAGACTATGATGGAGCATGATTGCCTAGAAAATGCCTGTTCACTCTCGTCTTGAAAAGGCCCAGGTTATAACGTTCCGGAAATAGATCCGCAGGCAGGGAGTTCCACACTTTGGCCGTTCGCATTAAAAATGTAGTTGATCTCATTTTGTGAGTCCAGTTATCTTGCAGGATGCATGCATCTGATTGATCCTGTCTTTTGGTCTTTGATAATGTTTGTTGTACAGTCCATGTTTATTTTTTGACGACCCGCGCAGCCTGGTTGGCAGTGTACCTGCCTGCTACGCAGAGGGTCCCGGGTTCGATTCTCGGCCGGGCAGACATTTAAATGATGAGTTTAAATATCTGTTTCTGGGTCTGGGTGTTCTTTGTGGTTGTTTCTGTGTATGTCCATGGGACTCCGATACAGGCAATCCTAATAGTGAATATAGTAATCCTAGTAGTCTTTGAGTGTGATCGTGTGTTTTTTTTATCGGCGGTTTAAACACTCGATTGTTTGACCATTTGACGACTTACCCACCCTTGACCAAATAATTATACGGGGTGTAAGGGACAGTGACTCGCTAACTGATAGGGGTTGCTCAGTCAACGAAACTGAACAACTATCATCAGGTTTTATGTTCAGAAAATATTTTTTTTTTGCTTTTCCTTACAAATTGTCTGATCCAGGTGGTAATTTTGTATGGGAAGGTATTTTCTTTTTCATCTCCTGAAATATTTTTTTTTGTGAAAGTTGTTCAGTTTCGTTGACAGAGTATTATCAGTTCGCGGGACGTTGTCCCTTACACTTGGTATGTCCCTGAACATTTAACAGAATAATTTTAAAATACTATAGTTGCAGCAAAATAATTTCACTTATAATGGAACTCTGAATCAGAACAGACTCCGTGTCTGATTGCTATCTCACCGTCTTTCTGATAAGACCTTTCACGGCAAATGTCTTGTCTTCGAACGGTTTGAATACACAAATAAGTAATTTGTATTTTGTTGAGTTACAAAAACCATGTTATTTTTATTGCTGGCAGTTTAAACACTCTGACGTCAGGGTTCATGCGATTGTTAAATACTTAACTATAGCATTATAATTTCACTCAAAATAACTCCATGCAGTCTCCATGCTTACTTCCATGCTGGACTGAGAGCGAGACAAAAACATAGAATGCGCCAGCTGCATTTCCTACTGGGCATGCTGTAAAAGTCAGCCAAGTGATCCGAGGGTTTCAGTATATTGTAATTTAGGCGAAAGGCTGACCTGTCACTACAGCAATATACCTACAAATCTAATTTAAATAACCCTCAAAACTTTGTCAAACGTGGCGGGACGACCTTTGTTTTGGTCGTTTACACTCTGCCTACCCCATTAGGGATAAAGGCGTGACTGTATGTATGTATATATGTATGTATGCAGACTCCATCCTCTATTGCCAGTAGTTCAATGGTACAGTTCAATGATTGAACTAGTGGGAAGTTTTTGTCAGAGTAGTTCAATGTTTTTTTAAATTAACTATTGGGTCAAAATGTTCCCAGTCGTGACTGGTTGCTATCTCGCTGTCTTTCTGATAAGACCTTTCAAGGCAATTGTCTAGGAACGTATCGAATTCTAGACGCATACAAGTTATACCGGGTGTAAGGGACAGCGTACCGCAAACTAATAGGGGTTGCTCAGTTAACGACACTGAACAGCTATCAGCAGGATTTCTTTCAAAAAATTTAAAAAGATGGCTTTTCCATACAAAATGTTCAGACGAAAGCCGGAATATCTTTTTTACTTCCTGAAAAAAAAACCTGCTTATAGTTGTTAAGTGTCGTTGACTGAGCAACCCCTATCAGTTTGCGGGACGCTGTCCCTTACACCTAGGTATTTCTACTTTGTTAAGGACGGACGAGGGCGGTAACTGATTGAATATTACGTAGGTAGCTATCTAAATTAACGGAAAATTTTCTTTTGTCGTGTGGGCTTTCAAGTCGATCGATCCGATAAACCCTGGTGTTAGAGTTTTTAAACTGCCACAGCTTCGGCCTCTGACATGGTTTTAGTGACGAATACTGACAAAGACAGTTACCGGGATCGTTAGCAAATTGGGAAAAACCTCACACATTTACAAACATAAGCATTTTCGCCCCCCCCACGGGAATCCAACTCAGGATCTCCGTATCGTGACCCATGGCTCAGACACACATCTCGCTGGCGCTTCGATTGCCCCATGAAACTAGATACCTAACTTTCTCCAATAAAACAGTGTCAGGCTTAGTTATTTTGTATGAAAGTTCATTTCATCCGAACCAATTTTAATCATCTTATAAATTATATGAAAAATAATGTGAATTATGATGATATAACTAGTCATATTTAATGTTATATTCATTCGAACAAAGATTGACCGAATATTTGAAAATTCGGGAATAGTCAAGTTAAGTAGAAGCTAGGAAAAGAGGTTACGAACAGAGATATGAATCTGGTTCAATTTAAATAAAAACCTAACAAACTGAGGGGTGGATTGGAGTAGAAATATTATGTCACTGTTACTTCGTAGCTGTTACTAGAAAATAACAGTGACAGGCCGGTATCGTAGCACACCTAAATCTGGTGAAGGGCGTTTGTGCCTTATTCGAATCCGATCCGTATCCAATACATATCCATTATGAAAGGTATATGGATGGTTGATTACGGTTATACGTATAAACTAGGATATATTTATATGATACATATATTATTTTTTTGTTTGGGTGACAATTTGACAGTTGGCTATTCAGATAACGGAATCAAAATTTCATGATAAGAGAATGGGCGCTTTTCGACTTAACGGCACGGTGACGGCAACGGCGACGGCACGGCACCGTCGACGGTACCGCGGAAGAGATAATCTATGAACATAAATAAAATTATTTGGTACGCATTTTTACTTGCCGGCACGGCAACGACACGTTGATTCCCACTGTTACCGTCGCTGGCCTGCCAAGCTGTATGCGATTTCTATCCTTACGAAGCATGCGCGTGTGTGCGTGTGTTCAAATTGGAACTAGGTAGACGTTGCCGTGCCGTCTAGTGGAAAAACAGAGTCACGGCATCGTGACGGCACCGTCGCCGTGCCGTAAAGTAAGTATCTGTATTGGTATTGTATTATCTGAATTAAGTACATTCAGGTACATAGTTTACTGTGATTTTAGTAATTCTGTTACTTTACAGAACAGCTCGTTTTATTCGTTGCTGTATAAATGAAAAATAAGTTGTAAAAATCTACACATTTTGATGCGAACCACCAACGCGTAGTGAACTTATGAATTTTAGTTTGCGAGAGAAAAACTGGAACAGGTTTGGACTAGTTTTAGGCAGTTTTAACCGGACCTATTCAGTTTTCAAAAAGGCTTTTGTTTAGGATTTCAGCTGTAAACGAATCTCTTCACCACTTCAATTTCAAAACTGTATTTAGGAATAACTTTTCGAGATTTTAAATGCAGTTTTTACACAAATAAAACTTTTTCGATTGAATGTTGCGAACGAACATTTTGAAATAGGTACTTGATAAAATAGATATAGTTTTGATGGTGATTTAAATAATAAAGTGTGAATATACCTTCTTCTTCTTCTCAAATGGGTTTTCGAGTCGATAAACAACTCGATAAACTCTTGTGTCTGAGTTTTTTAACCGCCTAATAGCAAAGTTAATACGCCTTTATCATGGTTTATGTAAAGACCACTATCAAAGACAGATACAGGGACCGACGGCTTAACGTGCCCTCCAAAGCACGGATTTGTTTCTTCCTGACAATCAGGTGATTCAGCCTGTATTGTCCTAAACATAATGGGAAAATATCTCACTACCATGTGATAAATTCACAACATCATTTTGTGTTCCCTTCAGGAGTCGAACCCAGGACCTCCGGATTGCGAGCACATGGCTCAAACTGCTAGACCACGGAAGCAAAATGTCGAGGTGAATATTCCGGGTGTAAGGCAAGGTTTCCCGAGAAATTAAATGAAAACAAAACTACTGTCACAAATTAATTCTTCTGGTACCATTTTTTTTATTTCCCATACAAATTGTCTAATATAGGTGATCATTTTGTATAGAAAGATTTTTTATAAAATTATGAAATTTACCGTGGGTTTCGATTTTTGGTGTGAGTGTCCGATATTTCGATGTCACCCAAAACTTTAAACTACGGTAAATCTCCCGTTTTTACTCAATTAAATGTTGATAAGCGTGATTAAACGGTATTTTTATATGCCGGGTGTAAGGGACAGCGTCCCGCAAACTTATAGGGGCTCCTCAGACAACGAAACTCAACAACTGTAACCAGGAAATTCTTTCAAGATGATGAAAAAAAAATACTTCCCATACAAAATGACCATCGATCAGACATTTGGTCTGAAACGTAATTTTTTTTTACTTCCTGAAAAAAAAACCTGCTGATTGTTGTTCAGTTCCGCTGAATAAGCAATCCCTATCAGTTTTCGGGACGCTGTCCCTTACGCCCCGTATAAATTATTCTTCTTAGCGAGTGGATTCTCGAGTCGAACAACAACCCGAAGAACCCTGGTGCCAGAGTTTTGAAACCGCCTAGTAGCACAGCTATTAGACCCCTGACATGGCCATCATTTATATAAATTATCGGCCCAGTACTGTTGTTGATTCTTCCATGCTGGCCTGCGTTTCCTCCAGGGCTTGCTGTAAAAAACAGCTAAGGGATGTCAAGGTTTCAGTATATTGTAATTTAGGCAATGGGCTGATAACCTGTCACTACAGCAATACCTACCAACAAATCTATCTTAAATAACCCTTAAAACTTTGTTAAGGTCGTTTACGCTCGGCCTACCCCATCAGGGATATATGCGTGATTATATGTATGTATGTACTGTTGTTGATCCTATAACATCATCCCGGTTTCAGAATGACCTGTCCAAAAATTACACTTTATTTCCTGAACGTTGGGCACTGTAAGTTAATAACATTACTTTTCAAACCAGGAAATTACATACATAAATATAATCACGCCTTTATCCCTAATGGGGTAGGTAGAGCATAAACAACCTAAACAAAGGTCGCTACGCCACGTCTGACAAAGTTTTAAGGGTTATTTAAGATGGATTTATAATATTTTGCTGTAGAGGACAGGTTGTCAGCCTATTGCCAATCCGTTAGCCGGGTTTAACAGTATGCCCGGGAAGAAATGCATCTGACACATTCTATACTTTTTTCTCGCTCCCAGGCCAGCTTGTAAATTCAGAATTACTTGCCCAAAAATTACACTTTATTTCCGTAACAAGTTGCAGAATATTACTGCTCATGCAATGCCGTTGGGCACAGTAAGTAATAACATTACTTTTCAGACCAGCAAACTACATACAAACATATAATCACGCCTTTAACCCTTATGAGCGAGGCAGAGCATAAACGACCTAAACAAAGGTCGTTACGCCACGTCTGACAAAGTTTGAAGGGTTATTTAAGATAGAGTTATAGATATATTGCGGTAGTGGACAGGTTGCCAGCCCATTGCCTAAATTACAATATACTGAAACCCTCGGATCCGTTATCTGGGTTTAGCAGTTTGGCCGGGAGGAAATGCTGCTGGCATATTCTTTGTTTTTCTCTCACTCCTAGGCCAGCATGTAAATTCAGAATTACCTGCCCAAAAATTACACTTTATTTCCGTAACAAGTTGCAGAATATTACCGCTCATGCAATGCCGTTGGGCATAGTAAGTAATAACATTACTTTTCAGACCAGCAAATTTTTCACGATAAACGTTAAAGCACACGATATTTAAATGCAAATTTGGAGAACTTGCCTCCACAACGTGCGTGGATATCCTTAGGGATGTAATAAACCAACATAAAGAGAGCATACTGTATATAAAATACTTTTTTAACTTTTTAAACACGCTTGTGTGTGTCTTCCATGCTGGACTGGAAGCGAGAGAAAAACATAAAATGTGCTAGTTGCATTTCCTCCCGGGCATGCTAGATAAATGAATGAGAAGGTACAAATTTTATTTTCATACATACATACATACATATAATCACGCCTTTATCCCTAATGGGGTAGGCAGAGCATAAACGACCTAAACAAAGGTCGTTCCGCCACGTCTGACAAGGTTTGAGGGTTATTCAAGATGGATTTGTACGTATATTGCTGTATTGACAGTTTGTCAGCCCATCGCCTACATTGCAATGTACTGAAACCCTCGGATCCCTTAGCTGACTTTTACAACATGCCCGGGAGGAAATGCAGCTGGCACATTCTAAGTTTTTCTTTCGCTCCCAGGCCAGCATGGAACTGATTTTTATGCATACATATAGTCACGCCTTTATCCCTAATCCAAACTTGGTTTAAAAAGTATAGATTTACTATCGATATGAACTGTTGAACATCTTCATTTTATTGAGTATTTTATTATTATTATTACCTAGAAATTGGTGTAGCGATGGTTGCAATTTTTTACCTGTATTGCTTGGCGGCGAAAAGGTAGTCCAAGTATTTATTATAATAATATTTTATGGAAGTTTAGTATATTATGCTTGTTTAATATATTATAATGGGGATTATTTTCATCTCCTGAAAAATATCTAGCGTGTAAGATGTTCAGTTTTGTTGACTGGGCAACCCCTATCAGTTTGCGAGACGCTGTCCGTTACACCGCATAGTCACGTATTTATCCCTAATGGGGTGGGCAGAGCACAAACGATATAATATTAAACAAAGGTCGTTTCACCACAAAAGTTTTGAGGGTTATTTTAGATCGATTTGTAGGTACTTTGCTGTAGTGACAGGCTGTCAGCCCTTCGCCTAAATAACAATGTACTGAAACCTTCGGAACCCTAAGCTGGTTCAATACTTGGGCCCGTACTTCTTCTTCTGTCGAGTGGGTTTTGAGTCTATCGACCCGATGAACCCTGGTGTCAGAGTTTTTAAAAGCACAACTATCAGGCCGCTGACATGGTTTGAGTAACGACCACTATCAAAGACAGCGACCGGGACCGACGGCTTAACGTGCCCTCCGAAGTACGAAAATCTTTTTCTTTTTCGTGGCCCGTACTTGTGAAGCGATATTAATTGAGACATAAAGCTAAAGTATGTACTTGACAGGCCGTTTTGAATTGAAATTACATTTCTGATTCGAACTCATAATGTAACATAGTGACACTCTTGAGAACTGATTATTAATACAGGTTTTGGTATTGTCTGGTCAAAACAATCAAAAGCGTCATTTTTCAAAATGTAGTACAACTTTCTTCTCCTTCTTTTTCCTGGGTAATAAAATAAGTAAGTAAAAACACTTTATTGTACACAAAAAAACATTAAATACAAAAATAAACTTTAATTAATGTGCACCAATTCATTGTTGCAAAAAAATATAAATCTATACCTGTCACTTTTCGTCACGAGAGATCAGAAAGGAACGCCAATAATTTTAGTCAAAGTGAATGTATGACTGACCCTTTCAAACCGATGAAATTACACTTATGTAAAGCAAATGGTGATTACCCCACCGACAAGTGCCCAGCACTTAAATTTAAAAAGAAAGAAGAAAGAGAATGCATGCATTTCTTTAATTCTGGTTTTTGCCTCAAATGGCGCACTTTTAGTTGTCATGGTAACAACGATAAAATGTTTTTAAAGATTTCAAAGCGATATAATAAATAAATTGTAAATCTTGTTCTTCTTTCGAGTGGGTATCGAGTATATGGACCCGATGAACCCTGGTGTCAGAGTTTTTAAACCGCCTAGTAGCACAACTCTCAGGCCCCTGACATGGTTTTGAATAACGACCACTATCAAAGACAGCGGCCTGGAGCGACGGCTTAACGTGCCCTCCGAAGCACGAAATCTTTTTATTTTCGAACAATCAGGTGATTCCGACTGCAATGTCCTAACCAAACTGGGGAAAGTTCACAATGTGATAAATTATTAAATATCAACATTGTGTTTTCTCTGGGAATCGAACCCAGGACATCCGGATCGGGAGTCCATGGCACTAGCCACTAGACCACGGAGGCAGTTGTAAGTATCAATATCAATTGGAAAAATCATACAGATAGATAAAGCTAGTGAAGCTATAAACATTGAATGTTGTTTCTCTATTTTCAGGTGAGGTTTGAGTTAAATAAGTTATACTTATTACTTTGTTATTTACTTGGATTAGTTGTAATACAAATAATCCTTTCTTCCATGCTGGCCTGGGAGCGAGAGAAAAACATAGAATGTGCCAGCTGCATGTCCTCCCGGGTATGCTGTAAAAACCAGCTAAGGGATCCGAGGGTTTCAGTATATTGTAATTTAGGCGATGGGCTGACAACCTGTCACTACAGCAATATACTTACAAATCTATCTTAAACAACCCTCAAAACTTTGTCAGACGTGGCGGAACGACCTTTGTTTGGGTCGTTTACGCTCTGCCTACCCCATTAGGGATAAAGGCGTGATTATATGTATGTATGTATGTACAAATAATCCTCTATTTTCAGAGCAACACAAGTTTCGGCTTCATTTGCTAATGGTACTCGTATAATAGTGTTATACTTATATTTAAGAACTCTGGTGTCAGAGTTTTTAAACTGCCTAATAGCACAACTACCAGGCCTCTGACATGGTTTGAGTAACGGCCACTATCAAAGACAGCGGCCGGGACCGACGGCTTAACGTGCCCTTCTAAGCACAAAATCTTTTTGTTTTTCGGACATCAGATGATTCAGACTGCAATGTCCTAACCAAACTGGGGCAAAATTCACAAAGTAATAAATTTTCAAATATCAACTCTGTGTTTCCCCCCTGGGAATCGAACCCAGGACCTCCACATTAATCTACAATGAACGCATGAAGAATAAGAATTGAGTTTTGACGTCCTTTGCACGTCAGTCAAATAGCAACACGAGCAAACTCCGCCTACACTTTCAAAAACACAAGCTTAACTTTGAAAAACCTTCATAGGCAGTACAAAGCGGTGGTTTTTTCCCCTCTTTCGACATAAAGCAACTTACGGCGAGGGTGCTACAGTGTGGCAAGGCTTCAAATGAACGCGCTGGAGTTTAAAACAAACATACATACATACATTAATCAGGCCTTTATCTCTAATGGGGTAGGCAGAGCGTAAAACGAAGGTCGTCTCGCCACCTCTAACAAAGTTTTGAGGTTCATTTCAGATAGGTATTGCAGTTACATTGCTGTATTGACAACTTGTCAGACCATCGCCTAAATTGCAACATACTGAAACCCTCCCTTGGCTGGTTTTTACAGCATGCCAGGGAGGAGATATAGCTGGCATATTCTATGTTTTTCTCTCGCTGCCAGTCAAGCACGGAAGAAAGTTTGAGAATGCAGTTTGATAACTCTCAAATCTACCGGGAGTAAATAAAATGCAGGCCAAACTTTGGAATGTAAATCTACATGAATCTGAACAACTTTCCCCAAGGAATATATGTGGAAAAATAAAAAATAATAATTTGGCCCTCTCATACAAAATGATTCGACGAGTTAATGAGATGGCTCCATTTTGTATGGGTAAGCCATTTTTTTCATATTTTGATCTATGTTCCTTAGGAAAAGTTCAGTTTCATGGGTAGGATCACGTCCTAAAGTTAAGTCAGTTTTTTTTAAACTTCTATATAATGAAGCTTCTGCCTTGTCATTTCCATATGATTTACGGTAGACTGGTAGATAATCTTTGGCGTTAAGTCCGCCCATGTAACATTTTTGTGCATAAAGTTAAATAAATAAAAAATAAAATAAATAAATGAAGGCGACGTCAGTTATGTTTTTCGCCACATTCATTTAAAGCGTGGTCATGCTGTGCAGCGTACTTCATATTCAAACAAAGGAGGTTTTGTTCAGTCCAGCGCCTTGTTACGTGCACGTGCCGATGTCGGGGTGTTTTCGTATAGGCCAGTGAATTTAAGGTTTGAGTTTGCATTAACGACAGAAAAGTAAAAAAAGAACAAGTCAAGATAGTTTTTGCAGTGCGATAAAGGAGAACAGTAAAACAAATGGAATCCTTCAATTCATTCCATGCTACTTCCATGCTGGTCTGGGAGCGAGAAAAAAACATAGAATGTGCCAGCTGCATTTGCTCCCGGGCATGCTGTAAAATCCAGCTAAGGGATCCGAGGGTTTCAGTATATTGTAATTTAAGCGATGGGCTGACAACCTGTCACTACAGCAATATACCTAGAATTATATCTTAAATTACCCTCAAAACTTTGTCAGACGTGGCGGGACACCTTTGTTTAGGTCGTTTACGCTCTGCCTACCCCAATAGGGATACAGGCGTGAATATATGAATATATGTAAAACAAACTTTTAGTGAGCAAGTATCCTTGTTTTTGTATGGTACCTACATAAGTAAAATTATTTTTAGGTTGTTTGTAAAACACTCTGGTGTTTTTATTTGAACATTTTGATAAATTTTAGTCCTCTTTTGACATTTTAAATAACAATTTATAAAAAAAAATAAAAGAACAAATTGACTATTTCATACAAATTGTCTGATCGAAATGGTAATTTTGTATAGAAAAAATAGTTTTTTCTAATTATTTTTTTAAATTTTTGATCAATCATATAACATATTTTTAGATTCATGTATGTAAGTAAATAAATACCAGGTTTATGCTTTTCCTCAGCTAAGTTTAAATATCCCTATATTTTCAAAACGGATACCATTTTTTATGTTTCATTAAAATTCCAGCTACTACATCCCAAAATTTTGGATCAGGTCGCCTTCTGTTTTCTTCCAATTTTACTTCTTGAGACGCTGTTTCTTGCGACATTTCATCAAATTTTCCCCGTCAATTGCTTCCTTATGTTTCAATTTTCGAAGTTTTGATGATGAAGGAACATTGCTTACCAATTCATTTTTAAGGAAATAATTTTATTAGTCTGAGGATAGTTGGACTAGCGATTTCACTCTTTAACTTTCAACTATCACTAGTAGTAACAGTAAGCCAAAAAAATTACTAATTTTGATGGTAGATATTTTAATGTCTTGGCCGATCTTGCAGACATTGCTACTATGAAAAGAAATTCCTTCAAAAATAATGGCCACTAAAATTATAAAACTGGTAATTATTTGGAATTCCTTTCACTAACATCAACTTTGCTATTTTACACGACAGCGGAACGAACCAGTTTGTATGGTATGCTATTATTTTTAATACAGTATACGATCCTTTACCGCATATGAGATAGACAGAATATCAATGTTTAGGCATCTAACATAGTAAATGGTAATAATAACAGAAAACGTATAAGACAATTCTATAGGTCAAAGTCAAAGTCAAATAATTTATTTCCAAGTAGATTCCTAAGAACACTTTTAGAAAGTCACAAGCTAGTCGTTTACAAATAAAATAATATCTGTGTCACAAAATAAAATAAAACTATATCACAATGAAGAAGAAGCATGAGAAACTCGCACTTTGCGCCCCTCCCTTCGTTTTATCTTATTCTTAATTTTGTCCTTCTTTTGGTTCAAATGGGGTTTGTGACCGCAATGTGTGCCAATTTCTTAGGCTTCACTGAAATATCAGAGCTCTATACATCTTTGTCATTAGTACAGTCATCTAACTTATAATAGGCTTTCCGACATAATGTGTTTTTAATAGTATCTTTAAATTGATTTTCTGACAAATTTAATATATGATCAGGTATTTTGTTATAGTATTGTATACTTAGACCTAAAATTTTTTTTAACTTTAACTAACCTAAACTGGGGTGGAAATACTTTGCCAAGAAATATAGCTAACAACCTGTAATATAACTTTATATTCTTATTACAAAGTGTATAAAATGATCATAATTGATGTACCTATTCTAATGATTTGACTGTAATTACAAACTCTGCCCCAATTATTTTCTAAATCGACTGGACTGCATGGTTACGGTGTGTAACGTTTTTACACGAAAACTAGCTATGAAAATTAACGATAAACAAAAAATGTTTAACGATATAAAGGGGACTCTCACTTTCCGATAAGTTAGAGGTGTGCCTAGAATAATGTACCTACAATTATGATTTTAATTAGAACATAGAAACAATAAAAAAACCTTCTTAAATAGATACAAGAAAATATCTTAGAACATGCCTTGTGGAAATCAAATGAGAGGGTTTATTAAATTTATTACAAAAATATAGCAACCAAACTAACTAACTAACTACTTTACTTTTTATTCTAATTAATTATCAGAAAAAATGCCAACATGATGTATAATATACAAATATTTTTTTTAATTGCTAAAATTTAGATTGAAAACTACTCAAAGATTTGACTTGGAAATAGGCCGCTGTCATCGAAAACCGTTTATTTTTACCTATTTCAAGTTATCTATCCAACTATTTAGTTAAGGAAGAATCCTCTTAATTTCCCCCGTAAGCTGTTTGACTAAGATCGAGCCTGCATTTGAATTTCATCTAAAACTGCATCGCTCGCCCGATTGTAGTGATGTGACGAATATATTCATATTCGAATCCTATTCGCGAATATTCGCAACTTATTGCCAGGTGTGGTGAATTTAATTAGATAAACTCCATACACTGTATCGGATATTTTGTTGTTAGGTATAGAAGTGATCTATTTATTGTCCTTTTTTAGAAGTTACCTACACTCCAGTCGTACTTACGAACTTATTCTAAATAATCTGGGCCTTGCTAGATGCGAATGAGATTATTTTAGAAAATTATTCATGGATTTCACGAAATGTTGTCTATTTTTTGCAATCAATCAAGTGTACGTTTTTTTTATTGAAAATGCACATAGAGTGCTGACTGTACATTACTATACCTTCTAAAGAAATATTTATCAAATTTATTGCATTTTTTAATTAATTTTATTGCCCTAAAACTTAAATTTAATTAAGTACCGCATTTTTGTTCAGTGTTTCTTTTTTTAATTGATTCCGAAAAAGTATTAATTGTTTTGTTTGTTGTCATAAATAAATATTATGATAATATACCATCTGTATCACTTAGCGGAACTATTCTTCGTAGGGTTACACAATTCAAATACCTGAGCCACTGGGTCACTGAGGATCTGAGGGATAATAAGGACTTAGACAGGGATCGCTGGCTGCTCGTGGCAACATTCTGGCTCGTAGGTTTGCACGGTGGTTTGCATTACTGGTAATGTTAAGGTGACGCTTTTTAAAACCTTCTGCCAGTCACTGTACACGTGTAGCCTATGGGTCAATTTCACGCAGCGGGCATACAACGATCTGCGGGTCCAGTTCAACAACGCGTGTAGGGCTCTGTTGGGGCTGCCGTGGAGATGCAGCGTGTCCGGGATGTTTTCTGAGGCACAAGTTGGTGGTTTCTCAGCTATCATCAGAAAAAAGTGTGCTTCCATACATGACCGGGTCCGCGGCAGCCCGAATAGAATACTGAGCGCGTTGGTAAATAGGTGGGATTCCCCCTTCTTGGAGAAGTGGATACAAGTGCATTTAAGTAGGCCACTCATGAACGAATACCTAGTTTTAAGTTTACTAACACTGCTTGTACATACATACATACATACTATCACGCCTGTATCCCTAATGGGGTAGGCAGAGCGTGAACAACCCAAACAAAGGTCGTTCCGCCACGTCTGACAAGTTTTGAGGGTTGTTTCAGATAGAACTGGATATTGCTGTAGTGACAGGTTGTCAGCCCATCGCCTAAATTACAATATACCCTCGAATCCCTTAGCTGGTTTCTACAGCATGCCCGGGAGGAGATGCAGCTGGCACATTCTAGGTTCTTCTGTCGCTCCCAGTCCAGCATGGAAGCTACACACTACACACTGCTTGTAATTATAAATTTTATTTGGATTTTATTTTAATTCTTTGGTAATTATTATTGTGGCTATCTTATTTTCTTCTCTATTTTATTATCCCTAATTAATGTAAAGTACTGTATATGGGTTTTTATCTGAAATAAATAAATTGAATTGAATTGAATAAATATTCGTATTCGAGAACGCCCTTAAGTCACATCAATATCCAATGAATGTATCGAGGCATGAAATTTGCAACTTAACACCGGGTGCTGAGCTAATAGTTTCCAATCGTATATTCGTAATCGTGAATACTAGAAAATTATTCGTTTTCAAAAGCTTAATAGTCACATTACTAGCTGATGAATGCTAGCAGCTTATCAAAAGGTTTTATCCTATATATTCGTAAATTTTGCTGAAAAATATTCGTTCTCATATTCGAGAATGTCTAAAACTCATATCACTATCCAATAAATCGATTGAGGCATGAAATTAGCAGCCGAATGCTGGCAGCTCAGCAAAAGGTTTCATACTGTATATTCGTAAATTTTGCTGGAAGATATTCGTACTCAAATTCGAGAACTGCTTAAATTCACATCACTATCCGATGAATCGATCGAGGCATGAAAGCAGCTGGATGCTGGCTGCTGAGCGAACGGTTTCTAAGGAGGCGTAATAGTGCTGCACGAAATGGAATAGTTTTAGATAGCTTAATGAAAGGGTTTGAGTCTGGGATTGAGATTTTCCAGTTTAGGAACTTAGTTTGTATTCTATGCCTGAGATTCTTAATATACATAAAATCACGCCCTTATCCCTAATGGTGTAGGTACAGCAAAAAAAATACTACACAAAGGTCGTTCCGCCAGGTCTGACAAGTTTTGAGGGTTATTACATACATACATACATACATATAATCACGCCTTTATCCCTAATGGGGTAGGCAGAGCGTAAACGACCTAAACAAAGGTCGTTTCGCCACGTCTGACAAAGTTTTAAGGGTTTTTAAGATAGATTTATACGTATATTGCTGTAGTGATAGGTTGTCAGCCCATCGCCTAAATTACAATATACTAAAACCCTCAGATCCCGTAGCTGGTTTTTACAGCATGCTCGGGAGGAAATGCAGCTGGCACATTCTATGTTTATACATACGATTTATGTATATTTCTGTAAGTGACAAATTGTCTGCCCATCGCCTAAATTGCAAAACAATGAAACCCTCGAATCCATTAGCTGGTTTTTACAGCACGCCTTTGTTTTTCTAGTGCTCTCAGTTCATCATGGAAGGAAGTTTTGTGTATTTGCAACGATGTATACGGCAATTTCCGTCCTTTAAAACCTTAATATAATAAAAATGCCTCAATTTGTTTTAATTATTTGTAAAACTAAGTAAAAGGAATTATAATTTTGTTCCTACATCAAAAGCTACACCAAAACCAATTTAAAATTTCTGTTAACCCTTAGAAACGACACATGCAGGTGTTTTTACGACAAGAGTTAGAATTCTGATTCTGACAGAAGAGGAATGATGAGGGTCAGATATTTTGATACGAATGGAGGCCACGGAAATTATTTTTTGAGATTTCTAAGGTGGAATGAAATATAATGTTAGTCTGTATTATCAGAATTTCCCAAAATATTATAAGCTGGCTGTAAAAAGTTTATGGGGTTGTCCATCTGCGGAAATGTGGTAAATCCTGAAAGGACTTTGTAGAAATGATCTAAAACTAATTAATTAATAATTAATCAATTACGGTCATTCACGCTACCGCGGAAACACCCTCTACGCACTCAAGAACCTGATGAAGGGGCTGCAAAATCCTAAAACATGTCATTGGATGACGACTAATAAGCAAGTGAATGACTGTAATTGGTAATTGATAGTATGTCTCACTTAAGTTTAAATAAGTTATCTGAAATTGTTTTAGTAACGACCACTATCAGTGATGGTTTAACATGCTCTCCAAAAAACAGTTTTTTTTCTCTCTAGCCTTATCCCGTATCTCACGCGGTTGGCTACCTAACCTAGGTGATTGAACGAGGTTGCTGGTTTTTACACAGAGCGACTGTCATCTGACCACCGAAAAACTGAATGTTTTCTATAATTGACAGACAATCAGCTGAGACACCAGCCAGAAGTTTCCTAACTAAACTCAAAAAGTAAGAATAGGTACATCAAATAGGACATATAAAGTAACAACCTACATAACATCGTCCAATTTAGCATAAAAATACTGTGTACGTGACATATTTGTTACAAAGAATCATTTTGATTTACATTTTGATGGATAGCTAAATCCAACTCTGAAATTCGATTGTTTGCGACAAACATTTGAATTTATTTTGTTAAGTTCTTTTTGTTCTACAATAATTTAAAAGTATTAAAATAGAGCTACGATATTTATATTAAATTGATGATACATTTTTTTTTGCGAAAAACGTAAACAACCGTCTTTCCACAGAAATAGAGTTGGTGACGGGCCGAGTAATCTGTTTTTACACTTTATATATTCATGTTGTTGAGTGTGCTAAACAACAAGACAACAAAAACCTCCGCAATCTCGTAAATAACTGGAGGTAAAGACAGCCTCCAAGTGTAGAGAAAGGCCAGTAAAAACTTCACCAAGTTCAAAGAAAGGGTTTGCTTAAGCAGCCCGCGGTGTTTTTTTTTGTGTTTCTTTGAAACATTTGCTTCCAAAAAATCTATAGAAAATGTCTAAAAATCTCGACGTTTCCGGTGGGGCTTGAGCCTTGGCCCTGGAGTGTGACAGGCGACTGTACAAGCCGCCATGCCAAATTGACTTGACAAACAACGAAATTTGTGATACCATGGTAATATTGACAGCGCCGCGCCGACTAGGAGTCGAAGTAGTCGCCATGGCCGAAATCGGTCGGAAGGATCACCATCATCGTCATCATTGACAGCCAACCATAGATGATGTGACGACGGAGTAGTTGACAAAAGAGTTTGAATATTTATCAATGTAATACATAAATAAATAACAAAAATGCTCCTAACAAGAAAACTAAACAACTTTCTCTAAAAAATATTAGTTTAAATAGAAATAGATTGGCACTACTTGCACTTGACACTGGCTATATTGCTGTAAAAACATTCTAAAAAAGTAGAAAATGAAAATTACAACCATCCCCAGCCGTGGCCATGTCAAAACACTGAACTGGCGAAACGACAACCTCTCACAAAGGCCTTTAACGCCCGGTAAAAATCTCACCTGGTTCTAAGGAAGGGTTTCGGTGGGTTAACGCGGCCAATTTCCTGGCTGTGACGGTCTGCTTCATTAAACCAAAAATTAATAATTACTGCTAAAAACTTAGCTAGCTCTATTGGATATGCTCCTAACAAAAAACTAAATAACCTTCTCTAAAGAAAATTTGTTTAAATAGAAATAGATTGGCAC
Organism: Scrobipalpa costella; assembly: GCA_949820665.1. Classification (NCBI taxonomy): domain Eukaryota; kingdom Metazoa; phylum Arthropoda; class Insecta; order Lepidoptera; family Gelechiidae; genus Scrobipalpa; species Scrobipalpa costella. The sequence goes on along the minus strand of OX463319.1, from coordinate 7,782,193 downwards.
TACTTACAAATCGAGTTCAAACAATAGCCTACTAAACACTTGACACTGGCTAAATTGCTGTTAATACATTTTGAAAAAGTAGATAAAGAAAATAACAACCATCCTCAGCCGTGGCCATGTCAAAACACTGAACTGGCGAAACGACAACCTTCCACAAAGGCCTTTAACGCCCGGTAAAAATCTCACCCGGTTCAAAGGAAGGGTTTCGGTGGGTTAACGCGGCCAATTTCCTGTCTGTCACGGCCTGCTTCATTAAACGAATAATTTATCGTCCAGGTAATACTTCCAGGGGTTGGAAATTTTATGTTCCCGAATTAAACCGTTCAAGATTGTAAGGAAATAAACAGGCTTGATTTGCGACTGGTTTTCGGGAAAGGGGTTAACAAGTGTTTTCATTTATTATGTTTATCATTTCATTCTTCCATGCTGGATTGGGAGCGAGAGAAAAACATAGAATGCGCTAGCTGCATATCTTCTCGGCCATGCTGTAAAAAACCAGCAACGGGTTTCGAAGGCTTCAGTGTATTGCACTTTAGGCGATGGGCTGACAACCTGTCACTATAGCGATACACATTTCAGTCTAAAATAGCTCTCAAAACTTGTCAGACGTAGCGGAACGACCTTTTCTTTGGTCGTTTACGCTCTGCCTACCCCATTCGGGATAAAGGCGTGATTATATGTATGTATGTTTTTCATGCTGGGTTGCACGATGTAACACATATATGTACATAATGTATGTGTCTGTAAATGGACCCAAGATTTACATACATACATACATACATAAGATCTTCGCTTCCACATTCTTAATGCGAACGGCTAAGGAGTGGAACTCCCTGCCGGCGGATCTGTTTCCGGAACAATATAACCTGGGCCTTTTCAAGGCGAGAGTGAATAGGCACTACATAGGTGAGTATGTTTCAACATAGTCCGCATCGTCACTTTCCACCAGGTGAGATGGCGGACAAATGCTCGCCTATATATATTAAAAAAAAAAAAAAAAAAAGATCACGCCTTTATCCCTTACGGGGTAGGCAGAGCGTAAAACGCCTCCTAAAAGGCGCTTTCGCTATGTCTGACATAAATTGAGGGCAATTTTAGATTGTAATGTGTATTGCTGTAGTGACAGGTTGTCAGCCCGTTGCCTAAATTACAATACACTGTAACCCCCGAGTCCCTTTTGCTGTCTTCTACAGCATGCCCGGGAGGAAGGGCAGCTGGAACATTCTATGTTTTTCTATCTCTCCCAGTCCAGCATGGAAGCTACTCAAGATTTTTAGTTAGTAAACTGATAAGACTGCCTGTAAGTAGGTATAGTTGCTTCAAAACGTACATACATACATACATATAATCACGCCTTTATCCCTAATGGGGTAGGCAGAGCGTGAACTACCTAAATAAAGGTCGTTCCGCCACGTCTGATAATGTTTTGAGAGTTATTTAAGATAGATTTGTACGTATATTGCTTTAGTGACAGGTTGTCAGCCCATGGCCTAAATTGCAATATACAGAAACTCTCGGATCCCTTAGCTGGTTTTTACAGCATGCCCAGGAGGAAATGCAGCTGGTACATTCTATGTTTTTCTCTCGCTCCCAGTCCAGCATGGAAGTAACTATACGTAACTATACGTAGCTAAAGGTATTCATTTATTGCTCGTTATTGGTGAATAACCGCAAAAATCTAAAAACTACTTATATTCGCAGTCCATGTCTTGTGACCATAGAAATAGTTTTTTCAAAATATCGAGGTAATCAAATATAATTGTAGAATATTGAATTCTAATTTTTATAATTTAATTTTATGTAATTATGAATTAATTGATAGCCTCTTTAGTTTATTTAAAAATTATAGTTACTACCAGTTAAACCACGCGTTTTTTGAAAGCTTTAAGACCTGAACAATGTAATTTATATGATGTATGTCTCTAATAAATAAAAATAAAATTGTGGTACTTAATAGCCCCGTTCTAAATCATAGTTTAAAATGTAGTCCCAAAGAGTCTCGAAATACCTAGTATCTACAGTGCTAAGATATTAAAGTTGCAAAAAACTGCCACGATCTCCGAATTCCGAATTCCAAATCCGAAATTCATTAACGTCTTAAACTATTAACCTATTTATTTGAAACGGCTGGCTAGATATCGGACGTAGTGGAGATATTAGGGCCATTACAATTCCAAAGGTAAAGTCAACAGTTAGGCAATCGTCTAACTGTTTTAATGGTCTAGCGGTCTGAGCTATGGACTCCCGATCCGGAGGTCCTGGGTTCGATTCCCAGGGCGGAAATAACATAACATAAAAATACTTTATTGCACGTAAGAATACAAATCATACAACACAACAGATAACCACAAAAGACAAGTACCTACAACATAGGCGGCCTTATTGCTTAGGTAGCAATTTCTTACAGGCAACCTTTGGGTGAAAGAAAAATGCGTAGCGGTAAACGGGATAGTGCAAACCTAGTCAAATATGTATCCTAAATACATTACATTACATATAATATATAAACTAGCTACTATTTACATATATGTATATTGTAAAATAAAGTAATACATAATATATATAATAAACTAATACATAAACAAATGGAAGATACGATAATGCAAACTACAAAGTTTATATTTGTTAGTTTATCAGTTTTTGATATGTTTTGCAGTTTGGTTAGAACAATGCAGGCTGAATAAGCTGATTATCTGGAAGAACAAATATTCCATGCTTCGGAGGCCACTTATCAGGCGCTGTCGGTCCCGTCACTGTATTTAATTAGGTGATTTAACACCGGGGTTCATCGGGTCGATCTCCACTCGAAACCCACACGTCATGAAGGAGAAGGAGAACATTTGGTAAAATATTCATCTCCCAAAAAACTGTCACGATCTGCAGATTCCGAATTCCAAATCCGAAATTCAATAACGTCTCTTTAAACTATTAACCTACTTATTTGAAACGGCTGACTAGATATCGGACGTAGTGGAGATATTAAAGCCATTACAATTCGAAAGGTAAAGTCAAAAGTTAGGGAATCGTCTACCTTCAATTCGTAAGCTAGGCACGTATGGGACGGGCTTATGCGATATGTTTATGTGTCCAGCCATAATTTTGTGTTAAGCACACATAATTTTTGTAAAATATTTTCGCTATATTCGACAGGGCTTCGGATAGGCTTCGGATAAGTGTGAATTATCGTGGGTTTAACCTTTTCAGGAGAAATTTTGCGCTTTATTTTTGGACAAAGGACCTTTTTTTAGACAATATCGTTTTTGTTTCTAATAGCTACTCGTAATAGTTCTGTTTTTTTACGTGCCATAAAGTATTTTTATCTTATTTTATCTTAATAGTATCCGATACTGGATAGTGACAAAAAGTTGTTGTTGAAGATTTGAATGTCTCTTGTGTTTTTTAAGTTTCTACCAGCATCGTCATCACATTAGCTTGCGTCATCATTATCACTCCAGTTACTATAGTTTTGTAATGATTTTAAGTGAAACTTTATACTTCGTAAAACAAAGGTAAGTAATTGAAGAAAACAGAACATTTTAAGTTGAATTAATCCTATTAATATTTTTCGGAGGAACACAGATATAAAAACCTATCGAAATTCTGCTCTCTTTCTTGACGAATGGAACAATCTTTGAACAACAATTTTTGCCAAAATTACTTAAAATTCAAATTGAATCTTGGTTCCTTCTCGCATGCGGTCGGTCCGAGTGAATTTTTCCAACGATTGGCAAATTAGAGCGGCGCGGGCTGTCTGCAATATCATTCCAGCCCGACTTCATTCCGCACTAGTATCCAGACCTAAAATTTTCCAGCTGCTTCTTTGACTCCAATCCTGGACTGGAAGCGAATGAAAACCACAAAATGTACGCGAGCTTCTCTTCCCGGGTTTTAGTTTAGTTGATAGTTCTAAAATTGCTCTTATTGTGGCAATCGTTGCGAATATACCTTTGCCTGTTGACATCTGCCTCTACCATCCGAACTAAATCCATACCATCCGGAATAAAAGATTATAAGAATCTTTTATCGGTGCGGGCTGTTTTTTATATTTTCCAGCTGCTTCCTTTAGTTCCATGCTGAACTGGAAACGAATGAAAACCATAGAATGTACCAGCAGCTTCTCTTCCCGGAAACACTGAAATGACAATAGGTAGATTGTATGTCATGTTCTGTTTTAGAAAATGGCTTGGGTGATCTGGTAACCTATTTCAAGCAAATGAATCCTAATCCCAAATCTTTAGAGGGAGCCAAAGATTTTAGTTTAGTGGATTCTCTAAAATTGCTCTTATTGTGCCAATCGTGGCGAAAATATCTCTGGCTGTTGACACCTGCCTCTACCATACAGAATAAAAGTGTGATTATAAGAATGTTATATATAATCCGAGCGGTACGGAGTGTCTGCAATATTATTCCTGCTCGATTTTATTCCGCACTAGTATGCAGACCTTGTGAATTTTCCAGATGTTTCTTTTACTTCCATGCTGGACTGGAAGCGAATGAAAACCATAGAACGCACCAGCAGCTTCTCTACCCGGAAACACTGTGAATGTCATAGGTAGAGGGAGCCAAGGGTTTTAGTTTAGTAATTTCTCTTATTGTGCCAGTTGACATTTGTCTACAATATTATTCCTGCTCGATTTCATTCCGCGCTGTTATCCAAACCTGGTGAATTTTCTAGATGTTTCTTTTACTTCCATGCTAGACTAGAAGCGAATGAAAACCATAGAATGCACCAGCAGCTTCTCTTCCCGGAAACACTGTAAATGTCATAGGTAAAGGGAGCCGAGGGTTTTAGTTTAGTAATTGTTCTTATTGTGACAGTTTACATTTTCCTTCTGCCATAAGGACTTAAAGCGTGATTATAAGAATCTTTTATTAAATAATATCATTCCTTCTTGACTTAATTCTGCGCTGGTATCCAGACCTAAAATTTTCCAACTGCTTCTTTGACTCCTATGCTGGATTGGAAGCGAATTAAAACCATAGAATCTACCAGCAGCTTTTCTTCCCGAAAATACTGTATTAACAAATAAGTTAATATTTTAACAAATGCTGTAGATATATTAAAAGCATACGTTTAAAACTCCCTCGGGTAGTCTATAAAGTGAGCAACAAAATTCCAAATTTTTAATATCAAAATTCTGTACACAAAGCTCTCTAAAAGGGATATTAGATTTGCAAAACATTAAGAAGATAAAAGGGTGAACGAACTCTAATAAACAGCGTTGCTTTTAAAAGAGCTTATAGTGAAGCTAAGCTGAATTAGCTTATGATTTTGCAAAGTCTTTATTGTTTATGAAAGGAAACATTGCGTTTTTAGATGAAATAGACGACTCTTTTGGATGATTTTAATTTAGCCCTGTCACTTTCAGGTAAAATAAATTTTTAGATAGTAATCAACCTCAAAATATGCTCTTTTAGTACGTCGACTGCATAGTTCAATTCAATTTATTTTGCATACGTGTACATGATTTTTTTAAGGTGTCAAAAGAGCCGAAATGGCGCCCCCATCAGTTAAAAAGATCATAATATTTTTGTTTATTTTTTCTTCCATGCTGGACTGGGAGAGATAGAAAAACATAGAATGTTCCAGCTGCCCTTCCTCCCGGGCATGCTGTTGAAGTCAGTAAAAGGGACTCGAGGGTTACAGTGTATTGTAATTTAGGCGATGGGTTGACAACCTGTCACTAAAGCAATACATATTACAATCTAAAATTGCTCTCAATTTTTGTCAGACGTGGCGAAAGCGCCTTTTACGAGGTGTTAAACGCTCTGCCTACCCCGTAAGGGATAAAGGCGTGATTTATGTATGTATGTATATTTTTGTAATGGTTTTTCAACAAGAAATTATGCACTGACTCGACAACTTAAAAGAAGCCTGTGAAGTCTTCTTTTGTTTCACGCTCGGGGCCTCTCATTGGCCGAGCGTAGTGATGTAACGTCGAGTCGCTAAGGAAATGCCTAACGACCAATTGTTGTTTAAAAGAGTTTATTTCTCAAAAGAGTCATTGGAAAATTCTAAAAAAATATACATTTAATAAATTAATTTATGGCCTGCAATTGCAACATTTTAATAAAATCTAGTTCATAAATAAGTATGCTAAAAACAATCAGGAAGTAAAGTTGTTATTAGTAAATTTGATTTTAAAATGTTTATCAGTAAATTTGATATTCCTTCTAAACTATTAGGAGCGCTTTCACGATTAATACCGAAAAATATCCGTGTTATGATTATCTAAAATTGCGACATAGCTTTTTCAATCCAAAGCGTAGTTTTAATGGAATTAGCTTTTTTTGCGTATTTCGCCCGTTTTTGACGCGGCCACGGACGTAACCGCCACGCCGTAGCGAGCGCTGATTTGAACGATATTCTAAGGCATTACGAGCGGTTATACCTTAAAATTTACCTGCTCATCTGCCGACAGGAAGCACCTTCAAATAGTGATGTTCCGTAACAGTCACTAAAAACATAGTCAATCGAAAATTCTGTCGAACAGACTCAATAGTAATGAAGATAATTTAGAACCATATAAATTAGCGATACATAGTTCGTTGTCACTGGTAGAAAAAATAAGATCAACGAACTAAGAATTGAAAATTTGCAATATAATTATATATAATCGTTTTTTATAAATATAAGGTTCTAAATTATTTTCAATACTATTACTTGAGTCTGTTGGACTGTTTTTTTTTATTCATTAAGTTTTCAATGGGTTATGATTTTTTTGCGGTTGGGGGCGCCACTTAGCCTCTAATTGTCGCGTTAAGATGCATCCAGTTCTATAACCCGGCTGTTTTTATACATAAACAAACAAACAATTATAATTACGCCTCTAGCCTTATGGGGTAGGCAGAGCGTAAACGACCTAAACATAGGTCGTTCCGCCACGTCTGACAATGTTTTGAAGGTTGTTTAAGATAGATTTGTAGGTATATTGCTGTAGTGACAGGTTGTCAGCCTATCGCCTAAATTTAAATATACAAAAACCCTTGGATCCCTTAGCTGGTTTGAATCTGGGAGGAAATGCAGCTGGCATATTCTATGTTTTTCTCTCGCTCCCAGTCCAGCATGGGAGTAAGTCTGTTTTTATACTCCTTTTCAATTCAGGCACAAATTTTCCTAACTTAAAACAGGCTCCATTTCAACGCGATTACTTTAAGACAAAGTGAATAATTAATCCTACGTCACCAAACAACCTTGGGCATTTAATACAATCGTGTACCACTTCTCGTTTCAAATAAAACGATCTACAATTAAAATGAAGGCTTCGAGGGCTGCGTAATGCGTCGCCATTGAATGCTAACCCTTAGCTGGATAACTGTATTTGAAATTTAAATCTGGAGGGTTGGGGGATGAATTCAGGTGCAAGTTTTTTTGGAGGTATATACATATAATCACGCTTTTATCTCTAACGGGGTAGGCAGAGCGTAAACGACCTAAATAAAGGTCGTTGCGCTACATCTAACAAAGTTTAGGGTAATTTAAGATAGTTTTTTTGATATATTGCTGTAATGACAGGTTGTCAGCCTATCGCCTAAATTGCAATGTACTGAAAACCTCGGATCCCTTAGCTGGTTTTATGCAGCATGCCCGGGAGGAAATGCAGCTAGCACATTCCATGTTTTTCTCTTGCTCCTAGTCCAGCATGGAAGTTCATAATTTCTACCCTGACTACATCTCTGTCTACCTAAATTGCTCACAAAATCCGTTGCAATGACTCTCAAGATTTACTTAACAACGCATTCTCAACTCTATAGCCGTATATTCAAGTGGCATTTAAGAGAGGATTGCTTGACGACTCACCGACGAGTCGTGGGTATGATTCTATGAAAGCAGGAATTAGAATTGCTTAGAATTTGCACAACAAAGATGGCCTTAGGTGGATATCTGGTTGGATTACTAAGTGTGACGTTATTTCTGATAATGAAACTGCTAATCTTAGACTCGTATTTATAAAGCTAACTCAAGATTGATATGAGACCCATGTTAAATATGGATGGATTTGACAGGCTATTTTGTACTGAAATTACATTCTTATACGAACTCAAATTGGCTGTCAGTCTCAAGTGTTTATTATAATTACGGGCCTAAATTTGGAGGTTGTATTTTTGTTTCAAGATCAATTAGTAATGGTCTGAAGATAATTACGCAATAAATTCAGGTACAGTTTTCTTGCTCGCGACACACGTACATGACGCTGGTTTCTTCCATGCTGGACTGGGAGCGAGAGAAAAACAAAGAATGTGCTAGCTGCAATTTCCTCCCGGAAATACTGTTAAAACTAGCTTGGGGAGGATCCGAGGGTTTCTGTATGTTGCAATTTAGGCGATAGGCTGACAATCTGTCCTATATCAATACCTATAGCTACGTATAGTTACGTATAGTTACTTCCATGCTGGACTGGGAGCGAAAGAAAAACATAGAATGTTCAAGCTGCATTTCCTCCCGTGCATGCTGTAAAATCCAGCTAAGGGATCCGAGGGTTTTAGTATATTGCAATTTAGGCGATAGGCTGACAACCTGTCACTACAGCAAAATACCTACAAATCTATCTTAAATATCCCTCAAAACTTTGTCAGACGTTGCGGAACGACCATTGTTTAGGTCGTTAACGCTCTGCTTACCCTATTAGGGATAAAATCGTTATTATATGTTTGTATAACGCACCTACATATATGGCTGCGAAAAGCTAAAAATATAGTAAACAACACCATTCACACTCGACAGGAATCCACAGCAAACAAAAATGCGAAATACACCGCAAAAAATCCAATAACACTGAAACACTATCCAAATGCATAGGGAAACGACACCCCCTAGCCTGACCCCATCCAATAAGTTTACTTTTCATATTCCCTGTCAAGGGTTTGTCTCAGCAAGAATTTCATAGCGGTGCCATCACTCTTCGCACATGTAACAAAGTGACGTCGAATACTCCACATGAATAATGTAAAAGCAAAATGGGTGTGAGGTAAAGGTTGCTTGTGGCTTCTGACCCGCAAAATGTCAAACGTGTTGGTGGGAGCATAGGGCAGAGTGTTTTAGACCGCGCCGCAAAAGATCAGTTGCCTGTACTATAATAAACGTTAGGCTAAAGTGATAGTCGCTAAGCTGTCGCTAAGTCAAGGTGAAGAGACTTTTTCGCTATGTAAATGTATTTAGTGGTAAGGAAGTATATAGACAGCGCCGCAAAAGATCAGTTGCCTGTACTATAATAAACGTTAGGCTAAAGTGATAGTCGCTAAGCTGTCGCTAAGTCAAGGTGAAGAGACTTTTTTGCTATGTAAATGCATTTAGTGGTAAGGAAGTATTTAAACCGCACCGCAAAAGATCAGTTGCCTTTACTGTAATAAACGTTAGGCTAAAGTGATAGTCGCTAAACTGTCGCTAAGTCAAGGTGAAGAGACTTTGTCGCTATGTAAATGCGTTTAGTGGTAAGAAAGTGTTTAGATCGCACCGCAAAAAAAACAGTTGCCTGTACTGGGTATAATAAACGTTAGCCTAAAGTGATACTCGCTAAGCTGTCGCTAAGTCAAGGCGAAGAGACTTTGTCGCTATGTAAATGCGTTTAGTGTTAAGGAAGTGTTTAAACCGCGCCGCAAAAAATCAGTTGCCTTTACTATAATAAACGTTAGGCTAAAGTGATAGTCGCTAAACTGTCGCTAAGTCAAGGTGGCGAGAATATTTGTCGCTTTGTTAATGCGTTTAGTGGTAAGGAAGTGTTTAGACCGCGCCGCAAAAGATTAGTTGCCTGTTTTATAATAAACGTTAGGATAAAGTGATATTCGCTAAGCTGTCGCTAAGTCAAGGTGGTAAGACTTTGTCGCTATGTAAATACGTTCAGTGGTAAAGAAGTGTTTAGACCGCGCCGCAAAAGATCAGTTGCCTGTACTATAATAAACATTAGGCTAAAGTGATAGTCGCTAAGTCAAGGTGGCAAGACTAAGTCGCTATGTAAATGCGTTCAATGGTAAGTAAGTGTTTAGACCGCGCCGCAATAGATCAGTTTGCATATATTATATAATAAGTGACAGTCACTAAGCTGTCGCTAAGTCACGCTGGCGAGATTTTGTCGCAATACGATCGCTTACAGTAATCATCATCTCCATCTCCCTAGCCTTATCCCGTATCTTACGGGGTCGGCTACCTAATCTAGGGAATTGAACGAAGGTACTGGTTTTTACACAGAGCGACTGCCATCTGACCTCCGCAACCCAGAAGGGAAACCAGACCCAATCCTAGATTAGGTCAGAGTTTTCAAGCCTCCAATGCTTAACAATGGCCTCTGACATGACTTAACGACTAATATCTACGGTATTAAACGATTTTAACCGGGACCAACGGTTTTACATGCCTTCCGAAGCACGATCGCTTACAGTAATACAAAGGTACAAAAATAACTGGTATTTTAAAATAATTTAATGAGTGTTGGTGAGAGTATTATAGAGCACAGTATTGTAAACGGCATCGCTAGTACTATCATAGCTGGACTACTTATTCGGGTCGTTGTTCGACTCGGAATTGCCCTCATAAATACGCGTTTCGTATCAAAATCAGAGCCTGTGTATTCCACCAACAATGACGAAACTTCATTCCAAGGTTGGAGGGCAGATTGATGGAGAGCTGAAATAGAAAGTTTTAATCCCAAATTTTCCCTCCAAAAAGATTAGAAGAAAGGCGCCAAGTGAAAGCTCGATTTATCATGTCTTAGAGTATAATCTGACCACGCTTTAAATGAACGTGGTGAAAACAGGAACCAACGTCGAAAGCTTGAGACTTGACAGTTTCCTTCTACAGCAGCGCCCCTGCCTACATTCATAGAGAACCGTGTCATACATACAACACAATAAAGGAACATCATAACCTGGATACAATCTTATTCAGGGGAAGTAACTCAAGTAAAGGCGTGATTATATGTATGTATGTATGTAACTCAATCTTATTTTTACAGGATTGTTGTACTAATACTTTAAAAATAAGCCTAATTTGTCAGACGTAGCGGAAAAAGAAAATTTTATGAAATTGTTTACTCTATGTCCAATGTAGCGTGACTAAACTGTGGTTGATTTACTTAGATGCTATGTCATCAGCGTCACTACTTATGTGAATCGCCCCTGTTAAGTCTAAACTCATCTAACCAGTAAAACCTTTGTTAAACAATAATATTACGTCATAAAAAACACCAATACCTGTATTCGAACCCTTTTTTAAAAAAAAAAGAAAAACCTACCCGCAGTCTTCTCGAAATACTCTAGATCTTTTTCGCTTTCTTTCGTAATAAAGCCGCTTAGAGGAAAGCTTCTTAAAAACATCAATTTTTCACGTTATTATACTAAAGCGATTCGTTCCCCTTTCTTCTTCTTAAAGAGGAACGATTGAATGGATTCGTGGAGGGAGAAATGAATTGATAAATTATTGGAGTAATCACTAATTAAATAAATAATTACGATAATAATTATTATTACTAATTTTATTTTGATTTACATGTAATGAGACAATAGGTTTGTAGGATATGATGTCAGTGTATTTATTGTTATTTATGGATACAATACATTTTATCAAAGTAAGTGTAGAAACCGAAATGCATCGGTTCGTCGTTTGTTGACCACTATTTCGTCTTAATTTTGCCTCAACAGATGCGGAAGTGTCCGCATTACAGTTGGTTTGCAAGTACTTCGCTCCTGTGTGCTTAGCTTGTTTGGATCGGAACGGAATCCAACTCTTTAGGAACAGCCGTTAAGCATGATCTCCGCAGAATGGTCCTCCCCGCAAGGGGGCCCTTTTCCACGTGTATCCCTGTCGAGATAATGCAATGTCTTGTAAAAGAATAGACGTTATTACACAAATATACCTTTTATTTAACTCTCCATAATATTCTGTAAGCAACTATATTTTACACTGAATATAACTTTTAGAAGCACACACTTAAATACATACTTTTCCTGAACTGCTATAATATTACCACAAAATATCCGAAACGTCAAGGAATCTCACTTTGGCACCGGTTAAATTAACTTTCCTGGTTCACTGCTTTTACAAGACTGCGCGGGCAGCGTTTTTACGTTTTACTAGAAAAGTCTGTCGATACCCCACGTAAAATCGCACCAATGTTGCTACTCCCAACCATAGACAATAATACTAACTTTTCTTTTTAGGGACTTGGAATATCGTACTTTTAAACTTAAGTTTTGCTACTTTGTTGCGAGCGACAACATCCGGCCGTCCTACCTACGCATTCGTCCTCGGATGCGTCAGTGTCTGGTGCATCTGCGGAGAACAAACAAAATATATTTCATTAAAACTCTAGTTAAATTATCAAGCATACTGCAGTTTATTTATAATCCAAATGGACTGATTTACTGCATATCATCCATTTCGAATTATTCACAAGTAAATGCCAATTACTATTATACCAATTAAATGTTTACTGTTCCATCGCCGGTCAGTACATTTACATTAGTATAATAATGGTCTCACAACACCCAATTACATTCATTACAATTTGAAGTATGCTGTTCCATCATCGGCCAGCTCACCTAGTCCTGGTTTATTCTGGGCGATACCTTAGGCCAACCCCAGAATTCGTTGTACCAAGAACCATGTGCTACTTTCAAACTGTGATAATGCAATGATATGAGTGTGTTCGAAGCATATGTACTAGACACAAGAAAGATTTTTATATAAGATATATTTTGATCAATTTGACTCTTACTGTTTGACTCTAATAATTTTATTAACCATTCTCTTAAATCTTTTGCTAAATAAATATATGAAATAGTATTATATTTGTTTTTATACCTGACAACATCCAAGATCCTCCTCCTGTCAATCCTGATCTAAGTCTGCTAGTTTTATCCAGGGTTTCATATTCTCTACACATGTAATGCCTTCATAACACCTGGATGTTCGAACTGCTCCCCGCATATCTTTTACTTTATATCGGTCGTGTCCTAGAATTTCTGTAACTTGAAAAGGCCCTTTAAAAATTGGAAGTAACTTTTTACTTTGTCCGTCATTTGACTGGCTCGGAATCTTTATAACAACTAAATCTCCCTTTTCATAAACCGGCGCGTTTACTCGTTTCGAGTCAAATATTTGTTTCTGCTTTTCGGCACTAATTTTAATATTACCGTCTACCTTCTTTCGCAAAGCAGTAACATCTATATCAGGTTCCTCTATATCACCTGTTGCCCTGTCAGAGTTCATTTGCAATCTATAGCCAAAAAATACTTCGCTGGGGACTGCTGATGTTGTTTTATTAATTGTGGAATTTATACCTTGCTGAATACTTGTAATGTGCAAGTCCCATTTGTTATAATCTGTGTTTGCCCCCATGCTCCGTAAAGCCTCTAGAATGGTTTGATTGTACCTTTCAACTTGACCGTTCGAGCGTGGCATGGCGGTGGCGATCACATGATGTCTTATTCCGTTATCTTTACAAAAAATTACAAACGCTTTTGAAGTGAATGCACTTCCAGCATCACATATCAATCTCTTGGGGCTACCGAAGACTTTAAATATTTTATTTAATTCATTTATAACTATTTTACTCTTCGTATTCCGAACTGCAGAAATAAAAACAAATTTAGTGAACGAATCGACGACAACGAGTAAGTGTGTGTTCTTTTGAGTAGTTTCAACAAAGGGCCCCAAATGATCGATATGCAATGTGTGAAACGGCCTAGCATATTTAGGAATAGGGAAAAGTTGACCTGGCTTTTTCCCGTGCATGTTCTTGAAGTAAATACAATTGATACAATTTTTAATATATTTACTTATCACTTTTTTCATATGTGGGAACCAGAATTTCTCCCTAATCCTCTGTAACGTTTTATCTACTGCAAAATGGCCTATGTCATCATGATTAGCTTTAATTACTTGCCACACACATTGTTTGGGTACTAATAAACGTCTACGATATTCTGTTCTACGATACACTTTATTGCCTAACAAGTCATATTCTTTGAATATCTGTTTATTCTGATCGGCTTGTCCTGACTCTAATATTTCTTTAATAGCACAAATTTTAGGATCCTGAAGCTGTACAGATAACATCCAATCAGATTCCGTTATACTCATCACACTCTCATTACGAAATGGAGCTGCCCTAACTACCGGATTCCTGCTTAGTGCATCCACATGTTGCATTTGAGTTCCTGGTTTATGTATAATTTCAAAAGTGAATTCTTGTGTCTGTAAAACCCACCTACCAATACGAGCATTAACTTCTTGCTTATTCAATGAGTACCTAACCGCATTACAATCTGTAACGATTTTAAATGTAGTGCCCAAAAGATAATGTCTAAATTTTTGCAAGCCTACAGCAATAGCCAAAAACTCTAATTCAAAGGAGTGATATCGCTTCTCTTCGTCGGTTGTCTGACGACTATAAAAGTGGACAGGTTTTTCTCCATTTTCAGTGATTTGTACCAGAATACATCCAACTCCATCCCTACTGGCATCAGTATACATAATAACAGGTAATTTCGGATCATAGATTGCAAGAGTTGCATCGAGCAAAGCATTTTTCAAATCACGCACAGCTTTGTCCTGATCCTGTCCCCATTCCCAAATACCATATTTTTTTAATAATTTTGTGAGAGGTTTGCAAATAACAGCACAATTTTGAATGAATTTTCGAAAATAATTTATAAGGCCCAAAAATTGACGTACTTGATGGATGTTCTGCGGTGTTGGGTAATCTTTGATTGCCTCTAACTTCTTTTTTCCCGGGCGTACACCTTCAAATGAAATTTCATAACCAAGAAAATTAATGGAATTTTGAAAAAAGTTGCATTTCTCCAAATTAATAGTTAAACCATTTTCATCTAAACATTTTAATACTTCCTCTAAAATTTGAATGTTCTCTTGAACAGTTTCTGTTGCAATCAATAAATCATCCATATAACAAATTACACGATCAAATCTTAGTTTACCCAGCACCGTGTTCATCAATCTTTGGAATACTGAAGGACCATTACACAATCCAAACGGCATGCGAACAAATTCGTAATGATTGTCTTGTGTAATGAAACCTGTTTTGGGAATTGAGTTCTCATTTATTTTTATCTGATAATAACCACTTTTCAAATCAAGGGAAGTAAAACATTTGCATCCTTTCAACCTATCAATCAAATCCTCAACTATTGGCATGGGGTATTTCTCTTTAACTGTAATCTTATTTAGTGAGCGATAATCCACACAAAGACGTTTTTGACCATTTGGCTTATCAACTAATAGCACTGGACTGGCATAAGGCGAGTTACTTTCTCGAACTATTCCATTCTTTAATAAATCATCAATCATTTCGCGGGTAACAGCTTTCTCTGACTCTGACATACGGTACGGCCTCTGTGTTACAGGTTTATTAGTAGTTAACTCAATGTCAAGTTCAACACATGATGTGGCTCCTAATGTGGACAAATCGTTCGATATGCTACGCGGAAATTTAGAAAATATTTGATTGAGTGTTGGCAAATGTTCACTTGAATTAGGATTCAGCATTGAAGAATCTATTAATGAAACTTGTTCCGTTACAACTGCTGGTTGAAAAAGTAAACTGTTACCAATTCGTGTGTACATGATATTCTTATTTTCCGTGAAATTCCTTCCGATTAAAACATTACATCCGGATAAATTTTGTACTACATAAAATACTGTAGGTAGCTCTACAATGTCTACTTTAAGATTAGCATGTACTCCTACCGTAGCGTCACAATACGTATCCCCTGTAAACCCCGACAAATGGACAAGTGTGTTCAATGGAAATGAGTGTAGGGCTAAATCTTTGACCAAATCAGATGTTATTAAAGAGCAATCACTACCCATATCGATGAAAGCATGACATATGTGTTGATTAACTGAAACATCTTTGTAGAATTTTTCTTTATCGTTTATTGTATTTATTAATTTGACTTCAAAATTTTTTTCTACTTTCGTAACAAATTTAGACCTGCAAGCGGCTTCTAAATGACCTGGTTTTTGACAATAATTGCATTTTAGAGTACTTGTTTTCAATTTGCAATTGAGTTTTTTGTGACCAGTTTCTCCGCAAACAAAGCATTTAATTTTACTCATATCATTAAACAAAGTATTATTGCTAACACTTTCACATTTATTTTCCGAATTAAATTGAAAAGGCTGCCTTCTAGTGTGAG
The DNA here is from genome assembly GCA_949820665.1 of Scrobipalpa costella. Classification (NCBI taxonomy): domain Eukaryota; kingdom Metazoa; phylum Arthropoda; class Insecta; order Lepidoptera; family Gelechiidae; genus Scrobipalpa; species Scrobipalpa costella. Next base: position 7,766,038 of record OX463319.1, on the reverse strand, counting down.
TGCTTGATGTAGGATGAATTTTCTGTACTGGTTTTATATCCACGTTGGTATACGTCTTAGAGTGCAAAAATGAAGCTAATTCATCACAATAACGAAAACTTCCTGCATCCGCTGCTGTAGTTATATTCTTATCGCCAATTGATCCCACAATAACGGATATTATATCTTGATCAGAAAAATCTAACCTCATTCTGTCAATCCTAGATTTTTGTTGAAAATAAAATTCATATAACGACTGTCCGTCCGTAGGTTTTATTTCCATTAATTCTTTAAGCATACTGTACATATTTCTTTTAGTTTCGAAAGTATCTAACAAAGTAGAACGCCAATCTTTCCATTTCCACGTGGTCCAAGTAGTTTTATTTTTTTGAAGCGAGTCATACCAAGTTTTAGCTGTGTTACGTAACTTTTGTAAAGCTTGAAATTTAATCACCCTATCTTTCCAACCAAAAGCTCGAGCATTCGCTTCCACTACGTTTATCCACATACGAATGTCATCTATAAGTGGATCAAAATCTGGGATCACCGATGATAAAAGTACATTTTGACTCACGGTTGGCGTCCGGCGGCGAGGTCGCTTTTTTGATGACCTGTTCTTACTTCTGGAACGTCGCCTAACCTCTGAGCTGCCGCTGCTCGATGAGCTGCTCGATGAAGACTTGCAGCTGGAGCTGCTGCTTGACGAACTCGATGAGGAAGATCGAGCCCTCCGCTTGCGCTTCCGTTTGTCACCTCGTGGTCGAAATGGCGGCATGGCGTGAGCGTGTCCGTTGTTCCACTTCTGATGTAAAAGAATAGACGTTATTACACAAATATACCTTTTATTTAACTCTCCATAATATTCTGTAAGCAACTATATTTTACACTGAATATAACTTTTAGAAGCACACACTTAAATACATACTTTTCCTGAACTGCTATAATATTACCACAAAATATCCGAAACGTCAAGGAATCTCACTTTGGCACCGGTTAAATTAACTTTCCTGGTTCACTGCTTTTACAAGACTGCGCGGGCAGCGTTTTTACGTTTTACTCGAAAAGTATGTCGATACCCCACGTAAAATCGCACCAATGTTGCTACTCCCAACCATAGACAATAATACTAACTTTTCTTTTTAGGGACTTGGAATATCGTACTTTTAAACTTAAGTTTTGCTACTTTGTTGCGAGCGACAACAGTCTATATTTTATCTAAGTAAGTTTATCACTTTCTTTACTTTTTCATAAAAGGTATTACAACGAAATTATTTCTTCACGATTAAAGAAAAGATCTTGAAATGTTTATCATTTAATAAAGACCTAACAATCATTTTAGCTATCAAGTTATCTTAATTAAGTTGAAGATCTGTTGTCATTTTCATATGGTGCCATCTTGGCATACAATCGCATTTAATTGCATAACTGGATGATTTTATTACTTAATATAAGCATTTCTTGACCTAGAACGACCTAGTATTTCTGACGACAGCTCACACTTAATGTGTATTTTTTTATTCTTGAAGAAGGGTTAAAACTTCAAGACCAAAACCTGCGTACAAAGATATGCAAATATCAAACTATTTAAACTTGAGTGAGACATCTATACATATAATAAATCTCTAGAAGGGTCGTGTCAGTACATTGAATATATTTACAAAAAAAATATTGCAGCAGGCATTATTAACGATATAAAGATCAAAACGATTATTTTCAGATTTTTTTGTCCGTCTGTCTGTCTGTATGTTACCACATCATGCCAAAACTACTGAACCGATTTCGATAAGACTTTTTATTCAACTGTGTGGTACCTGGGTTGCAACTGAGGATACCTAAAATCTCGCTACCTGACTTAGGGGGTAGGCAGGAAATTGAAATTTGGCTGTTTCTTAACCGATTTTTATTTATCTAAGCGTTATTTAAAATCAAAGTTACGATACAAATAATCACACCTCATGACTTAGGAGGAAGGTAGGATATTGAATTTCGGTCGTTTTTAACCGATTATGATGGAACTAATTTGTTTGACTGAGCATTACTTAAACTTAAAGTTACGATACAAATAATCACGCCACCTTACTTAGGGGGTAGGCAGGAAATTGAACTGTAATCATTGTTAACCGATCTTTAAGGGACTTTTTATTTGACTGAGTGTTTTTATTACCTGGTGTCTAGCCTAGGTTAGAAATAATCACGCAAACCATTCTAATACTGAGTAAGTACCCAGTTTATTAAGCATGTTTTTCATACAAAGAAATAGATCAGACAAAGCGAAACACGCTTCCGCGCGCGTGCTTGCAGATCCCGCTCCTACGCGCGTAGAAGCGTTTTCGGTATGTTCGACACTGCGTATTTTCCATACAAACCGGGCGAACGAAGTCGCAGGTACAGCTAGTTCTCAATAAAATTTAATAACGGGATCTCACTTTGGAATAAAAGTCACGTACTTCACGATATGTTTCGGAACATCCGCTGTCCCTTCATCAGGTTAAGTGCGTAGGTTACGAGGCGGAACGCCGCTAGGTAGACAACTCTGCAACCTACGCTTTCAACCTGAAGAAGGAACACCAAATGCGCGACTTATTATTCCAAAGTGAATTCCTGTTATTAAACTTTATTTATAAACAAATATTTTTTTTTTCTGTTACCTTTTCTCCTATAACTTCTCCGTTCTCTACTTTTCCTTTCCTTTCTGGTTGCGCGATTCATTGCACAAGGCAATTATGCAGATTGAGAATAATAATGTTAACAGCTCATTTATTGCTATATTCTTCTATTTTTATAGTAATTGATACCTTAACTTAATGGTGTTTACTAGGTTTATTTTAAAGTTGTTTACTTCGTGTTTTTTTTCTGTTTTTCTCGTGGTTGCTTTTGAATTTTCTGGTAGGTGTTTTTGAATTGGTAGCATTCAAATCATGGTATCCAAATGATCAAATAAAATAAACTTAAAAAGAACAAAAAAGTAAAAATTATGTCTTAAAATATATTTTAGCTCCAATTAAAATAAGAATCTTAAAGATGTTCGTAGCTGTGATAGATCAAATTCTTATAGATTTCAGGTATATTTTTACTTTAATTTTCCTCTATTACCTTCCTACATTTTACTGTTTGTGATTAATTATTTTACTGTTTGTCATTAGAGATTTACAACCCTGGCATATTGCTCAGCAAACATTTAAATTGTTTCTGCTAACGCAATTCATCAAATACAAATTTATAAATACATTCTAATATCGTTATTAGCGGGAAATTCGATACGCAAGCGTAATCTAAATGTAAATTTTGTATTAATATCCAAAAGCAGATGCTGGCCCGTATTATTCAAACATCCTTGTAATAAAAAAATAAATTAAAGATAAATATTAAACAATATCTTTGAACAGTTTTTGGTAACATAACACTGACTTGCCTATGAATATGTAAAGGGGCCACTTGGCTCGCGACCACCCTCTCTCCGGAGTCCGGCGCCAAACAGCTTACTGTGTTCTGTCAGTGCGTGGGTGCCAGTGTCCTAACCAGGCATCTTCTAGATGAGGTCGCTCCAGCATCGTCTCTGTCACTGTCAATCCTGACCTTCACTCTCTTAAATGGGCTTGGTCTTGGCCCTACCAAGAGCAAGCTCATTTAAATTTAAAAAAGAAAAACATAAATCTTTCACGTCCTACCGACTACTAACTTTTTCCCGACAAACCTTTCAAAACTAACACCTACCAACCCCAATTTTCACTTACTCACAAATAACGCACCATCCCAAACATAATAACAGAGAAATTACAACCTACTTATTACAAAGTTTGTTGGAACGAAAGATTTATCGCAGCCCCAAAATCATCTCCGGACCGCACTGCTATTTGTCATGCGACAGCTGGTTGAGACCAGTTCGCACCGGTTTGAAGCAGTTCAAGCCAGTTCCCGCCAGTTTTCGCCGGTTACAAGAGGTGGGATATTTTGTGCAAAATAGGGGATTAATTCGATATGAACTTTTTTGGTAGGAAAAGCTTGCCGAAATTAATTATTAAAAGGAGGCAGATAATTATTGTTACTTACAATTTATAAGTTAGTTCTTGCACTGCTATTTGTCATGCAACAGCTGGGTGAGAGCAGTTTCTGAAGCAGTTCAAGCCAGTTCCCGCCAGTTTTCGGCGGCCACAAGAGGTGGGTTATTTATTGTTAAACTGGGAACTTCCTTAGTTGAAAATGCTTGCTAAATGAAGCAGGTATTTTTTGTTTCTAGCCATAATAAGGTAGATCTAGCAATGTTATTTGACATGCGGTAGCTGGTTGAGACCAGTTTTAAATAGTTTGAAGCAGTTTTCGGTGGTACAAGTGTAAGACCTAATTTTCACCTGCTCAAAGATAAACTAAATAGGAACTTCTTTATTTAAGAATTCGGGAAAAAGCTTGTAGTCTGTCTATTTCTATTATGTAGTTCCCAGGTCATATAGCCCGATAAACCCAATTGCTAGAACCTTACACCCCTAAAATTCTCTTCAAAGTCTGTATCTGCTTTTCTATTACCTAGAAGTTTGTATTTTCGTATCCCAAATAGCACAATCTGTTCGTTGCAAACACACATAGCGCCCACGCATCATCGCAATCGTAAAACAAAATCGGCCCCTAAAACCCAAAATAAGCCCTTAATCCGTACCTGTTGGATTTAGTTACCGTCCACTGGCCCCTGCTGTGCGACAACGCTTTTAATGAACGTGGCAAAAAAATACAACTACCACCGCAGGCTTGAGTGGTCTAGTGGTATAAGCCCTGGGTACCCGATTTGGAGGTAGTGGGTTCGACTCCAAGGGAAGGAACACAAATTATTTGAGTACTAATCAGTTTGTGCGATTTTCCCAGTTTGGTTTGGACAAAGACTAAATCACCTGAATGTTGTAACAAAAAATATACCGTGCTTCGGAAGGCACGTTGCTTTTAATCCTGGTAGCTGTCGTTCTTTGGTAGTAGTGGTTACATAAACAATGTAAGAAACCTATTAGCTGTTACTTATAAGTGATTTAAAAACTCTGACACCACGGTTTATCGGGTACTAGCGACCCGCCCCGGCTTCGCACGGAAATCATCAGTGTTTCTCTACTATATTATACATATAAACCTTCCTCTTGAATCACTCTATCCATTAAAATAAACCGCATCAAAATCCGTTGCGTAGTTTTAAAGATCTAAGCATACATAGGGATATAGGGACAGAGAAAGCGACTTTGTTTTATACTATGTAGTGATAGTGATAACTCACTCGATAAGAAAAATAAATTTGAGATTGGACAATTATCCCTAGACTACCTATATATCAACGTTAGACTGCAACGCCCCCACTAACTGCCTGCGTGGTCTAGTGGTCTGAACCATGGGCTCCTGATCCAGCGGTCTCTGGGTTCGATTCCCAGGGGGAAAACAAAGTTGATATGTGTCAATTTATCACTTTGTGAGGTTTTCCCCACTTGGGTTAGGACACTGCAGGCTGAATCACCTGATTATCCGAAAAAGAAAAAGATTTTGTGCTTCGGTGGGCACGTTAAGCCGTCGGTCTCGTTCGCTGTCTTTGATATTGGTCGTTACTCAAACCATGTCAGAGGCCTGATAGTTGTGCTACTAGGCGGTTCAAAAACTCTGACATCAGGGTTTATCGGGTCAATAGATTCGATACCCACTCGACAGAAGAAGAAGCAAATAATACCGTACGATTTAAAAAAAAATCGCCCCACCCTCGTTCAAATCAAGCCTTGTCGGTCTGTAACTGAACTGGCCGGAGAATCGTTTGTTTTTATCGGGTGAAAGTGATTTCTGATGGCCTTTTCACGTGAGGGATTCGGTAATGAAAATGATACCTTATTGATATTGAGTAGTCGTACGAGTATGTTATAATTTCTAATAAACTTTAAACACACTAGACCTTTCTAGAGAGACAATCAAAAGTTGTATGCAATTTTGTGCCCAATAGTTCACAACTAAACCGCGCCTATTTTAAGCACGTGGTCACCACCGGTAGACATGCTGATATTCAGTTTTAATATTTTTTCGTATCTACATTATAAATTTCTACTAAACTTTAATCACACAAGACCTTTCATCTTTTTACTGACAAGATAGAAATACTGATGTTCAGTTAGAAAAAACGTGGTTGTACATGCCTACTAAAATTTTAACACACAAGACCTTTCACCCTTTTACTGACACAATCTAAAGTTGCATGTAATTTTGTGTCCTAGAGTTCACTACTAAACCTCGCCTAGTTATAGCATGTAGCCACCGGTAGAAATACTGATAATATATTTTTTTCGTGGCTTCTTTAAAAATTTCTACTAAACTTTAAACACACAAGACCTTTCATCTTTTACTGACACCATCTAAAGTTGCATGTAATTTTGTGCCTTAGAGTTCACTATTAAACCTCTTCTAGTTTTAGCATGTATCCACCGGTAGTAATGCATATATTTAGATATACAGCTTTTTTCCGTGCCTACATTATAAATTTCTACTAAACTTTAAACACACAAGACCTTTCATCCTTTTACTGACACAATCTAAAGTTGCATGTAATTTTGTGTCCTAGAGTTTACTACTAAACCTAGCCTAGTTTTAGCATTTAGCCACCGGTAGTAATGTCAATATTAAATATACAACTTCTTTTCGTGGCTACATTATTATAAGTTCCTACTAAACTTAAAACACACAAGACCTTTTATCATTTTACTGACACAATCTAAAGTTGCATGTAATTTTGTGCCCTAGAATTCACTACTAAACCTCGCCTAGTTTTAGCATGTAGCCTGTAGTGACGCAGTGAGCGTTAAATTAACCTTTAGCGTTAGCAGAATGACCCCCGGGCTGTTCTCAGTTTGCTAAATTAGTTAGTTGGTTAACTTGGTTAGGTGGGTGTGCGTTGGAAATGGCTATGGCAGGAAATTTTGTGACGTGTATGGGAATATGAGTTTAATATTGCTTTTTATTTTTTTATTAAAATGTCGCTGAAAATACTTTGCTTACGGCGCTTAAACTCCCACGCCACATGATAAACTAAATTATTATTGACTAGTGTGGTGCCTAGTTTGAATAATTATATTCAAACCAAAGTTTGTAACGCAAGTCGCGAAAGACACAGTTTCCAGCTTACGTAAATTAAATAAATAATTAAATTTCCAAAAAATATATATTTTACTGTGAAAGTCGCCCGAAACGGATAATATTATTTCAGGAAAATATGCATGGCTATTCATCAAATTTCTTACAGTAAATCAATTGTGCAAATATTATTATATAAAATTTCATGTAAATCCATAAATAAACCTGAAATACCGAATCTCATTCGTTTTGAGCTGGCCTGCCCAGATATCTCCTTTGCTATATTGTCAATGCCTATACCTAAATTGGTAAGGCTTTTAAAATTTTAGTGACTGCAATGATTAAGCAGTTTTTTATGTCGAAAATTTTTGAAAGGTAAATAATTTGTAATGTTTTATTTATTTATTTTTTATTCTGCGCAACTGTTATTTACGAACTAGTAACAACCCACCACTAGCAATTACGAGGCGACCACCATCCATGCTCTAATAAATACGTGAATTCACTCACACACACACAAGGACAAAGGGTGGCATGTGACGTTGAATAAAAAAAAACTGCAAGTTTTGAAAAGGTTTGCGAGTTTTCGGATATAAGTAGCTTTTGTGTATGGCCCCGTTTAAGCTGTATGTACTCATACAAATAAATATAGATTGAGTACCTCAAAATTTCTATGGATACTATTTTTAAGGGTTTTTTTGCAAGTGACAGAGACAGAGTCGATGAAAGGATAAGCTTTAGAGAGACTAGTTAAGGATAAAGGCGTGATTATATGTATTTTATTTATGATAGGGAAACATACAGCAATAATATTGACACTAACATAAACAAATATAAATAACACACCAGCCAAATAAGTTTCCACAAATAAATTAATATATATGTGTCGATGTATGTATAATCAGTTAATTTTCGCTTTGAAGAAAAAAGGTTAGTAGTAAGTACAGACTATATAGGTTGACTAAGGCCCGTGTTTAAAACCAGTTCTTGAGACTGACTGCAAGTTTGAGTTCGTATCAGAAATGTCACCTTAGTACTAAACGAACTGTCAAATCTACACTCAAGATTGCTCTCAATCTAGAGATTGCTTTATAAATACGACCCTACATGCGTCAACTATGAAAAAAGCTATTGTTGTTCAAGTTCAATGGCCAAAATGTCAATGATATTAAACGCCTAATTTTAGTAGACTACGAAATGAAAATGCCATTGAATTTCCAAGTTTTGCCAGAGCAGAATACCAAAACCTACAGTGGCTGCTCGGTAGCTCAGTACGACACGGTTCTCAATGAACGTGATCCGGGGCGCAGTAGTATAAGGAGAATTGTCAAGTCTCAAGATGGCGGCTATAGTTTCTTTATTTCGCCACCTTCATCTCAAGCGTGGCCGTACATACATACATACATACATATAATAACGCCTTTATCCCTAATGAGGTAGGCAGAGCGTAAACGACCCAAACAAAGGTCGTTCCGCCACGTCTGACAAAGTTTTGAGGGTTATTTAAGATAGATTTGTAAGTATATTGCTGTAGTGACAGGTTTTCAGCCCATTGCCTAAATTACAATATAAGTACTGAAACCCTCGGATCCCTTAGCTGGTTTTTACAGCATACCCGAAAGGAAATGCAGCTGGCACATTCTATTTTTTCTCTCGCTCCCAGGCCAGCATGGGAGAAAAGGCATTTTGCAGCTTGCCAATAAAAAAGCATTGATCTAAGAATAATAGCAGAATACGAAAGAGTCAAAATTTAAGGTCAAAATTAAACTACTGACGTAGCATCGATATGGTATTTTGACGTTTTTGTAATAGCAGACTTGGGGCTTAGGTTGTCCGCTGATATCCAGAAATGTCATTGCCTTCCATCACCATTACTTTCACCAATAACTCGAAATTACGTCTAACAATGTAGCTCATAACAAGCCAACCAGGAAACGGACGACGTCAGCAATTGCGATTCTCACTATTATACTGGTACCATTGTACCTATTACAATCAGTTACTTTTTCCATAGCCAGCTGTTGCAAATTGGTGTCGTTGTACTGGAAAATGCGGTTCCTGGACTTTAATGAAATGAAAACAAACGAAGCGTGTGTGGAAATTATACAGGGTGTAAGGGACAGAGTCCCGCAAACTTATAGGGGTTGATCAGTCAACGACACTGAATAACTACTTAAAAAGCACTTTATAAGTACCTACAAAACCGACGTTACAGAAAATAATTTAATATCTCTTTTACGGCGACTAATACCTACTACAAATAAACCCAATGTCGGGTTTACCGTAGATTAAGGTTATCATAAGAAAACTGTTTTACTTAGTATAAAAAAAAAAAACAAAAAAAAAAACAAACTTCCACCGAGAAATGCAGGAAGTGGAAATAAAAATTGGCTTTTCCGTACAAAATGTCCACCTAGATCGGTCAATTTGTATAGAAAATCCATTTTTTTCATTTCCTGAAAGAATTTCCTGATGGAAGTTATTCAGTGTCGTTGACTGAGCAACCCCTATCAGTTTGCAGGACGCTGTCCCTTACAACCCGTACAGGAAAGGTTGATAGAAGATAACAATTCGTTATGCTGTTTTAAAGTCTTCTTCTTCTTACCGAGTGGATTATCGAGTCGACAGATCCGATAACCCTTGTGTCAGAGTTTTTCAAACTGCCTAGTAGCATAGCTATTAGGCCTCTGACATGGTTACAGTAAAGAAAAGACCACTATCAAAGACAGCGATCGGGAAGGAAGACCGATAGCTTAGCGTGCCCTACGAAGCACGGAATCCTTTTTCTTTTCGCACAATCAGGTGATTCAACCTGCAATGTCCTAACAGAACTGGGGAAACCTCACAAAGTGATAAATTGACAAATATCAACTTTTCTGTCCCTTACAACCTGTATTAACTGAGTTCACCGGGTCGATCGAATCGAAATCTACAAGACAAAGGAAGAAAGAGCAGGAAAATAGAAAATCGTGCTGTTAATAAAGGCCAAAAGGGGTAAATAAAGGCACAAGGAAAAAATTGTATTAATTCTTCCATGCTGGACTGGGACCGAGAGAAAAACTTAGAATGTGCCAGCTGCATTTCCTCCCGGGTATGCTTTAAAAACCAGCTAAAGGATCCGAGGGTTTCTGTATATTGCAATTTAGGCGATCGGCCGACAACCTGTCACTACAGAAATGTAACTACAAATCTACCTTAAATAAACATCAAAACTTTGTCAATCGTGGCGGAACGATCTTTGTGTAAGTCGTTCACGCTCTGCCTACCCCATTAGGGATAAAGGCGTTAATATATGTATGTATGACAAATTAGCTTCAACATTAAAAGCAGCACAAAGAATAGCTATATTCTATCAACCTTTGCTTTATACTCTTTTGAAAATACTCACTTCAACGAAGTATCATTTTTACAGTTCGGTGACAAAATATCCAATATCAAAGATTGTCAATCCCATGCCTCTGTGCGAGTGAGGCAAGCTAAGAAATTCAATTTTTAGAGGTACACATCTTCTCTCCGCCGCCGTCCATACGTATTGCGACCTAGTTTCTTGGAAAACCTATTTATAATAACAAATGTATACAGTTTACTAGTCTACTTCCATGCTGGACTGGGAGCGAGAGAAAAACATAGAATGTGCCAGCTACATTTCCTCCCGGGTAAAAACCAGGTAAGGGATTCGAGGGTTTTAGTATATTGCAATTTAGGCGATGGGCTGAAAACCTGTGACAACAGCAATATGCCTACAAATCTATTGTAAATAACCCTCAAAATTTTGTCAGACGTGGCGGAACAACCTTTGTTTAGGTGGTTTACGCTCTGCCTACCCCATTAGGGTTATCCCTATCACGCATAATCACGCCTTTATAGGCGTGATTATATTTATGTATTTAACAACACAGCTATCACCAAACCATCACAATTCAACGCGGAAACGCGATGAGTGTGATGGGCACCTTTAGTTTTTTGTTTTTTATTAAGTTAAGGCTGACAACCTGTCACTACAGCAATATACAGATGTATCTTAAACAAGACGCGACGGAACAACCTTTGTTTGGGTCGTTTACGCTCTGCCTACCCTTTTAGGCATCCAGGCGTGATAGTATGTATATACTCAGACGTACTATATATATTTTATTTACCCTCTAATTAGTTGGGTATATTTGATCTCGTTTCACTAAGTAGGTAAACAAAACTATCGCTAAATACTCTTCAACGACGGAAATAACTTACTTTTTCTACCCAATTTGTCTTTGTTTTATGTCCTAATCCGTATCAATTAGTTTTACAGATAATGGTGTGGACAGACAGTAAAAAAACTGTAGTGAAAAGCACCCTCGACCCCTCCTGTTGTCACAATAACGCCTGGAGATAATCTAAAAGCAAACTTTTGTAATCCATTGCTGGTTGAAAACGCCTGACTTAATATTATAGCAAAGTGGAGCAGAAATGAAGAGCGAAGTGATAGGAAGACGAAAAATATTTCGAATGGAATGTCAACTGAAAAATAGTAAAGAGATGTTCATAATGTGTGTTAACCAACGAATTGCTTGAATCTGTCATATAGGAATCTGGAGCTCATTTTAATTTAACCATTATATTCTATTTGGGAAGCTTACAGCCTATTTTACAATATGACTTATCTATGTTAATAAGTACCTATGTGCCAATAACAAGCTCCCACAATTAAACAGAAAAAAATAACACTTCTTAGTAGAAATAAGGTGTATCTACATGTTGTGTCGTTATTCTTGTATTGTATTTCTTATGTTACTTGTGTACAATAACCAGTAAATACATAAATATAAACACTCCAAATAACACTCCAAGTATAGCAAGCAAAAAGTTTACCGCTAACGGGGGTTTAAAACTAGGATTTTGATTAAAACTCGGGCTTTGACAAAATACTTGTTATAAACCAGAGGAAATTAAAGGATTTTGTCAAAGTCCGGGTTTAGGTCAATAATTGTTCGGTTTTAAGATAAAATATTTTATATTTTAAATAAAACAATAGACACATGAGATAATTAGGTTTTTATAACAATTTTTATTATAAATGACCTAACTAAAATTGGTTTTCTATTAAATATTGTAGCATTTAAACTATTAATTTGACTCTTGATCAAAACCCGTTCTTTGACAAAATCCTAGACTTTTCTCTGGAATATGACTAAGTATTTTGTCAAAGTCCATGTTTTGATGAAAATCGTTTTTTTATCGAAAAATCGAGTTCATCATAACATATTCATAGAGAACGATCCTTGAACGATCCTGCGATTAATCCCTAAGTGCAGTTTATATCAAAAATGAAATTCTGTATGGATTATCATTTATCATATTTTTAATACACATAGTACAACATTTCTTTACTGCAACAATGTTGTGGTAAAGTAAAAATGTTACGTGGTCACGCAAGAATAGCTACCATATACCAAGCAATATCCAACTCTAAGTACAAGACATTAGGAGCTAATTCTCTTTGTAGCTAGAAATCTTGTAAGGAAGGGAACGATTTTTAAACTCGCTCGTATCTGTGTAGTGACACCTGGTGGTTATAATGACAAATGATTGTGTCTGCTTGCGAAAGCAGTGGATTTGTAATGGGGGTATTTTTAAACTGCCTCCGTGGTCTAGCGATCTGAGCCATGGGCTCTCAACCCTGAGGACCCGGGTTCGATTCCCGGCGGGGGACAATGACTTAGTGTTGTTGTTTCTGGTTTGGTTAGGACATTACAGGCTGATCACATGAATGTCCGAAAACTTTAAACTTCCATGCTGGTCTGTGGAGTGAGAAAAAATCATAGAATGTGCCAGCTGCATTTCTTTCAAGGTATGCTATAAGAACCAGCTAAGGGATCGGAGGGTTTCAGTACATGCAATTTAGGCGATTGGCTGAAAACCTGTCACTACAGCAATAGCAATATATTCGCACAAATCCATCTTGAATAATCCTCAAAACTTTGTCAGACGTGGCGGAACGACTTTTGTTTAGGTCGTTTACGCTCTGCCTACCCCATTAGGGTTAAAGGCATGATTATATGTATGTATGTATGTATGTTTTTTTAATCTTGAGTTTAGCTGAAACTTAAGGGTCTGTTGGAGTAGCGAAATCCCATTCAAACGTAGTTTTGCTTTTATTCCTTAACAGTAAAACCAAACTTAATCAAACTCCGCACACATGACCTTTCTTATTACATACATTTCTAACTAGGTCTAGTTTGAAATAATAAGCATAAACAAAATAACACCAAAAATACAATTTTGTGTGAAAATAGGCTAAAATTAAATTTGTTTTCTAAATTCTTCCGTGATGGACTGGGAGAGATAGAAAAACATAGAATGTTCCAGCTGCCCTTTCTCCCGGGCATGCTGTAGAAGTCAGCAAAAGGGACTCGAGGGTTACAGTGTATTGTAATTTAGGCGATGGGCTGACAACCTGTCACTATAGCAATACACATTACAATCTAAAATTGCCCTCAATTTTTGTCAGACGTGGCGAAAGCGCCTTTTACGAGGAGTTTGACGCTCTGCCTACCCCGTAAGGGATAAAGGCGTGATTTTATGTATGTATGTTTTCTAATTTAATACGTGGTTAAAATTTTCAAACCAACTCTTTATTAGAAGGTTTGTTTTTATAAATTAGTATATGTGGACAGAGTTTAGATGAGTTTGATTCTACTGATTATTTCATTATTTATTGTAACATTGACAAACCCTATCGGGTTTAACGACACCGACTGTCATATGTATATATATATATATTTTTGCAATTAAATAAATAAAAAAAAAAAAAAAAAAAATATTGATATAAATCATGAAAAATATTTACCAAATTTAGTTTGATTCTACCGTTTAGGAATAAAAACAAAACTACGTTTGTATGAAATTCGCTACTTCGGCGGCAGACCCTTAAACTCTGTTTTCTTTGCAATGTGTAAAGAGATTTTGGGTTTCAGTATATAAGTGTATGAAATGAGAACAAAAAAAAAGCTGGAGGCGATTAAAATAACAAAGAATTAAATTATATTAAGCTACTCTTTTTGGGTATGCTCAAAAAGCCAGTAAATATATCAAGAGCAGGGTTTTGGCACTTGGTAACTTAAACGATGGTTTACAACCTGTCTCATTACTAACTATAAACTTAAATATTTGTTGAACAAGACATAGGTACCTAAAAATATATATATATTCAGTTACGTTGACGCTCTGCCTACCTTTTATTAGTATTAAGGCGTGATTTTATGTGTGCATGAACAGTAGAGGTGTTCATGTCAACCTACTTCGACGCCACCTTAACATATAGACCTCAAAATAATCTTCACAATTTCCACATCCTCAACTATTTAAATTCAATAGAAAGACAATCAGTGTGTCCTGTATCGCTTGGGATTGAAATTCTGCACCAAGTCTGGCAAGAAGAGAGACAGAGTCGACAAGAAAGTAGGTGTTGCGAATTATAAACTTGTGTCTAGATATTGCTAGGTTGGCGGGCTAGCATGGTTTTGTATGAGTTCTCGCGAAAATCCTTGGGATATTTGAAAACACGAATAATTTAAAAATGGTGAAAACATTGTCTTATGTTACTGGAAAAATATAAGTTCTTTGTGGAAAATCTAATTGTTATTAGTAAGTTTTTTCCATGCTGGACTGGGAGTGATAGAAAAACATAAAATGTGCCAGCTGTGGAAGCCAGCTAAGGGATTCGAGAGTTATAGTGTACTGCAATTTTAGGCGATGGGCTGACAACCTGTCACGACAGCAATATACATCATAATCAACTGTAATAATGACCCTCAAAACCCATTAAGTCGTGATTTTATGTATATATGTTATTAGTAACATTTGATATTTTCAACTTTGATTGGCTTCAATTTCGCTCACTGACATCTTATTCTAATTGGTCGAAAGGAGATTCGAATTATTAAATTTTCGTATGACATTATATCGTAATATTGTCGCGCTGAAATGTTGAACGCGACTAATGCTATAACATAAAAAGAAAAAGTTTTTTACGCGGCATAGGTCTGCGGCTTAAAGTGTTTTCCCATGAAATAAGGTAATTTCCTGAGACACCTAAAGAATAGTGTAGGTAGTGTACAAGTAATAATCCTATTTGTATGTTTTAAAAGGGTTTCGAGGGTTACAGTGTATTGTAATGTAGGCGATGGGCTGACAACCTGTCACTACAGCAATACACATTACAATCTAAAATTGCCCTCAATTTATGTCAGACGTGGCGAAAGCGCCTTTTAGGAGGCGTTTTACGCTCTGCCTACCCCGTAAGGGATAAAGGCGTGATTTTATGTATGTATGTATGTATGTATGCAAATACACATTACAAAAATTCGTTTTACCGGTTTTGTGTGTGCTGCAGAAGTAATAAGAATAAAATTTAAGTGAAGAACTCATAACACAAAACATTTTGTAATAGGACAGTGAGCAAAGGCAATCGCTGGCTAGGAAACGGATGAGATTATTTCAAGAAATTATTTATGAATGTTCATAATATTTCGTATATTTCGTGTACAATTGTACGAAATTTTGTGAATTTTTTTAAATTGTTTCCTGAAGGGATTCGAGGGTTTCAGTATATTGCAATATAGGCGATGGGCTGACAATCTGTAACTACAGCAATATTTGCGCAAGTAGCAACTTTGTCAGACGCGGCGGAACGACCTTTGTTTAGGTTGTTTACGCTCTGCCTACCCCATTAGGAATAAAAGTGTGATTTTATGTATGTTTTTATAAGAAATTTATTCTAGCAAGATAAAGCCTAAAAGAAAATCCTTTTTGTTTTGTTAAAACCTTCATGCTAAGCCAGCAAACTTACCGAGTTACCGCTGGCTCTCTTGCCATTTTAATATGCTAATGGCGACTAGAGTTCTTTGAAGTGTCACTGAGACGTACTGACTATGTAATGTAGCTGGATATAGCTACAATGTATGTATGCATACATATATATACCTTTATCCCTAATGGGGTAGGCAGAGCGTAAACGACCTAAACAAAAGGTCGTTCCGCCACGTCTGACAAAGTTTTGAGGATTATATAAGATAGATTTGTAGGTACATTGCTGTAGTCACAGGTTGTCAGCCCATCGCCTAAATTACAATATACAGAAACCATCGGATCCCTTAGTTGGTTTTTACAGCATGCCCAGGAGGAAATGCAACTGGCACATTCTAAGGTTTTCTCTCACTCCCAATTCAGCATGGACGTATTATTACTGTAAATAACACCATCTAACATGCAGTTTATTTTAGATGTTAAACGTCACTTTGGCAGGATTATAATCATAGCTGATGTGTTGCTGTCTCTTTTTTCTTTAAATTATAGAAAGTGCCAGAAGCAAACTAATATAAGTTTAATTGTGTGTACAATAGAATAGGCCCAATATTGGTTTACATTCTGCCTACCCCATTAGGGATAAAGGCGTGATTATGTGTATGTATGTATCATCAATTAATACAAGTATGTTTATAATCAGCACCTTACTAATAGGTAATTATAATTAATATCCTAATATACCGTAACATTATGACAATGGAACTATTATATCAAACACAAGTGTGAACGACGGGTGTCAAATACAGTGTGTGGTTTAGGGGAAGCATTGATTTCTATCTATTTGTGTGTAACCTCTGTACTATGCGGAGTGTAAGGGACAGCGTCCCGCAAACTGATAGGGGTTGCTTGGTCAACAAAACTGAACAACCATCGTCATCTACCTAGCCTTATCCCGTATGTCACGAGGTCGGCTACCTAATCTAGGGGATTGAATGAGGGTACTGGTTTTTAGACAGAGCGACTGACCTCCGCAACCCAGAAGGGATGTAGGATGTTCTTTGTTTCTTTTTTTGCTTTTCCATACCTCATCTCTGAATTTGTATGGAAATGTCAATTTATTTTTCATTTCCTGAAAGAATTTCCTTTTTAAAGTTATTCAGTTTCATTGACTGAACAACCCCTACCAGTTTGCGGAACGCTGTCCCTTACATCCGGTATTTACTAACATCCTGGATAAGAAAACATAGAATAAACTATTTTTTTCTTCTTCCGAGGTTACTGGAAGGAAACACCCTACAAACAGACCAATATTCAGATAATTATACAGAAGTACATACGCAAAATCATTCCTTGATCCCTAAAAAAAAGCGTTAATTAAAATAACCTTTGCTGCTTTTACAACACGCTCAGGGAAACTTTTTATCACTTCTTGTCTGGACTACTATCTATATTACTTATAACATAGATATAATAAGATTGAATAAAAAGTAGAATTCATTTTAGTGAGGATTTTTCGGTTTTTTAACTTAATACATACATACATATAATCACGCCTTTATCCCTAATGGGGTAGGCAGAGTGTAAACGATCTAAACAAAGGTCGTTCTGCCACGTCCGACAAAGTTTTGTTGGTTATTTAAGATAGATTTGTGGTATACTGCTGTAGTCACAGGTTGTCAGCCTATCGCCTAAATTGCAATACATAGAAACCCTCGGATCCCTTATCTGGTTTTTACAGCATGCCCGGGGGGAAATGCACGCACATTCTATTTTTTACCTACCTGTTTTGTTTAATACCAAGTTCAAATACGAAATTCTTAAAACAGCCAATTGTTACATTTAGTTTCTATTTTCACTCACACACTTTTACTCAAAAGCGTGTTAATTCTCGACTCACTGACATACCCTACTTTCTCACTTAACTATACCCCCACACTGAAAACCGCCAGCCGAAAATTCTAGCAACCCCAATAAATGGCGAAACAGGTCGTTACACGGGAACTACAAATCAAGTTCTCTTTGGTCTGGCAATAATTTTTCATCACATGTAATTAGATACTTTAGCAACACCCGTTAGCACGAACATTATGGCTACTTACTGGACTAAGTTAGTGCTGGGGTAGTGATTTCTAGAGTAACAGTCATAACTTAAATTATTATTATAACTTTCTTCCATGCCGGCCTGGGAGCAAGAGAAAAACATAGAATGTGCCGGCTGCATTTCCTCCCGAGCATGCTGTAAAAACCAGTTAAGGGATCCGAGAGTTTCGGTATATTGTGATTTAGGCGATGGGCTGACAACCTGTCACTACAGCAATATACCTACAAATCTATCTTGTCAGACGTGGCGGAATGATCTTAGTTTAGGTCGTTTGCGCTCTGCCTACCCCATTAGGGATAAAGGCGTGATTTTATGTATGTATGTATTATTATAACTAGTTTTCTGCGGTTTCTTAAAAATGTATAACAAATGCAAGCTCGCTCTATATCTCCACATAACTCTCCGTCTGTTTGTCTGACCTTGCATTGTGTTATATATATCTATACATTGAATGTACTACTTCCATGCTGGGTGCAAAAAAAACTTAGAATGTGTCAGCTACACTTCCTCCCGGGCGTGCTGTAAAAACCAGCAAAGGGGTCCGAGGGTTTCTGTATATTGCAATTTAGGTGATGGGCTAACAGCCTGTTGCTACAGCAATATACCTTCAAATCTATTTTAAATAACACTCAAAACTTTGTCAGACGTGGCGCAACAACGTTTGTTTAGGCTGTCTACGCTCTGCCTATCTCATTAGGGATAAAGGCTTGAATATAAGTAGTTATGTTTCACCGACATTAAATGAGTTTTCCGTGGGATGGGAATAAAGTGTTTTCTCGTGTAAATTGCCTAAATTCCAGGATTTGACCTAGGTCTAAGTGTGCTAAGTTTTGTCCCAGTTAATGTAGTAGTTTACGTAAAAAAGAAACATAATTATAGGATTTGTTATGACCAAGCTATCAATAGATGGCGCTAGTGGTACCTTATAGGTACGCATTCAAAAATTAGGTTAAGTATTATTGTAATATTTAAATGTACTGTATTTTGAACTCAGTATTTACTCCTGTTCATATTGTATCATATAAGATGCAGAAGCAAAAACATTTATTTTTATCACAACTTAAAAGGAAAGCCGCTTTAAAAAGTATCTACCTTTTATGCTACTAGGCTAGGATAACAGTACCTAGTATTCAAGTTAACAGTTAGCAACCCTAGGGTTGAAAAAAAGCTAGCTATATTTTATCAGGTATTCCGCAAATTTCCTATATGTTACTGCAGGTTTTATTCTACATTTAGGCTGAATTCCTTGTGAAAAGTCCTACGATTCGCCTGAATAAAAATAATATTTATCAACTACACTAGTGTGGAAAATTCTAAACGAAACTTACATTTTTTATATATAGAAATTATATTAATTTGAGAAAAAAAAATAAAAGATAATTTCTTAGAACTTTTACATTAAGGTTTTTAAAAAATGGCAGGTACAATCAAATACCTTGATTTTCACGTCTTTTTCATCGTTCTCAGAAATAAATATGAAATTCGTAATTTTAAAAATATTTATTTAAGAATTTCCATAGCTAATTGTCAAAGGCTAAAAATACTTTTTTATTCCTCAAAGGCACAAAGAAAATTAACGGAGAAGAAGCGTAGGTACAGAAAATCATAATTACCGTTAATTTTTTTCTCTGCCAAAGACAAACGTAACATAATCCCTAAAGGGCAAAAATGAAGATGGAAATGATAAAATTTAAATGTTGGACATAGCAATTAGTAATGGTGCTAAAAATGTCGTCTACTTAAGTTTAGTACCTCTTGCTCGCGCAGTATCATATATATGTTAATACTATGAGCAAGTATCACTGTCATGAAATAATAATGAAACTTTAAAAATCATAGCATTTCGAAAGGGATTCGATCTCAAATAAGTAAAGCCTAGAGAGATAGACAGAGAGAGAGAGAGATAGAGATAAATTTATTAACAATTGTAAATTACAAGTCAAATTATAAATATTAAATTAAACTTAATTTAATTATATATGGACACATAATTGCTAACATGAATGTAATGTAATTTGGTCAGAAATAAAACAATTTTATTTATTTTTATTTTATAAACACTTATACTTAGTATCACTATACTAAGCAGATGTGATATATTACTATATATCTTATACTATATATCTATGATATAATCTCCATGATAGAACTGTCATACGTGTCATACATAATGTCATACTCGTTGGTTAAATCGTATTGTATCAAATATACAAAAAGATTTAGAGGAACTAGAATAACCGTTTTTCTATTTACTAACTCTATTTCACCCTACCCAGTCCTATGTAAAAAGGGCCTAACTCAAGTAATTTCCTCATTGCGACTTTTCAACTTTTTGATGTTTACGCATTTGAAGAAAAGTTTTCTAATTTATTCTTCCGGCCCCAGGCCTACTTTGGCAATGTTTCATTTGTCTAATTTGGCTTTTAAAATTATTTATGTACGGCTGAAAACGTATGGCGGAAATTATTTTTATCGCTATAACTATAGAATTCTGAACCTAGCTTCTTTTATCTTGTCATATGGTATCATAACACTCCTTTTTGCTTCGCCATAGTCGGGTAAAAGAAAACATATTTTAACCAAATATATATGAATAAAAAACGATATTCTTTAAAAAAGCAAAAGAAAAAAAAAACAGATTTAACTCTATTTAGGTAGGACGCCAATAACAATGGTTTTTCATTAGAAATCATCTACATTTTAATGGATTGATTATCAAGCTCTCTAATATTGCGAAATTTTAGGACTCGTGTCTCTTTTAATTATGTCTTTCATATCTTATTTCAGAAAGTGACATAGCTAATTTTAATTTGTTAAGAAATGTGATTGCCAGAATTGACACAATTTCCTACCTATTAAGTACCTAAATTGTTATGATGAATGGTATACGTTACAAAATGAAGTCTGATTTGTCCTTGAACTTAAAGACATTGTAGGCATACAAATAACAAAGAACCAATTAATTCAATTAATGAACAATAACTCAATACAAATCGGAGGACAATATTGCAGCAGGTATTTTGCGATTAGCGCTTTAATTGTGCAATAAAGTTAGTATAATTTAACCAAGTTTATATCCTTATTAAATCGGTATTTTAACGAATACTAAAGCTGCGATTTATATGTCACAGTTAGTAAGACACCAGCTGCTGTCTCTTTGAATGGGTTGGTGTTCGAATAATACAAAATGGCCGAAGAATAAAGAATCATAAAAATATGCTAAATGACTTCTTTAAAATGGTGTAATGATCTGAAACTTTCCATTGATGAAGTCTTGTTTTCATTTTGAGCATAAAAGCGTGCTTTAATACATGTTTCACTTTGTCACAGAATGAGCGTATTTCGACTAGACGGCACGGCGACGGCAACGGCGCTGGCAACGGCAATGTGGAAGAGATAATCTATTTAAAAATCAATGGAATTATAAAATACACAACGCCGGCACGGCAACGACACAGCATTGATTCCCACCGGTACCGTCGCCGGCCTGCCAAACTGCATGTGTTTTGTATTTGTACGAAGCATGCGCATGGGTGTGCGCTCAGATTGGAACTAAGTGGACATTATCGGGACGTTGCCGTGCCGTCTAGTCGTAAAACGGAGCCACGGCATCGTGACGGCACCGTATAGTGGAAAAACGCCCATTGGAATATAAAGTGATACACCCTTGGAAGATTAACTGAACCATACCTATTATTAGAATGGTAAATATATACTAGGTGTAAGGGACAGCATCCCGCAAACTGATACATACTCAATCAATGAATCTGAACGACTTCCACCCTAAAATTCTTTCAGGAGATGAAAAAATACTTTCCCATACAAAATAACCCTCCATGATCAGAAAATTTGTATAAAAAACTATCAAAAATTCATTTTTGAAAGAACTTCCTGGATGATAGTTGTTCTGTTGAGCAACCTCTTTCAATTTACGGGAAGCTGTCCCTTACACCCCGTAAGAAATATTCAAAAAAGTTCAAATTTGCTACCTATCAGTAGTAAAGATACATCATAGGTACATATTTATGCTAACAACAACAAAAAAAAACAACTAGATTTTTATTTTTTCATCAACATTGTTCCATTACCTACTTTGTAGCAAGAGATTTAATTTTGCTTTTATTGTAAACAGATATATTCATCACTTACCAACCTTTATCTCATCATCATCATCATCATCTCCTTAGCCTTATCCCGTATCTCACGGGGTCGGCTTCCTAATCTAGGGGATTGAACGAGGGTACTGATTTTTACACAGAGCGACTGCCATCTGACCTCCGCAACCTAGAAGGGAAACCAGACCCAATCTTAGTTTAGGTCAGAGTTTTCAAGCCGCCAATGCTTAGCACTGGCCTCTGATATGGCTTAACGACTAATATCTACGGTATTAAACGATATTAACCGGGACCAACGGCTTAACGTGCCTTCCGAAGCACGGAAAAAGCGCCGAATAAACGTACATATGAAATTCGAAAACCGAAAAACACATTGGTACGTGGTGGGATTCGAACCACGACCTCCCGCTCAGGAGGCAGCGGCCCTATCCACTACACCATCGGGCTCTCATATAATATAAAATAAAGAAAATAATAAATTCGTTTCTGGCAGAACTCGAAACTGCGTCTCTGGAATGCCGGTCCATCACTCTACAAACTGAGCTACAGATACGGTAAAGGGAGTGACGAATCTATCATAGTCTTTCTTATGTATACGTCATAGCGACGTTAGCGACATCTAACCATGTAGTTTAAGAACTATATTAATTAAGGTTTGAGTTCTGCCAGAAACAAATTTATTATTATCTTTCTTTCATATTGTATGAAATAAAATAGCATTGTGAGTGCTAAGACCTTAAGGGGCTTCCCTGGGCTAAGTGGCGCCCTCATCAGTCAAAAAATCATAATTAAATGAAAACAAAATCAATCGAAAATCCGGTAGATCAGATTGAGGTTAAAGCAATAAAGGTCATTTGGAACTTCATAAAGTTGCAACTTATAGATCGTTGCAGTTACAGATAGGAAATTTGCGAAAAACGGCCACTTTTAGCACTTTTACTATCTGTAACTGAAGTGAACACTGAATTATTAATTTATAATGCTTAAAAAAAAACTTCAGTACCCATACTTTAATCTGATCTACCGGATTTTCGATTAATTGCGTTTTCAGTGAGGAATGATTTTTTGACTGATGAGGGCGCTGGCGTGCACCGGAGATCCCCTTAATCTCGTTAACTATTTCAGAAAATGAGTGAGTCTTCTTTGAATGTTAATTTCACCTTACAAGCAAATAAAAAACCTAATAAGTAGATCAATTAAGTTTTTTGTACTTATTAGTAAGTTAAATTACTAACAGGTTCAAATTGTTTCAAAACGGATGTATGTATTCTTGTAAGTAGGTATGTATGTTTTAATAATTCTTTATTACCTCGTATCTTCGAAACACTTGGATGCTATTCGAAAATAAGGGTATGGTTTGAATGTCTTCTTCCATGCTGGACTGGGAGAGATAGAAAAACATAGAATGTTCCAGCTGCCCTTCCTCCCGGGCATGCTGTTGAAGTCAGCAAAAGGGACTCGAGGGTTACAGTGTATTGTAATTTAGGCGATGGGCTGACAACCTGTCACTAAAGCAATACATATTACAATCTAAAATTGCCCTCAATTTTTGTCAGACGTGGCGAAAGCGCCTTTTACGAGGCGTTAAACGCTCTGCCTACCCCGTAAGGGATAAAGGCGTGATTTATGTATGTATGTATGTATGTATGGTTTGAATGTTCTTAAGCACCCGTTTCTTCTTAGATAGGTGATATTTTTCAAAATTCAAAAATACGAATTTTAAATTTTAAGTCTTCAATAATTTTTTTTTCGACTGAACTTATTGAGTGCGGAATCAAATTCAAATTCAATCAGATTGTGTTAAAGCTCAATTTAAGAATAATTAATGCACAAAAAAAAAAATCGGTACTTGTTAGACTTTATTATTAACATAAAAAAAAATTATCTACTCTCATTGCTACTAATCACTCTCATTATTACTAACATTACTATATATGTTCGAATTATAAACTTCTAAACGAATTTATAATAGCATACTTTTTAAACGATATGATGAAAAAATTAAAAAGTTACTTTTCGTTGCATCTTAGTTTACTTTTCATTGCACCTGCCCTAGCAAATTCTAACAAAGATGCAACGAAAAGTAAAATTTATTTGCTGGACGCCAGAAAAGATAAAAATCACAAAGGAAATACCAAAAAATCCCGATTCCAAGCCAAAAATCTAAAAAATTATAATAATCTATGATAACGGCGTATGCGCGGTGACGGTTTTCCTGCGCGAGTAATTTTGCCGCCATTTTCTACGGTGAAAGGTTTTTATTGTTTGTTTATAAATCACACTCGCATTGTAATACCCTTCATTATGCAACAGTTGCATAAACTACTAATATATATTTCTTCCATGCTGGACTGGGAGAGATAGAAAAACATAGAATGTTCCAGCTGCCCTTCCTCCCGGGCATGCTGTTGAAGTCAGCAAAAGGAGCTCGAGGGTTACAGTGTATTGTAATTTAGGCGATGGGCTGACAACCTGTCACTATAGCAATACATATTACAATCTAAAATTGCCCTCAATTTTTTTCAGACGTGGCGAAAGCGCCTTTTACGAGGCGTTAAACGCTCTGCCTACCCCGTAAGGGATAAAGGCGTGATTTATGTATGTATGTATATATTTATGCTGGCCTGGGAGCGAGAGAAAAACATAGAATGAGCCAGCTGCATTTCCTCCCGGGCATGCTGTAAAAATCAGCTAAGGGATCCGAGGTTTCAGTATATTGTAATTTAGGCGATGGGCTGACAATCTGTCACTACAGCAATATACGTACAAATTTATCTTAGATAACCCTCAAAACTTTGTCAGACGTGGCGGAATGACCTATGTTTAGGTCGTTTACGCTCTGCCTACCCAATTAGGGATACAGGCGTGATTATTGTATGTATGTATGTATGTATATATTTATGCTATTGGCACAGAAGCACTAAGAACTTAATGTGTTTTTCTTCGAATGAGGATCGACTTATCCTATTAGGTAGGTGTTAAGAATAGATCGGACTAATTTATATGGCTCTATCCTTTTAGACAAATGCCATTGACTATTATCTAGAATTATGCAGCTAAACTGAATTACACCTACTCTTGCGAGACAGAATTAGCTCTATTATTTGAGGATTCCATACGTTTTTAGTGAAGTTCAATAAGTATTTTTGCAATAGCACTAAAATATTAGAAACTTCCACAAGGCAACACAACAATAAGAGGGTGTAACATTTTTCCTTCCATGCTGGACTGGAAGAGATAGAAATGCATAGCATGTTCCAGCTCCTTTTCCTCCCGGGCATGCTGTAGAAATCAGCAAAAGGTACTCGAGGGTTACAGTGTATTGTAATTTAGGCGATGGGCTGACAACCTGTCACTATAACAATACACATTTCAATCTAAAATTGCACTAATTTTTTGTCAGACGTGGCGAAATCGCCTTTCACGAGGCTTTTAACGCTCTGCCTACCCCGTATGGGATAAAAAGAATATGGGAAAGGCGTGATTTTTTGTATGTATGTATGTAACATTTTTGTATAGAGATTTGCATACTGTGTATGGCAACCATATATTTTTAAAAACATTGTGGCGCGCGATCAAACCTAAATCATTCGAATCTACACATAAAAAGAAATCTAAAATTATTTTCGAGTTTTTAGGCTTAAGCGTCACATAACCGAGATATTTTAAATCAAAGATAACGGAATTTCGAAAAATCTATTTTAAAGTGAAAATGACGCTTTAGACAAAAATAACCAGTTCTACACGTAAACCAGTTTGTATTTACGTGTAGAATTGAATAGTTTAGGTCTAATCGTGCGACAAAAGATTTTTGTAAAATATAATTCACACTATGCGAAAAAGGTGACATTTCATTTCGATATCCTGGATTTGTTTTTCCATCAACTACCTCTCTCCCCCCCTGGTAGGTAGTTGATGTTTCTCAATTTACATCAACTTTGTCTTGTCTTTAGTTACGTTAAGCCGTCGGTCGCAGTCGCTGTCTTTGATGGTGGTCGTTTCTCAAACCATGTCAGAGGCTATATATATACATACATACATACATACATATATTCACGCCTGTATCCCTAATGGGGTAGGCAGAGCGTAAACGACCTAAACAAAGGTGTCCCGCCACGTCTGACAAAGTTTTGAGGGTTATTTAAGATAGAATTCTAGGTATATTGCTGTAGTGACAGGTTGTCAGCCCATCGCCTAAATTACAATATACTGAAACCCTCGGATCCCTTAGCTGGATTTTACAGCATGCCCGGGAGGAAATGCAGCTGGCACATTCTATGTTTTTCTCTCGCTCCCAGACCAGCATGGCTATATATATGCTACTAAATATATGCTACAAGGCGGTTTGAAAACTCTGACACCAGAGTTCGTCGGGTCTCCTTAGCGAGGGTCGTTTGACTCGAGAATCCATCGAGCCAAACGACCCTCGCTAAGGAGAAGAAGACCGCAAGATGTATTTTACTGTCGTAGGAGCAATTAATTTAGATGCTGGTGAGTACGAGGCACAAAACTAGTAGATACCTATTCCGTTCACAATAATAATAAAAAAACAGGTATCTAAGGAAATAGAGACTTCCATGCTGGCCTGGGAGCGAGAGAAAAACATAGTATGTGCCAGCTGCATTTCTTCCCGGGTATGCTGTAAAAACCAGCTAAGGGATCCGAGGGTTTCAGTATATTGTAATTTAGGCGATGGGCTGACAACCTGTCACTACAGCAATATTCTTACAAATCTATCTTAAATAACCCTCAAAACTTTGTCAGACGTGGCGGAACGACCTTTGTTTGGGTCGTTTACGCTCTGCCTACCCCATTAGGGATAAAGGCGTGATAATATGTATGTATATGTATGTATCTAAGGAAATTATCAGCGTTAATTGCTAAAGATAGAACATTTATTACAGCAATTCTATTGAATTCAATTATATACCTTTTAATTTGCAAAAGCTATTCATATGAAGAACGATTTCCATTGAAAAGTCTATCGTTTCAATCTAGGCAAAATTGTAGGTCCTATATTTATGAAGATATTTTTTTATTAGATATCTAAAGTTTAAAGATAATCCTTATCATGAATGGCAAATAACGGTTTATTTTCTACTATTTTTTGCATGAATATACAGGGTGTAAGGGACAGCGTCCCGCAAATTGATAGGGGTTGCTCAGTCAACGAAACTGCACAACTATCAGCAGGTTTTTTTTTAAAGTGGCTTCTCTTTCACAAATATTGATTTTTCATACAAATTATCTGATCGTGGTGGTAATTTTGTACGGGAAGGACTATTTTTTTATCGTCTCCTAAAATAATTTTCTGGTGATAGTTGTTCAGTTTCGTTGACTGAGAAACCCCATCAGTTTGCGCGACGCTGTCCCTTACATCCCGTATAGGTGTCTTCGTCCTTTCACGTTAGGATCACTTCAAAAACTTGCCATCCCAAAACAACAAATAATGTTACTTGTCAAACAAATCAGACGAGTCACCATGCATTATCATAACTAAACTAGGAACAATTATCACAAAATGATAAAATAGAACCGATAGTCCTGCCAACCGAGTTTCGGTGATGGCGGACGATCTTCTAGATATAGGTCAACTGCGCAGGGCTAGTTTTTAGTGCCCAAATGATTGCGCATTAACATGTGCAGTGCACTTTCTATTTCATTCAATTGTTCTTCATGCAATTTTTTATTCTGATGGTACAGATTGACAGACGAGAAAATCAAAGAAAAATCAGGCGCAGGACCGACTATTTACATGCCCATCCGACACCATAGGTCATATTACTTTTCGGACAATCAGGCGATCAGCCTGCAATGTCCTAACCAAACTACAAACAACAACAAAAAGTCATTGTCCCCCGCCGGGAATCGAACCTGGGACTTCCGGGTCGTGAGCCTATTACTCAGAACGCTAGACCACGGAGAAAGTGAAAATAGAACGTATATTTTTCACCATAATTTTGATGCATTTTATATAGCACTTAGTATCAAAGGACCCCTAAAACCTAGACTCGAACAATAGGTTAGCCCTATTTAGCGTTTACTGTTTTAAAACTATTCAATAATTCAAATTTGGAAACTGGTTGCGCAAGAGTCTTGGCGCCGCGACTGCCCGCCGGCATGGTCGTGCTAACTCATGGGGTTGGAATAGAGTGGAAGTGACAAAATTACGAAGGCGCATGATGCTAAAAGTAAGAAAGTAGGAAAATTTCTTCTAATTGACGAGGCATATTCCTGATTATTTTTTTATTTTGCATACATACTTATTATAATCACGCCTTTATCCCCAATGGGTTAAACAGAACGTAAACGACCTAAACAAAGGTCGTTCCGCCACGTCTGACAAAGTTTTGAGGGTTATTTTAGATAGATTTGTAGGTATATTAATGTAGTGACAGGTTGTTAGCCCATCGCCTAAATTACAATATACCTATTGAAAGCCTCGGATCTCTTGGCTGGTTTTTACAGCATGCCCGGGAGGAAATGCAGATGGTACATTCTATGTTTTTTTTTACTCCCAGCCCAGCATGAAAGAAAGATTTTTAGTATGTGATAAGTTTTTGACGAAGCATGTTTTAGATTATTTACTTTTCTGTCGGCAAATTAGTGGGTACCTTCAGTTATTTTATCTTATTCCTCCAGCTAATCCACATTTGTTGTTGTGCGTTTAGACTTAATATGCGATTAGACGTAAAGTTAAGGCTATTCTAGCTTAACATCGACACCAAACAAGATTGACAAAAAGCGATGTCTTCTCAATCGATGTTTTTTTTGCTACATTTTCTTCACAAAAATCAGCCATTTCCTTTCATATTTTTTTTTTCTTTATCTAAAATCATGGGTATCTGAATAAAAAAGGGAAAATATTAAGGTATATTGTAATCACTTTGATGTAGGTTCTTGAGATCTTATCCACATTATTCTTGCGATACATAAACACAGACCAGAAAGCCTTCTAAATTTGCGTAGGTGTTAAGATTTGGGTCGGTAACTGACAGATATACCACTCTTATGTAACTGTAGTGTCTTCGTGTTAGAATTTATCTTTATTTATTATAAACATGGCTTTTGTGTTGAAAGTAAGAGTTTTTGTAATAATAATGATACATTTGCAATAAGTAAGTACCTAAATACTAAAAGGCAGAAATAATTTTAACATTTATATAGGCATTACAATTTCTTCCATGCTGGACTGGGAGAGATAGAAAAACATAGAATGTTCCAGCTGCCCTTCCTCCCGAGCATGCTGTTGAAGTCAGCAAAAGGGACTCGAGGGTTACAGTGTATTGTAATTTAGGCGATGGGCTGACAACTGTCACTACAGCAATATACCTACAAATCTATCATAAATATCCCCCAATACTTTGCCAGACGTGACGGAACGACCTTTGTTTAGGTCGTTTACGCTCTGCTTACCTCATTAGGGATAAAGACGTGATTGTATGTATGTATGTATAATCTTTGATAGGCATTTTATAGTAGCATTAGTACCAGTTAACTATTTCCCATTTCTATATCCTTTTGACTGTCTTGACTGAATTGATATCGTAAAATATATATTGTATTACCAACTCAGTTTTAGAGTAAAGGTAAAACAAAGTTTCATGTCTTTTTATTCAAAAATAATAACTGCCTCCGTGGTCTAGTGGCTAGTGCCATGGACTCCCGATCCGGAGGTCCTGGGTTCGATTCCCAGGGGTCAATCACAAAGTTGATGTTTAAGAATTTATCACTTTGTGATTTTTTCCCCAGTTTGGTTAGGACATTGCGGGCTAAATCACCTGATTGTCCGAGAAAAAGATTTCGTGCTTCGGAGGGCACGTTAAGCCGTCGGTCCCGGTCGCTGTATTTGATAGTGGTCGTTACTCAAACCATGTCAGAGGCCTGATAGTTGTGCTACTAGGCGGTTTAAAAACTCTGACACCAGGGTTCATCGGTCCGATAGACACGATACCCACTCGGCAGAAGAAGAAGATTCAAAAATACATTTCAAAAATAAATGATACGTGTTTGCAAATTAGTTAAATTACTAAAACTACTATTTCACTATGTTGTCATATCTAACTAACAATTTAAAAAAAAATGTAAATCGTTACCAGATTATTTGCCTTTAAAGTAAAAGTTAAACATAAGAATACGTAATACGATATATTTTTGGTTCTTATTTTGGAATGAACTTTAGAAATACCTACTTATTGAACCTTTGTATCAAGAATACCATAGCAACAATAATGTTCTATTAACCTTTCAATTTCAAAGAACTCCATTTCAAAAGGCTTTTTAGGAAATTTCTTTACAAAAAGTCTCGGTAGCTTCTATATCACAAAAAGTTCTAATTAATGCCTTTATGTCGTAACAATTAGTTACGAGTATTCAATCATCATTGAGATTTATACTTATAAAGGATGTTAATTTAATGTTTTTTTTTTTACTCTATTTTCTTCTTCTTCTTAGCGAGTGGATTCTCGAGTCAAATGACCCGACGAACCCTGGTGTCAGAGTTTTTAAACCGCTTAGTAGCTCAGCTATTAGGCCTCTGACTTGGTTTGAGTAATAACCACTATCACAGACAGCGACCGGGACCGACGGCTTAACGTGCCCTCGGAAGCACAGAATCGTTTTTCTTAAATGCTCAAAAAGTGGGAATCGAACCCAGGACCTCTGGATCGTAAGCCCATGGCTCTGACTACTTGACCGCGGATGCAGTTAATATAAGAAAATACATTTACTCTGTTAAAGAGTATACAGACTTTAGATTTATATTATATATTGATTATTATTATATTATATATTGTACCTTTGGTATTTTTGATTTTATTGATCTATTTTTTAATTTTAACCGACTCTGCTTTAATATAAATGACATTTTCTATTTTGAAATTGTTATCTGCTATTAATATTCTTGATTTTTTTTAGTTTGACACACACTTTGTGAATGTTTACAATCTGACATATGATTTTTTATTTTTGTAATGTAATTTTCACTGTGTGATGAATAAAACTAACTAACTAATTGCGTGTCATAGCTTAGGGGGTGTTTGTATAACGATACAGGATCACATTTTTATTCAATTATTTCTACTCATAAATCATTTTTGCCTTTTCCTTACAAAATGTCAATTTTGATTTGTATGGGAAACTAAAATTCTTTTTCGAATACCGAAACCCTCAGATCCCTTAGCTGGTTTTTACAGCATGCTCGAGAGGAAATGCAGCTGGCACATTCTGTGTTTTTCTCTTGCTCCCAGGTCGGCATGGAAGAAAGCATCATGAAGCTACGTCAATACAAAATCACCTTTGGAAACTATGGCATAGAATTAAATTTAACATCCTGTATTATAGGCTTGTATGTATGTGTGTGTTTGTATCGCATCATATGTATGTATGTGTTTGTTTGTATCACATTTATGCTGATTAGTCAATTTCGGAATGTAAACTAGATTGCAACAACCACTGTATAACTTAATCTATACGAATCGGTATATATTTACTAGGCTATAGTAAATAAATATTTATATTAGGTATTTCTTCCATGCTGGCCTGGGAGCGAGAGAAAAACATAGAATGTGCCAGCTGCATTTCCTCCCGGGCATTCTGTAGAAAGCAGCTAAGAGATCCGAGGGCTTCAGTATATTGTAATTTAGGCGATGGGCTGACAACCTGTCACTACAGCAATATACCTAGAATTATATCTTAAATAACCCTGAAAACTTTGTCAGTCGTGGCGGGACGACCTTTGTTTAGGTCGTTTACGCTCTGCCTACCCCATTAGGGATAAAGGCGTGACTATATATATGTATGTATTGTATTTTAGACTGGCTCGGTAGCTCAGTAGATAATCATCCTAATTTTAAAGCAGGGTGGGTACGTTTTATGCACGTTAAAAGAATGTTTAGCGAGTTTCTGGAAAAAATGCACGGTACTAGACCAAGGGGACGCAGTGCGAGCAACGTACGAGATAGTTTAATCAGATTAATTTGATTTTGCTTTATCAAAGCAAATAGCCGACAATAGTTTCAGCGAAGCTTTCCGGAATAAGGAGGAGGAAGAAGAAAGCAAAACACACGGACTGATGATAAAACTCAACCAAGAAGAATGAGTTGTAGAGATCCGGATAAAACCCTCTCTCAGGAAAACGATGCAACGAGGCTCTTCAAAGAATTGAAATAAATTTGTCAAAATTCTGTAAAAATAAAACGTACACTGCCTCTGTGGTCAAGTAGTTTGAGCCATGAGCTCACGATCTGGGGGTCCTGGATTCGATTCCGAAAGTTGTACACGAACACAAAGGTGATATTTGTAAGTTTACCACTTTGTGAAAATTTTCCCAGTTTCGTTAGGACATTGCAGGCTGAATCACTTAATTGTCCGAAAAGCAAAAGGATTCCGTGCTTCGGGGGACATTAATCCGTCGGTCCTGGTCGCTGTCTTTGATCGTGTTCGTTACATAAACTATGTCAGAGGCTTATATAGCTGTGCTAATAGACGGCTTAAAAACTCTGACACGGTTTTCCTGGTCGATCGACTCGAAACCCACACGGCAGACGAAGAAGAAGACGCTCCATTTCTTGTGTAATACAGATACATACATACATACATATAATCACGCCTTTATCCCTAATGGGGTAGGCAGAGCATAAACGACCTACACAACGGTCGTTCCGCCACGTCTGACAAGGTTTGAGGGTTATTCAAGATGGATTAATACAGATCACGGCATATAATTAAAAATATGTTTAAGATTTTATATGAAGTTTATGTAACATAAATCTACTTACTGTATGTTGAGTTTTGTATTGTT
Organism: Scrobipalpa costella; assembly: GCA_949820665.1. NCBI lineage: Eukaryota > Metazoa > Arthropoda > Insecta > Lepidoptera > Gelechiidae > Scrobipalpa > Scrobipalpa costella. The sequence continues at coordinate 7,733,181 of OX463319.1, read as the reverse complement.
TCATGAATAAACGTTATTCTATTCTATTCTTTAGAAGATCAAACATACAGCCTTAAGATTGAAAGCTCTAGACCTAGACCACACAATATTACTGACCAATAACACAAAATTATGTTGAACCGCAAAAGATTTGAGATGACGAAGTAACTTGGTAATTACTTTTCTAACTCGGTACCTACAGTACGTGTGGGCTATTTTATCTTTTAACCTTTCTGGGGGAACAAAAAACTTTGTCGAAGTTCCCTTATCGATTCCAGGCACAGACCAATACCGTTTGTGAGGGTCGCAGATGTAGAGAATAATTTATGGAAGTGGCTTTCATAGTTAAAGCAAAAGAAATTTTGTCGGAGAAAAAAAACAGCTTCGAATAATGCAAAAACGATTTCATAGCACTTGAATCGAATGGGAACCGTAGGTTGGTGGTTCTTGGTAGCCACTCTTGTACAGAATAGTGGATTGTGGTTTAAAGTGGTAAAAGAGTGACTAAGCAGAATCGACGCAATATAGAAAAATCCTACAGGTATAGAAACCGCAGTAGAAATTGACATAGACACAAACTTTCTTGTAGCACTGATCATTTCTTTGGTAAAAGTTGGATAAGTAGAGCTATCAAGCGCTTTTGCGATTGTTGGTTGATTTAGTTGATTTTACCCTGCCTACATGACCATAACATTTTACGTGATCTATATTGTGTCTCTTCTAGTATCTCTATATCTTTACCGCCAAATTTACCGGGCCCCAGTTGGAAGTTTTCCACAAAACTCCAATTAATTATATCGGATAATGAGTGGTTCACTCTCGATACCAACTTGGCTACGTGATTGTACCAAGCTCTCTTTCACTCACCGTCATTCTAGGGTTGGGACAAAAGTAATACAAAAACTATTACACATTGTATAAAAAGTATTACACATTAAATAAGGGTTTTTTTTTCTATTTATCGTAAATTGAAGAAAAAACCAGAACATGGGAATGATGATGATATTTATCGGGAAACATACATATTATCACGCATTTATCCCTTATGGGGTAGGCAGTAATTATATCGCATAATGAGTGGTTCACTCTCGATACCAACTTGGCTACGTGATTGTACCAAGCTCTTTTTCACTCACCGTTATTCTAGGGTTGGGACAAAAGTAACATAGAAAGTACCACACACTGTTTTTTTTCTATTTATCGTAAATAGAAGAAAAAAAAAGAGCATGGAAACGATGATGATATTTATACAATACAAGTTTTATAGATTTCAGGAACAAGTAAAACACCAATCACTTTTAACACTTATATTCCGTAAAGACACTGAGACACGTCTTAACTGTACAACTACTCCAAGCCACACTGCCTAACTCTTCCCGCTAAACTCCCTCCGTCGACAATCTCCCTCCAAAGTCCCTTTTCCCTTCCTAAGCTACGCTCATTGGTCGAACGAAAGGTTGATGCTCATTGGCTCAAAAATGTTGCCATTTTATAAAAAAAATACTCTTCATACTTTAAGAAATATTGGCGAAACACCGAACAAAATGATTAAAATTTAAATTAATAAAATCAAACCTTACATTCGACCATCCTGACGACGTGTATGGCCTCATACACGACATCAGCTGATAACCTTACATTACGGGCTTATTACTAAACATTATAGCTTGGATTAATTATTATAAAACAACCTTTTAAAAATAATAATTCGATACATTAAGAGTTGATACTATAATGTAAGCATATATTCATTAAATCAAATATTCTGATAAAATTAATATAATCAATTTTTATTTTTTTTATTTTATATACCATTTCATCTTAAATTACAATACTAATTTTGTAAGTAATAAGAACTGATAAACTCGATCGAAAAACATCATAATCAATGTCATAACTCAAACTTTTCGAGCGATCCTAGCAGCTCGAACTTTTCGAGCGATCCTAGCAGCTCGAACTTTTCGAGCGATCCTAACAACTCGAACTCCGGTTACAGGTCAAGTCACGAACCAATCCAGTGTTGATCTTGACCTGTAACAAGAGCAATATATATATATAGTGTACATTTAAGCAATTAGACATAAGCAAATAAAGTAATTAACAACAGATTTAAATAAAAATCAATTTCCCTCATTGTCATCGCTTTCATCACTCACTGATGGACTGTCATCATGCTCATCGTCGTTCACCGCCAGAGCAGCTATATGTATCCAAGGTTGCATTCGAGACGCAGCTATAACTGTTTTTCGTTTATTTTTCATAGACTCGAAACCCGGTACGGGAGACAGCTTGTATCTGTCGTTTCCCAAAACCTTTACTACCTTGTAAGGACCTTCATAAGAAGGCATTAGTTTAGTGCTATTGCCATCGTTTCGAAAAGATGTTTTAGCAACTTTCACTAAATCACCTTTGCAATAGTCACGCGCTGGTTTTCGTCCTTTGTCGTAATATTCTTTTTGTCTTGATTGATTAATATCGATCCTATCCTTTACTTCGTTGCGTATGGTGTCCAAATCAGAGTTTTCCCGAGTTTCACTAGTTATTTCATTAAAGGCTGGATTTACTTCGCTATTCATTTTTGTGCCAAACATCACTTCTGATGGAGTCCTTCCTGTAGTTTTTTGTACAGTGTTGTTAAGACCCCATTGAATTTTCCCTAATTTTCCATCCCATTCTTTTTCATTTTGATTTATGTTTTCCGCAGTAAGACAATCAAGTATTGTGCGGTTGTACCGCTCAACCTGACCATTGGATTGAGGACTAGCCACTGCATTCAAAACTTGTTTTATGCCTTTATTAAGACAAAATGTTTTAAATGCATGTGACGTAAAACAGCTTCCCCGATCGCTGATTATTCTGTCAGGTGTCCTAAATGTATAAAATATTTCTTCAAGAACGTTAATTACATTCTGAGTGTTAGTGTTCCTTACAGACTTTATGAATACAAATTTCGTAAAGCCGTCAATCACAACTAAAATGTGAGCATGTCCCCTTTTTGATCTAACAAAAGGTCCAACATGGTCAACGTGTATAGTATGAAAAGGGATAGCAACCTTCTCAATTGGATGAAGTAAGCCATCCCCCGCCTTACCCGTTTTCTTTGCATATGCGCATTCAACGCAAGCTGCGACATATTTCTTGACAAAACGAGTCATCTTAGAAAACCAATAATTACGCTTGACTCTATCTAAAGTTTTCTCGTTACCCAAGTGCCCCATGTCATCATGGCACATTTTACAAACCCGCCAACGTGCTCCTTTGGGAACCACCCAGCGTACTTCATTTGTGTCGCCTCCCAGGTACCTAAAAAGCTTATTATCTCGAATCGTATAATTTTCTTGTATGTACTGAAGTCCCTTTTCATTTAAGTTACTAGAAAGAATATTGCGAATCCTTTCAAGCTCGGGATCACCTAGTTGTAAAGTCAATAGCCAATCATCGTCTGAAATATTCATTACAGTAGGATACTGTTCATCGCTATGTATTTCAGAACTTTCAACAGGGTTTCGTGACAAAGCATCAACATGTGACATTTTTGTTCCAGCTCTGTACTCAATTGTACAGTCAAACTCCTGTAGCAATAACCACCAGCGAGCAATGCGCGGAATTAAGTCTCGTTTTTGGAAAGTTGATCGAAGTGCACTGCAGTCAGAGATAATTTTGAAAGATTTTCCCAATAAATAGACTCGAAATTTCTTTAACGAAGATATGACTGCTAATGTTTCCAGTTCATACGCGTGGAAGTTTTTCTCCTCTGGCGATGTTTGCTTACTATAATAAGCTATTGGGTGCAATGTGTCACTACCCTTCGAACGCTGTAATAAAATACCGCCTACACCAATTCGACTGGCATCTGTGTGGAGTTCCAAATCAGCTGTAGGATCAAAAATGGCCAATACTGGTCTGCCAACCAGTTTTTCCTTTAAGGATTGAAATGCTTGCTCCTGCTCGTTTGACCACTCCCATCCTATGTCTTTTTTAAGCAACTTGGTGAGAGGATAAGCTATGGAAGCAAATCCTTGGATAAATTTGCGGAAATAGCTGACCAAACCAAGGAATTGACGCACAGTGTGAACGTTGACAGGTCGTGGAAAATCCAGAACGCTTTGAATTTTAGCTTTGCCAGGTTGAATTCCTTTAGCACCGATCTCGTATCCCAGGTAGTCGATTTTATTTTGCAAGAAATTACATTTGGAGAGGTTTAATGTGAGGTTGGCCTTGGCAAGAAGCCCCAAAACTTCCTCTAACCTATCCAAACATTCATTTGATGTCCTGCCAAAGATCAATAAGTCATCGATATACACAGTTGCTCTATCAAATCGGGCAACTCCAAGAACGCTATTCATCATACGCTGGAATACTGCCGGAGCGTTTGCCAGTCCAAACGGCATACGATTGAATTCATATTGGCCGTCTGGAGTAACAAACGCCGTCAAATGCTTGTTGGCATCAGCGATGGGTACCTGATAGTAACCGGACATTAAATCTAAGGTAACGAACCATGCTTGACCTGACAACCGAGCTATCTCATCATCGATAATAGGCATGGGGAACCTTTCCTTGACAGTAATAGAATTTAACATTCTATAGTCAACACACATGCGTATTGTTCCATCTTTTTTTTTTACTAATATGATTGGACTAGCGTACTCAGATGTGGATTCCCTTACAACTCCTGCTTCTAACAATTCGCTAATCATTTCACGCACCTTTTCTCTTTCGTGATGTGATAATCTGTACGGCCGATAAACGACGGGTCGTTGATTATTAAGTTCGATTTTCATTTCAGTTACGTTTGTGCAACCCAGTTCATGAATATTTGTAGCAAAACTTTTGTTAAAACGATTCAACAATTCAATAAGCCTCGTTTTATCAACTTCTGTTGCGGACTCACCTATCCTGATTTGTTTGTCGTCAAAAACGCCGTTGTTTTTGCCTTCATCTGCCCGGATTTCTTCAGACATAACCCTCACTCTGTTAACCTCTTTTATCTTCTCGGCTCTACAAAAGATTGCATTTTCATTCAGAGTACATGCATTAGAACAAGGAATTACCATTACTTTTAAGATTCCGTCTTTAACTGCATACACGCCACCACAGACTACATACTGCTCACGTGGTTTTCCGACAATTTTTGTCTCGATTAATACCTCACCGTTTATTTTAGGCTCTGTTATGACTTTTATACTGCCAGCTCCATATAATTCTACTTGGCTTGCAAACCTAACTCGTAGCAACTGTTCATTTTCTGAACAATCTACAGTCGAAGGCAGCTCTGTACCTATATCGAAAAATTGCAAATTCTTCCAGTCTTTATAAAGCCCCAAGTTAGGTTGTTCCGTGAAAGTTTGGCCAACTAGTATTGGCTTTTCAAGAAATTCATCGTCGACAACTTTGAACAGCACAGATCTTTTGACATCATCAACTATTAAATCCAATGTTATGCTCCCCAAGGATTTAACTCGTCCGTTCCCAAACCCCTTCATGGATGATGGTACATTATTATGAGCGATGCCTAACTCCTTTGCGACCGATTCTTTTATAAGTGTAACCTCACTTCCAAAATCTAAAAATGCCTCATAAGATTTTCCACATACAGACACTACTTTGTTGTATTTTGAATTCGGATTAGAACTCATGATACACATTGTCTTTTGTGTTTTGTCTTGTTTTGTCGTCGATGTTTCAAAGTTCGGATTACAATTCTCCGCTGTGTGTCCAATCCTTTTGCATTTGTCACATTTCAACAATGGCTTCGGACATTGAGAAAATCCATGATCTTTGGCCTTGCAATTAAAACAGTGAAAACCCAATGGATTGGACCTCTTAAAACTTTTCAAACCTGTGCCCGATGTAGAAGGCTCAGAGGGATTTTTAATTTTGTAAAACGTAGAATTGTGAACAGACATTGTGTCTTTATTACTCATTAGAAACTCTAACAAATGCTCGGGCTGTGAACAACGTAGAGCTAAGGCACTGGACTTCATCGTCCTGTCCGTTAACCCGTGAATGATGCAATCCACTGCGCGTTTTCCAGTGATATCACATTGATTGACGAGTGCTAGCTTTTCATAAAAATATGTTTCTATCGGCTCGTTATATTTGCTACGCCGCCTTAGCATATCCTCCAAACGTTGGCCATAGTTTTGTTCGTATGGGAAGGCATTTAATAGTTTTGTTTGCCATTCCTCCCATGTGAAAAGAATTGAATCTAGACTCTCATACCAGACTTTGGCCAACCCTTGGAGATTTTGCATTGCAAAATGAGACGTGGTCTTGTCGTCCCATCCATATACAGTTGCACATTCATTGACTTTCTTAAGCCACACGTCTATTCTCTGATTTTTGACAGACGGATCAAAATTTGGAAGAATATTTTTATAATCTATACTCTTATTGAAAGAATTAGCATTCTGCAACGGTTGTGGATCAAGACCATGTTTCACCATCTGTATAATTTTAGCTACTTCCTTACTAGAAAAAGAAGGACTACATGACCTGGGATTTTCACGTAAACTGCTGCGGCTCCGTTCCCTTCTTCTCTCATCCCGTGGAACTCGTTCACTGCTGTGACCTCTCTCATTCCTGCTCTCGTTCCGATGATCTCGATCATTGCTCCGGTTTGGACCTCCTCCGTTGTTCTTGTCACGATGCCCTGCACTTGCAGAACGTCGGTCATTACATTCACGTTCGTTACGTTGTTGTAACAGTTCACGCTCTTTACGCTTCACCAGATCTCTCGCAAGTTGCAACTCTCGCTCAAGTGTCAGCGACTCACGTCGTCGACTCGGGCTGCGGCTCCGTGAATTGCCATTCCGTGAATTCTGCCGGGTATGACTTCGTCTGGGCGTCTTCAGTAAACGCTCATCATCTGATTTATCCATCACACCTGAAACTGGCGGAAATTGAATAATTAAAATAAATTCACAACAATGAAATTCTATAAACAAATTTGTATTATGTATTAGATGCTATTAAAAAGTATGAAAATATAAGAAAAAAAATGACGTTGCATCCATTTCAATTAACTTGTATAAAGAGTAATAAAAGAGAGAAGAAGTAATTTACTGTAATTAAGTAGTTTTATTATTTTGCCTTTTAGAACGTTTATTTTGTATTCTATTATAGGTTAGACTTTCACACTTTTCACAACAAAATATTAACCAATATATGTTTTAGTATGTAATTTATTTATGAAATAAAATTAATTATTTGTATAATTAAGCAGCTTAAGCAAAAAGTTTTATATTTTCAATATACATACCTTTAAATTAAATAGATACATATACACGTGTAGAATTATTTAAATTAATATATATATCCATTACGTAAACTACAAAATGTTAAACTAATTTTATTAGCAATATTAAGTATTCCACGTCGATTGATAACTGTGCTTTTAATTATGCCCATATGACCAGAGTGTAGCCCTAGCCACATATGAACAAAATTCAGCGATAACAATTTAACCAGTACTATCAGAGAGTAGCCCTGATCACGTACCGTCTAAATCTTTAAAAACAATTCGAGGAATACTTAACCATTCATGCCATTTAATATGCCAAAAATTATGTTCACACGACCAGAGAGTAGCCCTAGCCACATATGAACAAAATTCAGCGATAAAAATTTAACCAGTACTATCAGGGAGTAGCCCCGATCACGTACCGTCTAAATCTTTAAAAACAATTTAAAGAAAACTGTCAATTCATGCACTATTTATAAAAATATAGACTAATATTTTAAATAAATTGGAAAGAAAATATATATATTTTTACATCACCTTATGTTTCCAAGCCGTGGGTTATCCCACTTCTGAATTTTTATAGATTTCAGGAACATGTAAAACACCAATCACTTTTAACACTTATATTCCGTAAAGACACTGAGACACGTCTTAACTGTACAACTACTCCAAGCCACACTGCCTAACTCTTCCCGCTAAACTCCCTCCGTCGACAATCTCCCTCCAAAGTCCCTTTTCCCTTCCTAAGCTACGCTCATTGGTCGAACGAAAGGTTGATGCTCATTGGCTCAAAAATGTTGCCATTTTATAAAAAAAATACTCTTCATACTTTAAGAAATATTGGCGAAACACCGAACAAAATGATTAAAATTTAAATTAATAAAATCAAACCTTACACAAGATACTTTATTGCACAAAGAAACACAAATACATACAGCAGAAAAGTAAGGAACAAAACAGTACAATATAGGCGGCCTTATTGCTAAAGCAGCAATTTCTACCAGGCTACCTTTAGGTATTATAGTACATAGCAGATAGCGGGGATAGTGCATACTAAGTTCATCTTAATAATTAAACAATATAAATAGTACTAAATAAATACATAACTAAAATAAACAAATATATATATATATATAATAAACTAATACATATTATGCTAATGGGAGATAGGATAAATAACTAATTATCATTCTCTAAGAACTTATCTTATCTTATTTATCGGAAAACATACATAAAAACACGCATTTATAACTAATGGGGTAGTTAGTAATTATATCGGATATGAGTGGTTAACTCTCGATACCAACTTGGCTAAGTGATTGTAACAAGCTCTCTTTCACTCACCTTCGAGTTCTTTCTGTATTTTTTATCTATTTACAGTCGTAATTTTATGTATGTTTCCGATTTACAATTTATGTCATTCTCATTCACGTGCAAAATACTTTGTAAGACGAATAACATAATAATAAATTGATATTCACCAGGAGAGAAAATGGGTAAAAGATTGTGCTTTGATAATATTACATACATACTTATAATAACGCCTTTATCCCTAATGGGGCAGAGACAATATTAACTGAGTATCTATTGTAATGCCGAAACAAAAGCTAACATTGGAATTAGTTAAGTTCCTTAACGAATCCACTTGCCTAATATTAAACTAATAATTAGTTTACCCTACATTACGTAACCTACATACCTACATAGCACACTCAATTTTCAGCTGACATCCTGCGGTTAAGCTCGACGTCAGAACCTATTACTTTAACTATTACGATAACCTGTTACTGTTACTGTAACAGCTAATAAGATCCCATCACTAGACTTAGTGTGAATTGAATTACTTCAATGAAATTTGAAATAGAAGCCTATACGTGACCAATCCTGTTTTTGTTTCAGAAATACTGAAAAATTTAAGACATCTGAACTGGAAACGATAATAAAGCGTAGAATGTTCCGGCTGCATCTCATGCCCAGTCAGTAGATATATAGTTTCTTCCATGCTGAACTGGGAGTGACAGAAAAACATATAGTGTGCCAGCTGAATCTCCTCCCGGGCATGCTGTAAACACCAGCAAAGGGATTCGGGGGTTACAGATTGTAATTTAGGCGATGGGCTGACAACTTGTCACTACAGCACTATAAAGATCTGTCTGAAATGACACTCAAAACTTGTCAGACGTGGCGGAACGACCTTTGTTTTTTAGGTCGTTGATTATCTGCTTACTTCATTAGGGATAAATGTATGTATGTATTTATGTCAGTAGAGGGGTGTCAAGAATTTAAATTTGTCATTGACCCGAGAAGAGTGGAGGGAAACGAGGGTTTCAGTGTTTTACGATTAAGGCGATGGGCTGACAACCTATCAATATAAATCAATACACAGTCAGGCCCTCAGAACTTGTCAGACGAAGCGTAAATGCCTATTAGTTATACGCTCTCCCGAAACCGGGTTCAAGGCGACTTTATGTATCTTCTGTTTCCATGCATTTTTTAATTCCATGGTGAGAACCATTTACTAATACGTATATATATTCTGTGCCATTTATCTAGCTGGCAAAGGTCGCAGAGACAAAAGGAATTGGCTCTCAACCCGAAGGGGGAATCGTTAGCCAGCCATCCCAGTCTAGGTGAAAGGTTGAGAATCGCTGCCAGAATTGGAAGATTATCTATTTCAAAGGCTGTCTTATTTTTAAGGCTATTGCTAAAGGGGTTTGATTTTAACTGAAAATCCTGACCTTTAAAACGAGTCACATTTACCTAGACATAAAACCTTTTGGTCTACAAAGTTAAATTTATTTAATCACTAGCGACCCGCCCCGGCTTTGCACGGAAATTATCAGTGTTTCTGTACTATATTTTGCATGTATTATACATATAAACCTTTTTCTAGAATCACTCTATTTATTAAAAGAAACCGCATCAAAATCCGTTGCGTAGTTTTAAAAGATTTATGCATACACATGGATATAGGGACAGAGAAAGCGACTTTGTTTTATACTATGTAGTGATGTTGCGGAAATTACATAGGCAAAGATATTATAAATTAAGTTGTATCGTGTGCCAAACGTATCAACGCAAGCATAAATTTTGTGTGTGCGTAAATCGAACCCAAGGGTTTCGGATCGAGATTCAATGGCTCATTCCACTAGACATAACAAACTTATCAAAGTACCGTTGATTAAGTTCTTTGTGTTATTTTAGGTATGTTGTTACAAAAAACAATCACTACTGAACAATGTTTACTAATTATTAATCTGTGTAATGATTCGTGATTAGCTTTTAAGTGGATCCCTGGTGCTCACCAGCACCCTCATAAGTAAAAAAAACATTACTCACTAGTGGCGAAGGGTCCATACAAGCCGATTCCCGCCGGCTTCCCTTTCAAGAATTCCATCTCCGCCAAATCCGAAATTACGTGAAAACTATAAAGTACTCGAATGTTTTTTTTTATTTTTCTTTGACTTACCCTAGATCAAATTGCACCCCTCGCCACTGTTATTCACTGAAAACGCAATTAATCGAAAATCTGGTAGATCAGATTGAAGTATAGATACTGATTAAAAAAAATAATGAAGCATAACATATTAATAATTCAGTGTTCACTGCAGTTACAAATAGCAAAAGTGCTAAAATTGGCTGGTTTTCGTAAATTTTCTATCTCTAACTACTACGAACTATAAGTAGCAGCTTTATGAGGTTCAAAATGACCTTTATTGTTTTATGTTTACACTCTGCCTACACCATTAGAGATAAAGGCTTGATTATATGTATATCTGTAATGTCCTGCATACTCCGTAAAAATACAAGCGAGTTTACAATGTAAGCCGAGCAAATATGCAACATACAAAGCCACACTAAAGTAATTAACTGCTCGCATAATTTGAAAGTTGTTGGCTTATCACTACATAGTATAAAACAAAGTCGCTTTCTCTGTCCCTATATCCCTATGTATGCATAAATCTTTAAAACTACGCAACGGATTTTGATGCGGTTTATTTAAATGGATAGAGTGATTGAAGAGGAAGATTTATATGTATAATACATGCATAATATAGTAAAGAAACACTGATAATTTCCGTGCGAAGCCGGGGCGGGTCGCTAGTAGCTTCTATATTAACTTCAAGCAGCTTAAGCTAAGTTGAGCTTTAGTTCAGGAACATTGTTCCAAGTGTACTCTGTATTGTTATTCTTCTGTCGTATGGGTTTCGAATCGATCGACCCGATGAACCCTTGATGACTGGTGTCAGAATTTTTAAACCGCCTATACAAACATACACACATATTATAATCACGCCTTTATCCCTAATGGGGTAGGCTCTGCCTAAGCAAAGGTCGTTCCGCCACGTCCGACAAAGTTTTGAGGGTTATTTATGTTAGATTTGTAGGTATACTGCTGTAGTGACAGGTTGTCAGCCCATCGCCTAAATTACAATATACCTGAAACCCTCGGATCCTATATCTGGTTTTTACAGCATGCTCGGAAGGAAATGCAGCTGGCATATTCTATGTTTTTTTCTCGCTCTCAGGCCAGCATGGAAGAACCGCCTTGAGCACAACTATATAGGCTTCTGACATGGTTTGTGTAACGACCACTTTCAAAGACAGTGACCTTTTATTCTTCCAGACAATCAGGCCCTCTTTTGTCCTAACCAAACTGGGAAAAATATCACAAAGTGATAAATTGACAGAGTATTGACTTTCCTCCCCTGGGAATCGAACCCAGGACCACTACACCACGGAGGCAGTACATACTCTATTTGAATTTCAGTGTCTTCTCTGTAATTGTATCTTTCTAAGGATGTAGTTAGGCATTTTTTGTATATAGTATACTAGCGACCCGCCCTGGCTTCGCACGGAAATTATCAGTGTTTATCTACTATATTATGCATGTATTATACATATAAACCTTGCTCTTGAATTATTCTAACTATTAAAAGAACTGCATCAAAATCCGTTGCGTAGTTTTAAAGATTTATGCATACATATGGATATAGGGACAGAGAAAGCGACTTTATTTTATAATATGTAGTGATACCTTGAAACAACAATGAAAATATTAATAAAGTATAATAAAATTTTGTTATTGGGCTCGATTCTAGATACCACCGGCTAAAATTATAATCTATGTGTCACTTTTAAAATAAAAAATATAAAAAGGACAGGCTATTTATACTCTGTGGTTTCACACTTTGTCCGCTAGAGTTTGACGCGCTTTTACACGTTTCCCCAGTATTTCTATCAATTTTATCCGCCATATCATATGAAGGCGGATAAAAATTACATATATAACGCATTTAACCACCGACTTTAATTCAAAAACCGGAGAGAATAGATTTCCAGTACTTTTCTAATGTTTTAAGTAACAAATATGTATATATTTTTTTTTTAGTTTTCGGGCAATTCTGAATCGAGCCCATTGTGTTCTCATAATATTCGCTTAGTCTAAATTGTTGCCGTTGGCACATTAGTATAAATTATTATTATGTGAAGTTGGAAATATTCTTAGTTATTCTTAGAACAATATACATACTGCAAGCTGTACTTTATAATAATTGGATCCAAGAAGTTTTACGTAAATTAATGATTATTTCCTCTCTCAATAGTAAGTGACAGGTCTAATCAAATAGAACCTTTATAGGTACAACCACAGCTCGGACACCTCACTACAATGTCATTTTGTTCATACATCGACAGACGGCATGTTGCACTTGGTATAAGTATAACGGTTAACAAATTTTGTCACACCAGTCATAATCATCACTTGATTAATCTGGTTCATGATTAAACCAACATTTTAAAGTAGTTTACTATAACTGAAAAGTTAGAAAAAGTTAGGTTGCATATTTTGTATGAAGTTACTTACCGTCTCTCATCAATCATCATCGTTTTTAATGCGAACGGCCAAAGTGTGGAACTCCCTGCCTGCGGATCTATTTCCGGAACGTTATAACCTGGGCCTTTTCAAGGCGAGAGTGAACAGGCATTTTCTAGGCAATCATGCTCCATCATAGTCTACATCATCACTTACCATCACGTGAGATGGCGGACAAATGATTGCCTATCAAATATAAAAAAAAAAAAAAAAAAAACTTGGAAATCTAAAACAGTTCCTATCGGCGTCATATCATGTGGTAGAAAGACATCCGTACATGGAACAGTACCTAAACATCTTTGGAACACAAAACTGGGACACATGCGCGCGCCATGCCCACTAAGCATACCCACAATATGACCCACAATCGGGAAACATGCGCGCGCCATGCCCACTAAGCGTATCCACAATATGACCCACAATCCGGCGCGGAGTGTAACGTGTATCGGACCGGGGAGGGAGGGTGGTTGGCCATTCTGTATGTACTACTATTATATATTCTGTGGTACAACATCACTTCTTAGGTCCGCTGTAAGACATACCATTCTAGAAATAAGCAGTACCTGTTGTGTCTTAATTCCGTAAGTTATTGTTCTGTGTACAATAAACTGTTAAATAAATATATAAATACAATTTTAAGGTTACTCTCTTCTGTCTCTAGGAAACTTCTGTCCCATTATATTGCCCTAAATAGTTTTAATAATAGTAGCGAATTTTTGAGAGCAAAAGAATTAAATTATTTACTAAGACTTTTTTCTTTGATGCCTGAAACATCCCGTGTTTTATCTTCAAGAATTAACTAATAATTTATTAGAAAATTAACTAATAATTTATCAGCAAGAATTAACTAATAATTTGTTAGAAAAGTACGCGCACTAAAACAAATTTTAGTAATAAAGGTTACATAGGCTCGTATTTATAAAGCGATCTCAAACTTGAGACCAACATTAAGTTTGGATTTGACCTGCCAGTTCGCACTGCAAAAAGAGCTGATTATAAATACGGCCCAAAAATTTGACTTGTTAATTGACTGCCGCTGTGGTCTAATGGTCAGAGCCATAGGCTTACGACCTTGAGAATTTAGCACTTTGTGACCCGCAGGTCCTGAGTTCGATTCCCAGGGAGGAAACACAGAGTTATTAAAACGACATCTGTATACCTACACAAAGACAACACGTAACCGGAAAACTATGTCTGTTAAGAGTTTCTTTTCGATATAAACAAACTATAACAATTCTTCTGCTTTTTCTTAGCGAGTGGATTCTTGAGTCGAAAGACCCGGGTGAACCCTGGTGTCAGAGTTTTTAAACTTATAAGCCATAAGGCCTTTAACGTGGTTTGAGTAACGACCACTATCAAATACAGCAACCGGGACAATCAGGTGATTCAGCCTGCAATGTCCCATCCAAACTGGGGAAAACCTCACAAAGTGATAAATTGACAAATATCAACTTTGTGCTTCCCCCCTGGGAATTGAATCCAGGACTTTCAGATCGTAAGCCCATGGCTCTGACCACTAGACCACGGAGGCAGTCATCGAGGTTACTAAGAATTGGTATAATTTGTTGAAAGAAAAACTTAGCAGACTTATTGTTTTCAAGGTTGCGTGTCTTCTTTGTAATGTGTTTATTGGTATAACAGAGGTCAGAGGTCGTTTTAATAACATACTCAGTCGTCAGGGGTTGCAAGTTGTCTTATAACTTAGGGCCGTATTTATAATCAGCTCTCATGAGTGATTGCGAGTTTAAGTTCGTATCAGAAATGTCATTTTACTACAAACTGGCCTATCAAATCCGTACTTAATATTGCTCTCAAGTTTGATATCGCTTTATAAATACGAGCCTTAGAGTATTTGCTCACCAAACACTAGTCTAGTTCTAACTATTAACAATACAACATTTAAGTAAGTTACCGTTTACTTTCTATCTTAGCGAGTGGATTCTCGAGTCGAACGACACGATGAACTCTGGTATCAGAGTTTTCAAACCGCCTAGTAGCACAGCTATTAGGGTTCTGATTTGATTTGAGTAACGACCACTATCAAAGACAGCGACCGAGATCGAAGGCTTAACGTACCTTCCGAAGCACGGAATCCTTTTTCTTTTCTGGCAATCAGGTGATTCAGCCTGCAATGTCCTAACCAAACTGGGGAAAACCTTACAAGGTGATAAATTGACAAATATTAATTTTGTGTTTCCCCCCTGGGAATCGAACCCAGGACCTCCGGATCGTTAGCCACAGTTACTTCACCGTACCGTTCAGATTAAAGGATTTAAAGATTCATCCAGGACGTCACATCGAGGAAAGTTTCTCAGAAGTCTGGCAGCATTGAATCTCTGAATAATAGCCAAAGCCAATCTCAATCCTCATCATCTCTCTAGCCTAATCCCGTATCTCACAGGGTCGGCTAC
This sequence comes from Scrobipalpa costella, assembly GCA_949820665.1. Lineage (NCBI taxonomy): Eukaryota > Metazoa > Arthropoda > Insecta > Lepidoptera > Gelechiidae > Scrobipalpa > Scrobipalpa costella. The sequence continues at coordinate 7,717,670 of OX463319.1, read as the reverse complement.
CTAATCTAGGGAACTGGACGAGGGTACTGGTTTTTACACAGCGATTGCTGTCTGACCTCCTCAACCCAGAAGGGAAACCAGACCCGATCCTAGATTAGATAAGAGTTTTTATGTCGCCAAAACTAAGCACTGGCCTCCGACATGGCCTAACGACTAATATATACGGTATTAAACGATAATAATCGGGACCAACGGCTTGACGTGCCTTCCAAAGCACGGAAAAAGCGCCGAACAAACGTACATATGAAATTCAGAAATCTAAAATCACGTTAATACGTGGTGGGATTCAAACCACGACCCCCGCTCAGGAGGCAGCGGCCCTATCGACTACACCATCGGGCTCTTTTTCTCTGAAATTCTCTGAACAATAAAACTGTCAGACCTCGGGTCACCGGATTCATCGATGAGATGTCTGGATTTAGCATGCAGAAAACCTTTTGCAGCAGGTCTCCATATAAGTTCATACATACATACATATAATCACGTCTATATCCCTAATGGGGTAGGCAGAGCGTAAACGACCTAAACAAAGGCCGTTCCGCCGCGTCTGACAAAGTCTTGAGAGCCATTCAAGAAAGATTTGTACATACATTGCTGTAGTGACAGGTTGTCAGCCCATCGCCTAAATTACAATATACTGAAACCCTCGGATCCCTTAGCTGGTTTTTACAGCATGCTCGGTAGGAAATGCAGCTGGCACATTATATTTTTTTCTCTCACTCCCAGTCCAGCATGTAAGTTATAAGTTCGATACTTAAAATTATTAAAATACGTTCTTTCCGTCTCTGACAAGCTGTATTCAACGTTATAATATACTATGGCCAAATTCAGATATGTAACGAAAGAACACATTTACACTGCACTTTAAATATTAAAGCAAGGTTCTCTCTCATTGTCTCAACCGTAATTACGTAGGTAGATGATAACCACTAAAGATAAGTAACAAAAGGAATATAATACAACGCAAAGATCTAAAGATGACGATACTATAAGCCAAGTAGCGCCCCCGTTAGTAAAAAAAAACATAAGTTACTAAAACATAGTGGAAACTAACTAACTATATAACTGCCTCCGTGGTCTAGTGGCTAGTGCCATGGACATGGATCCGGAGGTCCTGGGTTCGATTCCCAGGGGGGAAACACAAAGTTGATATTTGAGAATTTATCACTTTGTGAATTTGTCCCCATTTTGTTTAGAATATTGCAGGCTGAATAACCTGATTGTCCGAAAAGAAAAGATTTCGTGTTTCGGAGGGCACGTTAAGCCGTCGGTCCCGGTCGCTGTCTTTGATAGTGGTCGTTACTTAAACCATGTCAGAGGCCTGATAGTTGTGCTACTAGGCGGTTTAAAAACTCTGACACCAGGGTTCATCGGGTCGATAGACTCTATACCCACTCGACAGAAGAAGATAGTGGAAATAAAAACCGGTCCAACAGAATCAAGTTATTGTTATTGAGATAATTTAGAATCTTATAAATTAGCGATTCATAGCTCGTTGTAGTACCAGGAAGAAAAATTGCCGTTGATGGCAGTTATTCGCAATTTATCTTGCTGTTATTACAACGAGCTATGAATCGCTAATTAATAGAGTTTTAAATTATTTTAATAACTGGATTCAGTTCGACCGGTTTTTCTATTCACTGTGTCTTCAGTGAATTATGTTTTTTTTTACTAATGGAGGCGCCACTTGGCTAGTATCTTCACCTTAATATTCACCTCACATTGAAGCAGATGGAGAAACTTGGTGGGTGTACTCCAACGCGCTAAGTGAATCAAACCATTCTACATACGTATATACATATAATCACGCTTTATTGCTAATGGGATAGGCAGAGCGTAAACGGCCTAAAGAAAGTGAATCAAACCATTTCTACAACTCGTAGGTATTCATACCTACCTATACTGGGTGTAAAAAAAGTACTGCGTTCCTTTAAACCACGTAATGGACCCGATATTAGATTCGCCGGCTAAAAATAGAATTAAAATCTATTTGTCTCTTTCCGACTAAAATCAATGGAAAAGGACAGGAGATCTATACTCTCCGGTTTTTGATTTATAGTCGGTGTTTTATGCGTTATCTGTAATTTTTATCGCCCGTCATATGGCGGATAAAATTGACTTATACACTAGGGAAACGTGCAAAAATGCGTCAAAATCTAGCGGACAAAGTGTAAAACCATAGAGTATAAATCGGCTGTCCTTTTTCAAACTTGATTCTGTTGGACCGGTTTTTCTATTCACTGTGTTTTTTGAGTATTTTTTTTACTAATGGGGGCGCCACTTGGCTAGTATCGTCACCTTAATATTCACCTCACATTGAAGCAGATGGAGAAACTTGGTGGGTGTACCCCAACGCGCTAAGTGAATCAAACCATTTCTACAACTCGCAGGTATTCGTACCTACCTATAAATATAAAAATAGCCTTTATTTTACTACATTCATTACATTTACATTTCATTTCATTTACTAAAAATAATAATATTGTTAATTTAAATTTTTACATATATGTTATTCGTGTATAATTACATATTATTTAAGATAGATTTGTAGGTATATTGCTGTAGTGACAGGTTGTCAGCCCATCGCCTAAATTACAATATACAGAAACCCTCGGATCCCTTAGCTGTTTTTTACAGCATGCTCGGGGGGATATGCAGCTGGCATATTCTATGTTTTTCTCTCGCTCCCAGGCCAGCATGGAAGAATGAGTGTATAATTAATGTTAAATTTTTTATTTTAATGTTATAATAATTAATAATTCTATCACTTGTCACTTTTATTTATATAATGTTTATTTATTTCTGTCATATGTAATCTTTTCTTCCATGCTGGACTAGGAGCGAGAGAAAAACTTAGAATGTGCCAGCTGCATTTCCTCCCGGGTATGCTGCAAAAACCAGCTAAGGGATCCGAGGGTTTCTGTATATTGCAATTTAGGCGATAGGCTGACAACCTGTCACTACAGCAATGCAACTATAAATCTACCTTAAACAACCCTCAAAACTTTGTCAAATGTGGCGGAACGACCTATATTTATGTCGTTTACGCTCTGACTACCCCATTAGGGATAAAGGCGTGATTATGTGTATGTGTGTAATCAACCGATAGACGTTGATTACACACACACACACACACACACACACAAAGGCCTCCTCCAACCTTTTCCATGCTGTCCTGTCTTTGACTATTCTGCTCCACAATGGTCCCGCTGTCAATCTTATTTCATCCTCCCATCTTCTACTTGGTCGTCCTCTTTCTCTCTTACAAGTTCTTACGTAACTGCCTCCGTGGTCTACTGGCTAGTACCATGGACTCCCGATCCGGAGGTCCTGGGTTCAATTCCCAGGGGGGAAACGCAAAGTTGATATTTGAGAATTTATCACTTTGTTAATATTTCCCCAGTTTGCAGGCAGATTCACCTGATTGTCCGAAAAGAAAAAGATTTCGTGCTTCGGAGGGCAAGTTAAGCCGTCGGTCCCGGTCGCTGCCTTTGACAGTGGTCGTTACTCAAACCATGTCAGAGGCCTGATAGTTGTGCTACTAGGCGGTTTTAAAACTCTGACATCAGGGTTCATCGGGTCGATAGACTCGATACCCACTCGACAGAAGAAGAAGTTTTTACGTCCCATTGTGTGTTAATTTGTGTCCATTTTCCATTATTTTTTTTAAGCATACGTACATACCTACCTATACAGGGTGTAAAAAAAGAACTGCGTTCCTTTAAACCACATAATGGGCTCGACACTAGATTCGCCGGCAAAAACTACAATTATGCTGCATTGGGAGTGAGAGAAAAACATAGAGTGTGCCAGCTGCATTTCCTCCCGGGCATGCATAAAAACCAGCTAATTGATCTGGGAGTTTCAGTATATTGTAATTTAGGCGATGGGCTGACAACCTGTCACTACAGCAATATACGTCAGAATCTATCTTAAATAACCCTCAACACTTTGTCAGACGTGGCGGAACGACCTTTGTTTAGGTCGTTTGCGCTCTGCCTACCCCACTAGGGATAAAGGCGTGATTATATGTATGTATGTAAAACTAGAATTATAATCTATTTGTTACTTTCTGACTAAAAACAATGGAAAAGGACAGCACATCTATTCTCTCCGGTTTTTGATTTATAGTCGGTGTGTAATGCGTTATCTGTCATTTTCAAAGGCCGTCATATGATATGGCGGATAAAATTGACTTATACTCCAGGGGAACGTGCAAAAATGCGTCAAAATCTAGCCGACAAAGTGTAAAACCATAGAGTAATTGTATAAAACAAAGTCGCTTTCTCTGTCCCTATATTCCTTTGTATGCTTAGATCTTTAAATCTACGCAACGGTTTTTGATGCGTTTTCTTTTTATGGATAGAGTGATTCAAGGAAAGGTTTACATGTATAATACATGCATAATATAGTAGAGAAACACTGATGAAGCAGATAGAGAAACTTGGTGGGTGTACTCCAACGCGTTAAGTGAATCAAATAATTTATACATACGTACATACATATAATCACGCCTTTATCGCTAATGGGGTAGGCAGAGCGTAAATGACCTAAAAAAAGGTCGTTCCGCCACGTCTGACAAAATTCTGAGGGTTATTTGATATTTATTTGTGGGCATATTGCTGTAGTGTCAAGTTGTCAGCTTATCGCCCTAATTGCAATTTACTGAAACCCTCGAATCCCTAAGCTAGTTTTTACAGCATGCCCGGGAGGAAATGCAGCTGGCACATTCTATATTTTTCTCTCGATCCCAGTCCAGCATGGAAGAAGTTCATTGAATGTATAGATATGTATAAAACAATGCAAGGTCAGACAAACAGACGAAGAGTTATGTGGAGATATAGAGCGAGCTTGCATTTGTTATACATTTGTATGCTTGTACCTGTTATAATCTGAACCTTAGAAGAAAATGGAGAAGGCATAATCAAGATTTACTTCCCTAATATCTTTTTACCCGCATTTTCAACCGCGGTTAAATTTTTTTTTTTTAGGAGTAATGTTAAATAAAATAAATAAAAATCTTTATTGAACAGGTCCATTACAATGCATTATTATATAACTATGACAACCACACTAGGCGACGCCTGTATCGTGGACGCCAAAATTACATTATTTAGTTTGCCAAGAGGACACAATCTATTTAATCACAATAATAAAAAACAGTTAAAATATTTTCTGATACAAAAAGATTTTTTATAATAAAACAATCAAATTAATTTAGTTAATAGGAATTAATTATAACAAATTCATTAAATTAAAATAAGGTGTTAAAAAGAATGTATATTTTATCTTCTAAGCTGGACTGGGAGCGAGAGAAAAACATCGAATGTGCCAGCTGCATTTCCTCCCGGGCATGCTGTAAAAACCAGCTAAGGGATCCGAGGGCAGAATATTGCAATTTAGGCGATGGGCTGACAACCTGTCACTACAGCAATATACCTACAAATCGATCTTAAAATAACCCTCAAAACTTTGTCAGACGCGGCGGAACGACCTTTGTTAAGGTCGTTTACGCTCTGCCTACCCCATTAGGGATAAAGGCGTGATTATATGTATGTATTTATATGTAAAAAGATTGTATTCCCAGACCTAATCCATATGAGTGCCAAGCTATATTACGATCCGTCTTGTGGTTGAAGCTTGATTGAGTGACAAATATCTAGATTCAATATCTACATTCAAACATCAAAACTTAATGGGATACCATATAAGTGGGATAAAATCTTGGACATAAATTCTTATGTCAATTTTAAATCTCCACCAATGACATCAACGTCTTGTGGGTAGCAGGTCTGCTCCAAACCGATTGAGTTTTCACAACTGTTTATTTATATACGTATTTTTAGATAAAATTTCATATACTTTTTCAGTTTAATAACCTGCACAACTATCCGAAATTTCATGACAAAGTATAAATAATAGCTCGAGAAAACTTCATCGGTTTGGTTAATTGCCTCCGTGGTCTAATGATCAGAGCCATGGGTTTCCAATCCGGAGGTCCTGGATTCGATGCCCAGGGGGGGAACACAAAGTTGCCTATTAGCTGTACTACTGGGCGGTTTGAAAATTATGACACCAGGGTTCATCGGGTTGTTTGACTCGAGAATCCACTCGCTAAGAAGAAGATCAGTGAAGAACGGCCCTGTTACCCTAAAGGGGTTGTTGACTGTACCTACTAGTTAACACAATGATATGCACTGCTTACAAGAAATATACCACATCCAACATTTTTCTACCTCATTTCTAATAAATTATTCAAAAAAATGGGCGGTTTGTTTGCGCTCTGCTTCCTCCCGTGGGAATACAAATACAAGTTATTGTAAAAAGTACAAGAATATAAGTACAAGTTATTGTAAAAAGTTACTATGAAGTATACGTTCATACAGTTATATTGTGGCCAGAGAAATAGCGGTATTGTAGAGTATTTTCTACTTCTTCTACTTTATGTACTTAGTATTTTTTTCTTCTACGACCGAGTCAACTTTCAGATTGTTTCAATAACATAACATAAACATAAAAATACTTTATTGCACGTAAGAATACAAATCATAGAACACAACAGATAACAACAAAAAACAAGCACAACATAGGCGGCCTTAACGACCATTATCAAAGACAGCGACCGGGACCGACGGCTTAACGTGCCCTCCGAAGCAAAAAGTCTTTTTTTAATTTTCGGACAATCAGGTGATTCAGCCTGCAAAGTCCTAACCAAACTGGGGTAAAATTCATAAAGTGATAAATTCTCAAATATCAACTTTGTGTTTCCCTCCTGGGAATCGAACCCAGGACCTCCGGATCGGGAGTCTATGGCACTAGCCACTAGACCACGGAAGCAATTAATCTGGGCAGTCATACTCACTACAATGAGTAAACATGCATTAACGAGCGAATTGCAAAATGAAGGTTTTATGCTTAGGAAGCGCTGTTCTACCTGGGATAAAGGCCAATATCGGTTTTACGACACCTGGGAGAAGATGCGAGTTCATGCTATTCTAACTTGGGATCAGACACTGAACTTCCATGCTAGTCTGGGAGCGATAGAAAAACATAGAATGTTCCAGCTACGTTTCCTCCCGGGCATGCTGTATAAACCAGCTGAGGGATCCGAAAAAATGCACTATACACTATATTGCAATTTAGGCGATGGGCTGAAAACCTGTTACTACACAAATCTATCCAAATAACCTTCAAAACATTGCCAAACGTGACGTAACGACCTTTAAGTCGTTTACGCTTTGCCTACCCCATTAGTGATAAAGACGTGATTAAATGTATGTATGATCAGACAGGTCAACTACGCTTGCTGCTTATGAAACCGCTCATCTCCTGGCCCCAACACAGTGGCACGGAATGTATCGCGTGCGGTGAACACATTAAAATTGCCCGAGATCGCAATTAAGGTCGAATAGAGTGATCTTTTTGATACGCCATCTGTTCTGGCGGGAAAAGTGTTTGTGTCTGATTGCGGATAAATGATTGTTGTTTTTTTTTCTGTTGCCTTTTTTATGCTAATACAGACCACCGAGGAGTTCACTGTATTTTTTTAATTTACTTTGTAAAAATATAGACATTTATTGACGGAACTATGAAAATCCTCGCAGTGGCGTCGCGTTACGTCGCAAAGTGCAGTCTTTACTTCATTATACTGGGTGTAAGGGACAGCGTCCCGCAAATTGATAGGGGTTGTTCAGACAACGAAACCAACTACCTGGTGGTAGTTGTTCTGTTTTGTTGACTAAGCAACCCCTATCAGTTTGGGGGACGCTGTTCCTTAAACCCGGTATTAAGCGAGATGCATCTTCAATCTGCTTTGCGCCACGTTGCGTTCCGTCATTTCCCGGTGTGAATTGACTCTAATGTTCAAAACATGCAACATTATTTTTAGTCGCAGGTGAAACCGTTCGGTGAATACTACGTAGTTATTAGTATAAATAAAATTATATCAAAATAGTTGTGTTTCTTCCCGTGCTCGACTGGAAGTGAGAGATAAACATAGAATGTGTTAGCTGCATTTCCTCCCGAGCGAGCTGTAAAAACCAGCTAAGGGATCCGTATATTGCAATTTAGGCGATAGGCGGACAACCTGTCACTATGGCAATATACTTACAAATCTATCATAAACAACCCTCAAAACTTATCAAACGTGGCGGTACGACCTTTGTTTAGGTCGTTTCCGCTCTGCCTACCCCATTAGGGATAAAGACGTGATTATATGTATGTATCCAATATTTTTTTTAGAAACAACTTAATTGGGTCCTCCATACAAACTGTCCGTTGGAAGTGTTTTTTGTTACCCTTACATCGTTTAGTTTAAGTAATAGTCAATCCGTTTACTCTACACTATCTGTAACCAGTTTGGCTATAACTTCTTCTTAGCAAGTGGGTTTGCGAGTGGAACAAAGTTTGCTTTACTTCCATGCTGGACTGGGATAGATAGAAAAACATAGAATGTTCCAGCTGCCCTTCCTCCCGGGCATGCTGTTGAAGTCAGCAAAAGGGACTCGAAGGTTACAGTGTATTGTAATTTAGGCGATGGGCTGACAACCTGTCACTAAAGCAATACATATTACAATCTAAAATTGCCCTCAATTTTTGTCAGACGTGGCAAAAGCGCCTTTTACGAGGCGTTAAACGCTCTGCCTACCCCATAAGGGATAAGGGCGTGATTTATGTATATATGTACAAAGTTTGCTTCTACTGTACTCGTAAGTCTTTTTCACTTTATATCGACAGATTTACTATAATTATATTATGACACCCCTATCCGCAGTTTACTTGGAAATTCGTCAACAAGGTAAACGGAATTTAGGAATTCGCGGGTTGCGGATGGCAAATTGTTTATTAGAAGCTGATTTTCACGTAAAGTGCCATTAGAATACGGGCTGAATAATGGGAGACTTACTAAAGGGAAATCATTCAAGTAAATTCTTTCAGGTGGTAAGTCTTTGAGAAGCTGAATTACTTGGAATTTGTATTAATATGCGTATATCCACTAATTTTGTATTGTATTAGAAGAAATAAAGTCACTACATAGGATTTCTAGGACATCAATATGATACTTGAAATAGCTTGATACCTTGCTTAGGCTCGTATTTATAAAACGATCTCAAGATTGCGAGCAATATTAAGTATGGATTTGACAGGTCATTTAGTACTGAAATGACATTTCTGAAACTATCAGTAAGGCACAAGTACTGATTATAAATACGGGCCTTAGAAAGGAATACCGGTTGGGATGGGGTGTTAAAAAAACTTAACCCTTAAGAGAAATAAATAATGAATGAAGTCAACCATTCTATGATTAAAGTAACTAAAGATTTCGTGCTTCGGAAGGCACGTTAAGCCGTTAGTCCCGGTCGCTCTTTGATAGTGGTCTTTACTCAAACCATCTCAGAGGCCTGATAGTTGTGCTACTAGGCGGTTTAAAAACTCTGACACCAGGGTTCATCGGGTCGATAGACTCGATACCCACTCGACAGAAGAAGAAGAACCATTCTATGGGTTCCTACTGAGGCACAGACCTGAGTTTGATACATTAATTTTGGATGACCTCATCATACTCACGAAACAGCCAGTTACTTAATCTGAACTCTATTTTATTAGCGTTACAATAATCATATTATTACCTATTTACTTACCTACTTATAAAGTATTTTCAAATGATACTAACGTGAGATCATACATTTCGTTCATTATACACGCTTAGATAATGTGTAAGTAACCCAATTAAAATTAAATCAATCTTAAAATCTCTGAGAGCCATTATAAATTTAAATACTCACAAAGATTTTTGGTATATCAATGTAGCCGAGAAGATTTTGATTAATTTGAGAACGCCCTTTAAATTATTTGATTGTGAGTTGGAGAAATCTTGATACAGTTAAAATATGCTTCCTCTTAGTATAGAATCAAAATACTAATTAATTGAGGTTATAAAGATTTCTGTTTCCTATACTATTTTTATTATAAAGGTAAACAAAATTGCATGTATTTTTATTCAAAAACATATTTCATTAATAAATCATGGTTGTTGGCAAATTAGTCAAATTACTAAAACTACTATTTCATTATGTTGTCATACCAAATAACTAAAACTTATTTTAGAATCAAGATTTTCGATGAAAAGACATGTAATTTTACATACATACATATAAACACGTCTTTATCCCTAATAGGGTAGGCAGAGCGTGCACGACCTAAACAAAGGTCGTCCGCCACGGCTGACAAAGTTTTGAGGGTTATTTAAGATAGATTTGTATTTAGTAGGTACGTGAATTATTGGTTGTGCATTCCATAAATATATATTTTTTATGTTTATGTGCGTGAACCGACGTATGAAACTGAACAAGATTCCCCAAGAAACATACCCTCCCTCCCATACAACAGTTTATATGTTTGTAAGTATGTAGGTACATAATAATTATTATCTAATAATATACTATTGATATGTTAGGTATTTAAATTTATTATAATTATTACATTTAACGTGAACCGTTCCATTAATTTTTTGCCTAACTCCATTTTATTAAACAAACTGTCTACCGCTGCAGGCTAGGCACGCGCCTCCATTTTGTGACACACACATAGACACGTGTGTGTGTAATCTGTTACATGGTGTAAAAAAATAATGGTCAAGGTTATGATAACATTGACAACAAACAACTTTCCCAAATTACAAAAAACGCAAGACTTTTTTTTACTTTCCCTTACAATATTGTGGATAAAGTGAGCATTTTTGTAGGAAAAAATATAGTGGGTATTTTTATATTGGTTTTATTACTCTTGAAAAGTTATTGGACAAGAAAATTAAACATTTCGATTTTTTAAATCGTTGAGTGTCGAACGCACGCCCATGTGTGCGCCAAAATTTGAGAGTTCTGAATGTCGAGCGTGCACCCGTGTGTGCGCGAATTAGTTTGACATTGGCGTCGATTCTCGCGGCATAATCCTAATTCTAATTCTTAGCTAGCGCTGTCACTTTCTTAAGTTTGACATAAAACAGGATAGCAAATAAACACATGACTTTGACATTTCTAATCTGACATAAGACTGCTTATTTGAAAGTGAGGAAGTATGCTCTATGCTCATTCTTATTTAAAGCGTCTTACGTCAAATAAAAAATGTCAAAGTCATGTGTTTACTTGCTATCCTGTTCTTATATCAAATTTAAGAAAGTGGCAGCGCTAGCTAAGAATTAGAATTAGGATTATGTTGCGAGAATCGACACCATTGTTTGCTGACTAAAAATATCGAAATTTAAGCCATTAGCAGATAAATCTGTCAGGGCGCTCGTCGGCTTAAAGAAACGTTGTACCTGTTTTTTTTACACCCTGTATATCTGTTTGTTACATGTTTATAACACTCGGTTTTGGATAGTCATGCGTAACAATTTGTACCGTACACGCAACTCTGATGTTTACCATGGACGGATACAAATTACTCAGCGGTCCTAGCTTGCATTTTTACATGTTTTTTGTGGACAGTTTTTATGAGGAAAGTCCTCGGGTTGTGTTGGAATATGTTCGGTTGAAGGAATTTATATGAAAACTGTGTTGTAGTATTGAAATTTTACGTAGTTTTGCTGCCTTTTTTTACCGTGGGTTTGTTCTTGACTCTAGTGCACAGAGTAAGGTCACAAGGAAATCCTGAAACACACAGCAAGTTATTTTTTTTTTACTTTTTCGAAGTCACTCAGACAGGTCAGTTATCGACAAGAAAGCTTGAGCTGCGTTTATTGATATACCAGGTGTGAGGGACAGCGTCCCGCAAACTGGTAGGGGTTGCTCAGCTAACGACACTGAACAACTTCTACCAGGAAATTCTTTCAGGAAGAGAAAAATATTATTATTAGGATTTTCCATACAAAATTTTCACCTCAATCAGACAATATGTATGGAAATGCATTTTTTTTTCACTTCTTAAATAAAATCCTGCTAATTGTTGTTCAGTGTCGTCGGATAGTATTTTACCTTGTGTCAGTTGTTTGGTTTTGATGACTGAGCAACCCGTACACACTTACACCTGGTAGATATTGAAATATATTATTTTTAATATAACAGAAGTACCTATACTTCAAAAACCCTTTTTAAATAAACATTTCAAATCGTTTTCTCGCCACGGGCCCCAAAATATCTCTTCGGCGAAAAGTCTTCACATTCAGGATTAATAAATCATCATCATCATACTTTATTTATTTACTGTTTATTGTACACAAGTAACATGAATAACGACACAACAGGTACAGCTTATTTCTACTAAGGAATTTCTTCCAGCTGACCTACGGAAGTGACACTTAAATTGAGAAGGAGATTAGGCGTGCACAAATAAAGCATAATATTTTAATAATACCAGCAAATTATAAGTTATATATCGTCATAAATTGAAGAGCTTTGCTCTTGTCGGTAGAGTAATCGCCAACTTTCTCTGGATTCAGCTTTCGCCTTAACTTCTCTATACGTCGTGACCTCAATATTTTCTTTGATTTGGTCCATATAGGTTCTTCTAGGTCGACCTGTTCTCATCTATTTCTTTAAAATACTAAATTATAATACCTGCATTTCCTCCCGGGCATGCTGTAAAAACCAACTAAGGGATTGAGGATGTCTATATATTGCAATTTAGGCGATGGGCTGACAACCTGTCACTACAGCAAAATACATACAAATATATCTTAAATAACTCTCAAAACTTTGACAGACGTGGCGGAGCAAACTTTGTTTAGGTTTCGCTCTGCTACCCCATTACGGATAAAGGCGTGATTATATGAATGAATGAGGTTCTTCTAGGTCGACCTCTTCGTCTTCTATCTTTTATCTTTCCTGTAGTGACATTTCATTAAAATACTAAAATATTATGCCTGAACGAAAGTCACAGTCACTGTTTAAATCGTGTGAAGTTGACGTAAAGGCCTATGATGATGCCTAAACGAAAGTCTACTACATTAACTTTCACAGACCCACAATCACAGGGCATTCAAACTTTGCCTAGCGAGCAAATCTAACAAGATTACTTGCAACATGTTTAACTAAAACGGCAGAACCGTGAGTGTCGGCTATAAACCCTCTGCTGGCTAAAAGCTGAAGTTAGCACTAGTATTTGTTGGTTTGCTAACAAAACGGGCACTATTTACACAGAGACGAACATAGCGCACCTTTAGAAATAAACTGAGCATCTAAACGACATTTAAAAGCAAACCTGGGTTCGCTTATAGATTCTAGAGGAACCAAAATTTAAATATATGTGTCACATTCAAAATAATAAAATTGTAAAAGGACTGGCGAATTATACTCTATGGTTTTACACTTTGGCCGAGAAATAAAAAAAACAACTGAGCTTGGTTGTGGGTTATACTTTTAAAGGTCGTTTTATTGCAGAAACTCAAAATCCCTATTTTTTGAGGACTTCAACATGTTTAACTAAATCGGCAGAACCGTGAGTGTCGGCTATAAACCGTCTGCTGGCTAAAAGTTGAAGTTAGAAATAGTATTTGCTGGTTTGCTAACAAAATGGGCACTATTTACACAGAGGCGAACACAAATGTTATTTTGCTTCCATGCTAGAATGGGAGAATTGGAGAGGCCGATGGTGTAGTAGATTGGGCCGTTACCTCCTGAGCAGGGGTCGTGGTTCGAATACCTCCGCGTACCATACTTTTTTCGGTTTTCTTATTTCATATATACGTTGATTCGGCGCATTTTCCGTGCTTCGAAAGGTTCATTCAGCCGTCAAAGGCCAGTGCTAAGCATTGGCAGCTTGATAACTTTGTCTTAATCTAGGATTGGGTCTGGTTTCCTGGTCGCGAAGTTTAGATAGGCAGTCGCTTTATGTAAAAACCAATAAAATACCCTCGTTCAATCACCTAGATAAGGTAGCCGTGCACAAGAGATATGGGATACTAGAATGGGAGAATTAAAAAGCAAAGGATGTTCTAGCTACTCGTACCCGGAGAGATAATCTCCGGGTAGTGGAAATACTGCAATTAAGGTGTCGATAGACCCTAAGTGGTGCCCCGCCAGTTAAAAAAAACATAACTCCCTAAAAACACAGTGAATCAAAAATCCAGTCCAACAGACTCAAGCAATAGTTATAAACATAATTTAGAACCTAATTAATTAACGACTCTTAGTTTGTTGTAAAAATAATGGCCGTTGGTGGCCGTTGATCAAATTTTTTCTACCTGTTACTAAAACGAACTCTAAATCGCTTCTTCTTAGAGAGTAGATTCTCGAGTGGAACGATGAACTGAATCGCTAATTTATAACATTCTAAATAAAATTATCTTCATTACTATTCCTTGAGTCTGTTGGACCGGATTTTAGATTAACTGTGTTTTAATGAGTTATGATGTTATTAACTGATAAGGGCGTCGATGTTGGACTGACCTAGCAATCGCAACTAGTTGCTTCGTGGTGGCGAATTTCAAAACGACCTTTGTTTTTGGTCGTTAATGCTTTGCCTACCCAAATCAAGTACTTATTACTTTTAGGGATTACAGTAATCGTTTATTCCATTACAAAATGTAATCTTTAATTGGATCACTTTTTTCCGTACACTGGTAGGTATGATGTTGTCAAAAAAGATACCTGAATATTCGTTTCATTGTGAAACTAGTTGCAATATACAGCATTGACTAAACTTCACCGTTTGTAGCCTGAGGCATTCAAGTAAAGACATTTACAGTGTAAAAGCCGAAGTTTGGATCGCGGGTTAGACTAGGAAGGTAGGTTAAGTGGGTAACCTGGGTTAATCAGGTGGTATATTTGCAGTTTTGACGATTGAGTTCGGAACAGCTTTGGTATTATTTGATATAGGTACATAACATAGGCACATATTAAAAGTGCCTCCGTGGTCAGAGCTATGGGCTCTCGACCCGTACCCATTTGCCCAGATTGGTTAGGACAATGCAGGCTGAAACATCTGAATGTCTGGAAGAAAAAAAAACCGTGCTTCGGAGGGCACGTTAAGCCGCCGGTCCCGGTCACTGTCTTTGATAGTGGTCGTTACAAAAACCATGTCAGATGCCTATAGCTGTGCTATTAGGTTGTTTACAACTCTGACAGTAGCGTCCATCGAGTCGATCGACTCGATACCCACATGATAGAAGAAGTAGGCACTAAATGGCAATTGTTGTATTAATTTGATGTAGATTTAAAGTCTAGTCTAGACCCTAAACCAGTGATGATTAAGACAGAAATGACGCTTAAAAAAAGCAGCTGACTTTAGCTGCTGCGAGTACATCGCATGCTGATAACTTTTTTACTTGAAATGGGTTTCCTATTGACTCTAGACACAAGGCCAGGAATGACCGTGACAGAGTCAACAATGAAGCGAGCTCACCCAGAAGATGATTGTTATGGCACTGGTACTCTCACGCATCGACGGAGCAAGCTGTTTGGCGCCGGACTCCGGTAAGAGTATGGTCGCGAGCCAGTCGGCCCCTTGCGAAGCTTACCACCGCTTTGTTGGAATCGTTAAGCCAGACTTATTCACAGGCAAGTCTGTGTTGCTGTTGCCCGGGGCGGACCACTAGGAGGTAAGTCCCATCCAATCCCAAAGATCGTAAGTTGAATTTATCCCCCCTACTCTTCCTCTTAGCGAATGGATTCTCGAGTTGTGTCGGGTGATTGAGCCTGAAATGTCCTAACCAAACTGGAGAAAACCACACAAAGTGATTAATTTACAAATATTAACGAATCGAATCGAACTCTAACCCTCCGGATCGTAAACCCATGGCTCTGACCACTGGCAGGAGGATTGGCTAGCTCAATCAAAGATGTGTTTTTTTAGGGTTCTCTGCAGACCATTCTCTTTTTGTAAAACATATATACAAAAATACTCACAATTGAATATACCTAGCCATTTAAACAATGGCAATGGCTTGTTTAATACAATGTATAGATACACAGGTTATACCTAAAAATATTATACAAGAAACTACAAATTACTCTTGTAATATAAGTATTGAACCTAAAATATAAACATCTTATTAATTACCGCGCTTAATATAGTGAGATCAATTCTTAAACTTACAAACTAGGCTTTATAATTTTTGAAAAACGCAAGGCATTTCGTACTAAAATATGTAAACCTATCAGCAAATAAATCGACTTCCGGGGCCATGTTTATAAGCTGTCTAAGGAGACCAAGTCCACGAACTAAAGAAGACTCGCACCACGCCACCGTGCGGCAGTCTGGTGAAGCCAGCAGCTGGTGCCCGCGACCTCGATACCTATCCGGTAAATAAAAAGCCATGTCCTCAGGACTTCGCAACAAAATATCCCATACGATAAATAAATAATCTTCCATGCTGGCCTGGGAGTGAGAGAAAAACATAGAATGTGCTAGCTGCATTTCTTCCCGGGCATGTTGTAAAAACCAGCTAAGGGATCAGAGGGTTTCGGTATATAGTAATTTAGGCGATGGGATGACAACCTGTCACTACAGCAATATACCTACAAATCTATCTAAATAACCGTCACAACATTGTCAAACGTGGCAGAACGACTTTCCCCATTAGGAAAAAAAGAGTGATTATATGTATGTATGTATAAATAAATAAATAGCCATAAGTGTATGATATCAGTTTTCAACCGATCTTAAAAAAATATGATATTCTGTACCTGCTGAGAATCCCACCAATAATAAACTCCAAGAAGAAATGCGATATGCTGTTTACAAACACAACCATTTGTTTTGCCAACTTTTGCTTGGATCGGATGACTATATTGATAAGGCTTTATAACGAACTGGTTTCAGGAACATTTTGTTTGAAAGACTCTGGTATTTATTTATCGCACGGCATTATTTCTTGCAAGGTACAAAGGATAGGTGCAGTAGGTTGTTGCACTCTTGGCACCACCCGGGGTCATGTGTAGGGTTTCTAAGGTAGTTCCTACAGATGTGAAGCAACATCGACCTGTAACGACTACTATTATAAACAGTGTCCGGGACCGACAGCTTAGCGTGCCCTCCGAAGCACGGAATCCGTATTCTTCCTGATAATCAGGTGGGTTTCAGCCTGCACTAACCAAACTGGGGAAAATCTTACAAAGTAATAAATTAACAAATATCATATCAACTTTGTGTTTCCTCCCTGGGAATCAAACCAAGGTTCTCCGGATCGTAAGTCAAAGGCTCTGACCACTAGACCACGGAGGCAGTTAAATATTTTTTGTTATAAAGGAATAGCATCTTAAGTATTTACACCCAGTATTCTGGAATATTGAAGAATATTTACGTCGGTCGTATTTTTTTTTTAAATAGAGGATCGGTCGTCAAGACTACAAACCACACGTCACATTTTAATAGAGTAAAAAGGACAAGAAATAAAATTAACAACAACAAACTATTTATAGGTCAGGAGAATAGATAGTGGTATCCGACTTCTAATTCTAATTCTTAGCTAGCGCTGTCACTTTCTTAAGTTTGACATAAAAACAGGATAGAAAATGAACACATGACTTTGAAAAATAAATGATTCGTTAAGGAGAAATAAGCTCTTAAAACCTTAATCTTTTAAAGGCTTACCTGTTACCTGATGTACATCGAATTTTACTTGTAATTTGGCCGGCTATATGATGTTTTATGTCACTGTCAACTGCCGCTAAGCCATACTTGTATGTGTAAATGTCTCTACACACACATTGAATTAGTGTGCGTGTATTCCCTATAGCAAACCTGCAGTTACGCACACAAGGACACGAGTCTATACGCACAAACACAAGTATGGCCGAGCGGCAGTCACGAGATAAAACAACTTGTTTTATCATTCGGGCCTCAGAGCTATATTTAAACAAACCGCTACCATGGGGCGTGCACTTCGTTCAGCTATTGACAAGTTAATCACATAGTAGAACTTGCGTGCATGCATACATTTATATACATACATGTAATCACGTATTTATCCTTATTGGGATAGGCAGTGTGTAAACGGCCTAAACATACATACATTTATATACATACATATACCTAATCACGCATTTATCCCTATTGGGATAGGCAGTGTGTAAGCGACCTAAACATAGGTCGTTCCGCCACGTCTAACTAAGTTTTGAGGGTTATTATAGATAGTTTTGTAGGTATATTGCTGTAGTGACAAGGTCAGCCTATACCCTAAATTTAGAAAAATATATATAGAGGAACCCTCGGATCCCTTAGCTGGTTTTTACAGCATGCCCGGGAGAAAATGCAGCTGGCACATTCTATGTTTTTCTCTGGCTCCCAGTCCGACATGGAAGTACTAGCGTGAACTATAAAAAATGTAAGCTGGTCCATTTCTTTTTGTTTAGAGAGAATTTCATTATTCATACTGCCTCCAGTAGTCTTAGTAGTCTCAAACCTTAAGCTTCTGATCCGGAATTTGTAGGTTCGATTCCCGCAAGAGACGAGATACACACAATGTTATAAATAATTCACTTTGTGAAATTGTTTTCGAAATGGTAAAGACAATGCTGGTTGATTCTCCCGATTGTCTGACTTTCGAAAACTGGCTTCTAATGTAGGAGGGAAACAAATTTGTGATGAGATTATTAAAATATATAAGGTCATCTTAAATCAAGTGCAAATATTATAACGTGTGAATCTACCCATAAAACTGAACAACTTTTCCTAAGGAACATAGGTTGAAATATGAAAAACAAAAATAGACTTCCCATACTAAGTGCGCTAGCAGCTGGTGCATTTTGTATGGGAGGTCTATTTTTATTTTTCGACCTATGTTCCTTAGGGAAAGTTGTTCAGTTTCATGGGTAGATTTACACGTTTTTAATATTTGCACTAGATTTTAAATGACCTTATACATATCGCTCTCACTCCAACAAGTACATACATACATACATATAATCACGCCTTTATCCCTAATGGGGTAGGCAGAGCGTAAACGACCTAAACAAATGTCGTTACGCCACGTCTGACAAAGTTTTGAGGGATATTTAAGATCGATTTGTAGGTATATTGCTGTAGTGACAGGTTGTCAGCCCATCACCTAAATTACAATATAGTGAATCCCTCGGATCCTTTAGCTGGTTTTTACAGCATGCCCGGGAGGAAATGCAGCTGGCACATTCTATGTTTTTTCTCGCTCCCATGCCAGCATAGAAGAACAAGTACAACAGTGTTAAAGAATACCTTTCTTGTTCTCTCAATCAATAACATAAAAGATTATAATCTACAAATTATTATGTACGGTTTCAGATTTTGTTTCTCACCAAATCAAAAACACGATGCTTCCTGTTTTGTATAAACAATTTGAACAAATTTTGTCTGTTCATCAATTTGTTCTTTCTCATTACTTCACAGTTTACATATTGACAGCATAATGATACAGTGAATAAGGGAGCACTACAATACGTTGGTGTTAAAGCAAAAGGGAGTAACTGACATAGAGCTGTTTTACAACAAACCTATAATCACGCCTTTTTCCCGGAGGGGTAGGCAGAGACCACATCTTTAAGTTATATTCTTTATTATTGTGTACAAAAAGTTTACAATAAATATACAAACTTAAATTTAGTTCACAAAGGTGAGCTTATCTCTTTAAAGAGATCTCTTCCAGCCAATCTGTAAAACTGAATATGAGATAACAATATATACGGGGACAAGACTGTACACGTAATAGACTTCTACATATGCATATAACCTAGAACCTACATAAACATACATATATATTCAAAAAATACAAAATACAAATCAGTTTATTTCCACAAAACACATTACAAAAAATAAAAACACACAATCAAGAATAACATAACAAACAGGACAGGTAGGCATATAGATATTTAACAGGAAAAACGTGTGGACACAGCTTGGCTGTTTTCAAGTCCACCCTACGTCAGGTGTACAGAAGAGGATAGAAATAGCACAGAACAACTTAAACTACACTTAAATAAACATCTATAATATATAATCATACATACATATAATAATACATTTATACTAATTTTGTTGCGCTAGGAAGTGCTCTTTCATTCTTTTCACTTGCTACGATCCTTACATACTTCTTTCGCTTCATCCACATTCATTAAACTTTTCAAACATGCTCGTGAAATAAATTGTAAAACCATAGAAAATAAATCGCCTGTCTTCAGCCAATTTTATTATTTTGAAAGTGAAAGATAGATATAATTTTAGTTTTAGCCGGTGGAGTCTAGAATTGAGCCCATTATTTTTTTTGTAGTTCACTTATCCGTATCCAAACATAAATACATACATATATATAATCACGCCTTCATCCCTAATGGGGTAGGCCGTCGGTAAACGATTTAAACAAAGGTCGTTCCGCTACGTCTGACAAACTTTTGAGGTTTAATAAGGATAGATTTGTAGGTATACTGCTATAGTGACATGTTGTCAGTCTATTGCCTAAATTACAATCAATCCATAAGCCTCTGATCTCTTAGCTGGTTTTAACAGCATGCCCGGGAGGAAATGCAACTGGCTCATTTTATGTTTTTTTTCTCTCTCCCAGACCAGCATGGAAGAAAATACATAGCATAGTAAAATATCTCCTTAATATATTATTTTTTTGGGTTACCTACTTTTACCAGTCGGCCGCTGAGTTGCGTGACTAATATGCCTGATGGGGTATTACCGTCGGCTTGAATGTTGTTTTCTCTCATTACACATTTCGCTTTGATGATCGCGTGCTTTTCTTCGTGTGTGTTCTGTATTTGGGTTTTTTGAGTTATTAGTTTATTCGATTTGGTTCGGTGAAAATTTCTGGTTTATTGGGAATTTAATTCTAATAATGGCTTTATGTAACTTTGTGTATCTATTTAGCTATTTCCACGAATTAGAATATGCCCTAGTAGTTTTACTTTGTCTTTTACTCTTTCAGGTTTAAAGTCAATGTGTATAGTATATGAATAATCATAAGCCTAAGTTTTGTTACAACTACAAAGAGTTTTGATAATCCAAAAAAAAAAAATTACATCAAATCACTGTCTATGGATAGCTCATATACACGGAATTCGTTCGACAACTTTAAGTTTGCCTAACACCCTGCCGGCAGATGAGCAGGTAGATTTCAAGATATGCAACCATCGCCGTAATGCCTTAGAATATCGTTCAAATCAGCGCGCGCTACGGCGTGGCGGTTACGTCCGTGGCCGCGTCAAAAGCGGGCGAAATACGCACAAAAAAGCGAATTCCATAAAAACTACGATTTGGATTGAAAAAAGCTATGTCGCAATTTTAGATAACATGGATATTTTTCGGTAGAAACCGTGAAAACGCTCCTAAGAGTTTAGAAGGAATATCAAATTTACTGATAAAAACCGCTTTACTTCTAGATTTTTTAGCATACTTATTTATGAACTAGAATATTTTTAAATGTTGCAATTGCAGGCCATAAACAATTTTTTTGATGTATATTTTTTTAAATTTTCTAATGATTTATTAAAGATAAATAAGCTCTTAAAAACAACATTTTGCCGTTAGGAATCACCTTAAAATTTCCCGAGTGTGCTACTCTGGCACCCCTCAGAATATGGTTCAACTTATCAAACAGTACTAGAATCAGTCATTAAATAAGTGCTGTACCCTAATTCTAAGTCAAAAGGCTCGACGACTTAACTATAAGTTCTTCTTCTAATGAGACCATTTCACATTTATTTGCAATTCTTACAACTCTAACATCAATTATTTATGCAAAAAGCTCATTATTACTAGCACTACAGTATACTGTTGTATCTGTCTGTGTTATTACGATTCGCATGACCTATAAACATGAATACAATACGACACAGTTCTCAATGAACGTGGGCGGGAGCGCTGCAGTGTAAGGAGAATTGTCCAAATGTGAAGATGGCAGCGTTAGTTCCCTTTCTCGCCACAATCATTAAAAGCGTAGTCGTACTGTTCTTCTCATCACCATGTGAATCTTTAATTGTTTGATGCGTTTGATGCCAATCGTTCTAAATGTCAGTTGTTATATAAGGTTTGAAGGGCAATGGGGCGAAATGTGAAGTATTTTAGGCTATGACTGTAGAAATTCTTCCATGCTGGACTGGGAGCGAAAGAAAAACATAGAATGTGTCAGCTGCATTTCCTCCCGGGCATGCTGTTAAAATCAGCTAAGGGATCCGAGGGTTTCAGTATATTGCAATTTAGGCGATGGGCTGATAACCTGTCGCTACAGCAATTTACCTACAAATCTATCTTAAATAATCCTCAAAACTTTGTCAGACGTGGCGGAACGACCTTTGTTTTGGTCTTTTACGCTACCCTACCCTACGCCTACCCTCTTTCGTCTAAAATTGGCAAATGTTATCAAGTAGTTATGGTGCTGGTAATGATATTATGAACCTTCCTTATAGGTCAAATAGAAAGTATGATATTTTTAATTGATAATTAGCCAATTTCACAAGGTTGTAAAAATAGTAAGAGTCTAAATGGACCAAGTTTTGTGATAATGTTCCAAGTGACAATTTGGTCAGAATTGAGTAAGCAGCGCAGATGATCTTATGTTCGGCTATTCTATTATGTGGATTAAGACACTGCAACCAAAATCCAAATATTTACTTGATTTTTAAATCTTCTATGTTAAAACCAACAAAAAATTGTACGTAACTACGCGTGGCAGCATTGTATTTCGTACTTAATCAACAAAATTATACGTATTCAATTCTCAAGTCAATATACATCCTAACCTCACAAATCATCAATGGCCGCCATTCACAGATGCCGCTAAGATAATGTCGATACACTTTTGTCTTAACCTCTTCAACACACATGAGTAATGGGAAAATCGTGACGGTGTGATTACGATCTTTGTTTGTGTGTATTTTAACTGATATATGTTACGGTGGTACCTTGATACAGTAATATTAAAAAAAAAATTGGCCTAAGTAGAACAGTGCTTCTCTGATGTGTTCATCATTCAAAACAATACACTGAAACCTCAGCTGGTTTTAATAATTTAACTAGCAACTCGCCCGGCTTCGCACGGAAATTATCAGTGTTTCTCTACTATATTATGCATGTATTATACATATCAACCTTCCTCTTGAATTGCTCTATCCATTAAAAGAAACCGCATCAAAATCCGTTGCGTAGTTTTACAGATTTGTGCGTACATAGGGATATATGGACAGAGAAAGCGACTTTGTTTTATACTATGTAGTGATGAATAGAATAAAGGTCAGACCTGTATCATTATCACAGTCATCACCCCATTGAAATACTTCTGCTAAACTAAATGGACCAACTCTCTTAGTTACTCATCATCTCCTTAGCCTTATCCCGTATTTCTCGGGGACGGCTCCTTGAACGAGGTTACTAGTTTTTACACAGAACGACTGCCATCTGACATCTAAAAATCCTAGATTTGGTCAGAGTTTTCAAGCCGTCAATGCTTAGCACTGGCCTTTGACATAGCTTAACGGCTAATGTCTACGGTATCACTATATAGTATAAAACAAAGCCGCTCTCTCTGCCCCTATATCCCTATTTATGCATAAATCTTTTAAATTACACAACGGATTTTGATGTGGTTTCTTTTAATGAATAGAGTGATTCAAGGGAAAGGTTTATATGTATAATACATGCATAATATAGTAAAGAAACACTGATAATTTCCGTGCGAAGCCGAGGCGGCTTGCTAGTTAAACGATATATCTACGGTATTAAACTATATTAACCGGAGCAACTCTCCAGTAGAGTTCATCAAACCGATGGCATCCAGAACCCATGTCCAAACTACTTTCCTGCTCAAAGGTTTCTGGTGACATGGTGACCGCAAACGAAAGCCGATTGAAAAAAAAAAGTCGAACTAGTTGAGCAACCCGTTGGCTACTTTGGTACCGTGAGTGCTGAAGAGGTTGGAGGTAGGAAGAGTTTTGGATATGCAGATTAAGTGGTCAAAACTATTGGTAGATTTAGTGTGCCTAATAGTAGTAAAATATTCGATAGGATTTTATTGTTTAGTTTTGAATTTGGACCCTTTAGGTTCCACATGCAATTTTAATTCTATGAAATAGTGTTTTTTTTTTTTCGAAATAATAACAATTTTTTACACGACTCGAATGATGTGACGATATATGTGAACGACCGTAATAAATTATTAAATGGTATGGGTCGTATTTATGAAGCGATATCAAACTTGAGAGCAGTATTAAGTATGGATTTGACAGGCCAGTTTGTACTGAAATGACATTTCTGATACGAACTCAAACTCGCTGTCACTCATGAGAGCTGATTACAAATATGTCTCACTAAAGTTTAAATAAGTAAATTTTATACACTCAATAATTTATCCTCTTCTTAACTTTAGAAACAAAAGTTTTTTTTTTAGTTTTAAGGCGATAGTAATTATTGCGATAATATTTAGATCATAGTCATTAAAATGAACATTAAAATATATTTTTTTGTTGTAGCTTTTTTGTCTATAGCTGCAAATTTATTATTAGGTATACCGAGAATTGTCGTGCTTACTGATCGTAATCTAAACCTCAAATATAATTTTCTTCAATATTAGATGGAAGCCGCTGAATTGAAATGAAGATTATTGCTTTTCAAATGTTATCAAAAATAAATGTTACATTTGATTAGATTATTGCAGCAGATATATTTACAGCTAATATTTAATGAATAATGAATGAATAAATAATAAAGTAATATAACTATATTATTGAATTAAAATATTATGATTAGAGATACGGTAGTCAGAGAACCAAGTCAGCAACCATGGATCAAATCACCTATAAAATATATATTTTTTATTAGAAGGGATGACCGTGACAGAGTTGATGATGGAGCGAGGTCGCCCAGAAGATGCCTGTTATGGCACTGGCAATCTCACGCATCGACGGCACACAGCAAGCTATTTGGCACCGGACTCCGGTGAGAGGGTGGTTTTGAGCCAGGTGGCTCCTTCCGGAGCGTACCACTGCTTTGTAGGGATCGTTCACCCAGACTTATTCACAGGAGAACCTGTGTTGCCTTTACCCGGGGTGGACAACTAGAACCCATCCCACCCCTAGATTTATCATCTTATTCTTTGAAGGCAATAGTGCTGAAAGGATGTTAGAACAAACACTGTGATCTTTCGAGAAGGAAACCCAGTGCTTACTATTGAACAGCTTTGCGTACGCTGATAACTCATAAGAAAATACGTTAGAGTAAATTATTTTAACATCTTGTTTTTTTTTTAACTTCCTTCGTGGTCTAGTGGTCAGAGCCATGGGCTTACGATCCGGAGATTCTGGGTTCGATTCCTAGGAGCGAAACCAAAGTTTATATTTGTCAATTTATAACTTTGTGAGGTTTTACTCAGTATTGTTAGGACATTGCAGGCTGAACCTCCTGATCGCCGAATAGACAAAGGATTCCGTGCTTCGAAGGGCACGTTAGGTCGTCGGTCCCAGTTGCTGTCTTTATTAGTGGTCGTTACTCAAAACCATGTTAGAGGTCTAATAGCTGTACTACTAGATGGTTTGAAAACTCTGACACCAAAGTTCACCGGGTCGTTGTTCGACTCGAGAATCCACTCGCTAAGAAGAATAAGAACAGTTTAATTGCCACCTCAACATTTCTTAACTCCTTAACTGATCATATCACAGCACACACACCGTTAACGCGTATTAGTCCGCTGATCGATCTGCCTCGACGCCTGTACAGGGCATATAAAAGCAGATGATGTGTTAAAACTATAACTATTCGCTATCTTACTAGATACATGTAACCACGACTTTATCCCTAATGGGGTAGGCAGAGCGTCAACGACCTAAACGAAGGTCGTTCCGCCACTTCTGCCAAAGTTTTGGGGTTTATTTAAGATATATTTGTAGGTACATTGTTGTAGTGACGGGTTAACAGCACCTCGCCTACATTACAATATACTTAAACCCTGGGATCCCTTCAATACCTACATCAATTTGATGAGCGAGAGAAAAACATAGAATGTGCCAGCTGCATTTCCTCCCGGCCATGCTGTAAAAACCAGCTAAGAGATCCGAGGGTTTCAGTTTATTGAAATTTAGGCGATCGGCTGACAACCTGTCACTACAGCAATATACCTAAAAATCTATCCTCTAATCCCTCTAAACTTTGTCAGACGTTGCGGAACGACCTTTGTTTAGGTCGTTTACGCTCTGCCTACCCCATTAGGGATAAAGGCGTGATTATATGTATGTATATATCAATTTGAAATTGTAAATAAACAAGGAACATTTTATTTTTGAAACTTTACGTAATGAAGCATCTCCTTAACAATTAAAAGAATTGGTCACTTAATCCGCTTAAAGAAACAAACGAAGAAAGAGAGCCAGATCAAACCTAAGATAATTTGTATCGAACTCTTAAGCTGACACGGTCGACTTAGATTGATAAATACAGTCCAACTTAGTCATCTGCCTAAGTAAACTGCCTCCGTGGTTTAGTAGTCTGAGACACGGGCTCCGGATCCGGAGGTCCTGGTTTCGATTCCCAGGGAGAGATCACAGAGTTGATATTTGTCAATTTATCAGTTTGTGAGGTGTACTCCCATTCGGTTAGGACACTGCAGCCTGAATCACTGATTGTCCGAAAAGAAAAAGGATTCCATCCTTCGGAGAGGACATTAAGCCGTCGGCCCCGATCGCTGACTTTGATAGTGGTCGTTACACTAACCATCTCTACGTACTTACTAGGCGGTTTGAAAACTCTGACACCAGGGTTCATCGGGTCGTTGTTCGACCCAAAATCCCAGTCGTTAAGAAGAAGTAAACTACCTCTGTGGTCAAGTAGCTACTCTGAGCTCTCAATACGGAGATCGTGGATTCCATTCCGACGGGAGGAACACAAAGATGATATTTGTTAATTTACCGCTTTGTTTTTTTTTTCTATTTGGTTGGGACAAGACAATGCAGGCCGTAACACTTTTGTGAAGATATTTTTTATTCTTTAAGAAGGCACTATATAATATGTCGGTCCCGGGTGCAGTCTTCGAAAGTGATAGTCACAAAAATTGTGGCTGTCGCCTTTTAGCTATTTAGGGAATTTAAAAACTCTGACGAACCATGAACCATAACGTCTGAATTTTTAAAGTGACGCATCGAAAAACCCACTCAATAAGAAAAAGATCTAACAATCTTTATCCTATCTGACTTTATCATATCTGACTTAATCCTATTTGACTTTATCCTATCTGACTTTATCCTATCTGACTTTATCATATCTGACTTTATCCTATCTGACTTTATCCTATCTGACTTTATCCTATCTGACTTTATCCTATCTGACTTTATCCTATCTGACTTTATCCTATCTGACTTTATCCTATCTGACTATATCCTATCTGACTTTATCCTATCTGACTTAATCGTACCGTGTGTGTTTTGTCGACGGTGGATATAAACTGTCTATTAACAGTTGAACATCAAGTGACAAATTAAGGTGCTTAACATAATATTAACTAGCTACTTCTGATATGGAAGTTGTAAGATTCTTTTGGTAAATTATAGCAATATATTTAAAATCTATTTAGGTAGCTTAAATAGTGTCAAAACTAGTTCAGATAATTGACTGTGCATAACGTAATGACAGGCTACAAATTGTTTTACATTTGTAGTACCTACCTCACTTATACCCACTTAATCATAGATATATATGCACCTTACTTTATTTTCCTTGTGTGAATCAAACCTACCCACGACCTCCGCGAGCCTATTGCTCAAACCACTAGACCATGGCGGCAGTCAAATTCACCAACTAGTTTGTAGCACCTTTTTTGAATAACATTTTTCACATCTTCATTCCGTAACTGAATCAGGCACAAACTTGTAAACAGATTTAAAGCAAAAAGTTACTGACCTATTTATCTTAACCCAATAGCAGAAATTTAAATTTTCGTCTTGCAGAACTGTTGCCATCTTGCTTTCAAAAATTTATACATACTTAAGGGCAGGAATAGTTGCTCTTAAACTGTATAGTTTAGGTCTTAATCAATGTTTATTCTTGTGTCTAATATGGGGTATAAGAGCAGCATATCAGAAACTGTTTGGGGTTGCTCAGTCAATGAAACTGTACAACTCTTTCCCGGTTAAAGTTGTTTAACAAGTTTATGGTACGTTGTCCCTTACACCCCCTAGAACTAAAGTAATTTAAAAAAAGTGTAGGTATATTTTTTAGTATGGTGATGAAAGCAAACAATTATACTAATAAGTAAAACATAACGAAAGAAAAAATAATAATTTAAGTTTTCGTCTATCGATAAAGTTTATTGAAAATGTTTGCTTTGTTAGCATGCCCTACATCATCATAATCAGCCTTTCATAAATGTCATACTCCACTTGGTTAGCATATAATCACGTCCTTATCCCTACTGGGGTAGGCAGAGCGTAAACGACCTTAACAAAGGTCGTTCCGCCACGTCTGACAAAGTTTTGAGGGTTATTTAAGATAGTTTTGTAGATATATTGCTGTAGTGACAGGTTGTCAGCCCATCGCCTAAATTACAATATACTAAAACCCTCGGTTCCCTTGGCTGGTTTTTACAGCATGCCCGGGAGAAAATGCAGCTGGCAAATTCTATGTTATTCTCGCGCTTCCAGGTCAGCATGGAACTTGGGTCACACTTGGTTAGCAATAAACTATTAAATATCGATAATGTTGAGAATTATAAAAATCTTTTGGCGTAAATCTCGTTTAGCCCCTTAAGACCAAGCGCTGTCTGAATAAATTGTCTAGGAAAGTCTTGGGCCTGGAAAAAAGTAATTTTCTTATTCTAATTCAGCATACAAATCACGTACGTCAACGGCAGATGTTTATGATATTTTTAAAAAGACAATGTTTTTTCACAAGGACTCTAACTTAGTTTATCTGAAACGTGCTCTTGTCTTTTTTACACCCAATTTTATGGGTCACCGTAGAATGTTCCAGCCCCTTATTTTGCCAAATATATTTTAAAATTCATAAATTTGTCTTAGCGATTTTTTCCATTACATAACTACACGTAACTTACTAAATAACCAAACATTTTTAACCTAACGGACAATTCAAGCTGAATCACCTAATTTTTATCAAAAAAAGGAAACTGAAGAGAACAAGTTATGCCACTGGTACCGGGTGCCATTCTGATTGTGATATATATATATACATATAATCACGCCTTTATCGCTAATAGGGTAGGCAGAGCGTAAACAACCTAAACATAGTTTGTACCGCCACGTCTTACAAAGTTTTGAGCGTTAATTAAGATAGATTTGTAGGTATATTGCTGTAGTGACATGTTTTCAGCCCATCGCCTAAATAATAATATACTGAAACCCTCGGATCAATTCGCTGGTTTCTACAGCATGCCCAGGAGGAAATGCAGCTGGCACATTCCATGCTTTTCTCTCGCTCCCAGGCCAGCATGGAAGAAATAGTTTTTCTCTCCCACATAATCGTTAGATCATAGACTTGACAATATTATCCACTGAGAGATATCAGAGATATCTAGAACCAGGCCAAGGTTAGGTTATTGAATATAAGCACTAACGAACTTTACTGGGGTAAACTAATATTTGTTATATACAGGGTGTAAGGGACATACATACTTACATATAGTCAAGCCTTTATCCCTAATGGGGTAGGCAGAGCGTAAACGACCTAAACAAAGGTCATTCCGCCACGTCTAACAAAGTTTTAAGGTATTTTTTAAGATAGATTTGTTGGTATATTGCTGAAGTGACAGGTTGTCAGCCCATCGCCTACATTGCAATATATAGAAACCATCGGATCCTCTAGCTGGTTTTACAGCCCGGGAGGAAATGCAGCTGGCACATTTTGTTTTTCTCTCGCTCCCAGTCCAGCATGGAAGTAAGGGACAGCTTGCCGGAAACTGATACTGGTTGGTCACTCGACAAAACTGAACAACTTTGTAAAATATTTTTAAGTCACTTTTCTTTTATTTCTTGTACAATTGTTTTAGCAACCAATATTAGTTTGCGGGAAGCTGCTGTTTACACCCGTTATAAAATGTGTCCGTCTTGGCTTAGAGTTTGCTTAGAGCACAGAGAGTGAGAATATCAATCATCATCTCATCTCCCTAGCCTTATCCCGTATCTCACGGGTCTGATACGTAATCAAGGTGATTGAACGAGGGTACTAGTTTTTACACAGAGCGACTCCCATCTGACCTTTGCAACCCAGAAGGGAATCCAGACACAATCCTAGATAGGTACTTCTCATTTAAAAAAATAAAAAAATGTAATATATTTTTTTTCGACAAGCTTTTATATTATGAAAATTATGTAATGTGACGTTATAAATTGATAGTAAAAGTTTAAAGGAAATTTTTATTTTATCAATTTTAAGCAAATAATATATTATAAAGCTTGATTAAAAAGTATTTTTACATATAATTTAATTTTAACTTTTTAGTCAACCCATTGTCATGATTCATCATAGTATTTTTAAAAAGAAGTATATTTACTATGAAATGTTAAAATTTTTAGCTATCGCTGGACAGGTTTCTCAATCCGTTATTCTTCCTTGCTGACCTGGGAGCGGGAGAAGAACATAGAATGTGCCAGCTGCATTTCCCCCCGGACATGCTGTAAAAACCAGCTAAGGGATCCGAGGGTTACAGTATATGTATTGTAATTTAGACGATGGGCTGACAACCTATCACTACAGCAATATACCTAGAAATCTATCTTAAATAACCGTCAAAACTTAGTCAGACGTGGCTGAACGACCTTTTTTTAGGTCGTTTACGCTCTGCCTACTCCATAAGGGATAAAAGCGTGACTATATGTATGTATGCATCATTGTTGCAAGGTCTTTTTCCGGTTAGTTTTGTACAGTAGAAATTGCTGCTGTATCAATTGCACTGTTCTGTTCCTTCTTTTCTGTTGTATGTATTTGTTTTCATTGTGCAATAAAATTACACCCTCGTCATCATTTGTAATAGAAACTGCTCAAGACGACAAATCTAATGAGCCCAAACTCGGCTACCTTAGCACTTTCGTCGAGGCAGTTCCGATGGCTATCTGTCTGGCTTCATCATTCGACCCTCATCATCATATCTATTAGAAACTGCTCAAGAAAACTAATCTAGTGAGCCTAAATTAAGATATTTTAATACTTTTCATCACGGAGACCCAGTGGTTATCTGTGTACTCCATCACGAGATCAGCTCGATGATATCACAATATTCTATAGTCATCGGATTTATATAAGTACTAGCGACCCGCGTCGGCTTCGCACGAAAATTATCAGTGTTTCTCTACTATGTTATGCATGTATTTTACATATAAACCTTCCTATTGAATCACTCTATTCATTAAAAGAAACCGCATCAAAATCCGTTGCGTAGTTTTAAAGATGTATGCACATAGGGATATAGGGACAGAAAAAGTGACAAAAGTGACTTTGTTTTATACTATGTAGTGATGCAAAAATCCATATCAATCGGTTGAAGATAAGTGCTTCAAAATTTAGTTGCAAGATTCCACCCAAACATACATACATAGCAAGTTAAATAAAAAGCTTTTAAAAATGTTTGTCCTTGCCTCAATTTCTTGTTATGAATATTTAACGTTTTTCTGGCTTCTACAGAATCCTCAACAATAACCTACCGAACCCAACAAAAATATTTCGCTAACTAGATTTTTTCCACGAAATTAATATTAAAACTTTTTTGCTTTGTGTACGTTCACAAACAGACGACAGGTGAAGACTTTACATGCGATTGAGCGTTTTTTGACAAGACGGCACGGCGACGGCAACGGCGACGGCATGTCACCGTCGACGGTACCGTGGAAGAGATAATCTATGAAATTCTATGAAATTATATGGAACGTTTTTAGTCTTGCCGGCACGGTAACGGCACGGCATTGATTCCCACCGGTACCGGCGCCGGTCTGCCAAACTGCGTGTTTTGTATTTGTACAAAGCATGCACTTA
The DNA here is from genome assembly GCA_949820665.1 of Scrobipalpa costella. Classification (NCBI taxonomy): domain Eukaryota; kingdom Metazoa; phylum Arthropoda; class Insecta; order Lepidoptera; family Gelechiidae; genus Scrobipalpa; species Scrobipalpa costella. Next base: position 7,685,801 of record OX463319.1, on the reverse strand, counting down.
TGTGTGTGCGCTCCGATTGGAACTAGGTGGACGTTATCGGGACGTTGCCGTGCCGTCTAGTGGAAAAACAGAGCCACGGCATCGTGACAAAACGCCTATTTGGTTAACTTTTTGTGATCTATACCTATTACCATGTTTTTTTTAAAATTTGCTATTTTGAAATTAGAATTTCTGCCAATAAGCTAAAAATACAAATTTACTAGCCGCAAAATACGTTTGTCTCGATTAGAAAACTCCATTGATATTAGGCACTCTGCTCAAATATCACATGCTTCTTGGTCAGCTCAATCAAATTTTCGATTCCATCTGGTCAGACTGCTAACAAACTGCACCAAATAAAAAAAATGTTTAGGTACGGGATAGTGGAAAAACCGTGGGGCTCCAACAATTTTCAAATCTATATCTTGTCACTGCATTTAACATAAATTTTCATGTATTTGTAAAAAGAAAAAATACACTTTTTAGTTTTTTTTTCAGTTTTGCATGTTTTTTTTTATTCTTACAAAACTCAAGCAGAGTTCTTTAATAAATAGTTTAACGAATTTAAGGTGGTATCAGATCAGAGGTGGCGCCAACTTTCGTAATTAATTGTCATCCCATCGCCTAAATTGCAATATACTGAAACCCTTCTGCTTCTGTCGAGTGGGTATTGGGTATTGTTGTCAGAGTTTTTAAACCGCCTTGTAGCACAACTAGGCCTCTGACATGGTTTGAGTAACGACCACTATCAAAAACAACGACCGGGATCGACGGCTTAACGTACCCTCCAAAGCGCGAAACCTTTTTCTTTTCGGACAATCAGGTGATTCAGCCTGCAATATCCTAACCAAACTGGGGAAAAATTCACAAAGTGATAAATTCTCAAATATCAACTTTTGTGTTTTCCCCCCTGGGAATGGAACACAGGAACTCCGGATCGGAGGCGGCCACGGAGGCAGTTGAAACCCTCATGTAGTTAGACATGAAGTAAATTTTATTTATTTTGAAACTGGTTCGAGCCAGATTGAAGTCCTCTGTTCACTAGTCTATGTCTGCGTTATTTTTCTTACGCGTACTTGGAAGAGGCTTATTTCGCAGGGACGTGCGTCAAAACAACTGAGCTGTTTGTTAAAGAAATTCCTTTGCGAGCTCTCTGTTGCCTTTGCCATGTAACTTTGACAGAGTGGAATGAATTATGGAGTAGGACCGGCATGAATTGTAGTTTACTTTTTGTTGATTAGATATTTAGGATTATGATATTTTGCGGGCTTATAAAATTTTCTGTAAATCTAGAAATATAATGATGATGATAAGATAAATACATTTTAGTATAAGGGTCAGTTCACATACATATAAACACAAAAGAAATGTAATTTACAAATATGGTGTGCAAGGGCGAACCTATCTATATGAAGAGACCTGTTCCAGCCAACCCAATGGTAGTTAGAGAAAGTGAATAATTTTGAGGGGACAAGAAAATGCAACATTAATAGAGACTAATACAAAAAAAATATACTTACATACCTATACATAGAATAAATACCTACCGTATATTACTATCTTAAATAAACATACATATATACTAAACAATATATTGATACATACATATACGAATAAACTACATAAATACATAGGTACATCAAAATTGTTCACACCGGGAAGCGAGGTGATTTTCAAGAGATTGACACTTTTTAAGAGCGTGATACATCTCCCGTCGCCTTATCCCGTATTTAACGGGGTCAGCTACCTTATCTGGCGGTTGAACGAAGAGTACTGGTTTCTGCGTAGAGCGACTGCAATCTGACCTTCGCAACCCAGAAGGGAACCCAGACCCAATTTTAGATTAGGCTTTTGCCAGGTTAGTGGCCAACCCAGCTGAAGCCATTTTAAGCAATGGCTTCTAAAATGACTTAATGACTAATATCTACGATATTAATAAGGATCAATTACAACGTGCGTTCCGAAGCACGGAAACGCTCGAGTTGTTATACGACTACCGGTTACCCATCTATGGCTTGACCACGACGATGCGATGGTTGCTTAACATTCATTATCGAAATGAATAAGCAACCATTTGACCAACAAGCGCTTTAAGCGCGATACCATGTATAGAACTTTATTTACCATGTAAGCATCTCATAAACTATATAGTAGTGCGTTTCCTATACCTAATAATGATTTTCCTTTCGATACGACCACACTTAGGCTCGTATTTATAAAGCGATCTCAAGATTGAGTGCGATATCAAGTATGGATTTGGCAGGCCGTATTGAACTGAAATGTCATTTCTGATACGAACTCAAACTAGCTGTCAATCTCGAGTGCTGTTTATCAATACGGGACTTACATCAAGTTTAATTATTTTAAAGGTCAAGGGACCTCAATATAATTTACTAAAGCATTTAGTGAGTATTATGAAGGCAAATGGTTTGAGCATTAAATAATGATAAATATGGTTCACACACTGACTGGACCGCATTAAGGGTGCGGATTTATTGTTAAGGAGGAGCGATTATGATAAACGCCGTATTTTGATGAATATGCAAAGTGCGATCACCATTACTGTACAGGCAGCGATCATCATCTCCCTAGCCTTATCCCATATCCCACGGGGCGGGTACCTAATCTAGGGGATTGAACGAGGGTACTGTTTTTAACACAGAGCAACTGCCATCTAACCTTCGCAACCCAGAAGGGAAACCACACCCAATCCTAGATTAGGTCAGAGTTTTTAAGCCACCAATGCTTAGCACTGGCCTCTGACATGGCTTAACGAGTAATATCCACGGTATTAAACGATATTAACCGGGACCAACGGCTTAACGTGCCTTCCGAAGCACGGAAAAAGTGCTGAATAAACGTACATATGAAATTTGAGAACCGAAAAACACATTGGTACGTGGTGGGATTCGAACCACGACCTCCCCGCTCAGGAGGCAGCGGCCCTATACATTACACCATCTGGCTCTCTGTACCGTATTGTATAGGCAGCGATATCAGGAATTAAATTTTGTCTAGGTTACACTGACAGCGATTGAAGCAATGCAAGCTGTTAGTGGCGACTTGACAGGTAAACAAAGTTTGCGGTCGATTTGTAAGTGTTGATTTGACAGTTGACAGAAAGTATTAGAAGAATAAAACATACTGTGAGAAACCCAAAAAAAATAAGGAAAAGAGAACATGAAAACGTATGAAAACCGCTACTCGCTACCTCCTATTAATACAAGCGCACCATAAAGTAATCGTTCACTTACAATATATTAACGCTTAATGTACATCGCTTAACCAGGGTATAAGTTTTGTTCTTTAATTATAATTCATAAGTGATGACCATTTTTAGGGTTTCGCAAGAACGGGACCCTAATACTGAAACTTCGCTGTCCGTCCGTCTGACACGACGCCGCCACCATATCTCATGAACCGTGATAGATATAGGATTATGGTTTAAATTTTCGCAATTCATGTATTACTGTTGCCGCTACAACAAATACTTCTTCTGTCGAGTGGGTATTGAGTTTATGGACCCGATGAACCCTAGTGTCAGAGTTTTAAACCGCCTAGTAGCACAACTATCAGGCCTCTGACATGGTTTGAGTAACGACCACTAGACACACCACACAGTAACGACCACAAAGACAGCAACCGGGACCGACGGCTTAACGTGCCCTCCGAAGCACGAAATCTTTTTCCTGCCTGCCGCCTGCAATGCCGTAACCAAACTGGGGAAAAATTCACAAAGTGATAAATTCTCAAATATCAACTTTGTGTTTCCCCCCTAGGAATCAAACCCAGGATCTCCGGATCGAGAGTCCATGGCACTAGCCACTAGACCACGGAGACAGTCAACAAATACTAGAAACATATTACAACAAGTATTTAAGGACGGCTTCCATAAAACAAACGTATTTTTTATTTGGTTGCTATATTAAAGAGAATACGGAGTGTACAAGTCCCACAAACTGATAGGCATTGTTCAGTCAACCACACTGAACGACTTCCAACAGGATTTTTCTTCAGGAAGTGAAAAAAATGGTTTGGCTTTTCCATACAAATCGACTGATCGAGGTGGACATTTTGTATGGAAAAGCCATTTTTTATTCACTTCCTGAAAATAAATCCTGCTGAACGTTGATCAGTGTCGTTGACTGAGCAACCCCTATCAGTTTGTGGGACGCTGTCCCTTACACTTGGTATTATAGGGAATATAATGGGACGGAACCGTTTGTGCGCGCGCCCGACTCACACTTGGCCGATGTTTATTGTTTGATGGTGTTATATATGCCCTTTTCTTCTCACAGAACTCAGATTGGTGAGTCATTATTTTTATATTTATCTTGTGGTATATTAGATTCAATTGTTATTTTGTTTGTATATGTTTGTCTTTTTGTATGTTTACATACATACATAGATATAATCACGCCTCTGTCCCTAATTGGGAAGGCAGAGCGTAAACGACCTAAACAAAGGTCGCTCCGCCACGTTTGACAAAGTTTTGAGGGTTATTTAAGATATATTTGTAGGTATATTGCTGTAGCGACAACTTGTCAGCCCATCGCCTAAATTGCAATATACTGAAACCCTCGGATCCCTTAGCTGGTTTCTATAGCATGCCCGGGAGGAAATGCAACTGGCCCCAATCTATGTTTTTCTTTCGCTCCCAGTCCAGCATGGAAGAATTTTTGTATGTTTGATACAAATTAACGGATTATTAAAAGGCAAGACGTAATACAGGGTGTAAAAAGTACTGGGAGTCTTTAAACGATTCCAAAGAACTTTCTTAAAGCACAAAAATAAAATCTTCTTCTTCTGTCGAGTGGGTATCGAGACTATCGACCCGATGAACCCTGGTGTCAGAGTTTTTAAACAGCCTAGTAGCACAACTATCAGGCCTCTGACATGGTTTTAGTAACGACTACTATCAAAGACAGCGACCGGGACCGATGGCTTAACGTGCCCTCCGAAGCACGAAATCTTTTTCTTTTTTCGGACAATCAGGTCATTCAGCCTGCAATGTCCTAACCATACTGGGGAAAAAATCACATAGTGATATATACTCAAATATCAACTTTGTGATTCCTCCCTGGGAAAAGAACCCAGGACCTCCGGATCAGGAGTCCATGGCACTAGCCACTAGACCACGGAGGCAGTTAAAAAAATAAGTTAATATTAAGTTCGTTTGTCACGAGTGACATTAGTCCGGCTGATTTCTAAAAATGGTTTTTTTTTTGATAACGTGCTTCAGAAAGGCACCCAGTTTTTTAGGTACTAGTTAGCCACAATCCTCTTCCTAATAAAAAGTTAGAAGTTAACTTAAAAAAAACCGGTATAATATACAGCTGAATTCAAAATTGTTTAAGTAGGTATGTGAATACCTACATAACAATATATTCTTTCTTCCATGCTGGAATCGGAACGAGAGAAAAACATAGAATATGCTATCAACATTTCCTCCCGGGCGTGCTGTAAAAACCAGCTAAGGGACTCGACGGTTTCAGTATATTGCAATTTAGGCGATAGGCTAACAAACTGTCACTACACGTCTATCTTAAATAACTCTCAAAAATTTGTCAGAGCGGCGGAACGACCTTCGTTTGGTTCGTTTACGCTCTGCCTACCCCATTAGGGATAAAGGCGTGACTATAAGTATGTTTGTTAAACATTACAAAAAGAAGTTAAGTGGAGATCGTCACTTTAGACATTGGAGTCCTTAGCAGACAAACTAAATATTGATTCCAAAAAGAATAGATTACATTACATTCTTCCATGCTGGACTGGGAGAGATAGAAAAACCTCCCGGGCATGCTTTTGAAGTCAGCAAAAGGGACTCGAGGGTTACAGTGTATTGTAATTTAGGCGATGGGCTGACAACCTGTCACTAAAGCAATACATATTACAATCTAAAATTGCTCTCAATTTTTGTCAGACGTGTCGAAAGCGCCTTTTACGAGTCGTTAAACGCTCTGCCTACCCCGTAAGGGATAAAGGCGTGATTAATGTATGTATGTATGTATGTACATTAGACTAGTCACATCCACAGACTCATACTACTTACTGGCAAAGAACCAAATTATTCACTATTCGAAGATTTATTTTTCATTTAGACTGTCCATCTGTCTAAGTGCCGCCAACATTAATATCATCATCTCTCTAGCTTTATCCTATCTATATATTTCTCGGGGTTGGCTACCTAATCTAGGTGATTAAACAAGGGTACTGGTTTTTACTCGACTACGGCAAAGCAAAAAGGAACTCTCCTTTTATGATTTTGACCGGTAAGTATGTCGGTCCCCCGGGTTCCCCTGGTCCGGAGGACCCTAACAAGATGACAAGGAAATATAAGAGAGGGAATAAATAAGAAATGGGGGGGTTTTAGGACACACAATAAGCTTATATATTCTTTATTGTTTTAAAAATTAAAAATACAGTTCAACTTCAAAAATAAACAACAGGTGAGCTTATCCCTATAAGAGATCTCTTCCAGCCAACCTAATGGGGATAAAATATCTGTATGTAGGACTATTATATATTCTGTGCCAAGAGTATCTAAAGATAGAGCAAAGAAAAAATCTTTAGACATTACTTTTTAGTGGAAGTGGTTCCCTTTTGTAGTAAAGTAATAAATATCTTTTTCAAGAAAAAGTTAGTTATTAAATATAATATAAAACAGAAATAAAAAAATGACCGCCTTCCATACAATGCTTCCATGCCTTCATAGAACTGGAAAGATGAGGAAGACTTCGTACTACTCCACCCACTTACTTTAAAATACGATATTATTACAACTTCAACATACTTGATTGTTAATGTTGGAGTCGACCAAAGGGTACGAAAACTCTAAAAATAAAAATAAGAAAACAAACATCCTAAATTATGTGACATAGTATTTATAAACAGCACTTGAGACTAACAGTTTGAGTTCGTATCAGAAATGTCATTTCAGTACTTTATGAACTGTCAAATCCATAATTAATACTGCTCTCAATCTTGAGATCGCTTTATAAATACGGGCCTTAAACATGCCAATATAAATAAATGATTTTGTTTTCTAGCATCATTGGAATTTACCAGTGAAATTAAGTATCTAGGTAGCTTAGTAGATTGAGCAATTCAATAGTCTCTGGTTCTTGCTATTCAATATTTTTGATACCATAATTTTCGGAAACCAAGTTGACCGCAATCTTCTTGCCAAAAATATTTTTTGAGACTTCCAGGAAAAATAGCTACCAAATAAGAACACGTCTGTAAAACCAACCTCTGAGGGGAGTAAATAATTATTATTTAGTACCCGAATCACGTCGGCGACACAGGACCGCTGTCAAAGAATACTTCTAGAAAATCTAGATGCGACATTTTGAAAATATCTGCATTGTGGTTGGTAGCAAGAGCTACATGTATATTATTTTGTTGCTTTAAGTGTATCTTACATTTCTTATCAGCTGTTATCTCAAAACATCATCTCCCTAGCCTTATCCCGTATCTCACGGGGTCGGCTACCTAATCTAGGTGATTGAACTGTTATCTCAAAACATGGTATGTAAATAATGGTGGCATGTCATGGAACAATAGTAGATATTACGACAAGTGCATAAAACAAGTATTTTTTCTCGAGAATTTTAATTGCCTGAGCCCGCAAAGCGAGGGCTGATAGTAAGTCAAGGACAATATGGTTTTGTGCACGAGTTATAGACTCTGCTTTTCACTGCAATTGCGAGACAAATTGAGGAAATTTTACATAAATAAATGAAAACTTAAACTTTTTAAGACTTTTAACACTAAATATTTAATTAACAATAAAGAACTATGACTATGAATATGCTTTGACAATCATTATTATTGTAGAAACGGTAGGCTTATGGTTAAAACCACAATAATTGTCTCATCTGTTTTTTTTATCTGTCACCTGTGGCCCATACTGGACTGGGAGAGAAAGAAAAACATAGAATGTTCCAGTTGCTCTTCCTCCCGGGCATGCTGTAAAAGTCAGCAAAAGGGATTCGAGGGTTTCAGTGTATTGTAATTTAGGCGATGGGCTGACAACCTGTCACTACAGCAATACACATTACAATCTAAAATTGCCCTCAATTTATGTCAGACGTGGCGAAAGCGCCTTTTAGGAGGCGTTTTACGCTCTGCCTACCCCGTAAGGGATAGGGGCGTGATTATATGTATGTATGTATGTACCTGTGGCCCACGTGTGAATTTCACTTGAATAACAATGTAATTTTCTTTTACAGTAAATATTTTTTTTTGTTCTATATAAGACACGAATATGTAAATGTCGTTGTTTTAATCTGAGATTTTTGTAGAGAAATGTCTCCGTGGCCTAGTGGTCAGAGCATACATAGGCTCACGATTTTGAGGTCCTGGGTTCAGGGTCCATCGGGTCGAACGACTCGACACCCACACGACAGAAGAAGAAGAAGAAAATTATTGATTAATTGATTGATTTGATTGATTGATTAAAACTTTTATTGACTAACATAAAACAGATACAGGAAATGGTACAAACAAAAGAAATGTGAATGATAAATATTAGAGAACGCATGTATTTTTTTAACTAAATTTTAGCTTCTTCTTCTGTCGAGTGGGTATCGAGTCTATGGACCCGATGAACCCTGGTGTTAGAGTTTAAACCGCCTAGTAGCACAACTATCAGGCCTCTGACATGTTTTTGTGTAACGACCACTATCAAAGACAGCGACCGGGACCGACGGCTTAACGTGCCCTCCGAAGCACGAAATCTTTTTCTTTTCGGACAATCAGGTGATTCAGCCTGCAATGTCCTACCCAAACTGGGGAAAAATTCACAAATTGATAAATTCTCAAATATCAACTTTGTAGAGAAGTTTTAGCTGAAATGTCATGAATAAGTAAGACCTATTTTTCTAAATAAAATTAAATAACGGGCACTCACCGTGAAATTTAAGTCGCGTACTTCACGACATGTTTATACCTATATTCAAAAGTGAGTGCCCGTTATTAAATTTTATTTAGAATGTAATTTTTTTCTGTACAAAAAACATTTTCGTTACAAAGATTATTTAGTACTTATCTCAACTGCCAAATCATCACATCTCCGCTGGTACATTTCGCCATTGGCATATCATACATACAATCACGCCTATATCCCTAATGGGGTAGGCAGAGCGTAAACGACCTTAACAAAGGTCGTTCCGCTACGTCTGACAAAGTTTTGAGGGTTATTTAATATAGATTTGTATTGCTGTAGTCACAGGTTGTCAGCCCATCGCCTAAATTAAAATATACTGCAACCCGGATCCTTTAGCTGATTTTTACAGTATGCCCGGAAGGAAATGCTGCTGGAACATTCAACACACACACACGCACTGCACATTGGCATGTCAACTCTTCATATTTAGTTCAATGTTGGAAAATAACTTTTATGGAACTGAAGACAACGAGACTTTTCTAGGTTCTTACCTTTTTTTCAGCTCACCTACAGATACAGAATATACAATATTACTACAGACAGAACTTGACTATTTGTTTTTTTATACATACATACATATAATCACGCCTTTATCCCTAATGGGGTAGGCAGAGCGTAAACGACCCAAACAAAGGTCGTTCCGCCACGTCTGACAAAGTTTTGAGGGTTGTTTAAGATTTATAGGTATATTGCTGTAGTGACAGGTTGTCAGCCTGTCGCCTAAATTACAATATACAAAAAACCCTCGGATCCCTTAGCTGGTTTTTACAGCATGCCCGGGAGGAAATGCAGCTGGCACATTCTATGTTTTTCTCTCGCTCCCAGTCCAGCATGGAAGTATTTTTGTTGTTTTTTTATTCCTATGTAATATAAATAATGAGATAAACCTGTTGAATGTTGCTGAACTCTCAAGCCTTCGTCGAGTCTCATTCCATTACATTTAATGAAAACTTAGTCTAGGATAGTCCGCCGTAATGAGTCGATTTTTGTGGATTTTCTCTTAGATTACAGTATTGCCAAGTTAAAAAAATAGTTTCCCTGAAAACATATTTGTTCTTGTTATTAAAACAAGATGTGTTTGGGATCTTGGTAAATCTTCATTAATTATAAACATATAAAATATGTGTTAATCAAAATGAATTTTGCTATTAATATAGATATGCAATTTCGCACACACAATCATATTGTTACATACATAAATCACGCCTTTATCCCTTACGGGGTAAGCAGAGCGTTTAACGCCTCGTAAAAGGCGCTTTCGTCACGTCTGACAAAAATTGAGGGCAATTTTAGATTGTAATATGTATTGCTATAGTGACAGGTTGTCAGCCCATCGCCTAAATTACAATACACTGTAACCCTAGAGTCCCTTTTGCTAACTTCAACAGCATGCCCGGGAGGAAGGGCAGCTGGAACATTCTATGTTTTTCTATCTCTCCCAGTCCAGCATGGAAGTAATATTGTTTCTTTAGTATCATATTGTTTCTTTAGTTTATTTTTATATTTATACACTGATGTCGATTCTGGCCGTAATTTTGATGATATTTTATTTGCTATCTTGTTCGTATGTCAAAGTTGAGAGAGTGACAGCGCTATCGTGAAAAAATTAAAGTGAAGGTATTGTATAAAGTTTATGTTCCAAAACATAAACTGGACATGTTTTTAAAAGACGATTTTTAGCCCGATGGCGTCGTTTACAGACGTTTTGTAGACTTTGATAAGAAAAACATGAGAGCTCAGACGTCGAGCGGCGGAGTCGATAATGCACAAACATAATGTCTATTACGACCAAATGTGTGTCTTATAATTGTAAGGGTGTGATCAGATCAGCTGATTGCATAAGGAATCTGTGTCGCACTGCTGACATTATTGCGCTACAAGAAACTTGGCTCCTAGCACACGATATTCCATTTTTAGGAACTATTGATGAGCGGTTTGCTTTTACGGGGAAATCAGCAGTTGATACCTCAGTAGGTGTGCTTAAGGGAAGACCTTACGGTGGAATGGCCCTGTTATGGAGAAAGAGTTTGTTTACGTCGCGTCGGTTACAGTAGTGCCTTGCAATAGTGTACGTCTCGCCGCGGTCAAAGCTGTGTTAAGCGATCGCTCAGTGTTGTTTATCTCTGTTTACATGCCAACTTGTAAAGCAGTTAATCTCGTAGAGTTTACGGAGTGTATCGGTGAAATTAATGCAATTATAGAAAATAATAATGTGGAATCTGTTATCATACTCGGAGACTATAACGCCCATCCAGGTGAGTTATTTTCTACAGAATTGCTAAACTTTTGTGCCGAAAACTCGTGGTCGTGTATTGACATGGAACTGTTGCCTAGTGATACGTTTACTTTTATTAGTGATGCGAACGGTAGCTTCCGCTGGCTTGATCACTGCGTAATTACAGAAGCACCGCGTCGCTTGGTAGTGTCTGTGTCAGTTTTATATGACGTTTATTTGTCAGATCATTTACCTTTGATCGTTGAATGTAACTTTAATTTAATTACGCCTAAAATTGTAACCCCTTCTTTTGTTTGCAATAAAGTAAGATGGGGAGAAAGGGATGAAGACCAAATAGCTAGATACCAATCTTATTGTCATTCTAAGTTAAGATTAATAGACTTCCCTTCAGAGTTCTGTAAATGTGCTGACAAGATTTGTACTAACACTGAGCATAAAATAATTTTAGATAAAATGTACTCTTCGATTACTAGTATTCTTAAAGAGGCCGCGGAACACGGTTATAATAAAAAGTCGCCCAAGAAATTTAAATATGTTCCAGGGTGGAACAAGTATGTAAGTGGGCCTCATAGGGAGGCTCGACTATGGTATCAGTCTTGGATGTTAATTGGTAAGCCTAGATCTGGGTATTTATACGAGAAAATGTGTGAATCTAGAAACTATTTTAAATCACAACTTAAATATTGTCAAAACAATGAACAGTAAATAAAAATGGATATTCTTACAAAAAATCACTTTGATAAAAACTTCGGCAAGTTTTGGAAAAACACCAATAAGCTGAACCCTAAGCCGAGCCTGCCTGTGAGTATGGCTGGTGTGCATGAGCCTGGAGACATCGCTAGTGCCTTTATGAGGCATTTTAAAGTAGAATCGCCGCTCCAGACGTCTCCGCAGGTGTTATGTGCTGAGGATAGTTTTGGTTTCGATTGCATTGTAAAGATAACTGCTAGCGAGGTAGCTTCGATTATTAAAAAGATGAAGAAGGGAAAATCACCCGGTATTGATGACCTTAGCATAGAGCACCTTAAGTACGCTGGTGTACACCTTCCTCGCGTACTGGCGATGTTTTTCAGTTTATGCATTAGCCAAAGCTATTTACCGGATGACCTCATGTTTACTGTAGTTACTCCCATTGTAAAAGATAAAAGCGGGGATAGTTCAGACTTGAAAAATTATAGACCTATTTCGTTGGCAACAGTTATGGCTAAAATATTGGATGGATTGCTTGATAAACATCTTAATAAACATATTAAATTGCATGACGGCCAGTTTGGTTTCAGACCTGGTTTGTCCACCGATACTGCCATATTATGTCTCAAGCAAACTGTCCAGTATTATACTCACAGAAAAACTCCGGTCTATGCTTGTTATTTGGATCTATCGAAAGTATTTGATTTAGTTTCATATGATAAGCTTTGGGAAAAATTAAAGTGCGATACTAGTCTGCCTCCGGAACTCAGGTCTGTAATCAAATATTGGTATGGGAATCAAAATAATTATGTGAAGTGGGCCGGCTCTCATTCGGACGTGTACAGGTTGGAGTGTGGGGTGAGACAGGGGGGTTGAGCTCACCAATACTCTTCAACCTGTACATGAACCAGCTGATTGAGGAGCTCAGCAGCGCCAATGTCGGTTGTCATATTGACGGTGAATGTATTAACAACATTAGTTACGCGGACGACATGGTACTGCTGAGTCCCTCGATTGGGGGAATGAGAAAACTGTTAAAAATTTGTGAGACTTATGCAACTGCCCACGGACTCAAGTACAATGCCTCCAAAAGTGAACTAATGGTTTTTAAGGCTGGCTCAAAGTGCTACGATTATGTGCCTGCTGTCACTTTGTGTGGTTCACCATTGCAAAGAGTCGATAAATTTAAGTACTTGGGACATTGGATTGTCGATAATCTGTCGGACAATATGGATATAGACAGAGAGCGGAGGGCGCTATGTGTGCGCTGTAATATGCTCTCCCGCAGATTTGCGCGTTGTAGCGAGCAAGTAAAGTTGTCGCTTTTTAGATCGTTTTGTCAGACTTTCTACACGTGCAGTTTGTGGGTCGGCTATACGCAGCGGGCATACAGTGCGGTACGTGTTTAGTACAACAATGCTTTCAGAGTGCTTTTTAGACTGCCACGATTTTGTAGTGCATCCACGATGTTTGCTGAGGCACAGATAGATTGCTTTCAAGCCATTATAAGGAAAAGAAGTGCTTCACTGCTTAATCGAGTGCGCACTAGTTCGAACAGCATTCTGAAAGTATTGGCTTGTAGATGGGACTCGCCTATCTTTCGACACTGGATGGGTCTACATGCTGGCCAAATTTCGTTACTTAAATAAAAAATAGAATAGGAATAATTTATTACTTATTGTTTGACATTCGCTTCATTGATAATTTATAATATATGTAATGAAATTGTAATGTAATGTAGTAATGAAATGGATGAAAATTGTTTATTAATTAAATTTTAAGTTTTACTAACACTACCTAGAATTAATTAATTTTAAGTTTTGCTAACAACTATGGATGCCTTCCGAAATAAAATTGTTTTGAATTTTGAATTTGAATATCCCAACGGCAGATGAGCAGGTAAATTTTAATATATGCAACCATCGCTCGTAATGCCTTAGAATATGGTTCAAATCAACACGCGCTAAAATAATAATAATAAAGATTTTTATTCAAGTAACCAGGACTCATAATGGCCACGTCGTAAAAGTGCGAAAAAAGCATAAAAAAGATAATTCCATAAAAACTACGATGCGGATTAAAAATTGCAACATACCTTATGTTGCGATTTTAGATAATTTTAATACGGATATTTTCCTAAAGGAACCGTGAAAGCGCATCTAATAGTTTAGAAGGAATATCAAAACTGATAAAAAACAGCTTTACTTGCAGTTTTTTTTTGGATATTTATTTATAAACAAGAATATTTTGAGAATATGAACTAATTTCTTGGACGTATATTTTTTTTTAATTTTGTAATGATTCGTACATACATACATACATATAATCACGCCTTTATCCCTACTCGGGTAGGCAGAGCGCAAACGACCTAAACAAAGGTCATTCCGCCACGTCTGACAAAGTTTTGAGGGGTATTGAAGATCAATTTGTAGGTATATTGCTGTAGTGACAGGTTGTCAGCCCATCGCCTAAAATGCAATATACTGAAATCATCGGATCCCGTAGCTGGTTTTTACAGCATGCTTGGGAGGAAATGCAGCTGGCACATTCTATGTTTTTCTCTTGCTCCCAGGTCGGCATGTAATGATTCGTTTACGTTAGGAGATAAAGGCTCTTAAAAACAACTACTTGCCGTTAGGAATGGCCTTAAGGAATAGTGTGGTCAGAATTGCCGCCACTTGCCTGCAACTTTCTTTGAAATAACTATATCATTATGTTTTTAATTTTATATATTTTACTCGACAAACAATCCGTTTAATTAATCGATTACTTTTACTGTACATGAGAAATTTATACAAGCAATACAGATAATAAATCTTAAATCCTAGTTGTCGTTCAAACAGTACAAAACTCTAATCTTAATCCTAAATTTATTTACATTTCCTTTGAATCGGTATGTTGTTAATAGTTAATGGTTTGTATGATGGTATATTTTTACTTTTTGCTTTAAAAATTTCGTACGACATCTTGGAAATGTTAATTGTTAATAGATTAGAATTTAGCCAAATAAATAAAGTATCCAGGTCGCTTTGAACAACTTTTATAATTTCGTCTATACAAGTCCCAACGTAAAAAAGACAATGGCTCTTCCCCACAGTAGCGACTTTTTCCTACGAAATGGTTAATAATCAGAGGAGCTGGCAACATTTCCGGATTATTAGGTGCCACGTCATTAATTCAGTAGAAGTACAGTTGTCTGCGACTGAGTCTTGGTTTAATGAAAAAATATATCTTACCTTACCTCAGGAGTATGAGCTAAGTGGCGCCACTGATAGTCAAAATTTCGAAATTAACTTTTAGCTTTCTTGTATTTTTAAGAGAATATTTGTATTTCAAGAAAAGCACCACTACTAACTGTCTTTATAACAATTGTATTGAAATGATATTTTTTGATACTGAAAGAACCCAACAAAATTCAAAAACCAAAAGTAATTGAGAGTGTCATTAAAAAAAGACATCATCATACATAATGCATTATTTTTGGGTGTTATTTTACTTTTTCGCGACTTTTGCTGATAGTTTATAGAGCCAGGCTCTTAATGTTCCACATTGGGTACTCCAGACCGTACATTTTTATCTAACATCAGAAAATGCTCGTCACATTGGATATTTCTTTCTATCACGGCTTCTTCGTATATTTGATAGATTATCCCGGCCCTTAAGGTTCCAAATTAAGTAGTTCACAACTTCAATGTTTTTCCTACATCAGAAAGTGTTAATAACACTTAACTTCTTCTGCTAAGGTGACTTCATTGTATGTCAGTTTAGCGAGATTCTGTGCAACGTTCTGTTGTTCTATTTTTTTTCCAGGTCTTCGATTCATCAGATCCACTTCTCCAAATTGTATATTCTGAATGCATGATATATTACTAAAGATATAAAATTCGCTACATGTGTGCATATAAAATCTGAGGAGGTACCTCAATTCCTCATGTATACCATCGCCAAGTCCTGATGACAAACCTCTTAACAATGAGGATGAAATACCTAAAACTACTACCAAAGGCTATAGTTACCCTCCCATAGGGCAAATGTCATTCGCACATGCAACTAAAGCCCAAAAAAATCAGACTACTCCAGAAAGTAACAGTACTTCTCCACCTTCTAACAATAAAATTGATGCTATGCATGACACAAAAGCTACATTACTACAACTGATGAAGCAAATGACAGAAATGACAAGCTTAATTGCCCAGCTGACCCAATGCTTAAAATAGTTCTATGGAATGCTAATGGGCTGACACAACACTCTAAAGAGTTAAAAATATTTATTCGATGCCACAAAATTGACATTATAATGATCACTGAAACACACCTTACTGGCAAAAGCCACTTTGAAATGTCAAATTATTACTTTTACAATACGAACCGCCCCGAAAACACTGCATATGGCGGGTCAGCTATATTAGTAAGGGAAAATAAAAAGGATAGTCAATTGGAAGGCTATTGTACATCAAAAATACAGGCAACTAGTGTAACCATTGAGCAAAACACTGGACCTCTAACATTGACCTCACTATACTGCCCACCAAGACATACCATTTCTAAAGATGAGTATACAGAATTTTTAAAAAAGTTAGGAACATAATTTATAGCAGAAGGAGATTATAATGCAAAGCACCAAATGGGCATCCCGCCTTACAAACACAAAAGGTAGAATTCTATTCAAAACAATAGGAAAACTAGGGTTGCGAACTGAATCATGTGGATCACCAACTTACTGGCCCACAGACCTCAAGAGATTACCTGATGTGCTGGACTTTTATGTAGTTAAAGGACTATCAGCCCATTACACCACATGTACCCGAAGCGATGAATTGTCTTCTGGTCACTCTCCTGTATTTCTCGACATTGGTTTGGACACAATCCCCACCGAGAAACAGTGTACTTTGCACAATAGAAAAACAGGCTGGCTCCTGTTTAGAGAACTGGTGGAAAATAACCTGGACATCAAAATTCCACTGAAGAATAATTAGGATATATCCCATGCAGTCTGCCACCTAACTGAATGTATACAGCAGGCTGCCGGAAATCTACCCCCACCAACAATAATAACAAAACTGATAAAATATGTAGTACTGACATTGTAAGGACGATTGCTGAAAACAGGCGAACTAGAAAATTATGGCAAGAAACAAGATGCCCAAAAGTTAAGTAATATTTAAACTTCTTAACAAAAACCATAAAGCAATATCTTGATGGAGAAGTAAGCCAATCATTCCAAGAATACATAAAGAATCTGGATGCTACAGCTGTAACAGATTACTCACTATGGAAGGCAACAAAAAGACTTCTCCAGCTTTTCGTAAGGAGGATCTCAATTGGGCAAGGACGGATGAAGACAAAGCAGAAACATTTGCTAGACACCTATCGAGAGTCTTCGTACCTAATGATGCAGACAATTCTATTCAGGCTGAGATTAATAATTTACAGGAACCATACCAATTGGAGCTGCCAATACAGAAAATTACTCTTAAGGAACTGACATCTGCTATCAAAAACCTAAAGGACAAAAAAGCGCCCGGCTATGACCTTATCACCGCCAAAGTTTTAAAAGAGCTTCCAGAAAATGCCATTAGTTTCCTGCTCTTCTTGTTTAATGCTATAATCCTGAAGGGATTCGTGCCTCCAGAATGGAAAGATTCACAAATAATTATGATTGCCAAACCGGGGAAAAACTCAAGGAACCAGCAAGCTACAGACCCATAAGCCTGCTGCCCATCCTAGCCAAACTCCTAGAGACACTTATTTCGACTCGTATGAACCCAATAATTTCTGAACGAAAATTAATCCCGGCTCACCAATTTGGTTTTAGGAATAAACACAACACTATTGAACAAGTTCACAGATTGGTCAACCAAATACAAAAGACTTTTGAAGACAAGCACTATTGTTCAGCTGTATTTCTAAACATAGCCCAAGCCTTTGACAGAGTCTGGCATAAGGGCCTCCTAAGTAAGCTTAAGCGAATGCTACCACTGAACTACTTCATACTATTAAAGTCATACTTGGAAAATCGCTATTTCTTCGTAAAACAGGGCAATGCAGTCACAAATATACATAAAATTGAAGCAGGTGTCTCGCAGGGCAGTGTGCTTGGACCTGTCCTATATTTACTCCACACAGCTGATTTACCATGCAATCAAAATGTTACACTGGGCACATTTGCAGATGATACTGCAATCCTCGCTACTCACAATGATCCCGCCACTGCTTCACACCTACTCCAAACTAGTCTTAACGAAATATCAAACTGGCTAAAAAATGGAGAATCAAAGCAAACGAGAGTAAATCAGTGCACATAACATTTACTCTTTGTAGAGATAATTGTCCACCTGTCAAATTGAATGGATTTCAAATACCTCAAGATGAAAGTGCTAAATATCTTGGAATACACCTGGATAGAACACTTTCATGGCGCAAACATATTTTAACAAAAATACTTCAACTTGGGCTAAAACTAAGGCAAATGCACTGGCTAGTAGAAAGAAAGTCACAACTGTCAGTAGACAACAAACTGTTGCTGTACAATTGCATACTCAAACCTATCTTGGCTTATGGCATCCAGCTGTGGGGTGGCGCCACCAACTTGAACCTAGAGGTACTGCAGAGATTTCAATATAAAGTCCTAAGACAAATAAATGGTGCTCCATGGTTTGTCACAAATGATTTACTTCACATCGACCTGGAAATGAAAACTATAAGAGAGGAAATCAAATACACTGCTGAAAAATACAGATCAAAACTAAATGACCATCCCAATCATCTGGCAACAAGCTTAATGATGCCCACTGTCAGCCAACGCAGATTAAAGCGTAACGTGCCCAGCGACCTGTAATTTGTGAGAATCACTGGAAACTCAAAAGAAGGAATTCCACACTAGACACAAAAGTTGCTAGATGTCCTAGAAGCGACAGTTGCAATAAAACAGGAGACAAAAAAATAAAATAAAATGTGTGCATATAAAATCTGAGGAGTTCCCTCATTTCCTCATATATACCATCGTCAGGTCCTGACGAAATTTTTAAATTAAAAGTTAAAACTGATTTAATATTTTTGTTGATTTAATATAAATGATTAAGATGTTTTGTAGTATTATTATGATTTCAATTTAATATTGAATTTATAATTGTTTAGTTATAAGCTATTGGTTTGGTACAACAGTACCTAACATAACTTACTTAATTTTAGTTCTGTTTATTGTTTCAAGTTTATGAGAAGGATGTGTTCGCCTATAATTGTCTTTTAAATTAGTGATTTTAAGTTAAGATATTATACTGTAATGTTTAATTCAAAAGATGTTGGTGTTCCTACTTATAATAAAATAAATAAATATAATATAATTCGTTTAAGTAATAAAAAAAATATTTTACTCTTGTTCGCTTCGTGGTGGCGCCACCGTCACGTAAACATCGTCTCCGTATTGTAATTTGATTTTAAATTTTCTTCTGTTTAAACCTAGTGCGCAAATGTTTTAAATATTTTTCAATACCTATAAATATTGTGTACAAGTGTTTGCAAATATATTAAATCAGTGTTTGTGGATTAATCAAGGATTATCTAAAATAACAATACAAGTGCTATATAACACGTAATAATTGTGATCTGGTACTGCGATTGCTGCTGATTACAATCGTAAGTACTGTAACATTAATAAGTGATAACATCTGCAGCATAGAAAAGTGTTATTATGTGATTAAATAGAAATCTTAATAAATTGATTACGTTAACGATTTTGAAATTGAAACAACAACACAGAATTAACCAATCAAGTGCTGCGATTCTGTTTGCTAATTAGTTCAAGCGAATTTCAAGAGAGGGAGCTATTATACGCCATCTAGCGCGAAGTAGCGGAACTTAATACTAGTTATACCCTACTCACCAAGAGAGGACGATACTATACGCCATCTCGTGACCTGTATCTACAGTGTGTATGTGACGGAACATCTATATTGATTAAATAATTAGAGGGCACTACATAGCCCGTATTTAAAAAGTAATTTTTAGACATGGCAGCAAAAATCCAAACTTGTGATGGTTGTAATAAAAAGTTTAAAAGAAACGACTACATTACTTGTTCTTCCTGTAAAAAAGTACTGTGTGTCGATGGATGTTCAAATGTGTCAAGACAGCGTTATACACTCATGGAACCAGGAAAAAAAGCATTTTAGAAGTGTGTAAAATGCGTACAAGCTAAAACAAGCACTCCAAATGACATGAAAAACAAACTAAAGGAGATTCCTAAATAAGCACTGGAAACACACCGTTGCCACTTGAAAGTAACAGTACCACGATCGTTACAGAGGCAAACACTACCCCTATTTCTATTAAGAGCAGTAGCGCAGTTTCAGCTGTTTTTGGTAAAAAAGTAACCACCACGGACAATTCCTGCACATCTAACACTAGTCTCATACCCACAATTGAATTGGTTGATGCGAGCGGTTCCAACATTATTCAAAAATGCACGCTGTCTTCGACTGAAACGGAGAACAAATCGGACGAACAGGTGACCTCAGCTTGCTCACCCACTGACAAATCCTGTGAATTATACACCAATACCCCATTAAGCATTAAATCGACTGAAGTTGAAGTAACTTTGACTGAAACTGAAAACAAACCTCATAGACAATTAACATTAATACAGAACAATACTACACCTGAAATGTCTAATAATATTACACACCGTAGGAAGAAACCTGTTATAGTGAACGTTTCCACGTCGAACTCTTTCGAGTCACTATCGTCAACAATGGAAATCGATTGCGATGATGATGATGATGAAACACCACCGTGACTTGACTTTAGAAGAAGCTGTCCAGAGTTAAATAATGTGTTGATGCTAAGTGAACTAGAACAATTAAGGGAAAAGGTGATAATGCTGGAAGCGCAACTAGAGTCGGCTGACAACGAAATCACAAATATGGTGACCGAAAATTGTGAATTAAAAAATGAGTTACAGAAATACATGAAGAAATGCGACCACCTGGGAAAATTATGTATGACATCCAGCAGCAAGAAAAAGCAATTAAAATCTAAAATTAACAATTCTATGTCCTTTTTACTCCCAGAGGCAGAAGAATCGTTCCAAACAAAGGTCGAAATTAGCACCAATACTAATGTAGAGAACTCATTTTCACGGGTAAAACTTCCAAATATGCCACAAGCACAACCACCCCACACTCCGGAACAGACTTAGCCTAAATTACCTAACGAGACTTCACAACACCAGAAACCGAAGCATAGAGTATGCATATTGAGCTCTAATAAATCAAACAAAGTATTAATGGCGGCAAACAATACAATTAACGGAAATTTTGAATTTTGTCATTATAACGTGGCAAACTGCAATACACACCAATTGTTAATGGGCTTAGATTCTAAACTAAGAAACTTCACCATGTCAGACTTTTGTATAGTAATTTTAGGTGAAGAAGACTTCCGTACAACTGTTGATTACCCTGATTTAGTCATATTTATTAGAGAGACTCTATCCAGTATTCAACACACAAATATTATAATTTGTTCACCGACATATAAACATGGACAATTCATGAATATATACAATTCACGTATAGAAGTTTTTAATAATCTGCTTTGCTTGGATATAGAGTCACATGAATACGCTTATTTGGTAGACTCCAATAAAAACTTGGAATATGAATTTTCTATGTTTCATAAAAATACAGGGACTCTAAATGGTCTTGGGATGCAAACATTATTTAATGACATATTTGATACTATTGACTTTATTTGTAAATCGTTAAAAATACAGCTTTTTCGTGAGCAAGGACATTAGTAATTGTGAATCATATGTATCCATTTCTTCTACAACTCCAACCATTGCTAAAAAGTTCGTATATCCAAATGTACAATTAAACATTTTCTTTCAGAATGTATGTGGTATAAACACGAAAAAAGACCAAATAGAATTATATCTGGATGAATTACAGTTTAATCAGGACTATGTCTGTATTTGTGAACACTTCTTAAATGAAACTGCTATAAAAAATCTAAATTTGGATCAAAACGAATTGGCTGCATATTATACAAGGTCTAATAAAATTAGAGGTGGAACACTGATATTAGTTAGAAAGGGTAGAGAAATGATAAATATAGATTTTTGTAATAAAATAAGCAAATGTGAGTGCTTTGAAGTGTGCAGTTTGCGGGATTTAGATACTAATCTAAATCTGTGTTGTTTGTATCAAAATAATAAAAATTTTGACGCGTTTCTACAAAAACTAGAGTTATTATTGCAGCACTTTTTTAAAAAGAATTGCTTGATTTGTGGAGATTTTAATGTCGATATGATGAAAGAAAATGATGATATCAAATCAGATTTTTTGAACTTGCTGAAATGTTATAATTTTAGACATCTAGTGGATAATACTGGGACATTTGAATGTAATGGATTGCAATCGTGTATAGATAATTTTATAACTAATATTTCTGATAATGGGATAAAGAACATAAATGTAGATCGAAATGGTCTATCAGACGGGCATAGTGCAATTCTAGGTAGAGTAGAGTTAGAAAGTAGAACCGGGGGAAAGGTCTTGGATTGTAATAATGATCAAACGATGTTTGTAGAAAAGAGATTATTTAATAAGGAAAATAACTGCATATTTAGACAAAATATGCTTAGCGTGGATTGGAATTGTTTAGGAATAAACGGGTTTCTTAAAAAGTTTAGGGAAATCTTTTTAGTAAGCTTTAAGAAAGTAAGGAAAAGAGTTTATTTTAAAGAGTCTACAAAACTTAACTGGGTTACAAAAGGTGTAAGAGTCTCGAGTAAAATGAAAAGAGTACTCTGCACGCTAGACAAAACACATAATGACACAACTCTATTTAATTACCGGACATCGTATATAAAACTGTACAAAAAGGTCTTGAGAAATGCGAGGTCAATAAATGTTCAAGCAAAAATAGAGAACTCTAAAAATTCCGTGAAAGGAATTTGGAGCATAGTCAATAAACACACAAATAAAAAACCTAGAGCGTTGAATGGTAAAATTGTTTTAAAAGTAAATAATCGCATTATTGACGAGCCTATTGACGTTGCTAATGTTTTTAGTAGTTCTTTTGACCCAGAAAATTTGATGAACTCTAATGATTTATTAAAAGCTAATTATTTACTAAAAACCAGTACCAAACGAGTAGAAACTGAAATGGAACTACGTCCGACAAACAAGTTTGAAGTGACAAAGATAGTACAAGGTATGTTAGCGAAAAAATCATCAGGTTACGATGAAGTGCCAATTTCAGTAATAAAAGACAATATTGACGTAATGGCTGAACCCTTATCTCATTTCTTTAATTTATGTATTAGAGAAAGCACATTTCCTGATCAATTGAAAATAGGTAGAGTAGTACCAATACATTAAAAGAATTGCAAAATGGATCCAAGGAATTATAGACCAATCTCGCTTATTCCATCTTTAGCAAAAATCTTTGAGAAGATCTTGAAATCCAGATTATTAAATCACATTCTCACTAATTCTGTTCTTCATATGAGACAGTTTGGTTACCAGAGAGGAATCGGTACTACCACAGCCATAGATACTCTCATTGATGATACAATGCAACAATTAAACATTAAGAAAAAAGTTGCTGGAATATTGGTGCACCACGATATACTGATACAAAAATTGGAGTATTATGGTATACGAAACCGGGCCTTAGATATGTTTAAATCGTATCTTAATAACAGGCAACAATTTGTTGAGATAACCCAACTTACAGAAGGCACTCAGACTCAAAGTCGTCATACTTCAAAATTGGTAAAGGTATCTAGAGGCGTGCCACAGGGCTCTATATTAGGTCCAATTCTGTTCATAATATTTTTAAATGACATGCTGAATTTTATTACTCATCAAATCCCTGAAGTTAAACTAGTTGTATTTGCAGATGACACGAACGCCATTTTGTCAAGTGATAATATTCATGACCTAAATGATAAGGTTAGTCAAGCACTAACTGTATTTAATGAATGGTTCCAATGCAATAATCTCAAATTAAATACTTGTAAAACAAATATATTGCTTTTAAAGACCACGGCTCGAAATAGAGACATTTTGGATGTTACAATAAATGGAGAGTCGATTAGGAATGTTAGTGAAGTTAAATTCTTGGGTGTATATTTGGACCAATTTCTGAACTGGAAACCTGAATTAAAGTCCGTGGAAAGTTCCATAAGCTCGGCATGTTATGCTTTGCGTAGCTTGAGAGACGAACTGACAAGCAAACAGCTAAAAATTATTTATTTTGCTCTCATTGAATCAAAACTTAGGTACAGCGTCAAACTATGGGGTAATAGCTACTGCTATAACATCCAGAAAGCGTTTATTGCCCAGAAACGAGCAGTACGAACAATAGTTCGCATCCCACCGTGGGATTCATGTAAACCCCATTTTAAAAGTCTGGGCATTTTGACTGTTCCAAGTCTTTATATTTTGGTCTTACTAACTGATGTCGTCAAACAAAGACACATTTTTGAGACTGAAACGGAAATGGAGCTACGAAAATCCACTAGGCGAAAGGACCTAAATAATATTATTCAGCCTACTCTGAATGTAGTTAAACACTGCGCGCGATACCAGGCAGTTAGTTTGTTTAACCGATTACCTTCAACTCTAAAAACTATAAAGAATGTAAATTCTTTTAAACACAAATTAAATCATACCTTTTGGAAAAGTGCTGCTATAGTATTGACGAGTTTTAGCTATACAATGATTAAAACGTAAACGTAAAGCACACTGTTGTTTTCAATAATGTATTTTTATAATGTGACATGTAATGTATCTACATATTTTTTAAATGTTAGTAATAGCTAACAGCAAATGTAACTATTTACATTGTTATTTTGAATGTAGTTTTAGGAATATTATTTTAATTTAGTTATTTTGAAATATTTGTTTTTAGTATAAGTATTACCTTGACTTTACACTATTATCTATTTGAATTTAATTATAAAAAGATTATTTTTCCTAATATTGAACTGTTGATAAGTCTTTTTGATTGTTAATTTTTATTGTAATCTTGAACTGTTATTTTATGTAACTTCGAACACAATTTATATTGTTAACGAAATAAATTGAATTGAATATAAATTATCTTCTGTGCGGCAAATTTATTGTGCACAGTTTTTGTATCAAAAAACTTATATAAATTATCAACAACATAAACTTAAACTAACCTTGACAAAATTACAAAAAATCTTAAAATTTGCAACCATTTCTTCCTAAGATAGCGCCTTACGAGTATCTTTTTTCGGCGATGAATTTCACGGATATTTTTTATCCCTAATCTTGTGAAGAAACAGCAGATTTGTTATGTATAGTTTTTGGCTTAGTAAATATGTTTTGATTATCAAAAAATGCACACAAACCAAACGTGTCAAAAAAACACTGTGACAATATTTTAAAAAATAAAAAGATAATCTTATAACTTTCTTCATTACCTAGCCAAATTTTACTTAAGTAAGGCTTAATAAACATGTTACTTTAGAAAAATAACCTAAGTTAGACTAGGTTAGGTAACTAAGAGATTCAGAAGTTAATTGATCTCTACCGAGTAACGGCAGAAATTTTTACAGTGTTTTTACAACATTGTTTGGTTTGAATGCATTTTTTAATAATTAAAGCATGTTTGTTTATTGAGCCAAAAACTATCCATACCAAATTTGCCGTTTCTTCCCAAAATGACTGATACCAAATAACTGCAAAATCTTAAACCCACTCCACTCAACATGCTGTACCCTCTAGGAGGCATAGCACCACCCGACGTTCGCCGAGAAGTAGTTTGTGCAGTGGAGAAACAGAAACAAGTAACTGATACTCGACACCTATGCCTCGAGCTTGCTTTCAAAAGTCGGAGAATGTTCTTGAGGTGTACAGATGCAACAGCCAATGTCTGTCGGACTGTGGTTAACTCGTTGGCCATCACCAAACTTTTAGTGGCCGACATGGAAATCGCTGAACGAACTACGTTGGCAGGTTGAACTACGTTGCAGGTTGCAGGGAAAATATGACAAACTGGGCCTTCATCGACGGCACACAACGAAATTGCGATTGTGGAACCCCATTACAATCGATGCCACAGTTGCTCTCTTGCCCTCAGTTGCCCGTCTCATGCAGTAAGGAGGAACTAAACCTGGTGACTGCAATAGCGGTTGCCAAGCCAAATACTGGCAAGGGACGATTAAAGCTATTTCTATTTTGTAATATTTGCATTGTTGACACGAAGAAGAAAACTGCTTCATTTGTTGCCGAAAAAAAGATACGGTGAATATATTTTTTGTACATTGTTAAATCCCTTAAGAGCCGCAAAAAAGCCCACTTCCAAATAAACGTAGGCTAATAAACACATCCATTTTTAGTTTGGGCAGTTGTGCAATAATAAAACTCGTTTCAACTTCAATTTATTGGTGATGAATATTATAAATCGTGCCTATTAAAAAAATATATTAACGACATGATATTTTTTTTGTGGTTAAACGCATTTTTGGAGAATTTATCCAATCCAGTCAAATAATGATTTAACACCTTGTTGAATTGCAGCGCCAGCTATATATCTTCCCCCATGAAATAAAAGTGAACCAATAATTGCTTTAGGGTCCGGACGTTCACCTTCTTCTTCTACTTCGTCTAATAATAATGTCTCGTCTGGAGTAGATTCTTCTGAAATTGTATCGGAATTCTCTTCGTCCACTGCGTCGTCTTCGTGTTTAGAGTTTCGAAGTTCAGGCGATAAAAAAACATTGCGTTCCATCGCATTTTTTGAGTAAACATCTTTTAAGTCAGATGGTAAGAAAAGCAATTTCACTCTATAACTTTCCACCGTCGCTAACAGTAACATTAAGGCACAAGAGAGCTTCATTTTTATAGTGTGAATTTACTTAGTTGAAATTTTGTCTCACGCTACTAAAATTGCTAACAGACGTGTGCACAGAAAAAGTGCAAGAAAAAATTGAATTCAAATTGTCAATAACTAAATAAGAATTTCAATTCACTCAGTTATCTATTTAGTTAGCCATATTGCACGACAGCAGAGCAAATCAATTTGTATGGTATGTTATCGAAACCAACGTTTTTTGCGGCCCGTAAACTGGTTTTTATTTACAACTTTAAATAAAGTAAACCGCAAAATTACATACATGTTTGTAACAAAGTCATAACATGCTGTTCCGTTTAAACTTCTGCCAAATTAAAAAAATATATTGTAAGCACTTTGTTATAGATAACTCAATATTTAAAAAATAACTATTTATACGTAAAATCTTGCCTTTATCCCTAATTGGGCGTGCTGTGCTACAACGACCTGAACAATTTTGATAAGTTATGAGAATCATTTGAGAAAGATCTCAATATTGCTGTACTATCAGGTTGTCAGTACAATACACTGAAATTATAAGGGGCTTAAGGGACAGCATATCCGAAAGTAATAGTTGTTTCTCAGTTGCTCTGTAAAAAAAAAAGCTTTCTCATATACCAGATGAACACCTCGATTAGATGATTTCTATGGAATAATAAACTTTTTTTAACTGCCTTAAAGAATTTCCTACTGAAAGTAGTTTCATTGACTGAGCAACCCCTATCATTTTCTTGTACGCTGATTCTTACTCCCGGCTTATACAAAAAAATACGAATATTTTCTCAGTATAATATTAGTAAAGATTTATCCCACCAAAAACATAAATGTGAAAGCCAAGTTCATGGTGGTCTTGGTTCTTAAATTGTACAAAAAAATTTAAGATCTAAAGGGTGCCAAGTTTAGGGTTTATTAAAGTAATCGTTAGCTCTTCAATAAGGTTAATTTCATGTGGTTTGGTCTTTGCAGAGAATTATTCGACCTGTCTCCTACAACGCCACTCTACAATGGCCAAGTCACATGAAATGAACCTAATTAGAGCGCTTAGAATTATTGCAATAAACCCTAGACTTGGCTCCTTTTTTAAATCTTAGAACTTTTTGTGTGATTCACGCAGTAAGACCACCATGAACTTAGCTTTCAGTATTACATTAATGTTTTTCGTAGGATATTATTACATACATACATACATAAAATCACGCCTTTATCCCTTACGGGGTAGGCAGAGCGATAAACGCCTCGTAAAAGGTGGTTTCGCCACGTCTGACAAAAATTGAGGGCTATTTTAGATTGAAAAGTGTATTGCTATAGTGACAGGTTGTCAGCCCATCGCCTAAATTACGATACACTGTAACCCTCGAGTCCCTTTTGCTGACTTCTACAGCATGCCCGGGAGGAAGGGCAGCTGGAACATTCTATGTTTTTCTGTCTCTCCCAGTCCAGCATGGAAGGGATATTATTACTATTTGTATATAAGTTAATAATTTGATTCATACATTTTTTTTCCATGCTGGACTGGGAGCGAGAGAAAAACATAGAATGTGCCAGCTGCATTTCCTCCCGGGCATGCTGTAAAAACCAGCTAAGGGATCCGAGGGTTTCTGTATATTACAATTTAGGCGATGGACTGACAACCTGTATTCAGCAATATACCTACACATCTATCTTAAATAATCCTCAAAACTTTGTCAGACGTGGCGGAACGACCTTTGTTTAGGTCATCTACGCTCTGCCTATCCCATTAGGGATAATGGCGTGATTATATATATGCATTCATTATTATCCTGTTTTTATTTTTATTTTGTCTTTTGAAAATTATTTAAACTTATAAAATTGTTTGTCCTTACTGACTGACTGATTTATTAACACAGACCTTTAACTACTAAGGCTAAAATCGTGAAATTTGAAGAGCAAGTTCCTATCATAACGAAACTTACCACTAAGAAAGTATTTTTGTTTTTTTTTCTTCTAAAGGGGTGTGAAGTTTGTATGAAAGTACGTCAATTTTGAAGGTAGAATCTTCCTATTTTATATTTAGGCTAATCACTACATAGTTTAAAACAAAGTCGCTTTCTCTGTCCCTATATCCCTATGTATGCATTAATCTTTAATACTACGCAACGGATTTTGATGCGGTTTCTTTTAATGGATGGAGTGATTTAAGAGGAATGTTTATATGTATAACTAGCTGTGCCCGCGACTTCGTACGCGGTTTGTATGGAAAACACGTAGAGTCGAACATACTGAAAACGTTTCTCCGCGCGTAGGAGCGGGATTTTCTAACCCGCGCGCGGAAGTGTGTTTCGCATTGTCAGATCTTTGTTTCTGTATGGAAAACACGATTCCGCGCGCGAGCTAGCAGATCCTGCTCCTACGCGCGGGGAAGCGTTTTCAGTTTGTTCGACACTGCGTGTTTTCCATACAAACTGGGGTACTTACTGAATATTAGAATGGTTTGCGTGATTATTTCTAACCTAGGCTGGGCACTAGGTAATTAAAAAAGCTCAGTAAAAAAAAAAGTCCCTTTAAGATCGATTAAAAACGATTAGACTTCAATTTCCTGCCTAAAAGTCAGGTAGCGTGATTATTTGTATCGTAACTATGAGTTTAAGTAATGCTCAGTCAATCAAAAAAAGTTCCATCAACATCGTTTAATAACGATCGATATTCAATGTCCTACCTACCTCCTAAGTCATGAGTCGTAATAATTTGTATCGTAACTTTGATTTTTAATAATGCTCAGTCGAGTAAAAAAAGTTCCATAAAAATCGGTTAAGAAACAGCCAAATTTCAATTTCCTGCCAACCCCCTAAGTCAGGTAGCGTAATTTTAGGTATCCTAAGTTGCAACCCGGATAACACACAGTTAAATAAAAAAAGTCCTATCAAAATCGGTTCAGTACTTTTGGCGTGATGTGGTAACAAACAGACAGACAGAAAAAAAAAAAAAATAGATTTGATCTTTATATTATCGTTAATAATGCCTGCTGCAATTATTTTTTTGTAAAAATATTCAATGTACAGGCACGACCCTTCTAGAGATTTATTATATGTATAGATACATGCATAATATAGTAGAGAAACACTGATAATTTCCGTGCAAAGCCGGGGCGGGTCGCTAGTAATCTATAAAATTAAGAATGCGTGTTTCAGCGTTTTTGTATTTTCTACCCCTAAAGAAATGAAGGGGGTTTGGAAGGTTGTATGAAAGCACATTAAAGTTTGAAGTGAGAAATTTCCAATTTTTAACTAAGACTAATAATAAAAATATAATTGACACGTGTTTCAGCGATTTTGGAAATTTGAATTTGTGAACTGATTCACCAACGCAGAGCCTAAACTACTTTAGCTAGGGTCATGGAGTCTATGCAGCAGGTACCTTTTATAAAGTTACTTACGGATAAGAAAGGATTTTTGGGTATTTCACTCATGAAAGGGGGTTTTCTTCCATGCTGGACTGGGAGCGAAAGAAAAACATAGAATGTGCTAGCTGCATTTCCTCCCTGCCCGGGCTGTAAAAACCAGCTTAGGGATCGGAGGGTTTCAGAATATTGCAATTTAGGCGATGGGCTGACAACCTGTCACTACAGCAATAAACCTACAAATCTATCCTAAATAACCCTCAAAACTTTGCCAGATGTGGCGGAACGACCTTATTTATTTATTTATTTATTTACTGTTTATTGTACACAAGTAACATGAGAAAGACAATACACAAGGAATACCGACACAACAGGTACAGCTTATTTCTACTAAGAAATTTCTTCCAGCTGACCTACGGAAGTGAGACTTAAAATGAGAGGCAAATTAGGCGTGCACAAATAAAGCATAATATAAAAATAATACCAGATAATTATAAATTACATAAATAACTAATTATATAAATACTTAAAATCATAATAACTATATAAACATTAATATATATAAATACATATATATATATATATATATATAACTAATACTATACGGAAAGTGAAAGGTAATGCTCTTTTACTCTCTTCCTAAAGACAGCGACAGAAGAACTATCACGGACCGTGTACGGCAGTGAATTCCATAACCTGGCCGCATTGACAGTGAAAGAATAAGAGTAAAAATCTGTGTGGTGGTGAGGAATAGACAGTAGTGATTTAACAATAGGACGACATGGTTTGTCCTGGGAACGCGAGAAATTGAAACCTTTGTTTGGGTCGTTTACCCTCTGCCTACCCCGTTAGGGATAAAGGCGTGATTATATGTATGTATGTATGTATAAAAGGAGGTTTTAAGTTTGTTTGAAAGTCTGTCAATTTTGAAGTTGCAATCTTCTAATTTAGTGCCGAATAAGTGTTTGGGAAATTCTGATATTTTCACTTCCAAAGTGGTAAAAAGAGGCGTGAAAGATTGTATAGAAGTTCAATCCATTTTGAAGTAAGGATAATCCAATTCTGTATTTAGAGTAATAATCAAAAAAATATAGATACATGTTTCAATATGGGTGTCACATCTAATTTAAACTACCATCTAATTTATTTATATTATTTAATTTAATTATTTGCGACAATGCAATAAATAAATAAATACTAAATACTAAACATTTTCGAGTTTTATTTCCAAAAGGGGATGAAAGTTTGAATGGTAATTCCTTCAATTTGGAAGTTAGGATCTTCCAATTTTGTGATAAGCTTATGATAAAAAAATATAAAAATATTGACTTATACTTTACAGTATTTGGATTTTTCTCCCCTAATAGTGGATAGAAATTTGTATGGAAATTCAGTATTTTTTTTAAGTTAGAATGTTGAAAGTTGAAACCAATGTTGTATTTAGGCTTAGGACTTAAAGTTAATAAACACGTGTATCAGCGTTTCTAAATTTTTAATCCCTAAAAAGGTTTTTATATAGTCGATATAAATTGTTTGGAAATTCCGACAATTTAGAAATAAGGATCTGTTTAGGCTAATGATAAAAAAATATGGACGAGTGCGACAACGTTTTTAAATTGTGCACCCCTTTTAAATAAGGAATGAAGGAATCTACAAAAATGCATGACAGTCCTTTTTTTGTATTAAGCTCTGGCTAATGATTAAAAATAGGTGACTTATTAAAACGTGAAAAAGTAATTGTCAGTGGAAAACTCTCTTAGTCGCGGGTGAAACCGCGGGGCGGAAAGCTAGTAATCTATATTCATATTGAATTTGCATTTTCGATGACACCCATAGTTCTTAAGAACGGCGACATTCAATGCAAATATCTTAAAATAAAGCCATTCAAGACACTTCAAAGAAACCTCTACCTCATTTAATAAGACCTGTCTAACGATACCCTATTGAATGTAGTTGATTAAAAAAAATGCCCCCCTTTCACTTCTATTTTTAATTATCTTTCTTACCTTGCGTCATTATAGTCAATCTTCAAACCAAATATCAGCTTCCTAGGTCATTTGGAAGTGGGTTGGGTTTTTGATTATTTTGAGCAATTTAGGTACTTTAATATATGCGCTTTTATTATGAGGAAAGGCTGACAATACAGACCGTATAGAAAAGAATAAATACAAGTCAAATGAAGTAGTTTCAAAATAATAAAATATTCTTAGTATTGAAACACAACATAGCTAAAACTTTACACTTTAATAAAATTATTAACTTGAGAAATAATGAAAAATTAGGCCTTAATGAAATTATAAGGAACGCTTTTTCACTTGCGGGCTCATGGCATTGATTTTCGGTACCGTAGCAAACCTGTCAAACTGCATGTGTTTTGAAATTAAATGAAATATAATTTATTGCAGGCAAACATGGAGTAAAAGTTCTTAAATAAATTGTGATCAGCATGGTGCGCTAGAACTGGCATGCAAGAAAAAG
Organism: Scrobipalpa costella; assembly: GCA_949820665.1. Lineage (NCBI taxonomy): Eukaryota > Metazoa > Arthropoda > Insecta > Lepidoptera > Gelechiidae > Scrobipalpa > Scrobipalpa costella. Next base: position 7,653,239 of record OX463319.1, on the reverse strand, counting down.
AGGTATTTAATTAAAAATATAAAAGGCAAATAATTACATATAAATAAATAAATATCAATTAACGAAATAAAATTCATATCAGAAAACACTATGAACATAAATTTGACTTAATACGTTTTAAAAACATTTTAAAGTATTACACATTTAATATTGAAATATGTGATTATAAAATATTTAAAAAAACGTTAAAACATCGCTAACAGCATAAAACATTTGGCAACTAACATGTCAATTAACCATTTATTTAATTGTGACGTCGGCAAGTTTTTTATGTCATCGGGTAAAGCATTGAAAATTTGGACGGACATATTAAAACTGTATATTGCAAAACTCTTCGTGCTATAAAGTTGACTAGCCAACGGTTGGGGGGTATCTTGTGGAGAAAGTGACCTTTCTTTTCTCAAAACATTCAATGTATTTCCTGACCAGCATACCTCATATACGTGGGACACTCAGAAAGTTTTGCGACACTAAAAAAAAATGTTCTACAGGTACATATATTTTTATTAAATCTTTTCAAAGTACTCTCCACCAGCCTCTATACAAAGATTCATGCGTCTGAACCAGTTTTCAAAACACTTTTTCCAGTCCGCCGTAGACACCTCGTTTACAGCCTGCTCGAACGCAGCCAGCGCATCTTCCGGCGACGAAAATTGTATCCCCTTGAGCTGATTTTTTATTTTTGGATATAAAAAGAAGTCACACGGTGCTAGATCAGGGCTGTAAGGAGGGTGACCCAGGAGTTTGACTGGTGTGCTGTCCAGGAAGTCCCTCGTTTTGAGCGCGGTGTGTGCAGGCGCATTGTCGTGGTGGAGCAGTAGTCCGCGGAGCCCTGTGTTTGGTCGCTTGTTGCTCACAACAGAAAAAACTTCTGGTAAACATTTGGTAGTATACCATTCGGCGTTAATGCTTCTTTGATCTCGTAAGGGAATTGAGGCCAAGTGGCCAGTCAAATTAAGAAAGCTGGCGATCAAAATCTTCCCCCCGCTTCGAAATCGCTTCACTTTGGTAGGCGTTGGTTCATTTTGAAACACCCAAACTGTCGACTGGCGCTTGGTTTCTGGATCGTATTGATAAATCCAGGACTCATCACCTGTTACGATGTCGTAAACACGCCGAGACGAGCCTGCTTCAAATTTGTTCAGCATATCACGGCACCATTCCACCCGGGCCTGCTTCTTTGCGTCTGTGAGGTAGTGCGGCACCCAGCGCGATACTATCCTCCTCACGCGAAGATGCCCTTGTAGAATCTCGTGAACGCTTCCCGATCCAATCTTTAATATGTGCTGAATCTCCTGATATGTATTTCGCCTATTATCTTGGATTAAATTTTTCACTGCTAGCACGTTTTCTTCCGTAATAGCCGTCAAAGGGCGACCGCTTCTTTCTTCATCCCCCAAGGTTGGTCGACCGCGCCTAAATTCGTTATACCAACGATACACGGTTGCCTTTGATGGGCTTTCATCCATAAATGCCATTTGAAGTCTATCGAACGATTCATCCGGTTTCAGGCGACACTTGAAATCGTAAAAAATCATAGCTCTAAAATGTTCCCGGCGCCGATCCATTTTTCAGTAAGACACGATACTTTGAATTGGCTCGCAAAAAATGTGGAGGGAAATTTTGAAAATGGAACATACATATTTTTACTTACAAGTAATCATATTTTCAAAAAAGATTCTAACCGGCTAGTCTGCCATATATAAAAACTATTTATCGCAATACTTTCTGAGTGGCCTGGTATATCTATACAGCTTTGCCTTCTCGATAAAGGGCAAAGCTTTATTGATTTTAAATGAGGAATACAGCTCTCTTGGGGTCCTACATCGCACATAGCCCTTAAACATCTTTTCTGTAGGATAAAAATCTGCATTGACGGAGTTACCCCACAGAATAATACCGTACCTAATGGCGTAAAAATATTTTGGACACAAACAATCTTAACCCGATAAAGAGCGTAAACAAATCTATTTATTTTATTGCTAACATTTGTATTCATACCAAGCATGCGCCTGTGTGCGTGCGCTAAGATTGGATTTAGGTGGACGTTGCCGTGTCGTGGCCGTGCCACCTAGTGAAAAAACAGAGCCATGGCATCGTGATGGCACCGCCGCCGTGCCATCGCCGTGCTGTCTAGTAGAAAAACGCACATTAGGTGTCAATAATCATGTGAAGAAACGACATAATATTACTTATGGTTAGTTTTTTAGTTAGGTTAGTTGTTCTACTCACTATATTGATTTTGTGTCGTCCTTTAGCGGTACTTTATTTATTTTTATTTATTTATTTATTAGAGACATACAACAGAATATGATGAGAGATGAGATATAAATTACATTACTCAGGTCTTAAAGCCAATTGCATTCCAAAAACGCATGTCCACAGCATGATAGTGGTTTAGCTGGTAGTAACTATAATTATGAAATAAATTAAAGAGGCTAATAAATTAGAGGATTAATAAATTATTACAAAAAATTAAATGATAAAAATTTAAATTAAATACGTAAAATTTTCTACAGTGATATTACAATAATATATTTTAGTTTATTAACAATATAAATTAAAAAAGGTACCCCTGTAGATGCTATTCTGACTTCAGAAATTCTTCTCAAACCCTCTCTTTCTTCTTACCAATTTCCGTTACCTGGTTTCAAACTTATACGTAATTACCGTACCGGCAAGGCATATTGGGGAGTTGCCATCTATTTACGTGCCGATATAGTGCACAATGTTATCAGTGCATCACCTAGTGCTTACTCACACTCAGCTGAACACCTTTTCATAGAAATTACTCTTCATCATAAAAAAATGCTGCTTGGTGTGTTGTATAGCCCGAATAAGCGGATCGATTATTTTAGCTCACTAGAAAACCAATTGTGCACTTATAGCCCAAGTTACGACCATACGCTTTTGCTTGGTGACTTTAATACCTGCTTAATTAAAAATGATTATCGTACTCACAAACTCCAATCCCTCTTGTCCGCGGTCAATCTTCACATTCTTCCCCTTTCTGCTACGCATCACGTTATAAATCTCACTCCCTCTCTTTTAGATCTCGTGATCACATCATCTATGGAGAAAATTGCCACCCATTATCTATTTATCTGTCAAGATTCGTCCTCCCAGGCGTAAATCTAAATTTCTTCAAATACGCAGTTTTTGGGGTATACATTTGGAGGCTTTAAGGCGAGATGTATCCTATATAGATTGGACTCGTGTGCTCGCTACTGACGACATAGATTTAAAGATTCTAGAATTACAACAAGCTATTCTTAAATTGTACGACATTCATGCACCTGTTATACTGTGATACTGTTCATGCTGTCAGATTATAGAACTCTCTTCCGCCGACAGTTCGTGATAGCTCGTCTATCACCATCTTTAAAAGACGAGTTAAAGATCATTATCTTTCCCTGTCAAAGTAATCTGTGTTTAGGGTATATAATTATATTTGTATATATAATTATATAAATAGCTTTACGTGTTTATTTATTTTTGATTATGTAAATAAATGCAGGTATTTGTTTATATCTTGTTTATATTTATGTAATACATTTACATTATATAACTTTTTTTTACAATAGTATTACCAGGCTACTCAGAAAGTATTGCGATAAATAGTTTTTATATATGGCAGACTGGCCGGTTAGAATCTTTTTTGAAAATATGATTACTTGTAAGTAAATATGTGTGTTCCATTTTCAAAATTTCCCTCCACATTTTTTGCGAGCCAATTCAAAGTATCGTGTCTTACTGAAAAATGGATCTGCGCCGGGAACATTTTAGAGCTATGATTTTTTACGATTTCAAGTGTCGCCTGAAACCGGATGAATCGTTCGATAGACTTCAAATGGCATTTATGGATGAAAGCCCCTCCAAGGCAACCGTGTATCGTTGGTATAACGAATTTAGGCGCGGTCGACCAACCTTGGGGGATGAAGAAAGAAGCGGTCGCCCTTTGACGGCTATAACGGAAGAAAACGTGCTAGCAGTGAAACATTTAATCCAAGATAATAGACGAATTACATATCAGGAGATTCAGCACATATTAAAGATTGGATCGGGAAGCGTTCACGAGATTCTACACGGGCATCTTCGCATGAGAAGGATAGTATCGAGCTGGGTGCCGCACTACCTCACCGACGCTCAGAAGCAGGCCCGGGTGGAATGGTGCCGTGATATGCTGAACAAATTTGAAGCAGGCTCGTCTCGGCGTGTTTACGACATCGTAACAGATGATGAGTCCTGGATTTATCAATACGATCCAGAAACCAAGCGCCAGTCGACAGTTCACCAAAGTGAAGCGATCTCGAAGCGGGGGGAAGATTTTGATCGCCAGCTTTTTTAATTTGACTGGCCACTTGGCCTCAATTCCCTTACGAGATCAAAGAAGCATTAACGCCGAATGGTATACTACCAAATGTTTACCAGAAGTTTTTTCTGTTGTGAGCAACAAGCGACCAAACACAGGGCTCCGCGGACTACTGCTCCACCACGACAATGCGCCTGCACACACCGCGCTTAAAACGAGGGACTTCCTGGACAGCACACCAGTCAAACTCCTGGGTCACCCTCCTTACAGCCCTGATCTAGCACCGTGTGACTTCCTTTTATTTCCAAAAATAAAAAATCAGCTCAAGGGGATACAATTTTCGTCGCCGGAAGATGCGCTGGCTGCGTTCGAGCAGGCTGTAAACGAGGTGTCTACGGCGGACTGGAAAAAGTGTTTTGAAAACTGGTTCAGACGCATGAATTTTTGTATAGAGGCTGGTGGAGAGTACTTTGAAAAGATTTAATAAAAATATATGTACCTGTAGAACAATTTTTTTTAGTGTCACAAATCTTTCTGAGTGTCCCACGTATTTTATTAGTAGGTATAACATTATTGTGCACGTTTTATCCGCGTATCATTAAAAAAATCACTCCTGTAGGTCTGTTGTAAGAAGTTTATTTTTAGAAATAAGCAGTGCCTGTTGTGTCTTTGTTTTGTATGTCCTGTTTTTATCATGCTTTTGTGTACAATAAATTGTTAAATAAATAAATAAACAAGTTATTTTCAGGAGACAAGATTTTCTTTTGATTTCTTACTTTTCTAGCATAATTTGGCTAAATTAACATAAGTATAGGTAAATTGACCTAAGTTAGACAAAATTAGGTAACTGAGAGAGTAATGTGACCTCTACCGAGTAATTGCCGGAAATTTCGGTGTTTTTACAACATGTTATGTTAGAGTGCATTTTTTTAAAAATAATTAAAGCATGTTTACAGAGCCAAAAACTATCCATACCAAATTTGCCATTTTATCACAAGATACATACGATTTTTTATTCATTTATTGTTTTATTTCAGGCAACTGAGGCCCATATTAATACATAAAATAGTAAACTTAAATATATATATATATATATAATTTTACACAATACTATAAATTTGACCTAAAAATAAAATAACATAGCACTATTAAAACTGAGCTGTGCGCCGCGTATTCCCACGGAAACGGCGGAACACTACTCCTTTCGGCCTAAACTCCGGCGATGTGAAGACGCCCAGATGTGCAGTCGGGACCTACACCAAGAACGAGTTGAAGCTCACCCGGTGGCGTGACTCTAGAGCCTCCACACACATGCTTAGTCTCAGCGAATCCGTGAAGATCCGCTTTATGTCTCGCGAAGATGTAGTCCAGCACGTCTTGCGCAGTGCAAGTTTCGTGCAGGCGAGAGACAAACAGAGATGTCTTTGGCGTAGCGGCGCGCAGCGATAGAGTAGGGTCCGCCATTTAATCACGCTTTTATCTCTAATGGTCTAGGCAGAGCGTAAATGACCAAAAAAAAGGTCATTCCGCCACGTCTGACAATGTTTAGAGGGTTATTTAAGATAGACGTACATACATGTACATATAATTACGCCATTATCTCTAATGGGGTACGCAGAGCGTAAATGACCTAAATAAAGGTCGTTCTGCCACGTCTGACAAAGTTTTGAGGGGTATTTGAGATAGATTTGTAGACAAGTAGAAGTAAGACAAAATAATTGATAACCAATAATTGCGAAATCTCAAACCCACTCCACTCAACATGCTGTACCCTTTAGCAGGCATAACTCCATCTGACGTTCGCCTAGAAATAGATTGGGCAGTGGAGATACAAAAAAAAACTGATACTCGACAACCATCGCACAGGTACTCCATGCCTCGAGCTTGCCTTAAAAGTTGGACAAGCTTCTTGAGGTGAACAGATGCAACAGACAATGACCCGCAAGTGGCCAGAGAGCTACTGTGGCAAATCGTTGGCCATCACCACCAGGATTCAAATCTCCATCAGAGTCTCTACTAGAAGGACATAACTTTCAGTGGCCGACATGGAAATTGCTGAACCGACTACGATCGCAGGTTGGCCGCTGCAGGGAAAATATGGCAAACTGGGGCTTTGTCGACAGCGCACAACGAAACTGCGACTGTGGAGCCCCATTACAATCGATGTCACATTTTCTCTCTTGCCCTAAGTTGCCCGTCTCATGCAGTAAGTAGGAGCTAAACCTAGGAACTGACAATGCAATAGCCGTCGCCAAATACTCGCAAGAGACGATTTAAGCTATTTCTATATTATAATATTTGCATTAATGACACGAAGAAGCAGTAGAAGACTGCGATTTATTTTGCCGAAAAAAGATTCACGCAAATAAATTGTATACTTCTTAAGTGGCTATCCTGTACAATGTCAAATCTTTTGAGAGCCCCAAAGGAGCACACTCCCAAACATACATAGACTAATATACACATCCATTTTTGTTTTGCGCAGTTGGACAAAAATAGTAAAACTCGATTTCAAACTTTAATGTGTAGGTGATGAATATTAAAAATGCCTTTTTAAAATATGTGACGTGATAATATTTTTTTATTGGTTACACGCATTTTTCGAGAAATTATCCTATCCAACCCCATACAACTTCCATAAAACGGTCAGCCCAATCGTGAATCTTGTCTATTATATCTTCGTATTTCACTGGTGATGATTTATTTTCTGAAGAAGATTCTTCTGAAGCATATTCTTCTGAAGCAGATTCTTCTGAAGCAGATTCTTCTGAAGCAGATTCTTCTGAAGCAGATTCTTCTGAAACAGATTCTTTTGAAGCAGATTCTTCTGAATTAGATTTTTCTTGGTCCACTGCGTTGTCTTCGTGTTCAGAATTTCGAAGTGCTGGCGACGAAAACATATTGCGTTCCATCGCATGTTTTGAATAAAAATATTGTAAGTCAGTGGGTGGTAAGAGAAGCAATTTCACTGTATAACTTTCCACCACCGCTAGCAGTAACATTAAGGCACAAAAGATCCTTATTTTCATAGTGTGAACTAAATTTTAATTCTGGCTCACACTACGAATATTGCTAACAGACGTGTATGCAGAAAAAAAGCACGGAAATTTTGAATTCGAATTGTTACTAAATATTAAGAGGAATTTGTCTCACTGTCAGAACGAACGTCTCTCAATTGCACGACAGCAGAACAAATCAATTTGTATGGAATGCATTATGTTACTGTAAAAAGCTCTAAGTTCAGTAAATCCTAGGATTTACCGGTAAAACCTAAAGGTCGAACACAACACAACACAGTCTAACTGCATTGCTGCCGAGTGCATTTTGATAGGGCCGCTGCGACTCTGGCACAATGAATAAGGAAAGATAGACGATTTGAAATACCTACGAAAAAAACGTGTATATCTAAAATTAGTCGGTAACTAACATGGCGGCTGGCCATAGAGCTGTGCGCATTCATTATCGATAGTTGCATAACACGGTGTACGATGTTGACAGAATTGGAGTTAGTTTCTTTACTAAAAGGGATTGCTGTGTCAACAAAAATAAACGACTTTCGCAAAGATATTATCCCAGTACATACATACAAACATATAATCACGGCTTTATCCGTAATGGGGTAGGCAGAGCGTAAACGACCTAAACAAAGGTCGTTCCGCCACCTCTGACAAAGTTTTGAGGGTTATTTAAGATAGATATGTAGGTATATCCAAGTAGAAGATAAGACAATCAAGATATTTTTATAAATTTCGGGACAAACCTGTACAATGGTATATTGTGCTGTTTTTTGTTTGTTAATTGCCGCACCTAACCATAATTAGTGTGATATTTTGCCAGTTTAAACATTTTGATCTTATTCGTATTGCTGATTGGTCTAAGTCCTTAGGACTTTTGGTCAATCCCAAAAAATCGCAGGCTATGATTGTTGGTTTATCATATATGTGTAACCAAATAGATAGGACTATGAATTCCGTTCTTTACAATGGCACACCTATTTTTCTTTAAAAAAATCTGGGCATTGTATTGGACGCGAACCTTTCATGGACGTAGCACGTTAATGAAGTCAGCAAAAAGATACATATCTCTTTCCAATCACTTAAACGCTTTCAAAATTACTTACCCCTATCTACTAAAATTTCGCTTTCTCAAACTTTACATATTCATATTTTAGATAACGCCGACACTTGCTATCTGGACGCCACAGAGGAGCTATTAAATAAACTTGAGCGGCTTCAAAATCTGTGTATATGCTTCATTTGGACTGAAGAAATACGACCATGTCTTTCAATTTCGTTCCCAACTCAAGTGGCTCCCAATCCGCTTCCTCAGGAATACTCATATCTTTTGCACTTTGTAATGTCCTCTACAATCCTTCTTCCCCTCCCTATCTCCGTGAGCGTTTTACATTCTCATGTCCCTTGGATAAGCCCAGTCGTTCAAACGTCAGGTCTCTGCTTTCCATCCTCTCCCACCGTACCGATTTCTATTCCTATTTCTTTACTGTTCATGCTGTCAGATTATAGAACTCTCTTCCGCCGACAGTTCGTGATAGCTCGTCTATCACCATCTTCAAAAGACGAATTCAAGATCATTATCTTTCCCTGTAAAAGTAATCTGTGTTTAGGGTATATAATTATGTATGTATATATTTGTATATATACATAGCTTTACGTATTTATTTATTTTTGATTATGTATATAAATGCAGGTATTTGCCAAATAAATAAAAATAAAATAAAATAAATAAATATCTTGTTTATATTTATGTAATAGTCATAGTCATATTCATAGTTCTTTATTGCTTCATGTGAGTACATAAGATGATAAATATAATAATAGTTCTCTTCACATGAGCCCGGTTAGGGCACTGCCACATGAGATAATAATAATAATATTAATTACAATAAACAATCTATAAATAAAAAACAAAAAATCAATCAAATCAATTTAACAAATATCTAAAATTATATAAAGTCTGTAAAACATGTCCGATAAGATAATAATAATAATAATTTACAGAATGATATTTAATAACAATTCAAAATATAATTTCAATGTCAATCAATTTATTAATGTTTAGTTTATTTGTGGTCGTAAAACACCTGCATGCTATAGAAACAATTTGTTACTAAAAATTCTTTGAGGGTCTTGTTGAAATTCGCATCTTTCTCTAATTTCTTTATTGACGGGGGTAGTTTATTATAGATTATAACTGACATGTGATATACTCCTGAGCTCACAAGCTTTAAGTTGGTGAATGGGGCCGTCAATCTACTTCTGAGACGTCGATTATGAACTTGTGAGATATATTTCTCTTAACAAATTTACTCATTTCTAAGATGTACATGGAAGTAAGTGTTAAGATCCTACTTTATAAAGTAAGGCTTACACGTTTCCGTATCCTGTATGTTTGCGAAGATACGGATACATCTTTTCTGTAAGATAAATAGTTTTTTGGCGTCCACGCTATTTCCCCACAAGATAATTCCATAACTGAGCTGAGAATGTGCATATGCATAGTATGCACATATGGATGTCTTCAGGTCAGTTGTTTTTTTTAGCTCGTTTAATGCGTAAGCGAATCGTTACGTCATCTGCATACAGGAAGCTCATTTCCGTAAGTGTCTTAGGTAAATCGTTTATATAGATAAGGAACAGGGTGCATCCTAATACGCATCCCTGTGGTATGGCATCCGATAAAGGCAATATTTCTGATTGGACATTATACTTTGCATTGGTATTCCTATCAAAGTGATTGATTTCCACTAGTTGCTTGCGTTCAGACAGGTATTATGTAAACCATTTATAGGCTGGTCCTCTTATTCCTACCCCATAAAGTTTACTTAAAAGTATTTTGTGTGATACTCTGTCGTAGGCTTTACTCATATCCAATAACAGAGCTACTGCATATTTCATTTTATTAAAATATCTAGGATTGCCTTTACACTGTCGAATAATGCCGATACCGTGGACCTGTTTTTACGGAATGCGTGCTGCCTTGAATCGTATATATTTTTTTTTTCACAGAATGAGTTTAGTCTTGTAGCCATTGCAGATTCAAAGATCTTTGAAAACGTTGAAAGCATTGCTATTAGTTTTTATTCTATTTTTTTTTATGTGGGATTGTTCGCGTCAGTATTTAATTTAGAATTTGGGAAAAAGCGTTGTAATTGTAGTTTATATCTTTATTATTAATAATTATTCTGTTCCAGTTTATACTTTGTAATTCGGTTTAAAACGTCTGCATATTTGCTTCGGTAAAAGCTCTTATCTTAATGAAATAGGATTCCTTATCACAGAGTTTGTTGCCTAACAGGTTCAATTCTACACCCTTATGATCGCAAAAGCCGTGATCTTTTACATCTACAATAAACTTACAGTCTTCGATATTGATAAATATTAAATCTATGCATTTTGAGGTGCGTTTACGTATACGCGTGGCTTCTTTAACATATTGAGTTAGGTTACATTTTTTAAGTACTTGTACTAGTTCTGTTTTTTTTTTTCGATCTCTTCAAGAAGTCTATATTGAAATCCCCTCCAACAATAATATTTAAATGTTTATACTTTGTTTCTAATAGCCGCACAAGTTTTTCGATTTGTGCCTTAAAAATACTTTTACATCTATTTGAGTCTGGCCAATATAAAAGAACAATTAACAAATTCAGTTTAGTTATTTCTGTTGCACATATTTCAACTATAAATTCCACTGTCAATTTGTTAATATCCTTGCACTCTATGTAGTCTATATTATCTCGCAGTAAGATGCACACTCCTCCGCCTTCATGTCTGGATCTGTAGTAGCCGCTGGCCACGCTGTAACCATCTACTTTAAGCAGGTATTTCCTTGATTCCGTGGTCCAGGATTCACTGCCACATATAGCAGTGATAGGATCTTCTTCAGTAAAAGCATCGACGAGGTGTAGTTTGTTGTGAATACTTTGCATGTTTTGGAATAATATAGTCGTATTAGTACTGTGGTCTACGAAAAAAATCAGTACTTGAGTTGCGTACGTTCGAATTGTTTCGGCGATTACTAAGTAGTGAAGAAAAACTTTATCACTTCGTAAAATAAAAACTTTAAAGGGTTAGCTTCAGCACGTTTAATCACTTACACTCCACAAAAATAACTGACTTATTCTAGAGCGCAAAACAGTTTTATTCAATCCCCACTTCGACCATCCACACCACGGGCGGCTAAGTTCACTTATGTCAAAGTGGGAAATGACAGTCAAATCTAAACCAATATATTTTTAAAAAACCAGATTAAAACAAAGTGGCACATAAATTGAATCATACAAATTAAATAATGAATTTATAAAAGATTAAATTACAAATAGGTACCAGTTAAACTACACGTTGTTTGACAAAATATCACTGAAAGTCAATTGCAATACTTTTATTTCTTAAACTTACATTTAATTTGATGTAAATTAATTGTAAAAATAGATCATAAATAAATACGTAAATCATAAAAGCTAACATTCGCCCATCCTGACTATATAGACGCGTCCTCGCGACTTTACATACTAATTAAGACTGTACTAGTACTAATCGTACAAATTTAATGACCACTCTAACTAGAACAAGGATTAATCACATAATTTAAGTGTTTTATTCATTTATTACTAACGTAATTATTATTAGACAAAATTACACAATATTTGAATTAAGCATATTGGCTATACTGACCATACTAGCCATAACAAGAATTTATCAATATAAACAGCAATAATATATACATATATATATATATTTTTTTTATCCGGTATTCATCAAATGAAATACCTTGTAACAAATAACACATTTCAAAGTAAATATACTAACTTTACTTACTATACTGACCATACTAACCATACTAACCATACTGACCATACTGACCATACTGACTTTACTAACCACACTGACCATACTAACCACAGCATGGATTAATCAATATTTACAGTATTTAATTCGAATTAAACAAGAGTCTAGTAATATCATATTTATTATAATCAAATTAAACTTCTTGTAACAAATAACACATTTGAATTAATCTTCTCGTGTGCCAGTGTTTAACTCATCATCTTCACTGCTTTCATGTTCAGAGGTATCAGTTTCTGACTCTAAAGCTTGAAAAGTCAACCATGAATAAATTTTATCAACAGAAAATACACCTTTGTACACACTTTTTCCTTTTTTTCTAGTAATAGGTGTATCCTCTACTTCGTATCTATCATTAGGTAACACTTTTGAAATCCTATAAGGCCCAGAACACTTTGGTACTAGTTTCTGACTTCCTTTTTGACCTATATCCCTTTCTACCCTAACCAATTGCCCTTCTTTAAAATGTCTCGGTGCACAACGGGATTTATCAAATTGCTCTTTTTGAGTTTCTTGTGCACTATTTATTTTATGTGACGCTTCTGACCTAATTTTGTTTAAATCAAGAGATGGGGTGTCCCCTGAATCTTCCTCTATATTAACTGAGAGTTTTAACTCGCTCTCTGCCGACCCGACTAACCTGAGACCAAATAAAAGCTCTGAGGGTGTTTTTCCTGTACCTTTGTTAACTGTATTGTTAAGCCCCTATTGAACTTCTACCAGAGCTTCGTCCCACAAACGCTCATCTTTGCCATGCATCATAGCCGTTAACGCATCCAGAACGGTACGATTGTACCGTTCCACTTGGCCGTTGGCTTTGGGTATGGCAACAGCATTTAATACATGTTTAACTCCTTTGCTGTTCAGGAACTCTTTAAAATTAGAACTAGTAAAAGTACTTCCTCTATCCGTTATAAGCCTTGAAGGTACTCCAAATAATGCAAAATACTCTCTAAACACCGTAATTGTGGTGCTACTTTTTGTATTTTTGACAGCTTTGAGCACAATAAATTTGGTGAATGCATCTATAATCGCCAGTACATACTTATTTTTCTTTTTACTACTGTTAAAAGGACCCAGGTGGTCGGCATGTAAGGTGTGAAATGGTGTGGGGATCTTTTCGATAGGGTGCAAGTAGCCTGACTTTTTACCACTAGGTACCTTCCCATGAGCACACTCTACACAAGACTGACAATACTTTTTCACAAACTTATTCATTTTTGGGAACCAATAGTCAGCTTTCACTTTATCAAGAGTTTTGTCATAAGAAAAATGACCTATCTCATCATGACAAGCGCGTAGAACCTGCCATCTCACACCCCGTGGCACCAACCACCTTAACCCATTATCCGTTTTTCTATATATCATACCCCGTTTGAGACAGTAACTATCTTTGATTTGTACAACCGTATCGGACTCTTTATCCTCTAAAATCCTCTTTATTCTTTGCGACTCATCATCAGCCATTTGAACAGTCATGAGCCAGTCTGTAGTGATACGTAAAATCGTTGTTTGATCAACGTTTCCAATTCCAGGTTCATTATCACTCACTGGGTTTCGACTAAGTGCATCAACATGGCTCGTGGCTGTTCCTGGTTTATACTGCATGTCAAAATCGAATTCTTGAATCAAACTCCACCATCGAGCCACACGTGGTATCATGTCTCTTTTCGTTAGAGTCGCTCGCAAAGAATTGCAATCGGTCACAATTAAAAACTTTATTCCAATTAAATACGATCTAAACTTCAACAATGAATTGACGACTGCTAGCGTCTCTAACTCGTAAGAGAAAAAATGTTGCTCGTCTGGTGAAGTTTGTTTACTGTAATAAGCTACCGGTTTTAAACTATTATCCGCCTGTTTTTGCATCAAAATGCCACCTATACCAAATTTACTGGCATCTGTGTGGAGCTCAGTATCAGCGCTTGGGTTATACAAGGCCAAAATTGTACGCGTAATGAGAATTCCTTTTAAATCACGGAAAGCTTTGTCTTTTTCTATGCCCCAAGACCACGGAGTGTTATTTTTCAACAATTTTGACATAGGCCTAGCAATTATGGCAAAATTATTTACAAAACGCCTAAAAAAACTGGCTAAGCCTAAAAATTGCCGTACATTGTGTACATTTTGAGGCGTAGGAAAGTTTTCCACAGCATCTATTTTGGCTTTACCTGGTCTTATTCCTTGCGCTGATACCGTGAACCCGAGAAAATCTATTTTATCCGAAAAGAAGTTACATTTCGTTAACTTTAGAGTTAAACCGGCTTCTTTAATTTTATCCAATACTTGTTTTAGTTTTTCTAGCCCATCTGCAAACGTTTTCGAAGGTAACAACACGTCATCCATATAAATCACTACCGAGTTAAAACGTAAAGTGTCTAATACTTTATTAACTGTTCGTTGAAAAACTGCTGGCGCATTAGTCAAGCCAAAAGGCATTCTATTGAACTCAAATTGTCCATCAGGTGTAACAAATGCAGTTTTCTCTTTTGATTTTTCATCTATTTCGATTTGATAATACCCGGACGCTAAGTCCAGAGAAGTGTACAAACTGTAACTTGTTAGCCTAACTGTCTTTCGGTTCAGTGCTCTGTAATCTATACAAAGACGCTGTTCCCCAGTTTTCTTTCGCACTAAAATTATAGGGCTTGCAAAAGGCGAGCAAGACTCTCGAACAATACCATATTCCAACATTTCACCTATCATCTTTCTTACCTCTTCTCTTTCGGACTGAGACAACCTATAAGGTCTGTAAACTACAGGCTGAGAATCAGTCAAGTCAATTTTCATTTTCTCAATATCTGTCCTACCCAATTCTTGTAAACTTGTAGCAAAGCAACTTCTATACCGATTAATAACTTCAAGTAGTTCTAACTTCTGTTCTTCTGTGACATTATCACCAATATTTAAATCAGACAAAGTAAATTCGGTCAACTTCTCAGTGTCTATTCTGTTAACTTTCGCAGTTTGTATAGAAAATATTTTAATTTTCCGCACCCTAGCCAGTAATTTATTTCTCTGTAAATAAATCTCTGATGTACTCAAATTATCTAAAAGCAAAACTCCTTTACCATTTTCGAGATTAAATACTCCTTCCTCTAAATTATAATCATTCGGCTTATTCCGAAAACTACTCAACAACAAAATTGGACCACTATAGTCACAATCGGAATGCACTTCTACATATCCACAACCCGGCAGTTCTCCGAAGTATACAACTTAATGGGATTTTGTTGATTTTTACTTTCAGTTATGACAAGTGAACCACTGACTTTCATAACATCAATGTGTGGTAGCTCTGTATAAGTTTGTCCCACTAACATTGAATGTTCTAAATAAACATCGGGAACTACGTGAGCACAAACTGATACCCCCCTCCCCATTCCATCTCCGGGGTACGAGACGCCGGTTGGGATTCCACCCTTATGTTGTCGACATTCCAAGTTTTCGCACAAAGCGGTACGCTTCTACATTTTTAATGCGAACGGCCAAAGTGTGGAACTCCCTGCCTGCGGATCTATTTCCGGAACGTTATAACCTGGGCCTTTTCAAGGCGAGAGTGAACAGGCATTTTCTAGGCAATCATGCTCCATCATAGTCTACATCATCACTTACCATCACGTGAGATGGCGGACAAATGATTGCCTATCAAATATATAAAAAAAAAAAAAAAAAAGAGACGATGTAAGCTATTTCTATATTATAATATTTGCATTAATGACACGAAGAAGAAGTAGAAGACTGCGATTTATTTTGCCAAAAAAGATTCACGCAAATTAATTGTATACTTCTTAAGTGCCTATCCTGTACAATGTCAAATCTTTTGAGAGCCCCAAAGGAGCACACTCCCAAACATACATAGACTAATATACACATCCATTTTTGTTTTGCGCAGTTGGACACAAATAGTAAAACTCGATTTCAAACTTTGATGTGTAGGTGATGATTATTAAAAATGCCTTTTTAAAATATGTGACGTGATAATATTTCTTTATTGGTTACACGCATGTTTCGAGAAATTATCCTATCCAACCCCATACAATATCCATAAAATTTTCAGCCGCATTTTTAATCTCGTCCATTATATCTTCGTCTTCTACTTCTTCTTCTGAAAATAATAAATTGTCTAAAGTAAATTCATCTGAAAAATATTCTTCTGAAGCAGATTCTTCTGAATTAGATTTTTCTGCAGTAGAATCTTCTGAAGTTGTTTCGGAATACTCTTCGTCCACTGCGTCGTCTTCGTGTTCAGACTTTCGAAGTGCTGGCGACGAAAACATATTGCGTTCCATCGCAGTTTTTGAATTAAAAAATTGTAAGTCAGAGGGTGGTAAGAGAAGCAATTTCACTTTATAACTTTCAACCACCGCTAGCAGTAACATTAAGGTACAAAAGATCCTTATTTTCATAGTGTGAACTAAATTAAATTTCTGGCTCACACTACGAATATTGCTACCAGACGTGTATGCAGAAAAAAAGCACGGCAATTTTGAATTTGAATTGTTAATAAATATTAAGAGGAATTTGTCTCATTGTCAGAACGAACGTCTCTCAATTGCACGACAGCAGAACAAACCAATTTGTATGGAATGCATTATGTTACTGTAAAAAGCTCGAAGTTCAGTAAATCCTAGGATTTACCGGTAAAACCTAAAGGTCGAACACAACACAACACAGTCTAACTGCATTGCTGCCGAGTGCATTTTGATTGGGCCGCTGCGACTCTGGCACAATGAATAAGGAAAGATAAACGATTTGAAATACCTACGAAAAAACGTGTATATCTAAAGTCAGTCGGTAACTAAAATGGCGCCTGGCCATAGAGCTGTGCGCATTCATTATCGATAGTTGCATAACACGGTGTACGATGTTGACAGAATTGGAGTTAGTTTCTTTACTGAAAGGGATTGCTGTGTCAACAAAAATAAACGACTTTTGCAAATATATAATCCCAGTACATACATACAAACATATTATCACGCCTTTATCCTTAATGGAGTAGGCAGAGCGTAAACGACCTAAACAAAGGTCGTTCCGCCACCTCTGACAAAGTTTTGAGGGTTACTTAAGATAGATATGTAGGTATATCCAAGTAGAAGATAAGACAATCAAGATATTTTTAATAAATTTCGGGACAAATCTGTACAATGGTATATTGTGCCGTTTTATATTTGTTAATTGCCGCACCTAACCATAATTAGTGTGATATTTTAAAAGTTTAAACACCATAAACACACAATATTTTCAATTAAAATCACGAACATTTAGACACAAATCTGAAACAAGCGAGTCGCGATGGCAGCTGATCTACTTGCTTTTAACAAGTAACTTTCATAGCGATCGGCCGCAAAGAGATGCAATTATTTTAGTATGTTTTGGTTTAACGCCAAGTCTTATTTTTCCTTAGTCATTGCTCTGGCAGCGCTGCTTAAATTTAGTGCTACTAGTAGTCGGTAATCAAAAATAATATAGAATGTCTCAATTTTTTATATCTTTCGTTCCATTTGGTCCAGTTGTTGCTACGTCTAGTGCGTTGTTTTTCCGCGAACGTCTATATATTAGCGAAACCCTATATCTGCAAACGTAATTTTTTTGTAAAGGCTATTTACGTGAACGTGCACTGACTAAAACCTCTTCGATTAGGTCTAGTTCCTGTTACATCTAGTGCGGCGACCATTTCCGTGAACGTCTATACCGTGATTGTCCGGTTCTGCAAAAGTTCATTCTGTGACTGTCCTGTTTTGCGAAACAGCATTCCATGAATATCCAGTTTCATGATAGTCAGATATGGTGTAGCTTGGCTCGCCTGTGCTGTCCACACGATATCTAGCTGCTTAGTGTGATACAAGCAGATGACAGCTGTCAAAAACATATCTCGGAAACTATCGAACTGGGAGTACCGGTGTGTAGGAAAAAAATATAGTTATTGACGAGGTCTACATTTCAGATGACAGCTTCAAACTTAAAACGGCTATATCTTGCAAAAATTATAGTCAGCTGTCATCTGAAATGTAGATATCGCCCTGACCTATCATTTATTTTTGCACGCCAGTACTGTAGGATCGATAGTTTCTGAGAAATGGACGTTTTAAGTTTGACAGCTGTCGTCCGCAATTTAGATCTTGTCAATACATATAATTTGTCCCTACACCCAAGTACTCTAAGATAAATAATTCCTGACATACGGCAGTATTAAACTTAATACTGCCGATTAAGTTTGACAGCTGTCATTCGTCAAGAATCAAATCTGTCAAAAAAATTTTTAGGACAGCACTGCCCTGCAGCGCGGCTCGAATCGGAAGGTTGCCTCAAGATTTATCAACCTCTGTTGATAAAGCCCCGAATTTTCGACCTTATACCGTTTTCTTCCATGCTGGCCTGGAAGCAAGAGAAAAACATAGAATGTGTCAGCTGCATTTCCTCCCGGGCATGCTGTAAAAACCAGCTAATGGATCCGAGGGTTTCAGTATATTGTAATTTAGGCGATAGGCTGACAACCTCTCACTACAGCAATATACCTACAAATCTATCTTAAATAACCCTCAAAACTTTGTCAGACACGCTCTGCCTACCCCATTAGGGATAAAGGCGTGATTATATGTATGTATGAACCATCATTCACTTGGTAATTCCTAGGAAATGTTTATCGTGTTTGACAAGCACCTCGCTGTTAAGAAAAAGTTAAAACTGCAAAAAAGGTAAATTTAAAAAGCTTTTTGATTAAAGTTGATTTATAATTTTATTTTATTACACTATTTTTATAGATGATTTTATGTAATTTAAAACTCTGAAGAACACATCCAAAAATAATTGTGACATACTGTATACATACACAGTATGTATATTGTATAATAATAATAGTCCTCCCACCGATTTTCGGTGATGGCGGCCAATCTCCCGGAGATGGGCCAACTGCGCAGGACTTGTTTTTAGTGCCCAAGTGTTTGCGCTACACACAGGTGCACTCTCTGTTCCTTTAGTCTCTTATTCTGATGGGACAGATTGACTGAAACGACCAGAGAGAAATCAGGCGCAGGACCGACTATTTACATGCCCATCCGATAGCATGGATCATCTTACTTTTCGGACAATCAGGTGATCAGCCTTGCAATGTCCTAACCAAACTAGAGACAACAACACAGAGTCATTGTCCCCCGCCGGGAATCGAACCCGGGACCTCCGGGTCGGGAGCCCATGGCTCAGACCGCTAGACCACGGAGGCAGTAATTGTCGTTTATTGTATAATGTATACATTAAGACCAAAAATTACTAAAAAAAATATATAATGCAATAATGCAATATTTAATCTCTTGAGAGCCACAACACACTTCCAACAATACATAATCCTTTTTTAAGTAAAAATTTAAAAACTTTAGAGGTGACGATGGATGCTATTAATTAATGAAAAAAAACATGGTAATTTGTTAATTGGTTTATTTTAGTCTTAAAACTCATGCAAGTTAATATTTATATGGTGGTTTTTTTCTTAAGTAAACCCAAACAGGCTAAGTTATATGTAAGTATTCAAACTTTAACTCCACCATTTTTAGTACGTCAATTAAGGTTTTTAATATTCTTAAGCTTTTCGAATCCTGCTGTAACGGATTGTTCAATTACTTTTTCAGCTATACGTTTACCTACATTATTTCTACCTTGAGGGTGAACACGTTTATTTTCTTCTTATAATGGCTACTACACACTATGCTTCCATGCTGGCCTGGGAGTGAGAGAAAAACATAGAATGTGCCAGCTGCATTTCCTCCCGAGCATGCTGTAAAAACCAGCTACGGGATCTGAGGGTTTTAGTATATTGTAATTTAGGCGATGGGCTGACAACCTATCACTACAGCAATATACGTATAAATCTATCTTAAAAACCCTTAAAACTGTGTCAGACGTAGCGAAACGACCTTTGTTTAGGTCGTTTACGCTCTGCCTACCCCATTAGGGATAAAGGCGTGATTATATGTATGTATGTACACACTATGCCGGACAACACGCGGCGACAACCGGCGCCTTTTCGAGCGGCATAGAACTAGAGATGCATGCAATATTTCAAAAGAAAACTGCACTTCATGTTAAAAGCAATGAATTCGGCACAGCGGTAGTTAAGACCTTTAAAAATTTATTTACAAGTTAAAAAAAATATTTCACCTCTTTGGATATTTTGATAACCTAAAGTGTAGTTTTACTATTTTTATAACATTTAAAAATTATTTTAATTAAAAATAAAATTGCAGTATAGCGATTAAAATTAATAATAGCTGACCATACTTTAGGGCGTGTTTCCACCCATGAAATTGAACAAATCTCAAAGAACATAGATCGAAATATGTAAAAGAAAAATTACCCTCCCATACAAATTGACTCGAGCCGCTGACACCATTTGTATAATAGGAGAGCCAAAGTTTTTTCGTACTTCGACCCACGTCCCTTGGGGAAATTTGTTCAGTTTCATGGGTAAAATCATACCTTAAAATATTGTCGGCTATTTTTTACATCATATATAGAAGTCAAAAGAGCCCGACGGTGTAGTGAATAGGGCCGCTGCCTCCTGACGGGGAGGTCGTGGTTCGAATCCCACTACGTACCAATCTGTTTTTCGGTTTTCGAATTTCATATATAGGTTGATTCGACGCTTTTTCCGTGCTTCTGAAGGCTCGTTAAGTCGTTGGTCCCAGTTTATATCGTTTAATACCGTAGATATTACTCGTTAAGCCATATCAGAGGAAAAACGACTTACGACTTGAAAACTCTGACGTAATCTCGGATTGGGTCTGGTTTCTCTTCTGGGTTGCGGAGGTCAGATGGCGGTCGCTTTGTGTAAAAACCAGTACCCTTGTTCAGTCCCCTAGATAAGGTAGCCGCCCCTGTTAGATAAGATTAGACGAGATAAGGCTAGGGAGACGATGATATATCAGGTGTAAAGTACAGTGTCCCGCAAACTGGTAGGGTTTGCTCAGTAAACGACACTTAACAACTTCCATCAGGAAATCCTTTCAGGAAGAGAAAAAAAAATACTTTTCCATACAAAATATACATCTCGATCAGACAATTTGTATGGGAAAGCTATTTCTTTTTCACTTCCTGAAAAAAAAAACCTGCTGATAGTTGTTCAGTGTCGTTGACTGAGCAACCCTATTAATTTGCGGGACGCTGTCCCTTACAACTGGTATAGGAGTCAATAGGTATTGGGAAACTTGATGGCGTGAAATCAAGATACTTAAATTAAAGTAACAACATAATCAGTTACTGATAGAATGGGTAATTATTAATTATGGGTATTATACTATCGATGAATTTATGTGTGATAAAAATATAATAAACAAATAAATAAATTAAATAATATGTAGTTGTAATAATTCGACATGTTTTATTGTTTTTAATGACTATTGATGTTTATTTAAACTTTTACTAATATGATTATTAATCACTTACTGATAGAATGGGTAATTATTAATTATGGGTATTATACTATCGATGAATTTATGTGTGATAAAAATATAATAAACAAATAAATAAATTAAATAATATGTAGTTGTAATAATTCGACATGTTTTATTGTTTTTAATGACTATTGATGTTTATTTAAACTTTTACTAATATGATTATTAATCACTTACTGATAGAATGGGAAATTATTAATTATGGGTATTATACTACCGATGAATTTATGTGTGATAAAAATATAATAAACAAATAAATAAATTAAATAATATGTAGTTGTAATAATTCGACATGTTTTATTGATTTCAATGACTATTGATGTTTATTTAAACTTTTACTAATATGATTCTTTGACACTATTGTAATGTTTTAAATTGATTTGCTAATTAATATACATACATACATAAAATCACGCCTTTATCCCTTACGGGGTAGGCAGAGCGACAAACTCCTCGTAAAAGGCGCTTTCGCCACGTCTGACAAAAATTGAGAGCAATTTTAGATTGTAATGTGTATTGCTATAGTGACAGGTTGTCAGCCCATCGCCTAAATTACAATACACTGTAACCCTCGAGTCCCTTTTGCTGACTTCTACAGCATGCCCGGGAGGAAGGGCGCTGGAACATTCTATGTTTTTCTATCTCTCCCAGTCCAGCATGGAAGAAATATTGATTATTATTAACTTATTATGATGTATTAGACTGTAATTATGACAAATATTATTTATGCTAAACTGTCCTCTCTCAGACTTTGCTATGCCCTAACAGGCTGCATGTACCAGACATATATATATATATATATATATATATTTTATACAAGACCTTTTTGAATGTAGGTACATGTATTGCAATGAATAAATGAATTGTAAGCAGAACGTAAAACACTTAGTAGAATGTGTTTTCGCCACGTCTAACAAATATTTTAGTATGAAATATGTATCACGACAGTGGAAGATTTGTCAGCCCACAGTCACAATAGACTTAGGCCCATGTTTATAATCAGCTCTTGAGACGGTTATCAAGTTTGAGTTCGTATCAGAAATGTCATTTCAGTACAAAATGAACTGCCAAACTCAAACTTAAGATTGCTCTCAACTTTGAGATCGCTTTATAAATACGAACCTTAAATTAGGATGATTTGGGAAATGAGAATCACTTTTCTTGTTTTTACAGCTTGCTTAGAAAAAGAAATAGCAGCCATGATTTTCTACTCCTTCAAGTTCAGAATGATCATGAATCATCAAAAATATTGAAAAAAAATATTTGACATTTCATAACTCATATTATTACACAAATTTGATATTTGAATCACAATTAAGCTTAAGAAAAAAATAATTACATTCTAATTATTATGGATATATCAGTGACGAGACTACTACCAAAAGGCTAAAAACGGAACCCTATTACTGTGACTTCTCTGTCAGAACTGTGATAGCTAGCGAGTTGAAATTTTTGCATATAATGTATTTTATCTACTCTCATATAGTAATGTTCAAATTATAAACTTCTAAATCTCGTTGCATCTTAGTTTACTTTTCATTGCACCTGTTCGAGCAAATTCTAACAAAGATGCAACGAAAAGTAAAATTTATTTGCTGGAAGCAGGGAAAGATAAAAATCACACGGTAAATACCAAAAAATACCGATTCCAAGCCAAAAAAATATAATAATCTATGGTAACGGCACATGCGCGGTGACGGTTTTCCTTGCGCGCTTAATTTTGCCGCCTTTTTCTGCGGTGAAAGGTTTTTATTGTTTGTTTATCGCGCAACTCAAGGAAGAATTAATTGACTGTTTGCTAAAAATGTGCAACTCTAGCGAGTCTAGTGAGGAATATATTACTCCACCGGATATTTTAGATGCCGCTACGGAAATTACCAATAATTTATTGCCCGCCAAGTCAAGAAAACTGTACGAGAAATGCTACCAAGAATTCAGGCTATGGAAAATGCAAAAAAATGCGTATGAGATGTGTATGAGAGTAGATAAAATAGTGTATGCAACTGCACATAACTAGGTATTACAATGCTCGTGATACCACAAACCACACTCGCATTGTAATACCCTTCATTATGCAACAGTTGCATAAACTACTATCTGTTACCGCTATAACAACATACATTCAAACATATAATCACGCTTTAATCCCTAATGGGGTAGGCAGGGCGTAAACGACCTAAAAAAGAAGGTTTTTCCTCCACTTCTGACAAAGTTTTGGGGTATTTTTAAGATAGATTCGTGGGTATATTGCTCTAGTGACAGGTTGTCAGCCCATCGCCTAAATTGCAGTATACTAAACCCTCGGATCTCTTAGCTGGTTTTTACAGCATGCCCGGAAAGAAATGCAGCTGTCACATTCTATGTTTTTTTCTCGCTCCTAGGCCAACATGGAGAAACGCTATATAACAACAAATACGAAAAAACTACGTGTACAACAATTGTTCCATACAACAAACGTAATTTCTTTACTGTCACTGCAGACGGATATCTCATAAACCGTGATAGGTAGATAGTTGTTACTTCAACGATGATACATTTTTTTGCTGTTTTATCAAAAATTCAAAACGGACGTAAAACAGAATAAATACTCAATGGAGGCACCGATACATCAATGTGATTTTTTGCCTGTTACCAGCAGGGACGGGACATACATACTATCACGCCTGTATCCCTAATGGGGTAGGCAGAGCGTGAACAACCCAAACAAAGGTCTTCCGCCACGTCTGACAAGTTTTGAGGGTTGTTTAAGATAGAACTGGATATTGCTGTAGTGACAGGTTGTCAGCCCATCGCCTACAATATTACAATATACCCTTGAATCCCTTAGCAGGTTTTTACGGCATGCCCGGGAGGAGATGCATACATAAATACATAAAATCACGCCTTTATCCCTTACGGGGTACGCAGAGCGTAAAACGCCTCCTAAAAGGCGCTTTCGCCACGTCTGACATAAATTGAGGACAATTTTAGATTGTAATGTGTATTGCTGTAGTGACAGGTTGTCAGCCCATCGCCTAAATTACAATACACTGTAACCCTCGAATCCCTTTTGCTGTCTTTTACAGCATGCCCGGGAGGAAATGCAGCTGGCACATTCTATGTTTTTCCCTCGCTCCCAGTCCAGAATGGAAGCATGGAAGGGACGGGACTGGACTATAATATTTAAAATTATTGCAAAAAACTGGCTTATCAAGGAGACAAACTGAATTTTGAGAGTAACCGTGTATTTTTGAGGATTCGTAACACTCACAATGCAATTTTTATTTCATATAATCAATCAATGAATCCTGCCGAAAGAAATTTGTTATTTTCTTTCTTTCATTTTATATAATCGTGTAAAATTGTAATTTAGGCGATGGACTTTAATAACTAGCGGGAAAATTAGAGAGAGTAATTATTAAGAGTTACGCACCTCAATTTTAAAATCCCTTTAATAAGCATAAATAAACATTTAAAACGTTTATTAGTACAATGTATAGTGACATGGTATACCTAAATTACCGTACAAGAAACGAGGCCTAAATATAATTCAAAAACAACAATCAATAAAAAAATACATTAAAAAATATACACATTTTAACACAAAGTGAGTAGGTAATACTTTAAATTAATTGAGTTCAAAGTTCTTCAATTACACATTACTCTTTTACTGAGTTGTGATTTTTTTTAGCAAATATGTCAACTTCTCGGATTCTTCTTCTTCGAGTCAATTGGTAACACGTTATAACAGTTTGGCCCAGTATTTTGCAACGGCGATTGCTTTGTCGTTTGCATCCTGCAGATCCTGGAGTGTGCATGAGCTGGGACTTTTGGGGCAGGACAAGAGATGTGCCATTATTTGCACTGCGTCACAGTCATACTTGTTATTGTTGAGAAACCCCGTTATCGTGGCATCTTCCAACACCAGCCCGAAGTCTATTGAGCGACTTCCAGACTGCCCAAGGAATATCACCACCCGGTGTCTGTCTCAGCAGGTGGAAGGTGCGAAGCTACTTGGGGGTACAGCTCTGTCCACTACTCAAGCCGGATCTTAGATGGGTCGCTTTCCGAGGTGTATTCCTGCCTTAAGAACTTTTTACGACTTTTAAGGCGTGCCGAGGATGGAATTTTTCGATTTTGACCATTTTTTTGCAATCACCATCTACTTTTCTCAGAGTTCAAATGCACCTGGAAACTTTAAGGGTAGCTTTTAGGAGCTATCTAACGAGACCAAGTCCGCGAAGTAATGACGATTCTAGTCGCGCCACCTTGCGACAGTCAGGTAATTCCAGCTGCTGGGACATAAAATATCAAAGAATTTGATACCAAGGGCTATCATACTCTCCCCGTAAGATCCGGCAAGTTGTTATCAAGAGCTGATAATCCCGTCTATTTCCAATGACTTAAAACCTAAGGTGTGTAGGAAGTAATGAATAAGTGAAGGAATTTTGTTGGATAAAGAAACGGACAGAAACCAAATCATTGTTTATGTAGCGACTGCAGAAAGGCTTTTTGTATTTTTTTTTTAAAAACAAGCAATAGGTAGGTATTCTCATGCGGCGCCCATACGATAGATGCTTTTCTATCTGTAAAATATTTAGTATTACGAACAACGAAGCTAAGCCTTTGGAAACATTCAACTGCGAGATTCATAATATGGTCGTTGAAATAAGTCAGATTCTCTGCCTATCCCATTAGAGATAAAGGCGTTAGTTTATGCATGTCTTCTTCTTCCTAGCCTTATCCCGTATGTAATTGAAATACCAGTGTGCTAAGCGGATTGCTTTCAATTCTAAGTGCAGTATTATTTCGTGTACCTCTAGTACTATAACTAAGTGTTGTGACAAGATTGTCTTGTCAACATCGAATATTACATACATACATACATATAATCACGCCTTTATCCCTAATGGGGTAGGCAGAGCGTAAACGACCTAAACAAAGGTTGTTTCGCCACGTCTGACAAAGTTTTGAAGGTTATTTAAGTTAGATTTGTAGGTATTTGTAGGTTTTTGTATATATTTTTTTATTTGTATATTGCTGTAGTGACAGGTTGTCAGCCCATCGCCTAAATTGCAATATACAGCACTGCCCTCAGAAGAAAAAAAAACATAAATAAAGATTTTAGCGATATCTAAAAAACTATTCAAAATATGCAAAATCTATGTAAATCAAAAAATAAAAGTAATAAAATAGCAGTTAGTAAGTTTATTTCACCAAAAGATTTATATTCTTTATTGCGTACAAAAAAATACAATAAATAAACAAATTCAAATTTAGTTCACAAAGGTGAGCTTATCTCTATAAAGAGATCTCTTCCAGCCAACCTGTAAAACTGAATATGAGATAACAATATATACGGGGACACGCTGTAGACTTTGACATATAACCTAGAACCTACATAAACATACATATATATTACTTAAATAAACATCTATAATAAATAATAATACATACATATAATAAATACAAATACCTACGTACATAAATACTAATTTTGTTGCGACAGGAAGTGCTCTTTCACTCTTTTTTTGAAAGTGGATATAGATGGACAGTCTTGAACTGTCTTCGGAAGCTTGTTCCAAAGTTGTGTAGCTCGAACAGAAAAGGAATTGGAAAAGAATTTGGTATTAGCACTAGGACACTCAAGTACTTTAGTGATACATGCGCGCCTAGGCCGGGGGTCAGAGGGTAGGAAATTGAAACGGGAACGGAGATACTTAGGAGTGGACAGATCATGAAGGATTTTATAGAGGACAGCCAGGATGTGCACATCACGACGAAGGCGGATTGGGAGCCATTTTAACCGAGCACGAAATTCAGAAATACGGTCATATTTGCGGAGTCCGAAAATAAACCGGATGGCAAGATTTTGTAGGCGCTCAAGTTTATTAAGCAGCTCCTCTGTCACATCCAAGTAACACACATCGGCATAATCAAGAGTTGGAAGGAGAAGGGCTTGAGCAAGCATGATTTTAGTTTGGAATGGTAGGAAGGTCTGGAGCCGTTTAAGAGAATGAAAAGAATAGTGCATGCGCCTGCTCACCTCGCTAACCTGTGCTGACCAAGACAAATTGCAGTCAAATATAACTCCCAGATTCTTAGCTTTGTCTGTGTATGGGATACAAACTCCGTCATAATAAATTTTTTGGTTGTCAGTGATCTCCTTAAGCTTAAGCTTACTTCTAAGTCTACTGCTACCTATTATCATAGCTATATCATAGCATTATCAAGATATGATAGTCGAAAGTATTTTGCATTTTACGCGCAACATGTTAGGATGCAGTTATGGTTTTTTTCCTTCTGAGGGCAGAGCAGCCCTCAGATCCCTTAGCTGGTTTTTACAGCATGCCCGGGAGGAAAAGTAGCTGGCACATTCTATATTTTTCTCTCGCTCCCAGTCCAGCATGGAAGAATCGTCGAATATTTGTATTTTAATTATGAAAAGTTTGAAATGCCGTTCAATTATGGGAACATATGACGATGCTGTGTTCCTTCTCATTTCAGAAAATAATGAGCGGAAAATTTTACACTTTATCGTGCTTCGGAAGGCACGTTAAGCCGTTGCTCCCGGTTAATATCGTTCTTCTTCTTCTGTCGGGTGGGTATCGAGCCTATGGACCCGATGAACCCTGGTGTCAGAGTTTTTAAACCACCTAGTAGCACAACTATCAAGCCTCTGACATGTTTTGAGTAACGACCACTATCAAAGACAGCGACCGGGACCGACGGCTTAACGTGCCCTCCGAAGCACGAAAACACCGTAAATATTAGTCGTAATACCGTAGATATTAGTCGTTTAGCCGACTAAAGCCAGTGCTAAGCATTGGCGGCTTAAAAACTCTGACCTAATCTAGGATTGGGTCTGGTTTCCCTTCTGGGTTGTGGAGGTCAGATGGCAGTCGTTCTGTATAAAAAGCAGTACCCTCGTTAAATCACCTAGATAAGGTAGCTGACCCCGTATAAGGCTAGGGATAAGACGATGTCTTGTCAGTGAGAGGATGGTACGAAAACAAATTTTACTCTATAACTTTCCACCATCGCTAGCAGTAACATTGAAGCATAGAGGTGCTTCATTGAGATTGTAATTCAATAAACACTGTATGTACTTGCTGTGTAACGCTTCGATCAGATATGCAGAGGAAAATTGTATTTAATTGTTAATTATGAGAGATTCGCCTCACTGTCAGTTGTCCATATTGAATGATAGTTAAACCAACCAATTCTATACATACATATAATCATCACGCCCTTATCCCTAATGGGGTAGGCAGAGCGTAAACGACCTAAACATAGGTCATGTCGCCACGTCTGACAAAGTTCTGAGGGTTATTTAAGTCACATACATACATATACATATAATCACGCCTTTATCCCCAATGGGGCAGGCAGAGCGTAAACGACCTAAACAAAGGTCGTTCCACCACGTCTGACAAAGTTTTGAGGGTTGTTTAAGATAGATTTGTAGGTATATTGCTGTAGTGACAGGTTGTCAGCCTATCGCCTAAATTGCAATATACAGAAACCCTTGGATCACTTAGCTGGTTATTACAGCATGCCCGGGGGAAATGCAGTTGGCAGATTCTACGTTTTTCTCTCGCTTCCAGTCCAGCATGGAAGTTAATTAAGTCACATTTGTAGGTATATTGCTGTAGTGACAGGTTGTCAGCCCATTGCCTAAATTGCAATATACTGAATCCCTCGGATCCCTTAACATGCCCGGGAGAAAATACAGCTGGCACATTCTATGTTTTCCAGCTATGTTTTCTCTGTCCAGCATGGAAGTAAGGTTGATAATACCTTGTATTTATACCTTATTTTTCAATTATTTAACCATGACCCATCTAAAAACGAATTTGTTCGGGTGAAAATAGTTATCATAGCGTTACTTTGTAAAGAAGACCCTAAAACCGGATTTAGCAGTATTTTTAGGGTTACGAACCCAAAGAGTGAAAATCGGGCCCCTTTTACTGAACCGTGATAGCTAGAAAGTTGAAATTTTCGCAGATTATGCGTTTTTGTTGCCGCTATAGCAACAAATTTGTACTAAAAACAAAATATATTTTTATGCATGCTGCGGTTTTATTGCGATGTTTTGCTCGGTATTAAAAATGGCATCAGGTAAACGCTTGAAATATTCATATAGCTAATTGGTAACAAATGGTTAAAATATTGTGTCTAAATCATCATTGGCCACCACATCTTGTTCAGATGATTGTTGCAGCGTCAATGAATTGGAAAGAGATTTGTGTGCCGTCGGAGGTATGAGATTCGGCGCATCTTTTTCTATGGCTGTGTCTAAATATTGTACAGATAATGGTACGAAACTCTTCGTGCGCAAGTTTGATTGGAATGGAACCCACAACTTAATCAGTTCTGACTTATTAGAGATTTTAACCCCCTTAAAACCATCAAATGAGAAGAAGACTGATGGGGAAGGTCAGTCAAAATGTATACTTCAATTATCGATGTATTAGCACCATACTTGTCAGATATTTTTAATGAATTTAGGTATTGATCACGGTATATTTCCTGATTTGATGAAAACAGTAAAGTAATTACAAAATGTATACTTCAATTATCGATGTATTAGCACCATACTTGTCAGATATTTTTAATGAATTTAGGTATTGATCACGGTATATTTCCTGATTTGATGAAAACAGTAAAGTAATTACTTCGTTTAAGGCTCGTGACAAGGCAGATCCAAGCAACTATAGGCCTGATTCTGTTTTACCAGTATTGAACAAAGTGTTTGAAAAGATCTTACTTAATCAAATGCTTCTTTTTAATCACAATAACTTATTATATAACCAGCAATTTGGGTTTACAAAGGGACGTTACACTACAGATGGCGGTGTTGCCCTTTTGAATCATATATTTTGCTTTATAGGAATCAAAAGACGCCGTTGGCATATTTTTTACCTCTCTGAAGCATTTGATTGCGTAGATCATGAAACTTTGTTGTCAAAATTGAAATACTATGGAATCAGAAATTAAGCCTTGAGAATTTTATATTTTTATTTGGACGATAGAATTCAGAAGGTAAATGTAAACGGAGCTAAGTCATCAGGGTCTCGTGTTAAAAAAGGTGTACCTCAAGGTTCGATATTAGGTCCATTTCTATTGTATATTAATGATCTGCCCTACATGATATAGAAATTGTCAAAGATTGTATTATTTTCAGATGACACATCTCTTATATTTAAAGATGATAGACATGCACAAAATTATGATACCGTAAATAACACTCTTGGTCAAATTTATAATTGGTTCACTGTTAACAATTTAGTGTTGAATGTGGAAAAAACCAAATGTATGGAATTCACTGTGCCTAATGTTCATTCTTCCAATCTTCTTCTTCTGTCGAGTGGGTATCGAGTCTATGGACCCGATGAACCCTGGTGTCAGAGTTTTTTAACCGCCGAGTAGCAGAACTATCAGGCCTCTGACATGGTTTGAGTAACGACCACTATCAAAGACAGCGAACGGGACCGACGGCTTAACGTGCCCTCCAAAGCAAGAAATCTTTTCGGAATCTCGAAATGTTTTCGGACAATCAGGTGATTCAGCCTGCAATGTCCTAACCAAACTGGGGAAAAATTCACAAAGTGATAAATTCTCAAATATCAACTTTGTGTTTCCATGGCACTAGCCACTAGACCACGGAGGCAGTTTCTTCCAATAATGATGTTGCACTTAATGATGAAAAATTAGAGATCGCGAAAGCAGTTTTCTTAGGGATTACATTTGATTCGAAACTTCAATGGCATCACATTACGTCTTTATCAATCATTAGTTCAGCCGCATCTGCTGTGCGTAGAATCCGTGAGCTCACGGATGTTGCTACAGTAAGACTTGTTTATTTTAGTTATTTTCACAGCTCTGATGTTCTATGGAATTTTGCTGTTAGGTCGCGCTGCTGAGGTCTGCAAAAATGGGCTATTAGAGCTAATTACAAACTCTGATGCCGTGATTTCCTAAGAGATTTGTTAAAACAGATAAATATGTTAACTGTACCATAAATATATGAATATATTATGTATGTAAGGAAAAATTTTCATACATAGTTTATAGTTTTACCAAAAATGGTGACAGGCATAACCGGAACCTTAGGAAAAAAATAAAATAAAATATCTTATGTCTATTGACTCACCCCATTTTAGGATAGTTAAAGTTAAAAATCATTTTTAGATTTAATTATATAGTACTATAACAAATATTAAACTTGAAAGCAAATCAATTTGAAGATAATATTAAAAACACATTATGTCCGAAAGCCTATTAATAAGTTAGATGATTATAGTAATGCCAAAGATGTATGAAGCTCTGATATATCAGTGAAGGCCAAGAAATTGGCACACATTGCGATCACCAACCCTATTTTGAGCTAAAGAAAGCAAGGGTGGGAGAGGGGGGGAGGGGAGTGCGAGTTTCTCATGCATCTTGTTCATTATGATATATTTTTCATTGACAAAGATAACATTTTCTTTGTAATAGACTCGATTGTGACTTTTTTAAGTGTACTTAGGGTCCTATTTGGAAAAAAATCCCGAAGCACGAATACTTCCTTACTCTTCGGGTAATATAGTTCAACCATAGGAATTAGATGGCTATAGATATTAGGCTATTAGACTCTTTCCTGTTGTTCGATTTTTTTATTTCGCGTCGCATAATATAAGTAAAACATAGCCTCGACAGCATAATCAGATGTTGTGTTTATGTCTCTTGATTATCTATAATTTAAGAAAGTTACAGGGACCTTACTAAAATACTTATGTTACGTTGTGTTTACAATAGAATTGATACCAAAGTTCAATCCAATAGCCACGACCACGGATTTTATGAAATTGATAAAATTATAGTAATAATGAGGGAATTGAATCGATTTAATAAAAAAATATACGATTAACAGGATTTTGGTAAAGCCAAAACAAATTGTTTTCCAATTTTATTGAGTAGTTATGAATTTAATCAAATTTTGTAATTGTTTTGTTATCATGAATTGATAATCAATTCAGCAGTGTGGCGATTTTAATTACAATAAAGTTAATTTCTTCCATGCTGGCCTGGCAGCAAAAGAAAAACATAGTATGTTCCAGCTGCATTTCCTCCCGGACATGCTGTAGAAACCAGCTATAGATCTGTAGTTTAAGTAGGTATCTTGTCATTTAGGCGATGGGCTGACAGGCTGAAGTTATATACATACATACATACATATAATCACGCCTTTATCCCTAATGGGGTAGGCAGAGCGCAAACGACCTAAACAAAGGTCGTTCCGCCACGTCTGACAAAGTTTTGAGGGTTATTTAAGATAGATTTGTAGGTATATTGCTGTAGTGACAGGTTGTTAGCCTATCGCCTAAATTATAATATACTGAAACCCTCGGATCCCTTAGCTGGTTTTTACAGCATGCTTGGGAGGAAATACAGCTGGCACATTCTATGTGTTTCTCTTGCTCCCAGGCCAGCATGAAAGCAAGTTATATACACCCTGTATAAAACGTTAAAATGTTTAGATGCTTATTAACTTACTTTTATGTACATTTCTAGGTGCTCATTAAGTACTTACACAAATCTTACGAAATTTAATTTATCGCTTCACTAGCTGCAAGCTTTCATTATGAAATTGCGTAAGTTAGAGCGAAAAATAGAACCGCACCAGGGCATTAGAAATTCATCATCAAATCAAGTTTGGTTCGCAAAACGCCTAGAGCGTGTAATTAGAAGGTGAATCAGACTAATAAATTATCCGTAAACAAAAATAAACTGACATCGTGCGAAGAATAAAATTTACTGGAAGTGGCTCCTCTTTGAACTACCCCTATTAGTTTAAGTGAAACTGTCCCTTACACCCGTTATTTAAAGAGGCCTCTCAGCGAGCGGTGCCCTCTCTCGATAAAAATCATAACACGCAAAATATATTCCTTAAATTTAGACCTGAGGATTTTTCAGAGTAATAAATTATAGACAACATAGTATATTAATTAAATATACTATTTACTCCACAATGTATTAAATAGTATATTTTGCTAGTTATGACTTTTTAACGAGTGAGGGCGGCACCGCCTAATTTGACTCGTCGTCATCTAGATAGTTTAATTTTTCAATGCGTACTTAATTATTCTATGTGAAAATGTAATTAGATGGCTATTAAGAAATTTAAATATACATAATGGGAGTCATTATGAAACAACAATTATTTTATAATCACTTAGTGCTTCTTTGATATTATGGATAGTTTATGAAATATTTTTTTTTTAAATACATGATCAAACACAGATTTAATTTTTTTAAAGTGATTTAAGTAAAAAGTAAAATTGCCTTAATTAGCTTGGTTACGTGACCAATTTTTAATGTTAAAAACACATCATAAAATCCGTTTTTGACCCCGGGTAACACAGAAGGGAATAGTGGTTTCAGTTAAATTGACTGTATTTTTGACATGTTACAGACATTTTTACTTCTTCCATGCTGGACTGGAAGCGAAAAAAAAACATAGAATCTGCCTGATGCATTTCCTTTCGAGTATCCTGTAAAAATCAGTTAAGGGATCCGAGGGTTTCTACTTACATACATACATATAATCACGCCTTTATCCCTAATGGGGTAGGCAGAGCGTAAACAACCTAAAACATAGGTCGTTCCGCCACGTCTGACAAAGTTTTAAGGGTTGTTTAATATAGATTTGTAGGTATATTGCTGTAGTGATAGGTTGTCAGCCCATCGCCTAAATTACAATATACTAAAACCCTCGGATCCCTTAGCTGGTTTTTACAGCATGCCCGGGCGGAAATGCAGCTGGCACATTCTATGTTTTTCCCTCGCTCCCAGGCCAGCATGGAAGAATAAAACAGTGCAATATAGGCGGCCTTATTGCTAAAGCAGCAATTTCTACCAGGCAAACTACAAATCTTTTTTAAACAACCCTCAAAACTTTATCATACGTGGCGGAACTACCTTTCTTTCTGTCGTTTATGCTCTGCCTACCACATCAGGGATAAAGGCGTGATTATATGTATGTATGTTCAGACTTTAGCCATCTGAACAGTACCTAGTATGGCGCATTTGTCTGAGACTGCTAGCTTCCGAATCTTACATCTTCAGTGGAACCATAAGAGCTCAGCCAATCTAACAGAGTACAGAAGTGATAGAATGTGACAGTCCCTCCTACGGGCTATAGGCAGCCGTTGAAGTTCTTGGCGGTAGTCTGAAACAGGATCATACTTCTGAAGACCAAAAATAAATCTAATACGCATTTTGTTCAGCAGTTAAACAGTCAAGTCCGGAAAGAAGACATCTGCATAATCCAGTATTGGCATTAAAAGAGACTGTGCTAAGGAGATTTTAGTTTTAGTCGGCAATAGATTCCTAAATCGCTTCAGTGAACAATATGCGGCAAACTCTAAAAATACCTAGAAATACCCTAAAACCTCAACAATGTAACAGAAATACACCAATTCTTCGAATATTATTCGTAGTGTAAGGGACAGCGTCCCGCAAACTGATAGGGGTAGCTCAGTCAATGGAACTGAACAACTATCAGCAGGATTATTTTTTAAGAATTAAAAAAAATATTCGGTTTTCCATACAAACTATCTGATCAAGGTGATAATTTTGTTTGGGAAGTTATTCGCCATACCAACTTCAGTTCAGATGGCAAAAGTATCATATCTGGCTGCTAACTGGAACAAGTTACCTCAAGACGTAGTGACAACACAGAATACAAATGTCTTTAAGAACAAATTGGATATATACCTACAAAACTTCAATAAGACAAGCAAATCGTGAACAGTGGGATACAGGCACTCATCAGTTGGTACAACTGCCTGCCTGATTAAAATAATATAATAATAATATCAAAATTACAGCCAATTTAGGTGAAACCACTTTTTTCTAACTTGTTTCCCGTTAAATTTTGATGTATGTATTTATGTAGTTTATTCGTATATGTATGTATCAATATATTGTTAGTATATATGTTTGTTTATTTAAGATAATAATATACGGTAGGTATATATTCTATGAATAGGTATGTGAGTATTGTTTTTTGATTTATTAGTCTCTGTTAATGTTGCATTTCTTATCCCTTCAAAATTATTCACTTTCTCTTACTACCATTGGGTTGGCTGGAAGAGATCTCTTCATAGAGATAAGTTCGCCCTCGCACACTATGTTTGTAAATTACATTTCTTTTGTGTTTATATATAAATTACTGTTTTAGTATGAGTATGAAGTAGCTACAATTATAGTAGGTACCTGTTTTTTTCTCAAACAATACATAATAATGCTTTTATTATCCGTTTCAATAAAGGATTATATTTTGACAGCCGTGTTGTATAGCGGAGTAGTTTTTTTTTTGTTATTTGTTTTCTTTTTCCTGAAACTTGATTAATTTTGTTGAAATCTTTCTTTCATTCTTTCTTTCTTACTTTCTTTATTCCTTTCAAAAGTGATGCCCTATAATTTTTCATATATAATCAAATAATCACGCCTTTATCCCTAATGGGGTAGGCAGAGCGTAAACAACCTAAACAAAGGTCATTCCGCCACGTCTGACAAAGTTTTGAGGGTTGTTAAAGATAGATTTTTAGGTATATTGCTGTAGTGACAGGTTGTCACCCCATCGCCTAAATTGCAATATACTGAAAACCTTGGATCCCTTAGCTGATTTTACAGCATGCCCGGGAGGAAATGCAGGTGCCACATTATTTGTTTTTCTCTCGTTTCCAGGCCAGCATGGTTTAATGCTAATGCTAATGCATTAATTCTAATAATAGCTCCCGTTATCATTATCAAGTTGAGCAATCTAAATTATCGCCTTTCTCTAAACCGCTATCTAAATCTAAACACTAATAACTACAACGCGAAGTTAGGCAATTAAACAAACAGATTAATCAATTAGATGCTACTCGCATTCTGGGTTAATATTTTGTCACAGAGAAGTGAAATCAGCTGATTTACTTAATCTAGGTTCATCTTAGTATGGGATCTTTGTCGACGTTTTACTCTCTGCCTACTCCGTAAGGGACAAAGGCAAAATTGTATGTATGGATGTATGGGATCATCCTTGCAGCGTTTTATTTCGAGCAATGGCGCAACGCGTGGCGCAACCGGTCGCCACGAGGAAATTTCTAGATTTATGTCATTCTTTTTGCTTCTGTATTGTATTATGCTCTTGAAAAGTTCCCACAGCATCGCGTTGTTTTACATCCTAGATTAAATTGACCTATGGCTATCACAGAATTATAATATAATAATATAATATAATAGAGTGCATTGTTTTCGCGGTAACGTAAGTAAAATCATGGAGGAATTAAATATAAAAAATATAACGCTTACACAAAATATCACTCAAACATAATACAGTCTAATTAATCTGGTGCTTCTTGTTCCTTCGGTGTGTTTAAATTACATTTTAGGCTTCTGGCTGAGTTTACTTTACAAATCTTTTATCCATCAATTCAACATTCAATATCTTCAAAAAAACGATGTAGCCTGTTGAACTTTATTGATCATTCATACACGTTATCACGCATCTTTCCCGGTACCTATTGGTCACAATAGGTGCATACTTATAAACGAGTCACATTCATTAAATTATTTTAAAATTGCATTTTAAAGGAAAGTATCCTACTGAAGTACCTATACTGTGGCAAGGTAATACCGAAATTATCAGTGAATAACAGCCTATGTGAGGTGGATGCTGAATTGCTGAGAGCTATAGGGGAAATAAGGGGAGAGTCAATTCACGCCGATAAGCGACGTGATGTGAACGTGACGCGGTGCGCAGTCTTCAAAAGTGTGATAGAAAGATTTTACTTGAGGTGATTTAGCACTGCTCCGTATTCGATTCGCATCCGAATTTTGTACGTTAAATTTCCACATAAAACGGATGTGGATGGAAGCGCAAGCTGTCATATATTTACTAGGAAGGCCAATTCGGACCAGAAAATTTTAGGACCAGCGTGCAAAATTGATTTTAACCTAGCTTTTTAGTTCCTAATATCGCCACCTTGACTGGAACCGAGCGAAAAACATAGAATGTGCCAGCTGCATTTCCTCCCGAGCATGCTGTAAAAACCAGCTAAGGGATCCAAGGGTTTCTGTTTATTGCAATTTAGGCGATGGGCTGACAACCTGTCACTACAGCTATATACCTACAAATCTATCTTAAATAACCCCATGTATGTATGTACGTGTCGCCACCTGAACAAATAAGTTACGGCCTTCCGTTCCGTCTGGAAAGCCCCTATTGCTATAAGGTGGCACCTTGGTAGCACTTTAGGTGGCACTGAGTAATGCAAAATATTCACATTTCATTGACAGAATATAAAATTAAGTTCGTGGTACAAAGAGATGCATCTTAAACATCTTCAAGCAGCGCCGCGTCCCTTCCCAGTGTGAACTGACCCAAAAGAAGGGAGGTTGAAACAATACGGGTTCTTCGGTGTAGGTAATTACTGGATATTACTGCAGCGGCGCGCATTGCGTCAATAGAAGATTATAATAAGTCACGAAGGTTAGCCACTCAGAAGCCAGATCCTGAAC
This sequence comes from Scrobipalpa costella, assembly GCA_949820665.1. Taxonomy (NCBI): domain Eukaryota; kingdom Metazoa; phylum Arthropoda; class Insecta; order Lepidoptera; family Gelechiidae; genus Scrobipalpa; species Scrobipalpa costella. Next base: position 7,615,086 of record OX463319.1, on the reverse strand, counting down.
GCGGTTACGAAGATTTTTTTTAAACATGATATACAGGGTGCATAAAAACACTTTCCCAGTTTGTGATTTTTTCCCCAGTTTGGTTAGGACATTGCAGGCTGAATCACCTGATTGTCCGAAAAGAAAAAGATTTCGTAGTTCGGAGGGCACGTTAAGCCGTCAGTCCCGGTCGCTGTCTTCGATAGTGGTCGTTACTCAAACCATGTCAGATGCCTGATAGTTGTTCTACTAGGCGATTTGAAAACTCTGACACCAGGGTTCATCGGGTCAATAGACCCACTCGACAGAAGAAGAAGAAGAAGAAAACACTGCGTTCCTTCAAACCACAATATGTTATGCTAATGATAGCAAACATCTTTCGCATAGCAAAGACAATTTTAGGTCGAAATAAAAATTCGCCTTGTTCATACAAAATTGCAAATAAAAGAGCATCTTTGTATAAAATAGGTTTTTTTTTAACCTATTGTTTTGTACTGTTGGAAAGCTCTTTGTTGTCATTATAACTCAGTAGAACAGTGGTTAAATGGAAAGTTGTACAAGTTGTTGTAAAAGTTGTTGTGTGTTTTTTTACATCCTGTATAAAAACATGGTTCATCATACATACTAATACCGAGTGTAAAGGTTAGCGTCCCGCAAATTGACAGGGGCTGCTCAGTCAACGACACTGAACAACTGTGTAAAACAAGGTTTTTTTTTGTATGTGAAAAAAAATGGCTGATGTCATTGGCAAATTATCTGATCGAGGGGGAAACTTTGTATGGAGAACCATTTTATTTTCATTTACTGAATGAATTTCTTGGTGATAGTTGATTAGTTTCGTTGAATAAGCATCCCTATCTGCTTCACTTCCATGCTGGCCTGGGAGCGAGAGAAAAACATAGAATGTGCCAGCTGCATATCCTCCCGGGCATGTTGTAAAAACCAGCTAAGGGATCCGAGGGTTTCAGTATATAGTAATTTAGGCGATGGGCTGACAACCTGTCACTACAGCAATATACCTACAAATCTATCTTAAATAACCCTCCAAATTTGTCAGACGTGGCGGAATTACCTTAGTTTAGGTCGTTTACGCTCTGCCTACCCCATTAGGGATAAAGACGTGATTATATGTATGTATGTATCTGCTTGCGGGACGCTGTCCCTTACACCCCGTACAATTTGAAATGAAACACCTTAGAAAGCTCCGAAATCTTAGAAAAACTACCTCTGTTAACTTTTCGAATAACCCTCAGAAACCCTATTACTGAGTTCCGAACTCCTTTTGAAAGTCAAAGGCTTCCAAATTTGAGTTTCTCCTGAAGAAAACTTTAATTGGAGTTTCTAAGGTTTTCGTTTGAATTTCTGTACACGTGAACTTAAGGCTTCAGAGCTGTTTTTGGACAAAAAACAGTCATTTCATAAAGAGTTGTTTGAATCATTCATTTTTGAAATGGCGATTTTGTAGGTACCTACTGGGCTCGATTCAAGATTTGCCAGCTAAAACTAAAATTAAAATACATGTGTCACTTTCAGACTTTAAACATTGAAAAAAAGACAGAAAATCTATTTTCTCCGGTTTTTAATTTATTCGCCGTCTTATGATATGGCGGATGAAATTGACAGAAATACTGGGGAAACTGATCACTCTTTGCAACTTACCAGAGGTTCAAATTTCGGACGATAACCTTGTTACAAACATATGTTTTGCGGTTGACTTACTTTACAGTTGTGAAGCATAAACAGGTTATGCGCCGCAATATAAGTTGGTATAGATAACGCACCGTTAAAAGACGGAGTATTATAGATCAGATATTTTTTAATGGGGATATTATTTTTTCCTGTTTCTGCAAAAGACAGTAAGAATATATAGTACTAGTGATAAAACTATTAGAAAAAAGGTCCAAATAGACATCCATTTTATACAAACTATACACAATATCATACATTAGTGCAGCAACACACCAGCGTCACTTACTGCGTGCAAGGTTGCGCTCAACACGTTGTCAATGCCTTTTGCATTGCCTACAACACACATGCGTCACCATACGCTCTACGCGCGCGTACTGGCAGAGGGATGCGCGGACGGAGAGTTCATCGATACGCGCGCGAAGCACGTAAGGTGACGCATGTTTGTTGTAGATAATGCAAAAAGCATTTACAGTGTGTTGAGCAGAATCTTGCGCGCAGTAAGTAAGTCTTTTTGTTGCTGCCTTTAGATATTAATAGGCCACTGACACTCTGCTTACTCTATTAAGGAGAAGAAAAAGAAGAGAAGTATTTTTTTTAATTGCCTAAAGGTCGTCCAACAGCTGGTAATGTTAAATAAAAAAATATGTTTATGGGTTGATCTTATCTTTTTAGTGCCTCAATAAAATTCAATTTAGGAAAACAATGTATTCAACAGTTACTTAATTTTGTAACACATTTTTAAGAACAATAGGAGATAAATTAAAACTATAACTTGATGAAATTAATTTGGTTTAACGTTGTACAGTTAAGCCCATAAGTGAAGTAGAACAGGTTTTGCCGTATTCTTAAAAATTTAATCAGTTGTTTAAAATTTTATAAGTAAAATACCAGGGCCAAATAATTGTTACATGCTGGACTGGGAGCGAGAGAAAAACATAGAATGTGCCTGTTGCATTTCCTCCCGGGCATACTGTAAAAACCAGCTAAGGGATCCGAGGGTTTCAATGTATTGTAATTTAGGCGATGGGCTGACAACCTGTCACTACAGCAATATACCTACAAATCGATCTTAAAATAACCCTCAAAACTTTGTCAGACGTGGCGGAACGACCTTTGTTTAGGTCGTTTACGCTCTGCCTACCCCATTAGGGATAAAGGCGTGACTATATGTATGTATATGTATGTACTTTGTTTTTTTTAAAGTAAAATACCAAGGCACACTTTCTTACAGTCACGTCTTTCTCACTGACGAGGTAGTATAGTTTGCGCGGATATTTCCTTTGCTAAGTACTCAAACAATCGCTTGCTAGCTGTCTTTGTTCACACTTATTCCTGTTTTTAAGAGCGAAAAAAAGACAAAAACAATTTATCTATGCGTTTTTGATTGAAATATACACGCGCTATGAGCGACCCAAATTGTATCGCGCCACAGATAATTCGAATCCGACAGCACCCCATCCCGGGTCGCGCCTCAGTTCAGGGGATAATATTGTTATAACTGCCTCCGTGGTCTAGTGGCTAGTGCCATGGACTCCCGATCCGGAGGTCCTTGGTTCGATTCCCAGGAGGGGGAACACTAAATTTGATATTTGATAATTTATGCTGAATCACCTGATTGTCCGAAAAGAAAAAGATTTCGTGCTTCGGAGGGCACGTTAAGCCGTCGGTCTCGGTCACTGTCTTTGATAGTGGTCGATACTTAAACCACGTCAGAGGCCTGATAGCTGTGCTACTAGGCGGTTTAAAAACTCTGACACCATGGATCATCGGGTCCATAGACTCGATACCCACTCGACAGAAAAAGAAGATTGTTATATCGACGCTCTGCTTAACCTGGATCGCCATGATGACTTAGTAAGAAAGCATTAGAAGTGTAACGAACTGTTTCCTTCACACGAAACTGAACAACTTTCACACAGAAATTCATTCAGAAAATTAAATAACTGCTGTACCCATACAAAATTGTCTGACAGAGGTTGTAATTTCGTTTACGGTAACTAAACTAACTCTATTTGTTTGTGGGAAGCTGTCCCTTACCCCATCAGTGTCTTGAAATAAATACTATTATTCGTGTATGCTGGACTAGGAGCGACAGAAAAACATAGAATGTGCCAGCTATTTCCTCCCGAGCATGCTGTAAAAGCCAGCTAAGGGATTCGACGGTTTCAATATATTGCAATTTAGGCGATGGGATGACAACTTGTCACTACAGCAATATTCGTACAAATCTATCTCAAATAGCCCTCAAAACTTTGACAGATGTGGTGTAACGACCTTGGTTTAGGTAATTTACGTTCTGCCTACCCCATTAGAAATAAAGGCGAGACTATATGTATGTATTGAAATAAATACATAAATGAAAAAGCAAACAAATCATCCAAATAAAAACGTGAAGGTCTGTTATTGGAGCCGGTTAAAATACCATCAAAATTAGATTAGTAAATTTTGTGTGAAAGCGTTATATGTATACAAACCACTATAATCATTAATTTAGAACACAATAAGATTAAGTCATTTCTTTGTGGGCCCCATCTGATGAAAGAGAAACTCTTTTTCTATTAGCGAGTGGAGAAAAAAAAAACTGGTAGAAAAGTTACCAGAAAGAAAGTCGACCAGCTGATCTACAGAAGAGAGACATAAAAACTAAAGGCCTTAAGTATAACTTTTTGCTGATAAAGCGTAACTTATTGTAGTTTATGTTTAAATTTCATAACATTTTTTTTAAGGAATTTCTGTTTTTTTTTAAATTAAATCATCGGTTACCCATCCATACTACCCTCGCTCCCAGTCCATCATGGCAGTAATGCATTAATACCTATCATAAATCCAATAACCCACTTTTAAGACATCAGCTATGACACTATTTCACATTCACACTGCACACACACACTTCTTGTAGCACTTCATCTATAGTTATTGTTTTTTTTTGTCTTTTCACTCATTCCGTCTCAACTTCTAAATTGTAAACATTAATTATTATATTGTTCAAAACTTTTTGTAACCAACCTAAATTCTTCTTTTAATATGTTAAACTTCGTAACTGGCTAGATTAGTTTATGACATTTGTAACGTAATTTAAGAATATGTGCTGTGAAGTTTACAGTAAAGATAAATTAAATTAAATAAAATACTCCTTGCGCAAACTTTGAACAAAGCTATTACCTGTTGCAAAGAAAATATAATACTAGCTAACGCTAAAGAAGAGGCCCGATCTGAAATTTTACCTCACCTCGTCTCCCCTGCGCCAACGGGTACGCGAGCCGTTTCGACTAGGCGGTAGCACACACAAAAACCCACTTTAAACCAGTACGAACTTAATTGCGCATGTAGTACGAAAATCAGCGGCTTGCATGGAGTGCACGCCCTGTGCCTATAGCACAGAATATATAATAGTACTACCGTATAGTAAGCTTTCAAGCTCTGACGAACGCCCAAGTTATGCACTAAGTACATACCAGATGAAAATTATATTAGAGAGCGAACGTAGCCTTAAAGCACCCTGAATGTACGGATCTGTATATTATATACATACATGTAATCACGCCTTTATCTCTAATGAGGTAGGCAAAGCCTAAACAACTTAAACAATGGTCGTTCCGCCACGTCTGATAAAGATTTTTTAAGGTTATTTAAGTTCTTCCATGCTGGACTGGGAGAGATAGAAAAACATAGAATGTTCCAGCTGCCCTTCCTCCCGGGCATGCTGTAGAAGTCAGCAAAAGGGACTCGAGGGTTACAGTGTATTGTAATTTAGGCGATGGGCTGACAACCTGTCACTATAGCAATACACATTACAATCTAAAATTGCCCTCAATTTTTGTCAGACGTGGCGAAAGCGCCTTTTACGAGGACTTTGACGCTCTGCCTACCCCGTAAGGGATAAAGGCGTGATTTTATGTATGTTGTTAAGATTTGTAGTAGTATATTGCTATAGCGACAGGTTGTCAGCCGATCACCTAAATGAAAATCTACTGAAAACCTCGGATTCCTTAGCTGATTATTACAGTATGCCCGGTAGGAAATTCAGCTAGCACATTTTATGTTTTTCACTCGCTCCCAGGCCAGCATGGAAGAATTATTATACAGGGTGTCAATTTAGTTGCATACTTTAATTCCGGGGTGTTTTATTATTAATAAAAGGATCACATGAAAAATTGATCGAATATCCTCCTAGAAAAAAAAATTGCTTCCACATCCAAATTATCTGAACGAAATGGGAATTTTGTATTGGAAAGTACGTGTTATACATAGTAAGTGTTATACATTTTTTATTTGACCCTTAATCAATACTAAAATACATATGTTATGGCATGACACGCCATTAAATGAACACCAGGAAATCTTGATTGGCTAATTGGTAATGTACAAGGATCTGGTACAGTAACGTTTCTACATACATAAGCGTTATAGTCGTACGGGGTAGGCAGAACGTCAGCGATACAAGTGATTTAAAAACTTAACTTCGTAGGATACAAGCTTTAAAACTTTTAATCGTTATTAATCTTAAACGGTCGATCATAACGAAAAATGCTGTTATTAAATTGATTTTGAAGTACCTATTTAATGATATCCCAGATGTTACAGTTCGTTGACTTTTATTTTTACCAATTTCACAAAATGGCGCCTAATTGTCGCCATTTTAGATTTTTGACAAACTCATGTCTTCAGTGATACTCGCGTGGTTAAGACGAATCGGTTGACGTATGAATCATTTAAATCGACCGACGCGTTTCGTCTCTAAAGCGCCACAGAGGATCAAACATACATACATAGGCCGATAAACACATTACCCTCCTTTGCGTTGCGCAGTCGGGTAAAAAGGTCTTTTACGCGTCGACTATACTCTGTTAAATTAAGTATGGTAACTGCGACATATGTCATTCAGAAGGAAACCAAAAGAAAATGTATCTAAAATCTACCAATCTAACAAGTTTCGATTCTGACGATCATTTTATAAAAAAAACGGACTATTGATAAGATGTTAGCCCATTGCCTAAATCGGAAAACCTACACTGAAACCTTCGTTTGCATAGAATATACAGTGTTTTGGAAAAAAAAAAACTACTCAGAACACTTTATATTTTTGTATCCTGCAACTAAGTTTTAAATAACATGCCACCCAGTGTGATAAAAACAAATAAAAACATACAAAAAACATGCGGCTACGTGCACACAGTAGCACTGAAACGTTTAAAAGCACATCAATTCGTCATTCTGGACAAATTGAGTATTGAATTGGTAGTGAATGCGACTATATTAAAGTGTGTCATCATCAGGTAATATATATGTAATATTATTATTTTTACTAGCCTACTGTGTCCCACTGCTGGGCAAAGTACAATTAACATAAAATAAATAAAGAATAATAAATTAAATACAGAATTTAGAAAAATCACATACATACATAAAAATCACGCCTTTATCCCTTACGGGGTAGGCAGAGAGTGACACTCCTCGTAAAAGGCACTTTCGCCACGTCTGACAAAGATTAAGGATTTATTTTTTATTGTAATGTGTATTGCTGTAGTGACAGGTTGTCAATCCATCGCCTAAATCACAATATACTGTAACCCTCGGAAGGGCAGCTGGAACATTCTATGTTTTTCTATCTCTTCCAGTCCAGCATGGAAGAACATGCCACTTAACCTAATTCTAATTTACATAAGAACAAGATAGCAAATAAACACATGACTTTGACATTCTTAATCTGACATAAGATTGCTTAAATGACGTAAAATAAGCGAGCATGCTATAATATGCTCAATCAATCAATCAATCTTTTAGGTTATGGCGTTTCCACTATGATTTCGCCAGTTGCTATATGCTCAGTTCTTATTTAAAGCGTCTTACGTCAGATTAGGAATGTCAAATTCATGTGTTAATTTGCTATCCTGTTTTTATGTATAATTTGGAAAAATTACAGCACTAGCTAAGGTATTAGTTATGGAATACTGCGTCCAGGATGGCCGCTAATATTGGTTGAATCCTGATATCCAAGTTTTTAAGTCTTTGCGTGTTTCGAATCAATGACCCGATGAACCTTAGTGTCAGAGTTTTCAAACTGCCGAATAACATAGCTATTGGCCTTTGAAATGGTTTTTGTTTAACGACCACTATTAAAGATAGCGACCGGGTGTCTCCGAAGCACGGAATCCTTTTCTTTTTCGAACAATTAGATGATTTAGCCTGCAATGTCCTAACCAAACAGTAGAAAATTAGAATGAGCCAAGGACCTCCGGATCAGGAGCCCATGGTTCAGACTACTAGACCACGGAAGCAGTTCTCAAAGACAACACAGGCATTAAATGTATTTAATATTGAGGGCGTGATAAATAACACCTTTCTTGCTGCTTCAGGCTTTTGAGAAATATTCACGAGGTTTTTGCTGGGTTGTCTTGTCAGTGATTTATAAAGTACAGACCGCCCGCGAAATCTGTCTACCTGTCACATCGCCACTATAGCTGTCATTGCTTCAATTGCTGTCAGTGTCTTCTCCCTAGCCTTATCCCGTATCTCACGGGGTCGGCTACCTAATCTAGGTGATTTTACGAGGTTACTGGTTTTTACACAGAGCGACTGCCATCTGACCTCCGCAACCCAGACGGGAAACCAGACCCAATCCTAGATAAAGTCAGAGTTTTCAAGCCGCCAATGCTTAGTACTGGCCTCTGACTTGGCATAACGACTAATATCTAAGGTATTAAACGATATGAACCGGGACCAACGGCTTAACGTGACTTCCGAAGCACGCAAAAAGCGCCGAATAAACGTACGTATGAAATTCGAAAACCGAAAAACACATTGGTACGTGGTGGGATTCGAACCACGACCTCCTGCTCAGGAGGCAGCGGCCCTATCCACTACACCATCGGGCTCTCAATTACTGTCAGTGTAACCTAGACAAATTCTAGTTCCTAAATAACTGCCTGAAAAGTTTGGGCGGTCGCACTGTAGTTCGTAGAATTATAGTACTGTGTTTTGTTTTTTATTAAGATACCCACTTATCTATTACTCAACTTTTATTTTGTAATGGAATATAAACTATAAACTTACTACGTAAGGGTGCTGTTGAACGATGAATGACTTTTAACATTGTTTTTTTTTGCATTGTTTTAAAACACGGTGCGTTCGTAAAGAATTTGGGTTCTTTATTAAAATGGTTCATTTATTTCTGCATGCCGTACTCCAAGAGATAGAAAAACAAAGAATGTTCTAGCTGCCTTTCCTCCCGGGCATGATGTAGAATAAAAGTCGGCAAAAGGGTTTCGAGGGATTCGAGGGTTATATTGTATTGTAATTTATTAGGCGATGGGCTGACAAACTATCCATACACGTTGCAATCCAAAATGGCGCTCAATTTCTGTCAAATATGGCGAAAGCGCCATATTTTAAGCGTTTTCTCTAGGAACATAGGTCGATATATGAAAAAAAAGGCCTCTTATTCATATTGATTCGAGCTTTTAACAACATTTGTATGGGAGGGGCTTTTTTTTCTTATTTCGTTCGACCTATGTGTTGCTCCATAGGTAGAATCCAACTCAAATTACACTGAAGCATGGTCAGGCATTTTTTTACTCCCTGTATATCAAAAATTTCATTTAATTGCTTCCGTGCTCTATTGGTTAGAGCCTTGGGATTACGATCCGGAGGTCCTGGGTTCGGTTCCCAAGGGGGAAACGCAAAGTTGATATTTGTCAATTATTCACTTTGTGAGGATTTTCCCAGTTTGGTTAGGACATTGCAGGCTGAAACGCCTGATTGTCCGAAAAGAAAAAAGATTTCGTGCTTCGGAGGGCACGTTAAGCCGTCGGTCCCGGTAGCTGTCAAACCATGTCAAACACGACTCGAGAATCCACTCGTTAAGAAGAATAATTTCATGCTGCTCTAAAGTAAAAAATCCAGCTGCTTCTCACTGTGGGCAGACTGTATAAAGTTTGTACCTTCCTACAAAAGACTTCATCAAATAATACTATTTTATCATTTACGAGTACGAGATTTGTATTTGAATATTTGGGTTAAAACGATCTAAACAAAGGTCGCTCCGTCACGTCTGACAAAGTTTTGAGGGTTATTTAGGATAAATTTCTAGGTATATTGCTGTAGTGACAGGTTGTCAACCAATATACAAAAGCCCTCGGATCCCTTAGCTGGTTTTTACAGCATGTCCAGGGGGAAATGCATCTGGCACAATCTATGTTTTTCTCTCGCTCCCCGAACAGCATAGAAAAGCAGAAATACACTGCTAAACATCTGCTTTTGAATTGAAATAAATATAACACAATATCGACTCGAGAATCCACTCGCTAAGGAAAAGAAGCTCTACTGAACCCGTAAAATATTACGAAATCATGTTTTTTATTTAAGAGATCAATCTCATTATTGATTAGATTAATGATATAAATTATTGATCGCGTTATCCCTTTTATGTTTCCAATGGACCGTGGTATCGGAAGTTAAGTGTTTTTTTTTATTACATTTTAATGATAAGTGATATTTTTTGTTATATTTTAATGATACTCAAGTCAAGTATTGTTTTGTGATATATTAAAGGTCACTGACCTAGATTAGGGTAGATTCCGCAAGTTGACCTACCTTGTGTATATGTTACGCACAGTTCCCGAATTCGCTCATTGGCCGGAAAAAACGGTCATTCGCGGATCGGCAAATGCAAAATCCGCGAATTGTCATTTTAATTACAAAAGACTCCGAAAAGAGCATGTTCAGTCTGTTTTCTGTCGTTGCTGCCGTTAAACGGACTTATCGATGAGAAAATTGTACAGTAAAAATATTACAATAAAAATATCGCAAGTGCCATATGTGTAATATTATGGAGACGTTACCTTTCACAGGAGGCACAGCAAACTCTTCCACACCTGATACTATGTTTTCATTTTATACATTTCGAAGTGGTTGCGTAGTCTTCTCTATTATTGGATCAGTGGATGTGCTTCAATATTTTGATGTATGATGCGTCATTATTTTCTTAATCGATCTTATTGTATGTTGAATGTATGAAATAAGTGCAACTGTCTTACTAATGATGAATAAAAAATATGTTATAATCCAATCAAAATCCTAACTTATTAATTAAGTTTACAACGGGGTTATATAGTTGATAGTCTTCCATGCTGGCCTGGGAGCGAGAGAAAAACGTAGAATGTCCCGGGCATGCTATAAACCAGCTAAGGGTTCCGAGGGTTTCACTATATTGTAATATAGGCGATGGTCTGACAACCTGTCACTACAGCAGTGTACCTACAAATCTATCTTCAACAACCCTCAAAACTTTGTTAGACGTAGCGGAACGACCTTTGATTAGGTCGCTTATGCTCTGCCTACCCCATTAGGGATAAAAGCGTGGGCATGTTTGTATGTTTTATAGTTGGTCTTTTACTATAGATAAGTTCTTGACTCTAGGCTAGACCAGCAGGGCTATGATATGCACCTAGAATAGAAAGGTGTAAGGGACAGCGTCCCACAAACTGATAGGGGTGGCTCAGTCAATGACACTGAATAACTTCCACTAGGAAATTATTTCAGGAAGGGAAAAAAAAAAAAATTCCATACAAATTTTCTGATCGCGGTGAAAATTTTGTATAGAAAAGCCATATTTTTTTTTCTCTTCCTGAAATAATTTCCTAGTGGAAGTTATTCAGTGTCATTGCCTGAGCAACCCCTATCAGTTGGCGGGACGCTGTCCCTTACACCCGATATTTGTCTTCGCATTATCACTTTCGTTGCTCACTTCGCGATGATAAAGTGTAGGCGATATTCATAGTAAACTACCCGCATTTGGAAGAAAAAAGTCAGTTAAAGGGGCGCGTCATTGGCTTGCAGTTCAAGACAATGACTGCCTCCGAGGTCTAGTGGTCTGAGCCATGCACTCCAGATCCGGAGATCCTGCGTTCGATTGCCAGGGCGGAAAATTGGCATATGTTAATTTATCAATCTATGAGGTATTCCCCGGTTTGGTTAGGTAAGGTTAGACATTGCAGGCTGAACCACCTGATTGTCCGAAATGAAAAAAAATACCGTGCTTCGGAGGGCACTTTAAGCCATCGCTCCCGGTCACTTTCCTCGATATTGTTTGTTACATGAAAACCATGTCAGAGGTTTATTTGCTGTGTTAGTATGTGGCTTAAAACTCTGACACCAGGGCTCATCAGGTCGATCGACTCGATGCTCACACGATAGACGAAGAAAACTAGTAGAACCACTTACTTCTTTTTTATTTTATTATAAGAAGGAACACCTCCCTTTTAACGTAACATTCGTTTTTAAACAATCTGTACATTTCAAGTGATCTACTCTCTGTCAGAAAACTTTACATTGTTAACTTAATCCTAAATTACCACAAATCACTACCATTTGACCAGATTCTTCAAGAAAAAAGAAGGAATGACAGAGTTGCTCGTCCTCACCCCGTTCGCACTACTTTTGCCCAGAGACAGTTCGCCGCTCAGGCGCCTTTTTTATATAATTTAATTAATCGCTCAGTAAAAAATTACCCCTTCCAATCCTACAACTCAGAGGTATGAACATATTGAGAGTCTTTTATCGAGAATGTGCTGACTGTAATTATGGAGAAATAATATTTATGAATACTTACTATATATGTACGCAATATATCAATATATCTTATTGTTTATATTTATATATTATTTTAATATATCAATATATATAATATATCTTATCATTATGATGTAACAAGGATAATTCATTTTACTTAATTTCTAAATATGTATGATCCTGTCCATTTCTCTTCACACACACAGACACACACACACAGACACACACACACACACACACACACACACACACACACACACACACACTCACCAACACACGTTAATTTTAGTCCCTATTTTATAATTTGAATTTTTAATGGTAAATATTATTGTAAAACGTTAATAAGTTTAGCTGGAAGATCTAGGCATCTCCATTACAAGTGTCTTCGACTACTTACTGGGGAGCCTTATCCTATATAGATGTAAGATTAATGCAATAAACAATTTTTCATTTTCATTTCATTTCATTTCATTTAAACAAATAAAATTTTATCGAGAATAAAGATTTTCCGTGGGCACAATACATTCTGAATTTAATTATTATCGTATAAAGTAAGAACTGGCAAATGAAATGTATTTTTTATTTTAAGTTACCCAATTTTATGTTTCAATACAAAAGTGTTGATATAATCCGGGTTTTCAATAACATCCCACACAAATCGAAGTTTTAATAAAAATGCAAAAAGTGATCAGATTTTTATCTCATCGGATGCAGGTTTGCATACTTGATACGATATATTTGGCACTAGTGATGTAGTTATATCGACAATATTTTTGTGTTATAGGCATGCAAGTTAATAGGCATTTTCTTCCATACTGGACTGGGAGCGAGAGAAAAACATAGAATGTAACAGCTGCATTTCCTCCTTGGCGTGCTGTAAAAACCAGCTAAGGGATCCGTGGGGTTTCTGTATATTGCAATTTAGGCAATGGGCTGACAACCTTCAGCAATATACCTACCAAATCTTTCTTAAATAACCCTTAAATTTTGTCAGACGTGGCGGAACGACCTTTGTTTAGGTCGTTTATGCCCTGCCTACCTCATTAGGGATAAAAGCGTGATTATATATGTATATATGTTACAGATAATTTAGATCGACCTTTACAATTTTTTTTAAATTAAATAAAAAGAAAATGTAATACTATGTTGTTTTAAATTAAGTTAATAACGTTTCGCTTTGTTGGCTGTCTTAATTATCTTAAATCAGATCGTTACACTTATTCTACCAGATGACTTTTTTTTAATTTTTGCTTTATAACCTAATTTTATGAAATATCTAATATACGGTTAGCTACTTCTTAAATTGTCACCAACCATGTAATATTAAATACCAGAATGTTACGCAAGTATATAATACCAAAAAAATTGGTCAAAAATATCGACAACAGGCTATCGATATCGATAGTCACAGGAAAAACACTACTTCGCACTGAATTTTGCTAATTGGCAGTATTTTAATGCCACACACGAAGTTGGATATATTCTTCTTTCATTAAAAATTTAAAACCGAAATAAGGTTAAGAAGATTGAATAATGAGAAATGACATGTTTACTGTTTCTTTTAAATATAAATACGGGGTGTTTTTTTCTTGGAGAAACTTCAAATTCAAATTAATTTATTCAGATAACATGATTCATTGTTAGTATGTTCTTAGTTGTAGGTTAGATACATAGTAAAGGTTGCCTGGTAGAAATTGCTGCTTTAGCAATAAGGCCGCCTATATTGTAATGTTTTGTTCCTTACTTACTTTTCTGCTGTATGTATTTGTGGTTCTTTGTGCAATAAAGTATCTTGTATCGTATTGTATTGTAGTTTATACTACAATACAATACAATACAAGATACTTTACTTTTTAAGTTGACTTATGACATCCTGAGTTAACTTATGTTAACTTAGGATGTAATAAGTCAACTTAGGATGGGATGGGATCTACCTCCTAGTGGTCCAACCTGGGCAACAGCAACACAAGCTTGCCTGTTAGCACTGGCTGAACGATCCCAACAAAGCGGTGGAAGGCACCGCAAGGGACCGCCTGGCTCGCAACCACTCTCTCACCGGAGTCTGACGCCAAACAGCTTGCAGTGTTCCGTCGATGAGTGAGAATGGCCCATAATAGGCATCTTCTGGGTGAGCTCGCTCCATTGTCGACTCTGTCACGGTCATTCGTGACTTATTGTCTAGAGTCAAGAGCTATTACTATTAAAAAAAAACCTTATCTGTATATTAAAATACAAAGTGTTTTTTTTAAAAGAAACTTCTGATAAACTCTGTCAAAGTATTTCTGGTGTCAGAGTGTCCTATAGGTTGTCTGGCGACTGTCGCATTTTTGCATTAGGATTTCCCAGCAAGTGGAAAAAAAACTGATGAATTATACATACATACATACATATAATCATGCCTTTATCCTTAATGGGCTAGGCAGAGCGCAAAGGACCTACGGACTGATGAATTATTAGGGAAGATATATTGAATAATGAATATTTTTTAGGCAGGCTATAAAAAAAAACAAGAACGTCTTTTAAGCTTATAACAAGTAATTTAAAAAGTCCAAAAACCCAATTGCGTGGAATACAAAGTAAGCTTTAAAACTTTAAAACATTATAAATCTTAAATGGTCGTTCAAAACAAAAACAATATGTAAAAAAGTAGAATTGATTTTCAAATACCTATTCAATGATACCCCACTTCTCATAGTTCGTTGACTTTATTTTTTTCCATTTTTATGAAATGACATATAATTTATTTATTTATTTACTTTTTATTGTACACAAGTAACATGAGAAAGACAAAACACAAGGAATACCGACACAACAGGTACAGCTTATTTCTACTAAGAAATTTCTTCCAGCTGACCTACGGAAGTGAGACTTAAAATGAGAGGCAAATTAGGCGTGCACAAATAAAGCATAACTCGTATTAAAATAATATCAGAAAATTGAAAATCTAATCTGATTGTTGCCATATTGATTTATTTAAGAGCCTTTGGTGTGCCACTGCAGGGCAAAGGCGTCTCCCCCTTCCTTCCGTTTTTCGCGATCTAGTGCCAGTTCTCGCCATTCGGTCATGTGTGCGTCTAGTTCGTCTCGCCACCTCTTTCGGGGTCGTCCACGTCGTCTCCTAGCATTTGCGGGTTCCCTTATGGTGGTTCTTTTAGCCTTATTGATTAATAGACAAAATTATGTCTTCAATCACACGCGCATGATTAAGACGAATCGATTGATCTGACAAAAAATACTTAAGAATCATTAAAATCGGCCCATGCGTTTGATCTCTAGAGCGCCACAGAGGATAAAACACACATACATACATAGATAGGTTGATAAACACATTACCCTCCTTTAAATTGCGCAGTCGGGTTAAAATACAACAGTGTTCTAAAAATACAAAAGAGATGGTACACATTCGAATTTACTAAATACGCTTTATGTATTCATAAAATGTGTAAACGGTGTGAAATGTAGAAAACAAATTATATCTAGGTTTGCTAAAAGCGCGCATAGCCTGTATAAACACACATAATCGCGCCTTTATCCCAAACGGGGTAGGCAGAGCGTAAACAACCAAAGAAAAGATCGTTCCGCCACGTCTGACAAGTTTTAAGGGCTATTTTAGACTGAGATGTGTATCGCTATAGTGACAGGTTGTCAGCCCATCGCCTAAATTAGAATAGACTTAGACCCTCAGATCCCTTAGCTGATTTTTACAGCATGCCCAGGAGGAGATGCATCTGGCACATTCTATGTTTTTCTATTACTCACAGTCCAGCATGGAAGCAATACCCCGTATAAACTACAACATAAATACGAAAATAAATTTCATTGCACTTGTATTTTGTTTTAATTTGCTGTCAACACCACGGCGTCTCATAACATATATCAGGACGTAATAAGGGACGTACAACAATTCATTAAACAGGCTTTCTACTTGACAAAGGTTACACTGAATTTTTGGATTTGTACAATAATATTTAATCTGAAAATTTTTAATGCATGCTTGTGTTCTTTTATGTTTAATTTTATCTTTTTTTTAAGTGTATTTGAAACTTTATCTATTTATTTTTAAAATATCTTTGTATGTTTTTTTAATATTTAGTTATCACCAACTAGTGAACCGCTAAGTAATTATAATTGAGTTAAGAAACAAAAATTGGTTTCGTTTGTGGCTAGAAGACCAGATAATAAGACGCATATTTGTATCTATGAATTTATGAATGGTGTAATAATTTAGCTTTAGCTTCCATGCTGGACTGGGAGCGACAGAATATTGTAGAATGTGCCAGCTGCATCTCCTTTCGGGCATGATGTAAAAACCAGCTAAGGGATTCGAGGATATATTATAATTTAGGCGATGGGCTGTCACTACAGCAATATCCAGTTCTATCTTAAACAACCCTGAAAACTTGTCAGACGTGGCGGAAAGATCTTTGTTTGGGTTGCTCACGCTTTGCCTACCCCATTATATACAGGCGTGATAGTATGTATGTATGTATGTAATAATTTAGTAGTATTAAATTGAATAAATAAATACAAATCAACAAAAATCTAAACTGCTATTATGTTCAAGTGCTTTGCATCTTTTGTTTTTGATTTGGAGGTTGTCCGTTTGATTTCCATAGACTAACACAAAGTTATTATTATAATGAACAATTCAAAATATAAATCTTGCAACCATCATTCCAATAGCAATTTATTTAAATCCCTTCAGAATACCAATACATGAATTAACTTTTAAATAAATGTACAAATATACTCTATGTTAAATTGCTACCATCCGGTCTGCAAGATGGAAATGATAAGAAGCAAAAGGAAATGGAATATTAATACACTTTAATTCTGCGAGATAATTCTGCAAGTAAGAGGAAGTGACTCTTTACTAGGACATGTCACTTCTGTACACTTGTCACTTTTGTGGCGTGGTATTTCCGGCTCCAATTTTAGCAGACCGATTCTTTTTTTTAATGTCTCTTTTATTGTTACCTTTTTAAAAAAAGGTATAAATTTAAAATGGGATCGCCGGTAGCTTATACGGAGTGTAAGGGACAGCGTCCAGCAAACTGGTTGGTTGCTCAGTCAACGAAACTGGACAACCTTCACCATTGTTTTTTAGGAAGTGCAAATAATAATTTGGTATTCCATACAAATTCTGTGATCGAGGTGGTCACTTTGTATGGGACGGTAATATTTTTTCATCACCTGAAAGTTGTTCAGTTTCGTTGATTTAGCAACCCCTATGAGTTTGTGGGACGCTGTCTCTTACACCCGGTATTATTGTGTTTATAATGGCCAGAATGTAAATATCTTAAAAATAACACCCACATAATCAAGATAAAATGGGATAAATTTGCAATTTTTTGTTTTACATGCAAAGTGAAGTTAATTTTGTTCCTACTTAAAACAATAAGGGCCGTATTTGTAATTAGCTCTCAAGAGTGAGTTCGAGTTTGTTGCGAGTTTGAGTTCGTATAAGAAATGTAATTTCAGTACAAACTGGCTTGTCAAATCCATACTTAATACTGCTCTCAAGTTTGAGATCGCTTCGAAAATATGAGCCTATATTTCGTATCAGAGTTGAATGTACATTAATTTTAAAACAGATAAAAAAAATATATATTAAGGTTTTTACTTTGGCAGTTTGTTTCATTGAAACATATAAATTCTTTGACATGTATTGGGATAACATTGCTACAATACTTTGTACATAGAAAACGAGAATTAAGGTTTTTGCTTTGCCAGTTTGTCAAATTGAAACATATAAATTCTTTGATATACCAGGCCACTCAGAAAGTATTGCGATAAATAGTTTTTATATATGGCAGACTGGCCGGTTAGAATCTTTTTTGAAAATATGATTACTTGTAAGTAAAAATATGTGTGTTCCATTTTCAAAATTTCCCTCCACATTTTTTGCGAGCCAATTCAAAGTATCGTGTCTTACTGAAAAATGGATCTGCGCCGGGAACATTTTAGAGCTATGATTTTTTACGATTTCAAGTGTCGCCTGAAACCGGATGAATCGTTCGATAGACTTCAAATGGCATTTATGGATGAAAGCCCCTCCAAGGCAACCGTGTATCGTTGGTATAACGAATTTAGGCGCGGTCGACCAACCTTGGGGGATGAAGAAAGAAGCGGTCGCCCTTTGACGGCTATTACGGAAGAAAACGTGCTAGCAGTAAAAAAAATTATCCAAGATAATAGGCGAATTACATATCAGGAGATTCAGCACATATTAAAGATTGGATCGGGAAGCGTTCACGAGATTCTACATGGGCATCTTCGCGTGAGGAGGATAGTATCGCGCTGGGTGCCGCACTACCTCACCGACGCTCAGAAGCAGGCCCGGGTGGAATGGTGCCGTGATATGCTGAACAAATTTGAAGCAGGCTCGTCTCGGCGTGTTTACGACATCGTAACAGGTGATGAGTCCTGGATTTATCAATACGATCCAGAAACCAAGCGCCAGTCGACAGTTTGGGTGTTTCAAAATGAACCAACGCCTACCAAAGTGAAGCGATCTCGAAGCGGGGGGAAGATTTTGATCGCCAGCTTTTTTAATTTGACTGGCCACTTGGCCTCAATTCCCTTACGAGATCAAAGAAGCATTAACGCCGAATGGTATACTACCAAATGTTTACCAGAAGTTTTTTCTGTTGTGAGCAACAAGCGACCAAACACAGGGCTCCGCGGACTACTGCTCCACCACGACAATGCGCCTGCACACACCGCGCTCAAAACGAGGGACTTCCTGGACAGCACACCAGTCAAACTCCTGGGTCACCCTCCTTAAAGCCCTGATCTAGCACCGTGTGACTTCTTTTTATTTCCAAAAATCTGCTCAAGGGGATACAATTTTCGTCGCCGGAAGATGCGCTGGCTGCGTTCGAGCAGGCTGTAAACGAGGTGTCTACGGCGGACTGGAAAAAGTGTTTTGAAAACTGGTTCAGACGCATGAATCTTTGTATAGAGGCTGGTGGAGAGTACTTTGAAAAGATTTAATAAAAATATATGTGCCTGTTGAACAATTTTTTTTAGTGTCGCAAAACTTTCTGAGTGTCCCACGTATATTGGGACAACATTGCTATAATACTACCTACAGAAAACTAGAGAAAAAAGTTATTTTAATAATTAAGATAAGAAATTAGATAAGCCTGAATCGTCACCATTGTACATTTTTTTTTTTAATTTTTTGTCTTTTTTTAAATGTACGTTAAAAAGATTATCAATGTACTTATCACTTGAAAAATTCAAATGCAAACTTTATATCGAAATATTTTGATATTCCGGGCAGTTTCAATAATAATGTTATACCTTGATAGATACCTTGCAGCCATCCGTAAACTCTATATCTACATAAATACATATACATATTCACGCCTTTATTCCTAATGGGGTAGGCAGTGCGTAAACTCCCTAAACAAAGGTCTTTCCGCCACGTCTGATAAAGTATTAAGGGTTATTTAAGATAGATTTACAGATTGACCCCATCGCTTAAATTGCAATATACAGACACCGTTGGATACCTTACCTGGTATTTACAGAATGTCCGGGAGGAAATGCAGCTGGCACATTCTATGTTTTTCTCTCGCTCTCAGCCCAGCATGGAGGAATAAATTTACTAGGGACTAAATACGCTTTCCAGTTAGACTCTCATTTCATCGAAATCCGTATTTGCTTTACCTATAAAACCAGTAGCCTAAAACTATTTAAACTGGACGGGAAGCAAAAGGCAGAAACTACAAATTAGCATTTTTGGGGCTTTTATTTGTCAAAATGTGGAAAGCTAAGATAAGATAAAGATAAAAATACTTCATTGCACGTAAGAAAACAAATCATACAACACAACAGTTAATAACAAAAAAACAAATATATCATAAGTAGCCTTATTGCTCAGGTAGCAATTTTGTCCAGGATTTTGTACAGAATGGCCACACACTTCCCCTCTCCAGTCCGATATACGTCACACTCCGCGCCGGATTGTGGGTCACATTGTGGGTACGTTGTTCGAGTATGGCGCGCGAATGTTCCCAGTGTAACGGAAATAATAAAGTTTTGAGTTCCAAAGGTCGTTAGGTACTGTTCCGTGTACGGATGTCTTTCTACCACAAGATGTGACTCCAATAGGAACATTTTTAGATTCCCAAGTGATGAGAGACGGTAAGTAACTTGATACAAAATATGCAACCTAACCTATTCTATCTATTCAGTTACAGTGAACTACTTTAAAACGTTGGTTTACTTAAGAACCAGATTAATCAAGTGATGACTATGACCGGTATAACACAATTTGTCAACCCTTATAAAACGCACGCAAACACATGCCAAGTAAAACATGCCGTCTTTCGATGTATGACCAAAATTACATTGTAGTCAGGCGTGTCCGCGCTGTGCTTAGGGCGAAAGAAAAGATGCGTAGCGATAGGCGATAAAATTTAGTGACAACCACGAAAATCTCAAAACTTGCGTTACGACCTTTCACCACTGCAGCTATAGCCGTAACTCACGCATACCCTTTACTGACCAGCATACTGAATGCAACATCGGAAATTGCAACGCGGATATTCTATTACCGAATGCAACCAGTCTGATCACTATGAGACTGTGCTCAAATTGTACCGGGTGTAAGGGAAATCGTCCCGCAAACTGATAGGGGTTGCTCAGTCAATGAAAATGAACAACTATAACCACGAAATTATTTAAGGAGATGAAAAAAAACTTGACCTTCCCATACAAAATAACCACCTCGACCAGACAATTTGTATGGAAAATACATTTGTTTTTTCATTTCCTTAATCATTTTCCTGGTGGAAGCTGTTCAGTGACTGAGCAACCCCTATCAGTTTTCGGCTCGCTGTCCCTTACACCCCGTAGGCTTTTGTTAGAAATTATAGATCACACACACACACTCTCTAAACATCCAACTGAACATACTAAAGCTTTGGTATTGTGATGTAGGTAGGTATTTTTGTATTCTTTTCCATTTATTGTAGTTAAATTTGTTGTTTTCTTCAACATATTGGTGTGGTAAGGAAGAGCGGTGTCTCTCAACACAGGTGTTAAGCTTAAAGAGGGACATTGGCATATTTGTCAAATTTAAATGTATTAGAAGGAAATAAACATTTTTATTTTATTTATTTATTTTATTTTATTTTTTATAGATATTGTGTTTGCATTGAAGACATTGGGTGGCAGTTTTGTCATTTACCGTAAGGGAAATCGCTTTTGATAAAAAACATTATTCCCTCTTTATCGAGATACCAGCATACAACAATGGAAATTGAAAAGCGGATATTATGCTTATTTAACGTAAAATAAGGAAGCATGCGTTAAGGGTCTTACGTCAGATTAGGAATGTCAAAGTCATGTGTTTATTTGGTGTCCTGTTCTTAATTCAAAGTTAAGAAAGTGACAGCGCTTACTAAGAATTAGTTAGGGATAGATCGTGCAGAATTGCCGCCATTACCAAATTAAACAATCTGATGAGACTGTGCTCGAACTATATTTGTTGATCCGTTGTTTAATACTTCAGTTTTGTGTGGAAATTGAAGGATAAAATCTAAAATAGGCACAACTAATCGGGCGTTTTTCCACTAGACGGCACGGCGATGTCACGGCGACGTCCCGATAACGTCTACCTAGTTCCAATCTGAGCGCACACACACACGTGCTGCTTTGTACGAATACAAAACACAAGCAGACTGGCAGGCCGGCTTCCGTGCCGCTGCCTTGCCGCTGCTGTGCCGCTCCCGTGCCGCTCCCGTGCCGCACCCGTGGCTCTGCCGTGCCGCTGCCGTGCCGCTCCTGTGCCGCTGCCGTGCCGCTCCCGTGCTGCTGCCATGCCACTGCCGTGCCCTTGCCTTGCCGTTGCAGTGCCGCTGCCGTGCCGTCGCCGTGCTGTTGCAGTGCCGGCAAGTGGAAAAGCGTGCGTGCAAATATACTCTATGTTAAATTGCTACCATCCGGTCTGCAAGATGGAAATGATAAGAAGCAAAAGGAAATGGAATATTAATACACTTTAATTCTGCGAGATAATTCTGCAAGTAAGAGGAAGTGACTCTTTACTAGGACATGTCACTTCTGTACACTTGTCACTTTTGTGGCGTGGTATTTCCGGCTCCAATTTTAGCAGACCGATTCTTTTTTTTAATGTCTCTTTTATTGTTACCTTTTTAAAAAAAGGTATAAATTTAAAATGGGATCGCCGGTAGCTTATACGGAGTGTAAGGGACAGCGTCCAGCAAACTGGTTGGTTGCTCAGTCAACGAAACTGGACAACCTTCACCATTGTTTTTTAGGAAGTGCAAATAATAATTTGGTATTCCATACAAATTCTGTGATCGAGGTGGTCACTTTGTATGGGACGGTAATATTTTTTCATCACCTGAAAGTTGTTCAGTTTCGTTGATTTAGCAACCCCTATGAGTTTGTGGGACGCTGTCTCTTACACCCGGTATTATTGTGTTTATAATGGCCAGAATGTAAATATCTTAAAAATAACACCCACATAATCAAGATAAAATGGGATAAATTTGCAATTTTTTGTTTTACATGCAAAGTGAAGTTAATTTTGTTCCTACTTAAAACAATAAGGGCCGTATTTGTAATTAGCTCTCAAGAGTGAGTTCGAGTTTGTTGCGAGTTTGAGTTCGTATAAGAAATGTAATTTCAGTACAAACTGGCTTGTCAAATCCATACTTAATACTGCTCTCAAGTTTGAGATCGCTTCGAAAATATGAGCCTATATTTCGTATCAGAGTTGAATGTACATTAATTTTAAAACAGATAAAAAAAATATATATTAAGGTTTTTACTTTGGCAGTTTGTTTCATTGAAACATATAAATTCTTTGACATGTATTGGGATAACATTGCTACAATACTTTGTACATAGAAAACGAGAATTAAGGTTTTTGCTTTGCCAGTTTGTCAAATTGAAACATATAAATTCTTTGATATACCAGGCCACTCAGAAAGTATTGCGATAAATAGTTTTTATATATGGCAGACTGGCCGGTTAGAATCTTTTTTGAAAATATGATTACTTGTAAGTAAAAATATGTGTGTTCCATTTTCAAAATTTCCCTCCACATTTTTTGCGAGCCAATTCAAAGTATCGTGTCTTACTGAAAAATGGATCTGCGCCGGGAACATTTTAGAGCTATGATTTTTTACGATTTCAAGTGTCGCCTGAAACCGGATGAATCGTTCGATAGACTTCAAATGGCATTTATGGATGAAAGCCCCTCCAAGGCAACCGTGTATCGTTGGTATAACGAATTTAGGCGCGGTCGACCAACCTTGGGGGATGAAGAAAGAAGCGGTCGCCCTTTGACGGCTATTACGGAAGAAAACGTGCTAGCAGTAAAAAAAATTATCCAAGATAATAGGCGAATTACATATCAGGAGATTCAGCACATATTAAAGATTGGATCGGGAAGCGTTCACGAGATTCTACATGGGCATCTTCGCGTGAGGAGGATAGTATCGCGCTGGGTGCCGCACTACCTCACCGACGCTCAGAAGCAGGCCCGGGTGGAATGGTGCCGTGATATGCTGAACAAATTTGAAGCAGGCTCGTCTCGGCGTGTTTACGACATCGTAACAGGTGATGAGTCCTGGATTTATCAATACGATCCAGAAACCAAGCGCCAGTCGACAGTTTGGGTGTTTCAAAATGAACCAACGCCTACCAAAGTGAAGCGATCTCGAAGCGGGGGGAAGATTTTGATCGCCAGCTTTTTTAATTTGACTGGCCACTTGGCCTCAATTCCCTTACGAGATCAAAGAAGCATTAACGCCGAATGGTATACTACCAAATGTTTACCAGAAGTTTTTTCTGTTGTGAGCAACAAGCGACCAAACACAGGGCTCCGCGGACTACTGCTCCACCACGACAATGCGCCTGCACACACCGCGCTCAAAACGAGGGACTTCCTGGACAGCACACCAGTCAAACTCCTGGGTCACCCTCCTTAAAGCCCTGATCTAGCACCGTGTGACTTCTTTTTATTTCCAAAAATCTGCTCAAGGGGATACAATTTTCGTCGCCGGAAGATGCGCTGGCTGCGTTCGAGCAGGCTGTAAACGAGGTGTCTACGGCGGACTGGAAAAAGTGTTTTGAAAACTGGTTCAGACGCATGAATCTTTGTATAGAGGCTGGTGGAGAGTACTTTGAAAAGATTTAATAAAAATATATGTGCCTGTTGAACAATTTTTTTTAGTGTCGCAAAACTTTCTGAGTGTCCCACGTATATTGGGACAACATTGCTATAATACTACCTACAGAAAACTAGAGAAAAAAGTTATTTTAATAATTAAGATAAGAAATTAGATAAGCCTGAATCGTCACCATTGTACATTTTTTTTTTTAATTTTTTGTCTTTTTTTAAATGTACGTTAAAAAGATTATCAATGTACTTATCACTTGAAAAATTCAAATGCAAACTTTATATCGAAATATTTTGATATTCCGGGCAGTTTCAATAATAATGTTATACCTTGATAGATACCTTGCAGCCATCCGTAAACTCTATATCTACATAAATACATATACATATTCACGCCTTTATTCCTAATGGGGTAGGCAGTGCGTAAACTCCCTAAACAAAGGTCTTTCCGCCACGTCTGATAAAGTATTAAGGGTTATTTAAGATAGATTTACAGATTGACCCCATCGCTTAAATTGCAATATACAGACACCGTTGGATACCTTACCTGGTATTTACAGAATGTCCGGGAGGAAATGCAGCTGGCACATTCTATGTTTTTCTCTCGCTCTCAGCCCAGCATGGAGGAATAAATTTACTAGGGACTAAATACGCTTTCCAGTTAGACTCTCATTTCATCGAAATCCGTATTTGCTTTACCTATAAAACCAGTAGCCTAAAACTATTTAAACTGGACGGGAAGCAAAAGGCAGAAACTACAAATTAGCATTTTTGGGGCTTTTATTTGTCAAAATGTGGAAAGCTAAGATAAGATAAAGATAAAAATACTTCATTGCACGTAAGAAAACAAATCATACAACACAACAGTTAATAACAAAAAAACAAATATATCATAAGTAGCCTTATTGCTCAGGTAGCAATTTTGTCCAGGATTTTGTACAGAATGGCCACACACTTCCCCTCTCCAGTCCGATATACGTCACACTCCGCGCCGGATTGTGGGTCACATTGTGGGTACGTTGTTCGAGTATGGCGCGCGAATGTTCCCAGTGTAACGGAAATAATAAAGTTTTGAGTTCCAAAGGTCGTTAGGTACTGTTCCGTGTACGGATGTCTTTCTACCACAAGATGTGACTCCAATAGGAACATTTTTAGATTCCCAAGTGATGAGAGACGGTAAGTAACTTGATACAAAATATGCAACCTAACCTATTCTATCTATTCAGTTACAGTGAACTACTTTAAAACGTTGGTTTACTTAAGAACCAGATTAATCAAGTGATGACTATGACCGGTATAACACAATTTGTCAACCCTTATAAAACGCACGCAAACACATGCCAAGTAAAACATGCCGTCTTTCGATGTATGACCAAAATTACATTGTAGTCAGGCGTGTCCGCGCTGTGCTTAGGGCGAAAGAAAAGATGCGTAGCGATAGGCGATAAAATTTAGTGACAACCACGAAAATCTCAAAACTTGCGTTACGACCTTTCACCACTGCAGCTATAGCCGTAACTCACGCATACCCTTTACTGACCAGCATACTGAATGCAACATCGGAAATTGCAACGCGGATATTCTATTACCGAATGCAACCAGTCTGATCACTATGAGACTGTGCTCAAATTGTACCGGGTGTAAGGGAAATCGTCCCGCAAACTGATAGGGGTTGCTCAGTCAATGAAAATGAACAACTATAACCACGAAATTATTTAAGGAGATGAAAAAAAACTTGACCTTCCCATACAAAATAACCACCTCGACCAGACAATTTGTATGGAAAATACATTTGTTTTTTCATTTCCTTAATCATTTTCCTGGTGGAAGCTGTTCAGTGACTGAGCAACCCCTATCAGTTTTCGGCTCGCTGTCCCTTACACCCCGTAGGCTTTTGTTAGAAATTATAGATCACACACACACACTCTCTAAACATCCAACTGAACATACTAAAGCTTTGGTATTGTGATGTAGGTAGGTATTTTTGTATTCTTTTCCATTTATTGTAGTTAAATTTGTTGTTTTCTTCAACATATTGGTGTGGTAAGGAAGAGCGGTGTCTCTCAACACAGGTGTTAAGCTTAAAGAGGGACATTGGCATATTTGTCAAATTTAAATGTATTAGAAGGAAATAAACATTTTTATTTTATTTATTTATTTTATTTTATTTTTTATAGATATTGTGTTTGCATTGAAGACATTGGGTGGCAGTTTTGTCATTTACCGTAAGGGAAATCGCTTTTGATAAAAAACATTATTCCCTCTTTATCGAGATACCAGCATACAACAATGGAAATTGAAAAGCGGATATTATGCTTATTTAACGTAAAATAAGGAAGCATGCGTTAAGGGTCTTACGTCAGATTAGGAATGTCAAAGTCATGTGTTTATTTGGTGTCCTGTTCTTAATTCAAAGTTAAGAAAGTGACAGCGCTTACTAAGAATTAGTTAGGGATAGATCGTGCAGAATTGCCGCCATTACCAAATTAAACAATCTGATGAGACTGTGCTCGAACTATATTTGTTGATCCGTTGTTTAATACTTCAGTTTTGTGTGGAAATTGAAGGATAAAATCTAAAATAGGCACAACTAATCGGGCGTTTTTCCACTAGACGGCACGGCGATGTCACGGCGACGTCCCGATAACGTCTACCTAGTTCCAATCTGAGCGCACACACACACGTGCTGCTTTGTACGAATACAAAACACAAGCAGACTGGCAGGCCGGCTTCCGTGCCGCTGCCTTGCCGCTGCTGTGCCGCTCCCGTGCCGCTCCCGTGCCGCACCCGTGGCTCTGCCGTGCCGCTGCCGTGCCGCTCCTGTGCCGCTGCCGTGCCGCTCCCGTGCCGCTCCCGTGCTGCTGCCATGCCACTGCCGTGCCCTTGCCTTGCCGTTGCAGTGCCGCTGCCGTGCCGTCGCCGTGCTGTTGCAGTGCCGGCAAGTGGAAAAGCGTGCCATATAATTTCACTGATTTTCGTATCTACGATATAGTTTCGTATCTTTCGTATATAAGATGATCGCCGTTGCCGTTGCCGTGCTGTCTAGTCGAAAAACGCCCAATTCTCTTCCTCTGTGCACTGCACCAGGCCAGCTCACTGTAAGATCGGAAATTGTGCAGCGTCCGCGAGCAGAATCCTAACGCAGATATTCTATTACCAAATGCAATGGATTTGATGACTATAAGAATGGATTGTGACAGTGCTAGTTAGTTTCCTTCTAGTCAAATCAGCAACTTTTTATGAAATGTCAAAATCGACTTTTTGTATTAAAACAGCGAGTTATGACGTCATTTCTTATTCTTAGTAAATATTGTAGAACAATATTAGAATACAATTACAATATTAGATTCAAAGTTCAATTCCCAGGACACAAAGTTGATATTTGTCAATTTATCACTTATGTCATTTTCCCAGTTTCGAGGCTAAGTTACCAAATTGTCCGATAAAAAGTAATCCGTACTTCAGTAACCGTACTTGTAATGTTATTACGAGTACATTATAAAAACTAAATATGCATTTTTTTAAAATGATGAATGAGATCGACGGCTTTACATGCCTGCCAAAGTACGGATTACATTTATCGGACAATTTGGTAATTTAGCCTCGAAGCTGGGAAAATGACAAAGTGATCAATTGACAAATATCAACTTTGTGTCCTGGGAATCGAACCCAGGATCCCTGGATTGGGACCCCATGGCTCAGACCACTAGACCATGGAAGTAATCAAATTTTATGTCATGGGAATCGAACCCAGGATCCCCGGATTGGGCGCCGATGGCTCAGACCACTAGACCATGGAGGCAGTCAATGAGTGTATTGGGAGGTTTGATAGGATTAGCTTCCAAATTGATTGGGAATGGACACCGGAAATGTAATTAGTACATCCGGCTATTATTGGAATTAAAATTAATATCGGTTAAATATGGTGATCGGCTTACTGGGTTAAATATTATGCAATTATCATATTATTAAGCAATTGGACTAATGGTAATCACTACATAGTATAAAACAAAGTCGCTTTCTCTGTCCCTATATGCCTATGAATGCATAAATCTTTAAAACTACGCTACGGATTTTGATTCGGTTTCTTTTATTGGATAGAGTAATTCAAGAGAAAGGTTTATGTGTATAATACATGCATAATATAGAAGAGAAACACTGATAATTTCCGTGCGAAGCCGGGGCGGGTCGCTAGTAAACGATAAAGGGACAATTTGCAATACAAAAAAATAAGTAATTTAATGTAAGTTTTCGATTGGCAAAATACATCGTCTTTCATTTAAAGCTTATCTCTTGTCGGTTGAGTAAAATGACGTAAACACCATAATCCTCCGTATTTCGCCTTCTTTTCGACTTCCTGGTACAATATGACCTTAATCTCTTCTTTCACTTGATCGATGTAACTTATTCTTGATCTTCCTCTCCTTTCTTCTATCTTTCCTTCAATAATCATCTTTATTGACTTGACATGTTGTACCAAGTGTTCCAACACCTTTTTTCTTCTATTTTCTATTAAAGTACGAGTGTAGGTGTAAATTTTACTAGAATTTCCAGCCGCTTTGAAACTTTGATACATACATACACGACTTTATTCCTAATGCACCTTCACACCCACCAATGACCTAAACAAAAGTCTGACAAAGTTTTGAGGGTTATTTAAGATACATTTGTAGGTATATTGCTGTAGTGACAGGTTGTCAGCCCATCGTCTAAACTGAAATATGCTGAAACCCTCGGATCCCTTAGCTGATTTTTACAGCAAGCCCGGGAGGAAATGCAGCTGGCACATTCTATGTTTTTCTTTCAATCCCAGTCCAGCATGAAAGATAATAGAAACTTTGATACCATGGTTTATCGGGGCGTTTGTCAACTCTTTAAAAAAAAGAAATAGTTTTGTAATTTATTATTCTCTCCTAGGGTACCTATTAGTATATATGTATTCGGATACATTTTATTTATTATTTATTTTAATAATTGTACCTAAATCCCGTGAAGTCCAATCTTTCATCCCCACTAGGTAGGCTGGAAGAGATCTCTTAAAGAGATAAGCTCGCCTTTGCTTTAATTTTAAGATTTAATCTATATATTGAAATTTATGCAATAAAGAATATATTATTACCTATGCTCGTGATGATATACAGCACTTAAGATTGACAACTAGTTTATGTGCACATCAGAAATGTTATTTTAGAAAGAAAAGAAGCGAGGGGATTCTCGAGTCAAATAACGACCCGAAGAACCCTGGTGTCAGAGTTTTCAAACCGCCTAGTAGAACACTAAGACCCGTATTAATAATCAGCTCTTGAAACTGACAGCGAGTTTGAAGTCGTATCAGAAATGTCATTTCAGTACAATATAGCCTGTTAAATACATACTTAATATTTCTCTCAAATTTGAGATCTCTTTATAAATACCAGCCCTAAAGCGTTTTAAGCTGAGTAACAGATTTATTACAATAGACAATTTTACATTTCATAAGATACATTTGAGTATTTCTGTTATGTCATGTCAATCCATCGTCTAAATTGCATTTTGTTGGGTCCTTATTTTACATACATACATATAATCACGCCTTTATCCCTAATGGGGTAGGCAGAGCGTAAACGACCTAAACAAAGGTCGTTCCGCCACGTCTGACAAAGTTTTGAAGGTTATTTATGATAGATTTGTATGTATATCTTTCATGCTGGACTGGGAGCGAAAGAAAAACATAGAATGTGCCAGCTGCATTTCCTCCCGGGTATGCTGTAAAAACCAGCTAAGGGATCCGAGGGTCCTTATTTTGTAAGGATTTAATCCAGTAAAATATAAAAGTAATATTTGTTGTATAATATTTCTGTTAAACATAGTTATCTCTTGCTCCAACCAACTATTTTTCTAGAAAAAACTTTTTGCTTCACCCAGAAGCTAACTTTCTCACTTATCTGTAGCAAAAATACAGGATGATACAAAATAACGAGTGAAAAGAAATCAGAGTCGCCAGATGGCAGGCGATTGTGACGGTACGAGGGCAATTTGGGAAATTATCCCCTTCCGTTTAGGGCTGCACCCTGTACGTAAGGGACTTTCTTATTCACTGAGTCAACTCCTGATTCAAAGAACCTTTTTTGATGATTGTAAGCACTCAAAGTGATATTTTTATTTCATGTTATATGAAAAAAAGAAATTTAACTAATTTGGTAGAGTGATAGACCGGCAATCCAGAGACGAAGGTTCGAGTCCTGCCAGAAACAAATTTAAAAAAATACAAATACAAATCAGTTTATTTCCACAAATCACATTACAAAAAATAAAAACACACAATCAAGAATAACATAACAAACAGGACAGGTAGGCATATAGATATTTAGCAGAAGTGGAAAAATGTGTGGACACAGCTTGGCTGTTTTTAAGTCCACCCTACGTCAAGTGTACAGAAGAGGATAAATAGCACAGAACAACTTAAACTACAATTTGACAAATCTTTGTAAAATATATTTTAATAGCAACAATATTAGGCACATATAGCGTTTATTTATGAGCAAACTAAGAAAAAAAAAAATAGTAACAGTAATAGGCACATTCTTCAAAAGTAAAGGTAAGAAATTTTAATAATATTATATTATATTTTAATAGTATTTTCTTCCTTTCATATGATATCAAAGAACAATCATAACTTAAATTATTTATTTATAGACTGTTTATCCATATCTATAATAATATTATAAAGAGGAAACATTTGTATTTGTATGTGTGTCTATATGTATGTTTATAATGAATAAACTCAAGAACTACAGGACAGATTTCTAAAATTTTTTCACCATTAAAAAGCTACGTTAACCTTGAGTAATAAAAGGTTACATTTTATTTTACATTTTATTTTTAAAACTTAATTAGAAGCGGGTGACACCGCTGACAGAAAGTTAGTTTTTTAATACAAACGTTTGCAACTACGGTTTGCAATATACATACGTGTCAGTTTTCCGAAAAAAATAAATTTGTTAGTTTCTCTATGACAAAAAATCAAATAGACTGCTCGGCTCTTGATGGCTGGTCAGCAAGTGGAGACTTTGTAACAGACACTAATATATGATTTAAGGATAAAATGTAGTAGATACGATCGTAGATCATGGGTATAACATACAGATTTCCACACTATTACTTATTAATCTCTCATATACGGAGAAGAACATAGATTGTGCCAGCTGCATTTCCTCCTCTGTAGTAAAATCCAGCTAAGAAATCCGAGGGTTGCAGTATACTGTTATTTAGACGATGGGCTGACAACCTGCCACTACAGCAATATACCTACATACCTATCTTAAATAACCCTCAAAACTTTGTCAGACGTGGCGGAATGAACTTTGATTAGGTCTTTTACGCTCTACCTACCCCATTAGGGATAAAGTCGTAATTACATGGATGTATATGCTTCTTCTTCTGTCGAGTGGGTATCGAGTCTATAGACCCGATGAACCCTGGTGTCAGAGTTTTTAAACCGCCTAGTAGCACAACTATCAGGCCTCTGACATGGTTTGAGTAACGACAACTATCAAAGACAGCGGCCGGGACCGACAGCTTAACGTGCCCTCCGAAGCACGAAATCTTTTTCTTTTCGGACTATCAGGTGATTCAGCCTGCAATATCCTAACCAAACTGGGGAAAAAATCACAAAGTGATAAATTCCCAAATATCAACTTTGTGTTTCCCCCCTGGGAATCGAACCCAGGACCTCCGGATCGGGAGTCCATGGCACTAGCCACTAGACCACGGAGGCAGTTAAAACCAATATTTGACGTTAAGACAATCAACAACTTTTATCCGCGTATCATAAAAAAAAACACTGGAGGACTGCTTATTTTTAGAAATAAGCAGTGCCTGTTGTGTATTTGTTTTGTATGTCCTGTTTTTATGATGTTTTGATGTTTTTGGGTAAAATAAATAAATAATAAATAAACTTTCAAGGAATAAAAAGGACAATCAAATCGCAAAAATATCATGATTTTGATATCATTGTGACTCATGGGTACAATTCTCTTCTTAGCGAGTGGATTCTCTAGTCGAACGACCCGAAGAACCCTGGTGTCACAGTTTGTAAACCACCCCGTAGAACAGTTATTTAGCCCTGTGACATGGTTTGAGTAACGACCATTCTCAAAGACAGCGACCGGGGCCGACAGCTTAACGTGCCCTTCGAAATACGGAAACTTTTCAGACAATCAGTTGATTTAGCCTGCAAATCAACCTGGAAAAAACCTCACATACTGATAAATTTTCAAATATAAACTTGTTCGATTCAATTGACTCATTCGGAATCATAACACTCAACACAATGATCGCAAAGTCTTCCTTTCGTCGAAGCGTGAGGCGAGTTTTGGCAACAGTACAAATAAGCACGACTAAGAAAAACTATCTTACATGCTGAACTGGAAGCGAGAGAAAAACATAGAATGTGCCAGCTGCATTTCCTCCTGGGAACATAAAAACCAGCTAGGTTTTTAGTATATTGCAATTTAGGCAATGGGCTAACAACCTGTCTCTACAGCAATATACCTACAAATCTTTCTTAAATAGCCCTCTAAACTTTGTCAACCGTTGCAAAACGACCTATGTTAAGGTCATTTACCTTCTGCCTACCCCATTAGGGATAAATTCGTGATTATATGTATGAATGTAAGGAAAACTCAACAAATGATGAATTTGGTCACATAAAAGACATTTCATGCAATTTTTCTTGAAGATTAATCAGCAACGGAGAGCGAACGGGTTCGTATAAGACAATTTTGAAAGCATTTATGAATACGTTTTACTGTTATTTAGTTTTACTGTGCTTTAGCTTTGTCGCCACCTTATTCCGAGCTATTTATAAAAATGTCATCTTCGTTTTGTTACCTGATCATAATTTGAAGCTCTAAGGGCGGTTTTGCAACGGTCCGAATCCGTATCCGAATATTTTTTAATCCGAATTAGCCTTCCTAGTAAATGTTTGACAGCTTACGCACAAACACAAACTTGATGTTTGTCAATTTATAACTTTGTGATATTTCCCTAGTTTGGATAAGACATTGCAGGCGAATCACCTGATTGCCAGAAAAGCAAAAGGAGCACGTGCTTCGGAGGGCACGTTAATGTTTCGGTTGATAAAAAAAGGAAGCTTAAAGTTACTCTTGAGTTGGACTTAAATCCTCAATCAGCGGCGGGTGTACCGTGACGACGCTCTAATCAAATGTGATTTTAAAATTTGAAAAATAATGTTGCCCTATAAAGTATTGTATTTAAATAGCAATGCTACCAAGTACTCACTTCCATGCCAGACTGGGAGCGAGAGAAAAACATAGAATGAGCCAACTGCATTTCATCCTGGGCATGTTGTAAATACCAGCTAAGTGATCTGAGGGTTTCTGTATATTGCAATTTAGGCGATAGCACTGAATATATAATAGTACTACATACAGAATGGACATTCACCTTCCCCAGTCCGACATACGTCATACTCCGCGCCGAATTGTGGGCCACATTGAGCGTACGCTTAGCGGGCATGCAGCGCGCATATTTCCCAGTGTAACGGAAATAATAAAGTTTTGTGTTCCTAGGATGGTTAGATACTGTTCCGTGTTCGGATGCCTTTCTACTCCAATAGGAACTTTTGTAGATTCCACAGTGATGAGAGATGGTAAGTAAATTCATACAAAATATGCAACCTAATCTATTCTAAGTATTCAGTTACAGTGAACTACTTTAATCAAGAACCAGATTAATCAAATTATGATTATTACCGGTATAACAAATTTTGTCAAACCTTATAACACGCACACAAACACATGCCAAGTGCAACATGCCGTCTGTCGATGTGTGACCACAATGACATGATAGTTAGGAGTGTCCGAGCTGTGGCGATAGACTGACAACCTGTCTCTACAGCAATATACCTAAAAATCTACCTTAAATATCCCTCAAAACTTTGTCAAACGTGGCGGAATGATCTTTGTTTAGGTCGTTTACGCTCAGTACAAAATTGCCAGTCAAATCCATACTTAAAACCGGCCTCAATCTTGTGATCGCTTTATAAATACGTGCATATATTATGATCTAACGGTACCCGTTGGATCCCTTTACATTTTATGTCAAAAATTGATTCAGCATTAAAACTTTCCTTCACAAAACTAAACATGAAAGTGGTACTAACTATACCATACCAGTAGAATTTACATGACTAGTTGAATCTTCAATATTATTGCATTACTGACTAGGAATGCGGTACTTCCATATGGATGATTGTAAAGTTGTATGACTTCATTATCAACTTACCATCTCGTGTCTTACGGAATGGATTGTAGGAATTTCTGCGGTTGTTATGGTTTTACAATGTTTGAGTTCGATATCAGAAACGTAAAATAACTATGAATAAGTAAATTTTGTCCCATTTGCTCGGAAAAAGCTACATTTAAAAAAAAAACCTGCTTTCACTCTTTTCGGTCCTCAAATTCGCAAATGCCAGCAGTTTCTCCAAACTACAGCAATTACCATTAACGACCGATACGCGCAACGATTAGGTGTTTTTAAATGCCCAATACTACTTTTTTAAGGCATAATGCGAAAATTTTAAAAAAGAAGACTAAATTAATGGAATGTGCGCCTGTCAAAGGCGCCATGCAAATTTAAAATGTCAAAATATTATGGAGGAATCGCAAGTTTGATGTTTTTTTTTTAAGTGTTTTATTGTTGTTTCCTCGCAAAATGAGAGAAAAGTGCTATACTAGTCTCAGCCGAAAACGGAATAGGTATATGGTCTATTTTACATTGGAAGTCCTCGATTGCGTCACGGCGGCGTTCCAAATTTACTCGACCATAATTGCTTTTTTTCGACTTCTAAAGTAATGTTCTATTGTAAGAATATAGAAAAAATCAAATGTTTATTCCTTCATCTTTTACTTTTACCAATCGTTTCTACGCAATAGATTTTACCAGCATTTTTTCTCTAGGTGAAAATTCTCCTTTGTCAGTAAAGCAAAAACTTTAAAATCGGGAAACTAAAACTAATGCTATTCGTTCACAAATGCTGTCAATTAAATGCAGTGATAATGAGATGACAAATTATAGACAACTTAGACCCGTAATAATAATCAGCACTTGAGACTGAAAGCCAGTTTGAGTTCGTATCAGAAATGTTATTTCAGTACAAAGTGGTCCATCAAATCCATACTTAACATGGCTCTCAATCTTGAGATAGCTTTATAAATACGAGCCTTAAGTAAGGAGGTATGTGCTTATGTTTTAGTAAGGTAAATATGAAAAGAAGGTAGGTATATATAGTTCTGCACAAGAAAATAACCATAATATAATTACAATTTTATGACAAGTTTTTATTATGCGTTTTATGAGCGGAAAACAATAAAACACACATTCTTAACCAAACATTTCCACATAAATTCGCATTATTTTCTCAATTTCGCGAAAAAAATGGCGCCTGTGATTTTTTCGTATCTTGATTACGTTACTTTATTGATATTTTCCGTATTTGTATTTGTCGTTTACGAATTTTACTTCATAGCTGTTCTCGATAACTTAGTTGTTCCGTCGGTCCCTTATTATTTAAAAGCTTTTGGTATTAATGTTCAATGAAATGCAGAACAATATTTTAAAATGAAGGTAAGCCACATTAATTAAATATGCAAGCGTAATTTTGTACCCATATTTGTGTTTTTTTATTTCAGTTATTGTGCGTTAAAGGAAATCCTGGAGATGGCATTCATATATTGATTAAGTATTTTTAATCTGTACTCTTTTTTGTTATAATATCAAATAAACTTGGTGACTAAAAACCTATTTTTAAACTACTATTTCAACTGCACCTAAGTAGACTAACATATACACATTTTTCTTTTCTTATCATGTAAAAGTTGTACAATGCTATTATAAATATATTCTCCCAAACTTCGTAAAAGTTAAACGGGAGATAGGTTGCTCTAATCACGCCTTTATCGCTAATGGGATAGGCAGAGCGTAAACAACCTAAACAAAGGCCGTTCCGCCACGTCTGACAAAGTTATCAGGGTTATTTATACGTACTTAACTTTAACTTGTAGGTACATTGCTGTAGTGACAGGTTGTCAGTCCATCGCCTAAATTACAATATACTGAAACCCTCGGATCTCTTAGCTGGTTTTTACAGCATGCCCGAGAGGAAAAGCAGCTGGCAAATTCTATGTTTTTCACTCGCTCCCAGTCCAGCATGGAAGAAACAAAGTAGTAAGTAGACTAAAGTAGGCAATAAACTATAGTGAAGACACATCACAATGCTAAATAAATAATAGGGTGAAATAATTTGGGTCGAGGTCTGATAAATAAATTATGACCTACTGACCTATTTACGACAGATTTCTCTTAGTTATTCTTTATTAATAAATATTTTGTTATTGAAAAAATAATGTCTCTTGACCCTCCTATAAAAGTCACCATAGAAGTCCAACACAGACTTCTTCTTAGTGAGTGGATTCTTGCGAGACGAACGACCCGATGAACCCCGGTGTTGGAATTTTCAAACCGCCTAGTAGCACAACTATTAGGCCTCTGACATGGTTTGAGTAACGACCACTACCAATGACAGCGACCGGGACCGAAGGCTTAACGTGCCCTTCAGAGCACGGAATACTTTTCTTTTCGAACAATCAGGTAATTTAGCCTGCAATGTCCTAGGTAAACTAGGGAAAAACTTACAAAGTGATAAATTGGTAAATACCATCTTTATATGTATGTAAGCTCTTTATTGTACCTTAAAAATCTTAAAACTAAATTCAAGAAGAATAAGACAATAGAGGCACAAAGGCGGACTTATCCCGTTAAGGGATCTCTTTCAGTCAACCTTTGATAAACCCAGAGGAGACAATTATGCTTGCGGGTAAACTAAGATAGATAGGTATTTGTGATCCCCCTGGGAAACGAACCAAAGGCCTCCGGATCGTAAACCCATGGCTCTGACCACTAAACCATGGACCACAGACTAAAAAGTGCCGTTAACATCATAGTAAATTACAATCATAGTAAAATGCTACAGAAACCCATAACCGGTGTGGAATAACTCCATCCGGTACAAGGAAGCCATGAAACAAGCGGGTTTTAGCTTTAAAGTAAAAGTGATCATTTACTTGTAATATTTAAGTCTTCCATGATGGACTGGGAGCGAAAGAAAAACACAGAATATGCCAGCTGTATTTCCTCCTGGGTATGCTGTAAAAACCAGTTGAGAGATCCGAGGGTTTCAGTACATTGCAATTTAAACGATGGGCTGACAACCTGTTACTACAGCAATTATACCTACAAATCTTTCTTAAATAACCCTCAAATATTTTTCAGACGTGGCGGAACGACCTTTTTTTAGGTTGTGTACACTATGCCTACGCCATTAGAGAT
This sequence comes from Scrobipalpa costella, assembly GCA_949820665.1. Lineage (NCBI taxonomy): Eukaryota > Metazoa > Arthropoda > Insecta > Lepidoptera > Gelechiidae > Scrobipalpa > Scrobipalpa costella. The sequence goes on along the minus strand of OX463319.1, from coordinate 7,577,297 downwards.
AAAAGCGTGATTATATGTATGTATGTATGTAGTTGAAGTTTCGTTGTCTGAGCAACCTTTATCAGTTTGTGGGAAGCTGTGCCTGCCTTATATTCAGTATTTACATTTACTTTAACACTTCTAAATACAACCTCTACGAGTAGGTATATTCTTCTTTTACGAGACGCAAATAAACAGTAAAAGGTACTTCCATTCCCATACCATGTAACTTGAAAACTACAATATTTTCTTATTTTGTACATACATACATATAATCACGCCTTTATCCCTAATGGGCAGAGCCTGACAAAGTTTTGAGGGTTATTTAAGATAGATTTGTGGGTGTATTGCTGTAGTGACAGCCTGTCGCCTAAATTGCAATATACAGAAACCCTCGGATCCCTTAGCTGGTTTTTACAACATGCCCTGGAGGAAATGCATCTGGCACATTCTTTGTTTTTCTCTCGCTCCCAGTCCAGCATGGAAATAAAAACTTTGTCAGATGTGGCGGAACGACCTTTGTTTAGGTCTTTACGGTCTGCCTACCCTATCAGGGATGAAGGCGTGATTATGTTTTATGTGTTATCCCAGTAAGATGCGAGTAATTGCGGATCGTTCGACTCGAGAATCCACTTGCCAAAAAGAAATAGCCGTCCGCTTATTTTCTGGCCTATTCTTAGCCACACTTACGTACTATCTTTTAGCGGATATCATAAATATCATGCGCTGGAGTGCATCTATTAGTTTCTTTATAATTATCGCAATTGAAATAGATTATCTTTCGTGATTATTTCTAGCTTGAGCGATGATTTTGTGTTCTTTGTGGATTTAAGGTGATGCAAAACACAAAGTATCACAATAAATATTTAATTTATCTTCTTCCTTACATAAAATATGTCAGCTGCAATTCCTCCCGGGCATACTGTAAAATCCAGCTAAGGGATCCGAGGGTTTCAGTATATTGTAATTTAGGCGATGGGCTGACAACCTGTCACTATAGCAATATACCTAGAATTCTATCTTAAATTACCCTCAAAACTGGGATACAGGCGTGAATATATGTATGTATGTATGCAAAACACAAAGTATCACAATTAATATTTAATTTATCTTATTCCTTACATAAAATATGTCAGCTGCAATTCCTCCCGGGTATGCTGTATAAACCAGCTAAGGGATTCAAGGGTTTCTGTATATTGCAATTAAGGCGATGGGCTGACAACCTGTCTCTACAGCAATGTACCTACAAATCTATCTTAAATAAAACTCTATCAGGCGAGGCGGAACGACCTTTGTTTAGTTCGTTTACGCTCTGCCTACCCCATTAAGGATAATGGCGTGATTATATGTATGTATGTAAAATAAACAATCTCTATAGTGGAGTTGTAGGTGGAATTTATAGACCGCTCTTCGAGGCGAAGTGTTCTAAATACTCAAGATAGCAAATTTTACTCAAAGGAAACAATTAGCTCAACGTGTGGTGCCATGTTAGAATTGCATCACCCGATAACTTCCCGTGAGTGACGTAAAAGTCGACTAAAAGATAAATTCAGGGAATGGGCTGCAGGGTTCCCGATGATAGCCCGATGGTGTAGTGGATAGGGCCGCTGCCATCTGAGCAGGGAGGTCGTGGTTCGAATCCCACCACGTACCAATGTGTTTTTCGGTTTTATAATTTCATATGTACGTTTATTCGGCGCTTTTTCCGTGCTTCAGAAGGCACGTTAAGTCATTGTTCCCGGTTAATATTGTTTAATTCTGTAGATATTAGTCCTTAAGCCATGTCAGAGGTCAGTGCAAAGCTGACCTAATCTAGGATTGGGTCTGGTTTCCCTTTTGGGTTGCTGAGTTCAGATGGCAGTCGCTCTGTGTAAAAACCAGTACCCTCGTTCAATCACCTAGATTAGGTAGCCGGCCCTATGAGGTACGGGTAAGGCTAGGGAGATGATGAATTGATCCTATCCATTATTTTCACAGAAACACAGGGTGTTCTTTATAAAATTTTAGTTGGTTCGATTTCCGGGTGAGTAGTATTTTCAAAATCTTTTGAATGCTGTTTTGATTCCTTTCTAAAATAAGGGAATGTTTTCTTTGAGTAAAATTTGCTATCTCCTGTATTAAGAGCACTTTTCCTGGAGGAGCGGTCTGAGAATACTACCCTATATAGTGTATACATATACAAACACATACACACACACAGCTACAATGTTACCGTAAACATATTTCAAACATTTTATAGCGACAAATCTTATGAAAAGTAACAATGTTTACATTTTATTCATTTTAAAGCTAGAATGAAATGTATGATTTAACACATCAAAATGAATTTGTATTGAATATTTCTGTAAACAGGCTCAGTAAATATTTTTAAATAAAATTTCTGACCCATTTACTGGTCAACCAAATACAGAGAACGAGCTTAATAATTCTCTAGTTTCAATAATTTTCACCTTCTATTGTTTTGAAACATGCAACCTAATTCTAAAACATATTTTTAAAGAGTGTTTTTAAGTTTCCTATCACGCTACAGTTCTAGAGCGAAAATAAAAACTTTAAAAATATCAGGGAAAAAGTTTAAAATAAATTACGGAAGGACACGCCCACTGTCACCATAGTTAATGCATAAATTGAACGATCATATTTCTTTATAATTAATGCTGGTCATGTTACTATTTCTTCCATGCTGGACTGGGAGAGATAAACATAGAATGTTCCAGCTGCCCTTCCTCCCGGGCATGCTGTAGAAGTCAGCAAAAGAGACTCAAGGGTTACAGTGTATTGTAATTTAGGCGATGGGCTGACAACTATAGCAATACAAATTACAATCAAAAATTGACCTCATTTTTTGTCAGACGTGGCGAAATTGCCTTTTACGAGGCGTTTAACGCTCTGCCTGCCCCGTAAGGGATAAAGGCGTGATTTTATGTATGTATGATACTATTTTACTACCTTTTAAAATTAGTATTTTTATTTATGTAGGTCCTAGTCCTGTTCTACTAAATTCCTTGCGGCTATACCAGTGGATTGTGAATTTTACGTTTATGTTTTTTTTTATGATTTAAATTAGTCCACATCCTCATTAATTAGTAAATAACTGTTATAAGTAAGATTTTATAAATAATTTAATATAATTTTTGTTCTACTTTAATATAAACGTTTTATAGTGCAAGAGGTTGGTTCCCAAATTACTGAATAGGATTTTGTGCCAAGCTAATTTAATATTCTGTGCCTTATAAACAAATACATAGTCAACCCAATAAATATTGTATTTTTTTATATGTTACTTGGCCGCCATTTTACGAATTCACCTCATGCGCAAAATGGCCGCTAGCGCGCGTATTGTGCCACGAGTATTGCCCTCCTTAATGTGGCCATAAATGTCAAATTGCAATAGGTGCCTGTAAAAATTACGGGCCACGTTTTGCCGTAATACGTGGACCGAACAGTAATTAGGGCATTTTTTATTTCGGTTTGAAGAATAGGGTGTTAAATGAGTGTGGGATAGGTGGAAAATGAAAGTGTTTGGAGTAAGAATTGGTCTGAGCTTTGTAGTTAATTGAACGTCACTAAACTGTAGGTAACAAAACGGATATTTTAAAATCTTTTTCTTTGGAGCTAAAACTTCAGATAATTTTATGTGTCTAACAGCTACGGAACTGAAAAAAGTAAAAACTTACAGTTATTTTATTTGTTTAAATCGACCGTCAAAGCCGGTTCAGAGATGGTTTCTGTGAATTAATTAATCATCCTTGTGTCGAAGACAACATTAAATTAATAATGTTGAAACGTTGTTTGTTGTATACGCAAGTACCCAAATAGCGCAAACAACGGACAAGTGTTATTCATATTGATAAATACACACATACACAGATGTGTGATTTTCACTCTCCATGAATAGTCAAACATTGAGGTCAAAAACCCCTGTTACAAGTTAGTAGTCGTTTGGTTTATCAATTAACACAGCGTTTCATAATTTTGCACAGGAAATTGGCAGGCATCGAGTTCCAAAATAACTAAAATTACAGTCTGTAAAATGGAACATTCCTGAAATGGTGGAATTTGTATTGTTAATGTCTAAACCAAACATTACCTATAACGATTCGTATTTGGACTTAATATGTTTGTATGATTCCAATCTCTCACTTGGCCCGAATTAATAATCAGCCCTTGAAACTGACAGCGAGTTTGATTTCGTATCAGAAATATAATTTCAGAACGAAACGGCCTGTTAAATCCATACCGAATACTTTAGATCGCTATATAAATTCGCTAGTCTCAATTTTCCACGCAAATCAACGAATATAACATACATACATACAATCACGCCTTTATCCCTAAAAGGGTCGGCTGAGTGTAAACGACCTAAACAAAGGTCGTCCCGCGACGTCTGACAAATTTTTGAGGGTTATTAAAGATAGATTGGTAGGTATATTGCTGTAGTGACAGGTTGTCAGCCTATCGCCTAAATTGCAAAATATAGAAACCCTCGGATCCCTTTGCTGATTTTTACAGCATGCCCAGGAGGAAATGCAGCTGCCACATTGTAGGTTTTTCTCTCGCAAGTCGAGCATGGAAAAATCCAGCATGGAAAAAACAACCAATATTATTAATTGAGTTTTACATATTACCTATATAATTTTTATAAAATGAGACATGAAGTCATAAGATGTGTTTCGTTTCTTGACAGAACGAAATATCATTCACCGAATTTGAAGTTAGGTACCTTCTTCTTCTTAGCGAGTGGATTCTCGAGTCGAACGGCGACCCGAACAATCCTGGTGTCAGTCACTATATGCAAATATAGGTCCCTTTAAGGCTCGTGGTGTAGACTCCATGGCATGGGCCCCTAAAAGCTGGATGCTCAGAAACACTATCCCGGGTTCTCTGGTCGTAATGTGCTCTGGCTTCAGCAACTGATATGGAGTAGCATGTCCTCGAAAGAGTACTTGCGGCGGTTACCCATCAAACGTGGTTGGAGGAATCTAACCGACATGGGTGCTATGGGGAGGGAGTTTCCTCTCAGGTGGCTTTGAAGTTACTCCCTCACTGGTGTTGGACTCGTAGTGGCTTGGCGCTAGTAATAATAGGACTGGGTGGTAGCAGTCTCGAATTTCCATTCGTGTGATAAGCAAAACCTTTTAAGATCGGGGCTGAGCATCTCTGCGGAATGCTTTGACCTCGGCCGAGTGGAGCTTGAGGGGTTGCACTCGTAGGCATGCTTGTCAGGCTACTTGTGGCCCCTTGTGAAGCTCGGTGGATGATGCCTTTCCAAGATCAAGGCAAAATGGACAGTCAGTAGTTGGTGGAGTCGTAGTCCCCTACGTTCAAAGAGTGGGATGGTCCGGGCTTCGGAATTGAACGCAGTCGTTCCGTTTGCTGTAATGTATTGTACACGGTTTCCACTTTAGTCTAGCGTGGTGAAGATTGCACTATCTGCCGCCCTCCGATACTGCGGTGTCTGGGGGGCCTATGCGGCCCCCCAGGCCCCCCGCACGGCGGAGAGTAACTATGACTCTCTTAAAATACCCTCCGAAGCAGGGAATCCTTTTTCTTTTCGGGCAATTAGGTGATTCAGCTTGCAATGTCCTAACTAAACTGGGGAAAACCTCGCAAAGTGATAAATTTACAAATATCAGCTTTGTGTCTTCCATGCTGGCCTGGGATCGAGAGAAAAACATAGAATGTGCCAGCTGCATTTCCTCCCGGGCATGCTGTAAAACCAGCTAAGGGATCCGAGGGTTTCAGTATACTGCAATTTAGGCGATGGGCTGACAACCTGTCACTACAGCAATATACCCACAAATCTATCTTAAATAACCCCCAAAACTTTGTCAGAAGTGGTGGAACAACCTTTTTTTCTATGTCGTTTACGCTCTGCCTACCTCATTAGGGATAAAGGCGTGATTATATGTATGAGTCCCTGGGAATCGAGCCCAAGACCACCGGATCGTAAGCCCATGGCTCTAACCAAGTAGATATAGATGGATAACAAGAATTTGTTACGTTTTGGCGGCAAAATTATGACATCCAATAAGAATTAATAATGTAGTATTAAGATATTCTTAAACCCAAAGGATAATGACGAACCGCTTATTAACAATCCCAGGTACAGTTGGCAACAAAAATCACTTCACACCCTACGTATCAAAATTGCTTAAATATTTATGTTCTCTCCTGTAAGTATTTACGGATCTTTAGATTTTTTATTAGTGTCTAAATTTTTTATATTCCGACCAATAACCATGATTTTTGGGAAAAACTGATTAAGGTTGCTTATTAAGGTGTGTTACCTACCTACACTTTGATTTTCCTCCGGCCGAATACCTATAATGTTCCATATTGTAATACTCAAATAATTGCTTTCCCTTTCTGTTATCTTATGAAAGAAAATGACTGATATAGACTTAAGTTAGGTCTTCCAATTTTCTACGCCGAAGTGCCCTCATATTAGTGATTCTGAAACTGATAACTGCTGCCACTGACTGTACCTTAGGGTTTTGTATAAAGCCCGTCTAGGGGAGTACCACTTCTTACTTATTTCTGTGAGGACAAATGAGCCAGTGAAAGAACTGGGGCAAAAGACATTCCACCTTAGCTCTAACGGTGTGCAACGCACTCTGCTATTTCACTAGGATCTAGTGTAATAAGCTACGGTGCTGCTTAGTTGCCCATGAAAAACAAAATACTTGAATTATCTTTAGCTAGAAGCCTCCTTCCGTAGCCTAGTGGTAAGAGCCATGAGCTTACGATCTGGAGGTCCTGGGTTCGATTTTCAGGGGGGAACACCAAGTAGATATTTGTAAATTTATCACTTTGTGAGGTTTTCCCCAGTTTGGTTAGGCATTGCAAGCTGAATCACCTGATTGACCGAAAATAAAAAGGATTCGGTTCTTCGGAGGGCACTTTAAGCCGTCGGTCTCGGTCGCTGTCCCTGATACTGGTCTTTACTCAAAACCATGTCAGACGCCAAATAGCTGTGATACTTGGCAGTTTGAAAACTCTGTGACCAGGGCTTATTGTATTGTATTTATTTATTTGAGTTACAGTTACATTTACTCCTTATCTACAGACGAAAGCACTCGACACTATAATTTAAATTTATTGGTGTTGTTTATAGCAGCCAAAAAAGGCCAGGGTCTGTGCTAGGGATAACTATTTAAATTAAGTTCTGTTTATTGTAGTTGCATAATGGCCGGCAGTTATCGGGTCATTGTTCGGCTCGAGAATCTACTCTCTAAGAAGCTTGAAGAAAGATTATTACTGCCACTGACTGTACCCAGTCCAGGATCCAGACTCACAACCAGATTGGCAGGTGTAACACAAGGTTACGTGCTCGACAATATTATTACCCCACTTAAGTCCAGATGTAAGAGGTTCTTTTTTTGAAAAACGAATCCCGTTTTGAACTTGAAGTGACCACTCATGCTTGTATTTTTTTTTTTATTTCCATTGCTGGTCCGTTTCGATGATTGTGTCTTCTTATCCATAGATTTTCTAGTCGATGAACAACTCTATGACCTCTGTCTATCAGAGTTTTTGAACTGCTTATTAGTAACAGCAAATAGTCCTCTGACATGGTTTTAGTGCTGATCACTTTCAGATAGCGACTGGTACCGACGACTAAACGTTCTCTCCGAAGTGCGAACTCTTCCTTTTCAGACAATCAGGAGATTCAGCCTGCAATGTCCTAACCGAACTGGACAAAATCTCACCAAGTGATAATTTAACAAATATCAACTTTGTCTCGCCGTGGAAATCGAACCCATGACCTCCGGATCGGGAACCCACCACGGCAATTGTATCAAAAGTAAAGACGCAATGCAACAGTGAAATAACCCAAGATGACAGCAAATGAATGAGGATATAAACCTTTTGCAAATTGGCGGATTATTTCAAGAATTGTAGGTACTTTTCGAGTGAACGAAGTGAAATCGAGATAATTTTGCAAATTCGGAAGCATTAAGTTTGCTTTAAAATTATTGTCGAAGTTGAGGCAAAGAAAGCTTTAATGAGAAGTTTCAGTTTAGTTTTTTGATTATCATTCATTACGTTGTTTGATATTTACCGTTTAATATACGTATATATACTAGTAAACATGCTATTATTAAAGTATCAACATTATTAATTTATAGTCCAAATACTACGTCAAAATTTATAATAAAATGAAAATTAAAAATAATCATCCACGTAATTCGAATAAACCATGTGTCATTCCGGCGCAAAGGTTTCTCACTCGCAGCGTTTCCGTTTTGAATTGCAATGGACATCCTTATAAACTAGTTTGACTCAATTATAAAATTTATTTACTTTAATTTTATTTCAATTCCGAAACATTTTCTTTAATTTAAATTGCAATGTGAGCAGCTAGTTAGTTACCTTTAAATATAAGTCATACCTATTTATAAACTATTTAATATTTATCAACTTTGGAAACTTCGCAGGATATCTTAGGAAATCAACATCCTAAACCACTTTACTTCAATCTAACCAGAATTAGTTTAGATATAAGGAATGGTGACTTTATGGAAATAAGTAATTGGAACTGGTTCATAAACACTACACTACCTTAAAAGTACTTCTAGTCTAGATCGTGCGTTTAAGTGAAGGGCTAAATTCTGCGAGGCCTCGCCTTCGTTACCTTTGACGGCATGTTTTGACATTGCAACCTGTTTTGCAGTTGCGGACAAAATATCGTGTCAACTTAAAAAAGTGTATTTTCTATCTTACATCTTAGACTTCACTGAAAACAGACATAGTTATAATAACATGTTTCTGGACTTCATAATTACTATAAATAATAATCATTTTGATTTTAATACTACGTGCGTTAAATTCAAGGGCTGAATTCTGCTAAACCTCGACTTTGTTCGTTACCTTTGACAATTTTCGCTTGGTTTGATATGGCAAATGTATCGGAGAAAACTTTGCATTAGTTCCAGGTAATCTGTTTTTTATTTATACAAAATTATTCAGACACATGAAATAATCTACGTGTTCCATGATATATACCGTACTGGGAGAGATAGAAAAACATAGAATGTTCCAGCTGCCCTTCCTCCCGGGCATGCTGTTGAAGTCAGCAAAAGGGACTCGAGGCACTTACAGTGTATTGTAATTTAGGCGATGGGCTGACAACCTGTCACTATAGCAATACATATAAAGGGATCTGAGGGTTTCTGTATATTGCATTTTAGGCGATGGGCTGACAACCTATCACTTCAGCAATATACCGACAAATCTTATTCTTAATTATTTATTGTACACACAGATATTCTTAAAATTAACTTAATCTAGATACATTATGTACAAAGGCGAGCTTAACTCAAAATATTTGAGTTGTCTTCCAGCTTACCGTGTGAGAGGAAAAAATATATATGGATAACAGCAGGCAAGAGTGTACGCAAAGACTATAATAAGCTACTAAATATATATTATACACACTTAAATATAGTAAAAATAATTCGACATATGAATACATTTATGAAGATAAGAAATGCTCCTTCACTCTTCTCTTAAAAACATCCGAAGAAGGGCTTGCACGGATTTCATGTGGCAAGGAGTTCCACAAACGCACAGAATGCACCGAAAACGAGTTGCCATAACAGGTTGAGGAGTGGGAAGGGATTTTCAGGAGGAGGGATCTAATGGTCCGACATGGTTGCCCACGAGGGACCATATACTGGAAGCGCTCACGGAGGTAAAGCGGAGTGACTGGGTTGTTCAGTATTTGGTACAAAGTCGACAGAACATGCACATCGCGACGTCGACGAATGGGTAGTCATTTTAATTGAGATCTGTACTGCGAAATGTGATCTATCTTAAATAATCCTCAAAACTTTGTCAGACGTGGCGGAATGATCTTTGTTTAGGTCGTTCACGCTCTGCCTACCCCGTTAGGGGTAAAGCGTGATTATATGCATGTATGTAATTTCAATTTTACGACTCGCGGAATGCAGTAACATTTTTATATTTAACGTAACAAACTCGGATTTGCCATTTTTCTAGATATCTCATACGCGAAACCCACGATAGTTGATAGAATAATGCTTCTCCGACTCAGCACTATAAAATTCGAACTCAGGTCCCAAATTTTGTCCTCCACTGTAATCAACTAGTGACCGATCGTATCAGTGGTCACGTACACTCGCTGTAGCGGTTTTGCACATCAAAGAACGGTCAAAAAGGTAGAGTGATGTTATTTTAACTCAGCACCATAAAATTCTAAAATAGTTCCCATATTTTGTCCTCCACTGTAATCAACTGGTGACCGATAGTATCAGCGGTCAGGTACACTCGCTGTAGCGGTTTTGCACATCGAAGAACGATCAGCACCTTAAATTTTAGAACTGAGTTTCCAATTTTGAAATAAATCAGGTAAAATCGAAAGACGGTCAAAAATATAGAGCGATGATATTCTGTTTTAGCATCACAAGATTCAAACTCAGTCCCAAATTTTGTCCTCCACTGTAATCAACCAGTGACCGATACCATCAATGGTCATGTACACTCGCTGTTGCGGTTTTGCACATCGAAGGACGGTCAAAAAGATTGCACGCATTGATATCGCTATGACACAGGTGTATGTGATAGCTATCGTCATCATCTCCCTAGCTTTATCCCGTATCTCACGGGGTCGGCTTCCTAATCTAGGGGATTGAACGAGGGTACTGGTTTTTACACAGAGCGACTGCCATCTGACCTCCGCAACCCAGAAGGGAAACCAGACCCAATCCTAGATTAGGTCAGAGTTTTCAAGCCGCCAATGCTTAGCACTGGCCTCTGATATGGCTTAACGACTAATATCTACGGTATTAAACAATATTAACCGGGACTAACGGCTCAACGTGCTTTCCGAAGCACGGAAAAAGCACCGAATAAACGTACATATGAAATTCGAAAACTGAAAAACACATTGGTACGTGGTGGGATTTGAACCGCTCAGGAGGCAGCGGCCCTATCCACTACACCATCGGGCTCAGTCAGATAGCTATCTTTAGTAAGGTGAGAAAATGAGCGTTATACTAATTGTATCAACTGTTTAAATGGGTTGGAGATAAGATAAGTATTATGAGTATTAAGTTTTTTACATACATATAATCGCCTTTATCCCTAACGGGCTAGGCAGAGCGTAAAAGACCTAAGCCAAGGTCGTTCCGCCACGTCTGACTAAGTTTTGAGGGTTATTTAAGGTAGATTTGTAGGTATATTGCTGTAGTGACAGGTTGTCAGCCAGTCGCCTAAATTGCAATATACAGAAACCCTCGGATCCCTTAGCTGGTTTTTACAGCATGCCCGGGAGGAAATGCAGCTGGCACATTCTATGTTTTTCTCTCGCTCCCAGTCCAGCATGGAAGATATTTTTTTTATGTGAAGTATTTATTTTATATCTTTTGCTTCATTTTGAGAATTAAAATTAATTAGTTCACATTACTTACAATTCTTATTAATGGGATCTCCGATGCACGCCAGCGCCCTCATCAGTTAAAAATCATTACTCACTTCTTCTTGTATCGAGTCTATCGACCCGATGAACCCTGGTGTCAGAGTTTATAAACCGCCTAGTAGTACAACGATCAGGCCTCTTACATGGTTTGAGTAACGACCACTATCAAAGACAGCGACCGAGACCGACAGCTTAACGTGCCCTCCGAAGCACGACAATGTTTTTCTTTTTCGGACAATCAGGTGATTCAGCCTGCAATGTCCTAACCAAACTGGGTAAAAATTCACAAAGTGATAAATTCTCAAATATCAACTTTGTGTTTCCCCACTGGGAATCGAACCCAGGACCTCCGGATCGGGAATCCATGGCACTAGCCACTAGACCACGGAGGCAGTTAATTAGTTACGTTACATTACTCACTGAAAACGCAATTAATCAAAAATCCGGTTAATCAGATTGAAGTAAAAGTACTGAAGTTTATTTCAATCATTACAAATTAATAATTCAGTGTTCACTGCAGTTACAGAAGTGCTAAAAGTGGCCGTTTTTCGATAATTCTCTATCTGTAACGACAACGAACTATAAGTTGCAACTTTATACATACATACATACATATAATCACGCCTCTATCCCTAATGGGGTAGGCAGAGCGTAAACGACCTAAACAAAAGTCGTTCCGATACGTCCGACAAAGTTTTGAGGGTTATTTAAGATAGATTTGTAGGATTTTTATGAGATTGTAAATTGCCTTCATTGCTTTAACCTCGATCTACCAGATATTCAATTGAGCAACCCGTATCAGTTTGCAGGACGCTGTCCCTTACACCGGGTATAGTGTTTTCTTTCATAATACATACATACATACATAAATCACGCCTTTATCCCTTACGGGGTAGGCAGAGCGTTTAACGCCTCGTAAAAGGCGCTTTCGCCACGTCTGACAAAAATCGAGGACAATTTTAGATTGTAATATGTAATGCTTTAGTGACAGGTTGTCAGCCCATCGCCTAAATTACAATACACTGTAACACTCGAGTCCCTTTTGCTGACTTCAACAGCATGCCCGGGAGGAAGGGCAGCTGGAACATTATATGTTTTTTTATCTCTCCCAGTCCAGCATGGTTCTTTCATAATGCTGTTCTCAAATGAATGAAAGCCTCAACAGCTTCAACAGTTAGAACTAATGAATATTGATGTACAAGTTCCTTGTTCGTGTTGCAGGTCCCACAATGATACTAGGATTTTGTTAAAATAGCTAGTGGGACGGAAAATATTATCAAAGCTTCATGAACAAGTAAGGATACACACAATATGTTAATGGTTAAAAATCAAATTAAGATACGAAATTTTTAAAAAATCTGAAATTTCAATGTTTGCTTTGGACCCTAGTCTTGGTCATAAGCGGTAGGTATTCAAATAAGGATACTAGCATTTAGCAAACTCACCCGGAAATCTTAAAATATGACATTAAAATAAACAAATTGAACACAGCGCCGTACTCCAGTGAAAAGATGGAAGTAAAGCAGACGTTTTACTCTTAAAACATAAAAATCCTTTTCATCCATACTTTATATAAATGCGAAAATAACTGTGTCTGTTTGTCTGTTTGTTTGTTACTTTTTCACGTCTAAACGGCTGAACCGATTTTAATGACATTTGGCAAGACGATAGAAGGTAACCTGGAAACGGAAAAAAGCTACTTTGATACCTAATTTTCACGGTAAAACTATTTGACCGCGGGTGAAACTGCGGGCGGAGAAATAGAAGTTTTACAAAAAGTCGGTTTCATCTCCAGTCCTGCAACATATACCCACAAGCGATATAGTTGTTTTTCTCACGGTTTTAGCATAGAATCCGCGTAAAGTATTCTAGAGTAAGTGGTAATAATCGATTCTAGTTCTAGAACTAGTTTTAGTCTAAGCTAGATACATAATTATCTATGGGAGGATATACAAGATTGTAAATTCACCTGTTTTCCTGGATAGAAAAACAATTAAGTGATAACAAATATATTTGTAGTGAACTATAGAAACTTTACATACCGAAATACGTCTAACAGTTTTGGTTTAAAAATGTAACAAAAATACCAACAGAAAAACTGTTTATCTACGAAAACTATCAATCTGTAAAGTCTATATTTTAATTATTATAATATAAATTTTAAAAAATATGTTACAAAGTAACACGAATACCTATATCTTTCTAGTTATTATTAAACCTGGAATTCTTTACTCGGGACTAAAAATAGTTGTCAACTTCCTATAATATGCATGAAATTCTAAATGGTTATGTACTAAGCTAGTTTTGAATCCATGCTGGACTGGGAGCGAGAGGAAAATATAGAATGTGCCAGCTGCATTTCCTTCCGGGTATGCTGTAAAAACCAGCTAAGGGATCAATGGGCTGACAACCTGTCACTTCAGCAATAAAACTATGAATCTACCTTAAATAACCCTCAAAACTTTGTCTGCCTACCCCATCAGGGATAAAGGCGTGTGTTCTGAATATGATAAATTGATAACTTTGGAATTTTATGGGTTTAAGGAACAGCGTCCCGCAAGTTAGGGGTTGCTCGCTCAGGGAAACTGAACAACCATCATTCGATTTTCTGGAAATGAAAAAAATATTTTTATTTTCCATACAAATAATCTGATCAAGGCGATCATTTTGTATGGGAAAGTAATTTTTTTCATCTCCGGAAAATAAAATCTGCTGAAAGTTGTTCAGTTTCGTTGACAAAGCAACCCTCTGTCAGTTAGCGGGACGCTGTCCATTACACCCGGTATTAGTTGGTTTGACAATTACAAAATTAGGGAAATACATAACTTACCACAACAGGAATTAAGTATTGAAATATATTTTTTCTTTGAAGGACTAAAGACTATTTATTTATCTTTTTATTATGTACTTCTGAAACCCATCGAAAAAAAATATTAAGTAAATCAAACAATACCTAAACTGAAATTCTAAAGTATGGGAGGTCCATTTTTTTAAATTTCTTATTTATATTTCGAAAGACAGCTATTAATATGACCATAAACACTAAAAACATTTCTATGTTATGGTCTAGTTTACGGTCTAAATACAAATTAATTCAGTTTTATGAGGGGAATTAAACTAAGTATAATGGTGTCAATTCGAACTCGTACACAACTTATATACATAAATACATATTCTAATGACGCCTTTATCCCTAATGGGGTAGGCAGAGCGTAAACGACCTACACAAAGCTCGTTCCACCACGTCTGACAAAGTTTTGAGGGTTGTTTAAGATAGATTTGTAGGTATATTGCTGTAGTGGCAGGTCGTCAGCCCATCGCTTAAATTACAATATACTGAAACCCTCGAAATCCTTAGCTGGTTTTAAAAAAAACGAGTACACAACTCAACTAAGATAAGACTAGACCTGTCATTTTCTCTCATGATAGAACAGTAGGGGACGGCAGTATATAAATAAAAAAAAAAAAACCGACAGGATCAAAATAAATGTATCTTTACTACAGTTTATTTCTGGGACTCCCACAACCTCTCTCTTCTTCCATGCAGTTATTTTCCATGTCTTTTGGGGTCGGCCCTCCTAATCTTCATACGCCATTCAGGGCGAATTTGCGTCATTTCAGGGTACAGTCCAGTTTTATTAGGTCGTTTCTTATGGTCCCCATCCAAGTAGTCAGCGGTCTACCACGGCCTTGCTTTGGTCATATTATGCTCTTCTTCACGACGCATGACCGTATCTTCAGCTCCAACAATAGCGTGGTATGCGCTGTGCGAGGATGGCTGGCGAGCCCTATCCACAAGACGTGGCGGCTACTGCACTAGGGTTTCAGGGGAGGGGGATAAAGAGAGAGAGAGAGGGGAGGGGGGTAGGATAGAGGGGGGATCATTATTATTAAGATTTTAGAGTGTTTTAATTTTTGTTTTTTGTGTTGATTGAATTATAATTTTGAATTGTGATTTTTTATATAAATATTAATAATATTAAATTATTTATATATTGTAACTATTGAGCTATCTGGAATAAATGATTTTATTATTATTATTATATAACATTGCCGTACCATCGCAGACGAATTTCGGTTAGCTTATCAACAATGTCTGCCACCTTGAATCATCATCTCCCTAGCCTTATCCCGTATATCACGGGGTCGGCTACATAATCTAGGAGATTGAACGGGGTCTGCTACCTTGAATATAATTATTCCTAACTTTATCTTCTCGAGTCACCCCACCACCTTAGCAGCTTCAGTTCGGTCACATGGATTTTTTGTTCTTTTCTTCTTCTTCTTCTGTCGAGTGGGTATCGAGTCTATCGAACCGATGAACCCTGCTGTCAGAGTTTTGTTATTTGGGACTCCCACAATAGATAATTATAATTATTGACATATTTTATTAAGTTGTCTACGCGTGCGAATAGACACCATTAGTAAGACTAACAAGTCTAGAGATGTATTTATAATAGTCTAGATGTTAAAGTTCCCAGCCTTGACTATCCCAAGCCTCTCACTATTGAATCTAGATTAGGTCTGCTAGGTCTAGATTTTGTCTTGCCTTTAAATGTTAGACATCCATTTGAAATTCTACGATGATAATGAAATATTTCACGAAATGTCTTTCTGCAATATTGCACGTTAAAATTGTTTATTAGGTATCTAAATAGTCATTTGCTTCTGGTACTGAATCTGGCTAACATAATTTCTTAACAGATTTTAAACAATATATATCCTAGATAAAAAACTATATAGTATTGATCGCTGTCCCCTGATAAGGTCAATTAAAAAAAACTCTGTCATCGGGGTTTGTCGACCAGGCAGTTCACATTGGTAAGTATTTTTAGTAAGACCACATAAGGTGATTAACTAGATCCTATGTCATAAAACTAACCATAACAAAACATAAGTACTTCATATCGATCAAAGATCATTTACATTGACCTTTCTCTATTAATCAAATTATAGATACATACATACATATAGTCACGACTCCATCCCTAATGGGGTTGGCAGAGCGCAAAAGACCCAAACAAAGGTCGTCTGACAAAGTTCTGAGGGTTATTTCATTGGTTGGCCGCAAAGTACAGTTGTCGGAGATGTTGTTTACTGCTTGATAGTCCTCATGATCGGAACATACCCACCGATGATTTTTAATATGTAAGTTTTTATAAATTTAGTTTACTCGGCTTTTTTCTTTAATTAAAACTAAAAGTGCAAACGGATTGAAGGACCTGGTCCCTCATAGTACAGAGGATCCTAGTTTGAGGACCAGGAACCATAGATATATTTGTTAAGTATAAATGTAAGCCTAGCTATAACACGCAAATGTACAAGTTGTTACAAATAAATCGATTTTTGTTTTGTTTTGTTTGTTTTTATTTAAGATAGATTTGTACGTATATTGCTGTTAGTGACAGCCCATCGCCTAAATTGCAATATACTGAAACACTGGGATCGCTTAGCTGGTTTTTACAGCATGCCCGGGAGGTAATGCATACATACATACATATAAGGAAGTATCAGATACTAGCAGTGTTATATTAGTTGACTTGGTTATACATACATACATACATAAATCACGCCTTTATCCCTTACGGGGTAGGCAGAGCGTTTAACGCCTCGTAAAAGGCGCTTTCGCCACGTCTGACAAAAATTGAGAGCAATTTTAAATTGTAATATGTATTGCTTTAGTGACAGGTTGTCAACCCATCGCCTAAATTACAATACACTGTAACCCTCGAGTCCCTTTTGCTGACTTCAACAGCATGCCCGGGAGGAAGGGCAGCTGGAACATTCTATGTTTTTCTATCTCTCCCAGTCCAGCATGGAATAATTGGTTATACATACACATTAATAGCAGAAGGAAAGAATTGAACCACATAATCTTACCACGTCTTAATATAGCCAGGTACTGCTCCGTGTATCAAGCTGTTGCATTGTACAATAGACTACCAAATGAAATGAGAGTTATAACAAGTGTTAGCATATACTTAATGTATGTTGAGTTTTGTATTGTTTCGTGAATAAACGTTTTTTATTCAATTCTATTCATATTTAAGAAAGGATTAAAATTCTTACTATTGGAGAAAAATTGCTATAGCATAAACAAATCCTAGAAGTTGTAGTGTTGTTTGACTTTAAATTATTTTATTACACATAAATTATATTTAAATATATTGTAATATTTTTGTATATTTATTATTTAGTAATTTTATTGAAATTATTAATTTAACTTTTTAAATATTTTATGATGTTATCCAATTTCACACACAGTAATACTGTTTTTAAAAATAAAGATATATGATATGATATAATCACGCTTTAATACCTAATGAGGTAGGCAGAGCGTAAACAACCTGAACATAAAGGTCGTTACGCCAGTTCTGACAAAGTTTTGAGAGTCAATCAAGATAAATTTGTAGGTATACTGCTGTAGTGACAGGTTGTCAGCTCATCGCCTAAATTGCAATATTCTGTCTGTTATATCCCTTAGCTGGTTTTAACAGCATGCCCGGGAGGAAATGCAGCTAGCACATTCTATGTTTGTCTCTCGCTTCCAGTCCAGCATGAAGGTAAATTTACATTGACCTTGTTCTATTAATCAAATTATAATGATAGTATACATACTTACATAATGAGTATTGACTAAAACGAGCTCCACAGTTACAATAGATCATTTCCAATTGAGTGCCTCCGTGGTCTAGTGGTCAGAGCCATGGGTTTACGATCCGGAGGTCCTTGGTTCGATTCCCAGGGGGGAACACAAAAGTTGATATTTGGTAATTTATCACTTTGTTAGGTTTTCCAGTTTGGTTAGGATATTGCAGGCTGAATCACCTGATTGTCCGGAAAGAAAAAAGATTCCGTGCTTCGGAGAGCACGTTAAGCCGTCGGTCCCATTCGCTGTCTTTGATAGTGGTCGTTACTCAAAACCATGTCAGAGGCCTAATATCTGTTCTTCGAGTCACCATTCGACTCGACAATCCACTCGCTAAGAAGAAGAAATAATAATAATAGTAAAATAGTCCTCTCAACCAAATTTCGGTGACGCCTGGCAAAATACCAGAGATCGGCCATCTGCGTGGGACTAGTTTTTAGTGACTAAGTGTTTGCGTAACACACAAGTGCACTCTCTATTCCTTTAATCTCTTATTCTGATGGGGCAGAGAAAACGCCAGAGAGAAATCAGTGTATCAAACCATTTATTTACGTGCCCATCTGACAGAATGGATAATCTTTCTTTTCGGACAATCAGATGATCAGTCTGCAATGTTCTTACGAAACTAGAAACATCAACACAAAGTTTTGAGCCCCGTCGGGAAACGAACCCAAAACCTTCGAGTCGCGAGCTCACGGCTCAGACGACTAAACCGCGGAGGCAGTCATAATATTAACATAATGGCGTACGTATAAGTACTTACTAAAACGTGCCCCAAAGCTACAATCGATCATTTCCAATTGATATAATATGGGAATTAATGAATTCATTTGAAACACTTCTCGTAGTAGATTATAGTAAGATTTGCCTGAAGGCTAAAGATATTTTATGCTAATGTATTTGAGGACTTTTACTTTTCATTGAAAGGTTATGTGATAATGATAATTTTATATTTATTACTTCTATGCTGCACTGGGACTTGGCTCTCGCAAGAGAAAAACATAGAATGTCCCACCTGCATCATCTCCCAGGCATGCTGTAAAAACCAGTTGAGGGATCCGAGGGTGTCAGTATATTGCAATTTAGGCGATGGGCTGACTATACTTACAAATATATCTTAAATAAACCTCAAAACTTGTCAGACGTGGCGGAACGAACTTTGTTTAGGTCGTTTACGCTCTGCTTACCTCATTAGGGATGAAAGCGTGACTATAGGTGTGTATAGTTTTATATCAAATACAGGGTGCGAGGAAATGTACATAATGTAAACTCACGACATTTTCGTATGTGGTCCTACCAATGATAATTTATACCGGGTGTAAGTGATAGCGTCCCGCAAACTGAATGGGATTGCTCAGTAAAATAATCTGAACAACTATCACCAGGATTTTTTTATAGGAAATGAAAAAAGCTTTTTCCATACAAATTGTCTGATCGAGGTGGTCATTTTGTATGGGAAAGGCTATTTATTTTTCGTTTTCTGAAATAATTTCCCGGTGATAGTTGTTCAGTTTTGTTGACTGAGCAACCCGTATCAACTGTCCCTTACACCCTGTATGAAAACCGTTCTTAAATATCTAGTCGTACTAGACCATTTTTGGAATTGTAGGAATGTTTCTATTCTATCTTCAATACTGCTTGGGGGCAATTAAAAATCATCGTTAACTTGTAAAGTTCTTATTTATAATCGATACTTGAGTAGGTACGTTACACTTTGTGTTGTTATTTCTTGTTGGAACTCTATAGTATACATAGATACCCACCTTCTTAATAATATATTGTTTTGACTTTTTTAAATACTGCCTGATGATGGTGTAAAGAAACCGGTTGCTTTAATAAATAATATATAGTGGGACTATTGAAAAAGTGTTTTATTAATAATCGATACTTGAGATTGACAGCTAGTTTGAGTTCGTATCAGAATTGTCATTAAAGCACAATATGGCTTGTCAAATCCATACTTAAAATTGCTCTAAATCTTGAGATCGCTTTATATATACAAGCCTAAGTAACATTGTGATAGTTTTCTTAGCTATAATGTAGTGTAACATACATACATACATACATAAAATCACGCCTTTATCCCTTACGGGGTAGGCAGAGCGTTTAACGCCTCGTAAAAGGCGCTTTCGCCACGTCTGACAAAAAATGAGGGCAATTTTAGATTGTAATATGTATTGCTTTAGTGACAGGTTGTCAGCCCATCGCCTAAATTACAATACACTGAAACCCTCGAGTCCCTTTTGCTGACTTCAATAGCATGCCCGAGAGGAAGGGCAGCTGGAACATTCTATGTTTTTCTATCTCTCCCAGTCCAGCATGGAAGAGATATAGTGTAAGGGACCCATAAATAAGGTACCATCGCATTTTATTTCAGTAATTTGCCAATGCTTAACATAATTATCAATTCCATCTATTTAAAATACCTCTTAAATTTTTTAATAGTTAGTTGTTGCTCTACTTACTCCGTAATAAAAGTGACGAAACTCCTCTTCAAATAAAACAGTGACAAAACTCTAAAGTTTACTTTTAATTACAGTTCTAGTTTTAAACTCTTATCAAATGTAACGGTTTTTAATAGTTTGAATTTGGAATGAGCTCCTTTTAAGGTGATGTTTAATTAATTAAGAGCTTATCTTCCGACCATTTTCGTCGCTATAAAAAACCATCGAACTGAGTTCAACTACTTTAAACTTTATGACTTGAACTATAAATTTAATTATATGCAATTTTTGGTTAGGAAATACATAAGTGAATCCAATAGATGTCTTTTCAGAATTAGTGGTTTCAAATTTTTATAAGATTTATTTCAACATTTAAGATTCACAATTTTATTGATTGTAAGAAAATAGTATTCTCATAATCATTATTATTATAACTCTTATAACAATTAAAATTACGGAATGCTATTTAATTAAAATTATTAGTAACCATACATTCTAATTTTTCAAAAAAAATGTGCACATTCTATATAAAATTTTAGACAGACGGGTAATTAAAACTCCAATTTATAAAGCGAACTCTAGATTGAGAGCAATATTAAGTATAGATTTGACAGGTATTTTTTACTGAAATGACATTTCTGATACGAAATCGAAATATCTGTCAATATCGAATGCTGTTTATCAAATTTAATTAAATCAAATTAAATCAAATTTAATACGGGCCTAAAAGCTATTTCTTAATCTGACAAATTTTGAAGTATTTTAGATTAAATTGTGCATTGCAATAAGAAAATTTTGTCGCCAAATTTGCAAACACTTAAATTCTAAACTCAAAACATTGTTACTCCTAAATATTGCCTTCTACAGTGCATCTAGGAGAGAACGTTACTAACGAACGAACGAAGTCGGTTTGTTATTCTATCCCTTGCATAGATACATACATACACATAATCACGCCTTTATCTCTGATGGGGTAGGCAGAGCGTAAACGAGCTAAATAAAGGTCATTTCACCACGTCTGACAAAGTTTTGAGGGTTAATTAAGATAAACTTCTAGGTATATTGCTGTAGTGACAGGTTGTCAGCCCATCGCCTCAATTGCAATATACAGAAACCCTCGGATCCCTTAGCTGGTTTTTACATCATGCTTGGGAGGAAATGCAGCTGGCACATTATTTGTTTTTTTTGCCAGTATGGAAGACACAAACACAAGTCACAAACTATATATAACATACATATAATCACATCTTTGTTCCTAATAGGGTAGATTTAAGATAGATTTGTAGGTATTACTGTAACTATCAAGTTTAAATAGACCTATAAACACACACTATAAACTTTACGTGTTAAAGATCTGCAAAGCTACCTAAACCATTAAAAGATAGTTTAAAGTATTAGCATCGTCATCAAGTACTTACTTTGCAAGTTTTTACTGGCCACGCGACCGTCTCACCTCACCTTCTTTCGTCACTAGTTTTTACATCTCTATCTCTCTCCCCCGGCACGCTTACAGACTGTCTCTTTCCATTCATATTTTTATAAAAACCTGATTCGTTTCCAGTTCCTCAGCAGGTAGGGAATAAAATTTATCTTCAAGATGCACTCAAAGGTTATTGGAGTTTATTTTAGTATGGCGGCACTTGATAGTATTAGAGTAGGTTCTTATGTTAGTAGTATGTACTTGGACTGTTTGTTTCATTGGAAATATTTTTATTTTTCTTCTATGCAAAAGACTCTTCCATTCTGGTCTGGGAGCGAGAGAAAAACACAGAATGTGCCAGCTGCATTTCCTCCCGGGCATGCTGTAAAAACCAGCTAAGGGATCCGAAGGTTTCAGTGTATTGTATTTTAGGCGTTGGGCTGACAACCTGTCACTACAGCAAATATCTCTGAAATGACCCTCAAAACTTTGTCAGACGTGGCGGAATGACCTTTGTTTAGGTCATTTACGCTCTGCCTACCCTATTAGGGATAAAGGTGTGATTATATGTATGTATGAATTTGGTTTAAATCTTTAATAATAATTCATACTCATCAAAGACATAGAACAGAAACCTGTTTAGGAAGCTCAAGTTTATCTAAAACACTGTCATGTCGGCTTTCAGTAAGATTATAAATTGACGATTGAATTTTCAAATCGATGACATTTCAATCATGTTTAATCCTATTACACTATCTTTTGGATGTAATTAGTAATCAATTTAAATTAATTCTAAAAGACAAGACGGAGATGACAGATCATCAGTCATAGTTTTTTTTTTCTAGCCGCTTCTTTATTTTCTTGCATGAAAAACATAGAATGTGCCAGCTGCATTTCCTCCCAGGCATGCTGTGAAAACCAGCTAATGGAACTAAGGGTTTCAGTATATTTCAATTTAGGCGATGGTTACAACCTACTAATACACTTACAAATGTATTTTAAATTACCCTCAAAACTTTGTCAGACGTGGCGGAATGACCTTTGTTTAGGTCGTTTACGCTCTGCCTACCCCATTAGAGATAAAGGCGTGATTATATGTATGTCTGTATGCCTTTTTTTTAAATACAAACAGTGGCAATCAAGCATACAGTATAACTAAGTGACGGCTTAAACAAGCAAGTGCCGATAACCTATAATCCTTACTATCCTACTAGAGCTGAGATACATTTTGCATACAGACATACATACAATCACGCCTTTATCACTAATAGGGTAGGCAAGGTCGTTCCATTGCGTCTGATTAAGATTTGAGAGTTATTTAAAATACATTTATTTAAAATACATTTATAGGTATATTCCGAAGCATATCGCCTAAATTACAATATACAGAAACCCTCGGATCCCTTAGCTATTTTTTACAGCATGCCCGGGAGGAAATGCAGGTGGAACGTTCTATCTTTTTCCCTCGCTACTAGTCCAACATGGAAGTAACTTACATTTTGACACAAAAAAAATAGGACACCCATGTGTCTTCTACTTAGCGATTGGTTTTTCGAGTTGATCAGCGAACCGATAAACCCTGGTGTCAGACTTTTGAGACCGTCTAGTCTTTTCTTTTGTCGAGTGGGTATCGAGTCTATCGACCCGATGAACCCTGGTGTCAGAGTTTTTAAACCGCCTAGTAGCACAACTATCAGGCCTCTGACATGGTTTGAGTAACGACCGCTATCAAAGACAGCGATCGGGACCGACGGCTTAACGTGCCCTCCGAAGCACGAAATCTTTTTCTTTTTCCGACAATCAGGTGATTCAGCCTGCAATGTCCTTACCAAACTGGGGAAAAATTCACAAAGTGATAAATTCTCAAATATCAACTTTGTGTTTCCCCCCTGGGAATCGAACCCAGGACCTCCGGATCGGGAGTCAATGGCACTAGCCACTAGACCACGGAGGCAGTTAGTAGTAGTCTAGTAGCACAGCTATTAAGCCTCTGACATGGTTTGAGTATCGACCAGAACGGCTTAACGAGCCCTTCGAAGCACACAATCCTTTTTTTCAGTCAATCAGGTGATTCATCCTGCAATGTCCTAACTAAACTAGGGAAAAACAGCTAAAGTGATAATTTGACAAATATAAACTTTGTGTCCCCACCTGGAAATCGAACTCAAGACCACCGGATCGTGAGCGTATAGCTCTGACCACAAGACCACAAGGGGGTTTTTGCCCACTGTAAGACTCCAATATAATATGTCAGTAATTTTGCAACATGGCACATGTTTTTCATCGTTCCTAATCCAATTTAGATTTTACATTATCTAAGAATAATATTTTTCTACCCACGTAATCCGTATAGACCTCGAATAAAAGTAAAAAGAACTTCCTTTGTTTAACTTGAGCCCACACAGAAAACTAAGAATAGCTTCATCTACCTACGATTTTTTATTGTAGAACATACTGTCATGCTTGGACTGGGAGTGGGAGAAAAACTGCATTTCCTCCCGAACATGCTGTAAAAACCAGCTAAGGGATTTGAGGGTTTTAGTATATTGCAATTTTCAACCTGTTACTACTGCAATATACGTACTATTAAGTAAATAACCCTCAAAACTTTGTCAGACGTGGCAGAACGACCTTTGTTTAGGTCGTTTACGCTCTGCCTACCCCATTAGGGATAAAGGCGTGATTATATATATGTATGTATGTAGAACATACTTTCTTCTTCTTTTTAACGCTCTACAATAAATTTATTGTAACAATCCTAGTATACTAGTTGCC
Source organism: Scrobipalpa costella (assembly GCA_949820665.1). Taxonomy (NCBI): domain Eukaryota; kingdom Metazoa; phylum Arthropoda; class Insecta; order Lepidoptera; family Gelechiidae; genus Scrobipalpa; species Scrobipalpa costella. The sequence goes on along the minus strand of OX463319.1, from coordinate 7,552,587 downwards.
ATCATATATACATATATATAAATCACGCCTTTAACCCCAATGCGGTAGGTAGAGCGTAAATGACCTAAACAAAGGCCGTTCCTCCACGTTTGACAAAATTTTGAGGGTTATTTAAGATATATGTATAGGTTATTGCTGTAGTGACAGGTTGTCAGCTCATCGCCTAAATTGCAATATACAGAAACCATCAGATCCCTTAGCTGGTTTTTACAGCATGCCCGGGAGGAAATGTAGCTGGTACACTCTATGTTGCCATCATGCCTGATACTTTTTTTTTTAAATAGCCTATAAATCGTTCCACTTTGCCGAGCATGATATAAAACTTCGTTTTTATGAAGAAACAGAACAGCTCTTAATAGTGACTGCCTAAATCTTATGCTATAACATTAAATATTTTATTTCAACTAACACATAGAATTAAGTATGAAAATACTTACACTAATTTATTAAGTGAAATCAGTAATTAGTATATTCTTATTTAAAATTGTTTTGTTTTTGTGCACAAGTTCAGGTAAATATGATTGCCTTACTTCATTTTAATATACCTAAGATACAGGTACATATTTACTTAGTTTAGGTATAAATACAATTTTTTGAGACCCTAATTTAATTTTTAGTACTTATTTTAAGCTTATCAGTTATTGTTTACACGTTTTATTCTATTATATATCCTTAAGTTAGTAACTAATAAGAAATTTGCTTTCAAATTTGTCCCTAAATAATATTTCATATTGTAAACATTTTTATTTTTGAAATAAATTATTATTATTATATTCTCATGACTGAAATAAGAACGTTTTAAGGCCTTTAAAGTAGGCGGCTATTTACAAAATACGTACTATTCGTTACTTCCATGCTGGACTGGGAGAGATAGAAAAACATAGAATGTTTCAGCTGCCCTTCCTCCCGGGCTTGCTGTAGAAGTCAGCAAAAGGGACTCGAGGGTTACAGTGTATTGTAATTTAGGCGATGGGCTGACAACCTGTCACTATGGCAATACACATTACAATCTAAAATTACCCTCAATTTTTGTCAGACGTGGCGAAAGCGCCTTTTACGAGGCGTTTAACGCTCTGCCTACCCCGTAAGGGATAAAGGCGTGATTTTATGTATGTATGTATGTACTATTCGTTCGTTACGTTTTTCTACATCATCATCATCATCTCCTACATCATCAGTATTTATATGTAACTTTAGCTTTAAGGGTGAGACTTCTCTACCATACCATTTAATTTAATTAAATCAAATAAAACAGCTCTCTTTGTATTCCATTTTCATCGCTTGAAGTGCACCACATAAACAGTTCAAATCACAGTCACCAAAAATCCCATAATCATTCTTGACATAAAAATAAATAAACTAACCGATAAGGAAATCAAAATTTAAATCAATTCTGCAACTGGTATAATAAACTCCTTAGCTTAGCACACAACCAATACGAACTAAAATATTGTCTCAGCCAAACTCTATGTATTATTCAATTCCAATTCAGCTTCCTTACTAGAATACTAAACCGATCTGAGAACAACAAAAAACAACTGTCCTAGACTATTTTTATTTCGAATAGCGCCTTAATAACAGACGTTGTTCGAGCGGTTCTAGTAACAAAGCTCCCTCCAAAATTCATACAAAAACTCCAGCTTACCAAACTTGTCTATGATATTTTATTAGTCTGTGACCCGCCAAAGGAAAAACTCTCGTTCGTACGTTTACGTTGATAGTACGGCGGTGCTACCTCGTTTTTGAGGCTCTGCAGTGGTGTTAGAGCGAGATAGACATATACAGCTTTCGTTAGTGAGAGAGAGATGGAACCATTATTGCACCGGTAGTGAGGAGTGAAAGAGATCAATAATGAGAGACACGAGGAGTTGAAAAGGGATTTCAGATTAAGGTCGTTGTCGGTCAAAGATTATGTTGGCGTGGAAATTCCAGAAGGGATAGTTGGGGAAATGTAACAGGTGATTAGGAAAATTAGCTTCTTGTATATTGAAAAAGGTGTTTCGGTAGTATAAAAATAAGACTGTGTCTGGTGGAATATGATTGATATTAATTTAATTCATTAATGTAATAGTGTCATTTCAATTTATGTAATTTTATTATGTCTCCCGTGTTATTGTGTAGAATATTTTTTTGAATTTTTCAATCTATTTTCCAGCATATTTTAAATAGTAATTATTAGACAGTTTGACCAAATTTATTTTTAATATTTTATGGGAATTCTTTTTTATGTAGGCTAGTTACTTTTGTCCTAATCATGACGATTTAGCGAATTGCATAAATTAGGAGATTTTAACAATAAATTCTTGGTTTTCTTATTTATGAAAATCATTTTCATTTCAATTGTATCAGTTATTGAAAATACTTATTGTTGAATAAAAACATTATAAATCATTACTAATAACATAAGGCTATTTAAGATAAGATTAATAACATCTGCGTTAAAAATTAACTAACTTTGATTTAAAAATTGTCTCTGATTAAAAATTTCCCTCATCTTGTCGCGTCTGCCGAAAGCTCTACTCTTTGCCTCTTAGCCTGGCCGGGCTCGCAAAGCTTACACACTGCCTCAGTCACCGGTCGACCTCGCATCGCGATACTGTGCGTCGCTCAGCCAATCGGATCGCGGCATCCGAACTGCGAATGCGCCAAAAAAAATAAACAAATACCCCACGTCAATTCGAGGAATTAAACAAAACCTGCCAGTGACACAGTGAAAAATAAAATTTCTTATTTGGAATTGATTTCGAAGTGACAGTTGAACTAACTGAAATACAGGTGGATTCTTTTTGCTGTTCTGTGACTACGTGAATTTTCATCTTGGCGTAGATTAAGTAACGTTTTTGGTGTGGTGATTGTGACTGTTGATTATTTTCACGTACAAATTGTTCAATGATTGATGGTGTACCTGAAGGATTAAGCAATGAATATTTTGTTCCGTGACTGAACTTCAGGTGGGTGCTTTTTTCGTTTTTATTTTAAATACTCTAAGGTGTAATTATTACGGGTTTCGGGTTCGTGATAATATCGGAAAGTGGTTTTCGATGTAATGCCGCGTTTTCCGTAGTCAAAGCTTGAATAAATCAGGAGGCGGGATTGGATGAAATACAAACAATGAGGGTTCGTTTGTTTGATATTTTTTATACAATATTTTGTTTATTTAGGCAGGTTCTAGTTTTGAGGTTCTGTATGTAGGTCGTATTTTTGACTTTTTCCTAATTTTTAGATATTTTAAATGTAGAGTACTGATCAAAATTAATATAAAAACGCCTAAACGACCGACACGACAAGAAGAAGAAGAATCTAGAATCACAAATAATTTCGGTGTTTATTTTACAACTAATTGCTTTATATACCTACTTCCCAACTACATAAAGACACGCCTATTGTCCATATGGGGTAGGCAGTACAGTAGCCATATAAAATATACTTTTAATGAGAATCGTAGTTTATTTTGCATAATGTACGGCATTCAGGTATCCATTAAACTTATTTTTTTTAACCATCAACCTAAAAAGCAGTGTGTGTTTTAATCATTTTTCAAAATTATAGTTGGCTTCAATTTGTTTTCATCATACAAACAAACCGACGAAAGTAATTAGGCAAGAAAAATGAGTTTCTTTTCCTCCCTTAGCGAGGGTCGTGAGTTCTAATCCCGGTAGGGGAAACAAATATTGTTTTTTTTTAGTCTTTGCTTAAAGGCGAGGGGAAGCTTATGTTGATATATGGAGGTATTTTCTTTTTCATTTTGACTGACTTAGCTGCCTACGTGGTCTAGTCATCACTCTTGTCTTGTGGTCTTACGACTTACGGTCCTGGGTTTGATTTCCAGGACACAAAGTTGATATTTGTCAATTTATCACTTTGTGAGGTTTCCCCAGTTAGGTTAGGATATTGCAAGCTGAATCATCTAATTGTCCGGAAAGAAAAAGGATTTCGTGCTTTGGAGGGCACGTTAAGCCGTCTGTGATAGTGGTCGTTACTCAAAACCATGTCGGAGGTTTAATAGCTCTGACAACAGGTCTCATCGGTTCTATGTTCGACTCGAAAATCCATACGCTAAGAAGAAGATTTTGACGGAGTTATCTTTTAAATTTCGCGTAGCAAAAATTTAATGATTTTCTACTATTGGTTAGTGATTATTTCCTACTCCTAGTTTAAATTAGTAGTAACTAGTTCAGAGATTTTATGAAACTTATCGTTATTTTATAGTATTTTAATAATACATTTTTGCAAAATGTGTTCATTAGCATATTTTTATGAAGAAACATTCATAATTTAATTTTCGAACTCAAATCTTTAAGACTTATAATTATAATACTTAAGATACGATGTCTAAAAATCTTTTTATTACTTTTTGTCACACCCTGTACATATTTTTTTGTGTAAATCATCGCTTACGAAATTGATTTTTAATTCTGGAACACGTGGCGGAGCTAAAATATAAATTTGTAATTAATACAATCTAATTATCAAGTTCAAAGTACAGACTTCTGGAAACGTAAGCCAGCGTAGGGATGGGAAAGTTTTGCAGATTAGCGAAAGTATCGATAGAAAATTAATAAGCAAAGTATCTGTTACAGTGTTGATAAGTAAAACCATAAAAGCTTTTGTGAGGTAAGTCGTCTAAAATTAAAAGAAAAACGTTTGTTTCAATTCAGGACAAGGTTAAATTATTTTTACTAATTCTTTATGAAAGTTTTTTTTATAAATACATACATACATATAATCACGCTTTTATGCCTAATGGGGTAGGCAGAGTGGAAGCTAACGACACAAAGGTCGTTCCGCCACGTCGGACAAAGTTTAGAGGGTTGTTTAAGATAGATTTGTATTTATATTGCTGTAGTGACAGGTTGTCAGCCCATCGCCTAAATTACAATACTTAAACTCTCGGATCCCTTAGCTGATTTTAACAGCATGCCAGGGAGGAAATGCAGCGGACACATTCTATGTTTTTCTCTTGCACCCAGGCCAGCATGGAAGATAGAGATTTTTTTAAAGAATTTCATTTCTTTTCTAGACAGTTTGATCATGACTACGGCCAAAGGCGACTGAGATCTTAGAGTTGATAGTAAACCGAGCTCAATCAGAGGCGTTTCCTTCCTTAAGAAACTTCACAATTTCTAAAGAGTTTTAGAGCAGAAGAAAGATAACTATCGTGGTGAAAATGGTGATGAAAATTTAGCAGCTTTTTGTTCTTTAAAATTGAAGGGTCAAGTTTAAAGAACAAAAAGCTGTTAAATTTAAATACTATAACTTGTTTTTCCCCTCCCTAGCCGGCCTCGTTAGCTTAACATAACATTTTCGTGTGTTTTGTCAAAACATCGCCATTCACGTGAGCGAATTATATTCAACCGCAATTTGCGTGTCACTGAATTTACATCATATACTCACGCCTACATAATTTGCAGGGTAGATAGAGCATCAACAGCTAACATACATATAATCACGCCTTCATTCCTAACGGGGTAGGCAAAGCGCAAATGACCGAAACAAAGGCCGTTCCGCCGCATCTGCCAAACTTATGAGGGTTATTTAAGAAAGATTAGTAGGTATATTGCTGTAGTGACAAGTTGTCAGTCCATCGCCTAAATTGCAATATACTGAAAACCTCGGATCCTTGAGCTGGTTTTTACAGTTTGCCCGGGAGGAAACATCACATTTTCTGTCCGAATTAGCCAAAACTATAGGTAGGTTAAGTTTAAAATATTTCCGAAAATCTAATTAGCTATCTCAAAATACTAAGACTACTTATAATATGTTTTACAGCTCCCACCGCAACATAAAACAAAAGATGATGGTAGAACTTCCATAATAAAATTATGAATAAAGTAACATGAAAAATTATTGTGAACGTTGGCTCCATTCAAATGTATTTCTGTAGAAATGCATAAATTAATGTTTCGCTGTGTAAGCTTCATAAAAATTAATAAATGAATTAATTCACAGAAATAATAATTATTTCGAATCGCACCGCTGCTCCATTTATCGTGAATAATAAATTAAATTTGATAGTTATATTGTATTGTAGTTTCGTAGCTACGACAAATTTTCAACGTTTTCGAATGTTGTACCGAACAATACACATGAAATTTAGGTACGTAAACATAATTATAACGTAAAAAAATAGGTACATATTGATACAAAAACCCAAAACAGCTCAAATTAGGGGCTCTTATTTCTATAAGGCAATTTCTTTCTGATAACATTTTGTTTTTTAGTTTTCCATGCTGGCCTGAGCCCTCTGTATTTCCTCCTGGGCATGATGTAAAAACCAGCTAAGGGATCCGAGGGTTTCTGTATATTGCAATTTGGGCGATAAGCTGACAACTTGTATAGATTGCTGTTGTCAGCAATATACCTACAAATCTATCTCAATTAACCCTCAAAACTTTGTTAGACGTAGCGGGACGACCTTAGTTTAGGTCTTTTACGCTCTGCCTACACCAGGGATAAAGGCGTGACTTCTATATGGCAATTTCTTACAGATAGCATTTTGGCACAACTGTGACCATTTTATAGTTCAAATAACTTCTTGCTCCGGACATTACCTTAACTTTGATCGTATTTATTGTGGCAATAATTTATGATACTTTCAGCAACCGTCTCTAAAAACACGTACTTTCTGCTTTGACCAGTAAAACTTTTATAGGAACCTTTTCAGCAACATCATAAAATGAGTCAATAAAAATATGCTAAAACTGGCCGGCAATTAAAAAGCTAATTTCACCCTATGACGTCATCGCTTACACCTAGTTAACTTAATAAGAATTCATGGAAACACGTGTAGGTATGCATACATACATACATACAATCACGCCTATATCTCTAATGGGGTAGGCAGAGCTTAAACGACCTAAACAAAGGTCGTTCCGCCACGTGTTACAATGTTTTAAGAGTTATTTAAGGTAGATTTGTACATTGCTGTAGTGACTTAGTTTTTACAGCATTCCCGGGAGGAAATTCTGGCACATTCTATGTTTTTCTCTCGCTTCCAGTCCAGCATGGAATACTATATTAAAACTACAACCTAATTATATTTCCTAGAAATCTCATCTAGGTGTGCTCATTAGGTACTTAAGTATTTGAAATGTGCTAAATGCACTTCTCATGTCCACATTCTACGTACGTAGTGTGGCGTAAAGTGAAAAAAAAACCGTACGTATGGTAGCTACACTCACTTAGTAATAGGTATACCACTTGCTAATAACTAATGTGTTAAATTCTCTATTAAGATGCTTCTTAACATAATTAGAAAATGCTTTTGATTATAAATTACTAAGACCCGTATTTATAATAAGCTCTCAAGAGTGACAAAGAAGGATATGTGAACTTAACCTAATATGAATATCTAACCATGATAACTGCCTCCGTGGTCTAGTGGCTAGTGCCATGGACTCCTGATACGGAGGTCCTGGGTTCGATTCCCAGGGGAGAAACACAAAGTCGATATTTGAGAATTTATCACTTTGTGAATTTTTCCCCAGTTTGGTTAGGGCATTGCAGGCTGAATCACCTGATTGTCCGAAAAGAAAAAGATTTCGTGCTTCGGAGGGCACGTTAAGCCGTCGGTCCCGGTCGCTGTCTTTGATAGTGGTCGTTACTCAAACCATGTCAGAGGCCTGATAGTTGTGCTACTAGGCGGTTTAAAAACTCTGACACCAGGGTTCTTCGGGTCGATAGACTCGATACCCACTCGACAGAAGAAGAAGACCATGATATGAATATCAGAAATGTAATTTCAGTACAAAACGGCCTGTCAAATTCATACTTAATATTGCTCTCAATTCTGATATCGCTTTATAAATACGGGCCTTATTAAATCGAGATTATATATGTACTCTTACATTTTTTGATTGTTGTCGTATTTTATTTTTGAAGCGCCGCGCCCGATGGTGTAGTGTATAGGGCCGCTGCTAACCCAAAAAATGCCCGTTCACACTAACTTTGAACAGATAAAGGTTGTATGCATTCGTGGAAACACTCACGAATCTGTCTAAATCTAGTGGGTGCCTACTTATTCGTTATTTTTAATATTTTCTTCTAAATGCAAATAGTCAGTTGAGTGAAGTGCAATTGTTGCAATTTAAGCGATGGGCTGACAACCTGTCTCTACAGCAAACCTACAAATCTATCTTAAATAACCCTCAAAACTTTGTCAGACTTTCTGCCTACCCCATTAGGGATAAAGGCGTGATTATATGTATGTATGTGAAGAGCAAACACAATTACAAAAACACTTCAAAGTACTACCCGTAAAAGTTCGAAGAGCTAATTTCATTTTAACGATACAAATAATTTGTGTCTGCTTTGAATTATGCCAATTAAAACTGAATTATACCTATAACTGGGTCGTATTACAACAGACCTACAATTTATTCTAAAAAGATTTTTTGATTAGTTAGGCAGAAAATCTTGTATCAATATTTTGTTAGAAAGTTGTTATAGATTATATCAACTTAAAATCCTCTAATAAAATTGCCGATAGGTACCTAATATTCTTATTTCGTATTATGGTATAAAAATTCTTCGAAAGATTTAAACCAATGAAATATCCTTCCAACCCTACCATCTACATACATACAATCACGCCTTTATCCCTAATGGGGTAGGCAGAGCGTCAACCAAGTAAACAAAGGTCGTTCCGCCACGACTGACATTGTTTTGAAGGTTTTTAAGATAGATTAGTAGTTGGTATATTGCTGTAGTAACAGGTTGTCAGCCTATCGCCTAAATTGCAATATACAGAAACCCTTGGATCCCTTAGCTGGTTTTTACAGCATGCCCGGGAGGAACCGCAGCTGGCACATTCTATGTTTTTCTCTTGTTCCCAGGCCAGCATGGAAGAATCTACCATCTACCGCACAAATTTTTCATAAAGGATACCTACCATTTTTCAAAATATTTATCTGTCGTTCTAACAAAATGTATCCGTATGGGAAAGGCAGATAGAATTAAAATGCATTTACCTAACAGTTTTAATTTAAACTGTGTGCAGAAACACACAGGCGTAACTTACTACGCGCAAGGTTGCGCTCAATACGCTGTCAATGCTTTATGCATTGCCTACAAAATACATGCATAACCTTACGCTCTACGCGCACGCACTGGTAGAGGGATGCGTCGACGTAGATTTCATCGCTACGCGCTCGTGGCACGTAAAGTGACGCATGTGTGTTGTAGGCAATGCAAAAAACATTGACAGCATGTTGAGCAGAACCTTACATACCTATATACATATAATATCCTTAAGAAATAAAAATAAATCAAACAAGTAAGAACTCAGTAAGTTACTAAAACGCTTAATAAACAATAAATAATAAAAAAACATTTCTTCCATGTTGGACTGGGAACAAGAGAAAAACATAGAATGTGCCAGCTGCATTTCCACCCGGGCATGCTGTTAAAACCAGCTAAGGGAACTGGTATTCAGTATATTGTAATTTGCGCCATGGGCTGGCAACCTGTCACTACAGCAATATACCTACAAATCATACATACATACATACATACAATCACGCCTTTACCCCTAATGGGGGAGGCAGAGCGTAAACGACCTAAACAAAGGTCGTTCCGCCACGTCTGACAACGTTTTGAGGGTTATTTTTAAGATAGATTTGTAGGTATATTTCTGTAGTGACAAGTTGTCAGCCCATCGCCTAAATTACAATATACTGAAACCCTCGGTTTCCTTAGCTGGTGATGCTCGGGAGGATATGCAGCTGGCCAATTCTATGATTTTCTCTCGCTCCCAGGCCAGCATGGAAGCAGAACCTTGCGCGCAGTAAATGACTCTTTCGTGTTGCTGCCCTAACAATTCTAGACATAACCAGTGCAATCTGTTCTAGATATCGCTTTGATAGCTATCGACAATTCCCAGCTCTAGTACTATTGATAAACTACTTCAGCAGCTTACAAAGCAATTGCAACAAACAAACAGTACTAACAACGCTTCACTGAAAACAATAGCACTATAGTAGCATTATAAAAACAGCATTATAAATATAGAAGTGGTGATTTATTCCTTATTGGTTATTGTGAGGTTTAGTAGCCACTTAAACAGCTATAAAGTTTAGATTTAGTAGTATCGATATCGATAAGTAAGCTCTAGTGGGTTTGTTGATAAATCTACGATAATTGCCGAAGGGAAAAGATTTATATTTTTATCACTAAATGATGAACAAGTGTTATACAAACTGATCATTGATAAATTAACGACAACTTACTTGTTTGTTAAAAAAGTCAGTACTGTGAATTATGTTTATACTAGCGACCCGCCCCGGCTTCGCACGGAAATCATCACTGTTTCTCTACTATATTATGCATGTATTATACATATAAACCTTCCTCTTGAATCACTCTATCCATTTAACGAAACCGCATCAAAATCCGTTGCGTAGTTTTAAAGATCTAAGCATACATAGGGATATAGGGACAGAGAAAGCGACTTTGTTTTATACTATGTAGTGAATTATAGTTTTCCGGGAAAGCTAGGCAGAATAAGAATGAAAACATTAAATTGAATTAGAAAATTTTAGGTTATAGAAAGTTTATATACCCAAAATTTTATGAACTCTTCACTTTCACCCTCCACAACTCTACATCTACCTTCTTTCTTTTAGTAAATTATCATGTAATAAAAATAATATAATATTTTAATTTTATCTTGCACTCGAAAAAACTTCTTTTACCGCCCTTACAGTGAAATCATTCATGCGACCAATTCGTCAATGGAAGCGTATCTTAAATCGAAACTTGAAAAGGAATGGTACAAAAAAAACTACGTCACGGCCGTAACTGAACCCAGACTGGCCACCTGGACAAAACTAAACACCCACTGGGACTCGATCAATACGTGGTACTTGTGGTTCTCGACCCTTTGTCACTTTAAATAAACTTCGCGTGATCCGTAGGTGACGTAACGCCTACGCGAGGGTTAATGATGCAATGACGTATTGTAAACGTAATGTACTTTAACAACTGTAGTAAAAAAAGGCAATATTTTAAATAGTTCTTTAAATAAAATTAGGTAAATGAAAAGATAACTTCTACAAAGTACTGAAAGCAATAAAAGAACTTGGCAGTTGCTTCTCTCTCGAGGATATTGTATTGATAGGTAAACATCTTTTCAATATCGCTTATAATCTGTACTATTGAAACCGTTATCAGTATTTGTTTATTTTATTACAAACATTCCCAAACATTAAGTAATATCGCAGAATTATCAGGAACAAAAAATAAAATTTCTTCTTTTGAAAATGTCACAAAACAGCAACACAACCATACGATGACTCTAATTCAATAAAACGGCGACACAAAAGAGTCAAAACAAAGGCGACATCTCGCACCAACCCTCCAACATCAAAGGGGAGAATCAGGCGAGATCTGACGCTGTCACTCATAGTACCACTTCAACCTGCCGTCGAAAGTTAAAACGAGTTTTTGTCGACCGGGATAATTGAACAACAGGTGCGGTGCTACCGTTGTTTATTTTGTTCAGCCTTGCCCTTCGAAGCGGTACTAGGGAATACACAGTCCGACAACGTTTTGAATTAACGCGTCGAAAAAAGGAACCATCTCCGCTTTATTGCGATTCGACAGTACTCCGTGTACTGCAGTGCCCTCGCCCACGTTCATTAAAGCCTTGTCGTATTGTAGAAGGTCAGTCATTTTTTGTTTGACGGGACACCTTGTGAGAAGTTCTATGAAATAAGGTCCGATCACCCTTTTTTTTGTTTTATCGCCATGAATGATATTTGGTCTGAACTTTAATAATTCAGCATTCATGTAAAAAGCCAAGAGTATTTTGCTTCCCCATTCTAGTAAAGTGCAGATTATTCTAAATTTTATTAATAAATATAAGAAGTTATGTATAAATGTATCTGCGTCGAGTATAGTTTTGGGCATCATATTAATTTGACAGCTAGGAAAATGGTTGATGTTTCAGATTTTTAATTTTGGGAAAGTGACAGGACAATAATTTTTTTAACCTTTATTTATTTACAGGAAATAAAATTGTTAAGAAACTTAGCACTAATCGCGGCAATTCTGGATACACTGTTCCTTAACATTTTTTAGCTAGATCTGTCACTTTCTTAACTTTGACATAAGAACAGGATAGCAAATAATCACATGACTTTGACATTCCTAATTTCTGACGTTATGCTCAGTTCTTATTAACTGAGCATAACAATAATAACTATATTTTTAGATTTGTAGCTATTAGTTATTAGTAATATACAAAGAACTAGAGCATGCTTTCTTATTTTACGTCAAATAAGCAGTCTTATGTGAGATTAGGAATGTCAAAGTCATGGGTTTATTTGTTACATACATACATACATACATAAAATCACGCCTTTATCCCATACGGGGTAGGCAGAGCGTTAAACGCCTCGTAAAAGGCGCTTTCGCCGCGTCTGACAATAATTGAGGGTAATTTTAGATTGTAATGTGTATTGCCATAGTGACAGGTTGTCAGCCCATCGCCTAAATTACAATACACTGTAACCATCGAGTCCCTTTTGATGACTTCAACAGCATGCTTTCTTATTTCACGTCAAATAAGCAGTCTCATGTGAGATTAGGAATGTCAAAGTCATGGGTTTATTTGTTATCCTGTTCTTATGTCAAAGTTAAGAAAGGGACACCAGTAGCTAAGAATAAGAATTAGATTATGTCGTTTAATAATTATAATATAGTAATTATAATATTTTTTTTATAATGTATTATGATTATGACTCAGTATTTGCGATGGACGGTCTAGCTCAGACACACGTCTCCTTTTTCAAAACTTGCTTAACAACAAAATATGAGAATTCCAGGATTTGTAGACAGTGCGAGCTGTGCTCACACGAGAAAAGGACAGACAATGCTAGCATGCTTGTGATAAACGTCCACAGTGAGATAATATGACATGCGATGTGCACTTTCTGGGTTGCCATACTAGAAAAAATATATTTTTTAAATATACATACATACATACATATAATCACGCCTTTATCCCTAATGGGGTAGGCAGAGCGTAAACGACCAAAACAAAGGTCGTTCCGCCACGTCTGACAAAGTTTTGAGGGTTATTTAAGATATATTCGTAGGTATATTGCTGTAGTGACAGGTTGTCAGCCCATCGCCTAAATTGCAATACACTGAATCCCTCGGATCCCTTAGCTGGTTTTTACAGCATACCCGGGAGGAAATGCAGCTGGCACATTCTATGTTTTTCTCTCGCTCCCAGTCCAGCATGGAAGTTTAAATATGATATGATTTTTTAAATATGATCTCATAAAACGCTATGAGCCAGATTCGATCTTATTAGCTACACCTAGTAGCGTCAAACTATGACCACGCATCGATTTTTTTCTGTATTTTGAAATGATAGCACCTTTAATCTCTCTGTCTGCAGAAAAAATATAGAGTTGTGGCCAATTGCAAACTGAATTCTGATTTTCGTCAAATGTAGATACTACCTATTGGTGCTCTCTCTAACGTCTATTTAATCAATAGTTATTGAGCTATTAGTATATACTGATAAATCAACGACTACTCAATTATTTGTTTAACGGAGGTGTTAGACCTCAACATTTAGTGATAAAATATAAGTTTATATATAGTGATAGTCTGATAATGATAATGCATAGCAATCTTTGAAATAAACCAATGATCTTTGGTAATATCCAGAGATCATTGATTGATTTTAAAGTAGCAGCATTAAATATTGAGCATAGCCATGTATTATTATTATCACACTATTCTTTCTTAAAACCCGATATATATATTCATATATTGAATGCGCCTAAGCTCAAGGAGAAAAGCAGCTAGTATTTTTTATATTTTTAACACTTTCAACACGAAATTTTTCAATAGTGTTATAAAATTTCCTCTGCAACTGGCAACACTGTTTCTTCTTTTGTGTAGTGTAAGTATGCAATTCTTAGGAACCGGAGATTTAAATTGGAGCGCTGTCTCGCGTCTGAAAAGTGTTGGAAAATGATGTCCCGTTGTGAAAAGGCTGTCTTATTACGTGAGAAATAGACGGAAAGATTTCGGGATGAGGTTGGTTTTGTTTAGTCTACTGCCAGGTCCGTGATCTATTGGCCATAGGCTTACGATCCGGAGGCCCGACGGGTTCGATTCTCAGGCCATTTCTGATACGAACTCAGACTAGCTGTCAGTCTCAAGTGCTATTTATCATTGCGGGCCTAAGTCAGCTAGGACGAGAGGGTGGCGAAGGTCCTGGGCAACCATGCGTTCCTTTAATGGCGTGGTCAAGGCGATGTATGATTTTAAAAACCTTGCCACCGTTTAAAATAGTTTACTAACATAGAAATCTAAGTACCTAATTTACTAACACCTATGGAATTTGTAGTCCGAAATAAATCATGTCTGTTGAGAGGACACTTCTTTCGCATGCTACGAAAAATCTTATCTCATACACTGATTAAATCATCTGTCAAAGACGTATGAGGCCAATGATGTAATCTAAAATTACATACATACATATAATCACGCCTTTATCCCTAATGGGGTTGGCAAAACGTAAACGACCTAAACAAAGGTCGTTCCGCCGCGTCTGACAAAGTTTTGAGGGTAAGGTAGATTTGAAGGTATATTGCTTAAGTGCTGTGTGCTGTCATCGCCTAAATTACAATAAACTGAAACCCTCAGAACCCTTAGCTGGTTTTTACAGCGTGCCATGGAAATGCAGCTGGCACATTCTATGTTTTTCTCTCACTCCCAGTCCAGCATGGAAGACATAATAATACAATTTAATTACATCTTCATAATAAGTTCACATCCAAAATAATCTTACGATAAATCCGTCGTCTATCAATCCAAATGATAACACCATAATTATAGCTCTATAAACTCATTACACTGTGTTATTTTTTTTTACCTATGACACAGAACTCTGTTCTACTCCACTTAAAAGTCAATCACACATTCCTATCGTGTCACATGTCACATACTATGGGTTCTTATCATCTATGTCACACATGCCACACACGCTTGATGGGTTCAAAGAAAGTTCCCATAGGTTGTATGAGGGTATCTTGATTATGAGAACGAAATAGTAATGTCAGAAAATGCCATGGTCTGTGTTTGAGCAAAGATAATGCAACTTAAAACAAAATATAGAAACCAGCTGTTCCTTTTTCAGGGCATATTTTAAGAGCCAATACAAGGATTCAAGCTTTTAGGCCCGTATTTATAATCAGCTCCCAAGGGTGACAGCGAGGTTTAGTTCGTATCAGAAATGTAATTTCAGTACAAAACGGCCTGTCAAATCCATGCTTAATATTGCTCTCAATCTTGAGATGGCTTCATAGATACGGGCCTTAGATGTACTACGATTAGAACGATGAGCTGGGTCACCATAGCAAAATATACACAATGAAAATCTTTAATATCTCTTATCTTATCTAATGTAACCGTTATGTGTCCCACTGCTGGGCAAAGGCTGGTACTTTCTTATAATTTTTTAAAATATAGATAAGTTTCATCATTTCTTTAGGTCACTAACATTCGATGATCAAAATATTTTACAATACATACATACAATCACGCGTTTATCCCTAATGGCAGAGCGTAAACGACATGAACAAAGATTCTTCCGCCACGTCTGACAAAGTTTTGAGGGTTATTTAAGATAGATTTGCAGGTATATTGCTGTAGTGACAGGATGTCAGCCCTCGGATACAATAGCTGATTTTTGCAGCATGCTCGGGAGGAAATTCCAGGCCAGGAAAGGCCAGCATGGAAGAAAATGTAATATTGATAATTGTATAATAATGTTAATTGCATCGATAGGTTCTATAGGTACTTTATTAATAACATTCTATGACCAAAATATTTTACAATCCTCACTCTAAATACACAAACATTCTTACTACAGCATTATATTAGTTTAGAAACAAATCAGCTATTCTGTGATTGCAAAACCAGTATGTTATGAGAGTGAAACCATCTAGTCCGCCCACGCAAAGTCAGTAGGTATAAGGTTTTTGGGGTCCGCAGTAAAGATAGATCTCATACAATTTGCCTCTCAATTTAAGTCTCACTTCCGTAGGTAAGCTGGAAGAAATTTCTTAGTAGAAATAAGCTGTACCTGTTGTGTCGTTATTCCTTGTGTATTGTTTTTCTCATGTTACTAGTGTACAATAAACAGTAAATAAATAAATAATGTGACTTTTTTAATCAGACTGTAGCAGGTACAACTATTTATTGGATTACACTGCGCTGGAATGATGGTGAGCCCCTTGCTGCCTCCTGAGCGGGGAGGTGGTGGTGGTAGTGGTTGAAATCCACCGTTTTTTCGTGCTTCGGAAGGCACGTTAATAATAACCGTTATAGATATTATTCGTTAAGCCATATCAGAGACCAGTGCTAAGCATGGCTGCTTGAAAACTCTGACCTAATTTATGGGTCTTGGGTCTGGTTTCCCTACTGGGATGCGGAGGTCAGATGGCAGTCGCTCTGTGTAAAAATGAGTACCGTCGTTCAATCCCCTAGATTAGGTAGCCAACCCCGTGAGATATGCGATAAGGCTAGGGAGATGATGACTGCGATGGAATGATACAGTAAGTGATGTGGTACCTAGATCAATAGGAATATTAGCAGTTTCGTAAAATTGTTACAAGAAAGCTGAAATTTAAGAACTTACATTTTTAATCTTGTTATAATTAGTTCTAAACCAAATGGCATAGAAAAGGTCAAGCTAAATTCAAAATAAGTAAAATCTGATTTATTTATGTACAGAACATTGGACGTTTAACTTGTTGGTTCTCACTTTACTTAGAAATTCTTACGAAATAAAATTCGTCTGCGGTTTTTTCCAATTCGGATTTTTGGTACCATACAGTTCACAATATTCTCTCTAATAAGGGGTTACAGTAATGAATCATTTCTTTCACTTAATAAGCACCTAGTCGCAGAATAACTGCCTATTTATACAATTTAGAAAGCAAAAGATTTTTTACTTTCGCTAACAAGACTTTATTTTTCTAGTAAAGCAAAACTCAATTCCATTTTTTTGTCATAACCGGTGCTGTAGAAGAGTATTCTTAGAAGGTAAGATGTTATACATATATATATATATATAATGGGAAGGCAGAGCGTCAACAACCTAAACCTAAATAAAGGTCGTTTCGCCACGTCTGACAAATTTTAGATCAGATATATTTTAGATTATAATATACTGAAAACGTCGAATCCCTGAGATGATTTTTACAGCATGCCCGGGAGGAGAAGCTGCTGGAACATACTATATTTTTCTCTCGCCCCTAAGTCCGGCATGGAAGTCATTCAAATTCCTATCATAATTGGTGCTGTAGTAGCGTATTACAAAGTAAGGTATTATATGGGGCGTAAGGGACAGCGTCCCGCTAACTGATAGGGGTTACATATCACAGTCAACGAAGGAAGTGAAAAGAAAATGCCTCTTCCATACAGAATGTCCACCGCGATCAGATAATTTAAATGGTAATGCATTTTTTTTTCTGGTGAAATTTGTTCAGTGACGTTGACTGATCAACCCCTATCAGTTTGCGGGACGCTGTCTCTTACAACCGGTATTATCAAAAACCTGATAACTACTTACTAAAAATTAATTTCTATCTCCTTCTGGTCCACCTAGATAGATAGATACACCTGTATGTTATGAGAGTGAAATTTTTAATGTCGAAAAGTTCCCTGCTCACAATCTGTCAGTACAGCAATATACCAAATCTATCATAAATAACCCTCAAAACTTTGTCTGACGTGTCGGAACGACTTTTGTTTAGGTCGTTTACGCTCTGCCTACCCCATTAGGGATAAAGGCGTGATTATATGTATGTATGTATGTCAGTAGGAACTAAAATCAACAGCAAAACCGCAATATATAACAGAAACTGAATATAATAATGCAACAAAAAACAGATACAAGGACACAAAACCCAAAGGCGGTAGGTAATTAATTTGCAACAACAAAAACTTTTTAACGCTATTACTACTATAAAAACGTCGTAAATAACTAAAAGAAGCTAAACTTGGAATTTGGAGTGATAAAATGACACTTTATTTATGGCAACACCCACGCAAAAGTCAGTGTGGCCAGAGTAAAAGCAATGACGTATAGAAAGGCGAATTTAATGAGTGACTTCCTGTGTTCTTAAAATGAACTTTCGTGACTTATACGAGTAAGTTTTGACTAGTTCACCTAACGGTTGGTGTTATTATATGACTTACCGGATAAAATCAATCAACACATTTTTTTGACAGAAGAAAGTAATATGAGTACTTCATTTCTTTAGTCATAATAGAACTAATAGACTGTCAAAAAATATAGCTTTAAACTTGACTATAAGATGCAAAATGAACCAAGAAAAATATTTTAGCTACTCGTAATTTACTGCGATACCATTTAAGTGTTTTGACAATAACTTATTCAATTCACATATTATTTGATTACATATTTTAATGACTTAACGGTTTAAAACCTGATGCCAAGGTTCGTCAGAGTCTCAGATGATTCGACAAATCACTGGAAAAGGAATAAGAAGATGATGATAAAGTTATGGTTTAAAAACTCTACCAGCCGAGTACATCGGGTCGTTAGTTGGCTCTACAGAAGATATTAAAATGTGATCGTTTTAAGATAAAAGATAAGATAAAAATACTTAAATGAACGTAAAAATACAAATCATACAACACAACAGATAACAACGAAAGGCAAGTACAACATAAGCAGCCTTATGGCTAAGGTAGCAATTTCTTCCAGACAACCTTTGGGTGAAAGAAAAAAGCGTAGCGGTAAGCGTGAAATACATTACATATAATACATAAACTAAAAACAAGCTACTACATGGATATTTATAAAACAAACTCATATAATAATCAACATCTTACTTATTTACACCTTTATACTTTTTCGTCATTCGTTATGGGATTTCATATGGGTGATTCATACAAAACCTAGCGGTATTTTTATGTTTACATTGTTGCGATATGTTTATTCCTGTTCTGTTATTGAGGAAGCTGTTTGATGGTTATTGATGTATAAAACGGCTAATTTATAAGGGCTATAGGTTAACTTACCGGAGGCCAATAAACTAAAGTGTGAAGTTTATGAGGTCGTATAAGAAAATAAAATGAGAGCTCTTGCAAAAATGAGAATATCGCTATGCATATGCTATCATCTTTTTTTGTTAACGAATGTTAACACACAAAAAAATAATAAAGAAATTTGTTGCGTTACAGATAAGTTCAGATAACAATATTCCGTAGGTACCGTCTCGAAGTTAAAATGAGGTTTTGACATTAATAACTATTTTCAGAAAAAATAAAATTGATATAACGGGACAGTGGGTAAAATAATAAATGAAAAGAATTCTTACCTATTCAACGTGAGCAAGTGAGAAAGACGGCATGAAGAATAAATAAAGATTTTCCTCTTGAACCGCTATGTGATTTGAATTATAAGCATGTCAAAAATAATGCAATGAAAGCATTCAAACTATACCCAAACACCTACAATTATACGCCCATACAGCCTTCAAAAACTTTTTTTATGTGTATATGTCCATCAAAAGTTTCGTATTCTTAATTACTCCACGCTAATGACATGTAGTGTTTGTATTTTTTACACCTACACATTATATTGTGATTACTGAGGTGAAAACAAACTTGAACAAATGAGGCTTTTAAAGTACTTTTTTTAATTTAAAAGAGTGTGATGGTCATCAAGTAAGAATAATGTTATATTTCTATCATTGCGTGTTTATAAGACACGTCTGACTACATACGTATATGACTATACAACGTGTAACGGAAAGGGTATATGCACCCGAAATGATAAGAACCAACCCATGAAACTGAACAACTTTCCCAAAGGAACATAGGTCGCAAACGAAAAAAAGCTTTGACTCCCCATACTACACGCGCCATCAGCTGATGCATTTTGTATGGAAGGTCAAACTTTTATTTTCTTATTTTTGTAATATTGGTGGATATTTCATATCAAGTAATGGCGACATTCTTGTAAATGTCACTTTTGGATTAAATGTCGCTGCATCAAGTCGATCTGTGTTTTGTTTTTGTAATTCTAGTATTTCCTGCATTCCCTAAGGATTTTCCAATTTTGACCTATGTTCCTTTGGGAAAGTTGTTCAGTTTCATGGGCTGGTTCATATAATTTCAGGTGCATATACCCTTTCTGTTACACGTTGTATAGATCCTTCCATGCTGGTCTGGGAGCGAAAGAAAAACATAGAATATGCCAGCTGCATTTCCTCCCGGGCATGCTGTAAGATCCAGCTAAGGGATCCGAGGGTTTTAGTATATTGTAATTTAGGCGATGGGCTGACAACCTGTCACTACAGCACTATACCTAGAATTCTATCTTAAATAACCCTCAAAACTTTGTCAGACGTGGCGAAACGACCTTTGTTTAGGTCGTTTACGCTCTGCCTTCCCCATTAGGGATAAAGGCGTGATTATATGTATGTATGTTGTATAGATGATTTGCTTACATTAGGTACTACGTACAGAGTAATCTTGACTTAAAATTTTGTGTCATACTTTCCTACTTTCAATAATCAACAAAAAAAAATAAATGTTTTCTTCTCATTTTATCATTGGGTAGGTACTTAACTTAATAAACTCCAAAATTTCACTCAAAGATTTCAAAACAATAAAGTTGAAAACTGTTTTCCAAGTTACTTGAAGAATTAACCATCTCCACTCTTTAGAGGGGAAGTTCATAAAGAGTTAATAATCGGGCAAATTGGAGATATTGATAAGTTTGATTCTTCGGAAACTGTTGATATTCACTTTATATTGGTTCTCAGGTATTACTAGTGCATTCAGCAAATAGAGAACACCGGTAACTGCCTCCGTGGTCTAGTGGTCAGAGCCATAGGCTTACGATCCGGAGGACCTGGGTTCGATTCCCAAGGGGGGAACACAAAAGTTGATATTTGTCAATTTATCACTTTGTGAGATTTTTCCCAGTTTGGTAAGGACATTGCAGGCTGAATCACCTGATTGTCTGAAAAAAGGGGTTCCGTTAAGCTTCGCAGGGCACGTTAAGCTGTCGGTCCCGGTCTCTGTCTTTGATAGTGGTCGATACTCAAACCACGTCAGAGGCCTAATAGCTGTGCTACTAGGCGGTTTCAAAACTCTGACACCAGGGTTGATCGGGTCGTTCGACTCGAGAATCCACTCGCTAAGAAGATGAAGCAAATAGAGAGAGAAAAATCGCAGTATTCTTCTTTTTCTTTCCAGTGTTTTTTAACTTGAACAGACTATAAAACCATGTTGTTAGATTTTTTTAATCGCCACCGGCTGGTTGGTTTTTATAACGACCATGATAAGAGATAGCGAATTATGATATTTTTTATCAAAAATTAAAAGAGTAAAAAAAAAAAACATTTTTACTACGGCCTAATGTCGTCCTACGACTTCTGGATCAAATCACAAATATAGTGTTAATTATAGTTCAATTCATTCTTTACCAGGCCATTTTTTGCGAGCCAATTCAAAGTATCGCGTCTTACTGAAAAATGGATCTGCGGCGGGAACATTTTAGAGCGATAATTTTTTACGATTTCAAGTGTCGCCTGAAACCGGATGAATCGTTAGATAGACTTCAAATGGCATTTATGGATGAAAGCCCCTCCAAGGCAACCGTGTATCGTTGGTATAACGAATTTAGGCGCAGTCGACCAACCTTAGGGGATGCAGAAAGAAGCGGTCGCCCTTTGACGGCTATTACGGAAGAAAACGTGATAGCAGTGAAAAATTTAATCCAAGATAATAGGCGAATTACATATCAGGAGATTCAGCACATATTAAAGATTGGATCGGGAAGCGTTCACGAGATTCTACATGGGCATCTTCGCGTGAGGAGGATAGTATCGCGCTGGGTGCCGCACTACCTCACCGACGCTCAGAAGCAGGCCCGGGTGGAATGGTGCCGTGATATGCTGAACAAATTTGAAGCAGGCTCGTCTCGGCGTGTTTACGACATCGTTACAGGTGATGTGTCCTGGATTTATCAATACGATCCAGAAACCAAGCGCCAGTCGACAGTTTGGGTGTTTCAAAATGAACCAACGCCTACC
Organism: Scrobipalpa costella; assembly: GCA_949820665.1. Classification (NCBI taxonomy): domain Eukaryota; kingdom Metazoa; phylum Arthropoda; class Insecta; order Lepidoptera; family Gelechiidae; genus Scrobipalpa; species Scrobipalpa costella. The sequence continues at coordinate 7,530,484 of OX463319.1, read as the reverse complement.
AAAGTGAAGCGATCTCGAAGCGGGGGGAAGATTTTGATCGCCAGCTTTTTTAATTTGACTGGCCACTTGGCCTCAATTCCCTTACGAGATCAAAGAAGCATTAACGCCGAATGGTATACTACCAAATGTTTACCAGAAGTTTTTTCTGTTGTGAGCAACAAGCGACCAAACACAGGGCTCCGCGGACTACTGCTCCACCACGACAATGCGCCTGCACACACCGCGCTCAAAACGAGGGACTTCCTGGACAGCACACCAGTCAAACTCCTGGGTCACCCTCCTTACAGCCCTGATCTAGCACTGTGTGACTTCTTTTTATTTCCAAAAATAAAAAATCAGCTCAAGGGGATACAATTTTCGTCGCCGGAAGATGCGCTGGCTGCGTTCGAGCAGGCTGTAAACGAGGTGTCTACGCGGACTGGAAAAAGTGTTTTGAAAACTGGTTCACACGCATGAATCTTTGTATAGAGGCTGGTGGAGAGTACTTTGAAAAGATTTAATAAAAATATATGTACCTGTAGAACAATTTTTTTTAGTGTCGCAAATCTTTCTGAGTGTCCCACGTATTTGCATAGAGCTTAGTTATAAAGTCTTGCCTCTAGGTTTAAGCCAGAAATGCTCAAAACATACTGGATGATAGAGAGAGCTTACTCACAAACCTCAAAGGTACAAATTCTAGTTTGTGGAAACTCAAACTAACATTTAACATATGTTTCAAGTCGAGCAACGTGCTTTTATATGTGCTTCTTGTAAACATTGCCTTGTATATACAAGTAATGTTATGATGGTACAGTTTGAAGTATATAATTTTTTTTTTCTTTCATTCTGGACTGGGAGCACCAGAAAAACGTAGAATGTGCCAGCTGCATTTCCTCCCGGGCATGCTGTAAAAACCAGCTAAGGGATCTGACGGTGTCAGTATATTGTAATTTAGGCGATGGGCTGACAACCTGTGGCTACAGCAATATACTACAAATCTATCTTAAATAACCCTCAAAACTTTGTCAGACGTGGCGAAACGACTTTTATTTAGGACGTTCACGCTCTGCCTACCCTATTAGGGATAAAGGCGTGATTATATGTATGTATGTACAATTTTCAGGTGCTTTTTCATCACCTAAGTTAGCCAAGTTTTGTATCACTGGGTTCACACGAAGAATATTAAAATTCTAACCAGAAGTAAGTATGAATTTGCCAGCAAAAAAAATTATTGTTAGGGAAACATTTTAAAAGTTCTTAGGTATTATTGTATCTAAGTTGTACTATATCGCGAAAAAACATACATACATATAATCACGCCTATATCCCTAATAGGGTAGGCAGAGCGTAAACGACATAAACAAACGCCGTTTCGCCACGTCTGACAATGTTTTGAGGGTTATTTAAGATAACTTGTAGGTACATTGCTGTAGTGACACGTTGTCAGTCCTTCGCCTAAATTACAATATACTGAAACCCTCGGATCTCTTAGCTGGTTTTTACAGCATGCCCGAGAGGAAAAGCAGCTGGCAAATTCTATGTTTTTCTCTCGCTCCCAGGCCAGCATGGAAGTAAAAGTAGACAAAACATATTCATCATAAATTCAATTACACGCCCGTTACATTACACGTAGATAAAAATCTCTTTTTCTCACTTATCAAGAGAGACTACCGAAAAAAAGGAATAGCCTAACACCACAGATAGTTTTAAGGAAAACTTTGACGTTTATTGGTCGTATAAATGAATTACGAGCGATCCTCCCATTTTGGGTAAAATACAAGCGTGTGTACAGATAAAAAATAATATAAAACACGATTTATGAGTTACGTCCCTTTTGCTTTACAGGCGTTTTCCGATAGGAACTCGTTTATCGATTTGTTTGGGAATAGCGGTCAAAATTGCTTGTTTTGGTATAAAACGAACAGAAAATGTAAATTTGTTTTTGGAAACCCGTGTATTTGACCACGGATGAAGACATTAATTGATTAACATGGTATCTTACTCGATAATGGAAAAAAAAGAGATTTTATTGGCAGATGCGTGATAAATAACTTTTTTACATTAATATGATCTTTGCTTATCGGATATCTAGGTTTACTGTCATATTTTTTCCAATTTCTATTATATCTACAAAAATATGTAAAAAAAGAACAAAATGGCTCCATTGTAAGCTATTCTACAACGGAGCCATTTTGTTTTTTTTTTAAGTTCGTATTTCATTCGGGTCAAAGAGTATGAAGGCGGGCTAGATGTCTGGTCTGCCAACTTGAAATGGATTTCATTCATATTTTGTGTTACGATATTTTAGAGTACCGCATACAAACAGAGAAAAAATTTCATGAAGTGATTACAATTGTTTTTTTTTTACAACAACTAATGACTCTTTGTCACCAATTAGAGACTATTATATTTACCACTTGATAAATTTATAGGTTCATACATTACATTACATATATTAACAATAATATTTACATATATATTATTTACTTCATACGTTACAAACTTAACACTCCAGTCATGATGTAACCACCTATTCGTTTTAAGAAATGTGCGCGCTCACGAAGAAAATTAGTGAAAGAATTAATTTCGGTAATTTCCCGACTCCACCCACACGGAAGTAGCGGGAAAATTAATTTTGGCGGGAAGGGCAGCGCTGGTTATTATAGGAAATAGTTCGTGTATAAAGTCCTAAAGAGGTTTCGTTGAAATAATTTATATTTTGTGTTGGGCGTAAGATTTGTATCCGCTCGTGTTTTATGAATTTCTACGTTTATTTTGAATGGAAATAACTTAAAGAACTTAAAAAGTTTCGGTTTTATTCCTGCATATAAAACGCCCTTCGACTAGGATAATTTCTGACTACTAAAATACATACATACATACTATCACGCCTGTAATCCTAATGGGGTAGGCAGAGCGTCAACGCAGAGGTCGTTCCGTCACGTCTGACAAGTTTTGAGGGTTAAAATAGAACTGTATATTGCTGTAGCGACAGGTTGTCAGCCTATCGCCTAAATAACAATATATCCTCAAATCCCTTAGCTTGTTTTTACAGCATGCCCGGGAGGAGATGCAGCTGGCACGTTGTATGTTATTCTATCGCTCCCAGTCCAGCATGGAAGCTACTAAAACTAGGTACTTAATTGTTGTAATCAGGTATTTTTTAATGCACTTTGAAACCTAATGCACGTCACGTGTAAGATAAATAAAGCAGTCTTCTTCTTAGCGAGTGGATTCTCGAATCGAACAACGACCCGAAGAACCCTGGTGTCAGAGTTTTCAAACCGCCTAGTAGCACAGCTGTTAGGCGTCTGACATGGTTTGAGTAACGACCACTATCAAAGACAGCGACCGGGACCGACGGCTTAACGTGCCCTCCGAAGCACGGAATCCTTTTACTTTTCGGACAATTAGGTGATTCAGTCTGCAATACCCTTACTAAACCGAGGAAAACCTTACAAAGTGATAAATTGACAAACATCAACTTTGTCCCCCGCCTGGGAATTGAACCCAGGACCTCCGGATCGTAAACTCATGGCTCTGACCACTAGACTATGGAGGCAGTCAAAAACCACTCTACTGCAGACTATTAATTTATGAGTCAAATATTTAAGTGATCTTCTAAGGTTTTTTTTTGTAAAGCTCGTAATTTTATAAATTTTATTTTAATTTTGACGGAACCATAGGCAAAATAACTCATCTTTATTTCTATACTAACTTTTGTTTTGTTATTATAATATTATAACTGACACGTTTTCGCCAACGCAACGTTAAATGTAACGTTTTGTTGAAGTTTCGTAATTTCTTTATGCTAATAATAATTTATGTTTTTATCATAAAAATAACATACGTATTCTTTGATATACGCCGCATTACGTGACCATAAATATTGTTTTATTATTTAAAGTGAAGGCACTTATTCCACATCGTATGTTTAGTAGACAGTCAAATTAGTTTCATACGCAACCCACACAACTGAATTAACGGGTGTAAGGGACAGCGACTCGGAAACTGATAGGGGTTGCTCAATCAATGAAACTAAACAACTACGAGCGTTTTACTTCAGGAAATGAATAACAAAATATTGTTTTTCCATACAATTTTTCTGATTGAGTTGTTTGTTTTCTATGGGAAGTTTTTTTTTTCATGTCCTGAAATAATTTCCCGGTAAAAGTTGTTCAGTTTCATTGACTGAGCTAAGGTATTTATGCTAAAAACCTTACACCAGGTATTTAGCAAAAAATCCTATGAACATTTGCATTTACAATCGTACTTTTAATGTGCAATAATTAAAAAGCGGTAAGTCACATAAAAGTTACTCTTCACCGCTAAAGTAAAACTTATAAATTTCAAAGGAAGTCAGTGACTCTTGCGTTTTTATTCCTTTTAAGGTGACGATACGTCTAGCCAAGTGGCGCCCCAATTAGTAAAAAATCATAATTCACTAAAAACGCAGTGAATTGAAAAACCGGTCCAACAGAATCAAGTTATAGTAGTTAAGTTAATATAGAACTTTATAAAATAGCGATTCATAGCGTTGTAAAGAACTAAGAAAATTGCGAATAAGGGCCACCAATGGCAAATTTTTCTTCCTGTTACTACAACGAACTATGAACCGATAATTTATTATTTTCAAAATTATCTTAATTACTATAACTTGAAAGAAATTGCTGCTTAGCAATAAGGCCGCCTATTTTTACTACTATTTATTTCATTTCATTTTATTTTCTGTTGTGTCTTTTCTGTGCAATAAAGTATATTCTTATCTTATCTTGATTCTGTTGGACCGGGTTTTTCAATTCTCTGCGTTTATAGTAAATTATGATTTTTCACTAATGGGGGCGCCACTTGGCTAGTATCGCCACCTTAAGAAGGAAAGCCCAAAAAAGAAGCGTTGAGATGCTTCAAACCAGATTGCAATCTTTTTGCTGATGTAAAAGGTAACGAGAAACTTGAATAACCCCTGTGGTGTTAAATTACTTAGATATTTATATCGCAACGTTTGATATCTTAATGTATTGGAATAATAAACATGTTTTATGATTTCCGTTAGTTGATATTCCTGGCAATTGTATTTTATAAAGTAAGTTATACCAACATAACAATATAAGTACCTAAATGCTAAAGTAATGTGAAAAATAACCTCAAATATTTATAAACTGACATACAGAAATGCGGAAGTCTTTTCCGCTCATAAATTTCTGTTTTCGGAAACATATTTCAACGTTTCTTTCCGATAGGACGTTCCAATAATAACAGCCTTAATAGGTAACTGTCAGTTTCACACTGCAAAGGCTCAGGTTTAACGCACTCCAGCAGAACTGGTAGCTAAATGATGGGTAGAACGGCAAAACACTGCAGAGAACGAATTTACTATGCAAAAAGGTCCCCAACCCATTTGCGCTTTTCAAACAACGCCGTCACGACTCTTTTCTCAAAAACGTGCCAAGTGCACTTACGTCGTTTTAGCTTTGGAGAGAAAGATATACAGCCACGCGAACGAGTTGTTTATTGTCAAGCTGCTCTAGACTTTATTGTGAGGATTTAAGTGTCAGTTTTGAGTGGAAAAATAATGGCGTTTAAGCCGTTTCTGTTTAGGAGATTTTCTGCCACGCGTAATGTACTCGCGTCAGGTTTGCAATTCTTTTTTTTTTCTGGAAAAGATATTCTTGTCTTTGTCGAGCATTTTAAGATAAAAGTTTAAGAGGACCGTCTTTAGCGTCAATAAAACTGGCTGTTTCAATAGCATGCATGTCCATTGAAAGTTTTACGGCGTATTTGAAAGCGTTCTTGAAGTTGTATTGGTTTGCATAAACTGGGTCTTTTAACTTCGTTTTTAACACCAAAAAAATTTAGGCATAGTTTTTAACACCAAAAAAAATTTGGTATTTTCATAAATTGATATTACATAAAAACATGTATTACTTGAAGTAATTTTTAGTTGCGTTTTTTTACGCAAATGGTAGTTAAAGTGACGCTACACTATCATCTATGAATGACGTTTCCGAATAAAAAGCTTATGGAATTTAAACGTTTCCTCCATGAAAGATAAGAAATTATACGTCGGAAGGCAAAGCCTTAGTAAAGGTCATAATTATTAGTCTCTATTAATTATTATATCATAATTAAATCGAAATATATAATATCATACTTAATAGCATTTCAAACTCACATACACAACATCATGTCTGTATCCCTAATTTAGTAGGCAGAGCTTCAACGACCCAAACAAAGGTCATTCCGCCACATCTGACAAGTTTTAAGGGTTGTTTAATAAGAGGTTGTCAGCCCATCGCCTAAATTACAATATACGTCTTCTACTTCTTAGCTGCTTACTTCCATGCTGGTCTGGGAGCGAGAGAAAAACATAGAATGTGCCAGCTGCATTTCCTCCCGGGCATGCTGTAAAATCCAGCTAAGGGATCCGAGGGTTTCAGTACATTGTAATTTAGGCGATGGGCTGACAACCTGTCACTACAGCAATATACCTAGAATTCTATCTTAAATAACCCTCTAAACTTTGTCAGACGTGGCGGGACGACCTTTGTTTAGGTCGTTTACGCTCTGCCTACCCCATTAGGGATACAGACATGAATATATGTATGTATGTACTTCTTAGCGAGTGGATTCTTGAAAACATACAGAAAAAAGCTGGTTTTTACAGCATGCTTAGGAGGAGATTCCATGCTGTCGGATGGGCATGTAAATAGTCGGTCCTACGCCTGATTTCTCTCTGGTCGTATCAGTCAGTCTGTCCCATCAGAATAAGAGATTGAAGGAATAGAGAGTGCACCTGTGTTTAGCGCAAACACTTGGGCACTAAAAACTAGTCCCGCGCAGTTGGCCGTTCTCTGGAAGATTGGCCGCCATCACCGAAAATCGGTGGGAGGATTGTTATTAAGAGGAGATGCTGCTGGCTGGATGACTGATGTTTTCCTATCGTAGCATTTTAATATTATTTCAACATCTTATTAACTCAATATGACCACAGTCTCATAAAAATAATAAACAAGATAACATCCAGTATACATGCAACGTTTGCACATTTTGTTGCAAGAAATCTGATATTTGCTTTCAATGTTCACAATGGGCGCGCAGTAGATATTCAATAAACTTATTCACACCTGCTGCCAAGATGACGCAGTGTAAGATGACGCAGTCTAAGATAGCGCACGTCCGCTTAAAAAGCGCCTTTTTAACATTTTTAGACTATAATTGTAGACGTAGAGGCTTAAATTAAGGGAATACGGGGCGATATCTATAGGAACTAATATTATAAAGAGAAAATGTTTATATTTTTGTGTGTATGTTCGTAATTAATAAACTCAAAAATTACTTGACTGATTTCAAAAAATCTTTCACCAGTAAAAAGCTAAGTTCACCAGTATTAACATAGACTTCTTTTTACCGCGGATAAATATCTGATTCCCACAGGAAAATTTATTAAGTAAGCCGCGGGTGAAACAGTGGCGTAAAAGACTAGTGTAATATTACGACTATGTTATGATTGCTCATCTGTGAGTCATTATCCTGTGCTGTGAATAATTTTACTGGAACTTTGATATTATTTATTTTCCTAAGCGTAGTGTAATATACTCGTAGACAGTTATTTGTACCATTTAAACCAAGTCAATGTTTTTCCAATGCCAAAGATCACGCGGCAGACAGAAAGAAGCGTTGGCTCGGCGTCGTAAAAGGGGATATGGAAGAAAATGATCTCACACCGGTGGATGACGAAGACTGGTTAAAATGAAATAGAAAAAGCCGTAAAGCGGACCCCAACATCAGACCAGGAAATCGTTATGCAGAAGAAGAAGAAGCTTATGGATTCGGAGATCGTACAACAAACATCGAGTGAATATTGGGCTTAACTAATCAGATCTAATCAGCTCTATTAACGTACAAGCTGAACTTGGCTGAACTACGTTTAGAGAAAATAGAAAGCGAGTATTTAAAAAACAAACGAAAGATTACACTCATCAATATTTTAATAATATGTCATCATTTTCATACAGTTACAACTAGAAAGTCATAAATTTCGATTTCATTCTTTATTCTCATAGCAAAATAGATCGATGCCTCCAGCATTCTATCCACCATCTTAGCGACAACAAAATGCATTAGTTTCACAAAAACCCACCGCACCATACAAGCAACTAGTTGCTACTCGGCGCAACCGGTCGCGTATCCGCTGGGAGCACCTGTCGTGCGCCCGCGCAGCGTATGACGAGGTAGGAGGCTGGTGAGAAACAAGGCTTGTGGAGGAAATGAATAACAGAATTTAAGATGAGTAAGGAGATATATCAAGTCTATGCTGGATTGGGAATGATAGAAACACATAGAATGAACCGGTTGCATTTCCTCCCGGGCATGCTGTAACATTCAGCTAAGGGATTCAAGAGTATCAGTATTGTAATTTAGGCGATGGGCTGACAACCTGTCTCTATAGCAATATATCAACAAATCTATCTTAAATAACCCTCAAAACTTTGTCAGATGTAGCGGAACAATCTTTATTTAGGTCGTTTTCTATCTGCCTACCCCATTAGGGATAAAGACGTGATTATATGTAATGTATGTAACAGCGGTGGAAGATTCGTATAGTACCAAAATTGGATCAGCTTTGAGCTTCTACTGCTCTGACTGTGGCTTTACAGAAAGTTTTGCAAAGAACGTTTGGCGGAAAAAGTACCTTTCTGACATTTGTCCAAACGTGACCAATCTGAATAAACAAATGTTATACCTTAAAATGCAATTAAATTTACGCCGAAGCTGAACCTTTCTCTGATGTTTTTAGGCAGTAAGGAATACCTACCCAACCTAGCAACAGGAAATGGTTAACATAGCTGCTGTCCCCTTTCTTCTGAAACTTTTAATATCTTTACACTTAAATAAACGATTTACTTACATATTTTACATTATCATTAGTATTGATCAGAACCTGTTTCATTAGTTCTTTATTGCAGATAATTACTGTTTTTATGAACACTAGCTTTTCTAAAATTAAGTACTTACTTCACAACATCTAACGCAAATTTTATGTTGACGACGTCACAATTGTGTTGAATCGATGCGTTAAAAAGTAAATTTCTCTCACGAGTCTCGACAGAATTGAAAAATATAGGCTAAGAATAATAAACGGAGCAGCAAACAAGACACTCGAGTCTTATGCAAATGTCAATGCAAATTATGAGCCCTCACTCATAATTCTTGCTGGGTCTAATTTCTCTTGTGAGCGACATTACAGGATATCCATTTCTGCTCGACTACTTCGAATGATATACCTACAAAGAATATATCACGGGGTAGACAAAGCTAAGACGTCTTTAATTATCAAAAGCAGTCCCAGGGGGCCTCAAAGATGACATCAATTTAGCACTTAGTGAGGTTTTCCCCAGTTTGGTTAGGATATTGCAGTCATAATCACCTGATGGTCCGAAAAGAAAAAGGACTCCGTGCTTCGGAGGGCACGTTAAGCCGTCGGTCCCGGTCGCTGTCTTTGATACTGGTCGTTACTCAAAACCATGTCAGAGGCCTAATAGCTGTAAAACTAGGTGGTTTGAAAACTCTGACACCAGGGTTCATCGGGTTGTTGTTCGACTCGACAATCCATTCGCGAAGAAGAAAAAGATTAAAAGCTGCTTTTGCTACGACTGACATTAATAATATTAGGATAAAACTAACTAACTGCCGCCGTGGAGCACGTGGTCTTGTGGTCTGTTTGGTTAGGACATTGCAGGCTGATCACCTGATTGTCCGAATAAAAAGATGATACATGCTGTCGGATGGACATGTAAATAGTCCGTCCTGCGCCTGATTTCTCTCTGGTTGTGTCTGTTAGTCTTTCCCATCAGAATAAGAGCACCGTTTATATCGCTCCCAGTCAAAAAAGCATGAAAAACGCACTTTAATTAAACCCGCAATGGACATCAAATAGTGACGGAATCACCCAGTTTGAAAAGACACTAGGGAAGCTCACTTCTGAACAAGTTTCTTAAATAACTGGCCGGTGATTGTTGCAATCGGGTTGGTTGACTTGGATGGATGATTGAAGTATGGACATGGTGGATAATTATCTCCCTAGCCTTATCCTGTATTTCACGGGGTTGGCTACCTTATATAAGTGGTTGAACGAGGGTGCTGGTTTTTACACAGAGCGATTGCTATCTGACCTCCACAACCCAGAAGGGAAACCAGAACCAATCCTAGATTAGCTTAGAGTTTTCAAGCTGCCTATGTTTAGCACTGGCCTTTGACATGGCTTAACTATTAATATCTACGGTATTAAGCAATATTAACCGGGACTAACGGCTTAACGTGCCCTCCGAAAGGACCTTAAGCCGTCGGTCGCGGTTAATATCGTTTAATACAGAAGATCTTATTCGTTACGCCATGTCAGAGGCCAGTGCTAAGCATTGGCGGCTTGAAAACTCTGACCTAATCTACGATTGGGTCTGGTTTTATCTTTTGGGTTGCGGAGGTCAGATAGCAGTAGCTCTGTGTAAAAAACAGTAGCCATCCCCATGAAATACGGCTAGGGAGATGATTTATTTTTAAAGGTTTAACTAAATCACACCACAATACGAAGATGAATTTACCTCCTTATAGCATTTAATAGCACAAGGTTTAAAAACTCTGACACCAGGGTTCTTCGGGTTGATAGACTCGATACCCACTCGACAGAAGAAGAAGATAGCACAAGGGCCTGAATAAAGTTTAACTACTTACCTACTGAATATTATTTTATGATAAGTAAAAGGAAACAGGTTTAAAAACTGTGCATGAAATTGTCAAACTTGATTTGTGATCGGAAGAACTCATGACTCACCAATCCTACGCAAATTCTAGTTAATTCGATGAACTTTGAGATTATTTGCATTTGTAGTTTGATAATAAATTTACAGGTCATTAAAAATTCTCATTCAAAAGATTTTAGTTTTTTTTTTCGTCATCTTCTTGGCGAGAGATCGAACAACGACCCGATTAACACTGGTGTCAGAGATTCAAACCGCCTAGCAGCACGGTCTCTGACTTTGTTTTGAGTAACCACCTATCAAAGACAGCGACCGGGACCACTTAAAGTGCCCTCCGAAGCACGGAATCTTTTTTCTTTTCGAACCCAGGTTCAACGGATCGTAACGATATGAAAATTAAGATTTTAATGATGTTTTTTTTGTTCACAGGTAATCCAACATTCTGCATAGGTATAGACTCCGCCTTGATTATTATAAATTATGGTCCTAATAAATATACAAGCATTTAGTACCTAGAATCAAGTTAAATATAATACGTATAATCACTCCTTTATCCCTAATGGGGTAGGCAGAGCGTAAATGTCGTCCTAAACAAAGGTCATTCCGCCACGTCTGACAAAGTTTTGAGGTTTATTTAAAATAGATTTGTATTGTAGGTACACTGCTATAGTGACAGTGCTTCAGCCCATCACCTAAATTACAATATACTGACACCTTGGATCCCTTAGCTGGTTTTTACAGCATGCTCGGGAGGAAATGCACACTCCGGCCCACTCCATGTTTTTCTTTCGCTCCCAGGTCAACATGGAAGAATATCACAGATTAAGAGCGTTTCAATCTCTATTAAATTGTATCTACTTTAATTCTTAATTTTTATTTTATTAAAGTTCTCTGACTTAAAAGTCATAAATTGGCTGCGGCGTCTTAAAAAAAATAACAGAAAACATGTCCAAAATCAGCAATTATAGTCATGATTTAGCTACAACCTACGAATTATTATCGAATCAATTTCAGTTATCCTTATTCGGTGTTTCATTTGGTAGCTTAATGCGTTTTTGATGCTAAAAGTTCAGTTCATTTAGGCGCCCTGTTATGTGATTAGTTAAATGAAATAGTGGTTGTGAGGGAAACATTTCTAAAAGCGTTGTTGGTTCCGTATCGAGTTCTTTTTATTGCATAGACTGACTTTGTTTTGTAGCTTACTACTGACCCGCCCCAGCTTCGCACTGAAATTATCAGTGTTTCTCTACTATATTATGCATGTTTTATACATATAAACCTTTCTCTTGAATTAATCTATCTATTAAAAGAAATCGCATAAAAATCCGTAGCGTAGTTTTAAAGATTTATGCATACATAGGGATATAGGGACAGAAGCGACTTTGTTTTATACTCTGTAGTGAAGTGTTAAAGTAAAATGTAGCGTGAGTAAAAAAAGAGTCATGTGATAAAATCAAAAGCTTCACACATATGGGATTTGTGATTGTTGCCAACCACAAAATGCATAGGTACTTAATATTATTTCTCAGTAATTAGTAATTAGGGGTAGGCAGAGCGCAAACGACCTAAACAAAGGTCGCTTCGCCACGTCTGACAAAGCTTTGAGGGTTATTTAAGATAGATAATTACTGAAACCCTCGGATCCCTTAGCTAGTTTTTACAGCATGCCCGGGAGGAAATGCAGCTGGCACATTCTATGTTTTTCTCTCGCTCCCAGGCCAGCATGGAAGAAAAAAATTAAATTGTCTCAAATAGTGTTAGGTACGAGAAGTCTACGGTACCCTATACTTGATTTTAATTACCAAAACGCTTGTCACTACAGCTACAAAATATTAATTATTATTCTGCTATCTTCATATCAATCCAACATCTTATTTATAGAAAACCGAGTTACAGAAATTTTAATATATTTTTATTGCTGTGACTTCCATACAAAGATTGTTATCATGAGTTTTATGAATAAATTAAGTATATTAAATCTTTAAAAAGTCGTTAGTTCCCTGGTTTTCATTTGTAAATTTTGTGACAGGTTTAAAAACGGTCTTAAGTATAAAAAAATAGTTTGTCTTTTTATAAAAAAAAAAACGCTCTCTCAATGTTTAAAAAATATATCACGCACAAGCATTTTAAGATTCTGCCTTCAGACTTAAAGCTAAATAAAAATAAAAAGGTATAAGGAAACGGCGTATCATTTTAACCCTGCACTGGCTGATAAGGAAAAAAATAAATTGAATTTAAATGTTCACGGCTAAATTTATATGTACATTTCACTGGTTCGAATTTCAAACGAATTCGTTTTACGAGTATAATCAATTCGAAAAATCCGGTAGCGATACGCTCAGTAGAAAGATTTGGACTACGTTTTACCTGCTGCTTCTAACTAATGATAATTAAAGGCTTAGAAAAGTTAATCATGTAACAATTATAAAATATATATTTATGGCATTTGAATACAAACCGAAAAGTCAAAATTAATGATAATTTGCTATAATCAGATTTTGTAATATAAATAAAATAAAATGCTGAAATGTTCATGTCACTTCTTCTTATCGTGTCGATCGTTTAGGCGTTTTTATATTAATTTTGACCAGTACTCATGTCACTAAAGACATTTCTTTGCAAAACTCATTAAATATAAGAACTTTTTGTGTGTTTGTTTGTTCCTTAGGAAAAAAATTGAAGTCATTAGATCAAAGATTGTATCCTTATGCTATAAGCATAATATAAACCTCCGTTTGCCGTAGTGTAAGTATTTTGACCCGAATCGAAAAAGCTGTTTCAAGGTAGTTTCATTCAATACGTGTCTACAAAATGGTAGTTTTAACGGTCAATAACAATAAAAAAAGCGGCTGGATGTATTATGGTTTTATTTATAACGATATTAATTTCGAATTCGAGCGACGATGAAGTGACAGGTGATTTAATGTTAGAAATTAAATTTAATTATCACAAAATAATCCATTTTGGGGTGATAAAATTTTATATAACCGGTAGCGAGTTCTGTACAAAATTTTAAGATGACTACGATTTGAAAATTACATTTATCGAAATAAACAAACTTCAAACAAGCAGCAACATAACTTGAATAAATATCTCGGTCACAAAAATTCAATCCGACTGTTTTTGAAGGGTCCAACCATAGATAAATAACATTTTCACTTATCATGCTCGGAAAGCGCCATTTTGTACAGAGTATAGGCTGCACAAAATTGAATTTTGTACTCAAGGGCATATACGTATCTACTCATAAATGCATCTCTTCGAAGGCAAAACAACCAAACATAATAGGAAGTTCAGTAATAGAACTTGCATTTTTATAACATATTTTTTTTAATTATGTGCCTTTTGTGTTTTTAAGACATAAAACGATATTAGATGTAAATCAAGTACAATAGTGTATTTAATTTATTATTACTTAATTAATAAAATATGTAGTAGGCTGTATAGGTCTTCAGCCCAAGCCTTAAAAAGTTAAATAGCGGGAATGAATGAGTTTATTTACAATATAGAATTTCCTCGCAATCGAAGTGAAAAACAGAGTTTATAACTAGTGCACAAAATCATTTTTGTCCTCAACTTAATATAAGCCCTCTCCCTGCGGGCTTGGGTAGCTAAAATTCTCAGCCGCAAAATTACTTGTTTTGTGCACTTGTCGTAAAATCTACTATTAAATCCATCTTCTTCTTTTTGGCGTGTAGATGGAACACAAGAAATTACATCATAGGGGCCCAGAATTCAGCGAATTGTATTATTAATTCCTTGGAAATACTTTTATTGCGTTTGTAATGGACAATATTCCTGTGAAAATATTTTTCCGACTGCAATATTTTTTACCATTGGCAGTTGTTTTTACCGTGAATATTCCGAACACGAACTGAGGCACTGAAGTAGCAACCACTGGGGCGTTGTGACGTCACAGTATGACGTAACTGACACAACGGCTTTTATTTTGAAAAGGGAATTGGTGTTCCAGCTCGGCGTATACAGTCCGTTTTTATTTGGTTGATGCTGTAAGGTTTTTAATGGACTCAATTTTAACTGACACTGTCCAAAGCTAAATTTAGTTCAGGTTTGTATTGTACTCGTAATGCCACTAGGTGACAGGAAAAAGTTCATGATTTATATTATGGACAACATTACTTTATTTTGAAGATTTCGGCTCGTGATAAAAAAATCCTAAAACCCAACGTGGCTTATTTATTCCAGAACGCTTGCAATTTGTTTAATATGCTCATAAAATGTGTTTTAGTAAGAAGCATACCAGAATTGAGTACAGTGTTGAAATAAAACGGCAAGTACACAATCAAGAAAAATACAACAAACACTTAAAAACATCTCTTTCAATTTCACGCAACTACGTGCATCTCATTCTCCCTGTTTGTGTAAAACGACAAGCTTTAAAATGAACGTCGGCGGAGGCGCTGCGCATTGTATGGAGAACTTTCAAAATGACATCACTACATAGTATAAAACTTTAACGAGGCGTTTAACGCTCTGCCTACACCGTAAGGGATAAAGGCGAGATTTTATGTATGTATGTATAAAACAAAGTCGCTTTCTCTGACCCTATATCCCTATTTATGCTTAGATCTTTAAAACTACGCAACGGATTTTAATGCAGTTTCTTTAAATACATAGAGTGATTCAAGAAGTATTTTTTTATGTATAATACATGCATAATATAGTAGAGCTACACTGATGATTTCCGTGCGAAGCCGGGGCGGGTCGCTAGTTAATAATATAGTCCTCCCAACTCTAAGCTCCCAACCGATTCTCGTGAACGGCAGCCAATCATCTGCGCAGGACTTCTTTTGAATTACCAAGTGTTTGCGCAACACACCAGTGGATCTCTATTCCTTCAATTTATTATTCTGATGGGACAGACTGACTGACACTATTAGAGAGAAATCAAGCGCATGACCGACTATTTACGTGCCCATCTGACAGCATCGATCATCTTATTTTCCGGACAATGACGTGATCAGCCTGCTATATCCTAACCAAGCTAGAAACAAAAACTAAAAGTCGTTGTCCCACGCCGGGAATCGAACCCGGGCGCTCTGCGTCGAGAGCCCACGGCTCAGACTGCTAGATCACGGAGGCAGTTATTTAAGTTATTATAAAAGGCAATGGCGGCATGTTTCATACATACATACATACATAAATCACGCCTTTATCCCTTACGGGGTAGGCAGAGCGTTTAATGCCTCGTAAAAGGCGCTTTTGCCACGTCTGACAAAAATTGAGGGCAATTTTAGATTGTAATATGTATTGCTTTAGTGACAGGTTGTCAGCCCATCGCCTAAATTGCAATACAGTGTAACCGTCGAGTCCCTTTTGCTGACTTCAACAGCATGCCCGGGAGGAAGGGTAGCTGCAACATTCTATGTTTTTCTATCTCTCCCAGTCCAGCATGGAAGAATGGCGGCATATTGGTGGTATTATGTGGTTCCTTTTTTGACCACATTCATTTAAAGCGTTGTCGTATTGTACGTCGACAGAGCTGATTTGTTCCGATTAGTTCCGCCCAATATGCACCCAATGTTTGTTACGCGACACAACGTGGATCGATTCGCTTGAGCGGTGTGTTGACAGAGAGAGTCTGTGTTTTTGTTGTATTATTTCAGTGATTTTTATTGGTATTTCGCTAAGATTTATAGACCGTGATAATCTATCATCATTTTATATCTATAAAAGATACTAATAAAATAAGTATATCTTCCATACTGGACTGGGAGAGAAAATCTTCCATACTGGACTGGGAGAGAAAGAAAAACATAGAATGTTCCAGTTGCCCTTCCTCCCGGGCATGCTGTAAAAGTCAGAAAAAGGGATTCGAGGGTTACAGTGTATTGTAATTTAGGCGATGGGCTGACAACCTGTCACTACAGCAATACACATTACAATCTAAAATTGCCCTCAATTTATGTCAGACGTGGCGAAAGCGCCTTTTAGGAGGCGTTTTAAGCTCTGCCTACCCCGTAAGGGATAAAGGCGTGATTTTATGTATGTATGTAAAATAAGTTATAAAAAATATTTAATGGTTTTTTCTTTCATGTTGGACTTGGAGCAAAAGACAAGCATATCCCGGGCATGCTGTAAAACCAGCTAAGGGATCCGAGGGTCTCTGTATAGGTATTGAAATTTAGACGATGGTCTGGCAACCTGTCTCTACATACATACATACATAAAATCACGCCTTTATCCCTTACGGGGTAGGCAGAGCATTAAACGCCTCTACATCAGCAACAAATCTATCTTAAATAACCCACAAAATTTTGTCAGACGTGGCAAAGTGACCTTGGTTTAGGTAATTTACGGCGTGATAACGTATATGTATGTATGTATGTTAGTAATTTTTTTTTTTTAAATCCAGTGATAAGCAAAATACCCAGATGTCTAGAAGGCACTGGATGGTTTAGCACTGTACTCTGTACAAATGTTATAATGAGCGAGCAGCGAACCGCAGTCGAAGATCACACATGGCGGGCGGTGTTGTGTGATTTTTATTCTCCATGAAGAAGACTCTCGTAAAGAGTAGAAAGAAACGTAGGTACCGTTAAACATTCAAGTGAGTAAGAGTAAGTCGTTGATTTATCAGTATGAATAACACTTGCTCGTCATCACTAAATAGTTTAAAACAAAGTCGCTTTCTCTGTCCCTATATCCCTATGTATGCATAAATCTTTAAAACTACGCAACAGATTTTGATGCAGTTTCTTCTAATGGATGATTCAAGACGCAGGTTTATATGTATAATACATGCATAATATAGTAGAGAAACACTGATTATTTCGCGCGCTAGTTTAGTAACAAATTTATAATGAGCGGCTTTCTATTATCACTTTTCTAGATAATTCGTAATAATGACAGACAGCAGTAAAATTGCTAATAGAAATCGAATTATTTGATTCCTTCGTTCTTACAGCATCTTTTACTTACCTTTCACCACATTTTTTATAAGTCCTAAATAACGTAATGGACTGAGTAAAGATTGGGTTTTGCTTTAAGATGAGGGTAAAGACCAAAAAATTGCCAATATTAGGTAAGCGTATCGCCCGACAAAATTGCTTTACAAATTCAGTTGATAGGGTTCTCGAAATTGTTTAAGATTCTGTACTTTTTTATGTTTAGGCTCGTATGTATAAAGTTATCTCAAGATTGAGGTGCGGTTTTGACAGGCCACATTGTACTAAAATGACATTTCTGATACAAACTCAACTAGCTGTCAGTCTCAAGTATTGTTTATCTCTCAAGATTGCTGCAGATAAATTAGTATTTTATTCTATAGGTATGTACTTATTTAATATATTTTTAATCTATAGGTAGAGCCCGATGGTGTAATGGATAGGGCCGCTGCTTCCTGAGCGGGAGGTCGTGGTTCGTACCCCACCATGTACCAATGTGTTTTTTGGTTTTCGAATTTCATATGTACGTTTATTCGGCGCTTTTTCCGTGCTTCGGAAAGCACGTTAAGCCGTTGGTCTTGGTTAATATCGTTTAATACCGTAGACATTCAGTCAGCGGCCAGTTATAAACATTGGCGGATTGAAAACTCTGACCTAATCTAGGATTGGGTCTGGTTTCCCCTTCTTGGTTGCAGAGGTCAGATGGCAGTCGCTCTATGTAAAAACCAGTACCCTCGTTCAATCCCCTAGATTAGGTAGCCGACTCCGTGAGACACGGGATAAGGCTAAGGTAGATGATGAATGTACCAATTTAATTTACTACTGCCCTGCACAAGAGGCGTAAAAAATCATAGAATGTAGCAGCTGTTTCTGTTACTCAGCTGTATAAAAAGAATAGTCGTGATAGTTTCGACGTATTCTTCCATGCTGGCCTGGGAGCGAGATAATAACAAAGAATGTGCCAGCTGAATTTCCTCTCGGGCATGCTGTTAAAACCAGCTGAGCGAACCGAGGGTTTCAGTATATTGTAATTTAGGCGATAGGCTGACATCCTGTCACTATATCAATATACCTACGAATCTATCTTAAATAACCCTCAGAACATTGTCATACGTGGCAGAACGACCTTTGTTTAGGTCTCTTACGCTGTGCCTACCTAATTAAGGGTTAAAGGCGTGATTATATGTATTTATTATTAAAATCTCTTAACATCTTGACTGCCCAAATTGAAAGTAATGTTGAGTTACGGCTATTATTTTAAAAGCGCTGAGATTGATATGTTTTGATCAGCCGACCGCGGGGGTCCGCCACCGAAATCACTCGACATACTTCCAATCAATATGTTAATAAACCAATATGTTATATCTATTGACCCGTAGAGGAATAGAAATACAAGGTGTTTCCAAGTTGGTAGCTAATAAATTCAATTTCATTCTCAATCTCTAAGGCTTGTATTACATACATACATAAAATCACGCCTTTATCTCTTACGGGGTAGGCAGAGCGTTAAACTCCTCGAAAAATGCGCTTTCGCCACGTCTGATAAATATTAAGGGTAATTTTAGATTGTAATGTGTATTGCCATAGTCACAGGTTGTCAGCCCATCGCCTAAATTACAATACACTGTAACCCTCGAGTCCCTTTTGCTGACTTCTACAGCATGCCCGGTAGGAAGGGCAGCTGGTATATTCTATGTTTTCTATCTCTCCCAGTCCAGCATGGAAGTACAGTTGTATTTATGAAGCGATATCAAACTTGAGAGCAATATTCAGTATGGATTTGACAGACCAGTTTGTACTGAAAAGACATTTCTTATACGAACTCAAACTCGGTGTCACTCATGAGAGCTGATTACAAATTCAGCCCTAAGTCTCACTTTTGTAGGTCACATACATACATCAAATCACGCCTTTTTCCCGAATGGGGTAGGCAGAGCGAAAGGATCTAAACAAGGATCGTTCCGCCACGTCTAACAAATTTTGAGGGTTACTACAGATGATTATGATGTTTATTGCTATAGTGACAGGATGTCAGCCCATCGCCTAAAATTGCAATACACTATAATCCTCGAATCCCTTAGCTGGTTTTTACAGTATGCCCGGGAAGAGATGCAGCTGACATCTTCTATGTTTTGCTATCATCACTCCCAGTCCAGCATGAAAGAAATTTCTTAGTAGAAATAAGCTGTACATATTATGTCGTTATTTCTTGTATATTGTCTTTCTCATGTTACTTGTATACAATAAACAGTAAATAAATATATAATAGATAGTAATAGAATTTTGACACGAGGCATTTACATACATACATATATTCCTAATGGGGTAGGCAGAGCGTAAACGACTTGAACAAAGATCGTTCCGCCACGTCTGACAAAGTTTTGAGGGTTTTTTAAGATAGATTTGTTGGTATATTGCTGTAGTGACAGGTTGTCAGCCCATCGCCTAAATTACAATATACTTAATCCCTCGGATCCCATAGCTGGTTTCTACAGCATGTCCGGGAGGAAATGCAGCTAGCACATTCTATGTTTTGCTATCACTCCCAGTCCAGCATGAAAAAAAGTTCTTAGTAGAATTAAGCTGTACCTATTATGTCGTTATTTCTTGTATATTGTCTTTCTCATGTTACTTGTATACAATAAACAGTAAATAAATATATAAAAGATAGTAATAGAATTCTGACACGAGGCATTTACAATAAATAATACCGAACAAGGCTAAAAAATACAACATCAAAGGAATCACCCTGCATTATCTTAAGCAAACTATAAACAATTTGACGAAGTATTAATGGGTATTAATTTTGTTTCTCCTCTGATGATATGAGTCCCAAGCTTAGATCATACTTCAACTAATGATGAACTAGGGTACATCCATGCTGGATTGAAAAATAGAATGTGCCAGCAGCACATCCTTCCGGGCATGCTGTAAAAACCAGTTAAAGGATTCGAGAGTTTCAGTGTATTGCAATTTAGGCGATGGGCTGACTACCCTTCACTATAACAATATACATAATCATCTGGAATAACCCTCAAAACTTGTCAGACGTGGCGGAAAGACATATGTTTAGGTCGATTTTGCTCTGCCTACCCCTTTAGGGATAAAGGTGTGATTTTATGTTTATATGTGTGAGCTAGGCCATTTTTGACAGGACTAAAAATCAAATTTATGATGTTTAGTTACAGCCTGTATAAAGCGAGAAATGCGCCGTTGATTATATTTATTGCTTTTGTAGGGGGATTAATATGTGAATTTGATGTATAGTGTTATTTGAAATATTTTAATAACCGTTTCGACTACTGTGGGTCCAAATAAAAAAAACCATTATAAATAGGAATGTTACAGCAGTTTAAGAAAGAAGAAATTTAAAGAAATGTATTTATGAAACATCTTCCATGCTGGCCTGGGAGCGAAAGAAAAACATAGAATTTGCATTTCCTCCCGGGCATGCTGTAAAAACCTGCAAAGGGATCCGAGGGTTTCTGTATGTTGCAACTTAGGCGATGGGCTGACAACCTGTCCCTACAGCAATATACCTATAAATCTAATTTAAATAACCCTCAAAACATTGTCAGACGTGGCGTTACGACATTTGCTTAAGTTGTTTACGCTCTGCCTACCCCATTAGAGATTTTATAGTAGGTAGAAGGTTTGATAATGATTTTGGTAAGTACACCGCAAGTTCAAAATTAGATTGAGAGTTTACACAAACCCTACCAAGTAATCATACTTAGCACAATGTACCTACACAGTTAGGACTTACAAACTTAGGTCTCAACATGACTTAGGTAATTACGAAGTTCCTAAGTTTAAGGCCTAGGTTAGATAATAGATTTATGGTTTTAAATATTGCTCATGGTTACAATTTAATATTTTTGAGATGGGTTAGTAGGAATCTAAGAAAATTATAGAACGAAGACCTCTATCTAGATAGGTCCTCTACCTTCTCTTCAATAATGGCATTAAATATTTTGACATACATACATACAATCACCCCTTTATCCCTAATGGGGTAGGCAGAGCGTAAACGACCTAAACAAAGGTCGTTCCGCCACGTCTGACAAAGTTTTGAGGATTATTTAAGATTGATTTGTAGATATATTGCTGAAGTGACAGGTTGTCAGCCCATCGCCTAAATTACAATGTACAGAAACCCTTTGGATCCCTTAGCTGGTTTTTACAGCATGCACGGGAAGAAAATCAGCTGGCATATTCTATGTGTTTCTCTCGCTCCCAGTCCAGCATGGAAGTAACATAACATATTATTTGTGGATAAAAAAACATTTCTTATTCTCTTCTTATTTCAAGGTAATGAAGACATTATAAAAATTGCATACCTACAATTTTGAATTAAGTGTATTATGATCAGAGGTCGGAAATTCGGGTGCAAAAAAAGTAAAAACCCACTGTTGGAGCTACTAAGAGTTGCTACAACCACCTTTTTCAAGATTTTTAGGGCCCCAGTTTATTTTTCTTCATTAAATTGATTTAGTAATGCCAATGTGTTCTTTGCGTCAATATAAGTCGAAACTGTTTGCAATTTTTTTTAATATTTGTTTTAATTTGAAAGATAAAAGTAGAAATGAGTTTTCAATGTACTGAAAAATATTAAAAATATAAAAATATCGTTTGATTGTTTGATATTTTTATTGAATACCCTTTATAAATGATTTCTACAATGCTTTTATTATTATTACACAAAAATTTGAATGGGGCCCTCGGGGGCCCAAAAGCGTTTTATTTCTTTAAAAAAAATTGCGGAGAAAATTAAAATTAAAAAGGCTTTTAAGGATTTAGGTGCTTACAATGAACCTTAATAGTTTCACAACGAAAGAAAAAAGTATAGTAATGTTTAAGCAATAAAACGCTTTGGGGCCTCCAGGCCCAAAAATTGTGTCCAGGGAATTTTAACATCAATTCACTGTGAAACTGTCAACCGTAGAGAAAAAAATCTTTCTTGAAAGAGAAGTGCCTATCTCTTCTTAACCTAGCTGATTTCACCATAAAAACAAATACTTGGCTTGGTCTTGAACAATTGTGTCCTACTAACTTCAACATCAATTTACCCTGAAACTATCAATCGTAGAGAAAAAATTACAAGAGTAAAAAGCGTTTATCTTGTCTTAACCTTGCCAATTACGAATTTTAATTTTAATTTACTCCGCAATTTTTTTTAAAGAAATAAAACGCTTTTGGGCCCCCGAGGGCCCCATTCAAATTTTTGTGTAAAAATAATAAAAGCATCGTAGAAATCATTTCTAAATGGTATTCAATAAAAATATCAAACAATCAAATGATATTTTTAATATTTTTCAGTACATTGAAAACACATTTCTACTTATATCTTTCAAATTAAAACAAATATATTAAAAATTGCAAACACTTTTGACTTATATTGACGCAAAGAACACATTGGCATTACTAAAACAATTTAATAAAGAAAAATAAACTGGGGCCCTAAACATCTTGAAAAAGGTGGTTGTAGCAACTCTCAGTAGCTCCAACAGTGGGTTTTTACTTTTTTTGCACCCGAATTTCCGACCTCTGATTATGATGATATAAATTTCAACAAAATTTGTCAATTTGCAATAAATTAAATGACCTTTTCACACAAATTGAATATTTGGTATGTAATTTCATCTTGCGATACCGTTAGGTAAATAAAAAAAATGATCTAAAAAGCGGGCCGACTAATAAAGTTTGAAACACATTGAGTTTGGAGTTTTGTCGGTCCACCAGAGCCGTCTTAAACGAGTTTTGTTACATACAGTATTCCACACAGACACCCTTAGAACGGCCTTAAGACATTCAATTTGGACGGATAACTTTAAGACGTAACTGATACCAATAAGGTTCAGAATCGTAAAGACGCGATGACAGGTGGTAAATCAGGCACTTTATCGAATGTAGAATTAAACGGATGCCTGTTACATCCGTTCCCAGAAGGATTGAGGTCGAAAAAAAACTTTTTTGTTTTTTCGAAGCGACACACGGGCGTGTCGGATCGCGAACAAATTGGTAGGGCACCGGACAAGTTGATTGTTTAGGGATCGTTTCTGGTAAACAATGTTTTTTTGTTTGTTTTTGTTTTCCGAAAAAAGTTTTTAAGACGTGGGGAGGACACGGTGTAGTGAAAGCTAAAATTAGATTTGCCGTGGCTAAATTATTTTTTGGTTTAATACTTGAGGATTTTGTTCCGTCCATTTGTAAAAAGTAAAGTTAGTTTAATGACTTTATTGCAATAAGTGTCTCAGAGTTATACTTCAGGCTAGGCTTTAGGGTATTATTACTAACAGTAATTTGGATATTTATCATCTTAACCGACTTCTATATCAAAAATATTTAGTATGTCCTTCGTAAAAAGAATTTACATTAAATTACATTGTTCAACAACATAACAATTTTATCATTTTGAAAATTACGGTCGGCGCCGCATACAAAAATAATTAGCCACGTGTCATCTTATCCCGATCCCAAAATTGATCAGGCCCTTGATAACGCAAAAAATCATAAAGCGACCGAGCGAGTTGTACTTAAATATGACAGGTTCAGTACATATATTTTTTTGCTTTGTTATTTCCTGTGTCTGAGGTTTAAAAAGTGTTTTCCGTTTATAAACCTGAGATTTTTTTAACAGTCAACATGTATTTTAAAAACCCAACAATTCCTGTCTGTCCTGTTCTATAATTCAAAGTCGCGCCTTTGTTAATGGAAAATTATATATTTTATAAAGTTTTTGGATAATTTACTGTTCTAATAGTAGGTACCTAATAGAATTTCTAAAATGAATTCAGATGATAGATTTTCAAATGCTTTGCTCTTAAAAGTCGAATCATAGAGGAAAGACTGGTGGAAAACCGATGCGATTCGCATTCTTTGACATTCATCAGAAAAGCCATACAGCCTTTATTACTCTTGAGAGGTTAAAGCCTAATGAATAAGAAATAATTACCACGATTCATAAATAACCTTCAAATAAAATGCTACCCCATTAGGGATAAATTCGTAATTGTATGTATGTAAAATGCTAGTGTGTCCAATTTTAAAACGTATGGCTTACTGTAGACATCATCACGTTACGGTAGAATCAATACGTATAGTCCATTTAAAGTATATTACTTTAACGGAACCCTAAATATGAACGATCGCGTAGTCATCCTTACCGAAAAAATTGAAGGTGCTTTATACAATGCGTATCATAATTTCATCCCATAAATCCCCATTGGATGAACTACATAACCATATGTTGCGAAACTGAATTATGTTGCAGATATAAAGGAAGAAATTAACATTTACGAAACGGCTGGACGACATGAATGTATTTTTAAGTAATCCCTTTTTGACATGCAATCCTTAAGAGGTATTATTTTTTAAGCTCCTTTTCGAGGCTTGCAGATTATTTTATTCATCTGCTCTACCCTCGTGGTTGTAAAAATAATACATACATATAATCACGCCTTTATCCCTAATGGGGTAGGCGGAGCGTAAACGACCTAAAAAGAGAGGACTGACAAAGTTTTGAGGGTTATTTAAGATAGATTTAGGTATATTCCTGTAGTGACAGGTTGTGACCCCATCGCCTAAATTACAATATACTGAAACCCTCGTATCCCTTAGCTGGTTTTTACAAAATGCCCGGGAGGAGCAGAAAACAGCTGGCATATTCCATGTTTTTCTCTCGCTCCCAGGCCAGCATGAAACCAAATTAATTAATTATTTCATTTAATCAAATGTCCTTTGATGTACTCTGTTAATTGGTATCTTTTTAGTACATTTGATACGAAAAGAAGTAGTACAATTTTATGAAAATATAATGTATGCCATGGAAAATTTTAGGTTACGTCACATACTAATTTATATTCAGATGCGAAGTTATTTCAGTTTCACAACAATTAATTTCTTTGTAATGATACTGATAATTACCTTAAAAAGCTTTCGTCCTCCCAACGACCGTAAGCTTTCCCAAACAACCAACTCAAAATTAGGCGATAATTATTTCTACCCGCTTACTATATTTAACTTAACCCCTTTCAAATGAGAACGGAAAGAGATAATTGGGCCGAAAAGATTGAAGGTAATTGAACAGTCTTGTTCGTTCCATATTGTTCTTGCCCTGCTGTTTATGTTATGTTATGCATTTGATGTGTGTCCATTGCATCGACCCGATATCAAATGACGTTACCTAATAAATATAAGAAATATTAATTTTAATAATTGTTCAATGTCACGGTTTTTGATGACAACGCTTCTTATTAAAGCACAGATTACAACTTAGCAAAAAAGTGTTTTCTCCCACCTACATTCACTATTTTCGGTCCTCATATTCGCACTACGCCAGCAATTTCTTCAAACTACAGCAATGAAATTAACGACCTCTTCACGAAGTCTTTAAGGACACATTAGTAACGTTTAGGTGTTAGTTCACATTATTGATTATTTTAAGGCTGAATGCGCATATAACTTTTTAAATTCACAAATTGGAATGCATGAATGAATGGAATGTGCGCCTGTCAAAGGCGCAATGGAAATCTTAAATGTCAAAATAGGAGAAAAGTATTTTACTTATCTCAGCTGAAATAGCAATTCAAGGTCTCGTTTGCATGTCTCGGCCTTTTAAATTTACTCGACCTTAAATTGCTTTTTTTTCGACAACATGATCACGACATTTTGTTATTGCCATTTTGTTCCAAGTTCATGGGGTTCGACCGACACTGAATCCTATTCGGACAAGAGTAATGGAAACAAGTACAACCTAGCAATGATACAATTATTTTGACTCTAATAATATGTTACGAAGAGACTTACTCATACCTACCTAAAAAGTTCTGATTAAATCCTGAGTAGGTTTTGTAAGCTTGTTGTTTTTAAACTATTTAAGTAGCACTAATTTATTATTGTTCCTTTTCCCAGGTAAAAAATCATAGCTACCTGAAAAAATATTAATTTTGGTTCCCAAGATTAGTTGACACGGGATCACTCTTTGTTCTTTAGTCGAATTCGTTTGTTCTCATTAGGACATAAAATAACTTCAAGACATTTTCACTTAGGTATATATTGAGCTCGATTCTAGATTCCACCGAACAAAAATAAAATTAAAATCTATCCGTCACATTCAAATAACAAAATTGAAAAAGGACAGGTGATTTATACCCTATGGTTTTACACTTTGCCCGCTAGATTTGACGCAATTTTGCACATTTCCCCAGTATTTCTGTCAATTTTTGACGGCGGATAATAATGACAGATAACGCATAAAACCAGCGACTATAAATCAAAAACCGAAGAGAAAAGATTTCCTTTTCCAATGTGTCTAGTCTGAAAGTGACTAACAGATTTTAATTTTAGTTCTAGTCAGAAATCTAGAATCTAGACCACTGTTCCATAGTTAAATATGTAAATCCTGATGTACGTAAGAATAAACTTTCCAGTAGTATCAAAAAACCTACATACATACATACATATAATCACGCCTTTATACCTAATGGGGAAGGCAGAGCGTAAACGACCTAAACAAAGGTTGTTCCGCCCAGTCTGACAAAGTTTGAGGGTTATTTAAGATAAATTTATAGGTATATTGCTATAGTGACAGGTTGTCGACCCATCGCCTAATTGCAATATACTGAAACCCTCGATTCCTTTAGCTGGTTTATACAGCATGCCCGGGAGGAAATGCAGCTGGCACATTCTATGTTTTTCTCTCGCTCCCAGTCCAGCATGGAAGTAGAAGCAGAAAACCTACATTGGCAGCTAATTGTTTCAGTCTCTCGTTAACTTCCTTTTCTGTGTTACCCCGTTAAAGCTTCCTAACCTAACTCCAGTATTTTCTAGCAAAAAAAAGAGTTACCAGTAAAGTACCTATAGATAGCGGAATCCCAGTAACAATAGCTGCAGAACCAGCGAACGTAGCAAAAACAGGCCAAGTGCGATTTTTGAATGCGTCCACTGGGTTCTGTAGGAATTTCACATTTTCATATCTCGTGGAGCAATTAGGAATTTACCAGATAATCGTGTATCCATTATTTTTTGAAGGCTTGCTATGATATTCAAAAGTAGTTGGTTAAGAGAAATGGTTTCAATATTGCTAATTATGATGAAATCGGTTTCGATTTTGTAATTTAATAGATGGCGATGTACTTATAACCTGTCTTAACAAATAATACAAACTACACGAAACAAGTAACCAAAATTTCTCCTTTTATTTCTTGTCTTATTTTTTTCTTCAATTTCAAAAAACAAGTTTTAGAAGTTGAACTAGAAAGGGAATATTTATTATTTAGTTCATTCTTACCTCTGAAAACTGCCTCCGTGGTCTAGCGGTCTGAGCCATGGGCTCTCGACCAGGAGCTCCCGGGTTCGATTCCCAGCGGAGGACAATGACTTTGTGTTGTTGTTTCTAGTTTGGTTAGGACATTGCAGACTGATCACCTGATTGTCAGAAAAGTAAGATGATCCATGCTGTCGAATGGGCATGTCAATAGTCGGCCCTGCGCCTGATTTCGCTCTGTTCGTGTCAGTCAATCTGTCCCATCAGAATAAGAGATTGAAAGAATAGAGAGTAAACCTGTGTGTAGCGTAAACACTTGGGCACTAAAAACTAGTCCTACGCAGTTGACCGATATCTGGGACATTGGCCGCCATCACCGAAAATCGGAGAAAATGCAGAACCCTAAAAGCGAACTAATATCGGCATGGATATTATTTAGGTCGTACCTATTGATTCTTTCTTTTATTAGAACGGGCTTCCCTGGTAAAAACATTTTTTTTCACAATGTTCAGTTTTCTTTGTTCCACCTGTAATTTATATTTTTAGTTGTGGGTGTATTGAGAATTTATATTACAAGAAAATTTACATACATACATATAATCACGTAAACATAAACGATCTAATAAAAGGTCGTCCCGCCACGTCTTACAAAGATTTGACGGTTATTTTAGATAAATTTGTAGGTTTATTGTTGTAGTGACAGGTTGCCAGCCCATGGCCTAAATTGCAATATTCAGGAACCCTTGGATCCCTTAACTGTTTTTTACAGCATGCCCGGGAGGAAATGCGGACGGCACATTCCATATTTTTCTCTCTCTCCCAGTTCAGCGTGAAAGCCATAATTAACAAGTATTTAAAATAATAATTAAAACAACCCGTCTGTAGTATCTATAATACATGTTTTATTGCATTAATTGTTCTAAAATTCAATACAATTATGAGCAAGGTGTGCCCTAAGTGTGCACGGAAGTTCAAGGCGAAAATCGGCTACGTGAGCCACTTTCAGGCGCACGAGCGCCGCGCTGACTAGGAGTCGAAGTAGTCGCCATGGCCGAAATCGGTCGGAAGGATCATCATCATGTTCTAAAATTATCATCATGTTCTCTAATTAATCTTGTATTTATTAATTTTGTAATCTACTAATTTCCTTTATTTTAATACCCCACTCGATTGGTTCAAGCGAAAAAATAAATCTGATGTTTTACAATTTAGCGCTATAAATTCGCCATTTTGAATTATACAAATTTACTCCTATATTTAAGAACACTCGGGTATTTGAGACCAATCAAAAGAAACCCCAATTGTAGAATTTTACTAAGCAGTTTCGAAGATACGAGGTTATAAAGAAATATCAAAACATACATATATACAAGACTAGCGACCCGCCCCGCTTTGCACGGCTTTGCACGGAAATTATCAGTGTTTCTCTACCATATTATGCATGTATTATTCATATCAACCTTCCTCTTGAATCATTCTATCCATTAAAAGAAACCGCATCAAAATCCGTTGCGTAGTTTAAAAATTTATGCATACATAGGGATATAGGGACAGAGAAAGCGACTTTGTTTTATACTATGTAGTGAATACGCGCGAAAAATATAACCCTTCCTTTACAGTTGGGTAAAAATGTGGATGAGGATTAACTACGTTCTTCTTCTTCTTCTTAGCGACTAACTATGTACTTAGTGCCTAAAATGTATACCAGCCCACTAGTTCAACCTTTTATTTTCCTGTACCCTAAGGTTGCCTGGAAGAAATTGCTGCTTAGCAATAAGGCCGCCTATTTGTACTACTATTTGTTTCATTTAATTTTATTTTCTCTTGTGTCTTTTCTGTGCTATAAAGTATATTCTTATCTTATCTTAGTGCGTATGAAATATTTTTGTTACATTAGGTACATTAGGTTGCTGGACGCTGTCCCTTACACCCGGTACAACTAACCAGAAGTCGGCTGGCGCCACAGCAATCTCTTGTCTCATTTCTATGTCCGTCCAACCCAAAAATAAACCTTGTCTAGCCATTCCGGAAATAAGATGCATTCTACAAGTTTTATAAACGTTATTAATACTCTTATACAAACATTTAGCCGTACAAGGTTTCTTATCGAGATCAAGTTGAATCGGCTATTCGATATCGAGATTAGCTTCCGAGATGTTTGGATTTCTATGTGACTCGATTTTTTTACTTTTTCTCACAATTTAATTTATTATCGATGAATAGATCGGAAGGTTTGAAGTTCTGAATCAAATAAGTGTTTTAAATATTTGTCCTAGAATCCGTTTCTAGTTTTCATCGGATAGGTGTTAATTTATATTTGATTCTAGTAAAAATATAGTTTGCTTGCTTAGATTAGACTGCGGGGTGTAAGGGACAGCAAACCAGAAAATAATAGGAGTTACTCAACTAAGACAAGAAAACTGAACAATTTTCACTAGGAAAAAAAGTGCAGTGTGTGTACAGTGTATTGTAATTTAGGCAATGGGCTGACAACCTATCACTACAGCAATACACATTACAATCTAAAATTGCCCCCAATTTTTGTCAGAAGTGGCGAAAGCGCTTTTACGAGGCGATTTACGTTCTGCGTACCCCGTAAAGGATAAAGGCGTGATTAAATGTATGTATGTAAGTGTGTTTGACAAGCGAGATGCAAATCAATCTCCTCACACAGTAGAAGCAGCTAATTACGTTTCAGAAGCAGCCTTGTATATACTACCATAGTAGAAAAAATTAGGAGCAGGATACTCAATGATGTCGATTCGTTGAGGACAAAACTTAACAAAATCTTGAATTATTAAAAATGTTTTTTTATTTTATTTCATTACTTTATGTCCTCTAGAGGGCGCCGCATACAATTTCAAGTGACGTCATCTAGCTAAAGCTAAAAGGGACTCAAGGGTTAAAGTGTATTGTAATTTAGGCGATGGGCTGACAACCTGTCACTATAGCAATACATATTACAATCTAAAATTGCCCTCAATTTTTGTCAGACGTGGCGAAAGCGCCTTTTACGATTCGTTTAACGCTCTGCCTACCCCGTAAGGGAAAAAGGCGTGATTTTATGTATGTATGTATGTCATCTAGCCTTTAACCAGCGGACGATTGAGACGCTTATGATAGATACCTCATTTATCAAATTATAATGAGTAGTTTAGAAGTTATGTGGGAAAAGATGGACATACATGCCCATATACATACATAAACGATACTTACCGATTAAAACCATAAACCTCCTTTGTTTTTCCGTAGTCGAGTAATATAATTGTTGCCGCCCTTTACCTCATGATATAAAATTACAGGTAACAAATTTAGTGAACAAATTTAGTATCTTCCATACTGGACTGGGAGAGAAAGAAAAACATAAAATGTTCCAGTTGCCCTTCCTCCCGGGCATGCTGTAGAAGTCAGCAAAAGGGATTCGAGGGTTACAGTGTATTGTAATTTAGGCGATGGGCTGACAACCTGTCACTACAGCAATACACATTACAATCTAAAATTGCCCTCAATTTATGTCAGACGTGGCGAAAGCGCCTTTTAGGAGGCGTTTTACGCTCTGCCTACCCCGCAAGGGATAAAGACGTGATTTTATGTATGTATGTATGTAATTTAGTGAAGATTTAGTGATTTTAAGTGAATATGTAATACTCCTATTGTCTTTATCGTATATTAACGTTATTTGCCCTCTTCATTTAAATAAAAAAAATAAGATTTTGCCTTTGGCCTTCGGAATACCAGAAAAATACATACATACATACATATAATCACGCCTTTATCCCTAATGGGGTAGGCAGAGCGTAAACGACCTAAACAAAGGTCGTTCCGCCACGTCTGACAAAGTTTTGAGGGTTATTAAAGATGGATTTGTAGGTATATTGCTGTAGTGACAGGTTGTCAGCCCATCGCCTAAATTGCAATATACTGAAACCCTCAAATCCCTTAGCTGGTTTTTACAGCATGCCCGGGAGGAAATGCAGCTGGCACATTCTATGTGTTTTTTTTCGCTCCCAGTCCAGAATGGAAGAAAAATAAACTTCGTCTTTTCATCTATCTTAATCTATTCCAGCTTTTAGAGATATGGATTCACTGTAAGAAACGAAGTTTACATTTAACTGCGAAAATATATCTGATTCCCACAGAAAACGGTAATTACTCACTATAAAATTATTAATTGAGCATTAGTACAATAATGTTACGAGTATTCCACTGAGCTTTGATTGAGTGTTTGTCTATCTGGAAAGTTTAGGTAATTATTTCAAGGACAAACGAAGACATTTAACTGTACTCTTTACTTAAACTGTGGCAGTGTTGAATCTTACACGGAACTTTGAAACTTGTGATAATATTTCACAAGATATTATGCGATGTACTGTACGGACTAACTTTGTTCATTTCAAGTTATTACATGTATGGAATTCTCTAGTCGTAGAAATATAAATATTCCATAACTTCTGTGTTATGGATTTTATTTAAATTTATAAGTATTTCCATGAAAATACTATTGGTTTTATTTATAATCCGTACTTTTTATAGTTACAGTATTTAACAACAAAACAACTACATACATACATATAATCACGCTTTTATCCCTAATGGGGTAGGCAGAGCGTAAACGACCTAAACAAAGGTCGTTCCGCCACGTCTGACAAAATTTTGAGGGTTAATTAAGATAGATTTGTAGGTATATTGCTGTAGTGACAGGTTGGCAGCCCATCGCCTAAATTACAATATACTGAAACCCTCGGATCCATTCGCTGGTTTTTACAGCATGCCCGGGAGGAAATGCAGCTGGCACATTTTATGCTTTTCTCTCGCTCCCAGGCCAGCATAGAAGAAAAAAAATAAAACTATAGTTATTAAAAACTTATAGTTTGTACCTGCCTTGCCTCTAAAATTGATGTTTTTTAACGAATTACTTAGCGTTCGTAACATAATATTAAAGATATTGTGTCTTATTTGGACTAAATAGTATTATTTATAAGTCTACACTTAAGTCTTTAAATCCTTAGTTAATAATCTGTATTAAATAATTTCCAGTAACCGCTCATAAAACGCATTTGATCCTATAAGGGTTTCGATAGCTACCATTATAGAACTTAGAATATTTGTCTACCAAATTTAGATATTTCACGTTAAGGAAACGATCGGATTGGACGACTTAACAGAATTAGTTGGGGGTTCGAATGGTTAGGCCCGGTGACATCGTTTATAGTTAGTGTTAACGTCAATTAAGATAACTGTAGTTAAGCAAGTTCAGGATTTTCGTAATTGGATTGCGATGGCAAATTGCAAAGTGGAGGGTGGTTAAAATGGCAGGAGATGGAGATTATTGTTCCGCGGTTCGGAAGAAACAATACGGTGAAACATTTTAAAAGCCATATATATTTTTCGAAAATGTGACACTGTAATGTATGTATGTAACATACATATAATCACGCCTTTACTCCTAATGAGGTAGGCAGACCGTAAAAGACTTAAATAAAAGTCTTTCCGCCAAGTCTTTAGTGACAGGTTGTCAGCCCATCGCCTATATTGTAATATACTGATACCCGCCGATTTTACAGCATGCTCGGGAGGTAATGCAGGTGGCACATTCTAAGATTTCCTCTCGCTCCCAGTCCAGGATGGAAGACATTTTTATTCAATAGTATTATAAAGATAATTAGCAAGTCGTTCAATAACTAAAACGTGCTTAAGCGCTAAACGTGTTGCTATATTCAGACCTACAAGTCTAGTAAAAATAAAAGGTCCTAACCTGATTTTGACCACATCGGTTTACCACCTGTCTGTAATAGGATAATAACGGGTAAATAAGAAATAAACCGTATCGTACGACCTATTTATGGCTTCATGTGTGGGGATAAAATATTTTATAGAGCTTAATAATGGTTTTACTTATTTGTGCGGCTTCTGTAGTTTTAAATGAAAATTATGAATCTTTTCTGTTTGTTTGCCCTTAAAAAGGTATTTAATTAACATTTCCGTTAAACTATAATAATTTAATCTTATGTAACAATATTTTTATTCCGTTAAACTGAGCAATTTTTAAATTAAAGGCGGTTGAGTCACTGTAATTAAAGCCCATTAAAATATAAAGCAATTTTTATGCATTTTTCATCACTGGGTGATTAAGCACAATAATGGGCTCGATTTTAGATTCCACCGGCTAAAATTAAATTAAAACTTATCTATCACTTTTAAAATAATAAAATTGAAAAAGGACGGGCAATTTACAATCTATAGTTTTACACTTTGTCCGCTAGATTTTGACGCGCTTTTGCATGTTTCCCTAGTATTTCTGTCAATTTGATCCGCCATATGATATGACAACGGATAAAAATGACAAATAACGCATAAAACCACTGACTATAAATCAAAAACCAAAAAAATAGATCTCCTGTCCTTTTCCAATGTTTTCAGTCTGAAAGTGAAAAATAGATTTTAATTTTAGTTTTAGCCGGCAAATCCAGAATTGAGCCATTTGTCACCAATAAGTATCTTATGCCGTAGTAACTGCAACCTTTCATTAAGGTAGTGACGTATCATCAACGTTATTACTGTGTAGTATTACAATGGTAATGTGCCAAGTTGTAGCCCTACTAGTTTTCTAATTACATTTACATTAGTTAATCGGCATTTGAAAAAGATAAACCAATGGTTATAAAGTTTATAGAAACCTCGTGACAATTGCAAATACTTGTTTAACTTAACAAACTGTTCAAAAGCTAAACTCAAGTTTATTTTTGTGTACCCACACCCTAAACAGTGAATTGTAGGAAGGTGTTATCAACGTTATTATAGCAAGACAATGTGTAAGAAACAATCAAACATAATCAAGTCTTCAAACTATTTAAACTTTTTTTTCAGTAAAATAGCTTTATTATAAAAAAAAAACAAACTTATCATACAATTCATAAAATCTTAAACTATCTTAATTTCTAAAAAAATACTACAAATAATAACTTAAGTGAGACATTCTAATTAAAATTCACTTTGGAATATAAATCACGTACTAATCATAATCAAGTCTTCATTTAAACCTCTGGTTTTTAACTTTGGTGTAACCGTCCCTTGACAGTGAATCGTGAGTCACTTCCACACAGACAGTCGCGAGGGGGTAGGTTAAAAATATACACAATAGTCTCAAATTTAACCGGCGTTCAGTGAGCAACGCATGTCTCGACTGCAACATGGAAGTTTGAGCATAGTGAAAAATTTAAAACTAGCAACAGTTTGTTGGACTTGTGTGTTTTGAGTGTGTTTTTCGTGTTTGCTTTTTCCGGGTAAGGACTTTTATTTATTTACCTTTTTTAAAATGCTGAGCTTTTCGTGTTGTTTGTATTTGATGTCTGTAATTTAGAGGTACGTAGATGTTTCAAGAAATCTATCAGATACATTTGTGCATTTTTACAGAAATACTTACAATACAAATAGTAACGTAGCTTTCTTACTCATTATCATCTCCCTAGCCTTATCCCGTATCTCACGGGGTCGGCTTTCCTAATCTAGGGGATTGAACGAGGGTACTGGTTTTTACACAGAGCGACTGCCATCTGACCTCCGCAACCCAGAAGGGAAACCAGACCCAATCCTAGATTAAGTCAGAGTTTTCAAGCCGCCAATGCTTAGCACTGGCCTCTGATATGGCTTAACGACTAATATCTACGGTATTAAACGATATTAATCGGGACCAACGGCTTAACATGCCTTCCGAAGCACGGAAAAAGCACCGAATAAACGTACATATGAAATTCGAAAACCGAAAAACATATTGGTACGTGGTGGGAATCAGAGGGGAGGCAGCGGCCCTATCCACTACACCATCGGGCTCTCTACGTAGCTTTCTTACTGTAATATGAAATTAATTTCGCATTTTTCCCAGTCACTTGAAATATTCGGATTCAGTTTAAAATTGAACTTCAAAGTTCTTCATTGAAACATTGTAAGAACCACCAACGACTAAGGTCCCAGAGTTAATTTTTATGACTCTGATATCTAAATACCAATTGACTCTTCAAGCTTTATCAGTAATAAAATTAATAGTTACAGAGATAACACTAAAATGTTACCCTTTCGGTGCTTTTGTAGATAAACCAACCGTCTATTAATTATTTATAGGATACGTACTCCATAACGTAATAAATTATCTTAAAAGTATCAAATGCATCATTAAAAATGATATCTTATTTTCTAGGTTATTGACATTACGGTCGTCGGAAATTCATTAAAGAAATTAGCGAGGGAATTTTAATGGGTCCAAAAAAAGTGTTGATCACTCCGAGATTGTTAATAAATTTTGATACATAAACTATTTCCGTCCGGTAGTTAGAAACTTTAACTGCCTCCGTGGTCTAGTGGTCTGAGCCATGTGCTCCCGATCTGGAGGTAGGTAGTAGGTTCGATTCCCAGTGGAGGAAAGCGAAGTTGATATTTGTAAATTTATTGTTAGATTTTCCAGTTTGGTTAGGAAAATGCAAGCTGAATCACCTGATTATCTGGAAGAAAAAGATTCCGTGCTTACCTAAAGCTATCGGTCCCGGTCGCTGTCTTCGACAGCGGTTTTTAACATAAACCATGCCAGTAGCATATTAGATGTGATATTAGATGATTTAGAAACTCTGACACCAGGGTTCACCGTGTATATCTAGTCTAAACCTACACGACACGACAAAAGAAGCGAGATAATAAATTGTGATATGAAACTATTTTGTACTTGTTTTTTGTTATCTTTTGTGTTGTATGTTGTATTATTAAGTGCAATAAAGTATTTTTATGTTTTATGTTATGTTATGTTATTTTCTGCCATACTGGACTGCGAGCGAGAGAAAAACATAGAATGTATCCACGGCTTTTCCTCCTAGGCATGCTGTTAAACCAGCTAAGGGATCTGAGGGTTTCTGTATATTGCAATTTAGGCGATAGGCTGGCAACATGTCACTACAGCAATATGCTTACAACTGCTTACAAATCTATTTTAAATAACCCTTGTCAGACGTTGCGAAACGATTTTTATTGAGGTCGTGTACGATCTGCCTACCTCATTACGAATAAAGGCGTGATTATGTGTATGTATGTAAACTATTTTCGTCCGGTTGTTACTAACGAAACTTGGTGGAACTCGTTATTAACTAGTAAGTTAGTTTACTTCACGTAATTCTGGTACGGTATTGTAATTAAATTTTGACTCACTGGGGCTGAACAGAATTTTGGAATTTCATATAACGCCCTTTGCTTACGTCATAACTTGTAGGGCAAGCATTTAATATTAATTCAGACATGAACATGTTTTTTTTTTTAAAAAGAGGCAACGTTATACAGCTTTTATTCATATTTAAAACTTAAGATAGGTTTATATACATTAAACTGGAAACAAGTTATATACATTTTGAAATTTATTTATTATTCATATTATTATAAAAATAAGGCTTTCGATATTTTTGTAAATGCTCTCATCTTTAAATAATTAGTTTCTTTCTTTTTAATTCTAAACCTAAAATTAAAATCTATCTGTCACTTTCGGACTAAAAACATTGTAAAAGGACAGGAATTCTATTCTCTCCGGCTTTTGATTTTTAGTCGGTGGTTTTATCGGTGGTCGTTATCGTGGTGGCCGCCTATGTTGTACTTGTTTTTTGTTGTTTTCTGTTGTGTTGTATGATTTGTATTCTTACGTGCAATAAAGTATTTTTATGTTTATGTTTATGTTATCTGTCATTTTAATCCGCCGTCATATGATATGGCGGATAATATTGACAGAAATACTGGGGAAACGTGCAATTGAACGTCAAAATCTAGCGGGCAAAGTGTAAAAGCATAGAGTATAAATCGCCTGTCCATTTTCAATGTTATTATTTTGAAGTTGACAGATATTTTTTTGTTTTAGTATTAGCCGATGGTATCTAGAATCAAGCCCATTAGCTAACATCGGTATTTTTTCCTGTCTCAATTGCTGAACTTTGACAGAAGCAATCTTCTCTTTAAATAAGTGTATTGACCTTTTTATTAATTTACCGGTAGCCTGGAGGCGCAAAAAATCTAGATGGTTGCCGGCATAGCAACATGTTTTCTTCAGAAGTTATTTTGCTACCGATTTGTTGCGTGTTTCATATTTTTTTTGTATAATAAATATGCAAAGTCCATATAATTATGGCAAAAAAATTGTTGTGTTGTGAGTGACGAAAATATGACGTTTAAAGTATACTAGCGACCAGCCCCGGTTTCGCACAGAAATTATCATTGTTTTTCTAGTATATTATGCATGTATTAAACATATAAACCTTCCTCTTGAATCACTCTATCCATTCAAAGAAACCGCACTAATATCCGTTGCGTAGTTTTAAAGATTTATGCATACATAGGGATATAGGGACAGAGAAAGCCACTTTGTTTTATACTATGTAGTGATTGTAATGTTTACAGGACATCTTCCATGCAAATCTATCTTAAATAACCCTCAAAACTTTGTCAGTTGTGGCAGAACGATCTTTGTTTAGGTCGTTAACGCTCTGTCTACACTATTAGGGATAAAGGCGTGATAATAGGTTTGTATAAATGTATGAGAGTGTATGTGTCATTTTAAAATAACCTTAGTCTCTACTAAGGTTATTAACCTTAATAACCTTAATACTTTGTTAGCTTAATAACCT
The DNA here is from genome assembly GCA_949820665.1 of Scrobipalpa costella. Classification (NCBI taxonomy): domain Eukaryota; kingdom Metazoa; phylum Arthropoda; class Insecta; order Lepidoptera; family Gelechiidae; genus Scrobipalpa; species Scrobipalpa costella. The sequence continues at coordinate 7,491,930 of OX463319.1, read as the reverse complement.
TAGTCTCTACTAAGGTTATTAAGCGAACTTATCAATGAAAGTTCTAAGTTATGTGTTGATCTGATTAGCTTTAATTAATGACTTCATTTACTTCAGTCAACACAATAATTGCACAACATTCTGTACACATTACGAAATGTAACAAATATTCACTTTATTACGTTGATACATAATTTAGTCTATATTGAAACTTTAATAAGACAAAACATACTTATAATGGACCTTCCAATCCACTCCCATAATTACCAAACTGATACTCTAAATACAAGGTCGAAACGGTACACAATTTTCGACGCTACAACTATACAGCATAAAAGCTCTTATAGCTGCTACTATATGACTGTTATACGACTTTGAATTAGAAACTATAGTAACATAATGATGCCACTATTAATCCGATGACGACTAATAGTAACGATTAACTATAATGAGTTCAACCATAAGAAATATGAGTTTATGTCATGGGAAACGGCCGATAGTGCTAGGTAGGTGCAATCATGGAGGTAGCTTGTCGGTAGAATCCGTATAATTTGCCTGGGTGGTTAATTCTACCAGATGGAACGTGTTATGGCAACTTGGAACCAGACAATTTTAGGTTTGGAACGAAGTGAGTTGCGTTTAACAGTAAACAGTTTGAGTGCATATACATTACATACATACATAAGATCACGCTTTTATCCCTTACGGGGTAGGCAGAGCGTAAAACGCCTCCTAAAAGGCGCTTTCGCCACGTCTGACATAAATTGAGGGCAATTTTAGATTGTAATGTGTATTGCTGTAGTGACAGGTTGTCAGCCCATCGCCTAAATTAAAATACACTGTAACCAGTTGAGGGCATATAAAACTAGTTTAAGAGCAATTCAATTCAATTCAATCATTTATTAATAAATAAAAATTTACGCGTCACTAAATTCATCAATTACATTTTTTTTATCAAATTCAAAATTATCAATAATAAAATAAAAAGTAATAATAGATATATTTGTACTGACATTCAGATTTGTTTATTTGTGCAACTGGGGCAGTTAATTGTCGATGAATTCATTTATATTATAATATGACTTTGTTAGTAATTCCTGTTTTAATTTATTTATGAAAATTGTGTTAGTTTTAGTCTTTTATTTCAGTTGATAATTTATTATACACTTTTGGTCCAATAGTATGAAGACATGAATGCTAATGGTGATTCAGTATAGCTCGTTTACTACGTACTTAGCTACTGAAATAATATTGTATCTTGAGTAAATCCAGTTAGACCGGGATTTCGCTTTAATGTCTAAGATAATTGGGATAAAATCATTAATTGTTATTCAACAACACGTGTAAAGTAACGTAGTCAAAATAATGGAGGTATATCTTAAAGGATTTCTATTAAGTCATTAGAAATACGAGGAATAAGGAACAGCATCCCAAAATCCGATAGGGGTTGCTCAGTAAAGGATTTTCATCAGGAAATTATTTCAGGAAGTAATAAAGGAAATGTCCACCTCGATCTGTATTTTTTTTAAAATATCACTTCCTGAAGAATTTCCTGGTGCAAATTGTTCAGTGTCATCGACTGAGCAACCCATATTCGTTTGTGTGAAGCTGTCCCTTACACCCGGTATATTATCAAAGTAAGTAAAGTATTTATGCTGGACTGGGAGCGAGAGAAAAACATAGAATGTGCCAGCTGCATTTACTCCCGGGCATGCTGTAAACACCAGATAAGAGATCCGAGGGTATTTGTATATTGTTATTTAGGCGATAGGCCAACCTGTCACTACAGCAATATACCTACAAATCTATCTTAAACAACCCTCGACACTTTGTCAGACGTGGCGGAACGACATTTGTTTAGGTCGCTTAAGCTCTGCCTACCCCGTGCGAAACCGGGGCGGGTCGCTAGTTTAATACAAAAAGAAACAACGAAAAGCTTTCAGCATAAAGAAAATGACACCGCTATTATGACAGGTATTTTTATCGTAAAAACGAACTCTAAGGCCGTAGTTACAATCCTTATAAAAGTAAAGCCATACATACATACATATCTCTCTCTCTGGTCGGTCCTACATGACTGAAGATCGTGGCTATGGTCGGACTGCAGTTTGGAGCGGACGAATTGTCTCCATCGGCTTCTGTCAGTCGCCATTTTGACGACAGAGTAAAATGTAGGTGTTTCTGCATCTTTCAGCTGGTCAGACCATCTAGTGGGTGACCGGCCTCTAGGTCTTTTCCCTTTCGTGTTTCCTACTATTATCAGCTTTTCTAGGCTGTCATCTCCACGTCTCATTATATGGCCAAAGTAGCTGAGCACTCGTTGGTGACATGTTTTCAAAAGACGCTCTTTAATTTTGAGTTGCGAAAGGATTGACACATTTGTGCGTTTGGCAGTCCATGGAATTCTCAACATCCGCCTCCAGCACCACATTTCGAATGCGTCAATCCTCTGTCTCTCTCTTGCTTTGATGATCCAGGTTTCCACGCCATACAGGAATATCGGGAAGATCAATGCCCTTACCAGACGCATTTTGGTTCTGTTGCTAATGCCTCTATTTTTCCAGATACCATTTAGCCGGGTCATCGCATCTTTTGCCATAGCAATGCGTCTTTTTATTTCCTGTACACAGCTACCATCATTATTTATTTGTGCGCCTAGGTAAATGTAGTTTTGGACGATCTCTACGCCTATATTTTCCATGTCGGTAAGCTTTTCACCACGGTCTACTATCATTAGTTTGGTTTTGCTCCTATTGATAGCCAAGCCAAGTTCCAGACTCTCCGTCTCTAGCTTTGTTAAGAGTGTCCTCATGTCCTCCATTGATGTTGTGATTAGGACAGTATCATCGGCGTACCTGAGGTTACATATACGCTTTCCTCCTATCGGAAAACCTCCATCCCAGCCTTCTATTGTTTTGCGTACGATGTATTCGCCATATATATTAAATAGCACAGGTGAGAGGATGCAACCTTGTCGGACTCCTTTCTTAGTAGCAAACACATCAGAACAGTCGGTGTCGATTCTTACAAAGGAACGGTTGTTTACGTACAGGTTGCGAATAAGCTGAATGAGATGCTCGGGCACTCCCATCTCTCCAAGAACATTCCATAGCACATCCCATCTGACGCAGTCGAAAGCTTTGCTGAAGTCTATAAAACAAAGCACTACGGGGCTATTAAACTCTCGGCTCTTTTCTATGATCTGACGAATATTAAGAATCTGTTCTCTAGTTCCTTTTCCCTTAACGAAGCCAGCTTGCTCTTCGGGTATTTGTCGATCAAGATAACTATGGAGTCGGTGCTTAATGATGTTTAAGAGGATTTTACTGGCATGAGAGATTAAAGCTATAGTTCTGTAGTTACTACATTCAGTGGTAGATCCCTTTTTATGTAACGATATGAAAACCGATTCGGTCCAATCTTCCGGCCATAATTGTCCAGACTTCCAAATGGTGTTACATATTTTAGTTAATATTGTCATGTCTTCCTGGCCACAGTTCTTTAGTAGCTCAGCAGGAACGTCATCTTTACCCGGAGACTTGCCTGGTTTCAGAGATTTTATTGCTCTCTCTATTTCCATCAGCAAAATATCAGGCTCCTTTTCTTGTATGTTCAGTGGCATTGGTCTCAAATCAGAAGCAACATCATCATACAACAAACTGCAGTATTGATTCCAGCGACTTAGCACTTGATTTATATTAGTGAAAACGATTCCTTCTTCATTTTTAATTGCACATGGTTTGAAGGTTCGACTACGAGTGAGATCTTTGACTTTTTGAAACAGGTCTTTTGTTTCATGTTTGACGGAATATTGTTCTAGTTCGTCACATATTTTATTAATCTGCTCAGTTTTGTCTCTTCGGCATAGACGTTGTACTTCAGTATTTAGCTCTGAATATCGCTGGCGGTCGTCTTCCGAGAGCAAACCTCTTTCCTTCAACATCCGTCTTTCAGTGATAGCGCCTTCTGTATCTTTTGCAATGAAATCCTTTATCACGGTGTTACGAAGTGCATTTTCCTTTGCCGATTCTATTATCACTTCCTTCAGGTCAGGCCAAGAACTTTCAGAGTATTTTGAGTCTTGGATTTTGTCTTTAAATGTTTGTCTAAACCCGTGATAATCTACCTTTCGGAGGTCTGGCGTTCGTCTTGGCTTTTGTAGCTTCTTAAACCGTATTCTTAGAACAGCAACAAGGAGTTGAAAGTCACTTTCGCAATCTGCTCCGGGAAGAGTAGTGGCATTTAGAACAGACGATCGCCATCGAGATTGTACTAAGATGTAGTCAATCTGATTCCTGTATCGATCGCCTGGAGAAATCCAAGTGTACAGCCTGCGGATATGATGTTCGAACCAGGTGTTAGATATTGCCAGGTTTTCCTCACTACAGAACCTCTATCGTTTCTCTCCCCGATACCGTATTTTCCAAGTACACGTCTAAGATGATCGCCGTCGACTGTGTTACCAACTTTCGCATTGAAATCCCCGATAACCAATGTTAATTCTCTTTTAGGTATTTCTTTGAGTGTCTGAACCAGTACACTATAAAATTGTTTGATTTCCTCTTCTGTGGACAAGGACGTGGGGGCATACACTTGAATGATGTTTATACAGCAAGGGGACGCATTAAGCTTAATTGTGATAATCCTGTCGTTGACTGGCTTCTACCTTACGACACCTTTTTCAGTTGTTGTGGAACAATAAAAGCCACTCCTTTGCTACTTTCATCTTCCGGTCCTGAAAAGTATACTTTATTTCCGGATTCAGTAACGAAATGCCCAGACTTCCTCCACTTAGTTTCACTGAGTCCTAGTATGTGTACATCCTTTCTTTCCATCTCCTTCTCCACTATCCGCAACTTTCCAGGCTGATTAAGCCCGCAGACGTTCCAAGTTCCGATTCGGTGAGGACATCTCGCTGCGATCTTCTCACGATGCGTTACACCAGTCGCATAGTTTCTACGCAGAGCCTGGTGTGTAACTCCTACGTGGCCGGTAGCATATTTCACACCACCTTGCCCGGGAAGATGGCGCCGGGCGTTAGCCGGATCGCTCGACAAAATGTCCACAGAAACACAATCTACCATAACTCTCTTGGGAAAAGTATTCTGCAGTGGGTTCCCATTACCTTCTGCATTTGCCATTTCAGGAGGTATTTAAACTCCTAGGCCGTTGTTGCCTCTTCCAACTAGTTGCCCAGCTGCGAAATGGTTATACCGCCATTGACTCGGTCGCCAGAGCCCCGTCCGTTTTCTAGCAGGGAGCACCACGGAAACCACTTGATCTCCGCCGCCGTGCAGCGCGCGCAGGTGGGGTTGACATTTGGGCTGGAAAAGATGTTAAATCCACTATCCCCTTACTCCCCATACATACATATAATCACGCCTTTATCCCTAATGGGGTAGGCAGAGCGTAAACAACCGGCGTTCAGCCACGTCTGACAAAGTTTTGAGGGTTTTTTTAGATAGATTTTTAGGTATATTGCTGTAGTGACAGGTTGTCATCCCGTCGCATAAATTGCAATATACAGGAACGCTTGGATCCCTTAAGTTGGTTATTACAGCATGCCCGGGAGGAAATGCAGCTGGCACATTCTATGTTTTTCTCTCGCTCCCAGGCCAGCATGGAAGAAAAACCAGAAAAATTAAAGCCCGATTATGATATTTACTGAGTTTGAATTTGTACGCTAGATTTGGACACAGAAAAAATTCTTTTGCCTTACGTATAGTTGGCTAAAATTTAACGGTTAAAAATAGCTTTTTTGCTACGTCTATAATTGACTCCGTAGTCTAGTGGTCAGAGCTATGGGCTTACGATCCGGAGGTCTTGGGTTCGATTCCCAGGGGGAAACACAGAGTTTATATTTTCAATTTATCACTTTATGAGCTTTTCCCCAGTTTGGTTAAGACATTGCAGGCTGAATTACCTGATTGTTAGAAAATTTAAAAGGATTCCGTGCTTCGGAGGGCACATTAATCCGTCGGTCCCGGTCGCTGTCTTTGATAGTGATCTTCACTAAATAATATGTCAGAGGCCTATTAGCTACTAGGGGGTGTAGGTAAAACTCTGACACCAGGGTTCTTCGGGTCGTTGTTCGACTCGAGAATCCACTCGCTAAGAAGAAGAAGCTAGGTCTATCAAACGAAATTAATTACATAAATATACCTCAAACTGACACCCTCGTACTTTTTTGCTGTATTTTACAACAAGTTTTTCCAGGCATATAAGTAATTGGTACATTCTATGTCTTTTCCGCTACCAGCAAGCTCCTAGCCAGCACGAAGCAGACAAACTTCGACCAACAAAAATAAATTAACATTTTAATTCTTGACTTCCGTGCTTCAAATCAGTAAAACATTTGCAACAACTTCTATGCGCTTAACAAACGACCCCTGGTGTAATTAATTAATGTTAATTACGAAACTTTCTTTGCACACCATAAAAGGAAAGTCGGAAATGTATACGTAATATTTACAATTCTGGACTGGGAGCGAGAGAAAAACATAGAATGTGCCAGCTGCATTTCCTCCCGGGCATGCTGTAATAACCAGCTAAGGGATCCGAGGGTTTCTGTTTAATGCAATTTGGGCGATGGGCTGAGATCCTGTCACTACAGTAATATACCAACTCTTTCTTAAATAACCCTCAAAACTTTGTCAGACATGGCGAAACGACATTTGTGTTGGCCGTTTACGCTCTGCCTACCCCAGTAGGGATAAAGGAGTGATTATATGTATGTATGTAATATTTACAATATTATTATTTTGTTTTCCGTAACAAGTTGCAAATGTTTATTTATGTTGTTTTTCCTTTCATGCTGGACTGGGAGCCAGAGAAAATCATAAAATGTGCCAGCTGCATTTCCTACCGGGCATGCTGTAAAAACCAGCTAAGGGATCCGAGTGTTTCTGTTTACTGCAATTTAGGCGATGGGTTGACAACCACTACACCAATGTACCTACAAATCTATCTTAAATACAAAACCCTCAAAACTTTGTCAGACGTGTCGGAACGACATTTGTTTAAGTCTTTTTCGCTCTGCCTTCCCCATTAGGGATTATATGTATGTATATTTAAGAATTAATACTGCTATAATACCTGAGCATTAAATTAAAAAAATATCAAAATTCACGTTAAGTTAATTAAGTTATTGCCTCACATAAAACCTGATGAAATCCAGGTTAATGAAATATAAAGTTATTCGAGTAGTTTGCAAGCTGCAAGAACAATAAATTTCAGTCATTCTACTTTTCTTGTATTTTCTAGTAGTACTTATTCTTTGCCTGTAAAGTTTCTTACGCCACTTAAACGTTGAATGGTTTTTCTGCATACTACATATATACATATAATCACGCTTTATCTCTAATGGGGTAGGCAGAGCGTAAATGACCTAAACAAAGGTCGTTCCGCACCATTTGACAACATTTTGAGGGTTATTTAAGATAGTTTTGTACGTATATTGCTGTAGTTACAGGTTGTCAGCCAATCGCTTAAATTGCAATATACAAAAACCCTCGGATCCCTTAGCTGGTTTTTACAACATGCCCAGAAGGAAATTCAGCTGGTAAATTCTTTATTTCTCCCTTGCTCCCAGTCCAGCTCGGAAGAAATATTATTCATTAAATATTAACGTAGCGAAAGTAAATATTTACGTGGTGAAACGATCTTTTATTAGGTCGTTTACGCTCTGCCTACCCCATTAGGGATAAAGGCGTGACTATATATATATGTATGTACTTATTCTCATAAAAAGATTTAAGGAATTCATTGAAATTATTGCGCTTAATTGAACTGGTTAACAGAAATAGGTAGATATGGAAAGTACAAAATCTAATTCCTCGTCTAATTTTGGGCTCGATTCAGATCGGCAAATCCGGCTAAAACTACAATTAAAATATATTTGTCACTTTCTCACTAAAACATTGGAAAAGCACAGGAGATCTTTTCTTTACGGTATTTCTGTCATGACAAAATGACAGCTAACGCATTAAACTACCGACTTTAATAGTCGACTTTTAATCCGGCTAAAACTACAATTGAAATACATTTGTCACTTTCTGACTAAAACATTGGAAAAGGACAGGAGATCTTTTCTTTACGGTATTTCTGTCATGACAAAATGACAGCTAACGCATTAAACTACCGACTTTTATAGTCGACTTTTCATCCGGCTAAAACTACAATTGAAATATATTTGTTACTTTCTGACTAAAACATTGGAAAAGGACAGAAGATATTTTCTTTACGGTATTTCTGTCATGACAAAAGACAGCTAACGCATTTAACTACCGACTATAAAAGTCGGTAGTTTAATGCGTTAGCTGTCATTTTGTCATTACAGAAATACCGTTAGCTGGTTTTTACAGCATGCCCGGGAGAGAATGCTGCTGCAGAGAAGAACAGCAGAGTTGCTGCTTTTGATAGTCCAAACTCGCGTACTTCATAAAATACTACTGTTATAAAAATTCTTCCATGCTGGTCTGGGAGCGAGAGAAAAACGTAGAATTCGCCAACTGCATTTCCTCTCGGACATGCTATAAAAACTAGTTAAGGGATCAAAGGGTTTCATTATATTGTTACTTAGGCGATGGGCTGACAACCTGTCACTACAGCAATTTACCTACAAATCTATTTTAAGTAACTCTAAGAACTTTGTCAGTTGTGGCGAAACTACCTTTGTCTAGGTCGTTTACGCTCTGCCTACCTTATTCGGGATGAAGGCATGATTATACGGGGTATACAGGACATCATCCCGCAAACTTATAGGGTTCGCTCAGTTAACACAAATGAACAACTATCTGCAGGATTTTTTATCTGGAAGTGAAAAAGTAATTTCGTTGTCCATACAAATTCACAGATCGAGGTGGTCATTTTGTATAGGAAGGTCAATTTCTCTTATTATAATATCCTGAAATAAAATCCTGGTGAAAGTTGTTCAGTTTCGTTGACTGAACAACCCCTATCAGTTTGCGAGACGCTGTCCCTTACACCCGGTATGTATGTATAAGTATTTTACGTATAACAATAATTTTATTCGAGTTAAGAAAGCCATCTTGTACAATGTTGATTTATGTTTCATACTTTTAATAAAATATTCCGTCTCTTAGCTGAGAAGTTAAAACAAGGCATACTTACTTAGTACATACATACATACATACATCACGCCTTTATCCCTTACGGGGTAGGCAGAGCGTTTAACGCCTCGTAAAAGGCGCTTTCGCCACGTCTGACAAAAATTGAGGGCAATTTTAGATTGTAATATGTATTGCTATAGTGACAGGTTGTCAGCCCATCGCCTAAATTACAATACACTGTAACCCTCGAGTCCCTTTTGCTGACTTCAACAGCATGCCTGGGAGGAAGGGCAGCTGGAACATTCTATGTTTTTCTATCTCTCCCAGTCCAGCATGGAAGAAGTAGTACTTACTTAGTTGCGAACAAATATAGCTCCCGCTATCTCCAAGGGGTACTTACTTACGTTTCTTATCATTTTCCTCATTTGAAATTCTGAAGTTTACGTTGTGCAAAAGCATAACTTGCAAACTATAAACTCCGTAGATTTAAGAGAGTTTGCAAATGAAATGAAAAATACTGCTTGCATTTTCTAGGCTGTATACGGCTCTTGAATTTAAAAAGTTGAATCATATACAGGGTGTAAGGGACAGTCAAGCGTTGCTCAGTCAACGAAATTGAACAACTATTATAATATTTTTGAGGAAATAAAAAAAAAAAAATTCCATACAAATTGTCGGTTTGAAGTAACAGGGAATCCTAGTGGGGCTGTGAGTGTGATCGTGTCTGAAGTGGTCATTTTGTATGGGAACGTAACTTTTTTTTCTAAAAGTATTTCCTGCAGATAGTTGTTCAGTTACGTTGACTGAGCAACCTCTATCAGTTTGTGAGACGCTGTCTCTTTCACCCGGTATACTTATGACCTTTAATTTACATGATTAATTTATTAAGAAACTTTTATATGACTGTTTAATAACGTCTTAATAATATTTTAGAAGCTCTGTTTAGAAGCACTCATACATACATACATAAAATCACGCCTTTATCCCTTACGGGCATAATTTATCTTAATGTCCAATAGATTAAAAGAAGGCACACGTGTTTTTACTAGTGGCACACACTAATAAATCGTTTCTTTTTGTTTCAGATCATCACACGTGGCATATCATCGCGACTGTTTAAACACCCACTAAATCATATCCTAATTCTAAACCGTACATCTAAAAGCACCTAAAAATAAAGATGGCGCCAAAATTCAATAGTTTGAAAATAGAATGCCGCTCCGCCATCGGAAGGGGGAGCTGAGCCGTTTTAAAAATGTAAAGTTCCAAATTTCAAAAATAGAACAGGATATCCAGGGGAAGCGAATGTCAAATGGGACGTGAATAGTTGTTGAAAAATGTCGGTGTTCAAATGTAGTGTCAGGGGTGTTCAACCTTTGTTCCTGTTGTTGCGGACTCGAGTCTATTGCAGTGTATTTTTAGTGTTGATTAGTGTTTTTAGTGTTAGTGGTGGTTTGAGAGAGCAAAAGTTTGCAATGGAGCCGCAGGATCAGGTAAATATAAATCATTTATAATTTCATTAGTTATTCTAATTTCTTCCATGCTGGCCTGGGAGCGAGAGAAAAACATACAATGTGCCAGCTGAATTTCCTCCCGGGCATGCTGTAAAAACCAGCTAAGAGATCCGAGGGTTTCAGTATATTGCAATTTAGGCGATGGGCTGACAACCTGTAACTACAGCAATGTACTACAGATCTATCTTAAATGACCCTCATAACTTTGTCAGACGTGACGGATCGACCTTTGTTTAGGTTGTTTACATTCTGCCTACCCCATTAGGGATAAAGGCGTGATTATATGTATGTATGTATGTCTAATTTCTTTACAAACCACCCACAATTATTTTTTGTGTTCAAATCCTATCGGATTTTAAACTCTTTTTCCATTAAATTCTAAACTTTGAGTAAAGCATTGTTTAATAAAGCTACTAATTTAAATAAAACATCTGTACCAGGGTTGAAACTTATTTTCAAATAAATGAATAAACTCTTATTTGATTTCAATATCAGTTATTTTCATTCTGAGTATATGAATTTAATATAATCTTTGTTCAAATTCATTATGATTGGTTTCTGTTTGTCTACTTGATATGCCTACGTTATTATCTCTAGGTTATTGAACTTATAGACTGTCCTTTAATAGGCTGGTTTATTATTATTTGTCAATAAATACATACATACATATAATCACGCCTTTATCCCCAATGGGGTAGGCAGAGCGTAAACGACCCAAACAAAGGTCGTTCCGCCACGTCTGACAAAGTTTTGAGGGTAATTTAAGTTGTTTTTTTAAGTATATTGCTGTAGTGACAGGTTGTCAGGCTATCGCCTAAATTACAAACATACTGAAACCCTCTGATCCCTTAGCTGGTTTGTACAGCATGCCCGGGAGGAAATGCAGCTGGCACATTCTATGTTTTTCTTTCGCTTCCAGTCCAGCATGGAAGAAATCATAACGGCTAAAATTATAAAGGAAATGGCAACAAACTCTAAATTCAAATTTTTGACGACATGACGTCACTTGTGATGAAGTTAATGGATGAAAGGGGTTAAAAAATTTAATCACTACATAGTATAAAACAAAGTCGCTTTCTCTGTCCCTATATCCTTATGTATGCATAAATCTTTAAAACTGCGCAACGGATTTTGATGCGGTTTCTTTTAATGGATAGAGTGATTCAAGAGGAAGGTTAATATGTATAATATGCATAAAATAGTAGAGAAACACTGATGATTTACGTGCAAACCCGGGGCGGGTCGCTAGTATAGAATAAAAAACATTCACGCGTGCGCTGTAAGAGTAAGGCCCAAAGGTTCAGTCGGTGTGAGCGCAGCGGCGGTACTGACTGTCGGTTCGAATCTCTTATGACTTACCTATATTTTCAAGCAAAAATAGTTTGTACTTTTATTATTTTCATGATACTAAGCATAGTATGTTGGTGATAATTAATTAAGGTGACAAAACTAGCCAAGTGGTGCCCCTATTAGTAAAACAATCATAATTCGCTAAAAACACAGTGAATCAAAAAACCGGTCGTACAGAATCAAGTTATAGTAATTAAAATATTTTAGAACATTATAAATTAGCGATTCATAGTTCGTTGTAGTAACAGAAAGAAAAATTGCTAATAACGGCCACTGATGGCAACTTTTGTTCCTGTTACTACCACGAGATTAGAATCGCTAATTTATAAGTTTCTAAATTATCTTTCTTACTGTAACTTGATTCTGTTGTACCGGTTCTTCAATTCACTACGTTTCATTTTAATTTGATTCTTTTATTATATTTTTTTTAGTGATGGGGGCGCTACTTGACTAGTATCGCCACTTAACAACGTTGACAGAAATTTACCGAAATAATGATAAAAAGTCACTTATATCTCTATTCAATACAGGTATTTTACATACATACAAATAATCACGCCTTTATTCATAATGGGGTAGGCAGAGCGTAAACGACCTAAACAAAGTTCGTTCCGCCACGTCTGACAACGTTTTATGTGTTATTTAAGATATATTTTTAGGTATATTGCTGTAGTGACAAGTTGTCAGCCCATCGCCTAAATTGCAATATACTGAAACCCTCGGATCCCTTAGCTGGCTTTTACAGCATGCCCGGGATGAAATGCAGCTGGCACATTCTATGTTTTTGTCTCGCTCCCAGTCCAGAATGGAAGAAATACAGGTATTTTATATAAGTTATATATCAGTAATGAAACTACCATTATACAACAATATTAATCTCGACCAGCAGTTAGCTTCTTAATCGACTACCGTTTAGGACGTATAAAGGGTCTTACGTGTCGGGTGAAACACATTGTTCTTAATGGACCAACCCTACCTACCAATTTGGCTAGCCAATAACATAAATCACATACAAATTGCCTAGCCAAACCCTATTTCATGATACAAAGCTATGCACAAAAGTTGGATGAGACAGAAGTGGCTGTGAAGAATTACAATGTATGTCAAAGAAGCTATAATTAGTACGTACAGACATATAATCTCGCCTTTACCCCTTATGGGGTAGATATAGTGTGAACGACCTAAACAAAGGTCGTTCCGCCAAGTTTGTATGTATATTGCTGTCAGCCTATCGCCTAAATTGCAATATACTGAAACATTTGGATCATTTAGCTGTTTTTACAGCATACCCTGTAGGTAATGCAGCTGGCACCTTGTATGTTTCGATCCCATTCTAATATGGGAAAATTAGTAATAACATAATTAATAAGCTACAATTTTCAAAAACTTTATGCTTGGAGAACTAAGCTTGAATGCTTGACTTAATTAAAAGTTCTTAAAAAAGATACGAAGAAGATGCTCTTCTGTTTATGACCAAGATTATTAAAATGAAATATATAAAATTTCTTCCATGCTGGACTGGGAGAGATAGAAAAACATAGAATGTTCCAGCTGCCTTTCCTCCCGGACATGCTGTTGAAGTTAGCAAAAGGGACTCGAGGGTTACACTGTATTGTAATTTAGGCGATGGGCTGACAACCTGTCACTATAGCAATAGATATTACAATCTAAAATTGCCCTCAATTTTTGTCAGACGTGGCGAAAGCGCCTTTTACGAGGCGTTAAACGCTCTGCCTACCCCGTAAGGGATGAAGGCGTGATTTATGTATGTATGTATGTATGTATTATTAAAATGAAATCAAAAAATAATGATTATGTACTGGGCTCAAGTCTAGATTTGCCGGCTAAAACTAAAATTAAAATCTATTCGTCACTTTCAGACTAAAACATTGGAAAAGGACAGGAGATCTATTCTGTCCGGTTTTTAATTAACAATCGGTTGTTTCATGCGTTATCTGTAATTTTTATGCGCCGTCATATGATATGACGGATTAAATTGACAGAAATACTGGGGAAACGTGCAAAAGCGCGTCAAAATTTAGTAGACAAAGTGTAAAACCATAGAGTATAAATCGCCTGTCCATTTTCAATTTAATTATTTTGAAAGTGACAGACAGATTTTAGTTTAAGCCGGTGGAAACTATAATCGAGCCCACTGAAAACATATATTCTGACAGTAGTGTTTGTTGATATATCACTAAAATATTGTATAGCCAAGGAATGGATATAACATTTTTATTTGGTCTATAAAACATTTAATCATATTGCGATCCGCCGTTCCGACTTCGCTTCTATTGACCTACATTTCCCTGTTCCGTGGCACGTTATGTTCAGAAATCATTTGCATTAGCTTCAGACTTCATCTTATATTCATGGCTCAATTCATTGAAGACTGAATTTGGTAGCAATTTAAAGTCGATCGGCTCTCAAACTCATACATGGAACAATTTACGAACTCATGAAACTGTGAAGAGTAAGAACAATGATGAATTCATTTCGTCTTTCTTTGTTCTTCCTTTGAACAAGTAAAGCATTGATTAGAACGATTTTTCCAAGAGAGTATACCTACAAATGCACCTTTCTTAGGCCTGTATTTATAAGCTTAACTTCCATACTGGACTGGGAGCGAGACAGAAACATAGAATGCACCAGCTGCATTTCCTCCTGGGCATGCTGTAAAAGTCAGCTAAGGGATCCGAGGGTTTCAGTATATTGTAATTTAGGCGATGGGCTGACAAGGTTGATGTTGTTGTTGTGACAGGTGTCACTACAGCAATATACCTACAAATCTAACTTAAATAACCCTCAAAACTTTGTCAGACGTGGCGGGACGACCTTTGTTTTGGTCGCTTACGCTCTGCCTACCCCATTAGGGATAAAGGCGTGACTATATGTATGTATGTATGGATGTACTCGTATTTATGAGAGTGACTGCTGGTTTGAGTTCATTTCAGAAAATTTCAGTACAAAATTGACTGTCAAATCCATACTTAATATCGCTCTCAATCTTGATATCGCTTTATAAATACGAGTCTTAGACAACAAAAAGTTGTTCTACGGTGGGCCTGGGCAGGCCTTTTTCCTATGTCATCCAACGAGCCCTGGTGTAAAAGTTTTTAAAGGCCCTAATAAACTTCTAAAATGTTTTTGTCGTATTACAAAAAAAGTTAGGGTTAAATGTGCACAATCTGACAAATTAGTTGGGCTGCTTTTTGTGAAAATTTAATCTACAAACCTCGGATCATCGCTGGATTATGGTTGCATTTTTGCCTTTCATTAGACAGGCCAAATATTAATTTATTAACTGTCTCCGTGGTTTAGAAGTCAGAGACATGGGCTCACGATCTGGAGGCCCTGGGTTTGATTCCCAGTGGGAACACAAAACTTAATGTTTGTCAATTTATTACTTTGCGATTTTTCCCCAGTTTGGTTAAGACAATGCAGCCCAAATCACCTGATTGTCTGGAAAAAAAATCGGAGGGCACGTTAAGCCCGGTTACTGTCTTTGATAGTGGTCGTTACACAAAACCAACCAGCTGTGCTATTAGGCGGTTTAAAAGCTCTGAAACCATGGTTAATCGGGTTGATCGACTCGATACCACCACGACATAAGAATTTGGTTGTTACCTAAGAAAACAATAGGTATTTTTAGGTATTCCATCCTACGCAGTAATTTTGGTTGTCAAATAGGTATTTGAACTTTAAACAATACAAATTTATTGGCATGTCTTTATTCTATATTTAGCAGGCGTATTTGGAAGTTGTACAAAAGCTTTTGACAAATGATGAGAAGAATACCACCACAATTTTTTTGTACCAAGAAATATATATTTGTCTTTATTGTAAACTAGCGACCCGCCCCGGCTTCGCACGGAGATCATCAGTGTTTCTCTACTATATTATGCATGTATTATACATATAAACCTTCCTCTTGAATCTCTTTATCTATTAAAAGAAACCGCATCAAAATCCGTTGCGTAGTTTTAAAGATTTATGCATACATAGGGATATAGGGACAGAGAAAGCGACTTTGTTTTATACTATGTAGTTATTGAGTACTCAGTTCAAAAAGTTGAATGAGAAAAGAAGGCCAAGTTCCAGGAACTTTTAAACACTCAAAATAAAAATGAATATCCATAGTGCTAAGGTATTTTAAAAACGGATGATGAGAAAGGGGTATTTAATTGAAATAATGTTAAACTTGCAGCCTCTAGCCATTTTGTAATATCTATTTAAACTACATGTAGGCATTATTTGTGCATGATTTTTATTTAATTGAAATTTTACTTTCTAGACCGCAGAACCATGTTGTATCCCGTAGGAATTAAATATTTTCCCTATAGGTAAAGATAAAAATAATCGTTCTCTATTCACGGTGAACGTAGCTTTCTTATCGATAAATCGATAAAAATGGTCCTAGTCGTTTTTGAGTTTGAATATAAGTAACTTTTTTCTTGGGTTGTAATTAACAGATCCTCAAAAAACTACTAAAATCAACTATACATAGAGTAACTTCTTTATCCCTAATGGGGTAGGCAGAGCGTAAACGACTTAAACAAAGTTCGTTCCACCACGTCTGACAAAGTTTTGACGGTTATTTTAGATAGATTTGTAGGTATATTGCTGTAGTGACAGGTTGTCAACCCATCGCCTAAATTGCAATATACTGAAACCCTCGGATCCCTCAGCTGATTTTTACAGAATGCCCGGGAGGTAATGCATCTGGCACATTCTATGTTTTTCTCTCGCTCCCAGGCCAGCATGAAAGAAAAATAAACTAAAATGGACCAAAATCAGCCTCTTAAATAATAACTTCGAACTTAACCTTACCTATTGCGCCTGAATCGTTTTTTGAGGCTGATTTAGGGTCGTATTTATGAAGCGATATCAAACTTGAGAGCAATATTAAGTACGGATTTGACAGGCCAGTTTGTACTGAAAATACATTTCTTATACGGACTCAAACTCGCTGTCACTCATGAGAGCTGATTAAAAATACGGCCCTTAGTAATGTTTTGAGGATCGGTTAATTATTTCCCCTTTTTTTATAGACACTTGAACTTTACTTATTCCATTTTCTCTTTTCTAGACGGCAGTAGTGGGGTCCAGGGTGACTTTGCCCTGCAGAGTGGAGAACAAGGCTGGCCAGCTACAGTGGACCAAGGATGACTTCGGTCTTGGTCTACATCGAGAGCTGAGCGGATACGATAGGTATCGGATGATTGGCAGTGATGAGGAAGGTTAGTAACTGTAGTCTTTTACAACCATGGTATCAAGAGTATAGCCAAATTGGCGTCTGACATGGCTTGTGGAATGACCATAATAAAGGACAGCGACCGGGACCAGCAGCCTCTGTCATGGTTTCTGGAATGACCATAATAAATGACAGTGACCGGGACCAACGTCCTCTGACTTGGTTTGTGGGGTGGCATGTTACCTTGCCCTGTAGAGTGGAGAACAAGGCTGGCCAGCTACAGTGGACCAAGGACGACTTCGGTCTTGGTCTACATCGAGAGCTGAGCGGATACGATAGGTATCGGATGATTGGAAGCGATGAGGAAGGTTAGTAACTGTACTCCTTTTCAAACCTGGTGCCAAGAGCATAGCCAAATAAGCCTCTGACATGGTTTTTGAAACGATCACTATTAATCACAGCGACTTGGACCAACAACTTCTGTCACGGCAAACCGTGACAGAAGTTGTTCCACAAATGGAATGACCACTATTAATGACAGCGACCGGGACCAGCAGCCTCTGTCATTGTTTCTGGAATGACCATAATTAATGACAGTGACCGGGACCAACGTCCTCTGTCATGGTTTGTGGGGTGGCGGGTGAGCTTGCCCTGCAGAGTGGAGAACAAGGCTGGCCAGCTACAGTGGACCAAGGACGAGTTCGGTCTTGGTCTACATCGAGAGCTGAGCGGATACGATAGGTATCGGATGATTGGAAGCGATGAAGAAGGTAAATAGTCTTCTTCTGTTACAGCTTATTTAAAGGCCTCTTACATGGTTTGTGTAATGACCACTATCAAAGACAGTGACCAGAACCAATGGTCTCTGATATGGTATTTAAAACGACCACTATCATATATCATATTAATTAGGCCTCTAACGTGGTTTGTTTACCGACGTCTACCAATGACAGCGACCCAGACGAACGGCCTTTGTCATAGTTTGTGGAATGACCGTAGCAAATGACAGTGACCGGGACCAACAGCCTCTGACATGGTTTACCATACATGGGGAGCTGAGCGGATACGATAGATATCGGATGATTGGAAGCGATGAGGATTGTGAGAATCTAATAACAAATTAAGTCATATAAAATATGACTAATGCCACTTTGGGTTAAATACATACATACATATAATCACGCCTTTATCCCTAATGGGGTAAGCAGAGCGTAAACGACCTAAATAAAGTTAGTTCCGCAACGTCTGAAAAAGTTTTGAGGGTTATTTAAGATAGACTTGTAGGTATATTGCTGTAGTGACAGGTTGTTAGCCCATCGCCTAAATTACAATACACTGAAACCCTCGGATCCCTTAGTTGGTTTTTACAGCCCGGGAGGAAATGCAGCTAGCACTTTCTATGTTTTTCTCTCGCTGTCAGGCCAGCATGGAAGATGGGGTTAAATAAATATTGAATGAAGATAATTTAGACAACTACAACGTTGTAAAAGCGTTATTTTTTTCGACGTTTCATCTTCTTCTGTCGAGTGGGTATCGAGTCTGTCGACCCGATGAACCCTGGTATCAGAGTTTATAAACCGCCTAGTAGCACAACTAGCAGGCCTCTGACATGGTTTTAAGTAACGACCGCTATCAAAGACAGCGACCGGGACCGGCGGCTTAACGAAGCACGAAAACTTTTTCTTTTTCGGACAATCAGTTGATTTAGCCTGCAATGTCCTAACCTAACTGGGAAAAAAATCACAAAGTGATAAATTCTCAAATATCTACTTTGTGTTTTGCCACTGGGAATCGAACCCAGGACCTCCGGATCGGGAGTCCATGGCACTAGCCACTAGACCACGGAGGCAGTTGATGAAATAAATTTCGACGATTAATTAAAATTAATCAAATAAAAGGTCCTATAAAAGTAGAAGAGTAAACGTTTTCACAACTATTTATAATGAAACACGACTCTATTCGTGCAACGTTGTATAATGGTGCCAGTAAATAGGTTTTATTCTTCCATGCTTGACTGGGAGCGAGAGAAAAACATAGAATGTGCCAGATGCATTTCCTCCCGGGTATGCTGTAAAAACCGAGGGTCTCAGTACATTGCAGTTTAGGCGATGGGCCGACAACCTGTCACTACAGCAATATACCTACAAATCTATCTTAACCTTAAAAAAAAAAAATTTTGTCAGAGGTGGCGATACGACCTAAATTTAGGTCGTTTACGCTACGTCTATCCCATTAGGAATAAACATACATACATACATACATATAGCCACGCCTTTATCCCTAATGGGGTAGGCAGAGCGTAAACGACCTAAACAAAGGTCGTTTCGCCACGTCTGACAAAGCTTTGAGGGTTATTTAAGATAGATTTGTAGGTATATTGCTTAGTGACAGGTTGTCAGCCCATCGCATAAATCACAATATACTGAAACCCTCGGATCCCTTAGCTGGTTTTTACAGCATGCCCAGGAGGAAATGCAGCTGGCACATTCTATGTTTTTTCTCTCGCTCCCAGGCCAGCATGGAAGAAGGAAGGAATGAAAGGAAAGAAGGATGAATGGAAGGAAAGAAAGAAGAAACAGCATGGAATTAGGAATAAAGGCGTGATTATATGTGTGTATTACATGTTATATAGGTTCTATGATCGCGTTTTTACCTTAATTGTGTCTAGGTTAGTTAATGTAAGTATATTTAAGTTTTATTTCGTATATCAGCCTCATATAAGGGGTGTAAGGGACAGCGTCCTACAAACTGATATGCGTTGCATAGTAAACGAAACAGAAAAAAATTTCACCACAAAATTCTTTGTGGAAATCAGTGATATTTGATTTTATGGGTCTTCTTCTGTCGAGTGGGTATCGAGTCTATGGACCCGATGAACCCTGGTGTCAGAGTTTTTAAACCGCCTAGTAGCACAACTATCAGGCCTCTGACATGGTTTGAGTAACGACCACTATCAAAGACAGCAACCGGGACTGACGGCTTAACGTGCCCTCCGAAGCACGAAATCATTTTCTTTTCGGACAATCAGGTGATTCAGCCTGCAATGTCCTAACCAAACTGGGGAAAAATTCACAAAGTGATAAATTTTCATACATAAACTTTGTGTTTCCTCCCTGGGAATCGAACCCAGGACCTCCGGATCAGGAGTCCATGGCACTAGCCACTAGACCACGGAGGCAGTTTAATTTGTATAAACATCAATCGGCATTTCTAAGCACTTCGATTGCTCTATCGTATTTCCTATTTACTCGAACGTAATCATTATCAGGAATACTAGCCTTTAGTAGGTAATGAACGTTATAATATAATACACTTATAGATAAAATCTTTGAATTTTGTTAGGTATGCTTTTAATTTACTTTGAAATTGCTTAATCGGGCTCTCTTAAATAAATTAAATGCTTTTAATTTATTTAAGAGAGCCCGATGGTGTAGTGGATAGGGCCGCTGCCTCCTGAGCGGGAGGTCGTGGTTCGAGTCCCACCACGTACCAATGTGTTTTTCGGTTTTCGAATTTCATACGTACGTTTATTCGGCGCTTTTTCCGTGCTTCGGAAGGCACGTTAAGCCGTTGGTCCCGGTTAATATCGTTTAATACCGTAGATATTAGTCGTTAAGCCATATCAGAGGCCAGTGCTAAGCATTGGCGCCTTGAAAACTCTGACCTAATCTAGGATTGGGTCTGGTTTCCCTTCTAGGTTGCGGAGGTCAGATGGCAGTCGCTCTGTGTAAAAACCAGTACCCTCGTTCAATCCCCTGCATTAGGTAGCCGACCCCGTGAGATATGGGATAAGGCTAGGGAGATGATGATGCTTTTAATTTACTTACTTGATGTTACTTTGTTACCTACGAAATTTCTTTCACACGATATGAATCAAATTAATTGTATTTGTAAACAATTGTTCAGATATAAAAAAGGCATTGGGCATTGGGCAGCACTAATCTGTGTACATACTATTACCTTACTATGAATTTATATTTTCGAATTAATTTACCATAATTTATTTCAAAGCTTTGGGAATTATAAATATTTGATTCACTCGCATTGTAATTCGCATACGAAAGAGTAACTTTCGCCTGCCAAATAGTATGGAAATCGCTTGTGAATGTTGCTATTTCGCATGCGCATTTTGATTCAAGTGATTCATAAATTAATATTACTTCAGTATTACTTTAAACTTATTTAAGTGTTCGGAATTATAATTTAAACGTAATGAACAACTTC
Source organism: Scrobipalpa costella (assembly GCA_949820665.1). Lineage (NCBI taxonomy): Eukaryota > Metazoa > Arthropoda > Insecta > Lepidoptera > Gelechiidae > Scrobipalpa > Scrobipalpa costella. The sequence continues at coordinate 7,470,598 of OX463319.1, read as the reverse complement.
AAATTAGCTAATATTATTAGTTTTTTTAGTATTTTTGCAATTAACATTGTATTTTTTTGGTTTATTGCGCACTGTGGACCTCCCGATAAACTTCTCTGAAGTTTGGGAGATTATTAAATAATTTGTGCCATGTAATTTTGAGTAGCAAACAATAAATTAAAAAAGAAAAAAAATCTGCTGCCTAATTCACAGGGCATTTTCGCATACCCATAAATCCAAGACAAAAGGCATGATATGTATTTACAACAAGTAACCAATTCTCTCTATTGCAGGCGACTATTCCTTGGACATCCGAGAGGTCACCCTGGAGGACGACGCCAAGTACCAGTGCCAGGTCAGCTCTGGGGCTAGAGGTGAGTGCTACTTTCTATTTACTATTTATGGTTTAAGGACATTATATGCTGGATTGGAAGAAATATACATCATTAAATACGTACCTCTAAACGAAGGTTGCTAACTTCTAGGCTAGAGAAATTGGAAGAAATAGGGTCTTGACTTAAAGACGAGTCTATAGAAGAAGAATAATGGAATGGTTTAGCGTGAAAATAAGTATGGCGATACACAATACAATCGTTTTAGAGATTCCTCTTAAATTTTGAGAGACTAGAAAAAAAACTGATTTTATGAAAATAACTGGTAAAAAGGTTTTTGAGAGTATGCCAACAGACATAAGTCATAACGTAAATAAAACAGAGATACCTACAAATAAACTAAAGATACAAATAAAATATAACTCCGACCTACGAATAAGGAATAAGTTTTCTTTATTCGTTGACTCCAAAACCAAATTTCATGGGGTCGATCGATTCGTTACTCACAAGACAGAAGAAGACGATAAAGAAATAAAATATATAACATAATTTACAATTCTTGTCCACCTTGTGACAGAGTTTTTAAAAATATCTCATACATAAATAGAATAATGACTACTCTCAAAGAAAACGACCAAGACTGACATTACACCGTGTTTTCCGAATCATTATAATGGTCAGCTTAGAGACAATTTCAAATATGTATTTTTTTCTCATCGCTTCCGAATAAAACTTCATGAGGACTACATTATATTATCATAAAAGCAGATAGAAGCATATAACGAAATGAACATTTCAACATATATTTACCTTGCAACACCATGATTCCGGAATAACTAAACCCACCCAGACTTTTTCCTAGAACATTCTAGAGCAAACATTTCAGTGAATTTTCCAGAATTTTCAAACTGTACTTGGAAAAAGCACTGACGTCTAACAGAAATACCCCGAAATTCGCGTCAGGATTAAAAAGCAAAAATACCGAAACGCTAAATTCTGTTTACATTTTACCAACGCTGTTTTAAAGGTAATCACCACCTAAAAGGAATAAAGACAAAAACAAACTATTATACGGAGGGAAGAAAATTGCACTGTAAACACAAGATAACGACCTAAAAACGAAAGGGTAGGAAAATTTAAAACAAATTATGGCTTGCAAACGAGCCCTTTCAAAGAAGATCTAAAAATAGGGAATTTGAACTCTATTGCTGGATTCACAAGGTCCCAAAATTAGGAGTCAACGTGAAATGTTTCGTTAAATACAGTTGTCATTCTTTTTGATACATATAATGAATCAAATCTAAAATCCAAAATATTTGGACGGAATTTTTGTACGCTTCTTCTTCTGTGTTTTCCGGACTAAAGCGATTCCAGCATCTTTCTTCTCAACTTTGGCATTTTTTAAAAACTTTGTTTCAATATGGATTCTAACCTAAATTATATCAAAAGAAAAACCAACATGACTTCTAAAAAGAGGCGTAGGTGGAGTTTTCTTTAATTTATTCTATCAGTTTGCTTACTGCTTGATTCTAGTACACTTAGCTATTACTTAAACAACATGAAAATATAACATGGTTTTAATAGTAAAATAATGTACAGAAATGCGTGGGTAAACTTAAGTTTATCAAAGAAACACTCTGGGTTTTTATTCCAGGTCAAAAACAGAAGCTTTATCATTTTATTAAAAAATATACGACAGAATTCCCTGAAGAATATAAATTTTAGGAGTTAATTCTGTAGTAATAAAATATATATGTACGTATTCATAAAAAATCGGACTCAGGTTAGCAGAAGTAAGAAAAGCATGGTCAGGTGGAGATTTTCGACAAGCCCCGATGTAGACTGTATATACGGTGCAGTGCAAACCATGCACTTCCATGCTGGTCAGGGAGCGAGAGAAAAACATAGAATGTGCCAGCTGCATTTCCTCTCGGGCATGCTGTAAAATCCAGCTAAGGGATCCGAGGGTTTCAGTATATTGTAATTTAGGCGATGGGCTGACAACCTGTCACTACAGCAATATACCTAGAATTCTATCTTAATTAACCCTCAAAACTTTGTCAGACGTGGCGGGACGACCTTTGTTTGGGTCGTTTGCGCTCTGCCTACCCCATTAGGGATAAAGGCGTGATTATATGTATGTTTGTATGTATGCAAACCATGGCACACTTGACATCGTGCCCGGCGTGCTCCAACACCTGCACGCCAATGGATTTAATGGACGGCAGCTTATCGGCAATACAGGTCGCTGAATTCTGCGCCCCTGTGATGTAATTTCTCGTGTTCCATCGAAACGCTAAGAAGAAGATAATAGAAAAACGTCTTTCTATTTCTGACACCAAGGTTCATCGGGTCGATTGACTCGAAAGCTACATATGACAGAAGAAGATCTATCCAATCTTGTTTATTAGTTGTCAGTTTTTTCTTCTTTGTCAGCATTTTTGTGTATTTATTTTCTGTCAGTACAATGATAACTGCCTCCGTGGTCTAGTGACCAGAGCCATGGGCTTAAGATCCGAAAGACCCAGATTTCCACAAAGTGGATATTTGTCAATTTATCACTTTTTGAGGTTTTCTCCCTCCAGTTTGGTTAGAACTAGCTGAATTACCTGATTGTCCGAAAAAGAAAAAGGATTCCGTGCTTCACGGGGCACGTTAAGCCGTCGATCCCGGTCGCTGTCTTTGATAGTGGTCGTTACTCGAACCAAGTCGGAGCCCTTATAGCTGTGTTACTAAGCAGTTTGAAAACTCTGACACCAGGGTTCATCGGGTCGTTGTTCGACTCGAAAATCCACTCGCTAAGAAGAAGTACAATGATGAAACCTACAGCCTAGCGTACACAAAATTTGCATCACCAAGAATACATTTTCAGCCGTTGATATAACAGTAATTAACAGGTAATAGAGCGATGAAACCTTAATGTATGAGGTTAGGTTGGGCGTTTGTCCACTGGACGGCACGGCGACAGTGCCTTCACGATGCCGTGGATCTGTTTTTCCATTAGACGGCACGGCTACGACACGGCTTATCACGTCTACGACACGGCTACGACACGGCAACGTCCACCTAGTTCCAACTTAAGCGCACGCACACATGCGCATGTTTCGTACGAATACAAGCAGCAGTTTGGCAGGCCGGCGACGGTACCGGCGGGAATCAATGCCGTGCCGTATAACTGCATTCTTCTTCTGTCCAGTGGGTATCGAGTATATAGACCAAATTGCATTGATTTTCATAGATTATCTCTTCCACGGTACCGCCAACGTTGCCGTGCCGTCGCCGTTCCCGTCGCCGTGCCGTGTTGTTGAAATACGCCCATTAGGTTAGGTCGACACAGTCACGCCTGTGTTCGTGTATAGTATCATAATAACTGGATTCTAGTGCTACAGTTCCATTATGACTGATTATAGATGCATGAATGATAATTTCGGTGTGTACGCTTTGGAACTAGTTAATTTTATAAATAGCTTTATACATATTGACTACATAGTTTATTATGTTGAAAAAAATGCTGATACCTATAGTATTTCCAACTCAGGTTTCGAATAAAAGTTAACAAAGTTTCATGTCTTTTAAACGAAAATCTTGCTACTAAAATAAGTTTTAGCTGTTTTATATGACAACATAATGATATAGTACTTTTAATAACTTAACAAATTTTCCAACACGTATCATTTATTTTTGAAAGTGCTTTTCAATAAAAAGATATGAGACTTTGTTTACCTTTATTCTAAAACCGAGTTAGAAATACTATAATTCAGAATGTATTTTGACAACTAGGTATGTGTGTGTATATTTTACAAATCTCTTTGCAATTATTTCTAGACCAAATATAAACGGTCAAGTAGAGAACAGCGTAGGTGACAACCAATTAAGAAAAATTGTATTCAAATAAAATAGATCTTCGATTTATAACGGATTCTCAGAGTACTGTAATAACTTTTCACCTTAATTTTCCAGCAATAACTACGGTTGTAATTAATTGACAGCCCGATGGTGTAGTGGATAGGGCCGCTGCCTCCTGAGCGGGAGGTCGTGGTTTTAATCCCACCACGTACCAATGTTTTTTTCGGTTTTCGAATTTCATATGTACGTTTATTCGGCGCTTTTTCCGTGCTTCAGAAGGCACGTTAAGCCGTTGGTCCCGGTTAATATCGTTTAATACCGTAGATATTAGTCGTTAAGCCATATCAGAGTGCTTGAAAACTCTGACCTAATCTAGGATTGGGTCTGGTTTCCCTTCTTGGTTGCGGAGGTCAGATGGCAGTCGGTCTGTGTAAAAACCAGTACCCTCGTTCAATCCCCTAGATTCGGTAGCCAACCCCGTGAGATACGGGATAAGGCTAGGAAGATGATGAACTGTGGTAGTAATTACACATTTCAGTAGCCAAGGTCTCGAAATATTCAATAACTAAATAAAACAAGAACAGAAGGCTCTGTTTGAATAGCTGCTTCAAAATCGTACACCGATTGTTGATTTACGACCCAAATTACAGGCCTATTATTCTATAATATTCCTTCGAAGAATCCATGTTTGAGGCTAAATTACCGATATTTTCGCTGAGTACAATTTAAAATTGGTGGTTTATTACGGGAAGCAAATATTGAAATTGGTCGGGCCAGATGTTTCTTTAGGAAAGGAAAGAGCTTTTTTACAAAAAGAAGATGGCCGCCGTAATAAATTTAATTAAATTACTTTTCGAATAACAATGGATGCACAAGAAGATTGATGTTCAAAACGGGCGATGAAAAGTTTTTAAATGACTGGTAATGATAAAACTACAAAAAATATTATTAATGGTCTTCACTATCTGCATGAAACCTCAAACAATGTAAACTTTTCGCTTCAAAAAATTTTTAATGTTGAAAGGTTGTAGATAAAAAATAGCTATTATATATGACAGCGATAATTTGATTTAAGGACATGTTCATTATATTATTTTAATGAAATAAAAACTGCCTGGAGGTCCCGGGTTTGATTCCTGGCGGGGGACAGTGGCTCTGTGTTGTTGTTTCGAGTTTGGTTAGGATATTGCACATGATCACCTGATTGTCTGAAAAGCAAGATGATCCATGCTGTCAAATATACATGTAATAGTGTGTGTGTGTGTGTGTGTACACATGGGCACTAAAAACTAGTCCCGCATTGTTGGCTAATCCCTGGGAGTTTGGCCGCCATCACCGAAAATCGGTTGGGAAGACTATAATATTTTTGTGAAGCAGGTAAAAGATATGGGAATGTATTTTATTGTAGTAATGACGTCAGTGTTGACACCTTTCGAGCACGTCAGTTATAATATTTATATCAAATTAAATCTTTCAAAACTAGACAAAAAATATTTTTGTGTCTTTTTAAAGATATCATAAGGCTTGGCAACACAAATTAGTGTAAGCGTTTTTAAATCTAACATGGTAATTGCAATTATCCTTCTTGAGGCTATCAGGCTTCTATTAAGATTAAAAGCCCCATTAATCCTACGCCTTCTGAAGCAAAATGACCAAGGTACTAAAATTACCAAAGTGTCAAAACTACCAAAGTGTCAAAATTACCAAATTGTTAAAATTACCAAGGTGCTAAAATGATGAAAGTGCTAAAATAGCAATACTTTCATACAGTTTGGACTTTAACATATTTTTGATTCTGTTTTGGTTCAGAGAAGTACAAAATAATATTTGGATGTTACAAAGACATACATATAATCACGCCTTTATCCCTAATGGGGTAGGCAGAGCGTAAGCAACCTAAACAAATGTCGTTTCGCTACGTCTGACAATGTTTTGATGGTTGTTTAAGATACATTTGTAGGTATATTGCTGTAGTGACAGGTTGTCAGCCCATCGCCTAAATTACAATATACTGAAACCCTCGGATCCCTTAGCTGGTTTTTACAGCATGCTCGGGAGGATATGCTGCTGGCACATGTCAAACATGTCAAATGAGAACATGAAAAAATATGGAGCAGGTATAATTAAAACTTGGCAGAACATGGCTGGCTGGATATTCATTGTATTTTAAGTTTGTAGCTGTTTGCAAATTTTATTATTATTACTGTTTTCCTAAACTATTAGGTACATAGCAAAAGTGGTTGATCGCTAGGTAGAAAAACTATTTTCTGCTGTATAATACCTATATAGGTTATTTTTGTTTCTTGACCTCGAAAACTTTTTCAAAGCTCTTCATCTTCAAAGTTTCAGTAGAAGAACCTGAAAGTTTGCAGCATAGTTTTCATAGGCTCGTATTTATAAAGTGATCTCATGAATAAGACTAATTTTAGTATACAGATTTGACAAGCTGTTTCGTACTGAAATAGTATTTCTGATGCGAACTCACACTTGCTGTCTCAAGACCGGTTTATCAATACCTCCTCACTTGCCATTACGAGTAGGTACTTTTTTTATTAACTAGCTCAGCGAGTAAATATAAAAAAAAATATAAAAAAAATGTTTTATTTCAGACCAAATTACATTACAGTCATGTTAACAATTATTTGTCCATATATAATTAGATTAAGTTAAATTTTTTATTAAATTAAATTGATCAATTAATTAAATAATACATATGTTATGATGTACCTACTTATACATTACATTGTTGTCAAAAAAGAAGAACAGATCCAAATATTATGAACATTTACTTTGACTTTGATATTCAAAGTAAACACACATCACAATTTAATTATAAGTTTCAATATCCATACACATTGATACCTATTTTATGTATTTATAAGAAGTAGTATAATAGAGGAGAGAATTATAAAATTGTCAAGTTCAAACAGCCGTTTTAGATATGTACTTATTAGCTCAGTTAAATATTTAACAGCCTCAATTCCTTCTCTAACTAGCCAGTAAGGGTTGCTACTTGCTGCCAAAGCCTCCATCAATATGTTTGAATATTTAATGAATTACTACATACTGGTTTGCTTTGCGACCCGCGCGGTTTCGCTTCTGGATCCAACAGACTTTCTAATTTCGATTGTGGCCAATCTTTCAGTGATAGGTCAACTGCGCAGGACTAGTTTTTAATGCCTAGGTGTTTGCGCAACACACAATTGCACTTATTCCTTCAATGTCTCATTCTGATGGAACGGATTGACTGACATACCCAGAGATAAATCAGGCGCAGGACCGACCATGTATCATCTTACTTTTTGGACAATTAATACTAACATACACACTAATAACTGCAATGTCCTTACCAAACTAGAAACAACAACACATAGTCATTGTTCCCCGCCGGGAATCAAACCCGGGACCTTTGGGTCGTGAACCCAAGGCAAGACCGCTAGACCACTGAGGCAGTTGAAATCGATAGAAGTATACAGGATGTGAAGAACTGTGTCTCGAACACTCGAAGGAATTGCTCAGTAAACGAAATGCAACAACCTTCAAAAATGTTTATTTTTTTTCCAAAAGAATTTTTAGTTCTTCTTGTTCAGTTGACTTAACAAACCCTTTTTGTTTTTGGGACACCGCAGTTTACACCTTTTGAAATCGATAATTTACTTTAGAAGTTTAAGGATTACAAACAAACACCTTTTCTCTTTGTCATCTTCTCACTTCTACTTCCATAAATAGGAAGTACCTACTTACCTAATCTGAAAGACTTATTTCCTTATTAGTAGGTATAAGAAACCATAATCTCCCTAGCCTTATCCCGTATCTTACGGGGACGGCTACCTAATCTAGTGGATTGAACGAGGGTACTGGTTTTTACACAGAGCGACTGCCATCTGACCTCCGCAACCCAGAAGGGAAACCAGACCCAATCCTAGATTAGGTCAGAGTTTTTCAAGCCGCCAATGCTTAGCATTAGCCTCTGTCATGGCTTAACGACTAATATCTATGGTATTAAACGATATTAACCGGGACCAAGGGCTTAACGTGCCTTCCGAATCACGGGTAGGTATAAGAAACCATACCCTCTTATAAAAAATCAAGTCAGAAAAATTGATCTCTTTTTTATGAACTCATAGTTTATATCCACCAGTAGACACCAGTTAATTCTAACTTTTCACGAAACAAATTAAAACTAATTCTAGATGAAGTAGCTTTTCAAAATATATTTCTTGCTTTCAACCAATTCCACAAATTAATTTACTAAATGTTATGAAAGACATTGAATTAATACAACAATATTATTAGCAAGCCATCTTAAAGTCCTGACTTTGGGCCTTTTCGTTTAAAGCGTATTTCCTATTCAGATGGTAACGAAAAGCTTCATGAAATTAATATCCAAGGTCCCTTTGTGACTGTAACAGTCTATGTAACCTTTTGATAAATTCGCCCTCTCTGTGAAACGGCTGCTTTGCAGACGAGGGAATTCGGTTCTATGATCTTCTTTGTGTATGTGATCCAACAAACATACATACATACATATAATCATGCCTTTATCCCTAATGGGGTAGGCAGAGCGTAAACGACCTAAACAAAGGTCGTTCCGCCACGTCTGACAAAGTTTTGAGGGTTGTTTAAAATAGATTCGCAGGTATATGGCTCTAGTGACAGGTTGTCAGCCCATCGCCTAAATTGCAATATACAGAAACCCTCGGATCCCTTAGCTGGTTTTTACAGCATGCCCGTGAGGAAATGCAGCTGGCACATTCTATGTTTTTCTCTCGCTCCCAGTCCAGCATGGAAGACAATCCAACAAATGTGAGTCAAAATGGTTCTATTGCCAACATTAGATGTCGTTCAATCTATGAACAGTATTAATTTTTCTAGGTCAATAATATATAAAGAAAAAGGGGCTAGCACTTCGCAAGCAAAGCACGATGCAAGCACCAAACTAAAAACTTTGGTAACACATTGATAGCATGAACTGCTCTCTCACTGAATACTTACTACCCTATATTCATCGTAATCATGTCATGTTCGTGATTATACGTTCCATATTTTAATACATTCCAATTTATGATCTACATACATACATACAATCAATCACGCCTTTATCCAAACAAAGGTCGTTCCGCAACGTCTGACAAGTTTTGAGGGCTGTTAAGACAGATCTGTATATTGCTGTAGTGCCAGGTTGTCAGCCCATTGCCTAAATGACAATACACTGAAACCCTCGAATCCCTTAGCTGGTTTTTACAACATGCCTGGAAGAAGATGTAGCTGGCACATTCTATAGTTCAGCACGGAAGATCAGAATTATGATCTAAAGCTTCTAATTTCCACTTGGTCATTTTCTGATGTAAAATCGGCCGAAATTTTCTCGTTTGTATCTCCCTACTGAATATTCTTATCAGTATCCAAAGAGCTCTTACGGGCCATTCGGCTTTTGTTTCAAGATTTAGGTTTAACACTGTATATCTTAAGTAATCGCCGATCTTTTCTTTGATCTTAGCGCCAGACATTAAGTAAATTTGATCCGGTTAAGATCAAATTCAGTGAGCTAGCTGATTGCCGGAGTTTTGACTTTGCTCGCGACATCATTGTAAGGGAATAAGTCTGCTATCTTCGTTATAAGTTAATTTCAGGATTGAATTTAGTTAATTTAGATTGAATGTGCTTAGTTTGTAGACAAGGCAGATAAAACCATTTTCTGAATTAAAGAGAAAGTTAATTGCGATGAATGAAATTGTTAATTTATTTATTTCTTTAGTCAAACTTAAAAAACTTCTGAGTACAGTTTGTTGGGAAAAATAAATAAGTGCCACATTCAATACTCTTAAAATATTTGCCGAAAAACTTCAATGTTTTAGTAATCTAATTTATTTACTTTCCTAAACAAAAGCCATTTGGAAATTACAATTGAAAAGAAAACCGAAATCAAAAAGAAAAACAATTCAACCAGAACCCGAACAGGAACTAGCAACAAACAAAATCTCACTAACAAAAGAATAATGCTTGCAATATACTGGAAATGCACTGCCATTTTGTAAAACAGAGAAAGAGCTAGAAAAAACATATTCAATATATTACAAGAACGAGGAAACAGAAAGAAAAACTGGAAATAATGATACACGTTCCCAGCAAGATATTAAAACTAAACAAGAAAGGCGCACACAGAGCTAGAGTCGAATAGACCAAGCAACCTATTCAAACTTTATTATAAAGAAATTGTCGAGACAAGACGAAGAATAAAAAAAGGTGTGTTATCTTTTCCGCTTCTCTCAAAAGGCGTAGGTCATTTCATGTACCTACTGCACTTCTTATTTAATTTATATTACCGACTGACTTCCATTGCCGCAGCAATTACTAAAAACAAATAAAGCTGTCTGGTTTTTATCTGACTCAAATCTCCAATAATTTGAGTTTCGATTTGAGTTTTGTCTCACGACTGCCGCTTAGCTATACTTGTGCGAATGTAAAAGCTCGACAATATGAAACTATTTTTTACATACATACTATCACGCCCGTATCCCTAATGGGGTAGGCAGAGCGTGAACAACCCAAACAAAGGTCGTTCCGCCACGTCTAATAAGTTTTGAGGGTTGTTTAAGATAGAACTGGATATTGCTGTAGTGACAGGTCCCCTCGAATCCCTTAGCTGTTTTTTACAGCATGCCCGGGAAGAGGTAGCTGGCACATTCTACGTTATTCTGTCGCTCCCAGTCCAGCATGGAAGTAAAATTTTTTTACGCAAATAAAAACGCGTATATGTACTAGAGTTGATAATAATGTGGATATAAGGTTAGGAAACTTATAGGACGCGAATGAGGAAGTGGATGAATAAGAATGAGGGTTAAAAATAAAATTGATATCGATTTTTTCTTAGTTTTGTATATTCATATAAATAAATGTGTTCTGACTTTGTTCTTTGCTTACTGTTTTTTTTAATCAATAGGCCAGTCAACGCGCGTGCACCGTCATACTCGCGTTGTTGCTATACGAAAAACAAAATTCTAATACACATCTTAATCTTAAAGAATGCGGATGCATATTAGGATATTTTCACTTTGTGTTATGAGGATGAGCGGATGAGGATATGTTAAAATTGCGGATCATTCACATTATGAGCCCTAATCTGTACACACAACCACAAGTACCGCCAAGCGGTACCTAGTCATCAGATAAATGAACTATACACGCAAGGTATTTTGACTTGCTTAATCTACGCATGTTGAAGAGTCTGTGGGGAGAGAACAATATTAATACGAAATGTTTCTGTTTTCGACGGGAAATGTGCAAACCAATTTCAATATACGACTTCCGAGTAAATAAATAGGTATGTGAAATTACTATTTGATCAACAATACGGTTATTGAAAAAAATACTTATTAACTTGTTATTTAAATGGCGGCAGAAAAAAATACGTTGAAACCTAGTTTAAGATTTTTAGGGTCTAATTTTGCTACTTTTCTACGATATTTACAAAAATATGTAGCATATTTTAATAACGCGGATGAAACTTTAACCATTAAACATATTGGCATAATTATTGGAAAAAAAATCATGCGTGGAATTCTTGGGATCAATATTCTTGTCAAATATATATACGAAAAAAATCCTGAAACACGAGGAATAACAAACAAAACAGTCAAGGTCGGGCAGGATTTGAACCTGCGACCTTGGAATACCTTTCCATCGCTCTAGCAACTGAGCTACCGCAAGCGGTTCGTTCTGTACCGTGGTAATACATACATCCATATAATCACGCCTTCATCCCTAATAGGGTAGGCAACCGTACGTAAACAACCGAAATAAGGGCAGCAACACACAGGCGTCACTATTGCGCGCAAGGTTATGCTCAACACGCTCTCAACGGTTTTGCATTGCCGGGAACACACATGCGTCACTTTATGGAATACGCGCGCGTAGTGATGAATTCTACGACGGCACATCCCCCTTCCAGTACCCGCGTGTAGAGCGTAAGGTGACGCATGTGTGTTGTAGGCAATGCAAGAAGCATTGACAGCGTGTTGAGCGCAACCTTGCTCGCAATAAGTGACGCCTGTGTGCTGCTGGACTAAAGGTCGTTCCGCCACGTCAGGCAAAGTTTGGTATTTAAGATAGAATTGTAGGTAGAAAAAAATTATAATAACGGGCACCTACTTTTACTGTTTATTTAGAAATTTAAATAGTTTGGTAGAAAAAATATCTGAAAATATTAAGATGACTAGTTTAGCATTTAAATATCCACCACAGTAAGGTAAAGAGGCGACTGCCATGGCACAGTAGGTACTGTAATGGCACGAATTTCCCTAGCCGTATAAAACCCCTTTTTCCTCAACTTCCGGGTGCCACCATTTACGACTCGGGCCCCAAAGTTGACAGTTGGACTAGTAGTATTGCCTTGCATACACATTATAGTCACGATTGAATTCCTATCGGGGTAGGCAGAGTGTCTTAAGTGTGATTGAATAAATGTTAAGAAAAATACGCTACGCTTCATTTACATATTTTCATATTTTTTTTTCAATCTTTCGCTTGTGGTCTGATTTCCTTAGACTTGACCTAAAAATTGCACAAAGCGTCCCTTATTTTACCAGGATCTGTCTGTCAAAGGCTTCTTCTTAAAACGATCTTACTGACACTTTATATAATGGTTATTCCTCTTCTCCTTCTGTTGTCCTGGTGTCAGAATTTTTGAATGGACATGGTTTATGTAACAACCACTATCAAAGACAGCGACCGCGACCGACGGCTTAACGTGCCCTCCGAAGCACAGAATCCTTTTACTTTTCGAACAATAAGGTGATTAAGCCTGCAATATCTAACCAAACTAAGGAAAACCTCACAAAGTGATAAATTGACCAATATCATCTTCGTGTGGGGGAAATCAAACTCAGGATCTCTGGATCGTAAAAGCCCATGGCTCTGACTACTACACCACGAAAGCAGTTAATGGTTATGTTAGATAGGTACAAAGTGAATCTACTTTCATTCATTCTCTCAACTTTCTTCCATTCAGTCTTCAGTCACCCCTACCCTTAAAACCAAAGCATACAGCGACAACCAGAAAAACAAGCCACCAAAGTCTCTCTCCTCTTTTTAACTTCTGCAGCAAGAAAACGAACAATTTACATGAACTTTGTTTTTATCATGGCGAGGCAAAAAGCACAATGGACATCTCTTGCGGCAAAATTGTACAACTTTCCACTATTTAACTTGCAAACTTTGTTGCGGAAGTTTGAGAAACTATCTGAAGAGACAACGAAGGTCTTTCCCCCTTTTGTCTTTCTACAATGTTATATTATGGCGAAGTTTGGGCTTCCTTACTGAGTTACTGGAACTCCGCCGATGATAAGTTTGGCTAATGCAAGAATAAATTTAACTTTGAAACTTTAGAACATGTTTGAGTTACTGATAGTATCAAAATCTTTGAAGATTCTGTGGAATTTTTCTAACGGTACCTATTTTACCATACCAGGCCACTCAGAAAGTATTGCGATAAATAGTTTTGTATATGGCAGACTGGCCGGTTAGAATCTTTTTTGAAAATATGATTACTTGTAAGTAAAAATATGTGTATTCCATTTTCTAAATTTCCCTCCACATTTTTTGCGAGCCAATTCAAAGTATCGTGTCTTACTGAAAAATGGATCTGCGCCGGGAACATTTTAGAGCTATGATTTTTTACGATTTCAAGTGTCGCCTGAAACCGGATGAATCGTTCGATGGACTTCAAATGGCATTTATGGATGAAAGCCCCTCCAAGGCAACCGTGTATCGTTGGTATAACGAATTTAGGCGTGGTCGACCAACTTTGGGGGATGAAGAAAGAAGCAGTCGCCCTTTGACGGCTATTACGGAAGAAAACGTGCTAGCAGTGAAAAATTTAATCCAAGATAATAGGCGAATTACATATCAGGAGATTCAGCACATATTAAAGATTGGATCGGGAAGCGTTCACGAGATTCTACAAGGGCATCTTCGCGTGAGGGGGATAGTATCGCGCTGGGTGCCGCACTACCTCACCGACGCTCAGAAGCAGGCCCGGGTGGAATGGTGCCGTGATATGCTGAACAAATTTGAAGCAGGCTCGTCTCGGCGTGTTTACGACATTGTAACAGGTGATGAGTCCTGGATTTATCAATACGATCCAGAAACCAAGCGCCAGTCGACAGTTTGGGTGTTTCAAAATTAACCAACGCCTACCAAAGTGAAGCTATCTCGAAGCGGGGGGAAGATTTTGATCGCCAGCTTTTTTAATTTGACTGGCCACTTGGCCTCAATTCCCTTACGAGATCAAAGAAGCATTAACGCCGAATGGTATACTACCAAATGTTTACCAGAAGTTTTTTCTTTTGTGAGCAACAAGCGACCAAACACAGGGCTCCGCGGACTACTGCTCCACCACGACAATGCGCCTGCACACACCGCGCTCAAAACGAGGGACTTCCTGGACAGCACACCAGTCAAACTCCTGGGTCACCCTCCTTACAGCCTTGATCTAGCACCGTGTGACTTCTTTTTATTTCCAAAAATAAAAAATCTGCTCAAGGGGATACAATTTTCGTCGCCGGAAGATGCGCTGGCTGCGTTCGAGCAGGCTGTAAACGAGGTGTCTACGGCGGACTGGAAAAAGTGTTTTGAAAACTGGTTCAGACGCATGAATCTTTGTATAGAGGCTGGTGAAGAGTACTTTGAAAAGATTTAATAAAAATATATGTACCTGTAGAACAATTTTTTTTAGTGTCGCAAAACTTTCGGAGTGTCCCACGTACATAATATTTTTTTCTTCAAAATTTATCCTCGTGTAGCTTTAATCTACTCCTTTGTGATATAATAAGAAATTAGTTATTTTACTTATTTCATTTATTTGTGTGTAATATTTTGTTCAGACTTCTGTGTATTTTCCACTGCATGATCATAAAGAATTTGTCAATTTATTTATTCATACAGATTACATTATAAGGCGGAGTGGAGGGAGGCTTTTGCCCAGCAGTGGGATACATAATACGGGGTGTAAAATACAGCATCCCGCAAACTGATAGGGGTTGGTCAGTCAACAAAACCGTACAACTATCAAAAGAAATTATTTGCCAGAAAGTGAAAAAAAAATGCTTTTTCAAACAAATTGTCTGATCGAGGTGGTAATTTTGTATGGGAAGATCAATTATTTTTTCGTCTCCTGAAAGAAATTCCTGGTGACAGTTGTTCAGTTTCGTTGACCAAGCAACCCCTATCAGTTTGCGGGACGCTGTCCCTCACACCCAGTTCATAAGACTAAATAAGATGAGATAAGACAAAGGAAAGACAGTGAAAAAGTAGCTGGCGTGACTATAAAGCCTTGTCAGCATTCAATCAAGATTCGCTTTCTGTATATTTTATTCTGGATATTTTATTTTTGCAGTTTAAAATGCATATATTAAGATAAGAATAAAACTTATTGCACAATGAAGACACAAAAAAAGGAAGTAAAACAGTTGGTAGTACAAATAGGCGGCTTTACTGCTAAGCAGCAATTTCTTCCAGTCTACTTTCTTCTAGTTCAACTTATATATTCCTGTTTAGGGAACAGGCAATATAAATGTATAAAATACATTGTAAATGTAAACAAGTTACTTAAGTGTACTTATACGAGTATAATAAATTAATAACAATAGTAAGTAGCCATACATAAAAATTACATATAAAGAAAAATAAATATACAGTATCTAATACATGATTAATTTGCTTAGATATTTAAATTGAATCCATAAACAATCAAGTAGTTAGTTTACCAATAATAATTTCAAACATCTAAGTAACAAATTGTCGGTCTCTATTTTCTTTGGTCTAAAATAACGGAAAGACATAATTATTGGTTTTTCCTTTTAGTCGTCCAATTTTACTAATGAGGTCAACTGGGCCCTTATTCTAATGATCCAAGGATCGTGTTCCGACAATCTAAGAAGTCATTAATCAGACTGAAAACTTGAACAAGACAAAAGTGTGGCAGGCACTCAAGTACCTGCTTACAATGTTTTTGTTCATTGTTATACTAAATTTGATTAAATTATGTGGTGCTTAACGAATTACTAAAATGTTTTGATGGAACATCATATTAATTGGATATTGGTCATAAATTATCTATGGACACAGTATTACGAGTATCATTGGTATTATTGCTATGGCAACACTGATACAAATCATTAAAGTATAGTGCGACCGCCATTCTTCCATGCTGGCCTGGGAGTGAGAGAAAAACATAGTAGTGCCAGCAGCATTTTCTCCCGGGCATGCTGTAAAAACCAGCTAAGGGATCCGAGGGTTCAGTACGTTGTAATTTAGGCGATGTGCTATAATCTGTCACTACAGAAATATAAAAACAAATCTACTTTAAATAAAATCAAATGTTTTCAGACCCTCAAAATTAGGGAAAAAGGCGTGACTATATGTATGTACGTACGATACTATAGATCGGTCGCGAATATTATTCCTTCTTCTTCTTTCGAGTGGGTATAGAGTCTATCGACCCGATGAACCCTGGTGTCAGAGTTTTTAAACCGCCTAGTAGCACAACTATCAGGCCTCTGACATGGTTTAAGCAACGACCACTATCAAAGACAGCGACCGGGACCGACGGCTTAACGTGCCCTCCGAAGCACGAAACCTTTTCTTTTCGGACAATCAGGTGAATCAGCCCGCAATGTCCTAAACAAACTGGGGAAAAATTCACAAAGTGATAAATTCTCAAATATCAACTTTGTGTTTCCCCCCTGGGAATCAAACCCAGGACCTCCGGATCCATGTCCAGGGCACTAGTCTAGTGACCGCGGAGGCAATTAGCCTCTAGACCACTTTTATTCCTGTTAAGTCTCCACAATAGCTCATTGCTTCAATCACTGTCAGTGAAACCTAGGCAAAACTAAGTTCCTAACATCGCTGCCTGAACAGTTATGGCGATCGCATATAATAATGCATATAACCACGCCTTTATCCCTAACGGGGTAGGCAGAGCGTAAACGATTTAAACAAAGGTCGTTGCGCCACGTCTGACAAAGTTTTGAGGAAGATAGATTTGTATGTATATTGCTGTAGTGACAGGTTGTCAGCCTATCGCCTAAATTGCAATATACTAAAACCCTCGGATCTCTTAGTTGGTTTTTACAGCATGCCCGGGAGGAAATGCGTGTGACACATTCTATGTCTTTCTCTCGCTCCCAATCCAGCATGGAAGAAAACACACAAGCTGAAATACTAGAATACAACAAACTGTCAACTAGAAAAATTACTAGCGACCCGATGGCAGTATTTTTGTCCCCTCTCCTCAATTAGTGATATTAACTAGATGAAATGAGTTTATTTTCATTTCGTTGTTTTTTATTACTTTTCATTAAGTGAAATTATGATTAAATGTTTCCCTAGTCACTCAAATAAACATGGCATGGTATTAATTTTATAATGGATATTACGGTGAAGATACTTATTGTATGGTAAATATTATGCTCGTATAGAAACAAATATTTTCAATTTGAAGTCCAATTTGCGATGGAATATGAAGTTGTTGATCCAAGTTTGTTGTAACATTGAGCGCAATTTCTACTTGTAATTTTCTAACGCTCAGTTTATATTAATCCTGTCACTTTTAAAGATTCTACAAAAAGAGAAAAGAGTTACAAAGGTTGTCTTAAAATACTGCTAGCGACCGCCCCGGCTTTGCACGGAAATCATCAGTGTTTCTCTACTATATTATGCATGTATTAAAATACACCGTCCTCTTGAATCACTTTATCCATTAAAATAAACCGTATCAAAAGCCGTTGCGTAGTTTTAAAGATTTATGCATACATAAGGATATATGGACAGAGAAAGTGACTTTTTTTATACTATGTAGTGATGACGAACATTAAAATGTGATTGCACAAATTTTTCAACCCTACAACCCACACTAAAAATATATTTATAGCAGAAATAAATAATTAGTGAAAGAAATATGATACAAATTTAACATATCGCGTGTAAGGGACAGCGTCCCGCAAACTGTTAAGTGTTGCTCAGTCAACGAAACTAAACAACTTTCACCAGGAAATTATTTCAGGAGATGGAAAGAAAAATTTACGAGTACCTTCCCATATACAAAACGACTACCTTGGCCAGACAATTTGTATGGAGAAACAAAATTATTTTTTCACTTGCTGAAAAAAGATCCTGCTGATGGTTGTTTAGTTTTGTTGACTGAGCAACGCCTATCAGTTTGCGGAACGCCGTCTCTTACCCCGCATTTGCAACAAAAAGATCAATAATTGACAAAGTCTTAACTAAGTAATTAAAACAAAACAAAGTCGTGCATAAACTTAAATTGCTTCGCATAATAAAGGGTGTTATCAGTAGTTTTAAAACTAGACCAATTAATGCACATAGCTAGTTGAAATTTCACCTCAAAATGTCTTAACCATTGTTAACCCGAGCGTGCAAGCCTGAAAATCAGGTCACAAAATGCTAAATTCTACGATAAATTTAAATGCAAATGTTTGCTATAAATTTTACACATTCTTTGAATTAATTAGTTCACTCACCTTTTTAAAGGAAGGGGGTTCCCCCTTTAATGAACTAAATATAGCATAAAACTTGCTAAAAATATTGTTCCTGAAGTGAACTAAGTCTTTCGAGGCTAATATGAAATAATTTTTGTATGACCAATTTTTAGGGGCATATTATAAGCTTGTGTAGCCCGATGGTGTAGTGGATAGGGCCGCTGCCTCCTTAGCGGGAGGTCGTGGTTCAAATCCCACCACGTACCAATGTGTTTTTCGGTTTTCGAATTTCATAATTATGTACGTTTAATATTGGTGCTTTTTCCGTGCTTCGGAAGGCACGTTAAGCCGTTGGTCCCGGTTAATATCGTTGAATACCGTAAATATTAGTCGTTAAGCCATATCAGAGGTCAGTGCTAAGCATTGGCGGCTTGAAAACTCTGACCTAATCTAGGATTGGGTCTGGTTTCCCTTCTGGGTTGCGGAGGTCAGATGGCAGTCGCTCTGTGTAAAGACCAGTACCCTTATTCAATCCCCTAGATTAGGAAGCCGACCCGTGAGACACGGGGTAAGACTAGGGAGATGTTGGAGATGATGATAATAATCTGGTGTAGCCTGTTGTCTTTATTGTATTAATATCAAAATTCTTAAGTCACAAAATAGTTAGTCATATGTTACATTCTAAATAGAAATAATCGCGGTGAACTTGCTCTTTTGGTATGTTGTTTGGGTCTGTCTAGTATTTATCCAGATTGGCAGCAGTCCAAAATTTTAGGGCGCTGAGTTTTTTTTTTAAAGATTGTGTTAACAATAAATCGTCTTTGGAAGACGTATGTTAGTTAGAGTTTTTTCTTTTTAGTTATGGAATAATGGAAACAAGTTAGCTGTCCACATTCCACTTTTAATGTTGGCTTCACAGAATACCAGCGCTGTAGGTAGCCTTCCTACTTACACACATGCTGAGTGGAGACCTTTTTTGTTCCCATTACACAACTTAGTATAAGTATAATAATTTTAGACTAAGTAATATGTAATATTTGTGTTATGGAACGAAATAAATTTATTTCTATTTCTTCTATTTCTACATCATATGAAAGGGCATTTTAAGTTGATTCTAAAAATATATAACACCACATATTCGTCACTAATACTAAATAAAAACTAACTGGTATAATTTTAAAATTATTTTAGTATTTATTTAGAATTAGTGACCCATATGAAATGGTATGATATATTTTACTTCCATGCTGGACTGGGAGCGAGAGAAAAAACATAGAATGTGCCAGCTGCTTTTCCTCCCGGGCATGCTGTAAAAACCAGCTAAGGGATCTGAGGGTTTCAGTATATTGTCATTAAGGCGATGGGCTGACAACCTGTCGCTACAGCAATATGCCTACAAATTTAAATATCCCTCAAAAGTTTGTCAGATGTGGCGGAACGATCTTTGTTTAGGTCGTTTACACTCTGCCTACCCCATTAAAGATAAAGGCGTGATTATATGTATGTATGTATGAATGATATATTTTAAGAATCAGCTCAAAATGCCCTTTCATATGATACCACTTACGAATTCCAATGGCGAATTGATAATACAAAATAAATTTTTTGAAAAGAAGCTTATCCCGCGAGAATTTAAAACTGCTACAAATCTGGATAAATCTATCTAGGCTGACCTAAACAACATACCAAAAAAGCTAGTTTACCGCATTTTTTTCCTATTTTTTTATGAATAAAGAAGAGCAAAACATAGAATTTATTTTCCCCATTAGGGATAAAGGCGTGATTATATGTATACATACACATACATACAATCACGTCTTTATCGCGTGATTATATGTATACATACACATACATACAATCACGTCTTTATCCCTAATGGGGTAGGCAGAGCGTAAACGACCTAAACAAAGGTCGTCCCGCCACGTCTGACAAAGTTTTGAGGGGTATTTAAGATAGAATTGTAGGTATATTGCTGTAGTGACAGGTTGTCAGCCCATCGCCTAAATTACAATATACTGAAACCCTCGGATCCCTTAGCTGGATTTTACAGCATGCCCGGGAGGAAATGCAGCTGGCACATTCTATGTTTTTCTCTCGCTCCCAGACCAGCATTTTTTATTAATAAGATTAGAAATTTCCAGTTCGTCTCACAGTAGAAAAAGCTAGTTCATTCCACGTTTTTTTGTCACTCCCGATCCAACATGGAAGTAACAGCTAATCGGAATTCCCTGTCAACACCTCATCCCATAAAAAAGCCACCCTTTTCCAACCCGTCCCTACATAACGAAACATACCTAGCTATATAACGAAAATAAATTAAAATGCCTTGTCTACAGGTGAACCGGCAATCAGGTCACGGTTTTTGTTCCACCGTGAGTGCATTTATAGTCACGCTTGTATCCCTTATTGGGTAGGTAGAACGTCAAAGACCTCTTGCAAGGGAGTTGTTATCAAGTCGGACAAGTTTTGAGGGTCAATTTTATAAAGAATTTTGCATTAATAATATAGCGACCGTCAGGAACCCAGTCACCTACCCTCCAGTTTCTCTACTGATTTCACCGTAAAGGCTGCTAAATTCTATGTGTTTTCGCCACTCTCAGTCCAGCATGGAAGTTAAAGGTAATCTATCCAACCTCGGAATTTCCTGTCTACACCTCATCCTATATAAATGCACCCTTTACGCATACACATAATCACGCCTTTATCCCTAATGGGGTAGGCAGAGCGTAAACGACCTAAACAAAGGTCGTTCCGCCACGTCTGACAAAGTTTTGAGGGTTATTTAAGTTGAATTTGTACGAATATTGCTGTAGTGACAGGTTGTCAGCCCATCGCCTAAATTACAATATACTGAAACCCTCTGATCCCTTAGCTGGTTTTTACAGCATGCCCGGGAGGATATGCAGCTGGCAAATTCTATGTTTTTCTTTCACTCCCAGTCCAGCATGGAAGATTACACCATGCACCCTTTTCTACCCCATATTCAATATACCTCTGGTACAGCCTACCAAATATGTAGCTATATAACGAAAATAAATTAAAATACCTTGTCAACAGGTGAACCGGCAATCAGGTCACGATACGCCCGTCTGACAGTCCTCGTTCCACCGGAGCCGCCCAAAGTGCTGCAAGGGAATTACCTCTCTACCATAGAAGACAGACATGTCAAATTGGAATGCGTTTCTGTAGGAGGGAAGCCGCCGGCTGAGGTGAGTAACATAGATTTAAATTAGGTAAGATACCGCTAAGTCAGTTGAATTCAGATGTAGAGTAAGCTAGATACCGTAAAGAACTGCACAAATTTAAGGCCCCTGTTGAGATCAGGTTTACAGTAAGTTGGGTACCGCTTCCTAAATTGTGGAAATACTTTAGTTAGAGGACAGTTACGTCAAGATGCTATGCGCCTCTATTAAGGGCAAGCCACCAGCCTAGGTGGGTTGAGAACTGTGATATAGAAAATATTAGAAAGGTCGTATGTTCATTATTTAGTGTGAAAACCGAGCATGTCGTTTTTATGTAACTGCAAAACTATTATCCATGCTGGACTGGGAGAGATAGAAAAACATAGAATGTGCCCTTCCTCCCGGGCATGCTGTTAAAGTCAGCAAAAGGGACTCGAGGGTTACATTGTATTGTAATTTAGGCGATGGGCTGAAAACCTGTCACTAAAGCAATACATATTACAATCTAAAATAGTCCCCTTAATTTTTGTCAGACGTGGCGAAAGCGCCTTCTACGAGGCGTTTAACGCTCTGCCTACCCCGTAAGGGATAAAGGCGTGATTTTATGTATTATGTTATGCAAAACTATTATTACACCAGCCATTAAGTGACTTATATTTTGTGTGTGGATCAGTACGCTTCTTTTTAGTACGCTGTATAGTTAATAATAATAAAATAATAATAATCAAAAGTTTTATTTAAGCAAAAAATATAAGAAACCTAATGCACTTACATTTAGTTTCATAGTTTTTAAAAACATTTAAAAACTAACAAGATTAAGTGACTGTGAAACTCTGGCTCCCAAACTAGGTTAGAACCTGTATCTTTGGAACCTGTATCTGTAGTTAACATTCATTTAATTATTACTTTTGCAATGTGTATTGTTGCCAACTTTCACTGTTTCCTGGGAATAAAGCTATTATTCTATTAATAGAATATATGTATATTTTTGTGAAGTTTGTAAAACAGAACAAATGCTTTTATATTTTTTTTCTTATTGAAGCTTGCGTTATCTAGCCTATTATGAATCTGTGGTCCTTCGAGTTTCAGAATGAATATTTGTCTTTGTCTTTGTTACGTGAAAATTGGTGGGAATGCCATCAATTACGGGACGGTGAATTAGCTTATTTTGTTTCTAATTTGTTTTAATTTTGAATGTGGGTTTGTTTGTAACTACCCTGTGTGTTTAGGACATTTTATACTTGTTGTTAGGTTTAGCGTAGAAGCTTGTTGAAGCGTACTGTGCCCCTAATAAATGACTTGGAAACTCTTAAAATTAAAAATATAAGTAAATGTGTAAAATGTTACTAAAGGTCCTATTTATGAAGCGATATCAAACTTGAGAGCAATATTAAGTATGAATTTGACAGGCCAGTTTGTAGTGAAATGACATTTCTGATACGAACTCAAACTCGCTGTCACTCATGAGAGCTGATTACAAATACGGCCCTATCTCATTTAAGAATATTAGTAAAGAAAACTGCACTTCCAAAGAAATTCTTAGGACAGCTTCTTTTTTATACAAAGCTGTGATAAAATAGAACAAAACCATTTTTGAGCAGGTATTTTAAAGAGGGAAGCATTATATTGTTTTGCTACGTAACATTTTATTTCGTAGCGGTTGCTACGACGCGTCGTAGGCAACGTGTAGACCCTTTGGCGTAGAGAAAACGCCATTTTACATTACTCACATATATATGGGTGTAAGGGACAGCGTCGCACAAACTGATAGAGGTTACTCAGTAACGACACTGAACAACTTCCATCAGGAAACTCTTTCAAGAAGTGAAAAAGAAAATGGCTTTTCCATACAAATTGCCTGATCGAGGTTAACAACCCCTATCAGTTTGTCCCTTACACCCGGTAAAGCACCAACGACTCACAAATAAAAAAAGAGAATTGTCGTTACATTTTTCTGTACCTCAGCTTTAATCACCACTTTACAATACCTACGTATTTTCAGTATATCTCGTGTCAGCAAATAGCTTCTGTCTCAAACCACAAGCGCCCACCATTTTCGATTATCCTCTAATTGTATCTACCCCCAAAGGGACATACCTATTCACCTCGTATACATTTCACCCCTAAATAGAAATATTCGTTTCAACACCGATGAAAATAAATTGGACTGTGACACTGGTAAACAAATTGTTTGTGGAAGGAAAAATCTCAAAGGGCCCCGTTATATTAAGATTGAAATGATATGGAGCGAATGTTTGCCATACCCGGAGGGGTAAGGGATTTGGCCTGACGGCTCCTCGGGCCAAGATATGTTTACATGCTCGATAAGGTTTGAGTGATGTCGGTATACTACCAAGCTACGAGTGGCTGGCAAGGATCGAATATTTTTGGAGTTGTGTATTTATCCACCTATGTGTGCCAGTGGCAAACACTTCGAACATTGTAAATAGAGAAGCTTTGTAAGATTTTTCAAATAAAAATCATTGATACTTCCGATGATGCGTAATATCGACTCTTAATATTATAACCCTTTAAATATAATAAAACTAGCGACCCACCCCGGCTTCGCACTTAAATTATCAGTGTTTCTCTACTATATTATGCATGTATTATACATATAAACCTTCCTCTTGAATCACTCTATCCATTAAAAGAAACCACATCAAAATCCGTTGTGTAGTTTTAAAGATTTATGCATACATAGGGATATAGGGACAGAGAAAGCGACTTTGTTTTATACTTATTATTATTATTATTATTATTCTTGAGCAGACAGGCAGTCGATATACAACTGATAATGCCTGTATCCAGTTGATTTAGTCAGCTTTCTTTTTCTTAGTTTCATTCATGTGTGCATCTAGTTTATTTTTAAATGCATTAACATTTCGCGCAGAGACTACTTCTTCTGGCAGTTTATTCCATTCATTAATAACTCTATTAGCAAAGAAATTTCTGTGAGGGATGTTGTGCGAAAGACAAGTTTCCAGTTTCATGTGGTGACCTCTTAGACGGGTGTTTTTGTCCATCTTGAAAATTGACTGAAATGTTTTAAGATCGTAGTGGTCATTTAGAATCTTGTAAGTTTCTATGAGATCTCCACGTTGTCTTCTCTCTTTGAGGGTGCATAATTTCAGTGCTTCAAGTCTTTCCTTATATGGTAGTCTCTTTAGCTGTCTCGGTATTTTGGTGAATCTGCGCTGTACTTTCTCTAGTAATTCTATGTCCTTTACAAAATATGGGCTCCAGGCCTGGAAGGCGTACTCCAGTATTGGTCGTACGTAAGTCTTGTGTATGTTTTGCATCATGTCAGGTGTAACTTTGTAGTGATTTTATATGCTGAGTCTTTAAATATTTTTTTTAAGGCTGGTGTAGCTTTGTCACTAGTGTCTGACTAAGTTTACTCTGTTATTGACTGAGTTTTCCTCGTCAAAGATTAATAGTAGTAATATAGTATTTAGTCTTGCTCACCTGCACTGGCCAACAGAAAAGATTAAACCCATTGCCAAAATTAAAAATATAATCTAAGCGCAGTATTTTTAATCAGCTCTCATAAATGAAAGAGAGTTTGAGTTTGTATCAGATATGTTTATATCAGTACAAACTGGCCTCTACAAATATTCTACAAAAATCCATACTTAATTGCTCTCAAGCATTATTTCGCTTCATAAATACGAGCCTAGATTACATATATACATACATATGATCACGCCTTTATCCCTAATGGGGTAGGTAGAGCGTGAACGACCTAATCAAAGGTCGTTCCGCCACATCTTACAATGTTTTAAGAATTATTTAAGATAGATTTGTACGTATATTGCTGAAGTGACAGGTCGTAAGCCCATCGCCTAAATTGCAATATACAGAAACTTTTGGGTCCCTTAGCTGGTATTTACAGCAAGCCCGGGAGGAAATACGGCTGGCACATTCTATTTTTTTTTATGGAAGTTAACCTAAATTGCTGATATTTATATACTTCCATTTCTTCCAGATCACCTGGGTGGACAGCAACGCCGGAGTCATAACGCAAGGAGTCACCTACAGCGTGGAAGCCCTCCCTGACGGTCAGAGGTTCACGGCCAGGTCGATCCTGAAGATGACTCCGAAGCAGGAGAACCACAACCAGACCTACACGTGTCAGGCGCAGAATACTGCGGATAGGACATTCAGAGCTGCTAGTATACAGATAGAGGTAAGTTTAAAAAAAAAGATTTCTGAGGCATGAAATTACAGGTCTGGTCTATATATTATTCATTTATATTCCAACCAACTAAAACTGTCGAAGTAACAAAAGTCTGACTATATAGAAAAACTATGTAGCAGTTTCTCTTTATGTAAAATTTTCACGTGCTTAATCGCAGAGCAAATTTGATTAGAGTTTTAAATTGACAGAACTAAAGTAAAAAGAATTTGGTGGTTGGTTTTACTTTATTTATTGAGCTGTTAAAATATTGGATTTGGAGCACTCACAGTGTCATTTATTTAGATACTACTGAATTTATTATTTTCTTTTCTTTTTCATATTATATGAGCTGTTAGAAGTACAGACACAGGGCAGCTTAGTTGTATTTTTCTTTGAGTTGGACGTGGGTAGGTAATAATTATTTGACACGTAATGTCCTTTGTAAAAATTCTTGTATAGCACATCAAACAAGGTCTTTGACCTATCCCATCAAATTAGTAAATTATTCATGGTTTCATAACTATTAATTTACTCCAGTAAATTGGATTCTTGGTTAAAGTTATAGACGTATTTGTTCTCATAATTAGGATCAATTGTGTTAATTAATTAATTAAGTACTCGAATATTCCTTTCGACACTTCCTTATTGTTAACGTAATCTGATATTCGGCTTCCATTGTGGAGGAAAATTACTCTATATTCATAAGTAAACGTCATAATTTGACTACAACTGCCTCAGTGGCATAGTCAGTGGTCTAGCCATCTCAGCGACGAACATGCTTCCTACGAGGGACACATTAATTCCTTCTTTAGGTATCTTTGTGATAACGTATCAGAATTGTTTTTGACAATATGCTAAAATAAAGCCTTCATATCAGTAAATGATCAGAAGTCCAAACTCAAGGTTTGCCAAAGAGCGATGGAGCGGAGTACCATAGACGTCAAACGAACGGACAGCGTTCGAAACACTACGCTGCGAGCCAAGACGGGCATAACTGACGTAGGGTTCAAAACCGCCAATCTCAAATGGGAGTGGGCTGGGCATGTTTGTCGGATGCACCCGGATCGATGGGCCAAGATTGTCACAGAAGATTGGGTACCTCAAGACGGTTTTCGGCGAAGAGGTAGACCCCGAAAAAGATGGCGTGACGATCTCGACGCCCATTTGAAAGACTGGACTATGGTTGCATTAGACCGTGATGAGTGGAAGACCGCAGGGGAGGTCTTTCCCTAGCAGTGGGATCTAATAGGCTAGCTATAATAATATAATAACATGTACAGTCAAATAGTAGTCTTCACAAGAATTCGTTCAAATGCCTATTAGGAAGCTCTGACAATGTTAGTTAAGTACTATGGTGTAGGACTGATATAAATGACCTTGCTTTATCGTTATCAATACATACATACATACATACATATATTCACGCCTGTATCCCTAATGGGGTAGGCAGAGCGTAAACGACCTAAACAAAGGTGTCCCGCCACGTCTGACAAAGTTTTGAGGGTTATTTAAGATAGAATTCTAGGTATATTGCTGTAGTGACAGGTTGTCAGCCCATCGCCTAAATTACAATATACTGAAACCCTCGGATCCCTTAGCTGGATTTTACAGCATGCCCGGGAGGAAATGCAGCTGGCACATTCTATGTTTTTCTCTCGCTTCCAGACCAGCATGGAAGTAAGTAATTATCAATACGATATAATAATAAAAAAGTAATCATGATTACGTTTTATGCGAATGTAACTCATGACCTCCAGAGAGAGAGCCCAAAGCTTACATACCACTAGGTTGCAGAGGCAGTTATAGTGGATTCTCGAGTCAAACGACCCGACGGACCCTGGTGTCACAGTTTTTAAACCGCCTAGTAGCACAGCTATTAGGCCTCTGGCATGGTTTGAATAACGACCACTGTCAAAGACAGCGACCGGGACCGACGGTTTAACGCGCCCTCCGAAGTACGAAATCCTTTTTCTATGCGGACAATCAGATGATTCAGCCTGCAATGTCCTAACAAAACTGGGGAGGACCCCGCAAAGTGATAAATTGACAAATATTTACTTTGTTTTCCCCTCCTGGGAGACGACCCGAGGACCTCCGGATCTAACCACTAGACCACGGAAGCAGTTAGAATTGGATTAGCAATACACTCAAGCTTTGAGTCCCTAATGATATGAATTATGTGAATACTAATTATTCATTTGTTTACTAAGTATGACGTAGGTAGAACGACACCCTTGCGGATTGTCAAAGTGTCAGTTTTTGCTGTGACAAAGGTTTAGCTTTAGCTTTCACTGTACGTCAAGGCTATAAATGATTGTGGGTGGGAGCGCTGCATATTGGGATAACAGATATCGACCATCTGCGCCGGACTAGTTTTTAGTGCCCAAATTTTTGCATAACACACGAGTGCACTCTCAATTCCTTCAATCTCTTATTCTGATAGGACAGACTAATGGACTTGATCAGATAATAATATTTTTCTCTTCCTAAAAGAATTTGCGGATGGAAGTTGTTCAGTTTTGTTGATCGAGAAACCTCTATCAGTTTGCGGGACGCTTTTCCTTACACCCGGTATATTTTGTATGGTATTTTTTTTACGACAAGAAGGTATTTTTCTGAACTACTTTTTTTGCTAACTGTACCAAGCCATAGTTTTCAAAACCTAACCAAAATTTACATTCATATTCATATAATCATGTCTTTATCCCTAAGATGCATACCAGTCACTGTTTAAATTGTCTGACATAGACGTCTTGTCGTAAACGACCTAAACAAAGGTCGTTCCGCCACGGCTGACAATTTTTTGAGAGGTATTTAAGATAGATTTGTAAGTATATCGCTGTAGTGACAGGTTGACAGCACTTCGCCTTAATTGCAATATACTGAAACCCTCGGATCCCGTAGCTGATTTTTTAGCATGCCCAGGAGGAGATGCAGCTAGCACATTCTATGTTTTCCTTTCGCCCCCCGTCAAGCATGGGCCAAATTTGTCATTCTAAGTAAATGCTGTTTTCTATGAACCAGAAATAAAACGTACAGTATTAAATATTTCTCATACACTCGTAACTTCAAAAGAATTGTATGTAAATAACGTACAACCTCTTCCCTCTAATTGGTAACTTAGTAATACCCTTGGCACGTACAACTAACATACGCTAGACCAGGATTTAAATGAACGTGACGAAAAAACGGAACTAACTGCTTCCGCGGTCTAGTGGTCTGGTCACGATCCCGGGGTCCTGGGTTCGATTCCAAAAGATGATGTTTGTCAATTTACCACTGTGAAAGATTTCCCCTGTTTGGTTAGGACAATGGAGGCTGAACTACCTGATTGTCTGGAAGAAAAATGATCCGGAGAGCACGTTAAGCCATCGGTCCCGGTCACTGTTTCTAATTAGCGGTCGTTACTGAGACTTGTACGTATATAGACATGTTGCTCCACGTCCGTAGGAACTACTTAAAAACCCTACATGTGACCCCGGTTGGTGCCAAGAGTGCAACAATTTATTTAAGATAGATTTGTAGGTATATTATTGTAGTGACTAATTACAATATACTGAAACCCTCGGATCCATTACCTGTTTTTACAGCCTGTTTGGGAGTAAAAGCAGCTGGCATATTCTATGTTTTTCTC
This sequence comes from Scrobipalpa costella, assembly GCA_949820665.1. Taxonomy (NCBI): domain Eukaryota; kingdom Metazoa; phylum Arthropoda; class Insecta; order Lepidoptera; family Gelechiidae; genus Scrobipalpa; species Scrobipalpa costella. Next base: position 7,440,944 of record OX463319.1, on the reverse strand, counting down.
TCGCTCCCAGGCCAGCATGGAAGAAATGGAGATAAAACTCTTTTCCTTATACTGAAGAGCCCCCGCCCATGTTCATATAAAGTCTTGACGGACTGTACGGTTGTATTGTTTTGCCGCCATTTTATGTATTCTATCCTCGTTCTTTCCCTCCAAGACCCTTTTTTCGCGGCAAAGGGTGCGTTTGGAATGTCGGTAGTATATAGTAGAAGTACAGTCGACCAAGGATTTAAGGCACCAGGGCCAGAAAGCCAGGGCCAGGGCAAAGAAGTTTTTACAGAAGTTTTTTTTTTTTTTATTTGAATTCATGTCTATTGTAGAAGGCATTTTGAAACACATCGGTGCGTCGTTTGTTCCACTGTTTCGTCTTCATTTCGACTCATCAGATGCGAAAGCGTCCGCATGACGGTTGGTTTGCAAGTGCTTCAGCAGATTTCGTGTTTGTACAGTTTATTAACAAGCATAATTTCCTTGTTCCATTTTTAGTGGTTTCATATTTAGTTTCATAATATTAAATGTAATAAAATAAATTAGGATAATGCTTTTACAGCTAACAATATTTAAGCTTAACATGAAAAAGCATAACTGTTTACGCATAATGTTTTTAAGCACAAGCGGGTGGCGCATAATGTTATAAATGCATAACGATAACAAAGATTTGTATTTAAGGGCATACAAATAGAGTGTCATAACAAGTCACTACTGAGTGGTAACAATTCTATTGCCTATTTTGGATTAAGTTAATTTATAATCTTTTGTATATTTAATAAACATGCTCGCGGCTTAGGGGTGGCTCAAGTCCCACCCCGCCGCACCGTAATCTACTATCGCGACTCGCATTTTTGTATTTAAGTAGTCAAATTAATGGCGACTGTGACTATCCAGCGCACTACTGTAACAATACATACATATATAATCACGCCTTTATCCCTAATGGGGTAGGCAGAGCGGAAACGACCTATACAAAGGATGTTCCGCCACATCTGCTAATTTTTTGCGGGTTATTTAAGATATTTTTGTACGTATATTTCTGCTGTAACAAGGGAGTCTTAGAAGTTCATGTTGAAAATACTTAATGCTTATTTATTTGATTTAAGATCTTATTTTACAGATAAAGTTCACCGAGAAATAAATAGTATTCCTAATGTTTGCTATGCGACTGCAAATTAATCCAATTCAATATAGTACAACATACTGTAATGCTTGCAATATAGTATGTCAAAATATAGTTATGTAAAAGTTTCATTATGTCAGTTAAGTTATGCGAAAGTCATTATGCTATAGGAAAATTAAGAATTAAAAATTAGGCCACTAAAATGTCTCCCATTTTGAGCACATCTGACTTCTTCATCTATTGTATGAAATTTTAACAGTTATAAGTGACATATTCAATATTACGCAGTTGCATGCTAAGGGGGATGGTACCCTAACTCCTTGGTTGACTGTACCTACCTATACAAAAAAGCTTAGTGGACTGGCTGGGGTCGTTGTAAATTTTTTATGAGGACGATGTATTCGTTTCGACCTAATTTGGGATTGCGGTGCTGTAGCTCTGAATGTTTAATTAACTTTTTCTTTTCAAGGTTGTATTAATGAACTCGTTTTTAAGTGGGGAAAGCGTTGACGGATTTAGGTGTGTTAAAAAGGTTTAGTATGCTTAGAGACACCGGCATAGTTAGGTAGATTTTGCAACGATATTATTTTGTCCATTAAATCGTTTATTTACTTAATGAACAAGAAATTGTTAAAAAAATATATTTCATTTTGCGCGCCGCACCGAGGCAAAGTACCTAAGATGCTGGCAACATTACCTACCGTATATGCATTAACGGCTACGATTTATGTATTTAAAATCAACCCCAATCATTTCTGTTTTCTTCGGTGGGTATTACATAAATATCACACCTTTTTCCCGGAGAGGTAGACAGAGATGACATCCTTCCACTTGCAACGATCCCTGCAAATTTCTTACGCTTCATCTACCTACATTAATCAATCTGTCCTTTAGTTTTGAGTACTCCTACCCGACCCAAAGTCTCTCAAAGTCCTGTAATACTCCGCTTACTCTGTTAGGTAACACAAACATTGTAGTATTTGATGCGTTTGTATGTGTACTCATTATAAGATTTCTTTTTATTTAAATTGCAGGTTGTGGATTCCAAATTAGCGTTTTATAAGGTACTGGTTCTGTGTGAGAAGCTTTATTTGAATGTGACTAACAAATTGATAATTTTGAATAATGATAGATACTTGATAGATGATTGTTTTTTCCTAACTTGTGTTGGATATTTGGATACTAATTAGACTAGACACTTGTGGTTACTCTCAACTAGGACAAATATCTTTTGCTATATCCTGATGGGACGTCACAACTATCTTTAAGACCTTATATCATACCTACTAGTAAGAATGTACTTCTAATTGTGATACTGCAATAAATATTTAAATTTAAATATTTATACATACACACATGTAATCACGCCTCCATTCCTTTTGGGGTAGGCAGAGCGTAAACTGCCTAAACAAAAGCCGTTCTGCCACGTCTGAAAAAGTTATTTAAGATAGATTTGTAGGCATATTGCTGTAGTGACAGGATGTCAGCCCATCAGCTAATTTCAAATATAATTGCAAATATTTATCCACATCGGAAACCCAATTTATTTGGTGAAACATTTTTTTCCATATAACAGCTCATACGATTTTTCTTTTATTACAATGGGTATAATATCTTAACTCCGTAACTTCCTAGTAAACCTAAAGAAATCTGCATCAGTTATTTTTAATTTCTGATATAACGCATAGAGTAAAGTTTTTACATCACAGAAATTGAAGATACATGTTTTATTGCATTTCTTCAGTAAATTCCAACGTTGCTACAATCCTACATGCCAGGGAAAGGCAAGCCTCCAGAGGTCTTATGAAATATTGATACAAAATCCTATGCTCGCCATTGCGGAAATATACGTACAGAGTGAAGCAAAAATACTGGATCGAATGTTTATGAGGGGTAAATAATATGTGATACCTGATATAGGAAAAGTAACTGATTTTGGATGTTTATAATGAGAGTTTATTAGCTTCCATGCTGGACTGGGAGCGATAGAATAACGTAGAATGTGCCAGCTGCATCTCCTCCCAGGCATGCTGTAAAAGCCAGCTAAGGGATTCGAGGGTATATTGTAATTTAGGCGATGGGCTGACAACCAGTCACTAAAGCAATATACAGTTATTTCTAAACAACCCTCAAAACTTGTCAGACGTGGCGGAACGACCTTTGTTTGGGTCGTTTACGCTCTGCCTACCCCATTAGGGATACAGGCGTGATAGTATGTATGTATTATGAGAGTGTTAATAATGGTCTCGATTCTGGCAAACGCAATTTTTAACGTCACTTTTGTAGATATTAACGTATGAGTAATTTTTCGTAATTTATTATTTGGATACTTCTATTAACTTTTCTTAACCATTGCAAAACAATTTTAAACGGGGCTAGCTAGCCTTTTGTAGGCAGAATTTCAAGACCACGAGAGAGTTGACTAATTAAATGGCTAATTGCAATAATTATTGCTGCTAGCACTCTCTCAAGAGGGCCTATACTTTATTTAACAAAATAGCAGTGCAAATAAGGTTGATTTGATTATATTAATGTAAGTTTAAAATAAATTTTAAATATGAACGTGCCATTACACGGCGGGCGGTGCTGTGTGATTTTCACTCTCTATGAAGAAGACTCTTGCAAAGAGTCGAAATGTAGAGGTCGAACACCTCCGTTAAACAAGCAAGTGAGTAGTCGTTAATTTATACATACATACATACATAAAATCACGCCTTTATCCCTTACGGGGTAGGCAGAGCATAAAACGCCTCGTGAAAGGCGCTTTCGCCACGTCTGACAAAAATTGAGGAAATTTTTTGATTGTAATGTATGTGTATTGCTGTAGTGACAGGTTGTCAGTCCATCGGCTAAATTACAATATACTGTAACCCTCGAATCCCTTTTTCGTTAATTTATCAGGATGAATAATACTTCTTCGTCGTTTCGTGATAAAATATATGCCTCCTATTAGGATTATTAGAGTAAAAGTATTTTTTCCTGAAGAGCCTACTTCCATGCTGGACTGGGAGCGAGAGAAAAACATAGAATGTGCCAGCTGCATTTCCTCCCGAGCATGCTGTAAAAAACAGCTAAGGGATTCGAGGGTTTTCGTATATTATTATTTAGGCGATGGGCTGACAACCTGTCACTACAGCAATATACGTACAAATCCATCGTAAATAACCCTCAAAAGTTTGTCAGACGTGGCGGAACGACCTATGTTTAGGTCGTTTACGCTCTGCCTACCCCATTAGGGATAAAGGCATGATTATATGTATGTATGTATGTAGAGCCTCCATAACTGTAAACTTATAATCCACTTTTTATCTGCCTGTATCACAAAGGCAGCGTCCTCACTAAAGTTGGGGAGCTTTGTTGAATTTACTCACCCAAAAAAAAACATTTCTACACTATACATAATTTCTTCCATGCTGGCCTGGGAGCGAGTGAAAAACATAGAATGTGCCAGCTGCAGCTCCTCCCGGGCAAGCAGTAAAACCAGCTAAGGGATTCAGGTTTCAGTATATTGCAATTTAGGCGATGGGCCGACAACCTGTCACCACAGCAATATTCTTACAAACCTATCTTAAATAGCTCTTAAAACTTTTTTGACGTGGCGGAGTGACCTATGTTTAGGTCTGCCTGCCCCATTAGGGATAAAGGCGTGATTATATGTATGTATGTATTTTTTATCAGCCTGTATCACAAAGGTCGCGTCCTCAGTAAAGTTGCGAGTGCTTTGTTGAATTTACTCTCCTATAAAAATATCGCTTTTCATAACAATAGTGAGGCGGATTGTATTTACTTTGGCTGTTTCCCCTTTTTTGTGGAATGTCATCTGAGACCCAACCTTTGAGAGAGGGTTTCCTTCGGCCGTCTCTATTTCTAATCTATTGATTGTTTTTTTGGTGTTTCTGCGTACGTGTGTGTACCTTTTTGTAAGCCGTGTTTTGTTTGTGTGTGATGCTATTTTTTTTTTCTGTTTGTCTCTTACTACTACTATTTTTATAGCTACTTTTGGTATTGAGGTACTTATACGTACATACATACATACATAACATCACGCTTTTATCCCTATTGGAGTAGGCAGAGCGTAAACGACCTAAATAAAGGTCGTTCCGCCACGTATGGCAAAGTTTTGAGGGTTATTTAAAATAGATTTGTAGGTATATTGCTGTAGTGACAGGTTGTCGGCCCATCTCCTCAAAGTCAAAGTCAAAGCATTTATTTCCAAATAGATTCTTAAGAACACTTTTAGAAAGTCACAAGCGAGTCTATTACACAGAAAATTAAATTATATCTATGTCACAAAATAAAATAAAACTATATCAGAATGAAGAAGAAGCATTAGAACTCGCACTTTGCGCCCCTCCCTTCGTTTTATCTTATTCTTACTTTTGTCCTTCTTTTTGTTCAAAATAGGGTTTGTGACCGCAATCTGTGCCAATTTCTTAGGCTTCACTGAAATATCAGAGCTCCAGACATCTTTGTCATTAGTATAGTCATCTAACTTATAATAAATAGGCTTTCCGACATAATGTGTTTTTAATAGTATCTTTAAATTCATTTTCTGACAAATTTAATATATGGTCAGGTATTTTGTTATAGTATTGTATACTTAGACCTAAAAATGTTTTTTTTTACTTTAACTAACCTAACAGCCAACCTTTGTTTAGGTTGTTTACGCTCTGCCTACCCCAGTAAAGATAAAGACGTGATTATATGTATGTAACTAACCTAAACGGGGGTTGGTCAATTTTATTTTTGCTTCTAAGGTTCCGGTTATCCTAAATTGCAATATACTGAAACCCTCGAACCCGTTATTGGTTTTTACAGCACGTTTGGGAGGAAATGCAGCTGGCACATTCTTTATTTTTTTTTCGCTACCAGTTCAGCATAGAAGAAATAAATAAATCGTTCAAAGGTAGTTTAAATAAACAAAATTTGCAAAGACCTTAAATATATGTCTATCAAACAACTAGGCATATAACTTAGGTTCTATTTTAAAAAGAAACATCACAATTCGAACACAACACAGACATACATTCCACATAAAAAATATGTCGACCGATAGACAGCTATAAAAATAGACATAAATACATACGATCGAATGGAGAGTGGTACTGTTATAAAAATTATTGTTGTCGTAAGGGTCTGTTAAAAGGAAATTACTATTCCGCTCACGAGCGTAAAGCTACTGGATCTGACATAAATATTTATGCCCTTTTTTAACTATTCGAATTTCGTTTAGTCGATTTCTGTTTTTCCGATACGTGCTTGTTGAATCATGCAAATTTTGTTGGTGTTCCTCGAATGCCTTGTTTTATTTCTGATACGTTTATTGAATACATAAATAATACTGGAATATTAGGTCGTTAATAGTATGCAAGAGCCAATTTACGTACCAAGAATTACTTGTATTAACTTTCATTTAGTTTATTTGATCTTCATTGGTTAGTTTAAAAAAAATAATAATACCATAATATATTCGAAAAAGGAAACTGAAAAATATCTTTCCACAAAATATCAATACAGTTTCTCAAGGATCGGATGCGGATCTATCCTCATCCTTTTGAGATGAAACTTTGTACCCTTTCAATGGTATTTCAGTTTTGCATAAAGGTATCCAATATTTTACCTCATCCAGTGAAACCGAAACGTCTTCGTTGACTGCTGTATGACGGAGAAGGGGCAGTTTGTTTATCATGTATTTTTTTCGGTGGCCGTAAAATAAGAACCCTTTTTACTGGCAACCCAATTACTTTTTATGATCAGATGGCCGGCGATATTGCTTTGATATTGAGATGGCCACCATTCGTACACGGCGGCCATTTTTGTTAATGTCGCTGACGGTATGAATTTTCATTGTCGATTTGGAGGGTATTCGGATGTTAAAAAGGTCATTGGGTCAATGAGATTTAAGTCCTATTTCTTTTAATGCTTGTTTTGTGACAAATGTTTTATATAATTGTCTACAAAACAATGAATTGTGTGTTGTCTGTAATTTCATAAAATCATAGTGGTTAGTAATAAGGTGACAGGTTATTTTATTTGTTTATTGAAAATTACACTATGTTTTAATTAATTTCTGTTATGACCACATCTAGGCAGACATTTCAATCACCAAAATATGACTATTTAAAACCAAATCCATGATTTTCAGATTTCGCAGCCGAAAATCCAAAAAAGGCGTCAGAAATTCAGAAATTTTCGCCAAAGGAAATTAGAAGCTGGCATCCCAGTTATTGATGCTATTTTAATGCATCCACTAGCTGCTGAAAACAATGGCTGGATCGGCCATAGCTCATTCTCAGCTATTAAAAAGAGCTCCGAAACTTCCCCATATATTATACGGGAAGTTTACGGTTTAGTCGGTCTAGTCTTTTATTTACGACATTTTCGCATCTTTTTTTTTCGATTTTCGGAGTAATGAATTTTGTTTATGGACTCCGTTGTTTGTGTAGTCCTGTGTAGACTATAAATAAAACTTGTTAATTGATCTACTTTTGTTGTTTGTAGAAAATATTTTCTTAGTACGGAACGACCTTTGTTTAGGTCGTTTACGCTCTGCCTACCGCATTAGGGATAAAGACGTGATAATATGTATGTATGTATTTTCTTACGAAGACTTCTTGTGATTTTGGTAATCCATTTAATGATGTGATTATTTACTTAAATAAAACGTACTCACCACCTTAGATCTTGCATTACATTACCAACGTACCTAAAATTATATTAATTAAATAAAGAAGATAATTAAATACTATCATTCAAATGGAACTAACAGTAAAAGGCTGTTTTATAACTAAATCACGAACAAGTGTTATTCATACTGATAAATCAACGAATACTCACTTGTTTGTTTAACGGAGGTGTTATAGACCTCAAAGTTTCGACTCTTTACGAGAGTTTTCTTCATGGAGAGTGAAAATCACACAACACCGCCCGCCGTATGTGATCTTCGACTGTCTATTTGCAGTTGATTTATCAATAATAAAAGGCTGGGTAAAAACTGTCAAGGGCAGGAAAGTTGTGTAGACCTTTTTTTTTTATCACAAGGCGAAATCTCAATCTATTTATCGTTGTGACGTTTCAGACATTAAATTAATTTACGTATTCTCAAGTGGCAGACTTGTCTTTTTCTTTAAAGGACAGTAAAAATGTCTTTTTGCCGTAACTATAGCGTACATGTAGGTACTGAATGAACGTTTTTCCACTAGACGGCACAGTAAAAAGCCAACAGTTTAATTAATGTAACAAAAATTACAGATTGTTTTTTTGTCCCAACAGGTAAAATACGCGCCAAAAGTGCAGATTCGAATAAAATCTGGAGTGAACGGCCGGGTTCCCGAAGGTGACGACGCTGTTATAGGTAATATATTTTTTTATTATTTTCCTTGAAGGCTTTTTTGTAATGTAATTTATTTTGTTATGTTATGACGTAAATTTGAGGTGTCAGTCGAAATAAGGTAGTGTAGAGCCTTTGTTCCTTAACTTTTAAAATATAGAAATAAAAAAATTGTTGTACTACCTACTTACTTAAGAGTCGGCCGGAAGTACGAAATCCCATACAAACGTAGTTTTACTTAAATTTATTCAATTAAAATGTAATCGTTTTGTAGAGCACCAACTTTGTTATGTCGTCTTGAATTTTTCGTGTAATGAATTTCTATTTATTATCACACATTACATTAACAGTTCTTAAAACTAAACATGTAAACCATAGTCAAAATTTAGTTCCACAAACAATTTTAAACAGCGGTTATTTGCACTATAAGTATGAGACATTTTACGGGTTCTTACCGCAATTTAAATAATTTGACGAGTCCCCGATATTTCGATACTGTTACAAACATCATGATCACGGGTAGACAGAAGAGAATTGCGGGTGGATTTAGGGACAGACTTATCTGTCTACCCTCAATCTTCGTTTTTTTCGGTGAACGAAGTTTCGTTCTAATTATTTAAATAGTAAGACCGAACTTAACCAAACTTTGTACACGTATGCAAATCCAACTTGTCTATGCTTATATTTTACTTTTGGTATCAACATTTTTACCTTATCACTACATAGTATAAAACAACGTCGCTTTTTCTGTCCCTATGTATGCATACATCTTTAAAACTACGCAACGGATTTTGATGTGGTTTCTTTTAATGGATAGAGTAATTCAAGAAGAAGCTTTATATGTATAATAGATGCATAATATAGTAGAGAAACACTGATAGCTAGTTTCGTGTAAGAGAGCAAATTCAATTTTAGGGCATTTTCACGGAAATCGTATGTCCGCCATTATTTTGTTTGTAAATAATATGTTTCAAAGAAACCAAATTATAAGTATAGATATGTTGCATTTAATGATGTGTACAAAATTTGGTGAAGTTTGGTATAACCATTTAAAAATTATAACGTAACTACTGTTTGTATAAACAACAGAAATAAATTCTCGTAGTACAATTTATACTAGCGATTGTCGGCACTTGGTGAAACTCCATATTTATAATGTTGTTATTAAAAGCACTTGTACTTGTTTCACTTAATATAATTTGATCCTACCGGTTTCGCTAACTTATAGCATCATCAGGGATTATATACATTTCATACACAACACATAAAACATTTTAAATAAACCGTTCATATTTAGCGAACGAAGTGCAATAATTGATATGTTAGCGAAACTGGTAGGATTAAATTATTTTAAGTGAAACAAGTACAAGTGTTTTTAATAACAACATTACCTCTCGTAGTGGCTTGGACTAAACATAATTACCTCTGAAACATGACACGTATATTTTTATACCAGGATAAGCCATCCCGGAAAATTTCACTTTCTCTTATTTTTAGTTTTTTTTTTATTTATCTATTATTAACTTCATCTTTTAGACGAACTGGATCAATCGTCGCCGCTATCTTAGTTACTTTAGCTTATTTTACGGGAAACCGAAATAAAACATAATTTTATATATTATGATACCAGATACTAGCCCATACTTTTTATATATTTTTAATAAATAAGTGTCTAAAAAAAAACTGAGTTACTCGTTCGTTTACAGAGCATTTGGATTGTCATCGTAATGGGATCCCTGGTGCACGCTAGTGCCCTTATCAGTTAAAAAATCATTACTCACTGAAATAACAATTAATCAAAAATCCGGTAGATCAGATTGGAGTATAGGTACTGAAGGTTATTATAAGCATTAAAAATTAATAATTTTGTATTCACTGCGGTTACAGATAGCAAAAGTGCTAAAAGTGGCCGGTTTTTGCAAAATTTTCAGAAGGAATTATTATAAGCATTGTAAATTAATAATTTTGTGTTCACTGCAGTTACAGATAACAAAATAGCTAAAAGTGGCATTTCATTTTCAAAATTTTGTTTTTATGACTACTACTAAATGAATGAAGGTCTTAACCAATTTGATCTATCGGATTTTAGATTGATTGTGTTTTCGGTTAATTATGATTTTTTGACTTAGCCCAGGGTGGCCCTTAAGGTTTCAGGTCTAAATCATGCTCAAGTCAAATTTATTTAATATTTTCAAATCTAATTTATTTATTATTTTGTCCACAGCATGTATAGCAGACGCTAATCCCATGAATTTGACATTTAAATGGTTTATGAATGACGAGTTGATGGTGGGGGAGAATGAAACAGAATTGGTAAGTGATAACTTATTGAGTGATATATTGATATGTATGGTATAAAGAATTGTTAGCGAAAGTGGGGAAATTTTAAGTCTGATATTTTTTTGGGTTCATCGTGAAAAGTGCAATGAAAGAGAGACCCAAAATGCCTTTATTACCTTCGTTCTACCGTCTTTTACGGTGCAAATCTATGAAGAGAAGCGCTGTTGTTCTTAGATTTACTGTATTATAAAGTATACGGGCAGCTTCTTCTTATTCTGTCGTAAGGGTATTCAGTCAATCGATCCGACGAACCCTGGAGTCAGAGTTATTGCTTAATAGCAAACCGCTTAACGTGGTTTGTATAACGACCATTAACAAAGACAGCGACCGGGACTGACGGTATAACGTGCTTTTCGAAGCACCGAATCTTTTTTCATCCAGACTTTCAGGTGATTCGTCTTGTAATTGTCCTAATCACACTGAGGGAAAACACATAAATGGCCCATGGCTCTGACCACTAGACCCAAGAGGCAGTGAGCTTATACATTCTATGTTATGTGTTCACGTTATATTATGTTCCTAATTCAAGGAAGTAAACAGACAGAAATAGAATCCTACAAAAATATGTTTCTACTTCCTTAGTATAGTTTCTTTGCAGAAATTGAAAGAAATTGTAAATTTCAGCGTATTCCCAACGTAACACGGAAATATAGCGAAGTGGTGTTAAGATGCGAGGTCTACAACGAGGTCGGCAAGAGCGAGGAAACTAGGACATTGGAAGTTACTTGTGAGTTATTTTAATTATTTATTTACTGTTTTATTTCAGGCAACTGAGGCCCATATCAAAACATAAAATACTATACAATATAAACTTAAATCTAATAAACAATACTATAAATACACTACAAATAAACTAGACGTAAAAATGAAATACATACATATAATCACGCCTTTATCCCTAATGGGGTAGACAGAGCGTAAACGACCTAAACAAAGGTCGTTCCGCCACGTCTGACAAAGTTTTGAGGGTTATTCAAGATGGTTTTGTAAGTATATTGCTGTAGTGACAGGTTGTCATCCCATTGCCCAAATTGCAATATACTGGAACCCTCCGATCCCTTAGCTGGTTTTTACAGCATGCCCGGGAGGAAATGCAGCTGGCACATTCTATGTTTTTCTCTCGCTCCCAGTCCAGCGTGGAAGAAATAGCATAGCACTATTAAAACTATGCTGACTCAGGAGCTGTGCGCCGCGTATTCCCACGGAAACGGCGGAACACAACTCCTTTCGGCCAAAACTGCGAAATCTTTTTTATTCTTCTTCTTCTTAGCGAGTGGATTCTCGTGTCAAACGTCCCGATGAACCCTGGTGTCAGAATTTTCACACCGCTTTGCAGCACAGCTATAAGACCTTTGACATGGTTTGAGTAACGACCACTATCAAAGACAGCAACCGTGACCGACGGCACAAAATCCTCTTTCTTTTCGGGCATTTTGGTGATTCAGCCTGCAATAACCTAACCAACCTGGGGAAAACCCTAAACCCCAGGACCTCCGAATTGTAAGATCATAGCTCTGACGACTAGGCCACGGGCGCAGTTACTTGTGAGTTTAACGAGTATAACTTTATGCTAAGATATTTAATGGCCACCTTTACAGAAGTGGAATGTTCGAGAAAGTTTGGAATATTGTGCAATTGTTATTTAAATATTGACAATGCTTCTACAATTTTATAAATAAAAGAGATAATCAAAGATAGTCATAAATCAGTCACCAGCTTTAAAAGTCCACTTCTGGCCATGGGCAAAGAATATATAATATAAGCTTACCCTACCATGGGTCACTTTTATTTACATACCCATTCGCTAGGCATAAGTACCACTTAGGGCAGTAATATACAGGCGTAACTTGCTGCGCGCAAGGTTGCGCTCAACATGCAGTCAATGCTCTTTGCATGGCCTACAACACACACGCGCGCGTAGCGATCAAATCTCCGTCGGCGCTTGCTTTTGCCAGTACGCGCACGTAGAGCGTAAGATATCGCATGTGTGTTGTAGGTAATTCATAAAGCGTTGACAGCGTGTTGAGCGCAGCCTTACGCGCAGTAAGTGACGCCTGTGTGTTGCTTCGCTTAGCGAATAATTTTGAATGCTACGTTATTATTGCTACGGCACCTACGATGTAGACAATGTCTACGAGATTGTTGAACTACATGCATTGAATTTGCTAATATATTTAGAGTCTCTATTATCTTATTGTAGCATTCATATAAAACAAACGTTAATTTATCTTAAGAATACAATTTCTGGTAAAAAATTTGAGCATTGAATAGCGTAGTAGGGAAGCTTTGCGGACCTTAAATTCTCTCTTGAATATTTTATCTTGGTAAACTCTATGTCGGCGTATCCCTCTGCCAGTACGCGTGCGTAGAGTGTCAGGTTACGCGTGTGTGTTGTAGGCAAAGCAAAAAGCATTGACAACGTGTTGAGCGCAACCTTACACTCAATAAGAGACGCCTTTGTGTTGCTGCCCTTAATATCTAAAATCGTTTGTCAAGTTCTTTGTTCAAGATGTTTGCTGGTATACATGGCTAATTATATGACCAACTAACATTGTGATTTTGTATCCCAGATGCACCAACATTTAGAAACAGGCCGCAAGACGTGGAAGCAGAAAAGGGTAAATCCGTCACCCTGAGCTGCGATGTCGAGGGATTCCCGCCTCCTGAAATAAGATGGCTGCACGTCGAAGAAGATCAGACTATAGTAAGTGCATGTGCAGTGCTAATTATTTATTTATTGTTTTATTTACTTCCAAGCTGGTATAGGAGCGAGAGAAAAACATGGAATGTGCCAGCTGCATTTTCTGTCGGGCATGCTGTAAAAACCAGCTAAGGGATCCGAGGGTTACTATATATTGCAATTTAGGCGATGGGCTGACAAGCAATATACATTCAAATTAATCTTAAATAACCCTCAATACTTTGTCAGACGTGGCGGAACGACCTTTGTTTAGGTCGTTTACGCTCTGCCTACCCCATTAGGAATAAAGGCGTGATTATATGTGTATTACAACTTAGGCCTATCTATATCAATACATAAAATACTATACATTATAAACTTAAATCTAATAAGCAATACTATAAATACACTACAAATAAATTAGACCTAAATATAAAATAACATAACACTATTAAAACTATGCTGACTCAAAAGCTTTATACATACACCAAGTTACATAAGCACAAATACTAACTGTTAGGCAAATAATTAATGGGTACTTTTCTTCTTATTTCCTGTTTTGAAATCTTAAATCTTAGTATTACGTACCTGCTAAAAAGTTCCATTATTGTTTTATAACCTTACTAGCGACCCACCCCGGCTTCGCACGGAAATTATCAATCTTTCTCCGAAATATTACGCAAATTTGATATATGTAAACCTTCCTCTTGAAACACTCTATCCAATAAAAGAAACCGCATCAAAATCGGTTGCGTAGTTTTAAAGATTTATGCATACATAGGGATATAGGGACAGAGAAAGCTACTTTGTTTTATACTATGTAGTGATGAAAGCGCGGATCATACTAATTACTTAATGAGAAGCCCCAACAACTTATGCGTTTTTGTACTTTTTTGAAGTAAAGATATTTTAATTTATTTCTTTTATACATACATACATATAAACACGCCTTTATCCCTTATGGGATTGGTAGACCGTAAACGACCTAAACAATGGTCGTTCCACCACGTCTGACAAAGTTTTGAAGGTTATTTAAGATAGATTTGTAGGTATATTGCTGTAGTAACTGGCTGTCAGCTCATCGCCTAAAGGGCAATACACTGAAACCCCCGGTTCCCTTAGCTGGTTTTTACAGCATGCTCGGGAGGAAATACAGCCGGCACATTCTATGTTTCCTCTCACCCACAGTCCAACATGAAAGGATTACTATTTATTTATTGTCCATTATTATTGTTGTTGTTCGGTCAATAGAGACGAAATAATTTCACATATTTTCTGGAGGTACTCATAATTTATAGAAATTGGACTATGAAAATACCTGTATAACTATGGTTTTCATTGATATATACATACATACATATAATCACGCCTTTGTCCCTAATGGGGCAAGCAGAGCGTAAACGGCTTTAACAAAGGTCGTTAAGCCACGTCTGACAAACTTTTGAGGGTTATTTAAGATAGATTTGTAGGTATACTGTAGTGACAGGTTGTAAGCCCATCGCCTAAATTGCAATATACTGAAAACCTCGAATCCCTTAGATGATTTTTACAGCATGCCCGGGACAAAATGCAGCTGGCACATTCTACGTTTTTCTCTCGCTCCCAGTCCAGCATGGAAGATTTGATTGATATAATATAACAGGTTATAAGAGTTGCTTGTACGAAAGGATGATGGCGAAAGAAAACAATAAACATTTCTTTTGTTAAGTACAGATATAAATATATTAAATCAAAGCAAAATCAAGGCAATGACAGCTCGAGAAAATAAACCAAAAATAAGCGTTGGAGATGTTTAATATTGTTATTCCAGAATTCGAATAGCATCGGCTCAATTATGAGATGTCTGTACAAGCTGACAGAAAGTCGATATTGTCGTGTCGCTAACGAAGTACCTAAGTGATGTGCGCGGTTGTCAAATATGTCGATAAAAAAAATCATTGCTAATATTTAGGTGGAAATAAATCCAAAAGGTTTAAGAATTTCTCGAATTAGATTATATAGAGTGCATCTTAATTATGTGTCAATTAGGTTCATAGTTAGAGGTTACTTACATATCTACACAAAAAACAAAGCTCGTTCCGCAACGTCTGTCAAAGTTTTGAGGGTTATTTAAGATATATTTATATGTATATTGCTGTAGAAACAGGGTGTTAGCCCACCACCTAAATTCCAATATACTGAATGTCTGAAACCCACGGATCCTTTAGCTGTTTTTTTACAGTATGCAAGAGAGGAAATGCAGCTGGCACATTCTATGTTTTTCTCTCGCTCCCAGTCCAGCATGGAAGAAATTCACAAACATTGATATTAGGACATCACTAGTAACATGGACGACGCACTATATCATCTAATATTATTATTCTTCAGCGATACATTTGTTTGAATATTTTATCATTTGAATGCTTATGTGTATAATCTATTATGTTACTTTAACATAGTATTTGGTTGTCATTTTCGATCATTTACAACTCTTGAGTAGTTACTAATTTAGTAAAATAATAATGGAGGGTGGAAAGTGATTTGTTGTAAACAACTGTATTTTCAAAATGGGTAGTTTGTATATTTATTTTGCTAGATAAATATGTTTGTTTAGTATACGGATTAGACAGAGCTTCAATGGCATATTGTATCTATTTATACGGGGTGTAAGGGACAGCGGTTCCCAAACTGATAGGGGTTGCTCAGTCAACGAAATTTAACAACTTCCACCATGATTTTTTTTCCGGACGTGGAATAAAATGGATTTTCATACGAACTATCTGACCTAGGTGGTCATTTAGTAATATTTTTTTTTCGTCTTCCGAAAGAATTTTGTACTGAAAATTGTTCAGTTTCGTTGACTGAGCAACCCCTATCAGTTTGCGGGACGCTGACCCTTACACCCGGTATAGCGGACATTTTATTCAAAGCTTTTTTGTTATCCAACTTATTTCAGTTTTATTTACCTGTGATAGTGCTAAGACATACTTGAATAGGTACTCATTAATATCGAAATAGCGAATCTGGTGTGAGACTACATGTGTCTAATGCTAATATTGAGAATGAAGTTTGAAAGCTTCCATGCTGGACTGGGAGCGAGAGAAAAACAGAATGTGCCAGCTGCATTTCCTCCCGGGCATGCTGTAAAATCCAACTAAGGGATCCGAGGGTTTCAGTATATTGCAATTTAGGCGATGGGCTGACAACCTGTCACTACAGCAATATACCTAAAAATCTATCTTAAATAACCCTCAAAACTTTGTCAGACGTGGCGGAACGACCTTTGTTTAGGTCGTTTACGCTCTGCCTTCCTCATTAGGGATAAAGGCGTGACTATATGTATGTATGTATGTAAGTTTGAAAGCAAATTATTTTATACATGTTATAAAAAATTACATGTCACTTAAGTCTGAGTCAGCGTTAAAGCTAACGATAAAAAAACGGAAGGCCAAAAACTTTTCTATTCAACGAAATACTAACAAGGGTCATGAAATTTCAAAAGAACATTCATTGCTTTCCTCAGAAACTTGGATCAATACACGTGGAATATTTGCCCTTTTACTTTTATGTCATCATATCCAAATTTGTGCTTTATGAAACTACAAGTCAAGACATTTAAGAAGAACAAAGATTTTTTATAAAGATACTGAATAATAAAAATTTGAAGAAAGTTATGACGTTTTATAAAGGCCATATACAGGGTGTTACTTAAATTGCGGGCTTTAGCATAGGCGGTGTTTGAGTAACCTTAAAAAAGCCCATAGAAATTATAAATCATAAACAACTGAATAAATAAAAAAAACAATAGTCGCTATTTATATATGAATCCCGAAGGTGCGTCTGGCTGCACCGCTAGGTATAACTGAGCCCGCACGAGTAGCTATCACTGGTCGATGGAGCGGGTTCGTTAATAGCAGTGCGGCCAGACGCAGCAATGGGAATCATCATAAATACCTATTTACTATTGTTAATTATTTTATGTTTTGAGTTGGTTTTTTAAATATATTTTGTATAAGCCATTTAAACGTTACTAAAACACACTCTAATGGCAGCAACACACAGGCGTGTCACTTACTGCGCACAAATTTGCGTTCAACGCGCTGTAAATGCTTTTGCATTGCATACAACACACATGCGTCATCTTACGCTCTACGCGCGCGTACTGGCAGAGGAATGCACCGACGTAGAGTTCAGTGAGTGTGTGTGTTGTAGGCAATGCAAAAAGTATTGACAGCGTGTTGAACGCAACCTTGCGCGCAGTAAGTGGCGCCTGTGTGTTGCTGCCCTAAGCTGTTAAATTAAAACCCTATTCATATAAAAAGTTACTTGTAGAAAATGTGCACAGAGTAATGAGTATTTGTATCACGTAAAGCATCTAATTTCAATTCGTAGAAAATTCAGTGCCTTTGGAGGCTTCTGGGGAAGTTTGTTTTAATATTAACTCCATCTGGGTCACATACAGACAACATTTTATATAAGCTAACCATACATATCATCACGCCTTTATCCCTAATAGGGTAGGCAGAGCGTAAACGACCTAAACAAATGTCGTTCCGCCACGCCTGACAAATATTGAGGTCAAATTTTAGATTGTAATGATTTGTATTGCTGTAGTGACAGGTTGTCAGCCCATCGCCTAAATTACAAAATACTGTAACCCTCGAATTCCTTTTGCTGACTTCTACAGCATACCCGGGAGGAAGGGCAGCTGGAACATTCTATGTTTTTCTATCTCTCCCAGTCCAGCATGGAAGAAAAAGAAGTAAACAGTTGTTTAAATAACCGGTACAACTTATTGAGAGTTGTAGGTTTTTAGTCATTATGAATTTCTTCCACGCTGGCCTGGGAGCGAGAGAAAAACATATATTGTGCCAGCTGCATTTCTTCCAATCCTCAAAATGACCTACTCCCATTAAGAATAAATTCGTGATTATATGTATGTATTTGTATTTATGACAACCTAGTTTCATTATTAAGTACCTATACCTAGAAACAAATTAGATGTTCCAGAAATAGATACAAAATTTTTCTTAAAATTGAAATCTTAACCACTTAGAAACATCTTGTCATTACAGAGTTTCGTCATTTCGGTTTCATGTTTTGTTCTCTGTTTTGAATTCT
Source organism: Scrobipalpa costella (assembly GCA_949820665.1). Lineage (NCBI taxonomy): Eukaryota > Metazoa > Arthropoda > Insecta > Lepidoptera > Gelechiidae > Scrobipalpa > Scrobipalpa costella. Next base: position 7,422,383 of record OX463319.1, on the reverse strand, counting down.
AATGAGATTATCAATTATATTTATATGAATTTGGAGTTTGAAAGCGAAATTGGTGATTTCAGAAGTTTGTTCTAAAGGATTCATTAATTTAAGACCCGCTATGCGAAGATTTTACCGAAATACTTCTGCTGAAGTTTAATGATATTTAAGTCTTTTCCGGATTCATGTCTATTTATGTTCATTGAGTACAATAAATGAAAAGGTTTAATAATGAATGAGAAATTTCATTCATTAATTAATAAATATTCGTTCTTTGGGACATCAATGTGAATAATATTAAATAATTAAATGTACAAAGTATGACTTACTTACAGAGCAGGTTGGGGAAATGGCAACAGAAACTGGAGAATGTAGGCTTGAAAATCAGCAGAACAAAAACGGAGTACATGTTCTGCGATTTCGGCGGTCACTCCAGTCCTGTGGCTATGACCCTTGATAGGGTAGCATTACCGGTCTGCTCCGACTTCAAGTACCTGGGGTCACAAATTCAAGGAGATGGTGAGATAGGCAGAGCCGTTACGCACAGAATTAGCGCAGGATGGATGAAATGGCGACAGGTTACAGGAACAACTTGCGACCCCCGAATGCCCTTCAGGCTGAAAGGGAAAATCTATAAGAGCGTCATAAGACCTATCGTCATGTATGGATCAGTGTGTTGGGCTATGAAAGTGATGGATGAAAGAAAACTTCATGCTGCGGAAATGCAAATGCTGAGATGGATGTGTGGAGTAACAAGAATGGATAAGATAAGGAATGAGTATATAAGAGGAAGTCTGAAAGTTGCGCCAATTACCAACAAAGTAAGAGGAAATCGTCTTGCGTGGTATGGCCATGTTATGCGGAGGGATGAAAGTCATATAGGCAAAAGGGTAATGAATTTGAATGTGGATGGATATGTTGGGAGAGGACGACCAAAGAAAAGATGGATGGACTGCGTGAAACATGATATGTCTAAAACAGGTGTGAGTGTTAAATTGACAGCTGACAGGGATGAATGGAAGAAGAAAACGTACTGCGCCGACCCCAAGTAAATGGGATAAGGGCAAGCGAACGATGATGACAAAGTATGACTTGAATAAATTCAAATTCAAAATTCTTTATTGCAGTTTACAGGTACAATAGTAAGATGTTATGGGCGAAAATATATAAGTTCCACTGAAAACTTGCTAATATCAGCATGCAATACAAACTAAATAAGAACTATGTGTGTTTAAGAAATATCAACTGTTGTTAAAACTGGAAGGTGGTATGTTCGATATTTTGTAAAGTCTGAAAATTATCTGTGTTGGCTATATAGTTTTGTAGTCTTTTTACATAGTTTGTCTATTTTCTATTGTAAGCCTTGTGTTGATTTGTCTAGCCTCAATCATTCTAAATTTTATTTAGTTTGAAACTACATTGATCTCGATATTTCTTCTATGCTGGACTGGTAGTGAGAGAAAAGCATAAATGTGCCAGCTGCAGTTCCTCCTGGGCATGCTGTAAAAACCAGCTAAGGGATCTGAGGGTTTCAGTATACTGCATTTTAGGCAATGGGCTGACAACCTGTCACTACAGCAATATATCTTCAAATTCTTAAATAACCCTCAAAGCATTGTCAGACGTGGCGGAACAACCTTTGTTTAGGTCGTTTACGGTCTGCCTCCGTGGTCTAGTGGCTAGTGCCATGGACTCCTGATCCGGAGGTCCTGGGTTCGATTCCCAGGGGGGAAACACAAAAGTTGATATTTGAAAATTTATCACTTTGTGAATTTTTACCCAGATTGGTTAGGACATTGCAGGCTGAATCACCTGATTGTCCGAAAAAGAAAAAGATTTCGTGCTTCGGAGGGCACGTTAAGCCGTCGGTCCCGGTCGCTATCTTTGATAGTGGTCGTTATTCAAACCATGTCAGAGGCCTGATAGTTGTGCTACTAGGCGGTTTCAAAACTCTGACGACATTGCAGGCTGAATCACCTGATTGTCCGAAAAAGAAAAAGATTTCGTGCTTCGGAGGGCACGTTAAGCCGTCGGTCCCGGTCGCTATCTTTGATAGTGGTCGTTATTCAAACCATGTCAGAGGCCTGATAGTTGTGCTACTAGGCGGTTTCAAAACTCTGACACCAGGGTTCATCGGGTCGATAGACTCGATACCCACTCGACAAAAGAAAGTTTAGGGTCTGCCTTACCCATTAGGTATAAACACGTGATTATAATATGCATCTATGAATGTTTATAATATTTAAAAAACATTTGCGTCTTTGTTTTTGAAAGCGTAAAGTACAACCCTTTTACTCTTCAAAGTTACAGTAAATAGTTATCTTCTGGGTGAGCTCGCTTCAGTTTCGAATTATTTATTTTATCGTCCCTGACCCAGACTATAGTATTTCCAACTCAGTTTTAGCATAAAAGTAAACAAACATATAGTTTAATCGAAGATCTTGTTTCTAAAATAAGTTTTAGGTATGACAACATAATGAAATAGTTTTAGTAATTTAACTTATATTTTATATTTAACTTTACTAATTATTTTTGAAATGTGTTTTTGAATAAAAGTTCATGAAACTTTGTTTACCAATATTCTAAAACTGAGTTTTAAATACTATAAAGTCAATAAATGGAATTTTTTTTCTATGTAAAATTGCATTAGTACAGATACTAATTCTTATCTGAAATTGCATTAATATCTGTACTAGTGCAATTTCGTATAATAACTTACCTGTCTTCTTCGCTATAAGGTTTATGAATAAAATATAAGTTTCTATTTTGTCAACAGAGAGTGGGAAGGACACCTAACCTGACTTTAACCCTGGATACACACACAGCTGGCAAATACTTGTGCAAAGCCAGCATAGAAGGATACCCGGAGATAGAAGCTGAAGCATCGCTTTTCATTAAAGGTGAGCACTTGTTGATTTTTAAAATTGAGTATCGGGCATTGGAAAACTAATTTGATTGAATAGTGTTACAAAAATTATTGTATTTTACCTAAAAAGCCTTACACGTGGCCTCATATAGCAGTGATCGTAGTTCAACACTTAGGGCCGTATTTATAATCAGCTGTCGTGAGTGCCAGCGAGTTAGAATTCGTATCAGAAATGTAATTTCAGTACAAACTGGCCTCATAAATCCATACTTGATATTGGTCTCAAATTTGTGATCGCTTCATAAAAGCGAGCCGTAGATACTCTACGCAGTTTTTAAACACAAATACCCAAAATCACAGATGATATCGAGCAACCAACAAAATCAAAATTAGTAGAAAAAATGTGACTGCCATTTTCTCCTACTTAAAGGAGAATGGGCAAACTTATTATTATCAGAGGTAGTTCCCGTGCTATTTCCAATTGGGACTATTTATTATTTAAAGCTCGCATTTATAAAGCGATCTTTAAGTTGAGGGTAACATTAAGTATGGATTTGACGGTACTGAAATGACATTTCCGATACAAACTTTAACTAGCTGTCAGTTTCAAGTGCTGATAATTACAAACCTCAATTTAAAGAAAATTTATTTAACCTGCAGTTATTGATACAGTAGTAGAACTACTGTAAAACAAACCCATGTCACTGTGACCTAAAGCTAAGGCCCATTAGCCATTTACATGCCTTCTTTAATGTATACCTACACTTCTTTGTATTATATTATGTAGGTATAATGCATAAATTGTATAAAATGCTAAGTGTCATGCCATTAAGCAAATTTACCCGCATCGATTGTATTTTACACTGAATACAGTATACAAAAGGTATTTCTTTGGTACAATACAAAAGGCGGTCTGTACATTTTTCTTTCATTAAAAATGGAAAGGCTTTTTTGGCCTTGGCACGCGTTGAATAGAAATAACGTACCACCACGCATTGCTGCGTGAATTTTAACGAGAAATGTAGATATTACTTATATATTTTCGATACGTAGAAAACAGTAAATGGTACATTGAATGATAGAGTAGCTGCTTACATAATGTATGTATTCTTATTGAAAAAAAAAGAGCGTTGTGTCAAGTAACTGAGTTAGTCTTCACCCTAAAATTTACCTACACGTTACTTAAGAACCTTCTGTAGTATTTTCAAATTTATGTATGTAAAGTTTCATGTCTAATATTCAAAAACACATTTCAAAAATAAATGATACGTGCTGGCAAATTAGTTACATAACCAAAACTATTATTTTATTATGTTGTCATATCTAATAGCTAACTCTTATTTTTACGACAAGACCTTCGGGTAAAAGACATGAAACTTTGTTTATCTTTATTCTTAAGCTGAGTTGGAAATACTATATTTGCGTATCACATTTGAAAATCAATTTAACTTTCTGTAGCTTGGTAATTAGTTTTTTCACCTTGATAAACATTGTTCCAATACATAAACCTAAAAACATTCTAGAAAAAAACAACTAACAACCCAACAATTTAGGTAATTAAATTAGTTTCAAACTCTTTGCCTGGTTTCTAAGAGCCCGATGATGTAGTGGATAGGGCCGCTGCCGCCTAAACGAGAAGTCTTGGTTCGAATCCCACCACAATCCAATGTGTTTTTCGGTTTTCAAATTTGATATGTACGTTTATGCGGCGCTTTTTCCGTGCTTCGGAAGACACGTTAAGCCGTTGATCCCGGTTAATATCGTTCAGATGTTATTATTTTAATCCATTTCAGAAGCCAGTGCTAAGCATTGGCGGCTTGAAAACTCTATCCTAATCTAGAATTGGGTCTGGTTTCCCTTTTGGGTTCCGGAGGTCAGATGGCATTTGCCCTGTGTAAAAACCACTACCCTCGTCCAATCATCTAAATTAGGTAGCTGACCCTGAGAGATACGGGATAAGGCTAGGGAGATGAGGATGAGATCGGCTGGTTTATACTCACGTGTCTTCTTAACCTTTTTCTTAAGGTAGGTTTCCTTTCTCCAGCTCAAATCTAGTCTTAGCCGAAATGCACATACCTCAAGAAATCTACCTGAAATACAATACAATACAAATATTATTTATTGCACATAAACAACACATTGTACAGGAACAAACATTACAAAACAAACAAAGTACAATTAGGCGGCCTTATTGCTATGGTAGCAATTTCTGCCAGGCAACCTTTGGGTAAAGAAGTAGTTTTCTAATATTATGCGGGATAGTGCAGTTACTATTGTTATAAATTTAAATAGAATACATAGACAATGTACTTACTAGTTACATAAATAAAAATAGGTACAATAGACTAATATATAAGTACAATTATAATATAATAAACTAATATAGTATGCTATAAGAGAGAGAAAAATGCAATATTTCATTCAGATGGGGAAGTGAGATTATGAAAAACAAAAAAACAAACTAGATAATATAATTAATACACAGTCGGTGATCACTTAAGTCAATCAGGCGCTATGTAGAAAATAATTTTTCCAGCTTCTATGAGACCAAAAAGAAACAACTGGATTACTTAAGACCCTGAAATATTCAAACTGATAGAAATTCCATGCTGTACTTTGAAAGAGAGAAAAATATAGAATGTGGCACCTGCATTTCTTCCCGGGCATGGTGTAAATAACAGATAAGGGATTTGAGGGTTTCATTATTGTAATTTATGCGATGGGCTGACAACCTGTCACTACAGCAATATACCTACAAATCTATCTTAAATAACCCTCAAAACTTTGTCAGATGCGGCGGAAAAACCTTTTGTTTAGGTAGTTTACGCTCTACTTACTTAGTAATTATATGTATGTATATAAATTCTAGAATCCTATAATCGTCTTCCCGTCGTGACCCTCATTGCTGAGGGTCGTGTTTTCCCCACTGGAATATTTCGGAGACCTTTTGGAGAAATTTCGTCCATGCTGAACTGGGATAGAAAGAAAATCATAGAATATACTTGCTAAATTTCCTCCCGGGCATGCTGTAAAAAGCAGTTAAGGTATCTGAGGGTTTCAGTATATTACAATTTACGCGATGGGCTGTCAACCTGACACTACAGCACTACATACCTACAATTCTAACCTAAATAACCGTCAAAACTTTGCCAGGCATAGCCGAAAGACCTGTTTAGGTCGTTCACTTTCTGTCTACCCCATTAGGGATAGAGGCATGATTATATGTATGTATCTGGTTGAGCTGCGGCCTCTCGGACGTTTGCCGTCAACCTTGCCAGTAACCATGAGCTGTTCCAGTTTACTTCCACCTTTTCGGGTGATGTGACCAAAGAAATCACGGCCAAAGTGTGGAACTCCCTGCCTGCGGATCTATTTCCGGAACGTTATAACCTGGGCCTTTTCAAGGCGAGAGTGAACAGGCATTTTCTAGGCAATCATGCTCCATCATAGTCTACATCATCACTTACCATCACGTGAGATGGCGGACAAATGATTGCCTATCAAATATATAAAAAAAAAAACTAGGATCCTATGCAGCTACACAGTGGAGAAGTAAATATTCGTATTTAGATGGATAATAACTGTAGTTATAAGGTCGACTGTAATAAAATAAAATAAATAATTAACATATTTATTGAACAGGTTCATTATATACATACATATAATCAAGCTATTATCCTTAATGAGGTAGGCAGAGCGTAAACGACCAAAACAAAGGTCATCTCACCACGTCTGGCGAAGTATTGAGGATTATGTAAGCTACATTTGTAGGTATATTACTGTAATGACAGGTTTCAGCCCATCGCCTAAATCACATTATACTGAAACCTTCGGATTCCTTAGCTAGTTTTTACAGCATCCCGGGGAGGATATGCAGCTGGCACATTCTGTGTTTTTCTCTCGCTCCCAGGCCAGCGTGGAAGGAAATGAACTGGTTTATTACAATGAATTATTAAATAACTATGACAACCACAGGCGCAATAGGCGCCTGTAACGTGGACGCCAAAATTACATTATTTAGTTGAGGAGAAAGAGAGGCACACTCTATTTAATTACAATAATAAATAAATTACAAACAGTTAAAATCTTTTCTTACACTAAAAATATTTTTCACAAAAAAAAAAGTTTAATGCCTTTAACTAAGCTAAAGGATTTACGTGCATTTCTAAGGTTCTTTTGAGAATTCAATTTCTTAACTTTTAATCATCGTGAAAGGGTAATCTTCCTAAGAATGGGTGTAATTATGTGAAGTATTCGTATTGGGGGAAATTACACAAAAGTAGAAATAATTCTTGTTATACTTGTAATTATTTCTAACATTGAAACAAGTTTCATTACTTACATACATATAACCACACTTTTATCCCAAATGGGGTGGGCAGAGCATAAACGACCTAAACAAAGGTCGTTCCGCCACGACTGACAAACTTTTGAGGGTTATTTTAGATTAAGATTTGGAGGTACATTGCTGTAGTGACAGGTTTTTTCATACATTGTATGTATGGATTTGACAGGATGTTTTATACTGTAATGACATTTCTGATACGAGCTTAAATTCGCTGTCACTCTTGAGAGCTGATTACAAATACGGGCCTATGTATATTAATTTCTCTGTTCTTTCTCAGGTCCACCGAAGATCCTCTCGAACCACACCCAGTTTGGATCACAGGGAGATACAGTGAACATAGAATGCGCTGCCTTTGCTGTGCCGAGGATTGAGAGCATAGTCTGGACGTTTGAGGGTCGCGAGATTGATTCCTTGCATGATCAGGTGAGTGAAAATGTATGGCCCAAGTTATTACTTCGAAACGTAATGTTAAAACTGCCAAGATCATTACTGTGTTAGACCGTAAAGGTACTATTTGTTATTCTGTGGTAATGTTTATGACTTTTAGTTAGTTTAGTTAGTAGTTCCGATTTCAGGCTACGGATGCAAATTATTAGGTCCCTAGGCAGAATGATTTTTATTCACTTAAATATGATGTATTCTGTGGTACTTGATAGTATAGTTCCTGGCAAAAAATTTGGTCTTGAATGGCGTAAGTAGAGGGTGAAACATTGCGCATCTAAACTTATATCTTAATTATGATATAAAATTAATCGTCAAGATCTTAGATCAAATATAGAGATAGATAGATCCAAGGTCCTATACAGAATCAAACTCAAACCGTGGCACCAAGTCAACTACGTGCAAATAGGTCGTAAAGTGGTTAACACAAAGCTTCAATAGGCACCTTACTGCTTATAAAGTAAAGTTCTATTTGTCAAATAGCGACTGACATAAAAACAAGGCAAATGCCTGATTTTCTGAAGCCAGTTTTCAAGCGGCTACTATATTTGAGCTAAGGTCAAGGTGTTTTCGGAGAACTTGACATTCACAGTCGTTTTTAAAGTGACATTTCCCCATAGTAAATCTATCTCCTTCCCCACTTAAAGGCATCTTTCCTAACAGGTGGTCCGGGGAAGCCCCTCCTAATCTGATTGTAAGAGCCTTATTTAACGGTAGTTGGCCCCAAGGGACAGATTGTTTCAAGCCCACTTGGCTTAAGATGGACTAAGGAGACGTTCAAAGACGACATTTAAACAGAGATAAGTCTAATAGTAGTCTTCCATGCTGGATTGGGAGCGAGAGAAAAACATATGCCAGCTGCATTTCCTCCCGGGTATGCTGTAAAAAGCGGCTTAGAGATCCGAGGGTTTCTGTATATTGTAATTTAAGCGATGTTGACAACCTGTCACTACAGCAATATACCAAATCTCTCTTAAAACCCTCAAAACTTTGTCAGACGTGGAGGAACGGCCTTTGTTTAGGTTGTATACGCTCTGCCTACCCCATTAGGAATAAAGGCGTGATTAAATGTATAAGTATTAAAAAGTCTACAAAATAGAGTGCTTCGTAAGTTGCATGTGCTAAATACTTGTCGAAGTTGAAGAAATTGAAATAAATTTTGGAATTTCGCAAAAATATTTTAGTAAAAGTGCTATTTTAGGAGTAACGAATATTCTATCTACTGTCCTACCCATTCCCAATAGTGTACCCAAAGAGATATAGTTACAAATTATTAAAAAAAGAAAACTAAAACTATAACAAAATTATCGATCTATTTTACAAGAGCAAGTTTTTTTTTTGCGTCTACACAGGCCTTCTTTTAAGTATTTGCATACATACATATAGTCACGCCTTTATCCCTTATGGGGTAGGCAGAGCGTAAACGACCTAAACAAAGGTTGTTCCGCCACGTCTGACAAAGTTTTGAGGGTTATTTAGGATAGAGTAGGTAAATTGCTGTAGTGGCAGGTTGTCAGCCCATCGCCTAAATTACAATATACTGAAACCCTAAGTATTTGCTAGCTTTTTAAATTAAAAAGAACGTTCCAGACTTTCCATATTTTTCGTTGGTAAAAGACTCAACAATCTTTACCATTCACTGATCTTTAAAAATCCTTACAGCAAAAAATGAATGGCTCCGCAAACCTAGATAAAGAATAAACATATTGCCTAAACAAGCTAACCCTTCAAACGAATGGTTCCGTATAAATCAGTTCTCCTGCATCTCCATTATACCTTCCGATATCGGATGCTCATATTTCTAAACGCATTTCAACAATAGTACGGGATTTATTTCCTATTAGGGCGTATTTACACTGCTTCGTATTCGGTTTGTATCAAGCTGTCATACATTTACTAGAAGTGCCAAATTGGATACGAACCGAATACGGAGCAGTGCAAAAATGCCCTCAGAAACCTGATTGATAAATTTTATAATCAATCCTGATCATACTTAAATTAATAAGTAATAGAATGACATAGTTTTGAGTCATAATAATTTTATAAATAATGCGTAAACATACTTGTAAGCCGTCTAAAAAATCCTATAATAATAATTTAATCTACAATTAAACATTTGTAAAATAAATAAAAAGAATAACACGATACGTATTCAGCATAAGATCGACGTTTAACTTTCTAAATAGGTAACCTTTGAAAGTAATGCATACATACATACATATAATCACGCCTTTATCCCTAATAAGGTAGGCAGAGCGTAAACGATCTAAACAAAGGTCGGTTCGCCACGTCTGACAAATTTTTGAGGGTTATTTAAGATAGAGTTGTAGGTATATTGCTGTAACGACAGGTTGTCAGCCCATCGGTTTTACAGCATGCCCGGGAGGAAATGCAGCTGGCACATTCTTTGTTTTTCTTTTGCTCCCAGGCCAGTATTTAAGTAATGTCCGATATAAAACCCGGATTGGTGTAATGAACACACGCACTCGGAGTCCCTAAATCATGGGTAAACACGCGTTTTGCATTAGACATTCAGATTTATCTTCCCTCGTATGTTATTTATAGCAGACCAGTTTTTTGGAACAGTATTATAATCTATGCGATTTTAGATTAAGATCTACAAGAAATATGGAAAATTTAATGGGACAAAAATTTATATAACAATTTAAGGCATTTTAAGAGCTCAAAAGACTGTAAACTTGTTATTTGTGATTTTTTCTCTTCGAGTCTTACACTACAATGCATTTTTTTTATATAAAATTAGCCTGTGATATCCCACTACAAGGCAAAGGCCTCCCCTTTTCCTTCCACACGTCACGATCTTGCGCAATGTTTATCAAGTCTTAGTTAAAAGTATCTAATCTAAGTTGTCGCGCTATAATTTTTTTTTTATTTTTCTCTCCCTCGCCGGCTTTCGAGAGTAGTCCCACTCCGTTAAGATGAAAAAAAAAACATGAAAATTTGACTTATACATACATACTTATAACCACGCCTTTATAGTAATATTATTTCACGCCTTCATATAATAGGGAATATGGGCTCTAGCTATAGAGCCCATATTACGTACGGGTTTAAATATTACTCCTATTGTACTTTAGGTTTCTAATGTTTACAAACCCTGGAAGAAATTGCTGTTTAGCAATTGGGTCGCCTATTTGCCTACTAATGTTTTTTTTTTCTTGTGTCTTTTCTGTGCAATAAAGTAGGTATATTCTTATCCTAACTAATCCTGTTACTTTTTTAAATCTATTGTAAGTCTCCTTTCTCCACCAGGACTATGCATTCCTGGAAGACGTCCAGCTGGGTGGTATCATCAATTCCACCCTCATCATCAGAGAGAGTCAGTCCAAGCACTTCGGGACTTATAAGTGCAACGTCACCAATGAGTTTGGAAGTGATGCCTTGGAGATCGTCTTGAGGCCTAATAGTAAGTAGATTTTTGAATTTTCTTCTAGCCATCTTTTAGCACACACGCACTCATACATAGACATATTCTTACACGAACACACACACACACAGACAGTAGTTTGAACTTACCCCGTGATTGAAAATAGCCTAGTTTTTTTCACCCTACACATACGAACGGTATTTGGATTTTACTCTTTTGATTAAGTATTCATTTCCAAAATGTTGAACGCCAGGACACGAATTGTGCTTGTCTTTTTGAATGTCGACGTAATACCTAATAATTTTTCTATGTGTAGTGTTTTTCTTAGTTGAACCTTTTTTCACTAATATTACTAACAGGGTACATACAGTACCTTGGGGACCTCTATCTAAAATTATGGCTTTATTTATACCATTATAAGTTTATTGATCAATTTCGAATACAAATACTTTCTCTCCAAAATAATAAAATTTGTACACAACTACTATGCTACATAATACATTTTAAAACTCTTGTAGTATCAATGTGTGTAATAAAAGCTAACGCTAAATGATACTATTTTAAACATTACAGTCTTTTTTTACCCCATAAACGGTCCCTTAACAAACATTTTAAAAATAATAAATTTCCCTTTTCACGCACTCCATCAGTCTATACGGCCAATACTTAAATGCGGGTAGATGTAAAATGGCGGCACATTTTCTATAATGTCTGGTCGTTGGAACCGTTAGGGAGGTTGGACAAAGTCTCTTGGATATAGCGATATCCTTCAACAATATTTACAGTGTGGTTCACAAGATATATTGTGGTTATGTGAAATATTAGCTTTTATATTATGCTAGTGAGACCCTTTTAAAGAGGTTCTTAAAGAATATGATGTAGTTGAGAGCAGACAAATTTAAAGTGTATTTTGTCGTTGAGAAAACAACTTGTACAAGTCTTTTACATACATACAGTCACGCCTTTTTCTCTAATGGGGTAGGCAGAGCGTAAACGACCTAAACAAATTTCATGTTCATTCTGCCACGTTTGACAAAGTTTTGAGGGTTTTTTAAGATATATTTGTAGGTATATTACTGAAGTGACAGATTGTCAGCCTATGGCCTAAATTGCTATATACTGAAACCGTCGGATCTCTTAGCTGATTTTTACAGCACGCCCGGAAGGAAATGCAGCTGGCACATTGTATGTTTTTCTCTCGCTCCCAGATCAGCATGGAATTTAGAATACTTTTTTTTTTAAATTAAGATAAATAAAGATATTTAGAACTCAATTCTACACATCACTTCCAAAAGCAATATTTAATCAGGAATTAATCAACTGTCTATTATTTTACGCCTCATCTATATTTTTATACAATATAATTTAATTAAGAGAGATCTAAGTTTTGAAAATTGTAGGTAATTGAGCTTTAGAACGTGGAATCTAGACATAAGCCTTTAGGTATATCTTCGTGAGACATAACGATAGTTTTCAAATGCCAAAGTTCGCGTTAGTTACGACAAAGCCTTTACAAAAAATATGAAACCGGCCATAAAAATAAATTGAGGAAAATCATATGACAAAAATAGATTTTCAGGCCAAACTATCGTCTTAAATTACAAACCAATTACCAAACCCAAAACACACCCAAGAATAACCTAACCTTTTTTATTTTTAGAATCGTTCCCCTTACTTATGATACTCTTTGGAGTCACGTCTGGGACAATCATGGTGGCAGCTCTAATTATGCTGGTAATCCTTTGCCAACGGAAGCAGAGGAAACATAAACAGGCCCAGGTGGCTGAGAAACCAGATGTGACGGTGACTACTGAAGAACTCTTCAAGGAGAATGATAGGAACTCGAACATAAGCGATTTGAAACTTGAGTTGAGGCAGGCAAATGGGTCTTGTGAAGTGGTGAGTTTGATATTCTTTTGATATTTTCGATTTTGTTTTTATTTAACTGCTTTCATTCTGAACAAAGGAAAAATATTTATTTAACTAAAATTCTATTAAGATACAGTATTATAGAATATACCAGGTGTAAGGGACAGCATCCCGCAAACTGATAGGGGTTGCTCAGTCTACAACACTGAACAATTATCAACAGGGTTTAATTTCAGGAAGTGGAAAAATAAATTGGCTTTTCCATACAAAATGTTCATCTCGATCAGTCAATTTATAAAGAAAAAAATACGTGCTGATAGTTGTTCAGTTTCATTGACTGAGTAACCCCTATCAGTTTGCGGGACACTGTCCCTTACACCTGATATTATATTTGACAACAGATACTTCAATTTTAAATAATTACTTTTTTGTTTTGTCAAAAATGTTTGATGAGATCGGCATTATATAAATGACTTCATTCATCATCAGTCTAAAACTAAATTTTATCAACTTTAGCTTTACTTTTGTGTCATAGAAATACAATGAAAATTATTGACCTTGTATATTTAACTATTATGTGTCTTCTAGGACTATTCCAACACTGGCTCAGACAGTACACTGTGCTCAAATGCTAAACTGGGCACTGGTATTCCACTGGCCGGGACAGTGCCACTGTCCTCAATTAATCAAGGAACTACAGGATACCAACCGTATAGGTACAGCAACGACTATACTGACCCGGCCTATGCGGATTGTTATAAAGTAAGTTTATATTTATACCGGGTGTAAGGGACAGCGTCCCGCAAACTGATAGGGGTTGCTCAGTCAACGAAACTGAATAACTTTCAGAGGGAAATTCTACAGGAGATCAAAAATAAAATATCTTCCCCTTCCCATACAAAATGATCACCTCAATCAGTTTTTCTTTTTACTTCCTGAAAATAGATCCTCGAGATAGTGGTTCAGTTTTGATGACTGAGCAACCCCTATCAATTGACGGGACGCTCTCCCTTACAACCTGTATTATTGTAAATATCCCTTGGCAAATAGGCGTTCACGTTTTGATTTTTTTTTTTCAGGCAAAATTATGACGGAAATATTTGTCAAAATACTCTGTAACTATAGTTAAGTTACCTAATTAGTACCTTAATATTGTAATCGTTTGTTAAATATTTAGGCCCGTATTGATAAACAGCACTTGAGACTGACAGCTAGTTTGAGTTCGTATCAGAAATTTTATTTCATTACAAAATAGCCTGTCAAATCCATACTTAATATTGCTTTCAATATCGAGGTCGCTTTATAAATACGAACCTTTAATGGGCTGTGGCTGAATTCTGTAAGAAGAAGATGTAATTGTTTGTTTCTTTTAAAAAATACATTTTACGTAAATATTTTTGATCTTCACTCTTGTCTTAGTCTAAGCTAGTATTGACCGATCTGACAAAGTAGCAAAGCCTCCCAGAAGCTTCGTGCTCAGAAGCCTCAAAGGCCGTTTCCACCGATCGAACACAGAAACCAGTTTCTAGGAATTCCAATCTCTGTAGAAATTGTTATTCTGAAACTACGTACTAGTCACGCTTTTATCCATCACGGCATAGGCAGAGCGTAATAGCCTAGTAAAATGTATTTTTTACATGTCTGACAAAAATATGGAGTGCATGTTTAAGATTTGTTATCAGACCATCGAGTACTTGCAATACGCTGAAATCGTCATCTACCTTTACTAGTAAAGCAGCCAGTAAATTATGTAACTTTGTTTTAGGTTAACAATGGTTATTCGAATGGCTACTCAACATACGTCCACTATGGGCATGACTACACTCCCGGATCGTTGCGAGTGCAGTCACCAAGCAGTAGTGATAAACTTACTCCTAATAGGTAAGCATTGAAAACGGTGTGTGAGTGAGTGTGTGTATGTCAGTGAGTGAGTGAGTGAGTGAGTGAGTGTGTGTGTGTGTATGTGTGTGTGTGTGTGTGTGTTAGAGAGTAAGGGTGTGTATGCTTTAAATAGACTTGGTTGTTTTTTTTTAATTTTGTCTCTCGTGCCTTCATAAAATAACAATAATATTCTGTAATTTTCCCTTTAGGTCAGTAAACGGTAGTCTACCTAGGAGCGTGGATACGACATCCACGGTTCAGTTCAATCCTGGTAACGGGTCGCAGAACAACTCCTTGCAAAGGCCCAGTAAGAGGCAGGGCAGCAATAACGCCTTGAACAGCTTAGGGTTGCCACCAACTACTGAAGGTAAGACATTATTTAAACAGTTTTTATTTTATATATTCATAAATAGTACCAAAAACATTACTCGAAATGATAAATTGAAACCGAAATAATTAAGAAAAAATATATGCATACTTATAATAATTATTATGTTTAAAATCAAGGGACACAGTCAATATTAATCTTCATATTTTAAACTGTAAACCAGTACCTTCCAATATGTTTAACATGATACAGACTTGTTTGTTACATTTGGTGCAAAGACAAGGACACATTTTTTTCATAATAACACACAAGTTTCTTTCAAAGCCTCAATAAAGAAAGAAATGAAAGAAAATAAAATGTAATAAGTGAGTGTGTTTAAGACTAGTGCTCCAGGAAACAGTTTATCAAAATCCTCTCACAGTTCAGGTGCCTTCCACATACTTGGATTGGGCTCTAGATTCCGCTTGTCAAACTACCTTGTGTGTAGATACTAAAAACTCTAATTTGTCGATTGGTAAAGCAGCCGAATGGAATTCCAAGACGTCACAATATGCCAGAGTCGAATTTTGGTTTGTTATTCAGTATTATATTTTCGTCTATCAAAATTCACCAGCTAAAGTAAGAATGATTTATGTCGACGAAATAATTATCAAAACTGAGTAAAATATTCAAGAAAATATTGAATTGTAACAAATTAAATAACAATTGCTAGACAAAAAAGACACCTATTATTACACACTTAATTCGAAAGTAACACACTTATTTATTTATTTACTTCACTTCAAAAGATTCTACAGACATCCAATTCTTGCTTCCATAAAGTTTGAAAATGTAACGTGATCTACTACAATAGAAGTCTGTGGTCCAGAAAATAGTGCCTTCCTTTCAACACAGCACAAAGGAGGTGTAAAACTTTTATGTAGTACCCGCATTTTGTTACCATTCATAAAGTTATATCGGATTATATTTTGTTGCTTTTGAAGACAGCGTAGTCACCTGCTAAATCCAAAGTGAATTCTTTGGAAGTAGCTAGTGAGTAAACTTGTTGAAACAATGTTATAGGTTATAGTGAATTTAGCAAAGAAATACAGAATACACATAGACATTCTTTGCGAAAGTATCCATAAAGTTTATGTTTATCCGTGGTTGTACAAGCACAAATTTTAAAATGAAATAATACCACAAATACGTACATACGTAAGGGACAGCGTCTCGCAAACTAATAGGGGTTGCTCAGTCAACGACACTGGAAAACGTCCACCAGGAAATTATTTCAGGAAGTGAAAAAATGTATTGGCTTATCCATGCAAATTATCTGATCAAGGTGGACATTTGGTAAAAATGAAAGAAATTGCTGGTGTACGTTGTTCAACTTCATTGACTGAGGAACCCCTATCAGTTTGCGGGACACCCGGTATTTTAGATTTAAGTCAGCAGCATAAATTCCATATAAAATAATATCACCTGACGATCGTTACACTAAACTTGTAAGGAAGCACAATCTTTACAAAACACGAATTAAAGCATTAAAAATCTTATTTTTCCTAAAATCGGAATATCCCTAATTCCTTAAGTGCCATGAGTTCCTGACAAAACCAACAATCTTATACCCTATATAAGGCTCGTATTTATAAAGTGATCTCAAGATTGAGAGCAATATTAAGTATGGAATTGACAGAACATATTGTACTGAAATGACATTTCTGATACGAACAACAAACTAGCTGTCTCAAGTACTGTTTATAATTACGGGTCTAAGTAACATGAACAAAACGAAAATCCCATTTTAAATTCACAATGCAACCATAAACACCATAACTGACAATCTTAATCTCGTTGCAGTAAACAGAATACCAAATGGAGGTATCATACACGGAGTAGATGTGAGATACGCTGCCACTTACGGCAATCCACATCTAAGGGCTGGAGGAGGCTTAGGGTTCGCTACTGTCAATACTGCTAAGCCTGCGTCCACGCCAGCACCACCACCGTATTCTTCTGTTAGGAGTTCTGTTATTATGCCATCAGGTGAGTCCTTTATGTTTAGATTTAGATTAGTATTGTGTATTTCTTTATTATGTTCTTTCTTTATACTCTTTTTTACTATTTCTTAAAATTTGCTTCTATTTTTTTTTATTGTTTTGTTATAGATTCGTTAGGTAAAATTTTAAAAGAATTCGCAGACAAATGATTCTAATATTTTTTACTAGATTGTTGCTATCAAAAAGTAAACCATAATCATTATCATAAATATTTGTTTGTTCTTAGATATAATCTAAGTATATTATTTTGTCTATTCCACGTTATCTTAGTTTACCTGCAAGCATAATAATCTCCTCTTTGTTGATCAAAAGTTGACTGGAAGAGATTCCTTTACGGGATAAGTCCGCCTTTGTGCCACTTTAGTCTTAATCTTCTTGTATTTTAGTTTAAAAATGTTTGAGGTATTATAAAGACCTTACATAAATACATAATCGTTAGTATTACTAATTATATCATCTATGTCTCTACCAGGTACATCATCACATTCAATAACATCGCCCACAAGTCTAGCGTCACCACAATGCGCTACAAGTCCTATAACTACATCTACAATGTCTACAGATAGCACTCAACCTACTACGGTAAGTTTTGTTCGATCCTAGATTCCGGAGTTTTAACCTAGATGTTGGAGCCGGATGTTTTAGCCGTTATGTTTTTACATCTATAATTTGGTAAGGTTGTCAAAGATTTAGTTTGGTTGGATCCTAGATTTGGAGTTTTATTAGATCCTAGATTTAGCCAATGTTTTTTTACGTCTATAATTTGGAAAGGTTGTCAAAGATTTTGTTTTGTTGGATCCTAGATTTGGAGTTTTAATTGATCCTAGATTTAGCAGTGATGTTGTACGTCTATAATTTGAAAAGGTTATCGAAGATTTTAAATTTCAGTTTGCAGCTAGTTAACATTTTCAATGTTTTATTAGGAATCATTTTGAAATATTTGTAAATTCAGATGTTTTAAAAAAATCGGCAGTTGGCTTTACAATTTTGAATGGTATGGAAAAAACACAAAGTTTATGTTATATGAACCTAATGTTGCATCTTGCGTTCTCAATCTCTTTACAATCAAACCAAATTGAAACCAAATATGTCTTTATTATTATTATTATTATCTCAGATATCCACTATCGATACAGCATCGATATCTGTTTCAATATCAATAGCACCGATGCTCTCCTTGAATTCATCTCTCCACTTCCCAGTCTGTAGTGAAGGTTACATTTCCACTTGGGCATTGGTCGATCTCCATTGCTACTCTAAATGCAAACTTACATTCGCCTGTAGGCAGAGCCATCAAACTACAATTATGATACAGGTCACATTTGACAGTTCTTATAAAAATAATTATATGTTAACGCATAATTATGATCTTGTCTCTGTTGTGGTAAAAGTTTTTTTTATTTAATAAAAAAAAACAACTATTACATCACATTAGTACTTAAATTTAATAAAAACAGTAAGCCAATTACAGGTCTTCACAAATAACAAAGGTTATTTTATTATAAGTTTTAAGGGTAATTAAAAAAAGAATCAACTGTCTATTGCTACAGTGACAGGTTGTCAGCTTTTTGAAAATTGCAATACACTGAAACCTTTGTATCACTCTAAATTTTATTCTTCCTGGTCATCGAAAATCGAATTTTACGTCTTTGTCCAAGATGAAAAACACACACATTTTGGAACAAAAAACTGACAATTTTTTTTTCTTACGCAGTCCTGCATGAAAGAAGTGCAAGGTTGATACAAATAAGCAGAGAGAGCAATGGATGACGAGTTGTGTAGAAAGCGCAATTTAAAGCACATTGTCGGAAATACAGGCAATATCCGATAGCCCAGATCTTGATACTCAAACTAAACTGTTTTTCCTATATCGGCAGGTGGAAAAATGATACTCGAATTTGTTGAACTTTCTGTGTGACAATTGTAACTGAATACTATGATACATCAAAGGCATCTTTAAAGTTTAGCTTTTTGATAACATATAAACATATATATAGACATCCCTAATTGAGTAGGCAGAGCGTAAACGACCTAAACAAAGGTCATTCCACTACGTCTAACAAAAGTTTGAGGGTTATTTAAGATAGATTTGTAGGTATATTTCTTTATGAACAGGTTGTCAGCCCATCGCCTAAATTGCAATTTTACTGAAACCCTCGGAGCTCTCTCTGGTTTATAAAGCTTGTACGGGAGGAAATGCAGCTGGCACATTCTATGTTTTTCTTTCGCTCCCAGTCCTTTATCAATAAGCTTGCTTCCATAGCAAGCTTATTGATAAAGCCCAATAAGCTATTGTTTTGTGGAATTAGGCTTTCATTGCTATTTTTGTGATTAAATTGAACTGTTATCTGCTGTTTCTTTCTTAGGCTTACCGAAAAAGCCAGACATGCCCGAGAATCGGTGTATTGCAAATTAGGCGTTATTAACTGAAACATTCCTTGAAGTTTTCCCGTCACGTTCAAATCATTGGCAATCATAGACGGTCTGCTCATTCTGTAAGAGATACACAGACGTGATTGTGCATGTATGTGTGTCCATGTATATGAGTATTACTTTCACGCTGGACTGGGATCGAGAGAAAAACATAGAATGTGCCAGTGCATTACCTTTCGGGCATGCTGTAAAAACTAGCTAAGAGATCCAAGGGTTTCAGTATATTGCAATTTAGGCGATAGGCTGACAATCTGTCACTACAGCAATACATACAAATCTATCTACCCTCAAAACTTTGTCAGACGTGGCAGAACGACCTTTGTTCAGATCGTTTACGCTCGACTATATGTATGTATATGAGAGCTAATAGAAAGTGTTTTCAGACGGGAGTGGCCACATCATCAGCGACACCGCAGTCTCCAAGTTCTCACTACATCCTGGCCCCGTCAAATAGGACTATTGGGAACGCTACTGTCACGAAAAAAGGTAAGCGCGCCATGGGCTTTCGATCCGGGGCCCCGGGTTTGATTCCCGGTTGGAGACAATAACTTTGTTTGGATAGAATATTACAGGCTGACCTCACATTTGTCTGAAAAGTAAGATGATTCTTCAAAAAGTCGGTCCTTTGCCTGGTTGTGTCAAATTAGCCTGTCACGTCACATCAAATTAAGAAATTGGAGGATTAGAGTGTATTAGTATATGATGGAGCATAGAACTAGATCCCATGGTAAAAAAATGTCATTCAATGTTTTTAGGAAATAGACAACATGTTAAAAATAAATTAATATGATCATTATTAAAGTAACCCTTAATACTTTTTTTTAAATTTTCAACAGGTAATGGCCTACAGCAGCCTTTAGCTACGCATGTATAACCAACTCAAAAGACATTTTAGATTAAAAAAAAAAAAAAAAAGTAAAAACTTTCTGATCATATTTTGATAGTGAATTGACGAACTAAGTGATTAAGTGATTTCTCGTGAAGTGTTGTGAACTTATGAAAATATTTCTAAGAATTTGTTTTCCCTTGATAACTTTTATATGAATAGGATATTCGGATGAATTGTGTTATGTGGTTCGAAACCTGGTGATTTTCTAGCCATAGACGTCGAAATTATATCATTTTATGTCAATTAAAATGTAGGTAACCTGTAATCTTTTATTGCTTTAATTAGTGTGTATTTGTGTGTTAAAGTATTTTTAGGTTTTACTTTTATCTTGTTTTTTAACCTTTCTAATATTAAAAGTTTATTTTATCTTTGGATTTAATTCCTATTTCTAATCATGAGCATTGAATTTGATGAACTAATTGTCTTCTTTTCTATTTTTATATTACTGTCACTTTGAAAGACTTTTATGATCCGAAAACAGAACAAAAATCTTTATTGTAACGATTACATCATTCTAAAAAAAGTAAATAAAAATAATACTGGCTGGTCTTAAAACACAACTGTCAGATTACCACTTGATTGATCGATGTTGCCAGAAACCATCAAGGTTGTTTGAAATTGCGTGTGTACTGTAAAAGACCTTTTCAGTGAAGGTCAAGCTTTGTGTCCTTTAAAAAACCTCTATGTGCATGTTCGATCCGAGTAATGAGGCAATCTGTGTTTTTATTCTAGTTTATCATGATTTCGGTTAAAACGTTTATGTAAGTAGAAGCACTACTTTTATCTTTTATGGTTGAAAAGCATATGTCATGAATTATTTCTTGTACACAATTTTATAATAATAAAAATTAATAAAAACCAAGTGTGACAGTGCTTTTTTTCTATATATCTGTCTTAATTTTATGATTTTTTACATTTTTACTTTAATTCATACTTGATCATAATAAAATTGTGTCCCTTGTTACTTAACAGTCAATTTACTTAAACTGACGTCATTAAGTTGATTATTTCAACGAAAGTTCTCGTCAATTCCAAATTACCTGACTGAAGTCTTGTTACTATTTCTAATTATACTTATTATGTACTATCATAAGTCTAAAGAGGTAAATATATAAATATTTGTATAGATTTAATGTTTTAAATAGTGGTGCGAAGAGTTGTTTAAAAAAATCGTTTTTGAAATATATGGCCTTTCTCTGTTTTAAATGTATTTTTAAGAGAAAAAAAATAGTTCTGTAGGTACTGAATATATAAAAAAATACTGTTAGAAAACTGCAGCTGACGTTCGAATTTTTCATCTTTATGTTTTCCTAAGCTCACTTTTGTAATTATGTCGTTTTATTACTTTGCCGAAACAGCTTTGTTATTTAACAGTTAAATAACGCATATTTTTTTCTCATTAAAGGAAGGTTTTAATTTCGAAAAGAGATTGCATGATTTTGAAAATAAATTAAGTTTTTAAACTAGCATAATTTTATCCCATCGTAATAGTTCAATTAAATTAGAATGCAATGTAAGCTTTAATTTTATAAAACCTGTTGTGCCATTACCATATCTTTTTCTATACATATCGATATAAATTATATAAAAAATATCGGGTTAAATATTTATTGCCGACTAACAATTTTTTGTCTTGAAAATTGAGGTTTTAACTATAAACAATTGTTATGTAACACTAACAGAAAAATAAACTTTAATCTGATAAAAAAATATTTAAAAATGAGTCAATGCTATGAGAGTAAGTTTTATTTAGATAATTTATTAGACTCCATAAAAAGAAAAATTATTCACTTTCTCTTACTACCATTGGGTTGGCTGGAAGAGATCTCTTCATAGAGATAAGTTCGCCCTTGCACACTATATTTGTAAATTACATTTCTTTTTTGTTTATGCAATAAAGTATATATAAAAGACATACGAATATATTATCCTCAAAATTTCTATGAAGTAATAAAAATTACCTTAAACTATTTTAAACTTTGTATTTTGTACAGTCATTATCAGGATATGAACATCATTCTTCAATTTAATAGTGCAAGGTCTATTTAATTTCAATCAATTGTATGATGATTATTTATCGATATTAAAATAAAAAGTTGAAAAAATATAATAATGGAAAAAGCAATTGAAAACATAAATAATATGCGCAACACCTAAGAATAGATGAATTTGAAAATTCGATTTAAGACTGAAAGCACAATCCAACTTTTCATTGCGACCATTTTAAATTAAAATGAACTAAAACGTTTTTTTGCTACGGAACGAAATCTAGTGATTGTTTTGTCGAATAAAATAGTCCATTAAAAAAACTAATCCACTAAATATATTTTTTGAGGTTGCTTGTCGTTATTAGTTAATTTACAATGTGCATATTTTTATGTTATAAAGGGTAACTAAGGGTACTACTCAATCAATCAAAAAGCCATTAAAATACCATATTTATAGTAACTACTTATCTACCCTATTTCATATGGATGCAAGTCTTATTCATCGAGTCTACAATCAAGTATCAAATTAATTGATTAGTTTTGGCGCTGATAATATTTAATTGGTTTTTACGGTGTTAGATAGATAGATAGATAGATAAATCGTTTATTTCATTGCTACAGACACATACATAAACAAAGGCTTTAGTTCGAAATGACAAGAGAATTCTATTTAACGATGGGCCCTGATATTAGGGCATGTATGTGTGCTGCAGCAGTGCAAAAGGCCATAGCTCAGCGTCTATATGTGTTCTTGCATAGCAACGCAAAGATAGCTTAAGGGCATTCCGTGAAAGTGTCCCGCACAGCATACAGTGATTTTAATACTTCCACGCACTATACATATAAATATTAGAAATAACAAGTCAAAAATTCTACCGCTGACGGGATTTGAACCCGCATATTTGGAAAATCGGCCTACACCGCTAACCCTAACCGCAGTCGAATTTTTGATTTATTGCAAACATACATAAATCACGCCTTTATCCCTTACGGGGTAGGCAGAGCGTTTAACGCCTCGTAAAAGACTTTGATTTATTATTTCTAATATTTTCAGTAATAAAATAGCACTGTGTCACAATCGTATTATATAATACATATATATAATCACGCCTTTATCGCTAATGGGGTAGGCAGATCGTAAACGACCTAAACAATGGTCGTTCCGCCATGTCTAACAAAGTTTTGAGGGTTATTTAAGATAGATTTGTAGGTATATTAATGTAGTGACAGGTCGTCAACCTATCGCCTAAATTGCAATATACAGCAACCCTCGGATCCCTTAGCTGGTTTTAACAGCATGCCCGGGAAGAAATGCAGCTAGCACATTCCATGTTTTTCTCTCGCTCCCCGTCCAGCATGGAAGTGCAAAAATCAATTAGACAATTAGTCACATTTTGATAGCGCAGTATTGAAATTATCTAAAAACCATTCTATTCAATACTTCATTTAGCTATGTATTTTCACCAACTTAAGTTGGTGCCATCATAGATTGTTGTGTGGGATAATGCGCTCGATTCTAGATTTGCCGGCTAAAACTAAAATTAAAATCTATTTGTCACTTTCAGACTTAAAATATTGAAAAAGGACAGGTGATCTATTCTCTCCGGTTTCAATTTATAGTCGCTGGTTTTATGCGTTATCTGTAATTTTTATCCGCCGTCATATGACATGGCGGATAAAATTGACAGAAATACTGTGGAAACGTGCAGAAACGCGTCAAAATCTGACAGACAAAGTATAAAACCATAGAGTATATATCGCCTGTCCTTTGTCAATATTATTATTTTGAAACTGACAGATAGATTTTAATTTTAGCCGGTGGAATCTAGAATTGATTGCTGTTTTCGTGTAATGCCCTATTAGTATTATTGAACCCTTCGTTTATCTATCAAGATCGGTTTTAGGTACAAAGATATGACCTAATGTGTCGGAAATATCAAGCATTGACTGCGTTTTTAAATATTTCACAACAAAATAAAATATGACACTTACTTACTACATTAAATGTTTCTATTTCGAAAGAAACTGATTATAAATTAATAACTCGTGTTACACAAAGTGATGATGTTTTTTTTTAAATAATATGAATTAAAGAAAATAATAAATTCGTTTCTGCCAGGACTCGAACTTGCGCCTCTAGAAGGCCGGTCCATTACTCTACCAACTGACTTCCAACTTATTTTCTTTCCTTCATATTATTTGAAATAAAATAGCATATCGAGTACTAAAATATTCAAAAATATGTATTTTTTAGTTCGAAAGGAATACGCCATGAAATAGCCTTGTAATTTCCAACCACAAAATTTTATTTAACATACCCTGTTTATTTCTGTAAAGTAACTTCAAACACGTAAGAGGATGGGAAATATTGTCACTTAATATTTATATAACCTAATTCCTACCTACTTATCATATCAAATTATGAAATAATTTATTTATTTTCTAAATAACGGCCTTCATGAAAACATCATATCATCAGGTGTGAATTATAGCTTTATATACCATGTCATCATCCGTCTTTTAATATTTAATGTGTGACTCGAACATTTTGTGATTTAAATTATCTATCACCATTTTTATGACAACCTTATAAAAAAACAGTAATACGTTTTTTTTATTATGTTGACGTCTAAAAAATATGCAGAGCTGTGATTATTTACGAATTAAATATTAACTTTGAAAGAGACTAAAGAATTCACATATCCATCAAAATATAATGTATCATTGCTGGTAGGTTTATACTTACGTTTGTGCACTTATCCGAATCCAATACATATCCATATGAAACGTATATGAACTGGTGCACAAACTGTCACACATGTCATATGTGTTACTAGGAAGGCAACAATCTGAATAGATACTGATACTACACATAATAAAAAATATATACTTACCTTCTATAAAAATATATCTAATCCTAAATGTTCGAGTCTTTCTATCACTAGTTTGTACCTATCTAAAGTATAAATACTGTAACTTTGATACATAAGGCTGCTTTACACGATTGCGCATTCAGATACTAACTTTGTAATATTACAGGATATTTCCTGTAGTTGGAAGTGGAGTGTGAAATATATAAAATAATCTATAAACTTATTTATTTTTATTTATACAAATCGGTCACTAACAAACAATCCAATCATTATATTATACTAAAAGGTGCCACGCTGGTTGGCTATGGACAACTTTTGAACCAAAAATGAGTCGGAACGAGGGTCCTTTTTGTCTGAGTCAATTTAAAAAAAAAAAAAAAATATTTATTTATTTTTTGGAAAATAAAAAGTATTCTTAATAAGTATGCTCCATTACAAACATGGTAGCTGAGATAGATGCAATCTCAAAAGCAAACAAAAGAAAATCTAAAATACAAAGGAAATTTATTACTATAATCTGTCACCACTTTTTTTTTTTAATATGATGTTGGTACTTCGATGAAAGAGCTACTGTCAATGTAAAAACTAATGCTGAATTGATCCTTTTTACTTGTAGTTATACCTACAAAAGGATTGAATAAGTAAGACTTTTACATTTTTTTTCGCACTTCACTTCTTAAACTAGAAAATATAATTATTTTTTCTGTGATACATAGATTAAAAATGTTTTGTAAATACTTGCTATATCTAATTATTGAGTGAAGAATTGTTACATTATGTATTTGATAAAATGTAAAGCTTTCAATTTTCGTCCAGTTACATAAACGCTAAAACAACGGGTACAGGGAACAGGTTCCTGAGAACTAAAAAGGATTTTTATTCAATAAAACTGAAAAACTTTCAGTAATAAATATTTAAGGCCATTAAAAAAAAGTACTTTGCCACACAAAATGATCTCTCTTTATTTAAATATCTGAAAGATTCTCTTTGTAATAGTTTCATTGACTGAATTAACCCTTTCAGTTTTCTACCACTCGTCTTTTACACCCTATACTTATTATATTGTAACTTTTAGAAAATCCGGTGATAATCTATTTGAATCTTAAAATTTTACTTTTATATCCTCTGTTCCTGCCTAGCGTTTTTCGACCTGATGCTGGGGTACACTTTCTGTTTTTTTCTACTCCACTTTACCCGGTCTTCGGCATCCGCTGGTGTGAGATAGTTTTCGCGTAATCTTGGGCTTTGGACATTGAAGTCGAGGCATATTAAAAAACTTTTACATTCTGAATTAAAAATATAACAATATCATGTTCATTAAGTAAATAAAACCGTATTGTATACTCATACTATAAAAAATATAAGGTCATTTTAGATCAAGTGCAAATAATGACCTTTGTTTAGATCGTTTGTGCTCTGCCTACCCCATTAGGGATAAAGGCGTGACTATATGTATATGTATGTATGTATGTGAATCTACCCATGAAACTGAACAACTTTCCCTAAGGAACATAGGTCGAAATACGAAAAACAAAAATTTACTTCCCACACTAAGCGTATGGAAGGTCCAATTTTTTATTCGTTTTTCGACCTATGTTCCTTAGGGAAAGTTGTTCAGTTTCATGGGTTAATTTACACGTTTTAATATTTGCACTTGATTTAAAATGATGATATATAACAATATCGTAAACGACGTATCAGGTCAATCGAAGAAGAAAGACAGAAGAAGAAAGATTGAACAACATATTAACGAGCTTTTATGTATCTGGACTTTAGTCATAGTAAATTACTAGTTATGATTTTGTGGAGTGAGAAGTAATTAGATAGAACATTGTGAAGTTGTAAATTAGTAAAATTGTACAAATACATTTTCTAAATAAAAAAATGAAACTTTGGCCTATGTAAATCATGTTTTTTTTATATACGCGTTACCCAGAAAACACGGTTAGGTACACTGTAAAACCATACAAAACAGAAAACGTTTTATGATCTGGTTGACTTTAGTTATTTAAATATCTCTTCATCCTTATTTAACAATAAAAATAATAAATACCGTTTTCTTTTACATTTAACTGGTAAATTGGCAACTCTTCAATACATACGGGGTGTAAGGGACAGCGTCCCACAAACCTATGGGGTTGCTCAGTCAACGAAACTGAACAACTATCACCAAGAAATTCTTTCATGAGACGAAAATAGAAATTTACCTTCCCATACAAAATGACCATCTCGATCAGACAATTTGTACGAAAAATCTATTAAGTTCCACTTCCTGAAAAAAAAAACTGCTGATAGTTGTCCAGTTTAGTTGACTGAGCAACCCCTATCAGTTTGCGGGACGCTGTCCCTTACACGCCGTATACCTAAAAATGCAACCGTTAAGCTACCGGTAGGTACTATCTTAATATAACAATACGTGAGGTACGCCATGTAGTAAAAATAACCTATTGGTTATTGCCAAAGCCAGTGCGAACACAGCACCTTTATACTTCCCGTTCTCTCTTATCCTCTGTGAAATATAGGGCTCTTAAATCAGCGATTCCTTCCATGCTGGACTGAGAGCGAAGAAAAAAAATAAAATGTGCCAGCTGCATTTCCTCCCGGGCATGCTATAAAAACCAGCTAAATGATCTGAGGGTTTTTGCATATTACAATTTAGGCGATGGGCTGACTACCTGTCACTACATCAATATACCTACAAATCTATCTTAAATAACCCTCAACATTTTGTCAAACATGGCGGAACGACCTTTGTTTAGGTCGATAACGCTCTGCCTTCCTCAAAAAGGATAAAGGCGTGATTTTCTGTACGTGTGTAAATCAACGATACTACCGTGTAAGTACTAGTCCATACTGTCTGAGAAGCAATGAAAAAACCTTAGACAATACCAAATTTTGTCTTCCTTGCTTTTTTAAAATTAGAAATGGCTTTGCTCTTGATTCTAGTCAATAGTTTAAGGTAGAGATGACTGTGACAGAGTCAACGATGGAGCGAGCTCACCCAAAAGATGCCTGTTACGGCACTGGCAATCTCACGCACCGAACACAGCTAGCTGTTTGGCAACGGACCGGATGAGAGGGTGGTTGCGAGCCAGGCAACCCCTTGCGAAGCCTACCACCGCTTTGTTGGGATCGTTTAGCCGGACTTATTCACAGGCAAGTCTGTGTTGCTGTTGCCCGAGGTGGACCACTAATTTTAGTCATCGTAAAACCACCAGTGCCATAATAGGCATCTTTTGGGTTTGCTTGCTCCATCGTCGACTCTGTCACTGTCATCCCTGACCTTTGTGTCTAAATTAAGATCAAACTAATTTCAAGTAAAAAAGAAGTTTCTCTCACATCGCTTTTCTTAGGGCCTCACTAACAGCGACGGCGATAAACATTTTTACGCGCATGTCCGCAACGCAGATGAATCACAATTGCCTTATATCCGCGATGCGCGCATAAAAATTCCAACCATGTCCTAGAAATAATTCAGGTGGTCGGAGGTAGGTCGATTGTCTTTGTTTAACGCACTGGGGCCATCATAAAGATAAATAGCGTTCCTAGATGAAGACAAACATGGCTGCCGTGATGTGGGAGAAGATGAGGTTGAGGAATTAGAAAGAAACAGCAGTAGCTTTATCCCGGGAGATGATGATACATACATACATATAATCACGCCTTTATACCTAATGGGGAAGGCAAAGTGTAATCGACCTAAATAACGGTCGTTCCGCAACGTCAGACAAAGTTTTGAGGGTTATTTCGGATAGATTTGTAGATATATTTCTGTAGTGAGATCTTGTCAGCCCACCGCCTAAATTGCAATATACAGAAACTCTCGGATCCCTTAGCTAGTTTTTACAGCATGCACGGGAGGAAACGCACATGGCACATTCTATGTTTTTCTCTCGCTCCCAGTCCAACATGGAAGAAATCGCTGGGGTATGTGTTACTGTTTTTCCTTCTAATTCCCCAGTGGTATAATTTTCTATTTTAAGTATAGACAATACATAATCGTCATTTTGTGAACCTTTTAGCAAAAAATACTTCTTTTAAAACCTTGGGAAACATATTATATCATTCGTTTCCAATTAGTTCTGTGTGATTTTTTAGTTGCAAGGTCTGCTGTAAAAGCCGGTAAGTAGACTTATTTAAAAAGTCTACCAGCTGCATTTCTTTCAGGACTTAAGGTGACGATGTTAGCAAAAAAAAAAAGTTTATTGTCTTTTACAATTTAAATTATTATATTAAACATAATAAAGAATAGGCAACAGGAAATGTCTCAGCTTGTGCTGCCTTGACCTAGGTCACGCCAGCGCTGTTTTTCAGTCACTTCCTCCTCCCTGAGATCTTATATGGGGTACAAGTGTCGAGGGCTAACAAAATACTTATCTAGGTGCATTCGTACGTAATAAATAACAAAAAAAATATTATATACAAACTTGTTTTTTTTTTGGTAATCTTAACTATGTTATAACATTTAAGCAGATGGACTCTTCCGGAGTGTAGTATGTTTGTGTGTGTGTGTGTGTGTGTATATATGTGAATGTAAGAATTACTAGGCTAGGAACTATTAAATTTTAAAATATTCTTTAAAGGCAGCAATTCACTGTAGGTATGCTTCAAGTTCTCTGCTGCAAATTGTCTTTGAAATAAGGCTGTTTTGTATTTGGCTTTAAAGCAAGTTACGTCAAGCCAAATGGTGCCCCTATTAGTAAAAATATCATAATTTACTAAAAACGCTGTGAATCGAAAATCCGGGACAACAGAAGACTCAAGTAATAGCATTAAGATAATTTAGAACCTTATAAATTTGCTATTCTTAGTTCGTTGTAGTAACAGGAAGAAAAATTTACGTTGGTGGCCGTTATTGTCATATTTATATATATTTTTTTCAACTAAATAAATAATAAAAGGAAAACGCTATTTTCCTTCCTGTCACTACAACGAGCTACAAATCGCTAATTTATAAGTTTCTAATTTATCTTAATAACTATTACTTGAGTCTGTTGGGCCAGTTTTTAAATTCACTGCGTTTTTTATTGAATTATGATTGTTTTACTAATGGGGGCGCCACTTGGCTAGTATCGTCACCTTAATGTCAAAGTCAGTAGTGAGATTCGAGGCTTTGTCAGTATATTTTTTTTTTGTTATCGCAGCCAGTCAAGCATAGAATTAAGTACACATAAATTGCACTCGTCATTGAAGAGAACGTGTCAGTTAGAGTTTCAGTTATAAAAAACAAATTCGGTCCCCTTTTGCAGATCCAGTACGTCAAAAATATAAATGAACGTTGACAAGGGCGCTGCATGTTGAGATATCTGACACAACTGTTCCGTTTCTTATGTCTGTAGGCTTTTTTTAAACAATCGTGGGATTATACGAATCGATCGTAGGCTTTTTCGAATCAATCGTAGGCTTTTTTGAATAGATCGTCCCGATGAACTCTGGTGTCAGTTTTTAAACCGTATAATAGCTTAGCTACATGGGCCTTTGTCATAGTTTTGTGTAATTATCGCTATCAAATACATACTGGACTGGGAGCGATAGAAAAACATTGAATGTGCCAGCTGCATCTCCTCCCGGGCATGCTGTAAAAAACAGCTAAAGGATTCGAGAGATTCAGTGTTTTGTAATTTAGGCCATGGGCTGACAACCTGTCACTACAGCAATACATAGAGCTATCTGAAATATCCCTCAATACTTGTCTGAAGTGGCGCAACGTCCTTTCTTTGTTTGGGTCGTTGACGCTCTGCCTAAACCATTAGGGATAAAGGAGTGAATATATGTAATCCATATGGCTTAACGTAACTTGCGAAGCACATATTTTTTTTTAAAACAAGGTAATTTAACCTGCATTGTCCTCAAAACTGATCAAAATCTTACAAAATGATAAATAAAAAAAAACTTTTGTGTCACCTTGGGCATCGAACCCAGGACCTCCGTATCAGGAGCCCAAGTTTTCTGTACCTGCCTCCTTAGTCTGCCACTAAGGCAGAGTAAAAAATGGTGTAAGCAGCTGCCTAATATGGCCATGTTTTCGGTGTTCGTTCCTACTGGCCACTTTCATTTTAAGCATTGACGCTTTGTCAGCATTTCAGAAACCCAACGTTTTTACTGCTGTTTAAAAAGTCTATTTAAATTTTACGATTTTGCCCGGTTTTTATTGATATTATCTTCGTTTGTATAGGAAACGTTTTGCGAGTTTGCGCTGAATGTAAGGATTGGAAAGCGATGCGACACGACGAGGCGCGAAGCTGCTTGAAGATGCATGGCATCGCTCGACGCAGAGTGATATATTTCTGGATGGTCTTTCTTATACGTTCTAATAAGTATTGTACTTACCGCGCGGTTTAGTAGTCATGACATGGGCTCACGATCCGGAGGTCCTGAGTTCTATTCCCAGGGGGGTAACACACAAAGTTGATATTTGTCAATTTATCATTTAGTGGGATTTTCTTCGGTTACGTTAGGCCAATGCAGGCCGAATCACCTGACTGTCTGTAAGAAAAGAGATTCGGTGCATCGGAGGGCACGTCGCTGTTTTTGATAGTGATCTTAACACAAACTCTGCCAGACGCCTATTAGCTGTGTTATTAGGTGGTTTAAATACTTTGAAACCAGGGTTCATCGGATCGATTGACTCAATACTCACTCTATAGAAGAAGAACTAAGCTCTCCAAATGTCCTTGCCGCGTCGATTCTACATTCATACATATAGTCACGCCTTTATCCCTAATGGGGTAGGCAAACCGTAAATGACCTGAACAAAGATCGTTTTGCCATAACTGACAAAGTTTTGAGGGTTATTTAAGATATATTTGTAGGTATATTGCTGTACTTCCATGCTGGTCTGGGAGCGAGAGAAAAACATAGAATGTGCCAGCTGCATATCCTCCCGGGCATGCTGTAAGAACCAGCTAAGGGATCCGAGGGTTTCAGTATATTGTAATTTAGGCGATGGGCTGACAACCTGTCACTACAGCAATATACCTACAAATCTATCTTCAATAACCCTCAATACTTTGTCAGACGTGGCGGAACGACCTTTGTTTAGGTCGTTTACGCTCTAACTACCCCATTAGGGATAAAGGCGTGATTATATGTATGTATGTATATATATTGATGTAGTTACAGGTTGTCAGCCCATCGCCTAAATTGCAATATACTAAAACCGTCGGATCCCTTAGCTGACTTTTACAGCATGCCCGGGAGGAAATGCAGCGGGCTTATTCTATGTTTTTCTTTCGCTCCCAGTCCAGCATGGAAGACGCGTCGCTTCTCGGTGTGAATAAACCCGAATGTATCTAAAGTTGGGTTTTATTGTAGAAGCTGTTGTTTTAATATGATGAGGGGAGGTAAATGTTTTGTGATATCGTTTAAATGGGGCAACTTTGTACATAACGTATTAGGTACCTAGTAATAAAATTATGAAATAAAACATTTACAACGTCCTGAAAAATATATATACATACCTATATATATACCAGGTGTAAGGGACAGCGTCCTGCAAACTGCTAAGGGTTGCTGAGTCAACGACACTGAACAACTATCAGTAGGTATCTTTTTCAGGAAGTGAAAAAAAATGGCTTTTCCATACAAATTGTCTGATAAAGGTGAACATTTGGTATGCAAAACCCATAGTTTTTTTCACTTTCTAAAAAAAATCCAGGTGATAGTTG
Organism: Scrobipalpa costella; assembly: GCA_949820665.1. NCBI lineage: Eukaryota > Metazoa > Arthropoda > Insecta > Lepidoptera > Gelechiidae > Scrobipalpa > Scrobipalpa costella. The sequence goes on along the minus strand of OX463319.1, from coordinate 7,389,391 downwards.
CTCAGAGCCGTTGAGCAACCCCTGTCAGTTTGCGGGACGTTGTCCCTTACACCCGGTATATTTTTACAGGAGATATATCGAAAGAAAGTTCCACGTGAATAATCAAAGTGGATATGCTGATGACATTCCTTAGAAGTAACGTAATTAAATGATGCAGCCGTACAAGATTAACCACAGCTCGTGTAATCGAATTGAAACGTCGGGTTAAAAGGTAAATTCCCTGTTTCGGTGATTCCCTTGGTTAACCAAGTGACCGAATAGACTTCCACTTTTCTGTCGTAACTTGTCGCGTTGAAGTCGAACAATTTGACAGATTTTTTATGATACCTATTGTTAAACAAACAGATCTGATGTCACGTTAAGTATGATAAGGTACGATTACGCTTTAAATTAGCGTGATGAAATTGATGAAAAAAGGAACCAACGCGATCATCTACAGATTTGATATTGATTTGATAGTTCTCATGTTTAATATAAAGGCACTGCCTTTGTGATGACTGTGAGAGAAAACGAAACGCATCGGTAGGTCGTTTGTTGACCACTGTTTCGTCTTCATTTCGACTCATCAGATGCGGAAGTTTCCGCATTGTAGTTGGTTTGCAAGTGCTTCGCTCTTGTAAGCTTAGCTTGTTTGGATCGGCACGGAATCCAACTCTTTAGGAGTGGCCGTTAAGCATGATCTCCGCAGAGTGGTCGTCCCCTTTCCCACGTGTATCCCTGTTAAAATAATGCAATTGATAGTTCTCCTTATAACGCAATACCTCCCCCGATCACCTTCCTGTTAAAAAGTACTATAATGAGTGAAGATTAAGGTGCTATTATTTATTTATTAAATTTATTTCAGTTGGGTTGCACTATCCCGCTTTCGTAGTTATTTTCGTCTGTGTCACTATTACGCATTATTCTTTCAACCAAAGTAATGGCTACCTTAGCAATAAGGCCGCCTATTTCGTACTTGTATTTGTGTTATCTATTGTGTTGTATGAATATTTCTTATGTGCAATTAAGTTTGTTTGCTCTGGACTCTAGATACTTGGTCAGAGTTGACCGTGACAGAGTCGACGATGGAGCGAGCTCACCCAGAAGATGTCTGTTATGACACTGGCAATCTCACACACCGAAGGAACACAGCAAGCTGTTTGGCGCCAGACTCTGATGAGAGGGTGTTAGAAATCTGCCACAGGGACCATCTTACAGCTTTTCTTGTCGACCTTTTTTCCTGACTGCTGCTGCTGCGTGCAGTTTAACTTGGAAGAAGAAGAACTAATGCCCGTAATTATAATTATTTACTGCCTCCGTGGTCTAGTGTTTAGAGCCATGGGCTTAAGATCCTAGGTTCGAATTGCCAGGGGGAAACCACAAAAAGTTGATATTTGTCAATTTATCACTTTGTGAGGTTTTTCCTAGTTTGGTTAGGACATTGCAGGCTAAATCACCTGATTGTCCGAAAAGAATAAAGATGACGTGCTTCGGAGGGCACGTAAAGACGTCGGTCCCGATCGCTGCCTTTGATAGTGGTCGTTACTATAACCATGTCAGAGGCCAATTAGCTGTGCTACTAGGCGGTTTGAAAACTCTGACACCAGGGTTCATCGGGTCATTCGACTCGAGAATCCACTGGCTAAGAAGATTATAAACAACACTTGAGACTGACAGCTAGTTTGAGTCCGTATCAGAAATGTCATTTCAGTACATACGAGTAATAACCTAAGGCTCGTATTTAAAAAGCAATCTCAAGATTGAGAGCTATATTAAGTGTGCATTATGTACTGAAATTACATTTCTGATACGATCTCAAACTAGCTGTCAGTCTCAAGTGCTGATTATAAATACGGGCCTAAGAGTAGTACTCTACGTCATGTTTGTCATCCGCCTTTTTGTATCAAGGCTTTAGTGAATTCTCCCCCTTAAAGTGAGTTAACCTTAAGCAGGAAAAATCTTACTCAATATTATAGGCTCTCTCTTAAAACCTTTCCCTTGCGATGTGGAACTTATGTCATGGGGTTGTTCAGAGGGTAAATGTTAAGGGATGGAAGGGAATACGCTATAATACCCCCAAGGTACTAGTAAATTCACCTGGCATAAAATTTTACAACTATTGCAAATATCTAAGTTGAAGTTTGTTTTATTTTTACTGCTTTCTAGTTTGTATTTTATAGACAAACAATCGAAGATCGTGTTATTTTTTACTTTGTAATATTATTAATAGTAAACACACAAAACATTGACTATATTTATTCTGTGGCATTGATTTACAAAAACTGAGTTAAGGCCCGTATTAGTAATGAACTCTTGGGACTGCCAGAAAGATTGATTTCGTATCAGCAATGTAATTTCAATACTAAATGTCCTATTGATTCCATACCACTGATTACTTAATCTCTTAATCTTGAGATCGCTTCATAAATACAAGCCGCTTTTCATAAGTACCATACATACATATAATCACGCCTTTATCCCTAATGGGGTAGGCAGAGCGTAAGCGACCTAAACAAAGGTCGTTCCGCCACGTCTGACAAAGTTTTGAGGATTATTTAAGATAGATTAGTAGGTATATTGCTGTAGTGACAGGTTGTCAGCCCATCGCCTAAATTACAATATACTGAAACCTTCGGATCCCTTAGCTGGTTTTCACAGCATGCTAGGGAGGAAAAGCAGCTGGCACATTCTATGTTTTTCTCTAGCTCCCAGGCCAGCATGGAAGTAAGTACCAACAACAGAATTGAGTTAAAATATATATTTGCAAGTAAAATAGATAGACTATTTTACCACAATAAAACCTCCAACATATACACGGAAACGTTTGTCATAACCGCTGAAGTACCAAATACGAAAGAGAATAAAAAATATCGCCCATACATCTGCATCAAGATGATTCCGCTAAAATATTGCCAGAGAGAAAAAACCAAGAATCATGGAGAACGTGTATTTGTTTTTTTTATCTGCCAGTGCGTGGTAACCCGTAAACTTCTTTTTATGTGCAAATGCTCTTCCCCATAAAGGGTGAACGTGATATTTTTGACAACGGCCTCTCTGAAGGACTTTGGGAATGTTTTTTGAAATGTCTGTGGCATTATTTTGTAGTGTTGATGGAATCGTAAAGGGTTTCGGGGTTGGTTTCAGACGATGTTTGTTTTATTTGGTAGTTCAGTAGGTATGGGGTTCGATTTTAGATTTCATCGGCTAACACTAAAATTAAAATCTATCTGTAACTTTTTTTTTTTTTAATGGTGTACCTAGAAAGGTAGCAACATTTAATATTACGACCTAGCCTACTAAGGCTAATGAGTAATTTACATCTAACTTATTATGCTAGGTTGAGTAATTGTGTCTGATTTCTCTTGTGAATGTCACTTTTAAAATAATAAAATTGATAAAGGACAGGCGATTTATACTGTATGGTTTTACACTTTGTCCGCTAGATTTTGACAAGCTATTGTACGTTTCGTATAAATGACAGATAACGCATAAAACCACCGACTACAAATAAAAACCCAGAGAGTCTTTCTGTCCCTTCCTGTCCTGTTCCTTTCCAATGATTTTAGTCTGAAAGTGGCAAATAAATTTTAGTTTGAGTTTTAGCCGGCAAATCTAAAATTGAACTCATGAAAGTATAATTATAATAATCGAATCAAATTGGTTAACTGTGTAACTTTTAGCTCAAAAATTCAATGTTCGGGAACAAAATTCCCAAAATTGAGACCAAAATAGAAAAGCTGCTACCCACTTAAAGTAACGAACTTCTTTAAAATTAAAAGTCCCATTTGCAGGCACTCAACAAGTTTCTAAACGCAATTCTCTCTTGGAATTTACTAGAAATAATGTATCCTTCTCCGAAAATCCAATCTCTCACATTTACCCTTTTATTCGTCCAAAACCTACGGTACTATTTCAAGACCGACCGAAGCATAAAATCTATAAAGAAAATATCTGAACCGTATTGCGAATAGGGTAGAGACTGTTACATTCATTTCAGAGTTGAAATATTTGTCTCTATTGTAACTGCCTCCATGGTCTAGTGGTCAGAGCCATTGGTTTACGATCCGGAGATCCTGGGTTCGATTCCCGGGGGCGGACATAAAATTGATATTTATCAATTTATTACTTTGTGAGTTTTTCCCTAGTTTGGTTAGGTTAATGCAGGCTCATCACCTGAATATCTAAAAAATAAAATGATCCATGCCGTCGGATGGCCATGTCCCATCAGAATATTAGATTGAAGGAATATTAAGTGCACTTGTGTGTTGCGCTAACACTTAAGCACAAAAAATAGTCCCGCGCAGTTGGCTGTTCTTTAGGAGATTAGCCGCCATCACCAAAATTCGGTTGGGAGGACTATTCGTATCTATTTTTGTATTATAATCCACTAAGAAGACAGTTCAGTGACGATAGATGGGATGATGTTGAGATGGATGTCTCGGGTGGCAAGTATGAATAAAATCAAGAATAAGTAGGTTATACTTTAGCAAAGAAAATATTATATTAGATAATGCTTAAGAAGAGGCACTTCCACCCCCGATTTAAAATGTTACGTCAGAGCGTGGATTAATAAGTTAATAGAAAAAAAATAACATAAACAAACAAACAAACATAAATCACGCCTTTATCCCTTACGGGGTAGGCAGAGCGTTTAACGCCTCGTAAAAGGCGCTTTCGCCACGTCTGACAAAAATTGAGGGCAAATTTAGATTGTAATATGTATTGCTATAGTGACAGGTTGTCAGCCCATCGCCTAAATTACAATACACTGTAACCCTCGAGTCCCTTTTGCTGACTTCAACAGCATGCCCGGGAGGAAGGGCAGCCGGAACATTCTATGTTTTTCTATCTCTCCCAGTCCAGCATGGAAGAAAAAAAATAAAACGAAAATTTTATGCCTTTAAGCACTCAACTTAGTAAAGATACTAATACTTTTACGTAGTATTATAGTTACTCTGTGCTAATACGAACGGTGGGTCTGCCAACGCATTATTATTAACCCGATGGTACTTGACGTTAAAATCAAAATAGGCTACTGATTTTTACAGACATAAAAATGTAAGCCAATATTATATTTTCTTCAGTAGATTATGCTTTAGCAAAGAAAATATAATATAAGCTAACGTTAAAGAAGAGATACTCCCACCCCCGATTTGAAATGTTACCTCACCTCGTCTCTCCCGCTCCGTTGTCTAGTGGCTAGTGCCATGGACACCTGATCCGGAGGTCCTGGGTTCGATTCCCAGGGGGGAAACACAAAGTTGATATTTGAGAATTTATCACTTTGTGAATTTTTCCCCAGTTTGGTTAGGACATTGCAGGCTAAATCACCTGATTGTCCGAAAAAGAAAAAGATTTCGTGCTTCGGAGGACACGTTAAGCCGTCGGTCCCGGTCGCTGTCTTTGATAGTGGTCGTTACTCAAACCATGTCAGAGGCCTGATAGTTGTGCTACTAGGCGGTTTAAAAACTCTGACACCAGGGTTCATCGGGTCGATAGACTCGATACCCACTCGACAGAAGAAGAAGAAGTCTCCCCCGCGCCAATGGGTATGCGAGCCGACTAGGCGGCAGCACACACACAAACCCATATTAAACCTGTACGAACACGCCATTGCGCATGTAGTACGAAAATCGGCGTCTTGTATGGAGTGTAAATTTAAAGACAAAAGAAGGATCCCACCCTTTAGCTTTTTATAGGCTAATATATAGGAAACGGTTTGAAAAATAGTGATAAATCTCAATTTAGATGGTTATAAGAGGTGAGGAATACCTACCAAAAAGTATGTACAAAGGACAACTTTGATAAGGAGGATTACAGCGTGGGTTGATAAGTTACTTACATACATATAGTCACGCCTTTATCCCTAATGGGGTAGGCAGAGCGTAAACGACCTAACAAAGGTCGCTCCGCCACGTCTGACAAAGCTTTGAGGGTTATTTAAGATAGATTTGTAGGTATATTACTGTAGTGACAGCTTGTCAGACCATCGTGTTAATAAGTTAGTAGAAAAAATATAAATACAAAAATGTTGTGCCCTTAAGCAGTCAACTTATTAAAGATCATACTTAACGTTGCTATACGTTTTACGCAACATTAATAAAAATACAAAGGAGCCTTAACGAGACGTTGGTAGAACGTATTATTCTTAATCCGATGGTCCATGACGTAAAAATAAAAAAAAAGCTACCGAATGATTTTTACAGACCTAAAAATTTTTTGAGCTTCGGGCTTTTTGTTACCAGAGGTCGTGAGTTCGTCAACTACAACTTTTTTATTATAAGAAATTACCAGAAGAGCGACGGTGGCGCCATCAAATTTAAATTAATTGTGCCTGACATACGTCATTGTCATAAATAGTTTATGTTTCGCGAAAATTGCAACTAATTCTCCATTTTATCATCCATAATTTAATCCATTATGAGTATTTAAGCTTTGTATTATAAAATGTGAGAGACACACACAATGTGCGAAAAGTTGCCAGTTTTAGCACATTAATTGTCATACAAAGCTTATATATATAAAGCTTATAATGGCGAATAATTTGCAATTCTCGCGAAACGTAAAATACTCAACAAAATGTTTGTTTGTACTTCAGGCACAGAATATATTATAGTACTACATACTTTTCTTCCATGCTGACCTGGGAGCGAGAGAAAAACATAGAATATGCCAGCTGCATTTCCTCCCGGGCATGCTGTAAAAAACAGCTAAGGGATCTGAGGGTTACAGTATATTGTAATTTAGGCGATGGGCTGACAACCTGTCACTACAGCAATATACCTACAATTCGATCTTAAAATAACCCTCAAAACTTTGTCAGACGTGGCGGAACGACCTTTGTTTAAGTCGTTTACGCTCTGCCTACCCCATTAGGGATAAAGGCGTGATTATATGTATGTATGTATGTATGTATGTACTACATACTTCAGGCGCAATTAATTTAAAACTGATGGCGCCACAGTCGCCCCAATGTTCGCCCTTCGTCATAAGATATATTTATGCCTTATCCATACATACATATAACATACATACATATAATCACGCCTTTATCCCTAATGGGGTAGGCAGAGCGTAAACGACCTAAACAAAGGTCGTTTCGCCACGTCAGACAAAGTTTTGAGGGTTATTTAAAATGGATTTGTAGGTATATTGCTGTAGTGACAGGTTGTCAGCCCATCGCCTACATTGCAATATACTGAAACCCTCGGATCCCTTAGCTGATTTTTACAGCATGCCCGGGAGGAAATGCAGCTGGCACATTCTATGTTTTTCTCTCGCTTCCAGGCCAGCATGGAAGAAGAAGAAGCCTTATCCAAACTGTATAAAGATATTATGAGGTAAATAGTTTCTGTTCTATACAACTTTACCTAAACCTTTACTTAGTATTCATTCTATTCTACAAACCCAGAGACCTAATGCCCCTATTTCTAAACAGTTCGAATGTAGTCTATAGTAAACCCATCGGGCCTTACCCAACCTTTAGAATAGTCCTACATAAAGGCCCTTACAGAATGGGTGTTTTTCTACTAGACTAAACGGCAACGGCACGGTTTCGAGGAAGAGGTAATGATTGAAACTCAATGAAAATATATGACAAACTTTTCCATTTGCCGCCACGGCAAAGAAATGGCATTGATTCCCACTGGTATTGTCGTGACAATCTGGAACTAAATGGACGATACCGGCGATGATAATTTTGACAATACTGTCCATTGAAAAAAGAGAGCCACGGTATCGTCATTGTGCCGTGAACGTGCCATCTAGTGGAAATACGCCCAATAGTCCTATATAAAGGTCCTTCGGCCATTGTTTCGTAAACTACCGTTGACAGTTTCACTACATCCTTTCCTAGCATTTTGCATAATGTTAAGGCGGGCTGAGATTGTTTGGCCTTTGCTTCGACTGCCATGTTGAGTTTGGCAGTGTTGGGTTTTTTTGGAGCGACGATTATGTTTTGTTTCTTAGCACATATTTTTTAAATTAAAGTCGAACTGGGCAGGTTACGTCAGTCATATGCCAGATGAATAATGGGCCAAAATTACTACCGAAGGGATGCCAAGAAGAGACAGATGACTGGCCGGAGGAATCACAGGATAAAGAGTCGTAGAGAGACCGGAGACAGGCCTTTGCCCAGCTGTGGGACATTAAGACATTTTGGGGTATTGCGCCTAAAATAAATGGTTATTTATTTATTTTATTATTTTTTTATTTTATTAACGGCTAGACAAGACAAGATAATATATTTATATCGATATTAAGTGATAATTAAATAAAGGGGAAGCCATTATCTAGCAGTAAGACACAACAGGCTGTTAAGAATAATGAAGAAAAATCAGAACGATAAGTTTGTCTATGATCATTTTTGAATTATGTTTATTTGGAGTACACAATTGGGACATTAGAGAGCCCGATGGTGTAGTGGATAGGGCCGCTGCCTCCTGAGCGGGAGGTCGTGGTTCGAACCCCACCACGTACCAATGTGTTTTTCGGTTTTCGAATTTCATATGTACGTTTATTCGGTGCTTTTTCCGTGCTTCGGAAGGCACGTTAAGCCGTTGGTCCCGGTTAATATCGTTTAATACCGTAGATATTAGTCGTTAAGCCCTTACAGAGGCCAGTGCTAAGCATTGGCGGCTTGAAAACTCTGACCTAATCTAGGATTGGGTCTGGTTTCCCTTCTGGGTTGCGGAGGTCAGATGGCAGTCGCTCTGTGTAAAAACCAGTACCCTCGTTCAATCGCCTAGATTAGGAAGCCAACCCCGTGAGATACGGGACAAGGCTAGGGAGATGAATTGGGACATTAGATTTTGTACAGAAATTAAAATCCGAGAAGCGCAACTTTAAATCAAACTCTCTATTTTCCATTCTGCCATGCCCCTAATAGTTATTGGGCTAAAACTAAAATAAAATCTATCTGTCACTTTCAAAATAATAAAATTTAAAAAGGACAGGCGATTTATACCCTATAGTTTTGCACTATAGAGCCCGATGGTGTAGTGGATAGGGCCGCTGCCTCCTGAGCGGGAGGTCGTGGTTCGAATCCCACCACGTACCAATGTGTTTTTCGGTTTTCGAATTTCATATGTACGTTTATTCGGCGCTTTTTCCGTGCTTCGGAACGCACGTTAAGCCGTTGGTCCCGGTTAATATCGTTTAATACCATAGATATTAGTCGTTAAGCCATGACAGAGGCCAATGCTAAGCATTGGCGGCTTGAAAACTCTGACCTAATCTAGGATTGGGTCTGGTTTCCCTTCTGGGTTGCGGAGGTCAGATGGCAGTCGCTCTGTGTAAAAACCAGTAGCCTCGTTCAATCCCCTAGATTAGGTAGCCGACCCCGTGAGATACGGGATAAGGCTAGGGAGATGATGAGTTTTGCACTATGCCCGGTAGACTTTGACGCGCATTTGCACGTTTCCCCAGTATTTTTGCCAATTTTATTTGCCGACACTTTATATTATATAAACGACCAACTTTTAATAAAAACCCGGAGGGAATAGATCTCCAGTCTTTTTCCAATGTTTTGGTCTGAAAGTGACAAATAGATTTTAAGTTTAGTTTGAGCCGGCGAAACTAGAATCAAGCCCAATATTGTAAAAAGTTCTCGTCTTCTCTTCTCTTTAAATAATGATTAAAATGGACCTGAATGAAAAATTGATAAAATTTAGCTGATCTTATGCTGACTCTTATAACCCAAGCCCTTATTCCCACCTCCACACCTTCAGGGACTTGAATTTATACGCGGAGTGTGGTCTCGCTTTTTTCCGCTACACCCAAGGGGGTTGAATTTAAGAGACTTTCTGTAAACATTTCTGGTGAAATATAGTTTCGGTTAGTATCTTTATTATGAAGATTGTAAACATTTAGGTTTAAGTAAAGGATATTTCTAGAAAACATACGTACATTAGGTCATGCCTCATGCCTTTATTCTTAATGGGATAGGCAAAGCGTAAACGACCTAAACAAAGGTCCTTCCGTCACGTCTGAAAAAAAATTTAGGGTTTATTTATTTATTTATTTAACAGTTTATTGTACACAATAAAATACAAAGAACATACATACATACATACATAAATCACGCCTTTATCCCTTACGGGGTAGGCAGAGCGTTTAACGCATCGTAAATGGCGCTTTCGCCACGTCTGACAAAAATTGAGGACAATTTTAGATTGTAATATGTACTGCTCTAGTGACAGGTTGTCAGCCCATCGCCTAAATTACAATACACTGTAACACTCGAGTCCCTTTTGCTGACTTCAACAGCATGCCCGGGAGGAAGGGCAGCTGGAACATTCTATGTTTTTCTATCTCTCCCAGTCCAGCATGGAAGAAAGAACATATACATATAAAACAAAAACACAACAGGCACAGCTTATTTCTAAAAAGAAATCTCTTCCAGCAGACCTAGGCTAGTGAAATAGCATAATGGCTAGTATAATAGGGTTATTTAAGATAGATTTGTAAGTATTTTGCTGTAGTAACAGGTTGTCAGTCCTTTGCCTAAATTGCAATATACAGAAACCCTTGGATCCCTTAACTGGTTTTTACCTACAAATCTATCTTAAATAATCCTTACAACTTTATAGACGTGGCGGTTTACGCTCTGCCTACCCCATTAGGTATAAAGGCGTGAATATATGTATGTTTGTATGGTGAATTTATATTTCTATATTTGTTAATAGGAAAGTTTCAACTATTTTTATTACTTACTGTAATAAATATATATTTTATGAATACGAGCAAAAATTAGGACTAAAAACTGGGCTAAGAAAGACATCTGAACTTCTCTAATTACCACTACAAGGGAAGCAACTAAAACAAAATGAGTTCAAAGGATAATGACGCGTCTTTATCTTGGAGTTAGGAAAACGTCGTGTTACAGGAAAACTAAGTTGATAGGAAAAAGGTTCCGTATAACTTTGTTGTTCTAGTTCTCAGAGCCATGGGTTCACGATCCAGAGGTCTTGGGTTCGATTTCCAAGGACGGAAAACGAGGTTGATAATTGTCAATTTATCACTTTGTGAAATTTTCTCCAGTTTGGTAAGGAAAATCCAGGCCGAATCACCTGATTGTCTGGGAGCAAAAAGATTGCGTGCTTTGGAGGGCACGTCAAGCTGTTGGTCCCGGTCACTATCTTTGATAGTGGTCGTTACACAAACCATGTCAGTCCTATTTCCAGAGCTGTGCTATATTAGGCGGTTCAAAAATTCACACACTAGGGTACGATTGACAGAAGAAGACCGAGAAAGCACCATACAAGACCTCTGTCCAAGTCCGTAAGTTTCAACAAAATTTGTGTAATCAATAATCTAATAGTCGTAAAAATAAAATGAAAAAAATATAATCGAATACATGATCTTGTCAGATCAAAAGTCAAAGATTGCCAAATCTGGATGATATTTTCATGTACCTAATACTATGAAAAACGAAACAGAACAGAAAAACCTTTCATAAAAGAACCCTTTAACCTGAAAGAGCAAGAGACAAAAACTCTTAATGAAGAAGAGGGACAAAAGTAATTTAAATTCGTTACGACTACAGCGCCATCTGCTAAATGCACTTCATTAAAACGTGCTAACTGTAGCAGAGCCAAGCGGCGACTGACACGGAGAATTCGAAATTCAAATTGCGCTTCTTTTTTCAAATTTATTCCGCACTTCTTTTCTGACCAGTGACAGAGTGAGTTTAATTTGTGTAAGAAGTCTGCTGCATTTTTAGCAAATTGAGCGGGTAATTTAGGAAACCTGCTGAATTTGAAACACAGGTTTTTTAAATCATTATCCACACCTTTACAAAAAATGTTGGTGACAGTTTCGCTTTCTAGAGAGTTTCTCAAAACATTTGCGTTTTTAAATATTTCAAAGTGTCGTTTGTATACATACAAATCATAAGCACGCCTTTATCCCTAATGGGGTAGGCAGAGCGTAAACGACCTAAACAAAGGTTGTATCGCCACATCTGACAAAGTTTTGAGCGTTATTTAATTTAGATTTGTAGGTATATTGCTGTAGTGACAGGTTCTCAGCCCATTGCCTAAATTGCGTTTTATATCTTATAATAAAAAGTCGAGATTCATGATTTTTCTAGAAATATTAGACTCTTATAAAAATTATCATGAACGCATAGTATTGACTTATAACTTTTCAGAACCGCCGTAACTTCATTTTCTCAGGTCGTAACGTAGTGATGTCAATGTGACAAATAGCAATAAAAATAACAGATACTTGAAAGAAATATATTATCGTTCTTACACATGAAAAATCATAATCATCAGCTCATAATCGACCCTTCCGGAAGGCACGAGTCTACATTAAACCATAGTTAAAGATAAAATAATATTAGCTAACTCAAGTGGACTCCCCTGATCTGAAATGTTACCTCACCTTGTTTCCCCCGCGCCAACGGGTATGCTAACCGTTTCAAAAAGGCGGCAGCACGCACACAAACCCACTACATACCTGTACAAACACGTTTATGCGCATGTAGTACGAAAATCGGCGGCTTGTATGGAGTGCATGCCCTGCTTTAGTCAACCAAACGTGGGTCCAGTACCGATTGGTCAAATTCATACACAGCTTCGGATTTCTTCGCTGGTTAATGTATGATTCCTTTATGATTTGCAGGTGCTTTATTCTTGTGAGCTTAGCTTGTTTGGATCGGAACGGAATCCAATTCTTTAGAAGCAGCTGTTAAGCATGATCTCCGCAGAGTGGTCCTCCCCGTAAGGGGGCCCTTACCCACGTATATCCCTGTCTAGATAATGATATGTCTAAGGTAAAGGCACTTTGGCCTTTGTGATGACTGTGAGAGAAAACAAAATGTATCGGTTCGTCGTTTGTTGACTACTGTTTCGTCTTACAATCTAAAATTACCCTCAATTATTGTCAGACGCGGCGAAAGCGCCTTTTACGAGGCGTTTAACGCTCTGCCTACCCCGTAAGGGATAAAGGCGTGATTTTATGTATGTATGTTTCGTCTTCAATTCGACTCATCAGATGCGGAAGTGACCACATAACAGTTGATTTGTAAGTGTTTTGCTCTTGTAAGCTTATCTTGTTTGGATTAGAACGACCTTTCTTTATGATGTTTTGCTTCTTTGTACAAAATATAATATTCGAATATTTTAACAGGTATAGAATACCTGTTATTGTACCTCTTATTCCAAAGCTTAGCAAATTTGCCTGATTTCGTTTCACAGGTAAAGCCAATTGAGTTCCGAATTACAATTTTCTTTTTCCAAGTTCAACTCGTTAAAATTCTCTTTTTTTGGAACTCGCATTTTTCTTTCTTTATTGGAAAATGTTTGATCTCTGAACTTGTTAAAGAATTCCAAAAAGAGAAAGTGTACCTAATATAATTATTATCATCGGTTTATTTAAAAATGTTTATAGGTTTACTGCTAGTTTCTTCTATCATGAACTGGAAGCGAGTAACAGGGTGAACAAATAAAATAAAATAAAAAGAATTCCAAAAAGAGAAAGTGTACCTAATATAATTATTATCATCGGTTTATTTAAAAATGTTTAAAAGTTTACTGCTAGTTTTTTCTATAATGAACTGGGAGCGAGTAACTGGGTGAAAAAATTAAATAAAATAAAATAATTATAATTCCAAAAAGAGAAAGTGTACCTAATATAATTATAATCATCGGTATATTTGAAAATGTTAAAAGGTTTACTGCTAGTTTCTTCTATAATGAAATGGGAGCGAGTAACAGGATGAACAAAATACGTTGGTGGCCGTTATTTGCAATTTTTATTCCTGTTACTGCAACGAACGATGAATCGCTAATTTATAAGGATCTAAATAATGTTACTTACAATAACTTGATTCTGTTGTACCGGTAATTCGAATCGCTGCGTTTTTAGTGAATTATGTTTTTTTTTACTAATGCGGGCGGCACTTGGCTAGCATTCTCACCCTAAGCATTAAAAAACGAGGGGAAACTAATTTTGCCGCGAGGGACATCACGGTCTGGAAAGCTAGTATTTCAAATCAGCATAACCCTGTAAAAAATTAGGAAAGTCCCAAAAGGGAACCTAGGTAAGTTCATCGTAATCTCACGTCATGATTCATATCAAAATGCACACAGCATAATACTTTTTTTAATGAATGGCTAAAGGTCTTAGGTGTGAAAAATGTTTCTGTCACTTTTGCAAAACTACATACATATATATAATCATGGCTTTATCTTTGATGGGTGGACATAGCGTAATTGACCTAAACAAAGGTCGATCCGCCGCGTCTGACAAAGCTTTGAGGGTTATTGCAGATAGATTTATAGGTATATTGCTGTAGTGACAGGTTGCCAGCCCATCGCCGAAATTAGAATATACTGAAATCTTTGGATCCCTTAGCTGGTTCTTACAGCATGCCCGGGAGGAAATGCAGCTGGCACATTCTACGTTTTTCTCTCGCTCCCAGGCCAGCATGGAATGGATTTTTTATCAATGTAGTACTAAATAATCCTTCAAACCATCAGGTGAATCAGGCTTAGTAGAATTTTCGTTAAATTGTTTTCTTTTTATTGCATTTGGGGTTAATCTTAAGATCTGCTTCTCAGACCATTTACTTTTAGATCCGCTTAAATCCAATTCCCAGACGGCGAAAGCTTATTTGTTTTATAAAAAAATTTTGATCCTTTTTAATGGCTTTTAAAATTGTTTTTATTTTAATAGATTTGTTTTCTTTAATGTGTGGTATCTACTGTAAGTAACGGCACTTTTAAAGGATAATTTTTATTTAAATAACATTAATTGAACTACTTTATTTGAGTACCTTTCTGCCCTCCTTTAAAAAAAATCGTATTTTTTGTATACATAAAATAAAAAAAATAATAAATAAAATAAAATATGTTTTTATTGGTAGCTATTACAGATAAAACTTATCAAAGGGTCGGTGCATTCTAGTAAGCTTAAGGGCCTGTGTTAGAAGGCACCGCTATACATACATACATATATGTAATCACGACTATCCCTAATGGGGTAGGCAGAGCGTATACGACCTAAACAAATGTCGTTCCGCCACGTCTGACAAAATTTTAAGAGTTCTTTAAAATATATTTGTAAATACATATTTGGAAGAAATTGCTACCTAAACAATAAGGCCGCCTATGTTGTACTTGTCTTTTTTTGTTATCTGTTTTGTTGTATGATTTGTTTTCTTACGTGCAATAAAGTATTTTTATGTTATGTTATGTATATTGCTGTAGTGACAGGTTGCCAGCCCATCGCCTAAATTACAATATACTGAAACCCTCGGATTTTCATTATGATTAAAATGATACCATTCTATTTTAATAATCTTATTAACTACCCCACCCCATCACCTTTTACCACCCCAAGATGGCGTCAATCACATTACGAAAGGCTTATTCTATTAATATTTATCACACATTTCCGCGTCTTCATCGATATACACGTCATTTGACGTGTGTAGTACAGGAGTAGGGAGCTTAAAATCTTGTCTCATAGGAAATTTAAATAATTTGAGAACTGAAAATTATACAATACAATATACTTTATTGCACAAAAACACAGAAATTTCAAATTGCTACAAAGAAAAGTAGTACAATTGGCGGCCTTATTGCTAATGTAGCAATATCTTCCAGGCAACCAGGCAATAGGAAACATAGGAATAAAATAAAATGAAAATTAATTGTATATTTTTACATTAGATTTAGATATTAAAAGTGAAATAATAACTACATATAATATTCTATATCTTAATATATATAATAATTTTACAGTTCTTCTTGTGACAATCTTAAACAACTTATTCATTTCAACTAAATACGACTGGTGGGCTGACTTCCATGCTGGACTGGGAGAGAGAGAAAAATATAGCATGTGCCAGCTGCATTTCCTCCCGGGCATGCTGTAAAAACCAGCTAAGGGATCCGAGGGTTTCAGTATATTGCAATTTAGGCGATGGGCTGACAACCTATCACTACAGCAACATACCTAGAAAATGAACTTAAATAACCCTCAAATCTTTGTCAGAGGTGGCTAAACGACCTTTGTTTAGGTCATTTACGCTCTGCCAACCCGATTAGGGAAAAAGCGTGATTATATGTATGTATTTATGTACGACTGGTGGAACTATTTAAACATAACGTAGAAACTAAAAAAACTAATTAAAAGTTTAATAAAAGCTAAATCTTTTACCAGTTTTTTGAACTTGCATACCTGCTTTCATTATCGTATATAATGCAATAATATTTGTATGTAATATATATGAGACAAGAAATTTTACAGTCTTACCCCATACTAGGTATATTACGAACCGCGCATTGATTTCGTTCTGACTGACAGAAATGGAAGAGTTATTTAAATCACAGCATATTTGACCTGGTTATGCAGACTGATATTGATATCATGAATTACTACAGAGCTGTAGAGAGTTCCATGTTGGACTTCTCCTTTCGAGTGGATATCGAGTCTATCAACCCGATGAACCCTGGTTTCAGAGTTTTTAAACCGCCTAGTAGCACAACTATCAGACCTCTGACATGGTTTGGGGTTTTAACGACCACTATCAAAGACAGCGACCGGGACCACGGCTTAACGTGCCCTCCGAAGCACGAAATCTTTTTTCTTTTCGGACAATCAGGTGATTCAGCCTGCAATGTCCTAACCAAACTGGGGAAAAATTCACAAAGTGATAAATTCTCAAATATCAACTTTGTGTTTCCCCCCTGGGAATCGAACCCAGGACCGGGAGTCCATGGCACTAGCCACTAGACCACGGAGGCAGTTATAGTCCATGTTGGACTGAGAGTAAGAAAAAAACATTAATTGTGCCAGCTGCATTTCCTCCTGGGCATGCTGTAAAACCAGCTAAGGGATCCGAGGGTTTTTGTATATTGCAATTTAGGTGATGGGCTGACAACGTACAGCAATATACTTACAAATATATCTTAAACAACCTTCAAAATTTTATCAGAAGTAGCAAAACTACCTTAGTTTTAGTTCGATTACGCTCTCTCTACCCTATTAGGGATAAAGGAGTGATTATATGTATGGAAAAAGTAACTTCATAGATAAACGCAAGATTTTCTCGTTCTTCCACCATATCTAACATTTGCTGATTTGTCTGTCTGGCTCAGTTTGAGCAAATATGTGACCTGAATTCTATACTCAATAAATCATTCATTCATTCATTCAATAGATTATAATAGGCACTGGTGACTATAAGGTACCACTAAAGAACAAAAATAGAACATTGCTTATACCTACCTAAAAACTTAGCCTCATGAAAACACTCTTTTTTAAAATCGATGTGCCCGGGTATTTGGGGAAATCAACAAAATAGATTGTTTCTATCTACCTGCAAAATTAATAAAATAAAAATTTCGGCTATATTACAAAATAACGGCACATTAAGATCTGCCCAGGCCAGTCCAATATTGCTAAAATATAGCTTCATTTTGTCATAATTAAGTTCTGTTCCTGTAATACTATTAATTTTGTCTGAGACAAAGTGAAAAATGGCGGGCGTGGCGGAGTATAAATTCAATTTTCTGCCTTTTATTCAATGACCTTGCCAGATAAGTGACGCAATCTTCGTCCATCAAATTTCTTAGAGTTGATAATGTTATAGGAACGATGTCTTGAATGTAAAAAAGTTAGAATCGAAAGTTACAATCGACTCGGACTGCATTTAAGCGGACGACACTGCATACTTGCTTTATATTTGACAAGCGATCCGACCCGGCTTCGCACGGAAATTATCAGTGTTTCTTTACTACATTATGCATGTATTGCTGTAGTGATAGGTTGTCAGCCTGTCACCTAAATCACAATATACTGAAACCCTCGGATCCCTTAGCTGGTTTTTACAGCATGCCCGGGAGGGAATGCAGCTGGCACATTTTATGTTTTTCTCTCGCTCCCAGTCCAGCATGGAAGTAAATAATATACCTATAAATCTAAAACAACCCTCAAAACTTGGCCAGACGTGGCGGAACGACCTTTGTTTGGGTCGTTTACGCTCTGCCCACCCCACTAGGGATAAAGGCGTGATTATATGTATGTATTTATGTATTATGCATGTATTATACATATAAACCTTCCTCTTGAATCACTCTATCCATTAAAAGAAACCACATCAAAATCCGTTGCGTAGTTTTAAAGATTTATGCATACATAGGGATATAGGGACAGAGAAAGCGACTTTGTTTTATACTATGCAGTGATACTGCATACTTGCAGTATCGTTCCACCCCTCTAACATAAATATAAGCTTTTACATTTTTAATCAACTCGGAGATTTTTATTACTGTTTTAGTTTATTTAATCCGCCATTTTCATGGCAATTTGCAGTTGACAGAATAGTTATTTAAAACAGAAAAGACTGCAAATCGACGAAATAGCGTATGCACCGCATCATTACTAAAGCATGTCCGACGTACCATTATACCAAGTCCATATATGCGATGAGTGTGTTTGCACCCCAAGTGAAGGCAAACTGGTAAATGAAGACAAAATTTAGCTTTCTTTTACTAACAGAAACTTCTACTCACTCCTATCGAATTTTTCCAGCTTCCGGTGGAAATCGGATGGAAAAAACCGTAGTAAAAGGTAAAAGGTCCTCAGATAGGGACAGTTTTTATGGTTCGCTTTATTTTAGGACGTCATTTTAACGGTCTTCAAAGACGTCCGAAGTTTGCTGTTTGACCAAAGGGACCAGATATTTCCTAGAGATATCTCGGATTATTGTGAATAAATATAAAATGACTGATAAGGACGAAATATGTCTAAAAGAATGAGATTTTGTAGTTTATGGACGGAACGTTTTAGTGCCAGTTCTTGGCTTATAAAATCTATAAATATAGAGATACCTTTTATCATAGACTAATGCTAAAAGGCTTAAATTTATCTTATATTTTTATCTTACTTATAAAAAACTAGCTGTGCCCGCGACTTCGTACGCCCGGTTTGTATGGAAAACACGCAGTGTCGAACATACTGAAAATGCTTCTCCGCAGCCGTAGGCGCGGGATCTGCTAACTCAAGCGTGTTTTGCATTGTCTGATCTTTGTTTTTGTATGGAAAACACGCTCCCGCTATCTTGCAGATCCCGCAAATCGGTTAAGAAACAGCTAAATTTCCATTTCCTGCCTACCCCCTAAGTCAGGTAGCGTGATTTTGGTTATCGTAAGTTGCAATCCGGGTAACACACAGTTGAATAAAAAAAATCACATCAAAACCGGTTAAGTACTTTTGGCGTGATGTGGTAACATACAGACAGACAGACAAAAATAAAATAAAAAAAACGTTTTGATCTTTATATCGTTAATAATGCCTGCTGCAATATTTTTTTTGTCAAAATATTTAATGTACAGACACAACCCTTCTAGAATTTAATTATATGTATAGATATATTTTCTTAAGAGACCATCGCTTATTTGCCATACCATTGTATGACAAAAATTGTTCAGTTTCATAAATAATTTTATTTGAACTTTCCTTTTATAATCGAACAGCACTTGTACGGATTTAGTTTTCAACTACAAAACAACCTCTTGACCGAGGCCAAACAGTTTACGCCCAAAAACTTTTCGACTCGAGAGTTTGAATCGATTCCATATCAGATTGCAATTGGAAACTGCCTCCATGGTCTAGTGGTCTGAGTTTTGGGTCCCTGTGTGAAGGACGTGGGTTCAATTTCCACGGTGGAAACACTTTGATACGTTATTTGTTAAATTATTACTTTTTAAGATTTCCCCAGTTTGGTTAGGACAATACAGGCTAAATCACCTAAAAAGGATTTCGTGCATCAGAGTGTACGTTAAACCGTTGGTCTACAGTCTACGTTAGGTACATACCTACAATACAATACAAAATACTGCATTGCACAAAGAAACACAAATACATACAACAGAAAAGTAAGGAACAAAACAGTACAATATAGGCGGTCTTATTGCTAAAGCCGCAATTTCTATCAGGCAACTTTCAATTGTGAAGCAATTTCTACCTCGAGGTTTAAAAACTCTGATATCAGGGTTCATCATGTCATAGGCACTTCGGCTCGATAACAATGTCTTGACCGAGCCCAAACAGTTTACGCCGAAAAACTTTTGGACTCATAACAACTCGAGAGCTAGAACCGATTCCATATCAGATTGCAATCGGAAACTGATCTCGAACATTTCCTATTATCAAACTACGCGACGGGAACTCTTAAGTGAAGCTAAGTGATTCTAAGTTATCCAAGTTAACCACTCTAAGTTGGCTTGTTATCGATGGTTACACAGTGTAGAATCGTAACGTGACATCTAATTTACTGGGTTTGCTTCTAGCTTCATTTTAGTTGTATTTGACGTTTTGATGGTCTGTTGATTCGGAATTTGTGTTCAGATAGACAAAGATTTTAGACTATACGTTGTCACACTCTGTTTAATTCAGGGTGCAAATTCAACTGTACTTCAATGAGAAATCGCTATTTTGAGCACTTGACATTTTAACTTTGACTTTTCACAACTTGACCGTTTTTTTTGAAAACGTGATCTAATATCATAGACGCCTTATACCAGGTATTTCACGTTCTGCCTACCCTGTAAGGGATAAAGGCGTGACTGTATGAATGTATATGATATATACAACAGTTTTGTTCACTCTAAGTTGGCTTGTTATCGATGGTTACATAGTGTAGAATCGTAACGTGACATCTAATTTACTGGGTTTGCTTCTAGCTTCAGTTTTAGTTGGATTTGTCGTTTTGACAGTCTGTTGATTCGAAAATTTGACTGTTTAATTTTTAGATATTTTTTAAACAGGCTTCGGAAGTAAATGTCAAACTGTGTTTTATTATAATCTACGGGTTGTTTTCTAATTTTAGATCCACTGCACTTGTTAGATGTTACAAAAATGAATAAAAATCGACTTAATACTAACGTGTTTAAAATAAAAGAAAACATTCATTAAAAAAAAGCTATAATACAAAAGTAAGGTTTATATTTTTGCTATTTGCTAGATTCTTTTGAAATACCTTTAAGCATTTGGAGTTTAGAT
Organism: Scrobipalpa costella; assembly: GCA_949820665.1. Taxonomy (NCBI): domain Eukaryota; kingdom Metazoa; phylum Arthropoda; class Insecta; order Lepidoptera; family Gelechiidae; genus Scrobipalpa; species Scrobipalpa costella. The sequence continues at coordinate 7,368,394 of OX463319.1, read as the reverse complement.
TCAATTTGTAGGTATATGATTAATTAATTAATAATTACTGATAAATGGTGAAATATATATCTACCAGTGTTTTTTTTATTGAAATACTAAGAATTCACAAATTATTCTTTCCTTGATTCTGATTCCGGGAGAGCCCGATGGTGTAGTGGATAGGGCCGCTGCCTCCTGAGCGGGAGGTCGTGGTTCGAATCCCACCACGTACCAATGTGTTTTTCGGTTTTCGAATTTAATATGTACGTTTATTCGGCGCTTTTTCCGTGCTTCGGAAGGCACGTTAAGCCGTTGGTCTCGGTTGATATCGTTTAATACCGTAGATATGAGTCGTTAAGCCTTATCAGAGGCCAGTGCTAAGCATTGGCGGCTTGAAAACTCTGACCTAATCTAGGATTGGGTCTGGTTGCCCTTCTTGGTTGCGGAGGTCAGATGACAATCGCTCTGTGTAAAAACCAGTACCCTCGTTCAATCCCCTAGATTTGGTAGCCAACCCCGTGAGATACGGGATAAGGCTAGGAAGAAGATTCTGATTCCGAACAACAACGCTAGCTGATGCACAGAAGCTTGGTTCATCAGTCTTCCATTTCCAAAACTCAAAAACTCTAGGAAATAACTCACCGCATCGACGAAGAAATAAATCAGTCAGTAAACAAACTGGCATCCCGCCAGGGTTGCCAGCCTAACATCAGTTAATCTAACATAGGGTTGGCGACCGTTCAAGTAAGCTTGTTCTTTTTTCGAATTTTGGCGCTGGAAACAAAACAAAGGCACCTTAATTACTCTGTGACCTGAATAGGTTTCTTGTGGAGAGGGTAATTAGGGAAAAAAATACAAGAATGTTATCTTTAACCAGGCAGAGGGAACTTTGTTGTACTTATAGGAATTCAATCATAATATATTTTTTAATATAACCTGTATCGATAAGTGTTTTAATTTAAATTTAATTTACTTAATAACTTGCAATCTTGTAAAGTAATGGTAATTTAACAGGATTCAATATAATACTTTCATCATATTTAAATCACTCATAATTTTCAGCAATAAACCTATAAATTTATCTTGAATAACCCTCAGAACTTTGTCAGACGTGGCGGAACGACCTTTCCTTAGGTCGTTTACGCTCTGCCTACCCCATTAGGGATAAAGGCGTGATTATATGTATGTATGTATGTAATTTTCAGAAATAAAAGTACCTAAATATTTTTTCATATTCACATTATCAGTCCTATTGGCATTGAACATAAATGGACATACGCAATTCATGTATATATTCATGTGTATATATTGTTAACCTAGCCACATATGTATTTAGGATACATATGTGACTAGGATACATATGTGACTAGGTTTGCACTATCCTGCTTACCGCTACGCATTTTTCTTTCACCCAATGGTTGCCTGGAAGAAATTGCTACCTTAGCAATAAGGCCGCCAATGTTGTACTTGTCTTTTGTTATATCTTGGCTTAACGTGCCCTCCGAAGCACGAAATCTTTTTCTTTTTCGGACAATCAGGTGATTCAGCCTGCAATGTCCTAACCAAACTGGGGAAAAATTCACAAAGTGATAAATTCTCAAATATCAACTTTATGTTTCCCACCTGGGAATTGAACCCAGGACCTCCGGATCAGGAGTCCATGGCACTAGCCACTAGACCACGGAGGCAGCGTTTATGTTAATTCTCTGCCAGAAAATGGAGACTTTCGTAAAACCGCGGCGCGGCTCGGCAAAACTATTTCATACATACATACATTCACGCCTGTATCCCTAATGGGGTAGGCAGAGCGTAAACGACCTAAACAAAGGTCGTCCCGCCACGTCTGACAAAGTTTTGAGGGTTATTTAAGATAGAATTCTAGGTATATTGCTGTAGTGACAGGTTGTCAGCCCATCGCCTCAATTACAATATACTGAAACCCTCGGATCCCTTAGCTGGATTTTACAGCATGCCCGGGAGGAAATGCAGCTGGCACATTCTTTGTTTTTTTCTCGCTCCCAGACCAGCATGGAAGTAACTATTTCAACAACAGCTTTTATCATTCCCACAAAACATTCCCTCAATACGCACATTATTTAGACAATAAACAGCGGAAATAATAGAAACTTCGGATTGCGAGAAGCATCCGATATTAACACATCAAGGCTTATCACGCTACGTCGTATGTACGTAACGCGCTAGAAACATATGGGACTAGGATATAGGAAACGCCGGGATTTGCTTGTGTTTGTGGTTTATTTAACCCTTAATCAGGCATAATACGATTTATCGACCACCTAGGTAATTGGAGTTTTATAGTGATTTTTGTTTTTTTTTTAATTGATAAAACCAGCAAGTCATGGCCGGAAGAGGCGCAAAATAGGGAGGCATGGAGGGAGAGGAGAGAGGCCTTTGCCCAGCAGTGGGACACATAACGGCTACATAAGATAAGATAAGAAAACCTTTATTTGATTACCAATATTTGTATCTTTCGTATGAAGCTAAACATTTTTAACTAAACATTTCATTTTAGGAAAAATCATTATTCAAAGAAAGGTCATTATATGCCCTATGCCCGTCTGTCAGTGGTATGACATGGACACTGTTTCCATTATACATAATAAAATACACATAATTAATACATTTTGAAATTAAAATATAATTGTATTTTTTTTAATAAAAATAACATTCTACGTTTTTAATCATTAATAACTAAAATAACATTATAAATATGGATAATGGAAATAAATTATGAAACGTCAGAAAGCTCGTCAACAGGCATTGTGCATAATACGACCACTTTTTTTTACCTTATTTTATTATTTATTAGAAACAGATCTTAGATATACATTGTACAGGTAAAAATTAAGACCCTACCATATTTAAAAATATGTTTTAATGCCAGTGCACACGGGGCCTTTTTAAGGGTTAAGATAATGCCATACTCGAGAATGGTAGCTGTGACAATGCAATTAGGGATTTTAGATACATTTTCTTTTTAGATTCTTTAATGAAGATATTTAGACTCACAATGCCATTTTATTCCAAATACATACATACATACGTAGATAAAATCACGCCTTTATCCCTTACGGGGTAGGCAGAGCGTTATACGCCTCTTAAAAGGCGTGTTCGCCACGTCTGACAAAAATGAGGGCAATTTTAGATTGTAATGTGTATTGCTGTAGTGACAGGTTGTCAGCCCATCTCCTAAATTACAATACATTGTAACCCTCGAGTCCCTTTTGCTGACTTCTACAGCATGCCCGGGAGGAAGGGCAGCTGGAACATTCTATGTTTTTCTATCTCTCCCAGTCCAGCATTTATTCCAAATAATATGAAAGAAAGAAAATAATAAAATGCCCCGTGTAATAAAAAATAAGAAATGTACCTAATAATAAATTTGCCCTTTGTAGTTCTTAAAACTACACGGCTAGATGTCGCTAACATCAATATGACGTGTACATAAGAATATCTATGATAAATTAGTCACTCCAGCTACCGTCTCAGTAGCTCAGTTGATAGAGCGATGGACCGGCATTCCAGAGTCGCAGCTTCGAATCCAGTCTGAGGCGAATTGATTATTTTCTTTCTTTCATATTGCATTTTCTTTTGTTTTTATTCGGAATGGCATCTGTCACAGCAACCATCGTAAAATGGATTCGATATTTCGATCACAACTGGTAAGAATATCTTTAGATTTAAGAAAATCGATCAAGTTGCGATACGATACCATAGTCAGAAGTTAGAAACGTAACTTGATCGATTTTCTTTAAAACTTGCAATCGCTCTTGGTTTTAGTCTAAAGATATACTTACCAGTTGTAATCAAAATATCGAATATATAATATAAGAATCGATGATAGAACGAACAGTATCAGCGATGTACAGTCGAAGGATTGTGGAGCCCACTGCTTTTGTCAGATCATTTAGCTGGACTTATCCACAGCCAAATAGTTCGACTCCTATAGAAATAAAAAAAAAGAATAAGAATAACTTTATTTTCCTCAACAAACATCATCATCTCCCTAGCCTTATCCCGTATCTCACGGGGTCGGCTACCTAATCTAGGTGATTGAACGAGGGTACTGGTTTTTACACAGAGCGACTGCCATCTGACCTCCGCAACCCATTAGGGAAACCAGACCCAATCCTAGATCAGGTTAGAGTTTTCAAGCCGCCAATGGTTAGCACTGGCCTCTGTCATGGCTTAACGACTAATATCTACAGTGTTAAACGATATTAACCGGGACCAACGGCTTAACGTGCCTTCCGAAGCACGGAAAAAGCGCCGAATAAACGTACATATGAAATTCGAAAACCGAAAAACACATTGGTACGATTCGAACCACGGCCCCCCGCTCAGGAGGCAGCGGCCCTATCCACTACACCATCGGGCTCTCAACAAACAGCATATACAATAAATTACGTAGGTAAATTTAACCTTTGTAGACAAAAAATGCGTTTGGAGAGGCTGGCACCTAAACTAGGGAAACCCTGTATTATAGGAAGCCTGGCCTCCACCTCCAAAATTGTTTTGTAAATGAAATGGTTTTACAAGAAAAAAAAAAAACTTAGTAGTAGGTACTAACATGCAAAAAAAAAAAAAAATATCGTAACAATGAAATAATAAGTGATTGTTGTTGTTGCGTGTGTGTGTGCGTGTATGTGTGTGTGTGTGTGGATCCCAGGATCTCATAATCATCACAAATTTGTAAAACAAAACTTTGATCAAATTTGGCCTATGCGCGTAACTTTTTACTATGGGTAAATGTAAGATGCACCATATTAAATTTAGCAAATATAATAATACATACATAAAATCACGCCTTTATACCTAATGGGGTAGGCAGAGCGTCAACATTCTAAATATAGATCGTTCTCTCAAGTCTGACAAGTTTTGAGTGTTTATTCGGACAGATCTGTATTGTATATAGCTATAGTGACAGGTTGTCAGCCCATCGCCTAAATTACCCTAATTCCCGGGCATGCTCTAAAAACCAGCTAAGGTATACGAGGTTTACAGTATTATTCAATTTAGGCGATGGCCTGACAACCTGTCACTACAGCAATATATACCTACAAATCTATTTAAATAACCCTCAATATTTTGTCAAACGTGGCGGAGCGACTTTTGTGTAGGTCGTTTACGCTCTGCTTACCCAATTAGGGATAAAGGTGTGATTATATGTATGTATGTAGAAATTAATATTCTGTGACAGTACAAACAGTCGAACAACAGATTTTCTTATTACATATTTCCCCTTTCTGTTATTTACCGCGGGCATTGTTGCGTGTAACTATTACCTTCTGTTCGTCTATTACATGTCTAACTCTTCTTTATTAAAGATTTTCCTTGGTATATTTCTTTCGCTTTTTCTTGTGCCAGAAATACATATTTTAGTTAGGAACAAGATAGGGATTCTTGTTTCTGCGCCGAGATTTTCCTTAACGGCGTGTATTGGTATTTTGTTTCTTATTGCTTGCTTTTTTATATAAGGTCATTATGTTCCCAATGTAATGTCTATTACGTCGATATGTAAGGTCAATTTAAGTTAAATGTAAATATTTTGAAGCTGGAAACAGCCAAGAATCGGGAAGCCTGGAAAAAGAAAGGGAAGGCCTTTGCCCAGCAGTGGGACAGTTTAGGCTAGTATAATAAAATAATAATAATAAAAAGTGTTCTACCCATGAAACTAAATAACATCCTCTTCTAAACATATTCCAAGCTACTCCTCTCGGGCATGCTGTAAAGGCAGCAGAGCAATTCGAGGGTTACCTACAGTATATTGTAATTTAGGCGATGCGCTTACAACCTGTCATCATCTTCATAGCGTATGGCAATCCCTGCTTTGATAAAGGAAAAAGAAGCGTCTATGTCCAGAGTTTTTTTAACGTATTTATCTTCAAATAAAGTAGGTAAACTTAATGGCAGTCAGTTGCAATTTAAGTTATATTTTTTTATGAAATATATTTTTTTTGAAAATTATGACACTGTGTGTCTTCCTATTTAAAAAAAAAATAGAAATGAGTTTGCTCTTGACTCTAGACACTAGGTCAGGGATGACCGAGACAAAGTCAACGATGGATTGAGCTTACCCAGAAAATGTCTGTTATGGCACTGGCAATCCCACGCACCGACGGAACACATCAAGCTGTTTGACGCTGGACTATGGTGAGAGGGTGGTCGCGAGCCAAGCGACCGCTACCGCTTTGTTGGGATCGTTCAGCTGGACATATTCACAGGCAAGCCTGTATTTCCGTTGCCCGGGTTGGACCACTAGGAGGTAGATCTCATCCCACCCCAAAAACTGATTTATTCTTCATTTCAATTACGTTACACTTACATCAGTTTTCGATTGATCTCTTTTTGATTTACCTTTATACTAACTTCGAACTGATAGAATCACTTAACATACATACATACATATAATCACGCCTTTATCCCTAATGGGGTAGGCAGAGCGTTAACGACATATACGAAGGTCGTTTCGCCACGTCTGACAACATTTTGAGGGTTATTTAAGATAGATTTGTACGTATATTGCTATAGTGACAGGTTGTCAGCCCATCGCCTAAATTGCAATATACTGAAACCCTCGGATCCCTTAGCTGGTTTTTACAGCATGCCTGGGAGGAAATGCAGCTGGCACATTCTATGTTTTTCTTTCGCTCCCAGTCCAGCATGGAAGATGATAGAATCACTTAAACCTACAATATATATAAATAGCTCAGTTGGCATCAAATGAAGTCAACGCTAATGTAAGTATTGTGTTTACAAAAAACACACACCAATGGACCGCCACTGGAAATTACTGAGTTATTACCTATTTGATGCGGTGGGCGTACGGTTTTATAGCTAAGCGTGGGCAGTTGAAAAGTTCACGGCTATAAATTTAATTCACAATATAGGAAAATTCTAGGCATATTCCTGACTTTGATCGAAATGGAGAATTAATGTTGGTATTGGTAGATACGTTAATGTATTTGATGTTTTAATTTTGTCTTTAATTTTATCATACGCTATTTTTAGTAATACTTTTAATTTTATTATGAAAAGATTTCATACAACACTAAAATTATTATCAATAAAATAATTTTGTTTTTCTTGTATATACTGCTACATTATTTTGTGATAAAATGTACATAGAAATACAATATATTGTAAGCTTCACATTTTCGTCGATTCTCTTGACATAATCCTATTTCTAATTCTTAGCTAATGCTGTCAGCACTTTCTTAACTTTTATATAAGAACAGGATAGCAAATAAACACATGACTTTAAAATTCCTTATCCGACATAAGACTGCTTATTTGGTGTAAAATAAGGAAGCATGATCTATGTTCAGTTCTTATTTTAAGCGTTTTACGTCAGATTAGGAATGTCAAGGTCATGTGTTTATTTGCTATCCTGTTCTTAAGTCAAAGTTAAGAAAGTGACAGCGCTAGCTAAGAATTAGTTAAGGAATAATTTATAAGTTAATTTGTAATCATAAAGTGGTCAACTGGATACAGGCCTTATCAGTTGATAACAACTGCCTGCCTGTTTAAAATAATAATAATAATGCGTGCAGAATTGCCGCCACTGTCTCATATTTTTATCCAAATTTTTCTTCCAACATCCGACAAGAGCTAACCTATAAATTCTGACCCGAACTTTTCCACCACCCCCTCGCACGGACAGACCAACAAAGTTATTACATCAGATGTACCCACAATTGAATTAAGATGATGTCATTACGTCTGTGGTCTGATGCCGCGCGTGATAAAAACGTCTTACACAAGTGTGAGAAGTGTGTAACACGAATTGGGATTCAATTCGGAACAGAATATTGTACCGTATTAAGTTTGAAGGGAAAATAACAAATTGTATGTTATTTTGTCAGTCGGTGGTATCTAGAATCAAGCCCAATATTTGAAATAATAAAATGTAAAACCTAGTATTTTTTTAATCTTTCAGGGTTATCAACATTAAATTGATTAAAAACGGTAACGGTGGTTGTCCATTTTTGGATGAGTGTCCAATATTTTAATGCAGTTTTATGCATCATGATAACGGAAAAACTGATACAAACCACGGAAAAAATCTAATTTTCAATCAATTTAAGGCTAAAACTTATCGTAAAACGCTTTAAATTACACCTCACATGCAAAAGATCTAACAAGTCAAATCAAAAACTCAAGAATCATTCGATGAATGGGCGTTTTTCCACTAGGCGACAAGGCGACAGTGCCATCACGATGCTGTGGCTCTGTTTTACCACTAGACGTCACGGCAACAAAACGGTCATGTCCCGATAACGTCCACCTAGTTTCAATCTGAACATACACACACACGCGAGCATGCTCGGCGAGGGTACAGGTGGGAATCAATGCCGTGACGTTGTCGTGCTGGAAAGTGGAAAAGCGTTCCATATGATATCATTGATTTACATAAATTATCTCTTTCACGGTACCGTAGACGGTGCCGTGCCGTCGCCGTTGCCGTCTCCGTGCCGTCAAGTTGAAAAACGCTCATTCGTCAATCACATAATTCAAACATCAAAGCCTCTCTGCAAGAATTGTTCTCAAAACTTTCCGAAGCTCCACAATAATATTTTCTTTCACAAATTTCTCTAAAAACATCGTCTCTATTGAACGAAAACTAGCCTTTTGTGACGTTTCCAAATATAATTCTTGGTGGAATTCTTCGTGGGACCTTTCCCTTTGTCCGATGTCAATAAAATAGATAATTGATTTCTCTCAGAACTTTTGCCAGAGGTTTGTTTTACGCTTGCCAGAGCATTGATAGGTCGCTCAATATGGGAGTTTTCCTTTATACGGGATGTAAGGGAAAGCGTCCCTCAAAATTATACAGGTTGCTCTGTCAACGAAACTGAACAACTTTCGGCAGTTTTTTTTTGGAAAATGAAAACAATATTGCTTTTCCATACAAATAGTCTGATCGAGGTGGTCATTTTGTATGGGAAGGTTAATTTCTTTTTTCGTTTCCTGAAATATTTCCTGCCGGTAGTTGTTCAGTTACATTGACTAAGCAACCCCTATCAGTTTGCGGGCTGCTGTCCCTTACACCTCGTATACGTATTAGTAACATCAAGTAGGAAAAAGACAGGGGTTTGGATTTGAAACTTGAAATATGGTTCTGTCGCTCTACCAACTGAGCTACTGCATTTCGAAATCGGCGAGAATTTTAATTTCATTAAATCTACCTGCACAATATACATATAGTCACGCCTTTATTCCTAATGGGATACGCAGATCGTACACGACCTACACAAAAGTCGTTCCGTCACGTCTGACAAAGTATTAATGGATATTTAAGATTGATTTGTAGGTGTATTTCTGAAGTGTCAGATTGTCAGCCCATCGCCTAAATTACTATATACTGAAACCCTCGGATCTCTTAACTGGTTTTTAAAACATGCCCGGAAGGAAAAGTTTCTATGTTTTTCTCTCGCTTTTAGGCTAGCATGGAAGAATCTACACAATAAAGTATACCATATTATAATACATTTTCTGCTTCTTCTTATGTCGTGTCGACCCGATTAAGCCTGTTGTTAGAGTTTTTAAACCGCTTTATAACACAGCTAAAAGGCCTCTGATATGGTTTGTGTAATGACGGAATGAACAAATTAACGTGCCTTCCGAAGCACGGGATCTTTTTTTCTTCCAGACAATCAAGTGATTCGGCCTGCATTGTCCTAACCACACTGGGGAAAATCTCACAAAGTCATTGATTGACAAATATTAACTTTATGTGGGAACATAAAGTTAATTATCTGGGAATCGAACTCAGGACCTCCGGATCGTGAGCCCATGGCTCTGACCACTAGACCACGGACGCAGTTCTCTTCCTATATTTCAAAGTGAAACACCTACAACTCCTACTGTCGCAATAGAATCATTTATTTAAAGGTATAACTAGAAAATCTTTCTACAATTCTTGAGCGCGCATGATTTCTCAGGGGAGACCAACCCCGGGCCGTTTGACCGCAGCCGTTAAATTCTTAATAGCAGTAAAAAGTTTGCGACCCCTGCCTTTCGTAGTCTTTTGTTCTGGCTCCTACCGCGTTTTTATTGGAGCGAGAGAAACGCGTATGTTTTAAAGGTTGAAATCGTAGGTTCAAATGCTATACCGGCTGTAAGGGACAGCGTCCCGCAAACTGATAGGGGTTACTCAGTCAACCAAACTGAACAACTTCCATCTGGAAATTCTTTCACGAGATGGAAAGGAAAAATTGACTTTCCTATACAGAACCACCTCGATCAGAAAATTTCTATAGAAAAGCAAAATTATATTTAATACTTTCTAAAAAAAAATCTTGATGATGATTGTTCAGTTCTGTTGACTGAGCAACCCCTATCAGTTTGCGGGACGCTGTCCCTTACACTCGGTATGAATATAAACATAGGGTTTTTATGTAGATGCTCGGTCGTCCAGATTAGTAGTTTATGTGAATTGCAAATTTTCTAGGTAAAGAGAATAAATAGCATATTTATACAAATTCTTCTTTTCTCTGTGTTATTATTTTATTATTTTTAATAGTAAAATATTTTTTTACAAAATGTAAAGCTATAAACTAGGTCACCAAACTAACTGAGGCCCGTGATTATAAAGTACAGTACTTAAGACTGACGGCTAGTTTGAGTTCAAGTCAAAAACATCATTTCAGTAGAATTTGACATGCTGGACTGGGAGAGATAGAAAAACATAGAATGTTCCAGCTGCCCTTCCTCCCGGGCATGCTGTTGAAGTCAGAAAAAGGGACTCAAGGGTTACAGTGTATTGTAATTTAGGCGATGGGCTGACAACCTGTCACTATAGCAATACATATTACAATCTAAAATTGCCCTCAATTTTTGTCAGACGTGGCGAAAGCGCTTTTTACGAGGCGTTAAACGCTCTGCCTACCTCGTAAGGGATAAAGGCGTGATTTATGTATGTATGTATGTATGTATGCAAATTCATACTTTATATTGTTCTCGATCTTGAGATTGCTTTTTAAATACGAGTATGATTGTACCGAAATATCGAATTACAAATGGAATAAAAACACAACTGAAATCTGTTTAAATAGTTTAATTTAAACGTGAATTAAATGGACAAATGCGAGTACTACAGTATGAATTTATATACCCAAGAAAACTATTTAGATCAATGTAATTAAAGAAAAACATGCTGGACTGGGAGCAAGAGCAAATCATAGAATGTGCCAGCTGCATTTCCTGCCGGGCATGCTGTAAAAATCAGCTTAGCTGATCCGAGGGTTTCTGTATATTGCAATTTAGGCGATGGGCTGACAACCTGTCACTACAGCAATATACCTACAAATCTATCATAAATTACCCTCAAAACTTTGTCAGACGTGGCGGAGCGACCTTTGTTTAGGTCGTTTACGATCTGCCTACCCCATTAGGGTGTGGTAAAGGTGTAATTGTATGTATGTATGTTATTAAAAAAAGAGGATTTGTTTATAAGCCATTCTAGTGGTCTGTGCGCGTTAAGGGTTTTTAACGTGTGAGATTGTTTCCACTTTGGTTAGGACAGTACCTAATTTCATTGAGTTAAATCTATTCGCTACATACTGATACTTAATCGGTATGAGGATTCTAAGGCTAAAAACTAAACTAATCTTAATATTGCTCTCAAGATTGGGAGCAACATTGAGTCTAGATTTGATAGGTTGTTTTGTACTGAAATTACATTTCTGATACAAACTCATACTCGCTGTCATTCTTGAGAGCGGATTATAAATGTGGCGTTTAGGCTCGTATTTATAAAGCTATCTCAAGAATCAGAGCAATATTGAGTATGGATTTTACAGGCCATTATGAACTGAAGTGTCATTTCTGATATGAATTCAAAGTCGCTGTCAGTCTCAAGCACAAATTATAAATACGGCCCTAAAACTTTCTCAAAATTATTATTACACTGTCTTTATTTAGTAGTAATAAAATAAATCACATATTTAGCATAAAATGCAAATTTTTTGACCTTTTTAATATATAACATAGGTAATAGTATGTTTATATATAGTGTCCCAGTAGATACTAGGTAATATATAATGTCTTATCTCGAGGGCTGAGACGCATATTTCATCGATAGAAAAAAAAACGAGTCTAATGACCCGATGAACCCTGGTGTCAGAGTTTTTAAAACCGCCTAGTAGCCCAGCTATCAGGCCTCTGACATAGTTTGAGAAACGAACACTATCAAAGACAGCGACCGGGACCGACGGCTTATCGTGCCTTCATAAGCACGAAATCTTTTTTTTCTTTTCGGACAATCATGTGATTCAGCCTATTATATAGTCTGACCACTATCCAATATTTATAAAATGTAACTTGAATATAATCACTCCAAAACTATACTATAGTAATGTAACCCAAAATCAGATTGTTTGGGGAGAGAGAACCACTGATCAAATAGATAAATACACAAGTATATATATTTTTTTTAATATATATAGGCGAGCATTTGTCCGCCATCTCACCTGGTGGAAAGTGACGATGCGGACTATGTTGAAGCATAGTCACCTATGTAGTGCCTATTCACTCTTGCCTTGAAAAGGCCCAGGTTATATTGTTCCGGAAACAGATCCGCCGGCAGGGAGTTCCACTCCTTAGCCGTTCGTATTAAGAATGTGGAAGCGAACCGCTTCGTGCGAATTTGTGGTATATCCACGACATAAGGGTGGAACCCCCGCCCACGCCTCGTGCTCCGGAGATGGAAAGGGGAGGGGGGTATAAGGTCATGAAGTGCTAACGCGCACTCCCCGAAATGTATCCTGTAAAATACCGACATGCACGCCACTCTGCGACGGTGCTCAAGGTTCTGTTGTTTTGCCTCAACCAGTGCTGAGTCTCCAATGAGCTTGTTAGCACGTTTCTCGATTGAGTCTAAGGCAGCCAGCTGGTATTTAGTTGAACCGTCCCAAAGGTGGCAGCAGTACTCCATACACGATCGGACTTGAGCTGTGTACAACTGCAATAGCTGTCCCGGTGTGAAGTATCGCCTCACCTTCGAGAGGATACCAAGTTTTTTGGCAGCTGTTGTGGCCAGATACTCAATATAACGTCCAAAGTTCAAGTCGGACGTAAGGCTCATACCAAAAAGCTCAAGATGGTCAGAAATCGGTACGGATACATCCCGGAAAGTTGGAGCCAGGTTAAAAGGACTCCGTTTTGTCGAGAATAGACACGCCTGGGTTTTGGATGCGTTGAACTTGACGAGATTGGCATCGCCCCACTCGGATATCACCCTTAGCGATGAGTTCAGACGATACACTATGGACTCCCGACAAGACTGGATTGTTTCACTGTTGGCCAAATTTAATGAATTATTGGAAAATATTAACATATCTTTTGTACATGCCGGCTGTGACAGATGTTGCTCCTCTCATGATCATAAGCTTGAGATAAATAACTTGTATTCAAAAATTACTAGCTCACTCTGTGAGGCATCTAAAATTAGCTGTAAATTAAATAAAGTTAGAAAAAAGAAGCCAATCAAACATGTAAGTGGTGCGCATGGGGAGGCCAGGTTACACTTTCAGACTTGGGTCTTGCATGGGAGGCCTAAATCTGGAGCTATGTATGAAAATATGACAGGTAGCCGGAGAATCTTTAAGTCTAGATTGAAGTGGTGTCAGAAGCATCAGCAGCAAATAAAATTAGAAATTCTTGCTTCACATCATGACAAAAAAGACTTCAAGAGTTTTTGGAAGGGCACAAATAGGCTAAGCCCGAGGCAGGGCCTACCTGTGAGTGTGGATGGGGAGACTGACCCTAAGTGCATAGCTGATCTGTTTAGGGACCATTTTATTGTAGAACCAGCACCTAGTGGGGGGGCAGGAGTGGCCAGTCCTGGGACTGTCATGGGGGAGACCCGCACGTGAGTTTTTTAGAAGAACAAATATCTAAAGTAATCAAAAGCATGAAACGTGGTAAGTCTCCCGGTCATGACAGTCTGAGCATTGAGCACCTGCAGCACGCAGGACCGCACCTGCCTAGACTGTTAGCTGTTCTATTTGATTTATGTATTGAATATGCATACATGCCTCCTGATTTAACTAGAACAATAGTAGTACCTGTATTAAAGAATAAAACTGGTGATATTACCTCCAAATCAAATTACCGCCCTATCTGTCTTGCTACCACTATCGCTAAAGTTTTTGACAGTTTAATAAATGCAGAATTAAATAATCTTGTTCAGCTTCACGATGCCCAATTTGGTTTCAAGCCAGGTCTCTCAACGGAAAGTGCAATTTTCTGTCTTAAGACCACAGTTGACTATTATACTTCAAGAAAAACACCAATATATGCTGCATTTCTAGATCTATTTAAAGCTTTTGATCTTGTTCAGTATGATCATCTGTGGGGTAAGCTTGAGAAGTGTAACTTTCCAAAAGAATTAATATCCATATTACAGCACTGGTACAAAAGTCAAATGAATGTGGTTAAGTGGGGTAATACATTGTCAAATAGCTATGTTATGAAGTGCGGTGTGAGGCAGGGGGGACTAACCTCGACTACACTTTTTAACTTATATATCAATGAACTGATTGTGGAACTCAGCAGGCTACATGTTGGCTGCCACATAGATGGTATAGCTATAAACAATATAAGTTATGCGGACGATATGGCCCTCCTGAGTCCCTCAGTCAGTGGCTTGAGGAAATTGATAAGAGTCTGTGAGTCCTATGCAGCTAGACTATGTTTAAGGTATAATACTACCAAAATTGAATTCATGGTTTTCAGGGCAGCTAGTAAATGTCCATCCCAAGGACCTGTGATACCCCTCAACGGTGTACCGTTAAATAGAGTGTCTAGCTTTATGTACTTAGGCCACATTCTTACTGAAAATCTAAGTGATGACACCGATATTGAGAGAGAGAGGAGAGCACTTGCAGTTAGGGCAAATATGATTGTGCAGAGGTTTAGAGGCTGTTCAGCAGCAGTAAAAATTACATTGTTTAAGGTCTACTGTACGTCTCTGCATACATGTAGCTTGTGGACCAATTATAAGAAGAAATCGCTTGATAAACTGCGTGTGCAATTTAATGATGCGTTCAGGATGATGTTGGGGCTGCCGCGGTGGTGCAGCGCGTCGGGCATGTTCGCGGATGCTCGCATGGATGGGTTCCCCGCCATGCTCCGCAAGAGGAGCGCCGCCGCGCTGCGCCGGATCCGCGCCAGCACCAACACTATCCTGACCGTTGTAGGGAGTAGGTGGGACAGCGGTTTCACTAAGCACTGGATGGATTTGCATCGGAGCATGTGTGTGCATGTAATTATTTAAGTAGGTATACATTAAAATAATTTCTACCGTCCCTTAACTAAATGATCTTTGTAACTATAAACATACCTATGCTTAATAGCTTAGAATTACTTATGAAAAGTCTGACGTAAGCGAAATAATTATAATTATCTTAATATTTATTCTAAGGAATAAATATTAAGATAATTAGATTGCTGTATTTATTAACTTAACTTAAAAGCAACTTTGAATTGTTTGAACCATTGAACCGTTGTTAAGCCGACCTAGAATTTAAAAATTTAATTTTAATGTAATTAATCTGATTTAATAATAATAATAATTTTATGTTATAATATGAGTGAATGTGTGTTTGTTTGTTTTGTTATTGTAAAAATATGGGTGATAAGCCTGAAATAAAGATTTTTTATTTTTATTTAATGCCCTAACCAAACTGAGGAAAATCTCACAAAGTGATAAATTGTCAGATATCAACTTTGTTTTCTCCCCCTGGGAATCGAACCCAGGACCTCCAGATCGTAAGCTCATGGCTCTGACCACTAGACCACGGAGGCAGTTACTGTAAACATGTGATTAATTCTACTAGCAATTTTTAATACTTATGTATGGCAGTGAAAGTTGGGTATGGCAGAAAAGACATGGAAGTAGAATAAATGCGGTAGAAATGAGAGCATTAAGAAGTATGATTGGTGTGAAACTGAGTGACAGAATAAGAAATAGCGTGATAAGGGAACGTTGTGGTGTGAAAGAGGATATAGTGACAGGCATAGAAAAAGGAATGCTGAGGTGGTTTGGTCATGTTGTGAGGATGAATGAAAAGAGATTAACTAAACAGATATACATGGCGAGTGTGAGTGGGAATGTTTGAAGGGGAAGACCTGAAACGTACCGCGATCAAATCGGGGACGTTCTTGGGAAAGGTCAGGTTAGGAGTACCCTAAATCGACGAGCGTGCATGAAAAGATTGATGAATGTAGATAAAGCGAAAGAAGTTTACAAGGATCGTAGCAAATGGAAGGATGTGATCTCTGCCTACCCCTCCGGGAAAGAGGCGTGACGTTATGTATGTATGTGTGTAATTTTTAATTGTCTAAGCAAATGTTAGAAATATTTAAGACATACCCACAATATTATAGTAGTCTAATTGATAGGAATTAGAAATCGGAAAACGTAATTTATTTTCGCTATTTACCTGCCTTTATTCAATAATAAAATTAGTATCGATATATCATAACCACAGAATATATAATAGTACTACATACCATTACTTAAATAGCATATCGTAGCAACAAAGTGATATTTAAAAAAAAATACAAATACAAATCACTTTATTTCCACAAAACAGATAACCAAATATAAAATATATTTTCGTCCATGCTGGCCTGGGAGCGAGAGAGAACAAATGAATGTGCCAGCTGCATTTCCTCCCGGACATGCTGTAAAAAGCAGCTAAGGATTTCAGTATATTTCAATTTAGGCGATGATGTGACATACATACATATAATCACGCCTTTATCCCTAATGGGGTAGGCAGAGCGTAAACGACCCAAACAAAGGTCGTTCCGCCACGTCTGACAAAGTTTTGAGGGTTATTTAAGATAGATTTGTAAGTATATTGCTGTAGTGACAGGTTGTCAGCCCATCGCCTAATTACAATATACTGAAACCCTCGGATCCCTTAGCTGGTTTTAACAGCATACCCGGGAGGAAATGCAGCTAGCACATTCTATGTTTTTCTCTCGCTCCCAGGCCAGCATGGAAGACGATGAATGATGTGAAAACCTGTCACTATTGCAGTATACCTACAAATCTATCTTAAATAACCCTCAAAACTTTGTCAGACGTGGCAGAACGACCTTTGTTTCGGTCCCCATTAGGGATAAAGGCGTGATTATATGTATGAGAAACTAGGTTGGAATTTTCCCTCTCTTATTTTTTCAAGTAGAGGTATTTTTTTTGTAAATACATACATATAATCACGCCCTTATCCCTAATGGGGTAGGCAAAGCGTAAACAACCTAAGCAAAGGTCGTTCCGCGTTCGTTTTAAGGATTATTTAACATAGATTTGTAGGTATATTGTTGTAGTGACAGGTTTTCAGCCTATCGCCTAAATTGCAATATACAGAAACCCTCGGATCCCTTAGCTGATTTTTACAGCATACCGGGAGGAAATGCAGCTGACACATTCCATATTTTTCAAATCCATACATTTGAATTTTTCATAAAAAATTTGGAAAATATTATTTCATACAATCATCGATATCAAGTCCCATCCCTAATCTAGTATCTCGTAACTACAGCGTGCGACAGTGACACTGGCTCTGTGAAAAACCTGGACAGCTGAGAGGCACTTTACATGTAAATTTTAATGCAGAATTCTTGAAATAAGCTCTACTTCAAAGGTTAGGGGGATATTGCATGAGGTATTTTTTTTTAAGTTTAATCAGTGCATTTTTATGTCAAGTTTATTAGAAAAAGTAAAAAAATAGATTTAATCTGGAATAGAAATACCCTTTGAAATGTAAGGGTTTTTGAAACACAATAAATATTATTTATCTGGAATAAAAATACCCGGGATAGAGGCGTGATTATAAGTATGAATGTATGTAAAAAAACTCTGCATAATTTGGGATTTAGCTTCAAAAAAGCCGTTTTCTTATATTTCTAAAACCCGCAAGAATTTATTAAAAAAGAAAATACAAATATTATTACTTTAATAACATGCAAATAGAAATAATAGTTGCGAATTTCAATACAGCAAAGTTCAAAATGGCCGCCTTTTCCGAGAAAAACTTGATCTTAATGTGCTCTTTCAACAACCCCACCTATGGCCCTAACGTAATAAGATCAGTCGTAACAGGAGAGTAATAAACCGCTCTATAACCTTCTAGAAACGTCTGGAATGTTCTGGAAGCTTCTCTTCTGGGCGGTTTGAATTTCCAGTCATTCGGTGCCCGTGTGGGCAGTTACCGCGTTGACTTGCTATGGTTTTAGTGTTATGGAGTGGGCCAAGTTGTGAGCTGAGAATCAGTTTTCGGAACGCTATAACCTGGTCTTTTTCAAGGCTAGAGTGAAAAGGTAGTACCTAGACGTCCATGCTACATGCAACTTGTCTGCATCGTTGAGTTAGCAAATAAAATATTTTGGCCCATAATGAGACAAAAATAGCTGGGAATTATTTCTATAAATCTTTTATAAATCCAGACTTATCTGTTCTTCTTTCGAATGTAAATGACCTGATAAACAATCATGTCTGAGTTTTCAACTTTTTAGAACTTAAAACTTTTTCAGTTTTGTCAAAGATAGTTTCCACGTTCGTGAACCCAATAAAGTATTTTAAAAGCAAATAAAATGTAGACGTCAAGCACGCAATTCTAATAAAGATTTTCCCAAATGAAAAATATACCTACTCGAATTTATCATGTTTGCAATTTTTAAAACAACACATTGCTTCGTTACCTACTTACTAAAATATTCATTATTCTTTGTTTTAACTCAGTCTAGACACATTTTTTCCTTGAATTTGATTTACAATGTAAGTTAAATATCTTTCATATTTCATGAAATTCAAAATATAAAACAAAAGTAAAGTAGAAAATTGTGTAACTGAATGTTTTATGAGGTAAAATGTATCATTTATCTTCTTGTTATTATTCATAGACTTGAAACTACAATTTAACCAAAAAATACCTCCACTTAAAAAGTAAGACAGGAAAGATTAATCGCGCCTGTAACCCTAATGGGGTAGGCAGAGCTTAAACGACCTAAACAAAGGTTGTTCCGCCACGTGTGACAAAGTTTTGAGGGTTATATAAGATGGATTTGTAGGTATATTGCTAGGACAGGTTGCTAGCCCATCGCCTATATTGCAATATACCGAAACCCTCGGATGCCTCAGCTGGTTTTTACAGGATGCCGAGGATGATATGCAGCTGGCATATTCTTTGTTTTTCTCTCGCTCCCAGTCCAGCATTGAAGAGTCATAGTTTCTAAGGATAGCTTTATTCAAATTATATCTTAATTTGTTACACAGTAGCATTTTAATAATGGAACTTTCAAGTCTCTTAGAAAAACCGTTTATATTAAAATTTTAGCTCGCATTTTTGAGCATTTTCAGGGATTTTAGCCTTTCTTTTTGACTTAGGTGGGTAGTTCTCCTGATTGTCGAAAATGTTCCGCGATAAAACATTACATTATAATAATTAGCCTTTAAATATGATTAATATGTAGTTTTTTGGATGTGGGTCACTTAATAATATCTGTAAAACAAAAAGTTTTTGTGTAATAGTTATATTGAGACACGCACATTCCGGTAGCATTAACTGTTTATTTTTAGGTAACTTTATATCATTATTTTTTTCCCTTTCGTTTGTTCTGTTTTTGTTTAAAAATGTATTTACAGTGTTGTGTTTTTTACGTCATCACTACATAGTATAAAACAAAGTCGCTTTCTCTGTCCCTATATTCCTTTGTATGCTTAGATCTTTGAAACTACGCAACGGATTTTGATGCGGTTTTTTTTAATGAATAGAGTGATTCATAATATAGTAGAGAAACACTGATGATTTCCGTGCGAAGCCGGGGCGGGTCGCTAGTGAATAATAAGTGTTTTTCTATTCTATTCTATCTAATAGTGATAACAAATTCCGTCAAATCATTTCCGTCAAAGATAACTAAACAGGTAGTAGAAGTTAAGAGTACTTTTGATCTATCTAGTATAGGAAATCGCTTATTAATTGTACCAAATCCAGTACAGTAGATGCGAGTGTACCGTTAGCATACAAAGTGTATCCAAGTCATAGTTATTGTGGGTAGTTGCCATGTTGGCACCGCATTTGTCTATTACCTAATAATCTAATTGCTTTGGCCCGTTAGCATGAAACATACATCGCTGCTGTTGCCTTATTTAATAAGGATTAAAAGAAATCACAAAAACTGTTGTGGTTTAATTTAATTAGGATTGATAGAAATAAAAAAACTGTTAGTTTTATAGAATAAGATAAAATAAGAATATACTTTATTGCACAGAAAAGACAGAAGAAAAATTAAAATAAAATGAAACAAATAATAGTACAAATAGGCGGCCTTATAGCTAAGCAGCAATTGCTTCCATGCAACCTTAGAGTACAGGAAAATAAAAGTTGAACTAGTGGGCTGGTATACATTTCAGGCAATATATTGTATAGGTAAGTAAAGAAGCTAGTAAGGTATATTTATATAATTAATAACATTAAATAGTCATACATATAAATTACTTATACCTACATAGAAACACATAAATATTATATATTAATGATTAATTATTCCGGGAAATACGCAAGTGCAAGCGGTTAAGGTAGAGAAAGATAGTGAGCTTTAAGGTATTTTTTTAAAGAATCTAATGAAGAAGCTTGTCTTACAGACGCAGACAATAGATTCCAAAGCCTAACTAGAGTAAAAATTGGTGGAATGAGATAGGCTAGTATGAGAGAGGTAACGCGAAGAGCGAAGTGTGTGATTAAGAGTAACAGAGTGAAAAGGGAATTTTCCATTAAGATAAGGCGGAGACATAGGATTGAAGAGAATAGAATAAAATAATAATACATACGAGTACATATCTGTTGTGGTTTAATTTAATTAGGATTAATAGAAATCAAAAAACTGTTAGTATTATACATACATGTCTGTTGTGGTTTAATTTAATTAGAATTAATAGAAATCAGAAAATAGTTAGTATTAAATCACTGCTGTAGCTTAAGGGGCGAACATTCGCGCGACAGTGGCGCCATCAGGTTAATAATTAATTGTGCCCAAATTACAAAAAAAAACATGAATATTTTGGCTTTCGCGAGAATTGCAACTAATTCGCCATTTTATTATTCATAATACAAAATTTTGAGGGATGTTAAAAAAAATATTGTAAGTATATCTCCGTAGTGAGAGGTTGTCAGCCTAAATTACAATATACTGAAACCCTCGGATTCCGTAGCTGGTTTTTACAGCATGCTCGGGAGGAAATGCAGCTTGCGCATTCTATGTTTTTCTCTCGCTCCCAGTCCAGCATGGAAGCAAATTTTTTACACAAAAAATCCACACAGGTATGAAGTTGCCTGCAATGGAACCAACACAATATTTATGCACCATGTAAAAGACGGTAAAGTCATACAGGATTTAAACACAGGGTTCTATAAATTATATTTGTTCTTCACTTTTCTTATTTACGGATCATAAATTGGTAACTACCTGGGGCCTTAACATGAAAACAAAAACACTTCATCATCTCCCTAGCCTTATCCCGCATCTCACGGGATCGGCTACCCAATCCAGAGGATTGAAGGGTACTGGTTTTTACACAGAGCGACTGCCATCTGACCTCCGAACCCATAAGGGAAACGAGACCCAATCCTAGATTAGGTCAGAGTTTTCAAGCCGCCAATGCCTAGCACTGGCCTCTAATATGGCTTAACGACTAATATCTACGGTATTAAACGATATTATCATAATCATAAATCGAAAAACACATTTGTACGTAGTGGGATTCGATCCACGACCTCCCGCTCAGGAGGCAGCGGCCCTATTCACTACACCATCGGGCTCTCCTGTAATAATTGCTCACTTAAAATATTAAGAAATTGCAGATGAAAAGGTACATTCCGCAAATATTTAAGAGAGTCCTTTAAAATTTCCAAAGAGCCTTACAAATCGCTGGTCAAACTCCTGGAAGATATACAGCCAAAAGACCCTATACCTGGTGTAAGGGAAAGCGTCCTGTAAACTGATAGGGGTTGCTCAATCAACGAAACCCAACAACTACCAGCAGATTTTTTTCAGAAAGTAAAAATCTAAATTGCTTTTCCATATTAATTGTCGGATCGAAGTGGTCATTTTACATAGGAAAGTAATTTATTTTTTCATCTACATACATACATAAAATCACGCCGCTAACCTTAATGGGGTAGGAAGATCGTAAACGGACTAAGCGAAGGTTATTCCGCCACGCCTGAGAAAGTTTTGAGGGTTATTCAAATTAGATTAGTTGGTATTGCTACAGTGACAGGTTGTCAGCCCATCGCCTAAATTACAATAAACTTAAACCCTCAAATCCCTCAGCAGTTTTTTACAGCACGCCCGGGAGGAAATGCAGCTGGCACATTCTATGTTTTTTTCTCGCTTCCAGGCCAGTATGGAAGAATTTCATCATAATAATTTCTTCTTTCATCTCCTGATAGTTTATCCTGGGGAACGTTGTTCAGTTTTGTTGACTGAGTAACCCCTATCAGTTTGCGGGACGCTGTCCCTTACACCCCGTATAGCGACTGAAACTTAGCTTCGCTTCTATGCTGGCCTGGGAGTGAGAGAAAAACATAGAATGTGCCAGCTGCATTTCCTCCCGAGCATGCTGTAAAAACCAGCTACGGGATCTGAGGGTTTTAGTATATTGTAATTTAGGCGTTGGGCTGACAACCTATCACTACAGCAATATACGTATAAATCTATCTTATAAAACCCTTAAAACTTTGTCAGACGTGGCGAAACGACCTTTGTTTAGGTCGTTTACGCTCTGCCTACCCCATTAGGGATAAAGGCGTGATTATATGTATGTATGTATGTAGCGACTGAAACGGGTGAAGTCACAAAGGATTCGCGCAGAACGGTAGACAGAACGCTTCTTAGAAATTGCCTTGCTCACCCCCCGACTCTGAACTGTACATTGACAACGATGTGGTAAATGTTGTAATTGCAATAAAATTGGATATGGTAGGTATTAAAAAAAAGTACTTTACTTCCGTGCTGGCCTGCGAGCGAGAGAAAAACAAAGAATGTGCCAACTGCATTTCTTCCCGGGCATGTTGTAAAAGCCAGCTAAGGAATCGAGTAGACGATGGGCTGACAACCTGTCACTACAGCAATATACCTATAAATCTAAAAATACCTATAAATCTAATCTATCTTAAATAACCCTCAAAACTTTGTCAGACGAGGCGTAATGACCTTTGTTTAGGTCGTTTACGCTCTGCCTACTCCATTAGGGATCTTCGTGAACGTTTCAATTTCTCGCGTTCCCAGGACAAACCATGTCGTCCTATTGTTAAATCACTACTGTCTATTCCTCACCACCACACAGATTTTTTCTCTTATTCTTTCACTGTCAATGCGGCCAGGTTATGGAATTCGCTGCCGCACACGGTCCGTGACAGTCCTTCTGTCGCTGTCTTTAAAAAGAGAGTAAGAGAGAATTACCTTTCACTTTCTGTATAGTATTAGTATGTATATATATGTACATACATACATACATATAATCACGCCTTTATCCCTAATGGGGTAGGCAGAGCGTAAACGACCTAAACAAAGGTCGTTCCGCCACGTCTGACATAGTTTTGAGGGTTATTTAAGATAGGATTCTAGGTATATTGCTGTAGTGACAGGTTGTGTATTCATATTCTAAGAAAAGGTGTCTACTGAAAAAAACTGCTTTATCATGTTAAACCGAGAATAAAAATACACCCAGCTAATAACAAATTAATAATGTAATTGTTAATTTTCTTACTTTATCTATGACTGGCGACGCCCCGGCTTTGCACGTAAATCATCAGTGTTTCTCTACTATATTATGCATGTATTATACATATAAACGTTCTTCTTGAATCGTTAAAAAAAACCGCATCAAAATTCGTTGCGTAGTTTTAAAGATCTAAGCAAACATAGGGATATAGGGACAGAGAAAGCGACTTTGTTCTATGTAGTGATAAAACAGATAAATTCTAGTTTGTCAGTAAAGGCTATTTGCCTACTATTATAAACATTTAAACACAAAGGTGAAACTTAAATCAATATTTCTCAGTTACCTTGATAACGTAACATGCTGGTTAAGGTGACGATACCTAGCCAAGTGGCGCCCCCATTAGTAAAAAAACATAATTCACTAAAAACGCAGTGAATCGAAAAACCGGTCCAACAGAATTAAGTTATAGTAATTAAGATAATTTAAAACCAGGTAGAAAAATTGCGTATAATGGCCACCATCGGCAATTTTTTTTCCTGTCACTACAACGAGCTATGAATGACTAATTTAAAATGCTCTAAATTATCTTAGTTACCTTACCCTTATTCTGTTGGACCAGTTTTTCGATTTATAATTCATTTATTCACTGCGTGTTTAATTCTTATGTCGAGTGGGTATCGAGTCTATCGACTCGATGAACCCTGGTGTCAGAGTTTTTAAACCGCCTTGTAGCACAACTATCAGGCCTCTGACATGGTTTGAGTAACGACCACTATCAAAGACAGCGACCGGGACCGACGGCTTAACGTGCCCTCCGAAGCACGAAATCTTTTTTCTTTTCGGATAATCAGGTGATTCAGCCTGCAATGTCCTAACCAAACTGGGGAAAAATTCACAAAGTGATAAATTCTCAAATATCAACTTTTGTGTTACCCCCCTGCGAATCGAACCCAGGTTTAATGAATGCGTGAAATGCGTGTTTAGTAAATTATGATTTATTTACTAATCGGGGCGCCACTTGACTAGAATCGTCACTTGAAGGTTACGTAAAGCTAAAGTGACAGGTTTTCAGTCTATCGCCTTACATATAAAACGTTTTTACTTTAGAGGATCTATATTTGGAAACATGAAATTTACATCACAACAAAATAAATCCTTTTAAAACGATATTTGAAGCTGATACAAATTTTCCACAGTCATTTTCCGACATGGAAATGCTTTCAAGAACATACATACATACATAAATCACGCCTTTATCCCTTATGGGGTAGGCAGAGCGTTTAACGCCTCGTAAAAGGCGCTTTCGCCACGTCTGACAAAAATTGAGGACAATTTTAGATTGTAATATGTAATGCTTTAGTGACAGGTTGTCAGCCCATCGCCTAAATTACAATACACTGTAACCCTCGAGTCCCTTTTGCTGACTTCTACAGCATGCCCGGGAGGAAGGGCAGCTGGAACATTATATGTTTTTCTATCTCTCCCAGTCCAGCATGGAAGAAAGGATGGATGTAATTTTTATTGTTTTACTTTGAATAGGTTTGCTCTTGACTTGAATAGCCCGATGGTGTAGTGGATAGGACCGCTGCCTCCTGCGCGGGAAGTCGTGGCTCGAATCCGATCACATACAAATGTGTTTTTCGGTTTTTGAATTTCATATGTACGTTTATTCGGTGTTTTTTTCATGCTTCAGAAGGCACGTTAAGCCCGGTCCCGGTTAATATCGTCTAATATCGTAGATATTAGTCGTTAAGCCATGTCAGCGGCCAGTGCTAAGTATTGGCGGCTTGAAAACTCTGACCTAATCTAGGATTGTGTGTTGTAGGATTCTAGGTTGCGGAGGTCAGATGGCAGTCACTCTGTGTAAAGACCAGTCCCCTCGTTCAATCCCCTAGATTAGGTAGCCGACCCCGTGAGATACGGGATAAGGCTAGGGAGATGAGATGAAGTTTGCTCATTACTCTAGACACAAGATCAGGAATGACAGTGACAAAGTCTACGATGGAACGAGCTCACCCAAAATATGCCTTTTATGGCGCTGGCACACTCACGCTCCGACGGAACTCAGTAAGCTATTTGGCACCGGACTCCGGTTAGAGATTACGCTCTGCATACCGCATGAGGGATAAAGGCGTGATTGTTTATATACTATATATGTATGTATTTAGCTACACCATTAAACCTCAATGCACACAAAAGATTACGTATTAAAATTTTATTTTTTCAGTTTGCTATCATGAAGACGTATTTATTTTCACTCTCTTATACTCTCAATACACTATATACGTACATACATACATACATACATATAATCACGCCTTTATCCCTTATGGGGTAGGCAGAGCGTAAACGACCTAAACAAAGGTCGTTCCGCCACGTCTGACAAAGTTTTGAGGGTTATTCAAGATGGATTTGTATTTTGTACGTACATCGCCTAAATTGCAATATACTGAAACCCTCAGATCCCTTAGCTGGTTTTCACAGCATGCCCGGGAGGAAATGCAGCTGGCACATTCTATGTTTTTCTCTCCCTCCCAGTCCAGCATGGAAGAATATACGTACATAGGTAAAATAAAACAGTTCAACAATGTGTCTTCTTACATGCTGGACTAAAACATAGAATGTGCCAGCTGCATTTCCTCTCGAGCATGTTGTACAAACCAGCTAAGGGATTTGAGGGTTTCAGAATATTACAATTTAGGCGATGGGCTGGCAACTTATTACTACAGCAATATACCTACAAATCTATCTTAAAGAATCCACAAAACTTTGTCAAACGTGGCGGAACGACCTTTGTTTAGGTCGTTTATGCTCTGTCTACCCCATTAGGGATAAAGGCGTGATTATATCAACAAAAGAGTCACCCAAGAAACACCCGTTTTGATAAATTGCCATCCTAAAAAACAAAAGAAAGTTACTGCCCACCGGTATATATTTTTTCATTATGGCTAACTCCTAATAGCTACGAAACTATGAACTATGGCAACACTTTGT
Source organism: Scrobipalpa costella (assembly GCA_949820665.1). NCBI lineage: Eukaryota > Metazoa > Arthropoda > Insecta > Lepidoptera > Gelechiidae > Scrobipalpa > Scrobipalpa costella. The sequence goes on along the minus strand of OX463319.1, from coordinate 7,341,669 downwards.
TGGTAAACTTTTTTACACATTGGCGGGTTTATGGGACTCTGAGTGCAAAGTTTGGGAGTTATTATTATGCCGCCATCTTGTTACGGAGTTTTGAGTTATTTATACTTGTAGGTATTGTATTCAACTTGGTTTTAGAAAAAAGGTAAACAAAGTTTCATGTCTTTTCATCGAAGATCTTGTTTATAAAATAAGTTTAAGTTATTAGATATGACCACTTTATGAAAGTAGTTTTAGTCATCTATCTAATTTGCCAACACGTTTCATATATTTTAGAAAATTATTTCTGAATAAAAAGACATGAAACTTTGTTAACCTTTATTCTAAATCTGTTTCAAGTTTGAATGAAATTTGTGGGCATTGAAATAGGTTCTGAATTCGTGGGTTGGATTCCCACAAAAGACACAGAAAGTTGATTTACATACAGTAGTAAAAAAAAACATAATATTTTGTTTTTATTTTTTTTTAGTTTACAAGCAGTTATACCGGATGTAACGGCCTGCTTAACGAAACTAATAAGGCTCTCTCAATACCCAAAACTTAGCAACTACCCGCCTTTTTAATTTCTTTGTGAAAAATGATCAGTTTCGTAGACTGAGCAACCCCTATAAGTTTACGGGAAGCTGCCCTTAAAGCCCGTATTTTTAAACGTGGACTTTGTGAACAACTTTAAGCTTACAAAACAAATTCCAACAAAATCCAAAGGGTGAATGCCCAATTAATTGTCACCGAAAATAAATAGAACGATATAACAACAAATTAGTAACAGTTTACGGTTGTACGAGTTGGAAGTTAGATCTTTTGTCTCTTTCTTACTATTTAAAAATGGTGTCAGTCTTTCTCCTTCAGGCGGCACGCTTATTGTATTCAGAAATAGAGTAACTTAGATATTTTCAGATAAAATATCCAAAAACGTTTTAACATTTTACGCATAGCATAGAATTTTAGTTGAAGCTTTTGTATTGATGACTTTATATACATATATATTGTTTATTGCAATAAAACACAGGAAATGAAGTTTACAGAAAGGTATGCAAGGGCGAACTTATCTCTTTGTAGAGATCTCTTCCAGCTAACCCACTAGCAGTTGAAACATTTTAAGGCTTTAAATAAGCGGCAACATACATACATATAATCACGCCTTTATCCCTAATGGGGTAGGCAGAGCGTAAACGACCAAAACAAAGGTCATTCCGCCACATCTGACAAAGTGTTGAGGGTTATTTAAGATAGATTTGTACGTACAAAGTAATCCGTGTTTAGGGTATATATTTATGTATATATTTGTATATAAATAGCTATGAGTATTTATTTATTTTTGATTATGTATATGTTATGGACCAGGTGATTAATGCGGGCATTATTTATAATGCACGTGCATTATAAATAATGTCCAGCTTTATCGGGCTAAGTGATTAATTACTATCTTAACTTCATTATTTATCACATTGCACGTTCATTATTATATTGCTACATGACAATTGGGCAATTTGATAATAAAGCTATATTTAACGCGGTGCGAGGGTCTAAATGCGGAGGGCAAGGTTATAGTAGTAGTGGTTGTAGAGGTGGTTGCAAGTCTGATAAATGTAGTTGTCGTAAAGCCAAAAAGTTATGTACCTCAAAATGCCATCACAGACCGATTGCCATTACTTCCATCTTATGCAAAGTCATGGAGAAGGTACTGAACAGTAAGTTGCTGACCTACCTCGAAGACAATGATCTCCTCAGTGACTGTCAATATGGCTTTCGCCGGGGACGGTCAACTGGGGATCTTCTTGTGTATGTTACGCACTGCTGGGGTGAGGCCATTGAGAAGCATGGCGAAGCTCTCGCCGTCTCACTTGAAATCTCGAAGGCCTTTGACAGAGTCTGGCACACAAGTCTGCTATACAAGCTTCCTGCGTATGGCATCCCAGCTGATTTTTGTAGCTGGATTTTTGACTTCCTGAGTGAACAGTCAATCAGAGTAGTCGTTGACGGCTGCTCCTCTGACCTGATGGCTATTGACGCCGGAGTTCCTCAGGGGTCTGTTCTCTCTGCAACTCTGTTCCTGCTGCACATCAATGACCTTCTCCGGCCAGGTATTGTTGGGTACGCAGATGATAGTACGGTTTTGGTGAGATACTTATCCAGCGCAAACACCAGCGGGGAAGAAATACTTTCCTTGAGAAGGGCCATGGTTGAGCAATTAGATCTGACCCTAAGTCATGTTTCCCAGTGGGGTGATGACAATTTGGTCTCTTTTAATGCCAACAAAACGCAAGCGTGTCTTTTTACCGCCAAAAGGAGTCCTTTCAACCAGACTCCTACTTTCCGAAGTACATCTGTACCTATAGCCGGCAAACTTGAGCTTCTGGGCATGGATTTGTCATCTAGTCTAAACTTCGGCGCTTCCATCGAATACAAAGCACAAACAGCGGCTAAGAAACTGGGTATCCTGAATAGAGTGAAGCGATACTTCACGACTGGACAGCTTTTAACCCTGTACAAAGCACAAGTCCGATCCTGCATGGAGTATTGCAGTCATCTCTGGGATGGCTCAGCCAAATACCAACTTGCCGCACTCGATTCGGTGGAACGCAGAGCCAAGAGGCTTATTGGTGACGAAAAACTGCTAGAAGCCAAGTTCTTCTGGGGGAGCTCGCACCATCGTCGACTCCGTCTCAGTCGTTTCCTACCTAGACTGGAGTCAAGAGCAAACCCATTTTTTAATAATAAAAAAAAAAACAATAACAATAAAAAAAATTGTAATTAAATATGTTTGTATTACTCTGCCCAAAAAGTGATGGGCAATATGTATAATGCCCGGTCAATTTGATTATTTTAATAATTATTATCAAATTGCACTCACATATTGGAAATTTTTCATAATAACCGGGCATTATGTATACTGCCCAATTTATCACTTGGTCCATAACATATATAATTGGAAGTATTTATTTATTTCTTGTTTATATTAATGTAAAATATTTACATTATATAAGTATTTTACAGTAGTATTATTTTATTGATAGGTATTAAATTTTGTGCACGTTTTATCCGCGTTTCGTTAAAGTTATCACTTCTGTAGGTCTGCTGTAAGAAATTTCTTTTTAGAATAAGCAGTGCCTGTTGTGTCTTGGTTTTTTATGTCCTGTGTTTATGATGTTTTTTGTGTACAATAAATTATTAAATAAATTAATTAATAAAAGTATATTGCTGGAGTGACAGGTTGTCAGCCCAACGCCTAAAAATCAATATACTGAAACCCTGAGATCCTTTTGCTGGTTTTTACAGCATGCTTGGGAGGAAATGCAGCTGGCACATTCAATGTTTTTCTCTCACACCCAGTCCAACATAGAAGAAATAATATAATAAGCGGCATACTTCACGATAAACCATCTTGCATGCAATCAATCTATTGATTGAGGTCCGGAGGCAAAGTTATGTTCCAACAGTTGTTAGAAATGCGAAAAGCTGTGGTTTGGTCCGGTGAATTCTATCCAGATGTCTGACCACAAATCTCGTGAGTTCAGATGTTCTATCAAAAGGACAAAGAAATTACGAACAAAAGCAATTTATAATTTTAATTAATTAATGAGTTTTATATCTGTTTTGAATCATGATAAAATCCATCATAATTTATCTCTACATCAGCCACAACAGTCCACTGCTGGACATGGGCCTCCACAAAATTGGGGGTATAATATGCCAAACTCATCACGCTTGGCAGGCGGGTTGGTGAGCGCAGTCAAAGCTTTCCATTCACAGGGAACGCTGCTGCCCATTCCCTGGATTTATCTCTTAGTCACCTTTTACGACACCCACGGAAAGTTATGGGGTGATGCTATTCTAACCCGGCACCAGACAGGGTAATTTATCTCAAAATTAACTAAATACTACAACAATAATTACTAAGCGTGGTCAGATGGTCATCTTTAGTTTAGGTTTTTTTTTTGCTCAACACCTTAAAGAGCATCTTAGTTTTTTTTTAGCAGACACTTTGTTATGTACACGCTTCGGTTAACAAGAAACTGACAAAAGAAAAAGAAGAGTCAAGCGGATGCAAGGTCTTTGGATGAGCACAATTTGGGTACAATTTTGGGATAGTCACGTGAGAAAAATAAAATAGGTAATGGGCTCGATTCTACATTTGCCAGCTAAAACTAAAATTTAAATCAATTCGTCACTTTCAGACTAAAACATTGCAAAACGACAAAAGATCTATTCACTCTGGTTTTTGATTTATACATACATACATATAATCACGCCTTTATCCCTAATGGGGTAGGCAGAGCGTACACGACCTAAACAAAGGTAGTTCCGCCACGTCTGGCAAAGTTTTGAGGGTTGTTTAAGATAGATTGGTAGGTATATTGCTGTAGTGACAGGTTGTCAGCCTGTCGCCTAAATTGCAATATACAGAAACCTTCGGATCCCTTAGCTGGTTTTTACAGCATGCCCGGGAGGAAATGCAGATGGCACATTCTATGTTTTTCTCTCGCTCCCAGTCCAGCATGGAAGTTGGAAGTTTTTTGATTTATAGTCGGTGTTTTATGCGTTATCCGTCATATGATATGGCGGTTAAAATTGACAGAAATACTGGGGAAACATGCAAAACCGCGTCAAAATCTAGCGGAAGAAGTGTAAAACCATAGAGTATAAGTCGCCTGTCCTTTTTCAATTGTATTATTTTCAAAGTGACAGATAGATTTTAAATTTCATTTTATGTTTATGTGTATCTAGTGTTAGCTATATTATAATATTTAAATATAAATAAATTCTAATTTAGTTTATTTTAATTTTGTTAGTGTTAAATTGTACTTAAACAGTCGTTACAAATTAAAAGTACTGTTTTTGACTATTTAGTACTGAACTGACTCTGTCGGATGACTTGACCAATCAGAGACCCACAGAACGGACCAATGACAGAAGAGTGTCTTTGCTGGGGTGGTTCGTGGGTAGGGTTGGCCTGAGGGCGTTGGTCGTCCGCCCGAGTCAGTCTAGTATTGTCGGAAGAATCGTACGGTCGTGCGAGAAGTGTTACTCTGAGTGTTACTCTGTCTGTGTAAAGTGTTAACCTGTGTGTGTAAGATAAATTGTGAAATTGCATTGAAAATACAAAGTGTAAGTACTATTTTCAGTATTTTATTTCAATTCTACTTTCCCTCAGTCTAAAACCTGTGATAGTATTCAGTTACAAAATATCCGTGTTAATATTTCAGAAGTGGGATATATTTTAATCCACACCCCAAGTGTAAAGTACTATAATAGTAAAAATTTAAATATTTTTTTTTCTTTTTCTTTCTCTTTTGTCGTCTTTTCCTACGACAATACTTTCTTAAAATATGTATGTATGACTGTAACACGAATATTATAATTTTATTACCAAGAGGGAACTCTTTATTAAAAATGAAATGGCTGAGTGATAGTAGTTATCTTACAAGTACTTTGTTATTTTGAACGGAATTAAATCTTGTAAGTAGTTTTCGTGTTATTTACTTTACGGTTAGCTTATTTATGCTACATAAGAACACGCCTATGTTTTTTCTATGGCCTAGACAAAGTATTTACGGTTTTATACAAACCGTTTTTGACGTTACCAACAGAGTTCAAGGTGTATTACAAAAAGGATAGTGTACGATTTTGATATTTTTCTATAACGCCCGTATTTAGGTGGAAAAAGTATATTGCAATACTTGATTACAAAATAAAAATATTTATTGTTTGAAACACAGTTTGAATTGTTATGTCGTTGAACCACTTATTTTAATTTTAAATCCATGAAATTAACAACTTAATAATAAAAAAAAAAAAGTTGATATGTCAGTTTTTATTGCAATATTTTTTTTTTTTTTGGGCCTGTCAGCTGTCTGAATTTTTAATTAGTAACAATTAAATTTGCGTAAAAAAAAATGTGTTGCAGGAAAGCATGGATCAACCTCGCAATCGTGTGGTTTATACGCCCACGAGCCCAACGCGGTCGAATAATGAGGGTCGCCGCTCCCGGAGTTCTACACGGCGTCGGGCCAGCAGCCGACTACACCGCTCCCGCAGCCGATCCAGCCGGAATTCAAGAGGTCGGGTCAGCCGCTGCTCACCCAACCAGCTGGAGCACCATGGCACCAGGCGTTCTTTGCGCTCAGGCACGTGGATCACGCGCAGCGCGACATCGTATCAGCAGGCACGTGATCTTGATCAACGAGGATTACTCAGTCAGGACACGGATGGGTGCTATCGGCACTCGCGCAGCAGGACACGCGGCACGCCACGCAGACGCAGTCGCAGAACACGGCCCTCACGATTACGCTCCAGGGTGCGATCACGCACTCGAGAGGACCAACCCCCGCGCAGCCGTTCTAGGGTGCGATCACGCACTCGAGATGACCAGCAGCCGCGCAGCCGTTCTGGGGCGCGATCACGCAGTCGGGATGACCAGCAGCCACGCAGCCGTTCTGGGGTGCGATCACGCACTCGAGAGGACCAGCAGCCGCGCAGCCGTTCTGGGGTGCGATCACGCACTCGGGATGACCAGCAACCGCGCAGCCGTTCTGGGATGCGATCACGCACTCGAGATGACCAGCAGCCGCGCAGCTGTTCTGGGGTGCGATCACGTACTCGAGATGACCAGCAGCCGCGCAGCCGTTCTGGGGTGCGATCACGTACTCGAGATGACTATATTATAATATTTAAATATAAATAAATTCTAATTTAGTTTATTTTAATTTTGTTAGTGTTAAATTGTACTTAAACAGTCGTTACAAATTAAAAGTACTGTTTTTGACTATTTAGTACTGAACTGACTCTGTCGGATGACTTGACCAATCAGAGACCCACAGAACGGACCAATGACAGAAGAGTGTCTTTGCTGGGGTGGTTCGTGGGTAGGGTTGGCCTGAGGGCGTTGGTCGTCCGCCCGAGTCAGTCTAGTATTGTCGGAAGAATCGTACGGTCGTGCGAGAAGTGTTACTCTGAGTGTTACTCTGTCTGTGTAAAGTGTTAACCTGTGTGTGTAAGATAAATTGTGAAATTGCATTGAAAATACAAAGTGTAAGTACTATTTTCAGTATTTTATTTCAATTCTACTTTCCCTCAGTCTAAAACCTGTGATAGTATTCAGTTACAAAATATCCGTGTTAATACTAGAGAGAGGAGGAGAGCCCGATGGTGTAGTGGATAGGGCCGCTGCCTCCTGAGCGGGAGGTCGTGGTTCGAACCCCACCACGTACCAATGTGTTTTTCGGTTTTCGAATTTTATTCGGTGCTTTTTCCGTGCTTCGGAAGGCACGTTAAGCCGTTGGTCCTGGTTAATATTGTTTAATACCGTAGATATTAGTCGTTAAGCCATATCAGAGGCCAGTGCTAAGCATTGGCGGGTTGAAAACTCTGACCTATCTAGGATTGGGTCTGGTTTCCCTTCTGGGTTGCGGAGGTCAGATGGCAGTCACTCTGTGTAAAAACCAGTACTCGTTACTATACTCGTTCAATCCCCTAGATTAGGAAGTCGACCCCGTGAGATACGGGATAAGGCTAGGAAGATGATGTTTATGTGTATCTATAATCGAGCCCAATAAGTTCGTACTGTACCTACTTTTATTATCATCCAACTACAAAATTTTGATGAGACTATGTTTATATCACGGTTTAACCTGTCTGCTATGTGGAAGTGGCTTTAGTCGCTTTCAGTGGATTTCAACATGGTTTAGTAGTGAGGTAGCTATATTTATTCCTTACGTAGCTATATTTATATATTTTGCAAAGATTTGTATGTTGCTAACTTAATTATAATCAGCTATTTGCCCTTCCATCCTCTAATAATAATACTTCAAAAAATTATCCATTAATAAGAATGTGCAGTTATTATAATGATATTTGTTCTTATGTTGATATTTTCGATTTTAATATTGCTTCATTCAAACGTTGAATTCAACAAGAATTCTAAATTTGTTTTAATTATTCACAATAAGTTTGTTATTTTTTCCCTTTTTTGTACTAATATGTTTAAAAAATACTTACGTTAAAATGTTAAATAAATAAATAAATAAATCTTTGTATATTTTTAAGTGAAAGCTGTGTATAGCTTTAATTGGATAACAGATTTGTATTCGATAAAGTTTTTATTATTATAGTGTACACTTTGGTCTGGTATCTGTTACTATACCTATTAAATAATAATAATAAAAAAAATACTTTACCTACGTCTTAACAACCTCTCCAGTAGAAAATTCCTATCTCTAAACTTCCCAAAAATCTTTCACAGCCAAGCCAACTCGTCAACGTTAACCTTATAAAGTGGTGCACATCAAAATGGGTTTATGTCCCGTTCAGCCAACGTCCACAGCCGTCCCGTTAAAAGTCCTTTGGGCGCCGCTCGGTTCCCGGCCAAATTTAAAAAGTAAAAAATTGGTCAAGAGAAAATGAGACTAGTCCATGTGTTCTGTACATACAGCGATGCACTTTTTAGAGTTGACTTTTGAAGTATCAAAGTGGAATGCATGGTATAGTAGTAGGTATTATTATTGGTAGTAGATTCGTGATACATTAGGTAAGAATTTCTTGCCTTTAAAAACTAAAATCACTCTTGCTCAAACTCTCATTTTTCCCCTTTAGGATTATACTGTCACATGCTATTTGGATGCCACTGAGGAGATTTTGAACAAACTGGAGGGACTGCAAAAAGAAAGGGGAGGCCTTTGTCCAGCTGTGGGACAGCTTAGGCTAGTAAAATAATAATATAATTATACAGGCCTTATCTGCCTCACTTATGCACTCTCACTACTGTAGGTCAGCTGGAAGAGATTTCTTTTTAGATATCTCTAAGCTGTACCTGTTGTGCTATTGTTTTTTTTTTATTTGTGTCCTCTGTATGATTTTGTGTGCAATAAATTGTTAAATAAATAAGAAATATCACATTTTTGCCTGTGGATATGAAACTGATGGTCGGTTTGAGAACCATCTAAATTGCACAACATTTAAAGTGTATGTCTTTTGAATGGTTATAAGGTCACACAGACTATTATGTATTTTTTTCTGGAACACCCCATAGCGGTTACCATCAAAAGTAATTAGAAGTAACAAATATAAGTGTAGTGTATCTTATTCCATGCCTGGACTGGACTGGGTGTGATAGAGAAACATAGAATGACCCAGCTGCATCTCCTCCCGAACGTTCTATAAAAACAAGTTAAGGGATCTGAGGGTTTCAGTATATTGTAATTAAGGCAATGGGCTGACAACATGTCACTTCAGCAATATACGTTCAAATCAATCTTAAATAACCCTCAAAACCTTGTCAGACGTGGCGGAACAACCGTTGTTAAGGTCATTTGCGCTCTGCCTACGCCATTACGCATAAAGGCGTGAATATATGTACGTATGTAGTGTATCCATAGAAAAATATTTCAAAACGATACTTAAAAATAATAATTGCAGAGTAACAACACAGTTAGCAGACAAACTTAATACAGCAGTTTGACTATACCTCCACGATTACTTTATCAAAGCAGAACTTTTCCCCACGGATCCCTAAATACAACGTGAAAAAGTCCCGCGCTCCGGCTAATTACATCCGCTGTGGCCAAGTTCCGACAATTATTTTCATACCGACTCTAGTTGGGAAGTGTACACATTTTCGTATTTAGTTATTTAGCTGCTGCATGTAAAAATATGGCGTTTTGTTTGGACTCTTCGTTTGTTTGCATGTTAAAAAATTACGTAGAGCAAAATAATTTTCGAATAATATTTTTTTTTTTACTTACTTTATTTTTTATAGATACATGGAAAAAGAAACGGGAGGCCTTTGCCCAGCAGTGGCCAGTTTAGGCTAGTATAATCACTACATAGTATTAAACAAAGTCGCTTTCTCTGTATATATATCCCTATGTATGTTTTAAATCTTTAAAATTACGCAACGGATTTTGATGCGGTTTCTTTTAATGGGTAGAGTGATTCAAGAGGAAGGTTTATATTTATAATACATGCACAATATGGTAGAGAAACACTGATAATATCCGTGCGAAGCCGGGGCGGGTCGCTAGTAATAATAATAAAAAAACATGTCGTACCGTTTCGGTATAGAGCATGCTGTGTTTCTCCGTTCTAAAAAAAAGAGTAAAATGGTACCTTCACTAAGCTCACTTTATCTACTCCGTGCTTCGGAGGGCACGTTTAGCCGTCAGTTGGCAGTCGTTGTCTGTGATAGGGATCGTTACACAAAATTAAAGTTACCTATGATATTGGATTGTTTAAAACTCTGAGATCAGGATTTTTCGCGTCGTACTTACGAAGTACTTACTTAAAGCGACCTCGAAAACCTAATAAACGCGTTTTTCGACTACACGGCACGGCGACGGCACGGCGACTGCAAGGCAACGGCGCGGCAACGGCCCGGAAACGGCGCGGCAACGGCGCGGCAACGGCGCGGCAACGGCGCGGCAACGGCGCGGCAACGGCGCGGCAATGGCACGGCAACGACACGGCTACGGCAAAGCAACGAATCCTACCGGTAATGTAGGCACGGCAACGATTCCTACCGGTACCGTCGGCACGGGCCCGGCAGGGCGTCGGCACGGCAACGGCGCGGTAAGGGCGCGGCAACGGCGTGGCAACGGGGCGGCAACGGCACGGCAACGGCACGGCAACGATTCCTACCGGTACCGTCGCCGGCCTGCCAAAAAGCATGTGTTTTGTGATTACATGCATGAAGCATGCGAACGAACATGCATATCTACATATATATGCTTCATGCGCGTGTGTGTGCGCTCAAATTGGAACTAGCTGAACGTTATTGGCCGTGACGTTGCCGTACCGTCCGGTGGAAAAACAGAGCCACGGCATTGTGACGGCACCGTAGCCGTGCCGTCTAGTGGAAAAACGCCCAATCGATATATCACTACATAGTATAAAACAATGTCGCTTTCTCTGTCGCTATATCCCTATGTATGCTTAAATCTTTAAAACTACGCAACAGATTTTGATACGAATTCTTTTAATGAATAGAGTGATTCAAGAGGAAGGTTTATATACTTAGTAGAGAAACACATGCATAATGCACATGCCTAATATAGTAAAGAAACACTGAAAATTTTCGTGCGAAGCCAGGGCGGGTCGCTAGTTATATAATAAAGAACAAACAATTCCAAGAAATAATCAAATAAATTATTTACAAAATTACTCCCCACTTATTTTCTTCAATTTGCCCGGTAACTTAGTTTTATCCATTTTCTGTCTACAAGACTAGAAATTAATTTCTCTTCGGCTTTTGTCTGTCTTCAAGGAATTACCTTGGAGTTGAAGCCTTACTTGAGATAGGCGAGAGTTTTAAACTATTATCTGTTTATTATTATTATTCAAGAGAGCCCGATGGTGTAGTGGATAGGGCCGCTGCCTCCTGAGCGGGAAGTCGTGTTTCGAATCCCACCACGTACCAATGTGTTTTTCGGTTTTCGAATTTCATATGTACGTTTATACGGCACTTTTTCCGTGCTTCGGAAGGCACGTTAAGCCGTCGGTCCCGGTTTATATCGTTTAATACCGTATATATTAGCCATATCAGAGGCCAGTGCCAAGCATTGGCGGCTTGAAAACTCTGACCTAATCTAGGATTGGGTCTGGTTCCCCTTCTGGGTTGCGGAGGTCAGATGTCAGTCGCTCTGTGTAAAAATCAGTACCCTCGTTCAATCCCCTAGATTAACCGACCCCGTAAGATGCGGGATAAGGCTAGGCAGGTGAGTATTTGTTTATTATTCAGTAATTATTTTATGCTGGAATAAATGATAGAATATTCCAAGTGCTTCTGTTCCTACATAGTATTATAATTATGTGTAGTGTGTGTGTTAAAAATTTCATTCCAAGCTTTATTGTGAGTGAGCCTGTTATAAAAAAAATACGACAGTTATATTTTTGGTACCAACACTATTGAATATTTTTTAATCAAATATCTACGTACTTCCCACATCATGTACACATTTGTCTGTTTTGCAAGTGCTTCGCTCTTGTGAGCTTAGCTGGTTTGGATAGGAACGAAATCCAACTCTTTAGGAGCAGGCGTTAAGTATGATCTCCACAGAGTGATCCTCCCTACAAGGGGGCCCTTTCCCACTTGTATCTCTGTTGAGATAATGCATTGTTTAGCGTGAAAGGCCTTTCAAGGCATTTCAAGGATGAATGTCAAAACGCATCGGTTCTTTAACCACTGTTTCGTCTTCATTTCGACTCATCAGGTCTATTTCTTCCATGCTGGCCTGGGAGCGAGAGAAAAACGTAGAATGTGCCAGCTGCATTTCCTCCCGGGCATTCTGTGAAAATCAGCTAAGGGATCCGAGGGATCAGTATATTGCAATTTAGGCGATGGGCTGACAACCTGTCACTAACAGCATATACGTACAAATCTATCTTAAATAACCCTCAGAACTTTGTGAGACGTGGTGGAACGACCTTTGTTTGGGTCGTTTGCACTCTGCTCACCCCATTAGGCGTGATTATATGTATGCATGTATGTAGGTCTATTTTAAAGTTTTTTTGTGGCTGTACTACCATTAATAATTAACAAAATAAAAAATGTGCGTTGACCTTTATAAAGCTAAAACAGTTGAGCTTTCAAGTTTCTTTTTCATAATATTTAACTCAATCCTGTTAATAAGAGGAGCACGCAATTAAAAAATTCTCGGAAATAAAAGGATACAAAAGAAACTGAAATGCTTTTTGATATTGTTACAGAGTAATTCATTCCCTTCCGCTTTTTCACAATTAAAAAATCTTTTGAACAATCGCTAGAAAATCTTTTGACAGATTCCCTTAATAATTTCAAGTGGGTTGTTAAGTTATCCCCAGTGCACGCCAGCGCCCTCTTCAGTTAAAAAAAAAGTTATGTGTTTTTAACTTTTCAGTGGAAAACGCAATTAATCGGCAATCCGGTAAATCAGATTGAAGTAATGGTACTGAAGTTTAAGTGTTTTTACGCATAATAAATTAATAATTCTGTGTTAACTGCAGTTACAGACAGTAAAAGTGCTAAAAATGGCCGCATTTCGCAAATTTTCTATCTGCAACTACAACGAACTATAAGTTTATGAGGTTCTAAATGACCTTCATTGCATTAACCTCAATCAGATTTACCGGATTTTCGATTAATTGTGTTTTTAGTGAATAATGATTTTTGCACTGATGAGGGCGCCACTTAGCCCAGGGGAGCCCCAAGAATCTTTGCGGCAGAGGTTTTAAAACCAATTATTATCCCTGACATGGTTTCTGTGACGACCACTATGAAAGACAGAGATCGGGACAAAGAGCTTTACGTAACCTTTTAGACCATAATATTAAAAAAAAAATCTCTTATTTCAGATTTTCACATCCCTATTATGTTTTATTTCCATGCTGGACTGGGAGACAGAGAAAAACATAGAATGTGAAAGGTGCATTTCCTTCCGGGCATGCTGTAAATACCAGCTACGTGGGACACTCAGAAAGATTTGCGACACTAAAAAAAATTGTTCTACAGGTACATATATTTTTATTAAATCTTTTCAAAGTACTCTCCACCAGCCTCTATACAAAGATTCATGCGTCTGAACCAGTTTTCAAAACACTTTTTCCAGTCCGCCGTAGACACCTCGTTTACAGCCTGCTCGAACGCAGCCAGCGCATCTTCCGGCGACAAAAATTGTATCCCCTTGAGCTGATTTTTTATTTTTGGAAATAAAAAGAAGTCACACGGTGCTAGATCAGGGCTGTAAAGAGGGTGACCCAGGAGTTTGACTGGTGTGCTGTCCAGGAAGTCCCTCGTTTTGAGCGCGGTGTGTGCAGGCGCATTGTCGTGGTGGAGCAGTAGTCCGCGGAGCCCTGTGTTTGGTCGCTTATTGCTCACAACAGAAAAAACTTCTGGTAAACATTTGGTAGTATATCATTCGACGTTAATGCTTCTTTGATCTCGTAAGGGAGTTGAGGCCAAGTGGCCAGTCAAATTAAAAAAGCTGGCGATCAAAATCTTCCCCACGCTTCGAGATCGCTTCACTTTGGTAGGCGTTGGTTCATTTTGAAACACCCAAACTGTCGACTGGCGCTTGGTTTCTGGATCGTATTGATAAATCCAGGACTCATCACCTGTTACGATGTCGTAAACACGCCGAGACGAGCCTGCTTCAAATTTGTTCAGCATATCACGGCAAAATTCCACCCGGGCCTGCTTCTGAGCGTCGGTGAGGTAGTGCGGCACCCAGCGCGATACTATCCTCCTCACGCGAAGATGCCCATGTAGAATCTCGTGAACGCTTCCCGATCCAATCTTTAATATGTGCTGAATCTCCTGATATGTAATTCGCCTATTATCTTGGATTAAATTTTTCACTGCTAGCACGTTTCCTTCCGTAATAGCCGTCAAAGGGCGACCGCTTCTTTCTTCATCCCCCAAGGTTGGTCGACCGCGCCTAAATTCGTTATACCAACGATGCACGGTTGCCTTGGAGGGCAACTAAATGGCATTTATGGTTTTCATCCATAAATGCCATTTGAAGTCTATCGAACGATTCATCCGGTTTCAGGCGACACTTGAAATCGTAAAAACACATAGCTCTAAAATGTTCCCGGCGCAGATCCATTTTTCAGTAAGACACGATACTTTGAATTGGCTCGCAAAAAATGTGGAGGGAAATTTTGAAAATGGAACACACATATTTTTACTTACAAGTAATCATATTTTCAAAAAAGATTCTAACCGGCCAGTCTGCCATATATAAAAACTATTTATCGCAATACTTTCTAAGTGGCCTGGTATATTGCAAATTAGGCGATGGACTGACAACCTGTCACTACAGCAATATACCTACAAGTATATCTTAAACAACCCTCAGAACGTTGTCAGACGTGGCGGAACGACCTTCCATTAGGTCGTTTACGCTCTGCCTACCCTTTTAGGGATAAAGGCGTGATTATATGTATGTATTATGTTTTACATCAATGAAAATATTAGAACAGAAAGCATGACCAAAATACATACCTTTAGTATTACATAATATACTCGTAATTATCAAAATATACTGATGCTTAGATAGAGATTTTAGATAGAATTATATTAATTAACTTGATACAAACGAATTTCTTATCATTGTCAGTCGCTTGAGGATTTTTAGTACTTACAATGCTATTTTAGTTCATATAATATTATGAAATAAAGAAAACAATGAATTCGCCTCAGGCAGGACTCGAACCTGCGTCGACAATGATAAATTCGCCACTCCAGCTACTGTCTTGGTAGCTCAGTTGGTAGAGTGATGGACTGGCATTCTAAAGACGTAGAATCAAGTCCTGCCTGAAGCGAATTTATTATTTTCTCACTTTTATATTATCAGATATCTATCTCTTATTTTGAACAACAATTAATAAATTATCTTTTATGTAAAAGCCATTTTCGCAGTTGTGACAATAATTAATTAACCACATACTTAAGCGGGTAATCATTTCATGAAAATTTCCCATTACTTTCTTACGCATAGGGTCGTCTCTTTCTACCAACTACCCTCAATTAAAGGTGCTCCATATAAGCCATCGATGTTTGGCAACAAAGGGAATATTAATGGTGAAAGAGAGCTAATTAGTTTACTGGAAGAGACTGGTGTAAAATTAATACAACACAAATATTTCAAAATTTTTTTTTAGTCTGCTTTACAGAATAATGTAAGCAAATTTTTAGTACTACTACTATTTTTACTTCCATGCTGGACTGGGAGCGAGAGAAAAACATAGAATGTGCCAGCTGCATTTCCTCCCGGGCATGCTGTAAAAACCAGCTAAGGGATCCGAGGGTTTCTGTATATTGCAATTTAGGCGACAGGCTGACAACCTGTCACTACAGCAATATACCTACAAATCTATCTTAAACAACCCTCAAAACTTTGTCAGACGTGGCGGAACTACCTTTGTTTAGGTCATGTACGATCTGCCTACCCCATTAGGGATAAAGGCGTGATTATATGTATGTATGATATTGGTTGGTACGGTGTGTGATATTCACCTGCCAATTGTATTATTAGAAGATTACATCATTTGATAAAAAAAATGGGACCTGCATATTTTTTATATAGGTTAAGGTACAATTCATCAAATCTTTAAAATCTGCCTCTCAATAAAAGTCTCACTTCCGTTGGTCAGCTAAAAGAAATGTATTAATCGAAATAAGCTGTACCTATTGCGTTATTACTCCTTGTATATTGTCTTTCTCAGGATACTTGTGTGCAATAATACTCAATAAATAAATAAATAAAGTTTGGAGTTCCAGAATAATCCAAAAAATCTAGCTGTATAAACTTAGATCTATTTACAATCCCAAGAACAAAAAAGAACAAAAACTCAACAAGAACAAAAAAGTCTAAAAGCGATCAAATAGAAGTCCTATAAGGGCGTTTTTGCATTGCTCCGTATTCGGTTCGTATCCGATTCAAAACCGTGAAAAATACATATAAAACGGATATTGATGAGTGCACAAGCTTCCGTGCTGGACTAGGAGTGATAGAATAACGTAGAATGTGGCAGCTGCATCTCCTCCCGGGCATGCTGTAAAAACCAGCTAAGGGATTCGAGGGTATAATGTAATTTAGGCGATGGGCTGACAACCTGTCACTGCAGCAATATAGAGTTCATATCAACAAGAACAAAAGAGTCTAAAAGCGATCAAATGGAAGTCCTATAAGGGCGTTTTTGCATTGCTCCGTATTCGGCTCGTATCCGATTCGAAACCGTGAAAAATACATATAAAACGGATATTGATGAGTGCACAAGCTTCCATGCTGGACTAGGAGGGATAGAATAACGTAGAATGTGGCAGCTGCATCTCCTCCCGGGCATGCTGTAAAAATCAGGTAAGGGACTCGAGGGTATAATGTAATTTAGGCGATGGGCTGACAACCTGTCACTGCAGCAATACAGTTCTTTCTAAACAACCCTCAAAACTTGTCGGACGGGGCGGAACGACCTTTGTTTGGGTCGATGACGCTCTGCCTACCCCATTAGGAATACAGGCGTGATATGTATGTATGTATGCACAAGCTGGCATATATAATTGCAAGAAAGGCTAATTCGGATACGAATTAGACACGAACCGAATACGGAGCAGTGCAAAAACGTCTTTTCTCTCCGTTCCATATACTCTATATCTTTGTATTTTCCAAGGGTGAGGCTATAGAAGGTAGCATTACCAATTTATTAATCGTCAGTAATGGGTTAGGTAACCACAATTTGTTACCTAAGCTTTTGTGGGTAATTTCACTTAAGTGATTCTTTTGTTTCACTTAAAATTAATTGGACGGCAAAGAAAACAATGTTCGAAAAACGTTTAGGGGAGAAAAGATGTTAAAATGTTATCCAATCTTTCTATTCATGGTCTAATTTTAGAATTTTCGTTAAAAAGTTTTTCTGTTAGAAAATTTCTTTTCATGTTTTTTACATTTTGAGTTTGTTAATATGCTGTGTATTTTTTCCATAAATTTAAATTGGTTTAAACGAAATAAATCGAAATATTCACTGGTTCTGTTACTTTGGTCTGTTACGTATCACTGCATTTTATAGAACCTAAAATTAATTATATTAATTTCGTAGTACGGACGTACCAAAATATGTCGTTTATTTAAGATAAAATCATGCCGATATTATCAACGGTATTGGAAAAACATCAGCGGATCCATAAATACAGCTAGTATTTTCTTTCGGTTGTAGTGATGATTTTCATTTCTTCGCCCATACATGCATAATATAATCACGCCATTATCCCTAATGGGATAAACAGAGCGTAAACAACCTAAACAAAGCACATTCCGCCACGTCTGACAAAGTTTTGAGGTTTATTTAAGACTGGTTATATTGCTATAGTGACAGGTCGTCAGCCCATCGCCTAAATTAAAATAAATCTTCGGATCCCTTAGCTGGTTTCCATAGCATGCCCGGGAGGAAATGCAGCTGGCACATTCAATGTTTTTCTTGCTCCCAGTGCAGCATGGAAGAAAATATCATAGAAGCATATTATCAACGATATTGGAAAAACATCAACGGATCAATAAAAATCTCTAGTATTTTTTTGTGTTGTAATGACGATTTTTATTTTTTCGCCCAACCGATACTTAATTATCGGCTGCCTCATTCTTTGTTCTTCATTTCTTACGGGCCAGAATGGATGCTGTATAATTAGTACGTAGTTTTGTAGGAAATGAGTTAATTTTGGAATGCTCAAGTCTTAAACCTAAATACATACCTATAATGACGCCTGTTCGGGATACATAGGGTAGGCAGAGCGCAAACGACTAAACAAAATTCGTTTCACTACGTCTGACTAAGTTTTGTGGGTTATTTAAGATAGATTTGTAGGTATATTGCTGTAGTAACAGGTTGTCAGCCCGACGACTAAACTGCAATATACTGAAACCGTCGGATCCCTTAATTAATCCCAGTTTGGATCCCTTCCCAGTTTGGTTATGACATTGCAAGCTGAATCACCTGATTTTCCGCAAAAGAAAAAGATTTCATGCTTCGGAGGGCACGTTAAGCCGTCGGTCCCGGTCGCTGTCTTTGATAGTGGTCGTTACTCAAACCATGTCACAGGACTGATAGTTGTGCTACTAGGCGGTTTAAAAACTCTGACACCAGGGTTCATCGGGTCGATAGACTAGATACCCACTCGACAGAAGAAGAAGTCGGTTCCCTTAGCTGGTTTTTACAGCACGCCCGGGACGAAATGCAGCTGGCATATTCTATGATTTTCTTTTGCTCCCAGTCCAGCATGGCTTACTTCAAACTACACTCAAGCAGCCAATTTTCCTTATTATTAAGTTTTAAATTAACTTAAAAAGCTTAGAGGAGCCATGTTTTTTGCAAGACTATTGTTCAAAGGAGAGTGAAGCTCTTTTCATTACTTTAGTAATTTGCAATTCTCTGTGAAGAGCTCATTCTGCCGTCCTTACTTTGAAATATACATACGGTTAGGAAGAATTGACAGGACAGAAAAAAACAAGATAAGATAATAATATACTTACATACATACATGTCACGCCTTTATCCCTAATGGTGTAGGCAGAGCGTAAACGACCTAAACAGAGGTCGTTCCGCTACGTCTGACACAGTTTTGAGGGTTATTTAAGATAGAATTTTAGGTATATTGCTGATATTCTATGTTTTTCGTTCGCTCCCAGACCAGCATGTAAGTAATAATAATATACTTTATTGCACAGAAACTGCCACCTGTTTAACTGCTTCCGTGGTCTAGCGGTCTGAGCCATGGGCTCACGATCAGGAGGTCCCGGGTTCGATTCCCGGCGGGGGACAATGACTTTCTGTTGTTGTTTCTAGTTTGGTTAGGACATTGCAGGCTTATCACCTGATTGTCCGATGAGTAAAATGATCCATGCTGTCAGGTGAGCATGTAAATAGTCGGTACTGCGCCTGATTTCTCTCTGGTCGTGTCAGTCAATCTGTCCCATCAGAATAAGAGATTGAAGGAATAGAGAGGCACCTGTCTGTAGCGCAAACACTTGGGCACTAAAAGCTAGTCCTGCGCAGTTGGTTGATCTTTGGGAGATTGGCCGCCATCACCGAAAAATCGCTGGAAGGACTATTATTTCACAGAAAAGACACAAGAGTAAATAAAATTAAATGAAACAAACAGTAGTACAAATAGGCGGCCTTATTGCTAAGCAGCAATTTCTTCCAAGAATCCTTAGCGTACAGGAAAATAAAAGTTGAACTAGTGGGCTGGTATACATTTTAGGCAATATATTGTATAGGTAAGTACATAAGCTACTTAGGTGTATTTATGTAATTATTAACAATAAATAGTCAAAGAAATTTAATTACTTCTATGATGCCGGGTCAGAATGGCATACATACATATAATCAAGTTTTTTCCTCTAATGGGGTAGGCAGAACGTTAACGACGTGAACAAAGGTTGTTTCGCTACGTCTAAGAAAGTTTTTGGGGTTATTTAAGATATAAGTTTATATATAAGTAGGAATATGGGTGTACTGGCAGTTTGCAGCCTATAGCCTAAATTGCAATACACCGAAACCCTCGGATTTCTTAGCTGGTTTTTACAGCATGCCCGGGAGGATATGCAGCTGGCGCATTCTGTGTTTTTCTCTTGCTCTAGAATCGCACCACCTCTTTACCTCTTAAGTACTCTTCAAAATACTTCTGTAGCCAATCTGTATGGTGAAGGTGAGAGTTTAGGGGATATTTTTGGTATCTAATAACCGAAAAAAAATTATTTTTATTACTTGTAGTTTTTTTTTTATATATTACAAGTACCTACCCGATTTTAACGAGGATAATAAATTTACTAACTCTGAATTTGCCTCTTCAAAAGGGCTTAACATTTCAAAAATCAAAAGAGCTATTTGGCTTCTAAACATTCTATGACATTTATGTACAAAAGCATCTCAGTTGTACCAACCATATACATATTAATAATTTCATACAAAACAACGTTATACCAACCCTATAACCCGTATGTCTCAATTCTAAGGGAGATCCAAACGACCCCTAAGAGGGAGTTTATCAAAGTCGCCAAAATGCGTGCACCGAAACCCCACAACAAAATTACGTTGCACGCGTATTTGTAAATCCAGCCTACGGACCACAGACCAAGACTACAGTAGATACCGTAAGTTGACCTTGTGTTTGTTGTATACAAAATGCATGCACCGAAACCCCACAACAGAATTATTGGCACGCGTATCCGTAATCCCATCCTACGGACCACATACCGAGACGATGGTAGATACAGTAAGGGCAGTTTATTTATTCATTTATTGTTTATTGTACAAGTAACATGAGAAAGACTACACACAAGGAATAACGACACAACAGGTACAGCTTATTTCTACTAAGAAATTTCTTCCAGCTGACCTACGGAAGTGAGACGGTTGTGCAGTGTTCCGTATTCGGTTCGTATCCGTTAAAAAATATATGGAAGCTGTCAAACACTTTCGCTTCAATCCTTTAATTTTTCGTGGATACTAACCGAATATGGAGCAGTGCCACACCGTTGTAAGTCGAGCAATCTATTGTGTCCAAAAATCTCCAATTATCGGAGTTCTAATTACGTGTACGCGTATTCATATACCCGACCTATAGACCGCAGACCGAGACTTGTACTTTTTTCTGGCGCGGTTGGGTAAAAATATCACAAAATAATGTCGTGTAGGATTGTTTTCATACACCTAGATCACGCGGCAGACCAAAAACGCGCTAAGTGGATATGGAAGAGAACCATCTCGCACTAGCAAATGCCTTAGACCGGGCAAAGCAGAGAAGAAAAAGCCGGATAGCAGGCCTCAGTATCAGGCAGGGAAAACGCTAGGCAGAAGAGGTCGTTTTCATACAGTCTAAAGAAGTTGCTCGATGTTGCTTTTGTTCGTCAAGAAAGCACATTTGCTGTTGTGATTGGAAATTCTGAATTTTGAACTAGAGTTTCTGTTTGAAAACTTTGTATAGGATAATAAGTTAATTTCAAAAGCAAAGTTTCTGGTGAAGCCAAGATATTAATTAAATCAAGTGTTTCAAAAAGTTACGTTCTTGTATTGGATAGATCTAAAATAATACAACTACAATTTTTAAAAGTATGATGATTCCCTCATTTAATAGTACATTACTCTAAAGGCCAATAAAACTGCAATGTATGGTCGAGGAAATTCGGTAGGCCGTAATGAACATCAAACTGGCAATTCCTCCATATTATTATGACATTTATAATTTGCACATTTCATTCATTCATGTATTCTTTTTTTGTTAACATTCTGCCTTTAAAAAAATAATATTGTTAATCTAAAAACACCTAATCCATACTACAGAAAAACTTTCCGCTTCGCGTTTCGGTATTGTCGTGTGGTGAAATTGCCGGCCGCTACGAACTCAAGAACCGAAAATAGTGAATGTATGTTTTTTATTTTTAATAATGAAACTTATTCCGAGCAAGTGGGAGAAAATACATTTAAATGAAGTGCTTTCCAAGATCACTAAATAGTATAAAACAAAATCGCTTTCTCTGTCCCTATATCCCTATGTATGCTTAGATCTTTAAAACTACGAAACGGATTTTGATGCGGTTTCTTTTAATGGATAGAGTGATTCAAGAGAAAGGTTTATATGTATAATACATGCAGAATATAGTAGAGAAACACTGATGATTTCCGTGCGAAGTCGGGGCGGGTCGCTAGTAAGATATAATGCAAAGATTTTCGTAGCTCTATACCATAGTTATTAATGAACATAGCAACAAACCGATAATATCCGACAAAAAGCCGAAGATGGCCGATGAAATCCGACAAAAGTAGAAGATATAAGATGTCCGAATGAGATAAGCGGTAGTCATTTGTCCTGCTAATAATACGCTGAGACGTTGACAAATGAAGAGCCGAATGTTGCTTGTTGTCGGTAAGTCGAGGGCAATACTTCCTTTTTTTTATTACTTAGAGCTTTGAGATACATGAGTCACGCTTTCATTTGTTACAGGGTAGGAAGTTACATACAATCACGCCTTTATAATAAACTAGCTTTTCACCCCGCGGCTAAATAATGAGAAGTCCATCTCCAAATTACCATCTATAGTCCTGCCAAATTTCATTTAAATCGGTTTAGCCGTTAAGGCGTGAACGAGCAACAAACAAACAGACAGAAAGAGTTACTTTCGCATTAATAATATTAGTAATTATTTTAATGACTTTATCCTCTCTGTAATGTAGAGCTTTGAGATACATGAGTCACGCTTTCATTTGTTATTGTTCTTTTTTTATGAACATAATATTGTAACACTGTGGAAGGTACTAGCCCTCGCGATACAGAGAATCCTAGTGCGAGGTCTAGCGAAACATTGTATTTAGCCATAAGTTATCAATAAATCATTTTCATTTTCAATTAAATATAATAAAGGTACATACTTGTTACTGGGTAGGAAGTTCATCAAAACATGGGAAACCAAAGCAAGCCTTCGCTGTGTTTGAAGTTTTGTGAGTGGCATATAGGTACATGTGTAGGTACTTATTTTATCATAACTTCCATGCTGGACTGGGAGCGAAAGAAAAACACAGAATGTGCCAGCTGCATTTCCTCCCGGGCATGTTGTAAAAAACTGCTAAGGGGTCAAAGGGTTTCTGTATATTGCAATTTAGGCGATGGGCTGACAACCTATCACTACAGAAATATACCTACAAACCTATCTTAAATCACCCTCAAAACTTTGTTCAGGTCGTTTACGCGCTGTCTACCCCATTAGGGATAAAGGCGTGATTATATGTGTGCATGTATATCAACGCACACACTTACGTTACACTAATAACCTCAGTTCCTTTTATTTTCTTAGTGCAGCAACACACATGAGTCACTTACTGCAAGCAAGGTTGCACTCAACACTCTGTCAATGCTTTTTGCATTGCCTACAACACACATGCGTCACCATACGCTCTACGCGCGCGTTCCGGCAGACGGATGCGCCAACGTAGAGTTCATTGCGACGCGCGCGTAGAGCGGGTGACGCTTGTCTATTGTGAATGCAATCCAAAAAGCGTATTGAGCTTAGTAAGTGACGCCTGTGTGTTGCTGGCCTTAGTATTTCCAAAGACAGCAGATGATACATTCTTTGTTTTATCACTTTGAGCCAAGCATAAATGTACAAAATATTGAAGGTATAGGTACTGGCTAATTCCATGCAGGACTGGGACCGAGAGATAAACATAGAATATGCCAGCTGCATTTCCTCCCGGGAATGCTGTAAAAATTAGGTAAAGGATCCGAGGGTTTCAGTATATTGCAATTTAGGCGATGGGCTGACAACCTGTCATTACTGCAATATACCTAAAAATTTATCTTAAATAACCTTTTTACCTATGTCAGACGTGTTGGAACGACCTTTGTCAGGTCGTTTACGCTCTGCCAATCCCGTTAGGGATAAAGGCGTGATTATAAGTATGTATGTATGTACTTCTAATTATGAACTCATAAAAATATTATACCTACTCAATTCTTTTACATTAATCCAATTTGGTAACTGAAGTACCTATGCTAAGTTTTATTCTATTCACACCAAAGAAACCAATGAGGTGATGATATTGAAGACTTAAAAAATATGAATAAGTCACCAGACTGGAAAAAATATTGAAGTCATAATAAGAGAGATGTCTGGAGAAAAATCAATCTTTGAGAAGCTATTGAAGATACGTTGAACTGCAAATATCAATGACTGTTTTCGATATTGGCTTTAAGTATTAATAAAAAAAATACACATAGACCTATTGATAAAGTCAGTGCCCTCATGTCACAAAACGTAACCAAATTTCCTTAATAAATATGAATAGAAAAGTTTGGTATCTCCATCACATTATTAAAGGAAAGCCGGTACCTATACATACATACATATAGTCACGCCTTTATCCTTATATAATAGGGTAGGCAGAGGGTAAACAATCTAAAAAAAAGGTCGTTTCGCCACGTCTGACGAAGTAGGTATATTGCTCTAGTGTCAGATTGCCCATCGCCTAAATTGCAATATACAGAAACTCTGGGATCCCTTAGCTGGTTTTTACAGCATGCCCGGGAGGAAATGCAGCTGGCACATTCTTTGATTTTCTCTCGCTCCCAGCATGGAAGCATCACAAGTAATCTAATCCTAATACCTAAGTTACATACAATCACGCCTTTATAATAAACTAGCTTTTCATCCCGCGGCTAAATAGATTTCCCGTCGGAATGAGAAGTCCATTTCCATGTTACCATCTATTGTCCTGCCAAATTTTATTTAAATCGGTTGAGCCGTTTAGGCGTGAACGAGTAACAAACAAACAAACAGACAGAAAGAGTAACTTTCGCATTAATAATATTAGTAAGGATTTTAATGACTTTATTCTCTCTGTACTTCTTAGAAAGAAACTGTATGTAAATAAACCTTGCTGTCCCAACTTTTCATTTTCTTTTACAAAATTTATGCAGATTATTTATTTACAACGGGAACATGGCGGCGAAATCGCTTCCGCTGCCCTGTGGTAATAGCTTATCAAGGCAGTCGTATTTCCATTTAGGGTCAGGACTAAGACATAAAAGGAGCTGGTGTATGCTGCTAATAAACGATTTTGCTTTTAAAATAACACTTTTGCTCAAATATCGCTCCAATTAACTCATTGATTAAGGAAACGCTTATGCTTAAATAAACGCTGCCTTTAATTATACGTTTTCCTTTAATTATACGCTTTTGCTTTAATAAACGTATTCACTTAAATAAACTCAATTAGCTTGAATTAACGCTTTCGCTTATATTATCTTCGCCACGCTACCAGCGATATGTATACACACCATCACCCCGATCTAGCGACGCTCTTGCGGTCTAATAATATTTTTTAAAACGCTATCGCTTGTAAAAACGCTCTCCGCCCCGCTACTAGCGTATTGTATGCATACCAGCACCCCGAACTCGCAATGCTACTGCAGTCTGTTAATATTTTAATGGACGCTTTTGCTTATGAAAACGCTCTACGACCTGCTACCAGCGTATTGTATGCTCACCAGCACGCCGTTCTCGCGACACTCTTGCGGTCTGTTAAAATTTTAATAAACGCTTTCACTTATGAAAACGCTCTCCGCCCGCTACTATCGTGTTGTATGCTTATCAGCAGGCTCTCTCGACGCCCTTCGGTCTGTATATAAATAAAAGTAAAACGCTTTCACTTATGAAAACTCTCTCTGCCCCGCTACCAGCGCCTTGTATGTTTCCTAACACCCCGATCTCGCGACGCTCCTGCGGTCTGTTAATCTTTTAATGGAATTAACCCGCGCCAAGCGATGTCACTAGCAAAATAGCGGGAAAAGACTTATTAAAACTGGATGTGGCAAAAAAAAAAATAGGAATTATTATAATTTTTTGTTTGTTTTTATAAATTTATACTTTCTTTTGTACAGAAAAAAGCCTTTCAAAAATATCAGTGATAAATTTGGACCTGATATTTTGTCGAACAGCCTTAGGGCATAGATAAATGGACACGAGAAATTCTTTACAGCAAATTAATATCCCTTCACGACAAAGTGTCTTGTAATGCTATATTACCAATAAGCATCTATTTAATATTGCCTTTTGACTTAAGGTGTATCCTGCTTTCAGGTGAGCAGGTAGATTTAAGATTTGCAACCATCGCCCGTAATGCCTAAGAATATCGTTCAAATCAGCGCGCGCTACGGCGAGGCGGTTACGTCCGTAGCCGCGTCAAAAATGAGCGCAAAACGCATAAAAAAGCTTATTCCATAAAAACTACGACTCGGATAAAAAAGCTATGTTGCGATTTTAAATACTCATAATACGGATATTTTCCCAAAGGAACCGTTAAAGCGGTCCTAATAGTTTAGAAGGAATATCAAATTTACTAATAAAAACAGCTTTACTTCCAGTTTTTTTATGCATACTTATATTTATGTACTAGAATATTTTTAAATGTTGCAATCATGAAATTTTTTATTAGATAAATATTTTTGTAGAATTTTCCAATGATTTATTTAGGAGAAATAAGCTCTTAAAAACAACTATTTGCCGGTAGGAATCACCTTAACGTCGTAGCATTGCCCGTTACCGAGATTGGCCAAAGGTCGAAGTGACAATAGAAAGGAATCATCTGCGCGTCATCCGCTTCAAGGTATGGTATTTGAAAGTTAACGGTCCCACAAAAAAGAAACGCAACACATAAGGCTTTTCCAGGTGCTTTAATTGTTCGTCCTCGCCTAGTAGATTGTTTTGTTTCTTGCATAACTACTTAGCTTTTGTAATTTAATAACTTATGAGAACTATATCGTGACTGACCGTAAGAATCACACGCATTGACGCATAAACGGTCAACGATTGCTAGGGCACCCGACCGCGATGGATGGTCCTTTGTAAATTGTCACATCACAACAAGTTTGAAGGCGCTTCCAGATGTTTTAATTCTTCACCCTCGCCTAGTAGATTGTTTCGTTTCTTGCATAATTACTTAGCTTTTGTTACTTAATTACGGTGTACGGAACGAGGTTTTTAACACAATGAGATGAATGAACAGCTGATTTATGTACCACTTCTTAAGAAAGAAACGTTAACAGAAACATTTCCTCTAAGTAGATTTTCCTTTAATGAGAAAATGAAACAATGGTTATTGGTTAGAAGTAAGATTAAGAAAGAGAATTTACGAGAAATGGCGTTGGAAATGGATTAGACTGAGTAAGATCAACGTTGGTTTTTATATCGGTTTCTTTGACTCTAGACTACGTTAGAGTGTCTATTGCTTTGAGAAAGGAAAACTTTAATTTTCAGTAAAAAATATTACGTTCTGAATTTTTATTTTATCGTATAATACATACAGAAACTAATTTCTCAATTTTATCACCATCTGAAGATCTAAAAAAGTAGAATGAAATTACAGATAATATAACCTAGAGCAAATATGCCCAAAGTATAATAACATTGCAAAAGAACGCTAGAGACTAAGGGTACAAAAATATATAGAAAGAGATCGTACAATATGCATACTAATATATCTCAATTTATTTAGTCTAGTATTTATAAGCGATCTCAAGATTGAGAACAATCTTAAGTGTGGATTTGACAGTTCATTTTGTACTTAAATGACATTTCTGATACGAACTCATACTCGCTGTCAGTATCAAGAGATGTTTAATTATACGGGCCTCAGAGTAATCGTTAAGTACCTTTGTTTTATTACAACTAAAATACTTTAAATATTCTATAATCATTTTTAAAGTGGCAAAAACTTACAACAATGAGTTACTATTTTTAAATTTGAATTTCGAAAAAAAATTAATACTATTAATATTCGACTAGGATTTACAAATACATATTCATGTAAATGTAACGACAAAGCCATAAAAAAAATGTATTGTATTGACCCTCTGTAATATTTGTTGTCGATAATAAAAAACTATGTGGCTATGAAAACGGGTATATAGGTTAGGATGAATCCTTGAAATATTCAAGAGTATTTCCAGAGATTTCAAAAAATCCGCAATTGGAAGTAGGTATACGGGGTATAAAGGACAGCGTCCCGTTAACTGGTTGCTCAGTTAACGTAACTGAAAAAGCATCAGCAGGATATTCATCAGGAAATAAAAAAAAAATCTGTTCAATACATGTCTGTCGAGGTGGTCATTTTGCATGGGAAGGATTTTTTTTCATCTGAAGAATTTTCAGGTGATAGATGGTTAGTTTCGTTGACTGAGCAACCCCTATCAGTTGGCGCTGGCCCTTACATCCGATTATACATACATACATACATATTATCACGCCCTCATCCCTAATGGGGTAGGCAGAGCGTAAACGACGTAAATAAAGGTCGTTTCGCCACGGCTGACAAAGTTTTGAGGGTTATTTAATACATAGGTACATCGCTATACGATTATGCCTAGTCGAAACATTTTCCAAATGACTTTTTTTTCCATGGACGAATGTTGCTACGTACTAAAATGGTTGACTTAGTACAAACATCTTTATACTCCTCTACAGCCTAAGGCGTGTAAGCTTAGTCCTCAACTTTGCATATTAAACTTTGGGTCCCTTCCCTAGCAACAGCTTTATTTCCAAGGTAAAAGCGCTGTGTTATAAGATTGTATCGTTTGTTCCAACTTCGTTTATTTCGTACAAAACATGCTGATTTCATTTTCAGGAAAAGTAGATAATAACTTCTAGCGTTCTGGGTAGGTAAATACATAGATAGATAGATAAACCAAGTGTATGGGACAGCGTCCCGAAAACTGATTGGGGTTGCTTAGTGAATTAAACTTTTCTACTTTCACCAGGAAATTCGTTCAGGACATACAAAACGCTGCTTTCTTCCATGCTGGACTAAAAACATAGAATGGCACGGGCAAGCTGTAACCAGCTAAGGGATCGTAGGGTTTCAGTATATTTCAATTTATTTGATGGGCTGACAACTTGTCACTACAGCAATATGCCTACAAATCTATCCTAAATAACCCTCAAAACATTGTCAGACGTGGCGGAACGACCTTTGTTTTAGTCGTTTACGCTCTGCCTACCCCATTAGGGATAAAGGCGTGATTTATATGTATGTATGTACATACAAAACGACAACCTTTATCAGACAATTTGTATGGAAAATCAATTACCCTTATGGGATTATTATATGTATGTATGGATAGCTAGCCTATTAGATTCCACTGCTGGTGCAAAGTGCGGACTTCCACTCATCACGGTCAGTTGATAATTGTTCAGTTTTCTTAAAGCAACCCCTATCAGTTTGCGGGACGCTGTCCTTTACACCCTGTGAATTCTTAAACATGATCGACAGCCAATTTATTGACCTTTGAAACGACTACTTAATAGCAATTATCGTAGCACCGCTTTCGTATTTCGCTGCAAATTCGGATCGTATTCATCAGTCAGTCAGACGGTCAATCTGAAACAGTGCTCGTAAAGCGATCTCTTCATTTACCCGTATTTAATGTTGCCAGCTGTAGAAATTAAAAAAAACATTTAATGATAATGGTCAGTATATAATTATTTTCCTTCGATTCCTAATAAATAATTATTAAAGGATCCGAAAATTTAAAAAATATATTAAAAATCCTTTCCGGGTTAATCTTTAAAATTGACAATGTAATCATACATACATACAGCGTTAAACGCCTCGTAAAAGGCGCTTTCGCCACGTCAGGCAATTTTAGATTGTAATATGTATTGCTATTGTGACAGGTTGTCAGCCCATCGCCTTAATTACAATACACTGTGACCCTCGAGTCCCTTTTGCTGACTTCAACAGCATGCCCGGGAGGAAGGGCAGCTGGAACATTCTATGTTTTTCTATCTCTCCCAGTCCAGCATGGATGTAGAAAAACATTTATTGACCATTAGATTCCTAATAAATAATTATTAAAGGATCCGAATATTTAAAAATATTAAAAATCCTTTCCGGATTAATCTTTAAAATTGACAATGTAATCGGATTTAAAAAAATATCTAGTCCTAATCATAAATCACAAAATATGACCAAAATATTGTCTTTTGATTTATCTGCTAGTTTTGTTCTTTAATAAATAATAATTACCATCGCATCGCATCGCAAGATTGTCTGGACGAGTACCAGTGGGACACATCTGGGACCAGACGTTCCCGGCCTCCTCCGTGTAAGGAATGCTAATACTGGCACCGTTACAAGAGATAATCCTAGTAACCAGATCTAACACTCCATAGGACGAAGCTAGGAACGCCGGTACTCCTGTGTCTTCCACGCAGCGAATACCTAAAGCCCCATGTCGTATAGGTAACGAAGCCTGTATCCAATGTGTCTCCAAAAGTTGGACATTGAGGATGATCTCCAACGTGTTCTTAATGGTATCGTCTAGGAGTGATACCTCAATAGGAAAATGTCAGGTTGGGGATGTTCTCATTACATAGACCAATTAAGGGACTGATAAGCAGCTTCTGAATAAGGTAAGCGCAACATGTGCAGGCAAATGTTGAAGATGTTGGTGTGCCTGGGAAAACATAGCTCTCTTACTCAGTATTACTGCCGCCACAGCGTCATCAAAGATTGGGGCACCTAAGAGAGATAGCGTTTCCTTATTTACCACTCTAATGCCAGGTAAAAGTGACTCAAGCTCTGACAAGTGACCTAGAGCAGCATCACCACAAGCAAATAGCTCGCATTTACTGCTATTAACCACGAGGCCAATATCTTTCAGCCTGGAAGTCAGGGTAGCTATATCTCTGGCAATAATATCTGGAGGTCCACCTATTGTACCGTCATCCAGGTACCATATGTTGAGGGGCGCTTCTAGTGATTTTAGTAACTCATTTATTGTAAGGCTAAACAGGAGAGGACCTAAAGGATCGCCCTGTTGTGCACCAACCTGTGATGTAATCCTGTGTCCGTTGTAATAAAGATTGGAGGGAGAGGCGTAGCACTGGTAGAGGAAGGGACATACAGATGGAATTTTATCCCATACCTCTGAGAGCATGACGTCTCTTTCTAACGTGTTAAAGGCATTTTTGACGTCGACTTTCAGGATCACATCACCTGCGTGCTCAGGGTCGAACACGAAGACCCTTGTGGCATGTATAGCCGCCTCACAGCCAAGGGGGGTCCCAAAACCTAGTTGGTGTGGTTGCAAAAGTCCTGGCATTTGGTCTCTGACAGATCGACACCCGAGTTTGGCAACTAGACGGCGTAAGACGCTACCCACAGCAATAGGCCTTATGCCCCCATCCTTTTTCCTCAATGCACACAGAGATGCTCCGTACAGATATGGGCAAATCTCTTTGTCCAACTTGCCCTGAAGCAAAAAGTTACATAACCAAGTCAATATATAAGTTTTACTAATATTATGAGTCCTGGTTACTTGAATAAAAATCTTTATTATTATTATTATTAATGCCTCCAAAAGACGTAATCCGTTATCCCCGGCGGAAAGTGAAATAAGTTCTTTAATGTGTTGGGGCCGCAAGCCGTCTAAACCTCCCGCCGAACAGGCATGAAAAGAACCTACTGCATTGGCTACATCTTCGGGAGAAAAGTTTAGAAGAGGCGCGTTAGTATCTGGCTCACGTGGTAAAGAAATTGGCCTAGAAGGCTGCGGATGTTTTTCTTCCAAGCTGTCTAAAGTGCTAGCATCGTCCTGTGCTAGGCTGCACTCACTGGTTAGCAAACGCACAGCCCCCCTTAAATCTCCATCGTGATCTTTAGTTTCGATTAATTTGTATATTGAGGGAGATCTTATGGTCACGTCATCCCTGGGTAACGGAAAAGTCGGTGGATCAGAAATATTTATTTTTACTTTACTTGTTAGAGAACCATTTGAATCCGTTAACGTTTATCGTATCGTTTTTATTGTAGGAAGAGATCTCCAAACAGTGGCCGTTTTGACAGATTTAGGAGAAATAAGAATTTGTCAGCCATGGCGGAACGACCTTTGTTTAGGTCGTTTACGCTTTGCCTACCCCATTAGGAATAAAGGCGTAATTATGTATTAATTTTACTGAGTTTGTGCAGAATAAATCTTCCAATTTCAAAAAGAACTTCTGCGAAATTAGTACATTATGCTGGCAACCCAGTCCGAAGTCCGAACAGGAATAAAATCAAACGATTGATTGAGTTCAGCCTTCATTCCGTTCTAGCTTTATTACTGCTGGCAAAGACGAATTTGTTGTTATTTTATGTGAGTTTTAGTGTTTGTCATTAAAGATACACATCCTAATCGAAAACACTTTATTGACTACTGATTTATCATAATGCATACATACATACATATCATCACGCCTTTATCCCTAGCGGGATAGGCAGAGCGTAGACGACCCAAACAAAGATCGTTTTGCCACGTCTGACAAAGTTTTGAGGGTTATTTAAGATAGATTTGTAGATATATTGCTCTAGTGACAGGTTGTCAGCCTATCGCCCAAATTGCAATATACTGAAACCCTCGGATCCTCATCTCGGATCTTAGTTGGTTTTTGCGGCATGCCCGGGAGGAAATGCAGCTTGCACATTCTATGTTTTTCTCTCGCTCCCAGTCCAGCGTGGAAGTTATCAAAATTAATCTGTAAATATCTCCTAAAACTAATGACATTGCACTTCTAGAATTATGTCGTCATACTTGTTTTGATTTGATATGGACATTATTGTTTACATCAGAGGTGGGCAACCTCTTGAATCTTGCGGGCCAGATTAACCGATATTAATGCAACCGCGGGCCGTTTGCATCATATAAAAACTATGCAAAAGATGCTGTGCCAACAGAGATCTCTCAATCATTTGCAATTGCGTTTTAATGTAGTACATATAAGAAATACAGGCGATCCCGAACGGTACGCACCAGGTATATTCGTGGTGAAATA
Organism: Scrobipalpa costella; assembly: GCA_949820665.1. Taxonomy (NCBI): domain Eukaryota; kingdom Metazoa; phylum Arthropoda; class Insecta; order Lepidoptera; family Gelechiidae; genus Scrobipalpa; species Scrobipalpa costella. Next base: position 7,308,844 of record OX463319.1, on the reverse strand, counting down.
ATAGCTATTTTTTTGTCACAAATAAGCCCAGCACAGAACTGAAAGTCCTTGTCAAGGATTGCAATTACATTTTAGTATAAAGAACTTTACTGGCTTTGCACGCTTTTTCTAAAACCTGCCTGAAGGAGGCTGAAGGCCAGAAGACTGCCCGTATGCGGTTTGTATTATCCAATTTCTTTGATTGTCACATGGTTTGTCATTTTTGTTTGCTCATAATTTAATATTTGTAAAAGGTTTTGTTCTTCTACTTCTTAGCGAGTGGATTCTAAAGTCGAATGACCCGATGAACCCGGGTGTCAGAGTTTTCAAACCGCCTAGTAGCACAGCTAATATACCTCTGACATGGTTTGAGTAAAAACCACTATCAAAGACAGCGACCGGGACCGACGGCTTAACGTGCCCTCCGAAGCACGGAATCTTTTATCTTTTCGGACAATCAGGTGATTCAGCCTGCAATGTCCTAACCAAACTGGGAGAAACCTCACAAAGTGATAAATTGTCAAATATCAACGTTGTGTTTCCCCCTTGGGAATTGAACCCAGGACCTCCAGATCGTAAGCCCATGGCTCTAACCACTAGACCACGAAGGAAGTTTTTTGTTGATTGGCTTTTAAGATTTTTCTATTTTATTATTCTGAAACCAATAGCACTATGTTCCAAGGCATTTTTATGTATGTCTACCAAACTGGAGCTTTAATAAAACCTATTAAAAACTCTATTTGGCTTCAGTAATTAAGTTTTTTTATGCAGAGTAGATGGTGACGATGGCCTTATGAATGACTGTTATGAGTAAGTATGTCATAATATAAGGTCATTTGAAATCAACAAATATTAAAACGTGTAAAACTACCAATTCCTTCCATGCTGGACTGGGAGAGATAGAAAAAACATAGCATGTTCCAGCTGCCCTTCCTCCCGGGTATGCTGTAGAAGTCAGCAAAAGGTACTCAAGGGTTACAGTGTATTGTAATTTAGGCGATGGGCTGACAACCTGTCACTATAGCAATACATTTTTCAATCTAAAATTGCCCTCAATTTTTGTCAGACGTGGCGAAAGCGCCTTTTACGAGGCGTTTATCGCTCTGCCTACCCGGTAAGGGATAAAGGCGTGATTTTATGTATGTATGTATGTAAATCTACCCATGAAACTGAACAACTTTCCCTAAGCCATGAAACTGAACAACTTTCCCTAAGGAACATAGGTCGAAAAACGAATAAAACAAATTGGACCTTCCATACAAAATGCACCAGCTGATAGCGCACTTAGTATGGGAAGTCAATTTTGTTTTTCATATTTCAACCTATGTTCCTTAGGGAAAGTTGTTTAGCTTTATGGGTAGATTGATACATATCAATATTTGTAATTGATTTAAAATTACTTTATATTACTTCCATGCTGGACTGGGAGCGGTAGAAAAACATAGAATGTTCTAGCTGCCTTCCTCTCAGGCATGCTGTAGAAGTCAGCAATATGGAGTCGATGGTCGCAGTGTATCGTAATTAAGGCGATGGGCTGAGAACCTGTCACTATAGCGATACACATTACAATCTACAATTGCCATCAATATTTGTCAGACGTGGCGTAAAAGCTTTCACTAAGCTCTGCCTACCCCGTAAGGGATAAGGGCGTAAATTTATGTATCTATAACCTCTCCTTGAAAAAATAGGTTAAAATATTTTCAGAACAATTTGAAGTAGTCATTAGGTAGTTCATTACCCAAGAGCGTTATCTGTATTTCGTAATACATGTTTAGCCATTGATCTAGAAATATTATTTCCCAAAACAATAAAAACTTCTGCTTCCATGCTGGACTGGTAGCGAGTGAAAAACATAGAATGTGCCAACTGCATTTTCTCCCGGGAATAATTTCTAAGGGAAGTATATTGTAATTTAGGCGATGGGCTGACAACTTGTCATACAGCAATTTACCTACAAATCAATCGTAAATATCCCTCAAAACTTTTTTAGACGTGGCGCAACGATCTTTGTTTAGGTTGTTTACGTTCTGCCTCCCGCATTAGGGATAAAGGCTTGATTATATATTTGTATGTATTAACAATAAAGTCCTCATAGTTCTTAAGCTAATTTTAGCCCACTGGATATACCTTATTTATTTCTTTATCTAGCCATTTCTCTTCTCTCACAAACTGTCTAACAAATCTAACCTGTCTCATAGCGGCCCTAACAAAACTTTCGTCTGATACAGTCCACCGAAATAAACTGTGAAACATATGACCATATGATAAGTCGAAGTACTATTTAAGTTTTTTATAAATATGTATGTTAGTCTGTAAGCTATACATTCTATGGGCCTCTGTTTATATTATTTTACATCTACTAATGTAAATATTGCCTGAAATAAAGTGATTTATTATTATTATTCTGACATAAAACTATTATTGTATTTTTGACTGGTTTTCTACTACACTATCAAAAAATAATTTGTACCAAATGAAAGGTTAAAAACAGCAGCAACTTTAAGGCATTTAATTGATAAAGGAGAATATGAGATCTTGGCATAAAATTGATTGAAATTCTGCAATCAGGTGAATAGCTAGCAAACGGTATGACATTGGACTCGCTTCTAGATTTGCCGGCTACAGCTAAAATTAAAATCTACTTGTCACTCTCAGACTCAAAACATTGGAAAAGGACAGGAGATCTATTCTCTCCGGTTTTTTCTTTATAGTCGCAGGTTTTATGCGTTATCTTCATTTTTATCCGCCGTCATGTGATATGACGGATAATATTAACAGAAATACTTGGGAAACGTGCAAAATCGCGTCAAAATCTAGCGGACAAAGTGTAAAACTAAAGAGTATGAATCGCCTGTCCTTTTTCAATTTTATTATTTTGAAAGTGACAAATCGATTTTAATTTTAGTTTTAGCCGGTGGTATCTAGAATCGAGCCCATTGTGATACCGATGGTAAGAGTGGATCACTGGAATGTAAAACCATACAATCCAAACAATATTTTCCAATAACTATGGAAAAAATTGAGCCGTACCTATAATTTTAATTTGCCCTTCCCATTTTTCATACAATTGAAGCACAAAATTCAAACACACTAAATTACACTAGCAAGATGAAAAATTGCAATAATTGTTGATTTACCTACGCAGCCGACTGTCCAAACTTGGGTGCCCAAACATAGCCGAACTATCCCATTTCAATTTCAACTGTAATATTAGAACTATAGGGTAGTTTTCAGTTGGCACGACCTGGGGCCATGGTTGAGCTAGATAACAAAGAGCAAATTAACATAGCAATAAACAAGGGATGAATTCACAAAATTTATTGTCAGTGTAGTTTTGTTAGGGTTTCGATTGAAAGATTTTTCAAGTTTAGTTTACGTAGCTGTCCGTTTAGTGCCAGACCTTCAACTATTATTCTACGTATTATACAATCAGCGTGATTAATAATCGGCAAGTTAACAAAGAGATACATACATACATATAATCACGCCTTTATCCCTCATACAAATCTATCATAAATAACCTACTTTGTCAGACGTGGCGGAACGACCTTTGTTTAGGTCGTTTACGCTCTGCCTACCCCATTAGGGATAAAGGCGTGATTATATGTATGTATGTATGTATGTTTATCCCTAACCAAGAGATATACATAACATACTAGCATTTAGCAAAGTAAAAGGATCCCGTGCTTCGGAAGGCAAGTTAAGCCGTCGGTCCCGATCGCTGTCTTTGATAGTGATCGTTACTCATACCATGTCAGAGGCCTATTAGCTGTCCTACTAGGCGGTTTGAAAAATATATTGCCAGGGTTCTTCAGTTCGTTGTTTGACTCGAGAATCCACTCGCTAAGAAGAAGAATGGCATTTTAGTATCGGACAACAGAGTTCTTGGCGTGAAAGACCTTTTAGCTTTTGAAGGATGAATGTCACGAACATGAACACGAAACGCATCGGTTCTTTGTAGACTACTGTTTCGTCTACTTTTCGATTTCAGATTTGGAAGTGACCGCATAACAGTTAGTTTGCAAGATTTTTGCTCTTGTGAGCTACTTAAAAAGAGTTGGATTCCGTTCCGATCCCAACAAGCTACTTTGGAACAAGCTTCCGAAGATAGTTCAAGACTGTCCATCTATATCCTCTTTCAAAAAAGAGTGAAAGAGCACTTCCTTATCGCAACAAAATTAGTATTTATGTACGTAGGTATTTGTATTTATTATATGTATGTATTATTATATATTACAGATGTTGATTTAAGTAATATATATGTATGTTTATGTAGGTTCTAGGTTATATGTATATGTAGAAGTCTATTAGGTGTACAGTCTTGTCTCCGTATATATTGTTATCTCATATTCAGTTTTACAGGTTGGCTGGAAGAGATCTCTTTATAGAGATAAGGTCACCTTTGTGAACTAAATTTAAAATTGTTTATTTATTGTAATTTTTTTGTACGCAATAAAGAATATATAAGCTAAGCTCACAAGAGCGACTAACTGTTATGCGCTCACTTCCACATCTGATGAGATAAAATGAAGACCAAACAGTGGTCTACAAAGAACCGATGCGTTTCGTGTTTATGTTTGTGACATTCATCCCTGAAAAGCCATAACGCCTTTCACGCTAAACGATGCATTATCTCGTATCACATAGATACAAGTGGGAAATGGTCCCCTTGTGGAGAGGACCACTCAGCGGAGGTTATGCCTCATGGCTTCTCCAAAAGAGTTGGATTCCGTTCTGATTCAAATAAGCAAAGCTAACAAGAACAAAGCACTTTCAAAACAGAATTTTTACATGATTTCAAAGTACTCCACCCAATCTGCCAGCAAATCGCGCTAAGTATGGAAATTGTTCAGAACCGTTGTCATAATAGTTGACTATTAGTTGTTAATAGATGTCGCTGTCTTAATTGTTGTAAATTGGTTTCAAATAATAAATGGCGATGATAAGATTTTATCTGAGTAATACTAAACATGTAAATGAATGATTTGGACATTGTAAATGTATAAGACTTTAGGAATAAAAGTGAATAAAATAAAGTCAAGAATAAAAGTGCAGTTTGAGTTATAACTTCCATGCTGGACTGGGAGCGAGAGAAAAACGTAGAATGTGCCAGCTGCATTTCCTCCAGCGCATGCTGTAAAACCAGCTAAAGGATCCGAGGGTTTCTGAATATTGCAATTTATGCAATGGGCTGACAACCTGTCACTACAGCTAGTAGCAGGGTACAGGGTAGTAGCTGAAAATCAGTGTTTTGCTCCACAGGGCAAAACGTTTATGCTGAGCTATAGCCCTTTTGGTTTACTGCGACACACACAACCATTTGTTTGTTTTGTATTTATCGTCTATGTTTGTCTTTTTAATTTGATGTTTGTTTTATGTTTGTTTAAATGTTTACTTTTGTCTCCTCTTTTTTACTCTTAATTTTATGTGTGTGTCTTTATAAAACAAATAAATTTATTATCTATCTATCTACAGCAATATACCTACAAATCTATCTTAAATAACCCTCAAAACTTTGATTTATGTGCCAGAACGACCTTTGTTTAGGTCGTTTACGCTTTGCCTACCCCATAATGTGATTTTGGGTATGTATGTAAGTATTGTTTTAAATTTGTGTTTCCTGGTGGATATTCAAAAATGTAAAGAGAACACTTTAAACAACCGTGAGTAAATTCTATAGACGTGTTGTATATGTATCTGATGTCAGAATATTTAAAATAAATCCGACTAAAAGTAATTCCCACTCAGTTTTAGAATAAAGGTAAACAAAGTTTCATGTCTTTTAATCTAATATCTAGTTTCTAAAATAAGTTTGAGCTATTAGATACGACGTAACATAATAAAATAGTAGTTTTAGCAATTTAACTAATTTGCCAACGCGACGATTTATTTTTGAAATGTGGTTTTGAATCAAAAGATATGAAACTTTCTTTGTCTTTATTCTAAAACTGAGTTGGAAATACTTATAGGTATGTCCATTAACAATTAATTTTAAAATGCATATGAAAGAAAAACGAGAATAGATAATACCGCAAGAAGACTTTACTGTCTAATTACACATTAATAGTCGGTACTTAAATAGTTAGGCTTAAATCTGACGTCAATATCAAGTAGGGTCAGAAATAATTTTATATAGGATAGGGTAGTTGATAATACGGTATGTCTGGGACAGCTTACCAGACTTTTCAAAGAGAATGGACTGTCAAAAAAAATATACTTTATTGCACAGAAAAAACACAAGAGAAAATATAATTAAATGAAACAAATAGTAGAACAAATAGGCGGCCTAATTGCTAAGCAGCAATTTCTTCCAGGTAACCTTAGGGTACAGGAAAATAAAAAGTTGAACTAGTGGGCTGGTATACATTTTAGGCAATATATTGTCTAGGTAGGTAAGTATTTTTTTTTTATTATTTATTATTATCATTTACTTAACACAATTTAACAAGTTAAATGACATCGGTAAACATTAATAAAGTTTGTCTCGATGTCATTAAAATAATCTACTTAGGTGTATTTATATACAAAATACAAATACAAAATAGTCTATTAAAAAAGTGCTGTTACATATATATACGTTACATATATATATTACATATATATATATTGTATATAAATACACCTAAGTAGATTATTTTAATGACATCGAGACAAACTTTATTAATGTTTAGCGATGTCATTTAACTTGTTAAATTGTGTTAAGTAAATGATAATAATAAATAATAAAAAAAAATTACATACCTACCTAGACAATATATTGCCTAAAATGTATACCAGCCCACTAGTTCAACTTTTTATTTTCCTGTACCCTAAGGTTACCTGGAAGAAATTGCTGCTTAGCAATTAGGCCGCCTATTTGTTCTACTATTTGTTTCATTTAATTTGATTTTCTCTTGTGTCTTTTCTGTGCAATAAAGTATATTTTTTTTGACAGTCCATTCTCTTTGAAAAGTCTGGTAAGCTGTCCCAGACATACCGTATTATCAACTACCCTATCCTATATAAAATTATTTCTGACCCTACTTGATATTGACGTCAGATTTAAGCCTAACTATTTAAGTACCGACTATTAATGTGTAATTAGACAGTAAAGTTTCTTCCATGCTGGACTGGGAGAGATAGAAAAACATAGAATGTTCCAGCTGCCCTTCCTCCCGGGCATGCTGTAGAAGACAGCAAAAGGGACTCGAGGGTAACAGTGTATTGTAATTTAGGCGACGGGCTGGCAACCTGTCACTACACATTAGCAATACACATTACAATCTAAAATTGCCCTCAATTTTTGTCAGACGCGGCGAAAGCGCCTTTTTCGAGGCGTTTAACGCTCTGCCTACCCCGTAAGGGATAAAGGCGTGATTTTATGTATGTATGTATGTATGTAGACAGTAAAGTCTTCTTGCGGTATTATCTATTCTCGTTTTTTTTCATATGCATTTTATAATTAATTGTTAATGGACATACCTATAAGTATTTCCAACTCAGTTTTAGAATAAAGACAAAGAAAGTTTCATATCTTTTGATTGAAAACCACATTTCAAAAATAAATCTAGTATAATAATAATATTAATAGAATAGTAGTTTTGGCAAATTAGTTAAATTGCTAAAACTACTATTTTATTATGTTACGTCGTATCTAATAGCTTAAACTTATTTTAGAAACTAGATATTAGATTAAAAGACATGAAACTTTGTTTACCTTTATTCTAAAACTGAGTGGGAATTACTTTTAGTCGGATTTATTTTAAAAATTCAGACATCTGATACATATACAACACGTCTATAGAATTTTCTCACGGTTGTTTAAAGTGTTCTCTTTACATTTTTGAATATCCACCAGGAAACACAAATTTAAAACAATACTTACATACATACCCAAAATCACATTATGGGGTAGGCAAAGCGTAAACGACCTAAACAAAGGTCGTTCTGGCACATAAATCAAAGTTTTGAGGGTTATTTAAGATAGATTTGTAGGTATATTGCTGTAGATAGATAGATAATAAATTTATTTGTTTTATAAAGACAGACACATAAAATTTAGAGTAAAAAAAGGAGACAAAAGTAAACATTAAAACAAACATAAAACGTTGTTGTAAAAAGTTGTTTAAAGTGTTCTCTTTATTATTATTTTAATTTTAATTATTTTAATAATTGTAATAAACTAAACGATAAACAGACAAACTTATAGACAGATCAACTTATATAAGTAATTGAAATTAAAAATTAAATTAAAAGAATAATAATAATATTGTGCGGTGTGTGTTTGTGTGTGTTGTGTGTGTGTGTGTGTGTGTGTGTGTGTGTGTGTGAATGTGTATTTGTGAACAAATGTATGTAATACAGTAAAGGGAAACAATCAAAATAATGATTTATTAATAAATGTACTTTTTTTTTTCTCTCTCAATTACTTATACCTACATAGAAATACATAAATATTATATATGAAAGAACGTCCTACGTTGACGTTCCTACTCTGTCTGTTTCTAGTACGCTGTCCCTTACACCCGGTATACGTTTTAAAAATGTTGACATCATTCATCGTTTTCAAACTGTGCAAACTACAAATAATAATCTGGGACGCAATATGGAAGTTTAAATACATCTGTGACGTAACATCATGGATCATTATTACTTTTGATAACTGCCTCGGTGGTCTAGCAGTCTAAGCCTTGGGCACTAGATGCGGAATACGTGAGTTCAATTCCCACGGAGGAAGCAGAAAGATTGTATTTGTCTGTTTATATAAATACAATGAAAGCTAAATCCAGCGCAAGAAAAAATGTTCCATGCTTTGGAAGGCACGTTAAGCCGTCGGTCCCGGTCGCTGTAATTGATGGTGGTTGTCATACACAACATGTGATAGCTAATACGTACATTAGGTAACTAATGACATATGACATCCACCATCAATTACAGCGACCGGGACCGACGGCTTAACGTGCCTTCCAAAGCATGGAATATTTTTTCTTGCGCTGGATTTAGCTTTCATTGTATTTGTACATACATAAACATAAACATATAATCACGCCTTTATCCCTAATGGGGTAGGCACAGCGTAAACGACCTAACCAAAGGTCGTTCCGCCACGTCTGACAAAGTTTTGAGGGTTATTTATGATAGATTTGTAGGTATATTGCCATAGTGACAGGTTGTCAGCCTATCGCCTAAATTGCAATATACTGAAACCATCGGATCCCTTAGCTGACTTTTACAGCATACCCGGGAGGAAAAGCAGCTGGCACATTCTATGTTTATCTCTCGCTCCCAGTCCAGCATAGAAGATGTATTTATATAAACAGACAAATACAATCTTTCTGCTTCCTCCGTGGGAATTGAACTCACGGTTAGGTAACTACCTAACGTACGTATTAGCTATCACATGTTAAAAAAATGCATTTGATCGGACGTTTCACAAATAGTTCTACCATGTTTTACCATCTACCCTATTTACTTTAAACCAGTCAACGCATATTAGAAATTTCGAAAAAGAAATCGCGCAAAGGAGAAATAAGTTTCTTCGAAGAAACTGCATGTTCAGAAATAGAATAAAAATACGTTTATTCGTGAAACAATACATAAGTCAACATACAGTAAGAAGAGTTATGTTACATAAACTATACATGAATACAAAATCATTATTTTATTGAATAATTATTTTTGTGATCTCTATTGCACCAGAAAGACTCACGACTAAATGCAATTAAAATAAGCGATAAAAAACTCTGATACCGATCTTAATAACAGAAGAAGCATACATTTAATATACTGATTTGCTATCTCTACCCTCATAACTTTGAACCGGTCAACGTATGTAAGAAATTTTAAAAAAGGAATAGCGCAAAGGAGAAATAATTTTCCTCAAAGAAACTGCATGTTCAGAAATAGGGGTTATTCATACATGCACCCACCACTAGACTAGACTGGGGGAGTGGTATTTTTGCTGACTCTACGTTTACGTGATGTGGGTTCTAAGGAGATGTTCGTTCTTACTTGGGTACCGTATTTTGCAGTTTAATATACCGGGTGTAAGGGACAGTCTTGCCTTGCTCGGTCAACGACACTTAACAACTTTCACCTGGAAATTCAAATCAGGAAAAGTAAATGATTTTCCATACATAATGTCCACCTCAATCAGACAAATTTGTATGGGCAAGCCAAAAAGTTTTTAAATTCCTTACTGTTTTTTTTGTTTGTGAAAGTTATTGCCTGAGCAATATCAGATTGTGGGAGGCTGTTTTTTACACCCCGTATTAACGTGGAAAGTAAGACCGGAAGTGAAATAACCCTATTTCACTTCCGGTCTTACTTTCCATTCCTATTTATAAAGCGTTCCAAGATTTACAGTTTGAGTTCGTATCAGAAATGTCATGCCAATTCAAAATGGCTTTTCAAATCTATATTTATTGCTCTCAATTTTAAAATTAATTCATAATTATGACCACTGATTTGAGAAGTCGCTACCGCTCCCTCGCTAGCTTTTACTCTTCTGTGATTACGACCCATAGTAACGTAAAAGAGCCCGATGGTGTAGTGGATAGGGCCGCTGCCTCCTGAGCGGGAGATCGTGGTTCGAATCCCACCACGTACCAATGTGTTTTTCGGTTTCGGAATTTCATATGTACGTTTATTCGGCGCTTTTTCCGTGCTTCGGAAGGTACGTTAAGCCGTTGATATCGTTTAATACCGTAGATATTTGTCGTTAAGCCATATCAGAGGCCAGTGCTAAGCATTGGCGGCTTGAAAACTCTGACCTAATCTAGGATTAGGTTTGGTTTCCCTTCTGGATTGCGGAGGTCAGATGGCAGTCGCTCTGTGTAAAAACCAGTACCCTCGTTCAATTTACTATATAAGGTAGCCAACCCTGTGTGATACGGGATAAAAGCTAAGAAGATGAATGTTTTTTAACTTCCTAAAAGTGATTCTTTGGGATCTCTGTTGCCTGAGCAACCCTTATCATTTTGTAGGAGGAGGTCTCTTACGTATTAACATGGAAAGTAAGACAGATAGTGACAGAATAACGTAAAATTTACCAGTTGCTTATTTTTCCCGTCAAACAACACGTGTGTTTGGTGTACCTATTGCAATTTAGGCGTTATGCGATAGGCTGACAACCTATCAATCATCCATAGACTCTATCCATTTTTGTGGACTATTTTTACGCACGCTCTGTGTTCGCTATGAGAATTTACTTTAAAAATGTAGGTACCTACGAATTTTTTGCCCAAATATTTAAAATAGATTAGAATATTTTATTTGGATAGGCGATAAAATATCAATAAAAGTATCAATAGAAAACTTACTCATTCCTACAGAAGTAAATAAATGTGTATTGTCTTTCTCATGCTACTTGTGTACATCATCATCTCCATCATCTCCCTAGCCTTATCCCGTATCTCACAAGGTCAGCTTCCTGATCTAGGGGATTGATCGAGGGTACTGGTTTTTACACAGAGCGACTGCCATCTGACCTCCGCAACCCAGAAGGGAAACCAGACCCAATCCTAGATTAGGTCAGAGTTTTCAAGCCACCAATGCTTAGCACTGGTCTTTGATATGGCTTAACGACTAATATCTACGGTATTAAACGATATTAACCGGAACCAACGGCTTAACGTGCCTTCCGAAGCACTTGTGTACAATAAACAGTAAATAAAGAAATTGTAAATGTACCAGCTAAAACTCTAACATTTAAATCGGTCTTGTACTCTGTACAGACATAAACGCAGGAAGAATAGTTTGATAACGTTTCTGTTCGCCAAATTACAGGTTGTGTGGCTGGAATGACAGCGTAGACAACTAGAATGGCTACGTCAAGGAACTTATTGAATAGGGCAATAGGAGCTTATTACTGGCTGGAGCTTTCAACAGCGGTCATAAGGACTGTCTTTTAGCCATGTACGAGTACCTTGGACGTTAGTATTTTATAATACTCCATGATTATACTATATTATCGCAATATATTTATAAATATACATTTCTTTTGCAGGTTGTGTGGGTGGAATGACAGCGTAGACAATTGGAACTTATTAAATAGGACAATAGGGGCTTATTACATGCTAGCTTTTTAATTTATTTCACTAGCCTGAAACTCGTAAAGATGTAAAATTTTAACGGTGTGAAACAGGAAGCAGTAGCATTAGTTTATAATTATTTATTCTTACCCAAAAACTCTGCAAAAGGCTGAAATTACGTGTCGAAATTTTTATGTAGGCTATTTTGATATATTTATTTCCTACATGACGCAATATTTGGCATGAGAAACATTCAGCCCTATAGATTCTATTTTACGAAAAAGGCTATAAAATTATAAAAGGGCACTAGTTTTTAAACTAGTCTGTTTTCATCCTCCATTTACTAGATTTTCAGATATGGACACACCGCAAGACGAAAAAGCTTGATCAAATTTCTCCTGGGAATAAGAAGATATCTTTCTCTTCCAAATTAATTCGTTATTGTCATATTTTATAATTTTACTAGTTATCTGCAATTTATATAATTATTATACTAGTATTGTAGATTATTTATTGATTACTATATGTATGTATTTATGTGGATTGTAGGTAAATGTATATTTATCGTTTTTTATTATGATATTAGGCTTTGAATTTTATTTAATGTAATTTTACCTATATTATAATTGTACACCGTAGGTCAGTTAGAAGAGATTTCTTTTTAGAGATAAGCTGTACCTGTTGTGCTATTGTTTTTTTTTATATATTTGTGTCCTCAGTATGATCATGTGTGCAATAAATCTATACATATAATAAATCTCTAGAAGACTCGTGTCTGTACATTGAATATTTTTACAAAAAAATAATTGCTGCAGGCATTATTAACCATATAAAGATCAAAACGATATTCTTTTGAATTTTTGTATGTCTGTCTGTCTGTGTGTCTGTATGTTAACCACATCACGCAAAAACTACTGAACCGATATCAATTGTTTTTTTTTTATTCAATTGTGTGTTACCCGAGTTGCAAATAAGGATACCTAAAATCACGCTATCTGACTTTGGGGGTAGGCTGGAAATTGAAATTTGGTAGGCTGGAAATTGAAATTTGGCTGTTTCTTAACTGATTTTTATGTAACTTTTTTTCTTCGTCCGAACATTACTTAAACTCAAAGTTACGATAAACATATTCGCGCCACCCTACTTACGGGGTAGGCAGAAACATGAACTCTGATCGTATTTAACCGATTTTAAATGGACTTTTTATTTGATTGAGTTTTTTTAAATACCTGGCCTCGGTTAGAAATAATCACGAAAACCATTCTAATATCGAGTAAGTACCACAGTTTGTATGGAAAACGCGCAGTAACGAACATACTGAAAACGCTTCTCCGCGCGCAGGAGCGGGATCTGCTAGATCAAGCGCGGAATCGTGATTTCAATATAAAAACAAAGGTAGTAGCACAGCTATTAGGCGTTTTGAAAACTCTGACACCAGTGCTCATCGGGTCGTTTGACTCGAGAATGCACTCCCTAAAAAGAAGAAGAACCGTTAATATGATTACAATTACGTAACGTGTGACGTTTTTTTTTATTATTTACAGGTATTTTTTTATCATAATATACGGTCCACCAGATGTGGAAGCAGAGCCCTACCCTATATCACCAATTACTAACAAAATGTTATTTTGAACAAATACAAACAAATTTGTTCAAGTTAACATTAAAAACTCATTTAACTTAAAAGTGAGTGCAATAGACGATAATCTCAAAAACTCATTTATTTTCAACCCCCGCAGATGTCAGGATAAACCGAAAAAAATACACTTTTTCATTACACCCGGGACGGTTGCATAGGAGCAAGTAAATCACAATACATACATACAAACATATAATCACGCGTTTATCCCTAATGGGGTAGGCAGAGCGTAAACAACTTAAGCAAAGGTCGTTCCGCCACGTCTGACAGAGTTATGAGAGTTATTTAAGATGGAGTTGTAAGGTATATTGCAGTATTGACAAATTCTCAGCCCATCGCCTAAATTACAATATACTAAAACCCTCGGATAGCTGTTTTTTATAGCATGCCCGGGATGAAATGCAGTTGGTACATTCTATGTTTTTCTCTCGCTCCCAGGCCAACATAGAAATCACAATACATTGGCGGTGAAAAACAAAACTGACGTATCTTCGTTACTACTAGTTTTTGCCCCGCGGTTTTACCTGCGGCCGATCGTTTTGTTTTATCGTGATCTAGGAGTAAAATAACTTTGGTTATTTTAAATAAGTCCATAAATGTCCAAAACTTCATTTTAATCCATACAGTTGTTTTACTTTGCAAGAATAATATTCTGAAACATTTAATTTAAACATTTAATTCATACTACTTGTGAACTAAATAAGCTGATGTTTAGGCCCGTATTTATATCCAGAACTTAAGACTGGCAGCGAGTTCGAGTTCGTATCAGAACTGTCATTTCAGTACATTATGCCCTGTCAAATCAAACTTAATACTACTCTCAATCTTGAGATCGCTTTAATACGGGCCTTAGAGGAATATGTAATTATATTCTTATGTGGTTAAAAAATACAAGAAAATATTTGCGAGTCTCAACAAAATGAACCTACGAAACACAAAACACCTTAAGCCTTTCATCAAAAGCATAACAACCTAAAACATAATTAGAACAGGCTCATTCATCTCGAGTCTTTAATCATTCAGAACGCAAACCCCGTTGTTTAAGTTACGGCCTTTTGTTACGACAAGTCGACTCGTTTTCCGAAAGAATTCCCTCTCGCCGTAAGAAAGCGAGGCCCCAGGCTGGGAGATAAAAGAAATTTATTGCCAAGATTAAAGCATACTGCCCCACGATTGTTTGCAACGGTGTCAATCTGGACGGAGGGAATGTTGGGAATGTCGCCTTTAAGGTTATGCTTTACGGATTCGGGGGGAACGTTTTTCGCTGATTTTTGAGTTTGAGTTACAGTTTTCTTTGTCTCCGCTTGTGCAGCCAATGCGAGACGGGCGTGTTAGTGATGCTTGAGTAAGCGCTTCAAATTGAAGCAGAGATATTGTTGTATTTACGTAAAGACAAACTTCTTCTTCTGTCGAGTGGGTATCGATTCTATCGACCCTATGAACCGGAAATAAGGTGTCAGAGTTTTTTTAAACCGCCTAGTAGCACAACTATCAGGCCTTTGACATGGTTTGAGTAACGACTACTATCAAAGACAGCGACCGGGACCGACGGCTTAACGTGCCCTCCGAAGCACGAAATCTTTTTCTTTTTCGAACAATCAGGTGATTCAGCCTGCAAAGTGATAAATTCTCAAATATCAACTTTGTGTTTTCCCCCTGGGAATCGAACCCAGGACCTCAGGATCAGTCCATGGCACTAGCCACTAGACCACGGAGGCAGTTAAAACAAACTAAACCTTAAACATAAATAAATTTCCGTTTTCAATTTATTCATATCGAAAGGACGGGCAATATTTAATACTGATCTAATTTGTCGACAGGATGTTTTGTAATTCTTCGGTCCCTTTTTTAAGGAAGTGAAATCTAAACATACATATAATCTATGGTAGAGCGTAAACGACCTAAACCAAGGGCGTTCCGCCACGTCTGACAAAGTTTAGAGGGTCATCCAAGATAGATCTGTAGGTATATTGCTGTAGTGACAGGTTGTCAGCCCATCGCCTAAATTACAATATACTGAATCCCTCGGATCCCTTAGCTGGTTTTTACAGCATGCCCGGGAGGAAATGCAGCTGGCACATTCTATGTTTTTCTTTCGCTCCCAGTCCAGCATGGAAGAACTCCCAGTCCAGCATGGAAGAAACAGGCTCAAATATAAGTAATAAAGATAATTAAGAACACGATAAATTATCGATTTATAGTTCTTTGTAGTAACAGGTAGATAAATTACGAATATGAGCCACAAACGGCAATGTTTCTTCCTGTTACTACGACGAAGTAAAAATTGCTAATTTATCTTTATAACTATGACTTGAGTCTGTTGCACCGGATTTTTAATTCATTGTGTTTTAGTGATTTATGGTTTTTTTTACTGATGGAGGCGCTTCTTAGCTTCTATAGTCACCTTAAATTAATAAATATAAACACAAAAAATCTAGATAAAAAAATAAAAGATCAGGGTCGGATGTTGCATTAACACATACATACATACATAAATCACGCCGTTATCCCTAATGGGATAAGCAGAGCTTGAACGACCTAAACAAAGCTTGTTCCGCCACGTCTGACAAAGTTTTGAGGCTTATTTAAAACAGATTTGTAGGTATATTGCGGTATTGACAGGTTGTCAGCCCAATTACAATACACTGAAACCCTCAAATTCCTTAGATGGATTTTACAGCATGCCCGGGAGGAAAGGCAGCTGGAACATTCTATGTTTTTCTATCGCTCCCAGTCCAGCATGGAAGTATAATATACAGGATGTTAAACTTCCATGCTGGCCTGGGAGCAGGGCATGCTGTTGAAGTCAGCAAAAGGGACTCGAGGGTTATAGTGTATTGTAATTAAGGCGATGGGCTGACAACCTGTCACTATAGCAATACATATTACAATCTAAAATTGCCCTCAATTTTTGTCAGACGTGGCGAAAGCGCTTTATACGAGGCGTTAAACGCTCTGCCTACCCCGTAATTGATAAAGGCGTGATTAATGTATGTATGTATGTATATTATACGTGTTTTTTTTTATTTTCGTCTAACATAATAAACCTTCTTTTATTAAGAATCTCATTGCCTAAAAGCCTATTGTGAATTAAGTACCAATTTGTGAAACCTTTTAACGTTAGATTTTCGCAAAGGAAATTACCTATTGTGTATTAAAATAGCACCTACGTCGGCTGAAGACAAATGGTGATTCAGGATGAAAGGAACGTTTTGCGATGGATTTAAGGTTTCTTTTTTTTTGTCTTCTTCTTCTTCTGTCAAGTGGGTATCAATTATATCGACCCGGTGAACCCTGGTGTCAGAGTTTTAAAACCGCCTAGTAGCACAACTATCAGAGGCCTGATACATTTTTTGAGTAACGACCACTATCAAAGACAGCAACCGGGACCGACGGCTTAACGTGCCCTCCGAAACACGAAATCGTTTTCTTTTCGGACAATCAGGTGATTCAGCCTGCAATGTCCTAATCAAACTGGGAAAAAAATCACAAAGTGATAAATTCTGAAATATCACCTTTGTGTTTCCCCCCTGGGAATCGAACCCAGGACGTCCGGATCGGGAGTCCGTGGCACTAGCCACTAGACTACGGAGGCAGTTTTTATTTGTGATCTAGATCTTAATCTATACTTCTATGCTGTACTGGGAGCTATAAAAAACAGAATATACTCATTTGGGTCTATAATACTCAAGTAGATGTATTTTGTTTTTATAGTTGATAGGTAATTATTTATCCGCCATCTCAAGTGATGAATGAACTGGAAAGTGATGATGCAGACCATAGTCTGCATGGAGCATGATTGCTAGATAATGCCTGTTCACTCTCGCCTTAAAAAGGCCCAGGTTATAGCGGTCCGGAAACGATATTGGCTTAAAAGCTTTAACTTCGGCAATACCTACAAAGATCTAATGTTGATATTAAAAATACTTGTACTTGTTTTACTTAATATAATTTAATCCTACCGGTTTCGCTAACTTATAGCATCATTAGGGATTTTATACATATCATACACAACACATAAAACATCACTACATAGTATAAAACAAAGTCGCTTTCTCTGTCCCTATATCCCTATGTATGCATGAATCTTTAAAACTACGCAACGAATTTTGATGTGGTTTCTTTTAGTAGATAGAGTGAATCAAGAGGAAGGTTTATATGTATATAATATGCATAATATAGTAGAGAAACACTGATAAAGTCCGTGCGAAACCGGGGCGGGTCGCTAGTTTTAAATTAACCACTCATATTTAGCGAACGAAATATGGAGTTTCAGCAAGTGCCGACAATCGCAAGTATAAATTGTACCTACAAAGATCATTCTGAAACTTTCAAAACGCAGCCGTAGACGGTGTGTTTATACCATTGAGGGTAAAAGTGTGACTATATATAATAATATATGCTTTTGACTCTAGACTAGCTCAAAAGTGACCAATGTATCAATGAAGGAGTTTCCTCACCATGTAGAAAACATTGTATTATGGCACCAAGCCAGACATGGATGTAAATAGGTATTTGATAAGATAATATTGAACCTTTCTTTTTATTCTATTCTCAATTTTTTTTTCCCAAACACAAAGAGCCGCTAAAACGGTTATTGTTGTTTTTCTTATCAAAATTTCTTTCGTCCGGACGATTTCCAAAATGAATTTCAGCTTAGTTAAATGGACTCAGACGATTTGCTTCTGAAAGGTGAAAGGAATTGATGTAAATCTCATTTTTGATCTCTGAAAAGCAAAGCTTTGTATTTTGGTTAATCTCTTTTATCCACGGAAAACATTAGCTCGATCCCTGGGGTAAAGGAAGGTATATTATTTTTCTTTTTGATCTTAATTAATTGAATATCTGCGATTCTTAGATCTTCTTCTTCTTCTTAGCGAGTAGATTCTCGAGTCGAACAACGACCCGAAAAACCCTGGTGTCAGAGTTTTTAAACCGCCTAGTAGCACAGCTATTAGGCCTCTGACGTGGTTTGAGTAACGACCACTATCAAAGCCAGCGACTAAGGACCGACGGTTAAACGTGCCCTCCGAAGCACGGATTCCTTTTACTTTTCGGTCAAGGTGATTCAGCCTGCGATGTCCCAACCAAACTGGGGAAAACCTCTCGAAGTGATATTGACAAATATTAACTTTGTGTTCCCCCTAGGAATCGAACTCAGGACCCCGATCCCGATCGTAAGCCCAGGTTTCTTATATGAAACAATTGCGTAAGAACTTTATGCTATGATCCTATATCGAACTTGCTTGAATCTTCTAGAAAGATAGACTATTGAAAATTGGTATATGTGACAATCAATCTTAGGTGTCACGGTTTTATTACATTTCACTGTGCTATTCTACTAGCAAATGGTATCCTAGCATACTAGTACATACATACATATAATCACATTTATCCCTAACGGGGTAGGCAGATCGTAAATAACCTAAACAAAAGGTCGATTCGCCACGACTAGTTTTGAGGATTATTTAAGATAGATTTGTAGGTATATTGCTGTAGTGACAGGCTGTCAGCCCACCGCCTAAATTACAATATACTATAACATTCTATGTTTTTCTCTCGCTCCTAGTCCAGCATGTAAGAGGATGCCTGTTCATTTTAACTTTTAAGTGTTGGGGGTTGTAAGCATTCGAATACACAGTAGTTTTAAATGTTTGTGTACATTTAGTGGCTAGTGCCATGGACTCCCGATCCGAAGGTCCTGGGTTCGATTCCCAGGGGGAACACAAAGTTGATATTTGAGAATTTATCACTTTGTGAATTTTTCCCAGTTTGGTTAGGACATTGCAGGCTGAATCACCTGATTGTCCGAAAAAGATTTCGTGCTTCGGAGGGCACGTTAAGCCGTCGGTCCCGGTCACTGTCTTTGATAGTGGTCGTTACTTAAAAAACCATGTCAGAGGCCTGATAGTTGTGCTACTAGGCGGTTTAAAAACTCTGACACCAGGGTTGATCGGGTCGATAGACTCGATACCCACTCGACAGAAGAAGAAGAAGAAGAAAATGTTTATGTATACATAGGGATATAGGGACAGAGAAAGCGACTTTGTTTTATACTATGTAGTGATTATCAATGTGGTATATATTTATTATGGCTGATAAATATTTAATAGGATTTTCATATTTATTTGTGGTTGTTAAATGTTTAACGATGACATGATAATATGACATCCATTTTTAATATATGCGGTTATCACATCAATCCTCTGTAAAGCCGAACAATGAATTTTCGGTCAAATATTTAAAAAAAACTCCACTTTCAAACATGCCCAATAAAAATGGAAATATTTTTATTTGCATAAAAATCGACAATGACAATTTTCGCTGGCTACTCGAGACCCAAATTTTTATTTGTTTTCAAATGTAGATCAAATGTGGGACGTTTGTTTTTCGTTTGCGTTACATACATACATACATACATAAAATCACGCCTTTATCCCTTACGGGGTAGGCAGAGCGTTAAACGCCTCGTAAAAGGCGCTTTCGCCGCGTCTGACAAAAATTGAGGACAATTTTAGATTGTAATGTGTATTGCTAATGTGTAGTGACAGGTTGTCAGCCCGTCGCCTAAATTACAATACACTGTAACCCTCGAGTCCCTTTTGCTGTCTTCTACAGCATGCCCGGGAGGAAGGGCAGCTGGAACATTCTATGTTTTTCTATCTCTTCCAGTCCAGCATGGAAGCGTTACAAAGAGGAAATAGAAAAAGGAAACAAATGTTTAACAGTAAAATGTGCGTTTCCCTTACTTTTTCTGTAACTAGAAAATAAATTTAAGAAATCGGGAAAGATATATTTTTTAAGCTATGAATTACCTAGTGTATTTCTATTCAAAGTGAATACATTATGTGATATCAAATAGACCTTAGCTTATTTTATCTGGTAGTTTCAAAGTTATAAACTCACGCCGTATTTATAATCGATACTTGAGATCGAAAGCTAGTTTAAGTTCGTATCAGAATTGTCATTTCAGTACAAATCCATACCTAATATCGCTCTCAATCTTGAGATCGCTTTATAAATACGATCCTAAGTGCCAAATTTAATAAAACAAAAAGACAATATATTACACCAGAAAACAAAACTTTGAAAAAACTTCATGACAAATCTATCCCCTAAGAATAATTGATCCTTCAAAGTTGGAAAAACAAGCCGAAAACACGACTTCAGTACGTCAACGCTTTAAATGAATATGGGCGGAGGCACTGCATTGTATACATAGAATTGTAGTTTCTCTGTCATGGTGTGGGTTTCAATAAGTTCGACCTGATGAACCCTGGTGTCGTAGTTTTTAAATTGCCTAATAACATAGCTAATAGGCTTCTGACAAGGTTTATTTAACGACCACTATCAAATAACCAACCAGGGCCGGCGGCTTAACATGCTCTCCGAAGCACGGAATCTTTTTTCTCCTGATAATCAGGTGATTCAGCCTGCATTGTCCTAACCAAACTAGAGAAATGTCACACAGTGATAAATTGACAAATATCATTTTTGTAACCATGGAAATCGAACTCAGGACCGGCCCATGGCGCAGACCACTAGACATTGGAGGTGAGGTATAGAAAACTGATAAAAATGGCGTCGGCTACAAAATGGCGGTCTTAGTTCCTTTTTTATACAAATCTATCTTAAATAGCCCTCAAAACTTAGTTAGACGTGGTGCAACCACCTTTTTTTAGGTCGTTTACACCCTGCCTACCCCATAAAGGCGTGATTATATGTATGTAGTTCCTTTTTTATGCGTTCATTTAAACCCCTGTCACACTGTTCGAGGAAGTTTGTCGCATTTCTGTTAACTTACCCATTTACCAGAGCTATGATGTATGGTGACAGGAATCCATTTTTTTTCGCGAACGTGCCTTTGCCGATAGATTTAGAAGTGCGAAGATTGTTATTGGAACTGATAGGTTCTATAGTTCTTATGGAACTTTCTCTTGCTTGCGAGTATTTCTAGTATACCGGGTGTAAGGGACAGCGTCCCGCAAACTGATAGAGGTTGCTCAGTCAACGATACTGATCTATATTCATTGGGAAATTTTAGGATATTAAAATTTAATTGACTTTCCCATCCAAATTAATACCTCGATCAGAAAGTTTGTATGGACATCCATTTTTTTTTAATTTCCTGAAAGAATTTCCTGGTGATTCTTATTCATTTTTGTTGACTGAGCAACTCCTATAAGTTTGCGGGACGCTGTCCCTTACACCCCGTATGAGAGTAGCAACTGCAACATACAATTCGCTAAATAGAATACACACATAATCTTAAATCTGTTGCAAAAAAAAAAACATACTTTCGAACAATAAACTAGATATCATAAAATATTTTCTCAATAGTTTTACGCCTAGTTCGCAACATTTTAGCGTACTTTTGAAGTTTTTTGGTCATCTTTCATACCGGCTAAAAGTTATCGATACTCTTGGAGTGAAGAATTAAAGACGACATTTTTTTTTTACATACAACCAAATTGAGAATCTCCTGCTTTGTTTTGGAGTCGTTAAAAAATATCTTGCCCCTTTCAACATTATTCTCAAAATGACTGGTAAAATTGAACAACGTAGAACTTTGAATAACATCATCTGATACAAGAATTTCTCAGAGATAGGTTTTTTTTACCTATTGGGTTCGATTCAAAATTTCCATCCATCCATCCATCCATATAATCACGCCTTTATCCCTAATGGAGTAGGTAGAGCGTAAACGACCCAAACAAAGGTCGTTCCGCCACGTCTCACAAAGTTTTGAGGGTTATTTAAGATAGATTTGTAAGTATATTGCTGTAGTGACAGGTTGTCAGCCCATCGCCTAAATTACAATATACTGAAACCATCGGATCCCTTAGCTGGTTTTTACAGCATACCCGGGAGGAAATGAAGCTGGCACATTCTATGTTTTTCTCTCGCTCCCAGGCCAGCATGGAAGAGATAAAATTAAATATGTATTAAAAATTTGCCGGCTAAAACTAAAATTAAAATCTATTTGACACTTACAGACTTAAAACATTGGAAAAGGACAGGAGATCTATTTTCTCCGGTTTTTTTATTTATAGTCGGTTGTTTAAACTGTAATTTTTATCCGCCGTCATGTGATATGGAGTATAAAATTTACATAAGTACTGGGGAAACGTGCAAAAGCGCGTCAAAATCTAGCGGACAAAGTGTAAAACCATGGAGCATACCCTGTAATTTCTCAATTTTATTATTTTGAAAGTGGCAGATAGATTAATTTTAGATTTAGCCGGTAAAATCTATTTTTCTTCTTCTGTCGAGTGGGTATCGAGTCTATCGACCCGATGAACCACAAAATCTATAAAACACGGATACCACAGACCACAACTAAGAATTCCGTTGTCGTAAGTTTAACCGGGCTATCTCCCCAGTAATCCAGGTTTACCCGGACTAAACCGGTTTCACCCGGTTTTACCTACTATCATCCGGTTTTACTAGCTCCACAGGTGGGGACTTCACCCAGCTTGATGTTTATCTCCCATAAACATAAATCGTTTAAGGTACAGTGTAGAGAAAATTGATTTTAACTTTTAGAGTTTTGAACTGTGGTTTCAACCGCGGATTTATGTGTTTTTTCGTAGGATATAAATTAATTTTAGAACAACAAAACTGTACTGTTTGATGTAAAAGCTTTCTGTCCCGCAATTTCTTCCATGCTGGACTGGGACTTAGAGCAAAATATAGAATGTGCCAGCTGCATTTCCTTCCGAGCATGCTGTAAAAACCAGCTAAGGGATCTGAGGGTTTCAGTATATTGAACCACAATGATTTAGTTAATATTATCGATGCATTATAAACTACTGCTTTCAGAATAATAGTATTTGTTTGAAGTTGCTAATTCGCTTTTGTAAGCGAAATTTAAAGCTTTCGATATTGCCCAACAATACTTATTCCATCACATTTTCTTTTAAAAATTCTTTAGAAAGATCTTTCCTTATCTTTTTTCCTTGTGTTATTTGTTCGTTTTAAAGATTAAAATGGGGATGTTCTTAACCGACATGCTCAAGAGCGGGTTATGTTTTAAAGAATTCTTTCTGGTCGTTCCCTCTATGCTGAGGATCGTGACTGTGTGTCAATATTTTCCACTGGGTCCGGTTCTGTACCGCCCTCTGTATCTGGCATCCAGTCACCTCCTGGAGTTCTTAAAAGTACGTAGTCATTATTTTCATTTACTTGAGACAAATTTATCGGTATTCTACAGATTTCTGCATAGGGCTATACCTGTTAGCCTTTCACTCCACACAACATCTTAATTTTGGCTATAGCTAGCCTTTAATTCGTCGGTTGACCTATACTCTATAAAAATGTAGTTGGATAACGGGAATAAAAATTCGAAATGAGAAGAAGAAAGATTGAAGAAAAACTAACTGGAAAAACAAGAAAAAACGCATTTGGGTTTTGTGTTTTTAAAATTAATGTAACCTTGTTCCTTGTATTTGTACGTTTAAAAGATTGAAATGGGAATGTATTTGATAGGCGTGTTTTATGCAAATTCCTAATTGATTAAAGATTGTACGCTTTGTTCAGTTTCCGATACTTCCATCTTGTTTATTTGAAAAATAAACGCGGCCACGATTGAATTGTTGAATAAATTTCCATTTGTAAAGAATTGTTCTTTTTCATCTTTTTGCGAGCAGTTTGCAAACTTTGGTTCCGTTGTGTTTCATAAATGAAATATTTTGTAGTTTTGACGACGAGTTTTAAAAAAAACATTTTTGAGCTGACTGAAAAACAAGAGTACATGCATATATAATACTACCTTTTACCCGCGACTTCGTCTGCGGAGATTTTTTTTCTCCTTCTTCTAAAAATGGCGTTGAAAGTAGGGTCAAATCCGTTCTTCCGTCATCGTTCCTCACGTACCTACCTCACGTTCCCCCTGTCCTACCCGTCACACGCGTCCCTGAACAGTCACCATATGTGTCCAATCCATCCATTCCTCCCGCCCATGATTTGCTCCAATCGCTTCTGTTCCCTTACTTCCCGTCCGTCCAGAAACTTATGTCGCTCCAGTGCACGGGTATAAAAGTTTCACAGATTATTAATACACAAAACACATTATGAATTGAATAACTGCCAATATTTTAACAATATAGCGTTATGCACTTCATAGCACTTTTTATTCTGGCTGCCTGCCCCCCCAAGTAAAGAATGTTGTGATGAAATGTATTCTAAGTTAGTCCAGGTAACATTAATAAAAAAAGGTTCCATCATAATCGATTCACACACTTATTTATTTGTTCCCTGCCTACCCCCTACGTTAGGGAGCGTGATGATGTCGTAAATAGAGGTAAAACTGAGTACACTGAAAAATTCATATCAAAATTGGTTAAAAACAAACTCAATTCAGTTCTCTGCCAACTACCTACCCTCTAAGTACGGTAGCGTGATTATATATAGCCTAAGTCCGTCTCCAGGATCTATCACCAGACCAAATTCAAAAGCCGTTTAGCCGATTAGGTGTGAAAGAAATCACTATCTAAATTCGCTAAAAAAAAAGTACACTGAAAAATTCATATCAAAATTGGTTAAAAACAAACTCAATTCAGTTTTCTGCCTACTACCTACCCCCCTAAGTAAGATGGCGTGATTATATAAAGCCTATACTCATGTTCATTTATTTATTTGTCAATATAACCTTACAGTTTTACACTAAAATGCTTAAATTATAAACATGTATAATTTATACATATAACATAAATTATTAAATAGGGAAAATTAAAAGTACAGTCAATTATTACATTAGGTACATAATTTATTATTATTATTTAATAATAGCCTGAGGTATGACGTTACATAAAATTATTTAAAATTACATTACAATGGTAGTCTCAATTTTTATAAAAACATTTAAAAATAAATAGGCAAAGTCACGAAATACATTATTATTTTCATAGAATATGTCAGCCTGTGATTCCTATGGTATGATACCTTTGGTTCCTTTGGTATGATACCTTTGGTTTGATACATACCAAATTTCATCAAAATTTGTTAAGCCGTTTAGGCGTGAAAGACCAACAAACAAATAGACAGACAGACAGAGTTACTTTCGCATTCATAATATTAGTATGGATTTTCGGTATCTAAACATATTTTCAAAACACTTCCAAAATTATTATAATATCCCTGAAAACAGAAATAAAATTGATCAAGACCGAGATATACCATTATTAAGCTAGACTCTCTCTCTCTCTTTAAAACATTTTATTATGAAACTAGTGACCCGCTCCGGCTTCGCACGGAAATTATCAGTGTTTCTCTGGGTTTTACAGCGGGAGAAAATACAGCTGGCACATTCTATGTTTTTCTCTCGCTTCCAGTCCAGCATGGAACCCAATTTAAAGTGATAGTTATTTAACTATCTGCCTATAAAATCTACCACATTGATATCATTATTAACAACCTTAACGAAACCATTGACAATTTGATGAATCTTCAAA
Source organism: Scrobipalpa costella (assembly GCA_949820665.1). NCBI lineage: Eukaryota > Metazoa > Arthropoda > Insecta > Lepidoptera > Gelechiidae > Scrobipalpa > Scrobipalpa costella. The sequence continues at coordinate 7,282,763 of OX463319.1, read as the reverse complement.
ATTTCTCCCAAACCAGACATATTTCAATCCTTACCTTACATTTCTACTAACATGAATTTTCCTTCCATCGCCTCTTTTCCATGCACTATACAGCGACTATCACCACTAAAACTTCAGTGTAAGCCTTACTTGACACCACTTATGGGATCTGACAGCCACAAAGTACACTAATGAGCCTTATCTGGGAGAAATCACGCTTCGAAAGCCTGTAGCGAAAATCGCAAATAGTCAGATACGCGTATTGTCTATTCAGCAGATTGTCTGAGGTTTGAATACCTCTGATATTGCTTTTCAGTGTTAATTTTGATAGCTGTCAGTTGTAATAAGATGTCTGTGTAGTAGGGAGAAGTTTTAGCCATTCGTTCAAATCTATGAAATCACTATCAAACCCCTTACAGAGTAGGCAAAGAGTCACTGGCTGAAAAAAATATTTACTATTGATATAATAAATGCGAAAGTTTGGATGTTTGGATATTTTTTGAATGTTTGTTACTCAATATTGGGACACCACAGGCTCTAAAATTACAAAATAATTGTAACTCAATCACTGGACGGATTGTAATGAAACTTGGCACAATGTAGGTTAAGTCCAATATCTACGGAGGGCGGAAAGCTAGTATTTAATAAATTAAAAGAAGATTAAGATTAATAAATTTTTGTGTCCATTAAAGTTACGTATGTTAACTTACACCTCTTCTTCGTAGCGAGTGTATTATCGAGTCGAACGACCCGATGAACCCTGGTGTCAGAGTTTTCAAACCACCTAGTAGCACAGCTACTAGGCCTTAGACATGGTTTGAGTAACGACCACTATCAAAGACAGTGACCGGACCGACGGCTTTACGCGCCCTCCAAAGCACGGAATTCTTTTTCTTATTTGGACAATCGGGTGCATTCAGCCTGCAATATCCTTACCAAACTGGGGAAAACCTCACAAAGTCACAAATTGACAAATAATAACTTTGTCACTTCCATGCTGGCCTGGAAGCGAGAGGAAAACAAAGAATGTGCCAGCTGCATTTCTTCCCGGGTATGCTGTAAAAATCAGTTAAGGGATCGGAGGCTTCAGAATATTATAATTTAGGCGATGGGCTGACAACCTGTCACTACAGCAATAAACGTACAAATTTATGTTAAATAACCCTCAAAACTTTGGCAGACGTGGCGTAATTACCTATGTTTAGGTCGTTTACGCTCTGCCTACCCTATTAGGGATAAAAGCGTGATTATATGTATGTATGTATGTATAACTTTGTGTCCCCCCCCCTGGGATTCGAACCCAGGACCTCCAGATCTCAAGCCCATGGCTCTGACGACTAGACCACGGAGTTAGTTCTTCACTGCTCCCGAATAAAATAATTCCACCTTACCAGCAATAAAATTAAACTTTACTCGTGGAGTAATTAAATTATCTTGAAACTGTACTTCTCGGAATTGCAGCTATGTTTGTATTAAATTCTGCTGTATTCCTGCTTCCGCAGACTGCATTCAATAGACAAGAAGGCTGTACAACTCTAGATGCTTTTAGAGACCTTTCGAGAATTCACACTCCAACAATTTTCATCTTACGTAAATATAATTATGACAAGCTGTTTCAATAATTATACATTTTGTTTGACTATACTCTATTTTCCTACTATAGTCAAATCAGCAACTTTTTTATGAAAAGTCAAAATCGCTTTTTTGTATGAAAAAACTGGGTTATGACGTCACTCGCCAGTAAATATTGACTGCTGAAATCAATACCTTCTATATTTTTAATTTTAATGTAATTTAGTTGATTTGATTGGATATGACTGATGTTATGGCATGGTTTAATGTAATTTGTATTTGTTGTAATTTGTATTTTTATATGGGCCCCGTAGAAGCTTGAAATAAAGGTCTATTTATTTATTTTATTTATTTAACTTGATTGTTAACTCTAAATGCGCGTTTTTATAAAATGATGATGGGACCACAGTATTTATAGCCATCAGTTTTTAGTATATACTGAAACCCTCGGATCACTTAGCTGGTTTTTACAGCATGCCCGGGAGGAAATGCAGCTGGCACATTCTATGTTATTAGATATATGCCCACCCCATTAGGGCTAAAGGCTTGATTATATGTATGTATGTATGTAGTTTTTAGTATAAGCGTATCGATTTTTTTGCCACACATTCACCCATATTTTATGATTTGTTACCCAGGCAACATGCCTATTAAATCTATTATGATTTATGAAGTCATAATTATCAATCGTCAGGCCATATTTTATGATTTGAATAAATATGAAATACTGGACATGAAGAGCCAAAATCATTGGTGAAAGTAATATTTTTTTCACCTGCTTCTATTCTAAGACAAACTGGTAGAGACATCTAATGGTAATGTATTCATTCATTCATTCATATAATCACGCCTTTATCCCTAATGGGGTAGGCAGAGCGTAAACAACCTAAACAATGGTTGTTCCGCCACGTCTGACAAAGTTTTAAGGGGTTATTTAAGATGGATTTGTACGTATATTGCTGTAGTGCCAGTTTGTCAGCCCATCGCGTAAATTGCAATATACTGACAGCCTCGGATCCCTTAGCTTGTTTTACAGCATGCTCGGGAGGAAATTCAGCTGGCACATTCTATGTTTTTTTCTCGTTCCTAGTCCAGCATGGAAGTAATGTATTATAGTAGCAAATATATATAATTTACCAGTAGATATAATCTAGACAAAGATTAAACTGAATACGAAACACCTATTAGTTAACTTAAGAAGCTAGAAACATACTACAAACTAATTTTGATACTTAAATGGCAAGACAAATCCCACAAGTCCCGGTAGTGTTACTGTTCACAGCAAAACACTTCTAAGTAAATGTTTTCTTCAATTAATCTCTTCGAGCTCACACGTAGGAAGCGAAACCGGTGTGAACAGTTCACTTTAGAAAAATTATGTTTATAATTTATGTTATGTGAGAAAGATAAAAACAAAGAACATGCCAGCAGCTTATTGTACCAGGCGTCAAACCAGTAGAGAGATTTCAAGGTTTCGGTTCGCTAAAATTTAGGCGATCGATCGACTGATCAAACCACTAACCTACTACTTCTTTAATATAAATATCCCACTCATATCTAAAGCCCCTCAAAAATTAAGAGACTTAAGGAAAGTCGCTTTTGATTACCCGTTGATGTTTTTCCTATCATTAAAAATAAAATCTTCCATGCTGGGAGCGAGAGAAAAACATAGAATACGCCAGATGCATTTCCTCCCGGGCATGATGTAAAAAACAGCTAAGGGATCCAAGGGTTGCAGTGTATTGTAATTTAGGCGATAGGTTGACAACCAGTCACGACACCGATACACAAAACTATCTGAAATAACCTTTAAAACTTGTCAGATGTGGCGGAACGACCTTTGTTTAGGTCATTGACGCTCTGTCTATTCCATTTGGGAAATAGGCGTGATTTATGTGTGAATGTTAAAAAGAAAAACGGTGAGTATCAAAAATTCTTACACCAAAGAACACCGGATTGTCAGTTAGCCCAGATAACGGTCCAGAAGTCCACACTGTGTAAAAAAACAAACTCCAAAGTTTTAAGGAAAATTTTTCTTGGTAGTTTTTATGTTCACAGCTCTGGCAACACAAGCTACTAGTGCGGCAGTTTCTCACGTGTGTAATTTAATCTCCACACCGCTCCAGTAATGAAATAAACTACCACTACAATCGCGGGAGGAACAGTTTATAGCCAATATTGCGATTGTGCTTGGTTATATCTCGGTTTTTATTATCTAGTTATGTACTCGTATGTAAGTATATAGGTACTAAGATGAGACGTAAGATACTTACACTTTATATTTTGTATATCAGAAGATATAAAGGATCTTGATTTAAGCTCATTTAACTTCCATGCAGGACTGGCAGTGATAGAAAAACATAGAATGTGCCAGTTGCATCTCCAGAATCAGAATCAGAATCAGAAATCTTTATTTGTAGTTACAGGTATAAGGTATGTTACAGATGTAAAAGCAAAGTAAGGGATTCGAGGGTTTCATTAGTATTGTGATTTAAAAGATGGGCTGACAACCTAAAGCAGATCTATACAGATCTAACTTAAACGACCCTCAAAACTTGTCACACGTGGCGGAATAACCTTTGTTTTGGTCTTTCACGCTTTGCCTTCCCCATTAGGAATACAGGCGTGATAGGATGTATGTTTATATGTAATTACATAGATATGCCAATAGATCTACCTAGGCTAAAGTAGCAGTAGGCCGATCACATCTATCTGTCATAGAATCGATGGCCGTTGGGGCAGACGAGGTTTAGGTAAATCGGCCAACGTACTGTAGAGTGAAGCGTCCAGAAATTAAATGCGATTATGATATTCAAACAGCGAGCAAAACTGATTCCATGGTCTACTGTTCAGAGCCTTGGCCTTACGATCTGCAGGTCCAGGGTTCAATTAATCGGGGAGAACATAAAGTTGATATTTTGTCAATCTATCACTTTGAAAGGTATTCCCCGGTTTCTAGGGCATTTTTTCTAGGACTGAATCACCCGCTTGTCCGAAAATAAAAAGAATTCCATACTTCGGAGGGCAGGTTAAGCTGTCGGTCTCTGTCGCAGTCTTTGATAGTGTCCGTTACCCAAACCATGTCAGATGCCTAATAGCTATATTACTAGGCGGTCTAGTGGCTAGTGCCATGGCCTTTCGATCCGGAGGTTCTGGGTTCGATTCCCAGGGGGGAAACACAAAGTTGATATTTGAGAATTTATCACTTTGTGATTTTTTCCCCAGTTTGGTTAGGACATTGCAGGCTGAATCACCTGATTGTCCGAAAAGAAAAAGATTTCGTGCTTCGGAGGGCACGTTAAGCCGTCGGTCCCGGTCGCTGTCTTTGATAGTGGTCGTTACTCAAACCATGTCAGAGGCCTGATAGCTGTGCTACTAGGCGGTTTAAAAACTCTGACACCAGGGTTCATCGGGTCGATAGGCTCGATACCCACTCGACAGAAGAAGACTAGGCGGTTTAAAAATTCTGACACCAGGGTCGTTCATCGTGCAACTCGAAAATCCACTCCCTAAGAAAAAGAAGCGAGCAAAGATTGTAGAAGACCAAGCTCAGTGGGTTTTTATGAGAGAGGCCTATTTCCAGCAGTTTAGATATATATGATGAAATTTACATTTGCCTCCGATACAGCATCCCGAAACTCATTATCTCGACGGACGGAATCTCGACTGATCTTGAAACACGCTATCTCGACGCACGAAATCTCGAATGATTTCAAACTAAGATATAAGTAGATGATAGTCCCCAAGACGGTCTTCTATGCTGGACTGGGAGCGAGAGAAAAACATTAAATGCGCCAGCTACATTTCCTCCCAGGCATGCTGTAAAAATCAGCGAAAGGATCCGAGGGCTTCAGCATATTCCAATTTAGGCGATGGGCTGATAACAAAGCAAAATACCTACAGATTCATCTTAATGAACCCTCCAAACTTTGGCAGACGTTTCGGCACGACCTTTGTTTAGCTCGTTTAAGTTTTGCCTACCCTATCAGGAATAAAGGCGTGATGTATGTATATTTTGTAACATCCACCACGAGAAGACCGGTAATGAGTGATACTATTTTGATCGAGCATAATACGGGATTGCTTTAATATGCACATTAGACTCGAATCTAGATTTGTTACATACTGGACTGGGAGAGAAAGAAAACATAGAATGTGCCAGTTGCCCTTCCTCCCGGGCATGCTGTAAAAGACAGCAAAAGGGATTCGAGGGTTACAGTGTATTTTAATTTAGGCGATGGGCTGACAACCTGCCACTACAGCAATACACATTACAATCTAAAATTGCCCTCAATTTATGTCAGACGTGGCGAAAGCGCCTTTTAGGAGGCGTTTTACGCTCTGCCTACCCCGTAAGGGATAAAGGCGTGATTTATGTATGTATGTATCTAGATTTGCCGGCTAAAACTAATACATACATACATAAAATCACGCCTTTATCCCTTACGGGGTAAGCAGAGCGTTAAACGACTCGTAAAAGGCGCTTTCGCCACGTCTGACCAAAAATTGAGGGCAATTTTAGATTGAAAAACTAATATTTAAATATATTTGTCATTATCAGACTAAATATATTAAGGAAGAACAGGAGATCTATTTTCTCCGGTTTTTGATTCATATTCGGTGGTTTTATGCGTTATCTGTCATTTTTATCCGCCGTCATATGATATGGCGGATAGAATTGACAGAAATACTGAGGAAACTTGCAAAATTGCGTCAATAACTAGCGGACAAATTGTAAAACCATTGAGTATAAGGCCCGTAATTATAATCCGCCACAATCAGTTTGATTTCGTATCAGAAATGTCATTTCAGTACAAAATGGCTAATCAAATCTATACTTAATATTGCTCCAAGTCGCCTGTCCTTTTCCAATTTTATTATTTTGAAAGTGACAGATAGAATCAATTTTAGTTAGGTCGGTGGTATCTAGAATCGAGCTCAATATTTTATTATTCCCAAAGTAATACCTCAATATTTTCCCTACAAACTGAAATTCCATACCCCATTGTACCCGAAAGTGATAAATTAATGCAGATGAATAATATGGATGAAATATATTGTGTTTTAATAAAATTAACGTTTATCCCCGGCTAAAAGCTCGCACAGACGGACTGCAACACTGTTGCAAACAACAGAAAATGTAGTTAATTTGTAGTTTGAAGTTATGTTATAGTCAAATAAACTTTATCACAATTTTGTTGAGTTCCAACTTCAGTGATCTTATTACATACATACATATTATCACGTCTTTCTCCCTAAGGCAGACCGTAAACGACCTAGCAACGGTCATCCCGCCACGTCTGACAAAGTTTTGAGGGATAGATTTGTAGATATATTGCTATAGGGACAGGTTGTCAGCCCATTGCCTACATTACAATATACTAAAACCCTCGGATCCCTTAGCTAGTTTTTGAATGAAATGCAACTAGCACATTCTTTGTTTTTCTCTCGCTCCCAGTCCAGCATGGAAGGTTCCAATATTTTCCCTACAAACTGAAATTCCATACCCCATTGTGCACGAAAGTGATAAATTAATGCAGATGAATAATATGGATGAAATATATTGTGTTTTAATAAAATTAACGTTTATCCCCGGCTAAGAGCCCGCACAGACGGACTGCAACACTGTTGCAAACAACAGAAAATGTAGTTAAATTGTAGTTTGAAGTTATGTTATAGTCAAATAAACTTTATCACTATTTTGTTGAGTTCCAACTTCACTGATCTTATTACATACATACATATTATCACGTCTTTCTCCCTAAGGCAGACCGTAAACGACCTAGCAACGGTCATCTCGCCACGTCTGACAAAGTTTTGAGGGATAGATTTGTAGATATATTGCTATAGGGACAGGTTGTCAGCCCATTGCCTACATTACAATATACTAAATCCCTCGGATCCCTTACCTAGTTTTTGAATGAAATGCAACTAGCACATTCTTTGTTTTTCTCTCGCTCCCAGTCCAGCATGGAAGGTTCCAATATTTTCCCTACAAACTGAAATTCCATACCCCATTGTGCACGAAAGTGATAAATTAATGCAGATGAATAATATGGATGAAATATATTGTGTTTTAATAAAATTACCGTTCATCCCCGGCTAAGAGCCCGCACAGACGGACTGCAACACTGTTGCAAACAACAGAAAATGAAGTTAATTTGTAGTTTGAAGTTATGTTATAGTCACATAAACTTTATCACAATGTTATTGTGTACCAACTTAGCTGATCTTATTAATTTGTTACATTTACGTATTTTACTTAAATTCTAACTTCAACGGATTCTCCCTTTTGATTATTTTTAAAGTAGGTAAAATTTTTGTAAGGCATCTCCTAATTTTTTTTTATATTCTTAAACCAAAACCATTAGATCCCTCTGGTATCATCTCCCTAGCCTTATCTCGTATCTCACGTGGTCGGATACCTAATCTTGGTGATTTAACGAGGGTACTGGTTTTTACACAGAGCGACTGCCATCTGACCTCCACAACCCAGAAGGAAAACCAGACCCAATCCTACATTAGGTCAGAGTTTTCAAGCCGTTAACGCTTAGCACTAGATCCCTCTACTATATGTCCACGAAAATACGCTGGTTAGCTCCCAATCTAGTTTGCTTTCAGAATATAGTTTACATGATAGCTCTAGCGGCTGGGAACGGGTGATTAATCTTTTTTCAGGACATCAACCAGTTTGTGTATAATTTTTTGATTAAAATAAAATATTTTACATAAAACAGACCATAAAAAAACAAAAACACAACAGGCACCGCTTATTTTTTTAAATTGCCTACAGCAGACCAACAGAAGTGTGTTTTTCTATTGATACGTGGATAAAACGTGCACATAAGTTCGAGCACGTGCCACAGTTTTCTCCTTCGCTGACTGTACAAAAACAACTGCACATCTTGCAGCCACATTGCAGTTCGACTGCAAGCAACCTTTGTGAAAACCGAAGGATCGGCGAGATTGTTATGATTTCATGGCGAGTAAATTTTTAATACTGCTTTTATCGAACGGCGCCTTCTTTACCTGAATTACTTAGGGAAATTGATGGTGCAGTGGAAAATCCTGAATATTCTTCATTTTCAAAACATATCCCTTCCATGCTGGCCTGGGAGCGAGAGAAGAACATAGAATGTGCCAGCTGCTTTTCCTCCCGGGCATGCTGTAAAAACCAGCTAAGGGATCTAAGGGTTTCAGTATATTGCAATTTAGGCGATGGGCTGACAACCTGTCACTATTGCATTATACCTACAAATCTATCTTAAATAACCCTCAAAACTTTGTCAGACGTGGCGGAACAACCTTTTTTTAGGTCGTTTACGCTCTGCCTACCCCATTAGGGATAAAGGCGTGATTATATGTATGTATGTATGTATGTTCAAAACATAATAGTCCTCCGCGTGTATCTATGTGAGCGTATTAAATTCAAAAACTGCTGAACTGGTTTTGATATGGCGGGTGTAAGGGACAGCGTCCCGCAAACTGATAGGTGTTGCTCATTCAACGTAACTGAAGAACTTTCACCAGAAAATTCTTTCAGGATATTAAAAACAATTACCTTTCTACACAAAATTACCACCTTAGTCAGACCATTTGTAAGGAAATGCAATTTATTGGTTAATTCCTGAAAAAAAAAAATCTGCTCATATTTGCTCAGTTCCGTTGACTGAGCAACCCAAATCAGTTTGCGGGACGCTGTCCCTTACACCCCGTAAATTTCATCAGTTGACATTCAAGGAGTATCTATTCGATAAATAACTTTTCCTTGGCCTAGTAACCTAAGCCTGACTCTTGATCTGAAGATTGTTGGGACAATTCCCTTGTATTGATATTAAGTAAATGGGTTATTCTGTAAAAAGTTGTGGATAGTGATATACTTGTGTCCTACTTAGGTAAGCTACTTTTCACAATTAGCTCATTTAACTACATACATACACCTAATCACGCCTTTATCCCTAATGGGGTAGGCAGAGCGACGTAAGGTAACTTAACAACAAAGTTTTGAGGATTATATAAGATAGATTTGTAGGTATATTGCTGTAGTGACAGGTTGTCAGTTGATCGCCTAAATTATAATATACTGAAACCCTGATAACCCTTAGCTGGTTTTTATAGCATGTCCGGGAGGAAATGCAGCTAGCACATTCTATTTTGTTCGCTCGCTCCCAGGCCAGCATGAAAATAGACTCATTTTACTCACAGGCGCAAAGCTAGTTTCAAATACAACGCCTGCAAATACCATGGTTCAGCACCATCCCTGAATTGATTTTAATATTTAACTTCACCGTAAATAAGATTCCTTCTTCTAAGCAAATGAATTCTCGAGTTGGAACGACCCGATGAACCCTGTTGTCAGAGTTTTCAAACCGCCTAGTAGCACAGCTATTAGACCTCTGACATATTTTTAACAACGACCACTATCAAAGACACATATTACTTCCATGCTGGACTGGGAGAGATAGAAAAACATAGAATGTTCCAGCTGCCCTTCCTCCCGGGCATGCTGTTGAAGTCAGCAAAAGGGACTCGGGGGTTACAGTGTATTGTAATTTAGGCGATGGGCTGACAACCTATCACTATAGCAATACATATTACAATCTAAAATTGCCCTCAATTTTTGTCAGACGTGGCGAAAGCGCCTTTTACGAGGCATTAAACGCTCTGCCTACCCCGTAAGGGATAAAGGCGTGATTTATGTATGTATGTATGTATCAAAGACAGCGACCGGGACCGATGGCTTAACGTAAGCACGGAATCCTTGATTTAGCTTGCAATGTCCTAACCAAACTGGGGTAAACCTCACAAAGTGATTACTTTACAAATATCAACTTTTTGTTTCTCCCCTGAGAATCTAACCCAGGACCTCCGGATCGTAAGCCTATGGCTGTGACCACTAGACCACGACCACTAGAACAAGGCTGTTGATTAGAATCCTAGGAAATACTTTTCAACTAAACGTTATTTCCTTTGTTCGGGTCAACACATCGAATGAGAAACTATCTAAGGCAGCTACTACACAGTATTCCCACATCGGGAGCACGTATCTCAAAACGTAAAGGGTTGGCCCGCGAGCCGCTAGGGACTTCAGATAGGGCTGCCAACTGTATAAAACTATTTTTTTATCTTATCTTCTTCTTCTGTCAAGTGGGTATCGAGTCTATCGACCCGAAGAACCCTGGTGTCAATGTTTTAAAACCACCTAGTAGCACAACTATCAGGCCTCTGACATGGTTTTAAGTAACGACTACTATCAAAGACAGCGACCGGGACTGATGGCTTATCACTAAATGACGGACATGGGATCTTCATACTGATAATTTAAAGACTACTTTCTAGTTTGTTTTACGGAGGTGTAAGATCTGTACTTTTCGACTCTTTACAAGATTCTTCTTCATAGAGAGTGAAAATCACACAACACCGCCCGCCGTGTGTGTATTGCATCATTGATGCTGCATTAGAAATAACATGTTTGTGATACTATTCTAACCCAGAATCATTTTTAGAAGGTTAATGAAGCAAAACTATATCCTATGTCAAGCCACTAACATTGCGGCCTCTACCGGCAATATATATTAGTTTTCACCCCGTGGCAGTAAAGCGTCAGTATTCTGTATCATTGATGCTGGACAGTGGCTATGCTATCCTAACCCAGCATCGTTCTGAAAAGAGTAATGAAGCAACCCTATATCATACGTCAAGTCGTTACATTGCTGGCTCTACTGGAAAGAATATTTTAGTTTTCACCCCGTGGCAGTTTCACGTCAGTATTGTATCATTGATGCTGCACTAATGCAGCATCAATGCTATTCCTAAAAATAGCATGTTAGTGATACTATTCTAACCCAGCATCATTATGAGAACATAAATGAAGCAATCCTATATCCTACGTCAAGCCAGTAACATAGCGGCTTCTACCGGCAAGATATATTAGTTTTCACCTCGTGGCAGTTTAACGTCAGTATTGTATCATTAATTCTGAAATAGAATATAGTTTGGTGACACTAATGCTGGGTTAGCAGCTTCATTCTGATAAGGTCAATGAAGCAACCCTATATCCTACGTCAAGCCAGAAACATAGCGGCATTTACCGGTAAGATACGTATTTTAGTTTTCACCCCGTGGTAATTTAGCGTAAGAATTCTACATGTAACATCGAAACTGTATTAGAAAAAGAATGTTGGTGATGCTATTCTAACCCAGCATCATTATGAGAAGGCCAATGAAGCAACCCTATATCCGACGTCAAGCCAGTAACATAGCGGCCTCTACCGGCAAGATATATTAGTTTTCACCCCGTGGCAGTTTAGCGTCAGTATTGTTGGCAGAATCAGCATAATATTGCCGATTTGTCTGGCTTACTAGCTGGCTATCGAATAACTGGCTAGGCTAGTAATAGTGGTCATAAATCGAATATTTCGGTATGGCAAAATTGCAGATTAAATCTAGATAACGTAAATTCTAAACGTGAAATTATGAAAAGCATACTGTTCTGTTAATATTTAGTTTAGTAAAGTATCTAGTCTCAATAAAGCTGACCGTCTCATGTAATAAAATTATCTCCAGTTTCTCGGTTAACTGTATTATATGGGGTTCATTAAGATTTCAAAACTTTACATTTAACCATAATTTCTCTGACTAAAAACGGCATTACCGCAGCAAACACTGAAAGCAGACATTTCCACCTGAAACATGAACAAATTTAGAACAAAATACCCGAAATAAATTCATAAGAAAACGGTACACGTCTTTTCTATGACGGCTAAACTAAACGACGTCCTGGAGAGATTTCCGAGATAACTCTCTATTCGAGAATTGTTCAAATCATAACAGAGAGATACAGTGACAGTGATAAACGCGCGAGCCTCCTCTAGAGAAAACGCTCTCTTGTGGTGTAAACGCAAACATTGTTGATAAAATTGAGGCCTTTTTGGGTTAGCAAAGCATCAAGCACTATCAAAAAATTATTTTAGTGAATTAATAAATAACTCCATTCGAGAAATGTGCAAATAATAACAGAGATATACAGTGAAAGTAATAAACGCGCGAGCCTCCTCTAGAGAAAACGCTCTCTTGTGTGTAAACTTAGACTTGGTCTTCTTTACCAAAATTGAGGCCTGTTCGTAGATATTTTGAGATAGATTGGCATCATTATCAAAAGTGACTACAATTTTAACATTTCCGAGATAATATTTATGAATTGTTCAAATTATAACAGAAAGAGATACAGTGGCAGTGATAAACGCGCGAGCCCCATTTAGAGAAAACGCTCTTTTTGGAGATTTTCTGGGTCACCATAGCATCGCCATTTTTTTTAAAGAGAATTAATAAATAAATCTCTATTAGAGAAAAATAGTTCAAATCATAAGAGAGACACCGTTAAAAAGACAGTGACAGTAGTAAAAGCGCGAGCAACCCCCTCCCTCTCCCCTCTTGAGAAAACGCTCTCTTGTGGTGCAAACTCAGCCTTCTTTAAAACCTCTAAAAGTAATAAAGATCAATTTTGTGTTCCCTCGGGAATTTAACCCAGGACCGCTGGATCGTAAGCCTATGGCTCTGACAACTATACCACGGAGGCAGCTACCTAAGAAGTAGCTGTTATGATTTTGTAGATAGACATACAGTTTTACCTAATTCGTTCCTATTTTAATCTCTGCTTTTATAACTTAAACCAACCGCGGTCGTATATCTAAGGGAAAACGCCTTATGTTTCTAAGGAAAACTCCAAACAAACATAATTTTCTAAAATAATACGATAAAAGCATTCATCAAAAAGTTTTTCTTAGCAAGAGTTGTCCTTTAGAAATGAGATCATACTATATAATTTCCATATAATACTCGCTTATATTTTTTACGGCACAGTATTTTACAGAGTAGGCAGACTGTTAGGCCAAGTGGTGGAAGGTTTACAAAGAACCCGTTTAGAATGAAACTACCCAACGCTAAACAGCTTGCTGTGATCCCCTAGTGTATCTAAAGCTTTATTATCTAAGCTACCTTATCTAGGGAATTGAACGATGGTACTGGTTTTTACACAGATCGACTGCTATCTGACCTCCGCAACCCAGAAAAGAAACCAGACCCAATCCTAGACTAGGTCAGAGTTTTCAAGCCGCCAATGCTTAGCACTGGCTTATGACGTCTTGGTATTGAACGATATTAACCGGAACCACAGGCCTTCCGAAGCACCGAATAACACATTGGTACGTGGTGGGATTCGAACCACGACCAGGAGGCCGCGGCTCTATCCACCACCATCGGGCTCGCCAATCCTAAATACACATCATGGCTAAAATTAAACAAAGTCGAATTTTCACCATTTAATCTACACCCCACTTTAAAACTTGAGTAAATGGGCTCGATTCTAGATTTGTCGGCTAAAACTAAAATCAAAATGTATTTGTCACTTTCAGACTGAAAACATTGGAAAAGGACGAGAGATCTATTCTATCCGGTTTTTGATTCATAGTCGGAGGTTTTATGCGTTATCTGACTTTTTTATCCGCCATTATCTATCATAAATTATTTATTAACAGACTGCACAAAAAGTAATAAACAAACAATCTAATTTGGTACTAAATACAAAAAATCTTAAAAATAAATATAACAGAAAAAAAAAACAATTTACAGCCGTGAACGGTTCTATCTCAGCTTAAATGTCACACAGTGGTGCCACCATATGATATAGCGGATAAAATAGTCAGAAATACTCGAGAAACGTGCAAAAGCGCGTCACAATCTAGCGAACAAAGTGTAAAACCATAGAGTATAAATCGCCTGACCTTTTTCAATTTTATTATTTTGAAAGTGGCAAATAGATTTTAATTTGAGTTAAAGCCGGTGTTATCTAGAATCGAGCCCATTTTCATCCCTCATTCCTACTTAACTGAAGGACATTCGAAATTCGAATCCGCACGATCACCACTTTTGGAAAAGTAAATGAACTATAAATCAGTATTTCCCGCGGTTCTCAAACAACAATACGTATAGACTTTAATTTTGTGTATAATTTAATTTTGTTTTTGTCCCTAGATCACGTGGCAGACCAAAGAAGCGCTGGCTTGACGTCGTAAAAGCGGACATGGAAGAGAACGATCTCACATCAGTGGATGCTGAAGACCGGGCAAAGTGGAGTAGAAAAAGCCGGAAAGCGGACCCCAGCATCAGGCTGGGAAAACGCCAAGCAGAAGAAGAAACGAGCATTATTATATTAACGTCAACCCCGGGAAGACAGATAATTATTTTTAGTTTAGCAAATTTAATGTAGTATTACTCATCAATCATTTATTTATGTATTTACGATTCATTTCAACCATTCATAAAAGCAGTGAGTTCATTCTTTTCATTTATATTATTAAGTAGCGATTATTTTTTTATTTTTGATTAACGATGAAATCCTAGGCAAAATGATCTCGATCCTATTTATTTTTTGTTAAATATTTTGTATACTATAATAATATATAAGTTACAATTAACAAAACATAATCCAACTTGTATGTTGTTCAACTTTCGTGCTTGACATAAAATGTGCCAGGTGCATTTCCTTCAAAAAACCAGCTAAGAGCTCCGAGGGTTTCAGTATATTTGTCATGGGCTGACAACCTGTCACTACGGCAATATACCTAATAATCTATCTTAAATAACCCTCAAAACTTTGTCAAACGTGGCGGAATGACCTTCTTTTCGGTCGTTCACGCTCTGTATACCCCATTGGGGATAAAGATGTGCTTATATGTATGTATGTTGTAAGTATATAACTTACGGAAATCGGCCGTCCCGCCCGCCACGACACTCACAAAACGTTATGCATTTGTCTTAACCCGTGTAGTGCCTGGTGCTCAAGTGCTCACGTCAAGTCGTACAAAGATTGAGAACCAGTGACGTCCCACATCGCACGATAAATCGGAACGTTTGTTTGCAGAATCGCTGGGAGAATCTATTCGCGATAAAACTGAGTGCGGTGCGGTCAACCCATCGATATGACCCCTACTAAAGGCTGGAAATTTCTGAATAACTTGTGACATTGTTTTTTTTTTTGGTCAGACTGTTTAGTTGAGGCTGATATATATATTTTTATAACAATAGAATTTAAAACTAAGATTTTCCATGCTAGACTGGGAGTGAGAGATAAACAAATTATGTGCCAGCTGCATTTCCTACCGGCCATGCTGTAAAAACCAGCTAAGGAAGCCGAGGGTTTCAGTATGGTTTTAAGAGATGCAGCTGGCACATTTCATGTTTTTCTATTACTCCCAGTCCAGCATGGAAGAATATTTTTTATTGTTTTTAGATGTCACGTTTTTGTGAAAACTCGTAGTAACCCAATGGTCAGACGAGATGACTCCCGATTGGTAATACGAACCCTTTGATGGCAATAAAAAGGGGGCAAAAGAAGGGGGAGACACATATATCTTGCAAAGAGCTTAGTTTGTTTAAATGGGCGAATTAACCGGATGGATGGAGACTGGAGGAAGAATAATGCTATGGGTTGAAAAATATGGGACGAATAGGAAAAAAGGTAAAAAAAGCTATATTTAGTGGCAGTTTCGAAACGTTCCGGGTTCTTTTTGGTGCTTATAGAGGGCAATTGGGAGTTGCAAATGCACTTTAGCCTTTGGTAAAGAGCATTTCAAATTAGGTGGGAGCTTAGAGCTATATTCGCATATTATAGCATTCGCCCAATATAGCTCGCAACTGTTCAATAATCTGACAATGTTACTTCCATGCTGGACTAGACAAAAACATAGAATGTGGCAGCTGCATTTCCTCCCGGGCATGCTGCAAGAACCAGCTAATGGATCCGAGGGTTTCAGTATATTGTAATTTAGGCGATGGGCTGACAACCTGTCACTACAGCAATATACCTACAAATATATTTTAAATAACACTCAAAACTTTCTCAGACGTGGCAGAACAACCTTTGCTAAGGTCAATTACGCTCTGTCTATTCCAATACGGATAAAGGCGTAATTATATATTTATACATATGTTTATACATTACCGTCTTGAAGATCAGAATCAGCTGTACCGTATGACAAAAATGAGATGGAAGAATGCAAGAGATCTTTCGCATGTAAAATGTATAAGGGATGAGTCTGGAAGGGTTTTAACGAACGACGAAATGAAATAAAAGAACGCTGGAAGATGTACTTTGAAAAACTGATGAACGAGGAGAATGATTGGAATGGGAATGTGAGGGACGTACCCTTGAATATGGGTTTGATGAGAGAAATTAGTGTGGAAGCAGTAAAAATGGCGGTACGAAGTATGAAAAATGGAAAGTCTGTTGGGCCGGATGGAATACTGGTTGAAGTGTGGAAGTTGCCAGGTCCGGATGGATGGGTGTGGCTGAGTTTATTCTTCGGTAAGTTGTTGCAAGAGACGATCCCTGACGAATAATGCAACGGTTTACTAGTGCCCATTTTTAAAAATAAGGGTGATGTGCAAGAATTCAACAATTACCGAGGAATAAAGCTCATGGCACATACCATGAAAGCTTGAGAGAAAATAATTGAAAGATGGATACGAGAAGAGAGTGATATAACACAAAACCAGTTTGGGTTTATGCCTGGTCGAGGTACAACGGACGCCATTTTCGCACTTCGCGTACTATGCGAAAAACACAAACGTGTTCATAAAAACTTACACATGGTGTTCGTTGACCTTGAGAAGGCATACGATCGCGTACCCCGAGAGGTTTTGTGGTGGGCTCTGAAAGAGAAAGGCGTGCCTGAAAAATATGTGGTATTAATTACACGTGTCCGGTCAGCTGCTGGCACCAGTGACGAGTTCGGTGTGGCTGTGGGCTTACACCAAGGGTCGGCTCTAAGTCATTACCTCTTTCTGTTGATAATGAACGCCTTGACGTCGGACATACAGGAAGAGACACCCTGTTGTATGCTGTTCGCCGATGACATCGTTCTCGTCGGCGAGGATGGACTCGAGGTGCAGAGCAGATTGGGGAAATGGCAACAGAAACTGGAGAATGTAGGCTTGAAAATCAGCAGAACCAAGACTGAGTACATGTTCTGAGATGTCGGCGGTCTCTCCAGTTCTGTAGCTTTGACTCTGGATGGGGTAGCATTACCGGTCTGCTCCGACTTCAAGTACCTCGGGTCACAAATCCAAGGTGATGGCGACATTGACCGAGCAGTAACGCACAGAATAAACACAGCGTGGATGAAATGGCGGCAGGTCACGGGAACAACTTGCGACTCCCGAATTCCCCTTAGGCTAAAGGGGAAAATATATAAGAGCATCATAAGACCTGTCATCATGTATAGATCAGAGTGTTGGGCGATGAAAGTCATGGATGAAAGAAAGCTTCATGCTGCTGAGATGTGAATGCTGAGATGGATGTGTGGAGTAACAAGAATGGACAAGATTAGGAATGAGTACATAAGAGGAAGCTTGAAAGTTGCGCCCTTAACAGATAAAATGAGAGGAAATCGGCTTGCGTGGTATGGACATGTAATGCGGAGGGATAAAAGTCATATAGGTAAAAGGGTATTGTATTTGGATGTGGACGGATATGTTGGGAGAGGACGACCAAAGAAAAGATGGATGGACTGTGTGAAAGATGATATGTTGAAAACAGGTGTTAATGTCGAACTGACGGCTGACAGGGATGAATGGAAGAAGAAAACATACTGCGCCGACCCCAAATAATGGGATAAGGGCAAGGGAATAATGAAGACATATGTTTATACATTACCATACTTATGTATGAGCCCGATGGTGTAGTGGATAGGGGCGCTGCCTCCTGAGCGGGAGGTCGTGGTTCGAATCCCACCACGTACCAATGTGTTTTTAGGTTTTCGAATTTCATATGTACGTTTATTCGGCGCTTTTTCCGTGCTTCGGAAGGCACGTTAAGCCGTTGGTCCCGGTTAATATCGTTTAATACCGTAGATATTAGTCGTTAAGCCATATCAGAGGCCAGTGCTAAGCATTGGCGGCTTGAAAACTCTGACCTAATCTAGGATTGGGTCTGGTTTCCCTTCTGGGTTGCGGAGGTCAGATGGCAGTCGCTCTGTGTAAAAATCAGTACCCTCGTTCAATCCCCTAGATTAGGAAGCCGACCCCGTGAGATACGGGATAAGGCTAAGGAGATGATGATGACTTATGTATGGTAATGTGACAATATTGTTGTATCTAGGTAGTGCAGATTTGATTTAATTGGCCTTATCCTGAGTTTGTTACTTCTATAAGGTTACTAAGTTAAATTATTTTATATTATTTATTTACCTTTCTGTCGCTCACGATACTTTTCACAACAGGTTTGAATTAATGTTATTTTGAATAGGTGTCATTGGTTTAAAAATCCTTTATTATTTAATTATTAGGGCGTCATTCTTGTAAGATTCGTATTCGACTTGGTCTTCCTAGTAATTGTATGATGCTTGTGCACTCATTCATATACATGTCATATGGATACGAATCTAATATGGATTACCGGGGATTCCCTGAACCTATCCTTAAGTATCCTTTTAACAAAATATAATGAATACATTTTTACTCTTTAGATTTTATTCCATGACCATAAATTTTATTAATTAAATCTATAATCTGGACTTGGAAGTCCATGGTTGCATGGATGCTGGATTGGGAGCCATAGATAAACATAGAATGTGCTAGGTGAATCCGGCATTCTGTAAAAACCAGCTTAGTGATTCGAGGGTTTCAGTGTATTGTAATTTATGCAATGGGCTGACAATCTGTCACTATAGCAATAAGTATCTGAAATGACTCTCAAATGTTGGCGGATCTGGCGGAACGAACTTTGTTTGGGTATTTGGTGTTCTGCCCACCCCATTAAACCTACAGGCGTGATAGTATGTTCTAACGACATCAACACTCACCGATGGTCGGTACGTTTTTGCCTCCCTCCCAAGAGGATCATAATTTGAGAACCGCTGTTCATATTGCGCAGTGCAGACAGCCATGCACTAATTTTGGTGTTTCTGTCGTCTAGTTGTTCGATCTTTGGCTCCTGACCCAGAGGACGTGGGTTCTATTCATAAAAACATACATACAATCACGCCTTTATCCCTAATGGGGTAGGCAGAGCGTAAACGACCTAAATAAAGGTCGTTCCGCCACGTCTGCCAAAGTTTTGAAGATTATTAAGATAGATTTATATGTATATTGCTGTATTGACAGGTTGTCAATATGCCCATCGCCTAAATTGCAATATACTGAAACCCACGGATCGCTTTGCTGGTTTTTACAGCATGTCCGGAAGGAAATGCATCTGGTATATTCTATGTTTTTCTCGCGCTCCCAGTCCAGCAAGATGGTTATATTCAGATCAACATAAAAAATATACTGGGTGTAAGGGACAGCGTCCCGCAAACTGATACAGGTGGCTCAGTCAAAGACACTTAACCACTATCAGCAGGATTTAATTTCAGGAAAGGCAAAAATCCAATTCGATTTTCCATGTTATTTGAATAAGGTGGTAATTTTGTATGGGGAGTTATTTTTCTTCCATCTCCTGAAAGAATTTCCTGGTGAAAGTTGTTCAGTTTTGTTGATTGAGCAACCCCCGTCAGTCTGCCGGACGCTGTTCTTTACACCCAGTATTATCAATTTATACTTGCGATTGTCGGCACTTGGTGAAACTCCATATTTATTTTGTTGTTATTAAAAACACTTGTACTTTGATCACTTAATATAATTTAATTCTACCGGTTTCGCTAACTTATAACATCATCAGGGATTTTATACATATCATACACAACACATAAAACATTTTAAATAAACCGTTCATATTTAGCGAACGAATTGCAACATTAATATGTCAGTCCCGGTATTATCCTTTCAATATTTCCAGTTTGTTTAATATAATGCAAGCGAAATCATCTAACTGATAAGAAAATACTAGTTTACCAAACGTCTAGCAATGCATGTAGCTTTTTTTTAATGTGTTACTCTTGACTGAAGTCTAGGTCGGGAGCGACTGAGACAGACGATGGAGCGAGCTCACCCAGAAGATGCCTGTTCACTCTTACTTTGAAGTATTGGGGATTAAATGCATTTGGAAACACAAACGCAGGTAATGAGTTGGATTCTTTTGCCGTGAAAATTATGAAATAATTTTAAGCTCGTCATCTAAATAGGAAGCGGTCGTTACTTCTTCTTCTGTCGAGTGGGTATCGAGTCTATTTATATGTCTTAAACTACATATGTCAAATTTAAATTTGGTTCAAAAACTTTAAATTTCATTGGGTTGTTCATAAACCCAACAACCCAACCAGAAGAAATGCGCAATGCAGATAGTCATGTACTAATTTGCACATACATGGCGACTGAAAGCTATTTAGCAGTATACATTTGTATGAATTCTATATGATATGCTGCTATTCCGCACTGTTTATGGTGATTAACGGCGGTATAACACTCCTTGTGTTATAATTTATAACATTCACGACATAACGTTGCTATCTAAATGATATTATTTATTTTCTTCCATGCTGGACAGGGAGCGAGAGAAAAACAAAGAATGTGCCAGCTGCATTTCCTCACGGGCATGCTGTAAAAACCAGCAAAGAAATTCGATGGCTTTTGTATATTGCAATTTAGGCTATGAGCTGACAATCTGTCACTACAGCAATATACGTATACAGATCTTCCATATATATATTATAATATATATATTATATCTTAAACTCAAAACTTTATCATACGTGGCGGAACGACCTTTGTTTAAGTTGTTTACGCTCTGCCTACCCCATTAGGGATAAAGGCGTGATTATAATGTATGTAATCTTATTTGACTTGTCCTGTCGTCTTTGTATAGGTCACTTTTTAGGTCTACTTCTTCTGTCGAGTGGGTATCGAGTCTATCGACCCGATGAACCCTGGTGTCAGAGTTTTAAAACCGCCAAAGCACAACTATCAGGCCTCTGACATGGTTTCTGTCTGACTTTTTAGGTAAGATCAACAGTTTGCTTACTCAGTGATAAACCTAGCATTAATCTATAACTGTTCCGATTGAAATAAATAAATGAAACGTCTTTTTCTTTGTGGTTTATTTCTTCCATGCTGGCCTGGGAGCGAGAGAAAAACATAGAATGTGCCAGCTGCATTTCCTCCCGGGCATGCTGTAAAAACCAGCTAAGGGATCGGAGGGTTTCAGTATATTGTAATTTAGGCGATGGGCTGACAACCTGTCACTACAGCAATATACTTACAAATCTATCTTAAATAACCCTCAAAACTTTGTCAGACGTGGCGGAACGACCTTTGTTTGGGTCGTTTACGCTCTGCCTACCCCATTAGGGATAAAGGCGTGATTATATGTATGTATGTATGTATGTTATTTGAGGTTTTAAGCCGCCAATCCAGCTGCGCATTCTATGTTTTCCTCTCGCTTCCACTCCAGGAACAAATAAGATTGGGTGGCTTAAAAACATAAAAATAACTAAATCACGTAAATCACATAGAAATAGACATCTGTTCCGCTTCATTTTTTATTTCTATCAGAGGGAACCGGAAATGATTCTTTCATTGGGGGGTGAATAAAAAAGAAAGACGTTTTCCTTGTCAACATAATTTCAGTTGCCATTACTTGCTCAATAAACCGGTGGCAAATGAAAATAAATGGGGTGCTCTTTATAGTAAGAAAATGTTACTACTGTATGTTACTTTTAAGTAGTAAACTAGTTTTATCTTTATTTTGGTTAGATAGTCAAAAGCAATTAAACTCTTGTCTTGGCTGAAGTGTGTGCTCACCTAGAATGGTTTTTTCTTTTCGGGAAATTGGTCTTCCGAAGAGAATTAATTACAAAGTATTGATTTTTATCTTATCTTATATAGCTGTTATATGCTAGGCAAAGGCCTCTCTCCGCTCCCGCTCCTATTGATTTTTATACATACATACATACATATAATCACGCCTTTATCCCTAATGGGGTAGGCAGAGCGTAAACGACCTAAACAAAGGTCGTTCCGCCACGTCTGACATAGTTTTTAGGGTTATTTAAGATAGAATTCTAGGTATATTGCTGTAGTGACAGGTTGTCAGCCCATCGAATAAATTACAATATACTGAAACCCTCGGATCCCTTAGCTGGTTTTTACAGCATGCCCGGGAGGAAATGCAGCTTGCACATTCTATGTTTTTCTTTCGCTCCCAGTCCAGCATGGAATAAATGACACAACTACTCATATTACTGAAGAAGAAAGAAGAAGTACTCCATGAGAACTGAACTAAAGACCTCCAGATCTAAGCACCCAAGTTCAAATTACTTGGCCACAGAGGCATTAATCCTGTTAATAAAACTGCTTTGATATTGCTAAGCCCTGTCATTTTATGCTAAAATATAACCATTGTATTACGAGTAAAGCGTTGGATTAAGATATCTTTGCGATCCGGGGGTTCCATTATATTGTAATTTAGGCGATGGGCTGACAACCTGTCACTTCATCAATATACCTACAGATCTATCTTGGATGACCCTCTAATCTTTGTCAGACGTGGCGGAACGACCTTTGCTTAGGTCGTTTACGCTCTGCCTACCCCATTAGGGATAAAGGCGTGATTATATGTATGTATGTGTTCTTTTTGAATAGTTAAGACTATACACAAAATTTTATGAATTTTCCTTACTGCATTAAGATATTATAGATAAGAAAATATATATAATTTTGTGAATGGGAAGTTTTGCTAAGCTAATAGTCAGTTGACAGAAATACTGGGGAAACGTGCAAATGCGCGTCAAAATCTAGCGGACAAAGTGTAAAACCATAGAGTACGAGTATAAATCGCCTATTCTTTTTTAAGTTTATTATTTTGAAAGTCTTCTTCTTCTGGTCGTGTCGATCGTTTAGGCGTTTTTATATTAATTTTGACCAGTACTCTGCCAAACGAACCACGACGTCAGTGGCGTTGTACAGGTCGTCTTGCGTGCAAGATGAAGTGCACGCGGGGCAAGACAATAGATGTGCCATTGTTTGGGGGGAGGCACCACATTCGCACTGGTTGTTCGTGCTGTATCCCCATCGGCACAAATTGTCCCTACAGCGACCGACTTGGGTCCGGAGTCTGTTCAGGGACTTCCAAGTCATCCACGAGAGCTTATGCCCTGGGGGAAGAACCTCTTTTACTGGGTTTAGAGAAGCGGTAGGGTATCTCTCCTGCCAAAGCTTACAACGGGCTTCTGGACCACTGCTACTAATTGGAGCAGCATGCTTCACGAAGCTATGCCGGCTTTTGAGTCTCTGGGGTCCTTGGGTGTGATGGTAAAGTGGATGCCTGGTGTCGTTTTCTTTCTTGTAACACTCAACTGAACTTGCAATTTCTCTACAGACGTCGGGTGGAGCAATGCCTGTCAGCGGAAACAGCTTTTCTACTGGAGTAGGTTTAAGACAGCCCGTAATTATTTGGCATGTGTCGTTTAAAGCTGAATCCACTGACTTTGCATGTGCTGAATGGCTCCAAACCGGACTGGCGTACTCACCAGCCAAAAAACATGGTGCCATTCCCGTCGTCCGTAGAACTTCCGGCGAAGCTCCCCATGTAGTTGAGGTTAGTCGACGTAGTAGGTTATTTCGTGTATTAACCTTTTGCTGCGTGTTTTTGCAGTGCGCTCTGTATGTCAGTGAGTGGGTGCACGAAAGGAGCCTCCCCGCGGCGCACCCTGGAAGCAGCTAGACACCATAACGGAGTATCTAGGCTGACTGATCCTCTCAATACGATCGATGGCGAATCAAAGTATTTTGTTTTGAAAGTGACGGGCAGATTATAATTTTAGTTTTAGCATGTGGTATCTAGAATCGAGCCCATTGTAGATGAAACTATCACGTCAAATATATCTTCTATATATCTTCCATGCTGGACTGGGAGCGAAAGAAAAACATAGAATTTTCCAGCTGCATTTCCTCCCAGGCATGCTGTAGAAACCAGCTAAGGGATCCGAGGTTTTTAGTATATTGTAATTTAGGCGATGGGCTGACAACCTGTCACTATAGCAATATACCTACAAATCTATCTTAAATAACCCTAAAAACTTTGTAAGACGTGGCTAGACGACCATTGTTTAGGTCGTTTACGCTCTGTCTACCCTATTAGGGATGGGGGCGTGATTATATGTATGTATGTATCACGTGAAACCTTTTCTGTTGATAGAAAGTATCAAAGTTCGAAATCTGTAATTGATCTTTTTTTAACATTTTAACACCTTATACAATCTGACATCTAAACACCATCTTCAAATTAACAACAAAAGCGTTAATATAAATTTAAATTCATCTTAACATTATTCAAGTTGTCGATCGCTAATCGAATTAATTAATTAGACGTAAAATGAATACGATTTTGAATCGATATCTGGACGATCTTCTAAAAGGTGGCAACATTTTATTATAAAGGGATAGGCGTATTCGATTACTTAAGATAATAATCGATAGTTTTGTCAAGGCATTGAAATAAGACAAAATAAAAGGTATAGATCACCACGTTCGCCTGTTTTGTAGCAAAACAAGAATAAGCTTTGTTGATCACAATAAAAAGCATTATTGGCTTCTTGTACAGACAAACATACATATAATTACGCCTTTATCCCTAATGGGGTAGACAGAGCGTAAATGACCTAAGCAAAGGTCGTTCCGCCACGTCTGACAAAGTTTTGAAGGTTATTTATGATAGATTTGTATGTATATTGCTGTAGTGACAGGTTGTCAGCCCATCGCCTAAAATGCAACATACTTAAAACCTTTGGATCCCTAAGCTGGTTTTTACAGCATGCCCGGGAGGAAATGCAGCTGGCACATTCTATGTTTTTCTCTCGCTTGCAGTCTAGCATAGAAGGAAGAGTCTTGTACAGACTTTAGTTTCAAATCGCTTTTATGAAGAACGTACAGGATATAAACAACATGACATTTAGAACATTTGTCATCAACCATCCACAACATAAATGCAAGCAAAGGCAGAAAAACACCTGCACATTATGTAACACCTTCTCCTTCCATGCTGGACTGGGAGCGAGAGAAAAACATAGAATGTGCCAGCTGCATTTCCTCCCGGGCATGCTGTAAAAACCAGCTAAGGGATATTTAGGCGATAGGCTGACAACCTGTCACTACAGCAATATACCTATAAATCTATTATAAATAACCTTCAAAACTTGGTCAGACGTGGCAGAACGACCTTTGTTGAGGTCGTTTACGCTCTGCCTACCCCATTAGGGATAAAGGCGTGATTATATGTATGTACGTTATGTAATACCATCTTCAAATAAAGGGTACCAGTTAATGCTGAAAGAGGGATGGGATAGACAGTCAGGATTAGGTCCTGATGGCTCCGGCAAGAGATATCCGATCAAAACAATAGAGAAAAAAAACAGGAAAGGTTTAAGGCAGGACAAGAAGAGATTGAAAGTAACAGAATATAAAAAAAGTAGAAAAACTGACTAAGAAAGCCAGAGAAAAAGAAAATTTGTACATCATACGGATGGAAGCAAAATTTAGAAGAAAATTTTATTAATCTTTAGGGGTCTGAGGTTTTCAGTGTATTGAAATTTAGGCGATGGGCTGACAACCTCTTTATGAAACAAATAAATTTATTATCTATCGATCTATCTATCTAACCTGTCACTACAGCAATACACCTTAAAATATATCTTAAATAACCCTCAAAACTTTGTCATACGTGGCGGAACAACCTTTGTTTAGGTCGTTTACGCTCTGCCTACCCCATTAGGGATGAAGGCGTGATTATGTATATGTATGTACAGAATATAAAACATAAAATCACGCCTGCATAGTTTACGGATATGCAAAAGCAAAGCGTCAAGTAAGCACCTAATAAAATAAACACATTCAGCTAATATCTTTTGTTACACAGAAAAAAAAAACGAAAATAATAAATGTAATGAAACTGAAACTAGAATAGAATTGAATAGAGTAGAATAGAAAAACGTTTATTAATTACACAATAACATACAGCCAAGAAGAGTTATGTTACATAAACTATACCTACATGAAAACATAATCATATTTTTTATTGAATGTTGTAAAAATCAAGTAAATCATGTACCAACCTATTATCACTAATATCTAACATACATACATATATATAATCACGCCTTTATCCTTAATGGAGAAGGCAGAGCGTCAACGACCTAAACAAAGATCGTTTCGACAAGTTTTGAGTGTGGTTTAAGATAGATCTCTATATTTCTGTAGTGACAGGTTGTCAGCCTATCGCCTTAATTACAATATACTGAAACCCTCGAATCCCTTAGCTGACTTTTATAGCATGCCTGGGAGTAGACGCAGCTAAATCATTCTATGTTTTTCTATCGCTTCCACTCCAGCATGGAAGGATATCTAATATACATACATATATTCACGCCTTTATCTCCAATGAGGTAGGCAGACCGTAAACAACCTAAATAAAAGTCGTTCCGCCATGTCTGACAAAGTTTTGAGGGGTTTTTAAGATAGATTTGTAGATATATAGCTGACGTGACAGATTGTCAGCCCATCGCCTAAATTGTAAAATACTGAAACCCTTCTGATCCCTTAGCTGATTTTTACAGCATGCCCGGCAGGAAATGCAGCTGGAACATTCTAAGTTTTTCTATCGCTCCCAGTCCAGCATGAAAGGATATCTAACAAGATTACATATAATCAAATAACATAATGCTTGTTTTCAAAGTTATAACAATATTATTGTATAATAAATAGCCAAGGAACAAAATAAATGAACCCGCAATAAATCGATACTAAAAGCAAAGTTACAGTCAACGGTGTAACTTTGGCAGCGGGTACTTAAGCGGTTATCACACTGTACCAAATAAACGCTGCGACTTATTGAAATATAGGCTGTGTTGTTTAATTTGTGTTCCTCTTGCCTCACATGAGGTCAAGAATCAAAAAATTATCAACTAAATAGATAGAAAATTGAGGGATATATTTTTCTGTAATAATTTATTAAAATAAATTGGATACGTGATTTTCTTTATCATTTTTTAAACAGTAAATTCAATGAACCATAATCAAAGTAGAGATACTTGCTAAATGAGATACGTATTTTTTTAAAGAATGCATGAAACTATCTTGTGGAGATTTTGAGGCTTATAAATTTATAAAAATATAATAAAGAAGAAAAGAAGAAGAAAAAAAGAGTGGAAGAGATCCCTTAACGGGATAATTCCACCTTTGTGCCACTATTGTCTTATTCTTCTTGTATTTTAGTTTAAAAAAAATTAAGGGACAATAAAGAGCTTACATACATATACATATAATCACGCCTTTATCCCTAACGGGGTAGGCAGAGCGTAAACGACCTAAACAAAGGTCGTTCCGCCACGTCTGACAAAGTTTTGAGGGTTATTCAAGATGGATTTGTATGTATATCGCTGTAGTGACAGGTTGTCAGCCCATCACCTAAATTGCAATATACTGAAACCCTCAGATCCCTTAGCTGGTTCTTACAGCATGCCCGGGAGGAAATGCAGCTGGCACATTCTACATATACATACATAAAGATAATAATAAAAATACAAAATAATAAAGTTAGTGCATTCTTAAACCGCGGCAGTTGTGTATGCCGTGTAAAAACCTCCTTACAGGGGCCAAGCTATAAACTCTGAGAACTTTCTCGAAGTTAGGACAATCCTAATAGTTTTTGACTTGGCGGACGGTAGGGTTATAAATAACACAATTTTGTGACGGAAAAATGGAAAAAAACTGCATTTTCTTGGAAACGTACAGGCATTAAGGCTGGCATGAAGTTGATTAATACTGGTATGTTTTAAATTTAATTGTTTATTTTTTTTCACATTTTTGTTCATTAGGTATTTTTAAAACAAGATGTTTTTGGATTGTTCTAATTCTCATTATAAAATTCTCTTATTAATTTTATTATTGACTAAGGGCGATTTTGCACTACTCCGTACTCGATTCATATCCGAAACGTGTTCGTGAAATTACCATATAAAACGGTTATGAATGGGTGTGCAAGCTGTTATACATTTACTAGGAAGGTCAATTCGGATCAGAAAATATTCGGATACGGATTCGGACCTGTCCAAAAGCGCCCTAAAGCTATTGAGTTAGATACGCATCCTAATAAATTATTAATATACCTTATCTTATCATATTTAGCCGTTAGTGTCCCACTGCTGGGCAAAGGCCTCCTTCCTTAACATACCTACCTTACAAAATTACCACTTCAATGAGATAAATTTGCATGGGAATGTCAAGATTTTAAGAACAAACCCGTATGCAGGAATCTGTTCTTTACGCCATTTATTCAAAGTTTAAGTTATTTATCAATCGTGAGAAGTTTATTACTTACACCAAATCAAGTAGGTCAAGTTGGCTGAAAAGGTTTAAGCGTAGATTTAGCCCTCGGAGCCAGCGAATGGAAGTCGAGGGCACTGTCGAGGATATTTCACCAGCCTTCAGACCCACAAAAGACTGAATTTTAGGGGCAAAGGGCTGAATTTTAAGGGCAAAGTGCTAAAAAGTGAAAACGGGTTGCGAGATTTTAAGCAAATGTTTTAGGGTGGTGAATGTAACTGTTTGTTAGCCTTTGAAGTTTAAATTTGTGTATCGGGTCTAAGAAAAATGTACCCCTAGTTAAATAAATATTCCTGAATATACATACATACATACAATCACGCCTTTATCCCTAATGGGGTAGGCAGAGCGTAAACGACCTAAACAAAGGCCGTTCCGCCGCGTCTGACAAAGTCTTGAGGGCCATTCAAGAAAGATTTGTACGTATATTGCTGTAGTGACAGGTTGTCAGCCCATCGCCTAAATTACAATATACTGAAACCCTCAGATCCCTTAGCTGGTTTTTACAGCATGCCCGGGAGGAAATGCAGCTGGCACATTCTATGTTTTTCTCTCGCTCCCAGTCCAGCATGGAAGTAAAATACTGTTTCTATATAAAGCGTACAATGTACGTATCATCTATTACCAAATTTATTATTATTATTTAACAGTTAATTGCACACATGATTATACAGAAGAAACAAACATAAAAAAAAGCACAACAGGTACAGCTTATCTCTAAAAATAAATCTCTTCCAGCTGACCTAGTAGCTGAAATAGTCGGAGTGCATAAATGAGGTATTCTGCCTTATTTATATTTAACATAAAACTTATTTATATATAACAATATAGCAATATACCTGCAAATCTGTCTTAAGGAATCCTCAGAGCTTCGTCAGACGTGGCGGAGCGACCTTTGTTTGGGTCGTTTCCGCTCTGCCTACCCCATTAGGGATAAAGGCGTGATTATATGTATATGTATGTATGTATTTATATATAAAAGTCGTTGACATTCGCTAGTTGACTAGTATTGGTACATTCTATTGCTTTTCAGGAAAATAAATTTTACTATTTAAAGACAGACGTTGACTAAGAGTGTTGCGAAATAGGTACAGTCAGCATAATAGTACAGACAACACTGTAGGTAAAATTCTATGAGTTTAAGAACCTGTCCTGTGATTTGTTGGTCAGCCAAACGGCCTCATGAATTCTGGTGTCAGAGTTTTTACACCACCTGCTGGAAACACTGAGTATGTGACACTAATTAGTTAATTAAGTAATTTAACTGTAAAGTAAATTTTCCTACGATGTTCTTTTATCTCCCTCTTCAACAGATGTTGTACAAAGTGTTTTATTTTTATTTAGAATAAACTTCTAAAAAAAAAGATATTAGTGCTTTTTCCGCCCTTCAAATATTTTTTCATATAAATTAATACTTTTTCATATTTCGAACCAGCATCTTTGAGGAAACTTAATTGAAAACTTTCATTTAAAATTAATATACATACAAAGCTTTTCTCTGTTTCTAATATTTAATCCTACAGTGATATTAGTCATTAGGAAGTATATATCTACATTTAATACAAGCCCGATGGTGTAGCGGATAGGGCTGCTGCCTCCTGAAGGAGGTCGTGGTTCAAATTCCACCACGTACCAATGTGTTTTTCGGTTTTAGAATATAATATGAATGTTTATTCGGCGGTTTCTCCATGCTTCGGCAGGCACATTAAGCGGTTAGTCCCGGTTGATATCGTTGAATACCGTAGATATTAGTCGTTAGGCCATGTCTGAGGTCAGTGCTAATCATTGGTGGCCAAATCTAGGATTAGGTCTGGTTTCCCTTCTGGGTTGCGGTGGTCAGATGGCAGTTGCGTAAAAAACCAGTACTCTCGTTCAATTCCGTAAATTAGGTAGCTGAGCCCGTGAAATACAGGTTAAGCTAGGGAGATGATAATATCTACATATACCTCCTAAAATTTACACATTGATTACTCTGCACAGCTCCTATTATTTTGCTGACTGTACAATAAACAAAGTGAAAAACGTAATAAATTTATACATTGAAACTTTGGGAATAACATAAAATAAAAAGGGAAATTGGATTTCCTGCGGCGGCTCCTTAGATCTTTGTTAGGGTATGATATATTATAGTGTTTTTTCGGTTTGTTATATATAGGAGACATGATTATTTTGTAGGAAATTTACAAACAAAAATATCATCCCTCTTTATTGTTTATGAGATAGGCAGGGCGTCAATGGTGTAAGAATTATCTACGTCTTTAATCATAGGTAAGAACCCATTATAAGTATATCTATGGTAATAACTAATATGATTTGGGAAAGAATAGGTAAAATTCTATGTTTTTTCTGTCGCGAAAGCAACGTTGCTACGAAATACTTTTTTAGATCCATTTACGAAACTGACCTTTTAAAATTATGTATTTGTATAGAAACGAGTACCTAAATAGAGTTTGCTGTGATGCAAGATTAAACTAGGAGGAAAATCAAATTGTGTACGAATCATCATCATTATCTCGCTAGCCTTTTCCTGTATCTCACGGGGTCGGCTACCTTATATAGGTGATTGAACGAGGGTACTGGTTTTTACACAGAGCGACTGCCATCTGACCTCCGCAACCCAAAAGGGAAACCAGACCCAATCCTAGATTAGGTAAGAGTTTTCAAGCCGCCAATGCTCAACACTGGCCTCTGTCACGACTTATATCTACGATATTAAACTATATTAACCGGGACCAACAGCATAACTTGCCGACCGAAAAACACATTGGTACGTGGCGGGATTCGAACCTCGACCTCCCAATCAGGAGACAGTGGCTCTATCCACTACCCCCTCGGGTTCATAAACATTGTAAAATAAAGAGGAACCCCAAAAAAACATAGTACAAATTTTAAAAGCTACTAGGTACAAAATTGCTGTCACAAAATAAATTTAAATTTAACACGAACTCCTTGAACTACCAAGTACCTATCTACTTTTGCCATAATTTATTAACCACCAAATTACCCCAATGCATTCGAAACGAAAAAAGGCGGGAGAACCACCAACTCTGCACTCCAACTTTATACAGGGGCAAAAGGGAATACATTTTCATTTGAAAAGATAAAAGGGGGCAAAGTTGGTAAGTAACAGAAACTTTGTTAACAGGCCAATCTTAGCAAGAACAAATGGATTCCAGCAAATAATACCGCCTTTTATGGAGAAATGTATTGTTTCAGCACAAAAGGGGGATCCTTAATAGATTTATTTCTACCAGTTTCTTAAACTCGTCGAGAACGGATTAATTTCTTAAGTTAACACTCACCCACTTTGATTTGAGAAAGGGGAAGACGAATTTAAATTTATTTTAACAAGTTTTTTCGTAAGGTAATTTTAATGAAGCCTTTAATTACATCATTATAATAATGTTTAAGCAGCTTTTTATTTCCTGAATCAAAGTTTCAAGAAATTTTAGGGGATTAAATCTACGAAAATGGATTACCTTTTAATGATACCAAAATTATCACTACATAGTATAAAACAAAGTCGCTTTCTCTGTCCCAATATCAGTATGTATGCTTAGATCTTTAAAACTACGAAACGGATTTTGATGCGGTTTCTTTAAATGGATAGAGTGATTCAACTGGAAGGTTTATATGTATAAAACATGCATAATATAGTAGAGAAATACAGATTATTTCCGTGCGAAGCCGGGGCGGGTCGCTACTAATTTTATATAACCTTGCAACAATTTGTTTTCCACGTTTATTAATTGCTTCATTGTTATGCCAATTAATTTTGATATTTAATCCTCTCCCATTATCGCTTTTAAAACAATAATAATTAATATTTACTTTAACATTTTGCTAAAGGAATACCACGCAAAGCGTTCTTTGTAAAATATTAAAAATATTTTCTAAGAAAGTCTTTCGGAGCATCCGAGCTATTTCTTTAAAAAATACTCCGGTGTCAACGCAGACTGACTACAAACTAACTGCAACACAACCTCAATTAACGGATCCCATGCAGTTAGTATTATTAATCGCCACTAACTAAAACTTTCACGTCTAATAAACAGCTGCCAGCTGGATGTAGTACGATATAGCTCCCGTAATCAATGATCTCGTATTACAATTTAATAACATTAGAATTATGCTGATGTATTATACTGCATCTGTACATATCAAATTGTAAGGAGTGGTTTTATATGCCTATGTGTTTGTAAAGTGCCCTTAAATTGAGTTTTTTAAAATATAAAATAATCTACTAAGATCCCATCTTTGCAGGTTACCCAAATTAAAGTTATTCTTAAATGTACCTTCACTGTAGCTCCACACAAAGATGCAGCTTACCCGCTCAAAAGCTGCATAAACCTTACAGTCTTTCTGCAGTTCCATAAAGTTGCGGTCAGTCTATGCGGAGCCTTTGCAACGCGGCACTTCTCAAAGCCTGTCATACGGGGACAACCCGCAAAACTAAGACTGTCTCGTCGCGAGTTTTGAGGCCTTAACAAGTGTTCTGACTTACAGGATTTCAGTATTTTCAGTTCGACGTGTGTCTTAAAGGGTTCTTTTTGGATTTTGCGGATTTCTGTGGCTTTAAAGAGCTGTTTTTGTTAGTTGAGTTTTGGAAAACGTGGCTGTACATTTAGATCATTTTGGGTGTGCTAGTCTTTGACTTCGTTTAAAAGAGTTTATGTGATCTGTTTTAAAATGTTTTTCTAATATTTCACTAATATTAGTATAGTTTACATAGTAAACAAGGCGATCAATATAGCTTGATTTTATGAATTTAATATTAATCAATTTTATATTGTACAAAAATCATAATTATCGAAACTAGATTATGCGAATACAATCAAGCTTTTCATAAATAACAGTTTTTAATAAAACTTCAGTATTTGTAGCTTCACCATTTTTACCTTCATTGCAAGTAAATCCAGTAGTACATACATACATATAATCACGCTTTTATCCTTAATGGGATAAGCAGAGCGTAAACGACATAAACAAAGGTCGTTCCGCCATGCCTGACAATGTTTTGAGGGTTATTTATGATAGATTTGTTCTTATATTGCTGTAATGACAGGTTGTAAGCCTATCGCCTAAATTGCAATATACAGAAACCCTAAGATGCCTAAGCTGGTATTTACAGCATGCCCGGGAGGAAATGCAGCCGCCTAATTCTATGTTTTTCTCTCGCTGCCACACCAGCATGGAAGTATAAACTCAGTAGTCTAGTCGATAAATAAAATGAACGAAGTAAGTACATAGACGGCCATTAATTAATACCAACATAAATAAACCCTTTTATTCCAATGGACGTGAGTGCCATTGACTGACCCCAAGGGACAAATTTATTGCAAAATGTTCAATTGAAATTAAAACCCGGCATATGAATAGGTAAATCGTTCAAAGAAAATAAATTTTGTAGGGTTCGAATTGTGATGGGTTAAAATAAATTTGTACAACATAGGGCAAAGGATTAAAAATCAGTGTTATAATAATAATAAGTACTCCAAACGATTTTCGGTGATGACGGCCAATCTTCAGAGATCGGCAATCTGCGCAGGACTAGTTTTGAGTTCCTAAGTGTTCACAGGTACACTCTCTATTTCTTCAATCTCTTATTATGATGGGACAGATTGACTGATATGACCAGAGATAAATCAGAGGCAGGACCGACTATGCCATTCCGACGACATGGATCAGCTTACTTTTTGGACAATCAGGTGATCAGCCTGTAATGTCCTAACCATACTAGAAATAACAACTTAAAGTCATTGTCCTCCGCTGGGAATCAAACCCTTGACCTCTGGATCGAGAATTCGTGTTAAATCAGGTTTATTAATTATCCATTTAATATAGATTTATATATTGTTGCAGTGATAGGTTGTCAGCCCATCGCCTAAATTACAATACACAGGAATCTTGGAATAACTTAGCTAGTTTATAGAGTATGTTCGGGAGGAGAAGCAGCTAACACGTTATATGTTTTTCTATCACTCTCAGTAAAAAAAAAATAGAAAAAAATATACAAAACGTTCGAACTAACTTCTACCTATGTTTCCTGGAGGAAGTTATTTGTTATTACCAACACGTGTCTGTAAAGAGGTGAGAAAAACAAAAACCTGTACTTATTTTTATTTCTTCCATGCTGGACTGGGAGTGATAGAAAAACATAGAATGTGCCAGCTGTATCTACTCCCGGGAATGCTGTATAAGCCAGCTAAGGGATTCGAGGGTGTATTGCAATTTAAGGCGAGGGGCTGACAACCTGTCACTATAGCAATATAGTACATCATTATCAGATGATTACTCTGTAGTAATCTGTATGTTTCCCTCAAAACTTGTCAGACGTGGCGGATCGACCTTTGTTTAGGTCGTTTTTGCTCTACCTACCCCATTAGGGATAAAGGCGTGATTTTATGAATGTATGTATGTATTTTTATTTTCAACTTGTTTTTGAATGTGCCAGCTGCATTTCTTCCCGCTTTCTGTTAAAGCCAACTAAGGGATCCGATGGTTTAAGTATATCGTAATTTAGGCGATGGGCTGACAACCTGTCAGTACAGCAGCATATCTTCAAATCTATCTTAAATAACCCTCAGTTTGTCAGACGTGGCGGAACAAACTTTGTTTAGGTTGTTTACGATCTGCCTACATCATTAGGGATTAAGGCGTGATTATATGTATGTACACGAGGCAGAACATTGAGTGGAAAACCTTGTTATTTAATTAGTTAAACTAACTTTACCCGCTTACACTTACTCAATTCCAGTGGTTTTATTCTCAAACGTGAAATCCAGCTCTTTTAAGTCGTAAGGTACAACCGAGAGCATTAGTTCACAACCACAGATCTAAATAACAGTAGATCACGCATTTATTTCGAGTGGTTGTATTCTCAAACGTGAAATCCAGCTCTTTACAGTCGTAAGGTACAATCGAGAGCATAAGTTCACAACCACAGATCTAAATAACAGTAGGTCACGTATTTATTTCGAGTGGTTGTATTCTCAAACGTAAAATCTAGATCTTTTCTGTCGAATGTACAACCGAGATCATTAGTTCACATCCACAGAGAAGGGAAAACCACGCAACATTTACAAACTTCTTCTTCTGTCGAGTGGGTATCGAGTCTATCGACCCGAAGAACCCTGGTGTCAGAGTTTTTAAACCGCCTAGTAGCAGAACTATCAGGCCTCTGACATGGTTTGAGTAACGACCACTATCAAAGACAGCGACCGGGACCGACGGCTTAACGTGCCCTCCGAAGCACGAAATCTTTTTCTTTTCGGACAATCAGGTGATTCAGCCTGCAATACCCTAACCAAACTGGGGAACAATTCACAAAGTGATAAATTCTCAAATATCGACTTTGTGTTTCTCCCCTGGGAATCGAACCAAGGACCTCCGGATCAGGAGTCCATGGCACTAGCCACTAGACCACGGAGGATGTTATTTACAAACTGTATGAAAGTAACTAATACTCTTCATTATACAATAAAAAGACACACATGACAGAAATATTTATACAATGTACAGTAAAAAAAATATTTCTCCTAAACAACCATTTGGGAAGAGTAAATGAAATAAAATATCCCTCTGCTCGTTCAACTGTATGTGCAGTGTTGTCACACATTACTTAATAGTGACATTTTGATATATATTTTTTCACCCAACGATGCGTTTTGTCCACAACAATAATTAAACTAGTCAAACTAAAGATGGTAGATATTCATTGTATTTCATAATATTAGGGTTTGAATCATATTTAATACAATTTTATCTAGATTTTAAATTGTGCACGCTTTATCTTTCTCACGTATGTATTTCTAATTTATGTTGTGTCTTCCGTAGGTCAGCTGGAAGACATAACTTTTTAGAGATAAGCTGTACCTGTTATGCTATTGTTTTTTTTATGTTTGTGTCCTCTGTATGATCATGTGTGCAATAAACTGTTAAATATAGTTCGAGTTTCTTTTATTCCAATAACGTATGACAACTTGCATAATCTACTCCAATCTACACTTTGTGTTCACAACCTTTCAAGAACACAATTAATTGACTTAAGAGCAGTCTTCAATTAGCGAGGAAATTGGAACTTCGAGTTCAGTAGTGATCGGATTTTGAGTTTCAGTAGTAGTTGAATAATTATTATCCTGACTTGTGCGAGTAGTTAAAGTGGAAATCGGCTTGTATTATTAGCTAGTATTTGATAATGATTTCGGATTGAGCCCACAAGCTTCGGCAAATTTAAAGGTAGCAAAATGCTATGCTTGCTGTAAAGAGTGTTGCAAACTCAAATAAAAAATCTTTGCTGACTTCAGTTTAACTGCACTAAACGATATTTTCACGTCCAACACATAAAGTTGTGTTAATGTCTCAAAACACATTACAATCAAAATATTATCTACTTAGTTAATACTTGCATTCTTAACACTATTTCTCCTACTTGCTCGGAAATAGCTTCATTATTTAAAAAAAATAAAGCATACATTCACTTTTTTCGGTACTCGAGTTCTTACCTAAGACAATAATGACCATTTCCTACCGATACGCGTCTTTAAAATATACACTAGTATGGATTAGGTGTTTTTAAGTTCTCAATATTATTTTTTCAAGATAGGATCCGAAAATTATGAAAAGGAATAAATGAATCAGAGTGTGCCTGCCAAAGGCGCCATGCAAATTTTAAATGACAATATATTATGGAGTAATCGCAAGTTTAAGTATTGTTATTGTTTCCTCGCAAAATGAGAATAAAGTACTTTACTAGTCTCAGCCAAAAATGCAATATATAGTCTCGTTTTCGTTGTTCCAAATCTACTCGACCATATTTTGCTTCTTTTTTTACATCTAAAGTAATGTACTATTTACAGTAAACAATAATATACAGACCGAAACTTGAGAACAGCATCTTGAAATTGACTGAAATGAAACGAAAACCAAGGTTTCAATTCAAACGAACTGTTTCAAAACTCAATTCTCCAACCGA
This sequence comes from Scrobipalpa costella, assembly GCA_949820665.1. Taxonomy (NCBI): domain Eukaryota; kingdom Metazoa; phylum Arthropoda; class Insecta; order Lepidoptera; family Gelechiidae; genus Scrobipalpa; species Scrobipalpa costella. The sequence goes on along the minus strand of OX463319.1, from coordinate 7,244,926 downwards.
AACCGTTTTAATCCACCATAAAAAGCTTTACTATCTGATGCCTGCAAAATAACCTGATTACCCAACCCTCCCATATGATTACTCGTATAATACGTAATCTTTTCCCCCGATTCCCGAGGATGTTATCAAAATACAAAATAGTTGGGATATGGCGGATAGGCCCCGAGAAGCGCTGGAACAATGATAATATTGAAAGCACCCCGGGGGTTAGGCCTGGGGCAGGTTTCGCATTGCTGCTGCTACATTTGATACTTTTTATAAAATATTTCATACTTAGGTCATGAATGTCAAATCAAATATAGCACATTTGTGCTGGATCAATGATAATATCGAAAGCACCCCGAGCGTTAGGCCTGGGGGTGGTATTGCGTTGCTGTTGGTATATTTGATACGTGGTAATTCGTGAGTGTCAAGTATTTGTTGTTGGCTTATCTTTTCTGTTTTTAGTACGTTTGTGCTGAGACATTGATATTTATAGCACCCTGGGGTAACCCCTAGCAGCCTGGTCTGGTTTCGATTTGCTGCTGCTACATTTGATACTTGTTGGTAAACCTATTTGATACTAGTTCTTGAGAGTCAAGTTAAATATATCTTGCAGGCTGATCTATTCTGTTTTAACGTTTGTGCTGGAATAATGACAATATTGAAATCACTCTGGGGTTAAGCTTTAGGTACGTTTTGCTTTGCTGTTGCTCCATTTGATACCTGCTAGTTCACCAGTCACAGCGAGCATCTTACGTTTTTTTAGTATAGAACTTCGAGATGATAAGCATTTTCAATGATTTTAATTATAAGGTGTTGAATGACACCCACATAAACGAAACTACAGCAAGAACTCGACGTAACTTATTGACGTATGACGGCGCAATGTATTGGCATTTGTCAATGTCGCCGCCTCAGTACCAGGATTGTACAACCCCGAACACAGTACATTTGCTGATATTGATAGAGTGCCCAGGGGAACTGGTCCCTACTTGTGTTACTTACTTCGGGATCGGGAGGAATAAGTGGGAATTCGATGCTTGTAAGATTATTAAGGGATAGACAAGGATAGGCTGGGTATTGTCACGATTTAGGGTATTAAAGCTTGAGTGGCTCTGATATGTCATTTAAATTAACACCAGGAAAATATAGTAATGTTGTGGATAAGAATTTGTTTTTTGCAACTGTTTCTGCGATAATGAGACACTAAAAAGGCTCAAATTAAATAGAATTTTTAGAAAGTTTGACATCTTCTTCTTAGCGAGTGGATTCTCGAGTCAAATGACCCTATGAGCCCTGGTGTCAGAGTTTTTGAACCACCTAGCAGCACAGATAATAGGCCTCTGACATAGTTTGAGTAACGACCACTATCAAAGACAGCAACCGGGACCGACGGCTCAACGTGCCCTCCGAAACACGGAATCTTTTTCTTTTCGGACAATCAAGTGATTCAGCCTGCAATGTCCTAACCAAACACAAAGAAAAAGTTTGACATTGGAATTTTAAAAGTGGTCGCCAGCCAATCGGCCTCTTACGAAATTAACCTTCTAATTGTGATGAAAAATCTTAGCGATCTTGGACTGGGAGAATTGCCAGATAGGACCGGGGTTTACTTTGAGCATTGATGGGTTCAGAATTCATACATACATATACATACATACATATCACGCCTTTATCCCAAATGGGGAAGGCAGAGCGCAAACGACCTAACAAAGGTCGTTCCGCCACGTCTGACACAGTTCTGAGGGTTATTCAAGATAGACTTGTATGTATATTGCTGCAGTGACAGGTTGTCAGCCCATCGCCTAAATTACAATATACTGAAACCCTCGGATCCCTTAGCTGATTTTTACAGCATGCCCGGGAGGAAATGCAGCTGGCACATTCTATGTTTTTCTCTCGCTCCCAGGCCAGCATGGAAGAATTCAGTAGTCATTAAAGAAAAATAAGATGTATGTCATGCCTACTTACCTTCATTTTGAATTTGTATAATGTAAATATAATAGAGGTCTGTAATTGGCTAATATTTTGATTTCTTTTAGAAGCAATTTTATGTAGTATAGCTGATAGGACTTCAGTTTTATAATAAAACAAAAGTAAAAAAAGTATAAATAAAAAAAAGCCAAACATCATCATCTCCTTAGCCTTATCCCGTATCTCACGGGGTCGGCTTCCTAATCTAGGGGATTGAACGAGGGTACTGATTTTTACACAGAGCGACTGCCATCTGACCTCCGCAACCCAGAAGGGAAACCAGACCCAATCCTAGATTAGGTCAGAGTTTTCAAGCCGCCAATGCTTAGCACTGGCCTCTGATATGGCTCAACGACTAATATCTATGGTATTAAACGATATTAACCGGGACAAACGGCTTAACGTGCCTTCCGAAGCATGGAAAAAGCGCCGAATAAACGTACATATGAAATTCGAAAACCGAAAAACACATTGGTACGTGGTGGGATTCGAACCACGACCTCCCGCTCAGGAGGCAGTGGCCCTATCCACTACACCATCGGGCTCTCAATAAAAATAAAATAAAAAAAATAAAATAAAAAAAAGCCAAACATTGAATAAAATTAAGCAGAAAAAAGTTAATAAGGCGACAACGAACTGCCAGTATTTAAAAAAATAAGTATAAATAATACGATATTCCCCCACCTAGAGGCGGAAGTGTAATTTTCTTAACTCAATTAATATTAATTAGACCTTGGCACAGAAAGCTGACGTTGACATGTCTTAAGGAAACAATTATTCAGTATTACAAGTTCAGATTCGGGCCCAATTTACAGGAGTCAAAAACATACGGTTCACAATGACAACTAAAACGGTTAAAATAAATGCTTGCCTTGACACAAATATTATTGGTTGGACGCGACTGTATAAATTATTATATCTGCCGTATAAGTACCTAATCTTCCATGCTGGACTGGGAGTGAGAGAAAAAATCTTCCATGCTGGACTGGGAGTGATAGAAAAACATAGAATGTGCCAGCTGCATGCTGTAAAAAACAGATAAGGGATCTGAGGGTTTCAGTAAAAACCTGCTACGGGATCCGAGAGTTAAGTATATTGCAATTTAGGCGATTGGCTGTACCTATTTGTACAGCAATATACCTACAAATCTATCTTTATCTTTAATCTATCTTTTAGGTCGTTTACGCTCTGCCTACCCCATTAGGGATAAAGGCGTGAGTATATGTATGTATGTATGTATATATCAGAGCCAGTATGTTTTCCCGTATATTTCATAACCCTTTCACCGTCACGACATACACCGATCTGTCACCTCAGTCCAGTCGTCGTTAATCGCTATATCGGCTACATGGCATTAGCTGTGTTGAAACTGGTACTGATATGATATGAAATAGCTAACTTAATGCATTTTAATAATTGTTTTTTCCTTTCCTTCATGCTGGCCTGGGAGCGAGAGAAAAACATAGAATGTGCCAGCTGCATTTCCTCCCGGGCATGCTCTAAAACCAACTAAGGGATCCGAGGGTTTATATACCTACAAATCAATCTAAAAAAACCCTCAAAATTTTGTAATTCGTGGCAGAATGATCTTTGTTTAGGTCGTCTACGCTCTGCCTACCCCATTAGGGATAAAGGCGGGATTATGTGTATGTATTGTTCTCTACCCAAGCATACTTGGTTTGCTCTTAACTCTAATCTGGGTAAGTCATGGTAGTTGCAGAATCTAACTGCCACCGTGGTCTAGTGGTCAGAGCCATAGGCTTCCGATCCGTAGGTGCTGGGGTCGATTCCCAGGAGGGAAAACGAAGTATATATTTGTCAATTCATCACTTTATGAGATTTTTCCCAAATTGAGTTAGGACAATGCAAGCTGAATGACCTGATTGTCGGGAAGAAAAATGTTTCCGTGCTTCGGAGACGTTTAGTCGTCGGTCCCGGTCGCTGTCCTTGATAGTGGTCCATACACTAACCATGTCATAGGCCTATTAGCTGTGCTATTAGGCGGTTTAAAAATTCTGACACCAGTGTTCATCGGGTAGATAAACTCTATGCCCACTCGACAGAAGAAGAAGCAGAATGGGAGTCAACGATGGAACGAGCTGGGACAAAAATATTCATTCACTTTTTCTTCTCTTAAGAACGAGCGGATTCTCGATGCCCATACCCTGGTGTCAGAGTTTCTAAACCGCCTAGTAGCACAGATATTAGGCGACCAGGATCGACGGCTTCACGTACCCTCCGAAGCACGGAATCCTTTTGCTTCTTGGTCAATCAGGTGATTCCATCTGCAATATCCTGACCAGACTGGGGAGAACCTCACAAAGTGACACATTTTCAAATATCAACTTTGTGTTCCCCCCTGGAAATCGAACGAAGGACCTCGGGATCGTAAGACCATAGCTCTGACTATTTGACCACGGGGGCAGTTACACAAATTTCTGAAAATTTTAAATTAAAGGATAGAACGTGCAGTGCAGGCATACTGCGTATAAGTCACTCTTCTGCTTTTTACATTTCCTGATGAAAAACCTCGCAAAAATTACCTTATTTTTCTTAGCGAGTGGATTCTCGAGTCGAACAACGACCCGATGAAACCTAATACAGTCTTCCGACGTTTACTTTACGCTCAAAAGGTTTCCCTTCCATGCTGGACTGGGAGTGAGAGAAAAACATATAATGTGCCAGCTACATTTCCTCCCGAGCATGCTGTAAAAACCAGCTAAGGGATCCAAGGGTTTCAGTATATTGCACTTAACTGCCTCCGTGGTCTAGTGGCTAGTGCCATGGACTCCCGATCCGGAGGTCCTGGGTTCGATTCCCAGGGGGGAAACACAAAGTTGATATTTGAGAATTTATCACTTTGTGTATTTTTCCCCAGTTTGGTTAGGACATTGCAGGCTGAATCACCTGATTGTCCGAAAAGAAAAAAAGATTTCGTGCTTCGGAGGGCACGTTAAGCCGTCGGTCCCGGTCGCTGTCTTTGATAGTGGTCGTTACTCAAACCATGTCAGAGGCCTGATAGTTGTGCTACTAGGCGGTTTAAAAACTCTGACACCAGGGTTCATCGGGTCGATAGACTCGATACCCACTCGAAAGAAGAAGAAGTATATTGCAATTCAAGGGACGGGCTAACAAACTGTCACTACAGCAATATACCTACAAATCTATCTTAAATGGCGGAACGAGCTTCGTTAAGGTCGTTTACGCTCTGCCTACCCCGTTAGAGATAAAGGCTTGATTATATGTATGTATATCTAAAGGTTTGTACTCACAAGCTTCCAAAAATGCTCAGGTTATTAAGTAAGCCCATCTTAAGACGTACAAATGTCTTTTTAATCACCCCAACGCTCAAACACAAAAACCTTCTGACAAAAGCGAATATTTTTTACTGCGAAAAATTTCACACTTCCCCCGCCCCTACTTCCCCTGTCCATCTTGACAAATCGCTGTATGATCGCGTCCAACATCAAATGGCTACAGAGGAGAGTAAAAAAACTGGGCAAGTACAAGTTGGAAATATTTTTGAAGGGTTCTGTACAATGGCCTAGATTCAATATAAAGTACAAACGGTGAAAATAAAAGGACGGAATTTTAGTGTTTCGGTCAATCAGGTGAAGAGCTTGCAATGTCCTAACCAAACTAGAAACAACAACACGAAGTCACAGTCCTCCGCCGAGAATCAAACCCGGGATCTCCGGGTCGAGAGCCCAAAATTGAAATGCACTTCTGTGAAAGAGCTCAGGTTACCATTACCTCACTAGAATTTGATCCAAAATCTGTTACCTATAAATTTTAAATCAGAATTGGACGACTTAAAATGTTTAATAGATTACAAAAGAGACGAAAGTGATAGCAAAACGTACAACGTGCCAGCTGCAATTCCTCCCGGGCATGCTGTAAAAACCAGCTAAGGAATCCGTTGGTTTTAGTATATTGTTATTTAGGCAATGGGCTGACAACCTGTCACTACAGCAATATACCTACAAATTTATCTTAAATAACCCTCAACACTTTGTTAGACGTGGCGGAACGGCCTTTGCTAAAGTCGTTTATGCTTTGCATTCCCCATTAGGGATAAAGGCGTGATTATATATATGTATGTACTCATGGGTTACCAATTTTCATTATTTTCGCTATCCTATTTTACGTGCGGAACTCCAAAAATTGTCGTAGCAAGTGGCAAGAGACCTTCGACAGATGGTCTTAGGCAAGAAGATACTTTACTGATAAAAGGCTGTTAGCAAGAAGTAGAATTGGATTTATTAAATTTTATTAGGTTCGTGAGATTTGTGGTCAGATTAAGGCTCTTATTTATGGGCGATCTCAAACTTGAGAGCAATATTAAGTATGGATTTAACAGACTAGTTTGTACTGAAATTACATTTCTGATACGAAGTCAAACTCGCTATCACTCATGAGAGCTGATTTTAAATACGACCCTTAGGTACGTCCTAAGCTTGCGTTAATCGTTTTGTATTTTATCGTTTTAAGACCAGCTATGCTGTTGTATCGATTGGAACCGACGGCTTAACGTGCCCTCCGAATCTTTTTTGTGATTCAGCCTGCTTTGTCCTTACCACACAGGGGAAAATTTCACAAAGTGAAAAACTTATATAAAAATTATGTGTTTCCGCTGCGGGCCCGCGGGAATCGAACCCATCACCTCCAGATCGGAAGCACATGTCCTAGGCTACTACACCACGGAGGCGATTATTAAGAACTAGCGACCCGCCCCGGCTTCGCACGGAAATTATCAGTGTGTCTCTACTATGTTATGCATGTATTATACATTCAAACCTTCCTCTTGAATTACTCTATCCATTAAAAGAAACTGCATAAAAATCCGTTTCGTAGTTTTAAATATTGATGCATACATAGGGATATATACTATGTAGTGATACTTATAATATAAGATCTTAGAACCTAAAAGAAAACTTATCTCAATAGTCCTAATCATACTACGCCGTTTAGTTTCTGCACAAACCTGAGTAGCAGTTTCTCATTCTTTCGAATAAAATACGAAACAACTCTCATTATAAAGAAGTAATTACTTGAAATACGAAAAATCTTTTGCTGAACTTTCTCTCACTCTAGTGCAAGTTAAACTTTTTTCTTGAAAGTATTTTACTGGCTTGCTCCACAGAGGTCCTAAATAATTATTATTTGTGACAGCGTCCCGCAAACTGATAGGGGTTGCTCAGTCAACGACACTGAACAACTTCCAACAGTTAATTCTTTTATTAAGTAAAATAAAAAAAACGGCTTTACTATACAAATTGTCTGATCGAGGTGGACATTTTGTATGGGAATAGCAATAGTTTTTTTTTCACTTTCTGAAGGAAAAACCTGATAAATCAGTGTCATTGAATAAGCAATCCCTATTAGTTTACAGGACGCTGTCCCTTACACCCAGTAGATATAAAATATATTAGATAGAGATGAAGGCAATTTCTTCCATGCTGGACTGGGAGCGAGAGAAAAACATAGAATGTGCCAGCTGCATTTCCTCCCGGGCATGCTGTAAAAACCAGCTAAGGGATCTGAGGGTTTCTGTATATTGCAATTTAGGCGATAGGCTGACAACCTGTCACTACAGCAATATACCTACAAATCTATCGTAAATAACCCTCGAATTTGTCAGACGTGGCGAAACGACCTTTGTTTAGGTCGTTTACGCTCTGCCTACCCCATTAGGGATAAAGGCATGATTATATGTATGTATGTATGAAAGCAAACCATCTCCATCGTTCATTACATCTCCCCACCTCCCTACCAACATAACGCTACCAAAAATATTGTTAAGAAGACATGGAAGAACTATAGATTCACTATAATTTATTTTAAAGCACTTAGGGCCGAATTTATAATCATTAATCAGTCTTTCAAAGTGACAGCGAGTATGAGTTTTGTTTTACAAATGTCATTTCGGTACAAAACGTCCTGTCAAATCTAAACTTGAGTTCACTTCATAAACACGAGCCTAAAACTACTTGTATCTTATACTTTTTAAACTATTTAGTCTTAACATGCTTTCGCGGTAAAGCAAATATGCAGGTAAAACAGCGGAGCTGAAACCTATTAAAAAATCAGGCAAAATTAAATTTTTGTTTGGAGCATTGTTGAAGAACACAGCCTAAGTTTGTTCTTACACGTTTTTTTCTTTTTAATTACGGCCCAGGGAAATAATTACGAGCAGAAGTGTTAAGAAGTTTTGTCACAAATTTTTCGAGAAGTTGAGCCAGGCCCGTTTTTTTTTCTGGGGCTAAAAGTCTTGCGAAAGTTTTTGTATCATTAATAAGATCTCTGTTTATTTCAGGCAATGTAGTTGGTGAAAGTTTTGCTGGATAGATCTTCGGATGCTTTAAAAAAACGCGAAGAGTCTACTCCACATAATATAAAGCATTGGGTGCCTTGTAAGATACAAAAAAATCTTAAGTGAAGGTTAGACCGCACTAGGACGTAGCTGCAGTGGAGCGGCGCGACACTGCGCGACAAATGATACATACATACATACATAAATATAATCACGCCTTTATCCCTAATGGGGTAGGCAGAGCGTAAACGACCTAAACAAAGGTCGTTCCGCCACGTCTGACAAAGTTTAGAGGGTCATCCAAGATAAATCTGTAGGTATATTGCTGTAGTGACAGGTTGTCAGCCCATCGCCTAAATTACAATATACTGAATCCCTCGGATTCCTTAGCTGGTTTTTACAGCATGCCCCGGAGGAAATGCAGCTGGCACATTCTATGCAAATGATTCTTTGTATGAACATGGATGAGAGGCACCGCACTAAAAAAAAACGCACTGAAGCAACACTGCAGCTGCAGCAGAGCGGCGCGGCGCTTCACGACGCTCATTTTGACAGATTTTGTCGCGCAGTGTCGGTCTGTTGCGGTGCCGTGTCGCGCCACGCCGCTCCGCTCCTCTACAGCTAAGCCATAGTGCGGTTAGATTTGTTCACCGTACAAAGGTGAACAAATAATGATCAATGAAGACGTTGTTTTATTTTACTTAATTAAATTTAATACGCAAAGTCAAATAAAATTTGGGGAACTGTTTTGTTTTGTATAAAAGATGGTTTGGGATTGCATGAATCATTGGACAGAAAAGAAAATTCTTAAAGAACTTTTAAGAGCTAAAAAATGCGATCTAAAATAGTAAAACGATGGTTGTAATACTTTTAAGATCAGTGTTTTAAGCCCTCTTCCTTACAAGACTCTTATAACGTGGTTGCATAAGCTGGCTGTCTCCAGCTGGTTTCTCCACAATTTATATCTTGCTTAACCAAGCAATCGTTAATACCCCACTTTATTGTACGAATAGCATTACAAGCCGTAAATTTAAGCTTTTCAGTTTATTCCTTATTGTCGTGGTTAGTAAATCGTTATTTGTTGAGTATTTGTTGCGTAAGTTTGATGTTTATTTAGGTATCTTCAAGTGTGTTTCTCGAATGGTTTGCCAGCATACAATAATAGTATGTGATGTTTATGTATTACAATACCGAGATCCCTAACGTAAGATAATTTAAAAATATTAAATCTTTTTCCATGCCGGACTGGGAGCGAAAGAAAGTCAATGTGCCAGCTGCATTTCTTCCCGGGCATGCTGTAAAAACCAGCTAAGGGGTTCGGGGGTTTTAGTATTATCAATATAGGCGATGGGCTCAAAACTGTCACTACAGCAATATACCTATAAATCGATAGATTTATTTAAGATATTAAATAACCCTCAAAACTTTGTCAGACGTGACGGAACGACCTTAGTTTAGGTCGTTTGCGCTCTGCCTACCTCATAAGAGATAAAGGCGTGATTATATATGTATATATATATAAATATATCTTTTTAATAAACAGACAAAACACAAAATGAATAACTTCTTGGGTTTTGGGTTCAGATACCGAAATATTTTATATGCATATTTTTTTTTTTTTTACTTAGCCTGAAATGTCCCACTGCAGGGCAAAGGCCTCCCCTTTCTTTTTCCACTGGTCTCGATCTCCAGCTATGTTTTGCCTGTCTATGTCATCGCGCCATCGTTTCCTCGGTCTTCCTCTCCCTCGCCGGCAATCGAGGGGAACCATTTAAATGTGATTATTTCAAATCGTCCCTGCACAGAATTAAACTACATACACAGTACTGTGTGTACCGTTAACACAATAATCGTACAAGATAATCATGAAGTTTTCTAATTCGAAAATTCCAAAGAGATACTTGAACAGATGGGCATCTATCCCTTTACCTGACTGGCTCACGTATCCCATCCACCCTACCCATTCCTATTTTTTCTAATTTCTGTAACTGGCAAGCGCACAGGGATACACCACTATACAATAATCCCAACACGATAACCAAGCAAAACAGTGATAAAAGTTGCTAGCTCGTATCTTCTTCAATGCGAAAGTAATGAACATAAACGTGAAATCAAAAATATTAATTAGGAATCACCTTGCCTTGCTTATTCACAGTCACAGGTATTGGTTTTTGGCCAATATGGCTGCTAGCACGTGTCTGATTGGCGCCGAACTACTGTAAACACTTTGCTAATCGGCGTTAGCGCGAAAATTAAGTAAGATGTTACAAGTGGCTCAAGTATCTATCCCGGACTCATACATACATACATATAATCACGCATTTAACTCTAATGGGATAGGCAGAGCGCAAACGACCCAAACAAAGATCGCCACCGCCACGTCTGTCAGTTTTGAGGGTTATTTAAGATAGATTTGAAGGTATATTGTTGTAGTGACAGGTTGTCAGCCCATCACCTATATTACAATATACTGGAACCCTCTGATCCCTTAGATGGTTTTAACAGCATGCCCGGGAGGAAAACCAGCTGGCACATTCTATGTTTTTCTCTCGCTCCCAGGCCAGCATCCCGGACTCCCCCTACATTATTTAGGAAAAGAAAAGAAAATAGCTCGTTCTAGCTCGTTTCAGCAATAAATAAACTACTCACCTCCATAATAATAAATTTCATGCACAATAAGTCGAATTACTACGCAGAATGTCGTTTAGCTAAGTAGAAATCCGTATTATTGCCCCCTGGAGAGCAATAGGCAAAGTTTTATTTACTGGCTTCTCTCATGCAAACTAAAATAAAATCATAATGCTTTTAGTAAATACTAGCGACCCGCCCCGGCTTCGCACGGAATTTATCAGTGTTTCTCCACAATATTATGAAAGTATTATATAAATAAACCTTTCTCTTAAAACACTCTATCCATAAAAAAAACTGCATCAAAATCCGTAAGTTTTAAAGATTTATGCAGGCATAGGCATATAGGGACAGAGAAAGCGACTTTGTTTTATACTATGTAGTGAAGTAGTATAATACGATTTGAATTTTAAAACAACGGCTATCTTCATACATACCCACAGTCATACGTGGTAGGCAGAACTTCAAAAACCTTAAAAGAACGTTTTTTACGCCTGACAAGTTTCGATAGTTGCTTTTAGGGAGAATTATATCTAGGGATTGGTTATTATTACTATTTTCTACAAACTTCAACTTCAACTTTCAGTTGTTTGGCATTTCCATGATGATTCCGCCAGTGTCAAGTTTGTAGGGCCTTTTAAGGAGGTAGGCCTATCACAAAGCTTTTAAGGATTGGTATCTGTGAGAGAACAAGGGTAAGACAAAGCGACCGACATAATTCTTCAGACATTTTTTGGCTAGGTTAGACTGACAGCGATTGAAGCAATGACAGCTTTAGTGGCGACGTGACAAGTGAACAGATATTCCGGTGGCACCTACTATAAGTTCAGCAACACACAGGCGTCACTTACAAGGTTGCGCAAATCACGCTGTCAATGCTTTTTTCATTGAGGAACTCTACGTCGGCGCATCCCTCTGCCACTACCGCGTAGTGCGTAAGGTGTTGCATATGTGTTGTAGGCAATGCAAAAAGCATTGACAGCGTGTTTAGCGTAACCTTGCGCGCAATAAGTGACGCATGTGCGTTGTTGCACTTAATCCTCGTGTCTCTTGATTAACTTCAACATCATGAACAAGAAAAGAAACAGCTGGAATCTACTTGTGTTTATTGCTCCTACCTAGAGCAGCGTCAAAGTATCTAGTGTCTTCATCTAATACAAAATGGCGCTACTTCGTCCACATTATGAGCAACCCACTATGCAACAGTAAACTTTAATACCAGCTCAGTTTGTCGGCATAGCAATTTGCCCATATAATCCTGGACAAAAAGATAAAACTCGGCAATATGTTGCCGTGCCGTCCGCAGATTGTGACAAGGGTTCTGACACCACTCGTCATGGAGGTGAGAAATGGGAGATGTGAGAGTGAGAGGAGTAGAGTGGAGACAGGTTTAGCACCACTTGTATCACAACGATGAAGAGATTCCTGGCAAGAGATCACCACACATCCAGGATGAATAGATGAACTGACTGGACCAAACTCCATTATGACCTGGTAAAAGCAGAGGCTCAAGACCGCGTTGGTTTCCAGATGCTGAGTTCCAAACTTCAATTTGCAGGTGGTACCTTATATGATAGTAATTGATGATGGCGGTAATGAGGATGAGGTTATAATCTATTGTTATTGATCAGGAAATTGGTAGAATCAGATCATAGATTTTAGAAAGAAAAATTGGGCTTTGGTTTATTAAATGCCCGCGTAGTGTGGATTATGACCTGGTAAAAGCAGAGGCTCAAGACCGCGTTGGTTTCCACATGCTGAGTTCCAAACTTCAATTTGCAGGTGGTACCTTATATGATAGTAATTGATGATGGCGGTAATGAGGATGAGGTTATAATCTATTGTTATTGATCAGGAAATTGGTAGAATCAGATCATAGATTTTAGAAAGAAAAATTGGGCTTTGGTTTATTAAATGCCCGCGTAGTGTGGTTTGAAGAAGACGAAAAAGAGCTTGAAGATCTCAAGTGTAAAGAATATAAATATTTATGGTTCTTTTCTGGTAAAGTTCATTTAAGTATATCACTCTCACGTCTATGTTTACAAACTTTGTTTTGGCAAATACATTTTCGAAAAGCATTTTCAGAATTTCATTCGCGAGGAAATATTTTTCAAATACTTTTTAAATGCTACCACATCCCAAAAATATCGCAGTCGCTAAATTGTAGACATGATAGCACCTTGGAAAAATATAATATCTCCTAACTAATTACTCCTCTAGCCCAATTCCCAGTCCAATGTCCTCACACACCGCTACCCGATAGAGAATCTAATAGAAAATGATTTATATCTCGGAGAGTCCCGCGGCAATCTTGGACTTGTAATTTTCTTAGGTATCGATGTAACACCATTTTTGTGCAGACAAAGGTTTGTGTGATGAACGGGGTATTTCTTTTCTTTTGTTTGTAATAGCTGTTATTATATTTTTTTGGGTTTTATAACTATCGCTTTAGTTAGTCCAGTAGTTCTTGGAATGCAGCAGCTTCGGGACAATTTATTATTGGTCATATTTTTATAGTTTCCGTTGCATTTTAATTAAAAATAGTTACAGGCTCACATAATTATAACAAGTTTCTTTTTGTTCTACCTCAGTAAGTATTTTTTGGTTTAGGTTTCGGTAAAAAAAAAGGGATTAATTAATATTTCTGTGCACTAAAGTAGGCTAACATAGAAGCAATTAATCATAATAGTGAAGTATAAAATTAGATATGGCATATACTTATGAGGCAATAAACTTAATGTTAGCTACCGCATTGGTTAAAATATTTTGCTCGTATTTATAAAGTCATATCAACATTGAGAGCAATATTAAGTATGCATTTGACAGACCATTAGTACCGAACTGTCATTTCTGATGCGGACTCACTGTCAGTCCCAAGTGCTGATAATAATTACGGGCCTATGACACCTGGCTTCAGCGAGTTGATCAACTCGTAACCCACACGATAGAAGAAGACCGCATCCGCTTACTTCAAAATCGCCCAGTCAACAACACCATTTTATTGACTTTCATCAAGTCAACACAATTAATTCCAACAAAAATGCTCCCCGCCGTCCCAAACAACTTAACCGTGTTTAATTTGGAAAATCCAAATCCGTTTCTTTGTCGGAAAGTAATTAAAACTTATTCATTAGGTCTCAGGAATCCGGAGGTATTTGCTTTCGATCTGCCAAAGTACCCGCCGGAGAAAACTTTAATTATCTGTACATAAGTTAAATATAAGCAAATAGACGGTTCCTAGTTGGTTTTTGTGAGTCAATTTTGGGTTGTTTACTGTGAACGAACAGTTTATATTGAGAAGTAATTAAATTGAAAACTCGGAAGATAAGACGAACATTTTAAATACTTAATCTGCTGATTTTAGTCAGGAATCAATTGTTAATCTATATTGCAATTGGTTGTGTCCTTGAATAAATTTATACAGGAATCAAAAGGTACGAAGAAATAACAGCAAGTTTTTTTTTATTTATCAACAAATCGCTGAGATCCATTTATGAAAGGGTTCTTCGTGTCGTTGTTTGATTTGAGAACCCACTCGCTAAGAAGATCTACGAAAGCGATGCCATATGCTACCAAACCACAATTAAGCAAGAAGTCACAAAACGTAAGTAGAAGTGGGTAGGGCATACCCTTGGTAGACAAGAGGACAACACCGCCAGGTTCGCATTTACATGAAAATCGCATGCCAACAGACCAATAAATTTATACGAATAGTTAAGAAAATTTCTTCCATGCTGGACTGGGAGAGATAGAAAAACATAGAATGTTCCAGCTGCCCTTCCTCCCGGGCATGCTGTAGAAGTCAGCAAAAGGGACTCGAGGGTTGCAGTGTATTGTAATTTAGGCGATGGGCTGACAACCTGTCACTATAGCAATACACATTACAATCTAAAATTGCCCTCAATTTTTGTCAGACGTGGCGAAAGCGCCTTTTCGAGGAGTTTGACGCTCTGCCTACCCCGTAAGGGATAAAGGCGTGATTTTATGTATGTATGTTAAGAAAACTCTTACTAACGGTAAGTCTTATAAACAATCTACATATACAGAAGTTGCCGAAGATGAGGGAAAAGCTAGTATACACGTGAGTTGAGATTATTTGATCTATCTCCGGTTTTTTCCATACGTACATACATATAATCACGCCTTTATCCCTAATGGGGTAGGCAGAGCATAAACGACCTAAACAAAGGTCGTTCCGCCACGTCTGACAAAGTTTTGAGGGTTATTTAAGATAGATTTGTAGGTATATTGCTGTAGTGACAGGTTGTCAGCCCATCGCCTAAATTACAATATACTGAATCCGTCGGATCCCTTAGCTGATTTTTGCAGCATGCCCGGGAGGAAATGCAGCTGACACATTCTATGATTTTCTCGCTCCCAGTCCAGAATGGAAAAACGAAAGAATTTGGTAAGTCCTTTAAAAATTGCTTCAGAAGGTTAAAGCGTATTGAGGAGGACAACAAAGGATATTAACGGTTGATTCTTCACTTAACAAATACTAAGTAAAGTGATCTTTTATCCAATAAAAAATGGCCAAGAGTGTGTCGATTTGGCCATAAAAGGGGTTCCGCAGAAATTGTAAATGACTGTCAAAAAAAGATAACGAATATTCCCGCTGTTTCTTTACCGGGCGTACAGTAATAACAGGAATATAATTTTGTAAATTTTCTAAATTTTGATTGCGTAATATCGGAAACTTCTAATTCTTCATCAAGGTATGAACCCGATATAGTTCATTTCATCAGCATTTGTAATCATTTCATGCTACATAAAAGTTTTATTTTTGGATTTTTTGAAGTAGAGTGAAGGAATCAGAGAGAATCCAGGAAAACGAGCAAAGTGAGGAGAATCGAGAGAATCTAAGATAATTTTGACATCAGGAACACATAATATACGTATATATAGTGACCAGGCACCTACATTGTAACTTTAGATGGATAGATTTATTCTTTATTGCACATAAAACGATACAACAGGAAATGAGAACAAACGAAATAATAACTAAAGTACAATGAAGGCGGCCTTAATTTCTACCAGGCAACCTTTAGTCTGTTCGCCGATACAAAAGAAAAAAAATAGAACGGTTTATTGTCAACTACGGAACCCTAAAAAGGTAGGTTTTCATAAGATAATAACCTGAAAACCTTGTCTCTTACAATGAGGACTGAATTTGTTTTGTTGTTGTTGCTGGCTCCATTGTGAGGCCAGGCTTTGTACAAGGCCTTTTGTCACGGTTATTGGTCGCAGACTTATATGAAGCCGGATTAACCTTCCTAAGCCTGATGGAACTTAGTTGATGCCTACAAAGGAGTTAGGGGGATAATACTGGAATTAAAAGTGTTATTAATAATACAGAAATAATATATAGAGTAGTGGATAGGGCCGCTGCCTCCTGCGGGAGGTCGTGGTTCGAATTCCACCACGTACCATGGTTTTTTTAATTTTTCAAATTCGGCTGTTTTTCCATGCTTCGGAAGGCACGTTAACCTGATGGTTATTGGCTACCTAATCTAAGTGATTGAACGGGGGTGGGTACTGGTTTTTACTAAGAGCGACAGCCATCTGCCCTCCGCAACCTAAAACGGAAACCAAACCCAATCCTAAATTAGACTATTGCCAGGTTAGTGACAAACGATATTAGCCAGAACCAACGGCTTATTGTGCTAACCAAAGCACAGAAAAAGGGCCAAATAAACGTACATATGAATTTCGAGAACCGAAAAACATATCGTTGGTAACTGGTGGGATTCGAACCACGACCTCCCTCGATCAGGATGCAGCGAACCTATCCACTACACTATCGGGCTCTACTTTCTATTATTTAGTGACCTCGAATGTTTACAAGTAGATAAGGGGTCATCCTTCAATTTTCCAACTCATTTCACCGGCACGAAAGTTATGATCGTAGGTAAAATCTACAACTGTTGTCTTTATTCTTGATAAGTCTGAGCCATGGGCTCCAGAGGTCCCGGGTTCGATTCCCGGCGGGGACAATGATTTGTGTTGTTGTTTCTAGTTTGGTTAGGACATTGCAGGCTGATCTCCTAATTTTCCGAAAAGTGATAGCAACCAATCTCCCAGAGATCGGCCCACTACGCAGAATTCGTTTTAGTGCCCAAATGTTCACAGATGCACTCTCTATTCCTTCAATCTCTTATTCTGATGGCACAGATTGACTGACACGACCAGAGAGATATAAGACGCAGGACCGACTACATACATGCCCATCCGACAGCATGGATGAAAGAATAAGAGATTGAAGGAAAGGAGAGTGCACCTGTGTGTAGCGTAAACATTTGGGCACTAACAACTAATTCTGCATAGTGGGCCAATCTCTGGATCTCCGGGCTGCCATCACCGATTTTATTTTCTTGTTTTTATTAGGTGTATGCCAAGAATGGCTAACAGTACTCAATGTGAATGTAACATCTTAATTTTACTTATCAACCTGCTTGCGAAGCGTGGTGATGAGCGTGGTAAATATGGTAAATTATGAGTGCGAATTTTGCCTATAGTATTTCGAACTCTGTTTTTGAATAAAGGTAAACAAAGTTTCAATCTTTTTATTCAAAAACACATTTCAGAAATAAATTACACGTGTTCCCAAATTAGTTAAATTACCAAGGCCCGTATTCATAAACAGCACTCGAGTGTGACAGCTAGTTTCGAGTTCGTATCAGAAATGTCATTTCAATACAAAATGACTTTTCAAATCCATACTTAATATAGCTCTCAATATTGAGATAGCTTTATGAATACAAGCCTTAAACTACTGTTTTAATATGTTGTCGTATCTTTTAGCTGACCCTTATTTTAGAAACAAGATCTTCGATTAAAAGACATGACAATTTATTTACCTTTATTCTGAAACTGAGTTGGAAATACTATGGTTATTTATTTTTCTCATGTAAAACCTGTTTTATGTTAAATTAAAGCACAATACTCATTCGTTTCATTTTTATTACAAAAGTAATTATCATCGGACATTTAGGGACTTGACAAAAATCTCAGTACCGGAACTACAGAACATTATTGAAACCAATGCAGCGCTGGCTTGATAGAGCACGTTACTGAAACAAAAATAAAGAAATACAAAGAAAAAAAAATTATGGACCTTTCAGGGCGTCTTGCTGAAGTCACTGGTGACCGTAGGGCTGGCAGCTTACTTGCGCAGCGGATTAGTCTCGCTATCAAAAGGAGGAATGCAGCCGGCGTGCTGGGCACCATGCCACAGCAGGACTTTCTGGAGGCCATTTATTACATTTGGTTACATTTAAGTTTATTTTGTAAGTAAAAAGTTTTGAAACATGTAAGATATAAAGAAAAATACTCGTAAATCAATAATTATTTTCAGTCAAAGTCACACAGCTCTACTAGCCCAAAACTGCTCTGACCACTTGACCACGGAGGCAGTTGAACATGACATTGCTGAAACGCTCCTGGTGAGCTCGCTCTCTGATTCATCATCGACCTTGCCTGAACTAGAGTTTGTTTGACTTATTTAACAAAAAAAAAAAACGGCCAAGTGCGAGTCGGACTCGCGCACGAAGGGTTCCGTACCATTATCTTCACAATATTTAGACACGATTTTAACCATTCGATACCAATTACCTACCGTTATTAATATAAAGCAAAACCCGGCTAAGAAATCAGGTTTTTTATAGGAGCCCTTAAATATTTATTTGATTCTATATTTAGTATTTGTTGTTATAGCAGCGATAGAAATGCAGCATCGTTGAAAATTACAACTGTCTAGCTAATACGGTTCATAAGCGGTTATACAACTTGGTGACGTGGTGACAGTTAGGTTAGTTAAAGTTAAAAAATCATTTAAGGTCTAAGTATACAATACTATAACAAAATACCTGACCATATAATAAATTTGTCAGAAAATCAATTTAAAGATACTATTAAAAAGACATTATGTCGTAAAACCTATTATAAATTAGATGACTATACTATTGACAAAGATGTATGGAGCTCTGATATTTCAGTGAAGCTTAAGAAATTGGCACACATTGCGGTCACAATCCCTATTTTGAACAAAAAGAAGGACAAAAGTAAGAATAAGATAAAACGAAGGGAGGGGCGCAAAGTGCGAGTTTCTCATGCTTCTTCTTCATTGTGATATAGTTTTATTTTATTTTGTGACACAGATATAATTTAATTTTCTTTGTAAAAGACTCGCTTGTGATTTTCTAAAAGTGTTCTTAGGAATCTATTTGGAAATAAATGATTTGACTTTGACACACATCACGTTTTGTTGTATGCCCCCCCCCCCCCCCCTTTTTTCATTTTTTTTATTCTGTTTTAGTATTTGTTGTTAGAGCAGCAACAGAAATACATAATCTGGGAAAATTTCAACTCTTTTATCACATAGCTATCACGATTCAGATACAGCCTGGTTGGTGATAGACAGAAAATCACGTTTGTTGTATGGGTACCCCCTTTAATAATTATTTAATTTTGTTTTTCTAGATATCACGGTTCATGAGATTCAGCCTGGTGACAGACTGACGGACAGACGGACGGACAGCAAAGTCTTAGTAATAGGGTCCCGTTTTTCACCCTTTGAGTACGGAACCCTAATAAAAATGTACAGAGTTTATTACCTCATTTATCACCCTTATTGTCTTCAACTTCTGATTCGGGTTCGCTATCTGATTTCTCCTGTTCCTTGGCCTGGCGTCTCATCTGGCGCCGTCTGCGGCGTTTTTGGATGCTTTCGGAAATTTTCCTGCAAGTAATAAAAAATATTGAGGTAAAAATACAAAAGGCAGTCTGGGCCGGCCTTTGAAAAGTATATTGCATTGCATAAAAAAACTCCGTGGTCTAGCAGTCTAAGCCATGGGTTGTCCACCCGGCGGTCCCGGGTTCGATTCCCGGCGGGGGGCAAGGACTGTGTTGTTGTTTCTAGTTTGGTTAAAACATTGCAGGCTGATCACCTGATTCTCCGAAAAGTAAGATGATCCATGCCTTCGGATGGGCATGTAAATAGTTGGTCCTGTACCTGATTTCTCTCTGGTCGTGTCAGTTAATCAAAATAATAGTTCGAAGGAATGGAGAGTGCACCTGTGTGTGCGCAAACACTTGGCCATCACCAAAAATCAGTAGGAGGACTATACTATTTCAGAGACACAGAGTAGCAACAGCTCAAAGCCGAAATCACGATTTCTGACGATTTGAAGCAGGCTGTCGGATATGATTTTGTGTTGTTGTTGGTAATGACATGTTTCCACACTATTTTCTTAAAGTCGGCTCCTTTGCTGGTTTTTACGAGTGTCCGAGTAAAATCATAGCTTAGCTAGTTATTTCCAAATGTTTTTTATCGCTTCAAGTCCAGCACGGAAGCAAATATGATTGATTAGCTACGGAAAAGGCTCATGAATTGAATTAGCCAATTGTAATAATGTAAATTTTGAATCTTGAGTTTTTTTTTTATTTAGAAACATTTTACAAGTTGGGAATAATTAAAAACTAACGCTTGGAAAGGTGTAACAGTCATTAGTTTGTCCATTCTCCATGTCGGTACGGCGAATCTTTTAGGTCTCACTATTTTAACTTTGTTTACCACTCGGTCTCTGAAACAAAAATAAATATTAAAGTAGCTGCCTGCGAAGAATCACGTTTTAGGCCCGTATTTATAAAGCGATCTCAAGATTGAGAGCAATATTAAGTATGGATTTGATAGGTGATATTGTATTGAAATACGGTCTTTAAGCCTGTGAGATACGGGATAGGGCTAGGGAGATCATCATTGTATTGAAATGACATCTGATACGATCTCAAACTAACTGTCAATCTCAAGTGCTATTTATTACGGGCCTTAGAGGTATAAATTATTAAAGGTTGCCTGGTTGAAATTGCTGCTTTAGAAATAAGGCCGCCTATATTGTACTGTCACGTTTGTTCCTTTTATTTCTGTTGTATGTGTTTCTTTGTGCAATAAAGAATTTTGTATTGTATTGTATTAATAGAGTTTCAATTGGTTAATTTATTGAAGTGAAATACCTAGGATCTTGTTTCTCGTTTACCCCTGACTAAAGAATTACAACCTTGCAGTAGGCTTGTCTCTATAAAAGTGCGGATGTAGGTTTGCAAGAGGTTGCTTGGTTTGCAACCTCTTTTCCACTGGAGTTCTATGCCAAGCAAAGCTTGCGTGCGTTCATTTATTATTTATTTATTGTTTATTGTACTCAACACAAGTTACTTGAAAATTACAATACATAAAGAACAAAGACACAACAGGTACAGCTTATTTCGAGTGAGAGTTCTCTCCATCACTGACTCTGTTTCGGATGCCTTTGGCCTAGAGTAAAATCCAGATTAGATCCATCGCAAAAATGCTGCCCTATATGATATTATAGGTCATTATAATAGCCGGTCCTTAGATATTTCTAGGCACTAAGTGGCACTCCCAACAGCTAAAAGAATCATAAATCACTAAAAATACCGTCCAACAGACTCAAGTAATATCATCATCATCTCCCAAGCCTTATCCCATATCTCACGGGGTCGGCTACTTAATCTAGGGGATTGAACGAGGGTACTGTTTTTTACACAGAGCGTCTGCCATCTGACCTCCGCTACCCGGTCCAACAGACTAAAGTTATATGTATAAAGATAATTTAGAACATAAAGTTAATTATAACATCTTAATTGTTATTTATCGTAACTACAACTACTTGAGTCTGTTTGACCGGATTGTCAAATCCACTGTGTTTGTAGTGAGTTATGATTTGTTTACTGATGGGGGGCGTCACTTGGTCTATATCGGTACCTTAAATGAGAGTTCAGAAAAAATATGTACCATGGTTGATTTTTACACGAGATTTTTAGAGGTGCCCGATGGTGTAGTGGATAGGGTCGCTGCCTCCTGAGCGGGAGGTCGTGGTTCGAACCCCACCACGTACCAATGTGTTTTTCGGTTTTCGAATTTCATATGTACGTTTATTCGGCGCTTTTCCCATGCTTCGGAAGGCACGTTAAGCCGTTGGTCCCGGTTAATATCGTATAATACCGTAGATATTAGTCGTTAAGCCATATCGGAGGCCAGTGCTAAGCATTGGCGGCTTGAAAACTCTGACCTAATCTAGGATTGGGTCTGGTTTCCCTTCTGGGTTGCGGAGGTCAGATGGCAGTCGCTCTGTGTAAAAACCAGTACTCTCGTTCAATCCCCTAGATTAGGTAGCCGACCCCGTGAGATACGGGATAAGGCTAGGGAGATGATGATGGATGATTTTTACACAGTCTTACCTTATTTCTTGATAGGTGGCGGAAAGAAAAAGGGCATGAACATATCCTGATTGTCTCTTTCGAATGTCCTTGGAGTCAATTTGCTTTTAACTGCGCTAAACTTGACGCTCTTTAACCGCTTTATATGACGAGAAATATTGAATCTTTTTGAATAGAAAAAACTAATGTTTAAAAAACAGTTGGTATAACTTTCAACCAAGCTTTGTGGTTGTTGATAGATAAGCTTAGAGCTAAAGCCACAAACGTAACTGACATGTTGAAAACTGCCTCAGGTTGTATTTTTATGTTACTGATAGTTCGTTGTGAATAAATATTCAAGATGTTCTTTTTTCAAAATTTGGAATATTTTTGAAACCTTACTCTGAGCTTATCTAGTTCACAAAATAATAAAAATAAATAAAATACTCACTTGTCAGTTAAATAAGCTTTCTCAATTTTTGGTGGCTTATACTTCTTGTCGAATATCTTATTCCTAAAAATACAACCCATATTTTGTAAAAATAAATTTAAATGTCAGAAGATAAAAACTTATTTAGAGGGCTCCCGAAATTTTGCATAGGATTTTTATGTTATAAATATTTTTCTTTCCATCATTAGAACTTCTGCTCAGAAATTAAAGTTAAGGGAAGAAGAGAAAAATAATAATTAAATTCAGGAAATTTACCGTGGTTATCCATTTCTGACTGAATCGCTCCGTGATCTTAACGCATAAAACTGTGTTGAAATATCGGACACTCGTACAAAAAAGGAAAACCACGGTAAATTTACCGTTTTTAATCATTATGATGTTGATATCCGTAAGAGTTTGAAAAAGACTAGAGAAGAATAAATTAAAGTTAAAAGACCATTTTAAGATTTCAGCGCGTTACATATTTCTATACTGCGTGCTGATGACCTAAAAGACCGATGTGAATGACGCCTAATTTCTAAGAAACGTTTTGAAACAGTTTTTTTTTTATATTTTTTATAAGAATTATTACAGGTTTACATATAAATGGGACGCCAAACTGAACAAAGTTTGTCTCGGCACCAATCTAATCACAGATACTATTAAAAAAAACAAACATACCTTTGAGGGTAATGTAATACAACTCCTTTTGGAGTAATTTTCTGTTTGCAAGGTCCATTGGCACCACATGGACATCCTTTCCGTCCTCTTACTGGGTATGTCGTTATGGGCCTTAATCTGAAACGAAAATAGAAGTTATGTGTTTGTTCTGATCATGGTTTTATCATTGTTCCAGTTACTTAGTCCTTTGTGATTATTACTATACTTTCTTAAGAAGTAGACGAGTGAAAGCAATCCAATATACTCACGGAGTTTCCTCAAGAGGAGGTGACCCTCGCTCTGGTTCTTTCTTGGTGCAAAAGTTAGTCATAGCGATTCAACGCGGTAATGCAGCGAGCGTTATGGGGACCTTTGCGCCGGGATCGACCAGGTCGACCATTTGATTAGGATAAGTTTAGTTTTAAGTGTCATTATCTTTTGCCTTGAAACTAAACTAAACAGGTTTTTGGCTGATCGATCTTGCGATCGCATTGGAATTCCTGAATACTAAAAGATCACACCAAGCTGTTGGACTCAACTGACACCATGACAAACCAGTCTGCTACTTCTTTAGGGGCTTTATTAATCCTGACCTTTTTAATGTAGGAAATGAATGAACCTTTATTTCCCTAAAACGAGAAAAGCAGACCACTTACTCTCTTTTCCCAAAAACTTTCCACTTTGGTTTCTCAACAGCAACATAGCGAAGCTTGGATAAGCTGAAAACAAATATGAAAAATGAATCTGACTGGAATTTTCCATCTCTTTAAGCTAAACAATCATAATCGGCTTAAAGTTAACTGTTTGGCTCGTTCGTTAGAGTTTTTATGAGATCGGAGAGATATTTCATGGAAAATGAACTCATTGGCTCAAAAATGTAATTTGGAAACTTACGCTTACTTGTTTTCATACAGATGATAACTACAAATTTTGAAAAGAAAAACAATCCGCGAGTGGGATCTGAACTGAATCGATAAACTTTAATTTAACTATTATGCGTTTGATCCACCACCCACGCAAAATTTTTGAGTCTTGAACGTTTAGCACTTGTCACAATTCACTGCAGGAAGGCCCTCAAAATCAAGGACAATGATCATGCTTTGCATAGATCAGTGCTGAAATTTAATTCCATTTAATTTGCAATTGCTTCGCTCTTGTGAGCTTAGCTTGTTTGGATTGGAACGGAATCCAACTTTTTAGGAGCAGCCGTTAAGCATGATTTCCGCAGAGTGGCCTTCCCCGGGGGCCCTTTCTTAAATGCAATGTTTAGTGTAAAGGCACTATGGCCACAAGCAACAAGGACATGCGGTGGAAACGGCCCTCTTGCGGGGAGGACCACTCTGCGGAGATCATGCTTAACGGCTGCTCCTAAACAGATGGATTCCGTTCCGATCCAAACAAGCTAAGCTCACAGGAGCGAAGCACTTGCAAACCAACTGTAATGCGGACACTTCCGCATCTGATGAGTCGAACTGAAGACGAAATAGTGGTCAACTAACGACGAACTGATGCGTTTCGTTTTCTCTCACAGTCATCACAAGGGCCAAAGTGCCTTTACACTACTTACGTTTACCTACACAATAGGTAGCTTTTCTAATAATATCAGAAATTTCTGGGTATGATTACCTCGTGTTACTACATGCTTCATCAATTTTCCTCCGACCGAACCCTAAGAACTCTTTACTGCTTACTACACCCATCTGCAAGCCTTTCTTCGCTTGATAACCAGTTTTTTGACAGTTCCAAAATCAGTTTTTGTTCACTTTTTGTTTCCATAAAACTTGAACAAAACCTCTAAATTCCAATATTTTCTTCTGTTTTAAAATTGCACCTTTTTCTCAGCCTGCTGAACCATGATTTTATTGTTTTGTGGATTAAAATTTGTTTTTTCTTACATTTTGTGTATTGTGTATCTAATTTGATTTGACAAGTTGCCGTATGACAGAATTTTGGTTTTAATTTTAAAAGTCTTTCAGTATGTCATGCTGAAAACGAAAAGACACATTAAAAAAGTTCAATATATAATATACAAGAAGGCGTCTATTATACGGGGTGTAAGGGACAGCGTCCCGCAAATGGATAAGAGTTGCTCAGTTGACGAAATTGATCAATTACCAGCAGGTTTTTTTCAGAAAGTGCATAAAAATGGAAGGGTATTCTTTTTTCATCTCCTCGAAGAATTTCCTGGTGATAAAGTTCAGTTTCGTTGACTTAGCAACCCCTATCAGTTTGCAGGACGCTGTCACTTACACCCGTCACACGCGATAGAAAAACATAGTATAGAAAAACATAGTAGTATTTTTGTAACTAGTCCTGACACAGACCTTGGTCTTTAAGGACTGTTACTGCCTACCACTGTGATGACGTTTTCTTGGCGCTTGTTGTAATACTATTTATTGTGGTTATAATTAAATGCTTTGTAATGTCATACTGTATGCTTATAAATAATAATAAAATAAATAGACTATGCCAGCTGATTTTTTGCCGAGGCATGCAAATGCAACTGGCACATTCTATGTTTTGCTCTAGCTCCCAGTTCAGCATGAAAGATAAGTTAAACGCCCGGAATAATTGCATACTAACGTCATTTCTCAAACGAACGGTTTAAAAAGAACACTTCTTCAACCGGAAGTTATATGATCAAAACTCATTAATCTCATTATTGTTTGGAAATGCTTCTGATTTATAATCAGTAGGTCTTGAGAAGGTATTCGGATGCTATTTTTATATAAACAGGGGTCGAGTTAAAAAATATATATATATTTTTTGCATTTATTTAATTACTAATATATTATATATTGTCAATCCTTCTTAACATATATTTTATCTTGTAAGCACATTTTTAAAATGCTTCCAAGCTGGACTGGGACTGAAAGAAAAACATTAGATAGTGTCCGCCGCATTTCCTCCCGGTTATTCTGTAAAAACCAGCTAAGGGATTGGAGGGTTTCATAGGCGATGGGCTAGAACCTATCACAATAGCTATACACATTTCAGTGTAAAATTGCCTACTAAACTTGTCAAACGTGGTGGAATGACCTTTTCTTTTGATTGTTTCCACTCTGCCTACCCCATTAGGGATAAAGCCGTGTTTGTATGTATGTAATAAATGTTTTTTTACTTTACTTACTTTACTATGTGTGTATGTAGATTTTTATACCAGAGAAAAAGCCTGTTTGTGAGAAAATTTCACAGAATTTTAATATCTAATGTTCCCTTGTTTGCTAAGGTCTGTAGGTTTTATTTTACTTTCAGAATTGGTTCATTAGTTTCAACAATCGGGGCGCCCCTATTGCTAGTTTCTTACTTTGTATTTTTTTTTTATACATACATACATATAATCACGCCTCTATCCCTATATGTATGTATACAACTAAAAACCATTCCCTAATGGGGTAGGCAGAGCGTAAACGACCTAAAAAAAGGTCGTTCCGCCACGTCTGACAAAGTATTGAGGGTTATATAAGATAGGTTTGTAGGTATATTTCTTTATATTGAAAAATCAACCTTCTTATTTCGTGCTGGAGTATTGTAACAGGAGCACTTTGTAGTACCTCCTTTAATCTCGAAATATGGTGGGAAGGTATAACCAATTTAATCCAGGTGTAAAAGCGGCCATGCCTATACTACAGTAAGGATTATTAATAATTATGTAAGTACCTATTAGGCCCGAAAAACATAGTTAAATTTCCCCAGTTTGGTAACGACAATGCAGGCTGAATCACCTGATTGGCCGAAAAGACAAAGGATTCTGTGCTTTGAAGGCACGTTAAGCCGTCGGTCCTGATCGCTGTCTAGTGATCGTTATAGAAGCCATGTCAGAGGTCCATTAGCTGTGCCATTATATAAAAAATCTGACTCCCGGGTTCATCGAGCCGATCGACTCGATACCCACAAGTCAGAAGAAGAAGATTAGGCCTTCAATTACCGTAAATAACACAGTCAAGTATTTTGTCCATTACCGGGACTGTATAATCTTTGTATCAAAAACCAGAACTCTACTACCTAAAAGTTACAAAGAAAAGAAATATCCGGTTGACACGAAAAACTCTTCATTTTATAAAATCAGCGAAAGAGAAAAATCGTCATTTGAAACGTACTTTGTATGATCAAAAAGGTGGCTAAAGAGCAACCTTTATGTCAAAGAAATAGTAGTCATATTCCTTTGTTAAAGACATGTAACGGTCAATTACACACTTGCTCTGTTTTTCCTCTTCAATATTAGAAATTGTTCCTTTGTTGTTGACTACAATGTAGCGATAGAACCAATTAATTTGTTAGAATTTTAGAAACCCTACAAAAATGTGTTATATAAATTTAAAAATCTCTTTTAATTTTTCATGTCATTTTGAAATGGTAAGGAAATTAATCTTCTCACCAAAATAATTATGTTATTTCAACGAAAGTGTTAATCCATACGAAAAAAAAATAATCACCTTCCATCAGGGACGTGGCAGACAAATGGTTTGACTATTTTTAATAAAAAAAAAAAGTCACTAAGCCATAATTTACTAATCATCTGTGTTGGTTTACAAGTGCTTCGCTATTGTAAGCTTAGCGTGTTTGGATCGAAACGGAATTCAACTCTTTTAAAGCTGCTGTTAAGCATGATCTCCGCAGAGTGGTCCTCCACACTAAGAGTTGGATTCCATTCCAATCCAAAAAAGCTAAGCTTATAAGAGCGAAGCACTTGCAAACCAATTGTAATGCGGACACTTCCGCATCTGATCAGTGCACTTTTGTACTTTTGCACTGACATAAATCGAAATTACGTCATTTGAAATTCAGCTGCGGAGTCGATGAATCGAAATGAAGACGAAACAATGATTAATAAACGACGAACCGATGCGTTTCGATTTCTCTCACAGTCATCACAAAGACCAAAATGCCTTTAGACTAAATCTGTGTTCGTTTTTCTAAGCGTATATTTATCACTTAAAGAATTTAGCTTATATCCACTTCTTGTGGAAATATCCGAAAACAATTGTTCACTTGCCGTTTCAAAAAATAAGGTCTACTTAATGGTAGCTTAGTTTGCAGAGCATTGTGGTAGAGCAATGGAACGCTATTCTAAAGGTGTCACTTTCCTTCCTTGCCCACGCTGTTCCTCTAAAAACATCTTTCAAAAACAGACTCATAAAACTTGTACAGCATGTTACTAAGAAAAAGTGTCGCAAATTCAGCTCAAATTGACAATTACTCGTTCGCTATTGATTCCTGCAACGTCACCTATGAGTATGATTGATGCTGATGTCCCACCTACATACCACCTGCGTTACTTTCTAGTGTGGGTCAAGTTACAAGCAGTCGCGTATTTTCTTCTTGTCGTGTCAATAGTTGTGTATAAGCAATAGGCGTTGATTCCTGCAACGTCACCTATGAGTATGATTGATGCTGATGTCCCACCTACATGCCACCTGCGTTACTTTTTACCGTGGTTCAAGTTAGAAGCAGTTGCGTACCTTCTTCTTCAATGGTCCAAAACGTGGCCACATCAATATCATTTATTTGGTTTGCAAAGAAAAGGGCCTCCTTTATGCAGTGACAAGTGTTTCGTACTTATGATAAGCAGGAAGGTAATTCTTTATTGTTTCTGCGATGTCATCATCGATCAGAATCAATAAAATCTGCGCAAATCTCACCGAG
The DNA here is from genome assembly GCA_949820665.1 of Scrobipalpa costella. Lineage (NCBI taxonomy): Eukaryota > Metazoa > Arthropoda > Insecta > Lepidoptera > Gelechiidae > Scrobipalpa > Scrobipalpa costella. Next base: position 7,216,079 of record OX463319.1, on the reverse strand, counting down.
GACGTCGTTAAACTCGCTTAGGGATTGCTTAGCTATATTTAGAGCAGCGGGCATTTGCCTTTTCTGTTTAATATCTCGTTCTGGGTCAAAAAATTATGAATATGGAAACTCATCATCATCTATCTAGCCTTATCGCGTATCTCACGTGGTCGGTTACCTAATCTAGGTGATTGAATGAAGGTACTGGTTTTTACACAGAGCGACTGCCATCTGACCTCCGCAACCTATTCCAAATTTGAAAACCGAAAAACACGTGGTACGGGATAGGATTCGAAACATGAGGCCGCGGCCCTATTCACTACACCACTGGGCTCCTCGATTAAAATGCGGATAGATAAGTCCAATAGAATGATCGCAATTTACTGCTAGACTCCGCAAGGGTCTCTGACATTTGAGACCCTTGGGTGGATGACCCATAATATAGCTTTTGCATTAAAATGTATTCGAATTTTATCAAGCTTTAAAGTATTTAAGTGAGATTTCTCTACCAATTGTTTTCAGCGCTAGCAAAGTCTAGAAGTTGACTCCTTTAAAAATATCTCTTAAATAGAATAATCGCTAGTATCTCAAAACGTGTTCCACAAAACTTGAACACCTACATCTTAATAATCAAGTATGACTTCGCGATCCATCACCGTGCCATAAAAAGGTGCCAAGTTCGTTTTAGAAATGGCCAATGTATAAAAAAGACCATTATGAAAATGAACCAATATACCTTCCACGAAACTATTGAAAATTTGGTAAAAGAGAAATTCAATAAGTCGATTTTGAAAGACATAAACAAGCATGACAGATTCATGTACAATATCTTAAGATTATCGGCCATTACGGTGCTAGAAAAAAAATCTAGATCCTCGATAGATACTTGGCCAAGTGTGCCTTCCCAAAAGATCAATGTATAAAAAGTCTATCATAAAAATACTCGACAAAACTTCAGGAAAAAGCATTGAAAAGTAGGAAAAATTCATGTCGTTTTTAAAAGGTAACATTATTTGGTAATTTACATACATACATACATATAACCACGACTTTATCCCTTATGGGGAAGGCAGAGTGTAAACAACCTCAACTGCCTTCGTAGTCTAGTGGTCAGAGCCATGGGCTCACGATCCGGAGGTCCCGGGTTCGATTCCCAGGAGGGGGGGACAAAGTTGATATTTGTCAATTTATTACTTTGTGAGATTTTCCCCAGATTGGTTAGGACAATGCAGGCCGAATCACTAATCAGGTCTGGAAAAAAAAAGATTCCGTGCTTCGGAGGGCACGTTAAGCCGTCGGTCCTGGTCGCTTTCTTTGATAGTGGTCGTTACACAAAACATGCCAGAGGCCTATTAGCTGTGATATTAGGCGGTTTAAAAACTCAGACACCAGGGTTCATCGGTTCGATTGAATCGATACCTACACGACAGAAGAAGAAGAAGAACATACATACATATAATCACGCCTTTATCCCTAATGGGGTAGGCAGAGCATAACGACCTAAAGAAAGGTCGTTCCTCCACGTCTGACAAAGTTTTGAGGGTTATTTAAGATAGATTTGTAGGTATATCGTATCAGTGACAGATTGTCAGCCTATCGCCTAAATTGCAATATACAGAAGTATAATAAGTTTTGTCAGCCCATTGCCTAACCCTTGGCTGTCCACTATAATGAACAATGACATCAAACACAATAAATTATTCATTTTCCAATAAAATTCAACAAACAATTTTAATAGTTCGCTTATGCGCTTTCAGAAATGCGGTCTACCGACACGAAACATGACGCCCATTAATAACAATGATTATTGTAGTACTAATGGGTTATTATGCAACTGGCTTAATAACCTCCATGAACTAGGAGTAATAAAAAGACATAGAATGTGTCCAAACTGGCGGTCTGCCAAAGGGCCATGGAGCGCAGTATATTAGGTGTGAAAAGGATTGATCGAATCCGGAACACCACTTTGCGCTCAAAAACCCGTATCAAGGATGTAGAAGAAAATGCTGCTAAGCTTAAATGGGATTGGGCGGGCCACGTCTGTTGCATGCATCCAGACAGATGGGCCAAGATCGCTACTGACTGGGTGCCCAAAGATAGCCGTCGAGGCAGAGGTAGGCCCCGTAGGAGGTGGCGTGATGAGATGGATGCCTTCGAAAAAGACTGGATGCAAATTGCACAAGACAGAAATAAGTGGAAACAATAAGGGGAGGCCTTTGCCCAGCAGTGCGACAGATCAGGCTAGCAAAAAAAAAAGAATGCCTGCTGCTACTGTCCCAAGGCATACTGTAAAAGCCAGAACAGATTGAAGGGTTCCGATATTACTTTGTCCAAAGTAAGTAGGTACAATCAATGGAAAGAAAGAAAAACCTCATTCAGTTGACATCTTTGTCTTTCTATGAGAAATCGTTTCCAATCTGTTCTCTATAGCAAGCTAACCACAGACTTAGTGTACGTTAGATACCGTATGATCATTAAATAGTATACCGAGCCTGTAATTTTGTGTCTACCTATGAGGACGTCACGCCAGCCGTTAAGTTACTTTTATTTTGGATATTATTTTAACTTTTAAGAGATAGAGCCCGACCGTGTAGTGGATAGGGCAGCTGCCTCTTGAGCGAGAGTTGTAGTTCATATCCCACCACGTACGAATGTGTTTTTTGGTTTTCAAATTTCATATGTATGTTTATTCGGCGCTTTTTCAGTGTTCCGGAAAGATGTTAAGCTGTCGGTCCCAGTTAATATCGTTTAATATCGTAGATATTAGTCATTAAGCCATGTCAGAGGCCAGTGCTAAGCATTGGTGTCTTGAAAACTCTACAAGATAAGGCTAGGGAATTCAAAAACGGGGACTTTTCAGACATTCGTGGTGGGATAGTTTGCGGTATCTATCCTACTATAAATCTGTGCAACCAACAATTGCGGTGGAGTTGGATCAAAATAAATGAACGGGAACTTTGTGCGACACGTTTAGTTGGACAGCTTGCGGTATCAATCTTTATTTTAATCTGTGTATCCGTGGAGTTGGATTAAAGAAATTTACGCAATCGGAGCAGCGGGAACATTTTGAGACACTTTTGATTGGACTATCTACGTTTTTTACTCTAAAATAAATCTATGAAACCAACAATTGCGGTGGAGTTGGATCAAAATAAATGTACGCAATCGGAGCAGTGGGAACTTCTTAAGACACTCTTCTTGTAGGTTATATTTGCGGTATCTACTCTAAAATAAATCTGTGAAACCAACAATTGCGGTGGAGTTGGATCAAAATAAATGTACGCAATCGGAGCAACGGGAACTTTTTGATGGCGCTGCATCCGTCATAGGATTTCGATTCAAAGTTTTTATAACCAGATGGGGTTTTTCCACAAAGCAGACACAGTTTTTTTTAAATAACCTTGTATTATTTCTGTCTAAATAATAAAAAAAATATTACCCAGACGAGAGAAAAATCCTTTAACGCTAACTATTTTGATAACTTCCATGCTGGCCTGCGAGCGAGAGAAAAACATAGAATGTGCCAGCTGCATTTCCTCCCGGGTATGCTGTAAAAACCAGCAAAGGGATCCGAGGGATTTAGTATATTGCAATTTAGGCGATGGGCTGACAACCTGTCACTGCAGCAATATACCTACAAATCTATCTTAAATAAGTCAAAACATTGTCAGACGTGGCGAAACGACCTTTGTTTAGGTTGATTACGCTCTGCCTACCCCATTAGGGATAATAAGGCGTGATTATATGTATGTATGTATGTTATTATATCAGCCTAAACTGTCCCACTGCTGGGCAAAGGCCTTCCCACTCTCTTTCCAGAGTACACAGTCCATGGCTGTTACCGACCAGTTCGGGTCGTATTCGACCAGGTCACTCCGCCACCGCTTCCTCGGTCTCCCTCTGCGCCGACGCTGTTGTGGGACAAATTCAGATGTTAGTTTAGCATACCTCTCCGGGTGCATTCGGCGTACATGGCCAGCCTAGCCATCCCATTTGAGCCTTGCTGCTTTCTTGCCCACGTCAGTAATCTGAGTATTGGAGCAGGGGCCTAGTTTCTGACGCGATCTGTCCTTTGCTCTTTGACATACCCCGAGTTTGAACTTCTGCAAACCGGTCAGGGACCACGTCTGTGCGCCGTAAGTTAGAGTGTGCAGGATGCACGTGTCAAAGAGTTGTCGTTTTAGACAAAGAGGAATTTCTCCTTTCATTAGATCCTTCATGGACCAGTAGCTCCTCCAAGAATTTTCTATTCGGCTATCGATTATCTTGACTTGCCGGTTCTGGAAGGAGACTATCTGGCCCAGGTAGAGGTACTCGTTGATGTATTGTATTTCCTGCCCCTCAACTTCTATTCTTCGCTTGCAACTGTTGGTCATGACTTTTGTTTTGGACCGGTACATAAGAAGTCCAACTTCGAGGTTGGCTGTGTTGAGACTGTCTAATAGATGGGCCAGACCTTCTGCTGTGGGAGCGAAAAGGACAATATCGTCCGCAAACCGAACTTTAGTTAATTTTCAGTCGCTGCCCTTCTGCTCCCATACTGCTGCTAGTTTCTTAAACACCTCATCTAGCGTAGGTACTTATAAAGAGCCTTGGTGACAGAGGGTCACCTTGTTTAACACCTCAGTCGATGTGAAAAGTTGGGCTAGATGCTTGTAGTTTTATTGAACTTGTGCTGCTATTGTATATATTCTCTAAGATTTTATGTATGTTTCATCTATGTCTTGTTGATGCATTTGTTTATGCAGTGTTGATGCGTTAAATATGGAATTATGATAAATACTGTAAAATGCTTTGGTGTAATCAACAGTTGCTATGTATAATGGTTTCTGATATTCTGTGTTTTTTTTGTATAATCTGGTTAAGAGCCTGTAAGTAGTCTGTGCTTGAAAAACTGGGACGAAAACCGGCCTGTTCGGAAGGTTGGTGCCTATCAAGCTTGCCATCAATGCGATTTTGTATGACATTAATACAAAAATTATAGATGTGAGAAACTAAGCTGATAGGCCGGTTATTTCCCAAGTCACTCTTATCACCCGTTTTATGTAATAATATTATATTGGAGTGGCAAAAATTATGGGGCACTTGACCCGTAGATAAGATTGAGTTTAATAAGCTGGTGAGATGATTCAAGAGCAGTGGTTCCCCTATTTTCAAACTTTCCGTTGTCACGCCGTCTTCGCCAGGGCTTCTATCATACTTTAAACTCTTAATAGCAATATGAACTTCCTGGTCTGTAATGACGGGCATAGTGTCGCGACAATGTATGTATGTATGTATGCTGTCATTTTATCTCTACTTCTCTGTTTAATTCCGTTTTCATCTCTTAGGCTTGTGAATCCATGCTTTACTATTTGTTAAACCGTTTTGTGCTGTTTTAAGAAAAGTGCGTTTTTAAAGAGCTAATTTAACCATGCGTGTTTTCATATCTCTTAAGTCTTTTCTGATGCTACGTTTAGTGATCCTGTCTACGTCTCTGTATAAGTCAGTTCCTTTCTCTGCTTGTTCCCTTCTCTTAATCAGATCGTCGGTGTCTTTTGAAAACTTCTTAATATTTTTAAGGCTGGTTTTTATTTTATTACTTGATGTTCTAATACTTTTAACTATATTGTTGTATAAAACGTTTGAAAGTAAATTTTGGTTTTGTTCTGTTGAATTAAAAATGTCGAAGGAATGTTGGAGTTCTAATTTGAATTGATCCTTGTTATGTATTAATATTTGTTTGGATATTCTTTTTGAATTGTTTGTAAATAATTTTGACCTGGAGATTTTGATGTCAACTTTATATATTGATTTAAACTCTTAAAGGTCTGTGATCTGAACTGAATCTAATTTTACACGCCTACGTCGTTTATGATGGTTCTGTCGGATGACATCTTGTAGTCTATTACGTTTCGCGTATTGCCATCCGGCGAAATCCACGTTGAACGTCTTTGTTTCGTTTTTGGAAAGTAACTGTTAAGAATTTTTACGTTTTGCCCGAAAGCAAATTGAAATAAACGAGTTCCTTTGTCGTTTCGGTGTCCTAAACCATGAGTCCCGAGAAATTTGTCACCGTCTGTGTCCTGTCTTGGCCCTAGATTAGCATTAAAATCTCCTAAAATTATTCTCCACGCATTGATTCAACAAATCATAAAACATTTCGACTTCCTCGTCTGTGTGTGTGGATGTTTGAATTATTGTAATTTTCTTGTTTGATATCCGAAATATAAGAACTGCAATCCTCTCTGAATATGCGATAAACTCTTCAATATGATCTTTCCATTTTTTGTTAACGAGAAAAGAAACCCCATTTAAAACTTCAGTTCCACCATAATGTAAAAATATATTATCATTTCTTTATTCTGTAAGTTCGCCTAATCTTCTAACTTCTGATAGTCCTACTATATCCCATTTTAAAAATTTAAATGCTTCTTACAGCTCTATAAGTCTTTTATCGTTCATTAATGTCTTAACATTATACGAAAGTACATGAAGGAAATCGGAATCTGTGTTATCTATAGCCTTGGTCGTTGGAGAAGGAGTTGCCAACCGGAGATTCTTAGCACCCCTAGCTCCAGCATTGCTACTAGAGCCGCCGGGCACTTGGGGCCGTTGCGTCGTTGTACTAGCCATGAGAGTGGGGTTTTGGACCATAACCCGCCATACTGGTCCAGTGTATGGTGGCGGGTCGCCAGTGCCTCGATTTATTGTTTAGCAGGGTGTACCGCGTGTAGAGCCCGATGGTGTAGTGGATAGGGCCGCTGCCTCCTGAGCGGGAGGTCGTGGTTCGAATCCCACCACGTACCAATGTGTTTTTCGGTTTTCGAATTTCATATGTACGTTTATTCGGCGCTTTTTCCGTGCTTCGGAAGGCACGTTAAGCCGTTGGTCCCGGTTAATATCGTTTAATACCGTAGATATTAGTCGTTAAGCCATATCAGAGGCCAGTGCTAAGCATTGGCGGCTTGAAAACTCTGACCTAATCTAGGATTGGGTCTGGTTTCCCTTCTGGGTTGCGGAGGTCAGATGGCAGTCGCTCTGTGTAAAAATCAGTACCCTCGTTCAATCCCCTAGATTAGGAAGCCGACCCCGTGAGATACGGGATAAGGCTAAGGAGATGATGATGGTGTACCGCGTGCAGGAGAGGTTGGCTTGGGTTTCGGGAGATGTAATTTGAAACCCCTTGCACACTTGTTAATTGGATAAGTTGTTAAAAAAATAATTCTCTATTTTCAGAACTACACAAGTTTTAGCTAATGAAATAATAGTCTTATATGTACAACGTGTAACAGAAAAGGTATAAGCACCCAAGAGGATATAAACCAGCTCATGAAACTGAAAAACTTTCCCAAAGAAACATAGGTCGTAAAACGAAAAAAAAGTTTGACTCCCCATACTACACACAATATCAGCTGACGCATTTTGTATGGAAGGTCAAACTTATTTTGTCTTATTTTGAACTATGTTTCTTTGGGAAAGTTGTTCAGTTTCATGGGCTGGGTCATATCCTTTCCGGTGCATATATCCTTTCTTTTACACATTGTACATGTATGTTTGGTAGTATACGTCTTCTTTTTCTATCGTATGCGAATGCATAAATTATGTATTTGAATTTGGAATACAATCAATTATTGACCCTTTAGTAACACTACTTACAAGATAAATACAGTCTAGACAAGACTCGAAAAAACTGATAAATATCTTTGATCTGAAATCACAGTATTATCCTTTCTAGATAATCGTTTGATCTTTGCTAAAAGGCTTTTTAAAAATAAATTTTCTTTGTCACAGCAGAGAGGCGAAGACAATAGGGTCTTTACAAAGCCTTGCAGTAGAGGCCACTTTGTGGACGAGCTGAGTGTCCGTCATTGAGGGGCGAAGTGTATAGAAAAGACCCGGTATTTTTGCCGTGTAGCTGGCATGTAGCTTCGGAAAATTCATCGGAAAATGTACCCTCATACTTTTTTTTGTGTGCTATGGATTTTCTTTTGTTACTAGATGGACACTTGACTCGTCGGGAGGACGGACGGTGGACCAAGGTGGTAACGGAGTGGCTGCCGATATCATCAAAACGACCAATAGGCAGACCACCAGCCAGATGGACTGACGATATAGTAGCGATTGAGGGAAGACAGTCTGTCTCCTGCACAAGATCGGTGTAGATGGTGTATAAAAGAAGAGGCCTATACTCAGCAGTGGGTAGATATAGGATGATATAGATAGATAGATAGATTAGATTTAGGGTATGGACCATGACAAGTGGAAGACCGGTGGGGAGGCCTTTGCCAAGCAGTGAGATCTAACAGGCTAGCTATAAAAATAATAATTAGGTTTAGGCTAAGATTCAGGTCAGAGAAGACCGCGGGATGGAACATAAATGTCCAGGTTGCTAAGCGCTACTAGAAGAAAAATTAAATATGATACCATAACTTTATTTCATACCGAATCATACATACATATAATGACGCCTATAACCCTAATGGGGTAGACAGAGCGTAAACGTCCTAAAAAGATCGTTTCGCCACGTCTGACGAAGTTTTGAGGATTATTTAGGAATAATTTGTAGGTATATTTGTATTTGATTTGTATTCTTACGTGCAATAAAGTATTTTTACGATTTTTTTTTTCTTTTTATTTAAAATGACTCCAGTCTAGGTCAGGAACGACTGAGACGGAGTCGACGATGGTGCGAGCTCACCCAGAAGATGCCAGTTCACTCTAACTTTGAAATGTTGGGGGTTGTAGGCGTTCGGAAACACAGACGCAGGTAGTGAGTTCCACACTTTTGCCGTGCGCATTATAAATATAGCGCTTAGTAATTATTGGTGGAATATTAACCAGGTATGGATGGTATCCTGCGGTGCGTCTACATGTCCGATGGTAGAAGGGAGCTGGCGGGATAATTTACGTGAGATATAGTACATGTTCGCACCTTTAGAAATAAAGTGACTGAACTCAAAATTTTCGGATTTGGAGTTTTTGCAATAAAACGACGTTAAAAAGCATAACTCACAATTCTACAAAATCAAAATGTCATTTTTCTTAGTAGAAGTGAGATAGATTATATATCGGTCTCTTTCTAGCATCGCCTGATCCGCGCGTCACTTTCGTTATAAACCGACCAAATCAGTACTGCGCCAGACGCGAGTGAGTGTGGACGTGTATTAAGCTGCCCGATTCTAGGATTCGTCACTTTATTGCGAAAAGGAATGGTAAGCTCTTTGTGCAGATTTTAGACATAAACTGACGAATAAGTGTTTTTAGACACTTTATGATAAAAAATTGTGAAAATTTTATAGAAATTTTCAATGTTTCGTCATTTTATGAGTAAAATCCCATGTGTTTACTTTGGCTGTTTATTAATTGTGTCCCCTTATTATCAAACTGTTGTTTAAATAAATGCCACTTTAGTTAATAAGCCTCTTTATTACTATATATTCAAAACTCATTTGACCTTATTTTATTTTAAGGTTTGCCCAAAATAAAAAGACAATGGGGAAGAAATCGCAATTTGTAAGAGCAAAAAAGATGTTTAATGCTTTGCGCTTAACACCACCACAAAGTTCAAGAGGGCCGGTGTTAAAAATAACCTTAGAAGACACTCCTTCCGCGGCGTTGGGCAACCAGCTGCCACCTAGCACTCGTCCCGTGGCGACGGACGACCAGCTGAAGCCTAGCACTCGTCCCGCGGCGTCGGACAATCAGCTGTCGCCTAGCACTCCTCCCGCGGCGTCGGACGACCAGCTGCCACCTAGCACTCGTCCCGCGGTGACGGACGACCAGCTTCCGCCTAGCACTCGTCCCGTGGCGTCGGACGACCAGCTGCCGCCTAGCACTCGTCCCGCGGCGTCGGACGACCAGCTGCCGCCTAGCACTCGTCTCGCGGCGTCGGACGACCAGCTGCCGCCTAGCACTCGTCCCGCGGCGTCGGATGACCAGCTGCCGCCTAGCACTCGTCCCGCGGCGTCGGACGACCAGCTGCCGCCTAGCACTCGTCCCGCGGCGTCGGATGACCAGCTGCCGCCTAGCACTCGTCCCGCGGCGTCGGACGACCAGCTGCCGCCTAGCACTCGTCCCGCGGCGTCGGATGACCAGCTGCCGCCTAGCACTCGTCCCGCGGCGTCGGACGACCAGCTGCCGCCTAGCACTCGTCCCGCGGCGTCGGACGACCAGCTGCCGCCTAGCACTCGTCCCGCGGCGTCGGACGACCAGCTGCCGCCTAGCACTCGTCCCGCGGCGTCTGACGACCAGCTGCCGCCTAGCACTCGTCCCGCGGCGTCGGACGACCAGCTGCCGCCTAGCACTCATCCCGCGGCGTCGGATGACCAGCTGCCGCCTAGCACTCCTCCCGCGGCGCCGGACGACCAGCTGCCGCCTACCACTCCTCCCGCGGCGCCGGACGACCAGCTGCCGCCTAGCACTCTTCCCGCGGCGCCGGACGACCAGCTGCCGCCTAGCACTCCTCCCGCGGCGCCGGACGACCAGCTGCCGCCTAGCACTCCTCCCGCGGCGCCGGACGACCAGCTGCCGCCTAGCACTCCTCCCGCGGGGCCGGAGGACCAGCTGCCGCCTAGCACTCCTCCCGCGGCGCCGGACGACCAGCTGCCGCCTAACACTCCTCCCGCAGTGACGGACAACCAGCTGCCGCCTAGTACTTCTTCCGCGACAACGGACGACCAGCTGCCGCCTAACACTCCTCCCGCAGTGACGGACAACCAGCTGCCGCCTAGTACTTCTTCCGCGACAACGGACGACCAGCTGCCATTAACACTCCTCCCGCAGTGACGGACAACCAGCTGCCGCCTAGTACTTCTTCCGCGACAACGGACGACCAGCTGCCGCCTAACACTCCTCCCGCAGTGACGGACAACCAGCTGCCGCCTAGTACTTCTTCCGCGACAACGGATGACCAGCTGCCGCCTAACACTCCTCCCGCAGTGACGGACAACCAGCTGCCGCCTAGTACTTCTTCCGCGACAACGGACGACCAGCTGCCGCCTAACACTCCTCCCGCAGTGACGGACAACCAGCTGCCGCCTAGTACTTCTTCCGCGACAACGGACGACCAGCTGCCGCCTAACACTCCTCCCGCAGTGACGGACAACCAGCTGCCGCCTAGTACTTCTTCCGCGACAACGGACAACCAGCTGCTGCCTAGCACTCCTCCAGCCGCGTCAGACAACCCTGCAAAAATACAGTCTTCTGCTGTAAGTAAAAATTCTTTTAAATGCTCTTTGAGCTTAGTGAGATTGAAACGCGATCGTTTACCAGCAGATGTCACTTCTAAACTTACCTCAGACCATCCGCCTATAGTAGCCACTGAAAAGGAGAACACGTGCCCGAACATTGGTGAAATAATAAGCTTGGATTCTGTGTCTCCAAGTATTTCTGCTACAAAAACCTCCAAAGGACTACTATCTAAACGCGCTTCAAGAAAACGTACCCTTAGTCCAGAATACAGAGTGTCACCCATTCATACAGATGAAAGTGACGCTGATTTAAGTGACGATGACCCCACTTACCATAATCAGATACCTGGAAGAAAAACCATACGCAAACGTGTTTATAGATCGAGCAGTAGTGGTTGAAAAAGTTCATCATGTAGTAGTTCTTCTTCAAACGACAGGTCCTCCAGTAAACTGTACTTTTCAATGAGTATGTTAATAAGGTTTACATGAAAATGTGTATTTTTCGTTAATTTTTCTATTCTCATTCTACTCTAACATTTATATGATTCTATGTTTTTAATTGTTTCTTTTAGTTTAATATTTTTGGGTTTATATCCAGTATTTTGATGATTCTACCAAAAATAATAATTTTGAATTACTTTATTTCAATGAAAAAAAGCATTTGTTATTACTTTTTTCTAGTTGGGAGCAACATTAAAGTTTATTGATAATTAGCAATGTGACTGAGTTAATTAAAAGACTGATTTGATTAGCATTGAAATAATTTAGTTTTATTTCGGTCGTTACTCTAACATACCCATTGGTAATAAAGTATCCTTATCCTAAAAAGTACCCTTTTGTCATTAATGTTTTTAATCTTAAATTGACTTAATTTACAATCAGTCAATTAAAGTATAAAAATCTTTCGCAATAAACTGACCTAATTTTGACTTGCTTTAAAAAAAATGAGAAATCCTGTTGAAATTGTGTACTTATGGGCTCAATTTTGCATTATTTAGGTACTTAAAGAACCTAACTGCAATAATCTTTCATTTTTTTTTAATCAGTTTTGAAATAAAAAGTTTTACAACATTTTGAATTTTCGATATCTGTTCTCAGGTTCAGTTTTTTGCCATTTCCCGAAAGTTGAAATTTTTGGATTTGGTCACTTTAGTTTTAAGGGTGCGTTATGTTATATCATAAAATAAAAATAAAAAATATCTTTTGAAAAGTTATCTTCCATGCTGGACTGGGAGAGATAGAAAAACATAGAACGTTCCAGCTGCCCTTCCTCCCGGGCATGCTGTAGAAGTCAGCAAAAGGGACTCGAGGGTTGCAGAGTATTGTAATTTAGGCGTCGGGCTGACAACCTGTCACTATAGCAATACACATTACAATCTTAAATTGCCCTCAATTTTTGTCAGACGTGGCGAAAGCGCCTTTTACGAGGCGTTTGACGCTCTGCCTACCCCGTAAAGGATACAGGCGTGATTCTATGTATGTAGGTATGTATTCTTTTTCTTTACGTTGTTTAGTTCGTCACCTGTACCTACTAATTTATTACAATAAATGTATTCCTCCATGCTGGACTGGGTGAGTTCGAAGCGAAAGAAAAATATAGAATGTGCCTGCTGCATTTTCTCCCGGGCATGCTGAAAAAACCAGCTAAGATTTTCGAGGGTTTCAGTATATTGCAATAGAGGCGATTGGATGACAACCTGTCATTACAGCACATCTATCTTAAATAACCCTCAAAACTTTTTCAAACGTGGCGGAACGACCTTTGTTTAGTTCGTTACCGCTCTGCCTACCTTATTAAGGATAAAGGCGTGATTATTTATGTATGTTTGTATGTAAACACCGTGTATGTATATATGCTATGTATAAAATAGTGGATCTATTGGTACTTTTCTTTTTACCAACGCACTTCCAACTCAAAATCCGATACAAATATATATGTACTCCTAGCTTCCATCAACCAACCCTTTGAAAATGAATGTCCGCAATTTGTCCCACTAAAAATGCAGGCCTTGTAGCTAAACCAATCCGCTTGAATAATTTATGGGAATTTGAACATTTGCCTTTGAAGGTTCTGCCGTTTGGTTACATCAAGTTGACAATAGATGGCGCAAGTAGGTTTAAAAACGCTGTAACATTGTGTTTACGGGGAAGCAGGTAACCGTTCTGAATTCAAATTCAATAAGTTTAAAAGGACAGAATAATAAAAGATATAGTTTTCACGTAGCACTGTTATTAAGAGTGATAAATTCAAACTACAAGTACTTACATTGACACACATTTAAATCACGTTTATAAATACCTTTTGGTGTATGGCCGCGTTACATTTTGGTACTTTTTTAAACTATTTATATCAGTACTTTTCCTTTTTAACTACCTTCAAAAGAGTAATAGAGTATATTCAAATGTATATTCTGTTTTTAATGTAAGTATGTTACTCGATAAAAATATTAGCCAAAAAGGTTACTACCCAAATTGACACCAATATACATTACATTTTTTTCCTTGCTGGCCTGGGAGGAAGAGAAAAACATAGAATGTGGCAGCCGCATTTCCTCCCGGGCATGCTGAAAAAGTCACTACAGCAATATCATAGCTACATTAATAATATATTGTCAGACGTGGCGGAACTACCTTTGTTTAAGGCGTTAACGCTCTGCCTACCCTATTAGGGATTCTTCTTCTTCTGTCGAGTGGGTATCAAGTCTATCGACCCGATGAACCCTGGTGTCAGAGTTTTTAAACCGCCTAGTAGCACAACTATCAGGCCTCTGACATGGTTTGAGTAACGACCACTATCAAAGACAGCGACTGGGACCGACGGCTTAACGTGCCCTCCGAAGTACGAAATCTTTTTCCTTTCGGACAATCAGGTGCTTCAGCCTGCAATGTCCTAACCAAACTGGGGAAAAATTCACAAAGCGATAAATTCTCAAATATCAACCTCGTGTTTCGCTCCTGGGAATCGAACCCAGGACCTCTGGATCGGGAGTCAATATTAGGGATAAAGGCGTGATTATATGTATGTATGTACAAATTGCGAATTACTTCAGGTTTCAAGAAACAGTTATTTATTGCAGCAACTTAATCAGCTTCAAATGAAACAATGGTAAATGTTTATGTGATTTTAACATCCTGCCAGTAGCAATGAGCGTGAAATCGAACATGATTAGAAACAAAAATTACATAATTCCTTTAAAATGCGCTGTGATACAAAATGTTTTCCTAGTGTATAAACCATACCTAATATAATGACTAACTATTTTAGTTCTGAAAATATTAGAAAATAACAAATCAAAATTCAAGAAAGTACAAAAATTTCAATTCGCTAACGGGATATGAACCCGCGTCTTTTGAAAACCGAAGACAACGAGTAAAAGATAGCTCAGGATTGGGCTGTTGTGGCTTAGTCGGTTAAATCGTTGGGCCGGTGTTCCAAAGACGCGGGTTCAAATCCTGTCAGCGGTTGAATTTTTGATTTGTTATTTTTTTATATATTCAAAAATAAAATAGCACTGTGAGAGCAAAAAACGATTAAAAACGTATTTTAGTTCTTATTTTATGTAACTTCATGAATTTCGAATGACTTGTGCCTTTGTGATAATGATAATGATAATTATTTTGATGGAAATTCTGGTGAAGTGTGCAGATGGCGATATTTTTTCAGCGATCGCACATTTAGATCCACTTTTACATGCGCATAAATCTATTATAGATGCTATGGAAGTATATTTGTCAGAGGAGATGAAACGATTAGATACCATCAAAACGTAGGTACTCTCACAACCACCAATTTCTAATATTTTTCTAATGTCAATTCTATTTATTCTTAAATTTCACAGGGATTTAATTTAAGGGTCTGCCGTTATTTTGTTTATGCTTTATATCTTCAAACCAAACCTAATTGAAAGGATATATATGATGCATTTGATCATGTGTACGGAGTTAGGTTAAGTTTGGTTTAACTGTTTAGGAATAAAAGCGAAACTACGTTTGTATGGGATTTCAGTACTCCAGCAGACATTTACTTATGTATATAAAATTGTGTTCAAAGAACAGGATAAATATTAAACCAGAGACTTCTTAGAGGTAGTTTAAGTCGTTCAATTATTCAAGATAATAAACTTCTTTCTTCTTATTATTTTCAGCCTAATAAATAATTACAAAACGCCCCACAATATCATGGAACAACAACCAAATTACATGGGGAATCCACTGAATGCTTTCACGCTTATAAAGCGGTTGACTACAGATTTACAACTTTTTGAATTTTATGCCAATGAAGCATATTCAAGTATGTAAAGTGTAAGAAAAATCGAAGTTTACCATACTTAAGAGTTATAGGTCCATAGAGTAAAAGTAAAAGCGTAAAAAAAAGGAAGTAGTAATCTACGGTACTAGTTTTTACACAGAGCAACTGCTATCTGACCTCCGCAAACCAGAAAGGAAACCAGACCCAATTCTACATTAGGACAGAGTTTTCAAGCCGCCAATGCTTAGCACTGGCTTCTGACATGACTTAACGACTAATATATCTACGGTATTAATCTATATTAATCGGGACTAATGGATTAACGTGCCTTCCAAAGCACAAATTTGTTCAGTTTTATCGGTAGAATCACGCCCAAAAATTTTTATATGTTTAGCATTTCTTTTTACCCACGTATATCTTAACTTGTCATACTTCAAAACTTTTCAGACATGGAGGAACAATCTTTTTATTTAGGTTCGTTGACGCTTTGCCACCCCATTAGGGATACAGGCGTGATAGTATGTATGTTACCATATATAAAGAATTAATTTTAAATCTTGTCTTTCATTACACAGCTTTTGATAAGAATGTAACTTCATATTTACCTTCAATGGAAGATTTAGAAGGAGCTAGCTCCGCTCTTGTTCGTATTCAGAGCACTTATAAACTAAATGTGACTGAACTTTCACAGGGTGTTATACAAGGGAATTTTAGGTAAGCATTTAATTTTATCAATATTTGTTAAATAGTTACTTAAAATTTTAATGTTACCTAAAACATAAAAATAAACATGCTAAAATTTACACAGGGGTAGGATTTGAACCTAAAATCTTCGGCCAACTGTACCGACGCTCTAACTAACTGAGCTACCAAGCAATTCAATCCACCCAGTGAAACTAGTAGCATGTTTGAAACGCCAATGTCTAAAGAATAGATGGCGCTGACGTCACACATTGACGTTTTAAACATGCTACTTGTTTTACTGGCTGGATTGAATCACTTAGTAGCTCAGTTGGTTAGAGCGTCTGCACGGTACGCACGGAAAGATCGTGGGTTCCATCCCACCCAAGTGTAACTTTTAGCATGTTTATTTTCATTTAATTCTGTCTTTCTTCTTCTTTCTTTCTAATTTTTATTTCCCAAAGTAGAATGTTCCAGCTGCTTTTTTTCAGTCAGAATATACTCATTCTGAGATTCGTTTGATTTCAGTCACGGTTACAAACCATACTTTGAGAAAGTGTAAGTAATTTATAAAATAAAATATAAAAATGGGTGTTATATAAACAAGCAAAGGAAAAGGACTAAGAATCAAACCCTGTGGAACAACAACTGTAATTATCCTACATCCAAAATTAAAAATCATCATTTATTTCATACTTCTGAATATTTTATTGTTTTATAAGTGTAACTCTAAAAATTCTCCAGAATATATAATTCTTTTTCCTGTGTATCATAGTTTCATGAAAAGTCCTCGTGATGAACCCAATCAGACGGTTTGGAAAAATCATAAAATGTTATTAATAAATAAAATGAAAATAATTGACAAAGAATGCATATTTATATTGTAGCCAGGCGATCTTATTACTTTGTTAGCTTTTGTAATGGGCAACTAATTTGAATTTACCCTTTTTCACAATTGCAGCTCACCTTTATCTTCAAGTGATCTATTCGTGTTGGGAACACAAGCATATGCAGATAATGACTTCGACAACGCTATAACCTGGCTCCTGGAAGCATTGGATAAATTCAGGACCAAACCCGAAGACGAGGTTGTCAACTTTATAGAAGCTGACATCATTGATTTTATTCGTGACTGCTATTACTTGCTGGGTATGTTGATTATTAATAAAACGTAGAGGTATCAATACCTTGGAATAGTTAGCCTTATATCCGCACATACACGACGCCGACGTCGTATCTAGATGACACCATCACGATTCAACGGTCCTAAAACGCGGTATCGAAGTTTGCACCTATACAACTCCCAAACTACTCCAGTTGGACTCCGATCCCCTGGTAATAAACACCCGACCAGGCGAGTAGCTACCCTTTTCCCATCCGTCACTACTTAGCCAACTGGCCTCTCAAAGAAACGCTCCTAAAGGCTAAATGTGTGATATGATCATGTTTTATAATTATAATGTGTACAACCTTAGCATGAATTTGTTTATTTTTTAATTCTAGGTGATTTTACCAACGCACTGCACTGGACTGAAGAATTAGTCGCTTTAGATCCAGATTATCCAGAGGCCAAAGGATATCTAGATGAATTAAAAAATCGTGTGATTAAAGATCTACTACATGGTGACTCTCAAGTAGGTACCCTATTAGATGTAGGTAATTTGTATTTTTATAGTGCACGTCTTATCCGCGTTATTTTTAGTGCAATCTCACTCCTTAGGTCTACAGCAGGCCTACGAAGTGAGATTACATAAAAAGACATTTCATTTTAGGAATAAGCAGTACCTGTTGTGTCTTGATTCGCTATGTAATTGTTCTGTGCATGTTTCTGTGTACAATCAATAGTTAAATAAATCAAATAAATAGGTACTTTCTGTTACGTTATCTGCAAAACTTTAAAGATTATTAAGATAAAAGTACCTCTAAAACAGTAAAATAGGATACATGCATTTTTTTTAACTGACATTTTTTTTTTGTCACCATACAATAAATGTGAAAGAATTTTAAAACAATACTCATTAATTTACGAAATATAATGCTTTAAAGTTGTTGGTTAAAAAGAGAGATCCGAACTGTCATTTGACGTCACATGACAGCTACTTCCATATAAAATGTCGTTTCAAAGAGAGAAAGAGATAGACTAACTTTATAATGGTATATCTCGGTGATTTTTTGATCAATTTATTTTGCTATCACTGTTAATACATACGATATTTTGTTGTAAATTAGTGTATACACATAATCACGACCTTATCCCTAATGGGGTAGGCAGAGCGTAAATGACATAAACAAAAGGTCGTTCCGTCACGTCTGACAAAGTTTTGAGAATTATTTAAGATAGATTTTTAGGGATATTGCCGTAGCGACAGCTTGTCAGTCCATAGCCTAAATTGCAATATACAGAAACCCTCGGATCCCTTAGCTGATTTTAACAGCATTCCCGGGAGGAAATTCAGCTGTCACATTCTATGTTTTTCTCTCGTTCCCAGTCCAGCATGGAATAATTAGTTCAGACATCGAAAATATACTTTATGCATAGAGATTTGGAGATTTTATATGGATGATATTATAATTACATAAACCAACATTAATTTATTTCAATTTGAATTTTTGTATACAGATAACATTGAAATTAAAGTGCAATTTTGTTTCTAGAAAAATGCGCAGTGCACTACCAGTCCTTATCTTGAATTACCTGATGAATTTACACTGAAATACTACAACCTCTGTCCAGGCAGCTCTTTACCAAATAATGTAACGAAAGCGTAAGTCTTATGCCGGGTGTAAGGGACAGCGTCCCACAAACTGATAGAGGTTGCTCAGTCTACGGAACTGAAAAAATATCAGCTAGTCAACGGAACTAAACCTATCTTACTAGGAAATTCTTTCAGGGAATGAAAAAAAAATGCTTATCCATAGAGATTGTCTAATCAAGGTTGATATTTTGTATGGAAAATTTCAGTGTCGTTGTGAAAATTGTAGAGTGTCGTTGACTTAGCAGCTCCTATGGGCGTTTTTGTACTGCTCTGTATACGTGAAAATTATATGGATTGGAGGGCAAATGTAAGACAGCTTCCATATATTTATTCAAGGATACGAACAGAATACGAAGCAGTGCAAAAACGCCCTACCAGTTTGTGAGATGTTGTCCCATACACCCCGAGTAAATATAACTGAAACTATTTATAACGTTTCTTTCCATGCTGGACTAGAATCGATAGAAAAGCATAGAATGTTTCAGCTCGTTTCTCCTCCCAAGCATTACTTCGGAAAGCACGTTAAGCCGTTTGTCCCGGTTAATATCGTTTAATACCGTAGATATTAGTCGTTAAGCTAAGTAAGAGGCCAGTGCTAAGCATTGGCGGCTTGAAAACTCTGACCTAATCTAGGATTGGGTCTAGTTTCCCTTCTAGGTTGCGGGGATCAGATGGCAGTCTCTCTGTGTAAAAACCAGTACCCTTGTTCAATCACCTAGATTAGG
Source organism: Scrobipalpa costella (assembly GCA_949820665.1). Lineage (NCBI taxonomy): Eukaryota > Metazoa > Arthropoda > Insecta > Lepidoptera > Gelechiidae > Scrobipalpa > Scrobipalpa costella. Next base: position 7,196,518 of record OX463319.1, on the reverse strand, counting down.
TAGCCGAACCCGAGAGATACGGGATAAGGCTAGGGAGATGATGATGATGGTTTTGGTGTATTAGGCGAAAGGCTCTCCAGGAGCTACGAAATTCCATACAAACTTAGGGCCGGCCCTATTAATAATTAGCGCTCATGAGTGATAGCGAGTTTGAGTTCGTATTAGAAATGTCATTTCAGTACAAACTGGCCTGTCAAATCTATAATTAATGTTGCTCTCAAGTTTGAGATCGCTTCATAATTACGAGCCTTAGTTTCGTTCCCATTTTGAAACGGTAATACTGAACTTCACCAAACTAAGTACACGTCATTAAATTCAAATTATTTTTATTATTTTTTAAAATAAGGTTTCGTTGAAAAATATTCTTCTTCTTCTGTCGAGTGGGTATCGAGTCTATCGACCCGATGAACCCTGATGTCAGAGTTTTAAAACCGCCTAGTAGCACAACTATCAGGCCTCTGACATGGTTTGAGTAACGACCACTATCAAAGACAGCGACCGGGACCGACGGCTTAACGTGCCCTCCGAAGCACGAAATCTTTTTCTTTTCGGACAATCAGGTGATTCAGCCTGCAATGTCCTACCCAAACTGGGGAAAAATTCACAAAGTGATAAATTCTCAAATATCAACTTTGTGTTTCCCCCCTGGGAATCGAACCCAGGACCTCCGGTTCGGAAGTCCATGGCACTAGCCACTGGACCACGGAGGCAGTTAATATAATATTGATAACTAACAAAATAATGGCGAAAATACGATTGTGCGTGACTTATTTTGTATTTAGTTAATATTTTGATACTAAAACTACGTAAGGTTGCCTTTTAGGTTGTGTCGTTTGCCAACCTCCTGCAATAATTAAAAAAAAATCTTATGGTATTTTCATCTTTTTGAATTTAGAATTCGAAAACAAAAGAATGTTTTCAAATTAATCGAATAGTTTTATTGCAGCGTCTATTCAAAGGTGATAAGTCGCTTGTTAAATTGATGCCGGGGTCCCTCAAGGATCGGTACTTTCCGCAACTCTATTTCTGCTGCATATCAACGATATGCTGACACCCGACACCTTTGGGTATGCAGACGACAGTACGGTTGTCGGTAGATATTTGTCCCGTGCAAAGTCCAGCAAGGAAGCTATTCAGTCTTGTCGAGAGTCCGTAGTAGATCATTTAAATTTAACACTTAAGGCAATCTCCGAATGGGGTGATGCCAACCTGGTGAAGTTTAATGCATCTAAGACACAGGCCTGTCTATTCTCGACTAAATTGAGTCCCTTCAATCTAACTCCCACTTTCCGAAATGTATCCGTTCCAATTTCCGATCACCTCGAACTTCTTGGTTTGAGCCTTACGTCGGACCTGAACTTTGGACGATATATAGAATCCTTGGCTTCGACTGCAGCCAAAAAACTTGGTATTCTCTCAAAGGTTAGGCGATACTTCACACCGGGACAGCTACTACAGCTCTACCAAGCTCAAGTCCGATCGTGTATGGAGTATTGCTGCCACCTTTGGGACGGATCTGCCAAATACCAACTGGCAACCTTGGATTCTATTGAAAAACGCGCCAAGAAGCTCATTGCCGACCCGTCACTGGTAGAAGAAAAGCTGCAGAGCCTCGAACATCGTCGCAAAGTAGCTTGCTTGTCTGTATTCTACAGGATACATTTCGGAGAATGTGCAGCATCGCTTCATGACCTGATACCCCCCTCCCCATTCCATCTCCGGGGTACGAGACGCCGGTTGGGATTCCACCCTTATGTTGTCGACATTCCAAGTTTTCGCACAAAGCGGTACGCTTCTACATTTTTAATGCGAACGGCCAAAGTGTGGAACTCCCTGCCTGCGGATCTATTTCCGGAACGTTATAACCTGGGCCTTTTCAAGGCGAGAGTGAACAGGCATTTTCTAGGCAATCATGCTCCATCATAGTATACATCGTCACTTACCATCACGTGAGATGGCGGACAAATGATTGCCTATCAAATATAAAAAAAAAAAAAAAAAAAAATATCTAAGTAAAATTTGCGTGCGATAATTTTCTACAACTTTCAAAGGGGATTATCGCGACTTCAGAACTTCTGTGTTTAATGATGCAGAACGCTGGTATTTAGAATTTCAACTTGGGCACTCTAGCCTTAGTGACAAGCCACGTGAAGGTCGTCCAAGAACCGCTATGACGCGAGAGAATATCGAAGCTGTGCGGCAGCTTATCCTCGAAGATCGGCATGTGACATACCGTGAAATAGAAGCATCCGTGGGCATTTCAGGGACCATTGTCCGAAAAATCCTACACGAAGAACTTGGCGTAAGAAAGTTGATCTCTCGTTGGATACCACATTTGCTTAGCGACGACCAAAAAGCAGCCCGTGTCAGTTGGTGTCGCAAAACTTTGCAGCGATTCAGCCGAGGAGAGTCAAAGCATGTTTACGATGTGGTTAGTGGTGACGAGTCTTGGATATATGCTTATGATCCAGATTCTAAGCAGCAGTCAACTGTCTGGGTCTTCCAGGAAGAGCCAAAACCGACCAAAGTCATGCGCTCACGAAGCACTTCAAAAAAAATGGTTGCCTCGTTTGTGGCAAAGGGTGGTCACGTTGCCACTATTGTACTAGAAGATCGCAAGACGGTTACCGCTGACTGGTATACCACTGTTTGTTTACCACAAGTCATCACCGAATTTCGAAAAAACAATCCAAGACGTCGTATGCAACTGCACCATGACAATGCAAGTTCGCACACCGCCTCCCAAACAAAGACGTTTTTGAGCACCCAAAATGTCGAAATTTTAGATCATCCGCCTTACAGCCCTGATTTAAGCCCTAACGATTTCTTTACGTTCCCCAAAATTAAGCAAGGTCTTCGTGGTCAACGTTTCAGCTCACCCGAAGAAGCTGTTGAAGCATACATATCGGCCATTTTGACTATCCCCACTTCGGAGTGGAATAAGTGTTTTAGAAACTGGTTTGAACGCATGCTAAAGTGTATTAAATATCGCGGAGAGTTCTTCGAAAAACAATAAATGGTAATAATCTATTCGATTGTGTGTACTTATTTCAAACGACACAACTTAAAAGGCACGTAATTATAAACATATGTTGCATATGGAGAGTACAAAGTTTGATGAAGTTAGGTCTAACCATATAAAAAATATAATGTAACTACTAAAAATAAAAATTAATATGTTTGTTATCATCTTCTTAGACTTATACTTCGACCAGTATCTAACGGGGCAGCTACCTAATCTAATATAGGGGATTGCATGAGGGTACTGGTTTAAACACAGAGCGACTGCCATCTGACCACCGCAGCCCTGAAGGGAAACCAGACCCAATCCTAGATTAAGTCAGAGTTTTCAAGCCACCAATTTCTAGCGCTGGCTTCTGATATGGATTAACGACTGATATGTACGGTATTGATATTAACCGGGATCAACGGCTTAACGTACCTTCAATAACATTGAAAATGCGGTTTTTTTCAATGAATATTTGAATATCATACATACATAAAATCATGCCTCTATTTCTTACGGGGTAGGCAGAGCGTGAAACGCCTCGTAAATGGCGCTTTCGCCACGTCTGACACAAATTTAGGGCAATTTTTGACTGAAATGTTTATTGCTATAGTGACTGGTTGTCAGCCCATCGCCTAAATTACAATACACTGTAACCCTCAAGTCCCTTTTGCTGACTTCTACATAGCATGCCCGGAAGGAAGGGTAGCTGGAGGATGTTTTTCTATCTGTCCCAGTCCAGCATAAAAGAATTATAGTTGAAAAAACATTAATAATACACAAATCATGCCTTTTGGTATCCGGGGCCAAGCTTTTAATAGGGTAAGCAGAGCGTCTAGGACCTAAATAAAGGTCGTTCCGCCACATCTGACAAATTTTAAGGGTTATTTCAGATAGATTTGTATATTGCAGTAGTGATAGGTTGTCAGCCCATCGCCTAAATTCCCCCAAATCCCTTAGCTGGTTTTTACAAGAATCCCGGACGAAGATACAGGTTTCACATTCTATGTTTTTATCGGTCCCATCCCAGTCTATAGTCGGAAGAAACATGTACCAATAAATAAATAATAATCGCGTGAATAATGTGAATAGGACCAACTGCTTCTATGTAGTGGTCAGAGCCATGGGCTCACGATCCGGAGGTCCTGGGTTTGATTCCCAAGGGGCACAAAGTTAATATTTGTCAATTTATGACTGTGAGAATTTCTCTAAGGAATTTCTCCAGTTTGGATAGCACGATGCAGGTTGAATCACCTGATTGGCTGGAATAAAAACAATTCCGTGCTTTGGAAGGCACGTTAATCTGTGGGTCCTGATCGTTGTCTTTAATAGTGGTCCTTACACAAAACCATGTCAGAGGCCTTTTATCTGTGCTATTAGGCAGTTTAAAAATTCTGACATCAGGGTTCATCAGGTCCAGCGACATCCACACGACAGAAGAAAAATAATGTAAAGATAGTGTGTAAAAAAATAGCTGACCATATTTTAGGATTACCATTAAACTGAACAACTTTCCCCAAGGAATATAAGTCAAAAATTTTAAAAAAATTTACCTCCCATACAAATTGACTATAGCCGTTGACACTCTTTGTATGGGATAGAGTTATATTTTTCGTATTTCTACTTATGTTCCTTGGAGAAAGTTGTTCAGTTTTATGGGTAGAATAGAACTCACATCTTCGTCTTCTGTCGTGAGGGTATTGAGTCAATCGACCAGATAGTCGACCCGTAGGTAGCTCAATGTATAAGAATAATTGAATTCCAGCTTACGTTGCTATTACAAATCGGGTCCTGAGCCCTTCCTGTTACTGGCGAGGGTCAAAGTGGAGGTCTTACATCAGGACCCTGACTTGCTGCTCTTCCATGACGTCATCAGCGACACGGAGATAGACATTTTAAAGCAAATGTCCATCGACGAGGTAGTTTTTAAATTATAAACGCGTGTGCTCATTGCTTCTCATCTTCCATGCTAGCCTGGGAGCGAGAAAAAAACATGAAAAGTGCCAGCTGCATTTCCTCCCGGGAATGCTGTAAAAAACAGCTAAGGGATCCGAGGGTTTCCGTATATTGTAACTTAGGCGATATGGGCTAATTACCTTCAGCTGTCACTACAGCAATATACCTACAAATCTATCTCAAATAACCCTCAAAACTTTGTCAGACGTGGCGAGGGTTTAGGTTGTTTACGCTCTGCCTACCCAATTAGGGATAGTGGCGTGATTATATGTATGTATGTGCTCATTACTTTATAAGCGATTGCTGGTTAAATGATTAGTGCTTATTCATTCCGATAACGAATGTCAAGCAACCATCGCCGTGGCCAGACCATGGATGGGTGACTTGTAGTGGTATAACATCTCAAGCGTTTCCGTGCTTTAAAAGGCACGTTAAGCCATTGGTCCCGATAAATGTCGTAGATATTAGTCGCTAAGCCATATCAGAGGCCATTGCTTAGCATTAGCGGATGGAAAAGTCTAACAGCTGGGTGGACCACTAACCCGGCAAAAGCCTATCCAGGATTGGGTCTGGTTTTCCTTCTGGGTTGCGGAGGTCAGATGGCAGTCGCTGTGTAAAAACCAGTCGTTCAATCACCTATATTAGGTAGCCGACTCCGTGAGATACGGGATAAGGCTAGGGAGATAATGATAATTCCACTCGTATTATGTGATGATGATGGTGATGATTTTTTGCAGTTGTTTCGCTCTACAATCGGTGATGGTTCTAGCAACTATACCATAAGTTCGTACCGCATCAGCAAGCAGGCTTGGTTTACTGACGACTCGTCACCAGTTGTGGCACGCATCTCCCAACGAGTGGCTGACATCACAGACCTTGAGATAGAGTCTGCTGAGGAACTGCAAGTTGTCAACTATGGCATAGGAGGACATTATGAGGCTCATTCTGATTCCGATTCCCAGCTGGAATATATGGTACCTAACCTAGCATGTTGCTGATAAAATTTTGTTTTTATTAGTTTTTGACAACGCGACATGTCGTGAATAACCAGCTAAGGGATCCGAGAGTTTCATTATACTGCAATGAAGGCGATGGGCTGACAACCTATTACAACACAATACCTACAAATCTTTCTTATATAACCCTTAAAACTTCGTCAGACTTGGCGGAACGACCTTCGTTTAGGTAGTTTACGCTCTGCCTATCCCATTAGGGATAAAGGCGTGATTATATGTATGTATGTAATAGGGGAGTGAAACTGTACCGTTAAGGTACTATTTATTATTCTGCGCTCATACGTATATTCATTTCTAGGACACAAATTATGAAGACGAAATGGGAGAAAGGATTGCAACAGTACTGTTTTATGTAAGTGAGTTGACTTGTTTTTGTTCTAAGATGTAAATTTGAATCTACAACATTTTTGGGAAGAGTAGCAATGGGAATTCTCACAACACCGTTGCAATCAATAGACCTTCTAGTACTTAGGACATAATTCAATGTAACAACCCCAATGGTCAAGGCTGCAATCAGATACCACTCCAACGTCGGTGAACCTAATGGGATAGGCAGTGCGTCAACTCAACGACCCAACAAAGGTAGTTTCGTCACGTCTGACTAGTTTTGAGGGTTGTTGCAAATAAATCGAAAATTGGCAAAGATTGAGGCAGTTATACTACATAACTATTCACAATTTGTACACTTAAAAAATATATAACAAACTAGAATACATGTCCAAGGACATAGTTTGCTTTATTTTTTCAATATTTTCTTATCATATTAAAAAATAAAATTGCAAGCTTAGGTCTAAAAAACGTTATGAGGCAGTTTTATTCTTGAATTATAAGTCAGAGCGTCCTAGTTTTTCCTTTATATCCTCCAACTTTTTTGACATTTTGTGTGTACAATGTTTAAATTGCATGTTTGTGTGATTTTCGCAAATTTTCGGCGTGACCATGGACGTAACTAAATTCTATATTTGAATAGTTTGAAAGCGAGTTGCTTATCTGACCCCGGTATTAACCCTTTCGATGGGTGTATATTGCTGCAATAGCAGGTTGTCTGCCCATCGCCTAAATTTCGAATCCCTTAGCTGGTTTATACAGCATGTCGGGGAGGACGTGCAGCTAGCACATTCTTTTTTTTCTATTGCTCCCAGTCCAGCATAGAAGTTCTAATACAAATCGATTTATTCCAGATGTCAGACGTAGAACAAGGCGGGGCAACGACGTTCACGGAGTTTGGTCTAACAGTGTTCCCTATTAAAAATTCCGCCATCTTTTGGATGAATCTGCTCCCTTCCGGAGAACCTGACGAGCGAACGGTTCATGGCGGTTGTCCAGTATTGCGTGGTTCTAAATGGGGTGTGTGACTATTTCCAAACTTGATACATACGTAACATACATATAATCTTGCCTTTATCCCTTTTATAATGTAACGACCACTATCAAAGACAGCGACCGGGACCGACGGCTTAATGTGCCCTCCGAAGCACGAACTCTTTTTCTTTTCGGACAATCAGGTGATTCAGCCTGCAATATCCTACCCAAACTGGGGAAAAATTCACAAAGTGATAAATTCTCAAATATCAACTTTGTGTTTTCCCTCCTGGGAATCGAACCCAGGACCTCCGGATCGGGAGTCCATGGCACTAGCCACTAGACCACGGAGGCAGTTATCCCTAATGGGGTAGGTTAAGCGTGAACGACCTAAACTTAGATCGTTCCGCCAGGTCTGACAATATTTTAAGGGTTATTTAAGATAGATTTGGAGGTATAATGCTGTAGTGCCAGGTTGTCAGCCCATCGCCTAAATTGCAATATACTGAAACTCTAAATCCCTTAGCTGGTTTTTACAGTATGCCTGGGAGGAAATGCAGCTGGCACATTCTTTGTTTTTCTCTCCCTCCCAAGCCAGCATGGAAGGAACACTTGGGCTCTAAAACTTAGTACTGCGTAGTTGGTCGATCTTTGAATGATTAGCCGCCATCACCGAAAATTGGTGGGAGCATTATTATCAGGAAAATTCCTGTGGAAATCACTGCTATGACTGCTTCTTCAGGTAGTGAGTGACCTGGTCAACGCTTTTTGCTGTGATTAGCGACTTATTTATCTTTGTACAGATAGCCACTGAGAGAACTTAATTATGCAAAAACGTTAATTATCATCATTTCCCTTGCCTTTCCCGTATCTCACGAAGTCGGCTACCTAACATAAGGGTTTGATTCTACTGGTTTTTATAAAAAGCGACTGCCATCTGACCTCCGCAACGCAGAAAGGAAACCAGACCCAATCCTGGATAAGGTCTGAGTTTTCAAGCCGTCAATGCTAAACACTGGCCTCAGACATGGTTTAACGACTTATATCTACGGTATTAAAGGACATTTAACGTGCCTACTTCCGAAGCCCGGAAAAAGCGCCGAATAATCGTTCATATGAAATTAAAAAACCGAAAAACACATTGGTACGTGGTGGGATTTGACCCACGACTTCCCACTCAGGAGGCAGCGGCCTTATCCACTACACTTGCAGACTCCTCAAACAGAAACGTTAATATTTATTTTGATTTTACAGTGTGCACCAAATGGATTCATGAATTTGGCCAAGAATTAAGACGCCCGTGTCCTAAGAATTTTAAAAATAATCTTTGAAACCTGTATTCGAACCATGTAAATTATTTATTGTCATCAATTATTGTAAAAAGTTAGCAATTATAAAAATATTCCTAATTTACCATTCATTACATTAGTATTTTGTCATTCTACTTTAATTCCATATACATAAATCACAACTTTATTTCTACCGTTCCGCCACTTCTGACATATTTTTAAGGGTAATTTCAAATAGACCTGTTATAGTGACAGAATCTCAGCCCATATCGCTCAAACCACAATACACTAAGGGTCGTATTTATAAAGCGATCTCTAGATTGAGATCAAACTTGAATGAAGATTTGACAGTTCGTTTTGTACTGAAATGACATATCTGATACGAACTCAAACTTGTTGTCAGTCTCAAGAGCTGATTATAAATACGGGCTTAAAAACCTCGAAAACATGTTTTTTTTCTCTTAGTCTAACATGGAAGCTTAATTTATTATAGACGACACTTGAATGTTGTATTTTTACAGCCAGCAATAACATATCGAGAACATTCCAATAATAGTACAATTTATCTTATTGCGACCATAACATTACTATAAAATTAATCGACTAATGGCCACTCGATACCTTTTACGGGCAGAAATATCAGATCATAACCTGAAATGTATGAAAAATAATACAGAGTTGTAACATAAAAAAAAAAACATTTTTTTGGGTATTAATGTACGAATGAAACTAAACAACTTTCAACTTTCAAAAAAATACAGGTTATAACAACAAAAACAATGGGACCAAATTGACTGAAGCACTTTCTTGACACAATTTTCTATGTGAGACTCAATTTCATTTTTTATTTCGAATATATGAGAAACAACAAATCAAAAATCCCAACCACAGGTAGGATTTGAACCTGCGTCTTTGGAATACTGTTCCAACGCATTAGCAATGCTGCCGTGGCGTGAGACTTGTCCTAAGCGGTAAAATTTGTGACTGTTATTTTTTCCGTGTTTTGGCTTTTGTTCTTAGAGAATTCGGTCAGCACTTTTTTTAACACCCAGTATTTATTTGTTTGTTTCACTGCAATAAACTGTTTGATATCCTGAAATTCGGTCCCTCGTTTCGGTCCCGTAAGAAGTCGGGCGGGACATGAAATAATACGACCCATAAAAGTACTATATGACTCAAATATTTGTTGATACCGCACTTTCGGCCATCTTTGGATAATAAAAGAACAAACACGGGTTCTTATAAAACAAAACTGGAAGTGAAATAATATTAGAAAATAATAGTTTATTTCTCGGACAACACAGATAGGATAGCAATTTTTTTTTTTTAACTTAATCAAATTTACAGAATGAAATAAAATAAATAAGAAATCTAATTTATTTTATCTAGATCCCTTTTATCCTCTCTTTTGGCCTTGGTCAAAGGTTGACTTAATTTAAAAATGAAACTGAAAAGTTTTTTCAAGGAACATTGATCAAAAAATTAAGGACAAAATCTTTCTTTTCAAATTCAATCTATGTTTCTTTATATAGAATGTTCATCAGTGTCATGGGTACGACAAATCAAAAAAATACTGCTTGTTATTCCATTTTTGATAAACACTGTAGAGTTATATGTCTCTCATATAATTCTGTATATCTGTGTGATTATGTTTCTGGTATTATGTCCGTACAATAAAGTAAGTTGAGAGGTCATAGGTATATAGCAGATATCTTCAAGGGATCTATTTAGTTGTACCTTCATTAAAGGTGTACTTATTACCTACATAGAAACTTGAGCCTAAAGTTTAAAGACAGCTTAATGTTTTACAATACTTTTATTTTTAGTATGTTTTGCCTTTACCTAAATAAAATGTTCATCGAGTTTTTACTTACAAACAATCATCATCTCCCTAACCTTATCCTGTATCTCTCGAGGTCGGCTACCTAATCTAGTTGATTAAACGAGTGTACTGGTTTTCACACAAAGTGACTGCAATCTGACCTTCGCAACCCAGAAGGGAAACCAGACCCAATTCTAGATTAGGTCAGAGTTTTCAAGCCTACCTACAGATAATATTCTGCTATAATAATAATAATTTTACTAGTTAATATTACCAGTTTTATGTTTACTGCTGCCTGGTTGCCTGGAAGACATTAGCAGTAAGGCCGCCAATTGTACTAGTTTTCTGTTCATGTAATTTGTAATTTCTGTGTATTTGTGCAATTAAAGTATATTGTATTATATTGCATTAAATTATTCTAAGGTGCCTTATTGTATAAGATGTAATTAATTCTGTCAGCTTTGAATAGTAAAAAGAAAGAGGATTTACTAAATAGAATAAAAAAAAATAAAAACGGAAATCACTTTACAATGCAACATAAAAAAACAAACATCGTTTACAAAAACCCGGAGTGTTTTATAAACCCAGTTAATTCCCTATTAGCGAGCCTTACCCTCGGATACATTGTATCGAGTAGCATAGGAAATGAGCCTGCCCGTACCGTGGGGTAAGGGTCAGTTTACACCGAGACGCGACGAGATGCTACGAGACGCGAAGAGAAGCTACGACGCGAGCCTTACCCTCGGATACATTGTATCGAGTAGCATAGAAAATGAGCCTGCCCATACCGTGGGGTAAGGGTCAGCTTACACCGAGACGCGACGAGATGCTTCGAGACGCAACAAGACACACCGAGATGCGACGAGATGCTATGAGACGCGAAGAGAAGCTACGACGCGAGCCTTACCCTCGGATACATTGTATCGAGTAGCATAGAAAATGAGCCTGCCCGTACCGTGGGGTAAGGGTCAGCTTACACCGAGACGCGACGAGATGCTTCGAGACGCAACAAGACACACCGAGATGCGACGAGATGCTATGAGACGCGAAGAGAAGCTACGACGCGAGCCTTTCCCTCGGATACATTGTATCGAGTAGCATAGAAAATGAGCCTGCCCGTACCGTGGGGTAAGGGTCAGCTTACACCGAGACGCGACGAGATGCTTCGAGACGCAACAAGACACACCGAGATGCGACGAATGCTATGAGACGCGAAGAGAAGCTACGACGCGAGCCTTATACTCGGATACATTGTATCGAGTAGCATAGGAAATGAGCCTGCCCGTACCGTGGGGTAAGGGTCAGTTTACACCGAGACGCGACGAGATGCTACAAGACGCAACAAGACACACCGAGATGCGACGAGATGCTATGAGACGCGCAGAGAAGCTACGACGCGAGCCTTACCCTCGGTAAATGCGAAGAAACGATGCTTGAAGAGGTCATAGGATTCGAACTACATAGTACGGCGAATCAAGGCTCATAGCAATGGAGTGTGACGCAATTTGAAGCAATCCTGAGGTTTTGTCTCTAATATGGGGCACATTATGGAGTCCTAAAGTGCTGCGTAGGGTTGCGCTACGCCACTAGAAGTCTCGTGTTATTTTTGAAATATTTAGTTCAGAACTACTTATTGAATAAACTTTCCTTTGCAATCGGGTATAAACAATTTTGATTAATTACCTAAATAAATTTGGTTCTATATTTAATCATCACGGTGTTAAAAATTGCAGCCGTCGAGTCACGTCACAACGCGGCTCTATGTGAACTGATATTAAAGGCATTCCCGTACCGTAGGCTAAATAATTAAACGTTAAGCGATGAAACAAATCCAGCTGTGGTTGTGGTTGTATAATTTTGTTCACTTCATTTCGGGCCTTGGGTTTTTGAGGTTTCGGATTTGGGTGGGCCACAGTTCTTTTTTTTTACTAGAAATGCGTAAATACGGTTGCTTTTTATTGGTCGTTCCAACAGAGACCTGTACCTCATTGGGTTCAATAAGGACGTATCTTCCATCCTTCTAGAGAGATAGAGATAAATTTATTAATAATTGTAAAAATCAAGTCACAATTTATAAGCATTAATTGTACCACATTAATAATCATTTAAATTTTGTTACTTTAATTACTACATACATAGATACATATAATCACGCCTTTATCCCTAATGGGGTAGGCAGAGCATAAACGACCTAAACAAAGGCCGATCCGCCGCGTCTGGCAAAGTCTTGAGGGCCATTCAAGAAAGATTTGTACGTATATTGCTGTAGTGACAGGTTGTCAGCCCATCGCCTAAATTACAATATACTGAAACCCTCAGATCCCTTAGCTGGTTTATACAGCATGCTCGGTAGGAAATGCAGCTGGCACATTCTATGTTTTTCTCTCACTCCCAATCCAGCATGGAAGTCTTTCATTACTACCTGAGAGATTAATCGTAGTGTTTATTTTTCCATTCTCTGAGAGTACCTATTCCTTTCTTAAAGTTGTTCAGTTCCATTGACTCCGTTTTCGGGAAGCTGTACTTTATACCCTGTATGTTTTATTGGCGATTTTGATTTAAGTATTATGATAGACAAATTCAGCTTCTACAAACAAAACAAGGTCTGCACCATAAATCCATCGCAGGACGAATCGAAAAAGAAAGAAAGGAAAATGGTTCAGCTCAGTCTATAATCTCTAGGCAGAGGCAAACAGTCCGTTGGCTGTTAGCTGGATACATATGTACATACATATAATCACGACTTTATCCCTAATGGGGTAGGCAGATCTTAAACGAATCAAACGTCGTTCCGCCGCGTCTGACAAAGTTTTGAGGGTTATTTAAAATAGATTCCTAGGTATATCGCTGTAGTGACAGGTTGTCAGCCCATCACCTAAATTACAGTCTACTAAAACCCTCGGATCCCTTAGCTGGTTTTTATAGCATGCCAGGGAGGGAAAGCAGCTGGCACATTCTATATTTTTCTCACGCTTCCAGGCCAGCATGGAAGTATTAAGTTAGCTGAATATAACTGGTTATATCGTTAACTGTAGACATCATAACCTCTTAGTCTATTCCTGAAAATAGACTAAGAGGTTATGATGTCTACAGTTCGTAGAAAATTAATAAAATTCATACTATTTTACTTAGTATCATAAACGTGATAGTAACTCTTCTCTGTTTTTTACACAATCATAACAACTAAACGAAATTTAATTTAATTTATTTAACACACGAATTAATTTATCAAATTATACATTTAATTTGGAAAGACGATAGATAGTATCATATAAAACAAAATTTAAATTTCCATAAAAAGTGAATGATAAAGACGGATTTGGATTTTTATACTTAACTGTCTGGTGAAATCTGTATCAGTGTATTCACCACCCGATCAGGGCCCTTGCGGTAAAAGACGGGTGTGGCGATACAGGTCAGCAGAATGGGATGAGATGCGCCACTTCTTTGCTTCGTATCCTTGGCAGGACTGTTTTTCTTCAGGCGAATCGTCGAGCTGCGCGGATGCTATTACAGAAGTCATACGTCAGGGTATGGAGTATTTCATACCGTTCTCTGATATTCCTACCGGTAGCAAAGCTCGCCCGTGGTTTAATGCTGACTGTAACTGCGCGGAATCGCAGAAACAGTCGGCATTCCTTGCTTGGGCTGATGCTCGTGCACGCAAAGCTCCGAATACTCGCGATCTGAAGAAAAACTATAACAAAGCCACCAAGTTAAGCAAAAAGGAATTACGCAGGGCTCGATTTGCCCACATAGGCCGAGTAGGCGCTAAGCTTGCTTCCTATCCGGCTGGCAGTAAAGCATTCTGGTCGCTTGCGAAAGCAGTGGAAACAAATTTCTGCCAGCCATCTTTACCGCCTCTGCAGAGACCTGATGGGTCGCTTGCTCATACTGCGGAGGAGAAAGCCAATCTTTTTGCTTCCTATTTTGCGGAAAGTTCGCGTCTTGATACCGCAGGTAAAATACCACCCCCGTTACCTCGTGTCGACTGCTCTATGGCAGCCGTACGCATCCGGCAAAAAGAGGTCCTTAAAACCATGCGAAATCTAGACGTGAATAAAGCAAGTGGCCCTGACGGTATCCCTGCAATCGTCCTGCGTAACTGTGCGCCTGAGTTGTCTCCGGTGTTGACACGCCTGTACCGCCTCTCACTTGAGACTGGTGTTGTTCCCAAATCGTGGAAGCTTGCAAATGTGCAACCTGTACCCAAAAAAGGTAGTCGAGCAGACCCTGTCAACTATAGACCCATATCGGTAACCTCTATACTCTACAAGATTATGGAGCGTGTACTGAATAATCGGCTCCTGGCATACCTTGAGGATAATGATCTCCTTAACGATCACCAATACGGCTTCCGCCGAGGGCGATCGACGGGGGACCTCCTCGTGCATGCCACTCACTTATGGAGCGAGGCTATCGAGAGACATGGTGAAGCACTTGCCGTGTCTCTCGATATCTCCAAGGCCTTTGACAGGGTCTGGCACGCTAGCCTTACTGGCAAGCTTCCCGCCTACGGTTTACCTGCTGGCCTTTGCAACTGGATTTCGGACTTCTTGAGCGAACGATCCATACAAGTGGTCTTAGAAGGCTGCTCCTCCGGACAACAGGCTATTGATGCCGGAGTTCCTCAGGGTTCTGTCCTGTCTGCAACCTTATTCCTGCTGCATATCAACGACATGTTTACACCCGATACCTTTGGGTACGCTGATGACAGCACGGTTGTTGACAGATATCTGTCCAGTGCAAGGGCCAACAGTGAAACAATCCAGTCTTGTCGGGAGTCCATGGTGGATCGTCTGAACTCATCGCTAAGGGTGATATCCGAGTGGGGCGATACCAATCTCGTCAAGTTCAACGCATCCAAAACCCAGGCGTGTCTATTCTCGACAAAACGGAGTCCTTTTAACCTGGCTCCAACTTTCCGGGATGTATCCGTACCGATTTCTGACCATCTTGAGCTTCTTGGTATGAGCCTTACGTCCGACTTGAACTTTGGACGTTACATTGAGTCTCTGGCCACAACAGCTGCCAAAAAACTTGGTATCCTCTCGAAGGTGAGGCGATACTTCACACCGGGACAGCTATTGCAGTTGTACACAGCTCAAGTCCGATCGTGTATGGAGTACTGCTGCCACCTTTGGGACGGTTCAGCTAAATACCAGCTGGCTGCCTTAGACTCAATCGAGAAACGCGCTAAGAAGCTCATTGGAGACTCGGCACTGGTTGAGGCAAAACTACAGAACCTTGAGCACCGTCGCAGAGTGGCGTGCATGTCGGTATTTTACAGGATACATTTCGGGGAGTGCGCGTTAGCACTTCATGACCTTATACCCCCCTCCCCTTTCCACCTTCGGAGCACGAGGCGTGGACAGGGGTTCCACCCTTATGTCGTGGATATACCACAAATTCGCACGAAGCGGTTCGCTTCCACATTCTTAATGCGAACGGCTAAGGAGTGGCCGGCGGATCTGTTTCCGGAACAATATAATTAAAAAAAAAAAAAAAAAAAACTGTTCAGCCACGGGAGAAACCGCGGGGACAGAATCTAATTTACGATAAACCTAGTAAAAAAAGAAACTGGATTTCTGCCCTACTAGCTACTTAGAACCGTATTTGTAATCAGTTCTTAAGAGTGACAACGAGTTTGAGTTCGTATCACAAATGTCATTTCGGTAAAAAACTACCTGTCAAATCTATACATAATATTGCTCTCAATCTTGTCACGCTTTATAAATACGAGCCTTAGCCAACCGGCCTAGCTGTAGGTGTATTAGTTCCATATTGGCAGCACAAGGCCAAGCGGTGAAAAATTACCGACAACTCCTAGCATTTTTCACCTTTTGATATTAGGAAAGTTCGTGGGCTCACACAGATGTTCGGCTACTGGAAATGTTATGGAAAATAAATATTATACTAGGTTCTTAACACCACTTTAGAGTAACTATGTTTATGAATTTAAAAACGGATGTTCGGCTACTGGAAATGTTATGGAAAATAAATATTATACTAGGTTCTTAACACCACTTTAGATTAATATGTTTATGACTTCAAAAAAAAATTTTATGTCACAGAAACTTGTCTTTGTTAATTTTTATATTTGTCCGGTTATTACCTGACTGTCAAGGCAGGCTTTTTAGGAAGGATTTTTTGCTCGTATCCTGCATGTACGAGTATGTATGTTTTGATATTTCTTTATTCTCCGAATCTTCCATGCTGGACTGGGAGCGAGAGAAAACATACAATGTGCCAGCTTCATTTCCTCCCGGGTATGCTGCATGAACCAGTTAAGGGGGCTTCTGTATATTGATATTTAGGCGATAGGCTGACAACCTGTTACTACAGCAATATACTTACAAATCTATCTAAAATTACCCTAAAAACTTTGTCGACTAGGCGGAACGGCCTTTGTTTAGGTCGTTTACGCTCTGCCTATCCCATTAGGGATAAAGGCGTGATTAAAAGTATGTATCTCCAAAACGGCTGGATCAAATTCGCCATTGAGGGTATCGGTTGGAAAGGTGTAATTTTTCATAATTCAAAATGGCGAACTTTATGCTCTAAATTGTAAGTCTTCAAATATATTTTTTCAACTGAACCCACCGTGTTGAGTCTCAGAATAAAATGTAGGTTGTTTACGCTCTGCCTACCCCATTAAAAATAAAGGCGTGAAATATGCATGTATAAAGTAGAAGCTTATAAAGCTTGCTACCGTTTCCATTCTATCAGCATCTAAACAGCAGTCAATGATTTATGAAACCCGCCAACCTAACATTTCAATTAGAACTTTGACGAGTCACTCGCCACTCGTATATTGATTTGTTTCACCTTTACCAACTGCCTTCGTGGTGTAGTGGTCTAAACCTTGGGCTCACGATCTGGTGGTCCTAAGTTCGATTCCCAGGGGAACACAAAGTTGATAGTTTATTTCTCAATTCATGACTTTGCGAGATTCCCTCGGTTTATTTAGAACAATACAGAATCACTTCACTGTCAGAAAACAAATTTCGTGCTTTGGAGGGTACGTTAAGCCGTCGGTCCTGATTGCTGTCGTTGATTGTGGTCGTCACACCAACCATGACAGAGGCCTATTATCAATGATTTATGAAACCTGCCAAACCAACATTTCAATTAGAAGTTTGACGAGTCACTCACCACTCACATATCGATTTATTTCACTTTTACCTCTTATTTACGCGGCAAGAGTGAATGATTGAGTGAGTTGACTTGTGCCTCCGTTGTCTAGTAGTCTGAGCCATGGGACCTTGATTCTGAGGTCATAGGTTCAATTCGCAGGAGGGTAGGACACAAAGTTGATATTTTGGAATGTATCACTTAATAAGATTATCCCCAATGCAGGCTGAATCTATTTGTCTGGAAGAAAAAGGATTATATCGGTATCGGTCGCTGTCTCCGTGCTTTGCAGGGCTCGTTGAGTCATCGATAGTGGTCGTTACAGAAACCATATCAGAGACCACAGACAATTTCAAAACTCTCATACCGATTCATCGGGTCGTTCGACTCGTAAACCCACTCATATAAGATAAGAAGAAAAAATGCTCGTCTCTTATATTTTACGCGCCAAAGTTAGCTAAGTGAGTGAATGATTGAGTGAGTTGACTAGTTCAAAATAGGTTCCTGCTAGTCATTCACTCAATGTGCTTGAGTTCGGGGTTAGTTCAAATTTGAGCTATGATGGACCTATGATCTTGATAAGATATATAGTATTGTTACAGTTAGGTAGTAAGTTGGATGCGTAATTCAATACTTTCTACTTTTTGTTAAAATTCAATCGCTAAAACACTTGTAGCGCACATAGGTGGCGCTATATCAAGATACAACAGTCCTGAAACGCGGTATCGAAGTTTGCTCGGCGATCTGCATATAATATACAACTTCCGAACAAATCCAGTCGGACTCCGGTCCCCTGGTCACAACACCCGACCAGGTGGGTGATTACCCTTTTCCCATCCGTCATCACTCGGCCAACTGGCCTCTCAAGGAAATGCTCCTTAACACTTTTGTGTCTTTTAGATAAGCTCGCTCTATCCTTTCTATCTCAGTCACTTACAAGGCTAGTCTTTAAGCAAGTGCAAATCCGCAAATAAAAAAGGTATATTTACCCCCTTTCATTATTCAAAACACTGTAAGTGCAAAAACGGCGGGAACGAGAAAAAGCGCGATAAATGAAACCTAATATTTCAGATGTCATTTGTAAAAACCCGCCCAACGGGTTAAGGGGATAAAAAATGAATGTCAAAGGGCTTAATAAGCCCGAAGCCCTTAAGCGCGATGTCATATCACGTTATAGCCGACCATTATTCCGATATGGCGCCATTTTGAGCCGGTTACGACTGGTTTAGACTGGAAAAATGCGGAAAGTGAATTGTGGTTAGGTGGTAGCGGTTCTGCTATACTAAAATACTTTTCTTATAGGATTTTACTTATATCTTCCACGCTGGACTGGGAGCGATAGAAAAACATAGAAACTGACAGCTGCATCTCCTCCCGGGCATGCTGTAAAAACCAGCTAAGGGATTTGAGGGTTTCAGTGTATTGTTAATTAGGCGATGGGCTGACAACTTGTCACTATAACAATCCACAGTTCTATCTACAATGACCCTCAATACTTGTCAGACGTGGCGCAACGACCATTAGGGATAAAAGCGTGATTATATGTCTGTATGTTACTTATATAATGGAAAAAATATTACGTAAAAAAAATATTGTAAGGTATTCTAAAGGTAATTTAGCCTGAGAACCGAATACTTTCGGCTTTACAATGCAGGATATAGGCTGACAATTTGTCACAACAGCTTCAATATTATTCTACCATGGTATAACTTATTATACCATGGTATAACTTATTATACCATGTATATTACAACATATACCATTTAGGCCCGTAATAATAAACAGCACTTGAGACTGATAGCTAGTTGAGTCCGTATCAGAAATGTCATTACAGTACAAAAGGACCTGTAATCCATACTTAATATTACTCTCAATCCTGAGATAGCTTTATAAATACGAGCCTTGGCCAAGTTTGAAATTACCCTCTGTAATAATTGTGTATACCCCAAGAAGGTCATTTATACTGTTTGTTTTGTAAATCTGTTTCTTCCATGCTGGCCTGGGAGCGAGAGAAAAACATAGAATGTGCCAGCTGCATTTCCTCCCGGGCATGCTGTAAAAACCAGCTAAGGGATCCGAGGGTTTCAGTATATTGTAATTTAGGCGATGGGCTGACAACCTGTCACTACAGCAATATACTTACAAATCTATCTTAAATAACCCTCAAAATTTTGTCAGACGTGGCGGAACGACCTTTGTTTGGGTCGTTTACGCTCTGCCTACCCCATTAGGGATAAAGTCGTGATCATATGTATGTATGTTGTTTTGTAAATTTTTTGACGAACCCTAAAAATTGTATTCATATGTACGCAACAGTACGGCAATTAACAAAACAATGTTCAAGCACGTACGTATTTTGTACCTAAAACGTGTTAATGGAATCCATATTGGAACTGGATCAAAGGTTTGAACTGTGAATGTTTATTGATTAAATCCATCCATTTGTTTTGAACAATTGAACAGATAATACATCTTTGGTATGTACAATGTTTATTGCGTTTTTTTACTAAGTATACTTACGTATCTTCCCGATGGTGTAGTGGATAGGGCCGCTGCCTCCTGAGCGGGAGGTCGTGGTTCAAATCCCACCACGTACCAATGTGTTTTTCGGTTTTCGAATTTCATATGTACGTTTATTCGGCGCTTTTTCCGTGCTTCGGAAGGCACGTTAAGCCGTTGGTCCCGGTTAATATCGTTTAATACCGTAGATATTAGTCCTTAAGCCATATCAGAGGCCAGTGCTAAGCATTGGCGGCTTGAAAACTCTGACCTAATCTAGGATTGGGTCTGGTTTCCCTTCTGGGTTGCGGAGGTCAGATGGCAGTCGCTCTGTGTAAAAATCAGTACCCTCGTTCAATCCCCTAGATTAGGAAGCCGACCCCGTGAGATACAAGATAAGGCTAAGGAGATTATGATACTTACGTATCTTATCTTGTCAATAAGTAACATAATTGGGCTACTATATCGACCACTTTATATTCGTGAATTTATGTTTTATAAATTTTATGAAGACCTTACCTGTACCGGGTGTAAGGGACACCGTCTAAACTTTTTCTACCAGGAAATTCTCTCAGGAGATAAAAAAAAAACAATCCCATACAAAATGATCAACTCAATAAGAAAAATTGTATGATTTTTTGTTTTTTTTTAGTTCCTGATAAAAAATCCTGCTGATAGTTGTTCAGTCCCGTTGACTGAGCTACCCCTATCAGTTAGCGGGACGCTGTCCCTTACATTCTGAATTTTATAGGTATAAAAATTATTTTACATACATACATACATACTATCACGCCTGTATCCCTAATGGGTTAGGCAGAGCGTGAACAACCCAAACAAAGGTCGTTCCGCCACGTCTGAAAAGTTTTGAGGGTTGTTTAAGATAGAACTGGATATTGCTGTAGTGACAGGTTGTCAGCCCATCGCCTAAATTACAATATACCCTCGAATCCCTTAGCTGGTTTTTACAGCATGCCCGGGAGGAGATGCAGCTGGCACATTCTACGTTCTTCTGTCGCTCCCAGTCCAGCATGGAAGCTAAAAATTATTTTCATCAAAATAATTACTAATAATCAAAATTTGCGTTCTTATTATAGTTGTGACATATGCACTATATCAGCGACAAGTAATATACTGTATAAAAGCACATTAGCTATGGGTATAAAAATTTTCAACCGCATACCTGTATCAATTAAAATGCTTGAAAGTATGTCATTTAAAAATAAACTAAAAAAAATGGCTTTTTGAAAAGGGATTTTACAGCTTAAATGACTTTTTTGCATGTTCTTAATTCATAATATTTAGCTTTAAGAGCCCGATGGTGTAGTGGATAGGGCCGCTGCCTCCTGAGCGGGAGGTCGTGGTTCGAATCCCACCACGTACCAATGTGTTTTCGGTTTTTGAATTTCATATGTACGTTTATTGGGCGCTTTTTCCGTGCTTCGGAAGGCACGTTAAGCCGTTGATCCTGGTTAATATCGTTTAATACCGTAGATATTAGTCGTTAAGCCATATCAGAGGCCAATGTTAAGCATTGGCGGCTTGAAAACTCTGACCTAATCTAGGATTGGGTCTGGTTTCCCTTCTGGGTTGCGGAGGTCAGATGGCAGTCGCTCTGTGTAAAAATCAGTACCCTCGTCCAATCCCCTAGATTAGGTAGCCGACCCCGTAAGATACGGGATAAGGCTAGGGAGATGATGAAGTCCAGAGTTGTGTGTTAATTATATTACTATGATTATTATTCTACGCGTGAAAATGGCAAACTGTTGATACCATTGTTCCTTATTGTACCATCTAACAACACAGTTCACAATAAAGATCTATCTTATCTTTATTAGGAAACCAAATTTTTCTTATCTAGCCTACATCATCCCACTGCTGCGCAAAGGCCTCTCTCTACTCCTTTCATTCCGAAGCCATTTTACTTACAAAAGAAAAAAAAAGACGTGGATAAAACAGCGTTTTAAAAAGCTTGTAGTACCGTATAAGGTTTTGGTATGCAAACCGAAAACACTTCTAGAGCTAAACCAAAACAGCTTTACTTCCCTCCTCGAAAATTGTAAGCAACAATTCCAAAATAATTCAGTGTTTGATGGCGCGTTGCGGTTAGTTGCCGAATATAATTATCACTTAGAGCTGTAAAGAGGTGGTGTTGGTGGTGCTTTTCGCGCTAGAATTCCGCGAAGCAACGTTATAGTAAAGGGCGACGGACACAGAGCATTTTAGACGCCTTGATAATCAGAGCTTCCATGCTGGCCTGGGAGTGAGAAGCTTCCATGCTGGCCTGGGAGTGAGAAGCTTCCATGCTGGCCTGGGAGTGAGAGAAAAACATAGAATGTGCCTGCTGCATTTCCTCCCGAGCATGCTGTAAAAACCAGCTACGGGATCTGAGGGTTTTAGTATATTGTAATTTAGGCGATGGGCTGACAACCTATCACTACAGCAATATACGTATAAATCTATCTTAAAAAACCCTTAAAACTTTGTCAGACGTGGCGAAACGACCTTTGTTTAGGTCATCGCCTAAACAAATATCGCCTAAATTTACGCTCTGCCTACCCCATTAGGGATAAAGGCGTGATTATATATATATATATATGATAATCAGATCGGAATTTTGGAGACAAGTCTATGAACTTCAGTTTTTACTTTTACGCACACTGCGCTAACATGTTCGACTCACTGCTCTTACGCCATCCAGCTTGACGTAGCGTGATCCTGATGGATATTAAAGATGACCGTTTTCTTACCGCACTACCCGTTGTCCCGAACAGCTATCCACATAAGTGTGTTCGACTCACTGCTCTAACGCTATCCAGCCTGACGTAGCGTGATCCTGATTGTATTAAAGATTAGAGTTTTTCCACCGCACTACCCGTTGCCCCGAACAGCTATCCACAGTAGTGTGTTCGACTCACTGCTCTAACGCCATCCAGCCTGACGTAGCGTGATCCTGATGGTATTAAAGGTGAACGCCTACTTGAAAGCGAGTGGAAAATGAGAGTCTCAAATGGAGTGGCAAATGCGCTGCAATTGTAAAGGAATTGTGAGTTTATGTGTTTAAAAGACATATACATATAATCACGCCTTTATCCCTAATGGGGTAGGCAGAGCGTAAACGACCTAAACAACGGTCGTTCCGTCACGTCTGCCAAAGTTTATAGGGTTATTTAAGATAGATTTCAAGATATATTGCTGTAGTGACATGTTGTCAGCCCATCGCCTAAATTACAATATACGAGTACTGAAAGCGTCAAATACCTTAGCTGGATTTTACAGCATGTCTGGAAGAAAATACAGCTGGCACTTTCTATGTTTTTCTTTCGCTCCCAGGCCAGCATTGAAGAAATAATTTGTAACCAAAAAGTCTAGTAGGTATCTCTGGTGCCGGTCTCGGTCGTTGTCTTTGATAGTGGTCGTTACTCAAACCATGTCAGAAATTAAGTTAATAGCTGTGCTACTATGCGGTTTACAAAACTCTGACACCAGGGTTCATCGGGTCGTTCGACTCGAGAATCCACTCGCTAAAAAGAAGTGGATGAAAGTGGTTTTTAACGTTCGCTTCGTCATGCCATGGTTCAACCCAGCTTTGCTTATAAACTATCCAAATAGATAGAATTTCCTTGGAAACAGATTATAAGGCTACCTCGGGAACATGCCTTAATCTCACGGCAAAATTCATTTAGTCACGACTGAAACCGCAGGGTGGAAATTTTATATTAAACACATGACACAAATCACCACTTTTTGCGGTTAGCCGTTCAACCAATAAATGTCGAGTACCTACAAATCAATTTGAAACAATTAACATAAAATCAGTGGGTGGTTTTGAGTTCCAGTCAGAATTTCAGCGTGTGAAAGCAACTGTCTCCGTGATCTAGTGGCCTGATTCGGAGGTCATGGTTTCGTTTTCCAAGGGGAGACCACAAAGTTAATATTTGTCAATTTATACACACATACATACAATCACGCCTATATCCCTAATGGGGTAGGCAGAGCTTAAACGACCTAAACAAAGGTCGTTCCGCCACGTGTAACAAAGTTTTGAGGGTTATTTAAGGCAGATTTGTACATTGCTGTAGTGACAGGTTGTCAGCCCATCGCCTAAATTACAATATACTGAAACCCTCGGTTCCCTTAATTTATCACTTGAGTATTTCCGTAGTTTTATAAGAACATTACAGGCTGGATCAACTGATTGTCCGAAAAGAAAAACGATTCCGTGTTTCAGAGTGTTTAATGAATTTGTAATTTCTGTGTTTTTGCACAATAAGGTTTTAAATTCTATTCTATTATGTTAATATTAAGTAAGTAACAATGTAGAAAAATATGAAATGTGTAAAATTGCAAAAAAATTCCTATCCCTCTTTAATTTTGTTCAAATAGAAGTGACAGTAGTGATTTAAATTAAATTGTAGATCGATAGTACAATACATATTAGCGCCATGGTTGTAAGTATCCGAAATAGTAAAGTCAAATTGAGGGCATATTTTCTACCTTGTTCTAATCTACTACCCATTTTCTAATCGAGCTTACTACATCGTGTAAAATTACCATTTAAGACGTTATCGTTCAACCTCGACTTGTTCAAATTCCTACTTCAAAGAGCTATCGCAGTATGACATAACAATATGCAGCAATTTTCACTTCAAAAGGGAAGCGAGTATAGAAAGGAGGAGGGGATGAAATTATATACTGTGAGAAAGGTTATTCTGAAAGCTTAATGCTGGCACACAACTAGGGAAAATCTTTTAAAGTATATATTAGGCTCAATTCTGGATTTGTCGGCTCAAACTAAAATTTGATTATATTTATCACTTTCAGACTAAAAACATTGGAAAAGGACAGGACATCTATTTTCTCCGGTTTTTTATTTATAGTCGGTGGTTTTATTCGTTATCTGTCATTTTTATCCGCCGTCATATTATATGGCGGATAAAATTTACAGAAATACTGGGGAAACCTGCGAATGCACGTCATAATCTAGCGGGCAAAGTGTAAAACCATAGAGTATAAATCGCCTTTCCTTTTTCAATTTCATTATTTTGAAAGTGACAGACAGAATTTAATTTTAGTTTTAGCCAGTGGTATCTACAATCGAGCCCATTACGAGTGCGGGCAAAATAAAATTACAGACATAAATCTGAAGCCAAAGAACGTGGCTCGCGGGAACTTCTGTAGGTGTGTCCTAAGCGCTAAGACTTCTCGTATCAACTAGACCTTAGAAAAATCACAAGGAGGCTTACGACCAATAGTGGACATCTCACAGTTGTTGATGATAAGTACTTTTTAAAAAGTATACGATGGGGCAAGCTGCTGATCAATCTTAAACAAATTAAATTAGTAATAAATAAATACTTCCATGCTGGACTGGGAGCGAAAGAAAAACATAGAATGTTCTAGCTGCCGTTCCTCTCAGGCATGCTGTAGAAGCCAGCAATATGAATTCGAGGGTCGCAGTGTACTGTAATTTAGGCGATGGGCTGACAACCTGTCACTATAGCGATACACATTACCATCTAAAATTGCCCTCAATATTCGTCAAACGTGGCGTAAAAGCTTTCACTAAGCGTTTTACGCTCTGCCTACCCCGTAAGGGAAAAAGGAGTGAATTTATGTATGTATGTATGTATGTAAATTAGTAGTGTAGTGTAAAGGCACTTTGGCCTTTGTGATGACTGTGAGAGAAAGAGAAACCCATCGGTTCGTCGTTTGTTGACCACTGTTTTGTCTTCATTTCGACTCATCAGATGAGAAAGTGTCCGTACTACTGTTGGTTTACAAGTGCTTCGCTCTTGTGAGCTTAGCTTGTTTGGATCAAAAAGGAATCAAACCCTTTAACAGCCGTTCAGCATGATCTCCGCAGAGTGGTCCTCCCTGCAAGGGGGCCCATTCTACGTGTTTCCCTGTCGGGATAATGCGTATTTCGTTCACTTTCCATTTAAACACACAAATAGCTACCCCACTTACTACCATGCTGGCCTGGGAGCGAGTGAAAAACATAGAACGTGCTAGCTGCATTTCCTCCTGGGCATTCTGTTAAAACCAGTTAAGGGATCCGAGCGTTTTAGTATATTATAATTTAGGCGATGGGCTGACAACCTGTCACTACAGCTATAATATACA
Source organism: Scrobipalpa costella (assembly GCA_949820665.1). Taxonomy (NCBI): domain Eukaryota; kingdom Metazoa; phylum Arthropoda; class Insecta; order Lepidoptera; family Gelechiidae; genus Scrobipalpa; species Scrobipalpa costella. Next base: position 7,170,370 of record OX463319.1, on the reverse strand, counting down.
AATCTATCTTAAATAACCCTCAAAACTTCGACAGACGTGGCGGAACGACCTTTGTTTAGGTTGTTTATGCTCTGCCTACCGCATTGGGGGTAAAGGCGTAATTATGTGATTGTATGTATATAAATACTTTACCTACGGCAAGATATTAAAATTTCGCTTAGATATTCATTATTACATTTTGATATCACAATTTCCCTGTCTCCATGTTAACCTAAAATGCTTATGAATTTATAACACGGCCGTTAATAAGGATATTACCCATGTACGAACATCCCGAGCACTGCGTTTGACGGAAAATTATACAATTATAAGAGAACACAATTTCCTAATAAATTCTCAAAGCGGTTTGAAAATAACCCTTTCGGAGTTTGCAATGAAGGTTTTTGAAATAACCTTCTAATCAGTAACATACATACATATAGTCACGCCTTTATCCCAAATAGGGTAGGCAGAGCGTAAACAACCTAAACAAAGGTCGTTTCGCAACGTCTGAGAAAGTTTCTAGGGTTATTTAAGGAAAGGTAAGGAAAGAAAGATTTGTAGTTAAATTGGTGTAGTGACAGGTTGTCAGCCCATCGCCTAAATTACAATAAACTGAAACCCTCAGATACCTTAGCTGGTTTCTACAGCATGCCCGGGAGGAAATGTAGCTGGCACATTCTATGTTTTTCTCTGGCTCCCAAGCCAGCATGGAAGAATATTCAGTAAAATGTCTAACCAGTAAAATGAGGCAAAATTAGGTTATAAACGAAATAATAAGAGATTTTTGATTTAATTTTATTTTTTACATAAACATTTGATGTTGATACAGGATGAGTTACCCCGTAGGAATGAGATCTAGATAGAGAGAAAAAATATGTCCAAGGTAAAAAATATTCTTGTCAAATATCAAAATTCGTACAACCGTCGAGGCCTGAAAATATAACTAAATAACAGACAAACAGTTACCTTTGTATTAATAATATTATTGATGGTACGTAGGTGGGAAACACCCACGTTTTCTACAAATAGACCAACAAGTGCCAATATACAGCACTAAATGTAGTTTCATTCATAAATTTCAGTAACATCTAGGCCCGTATTCGAAAACAGCACTTGAGATTGATGATCAAACTAGCTGTTGAGTTCGTATTAGATGTGTCATTTCAGTACAATGTGGCCTGTCAAATCCATACTTAATATTACTCTCTAACTTGAGATCGCTTTAAAAATACGAACCTTAAAGCTGTTAGTAAAATTAATACGCCTACGGTTATGTCAATAACATTTATTGTAGTTAAATTCAATCGACTTTCAACAAAGTTTCAGGGACGATATATATTTTAATTCGAAACTAAATCTTTTAGATCAACTGCTCTTTCAAGGTCAAACATTCCTACCCAAAAATAGGAACTTTTAAATCCATTAATATTTAATATTTCAATTCTGCCCTCTTCATAAAACCTTCTTAACATATTTCTTTTACCTTTTTCATATTACAATTTCGCACCTCCGAATAGTATAGGCTACAAAAAAAAAAAGTATATACCATCCGATGTCGCAGTATTCATAAAGCGGCCGGCGAACTACAATACTTCCCATTATGGACCTTTTTCCGATTGACTAGTTTTTTAAGCGGTGTCTATACGCTACATTGGTCCCTGTGTTACAGAGGGAATTTATGTAACTTTTTTTGCGACGTTTTCTGCGTGTTTTTGTGAGTAAGCGCCTTTTTCGTGTGAACATCTTTTCGGTTTTCTTTTTGTGCTCAAACAGGGCCAGGGTAGAGTTTGTACTCAGAACAATATCCTATCTAGTGATTTACCAAATTCTTTTATGCTGGGCTGGGAGCGATAGAAAAACACAGAATGTGCCAGTTGGTGCATCTCAGCTCACTTCAGCTGCATCTCCCCCTGCGCATGTTGTAAAAATCAGCTCGCTAAGAAGAAGAGAAAAACAAAACATACATACATACATATAATCATGCCTGTATCCCCAATGGGGTAGACAGAGCGTAAAAAAAACAAACAAAGGTCGTTTCGCCACATCTGGCAATCTGGTTCTTAGGGTTTTTTTTTTAGGGTTATTTTAAGATAGATTTATAGGTACGTTGCTGTAGTGACAGGTTGTCAGCTCATCGTCCAATTTACAATATACTGAAACTCTCCAATCTCTCAGATGGTTTTAACAGCATGCCCGGGAGGTATTGCAGCTGGCACAGTCGAGCATGGAAGAAAGAAAAGAGAACAAAAAAACACAGTTTTAAAATGTTAATATTTTATTTTACAAAACAAACTTCCTGTATGCAATAACCGTCTCAATGATACAACCACTTCAGTCCAGGAGCTGAACGGACTGAATTTACATCAATGTCCCATCAAAATTCAAGCGACGCGCCGTTTCAATGTTCCGAAATACAGCCAGTAACTTCACAACAGGTCAGTGAGCAGCACAGACGTTGGATACGATAGATGTGACAAGTTTTTTTTTTCGCCTATAAAAGGAGAGCCTGAGGGTGAAATGGGTAGGGCCGCTGCCTCCTGAACGGGGTAGGTCGTGGTTCGAATCCCACTAATGTGTTTTTCGTTTTTCGAATTTCATATGTACGTTTATGCGGAGCTTTTTTCGTGCTTCGGAAGGCACGTTTAGCCTTTGGTCCCGGTTACTATCGTTTAATACCAAAGATATTAGTCGTTAAGCTCTGATCTCTGACGTAATCTAGGATTCGGTCTGGTTTCCTTTCTGGGTTGCGGAGGTCAGATAGCAGTCACTCTTTGTAAAAATCAGTACCCTCGTTAAATTTCCTATATTAGGTAGCCGACCCCGTGAAATACGGGATAAGGCTAGGGAGCGATGATGATTTCACATATAAAAGATTCTACATACATCCAATTCTTAGTACCATTAAACGTTAAAAAAGGTTTGTGTTGGCACTGCACATTTCTCTTTAATCTAAAAATGTAATTAACACGAAATGTATTTATTTGTCAACGAAATTTATTTATTTGTCGCATCCAAACATAATTATGTTTTTAGCCTTATGAACTTCGTGACGCGTTACATATATAAAAATTAAGTTAGTACCGTTAGTATCTATCGAAAAAGGTAATAATCATCTCCCTAGCCTTATTCCGTATCTTACGGGGTAGGCTGCCTAATCTAGGGAATAGAGATTGTACCAGTTTTATATAGAGCGACTGCCATCTGACGTTCGCAACTCAGAAGGGAAACCGGACCCAATCCTAGATCAGACTTTTGCCAGGTTACAGGCCAACCCATCTGACAGAGCGTTTTATAATTTTATTTTCTTATCCGATTACACTCTCAAATTTTTGAAGGAAAATCATCATTGATCAAAATATTTCAACATAAACGATCAAGTATTTCATCAATCAGAACAGTATTAATCGAATCACGGTGAAAATACTAACCGGAATTTAGAATCGTAATCATAAACAGTACTTGAGAGTGACAGCTAGTTTGCGTTCGTATCAGAAACGTCATTTCAGTACAATGTGGCCTGTCAAATCTATACTTAATATTGCTCTCAATCTTAAAAACGCTTCATAAATAAATAACAATTGCCTCCGTGGTCTAGTGGTCAGAGCCATGGGCTTACGATCCGGTGGTCTTGGGTTCGATTCCCAGGGGGAATCATAAAGTAGATATTTGAGATTTTTTCACTCTGTAAGGTTTTCCCCAGTTTAGTTAGGATCTAGCAGGCTGATTCACCTGATTTTCCGAAAAGTAAAAGGTTTCAGTGTTTCGGAGGGCACATTAAGCCATTGGTCCCGGTCGTTGTCTTTGATAGTGGTCGTTACTCAAACCATGTCAGAGGCCTAATATCTGTGCTACTAGGCGGTTTGAAAATTCAGACACCAGGGTTCTTCGGGTCGTTGTTCGACTTGAGAATCCACTCGCTAAGAAGATAAATAAATAATAATGTTTCATTTCTACTACTTCCAATGTCTGTGGCGATTGCAGAGAGTGAGTTAACTTAAATGAAAACGCTAAAATTATACTCCAGGTAATGGAATATGCATGACTACCCGCACTATAAAGTGGACGAATGTTTTAATCAATGAGTGTTCCAGAGTTTCGCAGAGTTAAATTTGTATGAAACATTTCGTTGGCCGGTTGATGTTTGTTGCGCTGTGAAAAGAACACAAATTAAAATATATAAATGCCACTCATAATTTTCCAGATTCTGAATAACAATCATACCAACTATTATAATATTCTGTGACCAAACAGAAGGAAATTTGCTAAAAACGTTGCCTTTACATTGTTTGGGGAGGGATCTACCTCTTAGTGGTTCACCCCGGGCAAGGACAACACAGGCTTGTATGTGAATACTCCCGGCTGAACGATCCCTACAAAGCGGTGGTAGGCTCTGCAAGGGTCCGACTGGCTCGCAACCACCCTCTCACTGGAGTCCGTCGCCAAACAGCTTGCCAGTGTCATAACAAGCATCTTCTGGGTGAGCTCGCTCTATCTTCGACTCTGTCACAGTCATGCCTGACCTACTGTCTAGAATCAAGATCAAACACATTTCTTAACACAAAGTTAATTAAAGATGTACCAATAGTATGATGGTTCATTTATGTTGTTGATGATTAATTCTTCTTCTTAGCGAGTGGATTCTCGAATCAAAAGACCCGATAAAACGTTTACACCGATTTAACCCGTTTTCAAACCGCCTAGTAGAAAAGCTATTAGGCCTCTGACATGGTTTTGAGTAACGACCATTATCACAGATAGCGACCAGGACCGACGGCTTAACGTGCCCTTCGAAGCACGGAATCCTTTTCTTTTCGGACAATAAGGTGATTTAGCCTGCAATGTCCTAACCAAACTGGGGAAAACCTCTTAAAGTGATAAATTGACAAATATTAACTTTGAGTTTCTTTTGTTTCTTTGAGTTGTTTTTGTACCTACATAAAAGAGGTTAAAAACTTACAAACTAGATAAATTAAGTACTTAGTTGACAAAAAGACAAAGAATAATTGCACGGACTACACCAAACTATTTAAACACATTAAAATCTTACCTATCCATCTGAAGACTAAGTACTTAATTATTTTAGAACATTACTACAGTGATGAGTTTAAACAAAAGGTGACAAACAAAAACAACACAAGAAGGGTCAGGGAGGGAAAGCTTGTACAACCAGCAGCTAATCATTATTATGGTAGAAGACAAAATAGTTATCTCGTTCCTACAATGTACAATGAAACACCGTGGCTCTTAGACGATAACAAAGTCACTAAGACCATCTTAAAAAACAAACATATATTATTATTACTATTTGAGTAACTATAAAGAGATAAATATTGAATATATATTTGAAAAAGTAGTATTTTTACGCGTGTATGTGCGTGTGTGAGTGTGTGCGTGCGTGTGTGAGTGGGTGTGTGTGTGTAGTACTACCAGTATAAGCATACTTAGAAATTGTCAATGATAGGTGCATGATTAGTAGCGCTCTCCTCGCCAACAAACTGTTTCAGTTTGGCGAGATATTTGTGTATGTTTATGTATGTACCTTTATGTTCAAATAAAAAAAAAGTTTCCCCCCTGGGAATCGAACCTAGGACCTCCGGATCGTAAGGACATGGCTCTAACCATTAAAACACGGAGGCAGTTGATGATGTGTTGATACTATATCTCGTTTACAACGACTCTGACCAAGTAGGTAGGTACCTATAATTTTGATTCCATTTGACCTATAAAATATATGACAACATATTACGTGTGTATACCCCATTAGGGATAAAGGCGTGATTATATGTATGTAGGTATGAATATTTCGAGTATATCCATATACAATTCCTTTCTTCATCGATGATGAAATTGATGACGATGATTAAACCAATGCAATCTCTCAAAAGATAGATGTTTCCAATGATTTTAAGAGCAAACAATACAAGCTATTTTAGGCTCGTATTTATAAAGAGATCTCAAGATTAAGAGCAAAATTTAAGTTAAATTGACGGGCTGGTTTGTACTGAAATAACATTTCTAATTTGAACTTGAATTTGCTGTCAGTAGCTAAAGCTGATTATAAATACGGGCCTAGGTAACCAAACCGCGTACAAAAACAACTATAGGAATCACATATGTTGAATATACTCACTTGTTTGTTTAACGAAGGTGTAAGACCTCTACGTTTCGACTCTTTACGAAAATGTTCTTCGTGGAGAGTGAAAATCACACAACACCGCCCAACATGTGTGATCTTTGACTGCGGTTCGCTGCTCGCTGCGCCGTGAGTCGAAACGTAGAGATCTAACACCTCCGTTAAACGAACAAATTAGTAGTCGTTAATTTATCAGTATGAATAACACTTTTTCAGACGTAGCGTAACGACGTTTGTTTGGGTCGTTTACACTCTGCCTACCCCATTGTGGATAAAGGCGTGATTATATGTATGTAAGAATAACATTTGTTCGTCATTTAGTGATAAAATAGTAGGTATTCCTTTCGCATTGAGGTTTCGAGGGTTTCGCAATAAATACATACATACATACATAAAATCACGCCTTTATCCCTAATAGGGTAGGCAGAGCGCAAACAACCTAAACAGTAGTGACAGGTTGTCAGCCCATCGCCTAATCCACAATATACCGAAACCCTCGGATCCCTTAGCTTGTTTTTACAGCATGCTCGGTAGGAAATGCAACTGGCACATTCTATGTTTTTCTCTTGCTCCCAGGCCGGCAATAAATGCTTCGTTATTTCTTTTTAGCAGGTGTCATTTGGCTGCCAGTTGTCCGAAATCGATACAAATTAACATTTTAAAACGAGCGCGAACGGTTTTTCGAACCAAAAGTAATCTGTGCAATGGTTACTGAAACAGATTGCTACAGCCTGTCCAGGCTTTAAATGAAAGTGGCGAAAAATGGAACTTACGCCGCAAACGCCATTTTTGTTTTGCATTTCGCGTGGGTTTCGAGTCGAACGACCCGATGAACCCTAGTATCTTATCTTCTTATCTCATTTAGCCGTTAGTGTCCCACTGCTGGGCAACCCTGATTCAGAGTTTTTAAAACACCCAACAGCACAGCTAATAGGCCTCTGACATGGTTTGTATAATAATGACTGTCAAGACAGCGACCGGGACCGACGGTTTAACGTCCAAAGCACGGTTTTGTTTTACTTTCAGACAATCAAATGATTCAGTCTGCATTGTGCCAACCATTTTGGAGAAAATCCCAACAAAATATCAACTTTATGTTCGACCCCTGGATCGAACCTAGGACCTCCGGACTGGGAGCCCATGGCTCAAACCATTAGACAACGGAGACAGCCAACACCATTTTTGACATTTCTCCTAACAAACAGCGGGCCCACACACGTTCATTTAAAATTTAGACTTACTATGTTTTTAAATCTGACGTATTTCTTTTGTAAGCTTTTGTTTTATCGCCATGAATTGGGATGAAATAAATTACATGGCGGTTGAAATGTGTAAAAAGTCCTTTAAATATTTATTTCATGTGTTATATAAAGTTTTGTATGTTCGTGATTCTGTTTTCACTAGTTTAGGATCAAAAGTAGAAAATAGATTTGTTATCACTTTCAAGTTAAATTTTTACTATTAAGTTTTTTTTTTAATTAAAATTATTTATTTTATTAATAAAAATATAATAATTTATAATATCATAACTTTTAATTTCCTGTACCCTAAGGTTGCCTGGAAGAAATAAGGCCGCCTATTTGTACTACTATTTGTTTCATTGAATTTTATTTTCTCTTGTGTCTTTTCTGTGCAATAAAGTATATTCTTATCTTATTATTTAGGTTCTAGTTACTGTTTTTTAATAGCAAAACTGGACTGGGAGAACTTCCATGCTAGACTGGGAGAGATAGAAAAACATAGAAAGTGCCATTTTCATCTCGTCCCGGGCATGCTATAAAATTCGGCTAAGAGATTTGAGGGTTTCAGTATTGTAATAAAGGGGCTGACAAGCTGTCACTACAGCAATATACAGATCTATCTGGATTAACCCTCACAACTTGTCAGACGTGGCGGAACGACCTTTGTTTAGGTCGTTTACGCTCTGCCTACCCCATTAGGGATAAAGGCGTGATTATATGTATGTATGTAATTCAGTAAATAAATACCCATATGCTGGCTGATGCAACTATCAATAAATATCTGAAAGTTTTGTTTCACGCCACATACACGACAATGATCTAGGAAGATAGCTTACATACCGAGTGTAAGGAAAAGCATTCCGAAACTGATAGGGGTTGTTCAGTCAACGACACTGAATAAATTCCACCAGAAAATTCTTTCATGAAGTATAAAAAATAGAAAACAAAATGCAAAATGTTCACCTTGAATAGACAATTTGTATGGAAAAGCCTCTTTTTTCTCTTACTGAAAGAATTAGACTAAGCAGCTATAATTTTTCAATCAAACTGCTAAATTAAATAAATTCATAAATTGTTTGATGTTTGTATTAAGGTCATTTTAATAATAATAAAAAGATTTATTGAATTCACACTCAAAGTTACAGCTAATAATAAAAAAACTAGTCTATGTTGTGGTTGCTACAAGTGCGACAAATATTATAAACCCTATCTCTTTTTTTTTTTTTTTTTTTAATATTTGATAGGCAATCATTTGTCCGCCATCTCACGTGATGGTAAGTGATGATGTAGACTATGATGGAGCATGATTGTCTAGAAAATGCCTGTTCACTCTCGCCTTGAAAAGGCCCAGGTTATAACGTTCCGGAAATAGATCCGCAGGCAGGGAGTTCCACACTTTGGCCGTTCGCATTAAAAATGTAGAAGCGTACCGCTTTGTGCGAAAACTAAGTAGACCTAAAATCTTAAACTAGGTAGACCTGTATCTTAAGAGATAGTGTTCGGCCAATTGAACAACTATAAATACAACCAGCGAGTGAAGTTTGACATTGTCAGTTTATGTTGAAACAATCGGTAGGTATTCAAGTATTTAACTTTAGGTAATAATATCTGTGTGTTTGTGTGTGTGTGTGTTTGTGTGTGTAATGTGTATGAGTGCGTTTGTGTGGGTGTGTATGTCAGTAACATGATACCATATTTCTAAATATTAGAAAATAATTGTTTGTGTTTTATTGTATCGAGTTCGAAAGTTGTTCAGTTTCGTTGACTGAACAATCCCTTTCAGTTTGTGGGATAGTATCTCTTGCATAGTTTCAACGATCTTTGTTCACGTCTAGCAGAATATCAGGTGTAAGGAATAGCGTCCTGCAAAGTGATAGGGGTTGCTCGCTCAGACAACGAAACTGAACAATATTCACCAGGAAACTCTTTCAAGAGATGGAAATCAAAATAATTTTCCATTCAAAAATTAACACCTCGATCAGACAGTTTGTATGGAAAAGCATTTCTTTTATCTGAAAAAAATTTCTTGTGATAGTTGTTCAGATCCGTTAACTGATCAACCCCTATCAGTCAGCTGGACGCTGTCCCTTACACCCCGTATATCTTTCAGTTATGCTAATACGATAATTCACTTAACAATCTCACCTCAAATCCCTAAATTATTTTGTTGTGTTTTTTTTTTCACGTCGTCACGATTACTAATGGCGGCCATTTTTGTTCCTTTGTCCCATTTTTCGGCCGTCACGAGATGGTTTGCGAGTCATTTTTCATAATTGTAGGTTAATGATGATAGTCATTCCCTGAGCTTTGTTTGCACTGAATAACGGGCAAGTGATTAAAATACTTCCCAGATTTTTGTGAAAAATATTGTGTATTTTTTTTCTGTTTAATGTGACGGCGGGAAAATTAATTTGAGTCGATGTTATGAACTTGTTCGTCTGGTGAGTAAACGTTTATTATTTGTCTTGTTTATAAAAAGAACTATTTTTATGTGTCAATAAAACTACCACTTCCATGCTGGCCTGAGAGCGAGAAAAAAACATGGAATGTGTCAGCTGCATTTCCTCCTGGTCATGCTGTAAAAACCAGCTAAAGTAGCCGTGGGTTTCAACAACAACCAGACAACCTGTCACTACAGCAATATATCTACAAATCTATCTTAAATAGCCCTCAAAACTTATCAGGCGCCGCCACCATTGTAATGTATAGGTCGTTTACGCTCTGCGTAACCCATTAGGAATAAATGCGTGATTATATGTATGTATCTAACCTAGAATCTACGTAAACATTTATAAATATTCTATGTTCTTCTCTCACTCCCAATCCAGCATGGAAGCATCAGCATTATTCATCATCATCTCGCATCAAAGTACAAAGCGCATGGAATGTATGCAATGACAAATTCATAATGCGGCACGCATTATTTAATAGTATTGCTGATTCTATTTTCCAATACAATTACGTGTACCTGAATTTGACTAAAAAGAAGCATCTTTGGCTTCATTAAAAAATATACGGTAACAAAAATATCCATATATACATACAAACATATAATCACGCCTTTATCCCTAATGGTGTAAGCAGAACGTAAACGACCTAAACAAAGGCCGTTCCGCCACGTCTGACAACGTCTTGAGGGCCATTCAAGAAAGATTTGTACGTATATTGGTGTAGTGACAGGTTGTCAGCCCATCGCCTAAATTACAATATATTGAAACCCTCAGATCCCTTAGCTGGTTTTTACAGCATGCTCGGGAGGAAGTGCAGCTGGCACATTCTATGTTTTTCTCTCACTCCCAGTCCAGCATGGAAGTTTGTGAAAAAAAATATCCCCATCTATAAATAACCTAAAATCCCTAAAGCCAATTCTTCACCTTTAAATAATTAAATCGTCGTACAGGAAAAGGCAGTGTAAATCAGAGTTACATAAGCCGGTGAAATATTGAGAGGGGAAGAGCAAGGACTGGTTAAAATCAAATTATTCAATTTATTCGCCCATCCGCGGACTTCACCGAAATTCCTAATTGAGCTGCCTTCTAAGGGCCGTATTTATTATCAGCTCACATGAGTGACAGCGAGTTTAAGTTCGTATCAGAAATGTCATTTCAGTACAAACTGGCCTGACAAATCCATACTTGATATTGGTGTCAAGTTTGAGATGTTTATTTCAGGCATTTCACCCATAGTTACATACATACATATAATAACGCCTTTGTCCCTAATGGGGTAGGCAGAGGGTAAACTACCTAAACAAAGGCCTTTCCGCCGCGTCTGACAAAGTCTTGAGGGCCATTCAAGAAAGATTTGTACGTATATTGCTATAGTGACAGGTTGTCAGCCCATCGCCTAAATTACAATATACTGAAACCCTCAAATGCAGCTGGCACATTCTTTATTTTTCTCTCACTCCCAGTCCAGCATGGAAGATACACCCATAGTTAAATGATACATAAAGTTGCACCTACACAAAAGAACACAAACAAACAAAACAAAACAAGACAAAACAAGCAAGTCCTTTATATATTCATAAATACGAGCCTTTGACTTCTGGACCCAGGCGTGATTGTTCCATAGTCGACTTTAACTCAATTTGTTGAGGATATCAGCGGTAGGAAAGAGAGGAGAGGAGAGGCCGATGGTGTAGTGGATAGGGCCGCTGCCTCCTGAGCGGGAGGTCGTGGTTCGAATCCCACCACGTACCAATGTGTTTTTCTGTTTTCGAATTTCATATGTACGTTTATTCGCCGCTTTTTTCGTGCTTCGGAAGGCACGTTAAGCCGTTGGTCCCGGTTAATATCGTTTAATACCATAGATAATAGTCGTTAAGCTATTTCAGAGGCCGGTGCTAAGCATTGGCGGCTTGAAAACTCTGACCTAATCTAGGATTGGGTCCGGTTTCCCTTCTGGGTTGCGGAGGTCATATGGCAGTCGCTCTGTGTAAAAAACAGGACTCTCGTTCAATCCCCTAGATCAGGTAGCCGACCCCGTAAGATACGGAATAAGGCTAAGGAAGGTTGCTACTTTTAATACAACTATTTGTGTTCTATAAATAGATTTATAGCATATTGCTGTAGTGACAGGTTGTCAGCCCATTTCCTAAATTAACGAACGAATAGTCGAACAACGACGCGATGAACTCTGAGGTCAGAGTTTTTAGAACGCCTCGTAGCACAGCTATTAGGTCACTGACATGGTTTTGAGTAACGACCACTATCGAAGACAGCGACCGGGACCGACGGCTTAACGTGCCCTCCGAAGCACGGAATCCTTTTTCTTTTCGGACAATCAGGAGATTCTGCCTGCAATGTTCTAACAAAACTGGGGAAACTTCACAAAGTAATAAATCGACTAATATCAACTTTATGTTTCCCCCTGGGAATCGAACCCAGAACCTTCGGATCGTGAGCCCATGGCTCTGACCACTAAACCACGGAGGTAGTTGTTTTTAGTTCAAATAGGTACCTGAAATTAAAATTATTAAAACCTTATAAAAAAATATTATCGCTTCACCTCAATTTTAAATCTGAATCTCTTTTTAAACTGAAAAGTAATCAAAAAAGCGGTTATAACAGCCCCTATACATGTGTTCCGTAGCGTGCGACCTAATTCAGGACCTTTTATTTAAAACCGCTTTTTTCCTCCTAAAAACATATTGAAGTTTGAGCGCCCTTTTAAACATATAAATGTTGCGGGTTGAGATTTGAAACGTAGGTTATATAAGGGTTTAACTGCCTCCGTGGTCTAGTGGTCCGAGCCATGGGCTTCCGATCCGGAGGTTCTGGGTTCAATTCCCAGGGGGCACACAAAGTCGATATTTGATAATTTAAAACTTTGTGAGGTTTCCCCAGTTTAGGTAGGACGTTGCAGGCAGAATCACTTGATTGACCGAAGAGAAAAAGGATTCCGTGCTTTGGAGGGCACGTTAAGCCGTCGGTCCCGGTCGCTGTCTTTGATAGTGGTCGTTACTCAAAACCTAGCCAGAGGCCTAATAGCTGTGCTACGAGGTGGTTCGATAACTCTGACATCAGATTTCATCGGGTTGTTTGACTCGAGAATCCACTCGCTAAGAAGATAAGGGGTTCATAACATTTTTATTGCAAATTGATAATTTAAATAAACATAAAAGTTACGTCAAATCCTATATTTAAAATATTTGTTTTACCCAAAAATAATAAAATCTATAGCTTTGCCTACAAGTACAATATATACCTATTCTAAACATAATATCTTGAAACCAAAGTAATAGGTATGTGGTCGAAAAACTCTGGCGCCAGGGTTCATAGGATCGATCACCGACTCAAAAAACCACTAGATAATATTAAGTAGAAATGGTTAAAAAGCACAATCAAGCATACTAAAGTTTCTAAGGCTCGTATTTATAATCAGTACTTGAGACTGACAGCTAGTTTGAGTTCGTATTTGAAATATCATTTCAGTACAAAAGGACCTGTTAAATCCAAACTTAATATAGCTCTCAATCTTGAGATAGCTTTGTAAATACGGCCCTAGGTTGGATACGAAATTGTCAAACATCTTTTAATCAAACATAATATTGGTTTCAAATTCTTTTACCCACAGAAAAATATGTCATCCAAGTAAATGCTTCTCAAAGCCCGAAGACTTAAAAAAAGAATGACGAGTAACACAGAATAAAATTAATTCCTTTCAGGGAAGTGTGACTATTAATCACTTCTGCCTCGTTTCTTCATTGTGCAGGGAACATGATAATAAGAATGATTAACGGAGTAAAAGAACTGAGTGAAAAGTATACACGTGAAAAGTTTTAAAAAGAGCCCAATTTTAATAGTATAATGGCTAGGGCCGCTGCCTCCTGAACAGGAGGTCGTTGTTCGAATCCCACCACGTACCAATGTGTGTTTTTTGGTTTTTGAATGTAATATGTATGTTTATTTGGCGCTTTTTCCGTGCTTCGGAAGGCACGTTAAGCCGTTGGTCCCAGTTAATATCGTTTAACTTTATAAATATTAGACGTTAAGCCATGTCATAGGCCAGTGCTAAGCATTGGCGACATGAAAACTCTGACCTAATCTAGGATTGGGTCTGGTTTCCCTTCTGAAAAACCAGTACCCTCGTTTAATCATCTAGATTGGGTAGTCGACCATGAGACACGGTATAAGGCTAGGGAGATGACTGCATAAAAACGAGTTAAAATTTAATACAACGAGATCTATTTGTCCCATGTTACTTCCATGCTGATCTGGGAGCGAGAGAAAAACATAGAATGTGCCAGCTGCATTTCCTCCCGGGCATGCTGTTAAAACCAGCTAAGGGATCCGAGGGTTTCATTATATTGTAATTTAGACGATGGGCTGACAACCTGTCACTACAGCAATATACCAACAAATCTATCTTTAATAACCCTCAAAACTTTGTCAGACGTGGCGGAACGACCTTTGTTTAGGTCGTTTAAGCTCTGCCTACCCCATTAGGGACAAAGGCGTGATTATATGTATGTATGTATGAACTAGATTACTCGTAGAAGTTGTGCGAAAGGGAGCTTCAAAAAGCGGCCCATGTCCCTAAGTTAACTAGCTGTTGCCGCTTCTTCTTCTTCTGTCGTGTGGGTATCGAGTCGATTGACCCTATGAACCCTGGTGTCAGAGTTTTTAAACCACCTAATAGCACAACTAATAGGCGTCAAACATGGTTTGTGTAAAAACCACTATCAAAGACAGCGACCGGGACCGACGGCTTGACGTGCTCTCCGTAGCACGGAATCTTTTTTCTTTCGGAAAATCATGTGATTCCGCCTGCATTGTCCTAACCAAACTGGCGAAAATCTCACAAAGTGACAAATCGACAAATATCAACTTTGTATTCCCCCCGAAGAATCGAACCCAGAATTTCCGGATCGTGAGCCCATGGCTCTGACCTCTAGACCACGGATCGAGTTTGAGCTAGGAAGATCTGTGTCCAGTATGTGTCTGAATTACTCCGAATAGTAGTAGCAATAGTACGTTTGCAAGATTTAATGTCAATCGGCCACATAAACCACACGAATTAACAAGACACGGCAATAAACGTGTAGTTTTATGGACAATGGAATTAGTCCTGTTTAATGTTCCAGAGAATTAATGGAACATATTACTGCCGGCGGGGAAATGAGATGGCCGCCATTTTTATGTGTTTTATGTGCTATCTAGTTGAGTATCGTTTTGGTGTTGAGCATCATTTTTTATAATTAAACAGTGTCGAAATTAACCGAAGGGTATTGCCTAATAATCATCATGTATTAGACTTGGCTCTACTTCACAGCTTAAAAATCCGTAAGAATGCAAAATTGAAAACCTGGTGGGATGCCGAAGGTAAGATATCGTCGAAACGAAAGCTGTTCAAAGAATGGGCATAATGAAAAGAGCGAACCTTGGTCAACCAGTCTAGGTATCAACGGTGTGATATTGTGCAGTTAGACCTACGCTTGCCTGCGAAATCTTCAAACCGTCAACTGGCGAGAAACGGCGCAGGAGCCGTATATTTGAATCGATTGAATCATAATACCCATCTTCTTCTGTCGAGTGGGTATCGAGTCTATGGACCCGATGAACCCTGGTGTCAGAGTTTTTAAACCGCCTAGTAGCACAACTATCAGGCCTCTAACATGGTTTTTGTGTAACACGACAATCAGACACTATCAATCGGATCGACGGCTTAACGTGCCCTCCGAAGCACGAAATCTTTTTCTTTTTCGGACAATCAGGTGATTCAGCCTGCAATGTCCTACCCAAACTGGGGAAAAATTCACAAAGTGATAAATTCTCAAATATCAACTTTGTGTTTTACCCCCTGGGAAACATATTTAAAATTATTAGAAACTACACACTAGACGACTAGTTACCTTAAATTATGCCGATGCTACTGCAAGCAAATCAATGAGTAGAGGCTGTATACAGGGATCCGTTTGCGGACCTACATTCTGGAACATAATACTTGATGAACTTCTTGAAACCCAGCTTCCAAACAACTGCCACTTACAGGCATTTGCTGATGACGTTTTGTTAATTATACACAGTAAGGATCTAAAAATACTACAAGATACAGCAAATAGAGACTTGAAAACTATTACTGAATGGGGCGATCAATCTAAGCTAACATTTGGACCATCTAAAACTTAACTTATCTCATTCACTCCGAAAGCTAAGCTAGCTACTATTAGAATGAACTCAACAACTCTTAACTTCATCAGCGAAATTAAAATATTAGGGGTAATAATCGATCACCGGCTTAGGTTTATTAGACATGTAGAGTTCATAATCAATAAGGGGCTGAAAATCTATAAAAACTTATGTAAGTTCTCTAGACCAACATGGGGCATTCAAAGTGAGAATGTGACATAATCTACAAACATGGAATAGAGCCTATTATAACGTACGCTGCCGGCATATGGGGATCAGCTACAAAGTATAAGGGGGTAAAAAAGAAACTTACGTCGTTTCAAAGAGGCTTTGCTATCAAGGCGATTAGAGGTTTCAGAACCATCTCCGCAAACGCCGCTATAGCACTTGCTCGCTTTACGCCTCTATATCTAAAGGTAGATGAAGTCAATGCTGTAGAGTCCACAAAACTTCGAGGGCTTTCGAAATTATTACCCGACGATGTTCAACTACATCGACTTACTCCACCTTCTAAACTGCTGCATCCTGCCCTAAGAAAATCCATCAGCTTTGAAACCGCAAATAACGAAGAGGACATTGACAGAATTTGTAATGTAAATGCATTAAGAATTTACACAGACGGAAGTAAACACAGTGGAGCTATGGTCGGTGCCGCATTTGTTGTGCATATGCCAAATGGCAATAATATTATACAAAAATTCAAGCTTCATCCCAGCTGCACAATATTTCAAGCGGAGCTGTTAGCTATCGAACAAGCTGTTAAATGGGCCCACGACAATGCGGCTGATGAAACGGCAATTCTTTCAGATAGTTTAACGGCGCTTCACGAAATAAGTAATCGCGGCTCTTGCAATAGTTTTGTGAGCTCTATCCATAAATATTTAAGTACATATCCAAGTTCACTTTCATTCATATGGACAAAGGCTCATGTTGGCATAAGTGGAAACGAAGAAGCTGACGTAGCAGCTAAGTTGGCTGCCTCTTTACAAAAGGATCCAGATTTCTTACTATTCCCCATAAGCTACATATGTAGAATAACAAAAGAAAATAACCTTACTATTAGTGAACAAGATTATCAGGCTTCCCCTAATGGTGAGCATACGCGTAAATGGTTACCAAACTTAACAAGTATTAATGAACTTTTCAAAGCAACAAAAGTAGGATTTCATTTGACACAAATATTAACCGGCCACGGATATCACCGACAATACCTTCACCGATTTAAAATAATTGACACCGATAAATGCCCTTGTGACAATAGTATTATACAAACCATAGACCATCTACTTAAAGACTGCCCGCGTTATGCTGCTGTACGATCTAGGCATGAATTAGTTTGCCACATGCTCACGATTAGTCCATATTTAATAAAAGAAGTCATTACCAAAGAAACCACGATAACTTCATTCAATAATCTTGTAAAATGCATAATATATGTTTATTTAAGTAACATATATGTATGTTTATGTAGGTTCTAGGTTATATGTATATGTAAAAGTCTACAGCGTGTACAGTCTTGTCCCCGTATATATTGTTATCTCATATTCAGTTTTACAGGTTGGCTGGAAGAGATCTCTTTATAGAGATAAGCTCACCTTTGTGAACTAAATTTAAATTTGTTTATTTATTGTAATTTTTTTGTACGCAATAAAGAATATATATAATAAATTCACTAAAAGAATACAACTCATAATCTGTCATCAACCATCTTTACCAACTAAGCAATTAATTCATAATCAACTATCTGTTTATTTAACCAACCATCTATTACCTTATTGTACATCTTACCAAAGTATATAGTATTAAGTCTTAAAATATTTAATATCTTAAGCTAACTTTAAGCAAAATATCTAGCTCATTACTCGGTCCGGCCTGGTCGCCCGTATCCATTAGCGAGGACCTGTCCGGACCAACAATACCAAAGTCTGTATCGTACATTAAGCGTTTATTCAATAAACTCCCCCTGGAGGTGGGTTAACCTCCAACGGAAAAAAAAAACCCCCTGGGAATCGAACCCAGGACCTCCGGGTCGGGAGCCCATGGCACTAGCCACTAGACCACGGAGGCCATGGAGGATAATGCCCATACGAAAGAGTAACATTCGCATGCCAAATAGTATGGAAATCGCATGTGAATGTAGCAGTTTCGCATGCGCATTTAGAGTCAAGCGATTCAAAAATACGCCTTCAAGACCGATACAAGTAGTACAAACTTGTGTCTGATAAAACTAGCCATCCCATTCGAAATGGCTTGACTAGCTGATACTTTTGTATGCGGTTCCTTGGTATGCTGGATACACTTTTGAATTTGTATTAGATATTTCTTCCATGCTGGCCTGGGAGCTAGAGAAAAACATAGAATGTGCCAGCTTCCTCCCGGGCATGCTGTAAAAACCAGCTAAGGGATCCGAGGGTTTCAGTATATTGTTATTTAGGCCATGGGCTGACAACCTGTCACTATAGCAATATACCCTACAAATCTATCGTAAAATAACCCTCAAAACTTTGTCAGACGTGGCGGAACGACCTTTGTTTAGGTCGTTTACGCTCTGCCTACCCTATTAGGGATAAAGGCGTGATTATATGTATGTATGTATTAATTATATTAGGAAAAAATACAAAGAATACGCCATTTAAATATATGCACATACTCGTAGTCTTTATTTCATGGAATTTTCTTGTAATGTTACTGTTTTTATTATTTCCTTTCTACCATTCGTTGCTACTGACCTTTCGACTTCTAATTCTAACAAGCGCACCTTTTTTGTTATTTATCCGCAACATAAATAGGGTTGTTCCTGTTATTGGACCAATAACAGTTTGTTACGTCGCGATTGCCGAAGTTTCGTCTGTCCGGAGAAAGTATCTAATTACCCCGGACTTTTTATTGCCCTTCTAATGGGGAGGTATTAGCGTCTTTTTTGTACAAGGAAGTGTGGTTTTACTTCTTGGGCTTCTTGACTATGAGACGCCACTGTTGGTAAAATCTTCCATGCTGGATTGGGAGCGAGAGAAAAACATACAACGTGCAAGCTGCATTTCTTCCCGGGCATGCTGCAAAAACCAACTAAGGGATCCGAGGGTTTCAATGAATTGCAATTCAGGCGATGGGCTGATAACCTTACACTTATACAGCAATGTACCCACAAATCAGACTTAAATAACCCTCAAAACTTTGTCATACGAAGAGTAACGACCTTTGTTTGACCTTTGTCGTTTACGCTCTGCCTACCCCATTAACCGGACCCCAAAACCGGAGACGCAAATACCTATTATAAATGCAGAAGTTTAAAAGATTGAATGTTTGTGATTCAATCACGCTTACACCACTGGACGGATCGGGATAAAAGATGATATAGGATAGGCCCTGGAATAGGATGAATAGGGTAGGCGCTAGTTTTGTAATTAACTATTTGTTAGTTCCACTATCGTTCAAAGTTATCAACAGAGTAAGTGGTAGTGCGACGAATTACTAATAATTAACAATTTTATACGATTTTCCTGCGCAAGATCTAAGTAATCTAGTGTTTGTCTTTAATTACTACCGGTCGAAGCAGTTTGCAGCAAGATGTGCCAAAACTTTAACAGTTTTATAAAATTGAGGCTCTTTTGTACCCTACTGTTATTACTAGTGATGGTGGAAAGTTACAGAGTGAACTTACCTGTCCAACGATCCTATGACTTAAAAGATATTTTTATGAAAAATAAGATGAACCGCAATATTTTACTGTCACTACCACTTCGAAGTTCTAAAGACGAAAAAGCTACGGACGAAGAAGACTCCGAAGAAATTTCTCAAGAAGAAACATCAGAAGAAGAAGAAACACGTCCTGACCCTAAATCTTTAGTTGGTATAATTGGAAAAAAAATTTGGGATTGGATAGGTTAAATAAATTTAAAACATAGGCTTCCATTGCCTATAAATATTTTTTTTTGGTTGGGATATATTTTGTTTAATTATTTTACTCACCTGCGCGAAGTAAAAAAGGTATGTGTTATGCCTCTGTATGTTTAAAAGTATTTTTCCTAAATTGCTGTCAAGAGATCAAATATTGATTGGTCCATATTGATAAATAGAACTTGAGACTGACAGCTAATATGAGTTCGTTTCGGAAATGTCATTTCAGAACAATTATGGTCTCTCAAATCCATATTTATTAATATAACAGTTTATTGTACACAGAAACATACACAGAACAATTACATAGGGAATCAAGACACAACAGGTACTGCTTATTTCTAAAGTGAAATGTCGTAATATTGCTCTCAATCTTTAGATCGCTTTATAAATAAGAGCCCACGACATCTATGATTATGTTGAGCTCGTATGTCACAATAAAAAAACAATTTAAATCAATTAAGTAGCCCCAGAATACTATCTATCGTCTTGCCATTTTTTTAAATAATTGTAGCCAAAATAGAATGATATATTCTTCCATGCAAGCCTGGGAGCGCGAGAAAAACATTGAATGTGCCAGCTGCATTTCCTTCCGGGCATGCTGTAAAAACCAGCTCAGGGAAACTGAGGGTTTCTGCGTATTGCAATTTAGGCGATTGGCTGACAACCTGTCACTAGAGCAATATACCTACAAATC
This sequence comes from Scrobipalpa costella, assembly GCA_949820665.1. Classification (NCBI taxonomy): domain Eukaryota; kingdom Metazoa; phylum Arthropoda; class Insecta; order Lepidoptera; family Gelechiidae; genus Scrobipalpa; species Scrobipalpa costella. Next base: position 7,149,787 of record OX463319.1, on the reverse strand, counting down.
TATCATAAATAACCCTCAAATCTTTGTGAGACGTGTCGGAACCACCTTTGTTTAGGTCGTTAACGCTATGCGTACCCCATTAGGGATAAAAGGTTTGATTATATGTATGTAAAATTACATTACAATCTAAACCTGCCCTCAATTTATGTCAGACGTGGCGAAAGCGCCTTTTAGGAGGCGTTTTTACGCTCTGCCTACCCCGTAAGGGATAAAGGCGTGATTTTATGTATGTATGTATGCATGTATGTAATGTATGTGATACACAGAGTTAATTTCAGTATACAGCATTCTATGTATTTCTTTCGCTCCTAGTCCAGCATAGAAGAGTTTAAAATACACAGACTCATTATTCAAAACTTATAATTATTAATACAACATTTCACTTTTTAATAAAAGAAGTTTATTTAAATTAGGGGTACTCTTCTATGTATTACTGTAACCCAAGAAAGACTGCCTCCATGGTCTAGTGGTCAGAGCCATTGGCTTACGATTAGGAGGTCCTGGGTTCGATTCCCAGGGGGAGAAAACAAAGTTTTTATTTGTCAATTTATCACTTTGTGAGGGTTTCCCCAGTTTGGTTAGGACATCGCAGGCTGAATCACCTGATTGACCGAAAAGAAAAAGGATTCCGTGCTTCGGAGGGCACGTTAAACCGTTGGTCCCGGACACTGTCTTTGATAGTGGTCGTTACTCAAACCACTACAGAGGCCCAATAGCTGTGCTTCTAGGCGGTTTGAAAACTCTGACAGCAGGGTTCATCGGGTCGTTTGACTCAAGAATCCACTCTCTAATAAGAAGAATACTGACAGAAATATTGTGGCAACCAACAAAATGAGAAAATTATTGGTGATTGCATTTGCTCCCGCAGACTCACTCCATAGGTTATTATCCTCCTTGCTGTTACCTAAATCAAACCACTCAGATGCAAGTATTTTGATTGCGGTAATATGTCTTGTGCAAGGCTTGCATTGTTCGTAACTCCAATAACAAGGCGGTATGTTATTCGGCAATGTATGCTGAATTGTGGGCCTTGTGACGTAATTGCGTTTTGATATGCAAGTTACAAGACAAAGTTCATAGTTTATCCCACAGTATGTAGGCAGAAAACAAGGATATGCAGTAAAGGAATCCTAGGATTCATACATACATACATATAATCACGCCTATATCCGTAATGGGGTAGGCAGAGCGTAAACGACCTAAACATAGATCGTTCCGCCACATCTGACAAAGTTTTGAGGGATATTTAAATTTGTAGGCATATTGCTGTAGTGACAGGTTGTCAGCCCATCGCCTAAATTACAATATACTGAAACCCTCAGATCCCTTAGCTGGTTTTTACAGCATGCCCGGGAGGAAAAGCAGCTGGCACATTCTATGTTTTTTCTCTCGCTCCCGGCTCACAGGCCAGCATGGAAGTAAGTAGGATTCACATGGCTTCACTTTTCATTAGGTACTGAAATAAATATATAGATTCAAAGATTTTGTTCATGTTTTTTTGGATTTTGTAGGACAATATTTTTTGAGTAGTTAAATATATATATATATATATATATATATCACGAAATATCATTTGTGTATCATGTGAAAATAGTGAAGTGTCAAGAATTGCAATAAATAATTTGTTGAATTTTTGGGCCCTTCAAACCTCCTTAGTAACATGATATGGGACCGCGACTATGACTCGTGTAACCATGTCGAAACGTCTGGTAATAAAAGATAATTCCTACATACATACGTACATAGGTATAATCACGCTTTTATCCCTAATGAGGTAGGCAGAGCGTATACGACCTAAATAGAGATCGTTCCGCCACGTCTAAGTTTTGAGGGTTATTCTTTATTAGATCTTAATAGATTTGTAGGTATATTGCTGTTGTCACCTTATCACCTAGGATATAGGACAGGTTGCCAGCCTATCACCTAAGTTGAAATATACAGAGCGAGAGAATAACATAGAATGTGCCAGCTGCATTTCCTCCCGGGCATCCTGTAAAATCCAGCTGAGGGATCCGAGGGTTTCTGTATATTGTAACTAAGGTGATGGGCTGACAACCTTTCACTACATCAATATACTCACAAAACTATCTTAAATAACCCTCAAAACTTTGTCAGATGTGGCGAAACAACCTTTTTTAAGGTAGTTTACGCTCTGCCTACCCCATTAGGGATACAGGCGTGATTATATGTATGTATGTAGTGCCCCCGCCTACGTTCATTCAAATTCGAGTCGTACCTACTTAGTATTTTGATGAAAGTGGAATTGCGTGCTACTCGATTAGTTTTGCGTAAACCACTATTATAAAATTCAATCGCCTCGCAATAAACACGTCACATAGCACCGATTAACTCTACACCATAAAATATGCTTTCACCTTAATCTTATCACGGGAAAGTGTGAGTTCATACAAAATTGGAGTTGGGCACGCGAGGGGATCAAAAACGGAAAGTTCAAGTTATGGGCCGCTGTTTTTTAAGAATTTGCTATCGAAACAAAATCATGAAACGTTGGTGCATTTTATGTGGATTATTATTACTCTTATGTGGATTATTTTTCTTCCATGCTGGCCTGGAAGCGAGAGAAAAAACATAGAATGTGCCAGCTGCATTTCCTCCCGGCATGCTGTAAAAACCAGCTAAGGGATCCAAGGGTTTCAATACATTGTAATTTAGGCGATGGGCTGACAACCTGTCACTACAGCAGTATACCTGCGGATCTGTCTAGAATAGCCCTCGAAACTTGGCGGATAAGATAAGAATATACTTTATTGCACAGAAAAGACACAAGAGAAAATAAAATTAAATGAAACAAATAGTAGTACAAATAGGCGGCCTTATTGCTAAGCAGTAATTTCTTCCAGGCAACCTTAGGCTACAGAAAAATAAAAAGTTGAACTAGTGGGCTGGTATACATTTTAGGCAATATATTGTATAGGTAAGTAAATAAGCTACTTAGGTGTATTTATATAATTAATAACAATAAATAGTCATACATATAAATTACTTATACCTACATACAAATACACTTCCATGCTGGACTGGGAGCGAGAGAAAAACATAGAATGTGCCAGCTGCATTTCCTCCCGAGCATGCTGTAAAAACCAGCTAAGGGATCCGAGGGTTCCAGTATATTGCAATTTAGGCGATGGGTTGACAACTTGTCACTATAGCAATATACCTAAAAATCTATCTTAATTAACCCTCAAAACTGTGTCAGACGTGGCGGAGCGACCTTTGTTTAGGTCGTTCACGCTCTGCCTACCCCATTAGGGATAAAGGCGTGATTATATGTATGTATGTAGAAATACATAAATATTATAATACATATATAAATATATATAATATTAATGAAAGAAAATGTTACAACCAAATTATTCCGGGAAACACGCAAGTGCAAGCGGTTAAGGTAGAGAAAGATAGTGAGCTATAAGGTGCTTTTTAAAAGAATCTAACGAAGAAGCTTTTCTTACAGACGCAGGCAATAGATTCCAAAGCCTTACTGCACGAACTGTAAACGAATTAGAGTAAAAATTGGTAGAATGAGATGGGATAGTAATAGAGGGGTAACGCGAAGGGCGAAGTGTGCGATTAAGAGTAACAGAGTGGAAAGGGAATCTTTCTTTCAGATAAGGCGGAGACATAGGATTGAAGAGAATAGAATGAAAAAAAGATAAAAGATGGTAATCTCTACGAAGGCGAATGGGAAGCCATTTGAGCTTAGTTCTGTAGGCTGAGACATGATCATATTTTCTTAGGCCAAATATGAAACGAATGCAGACATTCTGCAATCGCTCCAGTTTATTGAGCAACTTTTCTGTCAGATCGGGATAAGAGATATCAGCATAATCAAGGATAGGTAAAAGCAAGGCTTGGGCAAGAGCAATTTTAGTATTAGTCGGCAAAAGATTACGAAGCCTCTTCAAAGAATAAAATGCAGCAAATACCTTTCTGCTGTCCTCAGCAACCTGTTGTTTCCAAGAGAGTGTTTTGTCAAAAATTACACCAAGGTTTTTCACTGTATCGCTATATGGGATCTGAACTCCATCAAATACTACTGAAGGAAGCTTTGCAAAGTCAATTCTCGAAATAAAACCAAGACTGCCTATAATTATGACCTGAGTTTTCGTGGGATTAACCCTGAGTCTATGAGTGCGACTCCAATCAGAGACACGAGCCAAATCAGTGTTCACTTTGCGAACAGCTTCGGAAAGCTCAGGCATTGAAGTTTGTGAATAAATATGAAGATCGTCTGCATATAAGTGGTAAGACGAAGTAAGAGAAAAAGATATCGAGTTAATGAAAATTGTGAAAAGAAGAGGGGATAAGACGCCACCCTGCGGCACACCTGCAGAAGTATCACACCAAGTGGAGAAGGAATCTTCAACTTTGATGCGCTGCTTGCGACCGCAGAGATAACTCTGAAACCAGTCAAATTGAGTGTAGGAAAAAAGAGCAGATCGTCTCCACTGCCGCCAAGGCATGACAAGGAATCATCACCGATAAATCCTACGCTTGTACCAAACGCTGCGCGCAACCGGTCCGTCGAGGAATTCCATACACCGACCTACAGAGACATCATGATCCAGCCCGACAAAACACAGCGCGCGAAAAACACAGCGCGCGAAAAACACAGCGCGCGAAAAACAACCGTGTGCGCCGTGTAGATATGAGCGATAAATCGACAGCCTTTCCGGGGCTCGTAGCACTACGACTACGTCGGATAAACAAGTCGCAGATAAAGTGCCTGCGCAAAACGTTCTACAGCCACCCGCAGCTACTGACGTAGTTAGCGTTACTGACTTACCATTTACATTGGTGGAGAGAAAAAAACCCAAGCGGGGATTAACGAACATGCGTGGTACACTAGAATCTAGTAGTAAAATTAAGACCGAGACCTTAAGTTCCATCTGTGTTACTCGAACAAAAAAGGAAGTGACCGTTGCAGATATACAGAGTCATATTTGTGACTTGGGTGAATCGTATGTCAATGTTGAACAACTAAAGCAGAATCACGAAACTACATTAAATTCTTTTAAAATAACTATACCTTGTAGTAAGCTAGATGTATTTCTGAATGCAAATTTCTGGCCGGAGGGGGTTGTGTTTAGAAAATAGAAGGAACGGCATATAAAAATCGCATGTAGCAAGAACAATAATGGATAGTCAGATTACTATGGTTTCTTTCAACTGCAAAGGTCTAAAGAGATCAGCCGAACAAATACGAGATATTTGCAAATATGCTGACATCATTGCTTTGCAAGAAACGTGGCTCCTGCCACACGACCTAGGGCTTATAAATAGTATCAGTACCGAATTCGCTGGATATGCAAAGTCGGCGGTTGACACTTCAGTTGGTATACTGCGAGGCCGACCATATGGTGGTGTGGCGATTTTATATCGCAGGTCACTGTTTCCAAGTGCGTTTGTGGTAGAATGCGAAGAGGACCGACTGGCTGCGATGAGGATGGTGCTTGACGACCGTCACATCCTGATCCTTAGTGCTTATCTTCCCTGGGAGCGAGAAGAACATCTAATTGATTTTACATCTTGTCTGGCAAGCATCTCAGCCATAATTGAAGATAGCAACACGGAAGCAGTATACGTATTAGGCGATTTTAATGCTCATCCAGGAAAATTGTTTGGTAGCGAGCTGGACGCGTTTTGTGTGGATCACATGTTAGTGAGCGCGGACCGTGAACTCCTCCCAGAGAATACATACACATTTACCAGTGACAGCAACGGTGCCAATACGTGGTTAGACCATTGTATTACAACGCTTGCAGCCCGTTCGACCGTAATGACTGCGAGAGTGAACTACGGAGTTTACTGGTCTGACCACTATCCATTAATAGTGACATGTAAATTAAAGACAATAAATACTAAAAATGTTATAACTAAGAACTCCGATGATATGTCTGGTGTACGATGGGGGCTGAGGGAACCTAGTCAAATAGAAATGTATACTAAATATTGTACTGAAAAAATATCTAAATTAGAGTATGCTAATTATAAGGACTGTAAAAATTGTTTAAGTTTTAAATGTAAAGACCATCTGTACCTGATAGATAGTTATTACGATAGTGTCGTATCGTGCATGCAGTCTGCGGCGCGCATAAGTGCCAAAGCAAACCTTGGTGCACGGGAAAAAGCCAAAAAAGTTTTAGGTTGGAACTACCACGTCAAGGATTGCCATGGAATTGCTAGATTACGATTTCACTGCTGGGTATTGGCGGGTAGACCTACGACAGGAGAAATTCATGGTAGTATGGTAGAGAGTCGCAAGGTATTTAAAAGCAGACTGAAGTGGTGCATAGATAATGAGGATCAGATCAGAATGAACATTATTGCAATGTATCAAGCTGATAAAAACTTCCCTAAGTTCTGGAATGCTACAAAAAGCTTAAATCATAAGACTGCATTACCTGTTAGCGTTGAGAACAAAACTGAACCAAAAGGGGTGGCTGACCTGTTCTCACAACATTTCAGTGTGGTACCGATGGCTATCCCAGATCGCTTCTATCTTGGGAGTTAGGTGTAACGATGCAACGACTAACCCAGAACCTAGTCCTGAGGGCCTATCTTGTCTTACACCTGACGATATATTCGGGACTATCAAAGCAATGAAAAGAGGTAAATCGCCGGGTTTCGATGGTTTAAGCGTGGAGCACGTATTAGACGGTGGGCATAAATTGTACCGTATTTTGGCGGATCTGTACAATGTATGCATAAATGTCGGGTATCTGCCTACAAACCTAATGAAGACGGTGATTATCCCATTACCAAAAAACAGAACGGGAGATCTCTCTAGTTTAAAAAATTATAGGCCAATCTCACTGGGTACTATCGCGGGTAAAATCCTAGAACGCATTTTGCACCCTGACCTCAAAAAGGGTCTGAAAATAGACGACGCACAGTTTGGTTTTCGTGCCGGTCTCTCGACAAATTGGCGGTTTTTAGTCTAAAGTCGACGGTAAATTACTATATTAACAGGCATACGTCAATTTATGCCCGTTTTTTGGATTTGAGTCGAGATTTTGACCTGGTAAATTATAGTTTGCTATGGGAAAAACTCGCAGCGTCGAATACAAGTAAAAGGACCGTTAAACTGCTGAGATACTGGTATGAGAACCAAACTAACAATGTACGTTGGGGCGACACGACCTCTAGCGATTATATGCTAGAATGCGGGGTACGCCAAGGAGGTCTGACGTCTCCGGATCTTTTTAGCACCTACGTCAACGATCTTATCGTGGAGTTGAGAGGCACCAATGTTGGATGCCATATTGGCAAAACGTGTCTCAACAACTTTAGCTACGCAGATGACATGGTGCTGCTTAGCCCCTCGATAGGGGGTTTAAGAAAGTTACTGGCTGTGTGCGAACACTATGCACTTAATCATGGCTTGAAGTACAACGTCAAGAAAACAGAACTTTTAGTTTTTAGGTGCGGGAAGGGTCCGGATACCATCCCTCCAGTGTTTCTAGATGGGATAGAGGTTAAGCGTGTAGAAAGATTTAGGTACCTTGGCCACATACTCGCGGAGAAACTATGCGATGACGAAGACATTGAGCGTGAGAGAAGAGCCATGTCCGTAAGGTGTAACATGCTCGCGCGCCGATTTGCCCGCTGTAGCGACGGTGCAAAGCTGACATATATTGTCAGTGCTTCTACACATGTCAGCTTTGGACCAACTACACGAAGAAAGTTTTGAGTACCATTAGAGTACAAATATTGGCTATCCGTGCACCGCAATAGAAACAAAAAATAGACGCCGAGTGGTTACCACTTAGTGTAGTAATCGCTTCCAGTACCTGTTATAATTTTTTTTTTACAATTTTATCTGGCATGTACAATTTTTAGAAAATTTTATTCTTTATACTTTTACTTATTTTATTTTACAGTTTGTGTGTGTACAAATTTACCTACCCAATTTGTTTATCAATATTGTTAGTCGTAAGCTATGGGATTTTCCTGAAATAAACATTTATTATTATTATTATAATAGTCTGTGGAGATATGTTAAGAGAACGCAGCAGCCCCACCAAGATATCAAAATCCACAGTATTAAAAGCATTGATAAAATCTAGCAAGCCTAGCACCGTAAGCTGCTGATTATCCATTCCCCAACGAATGTCATCAGAGATTTTGACAAGAGCAGAAGTCGTACTATGACCAGAGCGGACGTGGCGAAACAACCTTTGTTTAGGTCGTTTACGCTCTGCTTACCCTATTAGGGATGAAGACGTGATTGTATGTATGTATTATTACTCTGTGGTGGTAGGAACTCAGGATACTTTACTTATTTCTTACTTAGTTCAGAATTTGAATTGTAATTTAGTTTTATTTTATTGTACAAAATCATCTCCTCTTGTCATGTGAGCGGTCAGGTCTGAACGTCCTATGAACAATGGTGACAGTATTCTTTTACCACGGCATATAAGAATTTTGTGGTGATCAGTTTAACGATCACTTTCACAAAACAATACAAAATACTTTATTGCTGAATGAAACACAAATACGTACTACAGTAAAGTAAGGAACAAAACAGTAAAATATAGGCGGCCTTATTTTTAAGCAGCAATTACGACCAGGCAAACTTATGGTATTAGGATAGTACATAGCAGAAAGCAGAAGTTAGAACCGAGGTCTTAAAGTGCTTTCAAAAGCTCAGAAACATCATAGTCCTGCTCCTGCAATATACCTAACTGTATAAAATCTGAACCAATTAAACTAACACATTTAATTCATCAATATAAAGCTAGGATTGTGCAGAAGAGATACGAGAAGTCATACTATTTATCAAGACAATATTCTGTAGTTGTGGCAAAACAGCCAGCATTAACAGCTTAGCCAGAGGGGTAAGATTGTTCTGTCTCTCAGCCAATGGGGTAAGTAAGTGCCGGTTCAAACCAGTTCAAACTAACTAAAGTTCCAGGTCCTCCAGCTGAAACCGAGCAAGTTTTAACCTGTAACTTGTGCTGAGATGAGCTCCGGTTTATGTTGAATTTGTTTGAGTTGATTAGTCTTGAAACTTATGCAAGAGACATGTGATTTTTATACTTGTTTTGAAGTTAAATGTGGCTCAGCCGTTGGCAACACTAGGATGTCATTTTAGAAAATTTAACAAAAGAAACCACAGTAAAACTAATAAAACCTCAGGTGAAACAAAGTTCCGAAAGTAGAAGCATATTTTTGTAGAAGCACCAATAAAATGGTAGTTTTATAGGTTACTGTATTTACTGGCTATCAGATAAACTATGAACTCGACAGTAAGCTTTTTTATTTGTTTCTAAACAAGGTTTATAATTACAACAACTACCTTCAGTGTTCAACACTGTTAATTTTATAGTAAATTGTATAATCTTCCATGCTGGACTGGGAGCGAGAGAAAAAACAAAGAATATGCCAGCTAGATCTCCTACCGGGCATGCTGTAAAAACCAGGTAACGGATCCGATATGATAGAGAATGTACTCGACAGCAAGCGTTTTTCCTTTATTTGTTTCTAAACATACATACATACATACATATAATCACGCCTTTATCCCTAATGGGGTAGGCAGAGCGTAAACGACCCGAACAAAGGTCGTTCCGCCATGTCTGACAAAGTTTTGAGGGTTATTTAAGATAGATTTGTAGGCATATTGCTGTAGTGACAGGTTGTCAGCCCATCGCCTAAATTACAATACACTGTAACCCTCGAATCCCTTTTGCTGACTTCTACAGCATGCCCGGGAGGAAGGGCAACTGGAACATTCTATGTTTTTCTTTCTCTCCCAGTCCAGTATGGATGAAAAAGGTTTATAATTTTCAACATTTACATTACTTGTTCACGCAGAAACTTTAACACTGTTAATGTTATAGTTAACATAGTAAAATTCAGCAGCGACCCGCTAGTTGGTAATTCCTGGTGTTAAACTCATACAGGGACTATTATTAACATATTATTTATACTTCGGAACCATGCTTGCAGATAAGTGCAATATGACTTGCAAATTCCAGATGCAGTAGGTCAGTTACGTGGTACAAGGTTTTAGTTTAGCGATACTTATTGCTAAGTTACATTCGGAGGTTGTGAGTTAAATTCTTACAAGAGGGATAAGTACATAAAAATGCCAAATTATAACTCGAGACTGTTTTCAAATGGGTTAGGATAAAGCTGACTCATCTTATAGTTAACCAGTTATGATTATGTAATTAAAGAACATTACCTAACATGAATGATGGCAATTACTGCTTTAGTAATAAGGCCCCCTATATTGTGCTTTTACGTTTGTTTATTTTTATATGTGTTGTACGTATGTGTTTCTATGGCTCGTATTTATGAAGCGATCTCAAACTTGAGACCAATATTAAGTATGGATTTGACATGCCAGTTTGTACTGAAATGACATTTCTGATACGAACTCAAACTCGCTGTCACTCATGAGAGCTAATTAAAAAGGCCCTAAGTGTTATAAACAAATTTTGTACTGTATTTGTACCTAAAAACTCATGCCCTGATCACCATCTCTAATAGCGGTCATAACATGATCATAAACAATGTCAGACTGAGGTTTTTATAACGCAATTAAAAAAACATGCCTAATTTAATAATCTGTGCAAATTGAAGATGCTTTGTGTGACAGATAGATTTTTATCTTATTTTTATCAGTTATTGGGCTCGATTCTAGGTACTAACGACTAAAATAAAACGAAAATATAACTGTCACTTTCAAAATAATTAAATTGAAAAAGGACAGGCGATTTATACACTTTGTCCGCTAGATTTAGACGCGCATTTGCACATATTTGCGTATTTCTGTCAATTTTACACGCCATATCGTCACTGGAAAAGCAACAGAAAAACATATTGACTTATATTATATGATGGTGGATAAAAATTACAAATAATGCATAAAACCACCGAATTTAAATAAAAAAACTGGAGATCAAAGATCTCATGTCCTTTTCCAATGTTTTTAGTCTGAAAGTAACAGATACATTTAAATTTTTTGGTTGAATCTATAATTAGCCCATTACGTGCTTTGTCAATTATTATCAGACAGCGAAGACTTCTGTTAATTCTGTTATTGCAACATTAAGAGAAAGGGAATATTCCTTCGATAACACTCCGGAGATACGATACTATTATTAGCATCTCCTAGAACTGTTAATAGCATTTCCATTAGATACTTGGAATTTAATTCGTATCAAAATGTAGATAGAATGATTTTGCTTCCAGGTAGTACAAATTACTTCCATGCTGGACTGGGAGCGAGAGAAAAACATAGAATGTGCCAGCTGCATTTCCTCCCGGGCATGCTGTAAAAACCAGGTAAGGGATAAGGGAAGTGCCAACCTGTCACTACAGCAATATACCTGCAATTCTATCTTGAACAGCCCTCAAAACTTTGTTAGACGTGGCGGAAGGTCCTTTGGTTAGGTCGTTTACGCTCTGCCTACCCATTAGGGAAAAGGCGTGATTTTATAACATTTAATTATTATATTTTCAGGCAATGAAATATTTTTTACTATTCAAAATGACCAATCAGATCGATCAAGCAATTTGTAAGGAGCATTTTATTTTTAACCTTTTTTTTTTAGGTCGACCTGTATGTAAATAACTATTTAATGGAATCTCATCATCTCCCTAGCTTTATCCCGTATGTCTGCTACTTAATCTAGGGCATTGAACGAGGGTACTGCTTTATACAAAGAGCGACTGCCATCTGACCTCCGCAACCCAGAAGGGAAACCAGACCTAATCCTAGATTAGGTTAGTGTTTTCAAGCCGGCAATGCTTAACACTGGCCTCTGACATGGCTGAAGGATTAATATCTACGGTATTTAACGATATTAACCGGGAACAACGACTTAACGTGTCTTACAAAGCACGGAAAATGCACCGAATAAACATACATATGAAATTGGAAAACCGAAAAACACATTGGTACGTGGTGGGATTCGAACTACGACCTCCCGCTCAGGAGGCAGCGGCCCTATCCACTATACCATCGTGCTCGTTACTATGCATTTAAATCTAAGGTTACTTACTTAACCATCTTCCAAGGATTGTAGCGTCATGAAAATGGCAGCTGTAGTTCAGTTCTTGCTCTCATTTCCTTCGTCTAGTTCTGGTTCTAGTTTGTATTATCCTATCTTTCATTAGTTTATGTATTAGTTTATTATAAATTATGTATTAGTTTATTTTACAATATCTATGTAGTAGTTTGTAACTAGTTTATGTATTATATGTAATGTAATGTATTTAGGATACATATTTTACTAGATTTGCAATATCCCGCTTACCGCTACGCATTTTTCTTTGAGCCAAAGGTTGCCTGGAAGAAATTGCTACCTTAGCAATAAGGCCGCCTATGTTGTACTTGTTTTTTGTTGTTATCTGTTGTGTTGTATGATTTGTATTCTTACGTGCAATAAAGTATTTTTATGTTATGTTATGTTCTGATGACAAATACCATAAAATGGTACTGACGACCTGATCTGATGATGGCGCCGGAAGATATGAACTGGAACTTCATGATGGAACATCGTGTTATAGCTGTGTTTAGACTTGTTAGAAAGGTCTTTTAATGAACTTAGACCACGATTGGTTTTTACGTGCATTTATATAAGCGTGTTTTTCTAGTGATTTCTTTTTAAAAGTTGGTCCGTTTTATTGGCTGAGAAACTCGATAAAAAATTATATCAGATCAATAATTATTGTATTTCATTTTTAACCTACAGCAACTTCTTAAACTAAATGCAACCAAGAACATGTTTATAACCCTGCAACAGTAGTATGCACATAAAATTAAATACTCGTAGTTTCTCCGTAGTAGCAATGTACGAAGACGGAGGACAACGTAATAAACAGTTACGTAAACAGGGTTTCCACTACACTTGATAATACTAGTTTTATTTACCTAATACCTTAACTAGGAGAACGGGCTGATCTTACACTGAAAAACAACATGTGTATTGTGAAAATTTCCGTTCCGTACCCAAGAGATGCCAATTTTGAGTGACGTTTCTGATAGGATTGTAACAATATTATTAATGTGATGAATTGTCAGTCTACCACTTCTTCTTAGCGAGTGGATTCTCGAGTCGAACAACGACCCGATGAACCCTGGTGTCAGAATTTTCAAACCGCCTAGTACGACAGCTATTGGGCCTCTGACATGGTTTTGAGTAACGACCACTATCAAAGACGGCGACTGGAACCGACGGCTTGACAATCAGGAGATTCTGCCTGCAATGTCCTAACCTCACAAAGTAAAATTACAAATATCAACTTTGTGTTCCCCCTGGGAATCGAACCCAGAACCTCCATATCGTTAGCCCATGGCTCTGACCACTACAGTACGCACACTATCGCTTAAACTGTAAAACACTGTAACAATTTCACTTAACAAAAAAGAAGCAAGAATAAAGCCAGTGTTGTTTAAATTGAAATTATATACGATGTTAACCTGATAGATAAAAAACACCTAACTAAAATCCAATCTCATAATATATCCTAACACTTTGGAATAAACTCCTCGGAGCAGATCGGTTCTATTATACCCCGGACACGAATAGCCGGCAATAACTAACGTGTTGAACAGCTAAACATCTAGTACAAAGCAGGTCACCGATCCAATATTGGGTAACAAAGCCGGACGATATTGAGTGGGAAAGTTGGGGCATATCGCAAACGAACTACTACAACTTATGAGAACTACAACTTATGAGCAGAGTGAGTCCAGTTTCTAATCTGGCCTCGCTCTGGTTTCAAAAGCACGGTTTCTGATTTGTTTACAAAAGTGTCGCTGTAATTATTGTTATTGCTTGTGCTGTAGTTTCTGTTCTTCTTCTTCTGTCGAGTGGGTATCGAGTCTATCGACCCGATTAACCCTAGTGTCAGAGTTTTTAAACCGCCATGTAGTACAACTGTCAGGCCTCTGACATGGTTTGAGTAACGACCACTATCAAAGACAGCGACCGGGACCGACGGCTTAACGTGCCCTCCGAAGCACGAAATCTTTTTCTTTTTCGGACAATCAGGTGATTCAACCTGCAATGTGCAAACCAAACTGGGGAAAAATCACAGTGATGAATTCTCAAATATTAACTTTGTGTTTCCCCCCTGGGAATCGAAGCCAGGACCTGCGGATCGGGAGTCCATGACAGTAGCCAATAGAACACGGGGGCATGACACTAGCCAATAGACCACAGAGGCAAGCTTCTGTCATCACTGTGTATGTTGTCATCAGTACTACAGCTGTACTGTAGGTATTGTTGTCATTGTACGTGATGTATTATTTGTGATCACTAATTTGATGTCATCACTACGTTTTGATTAATGTGTCCACTAGTATATTGCTATTTTTTGTTCTCACTAATGTCACGCCCGCTACTGTTATAGTAGTAGCTGTCATCACTCTACTTGTTGAACAGCTAAACATCTAGTACAAAGCAGGTCACCGATCCAATATTGGGTAACAAAGCCAGACGTTATTGAGTGGGAAAGTTGGGGCATATCGCAAACGAACTACTACAACTTATGAGAACTACAAAGTACGAGCGTAGTAAGTCCAGTTTCTAATCTGGCCTCGCTCTGGTTTCAAAAGCACGGTTTCTAGCATTTATTATTGTCTTCTAGTTCGTTGATATGAATTTCTTTAATTCCTGTCGTTTTGTTTTTAGTTAGGTTTTTATCTGTAAGGCGCAGCGCTTATAGCAAAGCAATGAGGCGGCGGTGAGGCGGCGGTGAGGCGGCGGTGAGGCGGCGGTGAGGCGGCGGTGAGGCGGCGGTGAGGCGGCGGTGAGGCGGCGGCGAGGCAGCGGCGAGGCAGCGGCGAGACGGCGGCGAGGCGGCGGCGCGCCGATTTTGTATACGGGGTGTAAGGAATAGCGTCCCTCAAACTGATAGGGGTTGCTAAGACTGAACAACTTCCACCAGGATTTTTTTTCAGGAAGTGAAATAAAAATGGCTTTTCTGTACAAATTGTCTGATCGAGGTGGACATTTTGTATGGAAAGCCAATTTTTATTTTCACTTACTGACAGAATTTCTTAGTGGAAGTTGTGCAGTATCGTGGACTTAGTAACCCCTCTCAGTTTGCGGGACGCTGTCCCTTACACATACATACATATAATCACGCCTTTATCCTTAATGGGGTAGGCAGAGCGTAAACGACCCAAACAAAGGTCGTTCCGCCACGTCTGACAAAGTTTTGAGGGTTATTTAAGATAGATTTGTAAGTATATTGCTGTAGTGACAGGTTGTCAGCCCATCGCCTAAATTACAATATACTGAAACCCTCGGATTCCTCAGCTGGTTTTTACAGCATGCCCGGGAGGAAATACAGCTGGCACATTCTATGTTTTTCTCTCGCTCCCAGGCCAGCATGGAAGAAATCATGTCCCTTACACCCGGTATAAATTTACGTCTGCGCAGCGCATGTGGCCACGTTCTGGGCGTCAAGGATTTAAAGCCATTGACTCAAGAAGAAGAAGAAGAAGAATACCGATTCGCTATAAGGCGCGTCCTCACTGCGAGCATTCGTTTGTAATGAGCATTTGGCGTCCATAAAAAAAAAAACAGACTGTTTCTGTTTCCGCGCATACTGTACAACCTGCAAGTTTCAGTGTATTGCAATTTACGCAATCAATTTTTCTTCTTAGCGAGTGGATTCTCGAGTCGATAGACCCGATGAACCCTGGTGTCAGAGTTTTCAAACCGCCTAGTAGCACAGCTATTTAGGCCTCTGACATGGTTTGAATACATGAGAAATGCTTCACAAAATAAGTGGACTTGTACAAAAATATTTTAATTAAACAAAAAATAAACACACTGCCCCAAATTTTTCAACTTTAAACTTGACGGCCGTTTTTCCACTATACGGAAACGGCACGGTATCTAAGAGAAAATGTACGAAAACCAATTAAATTACATGCCACACTTATCCACTTGCATTCATTCCCACCGGTATCGTCACCGGTCAGCCAAACTGCATGACTGTATTTGTTGATTAGAAAGATTTCAAACTTGTTTACATTTCGAAAAGATATTCTACCAATACGCAATTTACGACGCAGAGCAATAATTGATGACATTGTTAAATTGAACCCGCATGAATTTCTATTATTTTATTGTCTTATTTTGTACATTTTTATTTTTAACTAACATTACCATTTATAATAAGCTCTGACCTAATCTAGGATTGGGTCTGGTTTCCCTTCTGGGTTGCGGAGGTCAGATGGCAGTCGCTCTGTGTAAAAACCAGTACCCTCGTTCAATCCCCTAGATTAGGAAGCCGACCCCGTGAGATACGGGATAAGGCTAGGGAGATGTATTACCATTTATAATAAGAATTTTTATATGACATCTCTTGTAAAATCAATTTATTAGGACATAACATTATCGAATCTGTATTGCCTTAATTTGTTGGATCTATTACTTTTTTATTAATGTGATAATTAACATATCTAATTTAATGGTAAATACATGCGTAATATAATAAACATGTTGAATATGTGAACATTGCGATACCCTACCAGGGTCATATACTACCAACTAACTTAAACATTTGACCTGTTAATTAAATGAAGTATGTAAATGCAATAAATACATATGAATATGAATATTATTCGTACGCAAAATGCGCGCGCGTTTGTGCGTGCGGTCAGAGTGAAACTAGGCCGACGATATATCGTGTATCGTGAAGATATCGTTGCCGTGCCGTGTACCATCCAGTGGAAAAACAGCCAATGAGGATAATCTAATTATGACAAACCCAGAAGCCTAAAAAGTGTGACAGTATTATCTTTTCAGGGCACGGATTTTTGGACCTTTCTCAAATTAACCCTTTGGACGCCGAGAGGGCATTATAAGAATATATAATGAGCTGCCCTCAGGATCACAGCATTCCCTGCCTCCTCAATTAACGTGGAGTTGAAATTAATTTATTCTAACCAGGGGATTTCTGGGTGGGGTCGCGGTGAGA
This sequence comes from Scrobipalpa costella, assembly GCA_949820665.1. Classification (NCBI taxonomy): domain Eukaryota; kingdom Metazoa; phylum Arthropoda; class Insecta; order Lepidoptera; family Gelechiidae; genus Scrobipalpa; species Scrobipalpa costella. The sequence goes on along the minus strand of OX463319.1, from coordinate 7,132,813 downwards.
GCGATTGGGATTAAACTGCATTAATAGTTTAATATTATACATATAATCACGCCTTTATCCCTAATGGGGTAGGCAGAGCGTAAACGACCTAACCAAAGGTTGTTCCGCCACGTCTGACAAAGTTTTGAGGGTTATTTATGATAGATTTGTAGGTATATTGCCATAGTGACAGGTTGTCAGCCTATCGCCTAAATTGCAATATACTGAAACCCTCGGATCTCTTAGCTGACTTTTACAGCATGCCCGGGAGGAAAAGCAGCTGGCACATTCTATGTTTTTCTCTCGCTCCCAGTCCAGCATAGAAGATTAATAACTTATCGTAAAAATGGCTTCCGTGCTGGTCCGGGAATAAAAATAACCAACTGTTTTACTTCCAGGGTAAATTGAAAGAACCATTAAAGCCGGTAAAAAAATAATCTTAGAGAATGGGTTGAAACTCATGATAATTGTTATAACCAAAATATTGAAATACTCTTCTTCTATACTGAACTGGGTTCTTCCATGCTGGACTGGAAGTGATAGAAAAATATAGAATACGCCAACTGTGCTCCTCCCAGGCATGCTGTAAAAGCTAAAGATTCGAGGGTTATAGTGTATTGCAATTTATGGTGATTAGCGGACAAAATGTCAGTATAGCAATATACATCATAATCAACTGTAATGACCCTCAAAGCTAGTCAGACGTGGAGGGACGACCTTTGTTCAGGTTATTTACGCTCTGCCTACTCCATTTAGGTAAAAGCGTGATTTAATGTATGTATGTTTGTGAAATCAGGCTCAAGCTTGCGGCTTCTGAGTGAACTTCCTTTAACTCGAGCTTGCTCTATCGTCGTCCTATCCTGGCCTGTCAAAAAAATTTACTGCTTTCACGGTCTAGTGGTCAGATCCATGGGGTCACATTCCGCAGGTTCTGGATTCGATTCCCAGGGGGGGAGCACAAAGTTGATATTTGTCAATTTATGGCTTTATGAGGGTTTTCCCCAGTTTGGTTAGGACAATGAAGACTGAATCACCTAATTGTCTGGGAGAAAAAAGATTCCGTGTTTTGGACGGCACGTTGAGCCGTCAGTCCTGTAGCTGTCTTTGATAATGGTCGTAACATTATACCATGTCTGAAGCCTACTAACTGCGCTATTAGGCGGTTTAAAAACTCTGACAGTAGGGTTCATCGGGTCGATCGACTTGATACCCACACGACAGAAAAAGAAGAAAAAAATATAATATACGACACAAATCGAAATCGCTGAAAGTAAAACCACACTTTAGCAGGTAGACAAAAAGCCTCTTTTTCAGTGAAACACAACTTTGTTAACTTTAATTGTGAACATGACAAAGTATTAACTTTAGAAATTACATTACAAAGTGTTTCGCTAATGAACAGAGTTTCCAGATCCGAAGGCAGGTACTTTTTCTTTTCTCTTTGCAAAACCTGAAAATAATTACAGTATAGGGCCGTTAATATTGCACATTGACACTTTGAAACAGACAGTGGCATTTGCCAGTCTCTTTATGCCAGTGAGAAAGAAGTAAGCTCTACGAAGGCAAATCTTTGAGATGTGTATCGTTTAATGGCCCTTTACTGAACAGATTTTTTATTCAAAACAAATACATAATGAAAATTTATCGTCTTACTTGTTTGTATTGAAAGGAGGGTTAGCCCACGACGTTTCGATTCTATACGAGGATCTTTCATACATGCATACCTTTAATCACGCCTTTATCCCTAATGGGGTAGGCAGAGCGTAAACGACCTAAATAAAGGTCGTTCCGCCACGTCTGACAAAGTTTTGAGGGTTGTTTAAGATAGATTTGTAGGTATATTTTTGTAGTGACAGGTTGTAAGCCTATCGCCTAAATTGCAATATACAGAAACACTTGGAACTCTTAGCTGGTTTTTACAGCATGCCCGGGAGGAAAAGCAGCTGGCACATTTAATGTTTTTCTCTCGCTCCTAGTCCAGCGGAAGTAATAAGTAATCTTCACCAGGAGAGAAGAAAGACACACTCCGCCGCTCGCCAAGTGCAACCTTCGACTGCGGTTCGCTGTTCGCTGCGCCCGCGCCGACAGCACGGCAGGTGGCGCTGTAGTCGGCGCTTTGGCTTGTTCTTGTATTGTTGATGGATCATCGTTTATCGGAAGGTTTAAACACACGACACTAACGTATCACCTTCCTTTCAATACAAACAAGTAAACCGATCAATCTTCATTATGAATAACCCTTGTTAATCGTTTAACGTTAAAACAAAACAAGTACGTTGTTATAAAGGGTTTTTCAAAAGTTACAAGATAACATTCCCAATTTATTTACAAGGGTTTCAGTGTATAGTAATTTAGGCGATAAGCTGACAACCTGGCACTACAGCAATCTACGGATCTATCTTAAACAATTCTTAAAATTTTACAGATGTGGATTTATGTATAAATGCATGCATTTATTTTTATTTGAAATGGTTCTTCGGTCGGGAGCGACTGAGGCGGAGTCGACAATGGAGCGAGCTCGCCCAGAAGATGCCTGTTCAATCTAACTTTGAAGTGTTGGGGGTTTGATGCATTCAGAAACACAGACGCAGGTAGTAAGTTCCACTGTTTTTCCTGAATCATCTGATTTAATGACAAGTTAGATGATTCCGAGCTTCGGAGAGTACTTTAATTAGGGTCATAGCCACTGCATTTGAAATAACAGTCGTTACACCAACGATATCCAGGTCTGTTAGACATAAATTGCATGCTGATATTAGCAAGTTTTCAGTAGAACTTATATATTTTCGCCCATAACATCTTTCTATTGTACCTGTAAACTGCAACAAAAATTAATAATTTGAATTTAAATAAAACATAAAAATAAAAAACACACCTTCGCCGGTTGGCAGAGCGTAAATGACCTAAAAAATGGTCGTCTCGCCACGTCTGACAAAATTTGAGAGCTATTTATGATCGGTTTTTAAGTATATTGCTGTAGTGACAGGTTGTCAGCCCATCGCATAAATTGCATTATACCGAAACCCTCGGATCCATTAGCTGGTTTTTACAGCATGCCCGGGAGGAAAGGCAGCTGTCATATTCTATGTTTTTCTCCCAGTCCAGCATGGAGGAAATTAGGTCTTGTAGGTCTATTTGGCTGTTTAAAAACTCCGATTCTGGGGTTCATCGGGTCGTTCGACCAGTAACTACTGGTCTAGACAGAAGAAGTACCGCATATTGGTAATTTTATTTCGGTACTGACTTCGGTAGCAATAAATAAATAATGACTTTATTGGTATTTTTGTTGAAGAATAGGTTTGTAATTTAAAATTTATAGGTTTTTAATGTTTTTAGTATAGAAAATTACAGGGCGGTATTTTTAATAGCCAAGTTCAAAGAGAAGAATGAGTTTTTATGTCGACTGAATATTAGGTTATGTGTAAAAGTATTTTTAAGTGAGGCTTATTCGGTAAATCAATTTCCGGTGGGGATATGATTATAAAATTTAAATAATAAACTAAAAGTCTAAACCATAATAAACTAAAGTCTGTCTAGGTAGTTGTTTACATATAGGTAAACAATCTTAAAACAACTTATGCTTAATCGAAAAATGTGTTTCGAAAATAAGATTTGCTGTTAGGAATTACTACTTACTTACGTACTTGCATGCTGGTCTAAGAGTGAGAAATATGAGCATGCTGTACAGACCAGCTAAGGTATCTGAGGGTTATATTATATTGTAATTTAGGCGATGGGCTGACAACCTATCACTTCTTGCTGAAGTACAAAACTATCTTAAAAAACCCTTAAAACTTTGACAGACGTGGCGAAACGACCTTTGTTTAGGTCGTTTACGCTCTGCCTACCCCATTAGGGATAAAGGCGTGATTATTTGTATGTATGTAAGTTAGGAATTAGGATTCTTCTGCTTCGTCAGTACACTCTTGACAGAGCGGGCGCGGTCATCAATCCGGGTTGATGCAATCCGTCGATTTATATTATACTAGCGACCCGCCCCGGCTCCGCAAGGAAATTATCAGTGTTTCTATTCTATATTAGGTATGCATATACTATACATATAAAACAGAAACCGCATCAAAATCTGTTGCGTAGTTTTAAAAATTAATGCATACATATATACAGAGAAAGTGCCTTTGTTTTATACTATGTAGTGATTATTCCTCACGAATAGTTGCTTGTCTGGTGCACTCAGTCATGGAACCTTCTTCTGCAGCGGCTTTAATCTGGTTCGTTCATCTCACCGGTTATCTTTCTTGAGGGCGCGTACCTTCGACTTTTCCCTGAACCACGAGTCGCTCTATAGATACGATACGAGTAAGGATGCGGACTTGCATCACGTAGAAGAGGCTTTGCTGAATGCCGAGTTCCAATCAGCATTGGCATTAGGATTACATACATACATAAAATCACGCCTTTATCCCTAATGGGGTAGGCAGAGCGTAAACGACCTAAGCAAAGGTCGTTCCGCCACGTCTGACAAGTTTTGAGGGTTATTACAGATGATCATAACGTATATTGCTATAGTGACAGGTTGTCAGCCCATCGCCTAAAATTGTAATATACTATAACCCTCGAATCCAATAGCTGGTTTTTACAGCATGCTCTGGAGGTGATGCAGCTGGCACATTCTATATTTTTCTATGACTCCCAGTCCAGCATGGAAGAATTAGATACATTAAATTAACCTTATTGATGAGCTAAGAATTACTGTTATAATCTCCCTTTTAGATATCACGATTTTTTTTGTGCAAACCACGCACCACCACCACCATGAACTTGGCTTCCAGTTTCACATTTACGTTTTTGGTGGGATACCTGTTTACCGAATCGGACCTCAAACCCACTGAATATTTAAATGAAGCGACGGAAAGTGGGCATCTAAAGTATCACCTGGAAAACGTAAAACGAGCTGAAAGTCCACTTGACCTGGACATAAACCAGCCGAGTTGAAAAGATACTCGGTGCACGCTCACTCCTTTTAATTGGGTTATTAAATAAGGTCAATATCTACACGTTTTTAAATAAATCCTATACAGGGTGTAAAAAAAAGTGCTTCGTTCCTTAGAACCACGTAATATATTACTGATACACATCGCAATGCACGCATTAAATAAAATAAATAATAATATTTTATTATTATTAAATTAATCAAACACAAACAACCCTAACTCTACGGCACGTACACTAAGCTGCGGCGGCGAAACCGGGCGATGCGTAATTAGTTTCTGTTTTACGAATTTAATAAAAATTAAATAATTTTATTTAATGTATTTAATCTATGTTTTGTGTTGTATATTATCATTAATACATTACGTGGTTTAAAGGAATGCAGTTCTTTTTTTACACACTGTATTTCCTTTAAGCTTTATGTTATGATTGCAAATTAAATATCCTACAAACTAAATATTTAATCTAGCACGCCACACCGAAGCAAAGTACCCAAGATGCTAACAGCGTTACGCCGTTGAAAAGCTAAGCTAAACTTTTGTACAATCTTGTGTAGCTGTTAGCCCTTGGATCACCCGATGCCTCGATGTTTTAAAAAGTAAATGAGGTATTCCGTATTGGCTTAAACGATTAAAGAACTAGGTAGTCGCTTAGTATTGGTGTATATTTTTTTATTTACTTATATTTTAATGTCAACAATTTATTGATTTATTTAGAATTAAATTTATTCATTTATTTAGTATATTCTTTTAGAATAACAACACAAAAGGCCAGCTCACTGTGTCATAATTAAACGGGGTGTAAGGCAGCGTCCTGCAAACTGATAGGGCTTGCTCAGACAACGAAACTGAACAACAATCAACATTGGTTTACCATATTGTCTGATTAAAATGGTCATTTTGTATGAGAAGGCATTTTTTTTTCATTTCCTGTAAGAATATCTCGGTGAAAGTAAAAAAAATAATTCTGTTTCATTTCTTGTTATTTGGTGTCAGTGCAAAGAATTAGATTTTAAATATTATAAGTAAATGCTAAAGTTTGGATTAATATCGGCTTGTCACATTTTTACAGAATGTTTATGTTAGGATAGTTTGTCACAAAACAGCAAAGGCAATTTATCTCGGAAACAGACTCGCCGTCAGCCCTTTAGTCACTTTCCAATAAGGGTTCCGGGCTTGGCTTATATAGCATCAAGGCACCTGCCCCGCTTATCGTGACAAGGACCCTTTTCAAGGGCCTACCTTGAATACAGAAATACTGGGTAAAGGGGTTTTAGGACCTCCAGTTTGGAATACTGTGTGATAGATGGCGTGACATTTTACTGTGATTTTGAGGTTTTGAAAGTATGTAAGGAAAATCTCTTTTTTGCACCAATACAAATAACATACAGAACAGACAAAGCAGATTTAACCTAATAAAAATGAATGAAAACATTTTAATTACAATACAATGTCTTACAATACAATGGGCTCGATTCTAGATTCCACCGGAGAAAACTAAAATTAAAATCTATTTGTCACTTTTAAAATAAAAAAGTTAGAAAAGGACAGGCGATTTATACTCTATGGTTTTACACTTTGTCTGCTAGATTTTGACGCGCTTTTGCACGTGTCCCCAGTATTTCTGTCAATTTTAACCGCCATATCATATGACAGCGGATAAATTAAGTCTGAAAGTGAAAAATAGATTATTTTTAGTTTTAGACGGCAAATCTAGGATCGAGCGCAGTATAAGAAAATGGAAAAAAAAGATAGAATTGTATACTTTTAATATAAAAATCAAGTATTTGCCAAAAGTCGTGCATACAAGAGTAGATTAAAAATATGACTCATTTACATTAAAGATTTAAAAAGGGTCGTTTGCGTAGGATTAGATTAATTTCCGTTTATTAAATTTGCCTGAAATTCCTGAAAACCCGTTGTAAGTTTGATTTAATTAAGAAATTAACTGCGTTCCAAATTATAACTCCCACGTTGCTAGTGATTGAAATAAACGAATTAATTAAAATTGAGCTATTTCTGAATTCACAATAAAATCAATTAAGTTAATTGAATTAACAAATAAGTAGGTATCAAGAAAATACCATTCGAGAATGTACAAGATTGTAGAGATTTGCATATTTTTATTATGTGTATATTTTATAGAAAAAACAGAATAAAAAGAATAAATTCAAATGTGACCTAATTTGTGTTCAAAGTTAAAACACTGTTTGACTGCTCCCGTGGTCTAGCGATCTGAGCCATGGGCTCTCTGCCTGGAGGCCCCGGATTCGATTCCCGGCGAGAGACAGTGACTTTGTGTTGTTGTTTCTAGTTTGGTAAGGATATTGCAGGCTGATCTCCTGATTGTCTGAAAAGTAAGATGATCCATGCTGTCGCATGGGCATGTAAATAGTCGGTCCTGCGCCTGATTTCTCTCTGGTCGTATCAGTCAATCTGTCCCATCAGAATAAGAGATTGAAGGAATAGTGAGTGCACCTGTTGTAGCGTAAACACTGGGGCACTAAAAACTAGTCCTGCACAGTTTACCGATTTCCGTGAGATTGGCCGCCATCACCAAAAATCGGTGGCAAGACTATTAAAACACTGTTTAGGTAGGCTTTCCTACTGATTACAGAAGAAATCTTTAATAATTAATTAAAGATGAGAATGATTAACGTACAGACGGTTCACTCGCTTATTAGAAGCACTTTTTTTAAACCCAGTGTTAATAGGCCAGAGGTTGAATACATTTTTCATTCATATTTAACTAGTAACATTATTAAAAACTTCTGCATCAAAAGCTTTTCTTCTGTATACACGTAGCCTTCCATGCTGGACTGGGAGCGAGAGAAAAACATAGAATGTCCCAGCTGTATTTCCTCCCGGGCATGCTGTAAAAAGCAGCTACCCTTAGCGGATCCCTATCCGAGGCATATTGCAAACTAGGCGATAGGCTGACAACCTGTCACTGCAGCATATACCTATCTACAAAACTATCTTAAATGAACCTCAATACTTTGTCAGATGTGGCAGAACGAACTATATTTAGGTCGAGTACGCTCTGCCTAACCCACTAGGAATAAAGGCGTGATTATATGTATGTATTTACGTAGCTCCCTATTATTATTGTGTAATATTTTTTCATTCTGATACCAGGGTATTTCGGGAAGCATATTAACTCGAAAATAACCTACTTGATAATAGAAAAAGTTAAGGTGATTCCTCCCGGCAAATTGTTGTTTTTAAGAGCTTATTTCTCCTAAACAAATTAATGGAAAATTCTACAAAAATATACATATAATAAATTAGTTCATGGTCTGCAATTACAATATTTAAAAATATTCTAGATCATAAACAAAAATTCTAAAAAAACTGGAAGTACAGCTGTTTTTATCAGTAATTTGATATTCCTTCTAAACTATTAGGAGCGCTTTAACGTTTTCTTCAGAAATTATCCGTATTATGATTATCTAAAATTGTAACTTAGTTTTTTTAAATCCGTAGTTTCTATGGAATTAGCTTTTTTGTGCGTTTTTCGCACACTTTTGACCCGGCCGAGGACGTAACCGCCACGCCGAAGCGCGCTCATGTGAACGATATTCTAAGGCATTATCATATAATTTTTATTGGTACATATTAGTTACACGTCCTTTTACAATATTATCATTTAAAATAATATTTAATAATTTAATTTAAGTATTCTTACAAATCATTTCTACATACATACATATAATCACGCCTTTATCCCTAATGGGGTAGGCAGAGCGTAAACGACCTAAACAAAGGTCGTTCCGCCACATCTGACAAAGTTTTGAGGGATATTTAAATTTGTAGGCATATTTCTGTAGTGACAGGTTGTCAGCCCATCGCCTAAATTGCAATATACTGAAACCCTCGGATCCCTTAGCTGGCTTTTACAGCATGCCCGGGAGGAAATGCAGCTGGCACATTCTATGTTTTTCTCTCGCTCCCAGGCCAGCATGGAAATTAAACAAATCATTTCTAAAATTAACATAATTCAAAAATAATCCATGATAATATTTAAATCTTACCTAACGTTTATTTAAGAGTTGAGTTCAACGCCAGCACAATTAATCATTTTTTGAGTCTATTTTTAAAACTATTGTCACTTCTTGCATCAGTAACATCTGGAGGCAACTTATTGTATACTTTTGGCCCGATAACATACGTTAGTTAGTTTCATGCTGGCCTAGGAGCGAGAGAAAAACATAGAATGTGCCAGCTGCATTTCCTCCCGGGCATGCTGTAAAATCCAGCTAAGGGATCCGAGGGTTTCAGTATATTGTAATTTAGGCGATGGGCTGACAACCTGTCACTACAGCAATATACTTATAGAATTCTATCTTAAATAACCCTCAAAACTTTGTCAGACGTGGCGGGACACCTTTGTTTAGGTCGTTTACGCTCTGCCTACCCCATTAGGGATACAGGCGTGAATATATGTATGTAACATACGTTAGTTTACCAGTTTACATGCATTACGGGTGATGGTTGCATATTTTGTAATCTACCTGCTCATCTGCCGGCGGGATACGCCTTAACTGAAGGATATCTACAGATTTTCTGTATAGGTACAAAACGTTACCACAGGTCAATGGTATACACAACAATATAAAAAAATTACGTAAAGCAAAAATTTGTGTTTTCTATAGTGAAATACAGATATCAAATCTATAATAATGATTATGCTATGGATTTGAGTGGATATATTTCTACAAAGTCATGGCCTAAGAGGTCAATGGTCTAGAGTAAATGACGAACTATATCAATGTATTACACTACACATTATGTTATATAATGGGTATTATGCTATTAGTCTTTTGTAAAGGTCGACCATTTAGATAATTGAGTACGTTTATTATCCATAAGATAAGTGTGAAACAGTTTATTATTTTGTGCAAGTTAGAAGGTTTTTAATTATATGTTTGGAGAATTATGTGCGTGAGTTTCTTATCGTGTAAAATAAAGCTCAAATTTATGAATTAAGCTTGATTATATATTACGTCGACTTAGTTTGTTAAGGTTACTAGGGTCACTTTAATGCATGCGAACTTTAGCGCGAAGAAGCTTCTCTGCCTACTTACTCGCTTTGTCATACTTACCGAGAATCTCCCTACTGGACATGAACTACCGTGGCCGATCTGGAAGTCCTTAAACAGACTTCGGATTCAGGTTGGCAGAAGTAAGGAATATATGGTCAATAGATTCATGTGGGCAAGCCCCGATCTTGTTCTTCTTCTGTCGAGTGGGTATCGAGTCTATCGACCCGATGAACCCTGGTGTCAGAGTTTTTAAACCGCCAAGTAGCACAATTATCAGGCCTCTGACATGGTTTAAGTAACGACCACTATCAAAGACAGCTACCGGTACCAACGGCTTAACGTGCCCTCCGAAGCACGAAATCTATTTCTTTTTCGGACAATCAGGTGATTCAGCCTGCAATGACCTAACCAAACTGGGGAAAAATTCACAAAGTGATAAATTCTCAAATATCATCTTTGTGTTTCCCCCCTGGGAATCGAACCCAGGACCTCCGGATCAGGAGTCCATGGCACTAGCCACAAGACCACGGGGGCAGTTAAGCCCCGATGAAGACTGTATTTGCATCGCAGTGCAAACCATGGTACACTTGACATCGTGCCCGGCGTGCTCCTAAACCTGCACGCTGAATTCTGGGCCCCTATGATGTAATTTACTTCCATGCTAGACTGGAAGCAATAGAAAAACATAGAATGTGCCAGCTGCATTTCCTCCCGGGTATACTGTAGAAATCAGCTAAGAGATCCGAGGGTTTCTGTATATTGATATTTAGGCGACGGGCTGACAACCTGTCACTACAGCAATATACCTAAAAATCTATCTTAATTAATCGTCAAAACTTTATCACAGGTGGCGAACAACCTTTAGTAAGGTTGTTTACGCTCTGCCTACCCCATTAGGGATAAAGGCGTGATTATATGTATATGTGTGTATGATGTAATTTCTCGTGTTCCATTGACACGCTAAGAAGAAGAAGAAGAAGAAGATACATCGGTTCGTAATTTTTTTTAACAAGAATGCGTAATAACAAAGATTGTTTCTTGCAGAAACCTAACGCAAGGCGACGAAGGTATGACTGTAATTATTTTTTTACTAAATTCCGCATACCTACGATTAGAAATCCGATGTGTCTAGATAGCTAGCAAATCTTAGTCTAAATCTTCTGCAATACGGTTTAGCTATAAATAAGGTTATTTTAAATCAACTGCAAATATTAAAACGTGTGAATTTACCCATGAAACTGAACAACTTTCCCTAAGGAACATAGGTTGAAATACGAAAAACAAAAATTGACTTCCCACACTAAGTGCGCTATCAGCTGGTGCATTTTGTATGGAAGGTCCAATTATTTATTCGTTTTTCGACCTATGTTCCTTAGGTAAAAGTTCCTTTGTTCAGTTTATTAGGTAGATTTTTACGTTTTAATATTTGCACTTGATTTAAAATGACCTTTAATAGCCATATGTTAACTAAGACAAAATCTACGATAGAGTGAGCTCAATTAGAAACCTCAAAAGTTTCGGCATGCCTAAATGTTTATTTTAAGCAGAAACCACCCTTTAGATCAAAGACTTTAAAAGATAAAACATCCAAACGAAATACAAAGCAGGAAAACATCGTGATTGACTCATAAAACGATAGAATAATCGTAAAAATAAACAACGCACGCATGCAATATTAAACACATACAGAAAGCAATGAATAATTTCTTTCGAAACCTTTTCTGCCATTAAAGTCGAAAAAACAATTGTGAGGGGGAACGGAAAAAACGAAAAAACAATGCTATGGTAATACATCTGGAATAAAGCAGGTCCGGACTAAATAATTCATGTCGCAGCCCAGCCAGGGACGCAGTCAGGAAGAAACGGAATAAAGAATTATAGTAATGGTCATTTCACTCCGGGAAGCGACGCGACGCGAAGCTGCTTGAAGATGCATCGGAATTCAATTTTCGAATTCTGTCCATGAAAATGACAAGCTTTTGCATTGCGCACCTCTTCCCGCCACAACTGCATCCGTGGTATAGTGGTCAGAGCCAGAGGTTCAGGATTTTGGGTTTCTGGGTTCGATTCCCAGGGAAGGACCACAAAGTTCATATTTGTCAATTTATCAATTTGTAAAATTTTCCTCAGTCTGGTTAGGTCGCTGTATTTGACAGTGGTCGTTAAATAAACCATGTCAGAGGCCCATTAGCTGTGCTATTAGGCAGTTTGAAAACTCTGACACACGGGTTCATCGGGCCTATCGACTCTACGTATATTCATTCGACAGAAGAAGGCTGCCTCACGCTGTCTGTATGTCCGTTTATATGCTTAGATCTTTTAAACTACGTTACGGATTTTTATGCGTTTTTTTTATAAATAGAATATGGTTCAGGAGGAAGGATTAGAATAGAATAAAATAGACAACGATTCATTCTCCAGTTCACAGTATAAAACACAACATAATCATAGAACAGTATCTATGGTTTATTATGCATAATACATGAATAATGTAGTAGAGAAACACTGATAATTTCCTTTAGTAAAAATAAGTTCTGTTATGTTATGCTTATACTTCCATACTGGCATGGGAGCGAGAGAAAAACATATAATGTGCCAGCTGCATTTCCTTCCGGGCCTGCTGTAGAAACCAGCTAAGGGATCCGAGGGTTTCAGTATATTGCAATTTAGGCGATGGGCTGACAACCTGTCTCTACCTACCAATCTATCTTAAATAACCCTCAAAACTTTGTCAGACATGGCGGAACGACCTTTGATTAGGCCGTTTACGTATTACGTATTTATGTATGGATGTATGTACCATATTATGCTCTTGAAAATTACGCGTCACTTCGCCTCGCGTCCCTTCCCGATGTGAATTGACTCTATACGGAAAAGGTAATCTTGGAACTCGTATTTTGTTTGCAATGAGTGTTTTGTTTTTAGAACGCTGGCTTTTAGCAAGTTTCCTGTGTCCTTCAATTCGGAAAGCAATATTGGGCATTTAAATAAATGGTACGTATTTCGTGATTCTAATGGCGCGAGAAGATATTACTTGAAGACATTTTGTTTTTTAATCTTAGTACTGAAACAAACCAAAGTAAGCAAACAAAGGCCGCTTTCTTTCGATTCTTCGTAATGTAACGATCGTTTATCATTACATATAGAATAATTAGTTTATAAAATCCACCCAACACTTAAACAAATAGCATTTAAGATCTTAGAATTGGGATACCTAGGCAAATGAATCTTAAAGATCTTTATTCAAATTCCCTTCCCTGGTTATTGAGTCATTGTACCTTTCAGCACGCTACATTAGCAGCCGGGAGACTTAATATAAAGTATTTTTGGTTTTATTTTATTCGGTTTAGTTATGATCAAGAAGAAAGAAGATGGAGATTCCTGATTCCTGAATTTCTGCTGAAAATATTTTATGTGAGTCGCATGCTGTATATTACTCATTTATATTTTATTTTCTGTCATTTTGTGTTATTTTTCAGCTGAATTTGATTCTGAACTTTTTTACTAATCATTTATTTACTTACGTCATAATTTTAATTACGATTACCCTATTCAAACTTAACTTAAATTTGTTTCAATTTTCTATTTGAATACACAACGTATGAGTCTTTTGACATACTCGTAAAATAATTTTGTAGACGATCACATATTTATCTTTGGCCATATTAATTTTATAAGATTATTAGTTAATTAGGGATAGGGTGTTACAGTAACTAGTACTATAGATGTATATTGTTTTACATAGTAAAAAATTTAAGTACTACCGACCCGCCCCGGCATCGCACGGAAATTATCAGTGTTTATCTACTATATAATGCATGTATTATACATATAAACCTTCCTCTTGAATTACTCTATCCATTAAAAGATACCGCATCAAAATCCGTTGCGCAGTTTTAAAGATTTATGCATATATAGGGATATAGGAACAGAAAAAAGCGACTTTATTATGTAGTGATACAGAATACAAAGCGAACCGCGTGAAATCTATCGTAAAGGTGGTTCGGTCGGTACTAAATCAGACATTGTGATTATACCGGTTGTAAGGGACAGCGTCGCGCAAACTGATTGGGGTTGCTCAGTCAACGAAACTAACTAACAAGTCGCCATAACCGAAAATCATTAACTGCCTCCGTGGTCTAGTGGCTAGTGCCATGGACTCCCGATCCGGAGGTCTTGGGTTCGATTCTCAGGAGGGAAACACAAAGTTTATATTTGAGAATTTATCACTTTGTGAATTTTTGCCCAGTTTGGTTAGGACATTGCAGGTTGAATCATTTTCCCAGTCCAAGATCGCTAAGAATTTTCATCACAATTGGAAGGTTAGTTTCGTAAGAGGCTGATTGGCTGGCGACCACTTTTAAAAGTTCAAATGTCAATCTTTTTCTTTGGGATATTGCAGGCTGAATCACCGGATTGTCCGAAAAGAAAAATATTTCGTGCTTCGGAGGGCACGTTAAGCCGTCGGTCCCGGTCGCTGTCTTTGATAGTGGTCGTTACTCAAACCATGTCAGAGGCCTGATAGTTGTGCTACTAGGCGGTTTCAAAACTCTGACACCAGGGTTCATCCGGTCCATAGACTCGATACCCACTCGACAGAAGAAGAATAACCGAAAATCATTGGGAGATGTGACTACTGTAAAAAATCTCAATTTCCCGCCGTCAATGTTTTTAAATGGCGTCGCATCAAGGCGTTTGCTCGACGCTGCCTCGTTTGCTTAAAACTTGGCGCTCACTCCACTCTCTTCACCTGTGTTCTATGTTGAGGGACGAGAAACAATAAAATCTTTCATCAGATTACCAGATGGAACGATGATCTATGATAGGTCGGTTAGGATTGGCAGTCGAGGAGCCAAAGATCAGGCCTTGCTGCTTCAGGCTTACCAATTGACTGAGACGGGTTAGAACGGTAGTCATTAAGGATATCTGATTAGGAACATGCATCCTGATCCGAGAACAAAAAAAAATACATGGTGTTAATTTAATTGCGTACCATAGCTTAGTGGTGTTTCAGTATCGTAAAACATATATTTTTTTTAATCTAAATCAAAAAATTAAAAACCAATATTGGGTATTTATGTAACTAGTAAGTACTTTGTCTATGTATTCTATTTTAATTTATAACAATAGTAACTGCACTATCCCGCATAATATTAAAAAACTACTCCTTTACCCAAAGGTTGCCTGGCAGAAATTGCTACCCTAGCAATAAAGTCGCCTAATTGTACTCTGTTTGTTTTGTAATGTTTGTTCCTGTACAATGTGTTGTTTATGTGCAATAAAGAATATTTGTATTGTATTGTATTTATTAAGATTCCAAAAGCTGCATTTGGCCCTACAGCTATAACTGGTCGATAGCAACTCTCGCGTCGCGCGGGATTGGTTCTCGTCTCTCCTAATCCCGCGTCACGTGGGATCGGTTATAGCTGAGCGGCCTGACGGAGCTTCGGGCATCATAATGCTATGATTCTAAATACCTACAGACTTTTTTTATATGAGGCAGATTTTTTAAATACTTTTACTCCTTTTACGTTATTGAAACACCCCCTAAGCTATGGCACGCAATTAAATTAACACCCTGTATAAAATATTTCAACTGCTTTTTTTTTCAAGGTAATATATACTATTAAAATAAGTAGAGAGACTAGTGTAGCGCACATAGATGGCGCCACATCAAGACACAACAGTCCTAAAACGCGGTATCGAAGTTTGCTCAGCGATCTGCATATATACAACTTCCGAAATAATCAAGTCGGACTCCGGGTACCTGGTCACAACACCCGACCAGGCAGGTAAATACCCTTTTCCCATCCGTCATCACTTGGCCAACGGGCCTCTCAAGGAAATGCTCTTAACTAGTTATGTTTTGTGTATTGTATTTAAGATCCCACTCTAAAATGCTCAAAACCGCAATGGCCGACTTTGCTTTGTTTTTTCGATACAGGCACTTCAATCAACTTTTCTTTAGCTACGTTCCTCTGCATCGGAGCTCCAAACAAGTGATTTTGCGCTTTTGTCTCCCAATCGACTTTGTTTAGTTTCCTTTGTGCCACCCAGTGTCTTTGTAAACACGACAACAGCGCACCGGCATCCGATCAACTGCGCTACGTAAAGAAACTAGATGCAACTTTGTTATCTTCTTGTTATGTCTAACGACCCGAAAAACCGTTGTGTCAGTGTTTTTAAACCGCCTAGTAGCACAGCTATTAGGCCCCTGACATGGTTTGTGTAACGACCACTATCAAAGACAGCGACCGGAACGGCTTTCTTTTTTCGTCCAGACAATCAGGTTATTCGGCCTGCATTGCCCTAACCAAACTGGGGAAAACCCTCACAAAGTGATAAATTGACAGATATCAACTTTATGTTCCCATCATAGGAATCGAACTCACGACCTCTTCCCTTCCTTTGTGCCACCCAGTGTCTTTGTAAACATGACAACAGCGCACCGGCATCCGATCAACTGCGCTACGTAAAGAAACTAGATGAAATTTAGTTATCATTTTATTATGTCAGAAGAACCGTGGTGTCAGTGTTTTTAATTTCGTAGAACTTAGCCTCTGAGATGATTTGATGTTGTGAGATGTAATGAACTCATCATCTCTTTAGCCTTATCCCATATCTCACGGGGTTGGGTACTTAATTTAGGTGATAGAACGAGGGTACTAGTTTTCACACAGAGCGACTGCCATCTGACCTCCCCAACCCATAAGGAAAACCAGACCCAATCCTAAACTTACGAGTAGTCTTGCGGTCAGAGTTTTCAAGCCGTCAATGCTTAGCACTGGCCTCTGTCATTGCTTAACGACTAATATCTATGGTATTAAACGATATTAACCGGGAACTACGGTTTAACGTGCCTTCCGAAGCACGGAAAAAGCACCGAATAAACGTACATATGAATGTCGAAAACCGAAAAGCACATTGGTACGTGGTGGGATTTGAACCATGACCTCCAAGCTCAGGGGGCAGCGGCCATATCCACTACACCATCGGGCTATGAGATGTAATGAACTAGTGACAATAAAATATATTTTTACATTACACTAGCCTGCACTGTCAAAGGCGTCCCCTTTTTTTCTTCCAGACTTCTCGGTCTTTGACTATTTCCGACCAGTTCGAATCGAAGTCTGCTAAGTCATCACCGTCGTCTCGTTTTTGGTCTTCCTCTAGGCCGGCGACGCTCTTGTGGGCTCCAATCAGTCGCTTATTTTGCTCACCGGTCAGGGTGCATACGGGAAACGTGGCCTGCCCAGTCCCATTCAAGCTTAGCAGCGTTTTTTCCTACGTCTGAAATTTGAGTTTTGGAGCGGAGGGTGGAAAATTTTATTAGTAATAGATATTTTGTTCGTATTTAATTATGATTCTAAATTTCAATTATTTTTATTTGTTTCTAATGGATTGTTTGTATATTAAATATTAGCCATTTTCGATTTTCCATTAACATGTTTTATACTGTAAATAATTTGATTAGTTACCTGTTTTGTCCGTATTTTCATTATAATTTAAAAAAAATCATGTTTGTAAATTGCAGTGCGCAACAGGGTTCATGGTTAGAAACTATTTATAATTAAGATCTAATGTATCCATGTCAGCAATTGGAGCCCGATGGTGTAGTGGATAGGGCCGCTGCTTCCTGAGAGAGCCCGATGGTGTAGTGGATAGGGTAGCTGCCTCCTGAGATAGCCCGATGGTCCAGTGGATAGGGCAGCTGCCTCCTGAGATAGCCCGATGGTGTAGTGGATAGGGCCGCCGCCTGCTGAGCGGGTGGTCGTGGTTCGAATCCCACCACGTACCAATGTGTTTTTCGGATTTTGAATTTTATATGTACGTTTATTCGGCGCTTTTTCCGTGCTTGGGAAGGCACGTTATGCCGTTGGTCCCGGTTAATATCGTTTAATACCGTATATATTAGTCGTTAAGACATATCAGAGGCCAGTTCTAAGCATTGGCGGCTTGAAAACTCTGACCTAATCTAGGATTGGGTCTGGTTTCCCTTCTGGGTTGTGGAGTTCAGATGGCAGTCGCTCTGTGTAAAAACCAACACCCTCGTTCAATCCCCTAGATTAGGTATCCGACCCTTTGAGATACGGGATAGGCTAGGGAGATGATGTATCCATATCAGCAATTACTAAATGATTATGTGGTGTTTCTGATACGATCAATCCTTTTGACACCGAGAATGCTGTACTCCATCGCTCGTTGACACACCCCGAGTCTGAACTTTGTGAACCGGTCAGGGACCAAGTTTGCGCTCCGTAGGTGAGAATTGACAGCGCATGTTGACGAGTTTTCTTTATATAGATAATGGAAGGTCTCCCTTCATTAGATCTTTCATGGATGAGTTGCTTAACGTAACTAACGTTACTAACTTTTCGTGAATTTCTTGCTGGCGTACAGCAGTAAAGATGGAATTATGGTAGATACAGTCGAATGCTTTGGTATAATCGACAAACGCTATAGCGTTTTACGATATTCTGTATTTTTTTTATTATTTGGTTGAGAGCCTGCTGGTGGTCAGTGGTTGAAAAACCGGGCCAAAACCCAGCTTGTTCCGGTGATTTGTGTCTATCATGCTACCAAATTGGTATTGAATAAAATTATTAAATATTTTATAAATATGAGAGACTAATACATAATACATACATTCATACATATAATCACGTCTTTATCCCTAATGGCGATATATATGATAGAGCGTAAACAAAGGTCGTTCCACCACGTCTGACAAAGTTTTAAGGGTTGTTTAAGACGGATATTAAGGTATTTTGCTGTAGTGACAGGATGTCAGCCTATCGCCAAAATTGCAGTACGCTGAAACAATCGGATCTCTTAGTTAATTTATACAGCATGTCCGGGAGAAAATGCAGCTGGCATATTCTATATTTTCTCTCGCTCCCAGTCCAGCATTTATAATATACTATTTATTTTTACGGTTTTATACATTATTGTGACTAATATTTCCCTTTAAGCTAAATTTACTATGTCATATTTATAAACTGTAGGTTTCCATAAATTTTCTTAAACCTTATTTTACTTAGCTATGAAATGACCATGATTAACAAAGACAGCAGCCGAGATCTTCGGCTAAATGTCACTACGGGTTCGTAACCACCCTAACCAATCCAGAAACAATATCACTGACAAATTGGAAATTTGTTAAGTGTGTCCCACGTGGGAATCGAACCCGCGACCTACTTGCTTTGTGCCATCCAATGTCTTTGTAAACACGACAACGCAGGCGCCGGCTTCCGATCAACTGCGCCATTTCTAAAGATACTAGCTAGATGCAACGTTGTTATAAACTACGACTGAATTGTTTTTTTAAAAGTCCATCAACGATTTACAAATATCATTCTCATTTCGAGTTTATTTTCATTTTATTTAGCAATAGACCCTTTCTCAAATTACAATCATGGTAAAGAAATAAGAGATGTGAAATGAACGGATTTTTATTTTACGAAATCTTCTATGTTTTGAACTCTGCTTTCTTAAAAGACTACCCACTGCAAATAAAAATCTAATGAAATCTTCTTTTGTCGAGTGGTATCGAGTCTATCGACCCGATGAACCCTGGTGTCAGAGTTTTTAAACCGCCTGGTAGCACAACTATCAGGACTCTGACATGGTTTGAGTAACGACAATCAGACACTATCAAAGACAGCGACCGGGATCGACGGCTTGACGTGCCCTCCGAAGCACGAAATTTTGTTCTTTTTCGGACAATCAGGTGATTCAGCCTGCAATGCCCTAACAAAACTGGGGAAAAATTCACAGAGTGATATATCCTCAAATATCAACTATTTTCCCCCTTTGTTTCCCCCCTGGGAATCGAACCCAGGACCTCCGGAACAGGAGTCCGTGGCACTTGCCACTAGACCACGGAGGCAGTTAATTTCTAATGAAGTGAAAACACCATTCTACTTACTCTGTTTATCCTTCTTCATATTTTAAAAATAATGAGTCTTATTTATCTACAGAAAAGAAGTAGAATTAAATATGCAATTACAAATCACCGCGAAGCTACTTCCCCGACACGGTAGATTCCTCAACACAACAATGACCACATTTCACTGGAAACTGTGGATAAAACACCCTGTATTTTCATAACAGTATCGCGAGTAAATTTTGTTAAAGTGTGCCGAGCATATTAGTGACGACATTTATTTTGACCTCTAGACATGGGCTTTCTTCGATTAGAAGTTTTGGTGTCTTGTTATTTGTTATAATTGCCATTTGAATAATATAAAAATAGAACTCATACATACATATAATAACGCGTTTATCCCTAATGGGGTAGGCAGAGCGTAAATGACCTACACAATGTCCGTTCTGCCACGTCTGACAAAATTTTGAGGGTAATTTTGTAGGTATACTTCTGAAATTAAAGTTTGTCATCGCCTAATTTACCATATACTAAAATTCTCGGATTCCTTAGCTGGTTTTCGCAGCAACCTGGAGGGAAATACAGCTGGTACATTCTATGTTTTTATCTCATTCCACGTTAAAAATTCAAAACATAAATAATAATAATTACTGTCATAGTTACCTTGCTAGTGCAAGGTAAGTTAAGTGCGTTTACTGTTTAGTCATTCGCACCGCTTTGCTTTGCCTTACATACATACATAATAATCACGCCTTTATCCCTAATGGGGTAAGCAAAACATAAACGACCTAAACAATAATCGTTCCGCCACGTCTGACAAAAGTTTTGAGGGTTATTTAAGACAGATTTGTAGGTATATTGCTGTAATGGCATGTTGTCAGCCCATCGCCTAAATTACAATATACTAAAACCCTCGGATCCCTTAGCTGGTTTCTACAGCATGCCCAGGAGGAAATGCAGCTGGCACATTCTATATTTTTCTTCATGGAAAAAGCTTTGCCTCCCCTGGATTAACCCGCAAAAGTCTGAGATTAGTCTCTCTACTGTTACAAAAGTAACTGTTAATTTTCCTGTGCTTGCAAACTTCCCGACATTTGTATGAATTACACAAGCAAGTCGGGGATTAAAAATTGCTGAGTTCTGCTGAGATTTTATTCTGTTTTCTTAATAAAAGGGGTAATTCTGAATATTGCTTTGATGTAACTTCTGCGAAATAAAGATTATACTCTGGTTTATAGATAAGGGATATTGTAGTCGTGATTATATGTATGTACCGGGTGTAAGGGACAGCCTTCCTCATACTGATTGCTCAGTCAACGAAACTAAACAACTATCACCAGGAAATTCTTCAAGGAGATGAAAAAAAAAAATTACTTCCCATTCAAAATGACCACCTTGATCATACAATTGGTATGGAAATACTTTTTCGTTTTTCACTTCCTGAATAAATCCTGCTGATAGTTGTTCATTTCCGTTGACTGAGCAACCGCTACCAGTTTGCGGGACGCTGTCCTTTACACCCCATATGTATTGCGATCAATTGCGATTATAATTAGAATGGAAATCTATAGATTCAGAATTTCCAATTTATGTGGACGACATTATTAATGACTCGATACTTCGATACAAAATGAACACTTTAGATTGATAATATGACTTGGAAAAACATCCTTGCTCTTACCAAGTATATATATATATATATATATATATATATATATAGGTCGTTCCGTCACGTCTGTTAAACTTTTGATGGTTATAAGATACATTTGTATGTATTTTGATACAGTGACAGGTTGTCAGCCCACTGCCTAAACTGTAATTTACAGAAACCCTCGGATCCCTTAGCTGGTTCTTGAACCATGCCCGGCAAAAATTGCAGCTGGCACATTCCAAGTTTTTCTAAATGTATCATCGTGCGTGTAATATCATTTGGATAAATTATTGGTCTTCATTCTACAAGAATCCTACCAGATAGCCAAGCTTAGGAGCTTGCTATGTTCCTATGGTATGTTAAAATCCCAGTATTTTTATGATTTCAGGTAAGCTCGCTTCGTTGATGACTCTACTTGAAACTCTCTGCAACAAATATATTTTGAACAGACCAATTCCCTCAGTAAATACAAGCCTCCATGGTCTAGTGGTCAGAGCCATGGGCTCCCGATCCGGAGGTCCTGGGTTCGCTTCCCAGGGAGGACACACAAAGTTTTTTATTCAATTTATTACTTTGTAAGATTTTCCCCAGTTTGGTTAGGACATTGCAGGCTGAATCACGTAATTGACCAAAAAGAAAACGGGTTCTATGCTTCGGAGGTCACATTAAGCCGTCGGTCCCAGTCACTGTATTTGATAATGGTCGTTACTCAAACCATGTCAGAGGCCTAATAGTGTGCTACTAGGAGGTTAGAAAACTCTGACACCAGGGTTCATCGGCTTGTTCGACTCGAGAATCCACTCGCTAAAAAGAAGAAGAGTATTAATAATTCGGTAAATACAAGTATTTACCGAAAACCAAAGCTTGCAAAGCCTTTGCAAGCGCAGAATAGTACAGCAGAATGAGTCCGGGCAAGTCGAGACAAGTTTGAAATATATGCGACTTGTTTGTTCCCCAGTCTCTGCCCGTTTTTAATGGCCGACAGCACGGGGGTTTTCACGTCCTAATTAACCTTTATTGCCCGACTGAGGGATGCAAAGGAGGATTATGTTATTATGGGTATGTTGTGTGTATTTTTTTAATGTGTGCGGTCTAGAGATCCTTGATGACTCTTGAACATATTTTAGTGATACTAATCATAACTTCAATCGATTCATCTTACACTTTCAAGTGCCATAAAATAATGAAATCAAAATTCAGCAGTTACAATTTGCAAAATAAGTTAACTTCGTGACTTTGCTAAATTTGAAAGGATATTTGAAAATTATTTACATTGATATATTTGTTACAATTTTTGAAAGACTTATGTTCGTATTTATAATTAGCACTTTAGACTCACAGTGATTTTGAGTTCATATCAGAAATGTCATTTCATTACATAATGACCTGTCAGATCCATGCTTAATACTGCTCTCAATCATGGGATCGCTTTATAAATACGGGCCTAACTTTAGCTTAGATTCAAAGTATTATGAATTAAAATTTCAAAGTAATTTTTTTACGCAGTTAGGTATTTTGTATTTTTTTATTACCTGTTTTGGAAGTTTTTGTAATCAGATAGACAAGTCAGTTACTAGATAAGGTAATTTCTTTATTTAAGCTTAATTCGAGTTTTAAACAAAGATTACTCAAATGGGTAGATGGGCCTGGGCGTACCTACAATATAAAAGCAAAGCACTTAATATAATCCATTATATATTCTGTGATATAAGGTTCATCTTCAAGACTTTTTCAGAAAGATATTCCTTTTCCGAAATTGATTTTAAAGTAAGATTAAATAACACCAATTGCTTATCCGAAAAAAACAAATGAAAACTCGTTTTTGAAACTGATATCATAGAAAATAGAAGAGGGAAGATAAAAGGACATAACAGCTTTTTACATACATACATATAATCACGCCTTTATCCCTAATGGGGTAGGCAGAGAGTAAACGACCTAAACAATGGTCCCGACGACCATTCTTTCTTTCTTTTTTTCCACAGTCTGATAAAGTTTTGAGGGTATTTAAGATATTTGCAGTGACAAGTTATCAGCCCATCGCCTAAATTACAATATACTGAAACCCTCGGATCCCTTAGCTGACTTTTACAGCATGACCGGAAGGAAATGCAGCTGGCACATTCCGCTTTTGGTGGTATTATGGTTTGTATGGTGGTATTAGTGGTTTTAATGGTAATTAACCATTATTGAGGGGAAGTTAGAAAGAAAAAGAGGAAGAGGTAGACCGAGCATAAGGTACATTGACCAAATTACGGCCATAATTAATGTCAAGGAGTACAAGGAAGTCAAGGAGAAGACAGAATCGAGAGAGGACTGGCGTTTACTTCATACTCCACCGACCAGAGCAGCAAGTTTATAATTATACATACATACATACATAAAATCACGCCTTTATCTCATACGGGGTAGGCAGAGCGTAAAACGCCTCGTAACAAGCGATTTCGCCACGTCTGACAAAAATTTAGTAAACTTTAAAATTGTTATGTGTATTGATGTAGTGACAGGTTGTCAGCCCATCGCCTAAATAACAATACACTGTAACCCTCGAATCCCTTTTGCTGACTTCTACAGCATGCCCGGGAGGAAGAGCAGCTGGAACATTCTATGTTTTTCTATCTCTCCCATTCCAGCATGGAAGAATAATGAATTATTATTATTTATAATTATGATGATGATGATTAATTTGGTGTCGTTGGAAAAGGTGTACACACTTTTTGAGTAGTCACATAAAAGGAATATGTACTTTTTTCTTCCATGCTGGACTGGGAGTGAAAGAAAAACATAGAATGTGCCAGCTGCATCACCTCCAGAGCATGCTGTAAAAACCAGCTAATGGATTCGAGGGTTATAGTATATTACAATTTTAGGCGATGGGCTGACAACCTGTCACTATAGCAATGTACGTCATGATCATCTGTAATAACCCTCAAAACTTGTCAGACGTGGCGGAACGACCTTTGCTTAGGTCGTTTACGCTCTGCCTACCCCATTAGGGATAAAGGCGTGATTATATGTATGTATGTATGTACTTTTTTGTAAACCAAAACTACTACTATTATACCGAGTGTAAGGGACAGCGTCCCGCAAACTGATAGGTGTTGCTCAGTCAACAATATTGAACAAGTTCCACCAAGAAATTCTTTCAGGAAGGGAAAATAAAAATTGGCTTTTCCATGCAAAATGTCCACCTTGATCAGACAACTTGTATGGAAAACCTAGTTGGAGTTGTTCAGTGTCGTCGACTGAGCAACCCCTATCAGTTTGTGGGACGCTGTCCCTTACACCCCGTATATTCTGTGCCACATACAAAGTCTAACGACAAAAAAAAAAAAATATAAATTAGTCTACAAACTACCCGATAGTACCTACATACATGGGGTAGGCAGAGCGTAAACGACCTACCAAAAGGTCATCCCGTCAGCTATCTCTGACAAAGTTCTGAATTGCTGCCAACATTTTACCGACATAGCGCGATGCACTTCATAGCAAGTTTAATTCAGGCTACCCCCCCCCCCACTTAATGAAACGTGACGAAATATATGTTTGTGTTAAGGTACAACTCAGTTGAATAAAAAAAGTCCCATCAAAATCGGTTAAAAACACAAACTAAATTCTGTTTCCTGTCTACCCCCTGAGTACGGTGGCGTGATTATTTATATGTTTAGATTGTGTTTGTGTAACACTGAGTTGAATAAAAAAAGTCCCCGCGAAATCGGTAAAAAACACTAACTAAATTCAGTTCTCTGCTGTCTACCCCCTAAGTACGGTGGCTGATTATCAGAGGTCGGAAATTCGGGTGCAAAAAAAGTAAAAACCCACTGTTGGAGCTACTAAGAGTTGCTACAACCACCTTTTTCAAGATTTTTAGGGCCCCAGTTTATTTTTCTTTATTAAATTGTTTTAGTAATGCCAATGTGTTCTTTGCGTCAATATAAGTCGAAACTGTTTGCATTTTTTTTTAATATTTGTTTTAATTTGAAAGATAAAAGTAGAAATGAGTTTTCAATGTACTGAAAAATATTAAAAATATAAAAATATCGTTTGATTGTTTGATATTTTTATTGAATACCCTTTATAAATGATTTCTACAATGCTTTTATTATTATAACACAAAAATTTGAATGGGGCCCTCGTGGGCCCAAAAGCGTTTTATTTCTTTAAAAAAAATTGCGGAGAAAATTAAAATTAAAATTCGTATTTGGCAAGGTTAAGACAAGATAAACGTTTTTTACTCTTGTAATTTTTTCTATACGGTTGATAGTTTCAGGATAAATTGATGTTGAAGTTAGCAGGACACAATCGTTCAAAACCAAGCAAAGTAGTGGTTTTTATGGTGAAATCGTCTAGGTTAAGAAGAGATAGGCAAGGCATTTCTTTTTCTTGTTATTTTTTCTCTACGGTTGACAGTTTCACAGTGAATTGATGTTAAAGTTGTTAGGACAATTTTTGGGCCTGGGGGCCCAAAGCATTTTACTTCTTAAACAAAGAAATTACGGAAAAAAACAAAAATAAAATTCTTATTTGGCTAGGTTAGGACAAGATAAACGTTTTTGCTCCTGTATTTTTTTCTCTACGGTTGATAGTTTCATAGTAAATTTAAAATTAAATGCTTGTTACTAAGTTACATGAAATACTTTTGACTTTCTTTATAAAATTTGACCATAATATTGTGTACTTTCAACATTTCACAAATTGAAACAGATGCAGCTCTATACGCTGACCTTGTCGCATATACTGAGAGAGAGAGAGAGTATATTGGACCAGCATGTATGTGTCTTTCAAATAAATATTTCTAGGAAATTTATCACTTCGACCGTGTATCCCAGTCTCTCTCTATCCTTGTCCCTGTATATCTCTCTCTTTGAGTATGTGCGACAAGGTCAGCATATTGACTGTATCTGTCTAAGTGCGTTTAGGATGTATTGTCTTAATTTTTGGTTTGTAAAATATGGCAAGTACACAAAATCAAAAGTGTATTACATGTAACCTAGTATCAAGTATTTTCTCTGATATACTTATTGGAAACCGGCTAACCCAGGGAGGGTTTCAGTATTGAATTTTAAACGATGGGCTGACAACCTGTCACTATAGCAATATACAGATCCACCTGGAATGACCCTCAAAATTTGTCAGACGTGGCGGAACGACCTTTGTTTATGTCGTTTACGCTCTGCCTACCCCATTAGAGATAAAGGCGTGATTATATGTATGTATGTACTAATTTGTAAAATATAAAATAAAGACGAATCCGGTAAAATTATTTTTTTATATATATATATATATATATATATATATATATTTATATGCGAGTGCTTGGCTGGTCTTATTTTAAGGATTTAGGTGCTTACAATGAACCTTAATAGTTTCACAACGAAAGAAAAAAGTATAGTAATGTTTAAGCAGTAAAACGCTTTGGGGCCTCCACGCCCAAAATTTGTGTCCAGGGAATTTTAACATCAATTCACTGTGAAACTGTCAACCGTAGAGAAAAAATTCTTTCTTGAAAGAGAAGTGCCTATCTCTTCTTAACCTAGCTGATTTCACCATAAAAACAACTACTTGGCTTGGTCTTGAACAATTGTGTCCTACTAACTTCAACATCAATTTACCCTGAAACTATCAATCGTAGAGAAAAAATGACAAGAGTAAAAAGCGTTTATCTTGTCTTAACCTTGCCAATTACGAATTTTAATTTTAATTTACTTCACAATTTTTTTTAAAGAAATAAAACGCTTTTGGGCCCCCGAGGGCCCCATTAAAATTTTTGTGTAAAAATAATAAAAGCATCGTAGAAATCATTTCTAAATGGTATTCAATAAAAATATCAAACAATCAACTGATATTTTTATATTTTTAATATTTTTCAGTACAACAAGCATTTAATTTTAAATTTACTATGAAACTATCAACCGCAGAGAAAAAATTACAGGAGCAAAAACGTTTATCTTGTCCTAACCTAGCCAAATAAGAATTTTATTTTTGTTTTTTTCCGTAATTTCTTTGTTTAAGAAGTAAAATGCTTTGGGCCCCCAGGCCCAAAAATTGTCCTAACAACTTTAACATCAATTCACTGTGAAACTGTCAACCGTAGAGAAAAAATAACAAGAAAGAGAAATGCCTTGCCTATCTCTTCTTAACCTAGACGATTTCACCATAAAAACCACTACTTTGCTTGGTTTTGAACGATTGTGTCCTGCTAACTTCAACATCAATTTATCCTGAAACTATCAACCGTATAGAAAAAATTACAAGAGTAAAAAACGTTTATCTTGTCTTAACCTTGCCAAATACGAATTTTAATTTTAATTTTCTCTGCAATTTTTTTTAAAGAAATAAAACGCTTTTGGGCCCCCGAGGGCCCCATTCAAATTTTTGTGTAAAAATAATAAAAGCATCGTAGAAATCATTTCTAAATGGTATTCAATAAAAATATCAAACAATCAAATGATATTTTTATATTTTTAATATTTTTCAGTACATTGAAAACACATTTCTACTTATATCTTTCAAATTAAAACAAATATAAAAAAAAATGCAAACACTTTCGACTTATATTGACGCAAAGAACACATTGGCATTACTAAAACAATTTAATAAAGAAAAATAAACTGGGGCCCTAAAAATCTTGAAAAAGGTGGTTGTAGCAACTCTCAGTAGCTCCAACAGTGCGTTTTTACTTTTTTTGCACCCGAATTTCCGACCTCTGCTGATTATATATACAAAGTTTTGAATGGCTGCCAACATTTTAACGACATAGCGTGATGCACTTCATAGCAATTTTAATTCAAGCACTTAATGAACCGTGACGAAATATATGTTTGTGTTAAACTCAGTTAAACAAAAAAAGTCTCATCAAAATCGGTTAAAAACACAAATTAAATTCTGTTCCCTGCCTACCCCCTCAGTACGGTGGCGTGATTATTTATATCTTTAGATTGTGTTTGTGTAACACTGAGTTGAATAAAAAAAGTCCCCGCGGAATCAGTTATAAACACTAACTAAATTCAGTTCTCTGCTGTCTACCCCATAAGTACGGTGGCGTGATTATATATAGCCTATGTCCGTCTCCAGGTTACCATCTATCGCCGTACCAATTTTCATAAAAATACGTTCAGCCGTTTAGGCGTGAAAGAAATCACTAACTAAATTCAGTTCCCTGCCTACTACCTTCCCTCTAAGTACGGTGGCGTGATTATGTATAGCCTATGTCCGTCTCTAGGTTATCATCAAACACCATACCAATTTTCATTAAAATACGTTCAGCCGTTTAGCCATGAAAGAAATCACTAACTAAATTAGTTTCCTGCCTACTACCTACCCCCGAAGTACGGTGGCGTGATTATGTATAGCCTAGGTCCGTTTCTAGGTTATAATCTAACACCATACCAATTTTCATCGAAATACGTTCAGCCGTTTAGCCGTGAAAGAAATCACTAACTAAATTAGTTCCCTGCCTACTACCTACCCCCTAAGTACGGTGGCTTGATTATGTATAGCCTATGTCCGTCTCTAGGTTATCATCTAACACCATACCAATTTTCATTAAAATACGTTCAGCTGTTTAGCCGTAAAGGAAACCACTAACTAAATTAGTTCCCTGCCTACTACCTACCCCCTAAGTACGGTGGCGTGATTATATATAGCCAATGTCCGTCTCCAGGTTACCATCTATCATCATACCAATTTTCATCAAAATACGTTTAGTCGTTTAGGCGTGAAAGAGCAACAAACAAACAAACACATAAATGTATTTTCTTTCTTTCTTTCAAACAAACAAACAAACTGACTGACAGACAGAGTTACTTTCGCATTTATAATATTGGTATGGATAGATTTGTACGTATATTGCTGTAGTGACAGGTTATCAACCCATCGCCAAATTTGCAATAAACAGAAACCCTCGGATCCCTTAAGTACAAAGCCTAAATTAGTCCACAAACTATCCGATGGTTTATTCTCTAATCAGGCCATTACCTACTAATACCCAGTACAGGTAAAGTTCAACTTTAGTTTTCAGTGCACTACATCGTGATAGCATCTTACACTGACTTAAAGGTAGGCTAGATTCCGCAAATTAATTAAGTCTCGTATTTATAAAGCAATCTCAAGATTTTGAGCAATATTAAGTATGGATTTGACATGCCATTTTGTACTGTAATGACATTTCTGATACGAACTCAAACTGGCTGTCAATCTCAAGTACGGATTATAACTACGGGCCTAGGAAAATAGGTAGGTAAGTTGATAGTATTTATGAAAACCATTTTTATTATTGTAAATGGGTTTGCTCTTCTCTCTAGACAGTAGGTCAGGACCTAATTTAGAATTGGGTATGGTTTCCGTTCTAGGTAACGGAGGTTAGATGACAGTCGCTCTGTGTAAAAAACAGTACTCTCACTTATATTAGGTAGCCCACCCCGTGACATACGGGATAAGGATAGGGAGATATATATATTTCTATGAATGTCTGGCTTTTACATCATAAGTACCAAATTTAGGTCACGTGCAGAAATACAAGGGATATTTTAGCAAACTCAATTTTCATCTTCGTGACAACTTTCATGTACGCCACAATGTTTGATTTCACGCGCGCGCTGCGTTTCCGTTTTTTTCTTCTTCTTCTTCTGTTGAGTGGGTATCGAGTCTATGGACCCGATGAACCCTGGTATCAGAGTTTTTAAACCGCCTAGTAGCACAACTATCAGGCCTCTGACATGGTTTTGTGTAACGACCACTATCAAAGACAGCGACCGGGACCGACGGCTTAACGTGCCCTCTGAAGCACGAAATCTTTATATTTTCGGACAATCAGGTGATTCAGCCTGCAATGTCCTACCCAAACTGGGGAAAAATTCACAAAGTGATAAATTCTCAAATATCAACTTTGTGTTTTACCCCCTGGGAATCAAGCCCAGGACCTTCGGATCGGGAGCCCATGGCACTAGCCACTAGACCACGGACCAGTGCGTTTCCGTAAACGAGGTATATATGAAGACGGAAGAAGGTATCTTTCCTACTTTGGATCTGTGACATATAACCTGCACTGATTGCGCTGCACAACTCGCAGATAAGGCGAATTAAAGCACAATGGTGGTCGTTACACGCTTGCAGTTACAACCGGGTTTGCTAACAGTGCCTCCGTGGTCTAGTGGTCAGAGCTTACGATCCGGAGGTTCAGGATTTGATTCCCAGGGGGAACACAAAGTTGATATTTGTAAATTTACTTTTTGAAGATTTCCCCAGTTTGCTTAGGACATTATTATTTATTTTATTTTTATAACGTACAGGGTAAAACTTAATTACTAAACAATGCCCCACAAAACTGTACATACACTTTGACTGTGAGATCAGAATTTCGCTTAAGTAAACATTACAATGTAAAAATATACTTATTACTAATGCTTAATTATGATTTAACACAGAGATTTTAAGAGATGTTTCTTTAACATGATTTTAAATATAGATTTTTTATTTTCAGATCTAATATTCTTATTTTGACCCGCGTGCCCTTCATCTTGCACGCAAGAAGACCTGTACAACGCCTCTGACGTCGCAGTGCGTTTGGCAGAGTACTGGTCGAAATTAATATAAAAGCACCTAAAGTATTGACACGATAAGAAGAAGAAGGACATTGCAAGCTGAATCACCTGATTGTACGAAAAGAAAAAGGGTTTCGTGCTTCGGACGGCACGTTAAGCCGTCGGTCCCGATCGCTGTCTTTAAAAGTGGTCGTGACTCAAACTATGTCACAGGCCTAATAGCTGTGCTACTACTGAAAACTTTGACACCAAAGTTCATCGGGTCGTTCGACTCGAGAATCCACTCGCCAAGAAGAAGACGGGGTTTGTTGAGAGATGTAGATACGTAGATACTATAAACGATTTTTCAATGACGAGGAATGAAAATTTTATGATTGGTATTGTGTTTTATTTGAAAGGTTCAACATCAGCCACAACTGTCCACTGCTGGACATGGGCCTCCCCAAACTTGGGGGTATTTGCCATACTCACCACGCTTGGCAGGCGGGTTGGTGACCGCAGTAGAAATTTTCTATTCACAGGGAACGCTGCTACCCATCCCCTGGATCTATCAATAAGTCGCCATTTACGATACCCACGGGAAGTTTTGGGGTGATACTATTCAAACCTGGCACCACACTCGATTTTTTGGACGGTTGATTTTAGTAACAAAAAAGCACATAATATCTTCGTTGAAAGTTTTTCAGCTCCTGTATATATTAATCTCTGTCTTTAATTCTAATAAGACAAACCCACTGCTGTTACTGTTTTAAAAGACTTATCCCACAATAAGGTCATCTCCCTAGTCTTATCCCGAATCTCACAGGGTTGGATACCTAATGTAGGGGACTGACCGATGGTACTGTTATTTATACAGAGCGAATGCCATCTGACCTCCGCAACCCAGATGGGAAACCAGACCCAATCCTAAATTAGGTCAGAGTTTTCAAGCAGCTAATGTTTAGCACTGGCTTCTGACATGGCCTTACGACTAATATTTATGGTATTACACTATATTAACTGGGACCAACGGCTTAACGAGCCTAGAATAAACGTACATATGAAATTCTAAAACCGAAAAACACATTGATACGTGGTAGGATTCGAACCTCGACTTCACCGCTCAGGAAGCAGCGGCCCTCTTCACTACACCACAGGGTTCTTAGCCAGCCCTTAAACCACAATCAGGTATTTTACGTTAGTTAGAATTTAAGTGAATCTACATAAGATCTCAATTGTTGAACTAAAGATCACTCAGAAATACTCAATTCTTAAAACAAGAAGTGTTCCTTCATTAAGTACCTACCTACTTACTTCAGGCAAGTTTTATCAGTTAACGTAGGAGTTATAACTCCTTTTGCTTAGCAACTGAAACTCGGCCTTCGTCGATTAAGGTTCTCAGGTCTCAAGTTGAAGGCTTTATTTGGTTTCCTTCATTATTCGAAGAAAATGGAATAAGTGCTCTTGGTAGGTAAATATTATTCCATATTAATCAAAATAGTAGAAGGTTGTTCGATAAAGGTTTCAGCAAAGTTTAATAAGGCCCGTATTTATAATTAGCACTTGAGGCTGACAGCGAGTTTCAGTACGTATTAAAAATGTAATTTCAGTACATAATGCATTTAGTTCGATTAGTGCCATAATATAATGTCATTAATATTAAACTATTTTTTTTTTTTTTCTTAATCATCAAAATTCTTTAATACCAGTGGCAATTTGCAATAAAAGTTAACCTCGTGAATTTGCTCAGTTTGAAAGGATATTTTAAAACAATTTACATCGATATTTTTGTTATATTTATTGAAAGACTAAAGCACGTATTTATAATGCGCACTTGACACTGACAGTGAATTTGAGTTCGTATCAGAAATGGCATTTCATTACATAATGACCTGTCAAATCCATATTTCCTGGAAGAAATTGCTGCTTAGGAGTAAGGCCGCCTATTTGTGTAGTAATTAATTTGCTTCATTTAATTTTATTTTCTCCTGTGTCTTTTCTGTGCAATAAAGTATATTCTTATCTTATCTTATTTTATACTGCTCTCAATCTTGAGTTCGCTTTATAAATACGGGCCTTTAAGCGCTTTGTATTTTTTACTCGAGTGGGCTAATGTATTTATCAGTCTATATATGAATGTTGTATGTAAGTATATAACATTTGATCCTCTGTGGCGCTCTAGAGACTAAACACATGGGCCGATTCTCGTGATTATTACGTCAGTCTATTTGTCTTAACCAGCAAGTGTCATGCGGTAATTAGACGCCATTTTGTGAAAGTGTATAAAATGATAGTTGACGAACTATGCCGAGTGATTAATTTATTGAATAGGTATTTGAAAATCAACTCTCGTTTTAAAACATAATTTTTAATTTTGAAAATTTTTAAGGTCACTTTGTATACTTCGCAGTTGGATGTACTGAACTTTTTAAATTTATTCGTGTTTATCTAGAAAATTTAGTTACTAGTTGCAAAATTATAGTTGTCAAATTTATATGTGATGAGAAAATATAATTTCAATATATTTGTATGGTCCAATAAGTATTACATATTAAATCTAAGAGGGTGATATGAATAATTTTTATAATTGTGGTCAAGATAAAAGAGAATTAAAACAAACTTACATATATATAATCACGCCATTATCCTTAATGGAGGAGGCAGAGCACAAACGATCTAAATAAAAGTCGTTCCACCATGTCTGACAAAGTTTTGAGGGTTATTTCAGATAGATTAGTATGTATATTGCTGTAGTGACAGGTTGTCAGACCATCGCCCAAATTGCAATATACTGAAACCCTCGGATCCCTTAGCTGGTTTTTACAACATGCCCGGGAGGAAGTGCAGCTGGCACATTCTATGTTTATCTCTCGATCCCAGTCCAGCATGCTTACATTTATGAAAAAAAATATCAAACCACTATCCATACAACAAGTTATAAGACTTCCGTCAAAACCGGACATTCCATCCGTCAAAACCAGACATCCAATCTATGGAGTTTATAATAGGAAATACTCTCACAGAGATTGTTTGAACTCCCTCCATACCATACATCATCATCTCCCTAGCCTTATCCCGTATCTCACAGGGTTGGCTACCTAATCTAGGCGATTGAACGAGGGTACCGGTTTTTACACAGATCGACTGCCATCTCACCTTCGCAACCCAGAAGGGAAACCAGACCCAATCCTATATTTGGTCAGAGTTTTCAAGCCGCCAATGCTAAGCATTGGCCTCTGATATGACTTAACGACTAATATCTACGGTATTAAACGATATAAATCGGGACCAATGGCTTAACGTGCCTTCCGAAGCACGGAAAAAGCGCCAAATAAACGTACACATGAAATTTAAAAACCGTAAAACACATTGGTACGTGGTGGGATTTGAACCACGACCTCCCGCTCAGGAGGCAGCGGCACATAACGTGCACAATAATATTACATTGTTCTAAACAAACGTGTAACCAATCTAAAACATGATTTTTTATTTGATTAGATGAGCACGTTTTAAGCGCGAAAGCACGTTCAATCCCCTAGATTAGGAAGCCGACCCATGACGGGATAAGGCTAGGGAGATGATGATTTTAAGCGCGAAAGGTCCTGCTCAACACGCTGTCAATGCGTTTTGCATTGCTTACTATACACATACGTCGCCATACGCGCTACGCGCGCGTTGCGATGAACTATACGTCAACGCATCCCTCTGCCGTTACGCGCGCGTAAAGCGTAAGGTGACGCATGTGTGTTGTAGGCAATGCAAAAAGCATTGACAGCACGTTGACGGCAACCTTGTGCGCAGTAAGTGACGCCTGTGTATTGCTGCACTTACGTTTAGCATTTATTTTACTTTTACATAAAAATATTAGTACATAAAATAACAAAAACCCGTATAATTATTTATTTTATTTATTTATTTATGTTTATCAATAATTATCATTATTTTCTTCCAAAACATAGAATGTGCTAGCTGAATTTCCTCCCGGGCATGCTGTAAAACCCAGCTTAGGGACCGGAGGGTTTCAGTATATTGCAAAGGCGATGGGTTGACAATCTGTTACTACAGCTATATACCCTCAAATCTAACCCTCAAAACTTTGTCAGACGTGGCGGAACGTCTTTTGTTTGGGTTGTTTACGCTCTGCCTACCCCCTTAGGGATAAAGTCGTGATTATGTATGTATGTATGTTATCATTAAAGTTAGACCGTACCATAGTGAAGCTGCAGCGGAGCGCAGCGGCGCAGCGCGGCGCGACACTGCGCGACAAAATCTATCAAAATGTATAAACCTGACATTTCCTCGCTGTGAAGCGTCTTAAAGCGGTGCGCCGTTCCGCTACAGCTCCAGTGCGGTACCTCTCATACATTTTCCTACAAACAATCATTTGTCGCGCAGTGTCGCGCCGCGCCGCTCCGCTGCAGCTACGTCCTAGTGAAATGCCTCCGTGGTCTAGTGGCTAGTGCCATGGACTCCTGATCCGGAGGTCCTGGGTTTGATTCCCAGGGGGGAAACACAAAGTTGATATTTGTCAATTTATCACTTTATGAATTTTTCCCCAGTTTGGTTAGGACATTGCAGGTTGAATCACTTGATTGTCCGAAAAAGAAAAATATTTCGTGCTTCGGAGGGCACGTTAAGCACGTCGCTGTCTTTGATAGTGGTCGTTACTCAAAACATGTCAGAGGCCTGATAGTTGTGCTACTAGGCGGTTTAAAAACTCTGACACCAGGGTTCATCGGGTCGATAGACTTGATACCCACTCGACAGAAGAAGTGCAGTCTAAAACTTATTGTACGCTATTTGTGTTACGTCGCAGACTGCACCATAAAAAAAATCGATAGAAGATAATTTATTTTGTATAAAAATTACTCGGAACTTTTGAAGTATGCAAAAAAGTGTAATAAACAAAGGAAAATAAACATTATTTCCCCGGAAATATTTAATAAGCTACGGCCTCGAAAAATATCAGACATTTTGTCTCTAATATTTATGTAAGGTCTATTTATTATTCGCCTTATTACATTTCAGCAATGTTGATCTATAATAACCCTTTTATAAAAATATGAAAAACATTTTGCGTACTTCTTGCCAAATATTTTCATAAAATTCCAATAATTTTGTACACTACATGGACAACATACCGGGTGTAAGAGACTTTTAAGCCATTGTTAAGTCATGGCAGAGGCCAGTGCTTAGCATTGGCAGCTTGAAAACTCTGACCTAGTCTAGGATTAAGTCATGTTTCTCTGCTGGGTTGTGGAGGTCAGATGGCAGTCGCTCTGTGTAAAAAAGCAGTGCTTTCGTTCAATCCCTTACATAAGGTAGCCGACCCCGTGATATTCGGGGTAAGGCTAGGGAGATGATGTTGACTCTAAATGTGGCTATGGCCACACAGTTCGTTTTAAACCGGGTATAAGGCTGGCCTGGGAGCGAGAGAAAAGCATAGAATGTGCCAGCTGAATTTCCTCCCGGGTATGCTGTAAAAACCAGCTAAGGGATCCGAGGGTTTCAGTATATTGTAATTTAGGCGATGGGCTGACAACCTGTCACTACAGCAATATACTTACAAATCTATCTTAAATAACCCTCAAAACTTTGTCAGACGTGGCGGAACGACCTTTGTTTGGGTCGTTTACGCTCTGCCTACCCCGTTAGGGATAAAGGCGTGATTATATGTATGTATGTATAAGGGACAGCGTCCCGCAAACTGATAGGAGTTGCTCAGTCAACGACACTACTTTTTTGACTTAATCCTAGACTAGGTCAGAGTTTTCAAGCTGCCAATGCTTAGCACTGGCCTCTGCCATGGCTTAACAATTAATATCTACGGTACTGAACGATATTAGCCGGGACGAACGTACCAAAGGTTCCATCTGAAGCAAGGAAAAACGCCGAATAAACGTGCATATGAAATTCGAAAACCGAACAACACATTGGTACGTGGTGGGATTTGAACCACGACCTCCCGGTCAGGAGGCAGCGGCCCTATCCACTACACCATCGGGCTATCTTCAGTCACTTATCTTAATAAATTATTTTCAAAGAATTTTAGATTCGGATGTATGTAGGTATTTTGTTAAAATTGAAAAAAAAGAAACAATTTATTTTGAGGTTTTTTTCTATGCTGGACTGGGAGCGAGAGAAAAACATAGACTGTGCCAACTGAATTTCCTCCTGGGTATGCTGTAAAAACGAGCTAAGGGCTCTGAGGTTTCAGTATATTGCATTTAGGAGAGATGCTGACAACCTGTCACTACAACAGTATACAAATCTATTTGAAATTACCCACTAGGGATAAAGGCGTGATTATATGTATGTATAAGGTAATTTTACGCCGTAAACCAAAACTTTGTAAGACGTGGCGGAACGACCTTTATTTAGGTCGTTTACGCTCTGCCTACCCCATTAGGGATAATGGCTTGATTGTAAGTATATCTGTATGTATGTATTTTGAGGTATTTACGTAATATATTTTATTTGATTGATTCAGTATGTCTTTTGATTTAGTAGAGCCTGATGGTGCAGTGGATAATAAGGCCACAGATGTACCAATATGTTTTTTATTTTTCGAATTTAATATGTACGTTTTTTCGGCGTTTTTTCCATGTACGTTAAGTCGTTGGTCCCGGTTAATATAGTTTGATACCGTAGATATTAGTCGTTAAGCCATCATCGTCATCATACAACTGGGCATCATCAGAGCCCAGTTCTGTGCATTGGCAAAATGAAATCTCTGACCTAGGTAGACTAGTCTAGGATTGGGTCCTTCTGGGTTGCAGAGGTCAGATGGCAGTCGCTTTATATAAAAACCAAAAACCTTGTTCAATCACCTGCTTCTAGAAATGACTTCTATGAGAAAATCGAAGCTGCCCATGGAGACACCGAAATATTTAAAATTGCAAAACAGTGATCTAGAAATACCTTAGATATTACAACTAGTAAATACATAAAAGATAAAGAAGGAAAGCTGCTTACTTCAAATGATTCTATTAAAGTGAGGTGGAAAGAATACTTCAATGAACTATCAAACGAAGAATTTCCAAGTGAGGAACTGCCAGTTATAACACCTACATCTGGACCTATTTCTGTCATCAGTGAATCAGAAGTCATACGTGCCCTGAGAAAAATGAAAAATAAGAAAGCAGTTGGCCCTGATGAAACACCAGCTGAAATCTGAAAAATGCTCGGTGATACGGGAATTGCTTGGCTTACTAAGCTATTCAATCTTATTCTCTCAGCTGGAGCCATACCCAACTCATGGCGGGAAAGCTACCTTATTCCATTTTTCAAAAATAAAGAAGATGTTGGCCAATGCGCAAACTATAGAGGAATAAAGCTAACCTCACACACCCTCAAAATTTGGGAGCGAATTATAAGTAGACGTTTATTGCAGCAAACCACTCTATCCGAAAACCAATTTGGCTTCACCGCAGAAAAATCTACATCAGACGCAATCCAGGCAATGAGAATATTGATGGAAAAACACAGAGTGAACAAGGAGGACTTGCACATGGTCTTTATTGACTTATAGAAAGCGTTTGACAGAGTGCCGCGAAGATTAGTCTCGCAAGCTATCCGAGCTCAGAACGTTCCCGAAAAATATATCGATATAATCAGGGATATGTTCCATAACTGCATAACTCAAGTCAAAACCCCAGCTGGTATTAGCGATCGGTTCGAAGTCAAAGTCGGTGTTCACCAGGGTTCTGCTCTAAGCCCTCTTTTATTTAATTTGATCATGGATTATTTAACAAAACACTTGCAAATGCCACTCCCATGATGCATGCTCTACGCGGATGATATAGTACTTGCCACTAAATCAGCAGAAGATATGCAAACCGGACTTAGCTCACGGACTAAAGCTCTGGAGCAAAATGGCCTTCGGGTAAGCAGAAGCAAAACAGAATACATGCACTGCAAATTTGCTACAGACGCGCAAACCGAGAAAAATGTGTATGTTGGCGAACACCCTCTGCCTAAGGTTACTCGTTTCAAGTATCTCGGATCTATCATAACATCTGACGCAGATATTGATGCAGACGTTTGCCATAGATCTCAAGCTGCCTGGCTTAAATGGAGAAGCCTGTCTGGGGTCCTATGCGATAGCCGTATGCCTATAAAAACAAAAGGGAAAATCTATAAAACTGCAGTAAGGCCAGCCATCTTATATGGCTCTCAGTGTTGGGCTACGTAGAAAAGCCATGAACAATCACTGCACGTAAGCGAGATGAAGATGCTACGCTGGGCTGGAGGCGTCACTCGACTAGACCGGATTAGGAACGAACACGTCCGCGGAAGTTTTAAAGTTGCCCCTATTCAAGACAAGCTCCTTGAAACTCGGTTACGATGGTACGGCCACACTCAAAGAAGAGGAAAAGACCATGTTGTAAACATCGCATTGAACCTTCCAGAACACAAAAAAGGTAGAGGTAGACCAAAATCAACATAGTGGTCCACTATCAGAAAAGACCTAAGGAACCAAGATATCACTGAAGAGACAACCCAGAACCGTCCGCTCTGGTGCAAGATAATAAGGAGACCCACGTAGGTGGGAAATGGGAAGGAAGAAGAAGAAGAATCACCTATATAAGGTAGCTAATCCTGTGAGATACGGGATAAGGCTTGGTATGCTGATAAGTGTTCTTAGCGCCTAAACTGTTAAAATACCTACCCGTTTTTACGTGTAGCGAGGATTTCCATACAATATTTCACACAGTAGCAACAAGCCGCGTCGCTCCGATAAAAAGAATTTACATAGAAATAAGCACCAAATAATTCGCCGTATATTTATTGCTCTACACACATCACGTTTATGGTTTTTTTTCGTTGAAGCTAATGTTTATACATTTCTAAAACATACTCGTAATATCCACTATCTAGGCGTTTTTACTATGCTATACCTACTAATCATGCTTGCCAGGCGAATATTGGCAAACGATCTCGCTCTGTATAACCACTCAAACGTCCAGCCCGCGGGCCCGCACTAGCCTTAACTGTCAAGCTGCAACCTGAGCGGTAAAAATGGCCGTCCCGATTATTGGTTTTTGGAAAATATTTTATTTCTCGTAAACTAAGAGTCGTATTCTAAAACAAAAAATAGCACTGTGTAGCTGGTTATATTATCTTTCAAAATAAAATATTGAAAATACATTAGAAGTAATATTAATTTCAGTATCGAGCGTTTAATTTTGGATTGTCGGGTATTTTTCACTAACTTGACATTTACGACCCTATTAATAGACTCTTGTCTTATTTTCTTGTAAATTAAATTTAATCAGAGGGTAGAAAATTTTATTACCTTTCTGAAAATATACATATTGTATCCTAAAATACAAATAGTCTTGCAAGAAAAAATAGAAATCTAACACTACTCAACTCAAATTTGCAGGCGAGCGGCTCAACCAAAATATTGACAAGATGGCCGCCAGACCTAAGGTTCTCGTCAAACGAACTACATTTTGTTTTGTAGGGAAGATTGAGGAATTGAATGGATGAATAAAACATGAAATTAGAATCAAACATGCATTTTATTATTAAAAAAATATACACAAATTACGCCTTTTTTCCCTTACGGGGTAGGCAGAGCGTAATACGCCTAGTAAGGCGCCTTCGCCACGTCTGACAAAATGTTGAGGGCAGTTTCAGATTTAAATGTGTATCCATCCCTCGAATCCCTTTTGCTGACTTCTGCAGCATGCTCGGGAGGAAGGGCAGCTGGAACATTCTATGTTTTCCTATATATATATATAAATATATATGTATGATAATTTAAAATAAAAAAAGTCTGTCTGTCCCGGTCAGTGTCCTCTATAGTTGTTTCGTTTCGTAAACTTTGTCAGAGGCAAGAAGCACAAGCATAGTCGAAAAGTAAAGTCAAGTCAATGTCAGTTTAGTCGTCTGTCGTACTCATGTCTACGTTGAATACTCCGGTTTATGATAATTTCTGAAACATTGCAATATGCACAATGGCACATTGCACTCCATACACTTGTATGCCGTCCTGCTTTTTTTGCAGGCACGGCACAGTGTGGATTTTGAAGCGGATCTGTCCGGAAAATGGTTCGATTCCACGAAGGCTCGAGCACGCGGGAGCTCTATCACTCCAGTCGTCGAAGTTGTCGCAGTCGCAGTCGTCGGGTTATGTCGTCGTCTTGTCAATAGTTTTGGTTCTGTCGTCAGGTCAATTTTTTTGTGTATTTTCAGTAGGTCCTCAGCCAGCACTGTTCTGAACTTTCGGTGATTCAGTTTGTGGATCTGGTTGCTTGTGAATAACACAAAGCAGTTGAATAAAGCTGCATTGTATAAGCGACGAAACAGCTTTTTGTACCAGATCTTGTTTCTGTGTCTTTCGAGAGGCTGGCTCGCAAGAAATTGGTCCTTACGGTCAACCCCCCCCATAGACTTATTATAGTCCAGAACAATGACTGGCTTGTAAGTCTGTCTGTCATTGTCGTTCTTTTTCCCGACCTGAAGAGAATGGAATGTGGAGATCATACTAACCAAGTTAGAGTCACGCCACACCATAACTGATAGATCGGGAGTGTAGGTGACCACTACTTCACCCTGTCGCATTTCAGTCTTTTTTAAAGTTTTGATTGCCTCGGGAACGAATTCCCGAGACAACCGTAAAGTCCCAAACACGTCAGTCTGTCCGTCGCGTTTAAGACAGCGCGCTAATAATGGAGAATTGTAAAAATTGTCCATTATTAACGTGTGACCTTTGTGAAGCAATGGTTCTACGAGTTTATAAACGATTTTGGACGTGGCATTCTTTGGACGAACCGCGCTGTCGCCCTGCCCGTCCTGT
Organism: Scrobipalpa costella; assembly: GCA_949820665.1. Lineage (NCBI taxonomy): Eukaryota > Metazoa > Arthropoda > Insecta > Lepidoptera > Gelechiidae > Scrobipalpa > Scrobipalpa costella. Next base: position 7,090,975 of record OX463319.1, on the reverse strand, counting down.
CCGTCCTGTGCGTCTTGTCTGCCTTGTGTAGCTTGTGCTTCTTGCTCGTCTCGTCCATCTTGTCCGTCTTGTGCGTCCTCATGTCCATCTTGTCTGTCTCCGTCTTGTCCGTCTTGTGCATTCTGTCCGTCTGCGTCCTGTCCACGTTGTCCGTCTTGTCCGTCCTGGTTATTGTTAGCGCCGTCAGTGTTTACTCTGTAGGGTCCGTCTTTTCCAGTGTATACGAAAAAGGACCAGAGATATCCAGTAGACGACTCACATAACTCGTATGTCTTGACGCCTACTTGTGCAGCTTTAGTCAAAATCTTTTGACTGAAGCTGAGGCGTCCATGCCATTTGAGCAGTGATTCGTCTATTGCAATCTCTTGGCCAGGTTCGTATAGACTGGAAAACTGTTCGTTCAAATGGCTGATCACCGGTTTAATTTTGTAAAGCTTTGTATTGTCGGTCGTAGTGTCATTGTCAATGAAATGCAGAAACGTTTTTAGCAAATAATATCGATTGTATGACATAATCAATCTGAAGTAAGGAGTTGTCCCAAATCCATCTTGAGCAAAATATGCCTCCTCAATGGGTTTTGGGTACAACCCCTGCAATATATTAAATGCTAAATACGCCAGCATTTCGTCACGGTCAGTCGGAGTCCAGCGAAACAAACGAGATTGTTTCTTTGCGTCTGCGTCCTGTCGTAGTCGAGCCAAAGTCTGTTCTGCGTACCTGTTAGTCTCGGTGATCAGCATGTCAATAAAGTCAGACGTAAACATTTTGTAAAATATGTCAATTGGTCTTGTGTCATATGTCACAGGGAATGTTGGCCCGGGAGTGCCAAGGAATTCCTCCTTTTTCCCCGTAAAAGTCTGTCTGTCCTTTGTCAATATGAAGTCGAAATAGTCATCTGACGGAGCTAACTGTCTAATTTCTCGATCACATGACTCCTCCTCTTGTTGGAACACTGCTGCTTGATTAGGAGTTAAGTTGGAATCGTCAGCTACTTCGTCTGTGGCCGTACGTGGAGGGAATCTCGGGATAGGAACACTATCAATATCTTCGTCCACATTTAGATCGCTGTCGTCGCTATCATTTTGCAGGTTGTTTATCCAGTCTAAGACTGTAGACTCAAATCGAGTGTCTGAAATACCTGAAAAATAAAACATTCGTGAGAACAACACCCGCTTGAGAGGACACCTTAAACTATGAACTTGTATCTCCAACAGCAATCCTCACAGACACTTCTTCTCTAATAGGGTTGTGGAAGGATGGAACAAATTGTCAAATCAGGCTCTGCTTACCCAATATAGTAACATAACGTGACTATACTTATGTTTTGTAAACTATACGTACCAACTTGCAATCTCCCTCCAACTTGCTGCAATTGCCCACCGGCACCAACTTCTAGATCTGTAAACAAATAAAAAATGAATACACAGCAATATTTTTAAACTGTAATAGGCGTTTGGCATAAGAAATTCCTTACCGAAAACATCTGCATTGGAAGTTGAAGGTTCATTTGTTTGATCTGTAAGAGAGTTACCATTAGGGTTATATACTGGTAAACGTGAGCAAAAATATACAGATATATTTTTAGATTAGTTTACTAACTATTAATTTCAATTTCCATTATGGCATCAGGTACTTCATCCATGATAGGATGAGGATCAGGATCAGCTGAAATTACAATTTTAATTTTATAAAGGGTAAACAAGTACTTTCAAACTTAGATCTAATAAAAATAACTTACCGTTAGAAAGCTGGTTGCGGGGTGGGACCACATCGCAATCTTCTCGCTCGGGAGAAGGGCGCCTAGAAATAAAACAACATTTTAACCGAAATACTAACATGTTACTCAATTATACGTATACATAAAAACTGGAAACTATAACTTACTGAGTACGCCGTTTGCGTGGTGGCGCATCGGGTAGCAAAACTCTTTGTAGTTGAGCTTGTCTCCTGCGAGACATTAACTCCTCACGAACTGAAGGGTCCAACAGTTTTGCATGACTATTTGTACCATGAAACAAAAAAATGTATTAGGAATCAGTTCAAATACCTACAAATTTATTTAGGTAATTGTATCAGCTTATATTTAATACTCACTCGACACTTCGCCCGCGTCCTCTGCCTCGTCCTCTGCTTCGCCCTCTGCCTTGCCCACTGCCCCGATCGTGGCTTCCACTAATGTTTTCATTCGATCTAAAACAGAGAACAAATAATATAAGATTACCTCGCCGGTGACTACCCGCTATGTATGATGCATAATTTACGAAAATCTATAAAAATAGGAAAAAAACTCCATAAAATGTTTCATTTGATTTTTACACATATAGTCCGTCAGTCCCGTGTTCAGTTAAAAGAAAACTTCCATATAATTACTAATTATTCACTTACGTGGATGGAGAATCTCCGGAGAGTCCGCCGCGGCCTCGACCTCGACCTCGAGTGCTTCCCCTGCTTCGCTGTTCAGGATTTTCACTAAAAGAAAGTATGACAACAAATAAATGAATTATGAATTATAAATATTGAAATAGCTAGAAAGAAAAACGTTAAGCGCAGCCAAAACCTTAACACCAACATATGCACCTAAAATCTGAAAACACAACACAATTTTGTGTTACATATTGGTTAGTAAGCATGGTCGGAGTAAAGAAAAGACACTGCGAGCTAAAACAAATGTTTTTTTTTGCCCAATGATGGCACTTTTTACGACGAATTTAACAAGATTATGGCAAAAAAGCAAGTTTGTACTCTTTTGATTTTTTTAGCATCCCCCCTCACGTCCCTCCACACCACTATAACGTCCCCTCCCACGTACCCCCACATAGATCCCAAGCCCCCCCCCATTCTACTTGCCCTCACGTCAGCACGTTCCTCCAAGCCCCCCCCCCATGTTTCTCAAAGGTCCGACCCCCCCACGTCCCTCCTACATCGCCCACATACCCCCACAAACTCCCCCCCCCCCCCTCCGCCACTTACCCTCACGTCACCCCACGTCCCTCCAAGGTCCCCACCACGTCCCCCCCTAGTAACTAACCAAATCCATTACAAAAACAGTGAAACCGCAAAAAAAAACTAATTCTTGGCTGTCCTATCCTATACCCCGACCGTAAGCATCAATAAAAAGTGCAGTAAATAAAAAAAACGGCATAATATGTGCTGTAAATAAAAAAAACGGCGGCGGAGTAAGAATAAATAAAATCATCGCACACGTGCACCCGAACTCGCAATACATACTGTTCAGTTTGTACGGGCCCTTAATCTGGCCTTGTTGCAGAAAGTCCAATGTAACTATAGCTACATGGGCGTTGAATCTGTGGAATGAGTTTCAATATTATCCTAATCTGTTAGAAATTCACAATATTTCTACAAAAAGACTTCTAAAACGGCTTTTTTATTAATATTAGAGATTATTTATTACATATTTTGACATGAAAATCAAGTAAAACAATGACAATACACCATATTGTTTTCGCGGGTCACACTACATTTTGTTTCGAAATATTCTCGAGTCATTATTTCAATTGATATATGTTTTTAGCCTTCAACTATTTTAAAATATGAAACTATGTATTATTAAGATCATTTTCATGTATAATTTATCACAAATAATGTACTTACGCCATTGTAATAAATTAAAATATCACAGAGCACACACTGCAGCCACGTTCGTCCCGGAACCACAATGCAGGACCGACTTTGGCATTTTTTTTTTAAATCTTGAAGCAATTTGGAGATGTTCCATTGATACCAGAAAGTCAACCATAAAATACTAGGTAATACTGCAAATTTTCTTAGTCGATGGTGGTGTACAACACTAATAAAAAATAATCTCCCGATACGAGCCGCGAAATTTGAACTGTGTAACTATAGCTACATGGGACGGTCCTGACGTATATGACTTGTGTAACTCTAGTTACAATGGACTGTTCAGTGGATAAAAGCAGCAAAACACAGGCGTCACTTACTGCGCGCAAGGATGCGTTCAACACGCTTTCAATGCTTTTTGTACGCGCGCGTAAGTTGACGCATGTGTGTTGTAGGCAATACAAAAAGCATTGACACAAAGATATTCTATGGGAATGTTCTGCGGTGTGGTTGTCTAGGTACTCGATTCAAAAGTCGTGGGTTTGACACAAATCAAACTTTGTTCCCAATTAGGTAGGGAAAAAACGGGCTGAATAACGTTTGTCTAACACCAGAGTTTATAGGGTCCTTTCATCTATGCTGGCCTGGGAGCGAGAGAAAAACGTAGAATGTGCGAGCTGCATTTTCTCCCGGGCATGCTGTAAAAACGAGCTAAGGAATCCTAGGTTTTAGTAGATTGTAATTAAGGCGATGGGCTGACAACATGTGACTACAGCAGAATACAATATATCCTAAATAACCCTCAAAACTTTGTCAGACGTGGCTAAAGGACCTTTGTTTACGTCGTTTGCGCTCTGCCTAGCCCATTAGGGATAGAGGCGTAATTATATGTATGTATGTTTAGGGTAATTTCACGACCACTAGGGGCCGTATTTATAAAGCTATCTCAAGATTTAGATGTAGAGAACAATGTTAAGTAAGCATTGGACAGGTCATTTTGTACTGAAATGATATTCCTGATTCAAACTCAAACTAGCTGTCATTCTAAAGTGCATATTATAAATATGGGCCTAGGAGTACAGAAGATATGTTTAATTTTTCCAAAAATTGCTTTCCAAATAAAAAGTGTAAAGCGTAGTTGGTAACCCTATCTCGGTGGGATTTCCATACAATCTCACACGCAACGTCACGTCTCACCGATAAAAGGAATTTACATGGGAATAAGCGACCAAATAATTCGCAGCGGATTTAGTACCGAACCTGCTTTATTTCAGATTTTTTGGTGAAACTGATGTTTTGTGTTGTATCAGTTTTCTACCTAAAATATAAATCGGACATAAATAAAAAACAACAAAGACCGTTATTGTGTGACATTGAAATTTCCCGAAACAGACAGACAATAATCATATCAGCATGTTTCTGTAATACCCTCTATCCAATCCTGCCCTTAAGAATCTATTTGCCAAGACATTCTAATAAAAACAATATCTTACCGAGCAAGAAGACCTGCACATAAATCTGTGCGTGACTTTTTTCGGCTGCATTTCTTAAATACCAAATGTGCTACCTCAGCGTTGGCTTCTGTATGTCTTCTTACTCTTGTCTCCAAAATATTATAAGTCCTTCCAACAGATTTTCCGTGATAGCGGCCAAACTCAGAGAGATCGACCATCTGCGCGGGACTTGTTTTTAGTAGCCTAGTGTTTGCACAACACACAAGTGCACTCTCTATTCCTTCAATCGCTAATTCTAATGGGACAGTCTGACTGACACGACCAGAGATAAATCAAGCTCAGGACCGACTATTTACATGCCCATCCGACGGCATGCATCATCTTACTTTTCGGACAATCAAGTGATCATCATACAATGTCGTAACTAAACTAGAAACAACAACACACAGTCGTTGTCCCCCGCCGGGAATCGAACCCGGGACCTCCGGGTCCAGAGCAAACGACTCAGATCGCTAGACCACGGAGGAATTGTCCAAAATAATAGGGTTTTCAAAACATTATTTAAATTAAATCCACGATTTCACAGAGTATAATAAATTTTCTTCCAATTTGCAGCTTTTAATACCCTGTCACCTTATAAAGGTACTCAACCACAAAGCTTGGGGGTAGCTTTGTGGTTGAGTACCTAGAGGTCTACAATAAGGGTCTTTGCCCACTTAATGTTCACCTCAAATCCCCAACATGGCATATCTAAATAACCTTAGATTTATGGTTAGTTGTTCCTAAGCTATGATTAATTTTAGCTACAAGTGCCAATATCAACAAATTGTATTAATTAATAGTATTTGCTTAGTAATAGTTATTGTAGTGGTAATAAGTTGATGAAATATGAAGTGTAAATGTATAATTATTTTAGAGGTCGAAAATAAAGCAATGGGCTCGATTCTAGATTTGCTGGATAAAACTAAAATAAAAATCTTTTTGTCACTTTCAGACTAAATACATTGGAAAAGAACAGGAGATCTATTCTCTCCGGTTTTTGAATTATAGTCGGTGGCTTAATCTGTCATTTTTATCCGCCGTCATATGATATGGCGGATAAAATTGTCAGAAATACTGGGGAAATGTGCAAATGCGTGTCAGAATCTAGCGGACAAAGTGTAAACCCATAGAGTATAAATCGCCTATCCTTTTTCATGTTTATTATTTTGAAAGTGACATGTAGATTTTAATTTTAATTTTAGCCGGTATCACAATCAAGCCCATTTTATGGTTAAGTATGTTTGGAAGGCCAAGCCGCAGTCGTGGATCTCGAGTTTATTGTACATCTGGGCAGATTTACATGAATTTCATACATAGATACATATATACACACACACATATAGTCACGTCTTTATCCCTAATGGGGTAGGCAGAGCGTAAACGACCTAAACGAAGGTCGTTCCGAAACGTCTGACAAAGTTTTGAGGGTCCGTTAAGAAAAAAAAATGAAATGTTGCTGTAGTGACAGGTTGTCAGCCTATCGCCTAAATTGCAATATAGTGAAACTCTCGGTTCCCTTAGTTGTCTTTTACAGCATGCCCGGGAGGACACGCAGCTGGTACATTATATGTTTTTCTCTCGCTTCCAGTCCAGTTACTTTGTATTAGAATATAATTTACTATGTATTAGAATAGAATGGAATAAAAAACGTATTCACCATAACCCTACTATTGAATCCCTTACATACACATTTCTACCGCGCTATCATACCTATATTGAAACTCAATCTTTCCTCAATCTCCAATGATTATGTTTACTTTATTATCTGCTCGTGTGGTAAGGAAATCAATTTCCTTCGTACAAAGACGACGAAGACACATTCCTTTCCTTCGAAGATTGTTATGGCTTCCTTATTATTATGGGTTTGTGCGTAAAGGAACGTTTGTGGTTGTGATAAGTCTTTGAAGACATAATAACTTGTAACTATATTGGTGCCAAAGTTAAGGAGAGAACCACTTTATACATAGGTTTGTTGGTTAAGGATAGACAAAAAGAACGTTTTTTTTCTACCATTAAGAAAATAAATTTAGCTAGCAAATAAAACGGATGTAAGGGACAGCATCCCGCAAACTGATAGAAGTTGCTCAGTCAACAACAATGAAAAACTTACATACATACATACATATAATCACGCCTTTATCCCTGATGGGGTAGTCAGAGCGTAAACGACCTAAACAAAGGTCGTTCCGCCACGTCTGACAAAGTTTTGAGGGTTATTTTAGTTTTTGTATATTGCTGTAGTGACAGGTTGTCAGCCCATCGCCTAAAATGCAATATACTGTAACCCTCGGATCCCATAGCTGGCTTTTACAGCATGCAAGGAAGGAAAAGCAGCTGGCACATTATATGTTTTTCTCTCGCTCCCAGTCCAGCATGGATGAAAAACTTTCACTGGGAAATTCTGTCAATAAGTAAAAAAAATAGCTTATCTATACAAATTCTCTGAATTGATTGTCTGATCAAAGTCGACGTTTTGTATGGAAAAGACAAATTAAATTCTCACTTCCTGAAAAAAATCTTTAAGTTATGGGCTAAAGTTAAAATATGAATCCACAATTTAACAATCCAGTTATTGTAAATGCCCCTAAAAATATGGGATGCGGCGCATAAGCTTTACTTGTCTCATAATATAGGATAATAGGGGTGATTTTATATCTTTATCAATAACCCATTTCTTCCATACTGGCCTGGGTGCGAGAGAAATCCATAGAATATGCCAGCTGAATTTCCTCCCGGGCCTACTGTAAAAAACAGCTAAGTTTCAAAATCCGAGGGTTTCACTACATTGTAATTTAGGCCAGGAGCTGACAACCTGTCACTACAGCAATATACCAATTTTTTTTCTTAAAGAATCCTCAAAACTTTGTCAGACGTGGCGGAACGACCTTTGTTTCGTTCATTTACGCTCTGCCTACCCTATTAGGGATAAAGGTGTGATTATATGTATGTATGTCTGTATCAATAACCCATGATTCATATAAGTTCAAAGCATACCTACTATCAATGTAATCATTATTTTATATCAAAACTATTCACTCTGATAACAACTGTACTAACTTTTTTTTGTGACAATTCGGTTGCAAATCCACTCCAATGTTGGTTTAATCAAATCATGCGGCAAACCACACTGCAGATTTTAATTCAAAACCTAGAATTTACGACGCCATTGGGCGTTTTTTCGCTGAACGGCACGTCCACGGCACGATAACGATATAGTCACGGGACCGTCAGCATTACTCTGTTCTTTCACTAGGACGGTATTATTGTCGACGGTATCGTCCGTCTAGTTACGCTTAGAGTGCAAACACAAACGCGCGTGCTAAGTACGTATACAAAGCACATGCAGTTTGGCAGGCTAGGAAAGGTCTAAGGCTAGCAAGGAGGAAAAAAAAACCTTCCCAGCCATGGTTGGATTCCCAGGATTCGGTTGGTTTGGGGGGACACAAAGAAAAACCCTAACCCATCTAGCTTCCACCATTGACCGGGGGGTTACTGTTAGAATTATCAATGAAAGGGACGTTTGACTCAGTATATACATATATTTATGAACCACTTAAGAAACGCATAACAAACTCTGGGTATATAGCATTTTATCAAACTATTGCTCTGAGGTCCGGAGGGCCGACCTCCCGGCCCTCACTCCAACTTATTACTTCCGCCCTCCGTGACGGTCTATATGCAAGTGCCGTGCTCGGCTTCTGTAAAGACAATTTATTTTTAATGTGTGAGGCCAGTATACGTAGTTTCCTGAAGGTTGCATAGACGAGGTTGGTGCTGAAAGTATCCAACCTCTAACAGTTAACTCCCTCCCGATATGACGCCGGAGTACAGGGGTCTCCCGCACCAAGACTCGCACCAGCAGCCGCACATCTAGCTGCTGAAGACCCACGGATCGGATTAGCCGACGACGATACCGGTGGGAATCAGTACAAGTGGAAAAGCGTGCCACAATCATTGATTTTTACACCTATTCTTTTTAACGATACCGTGCCGTTGCCGTGGACGTGCCATAGAGAGTGAAAACACGCCCTTTGTGAAAATCAAATAATTGAAATCCAATCGCTGTTTCAATTAGAATTGCTCCATTTAATTGGTGTAGATACACAAAACTAAATGTAAATAGAAACAAGTTTGGCCTAAATTTGAATAAAGCCTTCATTTAAATTCAACCAGGTGAATAACAGCACTTATTAAATTAACAAAGGTAATTATAATGATTAAAAACGGAAAATATACCGTGTAATATGGCTTCAGTCACATTTCATTATTATTTACCTAATTTCACCAAAACTTGGGTACCAAAAATAAATAGAAGGTAAATACAAAAGTTGCATAGCTATTTGTTTTAAATACCCACATGATATGTATCTAGAGGGCGTTTTTGCACTTGAAGCTACAGCGACGGCACGATAACGTCCACCTAGTTACAATCTGAGCACACACACACGCGCATGCTTCGTACGAATACAAAATGCAGTTTGGCAGGCCGGCGACGGTACCGGTGGGAATCAATGCCGTGCCGTTGCCGTGCCGGCAAGTAGAAAAGCATTAAATATAATTTCATTGATTTTCATTGATCTCATCCACGGTACCGTCGCCGTTGCCGTCGCCATGCCGTCTAGTCGAAAAACGCACAATATGTATTATGCATCCTATTTATTGCATAAAATCTTTTATACAAATATATATTCTCAAGTTTCTTACCGTGCATAGAATAAAAGATAAATTGTCTACAACTTACCTTCTGTTTGTCAAATACAACTCCATTTGTGAAGATGTAGAATAAAAATTTCAAAATCTGTTTGCGTAGCTTGCTCCAGCTTGCTTGTAACATAGAATAAATAAATACAGAAGGTCCAGTTTCACTAGCATAGAGTAAATGTCTAAACCATACTACGTTTGAGTGTTAAACTATTCGTACATAAATACATTTTTATTTCTACTCAAACACAACTTTGAATATACATTCTTTTGATATTATTAACCAATCGAATGTCCATAATTATTTTATACTTTAAAATAAAGGTCTGGTCTGTGGGCCCTGAAGCCAAAAAGATTATTGCAGATCTTTCGGTGCGTCTCAACGAGACCACTGGCGATCGTAGAGCTGGCGCTTACCTCGCCCAGCGAATCAACTTGGCCATTCAGAGAGGAAATGCTGCCAGTATGCTGGGGACCATGTCTCGTGGGGACACGCTGGATGATCTCCTTGTTTTATGATATTAGGTAATAATGACTGTGTATGACTTATATTTTAATTAAACAAAGGTCTGTTTATTCAATACAAACAGAAACTTGCAATAGATAAAAAATATTTTACATACATACATACATATAATCACGCCTTTATCCCTAATGGGGTAGGCAGAGCGTAAACAACCTAAACAAAGATCGTTTCGCTACGTCTGACAATGTTTTGAGGGTTATTTAAGATAGATTTGTAGATATATTGCTGTAGTGACAGGTTGTCAGCCCATCGCCTAAATTACAATATACAGAAACCCTCGGATCCCTTAGCTGGTTTTTACAGCATGCTCGGGAGGATATGCAGCTGGCACATACTATGTTTTTCTTTCGCTCCCAGGAGAGCATGGAAAAAATATTTTCCTGTAATTAAAAAAACTACAATATAAGCATGGTCTTATTCAAAGACAAAACTTTATTCATTGGCTTCAAATCCGACGAACTGAATTTTTCAAGTTCGAGGATTTGCTTAATATTTGGCTTTCGTAGAGTAGTTAGGTTCTATACGGCATGGCTAGACCATAAAATCTCTGTAGAAAGTAAATTAGGAGAAAAAGAATATAATTGGTTCTTTTGACGCAATAAATTTTTTATCTTCCATGCTGGCTTGGGAGCGAGAAAGAAACATAGAATGTGCCAGCTGCATGTCCTCCCAGGCATGCTATAAAAATCAGCTAAGGGATCCGAGGGTTTCAGTATATTGTAATTTAGGTGATAGGCTAACAACCTGTCATTTTATACCTACAAATCTATCATAAAATAACCCTCAAAACTTTGTCAGACGTGGCGGAACGACCTTTGTTTAGGTCGTTTACAAAGATCATTTAGGCTCTACCTACCCCATTAGGGATAAAGACGTGATTATATGTTTGTAAATTTTGTCCTTTTTGTATAAGTATTTCTATGTACAAATGACTCTGTGTATATTTTTTTTGTCCGGAGCTTACCTTCTACACCGATTATATCATGCCAGTGCTACGGTGCTACGCGCGTAGCATCCCGTAGCGGTATGTAGCACTACTGTAGCACGTAGACGTATAATAAGAATCTTTTGCAATAAAATTTTCTTGTTAGAAGAATACGGTGTGTCGTAAAGGAAATCTACGTTCAGACTCAGGTAATATTACAGAAGATTTTTGCGGTCTAGTAGGCTAGGCCTTAGGTGCTTGATTCGGAGGTCGTGGATTAAGTTTCTATGGAGGCAAAGTTCTTAATTTTTCATTTATTTATCGAAACCCACATTTACAGTTTTGTATGTGCTAAACTGGGAGCGAGAGAAAAACATAGAATGTGCCAGCTGCATTTCCTCCCGAGCATGGTGTAAAAATCAGCTAAGGGATCCGAGGGTTCAGTATATTGTAATTTAGGCGATGGGCTGACAATCGCCACTACAGAAATATACCTACAAATATATCTTAAATAACCCTTAGAACTTTGTCAGACGTGGCAGAACGGAGTTTTTTTAGGTTATTTACCTTCCACACGCACGCCGGCTTCAAATTTGTGATTTTTTAGATTATAGCTAGACAAAATGATTGTAGGCACAAACAAGACTCGACCTATTGTGAGACTCAATCCTGAGAGCAAACACACTCCACGCTGAGTACACTTGGCTAGACAAGTGCCGTATGAATCATACTTCGAAAATAATTTTGAATATTTCAGTTTTTAAGCCTTAGGACAACAACACACAGGCGTCACTTATTCCGCGCAAAGAAAATGTTAAAGATTGTAATAACGGGCACTCACTTTGGACTTTGGTCCTCTTGCGTGAAGGACCACTCTGCCGAGATAATGCTTAACGGCTGCTCCTAAAGAGTTGGATTCCGATCCGATCCAAACAACTTAGACTCACAAGAGCAAAGCACTTGCAAACTAACATTTTCTTTAAACTTAAGTGAGACATTATAAATAAAGATTTTAATGACGGGCACTCACTTTGGAAAATACCAGGCCACTCAGAAAGTATTGCGATAAATAGTTTTTATATATGGCAGACTGGCCGGTTAGAATCTTTTTTGAAAATATGATTACTTGTTAGTAAAAATATGTATGTTCCATTTTCAAAATTTCCCTCCACATTTTTTGCGAGCCAATTCAAAGTATCGTGTCTTACTGAAAAATGGATCTGCGCCGGGAACATTTTAGAGCTATGATTTTTTACGATTTCAAGTGTCGCCTGAAACCGGATGAATCGTTCGATAGACTTCAAATGGCATTTATGGATAAAAGCCCTTTCAAGGCAACCGTGTATCGTTGGTATAACGAATTTAGGCGCGGTCGACCAACCTTGGGGATGAAGAAAGAAGCGGTCGCCCTTTGACGGCTATTACGGAAAAAAACGTGCTAGCAGTGAAAAATTTAATCCAAGATAATAGGCGAATTACATATCAGGAGATTCAGCACATATTAAAGATTGGATCGGGAAGCGTTTACGATATTCTACATGGGCATCTTCGCGTGAGGAGGATAGTATCGCGCTGGGTGCCCCACTACCTCACCGACGCTCAGAAGCACGCCCGGGTGGAATGGTGCCGTGATATGCTGAACAAATTTGAAGCAGGCTCGTCTCGGCGTGTTTACGACATTGTAACAGGTGATGAGTCCTGGATTTATCAATACGATCCAGAAACCAAGCGCCAGTCGACAGTTTGGGTGTTTCAAAATGAACCAACGCCTACCAAAGTGAAGCGATCTCGAAGCGGAGGGAAGATTTTGATCGCCAGCTTTTTTAATTTGACTGGCCACTTGGCCTCAATTCCCTTACGAGATCAAAGAAGCATTAACGCCGAATGGTATACTTCCAAATGTTTACCAGAAGTTTTTTTCTGTTGTGAGCAACAAGCGACCAAACACAGGGCTCCGCGGACTACTGCTCCACCACGACAATGCGCCTGCACACACCGCGCTCAAAACGAGGGACTTCCTGGACAGCACACCAGTCAAACTCCTGGGTCACCCTCCTTACAGCCCTGATCTAGCACCGTGTGACTTCTGTTTATTTCCAAAAATAAAAAAATCAGCTCAAGGGGATACAATTTTCGTCGCCGGAAGATTCGCTGGCTGCGTTCGAGCAGGCTGTAAACGAGGTGTCTACGGCGGACTGGAAAAAGTGTTTTGAAAACTGGTTCAGACGCATGAATCTTTGTAAAGAGGCTGGTGGAGAGTACTTTGAAAAGATTTTATAAAAATATATGTACCTGTAGAACAATTTTTTTTAGTGTCGCAAATTTTTCTGAGTGTCCCACGTAAGTCGCGTACTTCACGACATGTTTCGGGACATTCAGAGTCTCCCTTCATCAGGTCGAGTTAGTCGACCGCGGGGAAGCGTATTCGCCGGTGTTGCGCTTCCCCGCGCGTTTGCCCTTTCCTACGTGTGTGGAAATAATGCAATGTTTAGTGTAGAAGGCACTTTGGCCTTTGTGGTGAGTTTGAGAGAAAATGAAACGCATCGGTTCGTTGTCGATCTAAACAAGCTAAGCTCACTAGAGCGAAGCACTTGCAAACCAACTGTTATGCGGACGCTCCTTGAATTTATGCAAATTTCATCCATGCTGGACTGGGAGAGATAGAAAAACATAGAATGTTCCAGCTGCCCTTCCTCCCGGGCATGCTGTTGAAGTTAGCAAAAGGGACTCGAGGGTGTATTGTAATTTAGGCGATGGGCTGACAACCTGTCACTAAAGCAATACATATTACAATCTAAAATTGCTCTCAATTTTTGTCAGACGTGGCGAAAGCGCCTTTTACGAGGCGAAAAACGCTCTGCCTACCCCGTAAGGGATAAAGGCGTGATTTATGTTTGTATGTATGCTGTAAGTAGCTCTCAGTTATATATATTTATGATTGTTTTTAATGTCGATGATGACTTGCCGAATAATAAAAAAAGTCAAGTTGAAACAGTTGTCAACAAAAGACGAACCGATGCGTTTCATTTTCTCTCACATTTATCACAAAGGCCAAAGTGCCTTCTATACTAGAATATATTATTTTTCTAATATTTTTTTGCACTGACAGTGCTATTTTATTTCTGAAAATATTAAAAATAACAGACGCTACCGGGACTTGAACGACGAAATAGCAGATCACTAATTCGTCGGAACATGGCTGCTGCTGTGTAGCTTCTTCTTCTGTCCAGTGGGTATCGAGTCTATCGACCCGATGAACCCTGGTGTCAGAGTTTTTAAACCGCCTAATAGCACAACTATCAGGCCTCTGATATGGTTTGAGTAACGACCACTATCAAAGACAGCGACTGGGACCGACGGCTTAACGTGCCCTCCGAAGCACGAAATCTTTTTTTTTTTCAAACAATCAGGTGATTTAGCCTGCAATGTCCTAACCAAACTGAGGAAAACTTCACAAAGTGATAAATTCTCAAATATCAACTTTGTGTTTCCCCCCTGGGAATCGAACCCAGGACCTCCGGATCAGGAGTCCATGGCACTAGCCACTAGACCACGGAGGCAGGTTAGCTGTGTAGCTTAGCGGTTAAGAGCGTTGTGCCGGATTTCCAAAGACGCGCGTTCAAATCTCGTCAGCGGTCGAAACTTTGATATGGTATTCCTAATATTTTTAGTTTTTATTTTGTCCATCTCCCTAGCCTTGTCCCGTATCTCACGGGGTCGGCTTCCTAATCTAGGGGATTGAACGAGGGTACTGGTTTTTACACAGAGCGACTGCCATCTGACCTCCGCAACCCAAAAGGGAAACCAGACCCAATCCTAGATTAGGTCAGAGTTTTCAAGCCGCCAATGCTTAGCACTGGCCTCTGTAAGGGCTTAACGACTAATATCTACGGTATTAAATGATATTAACCGGGACCAACGGCTTAACGTGCCTTCGGAAGCACGGAAAAAGCACCCAATAAACGAACATATGAAATTCGAAAACCGAAAAACACATTGGTACGTGGTGGGGTTCGAACCACGACCTCCCGCTCAGGAGGCAGCGGCCCTATCCACTACACCATCGGGCTCTCTTTTTTATTATTTTATCGGTTTTCTTCCCGCCAGTACTGCAGCACATTCTAGTCATTGCACACTGCGTCAACATATATACAGATTGTATGAACCGTGCTGTGCGTTGCGATGATGTACACTGTTTTCATGTGTACATTCAGGCGCCACTTTACATGTTTTATATTTATATGCTGGCTTGGGAGCGAGAGCAAACAAAGCACAACAAAAAGAGTTAAGTATATTGTAATTTAAGCGATTGGCTGACAATCTGTCACTACAGCAACATACGCACAAATCTATCTAAAATAAGCCTCAAAACTTTGTCAAACGTGGCGGAATAACCTTTATTTAGATCGTTTATGCTCTGCCTACTCCATTAGAGCTAAAGGCGTGACAGAAAGACAGTTCTATTTTTATTTTATTTTTAATTTTATGGCTATTCATTTTGCGATTTTGAAGGGTCTGCCGGAGTAGTTCCGTTTTTATTCCTATGACCAAATACATCACATCTAGGATTCTAAATAGTAACCTTATTTGAAAATATTCCTTTAATCTCTTATTCTGATGACACAGACAGACTGATACAATCAGAGAGAAATCAGGCGCAGGACCGAATATTTACATGCCCATCCGATAGCATGGATAATCTTACTTTGCAGGTGATCGGCCTGCAATCTCCTAACCAAACAAGAAACAACAACATAAAGTTATTGTCATTAACTGCCTCCGTGGCCTAGCGGTCTGAGCCATGAACTTTCGAACTGGAGGTCCCGGGTTCGATTCCCGGCGGGGGAATTACTAAGTACAAGACTAACCAATACATCACACAGTCAAATAGCAATACCATAAAATATACCTGTAAAACCATTCTATTCTATAACTTTGAACGCAGAAAAATGAAACAAAACGTAACAGAAGAAAAGGAACGTCTACTACGGACGTAACATTCCAGCAATCAGTCATAATATCGCGATTCAGACGCGCTTGGACGGACCAAGGCGGGAAATGGAATTTTCAAGTAGAGAACACTCTACGTACAGGGACGTAGCAAGGACGGAAGGACCCCACCGTTACAAAAATGTAAAGAAAACTTTTGCAGTAAACATTCAATTGAATCAGCCTTTATCATACCTATTTCTTTTTACATAAAAATGTAACAGAAAAAAAAGGAATATCTACAGAGGTAACATTCTAGCAATCAGTCTTCATATCGCAATTCAGACGCGCTTGGACGGGCCAAGGCGGAAAAAATAATTTTCAAGTAGAGAACACTCTACGTGTATGGACGTATCGAGGAAGTTCTTCTACCCTTTCTCAGTCCCTAGTAAAGTGTAGTAAATGCTCGCTTAGTAGCTGATAAAATTATACTGCAACACAAGAACATATCGAAACACCACCTAAATTGAATTAACTGTTTTTTTTTTTTATTAAGGTAATCAACAGCTCATTACAAACTATTAGTACATAACGGCTAAGGGCTATAATTATGGAGAAAATAACAGATTAGCCCAGATTTACCAAGAGCAGAGTAATTAAAGTTAACTAGTTTACAAAAAGAATAGGTAACATTTCTTAAACTTAAGTAACAAATAATAAGTGGTTATAAAACTAATACTATTAGCAGAGAATTAAACACTTCATCTGTGTGGTCTAAATATAGAATAACGTAATAACACGATAAAGTGAGTATTAAGAGGTAAGAGTGATTATCGTAATTGTTCATTAGTATAATGCACTGAAGCTCGATTGAGATAAAACTCCTATACATACATACACTCACGCCTTTATCTCTAAGCTAACGGAATAAGCAGAACGCCAACGACCCAAACAAAGGTCGCTCCGCTACAACTGACAAGTTTGAGGGTCATTTCAGACAGAGATGTGACGCTTATTATACATACATACATACATATAATCACGCCTATATCCCTATCCGCTTATTATAGGTTATTATTTATTTAGTTTTAATTCCAATTTCCAATTCAGCCCAACGACAAGTCTTGGGATCGAGCGGGATTGAGAGAATCCGGTCACCAAATAAGAATTATAGGAAATATATCTTTGGATATGATTTTAGTTACTGGGTTAAGGGAACATTAGAATCCTGGGAAGTATCTATAAGATAAGAGGTGAGTATGACTGCGATTTACTGTCGTACAGTTGGAGCAGAATAATATTGTGTCAAGCTTAATACCAACTTCCAATTCAGCCCCACAATAAGTCTTGGGGTCAAACGGGATTGGGAGCTTGGTCCACAAACCCGGTCGACGAGTCAGGATTAGAAAGAAGATATTTTTTGACAAGATTTCTGAAAAATTGTTTGTTTGTGCAATTACAAGGGTTAAAATCGCTAAATGAATAGTGTTGTGTACGTTTTAGCTATGCGAGTAATAGTATCATTCGCGCCATAGTTAGTACGATGTAAGGGAACGTATAACAGACTGGTATTGCGTACGTAGTCTTCCATGCTGGCCTGGGAGGTCTTCCATGCTGGCCTGGGAGGTCTTCCATGCTGGCCTGGGAGCGAGAGAAAAACATAGAATGTGCCAGCTGCATTTCCTCCCGGGCGTGCTGTAAAAATCAGCTAAGGGATCCGAGGGATTCAGTATATTGTAATTTAGGCGATGGGCTGACAACCTGTCACTACAGCAATATACATACAAGTCTATCTTGAATAACCCTCAGAACTGTGTCAGACATGGCAGAACGACCTTTGTTAGGTCGTTTGCGCTCTGCCTACCCCTTTAGGGATAAAGGCGTGACTATATGTATGTATGTATGTATTGCGTACGTCAAGTAGGCGTACACTACCCTAAACTGTTAACTAAGTCTGGGCAATCCACCTGTGAGTTCAGAATGTCGTAGAGGAACATCATATCCAATAATGTTCGTCTATTTTTAAGTGACATCAGGTTATGTGTTAAGCAGTTTAAATCATAATTACTAGGTGTCGTAAATGTTCTGAAGTTAAGAAATGTCAAGAATTTTCTTTGTATGTTTTCAATCTGATCTGAGTATTTATTCAAGTACGGTGACCATAAGGGTGATCTAAATTCAAGGATACTGCGGACATAAGCAAAATAAACATTTTTTATACATTCCCGGTTATGTGAGCAAATTGAGCAAATTCTCATAACAAAGCCTAACGATTTTAACGCATTTCCAGTTATTGTATTTAGATGTTCGTTAAATGTGACCTTACTATCAAGTTGTATACCAAGATTGCGAACGACTTCAGTACGCGAAACTATAATTCCATTAATAAAGTACTGATTTATTTTAGGGCGCGGGCTACGTGTAAAGGATATGACTTGACATTTACTCGCGTTAACTGAGATGCGATTACAGTGATAATAATCAGTGAGATTGTCTATTTTTATTTCTTCCATGATGGACTGGGAGAGATAGAAAAACATAGAATGTTCCAGCTGCCCTTCCTCCCGGGCATGCTGTTGAAGTCAGCAAAAGGGACTCGAGGGTTACAGTGTATTGTAATTTAGGCGATGGGTTGACAAAGTGTCACTAAAGCAATGCATATTACAATCTAAAATTGCTCTCAATTTTTGTCAGACGTGGCGAAAGCGCCTTTTGCGAGGCGTTATACGCTCTGCCTACCCCGTAAGGGATAAAGGCGTGATTTATGTATGTATATATGTGAGATTGTCTAGGTTCAGTTGCAGATTAACAGCGTCTTGATGTGATTTGATACTGGTGAATATTTTTGTGTCGTCGGTATAAATTAAAAATTTGGAATGGTTAAGACAGGAGTGCACGTCATACAGAAAAGCGTTATAAAAAGGGGTCTTAAATGGGATCCTTGGGGAACGCCAAATCCACGGGCACGTGTACAAGGTTTGATTTATAACCTCCAATAACTACTATTTGCGTCCTATTAGTCAAGTATGACTCGACCCATCGAAGGAGATCCCCGTGGATACCCAATTTATCATAATGGTCCTCGCAGAAAATAATTCTATGCGATAAATAATAAAATGCTGATACAAATTGTAGCAATTTCAAAGTAAAACCACTAGGTATTTATTTATAAGTCAGATTAATTCGATGTAACAAGTTATTTTTAAGTAAATTTTTATTAATCAACAATTTAACAGTAACTCAATACAAAAACAGTATTTTTTTTCATTAGGGTACCGATTCGCTACGGGAGGTCGCTGTGATAACTAATTCCTGGATACGTCCCTGCAGTCTCTCTGTGAAGGATTATGGAAGGATTCACGCGTGACAAGTAGCTAGGCTTTCACATTTAGTTGGCTTCTTTACTGTAATTGAAAGTTGAAGGATTGTTTACGTCAGCTCCCTAGTATCTCACGGGGACGGCTACCTAATCTAGATGATTGAACCAGGGTTTTTACACAGAGCGACTGCCATCTGACCTCCGCAACCCAGAAGGGAAATCAGACCCAATCCTAGATTAGGTCAGAGTTTTCAAGCCGCCAATGCTTAGCACTGGCCTCTGATATGGCTTAACGACTAATATCTACGGTATTAAACGATATTAACCGGGACCAACGGCTTAACGTGCCTTCCGAAGCACGGAAAAAGCGCCGAATAAACGTACATATGAAATTTGAAAACCGAAAAACACTTTGGTACATGGTAGGATTCGAACCACGACCTCCCGCTCAGGAGGCAGCGGCCCTATCCACTACACCATCGGGCTCTCCTGATACATATAAACAACGTACTACTTTTAAATAATTATACATACATACATACATATAATCACGCCTTTATCCCTAATGGGGTAAGCAGAGCGTAAACGACCTAAACAAAGGTCGTTTCGCCACGTCTGACAAAGTTTTAAGGGGTTTTTAAGATAGATTATATTGCTGTAGTGATAGGTTGTCAGCCCATCGCCTAAATTACAATATACTAAAACCCTCAGATCCCGTAGCTGGTTTTTACAGCATGCTCGGGAGGAAATTCAGCTGGCACATTCTATGTTTTTCTCTCACTCCCAGGCCAGCAATAAAAAATCAAATAATTAAAAAATTAAAAATTAAAAAAAATTATAAATTAAATAATTATATACCTACGATATTGTTTCAAAGTTGTAAACGATTTTAATGATGAAAGTAGAAATAATGCAAGGATCGTATCAAATGGAAGGATGTGATCTCTGCTTACCCCTCCGGGAGAGAGGCGTGACGTTATGTATGTATGTATGTAGAAATGATAGATCAAGAGATATTTACTCGTACATGAATGGGTATGATCTTTTAGTAAAAGTTATATTCTTGATATCTTCCATACTGGACTGGGAGAGAAAGAAAAACATAGAATGTTCCAGTTGCCCTTCCTCCCGGGTATGCTGTAGAAGTCAGCAAAAGGGATTCGAGGGTTACAGTGTATTGTAATTTAGGCGATGGGCTGACAACCTGTCACTACAGCAATACACATTACAATCTAAAATTGCCCTCAATTTATGTCAGACGTGGCGAAAGCGCCTTTTAGGAGGCGTTTTACGCTCAGCCTACCCCGTAAGGGATAAAGGCGTGACTTTATGTATGTATGTATGTATATTCTTGATGAAAGTAGAAATAATAGATCAAGAGACAATGATGATCTTTTAGGGCCGTATTTGTAATTAGCTCTCAAGAGTGACAGCGAGTTTGAGTTCGTATCAGAAATGTCACTTCAGTACAAACTGGCCTATCAAATCCATACTTAATATTGCTGTCAAGTTTGACATCGCTTCAAAAATACGATGATTTTATTCATTATATTCTTTATTAATTTATAAAATAAAAAATACAGTTCTACTTAAAAAAATAAACAACAGGCGAGCTTATCTCTATAAGAGATCTCTTAAAGCCTACCTAATGGGGATAAAAGATGGGAAATTTACGGAAACAGATACAGTTAGTTAATTTAATTACAAATTTACTTACATAGTCAATAAAATCATTATAAATTTCAGTACTAAAATCAATTAACGCTTTTATAATTTTTTTACGGTTTTAAACTGTACAGGATATTGAAGCGTTTACATAAATAGAAACAATATTTTTACATACATACATATTTTTACATACGCCTATATCCCTAATGGGGTAGGCAGAGCTTAACTGACCTAAACAAAGATCGTTTCGCCACGTGTGACAAAGTTTTGAGGGTTATTTAAGGTAGATTTGTATATTGCTGTAGTGACAGGTTGTCAGCCCATCGCCCAAACTACACTATTCTAAAACCCTCGGTTCCCTTAGCTGGCTTTTACAGCATGCCCGGGAGGAAATGCAGCTGGCACATTATATGTTTTTCTCTCGCTCACAGGCCAGCATGCAAGAATTTTCTCGCGCTCCCATGCCAGCATGGAAGAAGAAAGAAACAGTATTTGTACATTAAAAAATAAACTGATTGATTAAGGTACAGTTCTAACATTTCTTTGTTGTACTTATGTACTTAGTCATTAAAACATAGAACCAAAACAGAACTGTCTTTTACCAAAGGTTGTATCCAATTTTGTTTACCTCAATTTATTTAAACGAATTGCTGTAGGAACATGCGAGTTGCGTACAACATTACATTACGTACAACGTACGTTGTGACATTATGCGCGTTGTGACATTATGCGTACAGTGTTACGGGCCAGGAAATTAAAGCAATGTCGCATTGTTTACTTTTATTACTCAGCGGAATTTCAAGTGGGGTTGTGTGGAGTGACGATATTTTGGATGTGCTCAGGTATTTATGTGGATGACTTTTTATTGTGACTGATAAGTGATAAGTAAACTATAATAACTGCCTCCGTGGGCTAGTGGCTAGTGCCATGGACTCCCGGACTGGAGGTCCTGGGTTCGATTCCCAGGGCGGAAACACAAAGTTGATATTTGAGAACTTATCACTTTGTTAAGTTTTCCCCAGTTTGGTTTAAACATTGCAGGCTGAATCACCTGATTGTCCGAAAGGAAAAAGATTTTGTGCTTCGGAGGGCACGTTAAGCCGTCGGTCCCGGTCGCTGTCTTTGATAGTGGTCGTTACTCAAACCATGTCAGAGGCCTGATAGTTGTGCTACTAGGCGGTTTAAAAACTCGGACACCAGGGTTCATCGGGTCGATAGACTCGATACCAACTCAACAGAAGAAGAAGAATTAAACTATGTTTTTGTTTGTTGGCTGATTTTGTCCAACTGCTGGGCAGGGCAAAGGCTTCAACTGTTTCTTTCCACTGTTTCTGGCCCTGCGAAAACCAAGTGTATTCAAAAACTTCACTTTAGTCCATTAGTCCTATTCAATAAGATAAAAGTTAAAAAGTTAATTATCTTCTAAAAATTCTACATTTCTTATTTCATTTAAAAAAATACCAGCTTCAAAGATGATACTATGATACATACATACATACATAAAATCACGCCTTTATCCCTTACGGGGTAGGCAGAGCGTCAAACTCCTCGTAAAAGGCGCTTTCGCCACGTCTGACAAAAATTGAGGGCAATTTTAGATTGTAATGTGTATTGCTATAGTGACAGGTTGTCAGCCCATCGCCTAAATTACAATACACTGTAACCCTCGAGTCCCTTTTGCTGACTTCTACAGCATGCCCGGGAGGAAGGGCAGCTGGAACATTCTATGTTTTTCAATCTCTCCCAGTCCAGCATGGAAGAAATTATGATACTATGATAGGTACAATTAAATTATTAATGCTAATTGAGATCTTTTAGTTTCAAGTCTCACTTTTGACTCAATCCTTAAATTTTGAAGTTTATTTAAAAAAAAAAATCATAGACAAAACTTTGATATAAAATCGACAAGACAAGAAGAAGAAAAATTTATGATAAAACAAATTGGAGCCAGGAGCCGATTTCCTACATCCACGTGACCAGACGCACAAACTGCGGTACGTCAACATTAGTCATCGCAGTGTCACTGCTATAACGCGATTATCCGCGCCACTCGCCGAGCGGGTGTGTGGCGGCCTTTAGCGTGCTCCATAATTATGTTTGCGCGAAACACTGCCCAGTCTGTGGGGGCCTTTATTTGGTGTTCCAGTGATCTGGGTAATAATATATGTCGATAAAAGAGGTGAAGTGTACCGATATGAGAAAATATGAACTGGGAGCATTAGAAAAACATAGAATGTGCCAGCTACATTTACTCCCGGACATGCTGTAAAAACCTGCTAAGGGATCCGAGGGTTTTAGTATATTGCAATTTAGGCGATGGGCTGACAACCTGTCACTACAGCAATATACCTACTTAAATCTTTCATCAATAACTCAAAACTTTGTCAGACGATTTTTTTAGGTCGTTTACGCTCTGCCTACCTCATTAGGGATAAAGGTGTGATTAAATGTATCTATGTATGCCAGGAGAAAACATTAAATACTTTATTTACCAAAGTCAGTCTTTCTGTGGGTTTTTTTTTTTTTTTTTTTTTTTTTTGTCAGACGTGGCGAAAGCGCCTTTTACGAGGAGTTTGACGCTCTGCCTACCCCGTAAGGGATAAAGGCGTGATTTTATGTATGTATGTATGTATGTAGTCTTTCTGTACTTATTGTGAAAAGATTTCGAAAATAAATAAAGAAAAACAGGGCAAATTTTATTTTGTACCAAACGGAAATAATAAAAAATCACAATGACAATTTGTAAAAGTGTAGGTATTATTAATTATGTAGTATTAGGTAATATGCTGAAAAAAGAACCCATAAAGAGCCCGATGGTGTAGTGTATTCCTCCTGAGCGTATGTACGTTTATTTGGCGCTTTTTCCGTGCTTCGGAAGGCACGTTAAGCCGTTGGTCCCGGTTAATATCGTTTAATACCGTAGATATTAGTCGATAAGCCAAGTCAGAGGCCAGTGCTAAGCATTGGCGGCTTGAAAACTCTGACCTAATCTAGGATTGGGTCTGGTTTCCCTTCTGGGTTGCGGAGGTCAGATGGCAGTCGCTCTGTGTAAAAACCAGTACCCTTGTTCAATCCCCTAGATTAGGTAGCCTACCCCGTAAGATACGGAATAAGGCAAGAGAGATGATGAGGTAATATGCTGAATGTCGGATTCACAACTCACATAAATTGAACGCCGCATCATTCAAACTGGAAAGTTTACTGTTTTGATTTTAAATCTATTTTAGATTTACAAGAAAATTAACAAGATTCACATGAAATTAATGAAGAAGCTTGGCCAAAATAGACACCATTACCCATATTAAGGCGCTAAAGGGAAGTGAACATCACCCTCCTCTATTTTCTGTACTACAGTAATAGAGTTGTTTGCATAATTTGATGATGAAACCTAGTTTGACTCGAGCGTTGGTCGGAAAATAACAGTAGTGTAAATTATTGTATGATTTTATTTGCGTTTACATTTCGGAAAACTCACTACCGTTTAAACAATGGATTTTTAAAGTTAAAAGTGGGAAAATATTATACGGATATATGCTAAAATTAATGCAAAGATCAAATGATCAGCCAGGTTACACTGTCCAAATTAGAAATTAAATCAAATCGGAGTCCTCCAAACGTGATTGAACACTAAAGGCCTAGTTGGCTCAGTCCACGTAGATACAATACAATACAAATATTCTTTATTGCACATAAACAACACATTGTACAGGAACAAACATTACAAAACAAACAGAGTACAATTAGGCGGCCTTATTGCTAGGGTAGCAATTTCTGCCAGGCAACCTTTGGGTAAAGGAGTAGTTTGCTAATATTAAGCGGGATAGTGCAGTTTTCTATTGTTATAAATTATAGATACCCTAAATTAACAGGTAAAAGATAGGTACTAGTTACTGTACTAAAAAATCATAAATAATAAAAATAAGATATTTCTCACCACATTTACTTTCTTCCATGCTGGATTGGAAGAGAGAGAAAAATATAGAATGGGCTAGCTGCATTTTCTCCCGGACATGCTGTAAAAACCAGCTAACAGGGGTTTCCTTATATTAAAATGAATGAGATGGGCTGACAACCTGTCACTACAGCATTGTACCTACAAATCTATATTAAATAACCACCAAAACTTTGTCAGACGTGATGGAACGACTTTTGTTTAGGTCATTTACGCTCGGTCTACCAC
This sequence comes from Scrobipalpa costella, assembly GCA_949820665.1. Lineage (NCBI taxonomy): Eukaryota > Metazoa > Arthropoda > Insecta > Lepidoptera > Gelechiidae > Scrobipalpa > Scrobipalpa costella. Next base: position 7,065,652 of record OX463319.1, on the reverse strand, counting down.
ATCAGGGATAAAGGCGTGATTATATGTATGTACCACATTTGTTGAACACACTAATATTGTTACTATTGCTTTAAAACTTCATACTGAAGTAGTTAAAGAGTTTATTGACAAATAAAACTAACAACAACTTAACTCATAAAGTGGGATTATCCACGAACAGAGGTATGTAACCCGTTAAGACATCCGCGAACTTTATGTCATACATATAATCACGCCTTTCTCCCTAATGGGGTAGGCAGAGCGTAAACGACCGAAACAAGGGTCGTTTCGCCACGTCTGACTAAGTTTTGAGGGTTACTTAAGATAGATTTATTGCTGTAGTGACAGGTTGTCAGCCCATCGCCAAAATTACAATATACTGAAAACCTTGAATCCCATAGCTGATTTTTACAGCATGCCGGGGAGAAAATGCAGCTGGCACATTCTATGTTTTTCTCTCGCTCCCAGGCCAGCATGGAAGAACTATATAACGCGCGGGACAAACGCCGCGATTGCCTACTTTGTGTGCATAGGACAGCATTAGCTGAGATAATCGTATGTTAACTCTAAGGCCCGCATTTATAACCAGCTCTGTTTTAACAGTACTCTGTTAGATATAGATCTCAGTAAGTGGAGGGGTGGGTGATTGCTATGTAACCAGTTAAAAAAAACTCAGTTTAAAAAAGTTTGGAGTCTGAAAGTGACAAACAGATTTTAATTTTAGACAGATTAGAATCCAGCCCAATGTTGGCTATACCACACGCATGTCTGAACTGTATTTTGTCTCAACAACGCACAGGAATAACTTTCCTTGTACAGAACTCATTCACACTACACAACATCCGCACTGTCACTGCAACAATGTTTTCTGCCGTCAAAAAAGCGTTCAGCGTGAACCGAAGTGTTTTTCGGCTATCGCATAAACGAGACAAAGGGTGTCCGACGGAACCGAGCGGGCAAAAACCGCGCGGCTTGTCGCGACATATTCATGATCGGCCCAGCCTATCGACACAAACAGGCAGCAGCGGTAAGATGGCGCGCGCTGGAAGCTCGCTTAGATTCGCAGCCCGTACTGGCCTGGGAGCGAAAGATAAACATTAAATATGCCAGCTGCTTTTCCTCCTGGGCATGCTGTATAAACCAGTTAAGGTATCAGAGGGTTCAGTATATTACAGCCACGTTTGACAAAGTTTTGAGGATTATTTAAGATAGATTTGTAGGTATGATACCATTGGCGGAACGACTTTTGTTTAGGTCGTTTATGCCCTGCCTGCCTCATTAGGGATAAAAGCGTGATTATATGTATGTATATACATCCGCAGCCCGTGCTGTTCTGGGAGCGAGAGCGAAACATTGAATATGCCAGCTACGTTTCCTCCCGGGCCTGCAGTAAAAACCAGCTAAGGTATCCGAGGGTTCAGTATATTACAGCAATATACCTAGAAATCTATCTTAAATAACCCTCGAAATTTTGTGAAACGTGGCGGAACGACCTTTGTTTAGGTCGTTTACGCCCTGCTACCCCATTAAGGATAAAAGCGTGATTATATGTATGTATATAAATCCGCAGCCCGTGCTATTCTGGGAGCGAGTGCGAAACATAGAATATGCCAACTGCGATTCCTCCCGGGCATGCTGTAAAAACCAGCTAAGGTATCCGAGGGTTCAGTATATTGTGATTGAGACAAACCTGCCACAACAGCAATATACCTACAAAACTATCTTAAATAACCCTCAAAATTTCGTAAGACGTGGCAAAACTAGTTTGTTTAGGTTATTTACGCTCACATCCTACGTTTTCCTCACTCTCCCAGTCCAGCATGGAAGAAATTTGTGTAAATTACTAGATAAAAAACAAGAAATTCAGGCCTAAACTGTAAAATTCACAGTCACTGCAACTGGCAATGGCATTAGACCTGGTGTGCTTGCTCGTGCTTAAGTCCAGCTGAACAAGCTTGATGTGTTCCGTTCCTTCAATCCGGGGTGAGCTTTTTCTGTCGGTCTAATCTTGAGTCAAAAGCAAACCCATTGCATTAAAAACCCTTTAGTGGCGTCTTATTTTCTCGAGTAAAAATCTTAGAAAGACGAACTGCCTCCGTGGTCTAGAGGTTACAGCCATGGGCTCACGAACCAGAGGTCCTGCGTTCGATTCCCAGGATGGGGAGACACAAAGTTGATACTTGTCAATTGATCGCTTTGTGAGATGTTCCCCAGTTTTTCCCCACTAAAGATTCCGTGCTTTGGAAGGCGTTAAGCCGTCGGTCCCGGTCGCTGTATTTGATAGTGGTCGTTACACAAACCATGTCAGAGGCTTATTAGCTGTGCTATTAGGCGGTTTAAAAACACTGACAACGGGTTCATCGGGTCGATCAATTCGATACCCACACCACAGAAGAAGAAGAATATAACAGAACGCTGGATTTTAATAACTTTAAAAAAATATTGATCTACAGTTTTTTTTCCTCCTGAAAACCAAGCAACATTTTAGCGGCACCAAAGCCTATCTGCACACACAATAATATATGCGCATACATTTGTTACGGGCGTCGTGCGAGGCCTATCGCGGGGTGTACCTAATATGCATGCTAGAGGGGAAATTCCCAAAAAATATCCGCAAACACCTTGTTTTTATGGGGAAATTGAAGTTTTTTAAGCTTTGCAACGAAATTTTGCTTTACTTCCATGCTGGACTGCAAGCGAAAAAAAACATACAATGTGCCAGCTGCATTTCCTGCCGGGCATTCTGTAAAAACCAGCTAAGAGATCCCAGGGTTTCGGTATATTGCATTTTAGGCGATAGGTATAGTGCTAAGCATTGGCGGATTGAAAACTCTGACCCAATCTAAGATTGGGTCTGATTTCCCTTCTGACCTCCGCAAAGGTCAGATGGCAGTCGCTGTGTGTAAAAACCAGTACCCTCGTTCAATCACCTAGATTAGGTAGCCGACCCCGAGAGATACGGGATAGGGCTAGGGAGATGATGAGGCAATAGGCTGGCAACCTGTCACTACAGCAATATACCTACAAATCTATCTTATATAACCCTCAAAACTTTGTCAGACATGTCGGAACGGCCTTTGTTGGTGGTTTACGCTCAGCCTACCCCATATTAGGAATAAAGACGTGATTAGGGATATGTATGTATGTTTTTTCACTGCTCCGTATTCGGTTCGTATCTGTGGAAAATTGTATGGATTGGTGCGAAATTGTATGACAGCTTCCATACAATTTTGCACGGATACAAACCGAATACGGCGCAGTGCAAAAACGCCCTTACTGACAGGCAGTAACTCAGCCTGCAAGGTCTTAATTAAACTAAAAACAGCATTCAATTTATCCCTCGCAGGATATGCTCAGATCGCTAGATGATTCAGTTTAGTACAAGCTGGACTTAGTTTAGTCTTCAGTCTCCCACAAATGTAAAAATTATTTTGTATCTACACTTTTATAAGGCTATTTGTATCTTTTGTGGAGAAATAAACAGATTTTATTATTATTATTTTTTTAATCTCCTATTACAGGGAAGAAAAGTCAGTGACTTATTATTATTATGTTGGTATACTTTTCAGTATGACGGGCCCACAGGGACCCGGTACTTTGAGGCATACGTGGGGCCGAAGCCAACAGCGCAGAGGCCTTTTAATACCAAATAATGTATTGTGATGTGTACATATATTATTATTTGTTCTACATATTCATAAATTTAATTCACGAAATCAATGTACTGCACACATAAATACGACATGCCAAATTAATATCCAACAACAATTAAAACTACATCCCAACTATTAACAACAACACAGTTACAATCAAGGTAACAAGAGAACAGTTACAAACATTGTAACATGATGGTTACAACTTTAATTGTAACATTAATTGTTACACAGACAATAAACGTAAACTAGACACTGTTGCGTTTTGATTTCGATAGTAAAAGACGACATTGTTGGAAAACACACACGAGAGAAAATAAAGTTTAAAGTATTATACGGAGGTGTTGAATTTTATTCTGCGTAGTTGTTTTGATACAGTGAAGCAGGTAATTCAATTTTTATTTGCTGTGATAATGGCTAATCGGGATAGTTAATTTTTGTATTTTAAAATCTTTTTTTGCATTTAATATATATACATAATTCAAATACATAAAAATCAGGCCTTTATCCCTAATGGGGTAAGCAGAGCGTAAACGACCTAAGCAAAGGTCGTACCGCTACGTCTGATAAAGTTTTGAGGGATTTTTATGATCAATTTGTAGGTGCTATTGCTGTAGTGATAGGTTGTCAGCCCATTGCCTAAATTACAATATACTGAAACCCTCGGTGCCCTTACCTGGTTTATACAGTATGCCCGGGAGGAAATGCACATTCTATGTTTTTCTCCCGCTACCAGGATAGCATGGAAGAACACGCATTTAAAATGCTATTTTATTTCTCACTAGCCTTTTACGCCGCACTTTCTCCCGCTGCTTACTGAATGAGTTTTCCCATGGGAACCATATATTTTCCCAAGGTAAAAAACATATTTTACTTAAGATGAACGTAGCTTGCTAATAGTGAAAGATTTTTTGTAATCATTTCAGTAGTTTTTGAGTTTATTCGTTACAAAAATACACACAAAAATACAAATCTTTCCTCTTTATAACATTAGTATAGATAGAGATATAGATATTCGAGATAATTATAGATGACCAACAAGCAGCTGTCTCCAAGCTCTAAAAGCACTAGTTTACCCATATGACCTACCAAAGGATAAGAGTAAGCCGTTTAGCGCCAAACTCTAATAGGGGGCTGGTTACAGAGCAGGAAAAATCTTCCATAATATAGAATGCATCATTCAACTGAAATTATCTACAGACAGGCAAAAGATACTTCCATGCAGGACTGGGAGCGAGAGAAAAACATAGAATGTGCCAGCTGCATTTCTTCCCGGGCATGCTGTAAAAATCAGCTAAGGGATCCGAGGGTTTTCTTTATTGCAATTTAGGCGATAGGCTGACAACCTGTCACTATAGCAATACCTACAAATTTATCTTAAATAACCCTCAAAACTTTGTCGGACGTGGCGGAGTGACCTTTGTTTAGGTCGTTTACGCTCTGCCTACCCCATTAGGGATAAAGGCGTGATTTTGTGTGTGTGTGAGGCAAAAGATGTTCTAAAAGTATGCTAGGATGGAAAGATAGAAAAAAAATCATAGAAACAAAACATACTCATATCATCCCAAAATCATTGTCATCAATCATTGGCAGGGGTACCTAATCTAGGTGATTGAACGAGTGTACTGGTTTTTACACAAAGCGACTACCATCTGACATCCGCAACCCAGAAGGGAAACCAGACCCAATCCTGGATTAGGTCAGAGTTTTCAAGCCGCCAATGCTTAGCACTGGCCTCTGTATGGCTTAACGACTAATATCTACGATATTAACCGAGACGAACGGCATAACGTGCCATCCGAAGCACGGAAAAAACGTAAATGTGAAATGCGAAAACTGAAAAGCACATTGGTACGTGGTGGTATTCGAACTACGACTTCCCGCTCAGGAGGCAGCGGCCCTATCCACTACACCATCGGACTCTCTCATCCCAAAATATATTGTAGATTTATTTCACTTTATAAATAATTCCACTGTATTTTATCTCTTGATTGAAAACAACAAACCATTAAACACACCGACATAAAAATGCTAAAGAAAGGTATCATTCAACTATCTTTACAATATACTGGACTCTTAAGTAGGAACTAACGAATTAATTATCCTTGCGAATTAACAAATTAACTCAGTCCTATGCACACAGACCTACGCAAACGCGACATTTGTCCCGCGCTTATAAAGTCCACGGATGTTTGTGTGATCACCCCTTAATCTGGGATAATCATGTGTAGGGTAAGTTGTAGTTAGCGATTTTTTCTAAGAACTTTTTTTATTTACCCGACTGCGCAACGCAAATGAGTGTAATGTGTTTATCAGCCTACGTACGTATGTATTTTTAATCCTCTGTGGCGCTGCAGAGACAAAACACGTAGGCCGATTTGAATGATTCTTACGTCAATCGATTTGTCTTAACCACGCCAGTGTGACTGAAAACGAATGATTTTGTCAAAATATCAATATGGCGCTACTACAATTAGGCGCCATTTTTTGAAAATGGAAAAAGATAAAGTCGACGAACTATAACACGTGGGGTTTATAGAATAGGTTTTTGAAAATTAATTTAAGTTTTGGAACATAATTTTTCGTTTTGATCAATTATTAAGATCTATAACGATTTAACGTTTTAAAGCTCACTTTGTATCCTACGCAGTTCGGGTTTTTGAACGTTATTAATTAGTTGTTTACCAAATCCTACTAATATTATAAATACGAAGATTTGGATGTTTGTTACTCAACAATGCTACAATCACTGTACGGGTCGGAGTGAAACTAGGCACACATACATACATACATAAAATCACGCCTTTATCCCTTACGGGGTAGGCAGAGCGTTAAACGCCTCATAAAAGGCGCTTTCGCCACGTCTGACAAAAATTGAGGGTAATTTTAGATTGTAATGTGTATTGCCATAGTGACAGGTTGTCAGCCCATCGCCTAAATTACAATACACTGTAACTCTCGAGTCCCTTTTGCTGACTTCTACAGCAAGCCCGGGAGGAAGGGCAGCTGGAACATTCTATGTTTTTCTATCTCTCCCAGTCCAGCATGGAAGTATAACTAGGCACACACGAAGGTTAAATCTTGGAATAGGACATAGACTACCGCGGAAAAAAAAACTTAATTGACACAGGAAAACTCATTTAACGCGCGTAAAAGCGCGAACGGTAGACCAGTCATAATAATAAATTCTTTCGACTTTAACCGACCTATTAGAAAAAATCATGGACGTGAGTAATGAAATAAGTATTGATAAACTGCACTCGAGACTGAAAGCTAGTTTGAGATCGTATCGGAAATGTCATTTCAGTGCAATATGACCCGTCAAATCTAAACTTAATATTGTTCTCGATCTTAAGATACCTTTGTAAATACGAGCCTTAGTAAACTTGAATAGAGAATCGGTCAATCATTTAAAAAAAGGCGGCGTTCAGAAATAATAGTTTAAAAGAGTTGTTTGTTTGCAGAAAAATATTTCATTACATCGCTACATTTTATAATTGTAAGCGATTGTCGGTGTTTTTATTTGCTTTTATATTTTATTTGAATATTGCCAATAAATATCAGAAAATTTTGAAATATATATTCTTTTATTAAATATATATTTAAAAGATAAACACTATTAAGGTGGTTCCAGAGCTGCGACAGTTGCGCCATCAGTTTTTAATTAATTGTGCCTGAAACACAATCACTTTTATACATACATACCACGCCTTTGTCCCTAATGGATAAGGCAGAGCGTAAACTACCTAAACAAAGGTCGTTCCGCCACGTCTGACAATTTTTGAGGATTTTATAATACAGATTTGTAGGTATATTGCTGTAGTGACAGGTTGCCAGCCCATCGCCTAATGTGCAAGATACCAAAACCCTCGGATACTTTACCTGGTTTTTATAGTATGCCTGGGAAGAAATGCAGCTGGCACATTCTAAGTTTTCTCTCGTTCCCAGTCCAGCATGGAAGATATCCACAATCACATTCATGAATAATTTACGATTGGCAACTAAGTAATTCTTCATTTTATAATCCATAATACCGGGTGTAAGGGACAGCGTCCGGCGAACTGATAGGGGTTGCTCAGTCAACGAAACTGAACAACGTTCACCGGGAAATTCTTTCAGGAGCTAAAAAAATACCTTCCCATACAAAATTACCACCTCGATCAGACAATTTGTTTGGAAAAGCATTTCTTTTTTCACTTCCTGAAAAAAAGTTTAGTGCCATGGGCTTCCGATCCGGAGTTCCCGGGTTCGATTCCCGGGGGGGAAACACAAAGTTGATATTTGAGAATTTATCACTGTGATTTTTTCCCCAGTTTGGTTAGAACATTGCAGGCTGAATCACCTGATTGTCCGAGATTTCGTGCTTCGGAGGGCACGTTAAGCACGGTCCCGGTCGCTGTCTTTGACAGTGGTCGTTAATCAAACCATGTCAGACGCCTGATAGTTGTGCTACTAGGCGGTTAAAAAACTCTGACACCACGGTTAAGCGGGTCGATAGACTCGATACACACTCGACAGAAGAAGAAAATGCTTAGTGTTGTGTAATATGCTTAAGATTATGGATTATAAAATGTAGAATTAGTTGCGATTGTCGCCATACGTAAAATATTCATGAAAAGGTTTTAGACACAATTCATTTATTAATATTTTTTTTTTTTTTTTTTTTAATTTATTAAACTAAAGGTAAGTACATTTTTATAACTAATATCTACTCGCCAAACTTAAAAGTTTGATGGCGAGATACGCCTTAATGTAATTTCTTACACCTACCTTAAGTTAACAGCATGCTTATAAATATTTATATATATATGTATATCTAATAAAAAAATATTAAATTAAATAGCGATTAAATATAAAAATACAACATTGCTCAATGACTTCCATTCTATTCTATTGAAGGCGCCATCTATGCTCTGTTACAACCTTAAGACAAACACAACTTCCGTTTCTCGTCGCGTGTTTCTCGGAGCACTTCTTCTTCTTCTGTCGAGTGGGTATCGAGTCTATCGACCCGATGAACCCTGGTGTCAGAGTTTTTAAACCGCCTAGTAGCACAACTATCAGGCCTCTGACATGGTTTGAGTAACGACCACTATCAAAGACAGCGACCGGGACGACGGCTTAACGTGCCCTCCGAAGCACGAAATCTTTTTCTTTTTCGGACAATCAGGTGATTCAGCCTGCAATGTCCTAACCAAACTGGAGAAAAATTCACAAAGTGATAAATTATCAACTTTGTGTTTCCCCCCTGGGAATCGAACCCAGGACCTCCAGATCAGGAGTCCATGGCACTAGCCACTAGACTACGGAGGCAGTTCGGAGCACTGAAAGTTATTGAAGTCACTTGCAGACGCAGTGTTCACGGCTTCGTAGTGTGTGACAGTTGCTTGCAGTTTTGACACGCCTCTTAGCTGGTCCGGATGTTACGACCTGTGTTTCAGGTCAAAGGAAACTGCTGGAAGTCTTGTCTTGTCTTGTGTAGCCGTTAATGTCCCACTGCTAGGCTGGAAGAAGATAACCTTTTTTTTAGTTTCTGTCTGTTTTAATTGTTTTTGATATAAGGCAAATTCTAGAAACCAGCTAAGGGATCCGAGGATTTCAGTATATTATAATTTATGCGATGGGCTGACAATCTGTCACTACAGCAATATACCTACAAATCTTTCTTAAATAACCCTCAAATCTTTGTCAGACGTGGCAGAACGACCTTTGTTTAGGTCGTTTTCGCTCTGCCTACCCCATTAGGGCTAAAGGTGTGATTATACGTATGCTCTATTACAACCTTAAGACAATTACAAGTTCCGTTTCTCGTCGCGTGTTTCTCGGAGCACTGAAAGTTATTGAAGTCACGGCTTCGTAGTGTGTGCCAATTGCTTGCGTTTTAACACGCCTCTTAGCTGGTCCAGATTTAACGACCTGTGCTTCAGGTCAAAGGACACTGCTAGGTAAACTGGTTGGTAACATTTTTTCAGTTTTTGTCTGTTTTAATTATTTTTGGTATAAGATTATACATACATACATATAATCACGCTTTTATCCCTAATGGGGTAGGCAGTGCTTAAACGACCTAAACAAAGGTCGTTCCGCCACTTCTGACAAAGGTTTGATTTGTTTTTTTTTGTTTAAGATAGATTTGTAGGTATATTGTTGTAGTGACAGGTTGTCAGCCCATTGCCTGAATTATAATATACTGAAACCCGGATCCTTAAACTGGTTTTTGCAGCACGCCCAGAAGGAATTGCAGCTGGCACATTCTATGTTTTTCTCTCGCTCCCAGGCCAGTATGGAATTCCTGATTTTGATAAGATTTTGAAATGTTCTATATATAATACTGTTTTTGTTTTACTAAAAAACCCTCGCCGTCGGTTCAAAAACGTCCTTTTTAAAACTCTCGATCTTCTGTCGAGTGGGTATCGAGTCTATCGACCCGATGAACCCTGGTGTCAGAGTATTTAAACCGCCTAGTAGCACAACTATTAGGCCTCTGACATGGTTTGAGTAACGACCACTATCAAAGACAGCGATAGGGACCGAAGGCTTAACGTGCCCTCCGAAGCACGAACTGTCGATGCTCTGACGGTTCTGTAATTTAGAGGGTAAGAATATGCCTAACGATTCTTCTCTTTCTAATCATTTCAACTCTATTTTTAGATAGAGCTGCTACTTCCTCAACTTTGATAGAAGAATAAAATCTATACATATAATAAACCTCTAGAAGGGTCGTGTCTGTATATTGAATATTTTTATATAAAAATAATTGCAGCAGGCATTATTAACGATATAAAGATCAAAACGATTTTTCTTTAATTTTTGTCTGTCTGTCTGTCTGTATGTAAATACATCACGCCAAAACTATTGAACTGATTTCGATAGGACTTTTTTATTTAACTGTGTGTTATCCGGGTTGCAACTAAGGATACCTAAAATCACGCTACTTAACTTAGAGGGTAGGAAGGAAATTTTAATTTGGCTGTTTCTTAACCGATTTATATGGAACTTTTTTTATTCGTCTGAGCATTATTTAAAATCAAAGTTACGATACAAATAATCACGCCGAATGTAATGTAATAAGTTCCACCAAAATCGGTTAAAAATTACCGAAATTAATTTCGGTATTTTTGGTATCCTTAGTTGCAACCCGGATAACACACAGTTGAATAAAAAAGTCCTATCGAAATCGGTTCAGAAGTTTTGGCGTGATGTAGTTACATACAGACAGAAAGACAAAATTATTATTATTATAGCTAGCCTATTAGATCCCACTGCTGGGCAAAGGACAGACAAAAATTAAAGAATAATCGTTATGATCTTTATATCGTTAATAATGCCTGCTGCAATTATTTTTTTATAAAAATATTCAATATACAGACACGACCCTTCTAGAGGTTTATTATATGTATAGATTTTATTCTTCTATCAAAGTTGAGGAAGTAGCAGCTCTACCTAGAAATAGAGTTGAAATGATTAGATTTTATTTTAGATTAATTCTATTACCTAGGAGGTAGGTAGGTAATTGAATTTCGGTCGTTTTTAACCGATTTTGGTGGAACTTATTTTGTTTGACTGAGCATTACTTAAACTCAAAGTTAGTCATGAGGCGTGATTATTTGTATCGTAACTTTGATTTTAAATAATGCTACCAAAATCGGTTAAAAACGACCGAAATTCTATTACCAGAGGAGGTAGGTAGGTAATTGAATTTCGGTCGTTTTTAACCGATTTTGATGGAACTTATTTTGTTTGACTAAGCATTACTTAAACTCAAAGTTACGATACAAATAATTACGCTACCTGACTTAGGATGTAGGCAAGAAATTGAACTCTGATCGTTTTTAACCGATCTTAAAGGGACTTTTTATTTGACTGAGTTTTTTTTAATTACCTGGTGTCCAGCCTAGGTTAGAAATAATCACGCAAACCATTCTAATATTAAGTAAGTATCCCAGTTTGTATGAAAAACACGCAGTGTCGAACATACTGAAAACGCTTCTCAGCGCGTAAGAGCGGGATCTGCTAGCTCGCGCGCGGAATTGTGTTTTCCGGGAAACCGGGCGTACGAAGATGCGGGAACAGCTAGTAACAAATAAAAACATGACTTTGACATTCCTAATCTGACGTAAGATGCTTTAAATAAGAACTGAGCAAAGACCATGCTCTTTTATTTTACGTCATATTAGGAATGCCATTGTCATATGTTTATGTGCTATCTTATTCTTATGTCAAAATTAGGAAAGTGACAGCACTGTCTAAGAATTAGAATGATGTTGCGAGAATCGACAGCAGGAACAATAAATATAGTGATTTGATTTCATGATATTCCTACAAAAGAAGGTATACCAGGTGTAAGGGACAGCGTCCCGCAAACTGATAGAGGTTGCTCAGTCAACGACACTGAACAAGTATCAGAATTATTTTTCAGAAAGTCAAAAAAAGATACCTTCCAGTATAAAATGACCGCCTCGATCAGGGAATTTGTATGGAAAAGCATTTTTTTTTTCACTTCCTCAAGAAGAAACCTACTGATGCTTGTTTAGTGTCGTTGACTAAGCAAGCCCTGTCAGTTTGCGGGCTGCTGTCCCTTACACCTCGTATGTGACATATGTGATATATAGTGTGACAACCATTCCAAGTCTAGTTTCATAAATACTACTTTACTACTCTTACACGGAAAAAAGTTTCTAAATCTCCAGCCAGGCCATAAACCAACTAAAATCTATAGCCCAGCTTTTTAGTTTAAACCTGGCTCGATGCCAGCTACCATACGTATTAAGTTAGTGGTCCAAAAGTTGGGTACTATGTCTCACTACACGACCCCTGCGGTAGAACTCGGACCAATTCAACGACGACAAAAAAATTGTACTACAAGATGCTGTACTCATCATGATAGCAGAGCCTATTTTGATTTTGAAGACATAACACAATCGTACCTTTTTTTTCGGAAGGGTAAATTGACACTGGATTTATTTATTTATTTTATTTATTTAACTGAATGCACAAAATTGTTACATGGGCGGACTTAACGCCAAAGGCATTATCTACCAGTCTACCTAAGGGCATGTGGAAATGACAAGGCAGGTGCAAAATTTTATCCTAATAAATAACTAACAAAGTTAGAACAAAACAATAAACAAAAAAAAGTAATTTAGAGTATATATTTAATTATAACCTACAGCGCATATGTATACATATAGTATAAATCAAAATATAATAAATACCAATATCCATCTATATGGTTTCTTCATCTGTATTGTTGCATCTGTATTATTTCTTTTTTTTACTACATACGTACATACATATCATCACGATTTTATTCCTTATGGAGTAGGCAGAGCGTACACGACCAAAACAAAGGTCCTTCCACCTCCTCTGACAAAGTTTTGAGGGTTATTTAAGATGGATTTGTCAGCCATTGGGGATAAAGGCATGATTATATGTATGTATGGTTTAAATTCTTATTCGTGTATGTAGGTACCTTAAATCATGAGATGAGAATATAAAACTTTAAACTCCACATCGAAAACCAAAAGGACGACCACACACCTTCAAAACTAACGTAAAATATGCTTGGTAGAAGTTACTGATCTCTTCCGGAACTGAACTGAATACAAAACAAATTCTCGCGAAGCTTTTACTCCGTACTTTTGTTTAGTAGTTTGGTTAATGTAGTCATTAGCCATTAAGCCATGTCAGAGGCCAGTGCTAAGCATTTGCTGCTGGAAAACTCTGACCTAATCTAGGATAGGGTCTGGCTTCCCTTCTGGGTTGCGGAGGTCAGATGGCAGTCGCTCTGTGTATAAACCAGTTCCTTCGTTCAATCTCCTAGATTTGGTAGCCTAGGAAATCTTGGGAGATGATGATTTAAAGAGATCAGATGAGGTGAGCAAAGAAATGAGAATATCAAAGTTTAAGTACCAGATCGAAAACCAAAAGGACGACCACACACCTACTAAACTAACGAAAAAGATGCTTGTACAAGTTACTGATCTGTTCCGGAACTGAACTGAATACAAAACAAAAACTCACGAAGCTTATACTCAGTACCTTTGTTTTGTAGTTTGCTATTATCGTTTAATTCCGCAGATATTAGTCGTTAAGCCATGTCAGAGGCTAATACTAAGCATTGACGGCTTGAAAACTGACCTAATCTAGGATTGGGTCTGGCTTCCTTCTGGATTGCGGAGGTCAGATGGCAGTCGCTCTGTGTATAAACCAGTGTCCTCGTTCTATCAGCTAGATTAGGTATCCGACCCCGTGTGATACGGGATCATCATCATCTCCCTAGCCTTATCCCGTATCTCACAGGGTTGGCTACCTAATCTAGGGGATTGAGATACGGGATATGATGATTTAATGAGATGAGAATATCAGTTTAAACTCCAGATCGAAAACCGAAAGTACAAAACTAACTTAAACGTTGCTTGTAGAAGGTAGTGATCTCTTCCGGAACTTAACAGAATACAAAAGGAAATCTCACGAAGCTTATACTCCGTATTTTTGTTTGGGAACTCCCACATACAATGCTTTACTGGGCTAAGAAATATTGGAGATGGACATTTGACTTGCATTTTACTTTCGGGAAACCAGGTGATTCAGCCAGAAATGTCCTAACTAACTAAACCGGGGAGAAACTGAAAGTTATTAACAAATTTCTACTGTGTGGTCCCCCCTGGGAATCGAACCTAGGAACTCCGGATCGGGAGCCCATGGCTAAAACCACTAGACCACCGAGGCAGTTAGTGCGCAATAAGGATCTCTTTTCGAATTCCTCGCTTTGGTTACAACTAGCGTTTCTCTATTTACCCTAATGACGTTTCAGTGTGACTCTAATGACTTGCCAAGTTATTGGTATTCCAAGTTCGGACTCTAAATTATGGCCATGAATCAGCGGTTTGGACTTACTCAAGCTGAATGAAATCTTCATTAGATTTTCGAGACGAGAATTGAAATGGTCTTTAGAAAGCAAAATTCTAATATATAATTAATATTAACACATGTCTAGGTAATACAGTTTCATAATAAAAAGCGAAAGATATTTGAAAACCATTTAATGAGAAGTAAGTAATTAATAAAAAATAAACATGGCATCATAATGGGCTCCATTATAGATTTGCCGGCTAAAACTAAAATTAAAATCTGTTTGTCACTTTCAGACTAAAAACATTGGAAAAGGACAGGAGATCTATTTTCTTCGGTTTTTGATTTATAGTCGGTGATTTTATGCGTTATCTGTAATTTTTATTCGCCGTCATATGATATAATTGACAGAAATACCGGGGAAACGTGCAAAGGCGCGTCAAAATCTAGCGGACAAAGTGTAAACCTTAGAGTATAAGTCTTTTTTCAGTTGCATTGTTTTGAAAGTGACAGATAGATTTTAATATTAGTATTAGCCGGTGGAATCTAGAGTTGAGCCCAATTTAACCATAATATAAGAGCAAAGGTGGGTTTTTGTTTTGTTGATTTGTTTTGGAAAGGTGAATTTGCTTACATGATAAGTTAATTAATTCTCATACTTGATCGTTTGAAGATGTTACTTACAAATTAGTAGCAGCACTTTTTTGGATGAGCAACGAACAAGACGGCACTCTTGTCAACTCTGTCTCAGTCATCTCTAACCTAGACTAGATTCAAGAGCAAACCAATTACTGAAAATATTTTTTTTTTTAAAAGAGAACGATCACTTGTTTGTAAACTCTGACTATAAGCCATGTCAGCAGATTTAAAATCCACCTTTACGACTTTAGGTGAAATTATGAAAACTTTTGAATATAACACACTAGCGACCCGCCTCAGCTTCGCACGGAAATTATCATAGTTTCTCCACAATATTATGCAAAAATTATATATATAAACCTTCCTCTTGAAACAGTCTATCCATTAAAAGAAATCGCATCAAAATCCGTTCCGTAGTTGTAAAGATTTATGCATACATAGGGATATAGGGACAGAGAAAGCGACTTTGTTTTATACTATGTAGTGAAGAGTTCATCCAACCTTGCCTGCCACAGATAATATACACAAAATGGAGTCCCTTGGAGACATTAGGCGACGTAAATTTGGTGCCAGGGTTCGTCTGCGAAGTTGGAAAAGCCGCTAATTCAACTGAAGTAGTTTCCTGGGTCGCGTGCTATGTCAAAAAGTTAGCACTAGTGATGTTTTGTTGAAGATTTATTGTGCCTCACATGATAGATCTCTTGAGTGAGTCAGTAATGATGGAAAAACCAACAGATACTACAAAAAATACACAAAAACGTTAATCACTATTTCAACCGATAGGAGGAAGAGTCTCCACGTTGATCAGTCCAGCGCCACCCATATTATGACCTTCACAAAATCTTTGATCCACGTCGTAAAGTTTTGGATCCAAATCAAATACTCTATCAAGTCGTATGGCTAACTGCCTTCGTGTTCTAGTGGTCAGAGCCATGAGCTCACGATCCTGAAGTCCTGGGTTCGATTCCAAACACAAAGTTGATATTTGTCAAATTGTCACTGTGATATTTTCCCCAATTTGGTTAGGAGGCAGGCCGAATCACAAAATTGTCTGGAAGAAAATAGATTCCTTACTTCGGAGGGCACGTTAAGCCGTCGGTCCCGGTCACTTTCTTTGACAGTGGTCGTTACACAAACGATGTCACAGGCCTGTTAGCTATGCTATTTGGGAATTCAGGGTTCATCGGGACGATTGACTAGATACCCACACGACAGAAGAAGAAGTCGTATGGCTTAGCAGAATATATCGTCATCTTGTTTAAAATAAAAACCTGAAACGAAAGTTGCACAGATTTGGACATAATTTTACCCAGCGCTTCTTTTCTTATCTCTCATGATTCTCATGATTTCTTCCATGCTGGCCTGGGAGCGAGAGAAAAGTATATTGTAATTTAGGCGATGGGCTGACAACCTGTCACTACAGCAATATACTTACAAATCTATCTTAAATAACCCTCAAAGCTTTGTCAGACGTGGCGGAACGACCTTTATTTGGGTCGTTTACGCTCTGCCTACCCCATTAGGGATAAAAGCGTGATTATATGTATGTATGTATGCATGATTCTCCGTGAGTCACTTACGCTGAGTCGTCACAACTCAGCTCACATCACTAAAAGTTGTCCTGGGAAATCCGGGGTTTGTACGAATTTCTACGCTCGTTGGCTCTCTATGCGAGCTAAAATGCTCATTTTTTAGTTCGCGGCAAAATTTTTAGTAAGCAGATTATACTTTGCCGTCTCTTTAGCAGAAATATGGCCGCTCACAGTCAGGTTGGAGTTGTAACGATGTTTTGTTGTGAGATTAGAGTTGCTGTATAAAGTCCTTAGTGAGAGCGGCGTTGAGGTTTTTCTAAGGCAGAACTTTTGTAGTTTGAATTTTTGTTCGGACAGGTCTAACCGCATTCTTAGCTAATGTTTCTTCCATGCTGGACTGGGAGCGAAAGAAAACATAGAATGTATCAGCTGCATTTCCTCCCGGGCATGCTGTAAAAACAAGCTTAGAAATGCGAGGGTTTCAGTACATTGCAATTTAGGGGATGGGCTGATAACCCGTCACTTCAGCAATATACCTACAAATCTGTCTTAAATAACCCTCAAAACTTTGTCAGATGTGGCGGAACGAACTTGGTTTAGGCCGTTTACGCTCTGCCTTCCCCGTTAAGGACAAAGGAATGATTATATGTATGTATGTTTAGTAGTAGGTATAGCAAAAGTTTTTAGCGATGAGTTTCTTGAGTCTAGTGTAGGTCAGAGCAACCCATATCCAGCAGCACGATTTTATTAGTCGGGAATTTGGAGGTATTAAAAACCAAAACAAACGTACGTACGAGTACGTGCCTACCGTACAGCGTCATCTTCGGAATAGTACAAAAAAGTGGTTGATGTCAACATTTCATACACTTTTAAGAGAAACTTTGAAGAATCATAATAAAAAATATACATACATAAACATACATACATAAATCACGCCTTTATTCCTTACGGGGTAGGCAGAGCGTTTAACGCCTCGTAAAAGGCGCTTTCGCCACGTCTGACAAAAATTGAGGGCAATTTTAGATTGTAATATGTATTGCTTTAATGACAGGTTGTCAGCCCATCGCCTAAATTACAATAAATACACTGTAACCCTCGAGTCCCTTTTGCTGACTTCAACAGCATGCCCGGGAGGAAGGGCAGCTGGAACATTCTATGTTTTTCTATCTGTCCCAGTCCAGCATGGAAGAAATAATAATAATTATATTTAGTGATAATTATCATAGTATAACAAAGAAACATTGTTAACTGGGCTTTTGATTAAAATAATACCCAGCAACGATCCAATCAAAAATGACGTAGACTGATTATTTGATTAACCAATACAATGGAAGATTTTATCATCAACTCAATATTTCACCGCTTTCCATACTGAAATCCCTTAACAATAGTTCGTTTGTTAACGATTTTGATTAAAAATTCCCACTACAGTAAATCAAGTCCACTCAATGCAATCTCGTTAAAAAATGCCAAACAAAAATATACGGACGAAATCAAATTTTATTTTTTTAACCATAAAACCGGTGAAAAATATGCAAAATCTGGATTGAACGTAATTTATATGGAAAATCGGTGAGATACGGCGGTTTTTTTTTTCAGCGATACGCGTAAACGTATTTTCTTTCGAAAATAGTTTACAGAATTCAATTGTGGTGTCGTGTTTATAAATATTACATATTTATTTACAGGCAACAGATTTTTATTGTGTTTAATCAAAGTAATTCGAAAACAAAGTTTTAAATGTAGAATAGAATAATCATTTAGTTCTTCTTAGAGTCGAACGACCCGATGAACCCTGGTGTCAGAGTTTTCTAACCGCCCAGTAGCACAGCTATTAGTCCTCTGACATGGTTTAAGTAACGACCACTAACAAAGACAGCGACCTGGACCGACGGCTCAACGTGCCTTCCGAAGCACGGAACCCTTTTTCCTTTCGGAAAATCAGATGTTTCAGCCTGCAATTTCCTAACCAAACTCGAGAAAACTTCACAAACTGTTAAATTTACAAATATCAACTTTGTGTTCCTGGGAATCGAACTCAGGACCTCCGGATCGTAAGCCCATGGCTCTGACAACTAGACCATGGAGACAGTTTCTTATAACTATACCAGAATGGCATCAACTCAACATAATGCCATAGGGAAACTTCCACAAGGAAACTGTGATGTGACCAGAGATGTGAAACTGTAAAATTACATACATACATACATATAATCACGCCTTTATCCCTAATGGGGTAGGCAGAGCATAAACGACCTACACAACGGTCGTTCCGCCACGTCTGACAAGGTTTGAGGGTTATTCAAGATGGATTTGTACGTATATTGCTGTAGTGACAGGTTGTCAGCCCATCGCCTACATTGCAATATACTGAAACCCTCGGATCCCTTAGCTGACTTTTACAACATGCCCGGGAGGAAATGCAGCTGGCACATTCTAAGTTTTTCTCT
This sequence comes from Scrobipalpa costella, assembly GCA_949820665.1. Classification (NCBI taxonomy): domain Eukaryota; kingdom Metazoa; phylum Arthropoda; class Insecta; order Lepidoptera; family Gelechiidae; genus Scrobipalpa; species Scrobipalpa costella. Next base: position 7,046,545 of record OX463319.1, on the reverse strand, counting down.
CGCTCCCGGGCCAGCATGGAAGTTACTGTAAAATTACCCAGGTAAAATACGGTAAAAAACTTAATTTACTGTAAAATATTATATGTTACGTAAGGTACGTAGGTAAGATTCAGTAAAAATGTATTACAGGACTACTTGTAAAATATGGCAACAGTATTGTTTACAGACATAGATAAACACCCTGCGTATGATACCTAGTGGCTACGTTACACTGAACCACTTTTCTGAAACTCAAAGACTTTTCTCGAAGCTGAGCAACTTTTTTCACACTGAACAACTTTTCTCAAACTAAACATCTTTTCTCATAAATTGACAAGTTTTTTCACAACTGAACAACTCATCTTAAAACCGATATGTTTTCTCGAACCGTTATTTTTTTCTCTAAACTGAACAACCTTTACCAAATCTGAACACCTTATCCTAAAACTGAACAAGTTTTCTACTTCAGAAAAGTTCCTTTTAAAACGTCATATATTACCGGTAAATTTAAAATAATCTATATAAATGACCGTAAAAATCCCATTAAATTGCGTAATTTCACGTCGCTAGATGTCTCTGATCATGTGTACCATTTTTTTGCCAATACCAATATGTAGTACTATTATATATTCTATGCCAATACTATAAGAAGCTCTACATAAAACCAACAACTCCCAATCATGAATATTTTAAGCATATTGTTTTGAATATTTTCTGCTTCCAACCATAGTTTGGTTAAAAAACATAAGACGGTCATCTACAGGCCATATTTCCTTATGAAACCTTCAAGGCACTTAAATCGAAGGCGGTCCCTTTTATTCAGGCACCCGAGGGTAATGTTTTAGAAAAAGTCTACCCTTTGATTTTTTGCGAGCTCTCCCGGAGCTTTTACCGAAGACTCTTTGTTGAAATATTTTCGTTATTTATTACTCTTTTTTAAGTAAACACGTAGGTAAATAATACTTCTTTTCATAAGTTATTGTGTAAAAAATATGTTGGAAATAATATAAATAATGGCTTCCTATACAGGGTGTAAAAAAACTACTGCGTTTCTTTAAACCACGTAATGTATTGGTAATATACAACACAAAACACACATTTAATGAAATAAATAACAATATTTTATTTTTATTAAATTCATCAAACAGAAACAGTTAACCCTATTTCTACGACACGCACACTAAGGCAAGGCAGCGCGGCCGAGCGGGCGCGGGGCGCAGGGCGAGGCGACGCCCGTGCACCTGTGACGGACGTCGTAGTGTGCGTGCCGTAGGGATGCGTGCCTCGCTTTTGATATACCAATCTATCAAATTAAAATATTTTTATTTATTTTATTTAATGCGTGTTTTGTGTTGTATATCACTAATACATTTCCTGGTTTAAAGGAACGCAGTACTTTTTTACATCCTGTATAATTTTCTTTGTTATTTTTTGCTGTGGCAAACTGTTACCAGTTTCAGGCCAAATCTAAAGCCTGTTTATACTATAGTAAATAAGCGACATGACCCACTTTTTTAGTTAAAGGGTTTAAGCTTTACTACATATGTTCACTAGGTCATTTTAAGTATTTCTAGTCAAACACTCAATTTTTTTTCCTTGGGGAACGTGGGGAGATGAAATGTTTAACGGGGTAATTTGTTTTTTGGTTCTTAAACATATCGTGTGGGATATTCCATGAAATAGTGTTTTAAGCTGATTCTAAAAATATATCACACAGTTAAATTACAGCTAGCTTTTTAAAACACGACATGTTTGGGCTCTACCTGACAGGAAACGGCTGAATATATTTCTCTAAACTATTACAGAATTTAACTATTCTTCTTCCAAAGGGTCTTTTAGACAGCGTTAAACATAGCCTGATGCACAACAATCCCATGCTGTACTTTTTCAGCTTCAAAGTGCAGTTGACAAGTTGGACAATTTTATGACCCAATTCAGATCCATGTTGGGCCATTGCTGAACCATTCGGAAGACACAAATGGTTACACCGTATGGCTTGTATTGCGTAGTTAGAGCACAAATATATAAAACAATTTTGTACCCACTGCTACAACAATTATGGAAACTTTTTTTATTTGTTTGGTTTCCGGTTTGTGTGAAACATAACATGAAACTGATATTTCAATTTTGGACATGAGAAGATAGCTGACAATAATTAATAATGACCGGGATGTTTCCGAGATATGGTACACACATAAAATAATAGTCCTCCCACCGATTTTCGGTGATGGCGGCTAATCTCCCAAAGAACGGCCAACTGGGCAGGACTAGTTTTGAATGCCCAAGTGTTTGAGCTTCACACAGGTGCACTCTCTATTCCTTCAATCTCTTATTCTGATGGGACGGATTAACTACCACGACTAGAGAGAAATCAGGCGCAGGACCGAGTATTTACATACCCATCCGACAGAATGGATCATCTTACTTTGCAGACAATCAGGTCATCAGCCTGTTATGTCCTAACTTAACTCGAAACAACAACACAAAGCCTTTGGGCTACGAATAAGAACTTATTCCTTACTAGCTGTGCCCGCGACTCCGTACGCGTGGTGGTTATGATTTTAAACAGCGATGTATTTTTTCTTCCTTGCTGGCCTGGGAGCGAGAGATAAACAGAGAATGTGCCAGCTGCATTTCCTTCCGAGCATGCTGTAAAAATCAGCCAAGAGATTTTAGGGTTTCAGTAAATTATAATTTAGTCGATGAGCTGACTACCGGTCACTAAAGCAATAAACTACAAATCTATCTTAAATAACCCTCAAAACTTTGTCAAACGTGGTGGATCGACCTTTGTTTAGGTCGTTAACACTCTGCCTACCCCTACCCTATTTGGGATACAGGCGTCATCATATGTATGTATTTTTTTGTTTTAAATTTTACATAATGTCATATAGTGGTCAGTGGTCACCTATCAAATTTTTAATGCTTTAACGTTTCGTAAACTGTAAGTGCTACAGTTTTTGATTAGGTTTTCATGATTTTTACTGTAAATACATAAAAAGATACACTATACACTACTAGACAATACAAAAGGAGCGAATACATAATTAAAATTACGGTCAGAAGAATTCTTCTCCCTTCAAATTTGCAGCATGATACCATGTTTATTCAAATCGAACCTACTGCAATCATAAAAAACTCATTCTCCAATTAGTTTGGCTGTCTTCTACACTATTTGAACTGAGAAGTAAAAGAAGTCTTTTGTTAAAAAAAAACGTGTTATCCTACATTCTTCTTCCATACTGGACTAGGAGCCAAAGGAGAGAAAAACATAGAATGTGCTAGCTGCAGTTTTCTCCATACCAGTTAAGGGATCCGAGGGTATCAGTATATTGTAATTTAGGCGATAGGCTGCCATACAGCAATATACCTAAAAATATATCTTAAATAACCCTCAAAACTTTGTCAGACGCGGTGAAACGACCTTTGTTTAGGTCGTTTACGCTCTTCCTACCCCATTAGGGATAAAGGCGTGATTATATGTATGTGTGTATATTCTACACTCCATCCTTACTTCTTTACTTTGTATCAATTTTACCATTATTTTCTTTCTTCAAGGTGATAAAAAATCCTGGTTATTTGTATATGGTTCTCTTTTGTACTACATTCTATTGAAAAACATCACGTTTCCATGTGAACACGTGTATTACTGCCAAAACTCAACAATTGGAACATGATAAGGTTTCGAAGCCTTATTTTTCCATATTTGTTTGGGCACCTCCATTCTGTATTTGTTTGTGTTGGAAATAGGAACAAAACAAATTTTCCAAGAAAAAAATATTTTACCCTACTGTAACCTAGAAAACTTCTTAGAGCCCATATTTGAATATATTTTGTCGTTTTCAAAAACTTTTACTTTCTCTCAATGTTTTTTTTTCTAATTTCATAGTCACCTTTACATTTTACTGAAACTTTAGAAATATCAGTCCGACCGAGAGAGCTGGAATTCGTATGAACCCTCTTAAAAACTGTATACCTAAGCTATTCCGGAAATAACCGAATTCGGTAGGTCGTAGCATATTCGTAGCGCTGTAGCAAAAGTCTACAATTATTTTGTAGCTACTCACGCATATTTTTTTTTAGATCGACCTGTCTTGTTGTTCCGGAGATTACTTTCTACAATAAAAAAAAATGGTCAAGTGCGTGTACGAAACGCGCATATGTAGGATTCCGTAGGTTTTTGTTTACTGTAAACAACAAAATTGTCTTCAAATTTGGTTTAAATTTTATTCAAAAGCTTTAAGGATAATTTTACCTTGACAATCTGTATCGGTAGTTTATTGAAACGGTTGTTTCTAAATATTTCGCGAAACATACAAGCTACATATTTCATTTTTATTGCAACTATAACTAAAGAGCACTCATAGTTTTGAAGATATGTCTGGAACAATTTTTTGACAAACACTGCAACTTTAAACCTCGAGACAGGAACATTTAAAGGACTTTGTTTCAAAAAACCTCTATTTTATTTCAAAAGACCTGTCTAACAATACCCCACTCTATACATCACAAGAAAAAAAAATCCCCCTTTCACTTGTATGGGAGGGTAAGATAATATATTTGAACGGTTTTTTTCAAATTGCGAAATTCGCGTCAATGTAATCTCTCTTAATAGGTAAAAAACTAAGTTTTTAACAGGTGCGCGGCATACAGACGAACAGACAAACAGGGCGAAATTATAAGGGTAAAAGTTAACTACGGAACCCTGAAAAGGAACAAACATTCACCTCTTTATTATATTATTAAACTAGCGACCCGCCCCGGCTTTGCACGGAAATCATCAGTGTTTCTCTACTAAATTATGCATGTATTATACATATAAACCTTCCTCTTGAATCACTTTATTCATTAAAATAAACCGCATCAAAATCCGTTGCGTAGTTTTAAAGATCTAAGCATACATAAGGATATAGGGACAGAGAAAGCGACTTTGTTTTATACATACATACATACATATAATCACGCCTTTATCCCTAATGGGGTAGGCAGAGCGTAAACGACCTAAACAAAGGTCGTTGCGCCACGTCTGACAAAGTTTTGAGGGTTATTTAAGATAGATTTGTAGGTATATTGCTGTAGTGACAGGTTGTCAGCCCATCGCCTAATTTGCAATATACTAAAACCCTCGGATCCCTTAGCTGGTTTGTACAGCATGCCCGGGAGGAAATGCAGTTGGCACATTTTATGTTTTTCTCTCGCTCCCTGTCCAGCATGGAAGAAACTTGGACTTTGTTTTATACTATCATCATCTCCTTAGCCTTATCCCATATTTCGCGGGGTCGGCTACCTAATCAAGGGGATTGAACGAGGGTACTGGTTTTTACACAGAGCGACTGCCATCTGCCCTCCGCAACCCAGAAGGGGAACCAGACCGAATCCTAGATTAGGTCAGAGTTTTCAAGCCGCCAATGCTTAGCACTGACCTCTGATATGGCTTAACGACTAATATCTACGGTATTAAACAATATTAACCGGGACCAACTGCTTAACGTGCCTTCCGAAGCACGGGAAAAGCGCCGAATAAACGTACATATGAAATTCGAAAACCGAAAAACACATTGCTACGTGGTGGGATTCGAACTACGACCTCAGGAGGCAGCGGTCCTATCCACTACACCATCGGGCTCTTTGCTTATACTACGTAGTGACATAAATCCCATAACATTTTATTTGATAAACTCATACTAACTACACACTATTCAAACTTTGTTGGGTACGTAATAGGGTACGTACATAAGTATTAAAAGTTATCCAAGTAGTTAAGTTAGTACTGTCTTTATTACTTCGAGGGACATTTTAGGGACACAACTATCTTAGGCGCAACCTTGGTCCTTATACGGGATGTAAGGGACAGCGTCCTGCAAACTGATAGGGGTTGCTCAGTCAACGAAACTTAACAACTATTACCAGATTTTTTATTTAGGAAATGAAAAAAAAATGGTCTTCTATTGAAATTGTGTGATCGAGGTGGTCATTTTGTTTGGGAAGCTCAATTTCTTTTTTATCTCCTGAAAAAAAAATACTGATGAAAGTTGTTTAGTTTCGTTGACTGAGCAACCCTTATAAGATTGCGAGACGCTGTCCCTTACACTCGGTATAAATTAAATTACTGTCTTGAATATTGTCTTGGCTAAAAGCTTAAGTTTTCAACGTGATTTTGCTTTGCTATGGACATGGCTTGTGGGGTAGGCTATAAAGTTGTTTAACACTTAAGTGTTGTATTGCTTATCATTTTATTCCTAAACAGCAATTATTCCCAATGGGCTGGCAGCTTGTAAACAACCTAAACATAGGTTGTTTTGCCAAGTGTGACAAAGTTTTGAGGGTTATTTAAGATAGATTTGTAGGTATATTGCTGTAGTGACAGGTTGACAGCCCATCGCCTAAATTACAATATACTGAAGCCCTCGTATCTCACACCTGGTTTTTATTGCAAGCCCGGGTCAAAATTCAAGTGGCGCATTCTACGTTTTTTTTAAATTATAATATACTCATGAAAATTCATATTGTAAGGAAATTTTATAAGTATATTATATAGATACTAGCAAAAATTCTTGCCGCGACATTTCTTATTTTAAGATAAAGCCGTATGGCTTGTATTTATAAAGCGATCTCAAGATTGAGAGCAGTATCAAGTACCTAAGAATGTCACAGACAATGACATATCCGACAGGAACTCCTTTTTTTAAATTATTGGATCTATGTTTTTATAACACAGTATCTCTCTTACGTTAGGTTAGTTTTGAAGGGTTGTCATTCTCAAGAGCTGATTATAAATACCACATACATACATACATACATACATAATATCACGCCTTTATCCCTTACGGGGTAGGCAGAGCGTTAAACGCCTCATAAAAGGCGCTTTCGCCACGTCTGACAAAAATTGAGGGCAATTTTAGATTGTAATGTGTATTGCTATAGTGACAGGTTGTCAGCCCATCGCCTAAATTACAATACACTGTAACCCTCTAGTCCCTTTTGCTGACTTCTACAGCATGCCCGGGAGGAAGGGCAGCTGGAACATTCTATGTTTTTCTATCTCTCCCAGTCCAGCATAGAAGTAAATACCACAGAAGAGTAAAATTTGCGTTCCCCGATATCGACTTCTCAAATCAGTGATCAATACGCACCTAAGAGTGTGTACTAAGTCCAGGCCAAAGACTCATACAGATCCGGAACGATACCTTTAAATATAAAACAGCACTTAATAATAGCATGCATTACTTCCATGCTCACCTGGGAGCGAGAGAAAAACATAGAATGTGCCAGCTGCATCTCGTCCCGGGCATGCTGTAAAAACCAGCTAAAGGATCCGAGGGTTTCAGTATATTGTAATTTAGGCGATGGGTTGACAACCTGTCACTACAGCAATATCTAGCAATACCTACAAATCTAGCTTAAATAACCCTCCCAATTTGTCAGACGTAGCGGAACGAGCTTTGTTAGGTCATTTACGCTCTGCCTACCCCATTAGGGATATTGCGTGATTATATGTATGTATATAATAATAGCATACGTTCTAAATTTATCAAATACCACCTTAATCTTCAAACACAAACCAAAATTTCGCCTCTTCAAACCTCTCTACAGAACTGGCTATCCCAATATTGACATGGTTCACAAAGCCTATTTATTCCAGTTAAATATAAGCAGAACAACAATTCAAGTTTGTCCAGTTAGTAAACATGTTCAGACAACTGTAATGACAGAGATACTTGGGCTTTTCAAAGACAAATCTTACAAAATCCGTAATACTAATATTTATTATATAGGTATATATTCTGAAATCATCATAGCCCAACCTTTATCCCGTATCTCTCGGGAGTGGCTACCTAATCTAGGTGATTAAACGAGGGTACTGGTTTTTACACTAAGCGACTGCCATCTGTCCTCCACAAAGCAGAAGGAAAACCAGACTCAACCCTGGATTAGGTCAGAGTTTCAAGCCGCCAATGCTTAGCACTGGCCTCTGATATCTACGGTATTAAACGATATTAACCGGGACCGATGTGGTGGGATTCGAACCACGACATCCCGCTGAGAAGGCAGCGGTCCTATCCAATACACCATGGTGCTTTTTTAAAGGTAATTATTCTAAAAGTAAACAGCAAATAAAATCTCTTTTTTTTCGGTCTTCGTCTTCCATACAAGTAGTCTAGCACTAGGTTGTCTGAAATCAAATATTTGAATGACTACTGATTTGGTAAATGAAGAATAGTTTTTTCAAGACAATGAACATAATATTCATTAGAGAAAAAAAAAAAAATCCATGCTGGACTGGGAGCGAGAGAAAAACATAGAATGTGCCAGCTGCATTTCCTCCCGGGCATGCTGTAAAAACCAGCTAAGGGATCCGAGGGTTTCAGTATATTGTAATTTAGGCGATGGGCTGACAACCTACAGCAATAAACCTATAAATTTATCTTGAATAACCCTCAGAACTTTGTCAGACGTGGCGGAACGACCTTTCCTTAGGTCGTTTACGCTCTGCCTACCCCATTAGGGATAAAGGCGTGATTATATGTATGTATGTATGTAGAAAAAAAATACAAGTGGTATGGGATCTACCTCCTAGTGGTCCATCCCGGGCAATGGCAACACAGGCTTGCCTGTGAATAAGTCCGGCCGAACGATCCCTACAAAGCGATGGTAGGCTCTGCATGGGGCCGACTGGCTCGCGACTACCATCTCACCACTGCCATCTCGCGACTGCCTCCGTGGTCTAATGGCTAGTGCCATGGACTCCTGATCCGGAGGTCCTGGGTTCGATTCCCAGGGGGGAAACACAATGGTGATATTTGAGAATTTATCACTTTGTGAATTTTTCCTCAGTTTGGTTAGGACATTGCAGGCTGAATCACCTGATTGTCCGAAAAACAAAAAGATTTCGTGCTTCGGAGGGCACGTTAAGCCGTCGGTCGCGGTCGCTGTCTTTGATAGTGGTCGTTACTTAAACCATGTCAGAGGCCTGATAGTTGTGCTACTAGGCGGTTTAAAAACTCTGACACCAGGGTTCATCGGGTCGATAGACTCGATACCCACTCGACAGAAGAAGAAGAACCATCTCACCGAAGTCTGGCGCCAAACAGCTTGCTGTGTTCCGTCGATGCGTGGGATTGCCAGTGCCATTACAGGCATCTGTTGGGTGAGCTCGCTCTATCGTCGAGTCTGTCCCGGTCATCCCTGACCTAGTGTCTAAAGTCAAGGGCAAACCTATGTCTAATAAAAAAAACAAAATGAAATACATTATTTTATTTATTTTTCTTCCATACTGGACTGGGAGAGAAAGAAAAACATAGAATGTTCCAGTTGCCCTTCCTTCCGGGCATGCTGTAAAAGTCAGCAAAAGGGATTCGAGGGTTACAGTGTATTGTAATTTAGGCGATGGGCTGACAACCTGTCACTACAGCAATACACATTACAATCTAAAATTGCCCTCAATTTATGTCAGACGTGGCGAAAGCGCCTTTTAGGAGGCGTTTTACGCTCTGCCTACCCCGTAAGGGATAAAGGCGTAATTTTATGTATGTATGTATTTTATATCAAACACGAGCAAAAAGCAGAAGTACTCGTATATCAAGTGTAAAAGTATTTTTATACCCAAATTCAAACAATTCCCATGAATCGCTAGTTACGCACAAAAACTCCGTTAAACACTCGACGCTCGCAAAAACTTCCAAATGCGTACTATTGACATGAAAGTTGTGACAGAAAATGGCGCCTAAACGAACCGGAAACACGTCAGCGTGACGTCACCGCGCGCACACGCTTTGTGCGACCAAACGGGAAAATTGGGGAAAAAAGTCAATAAAAAATAACTGGTGTAGTTAGTGTGAAAGCAGGCTTTTGGGTCAAAAATATCTAAAAAAAAACACGATCACACCCATAGCCCCCACTACGATTCCCTGTATCGGGGTACCATGGTCAATGTCCATTCACAAAAATAACCACAAAGAACACCCAGGCCCTGAAGCAGACATTAAAATTCATCATACAAATGTCTGCACTGGCCAAGAATCGAACCCGGGACCCTCTGCGTAACAGGTAGGTACACTGCCAACTAGGCTGTGCGGGTCGTCATCTGTTTTTGAGAGATTAACATACCAAATTGACATTTCTTCTTCTGACGTGTAAGTAGTCTATTTCGACCAAACTGATGAACCCTGAAGTCAGTGTATTTATATGCCAGACTCTCGTGAAAATTTCCGTAGGTGTGTTTGGCACATAATCTAGTTTTACAAACCATCTTTCAATAAAATAAAGAATAACGACTTTTCCCAGTTTTAACTGTCCTAAAACAGCTCACGTAGCCCAGCCACTGCAATCCTCAAAGCAACTATAACGTCGCGACTCGCGGGACGCTTTGTCCGAAGCAAAGTTGCCGCGCGCGCTGTGAATCCGAGATGAGAAGCGTTTCAACTGGTTTTAACCGGGTTTCAGTTGCTTTTTAAAAAAGTTACATAAGACTGAAAAATTGTTACTGTCGTATTTTATCAACATTTGTCCTAGTTTTTCTTCAGTAGGTAGTAAACATGATACAATTTCTTTAATTCTTAAACTGAATCAGGATAATTCTACCATAGAAACTGATCCATTTTCCCCAAGTAACATTGGCCGAAACATCAAAAAAAAAAAAATTACGATCAAACAGCTCACGTGCCCAGTGCAATCCTCAAAGCAACTATAACGTCGCGACTCGCGGGACGCTTTGTCCAACGCAAAGTTGCCGCGCGCGCTGTGAATCCGAGATGAGAAGCGTTTCAACTGGTTTTAAACAAGTTTCAGCCGATTTTTGAAATAATAATATAAGATAGAAGAATGAATAGGCAAAGAAAACTGTGTCTGTAGTCTAAATGCACCTCACTAAAAGATATATTGTTTTTTTTCTGTACTTCCCAGATTTGTATACAAAAGTTTAAATCGTTCGAAGTAGCTAGTACGAGCATGTAAAAATCCTTATTATAATAAAAATTAAATGTCTTATTTTAAGGTTAATATGTTAAAAAAATCAGTATAATAATATTAAAATAAAGACTATTTCATCAGATTTCCCTTTTCAAATTTCATATCCTGATTATTCTCCCTGTCTCTGAGTTTGTTACTGTCAAAAATTTCCTCGAATTTGGGGTAATTATGTAACCCTATTCTAGGCACGTTGAGTTAAAAATGTCGGACGTTACATTTTACATTTCCATGTTAATATGACAGGTGCCATTCTGTACTGTTATTAATGCCACTTAAAATAATTCATGTTAAACAGGAATTTTGAAATTATTCGTTGAGCAAACATTTTTGACGTAACTTGATATCAAACGGGCTTTATTTGATGATGGTGTAGACTCTAGAGGCAAAGGAAAACAAAATCGAATCATTCTTGCAAAATAGCTTTTTAAAAGATCCTTGAATAATAAAAGTTATATTTCATAGAATTTGAATTCGGGTCTCACACACATTTTACTTGATACACGGTAAAATCACGTATTTTTAAAAGAATATGATTCTATAAGAGTGTGATTCTATTTATAAACTTTCCCCAAGAGCAAAGGTCGTGAATTAAAATATTAATCACAATAAAATTTTACTTTATTTTACATACATACATACATATTATAATCACGCCTTTATCCCCAATGGGGTAGGCAGAGCGTAAACGACCTAAACGAAGGTCGTTCCGCCATGTTTGACAAAGTTTAGAGAGTTATTTAAGGTAGATTTGTAGGTGTATTGCTGTAGTGACAGGTTGTCAGCCCATCGCCTAAATAACAATATATTAAAACCCATGAAACCCTTAGCTGGTTTTTACAGCATGCCCGGGCGGAAATGCAGCTGGCACATTCTATGTTTTTCTCTCACTCCCACTCCAGCATGGAAGTAACTGTACATTATATTATTACATAAATTTATAGGACGACACCATATTGATCACCAGTTGTATGATAAATTATTTACAAGAACTACAGGGCGTTGTACGTCAATCAACCGACATGTAGTGAAGGTAAGGTTTATGCAATATCAATCCATTTAAAACAAGGACATGCAATTTATTGTCTTTCGTTTTTATTTTTATTTTGTATTCTATTACCTGCATGCTTTCAAAATCTTTTTTTTATCATTAACACTTTTTTTGATTGAATTTTCCAAAACACTAGACATGAGTATCTAAGTTAGATCTTCAGCAATACAACAAAAAAACTAATACGATTTGGTGATGTAGTTTATACTAGGCTTGCGAACCAAAATACAGACAAATGGACAAAAAATCAATAACTGTATTTTTGGCTTCTATGGTAATTATAGACACCCCTTAATTTATATTTATTTAATTATCTCCCATGTACAGACATCGACCTGTTACAATGTTATTATATGTATAGAAGATATACAGTGCGTCATAAATTGACATAGGTGTCGTAATAAGCTACTTAAGCAGTTTATATTTGTTAGTTTAGCGTTCCCTGTTAATATAACACTGCAGAGGCTTGTTTAATTTGAAAAAATTGCTGCTTAGCAATAAGTCCGAATATTTGTACTAGTAACTGCTTTATTTCTTTCTTTCTTGTGTCTTTTGTGTGCAAGAAAGTATATTTTTATCTCATTTTTCCTTATCTTTAATTTGACAGAGAAATACAGTGCTGTCTTCGATTCTCGCGAGGTTATTCTAGTTTCAATTGGATAGCGCTGTCACTTTCTTAACTTTGACATAAGAGCAGTATAACAAATAAAAACATGACATTGACATTCTAAATTTGAAATCTGACATAAGGCCGCTTGAATGACGTAAAATAAAAGTGCATGCTGTATGCTCAGTTCATATTTAAAGCGCCTTACGTCAGATTAGGAATGAAAAAATGATGTGTTTATTTGCTATTTTGTTCTCATGCCAAAGTTAAGAAAGTGATAATGCTAGCTAAGGAATAATGCGTACAAAATTGCCGTCAGTATCTGATTCGTAAGATTTCTTACTACTGTCTGTGCTACTGCATAACCCCGTCCTCAATTAGCAGCGCAACTCGATAATGAAACGCGAGTAGTAAGGGTGCGGCCAGTATCGTGTCATCGCTTATTATGTGGTCACAGTCAAGGTGCCTGCGCAGTCTCGTAGACTAAGCTTTGGACTATCGATTAGGACGAGGAGATTTCAATTCCCTTAGAGGATTAAAAAATTAAAATCTATCTTTCTAGGAGGAACTCGGTAGAAGAAGACAACGCAAATACAGTAGTAGCTGTAGTGTGATCCACCACTCGATAAACTTGTTCAAGTATTGCGACGTCGTGGCATGTAAGATTGGACTGCAGTTGTGCTCACTGTATGATTGCCCGTCAATTGCCACAGTACTGTACATTTGCTTTATACATATATACATATAATCACGCCTTTATCCCTAATGTAATGGGGTAGGCAGAGCGTAAACCGCCTAAACATAGGCCGTTCCACCACGTCTAACGAATGTTTAGGGTTACTTAGGACAGATTTGTCGGTATATTACTGTAGTATCAGGTTGTCAGCCCAACGCCTAAATTGCAAAATACGCAAACCCTCGGATCCCGTTTTTTTGCTTGATTGTAGCAACTATACTAAGATACTCGATAAACTCGTCTTGTTCAAGTATTTCGTCGCGTCGTGGCGTGTAAGACAGCCCAATGCGGTTGTGCTCGTTATCTGTTCGCCCTTAAAACGCCGCAGCACTGTCCTTTTGCTCTATTGTAGTAACTATACTAAGATACTTGACAAATTCGTCTTGTTCAAATACTCAAATGTTTATTGCATTCATGTTGTACAAGTATTACGACGCGTCGTCGTGGCGTGTAAGACGGCCCACTGCGGTTGTGCTCGCTATCTGTCCGCCCGCCAAACGCCACAATACTGCCTTTTTGCTCTATTGTTGCAACTATACTAAGATACTTGATAAATTCGTCTTGTTCAAGTATTTCGTCGCGTCGTGGCGTGTAAGACAGCCCAATGCGGTTGTGCTCGCTATCTGTTCGCCCGTAAAACGCCGCAGCACTGTCCTTTTGCTCTATTGTAGTAACTATACTAAGATACTTGATAAATTCGTCTTGTTCAAGTATTGCGTCGCGTCGTGGTTTGTAAGACAGTCCACTGCGGTTATGCTTGCTGTCTGGCCGCACGCCAGACGCCGCAATACTGTCCTTTTGCTCTATTGTAGCAACTATACAAAGATAATCGATAAACTCGTATTGTTAAAGTATTACGATGCGTTGTGGCATGTAAGACGGCCCACTGTAGTTGTGTACGTTGTCTGGACGGCTCTATTAGAGCAAAAACACTAAGATACTCGATTAACTTGTACAAATATTGCGACGCGTCGTGGCTTGTAAGACAGGCCACTGCGGTTATGCTTGCTGTCTGGCCGCACGCCAGACGCCGCAGTACTGTCATTTTGCTCTATTGTAGGAACTATACTTCTTCTAATCGGGTTGATTTTCAAGGCGACCGGAAAACAAACCCCTTGGGAATCGAATCGAACTACTCCACTACGCCATAGAGGCAGTTAGGAGAAACCAACTATAGTGACTGAAGCATATTAACAAAGTAAGATTCTTCTCCATACTCTGTGTATAAAAGAAAAAACGTTTAGTGACGCCACAGATAAAGTTTGTCTTCCTAGACCGCCTCAAGGTTTATCAAGAGCAGACCGACTACAACGAAACTGCAAATTAAGTTTCTTTATTGAAATGTAAGTACATACAATCACGCCTTTATCCCTAATAGAGTAGGCAGAGCCTTTATCCCTAATAGAGTAAACGACCTAAACAAATGTCTTTCTGTCAAGTGTGACAAAGGTTTGAGGGTTATTTAAGATAAATTTGTAGGTATATTGCTGTAGTGACAGGTTGCCAGCTCATCCCCTACATTGCTATATGTATACTAAAACCCTCGGATCCATTAGCTGGTTTTGACAGCATGCCCGGGAGCACATGCAAATGGCTCATTCTATGTTTTCTTTCGCTCCCAGTCCAGCATGGAAGAAATGGAAGTAGCCTTTGATAATTTATGGTTTCAGATTTATTGATAAACCTGTTACGTGGTATTTGTCTTTCTCACATTAGACAAGAAGCAAAAACACTTCGAAAAAGTTTAATTTCATTACAAAGTTGCTTGATTAGAACGGTTAGATATTTTTCCTTTATTTTTCTGTACAGTTTGATAGTTCTCTACTATATGCAATTTCATGGCTATCAGCCTGCACTCAGCGGTTAGTCTGACCAACTAAAAACAAAACAATATTACGAAATAATTCAATGACAGAACCGAACGTGGCTTCCGGCTGAAAACAAAAAGGTTTATCCCGAATATTCCCAAATAATTGTTGTGCGTTAAAACGAAAACGAGTATTGCTGTGGACATCTCGAAAATAGAATTCGTGTTTAGAATATTGCGGATGGGTGGTCGTGCGGAATCGTTACAACCAACGGACAAATGTTTCCTACTGGCCCGTGGACAGTGTTGCCCACTTAAATAATACATTTTAGGTTTTTAACGTTTTTATTTACTTTTTTGACTGATCCTATCTCTGTAGGTGTCTTTAGGGCTGAAACACATAACGCTTAAGTCGGTAGTTTGCGTTGTACTAGGTTAACCAGTTCCTCGTGATTCTTTATTATGGACAGACGTGTCTTTGCCATGGATCGTCGTAAGAAACTAATTGCTTATTTTTATTGAGAAGACGTTACTCTGTTTTAAAATTACGACAAAGAAGATGTTGAATACATGGCGAGTATTTTTCTCGAATTTCGACCTATGTTTCTTGGGGAAAGTTGTTCAGTTTCATGGGCAATATTTTTAACTCTAGGTATTATGTCCGTGGGCTCCTTAAATCATTGTCAACAAGCATGACGTCATAACGCTGGATTTTTCGTCGCGATGCGGTGCCGCACCGCTTCTTCTTCTTCTTAGCGAATGGGTTCTCGAGTCAAACTACCCGAGGAACCCTGGTGTCAAAGTATCAAACCGCCTAGTAGCACGGAGATTTGACGGCCACCGCCAAATTTAGCGGCGCGGATCTGCAAGGTGGTTATGTGTTTTAGCCCTTAAGGTGGTATAGTATTATTTAACCTTTTTTTTTTTTTTTGATTGGACCTGTTTGCAAAATACTACAAAGTGTATATAATGCGTCACCGGGCTAAGGCGGGGAGTTGCTACACGCAATCTACACCCTTAATGAAATGGCAACTGCCTAAGGGCGCCCACTAGGGCTCGAACCTCGGCTTATGGCGTTGCCTTGGGGACTCCTTATCGGAGAGAATCTGCCCGGTACGTGCCGGTAAACCCCAAAGTGGGGACCAAAGGAGGGACCTCCGCGACCCCGCCGGCAGGGTGCGCGGTTGCTGGAAGAGCTTGTGCAGAGTGTGGCTCGACTAATATTGGCAGCATTAAACGCAAGTGTAATTTGGTCATCGCCGTCGGTAAGGACATGCCTAGGTCTTCGTTTGTAACGAGTCGCAGGTTGGGGAACGTAGTTAGAGGCGCTAACTACAAGAGGGTTAGGGTGGTGAGCGGCTTTGTCGAAGAAGCGTATGGCCGCTTGCTTCAGTATTATTTACCCACGACTGCCGCTAAGCCATACTTGTGATTGTGCGTACGGACACGCGTATGTTGTGTGCGTAACAACAGGTTTACATACATACATACATATAACCACGCCTTTGTCCCTAATGGGGTAGGCAGAGCGTAAACGACCCAAACAAAGGTCGTTCCGCCACGTCTGATTTACTATTATTATATTTTCGTTGCTATGGCGGACTCACGCATACTATGGTAGGTGGTACTATGGTAGGTACATTACGTGCGAGTAGGTAAATTCACACACACAAGTTTGGCAAATCGGCAGTCGTAAGATGGTAAGGCTAGACTGATAGGGATACTTAGAACAGGGGCATAAAAATACTATAACAGATACTGCACATGCACAGCAGGTGAGATGAGAGGTCTACTAGATACTAAATCTCTATACGACCAGAGTACGATTTATCGTGTAGTAATTTTTTTTAAAGGAACATCATTCTTGTTAGGCTTTATCTCAAATATAGGCAACCACCGGCCCACGGAAGGATTTTAAATAAGCGTGCGAAGACAGTAAAAAGTTCCCTTTCCTTCAAAGAAACATAATTGTGATCTTTGACGAGGAATTGTAGTTCTGTTCTGGGCTTATTTGTCACTAAAAATTCGTCAAATCTAGCCCACAACATTCAAAAAGTTGGCTACCCCTGCTTTATCTATTTCGGGCTCGTTTTATAAATATCAGCCCTCACGTTAAAGTAGCCAACAAAACTCCCAGAAAATTGAGTTTCTAAGAATAGACGATATTATATTTTAATCGCTCTTATCACTCTGTTGCTATTAAATTAACAGGAATTTTCAGGTCTTACCACTTAGAAAGATGGCAACACAGAATATGGATAACATGTGTATAGCCCACTTGTTTGCATTATAGTGAAACCTGAACTGGCTTCCACACAAATCACATGTTTGGATACTTGAATATGAATTTCGTGTTCCGATTCCTACTTACGTTGGAATGTTTCAGAAGAATAAACATAGCAAGAAAGCAAGTCTGGGTTTTTCAGAGGCTTGGAATAGTAAACCTGCTGTTCAAATTGGGATAACATTGGAATTTACTGAGTAAACCATACCATTAATGTTTTTGACCATTGGTATTATTTCGTAGTTACATAAACACGACTTAACTAATACAACTATATGTTTCTTTTTCTATCATGAGAAAACAGAAAGCGATGGCAATTACTTTAGTCAAGATTTACTTGAGTCGTGCTTTCTACGAATCGGTAAGAATGTCTGCAAATTTTAGCCTACAAAGACTCAATTTCAAAACCCTCGAAATACATACAAACATACTATAACGGCTATCCCTAATGGGGTAGACAGAGCGTCAACGACCCAAATAAAGGTCGTTCCACCACAACGACTAGTTTTGAGAGTTGTTGAAGATAGATATGCATATTGCTGTAGTGACAGGTTGTCCACCCATCGCCTACATTGCAATATACTGAAACCCTCGGATCCCTTAGCTGGCTTTTACAGCATGCCCGGGCGGATATGCAGCTGGTATATTCTATGTTTTTCTCTCACTCCCAGTCCAGCATGGAAGCACAAACAACATGGAACCCTCGAAATACATGATAATCACTACATAGTATAAAACAAAGTCGCTTTCTCTGTCCCTATATCCCTATGTATGCATAAATGATTAAAAATACGCAACGGATTTTGATGCGGTTTCTTTTAATAGATAGAGTGATTCAAGAGGAAGGTTTATATGTGTAATACATGAATAGTATAGTAGACAAACACTGATAATTTTCGTGCGAAGCCGGGGCGGGTCGATAGTATTACTATAAAGCGTGATGCAATTCGCACACAAGTACAAGTTTAGTCTAGGGCCAATGTCCGGTATTATTAATCTCTGACTGCGTAGCTTGGAGCCATGAATCCCTTTGTTAGATGACGGCTCGCATTGGCGTGGTGCCAGGTTCGAGTCCTGCTCGGATTACCTGCAATGGTACATAGTGTTGCAGGAATAATTGTCGCAGTCAGAGCACTAGGTATATAATATTATATAGTCAAGCCTGTATCCTTACTCCGCGTAACACGCCGACACGAAGAAAATACACACATACATATAATCACGCATTTATCCCTAATGGGGTAGGCAGAGTTTAAAAGATCTAAACAAAGGTCGTTCCGCCACGTCTGACAGAATTTGAGGGTTATTTATGATAGATTTGTGTGTATATTGCGTTACGTATATTGTAGTGACAGGATGTTAGCCCATTGTCTCGATCGCCATCGATTTAACAAAACTATGAAAATAAATAGGTTAAATCAACTAAATGACGAACATGTGTAATTCATAAAAATCGTCACGGATCACACACGGCAGGCCATCATTTAAATTGCAATACACTGAAAACATACTTTTGTCATTTTTTACAGCATACCCGAGAGGAAATGCAACTGGCAAATTCTTTGTTTTTCTATCGCTATCAGTCGAGCATGGAAGCATCAACGAAAATGGTTTTTGTAAAGCCGTTGACGCTCTGTATTCTCTTCTTTTTAGGGGTAGCTTTATCATTCACAATAATCCACCATAAACGGGCCATCAGTAACGGGGGTATTTGCCATATCTACTCAACGCTTTATAAAGCGAATTGCATTGCAATTTCAACCTGTTCAGTTGCATTTACGGATACGCAGCTCCGCACTAATTAATTCATTTTCCCTTTCGTAATATTTTTTATACATACATACATAAATCACGCCTTTATTCCTAATAGGGTAGGAAAAGCGTTAACAACCGAAAAAGAAGGTCGTTGCGCCACGTCTTACAAGTTTTGAGGTGGTACCAGATAGATCTGTATATTGATGTAGTGATAGGTTGTAAGCCCATCGCCTAAATTACAATACACTGAATCCTCGAATCCCTTCGCTCATTTTTACAGCATGCCCGGGAGGAGATGCAACTGGCACAATCTTTGTTTTACATCTCTTCCAGTCCAGCATGGAAGAAATTTTGTTTATACATACATACATATAATCACGCCTTTATCCCTAATGGGGTAGGCAGAGCGTAAACGACCCGAACAAAGGTCGTTCCGCCACGTCTGACAAAGTTTTGAGGGTTATTTAAGATAGATTTGTAAGTATAGTGCTGTAGTGACAGGTTGTCAGCCCATCGCCTAAATTACAATATACTGAAACCCTCGGATCCCTTAGCTGGTTTTTACAGCATACCCGGGAGGAAATGCAGCTGGCACATTCTATGTTTTTCTCTCGCTCCCAGGCCAGCATGGAATTTTTTTTTGTTTATAACTGATTAAATTTAAAATAACATTTAACCAAAACAAGGTTGGTCTAATGAGGTATGAAAAGGGTTAAACCGAGAACACATTTAATTAATTATCCACAGACGGTACCGGAAAGAGCTAATTATAAGAAAACCACGACATCCGGCGTGTCCGGAAGTGTTTATTTATTTTATTCGCTGCCAGTGTGCAATTCCTTTTTTAAAAACCTCTATTATGCTTCCCAGTTCTCGTATTTGTAAGGATTTGAATAATAATTATAAACACGTTTGATAACGATGGAACATGTACAAGGAAATATAAATTTAACAATAAAGATAATACTGCCATGTTTGATAATACCTCTAGTTAGTGTCAAAGAACTGGGCAGTATGCGCGGAGGATTATAAATATATATATATACCCTCGTTCAATACCCTAGATTAGCCGACCCCGTGAAATACGGGATAAGGCTAGGGAGATGATGATGATGATATATAAATACACCTTAATCCCTAATGCGGTAGGCAGAGCGTGAACGGCCTAACCAAATGTCGTTTCGCCATGTCTGACAAAGTTTTGAGGGTTGTTTAAGATAGATGTAGGTATATTGCTGCAGTGACACGTTGTCAGCCCATATCATGCTGCTGGCACACTCTATGTTTCTCTCTCGCTCCCAGTCCAGCATGGAAGACCTTATACCTTAGAATAATACAGGGTTAAACGACCCGCGCAGCCTAGTTCGCAGTGTATCTGCCTGCTATGCAAAAGGTCTCGGGTTCGATTCTCGGCCGGGGCAGACATTTCAATGATGAGTTTAAATGTCTGTTTCTGGGTCTGGGTGTTATTTGTAGATGTTTCTGTGTATGTCCATAGCACCCCGATACAGGGAATCCTAGTGGGAGCTTTGAGTGTGACCGTGTGTTTTGTAAGTAAATCCTGAAAGAAGTTTTTCGTGAAAGTTATACAGTTTTGTTGCCTGAGCAACCCCTATCAGTGTACTTAAAGCTGTCCCACCCTTTCTGCCTAATTCAAAAATGATTTCCATAAAGAAAAACGGGTATTTTTTTATTTATCGTAATTATATCCTCCTGGCCAAAGATATCAAACGAGTCGAGCTGATCAGATAAAAATATGCACAAAAAAACCCACTGAAGAACGGGTGGCAAAAGCGAAGTGTGAAGAACAAAAGGCTTCGTTCGAGAGCCCTACAGGGTGCTTCAGTTTGATGGGACGGCGCTTGATCATCGAAAGAGAGCACCCTTTGTATCGGGGAAGAAAGACAAAAATGGGGGAGCTATTGATGTAGAAAATATGATTCTACCTACTTACGTTCTTTCTGCAATGTGGAGTATTCAAAAGTAAGCCTCCTTTATCTACATAATCATGCATTTATCCGTGATGGGGTAGGCAGAGCGTAAACAACCTAAACAAAGGTCATTCCGCAACGTCTGGCAAAGTTTTGAGGGCTATTTAAGATAGATTTGTACGTATATTGATGTAGTGACAGGTTGTCAGCACATCGCCTTAATTCCAGTATATTTAAACCCTTAGCTGGTTTTTACAGCATGCTCGGGGAGAAATGCAGCTGGAACATTCTATGTTTTTCTCTTGCTGCCAGGCAAGCATGGAAGAAACGAGATGACTGTCTCAATAATAACTTTCCTAGTAAATTATTATTGCTTGCATATACATATGTATGTATGTATATCTCGTTACCTATAAATAAACACTATTTAACACTTACTACAATACAAACCCGTTCCCTCTCGCATTACACACGAAGACAGCCAAAACATCTTCCGACCGCAGACCACAAGATTCCTTTGCGGTCGAGCGTCTGCCACAGATATGTAGACAGACTGGTTGAAGCTAACAAAAACCAGTAAGAACTGGTTGATCAGTCGCATTGATTAGTGTGGAGTTACTTGTTATTAATATATTTTGTATTGTGGATTTAACTTAACTTAAGTTTTAGCTTCCTCTGTGGTCTAGCGGTCTGAGCTATGGGCTCTCAAGTCGGAGGTTTTGGGTTCGATTCCTGGCGCGGGGCCAATGTCTTTGTGTTGTTGTTTCCAGTTTGGGTAGTACCTTGCAGGCTGATCACCTGATTGTCCGAAAAGTAAGATGGTCCATGCTGTCGGATGGGCATGTAAATCGTGGGTCCTGCGCCTGATTTCTCTCTGGTCGTGTCAGTCAATCTGTCCCATTAGAATTTAGTTTGCTTGACGAGCAAACAATATGCAAAAAAATATGTTTTTATCGACTTTCGAATATCACTGCTGAGACGGTTATGTCCAAATAAGGAGACAAATTAAAATACCGGAAATTTAAAAACATATATATCACGTGATTATCCTTAATGCGGTAGGCAGAGCGTTAACGACTAAAACAAAAACATGTAAAAGAAACGAAAAATTCCATATATAAGAGCATTGACGTTAACGCCAGAGAAAAAAAAACAATGTAGATAATGAACACACGATGGCTGACGATCGTTCAAAGCAGCAGCACAAAACTCCAAGGTTGTGGATTCAATGCTACTGATGTAATTTTTTTTGTCACAATACAAGGAGTAAGGGAGGGAGGAGAGAGCCCGATGGTGTAGTGGATAGGGCCGCTGCCTCCTGAGCGGGGAGGTCGTTGTTCAACCCCACCACGTACCACTGTGTTTTTCGGTTTTCGAATTTCATATGTATGTTCATTCGGCGCTTTTTCCGTGCTTCGGAAGGCACGTTAAGCCGTTGGTCCCGGTTAATATCGTTTAATACCGTAGATATTAGTCGTTAAGCCATTTCAGAGGCCGGTGCTAAGCATTGGCGGCTTGAAAACTCTGAGCTAATCTAGGATTAGGGTCTGGTTACCCTTCTGGGTTGCGGAGGTCAGATGTCAGTCGCTCTGTGTAAAAACCAGTACCCACGTTCAATCCCCTAGATCAGGTATCCGAGCACGTAAGATACGGGATAAGGCTAAGGAGATGATGACAAGGAGTAAAAGAATTGCGGGTCATATTTTAAGGGGTGAACCTACTTATGAAACTGAACAATTTTCCCCAAGGAACATAGGTCGAAATTATGAAAAAAAAAAATACTCTCCCATAAATATGGTTTATCACAGCGGCTCGAGTCATTTTGTTGAACCAATTTTATTTTTCAAATTTCGATCCATGTTTAATACGGGAAAGTTGTTTGGTTTCATAGGCAGGTTCAACCCCTAAAATGTGGCAGCAATAATTTTTAATCCTGGAATTATTTGTATTGGATGCCTGGAAGAAATTGCTACGTTAGCAATAAGGCCGCCTATGTTTTTCTTGTCTTTTATTGATCTGTTGTGTGGTATGATTTGTTTCCTTATGTGCAATAAACTATTTTTTATACATACATACATATATTCACGCCTTTATACTTAATGGGGTAGGCAGAGCGTAAACAACTCTAAACAAAGGTTGTTCCGCCACGTCTGACAAAGTTTTAAGGGTTATTTAAGATATATTTGTAGGTATATTGCTGTAGTGACAGGTTGTCAGCCCATCGCCTAAATAACAATATTCTGAAACCCTTAGATCCCTTAGCTGGTTTTTACAGCTTGCCCTGGAGGAAATGCAGCTGGCTAATTCTATGTTTTTCTCTCGCTCCCAGGCCAGCATGGAAGTAATTTTTATCTTTGTGTTTATCTTTATTTTAATGTTTAAAAAGAAGAGATAACCCCAAAAGCATGCATTCCATGCTGGACTGGGAGCGAGAGAAAAACTTAGAATGTGCCAGCTGCATTTCCTCCCGGGCATGTTGTAAAAGTCAGCTAAGGGATCCGAGGGTTTCAGTATATTGCAATGTAGGCGATGGGCTGACAACCTGTCACTACAGCAATATACGTACAAATCCATCTTGAATAATCCTCAAATCTTGTCAGACGTGGCGGAACGACCTTTGTTTAGGTCGTTTATGCTCTGCCTACCCCATTAGGGATAAAGGCGTGATTATATGTATGTATGTAACCCCAAAAGCATGATTTCTGCCAGTATCGAGTTGCAAAACTAGCTGTAATAAGTAGATATCAATTCCTAACATGTAACAAGCAACGCATAGTTCAAAGAAAAAGTTGATAAAAATCTCAAGACACGATCACATGACCATTACCTATATCTAGTCCTTGAATAAAAAGAAACCTATAGAGACAAGTTATGAGTCTAGACTAGACGTATCCCTTTTTTAAATCTCGGATCTGCCTTTTTTTTTTTTTTGGTCAGACGTGGCGAAAGCGCCTTTTACGAGGCGTTTATCGCTCTGCCTACCCCGTAAGGGATAAAGGCGTGATTTTATGTATGTATGGATCTGCCTTACCTATTCTGTTCTTTAGTTAACAAATTCAACATTCCTGGTTTCATATACGCAGTGAAGAGTTTTATTACCTGAAACCTGAAAAGATATATTACATACATATAATCACGCCTTTATCCCTAATGGAGTAGGCAGAGCGTAAACGGCCTTTACAAAGATCGTTCCGCCACATCTGACAAAGTTTTGAGGCTTATTTAAGATTTTTAGGTATATTGCTGTAGTGACAGGTTGTCAGCCTGTCGCTTAAATTGCAATATACAGAAATCCTCGGATCCCTTAGCTGGATTTCACAGCATGCCCGGGAGGAAATTCAGCTGGCACATTCTATGTTTTTCTCTCATCTCCCAGTCCAGCATGGAAAGTTAAAAGACAAATTAGATAAATGCTAAATTAGAAATATTGGATAATGCTAAGTACTCTGAAGTATTTTGAAAATTTATCAGCATTGTTGTAAGACACCTCAAATTATGCAGTTTTAGAGAGCATGTTGAAAGGTGGTTCTATAAAAATTACTTACTACATGAAGATTGCGCATTTTCAAAATACAACTATTTTTATTCTTCCATGCTGGACTGGAAACGCGAGAAAAACATAGAATGTGCCAGCTGCATTTCCTCCCGGGCATGCTGTAAAAACCAGCTAAGGGACCCGAGGGTTTCAGTATATTGTAATTTAGGCGATGGGCTGACAACCTGTCACTACAGCAATATACCTGCATATCTATCTTAAATAACCCTCAAAACTTTGTCAGACGTGGCGGTACAACCTTTGTTTGGGTCGTTGAAGCTCTGCTTACCCCGTTAGGGATAAAGGCGTGACTTATGTGTGTATGTGTGTGTGTTATATTCTTAAGCTGATTTTTACGAATTGGTTAGTCGGGATTGCATATGGTAAAATAATGAATTGATGATGATGGAATAATGAATAATATATTCTTCAACATAGAATCCATGGAATATTTATTAAATATCATATATGAATCTACACAAGGCAAAATTAAATAAAAATAAACATACAAATCTAAAGTTATCTAGTTAATAGAATAATGTGCGCAAGAAACTCGCACGCTGCAACACTTACTTTTATTTACCATACCTTGTTTCTGCAAAGCAGAGTTTGTGTAACAGTGTGCGTGTTTTTGTGCTGCTTTGGAATAACAGTAGTCCATACCTTTTGTATTGAGATGTCGTATTGAACTTTTATAAAAAATATTTGACTTTAACGATTACACGATTAATTAATAAGCACACTGCATAATTAATTACAAAGCATTTGTAAAACAAATAATGTAACGGTTGACTGGACTATCACGTCACTGGTTCAACCTAGTGTGAAGTCCAATTGAAATTTAGCAATTTGTAACTTTACTGGTAAATAAAGAATGATTATTATTATGTTTCATGTAGTTTACCTGCAAGCATAATTGTCTCCTCTGGGTTTATCAAAGGTTGACTGGAAGAGATCCCTTAACGGGATAAGTCCGCCTTTGTGCCACTATTGTTTTAATCTTCTTGTATTTTAGTTTTAAGATTTTTAAGGTACAATAAAGAGCTTACATACATACATACATGTTGGTATACTTTCCAGTATCACGGGCCCACAGGGACCCGGTCCTTTGAGGCATACGTGGGGCCAAAGCCAAGCTATTATTAAGCATTCCTCTTTCTATTTCCACGTCAGCCATCTACATTTCCTGTAATCAACGGCTACAATATACTAAATTGCCAGCTATCACGTCTTCATCTGCTCAATCCAAAAAACTGGAAACGAGCTTTTGATGACTTGCGCTGCTAATGACAGATACATGGTCTTATGTGTTGGTAGTGTAAGCCTACGTAAGTTAGAAAAGTAGGAAATTGTGTTTCTCATTTAAAATACGCTCATGTGTAGTTTGCATATGCGTATGTTTACTTAAATAGGTAGGTATGTTACTTAAGCAAGTTTTCCAGGAAAATAAATAAGAAAATCTGAAAATTAATCTTCTTTAATGCTGGACTGTGGGAACGATAGAAAAACATACATTGTGCCAGCTGCATCTGCTCCCGGGCATCTTGTATAAACAAGCTAAGGGATTCAGTGTATTGTAATTTAGGCGATGGGGTGGCAACCCTACAGCAATACACAGATCTATCTGAAATGATCTTCAGTACTTGTCAGACGTGACGCAATGACCTTTGTTGGGATTGTTGACGCTCTGCCTACCCCACTAGGGTTAAAGGCGTCATTATGTGTTCGTGTATATCTTAAAAGTTGTAATTTATAGTATAGTGTTTCAATTTCCCTTAGGAATTTATTTTATGATGATAAAGTTTGCAGCAGAATGTCTCTGAGTTTGATAGTTTCTGATGTAGGTAATTTAATTTTAGTACGATGAAACATAACTTATTACGTTTTAGATCCTACCTGAATAATAAAATAAATAATAATCAAACTCTCTTTGAGTTTAGTCATTATTATTCAAAAGCACTGATTGAATGTTGATTGTAGGTAATTTAATAAAACAAAGTCAAATAAGGTAAGTCAAAGATTTATTATCAGAACTTATAGTAACTGCAAATTATACTGGCATGCAAAGAACAAAAACACTGTATCATGCAATATATTTTTTATGTTTTCCATTTTTTGTACAACGAAAATAATATTATCTGCATTCATTCACAGACGAAATATGAGTTTTTACAAAGTTTAAAAATATTTCGTAATATCAGAGGAAAATATGAAACTAAAACAACACACGAAATAAATACATCATTTATGCATACTCTTCCGAAAAGTATTATTTTTCAAGGTAAAACTATTTTGAAATATGCAGTTTTAGATTGATTCTATATATCACAGAAATCCATGTTTCTTTTTATCTAACTTACTGAGAGTTTTACTAATATTTATTCTATCTAATTTACTATGTTATCTTATTCCATCTTGATATATAAATGTATATATCAAATCGAATGAGTTTTGAATGGGAAGTCGAATATTTATAAATATATAATTTACAAAATATTCATTTCAGTCTGTATACTTATTATATACCTATACATTTAATAATCTGGAAAAATGGAATAATAAAGACATTAACTGTTGAGCAAATACTTATTTACATTCCATAATTACAATCAAAAAGTATTTTAACTAATTTAATTTTTCGTTGTTAAAATTCTATAAGTACCAGGTTATGATTGTTACATCAAATGTTCCGGTCATACCTTTGATTCAAATAATAATATGGCAAAAGAAATATTTAATCTTTGACATGAAATTAAAGCAAAAATAAGAGTCCTTACACACTTACATACTTTCTTATAGAAATTAAATATACTTTTATTTTTATCTGATAAGAATATTACGTCAAAATAAAATTTTAAATTACCAAATTGTGTGTAAAGATTTTTTTTACATATACATTTTTAATCTACTTTATATGAAATATTTACATTTTCAGTCGTACATTTTATTAACTATAGGAACATATTATATATTACACATCTCGTGGCTCCATTCATTATGCACTTTATACACTGTTCTATAATTTTCATCAATATGGCATTTGTAATGAAGAAACTGATAACACTGTTTGGATGGAAAAATTAATACACTTTATAAATGTTTTTAATTTTTCCGATCTTTTCGTAAACCATAATCAAATGCAATGTCATCTTACCTGAATCGATGAGATGAAAGGGGCGTCCCGCAATCTGATAGAGGTTGCTCAATCAACGAAACTGAACAACTATCACCAGGAATTTCTTTCATAAGACGAAAAAAGAGTGAGCTTGCCATACAAAATTACTACTTTAATCAGACAATTTGTATGGTAAGCCAAATATATTTTTTTCACTTCCTGAAAAAAATATCTGCAGATAGTTGTTCAGTTCCGTGGACTGAGCAACCTTTATCAGTTTGCGGGACGCTGTCCCTTACACCCGGTATATTAGATTACCAACAATTATCGTACGATCATTCGATCTGATTTCATCATACTTAAACATAGGACCGAATCTCTTACAAGTAGTAAAATGAGTGATCTCTTTTTCTGATCACATCGAATAATCGCACGATTTGATAACACTTTGAAAACTACCATTAATAAAATTATTCCTTCGATAAAATTCTTAACAATAATTTTACACAATCTCATCGAAAGTAAGTTTTACAAAAGTTGTCAAAATTTGGGACATAAATTTCCCAAATCTTTGTTGAAGTTTCCCAAGAGATTTATAAAGACTGTATAAATTATACGAGTCTTATTTTATCTAGCTGCTATACGTGTGTGGCGTGCGCTGGTTGGTTGCCATTACCTGGGAAAAATTACACCAATTAGTTTAAATTCTTCGAAATTATGCCGGCTTTGCATAATAAGGTACAGTCGGCTGCAAAAGTGCATTCTTATCGCCGCTGCTAATGATTATTTTTGTACACAAAGTGTAAATAAGTAAGTAAAAACAATATTTTATTAAAAAAACGCTTTTTAAGCTTGCTTCTTTAGTGTTTTGTACTATTATTTATAAATAATTTAGCTAGCTAACATGAACATTTCAATAGCATCACACATTCTGAGGAAACCTCTAATTAATTTCGGCAACAAGGCGTGATTATATGTATGTATGTATGTAACAATGGGTATGCACTTTTGTACCTTACAGTACCTACATTTATACTCGTAGAAAAGAGACTTTGAGATAGAGATTCTGCATGAAGTTCACTTTTGTCTGTTAAAATAGAACTCATCTTTATAATGAATATCTCTCAAATTATTACAAGCGCAATAAAAACGATTTTCACAGACTCTGTAGTGTTCTAACTACATGTACGAACTATATGTATGAACCACGGTGTTGCGGCCTATTGTAGCTTTTATTGTTTTAAATAATATTCTGCTTAATGCGCCTGATATAGTTTTGATATCAAATTGTTTATAGAGAAAATTTGCTATTCTTTAGTTTTCAGGCGGTCTTTTATACATTTAAGCATTTTATCTTCATCTCGCTTGCTCTTTAGACATGGTGATGGTCAGACACCCCAATATTTTGTAAAATCAATAATTCTTTATAAATAAACTGCTCCAGTTTGTATTCCATAAAAAATGAAGTTTTTATTTATTTTCTTCGAGAGCACATGGTAATAGAAGTGGCCGTGTATGCAAGTCGACTTCAGCCACAGAGCACTATCCGTTCACCGCAGAGGTTTAGTTTCAAAGGCCAGTTAGGAATATCTTGCACACACTCTAAACGTATGTACGTGAAACAGACCTCAAGTTGAACGTCAAATTTCCTTTATAGCTCGGAATAGTTACTGTTAAACTTCTATATATGACTGAGAGAAATAAAATTATAAAGAAACACAGTATGTACCAGCTGCTTCATTTCATGGAGGTTACGTCATTAATCATAATACGTACATACATACTATCACGTATGTATCTCTAATGGGGTAGGCAGAGCGTCAATGTATCAAATAAAGGTCGATCCGCCACGTCTGACAAGTTTTGAGGGTTGTTTAAGATAGATCTGTATATTGCTGTAGTGACAGGTTGTCAGCCTATCGCCTAACTTACAATATGCTGAAACCCTCGAATCCCATAGCTGTTTTTTACAGTATGCCCGGGAGGAGATGCAGCTGGCATATTCTGTTTTTCTGTCGCTCCAGACCAGCATGGAAGCTAATCATTATGCGTATAACTGAAATATTCCTAAAAATCTTTGAGAGACGCTCTGCCTAATCCTCTTTCTCTATCGAGTGTGGTATCGAAGGATCAGATTAACTTAAGCGTCAGTGTTTTTAAACCGCTTTTCATTAGCCTTCTGACAATCAGGCTTGATGCGCCCCCTAAAGCACGGAGTCATCATCGAAGTAATTTTAAATAAAAAATCCTTACATACATACATACATATAGTCACGCCTTTATACCTAATGGGGTAGGCAGAGCGGAAATGACCTAAACTAGGTCGTTCCGCCACGTCTGACAAAGTTGTGAGGGTTATTTAAGTTAGATTTTTAGGTATATTGCTGTAGTGACAGGTTGTCAGCCCATCGCCTAAATTGCAATATACTGAAACCCTCGGATCCCTTAGCTGGTTTTTGCAGCATGCTAGGGAGGAAATGCAGCTGGCACATTCTATGTTTTTCTCTCGCTCCCAGTCCAGCATGGAAAAAAAATCTTTACCTGAAGGAATGACCACGGAACTCCTGACTGCCGAATAAGGAGGTGGCGCAGGGGTCGCAGCTGGTTTAGCTGTGTGCACTTGATTGTTGAAACCTGTGGGGAAAGATACAATATACTGGATCAGGCTGAAGTAAAAGATGGCGGAATACTAAAATCATACATACATATAATCACGTCTTTTTCCCTAATGGGGTAGGCAACGACCTAAAAAAAAGACAAATGCTCGCCTATATATATTTAAAAAAAAAAAATATACTTTTTTTTTTTTTTTTTTTTAAATATATAATAAAAAAAAAAAAAAAAAGAAAAGTCGTCCCGCCACGTCTGACAAAGTTTAGAAGGATATTTAAAATATATTTGCAAGTATATGGTTCCATCGCCTAAATTACAATATACTGAAACCCTCGAATCTCTAAAGATGGTTTTAACAGCATGCCCAGGATATGCAGCTGGCATATTCTATATTTTTCTCTCACTCCCAAGCCAGCATGGAAAAGCCTACAATTTTGATGGCGTTTAATAGTTCTAGGATGTCCATGCGCCGGAAAGGACAGCGTAGGTATGTGTGACAGAATTCTACTGGGTGTGCCGTTAACAGATAAATATTAAGACTTTGACAACGGTGCTATTGTTCGTAATTCAAATTGTTAAATATATTGGAGACCACCGTCAAATCCCAATATTATGTCTCTTTCAAACCTCCGACGACCAACATAAAATTCCACCAATAAAAATTAACTACAGATAATAAAATTAACTGCTCAGATTTCGTTTCGAGATAAAAGCAAAACCCGAAGGATTATCGCGACACGGATAAAAAAGTAATAAAAAGATCAGAAATCCACTTTCTGTCGCCTAATTAGTTCTTTTTGTGGGCCGCGGATCACGGAATTTACATATTTATTGCTTTTTCGGAGATCCTGAGGTAATTAAGAGACACTTCACGGTGTTACTTTGAAAAAATACGTGTCGTTTCGATTAAACAGTGGAATTTGTTTAGGGTAATGTTTTTGAATTTACGAGACCGTTAGGTTACACTTGTTTGCAATTAACACTGTATTTTGTATGCATTCAATAGGGGGTATTTTTTGAGATAATTTTCTTTTAGTCTTTTACTTCTTTTTAAATAAAAGATGAAACTCATATACTGTCACTAAAATACCCGTATAAGACACATAAACAATTGCAATACACACTTCACTACGTTGGCTAGCGGATTATTGCACTCAATACAACAATGACATTCAAAGAAAATGCGGCACACTTCTTTTGCCATTCGTCAGGTCCATTTCCTCGACTTATTCCTTAGGGCGTTTTTGCACTGGTCCGAATTCGTATCCGAATTGGCCTTTCTAGTAAATGTATGACAGCGTGCGCACCCAATACATATCAGTTTTGTATGGAAATTTCACGGACATGGACTAGATACAAACCAAATACACAGCAGTGCAAAACCGCTCTTAGGCGATTATTTGTTTTCAAGAGAATATGATAATACATTTATCTTGTTTAAAAATATGATAAGATACAAACTAAATATGACTAATTGTAAACCGAATAAAATTATAATCACTACATAGTATAAAACAAAGTCGCTTTCTCTGTCCCTATATCCCTATGTATGCATAAATCTTTAAAACTACGCAACGGATTTTAATGCGATTTTTTTAACGGATAGAGTGATTCAAGAGGAAGGTTTATATGTATAAAACATGCATAATATAGTAGAGAAACACTGATAATTTCCGTGCGAAGCCGGGGCGGGTCGCTAGTTTATAACAAAACAAAATATAATAAGAAGTTATATTATCAATTTTCTATTCGTAAAACGTGAATTATATTGACCATCTGTAATAATTGTTGTCGATAGTAAAAATAATATTATCAACTTACCAAGTGAGCTATTCCTTAGGTAAGGATTCCCATAGGTAGCGGAGTACCGGAGGTCTACGCCAGGGTTTTTGGAGTTAGGCTGGGCGTACACTGGGGTTGGAGGCGCTATAGGGAAAAAAAAGTAAATTAAGACTAACATCAATTAATATAAATTTTATTTAATTATCAATTAGGTTCTTCCATGCTGGACTGGGAGCGAGAGAAAAACATAATTAATATGCCATTGCTGCATTTCTTCCCGGGCATGCTGTAAAAAACAGCTAAGGAATCCGAGGGTTTCTGTATATTGCAATTTAGGCGATGGGCTGACAACCCTATCACCTAAATTAATATACTTACAAATCTATCTTAAATAACCCTCAAAACTTTGTCAGACGTGGCGGAACGACCTTTGTTTCGGTCGTTTACGCTCTGCCTACGCCATTAGGGATAAAATAAGTAATAGTATCTGGCGCTATTTTCTAGAAAATAATTTACAATCTCATGAGTAGATGCTGTACAGGTGCAATGCACAATTTATGCATTTTCACCGCCTATGCATCAGATTTACATTTGACTAATTACATAATATTTCATTACTCATGGACCTTATGGTGTAGCTAAATGTGTAAAACATTACATGGTATGGAAAAAGTATGAAGATTGAGTGGCAAAGTTTCTAGTAGACCTAGGCCCGTTATTATAATCAGCATTTGAGACTGACAGCTAGTTTGAGTCCGTATCTGAAATGTCATTTTAGTACAAAAGGACCTGTCAAATCCATACTTAATATTACTCTCAATTTGAGATGGCTTTATAAATAGCAAATTTGAGATAGCCTTAGGCTCGTAATTATGAAGCGATCTCAAACTTGAGAGCGATATTAAGTATGGATTTGACAGGCCAGTTTATACTGAAATTACATTTTTGATATGAACTCAAACTAGCTGTCACTCATAAGCGCTGATTATAAATATGGCCCTACAACTTTGACGCTAGCTTATAAAGCGAAAAAAAAATGAGAGCAGAATTAAGTATGAATTTGACAGGTCACAATGTACTGAAATGTCAGATCTGATACATATTCAAATTGCTGTCAGTCTGAAGTGATATTTATCAATACGCGTATAAGCGGGCGTCAAAGTTTTAGGATCGTAATTTTAACATATTAATATAAAAATATTGAGGGCTCAAAATCATAATTATAAATAATTGTGTATGTGATAAGTGCTTCCATAATAAATGTAAAAATGAAACTTAAGGGGCTCTCCTGGGCTAGGTAAAAATAATTTGTAGAAAAATCATAATTTACTGAAAACGCAATTACCCGAACATCCGGTAGTTTAGATTGCGGAAAAAGCAATGAAGGTCATTTAGAACCTTATAAAGTTGCAACTTATAGTTTGCTGTAGTTACAGAAAGAAAATTTGCAAAATACAGCCAATTTCAGCAATTTTGCTATCTGTAACTGCAGTGAACACTGAATTATTAATTTAAACTGCTGAAAATAAACTTCAGTACCTATACTTCAATATGATCTACCGGGTTTTCGATTAATTGCGTTTCGATAAATTTTCAGTGAGTATTATTTTTTCCATGCTAGACTGGGAGTGAGAGAGAAACATAGAATGTGCCAGCTGCATTTCCTCCCGGGCATGCTGTAAAAAACAGCTATGGGATTTCAGTATATTGCAATTTAGGCGATGGGCTGACAGCCAGTCACTACAACAATATACCTAAAAATGTATCTTAAATAACCCTCAAAACTTTGTCAGACGTGGCGGAATGACCTTTGTTTAGGTAGTTTACGCTCTGCCTACCCCATTAGGGATATAGGCAAGATTTTATGTATGTATGTATGTATATATTTTTTAACTGTATTAAACCTAAAGGGATTCGAAGGTTACAGTCTTTTTTTGTTGTACTCACTTTCACTACCAACCGGCAGGCCCAAGTTATTGATAGCATCAACCTCATCCTGAGGCTTCATATTCGTTCGTTGCAAGGAGTTGCTTTGCGATACATTGCCGGTCGACAGCGGGAGCGTCGATGTAGTGTCGATGCTGCGCGTCAATGAACCTTGCAGTGATCTGTGTAGGAAAAGTGTAAGAGATTACTACAAAAGTCAGACTTTGCACACCCGCCGTAAGACATGATAAGAAATTTGACGAATTGCAGAGGTCTAATCTTTTTGTCTTTATTATTGAGACAACTTCTAAACTGTACGTATAAATGTCCGTAATACCAGATGTAAGGGATAGTGTCCCGCGAACTGATATATCGATATTTTTTCAGGACGTGAAAAAAAATGGGTTTCCTTACAAATTCTCTGATCGAGGTGAACATTTTGTATGGAAAGCCATTATTTTTTCTCTTTTTGTAAGAATTTCCTGGTGGAAGTTGTTCAGTGTCATTAACAAAGCAGTCTATCTGTTTGCGGGATGCTGTCCCTTACACCTGCTATTGGATAATTCCAGACCCTAATCTCACCTGTTTCCTTGCTGCGCCTCGTGCTGCGAGGGCGACTGTACGCGGAGGTGTGGCGGAGGTGCGTAGCCTTGTGGGTAGTCGTAGACATAGCCATAATTCTAAACGACAACATTACTCTGATTAGAATAAGTTACAAATTGAGGAAAATATCTTTGAATCATAATCATTCATTCATTCATTCACTTGCCCTTATCCCATTATTTGTGGTCGGCGCAGTATGTTTTCTTCTTCCATTCATCCCTGTCAACAGTCAGTTCGACATTAACACCTGTTTTCAACATATCATCTTTCACACAGTCCATCCATTTTTGCTTTGGTCGCCCTCTCCCAACATATCCGTCCACATTCAAATTCAATACCCTTTTACCTATATGACTTTCATCCCTCCGCATTACATGTCCATACCACGCAAGCCGATTTCCTCTCATTTTATCTGTTATGGGCGCAACTTTCAAACTTCCTCTTATGTACTCATTCCTAATCTTGTACATTCTTGTTACTTTGAATCATAATACTGACACTAAAATTAAGAAACGGAAAGATGATGACGATAATGAAGAAACAATAAGCAAAATTACTTAAGTTAACATTTCTATAGAAGCAATTGTTTGACTTGACTAGGTACAGTCACAGGTAATAATAATAAATAGTACCTACATTAACGGGTACAGTTAACGAAGACTAATAAAGAAACAGATAATATAAGAGAAGCTGGAAGAATAATTCAACGGACAGTCAAAAACTTCTTCTCTTTCTTGGCAACTAAAGTCTCTGCGCCCAAAAAAATGGCTACGTCGTAAAGGTCCTCATGCGTCCTGCTCGCAGGACAGGCAGGAGAGAAAAACTAGTACATACATATTATAATTTATCTGAAGAAAAAAGCTACTATCGTATCGGCAGTTGAACTAACCTTGAAGTGAGGGTCACTATAAGTAGGATCCGAATAGTCGTTACTGTATCTGAACTGCATGAGAGGATCGTCTCGCATGTTGGACAGCATCACTGGTCCAGCCAGCGGAAGACCAGAATTGAGCTTGGAGTCTGAGCGATCTGAACTGGTGTAGTCCTGGTAGATGGGATATTAACAAATTTTAATGATATAGACGATGTAGATATTCAATTAGACACAGATGAAATTTTTGGTATAGAGAACAAAAATCACAGTAACTATTTATTGATTAAACAAAGACAAAGTCAATAATTATGATCCACGGAAGTCGGTAGAATCAAAATTTTATTTAGTATAGAAATTGAGGCACTAAATAAATTTCATCATAATTATAGTAATAAAGTTACAAAAGAAGAAACAAACTGAACAAAGGCACTGATAATAAAAAATATAACAATGAAAATGTGTTTTCAAAGACTTACCAGCTCATAGCTTCCATCACTCTGAGGCAATTGGAGCTTCAAATCACTTATATTGGAACTCCTATCACTCTCCTTATACATGTCTCCCGTAGTAACAGTGACGTCTGGCTTCTCGCAGACTTTCTTGTTGGACTTGTTTCTGCGACGTCTGTGGCAGATAACCACGAGGACGACGAAGGCAGAGAACAAGATTATGCCAGAAGTGACACCAATGAGGATGATGATCAGTGGGAGGGTTTCTGTGAAGAAATCGATGCATTAGAAATTGAAATAATGAAAATAAATTAAGAATAAATAATGAACAATATTCATGATCTTGAAGAAGATTTCGAGAGGCATCATTGACTCATTAACATTTAAATTGGATTAAAGTAATTTGACAGCATAAAGTAGCTGTATAGTAGCTGAATACGTAAATAAACTTACTTAATGGTTTCAAAGTGATGGCAGCATTGGCATTCCCATATTCATTAGTGACGCTGCAATTGTAGACGCCGTAGTGTTTGGACTGACTGTTTCTGATGACCAGGCTGGACTTGACGATGCCATCTGGTAAGTTCTCTACGAGGGTTGCGTAGTCCTAGTAGAAATGTAAGACGTGAGACTTAATGATCTAAGTTAAATTAAAGTCAATGATGTAATTGGCAATTTATTTATTAATTACATTTATGGGACTCAAATTCTACCTTTAAAATTTTGGAGACAGTTGGACAACATTAATCAAATGACACCTTAGAATTATTCTGGATAAGAAGAATACTCACTGGATTATGTATCACACTGATCTCCCGACCCTCGAAGTACCATCGGATGTCATCAGGTTTTGGAACGGATAAGGCTGCGCATTCCACCGTTACGGTCTCTCCCTCTGAACCAATCTGAGTCCTATTTGATAGGATCGTTGGGGCACCTAAAAGAAAAATATATTTTAGATATGGCATGTTTGATGAATATGAAAATAGCAGTTAAATAAAAGTAAATTCGTCGGTAGCTAATGCTAGTTTCAACCCAAAATGGTTTTCAAATTATGCAAAAGTTTTTGATTTTGATCGTTATATAAAAGTCAATGATCTTACTTTTGATGAAGATAGTGGCTTCGCTAGTGATCTCGGGGAAACCCTCAACGGTGGCTTTGCAGAGATACCTTCCAGCTGTCTCGTTGGTGACAGGCACCTTGAGGTTGGGCGTCCTCCCCTTAACCTGCTGGAGAGTATTACACGCTCACAAAAACTGATATAATGAAGAAAATAATGAAAATTTATGTAAACTTTTAATGGTTTTGATCATTCATAAGAGTGACTTATTGCACTTTATCTAACAAACAACTCCCTTAAAATATAAAGTTGGGAGGACCCGGAGAGTTTTAAAAATAAATCAAAGAAAACATTGAATAAAACATTTTCTCAATGCTAAAAAAAGATGGACATATAAAGGACATTGGACTGTGGCGCTTGATGATGATAAAGGCATGGCATGGCAGTTACTTGCGTCAAGAAAAACGATGGTGTTCTTGAAGATGGTACAATTATTAAAACTAAAGATGATGAAGATGATGAAAGCATGGTAGTCACTTACCCCGATGCGTCCAGGCTCATGGAACAGCCACCGAATCTCTGGTTGGGGCTGGCCGTCTACATCGCAGCTAAGAGTAACAGTCTGGCCTATTTCAGCTTCTACGTTCTTTGGTCGCGTCCGGAAGGTCGGTGGATCTAGGAAAAGAAAAGTTTTTTTTTTATATACTTGTCAGTTTACAAAGTTAGACACCTAACCAAACACAT
This sequence comes from Scrobipalpa costella, assembly GCA_949820665.1. Classification (NCBI taxonomy): domain Eukaryota; kingdom Metazoa; phylum Arthropoda; class Insecta; order Lepidoptera; family Gelechiidae; genus Scrobipalpa; species Scrobipalpa costella. The sequence goes on along the minus strand of OX463319.1, from coordinate 7,008,728 downwards.
TTTTATCAAATCTTATTACAATTTTCCCTCCAGTGGGACACCTTAGGCTGTTAACAATAATGATGTACACATTACAATACATAATTTGGTAGGCATCTGCGCTGTTGGCTTTGGCCCTACGTATGCCTCAAAGGACCAGGTCCTTGTGAACCCGTGATACTGAAAACTATACCAACAAATAATAATTAAAATTTAGGTATTCCTGTCACTTTCTTGATTAATCCTGGATGGAGTATTACTTTCACTTTTAAGATTTATTTCCCTAGCATCCAACCTGTACTGTATGCACACTACATCATGTTATTTATTTAGTTTGGTTTTGCAAGTAATGTCGAACGTTAATTTGTGGCTCCTATAAAAATACTTAAATCGTTCAGTTCAGTTTCAAGAAAAATCCTTGAAAAATAACGAAAGAAAGCATCCAGCAAAAACAACTTTTCAAATAACATTAATGAACTCTTATTATCAAGTTCATAAAACTCAAAAGTATTTTAAAAGCAGAACCCTTTTTGTCCCGGAAACTCAATTGAAAACAGAAGATGTTGCAACTGTCAGCGTTTTATGATATTTATCTTCCCGCTCATTAGTGCCTTTTCCTCAAATTCCCAGACAGATTCTTCCAGGCGGTGCTGAGTCAGACTTTCAAAATAAACATCTGCTTACCAGTGACGGTGGAGATCGCGATGTTGCTGACTTTTGCTTTATCGGGATTACGGTTGGAAGGTAACAAAGTATTTGAAAGTTTTAAAAGTTTTCTTGATAAAATTTCTTACACGAAGAATTTAAACTCAGTTTGTGATAAATTTTGAAAATCATATCATCTTTTGTGTATTTAGGAGTTTGCAAGTTTTACATAGAAATTATTTAACTGAGATACATTTCGTTAAGAAAGGCAAACAATCCAGGTGCTGTATGTAGCTCAAAAATTTCAATAGAGAATTATAAAGTTAGTTTTTTTTTTTCTACCAATGACTTTTAATTTCAGAAGGTTCTGAAAAGATGTATCGAAGTCATCATCTCCCTAGCCTTATCCCGTATCTTACGGGGTCACCTACCTAATCCAGAGGATTGAACGAGGGTGCTGGTGTTTACACAGAGCGACTGCCATCTGACCTCCGCAATCCACAAGGAAAACCAGACCCAATACTAGATTAGGTCAGAGTTTTCAAGCCGCCAATGCTTAGCACTGGCCTCTGACATGGCTTAACGAGTAATTTCTACGGTATTAAACGATATTAACCGGGATCAACGGCTTAACGTGCCTTCCGAAGCACGATAAAAGCGCCAAATAAATGTACATATGAAATTCGAAAATCCTGAGAGCCCGATGGTGTAGTGGATAGGGCCGCTGCCTCCTGAGCGGGGAGGTCGTGGTTCGAATCCCACCACGTACCAATGTGTTTTTCGGTTTTCGAATTTCATATGTATGTTTATTCGGCGCTTTTTCTGTGCTTCGGAAGGCACGTTAAGCCGTTGGTCCCGGTTAAATATCGTTTAATACCGTAGATATTAGTCGTTAAGCCATATCAGAGGCCAGTGCTAAGCATTGGCGGCTTAAAAACTCTGACCTAATCTAGGATTGGGTCTGGTTTCCCTAATGGATTGCGGAGGTCAGATGGCAGTCGCTCTGTGTAAAAACCAGTACCCTCGTTCAATCCCCTGGATTAGGTAGCCGACCCCGTGAGATACGGGATAAGGCTAGGAAGATGATGATGATGAAATTCGAAAATCGAAAAACATATTGGTACGAGGTAGGATTCGAACCACGACCTCCGCTCAGGAGGCAGCGGCTTTATCCACTATACTATCGGGCTATCGAAGTATTTCTTTATAAAACTAAAGGTAGCAAAATGTAGGAAGTGTATTCAAATACATAACGGATGTAATCTTATCTAGCCATTAGTGTCCCATTGTTAAGCAGCCTTAGGATCTCACGACTCTCTATCCTGTGCTTCTTCCGGCCAATTCTTGACGAAGGAATCGAGCTTGACTTTCCATCGCCGCCGTCTGTCTCTTCTGGGCATTCACTCGGTAATAATCTTGGCTCATAATTCATCTGGCCTACGACAGACGTCACCTGCCTAGTCCCAGTGGATGTAATATAATCATCTTTATCATAGCAATTTTATTTATTTTTTTAATTTATCATTACAATCTAAAATTGCCCTCAATTTTTGCCAGACGCGGCGAAAGCGCCGTTTACGAGGCGTTTAACGCTCTGCGTACCCCGTAAGGGATAAAGGCGTGATTTTATGTATGTATGTTATCATAGCAATATACGTACAACTCTATGTTAAATAACCCTCAAAACTTTGTCAGACGTGGCGGAATTACCTTTGTTTAGATCGTTTACGCTCTGCCTACCCCATTAGGGATAAAGGCGTGATTATATGTATGTATGTATCATAGCGTATGGCAATTTCTGCTTGGATCAAATGTCTCCAGATTGCGATTGTGGAGCACTTGACCAAACTCTTTTCCACGTTGTGAATGAATGTCCACTTCGCTGTTTTCCCGGAGGAGTCCCCTAACTGCACAACTTCACCGCTGACGCAGAAAGCTGGCTGGAAAATCTGGATGTAATATAATAAAAAAATACTCACAAGTGACTTCAAGTTTCAGAGATCGCTCGTTCTTGCCAACTGTATTGCTGACTTCGCACCTCACTTCGGCCTTATTGTGCTTTCGAGATACGTTGAAGATTATCTGAGGAAAGAAGAAAATTATAAAGTGACGTCATATTTTTTTTTTTTTGATAAAAGTTCAGTCTAATCAGTGTTGACACTGTCAAAGTCCAAGTAGGGTAAAGAAGTAGCCTAATGTTAGCTGAATAATAATAATTATACATACATACATACATATAATCACGCCTTTATCCCTAATGGGGTAGGCAGAGCGTAGACGACCTTAACAAAGGTCGTTCCGCCACGTCTGCCAAAGTTTTGAGGGTTGATTAATATAGATTTAATTTGTATTCATATTGTGCACGTCTTATCCGCTTTACGTTTTATGCTATCTCACTTCTTAGGTCTGCTGTAAGACATTTCATTTTAGAAAAAAGCAGTACCTGCTGTGTCTTGATTCGTATGTAATTATTCTGTGTATGTTTCTGTGTACAATAAACTGTTCAATAAATAAATAAATAGATTTGTAGGTATATTACTGTAGTGACAGGTTGTAAGCCTATCGCCTAAATTGCAATATACAGAAACCCTAGGATCCCTCAGCTGGTTTTTACAGCATACCCGGGAGGAAATGCAGCTAGCACATTCTATGTTTTTCTCTCGCTCCCAGTCCGGCATGGAAGTAATAATAATTATTAAACTAGATAATATGTAGATAATTAGGTATTTGTTTTTGTGTAGCAAGAAAGAAAAAAAAACACGATCACACTTATAGCTCCCACTAGGATTCCCTGTATTCGGATGCCATGGACACAGAAACAACCACAAAGAACACCCAGACCCAGAAACAGTAATTTGAATTCTTCATTCAAATGTCTGCCGGGAATCGAACCTGGGACCCTCTGCATAGCAGGCAGATGCACTGCCAACTAGCCTATGCAGGTCGTGCAAGAACAAAGCAAACTTCTTATGCCATGAGAATGGATGGCTCATTTTGGCGGATAATATCTTTATAATAAAATTGAATCTAACAAGTATTAAATATGGTATAGTGAAATTATTCACTTTACTATTTCAAGCAAAGATTCTCAATGTTTTTATATACTCTAAAAACACATACATACATCATCATCTCCCTAGCCTTATTCCGTATCTCACGGGGTCGGCTTCCTAATCTAGGGGATTGAACGAGGGTACTGGTTTTTACAAAGAGCGACTGCCATCTGACCTCCGCAACCCAGAAGGGAAACCAGACCCAATCCTAGATTAGGTCAGAGTTTTCAAGCCGCCAATGCTTAGCACTGGCCTCTGATATGGCTTAACGACTAATATCTACGGTATTAAACGATATTAACCGGGACCAACGGCTTAACGTGCCTTCCGAAGCACGGAAAAATCACCGAATAAACGTACATATGAAATTCGAAAACCGAAAAACACATTGGTACGTGGTGGGATTCGAACCACGGCCTCCCGCTCAGGAGGCAGCGGCCCTATCCACTACACCATCAGGCTCTCATGTATGTATGTATGTGTAAAAACACATACACGTCTTTATACCTAATGGGATAGGCAGAGCGTAAACGACCTAAACAACGGTTGCTCCGCCACGTCTGTTAAAGTTTTGAGGGTTATTTAAGATAGATTTGTAAGTATATTGCTGTAGTGACAGGTTGTCAGCCCATCGCCTAAATTACAATACACTGTAACCCTCGAATCCCTTTTACTGACTTTTACAGCATGCCCGGGAGGAAGGGCAACTGGAACATTCTATGTTTTTCTTTCTCTCCCAGTCCAGTATGGAAGAAAAACGTAAACTTATATTAAGTTGTAAAAGCTTTTTATTTTAAAACGATGCTGAAATTTCAGAGCAAAATTGGCTAAAAACGAGTTTCACTGAAAACAGAGTTTATGTTACTGAAATTTCATGAATGTATTAAAATAGAGACACAATTTATCGTTTAAGATAGAGAGTGTTGTAATTTAAGTAGTCGTTTGTTAAACAAATATTTGAGAGTAGAGAGAAATGTTCATACTCGCTGTGTTTTTAGTATATCATCATCTCCCTAGCCTAAGGGATAAAGGCGTGATTATATGTATGTATGTACGACTACTTAAATTACAGCACTCTCTATCTTAAACGATAAATTGTGTCTCTATTTTAATACATTCATGAAATTTCAGTAACATAAACTCTGTTTTCAGTGAAACTCGTTTTTAGCCAATTTTGCTCTGAAATTTCAGCATCGTTTTAAAATAAAAAGCTTTTACAACTTAATATAAGTTTACGCATAGATACTTCTCTACTATAGTCAAGTAAAGTGCTTAGAGAAAGCTTTACGGTCGTAGTATAAAAAATATTTTAATATAAAAAAGAAACAACAGTTTCTCTGAGCGCTTGTTTAAGCTCGTTGAAAAACCATTTTACAAAAAAGTGGCTAAGCGCGTGTTGTTCAAATACTAATTTAAATTATTTGTTATTTCCTACTCTAAAAATCTGCTATACATGGAAGCAGTAAAGATTATTTTACCTTACCGCTACTGTAAATATACAATCATATCTGAAGGGTGACTCAAATAAATTTGACAAGTAGCTAAAACGGTTCTTATTCCGCCGTTGATGCTCTACCTACCCCACAAGGAATGACGTTTTGTAAACGGGGTGTAAAGGACAGCGTCCCGCAAACTGGCATTGCAAACTGAACAACAATCAGCAGGTTTTCTGTTTCAGGAAGTAATAAAAAATATATATTTTCCATTTTGTATGAGAAGGTGTGTTTTTTTCATCTCCTGAAAGAATTTCCCGGTGAAACTTGTTCATTTTTGTTGTCTAAGCAACCCCTATCAGTTTGCGGGACGCTGTCCGTGACAATGATAATACAAATCTTTAGTAAATAACCTGGATTTATTCTCAAAACATACCTACTTCATACATTGACTCGTACAGTACAATCTAACTCAATTTGGGGAGGTATTTGAAATCCAATTTCTTAGAGGTTTACGCGACAAGACAAAAGCCGCTTTCGACACACTTATACTAATAATCCCGTCTAAGGCTTTCACTCTAGGGAACCCTAAAAATGGCGCAGATTATCCTGCTTAATCCCCGTTATAACTGCAGTGAGGTAAATGTGAATTTTTCAGCAGACTGCACTTTATAGTTTATGCATGGTTGCGCTACGGCATGGTACTGGGCTCAATTCTATATTTTCCAGCTGAACCTAAAATTAAAATCTAGTTGTCAGTTTCAGACTAAAAACATTCGAAAAGGACCGGTCTGTGCTCTCAGGTTTTTGATTTATAGTCGGTGGTCTTATGCGTTATCTGTCATTTTTATCCGCCGTCATAAGATATGGCAAATAAATTGACAGAAATACTGGGGAAACGAGCAAAAACGCGTTAAAATCTAGCGGACAAAGTGTCAAACCAAAGAAAATAAATCACCTGTCCTTTTTCAATTTTATTATATTGAAAGTGACACATACGTACATACATATATTCACGCCTTTATCCCTAATGGGGTAGGCAGAGTGTAAACGACCTTAAACAAAGGACAAAGTTTTGAGGGTAATTTTTTTGTTGCTGTAGTGACAGCCCATCGCCCAAATTAAAAAATACTGAAACCCTCGAATCCCTTAGCTGGTTTTTACAGCTTACCCGGGAGGAAATGCAGCTGGCACACTCTATGTTTTGCTCTCGCTCCCAGGCCAGCATGGAAGTTAAAACTGACAGATAGATTTTAATTTTAGTTTTAGTCGGTAGTATCCTAGAATCGAGCAAAATGTTGGGCAGATGTGTTCATTGTCGGAATTACGTACTACTGTTTCATTGGGGTAATACTGTGTGCGTCGCATTTTGATGGCGATTCTGTGGGCTGGATGTTTAATGGATTTTAAGGGCTTAATTTTGTTGCCACTTGCAACAGATGTGATACTTTTATTTGAATGTTTTCATCCGTTGCATGATATGATATGTTTAGATAGTCGATAGTGCTTAGTGTGGTATATCTAAGTGAATTGCCTCTTCTACTTCTATTAGAAAACTAATTTAACCAAAAATACATACATACATAACGTCACACCCTTTTCCCGGAGGGGTAGGCAGAGATCACATCCTTCCATTTGCTACGATCCTTGCAAACTTCTTTCGCTTCATCTACATTCATCAATCTTTTCATGATAGTCTTAGTTTGGTATATCTAAGTGAATTACCTCTTCTACATCTATTAGAAAATTAATTTAACCAAAAATTATCGCATAATTAGGTATAATCTAAAACACTAGCAAATCAAGACGATTATTGGGTTTTTAGTTGCTTTTACTTACTAGTCTGGACCACTAGACAACAAACAAAAAATAAACGATATAATATTAAAATATTTTTTATAAGTTTGGAGTAGCCACCAACATTTTATGATTGTTTGGAACCAGTACGCAATTACTGTAAATTCTGGTAAAAAATACAATACATTAAATTTATCCCTAAATTATCCCTTTATCCTTAATGGGATAGACAGAGCAAAAGCGACCTAAACAAAGGTCGTTCCACCATGTCTGACAAGTTTTATAGGTGATTGATTAAGTATATTGCTATAGTGATAGGTTGTCATCCCATCGCCTAACAATTGCAATACACTTAAAACCCTCGAATCCCTTTGCTGGTTTTTTACAGCATGCTCGGGAGGAGATGCAACTGGCACATTCTATGTGTTTCTATCACTCGCAGTCCAGCATGGAACTAGTACAATAGAATATTACAGGGTATAAAACTTACCATCTCTTCAGTATAATCCCCTATAACAGGATTGTTGTTCAGATACCATCGGTATATCTGCGGTGATGGGTTGGCGTCTACTTCACAGAGGATTCTTGCGTCGGAACCTTCTGGTATCCTCTTCGGACCCCTGACGGAGACGTTGACTTTTGGGGCGTATTTCACCTGGTGGGAAGAATATGATATGACTACAGAAAGTTACAGGCAGATATTAAGGTTACAACTTGGAACTTAGGGACGGACATTTATTTACAGATTTATTTTCTTTTGTCTACAAAACTTGTAATTTACACAGGTCTTCATAATTTAACTGCCTCCATGGTCTAGTGGCTAGTGCCATGTACTCCCGATCTGGAGGTCCTGGTTTCGACTCCCAGGGGGGAAACAGAAAGTTGATATTTGAGAATTTATAACTTTGTGATTTTTTCCCCAGTTTGGTTAGGACATTGCAGGCTGAATCACCTGATTGTCCGAAAAAGGAAGATTGTTCGTGCTTCGGAGGGCACGTTAAGCCGTCGGTCCCGGTCGCTGTCTTTGATAGTGGTCGTTACTCAAACCATGTCAGAGGCCTGATAGTTGTGCTACGAGGCGGTTTAAAAACTGTGACACCACGGTTCATCGGGTCGATAGACTCGATACCCACTCGATAGAAGAAGAAGAAGAATAAACTATTTTTACCTCAATATGGATAGTAGCCATCCTGGCTGCTCTGTCAGCTGTGTTCTGAGCTGAACACGTGATTGTTTGGTTGTGGAGTTCTTTGGTAGGAGTTAGCCTCAGGACCGACCTGTGTGGACAAAGTATTTCATTAAATAATGAAAATATCAAATGAAAAAAGGATTTACTACTAAAACATCTCAATCCCTCCTGGGTGACGGCGTACTGAAACATTTGCTTATATCTTTTAATTAGTTATACATACATACATACATACATACATATAATCACGCCTTTATCCCTAATGGGGTAGGCAGAGCGTAAACGACCTAAACAAAGGTCGTTCCGCCACGTCTGACAAAGTTTTGAGGGTTATTCAAGATGGATTTGTACGTAGATCGCTGTAGTGACAGGTTGTCAGCCCATCGCCTAAATTGCAATATACTGAAACCCTCAGATCCCTTAGCTGGTTCATACAGCATGCCCGGGAGGAAATGCAGCTGGCACATTCTATGTTTTTCTCTCGCTCCCAGTCCAGCTTATACATACATACATAAAATCACGCATTTATCCCTTACGGGGTAGGCAGAGCGTAAAACGCCTAATAAAAGGCGCTTTCGCCACGTCTGACATAAATTGAGGGCAATTTTAGATTGTAATGTGTATTGCTGTAGTGACAGGTTGTCAGCCCATCGCCTAGATTAAAATACACTGTAACCTTCGAATCCCTTTTGCTGTCTTTTACAGCATGCCCGGGAGGAAGGGCAACTGGAACATTCTATGTTTTTCTTTCTCTCCCAGTCCAGTGTGGACGAAGTTAATTAGTTAATTAGTTATTTATTACTTATATATATTATTTCTGTCTGCTTATTAAAGGTAGCAGATGGACAAAAGCAGCAGACAAAAAAGTTACCTTTGTTTTTATAGGAATTATAGGTAAATGTTTCTGTACGCCGTCATATGTCAGAAGGGATTGAGCGCGGTATAACTATGTTGCAAAAATAATCGGTCACAAAGATCAAAGAGAAGGAGAAAGGTTACGAATAAATCAAAACATTTTGTATTTGCCAGAAATTGGAACAAAAGAAAACTAAACAATTTGAATATTAAATTATATCTCCAAATAATAACTCAGCTATTTCATAGATTGTTATCTACACCTAAAACCAATAGCATACTGTAAAAACCAGCTAAAAAATCTGAAGGTTTCAGTATGTTGTAATTTCGGCGATGGTCTGATATCCTGTCACTACAGCAATATACCTTCAAATCTATCTTAAATAACCCTCAAAACTTTGTCAGACGTGGCGAAACGACCTTTATTCAGGTCGATTACGCTCTAACTACCCCATTAGGGATAAAGGCGTGATAACATGTCTATGTCTAAAACTAATAGAAACATTGATGATATCTACAATGTGTAGCAAGTATTTCTATAAGTACATGCACCGGGACACGGTTACCGCAGCGCAACTACCGGACGACATAGAAAGCATTTCCCGGATACGCAGACATCTGAATAATTAATTCATATATATGCGCTAGATAAGTGTGCTTTCGTTGGTTCTGATAAGAGAAGGAACCATCATTTATAAAAACATTCTAGGCACAATTGCACACCCTCGTTTTTTGTCTAACTCTACAGGTTTAAAGTGGTGAAACTTGTCTAGCTTTTCAAACTGACTAGACACAGACGCTAGAGTAGCAACACACATGCGTCACTCTCTGCGCGCAAGGTTGCGCTCAACACGCTGTCAATGCTTTTTGCATTGCCTATAACGCACATGCGTCTCCTTACGCTCTACGCGCGCTTACTGGCAGAGGGATGCACCGACGTACAGTCTATCGCTAAGCGAGCGTAGCGCGTAAGGTGCCGCATGTGTGTTATATATATATAACACATAACGTGAACCTTGCGCGCAGTAAATGACGATTGTATTTTGTCGCTCTTATCCGAATGTGTAGGAAGATAAATTTTATTTACTTATCTACTTCACAAAAGGTGCCTTCTAGAAGACAAAAACAAGTATTATCCTAAAATATGGTATGGTACCCATAACACAATATTATATTGGTGCGGTGAGAACAAAATATTCTCCTTCATCGTTATGTCTTTAGAAGAGTCAAAAAGAAATGAAAAAGATACAAGCAGTCCAGACTATAGTATTACATATTCCATCTAAAACCGCAAAGTAGCAACCACAATGTATGCGTAAAACCTGTTCCTTACCTCGTCTTAGTCCTGTGTCCATCTGGCATGGGCTCTGTCTTGGTTTTTACGTTTTTCTTTATAACCACCTCATTGCCGTCCAGCCATATTATCTGTGGCAGAAATATATTCATTAGTCACTTAAATCCATACATATTATAAATTCTTAAGTAACCCTATGTCTTCCTGTTACTCTTTTATCAAAACGACTGAACATATTTAAATGGAATGGCAGGAGAAAAAGTGGTAGATAAATAGATAGATAAACCCTTTATTGCGCTTAAATCGTACAGTTTGGAATAGCTTAAAAATAACAGTGTGCGCAAAGGCAGCCTTATCGCTTCAAGCGATAAATGGTAGCTAGAAGACGAATTCCCCATTTTAATGAAAAATCTCATTATATTTTTTTTTTCAGATAGCATGAGTCTCCTGGCAGCAGATAGGAAATTTAAAAACACCAGAGGCGCGACAGAGATTCCTGTCAAATAAATTATGCGTGTGACATGGTGTGAGGATGGTCATGCTATGTGAAAAAAGGTGAGAATCATTATCTGCAAATCCACGAATTAAAAATTACAGATTTAATTTATAGCTCCATCTTCTTCTTCTTCTGTCGAGTGGGTATCGAGTCTACGGACCCGATGCTCCATCTATTTGGGCCTTAACAATATCAGTATCAGCATCTAGATATAATGAGCAATGAACGAAATAATTGCAGAATTCAGAATTCCCGAAATGATTTCCAAAATTTTCGAAATGATCAGCGAAACGATATTTCCCACATCATCAGAAATTCCATGGAACGTAATATTTGCGCACGAAATTGCGAAATTGCACCAATAGTGATGCTGTGTGGTCTTTTAATGAGTATTTAGTAAAAAGAGACTTTAATGGCGCCGATTTGGAGGCAACCAGTAATTTTATGTCAAAATGAAGGTAGACGAATTTGTGTAGATCTTAAAAAAAACTTAGGATTTAGATCATACCCGTTCACAGTAAACAGTAGCGTCCTCTGTCTGCTATTAAAATATTGCTATGCCCTGACGGGGCGTCATAATTAATGTATAATAAGACCTATTGTAACTCGTTAAGAATGTACCTTATTAATTATAATATTGCAATAAACATTATGAGCATAAGTATTACTTCTAAACTATCCAACGTCTATACTGCCGCCCCTTTCTGCTCGATCATGACAAAAAAAATGTTATGCACTAATTATAGTTAGGTCGTGTTTTTACCGAATCGGGGCCAATTTCATGTTACAGTTCATTGTCCTTTCTCTCGAACTGGTTGTGTCAATGAAATAAAAAATATTTCCTTCTTTAAAAATCACTGTTCTGATGAATCAATGGACTGTTATTTTGTGGAATCGCACATTATTGATTCGCTACCGGCCGGTAATGACGTTGGTGTGTGACTGGTTGGAATACCTCGCATTGTCGGTTCGATTCCCATGGCATGAACAATGTATGAGATGAATAATGCTACATTCGTACTTCAGACATTTTTAATTTTTAGTGAATGATTGAGCGAAGGCAAGAAAACTAACGAGACGAAATACGGAATGTACCGACGAAGTACGGGGACAGCGTCTCACAAACTGATAGGGGTTGCTCAGTCAACGTAACTGAACAACTTTCAACAGGAAATTGTTTCAGGAGATGTAAAAAAATTAAAATCCCACACAAAATTACCATCTCGATGAGACAATTTGTATAGACGAGCAATTAAAGTTATTTAAGATATATAATTATATCTTAAGTAACCCTCAAAACTTTGTCAGACGTGGCGAAACGCCAATTGTATAGGTTGTTTACGCTCTGCCTACCCCATTAGGGATAAAGGCGTGATTATATGTATGTAATATACTGACATCGGCAGCAGGTTTTTCCCCTAAGGATTTGCACTCTATATCCACGGGCTGCACCTCTGTGGCGTCTAGGAATGGTCCTCGAGCTTTAACTACGCCTTTTATTATACAACCACTGCCATCTATCGTCAGCCCAAAGAACTAAACTATACTCACATCTGCAGCAGGCTTTCCTCCAGAAGAGACGCACTCTATATCTACAGGCTGCTCCTCTGTGGCATCCAGGAATGATCCTCGAGTTATTCGGGGTGGTTCCGGGGCGACCAAGACGGTTAAGGTGGCGTACCGGGACCGGATTGGTGGCTCACCTAAGGAGAAAAAAAAGTTATAAATGAACTTTGATGAAAACGCTCCAAATTTGGTCTCATAAAAATATTTTGCAATGGACTTTTCTTTATTCTAAACTAAGACAATAGAGCGCGCTCACCAAGATATCTAGAAACTAGGTAATTAGCATTTTCACACACCTAGAACATAGAAACATAGCAAACTGCTTGGATCTTACTCCGGTGACACCACTTCAAGGTATATTTTTAAGTAAGTATGTTGTGCTCAGTACTGCGCAAGCAAGAAAGAAATTTATTATGTCCCAAATTCAAACATTTTCACAATCATTTTACGTTTAGCGAAAATCGGAAGTAATTATTCATTCTGTGATCCATAACATAAGGTAACAATGTATACTTACATACATACATATAATCACGCCTTATTATCCCTAATGGGGTAGGCAGAGCGTAATCAACGCTTATTTAATATAGATTTGTAGGTATATTGCTGTAGTGACAGGTTGTCAGCCCATCGCCTAAATTACAATATACTGAAACCCTCCGATCCCTTAGGTGGTTTTTACAGCATGCTCGGGAGGATATGCAGCTGGCACATTCTATGTTTTTCTCTCGCTCCCAGGCCAGCATGGAAGTAAGGTAACAATGTATACTTAATATCTAATATCTGGTCACTTTTGGCAAGGTCGACATTCAAAGCTTACTGGATTACTAAATGCAAAAGTCTGGATTACAAAATAAAGAATTACATCCGAATTCATAATTATTATTTATTAATAATTATGAATTCGGATGTATGTAATTCGGATGTATTTCTTTTTTTTTTATATGTTTGTATTTGAGACACAATAAACTTATTTCTTGTGGGGTCGCCACTGAACTCATCGAACCACTTTAAGGTCAAAAATAACAACTTTGGTTTTAAGTCCCTCCGTTGAAATATTATGGTACTTTAAAAAAATTACTTACCATTCAATCCGGAGCTGACTTGGCACTGATACCTGCCATCATCTTCTAAAGTCACGTCTCGAATGTCAAGGGAGTAATCTCCTGAAACAAGCGTTTATTATCAAAAGACTGCAAACAGAAGTAATAACATGATCATGTGTCATGGCGTGTTTGAAAAATTATATAAGATCTAATAAAATTACTATCACATAAAACTATCTGATACCTTAGTGTCGAATGCATCACTAGGGAGCTAATATCATCCGACACCCGCTTACTATCAAGCGGAGTATTTACTTATATGCCACTGTTCTAGATTCTCGAGTCCGATGAACCCTGGTGTCAGAGTTTTCGAACCGCCTATTAGCGTAGCTATTAGGCCCCTGACATGGTTTTGAGTAACGACCACTATCAAAGACAGCGAACAGGACAAACGGCCCAGACGAATTATGTAGGTGTAAACATACATACATACATACAATCATGCCTATATCCCTAATGGGGTAGTCAGAGCTTAAACGACCTAAACAAAGATCGTTCCGCCACGTGTGACAAAGTTTTGAGGGTTATTTAAGGTAGATTTGTATAGGTGTAAACATAACTTTTATAAATTGTGAGGTCTTATGACGCTCTGTCGTGGCAATCCAGTACAAACTGTAAAATGCTTTGTTTTACAAACGCCCTATACACAAAGAGTCTACCCCATCATTATTGTATTCTTCCATGCTTGACTGGAAGCGAGAGAAAAACATAGAACGTGTCAGTTGCATTTCCTCCAGGGCATGCTGTAAAAACCAGCTTAGGGATCAAATATACAATGGGCTGAGAACCTGTCACTACAGCAATGTACCTACAAATCTATCTTAAATAACCTTCAAAACTTTATAAGACGTGGCGTAACGACTATTGTGTAGATCGTTCACGCTATGCCTACCCCATTAGGGATAAGGCGTGATTATATGTATGTATAATTGTACAGAACTGTGCACTCGCAACAAACAGCTGTGACATTTATCATACTTTTCACTTTAAATAAAAGAATTTCTCTTTAAAAAGTCTCATCAGCACCAAAATACCTACAATTGCCGGGCCAAGTCGTTGAGTAATTACTTAATAGGACTTAAAAAAGTGTCCCAATAGACTCGGCGAACTTGGCGACTTTTTTTGAATGCTTAATTAATTAAACGCCATCCTATAGGAATATGCCCGACTTTAGGATTTTAATCTTATTAAGAGTCTCATTTTGGAAGATAATTTAATTATATGAAGTAATTTTGATAAGATGTTCGTAATTATTTTATTATACGCCAGAGTGAACACAGAGAGTAAAGCTTTTATGATTATGTTGGAGGACTCATTGAAATGTTAGAATGTGAAAACAAGGTTTAGGTAACAATGATAAAAAATAGAAACTAAATTCAGAAGAAATGTCTAATAACTAAGGAATTTAAAACAAAGTTATTAAGTTATACTTCCATGCTGGTCTGGGAGCGAGAGAAAAACATACTTCCATGCTGGTCTGGGAGCGAGAGAAAAACATACTTCCATGCTGGTCTGGGAGCGAGAGAAAAACATAGAATGTGCCAGCTGCATTTCCTCCCGGGCATGCTGTAAAATCCAGCTAAGGGATCCGAGGGTTTCAGTATATTGTAATTTAGGCGATGGGCTGACAACCTGTCACTACAGCAATATACCTAAAATTCTATCTTAAATAACCCTCAAAACTTTGTCAGACGTGGCGGGACGACCTTTGTTTGGGTCGTTTGCGCTCTGCCTACCCCATTAGGGATAAAGGCGTGATTATATGTATGTATGTATGTTATTCAGTTTCATGGGTAGAATGGTTAGCTATATTTTACTTCCTATTAAATTAAAAAAATATACTAATTTTTATGACAAACTATTTATAATCTACTGATATAACTTCATCCGTTTCTAACGGCCCTGATCAGACATCCCCCTTGCTGACTTCTACATAGTTACATTTATATCGATCTCAACCCAGCTTTGAAGAAACTAGTTACAAACTTATTAAACCAATATCCTAGATTTCTGACCTGGTAAAAAGAAAGTGTGAAAGGCATAGGAGCATAATATACTACGTAAGTCGTCGGCCGGATAAGGAGTAACCGACAGACATGCAACGTGGAGGTTGACAGGTTTTCACCCTAGGTTATAAAGTGGCGAGTTAGAACATAATTTCTACGGGGCAAAGCGTGCTGCCTTATGTGGATAGACGGGTTAGAAAATGCCCTACTTTGTGTTCTTTAATATTGGTACGTTAGTACACTGGCACACAAGCACAACATACATAAATGTATATAATTACGCCTTTATCCCTAATGGGGTAGGCAGAGCGTAAACGACCTAACTAGGGTCGTTCCGCTACGTCTGACAAATTGGAGAGTTATTTAAGATGGATTTGTATATTGCTGTAATTACAGGTTGTCAGCCCGTCGCCTAAATTACAATATTTATATACTGAAACCCTCGGATCCCTTAGCTAGTTTTTACAGCATGCCCGGGAGGAGATGCAGCTGGCACATTCGATGTTTTCCTCTCGCTCCCAGGCCAGCATGGAAGTAATCAGTAATACTTTTTATGGAAATCTACATTAAGAAAGGTATAAGACATTTTACGGGTTTCTTACCGCGATTTAAATTATTTGATGAGTTCCCGATTTTCGGTTATTTAGTTTTCTCCAGTTTACCCGTGATCAGGGCGTTTGGAACAGCGCCGAAATATCGGGAACTCATCAAATAATTTAAATCGCGGTTAGAAACCCGTAAAATGTCTTATAGTTATAGTGAACAAAACCGCGAAAGTTTAAAATTAAGTGTTAAGAAAGGTACTTGTTGAAACAGAAAGTTGCTAGTCGGCTAACCAAATAGAAAAAAGAAACAAACCAAACAACATGACACATAAGTTTTTTATGCAAATAGCGAAACAGTTTATTACATCTGCGAAACCGTATCAACATTCCTCAAACACACATATCATCGAATCTGTTGGTGGGCTGGTAATATTATTAGAACTGACTCGAAAGGTTGGTGACCCGTTATTGACGTCGATTCGAACAAGCACACGACTTATAACAGTCATAATCATCCATATTATACTTGGCATTTTCTGACATGAGAGAAGAAAATGAGAAGGAAGTTAGTCGATTTTGGTGTTATCTTGAATTCGTTTATAAACAAATAGCGCCATAGGCATCACTAAATATTGGCAGAGTAAAATTTTGAATAATTTGGATAATTGACACGAATTCCATGCTGGACTGGGAGAGATAGAAAAACATAGAATGTTCCAGCTGCCCTTCCTCCCAGGTATGCTGTAGAAGTCAGCAAAAGGGACTCGGGTTAGTGTATTGTAATTTAGGCGATGGGCTGACAACCTGTCACTATAGCAATACACATTCATTACAATTTAAAAGTGCCCTTAATTTATGTCAGACGTGGCGTAAGCGCCTTTTACGAGGCGTTTAACGCTCTGCCTACCCCGTAAGGGATAAAGGCGTGATTTTATGTATGTATGTATGTATGACACGAAGAAGAAGAAGAACAAAGCATTTTAGATGAAAGAGTCTATTCTGTAAACTTTAATATGATGACATTTACGATTTACTATGCATAGACCCTAAGGTCTTGTGTGACAGGATCAAAAAAAAAATTCTTTTCCTTTCTCTTCTTTCATGACATGACAGAAAATTATGTCTTTTTAGCCAAGTCGTGTGCTAACCGAATTGACACCACTGTTTTCCTTACTTGTGACGTAAGCAACACGAGACGATACCAAGGTCGGATTCTACCGCCAATACACCTAGAACAATAGTGAGAAAGTTTCCGAAATAGCTTTGGTTTTGTTCCTAAACCGCCGGAATTGCGTTGAAAGGGTTACCTGGTTTTAACATTCCGCGGTCCACTTCTCATGTTCTATTTTTGAATAGAAGGAAGGAAGTAAGTAAAGTACCTACATGTGATAAAATATTTACTTGTTTATTTATTTACTGTTTATTGTACACAAATAACATGAGAAAGACAATACACAAGGAATAACGACACAACAGCTAATTTGTACTAAGAAATTTCTTCCAGCTGACCTACGGAAGCGAGACTTTAAATGAGAGGCAAATTAGGCGTGCACAAATAAAGCATAATTTTAAAATAATGCCAGAAAATTATACTCGTAAATTACATAAATAACTAATTATATAAATACATAAAATCATAATAATAATGTATACATGAATATATACAAATACATACTAATACTATACGGAAAGTGAAAGGTAATGCTCTTTTACTCTCTTTGTTTTATACTACTGAGGGTTTTCTTCTTTGCTTAAGGTGTATTCTGCCGGCAGATGAATAAGTAGATTTCAAGATATCCAGCCATCGCCTGTAATGCCTTAGAATATCGCTTAAATCAGCGCGCGCTATGGCGAGGCGGTTACGTCCGTGGCCAAAGCTAAGTCCATAAAACTACCAGTCATATTTGGAAAAACTGGATCACAATTTTGGATAATCATAACACGGATAATTTCCCGAAGGAACTATGAAAGCGCTCCTATTAGTTAAGATACATACATACATACATAAAATCACGCCTTTATCCCTAACGGGGAAGGCAGAGCGTAAAACGCGTCACAAAAGGCGCTTTCGCCACGTCTGACATAAATTGAGGGCAATTTTAAATTGTAATGTGTATTGCTGTAGTGACAGGTTGTCAGCCCATCGCCTAAATTACAATACACTGTAACCCTCGAATCCCTTTTGCTGACTTTTACAGCATGCCCGGGAGGAAGGGCAACTGGAACATTCTATGTTTTTCTTTCTCTCCCAGTCCAGTATAGAAGGAATAATTGGATAATCATAACACGGATAATTTCCCGAAGGAACTATGAAAGCGCTCCTAATAGTTAAGATATTTTAGGATATTCCTCAATTGTTGATTGACTGTTGTTTTTAGCATACTTATTTAATCATCATCATTCCCTTGCCCTTATCCCATTATTTGGGGCCGGCGCAGTATGTTTTCTTCTTCCATTCATCCCTGTCAGCCGTCAGTTCGACATTAACACCTGTTTTCAACATATCATCTTCACACAGTCCATCCATCTTTTCTTTGGTCGTCCTCTCCCAACATAACCGTCCACATTCAAATTCAATACCCCTTTACCTATATGACTTTCATCCCTCCGCATTACATGTCCTTACCACGCAAGCCGATTTTGGCATACAAATTTATGAACTAGAATATTTTTAAATGTTGCAGTTGCAGGCCAAGAACTTATTTCTTGGATGTATATTTCTGCAGTTTTTTTTTTTTAAATAACCGTTTTCCGGGAGGAATCACCTTACGTTTTTTTTGTATTGGGCAGGATATAATGTAGGTCTTTATTCAAGTTTTAAAGTCTTGTTCTTCATATATCGAATGTTAGTTCCTCTACACTGGGTGCAAAAACAAACTAACCTTTTACCAATTATGTATAAGTATGAGCCTCCGTGGTCTAGTGGCTAGTGCCATGGACTCCTGATCCGGAGGTCCTGGGTTCGATTCCCAGGGGGGAAGCACAATGTTGATATTTGAGAATTTATGACTTTGTGAATTTTTCCCCAGTTTGATTAGGACATTGCAGGCTGCATCACCTGATTGTCCGAAAAATAAAAAGATTTCGTACTTCGGAAGGCACGTTAAGCCGTCGGTCCCGGTCGCTGTCTTTGATAGTGGTCGTTACTCAAACCATGTCAGAGGCCTGATAGTTGTGCTACTAGGCGGTTTAAAAACTCTGACACCAGGGTTCATCGGGTCGATAGACTCGATACCCACTCGACAGAAGAAGACCAATTATGTACTTTTCGTTCCGCCCATACTGTAAAATCACAAGGTAAAAGATTCAGACGATAAACAATCTGCTTGTTGTTTGAAATGCCTACTACATACATACATACAAATAATCACACCTTAATCCCTATTGAGGTAGGTAGAGTGTAAACCATCTAAACAAAGGTCGTTCCGCCACGTCTGACAATGTTTTAAGGATTATTTAAGATATATTTGTCCATCCATCGCCTAAATTGCAATTAGCTTAGCTAGTTTTTACGCGGGAGGAAATGCAGCTGCCACATTCTATGTTTTTCTCTCGCTCCCAGTCCAGCATGAAAGAATGCCTGCTACATTTAAATAAAAGTGTTACAAATTAAAACCAGAGACAGTTTGGTATTATGTAGAACAAAGTAACCATAGTCTAGAATATGAATAAACTAAGATCACCTAAATACCAGGCCACTCAGAAAGTATTGCGATAAATAGTTTTTATATATGGGAGACTGGCTGATTAGAATCTTTTTTGAAAATATGATTACTTGTAAGTAAAAATATGTGTGCTCCATTTTCAAAATTTCCCTCCACATTTTTTGCGAGCCAATTCAAAGTATCGTGTCTTACTGAAAAATGGATCTGCGCCGGGAACATTTTAGAGCTATGATTTTTTACGATTTCAAGTGTCGCCTGAAACCGGATGAATCGTTCGATAGACTTCAAATGGCATTTATGGATGAAAGCCCCTCCAAGGCAACCGTGTATCGTTGGTATAACGAATTTAGGCGCGGTCGACCAACCTTGGGGGATGAAGAAAGAAGCGGTCGCCCTTTGACGGCTATTACAGAAGAAAACGTGCTAGCAGTGAAAAATTTAATCCAAGATAATAGGCGAATTACATATCAGGAGATTCAGCACATATTAAAGATTGGATCGGGAAGCGTTCACGAGATTCTACTCGGGCATCTTCGCGTGAGGAGGATAGTATCGCGCTGGGTGCCGCACTACCTCACCGACGCTCAGAAGCAGGCCCGGGTGGAATGGTGCCGTGATATGCTGAACAAATTTGAAGCAGGCTCGTCTCGGCGTGTTTACGACATCGTAACAGGTGATGAGTCCTGGATTTATCAATACGATCCAGAAACCAAGCGCCAGTCGATAGTTTGGGTGTTTCAAAATGAACCAACGCCTACCAAAGTGAAGCGATCTCGAAGCGGGGGGAAGATTTTGATCGCCAGCTTTTTTAATTTGACTGGCCACTTGGCCTCAATTCCCTTACGAGATCAAAGAAGCATTAACGCCGAATGGTATACTACCAAATATTTACCAGAAGTTTTTCTGTTGTGAGCAACAAGCGACCAAACACAGGGCTCCGCGGACTACTGCTCCACCACGACAATGCGCCTGCACATACCGCGCTCAAAACGAGGGACTTCCTGGACAGCACACCAGTCAAACTCCTGGGTCACCCTCCTTACAGCCCTGATCTAGCACCGTGTGACTTCTTTTTATTTCCAAAAATAAAAAATCAGCTCAAGGGGATACAATTTTCGTCGCCGGAAGATGCGCTGGCTGCGTTCAAGCAGGCTGTAAACGAGGTGTCTACGGCGGACTGGAAAAAGTGTTTTGAAAACTGGTTCAGACGCATGAATCTTTGTATAGAGGCTGGTGGAGAGTACTTTGAAAAGATTTAATAAAAATATATGTACCTGTAGAACAATTTTTTTTAGTGTCGCAAAACTTTCTGAGTGTCCCACGTATTTTTGTACCAACGGTGTGCCAAAATCTTAGTCGTAGACATATTTTGGTAGGCCACAAAGATTCGTCTCAGTCAATCAATCAAAAACACGTCATCGCTCTTTAGGAGAGAATAATGCTTAAAATAGTTACACTATTTAAAATAGCATTTTTTTATATAGGATCAACTGTAAGAGTAAATTGTATGACATTTTAAGCTTTCTTCCATGCTGTACTGGGAGCGGGGGAAAAACATAGATTGTGCCAGCTGCATTTCCTCCCGAGCATGCTGTAAAAACCAACTAAGGGATCCAAAGGGTTTCTGTATATTGCAATTTAGGCGATGGGATGACAACCTGTCACTTCAACAATATACGTACAAATCTATCTTAAATAACCTTTAAAACTTTATCGGTTGTGGTGGAATGATATTTGTTTAGGGCGGTTACGCTCTGCCTACCCCATTAGGGATAAAGGCGTGATTATACGTATGTACGTATGTATTTCAACCTTAGACGTTATATGCTACAGTAAATACAATACTAAATCTTGCTGGTATTTTTATTCAACAAAGGTGGCGTGGAAAAAGACTTTTGCCCTCATAGTATCCTTTGCTTATTTGATGCGCAAAAATATTTCTGTGTATTTTGCGTACAACGATGGTGTCAATGTTGCACAATTACTATCCAATTTGACCACCATTTTAACAAAATTTTTGATGTAAAATCATAAGACACTCGAAGGGTTAAAAAGATTATGAGTCAAATTCTGAAATATGAAGACTTGCCAAAAGAACTAGATGTGAATAATTTGGCCTCTCATGATCTCACGGTCGATTTAGGTGTGCTGACCTAGTTGTAGATGTTATGTTACGAAATAATTTTCAGATGTTTTGGGAACTGATTTCGCATAGTTTTTATCAGTGGTTACCGTGTTCTCACATTTATTTCTTGGGCAATTTCCTCTAAATTTAAGAGATTTTCAGTTATTCTCATGCAAATTTATTTGGATACATCGTGGGCATTATGTTAGCCTGTTGCAGTCTTTTGTTAGATGTAAGATATTCTTCTACTGTTGTGTGGGTAGTCGATCGACTCGATGAACCCTGTTGTCAGAGTTTTTAAGCCGCCTAATAGCACAGCTCATAGGCCTCTGACATGGTTTTGACCACTATCAAAGACAGCGACTGGGACCGACGGCTTAACGTGCCCTCCAAAGCACGGAATCTTTTTTCTTCCAGAAAATCAAGTGATTCAGCCTGCATCGTCCTAACTAAACCGGGGAAAATCTACCAGAGTGATAAATTGACAAATATCAACTTTGTGTTCCCCTTTGACCTCCGGATCGTGAGCCCATGGCTCAGACCACCACGGAGGCAGTAAACTCCTCAATATATGACAACAACATGCTTCTGTACGTGCAGTGTGCCCACATCTATGAATCTATGATATCTATCTAATCTATACCGAAGATGGGAATAAAGGTTCAAGGTACAAGATGGATTTATGACGTCTTGGTGAACAGAGGTTGACATCAGTGGATGCAAAAAAAAAAAAATTCAAGCCTATATTCCTAATGGGGTAGGCAGAGCGTTAACGACCTAAACAAAGGTCATTCCGCCAGGTCTGACAAAGTTTTGAGGGTTATTTTCTAGGTATATTGCTGTAGTGACAGGTTGTCAGCCTATCGCCTAAATTGCAATATACGGAAACCCTCGGATCCCTTAGCTGGTTTTTGCAGCATGCCCAGGAGGAAATGCAGCTGGCACATTAGTTTTTCTCTCGCTCCCACTTCAGCATGAAAGAATGATAATGATGATGATATAAAAGAAGAACTCACCTTCTTCGTCGCTCCCGATCATGCGGTACCGCTCGTACCCGCTGAGGTTGCGGTGGGTGCCGAGACCAAAGTCGTCTTTGGTCCACTGGAGAGTCCCCACTTTGTTCTCCACTCGACAGGGGAGAGTCACTCGAGAGCCCACGATTGCGTTCTGGTGAAAAAGGGGGGTGATTAGTAGATTCAAATGTTTAATTACACAATTCCATAAAAATAAAATATTGTATATACATACATACATGTAATCACGCCTTCATCCCTAATGGGGTAGACAGAGCGTAAACGGCCGAAAAGAAAAGGTCGTTCCGGCACGTCTGACAAAGTTTTGAGAGTTATTCAAGATATATTTGTATGTATATTGTTGTAGTGACAGGTAGTCAGCCCATCGCCTAAATTGCAATATACTGAAATCCTCGGGTCCGTAAGCTGGTTTTTACAGCATGTCCCGGGCATACAGCTGGCAAATTCTATGTTTTTCTTTCGCTTCTAGTCCAGTATGGAAGGAAATTATATTGTAATGTAAATATTATATTATACGTCGTTATTCAAGTGATTGTCACACGAGATCAAATTGGAGATATTTCTAATTCGAATACCTTGAAGGTAAATTAAATAGTTTATAATTCCTAACAACATTCTGAATAATTATCTTGACACTGAAATATTTAAAACAGAGCAAGTAGGTAAAAATTGACCACTTATGATGAAAATCTTTGGCTATGGGTTGATATGGGTTGATCTAATCTTTGTGGCCGGAAAAAGGGACAATATTAAGATATGGTCTTTGACGGCAACCATATAATCAAGAAATTATCGGTGAAACTAAGACCCTAACAGATTTGACCCAAATTCTCCAGATTGATGACATGATACCATATTTTTTTCATATCAAGTCAACAATCTTGTTCCGAACACTCCAAAAATATTCGAAAATTTAAAATACGGCCTCCAAATTGTCTAAAATTTCATCAATTTACAAATACCAGAAAATAAAGCATAAGATGAAGGAAAGATAAAGAATTCCTTCCATTTTAAAGTGCTCCTGGAACGCTTAATTTTTATGTCAGATGTTGGGAGCACGATAAAACAAAATGGCGCACAACAGTAGAACAAAATGCCTATGTAAATGAAGTAAATAATTTTAATTTTAAATGAAGGCTGGTTTGACGCCAGGGCCATAAAAGATGAGACATTAGCGGTAGATGGTATTGTGATTATAATCATGGAAGATGTGGCAATACATCAACATTCAACGTAATCTAAATAAAAAAAGTTGAAAAATGAGATTGAAGTTGATGCATATTTTAAATTTTTAAGTAAAGTATAGGTCAAGTTTTAAAAAAAAATAGATTTCATCCTACGTTTTCAAAATGCAAAGTATTAAATTAATTTTGATAAAGGCAATTTGTAAATCTGCAGTAATCTTTATGGTATCATCTCATGCCTTAAAATTCTTGACTCCTTTCACTGACATTTAGTACCAAGGCAAAAACATCTTAGTTCATAATGAAAGATGGACACGGTCCATGTAGCTACGTCATTAAATGCAGATTTTAATTCATCTAAATGACTAGGAACATGCATGCGTCTGTCATGTACCGCCATTTTAATTATTCCATCCATAACTGCCATAGCTATCATCAAGCGGTCTAAGAATCCTTTAATTATCTCCTGATCTTCTTGTTCTGGGCATCTGATTCAATGTTTTCATCGTCTTGTGCATAACGACTCAAATATGACATGATAGTACTCAAGTTTATTATCTATCTATCGATCTATATTATCATACATACATAACATCACGCCTTTATCCCTAAGGGGGTAGGCAGAGCGAGTAATTAAAGCGGGTAATTCCGCCACGTCTGACAAGCACGTTTGAGTGTTATTACAGATGATTATGATGTATATTGCTATTGTGACAGGTTGTCAGTCAGCCCATCGTATAAATTTGCAATACTTAGCCGGTTTTTACAGCATGCCTGGAAAGAGATGCAGCTGGCACATTCTATATTTTTCTATCACTTCCAGTCCAGCATGGAAGAAATTTTGATATGATCTTACGTCAAATTGTCTTTTGCGTCCATTTATTTTATGGAAGTAATCAAATATGTGTTTGATGAGTTTCATCAATCAGGAGATATTTATACCGATCTTTTTTCGCTTTCTTGAGAATTAGACCATACACCTCAAAGCATCTCGCTGACAGTTATAAACAAACGCTCCGTCTGTTAATTTTGATATCAATTACTATACTACAATCTAAAATATTATATATACGGGCTGTTATTGAAAAGCAATATTACGAGCAATATTACAATAATGTTAAAAAATAAATAATCAAGTTACTTGATAACCACTACAAAGTTCCTAAAACTTTATTATCCCAATCATATTACTTGATGTGCTCGTATGTAAACAAGTTTCTTTATCAAATTAACCAAGTTTTTTTTTCAGTGTTATATCTAGGCCTCTACTTTCTCGCTGTTCTTCTTACGGATTCGAATTCAAACCAAGTCAAATTGAAAAAGACCTCAATTTTCTCTAATTTTGCAAACTTCACTGCGATTATGTTAGCTTGGAGTATCTTCTCTTATCCTAAATTTTTCATTGTGCTCTGTAGAACTAGCAAGTGAATTTCCTATAGAGGCTACCTAGCAAACTCGCTCTTATAAAAAATGTATATTGTATTTTTGGCACTTTTCCTAACATCCTCTATTTTAGGTCTAGTAAAACAAGTATATCAGGACGGTTCCGATACCTTATACATATTAATAAGTCAAGATTACAACGTAAACTCATAAATATATAATAATGTTTAGCATAGAGATACTAATCTGCATGAGGTTTGGATTTGTACGTGTGTTTGTCAAATAGAGCATTTTGGCGGAATTTTTATAACGGTGTTATTATGAGAATGTTTTGACTTGATGTTGAATATTTATGTAATGCTTGGAATTTTTATATTGAACTAATTTAAATTACCTACATATTTGATCATTTCTTGTTATTTGTTAAAGAAATGTTTCCAGTGAGCGTTATTTTACACTGCATTTATTTTAATATTATCAAATTTGGCCATATTATACAGTGTTTAGAAACATTCTTAGAAAATTCGAAACACTTGGTGAAATTCTGGAAGTGCCAATCATTGTATGATTCGTTCAGAGAGATTAGATAAGGCACTCATTATATTAGATAATGTCAAAAGTAATTAAATGAACGGATGAGCAGACACAAAACACAGCTCCAAAAACTAGTATAACTAGTCCACAGGTCACTGTCCTCTATGCTCATAAAGCGAAATTAATCAGCGGATAGACTAATTAACATTAAAATGGTCATAAAACTCAACTCAACGCCACCTATTGGGCATTTTTCCACTAGATGATACGGCAACGCCATGATAACGATGTCGTCACGATACGTACCCGTATCATCCGTTTAGTTCCATACTGGCACCGTATTTTTGAATCACTCGAACTTCAATGCGCATACGAAAGATCAACTTTTGCCTGCGATTTCCATACTATTTGGCATGCGAATGTTAGTTTTTCATATGCAAATTTGATTCAAGCGGTTCAAAAGTACGTTTCTTGAGCGCGCGCACAAACATGCAAAAACATGTCATGCAGTTTGACAAGCCGACGACGATTTCGGTAGTAATCAATGCCGTGTCTATGCTGTGCCGGTAAGAGGAAAAGCGTGCTATAGAACTTCAATGATTTTCTTTTCATACATTATCTATACCGTTGATAATATCGTGCCGTTGCCGTTACCTTGAACGAGCCGGCAAGTAGAAAAAACCATTGGCTAGATAAAGTAACGTCGATTTGCCGGTAGGATGCATATTTGAATTTATTACGTTTTACAGTTTTTTTTTCGGTTAATCAGTGGTGGTAATTAAATAAAGATTCCGAATTTAGCTGGAAATTATAAATGTTAAAACGTGAAGACTAAGATCTAGTTGATTCGTTTTGGTGATCAATAAACTACCGTTTATGGAAGTTAGTAACACCTACTACAAAGCTTAGTTACATTTATAAAAAAAACATTTGTGCCAAAAAAATATATTTTGCTGTGTATCTTAAAATTTACCGACTTATTGAGTGAAAATTTCTATAAAGATCTTATAGAAAATAGAATAGAAAATATTTAATTTGCCACCAATTTACAGATATTAAACATTTTAAAGGTTACAAACGTGTTCTTAAGCGACAAATGGGTCACGCTAAGCATTAATGCTATGGAGGTATAAATGCTATGCATGCTGGACTGGGAGAGATAGAAAAACATAGAATGTTCCAGCTGCCCTTCCTCCCGGGCATGCTGTTGAAGTCAGCAAAAGGGACTCGAGGGTTACAGTGTATTGTAATTTAGGCGATGGGCTGACAACCTGTCACTAAAGCAATACATATTACAATCTGAAATTGCCCTCAATTTTTGTCAGACGTGGCGAAAGCGCCTTTTACGAGGCGTTAAACGCTCTGCCTACCTCGTAAGGGATAAAGGCGTGATTTATGTATGTATGTATGTATGAGGTATAAAACACCGCCACAGCGTATCTTCTTTCATATTACACAGAATCTTATAATGTGGTGGTCCAAAACTTTAACACTTGTATTGCTACTTAAAATAACTGGCATGCCATGTCGCAAACATTAGCAAACATATTCTCAATCCAACATGACTTCATACTATTATCAGATTGTATGAAATGCTGGCCTGGGAGCGAGAGAAAAACATAGAATGTGCCAGCTGCATTTCATCCCGGGCATGCTGTACAAACCAGCTAAGGGATCCGAGAGTTTCAGTATATTGCAATTTAGGCGATAAGCTGACAACCTATCACTAACAAACCAGCTAAGGAATCCGAGGGTTTCAGTATATTGCAATTTAGGCGATAAGCTGACAACCTGTCACTACAGCAGTATACCTATAATTATATCTTAAATTACCCTCAAAACTTTGTCAGACATGGCGAAACGACATTTGTTTATGTTGTTTACGCTCTGTCTACCCCATTAGGGATAAAGGCGTGATTATATGTATGTATGTATGTATGAAGCATAAGGTAAAGCGTTAATTACCTGATCCTGCGGCTCCATAGCGAACCTCTGTTCCTGGTAACCATGACAACCGATCATCAGCATCGTAAACGACAGGAACCAAACCCCAACGTCCGGCCGCCATTTCCGTTTCCTCCGAGTTCTATTTTCGAATTTCGAATCATCCCTGCGCACGCGCCCCGCTACGAACGGCGTTCCGTTTTCAAATTCGTCTTTGAGTTGAGCCGCCATCTTTTATATTGTTCTCGCATGTTGTCGGAAGTAACGGTTTTGTTTCATTTGTGTAATTGTCATGAGGCCGCTGGGTTCATAGTTTTGCTGTAACAAAGAGAAAAACTATTATTAGTCAAAGAATAAAAATAGAGATTTGGCTACCATTTTGGGATCAACTGGTAATAAGCCAATTCCGTGACAAGACTAGAAGAAGATAAAGTTAAAATGTGTCTTCCAGTTAGAAACTTTTTCTTTATCGTTTTTAAAAATGAATAAATGACTATTTATGACAAAAAAAACTGAACAATCACGTCACTTTTGATGTAAATCATAGTGAATGGTCCTGCCTTATCCATGCATCTGACACTTAAAAAATGTGGGGTGATGCCATTCAAAAAATACAAATAACTTGATTTAAAATCTTAGTAAACAGAAAACTCAATTTGGGCTAAAAAAGAAAAAGTATTTATTTATTCACATATTTAATTTAGTAAAATATGTTAATCAATAAATACATTTTTTTTAAGCCCAAATACAGTTTTATGTTTGGTCTGGTTTCCCTTCGACTTTGATTGCAGAGGTCAGATGGCAGTCGCTCTGTGTAAAAACCAGTACCCTCGTTCAATCTCCTAGATTAGGTAGCCGACCCCGTGAGATACGGGATAAGGCTAGGGAGATGATGATTTAATTTAATAAAATATTTCACAAGTTATCGTCTACATAATATCCAGGCATTATTAATTCTAATTCAATCAACAAACCTCGTAGGTGGCACCATAATAAATGGCAATTTATACCAAAATAATTATACCAATTTCAATATTAACTATCTCATAAAATAGCAAAATGTATTACTACACAACAGAAAAAAACAAGAAACATAAATTGAATATCAGATGGATGAATAAAAGGAACCCTGCTGTTATTCGTTTGGATTTTGGAGCATTTTAATTTGTAATACAAGTCTTTGAACTATAAATTAGGGATTAAAAAAGTTTGTCAAGTTTAATGGCGAAAGGTATTGACAGAAAAGTTATTAACTGTTATTAATAATTACTTACAAAAGGTAATAAATTAAAACGTATTATGATACAAACTTGACGATTTTACTACGGTCCTACGATCATATGTAGTCTCTAATTTATAATGTAATTTAGTAGGTATAATGATTTAAACATAAACATAAAAATACTTTATTGCACGTAAGAATACAAATCATACAACATAACAGATAATTATTGCTAAGGTAGCAATTTCTTCCAGGCTACCTTTGGGTGAAAGAAAAATGCGTAACGGTAAGCGGGATAATGCAAACCTAGTCAAATATGTATCCTATATAATACATAAACTAAGTACAAGCTACTACATAGATATTTGTAAAATCAACCAATACATAATATATAATAAAGTAATTCATAAACTAATGCATAAATTAAAAAGCCTTCTCAAAAAATCTGAGTACATAAATAGTTTAAATTGAATCATTATTTCACTATGTCTGACATTACTCATCACCTTGGCAATCTGTGCTAGACTCTGAGTGAAAAAAAAAACCATGTAAACTGTCTCAGATCCTCCTATGCCCGACATACTAGTCCTTTAGTATAATTCAGTCCAATTTCTGATATATGAAACTTTCGACAATTGGCGCGATTCTAGATACCACCGGCTAAAAGTAAAATTAAGATCCATCTGTCACTTTCAAAATTAAAAAAATAAAAGGACGGGTGATTAATACTCTATGGTTTTATACTTTGTCCGCTAGATTTTGACGCGCATTTGCACGTTTCCCTAGTATTTTTGACATTTTTATCCGCCATATCATATGACGGCGGGTAAAAATGACAGCTATAAATAAAAAACCGGATAGATAGATCTCCTGTCCGTTTCCAATGTTTTAAGTCTGTAAGTGACAAATAGATTTTAATTTTAGGTTTAGCCGGTGAAACTAGGATTAAGCCCAGTATGCTGACAACCTAGCTATCACTAGAGCAGACAAACTACGCTACATTCTTTATTTTGTCGGACATGTGTGCCTAAAATTTATATTAACACATTGATACCTACACTTGAAGGGATATAAGCGTGATTTTAGGTCCGTATACAGAACCCAACGTCTCTATGAAATTTATGGATCCTCCGTTATTATTGGAGCATATGTAACCCGACCTAGAGAGTAATAGGGCTCATAAATAAACGCCATTATGGATTCATCATCGTTAACAATAAGCTAGTACTGAAACTGAGATCGATAATATAGATGGCGTAGGATGATTTGATAATTCGAATCTTCGCGATAATCCTAGGAATTTTGGAAAAACACGGATAATTGGCTAGTGGAAACATTGTCAAATCTTACTGACAAAACAGTCCGAATATTTGCGAAAAAACTTGTCGTCTTAGTAACATTTGATATCCTTAACTCTGATGGACTAGATTTATACTTACTGATTTCATCTTATTCTGATTGGTCAAATAACATGCGTTTACTAACCACTCAGAAGATATCTTGTTTTGGGCGCGCTAACTGACCAGTCAGCGTTGTTATATCAGTTAAGGATTTTTAAAAAGTTTTTAGAACGACGGGGTATTTCGCAAAAAACTGTCTTCTTCCAGTAAGATTTGACAATGGTGTAACCGTTGTCGAATTATCCGTGTTTTCGGAAAATCCCTATAAGGATTCGAACTATCAAATCATTGCATCCTACGAAATAAACAAATTGATATATCATCTTACTATATATGTATATGCATGTGCATATTAGATTTCGAATTAGGTGATTGTAATTATTGTGTGTTAGTATACCTCCGAAGAGGCCTATACTCAGCTGTGGGTAGATATAGGCTGATATAGATAGATAGATACCTCCTAAAAAATTAACGTGACGATTTCGACGCCTATCAGAAAGCCTTTTCCATGCTGGCCTGGGAGCGAGAGAAAAACATAGAATTGTGCCAGCTGCATTTCTTCCCGGGCATGCTGTAAAAACCAGCTAAGGGATCCGAGGGTTTCAGCTTATTGTAATTTACGCCACGGGCTGACAACCTGTTACTACAGCAATAATTTGTAGGTAACAGTTCCATCTCAAATAATCCTCAAAACATTGTCAGACGTGGCGAGCTAAAAAATGGTCATTCATTACCTTTGGTTAGGTCGTTTACGCTCTGCCTACCAAATTAGGGATAAAGGCGTGATTATATGTATGTATGTATAGATAGATCGATACCTCCTAAAAAATCGACGTGACGATTTCGACGCCTATTAGAAAGACTGGACTGATGCTGCATTGGACTGTGACAAGTGAAGACCGCATGGAAAGGCCTTTGCTCAGCTTTGGGATCTAACAGGCTATAATAATACCTCCTACCTCTCTTTCTCTCCTACCTATATATAGGTAGTATTCTTTTTTATATATAGAATCCTGGCAAAACAAATACAAATAAAGAAACGGCATCTTTGAAATAGATTTTCAGTAGTACGATTGTATCATAAATAAATTTGAACTTTCCTAATAATTGATTGGTCAGAGATTTGTCAATTTTATATTTCTTATTTTTATACCTATATCAAGTCATATTTCTTTGACAAAGTTCTTTGTTATGTATTACAAATACATTCACACTCATAAAATATCGTAGTTTTGCCCTTTAGCCCTGATACACCTAAAGGCTGTAATTTGGAATTTATCTATGAAACTGAACAACATTCTTTAAGGAGCATAGGTCGAAATATGAAAAAAATATCCCTCCCATACAAAATTGTGTCAGCGTCTTGAGACATTTTGTATGGGAAGGCTAGTTTTTTTTCATAATATTATTTTACTTGGGGAAGTTGTTCAGTTTAATAGGTATGTTCACACTTTAAAGTTCAGTGTGATACTTTTTATTACTCCCAGAAGTTATCCATAATTGCAACAAGTAAGGATTTACTCGTACATTTAAAATGGCGGTCGTTTTGATTAAAA
The DNA here is from genome assembly GCA_949820665.1 of Scrobipalpa costella. NCBI lineage: Eukaryota > Metazoa > Arthropoda > Insecta > Lepidoptera > Gelechiidae > Scrobipalpa > Scrobipalpa costella. The sequence goes on along the minus strand of OX463319.1, from coordinate 6,976,717 downwards.
CCCACAGACGGAGTTAATGTGTACGTTCACATCGCGTTAAGGTTAGACCGCACTAGGACGTAGCTGCAGCGGAACGGCGCGGCACTGCGCGACAAAAGATTCTTTGTATGTGTTAGCGCTTAGGCAGGCTTTCTCAAATGTATCTATCCAAGGTCAGGAGCTCTTCAATGATATAGGTTTATTTACAATTTCGATAATTCTTTATTTAAAAGAAATATTAAAGATTTACAAAAGTGTATGCGCTCGCGCGTATTGACAGTCGTAGAATGGCGGTGTCGCGAACATTCGTATACCGATCCCCCCCCGCGTCTTCGTTACCCCGCGGTGGCCCTAGCCGTCGTCCATGGATGCGTAGACAGTATGAGATGTACCGCACTGAAGCGGCATTGAAGCTGCTGCGAAACGGCGCGGCGCTTCACGAGGCGGCAGTGTCAGTTCATACATTTTGATAGATTTTGTCGCGAAGTGTCGCGCCACTGCAGTGCAGTGGGTCGATAGACTCGATACCCACTCGACAGAAGAAGAAGAAGTGTAGTACCGCGCCACGCCGCACGACACTGCGCGACAAAAGATTCTTTGTATGAGATGTACCGCACTGAAGCTGCTGCCGAGTGGCGCGGCTTCACGACGCAGCAAAGTCAGTTCATACATTTTGACAGATTTTGTCACGAAGTGTCGTGCCGCTGCAGTGCGGTCTAACCTTTAATGTGTCACACACATGGCTGGCAGATGGTAACTGGTACTAGGTTTATAATGTACGATGTATGACGAGATACATTGCATCAAGTATTATGAATTATCATGTCAGTAGTGAGTAATGTTTAAATAATGAGTCTAGATTGTTTTTTTCAGATTGATCTTATTTCATACCAATGTTTCCAATAAAGATAAGGAAAGCTTAGAAAAAATTGTAATGGTTTAGCAATATTCCTATCCTAGGTTCCTTTTCTAGTGTTAAATTAACAGTGGTTACGGGACCAATTCATTAATTCAAATACATTAAAAAATATTCCTTTATTAATTTCTAAATATCCCTAACGTAATGATAATTATATTGTGATATTTAACATGATACGAGTAACAAGTATAGGAACTAAATTTAAACACGTGGTGTAGAGATAAACTCCATTAAAAAAAACATGTCAGACATTCAGTTTAAAATGTAACACTCTAGGTCGTTTAGATAAAACAATTGGTATAATGATAAATTATAGTTTCGATGTCCTAATGATAGATTGCGTAATACATCATTATATACTTAAAAAAACACATTTTAATAATATAAAAGTTGTACAATGTTATTAAAATTATATTCTCCCAAACTTCGTAAAACTTTATCGGGAAAGCAGTTTCTCTGCGCAATACAACTTTACTTATACTAAAACCTTAAAATAATTTACTACGCGTAAAGATATCCCTGTATACAATTATTTATAGAATTTTCTACAAAAATAATGTTATTAAAATGTTCTTCCCTAAAAACAGACTTTCTAATTTCTCAAAAGACTTCGTAATATCCGTAAAATGTCAGTAACAGGATTCTTCTGCGAAGATGTTTCATCTTTGGTGAATGTTTATGAATTTAATTCATAATTTTTGGAAAATAATATTTTTTTATACGAAATATAATTAGGGTAACAACCTTCCTTAAATAAATAATTATAATTTAATTTCAGTTCTAAGTTTGACATGTTTAATTCTAATTGTGTAATTTTTAGAAATAATTTATTTTATATCGAAATCTATTTAGGTTAAGATACTTCCTAGAATACATACATATAATCACGCCTTTATCCCTAATGTAGCAGGCAGAGCGTAAACAACTTAAGCAAAGGTCGTTCCGCCACGTCAACAAAGTTTCGAGGGTTATTTAAGATAGATTTGTAGGTAGTGTTAGGTTGTCAGCCCATCGCCTAAATCGCAAAATATAATGAAACCCTCGGATACCTTAGCTGGTTTTTACAGCATGCCGGGAATGAAATACAGCTGGTACATTCTATATTTTTCTCTCAGTCCTAGGCCAGCATGGAATAAATAGTTATAATTTGGTCTGGTCCAAAATCTAAGAGAAGTGAAGCGTAAGGCAACAAATCCGTCTTACGCCGTAAATAAAACAATGCTGGAATACCGCACAGTTCCATAGAATTCACAAATGCACACACGCACACATGCTCAAAATAGACATGCAGAAGTCACAGACTTGCACAAAATAAGACAAACAAACACCCCATCTTCTTAGTAAATCCGAATCCCACCCATGAAGCGCAGAGGCCTAAAAAAACTAAACGTAGTTTACAAATTGCAAATACGATGTACATTGCGTGGGCGGCTTCTTCGGTCTAGTGGCCTGAGCCATAGAACCCCGGCTCGATCCCGAGGTCGTAGGTTCGATTCCCATGGGAACACAAAGTTAACATTTGTCAATTTATCACTTTGTGAGATTTTTCGCAGTTTCCTTCCATGCTGGACTGGGAGAGATAGAAAAACATAGCATGTTCCAGCTGCCCTTCCTCCCGGGCATGCTGTAGAAATCAGCAAAAGGGACTCGAGGGTTACAGTGTATTGTAATTTAGGCGATGGGCTGACAACCTGTCACTATAGCAATACACAGTTCAATCTAAAATTGCCCTCAATTTTTGTCAGACGTGGCGAAAGCGCCTTTTACTAGGCGTTTAACGCTCTGCCTACCCCGCAAGGGATAAAGGCGTGATTTTATGTATGTATGTATGTTCATTAGGACAATACACGGCGGGTGAGGGCACGTTAAGCCGTCAAGGCAAGCCGCTGTCTTTAAAATTGACACAAACTATATCAGAGGTCTATTAGCTATGCTATTAGGTGATTTAAAAACTTTCATACTCATATGTCGACTCGAAAACCTACTAGAAGAAGACCAATTTTGTACCTTTTAGGTACAACTTTGGTCTTCTTGCCTACTGACTGCGCAATGTACCTGAATTTTACTTGTAAACTATGTCAGAGGTCTATTACCTATGCTATTAGGTGATTTAAAAGCTTTGAAACTATTACATCGACTCGAAAATCTACTAGAAGAAGACCTAATTTGTACTTAAAGGCCTACTGACTGCGCAATGTACTTCGAATTTTAGTTGAAGTTTCTATGAAACGGGCCTCAGTAACTCATTTTTTATACATTTTAACATCAGTGGGGATCTAGCCACATGGTGCGAGCGGTACAAAATTACAAATATTATTTTAACGCCTCCTTTTTGTAATTTTCTACTTAGTTTAATTGCTTTTGAATGTTCTACTGCATTTTCGGCTTCGTTTTTTGAATGTTTGTTTTTTTTTTTTAAATGTTGGTGTAGGTCGGTAATGTTATAGAATTCATAAAGATGGAATGACTGTTTCCTTATAGCTACATACTTACATATAGTCACTCCCTTATCCTTAATGGGGTTGGCAGAGCGTAAACGACCTATACGAAGGTCGTTCCGCCACGTCTGACAAAGTTTTGAGGGTCATTTAAAATACATTTTTAGGTATATGGCTACAGTGACAGGTTGTCAGCCAATCACTTAAATTACTTGACTGAGCAACCTATATTAGTTTGCGGGATGCTGTCCCTTACACCCCATATGTGTTTTATTTGTTTATATTCACTTGAATGTTGGTGTAGGTCGGTTAACTACACAATCTATTTCCTTTGTTGAAGGTTAAGTTGTGTTTGCTTTGCGGGTGTTTAGATTACTTACATGTTGTTCCACGCTTAATGTATTTGGTACAACATTATGATTATAAACTTCCATTATTAAACTTCCATGCTGGCCTGGGAGCGAGAGAAAAACATAGAATATGCCAGCTGCATTTCCTCCCGGGTATGCTGTAAAAACCAGCTAAGGGATCCGAGGGATTCAGTGTATTGCAATTTAGGCGATGGGCTGACAACCTGTCACTACAGCAATATACCTACGAATATATCTTAAATAACCCTCAAAACTTTGTCAGACGTGGCGGAACGACCTTTGTTTTGGTCGTTTACGCTCTGCCTACCCCATTAGGGATAAAGGCGTGATTATATGTATGTATGTATATGTATGTTATGATTATCATACATACATACATATATTCACGCGTTTATCCTTAACGGGGCAGGTATACTATCTTGATTATATTTTATTTTTATTTTAAATTTGTACTTTAAAAAATGTATTTACTACGGCTTCTTAATCATAATGTATTTTGCATGGTTTGTAAAAATGCCTTTATAAGCAAAATAAAGAATTTGTATTTGAATTTGCACAGCGTTAACGACCTTAATAAAGGTCGGTCCGCCACGTCTGACAAAGTTTTGGGGGTTATTTAAGACAGATTTGTAGTTTTATTGCTGTAGTGGCAGGTTGTCAGCCCATTGCCTAAATTACAATATACTGAAACCCTCGGTTCCCTTAGCTGGTTTTTACAGCATACCTATATATTTTTTTAATACAGAAGAGCAAGTTTATTCGTATCTAGATACAAAATAAAAACCATTATTAAAAAAAAGAGTAATTATATGCGATCTTAAAATAAATGTCACATGCCAACAATTTGACATAAAGATCATTTCGTCTGTCACTTATCTTTTACCACACGTATACATTTCATTTGATATCACCACATGTTAAAAGATGATCATATTAGTTTTCAACCAGATTAAAAAGATCTTCTATTTATGGATATAATTTTTATTCTTCCATGATAGCCTGGGAGCGAGAGAAAAATATAGAATGTGTCAGCAACATTTCCTCCCGAGCATGCAGTAAAAACCAGCTAAGGGATGCGAGGGTTTCGTTTAGTATACTGTAATTAAGGCGATGGGCTGACAACTGAAAACCTGTACAGCAATAAGTATACCTACCTACAAATCTATCTTAAATACGTTAACCCTTAAAACTTACGACCTTTGTTTAGGTCGTTTACGCTCTGCTTACCCCATTGGGGATAAAGGCGTGATTTGTGTATGCATTTTTATTGGATCACAAAAAATACCACCATTTGCAGGTATGTTTTGTGAATGAAAAACAAACTATCACCGAAAACAACATCACTAAAAGCATCAATCTCTCACCACGTCACAATCACTTATCACTTCACTATCATTATCACTAGAGTGTAGTGTTACATGTTACGCCATGACGGGTGGCCCGAAAAAGTGCGCAGTGACATTTTTAGAGATGTGAATAGCTTTTTGAATGACTGCGGTCTGTTTTTGTTAATTGATTTAAATATTAACAGTCTCTGTTTGCGTGATATGAAGGAGAAAATAGTAATAATGAATATTGGAATTGACATACATAAACTTTGTAAATCAATAAAAATCTATCTTAAATATCCCCTTCAATTTGTCAGAACGACCTTTGTTAGGTCGATTACGCTCTGCCTACCCCATTAGGAATAAAGGCGTGATTATATGAACACTATAATCAGCAAAAATCCCATGCCAATGAATGACATTTAGGATTATAAAATACCTTAACCTTTAAAATAAGTTAAAGGTTTAAAACTTCTAGACTCTTAATGATTGAGTGAAATACGAGCAGAAAAGTAAGTCATATCATTGCATAATAGAAATAAAAATCCTTTGGTGTAAATAAAATACTTAAAGAGAAGCTTGAGAGATGAAATTCTAGAAGGGTGCTCAGACTTAGCACTTCTTAAGTTTCTTTAGGGCTTAAGAACTATTTTTAAACCTTCATTAAAAGTTGTAGAAAATCGCGTCTGTACTTTCAAAGTTTTGCTCACGTTTAAGTTTTATTTTGCACGTTTAAGGTTTTATTTACAGACAACTAGTTAGATATTTTCTCGTAGTCTGATTCGTAATACCTGGTAGAAATGGTTGTTTACAGTAAGAAAAAAATATCAATAATTTACTCATCAAATAGAAAATGCTTTTGGTATTTATATAAAACCATTGTCTGTTGAAAGTTGAACACTAATCGTCCATATGTCTAACATGTGAAGACAAAGACAACCAAAAACGAAAAAGACAGTCCCCCATAAGCTCAGCCCATAGCGCATACTTCCCTTGCTACTTCAACAATGTAAATGTTTCTCGAAATAGACCCCCAATAGAATCCAACGTATGGACCGAATAGCACCCAGCCCAATATGTTTTAGTTTAGTTGTTCTTTCTAAATCTGTACCGAGCGTTGAACTTTAAACAAATACACGAAGTCTCGCGATTCTCTTACTCTAGCTATGTAAAACAGGAGACTTCACACGTACACCAATGGAATATGCTTCAGCAAGTCCCTTACTTGGCATATACTGGATATGCAAAGTGCGGGACTTTAAAGTGTTTCGGTAAGTTCGTTTGGTATGACTAGAATAATTCATACCGATTGTCCGGGTTTCGTTGAAGTGCGGCTGCCTGCTGTTCGTCTGCTATTTCGGAAATACTAAAGTCTGGGGTATTTATAAATTTATGTCTGAATTGGGTGAATGAAGTTTCGGATCGGAGAATGAATAATCAAACAATAAGCGAGCAAGTCTTGTAAAATTAGAACAGAAATGTGTCGACACTTAAAATTCTTCCATGCTGGACTGGGAGCGAGAGAAGTACATAGAATGTGCCAGCTGCGTTTCCTCCCGGGCATGCTGTAAAACCAGCCAAGGGGAGAGGGTTTCAGTATATTGCAATTTAGACGACGGGCGGACAACCTGTCACTACAGCAATATACCTACAAATATCTTTTAAATAACCCTCAAAACTTTGTCAGACGTGGCGGAACGACCTTTGTTTAGGTTGTTTACTCTCTGCCTACCACATTAGGGATAAAGGTGTGATTACATTTATGTATGTACTTGAAAATACTTGTTTTTTTTTATTATTTTGCAGTTCATAATGACTAATACACATACATAGATCCAAAAAACTAGCACGTGTATATCTTAAAGGGTAGGTAGAGCAATAAGAGTGATATTTCTTAAAAACTAGTACCTATGTATATTTCTCTTTTATCAATAATTTTCCCTCTACATTTCTATTTTACAAAATTAAAAATACTTTATTATTTTTGTTTAAAACACCTTCCTGATTGGGTACTTTTATGTAAAACAGATCCATTTAATTCCCGAAACTGTACATGTTTCAAACACATTTTCAGCGTATCTTTAAAAATTAACGGTTTTATCCATTTTACCCATTTCTGAGTCCCTTTTACATTAACCCCGTTTCATTTTAGTGGGGTAAAGTGAAACTACATGTTGAATATCGTTTTACTTTACATCCGGAATAATATTTTATTCTGTTTAACACTGTTTTGCTTCAAATACATTACTTTAATTAACTGAAAAATATCTTGCAAAAATTGTTCCTATATTTTATTTCCCTACTAATTTACCTATTTGCTTTCTGAAGGGCATATTAGATGATTCATTTTTCATTGTAAATTAAATAGTAATTCTTTTTCTTCTTCTTCTTCTTCTTCTTCAGTAAGTATTATCACTACATAGTATAAAACAAAGTCGCTTTCTCTGTCCCTATATCCCTATGTATGCATAGATCTTTAGAACTACGCAACGGATTTTGATGCGGTTTCTTATAATGGATGAGTGATTCAAGAGGAAGGTTCATATGTATAATACATGCATAATATAGTACAAAAACACTGATGATTTCCGTGCGAAGCTGGGGCTGATCTAGTAGTGAATAAATTAAAATTTGACTGTGTAAAGCGAATACTGCTAAAGCGCCACATTGCTAGTTCGTGAAATTGGGCATTATGTAGAGTATACGAAGCTTAATTTGACATGTTTGACATGTGGCGTGTTAGCAGATTTCGTTTTCCACTGTCGAATGAATTAAACTTTTATTACTTTTAATTACTTCCATGCTGGACTGGGAGAGATAGAAAAACATAGAATGTTCCAGCTGCCCTTCCTCCCGGGCAAGCTGTAGAAGACAGCAAAAGGGACTCGAGGGTGTACTGTAATTTAGGCGATGGGCTGACAACCTGTCACTATGGCAATACACATTACAATCTAAAATTACCCTCAATTATTGTCAGACGCGGCGAAAGCACCTTTTACGAGGCGTTTAACGCTCTGCCTACCCCGTAAGGGATAAAGGCGTGATTTTATGTATGTATGTATGTATGAATGAATTAAAAAAAACTATTTTATCGATACGTTTTTAAATGGTTTTCTCTTAAGAAAATTGAAGATGAAACCAACCTTTTTACATAGAAGTCTACTCACTCTTACTTTGAAGTGATAAGAGTCGCATGCATTTGGAAACACAGACGCAGGCAGTAAGTTCCACTCTTGCTGAGCGCATTGTGAATGATAAATGGAATGGAATGGAACCGCTTAGGCTGTACCGGGTGGAAGGGACAGCTTCCCGCAAACTGATAGGGGTTGCTCAGTCAACGATACTGAACAACTTCCTCCGAGAAATTCTTCCAGGAAGTGAAAATAAAAATTTTATGTTCCTTAGAAAATGTCTACCTCGATCAGACAATTTTTATGGAAAATCCAAAATCTTGTTTTCACTTCCTGAATGAAGTTTCTGGTGGAAGTTGTTCACTATCAGTTTGTGGGCCGCTGTCCCTTACACCCCGTATTCGTGGAATAGCTGCTAGGTCTGTCTTGAAGAAAGCAGATTCCGTGCATCGGAGGTCACATTAAGCCGTCGGTCCCGGTCGCTTGGTCGTTACACTTTCCATGTCAGAGGCCTAGTAGCTTTGCTATTAGGCGGTTTAAAAACTCTGATACCAGGGTTCATCGGGTCGATTGACTCACACGACAGAAGAAGAAACTACATAGTAGGTAAGGATAAGTCATGAATAAGTTAATCTAAGTACGGTAAAAATAGAATTGTTTATAGAAATTACTCGCAGCATTGTCAGACGTTATGAAAACGATTTTAGTATACCTTTGACGCTCTGCCTACCCAGTAAGGGATACCGGCGTGAGATCGTGGAGATTTTGAGTATACTTTTCCAAGAACAACCCCATAATTTATTTTGTGTCTAAGTTAAATCAAAATGTTACGGCCAGAAAAATATTAAAATTTAACTCTTTTACCCTAAAAAAAAAAACTTCAAAGAACACAAAAAGATTTCCTTGTTCCTTTTATGTTGGTGAAAGGCTTTTTCAAGAGATAACATAATAATTACATTTTCGCGGAGTGTTTCCAACACAGCGATATGGTGCGTTGTACGCAATTTTTAACCGACATGAAAAATATAAAGAGGTTTTTGTAATCGTCGTAAAAACTAGTTCCGAACCTGAAAGGTGTCAATTGGAACGCTATTATTATTCCTCCAGTGTCCGTCCGTCCGTCTGTCGTACGTTTTCGTTTAGAAGTCTGAGTTGCAATTGACCAGTTTTTTTTTATATACGTGAGCGTTGCCCAATTACTTATATACATTTAGAACAATACGTTTTTATTTAAAATTAAATATGGAAGGCAAGAGGGAAACCACCATACAAAATTTTCCTCAAAAAGGAGTAATATGAACATGATTAAAGCTGGCGATTACTCCACCGACAAGAGCAAAGCTCTTAAATTTATGATGATAATTAAATATAACTTCCATACTGGACTGGGAGAGAAAGAAAAACATAGAATGTTCCAGTTGCCCTTCCTCCCGGGCATGCTGTATAAGTCAGCAAGAGGGATTCGAGGGTTACAGTGTATTGTAATTTAGGCGATGGGCTGACAACCTGTCACTACAGCAATACACATTACAATCTAAAATTGCCCCCAATTTATGTCAGACGTGGCGAAAGCGCCTTTTAGGAGGCGTTTTACTCTCTGCCTACCCCGTAAGGGATAAAGGCGTGATTTTATGTATGTATGTATGTATAATTAAATATACTTCCCAGGTGGTCCTATCATCATCAGGTTAGTATCTGATGATAGGATCCAAGGGAAATCAAGGATATTCTTCAGAATGTTGTAGGCTCTCTTGAATCGCCTGTTGCTTTTGGCTTTAGCAAAAAGGCCGCCTATATTGTACTGTTTTGTTCCTAACTTTTCTGTTGTAATAATTTGTGTTTCTTTGTGCAATAAAGTATCTTGTATTGTATTTTCTAAATGTGTTCGAATGTGGTTAAATTTTTCTTAAAATACCCTCATTCGTACAGTTTTGCTGTAATAATAATGGGGTTTTCTAATTTTCATTCGCTAGTCTCATATGTTGAGTTCCACTCGCTAAGAAGAAGAATATGATTAGAAGTTCCTGCTAACTGCCTCCGTGGTCTAGTGGCCTGTGCCATGGACTCCTGATCTGGAGGTCCTGGGTTCGATTCCCAGGGGGGAAAACACAAAGTTGATATTTGAGAATTTATCACTTTGTGAATTTTTCCCCAGTTTGGTTAGGACATTGCAGGCTGAATCACCTGATTGTCCAAAAAGAAAAAAGATTTCGTGCTTCTGAGGGCACGTTAAGCCGTCAGTCCCGGTCGCTGTCTTTGATAGTGGTCGCTACCATGTCAGAAGCCTGATAGTTGTGCTACTAGGCGGTTTAAAAACTCTGCCACCAGGGTTCATCGGGTCGATAGACTCGATAACCACTCGACAGAAGAAGAAGTTCCTGTTGCTTTTGGTGTTTTCTAGATATGTGAAGGTGGTTAAATTTTTCTTAAAAAGCAATTTTATATAATACCCTCATTCGTACAGTTTCGCTGTAATAATAATGGGGTTTTCTAATTTTCATTCCCTATTCTCATATGAATAGAAGTTCCTAACTTTAAAAATAAAAAGTTCTGCATATAAACTGCGTATTAAAATGCAGGAAGACTTTAGTTGCAGATGAAATGGCAAAATAAAAATTTAATTATTTGGGTTCTTTTGTAGGATTAAGATACTCTTCCATGCTGGCCTGGGAGCGAGAGAAAATCATAGAATGGGCCAGCTGCATATCCTCCCGGGCATGCTGTAAAAACCAGCTAAGGGATCCGAGGGTTTCAATATATTGTAATTTGGGCGAGCGGCTGACAACCTGTCACTACAGCAATATACCTACAAATGTATCTTAATTAACCCTCAAAATTTGTCAGTCGTGGCGGAACGACCTTTGTTTAGGTCGTTTACGCTCTGCCTACCCCATTAGGGATAAAGGCGTGATTATATGTATGTATGTATGTTAAGATAACCTTTACTTATTATTAATATTATTATTTTGGTATACTTTTCAGTATCACGGGCCCACAGGGACCCGGTTCTTTGAGGCATACGTGGGGCCAAAGCCAACAGCGCAGAGGCCTTTTTATACCAAATAATGTATAGTGATGTGTACATCATTTCTTCCATGCTGGACTGGGAGAGATAGAAAAACATAGAATGTTCCAGCTGCCCTTCCTCCCGGGCATGCTGTAGAAGACAGCAAAAGGGACTCGAGGGTTACAGTGTATTGTAATTTAGGCGATGGGCTGACAACCTGTCACTACACATTAGCAATACACATTACAATCTAAAATTGCCCTCAATTTTTGTCAGACGCGGCGAAAGCGCCTTTTACGAGGCGTTTAACGCTCTGCCTACCCTGTAAGGGATAAAGGCGTGATTTTATGTATGTATGTATGTATGTACATCATGCGGATACTCGCTCTGCTTGCACTTATTATTATTATTAACAGCCTGAGATGTCCCACTGCAGGGCAAAGGCCTCCCTCCCCTTCTTCCATTTCTCCCTGTCTTGAGCCTCTTCTAACCAGTTTCGGGCGTGTGCGTTTAGCTCGTCTCACCATATTTTTCAACCTTTACTTGAATATTATTATTACTTAAGTTAGTAAGAATTAATATAATTAATGCAAAAGTTATAATTAAACTAGATCCCGATGGTAAAGCGGATAGAACGGGAGGTCGTGGTTCGAATCCCACTACGTACCATTGTGTTTTTCGGTTTTCGGATTTCATATGTATTTTTGTTCGGCGCTTTTTCCGTGCTTTAAAAGACACGTTAAGCTGTTGGTCCCAGTTAATATCGTTTAATACAGTAGATATTAGTCGTTAAGTCACGTCAAAGATAAGTGCTAAGTATAGGCGGCTTGTAAACTGACCTAATTTAGGATTGGGTCTGGTTTCCCTTCTGGGTTGCGAAAGTCAGATGGCAGTCGCTCTGTGTAAAAACCAGTACCCTCGTTTAATCCCCTAGATCAGGTAGCCGACCTCGTAAGATACTAGACAAGGCTAGGGAGATCATTCTTTGTCTAATGTATACTATGAAACCCGTAGCGAAACTAAAAAAATTAGGCCAAGATGATAGACTGCTATAACTTATAAATAAAACTTACAGATTTTTTACTGAAGCCATCTTTAATTTATTTGTCAGACTTTCCGAAAACTGTATTTACCTACTAGACTGTTGACGCTCTCTCTACCCCGTAAGAAACAAAGATGTGACTTTATGAAGGTAGATATGTAGGTATGTTGTACGTTATTTAGGTCTTGTATTTCTTCTATGCCGGGCTGGGAGCGAGAGAAAAAATTCTTCCCTGGCATGCTGTAAAATCCATCCGAAGGTTTTAGTATTTTGTAATTTAGGCTATGGGTTGGCAACTTGTCACTACAGCAATATGCTTATAATTCTATCTTAAATAACCCTCAAAACTTGGTCAGACGTAGTGAAACGACCTTTGTTTAGGTCGTTTCCGCTCTGCATACCCCATTAGGGACATAGCAGAGTATGTATTTATGTAGAAAAATACTGCACTGCACAGTTCCTAAATACATGGAATAAATAAGGGCAAAAAATATTAAAAACGATTAACGATGAGCTGACAACCTGTACTAAATATAAGTAAATGAAAACTGATTTCTGAAGAAGCGATCCTCAACATTAGGACGTCGACGGTCTACCTACCATACGGGATAAAGGCGTGACTATTTAGGTAACAATGTATGTGTAATCTATGTCTTGTATTTCGATTTATTGTCGAAGCGACCCCTCCATTGTTACATCTGGTTACCTGACTGTCCAACATTCCCTTATTTACCCGACTTACCCCGCTTTCAGAATAACCCGCTTTCGACCCGACCGGTGTCAGAATAACCCTGATTTTCAACAAACACCTACTTTCGACCCACTTCCGATTTAGCCCATTTCACGGTTTTGACGAAATGCTACAGTTTCGTTTGGTAATTATCTCGTTTCGCCAAATGTTGTGACCTTGGGCCGGTTTTTGCGATAATTTCTTATTGTGTCAGTTTTGTAGATATAATTTGGTCAATTGGAGTTTATGAATTGTTTTTTATGTGCACCTTGTTATAATACTTGTTGCTTAATCGGATAAACCTTTTTTTACTGAACCACGTAAAAGTTCTTGGATTAAATAAATATTATTGTATACTAAGGCCCGTATTTATAATTAGCACTTGAGACTGACAGTGAGTGTCTGTAATGAATGAACTCAATCATATCAGAAATGTCATTTTAGTACATAATTACTCTCAAATCCATACTTAATACTGCTCTCAATCTTGAGATTGCTTTATAAATACAAGCCTAAGTGAACTTTTGTCAAATATTAGATTACATACATCTAATATTTGACAAAAGTTCACTTTACATTTAAGCGATACTTTTCTTTCCGGGCATGTATGGTTTTACAAATTATTAACGACTGGCTCTGTCCTGTCTCGACAGGAATATCTAATTCTATCGTAAATTACCCTTTTTTAACAGACGTAGAGTTCAGCCGACCCTTTGATGAATAAATACATGCTTTTTTAAATACCTAATTGTTAAAAAGTTTTGAAATACAATTTTTTTACACGTTTTGAGCTAACCCATTTCGTATCTGTCAAGTGGGTTAAAACACTAGAAATAAATGGACCTATTTACGCAAATTTTAGTGTTTCCTGAGATCGTGAAACAAAACTAAATAAATATGCTGATATTACTACGTTGAAGTCTTTATGCTAAAATAAAGGGAAGGCAAAGAAAGTTTTTGTACACGTCCAAAGTTAGGCCTATGTTTTCTCAAGTTGGTAAAAGGTAAGTAGAAACTTTGGAAATAAAGCGTTATTGTTTCCGATTCCAACCTTTTTTTTTAATAATGTAAAGGTTATTACAAATTATGATAAAAACTAATATTATTTAAAATAAATTAACGAAACTCACCTAAAAACACATTGAACACAAAATAATCCGCACAGTGCTCCAAAACCTCAAAACCAACACTCAAAAGAAGAAAAAATCCAAATCAACTTTCGAACATTTTCGGAACAAAAGACTCCAACTTCAAATTTTGAAAATCGATGTCGAATTTTTGAAATTCGAACGCGGCGCGCGTCGCGACGTGACTGACTCGTCGGATGTGCGTTTAGAATATTCTCTGTTGTATGTATTTTTAGAATACGCCCCCTTCAGTGCGTATGTCTGTTTGCAGGGCGAGACCAGGATTTGGGAGCAGGGCATGACATAGGGCTGTCTGCCCTTTATTGCGTTTGCCTGTTCCACTTTCCTGTCTCGGCTACGTTTTGGCAACGGAACTACAAAGACATAGCACGACAAGGCTTTATATGAAGGTGGCGAAAAAAGGAACTAACTAAGCCATTTTTGAAAGATGTCCTTGTATGCCAGTCCACATTCATTTAAACCTTTGTCGAACTGTATCGACAGACTCGTAGCAATCAGCTTTTCAGTCATGTAATTTTTGTATACCTGTTGATTATTACTAATGAGTATTAAGGTCGATCCGAGGGTTTCTGTATATGCAATTTAGGCCTGCCAACCTGTCACTACAGCAATATACGTACAAATCTATCTTAAATAACCCTCAAAACTTTGTCAGACGTGGCGGAACGACCTGCCTACCCCATTAGGGATTACGGCGTGATTATATGTATGTAGTATTAAGTGAAAATCTGTTTAAACTGAAAATCAAATTTTAGGTACCAAAAAAAAACTTAATGGGGTAAGAAGCACGATAATAACACAACCCTAATAGTATCTTAAATTTTGATAGGAGAACCATGCTGTCTACCACGTGTTTGATTTCCGGCCTTAAGTTCAAAGAACCTCGCAAAAAGTCACATAGAATGCGAATTAACGATTACATTCCCAAGCTGACTCATAGACCACATGCGACAGGATATACATATAGGGTGTAAGGGCCAGCGTCCCGCATACTGATAGGGGTTGCTCCTGTAGGTTGCTCAGTCAACGAAACTGAACAACTTTCACAAGAAATGGCTTCCAGGAGAAGAGAACAAATTACTTTCCCATACAAAATGACCGCCTCTATCAGACAATTTGTATGGAAATTCCTGGTGATAATTGTTCAGTTTCGTTGACTGAGCCCAACCCCTTCGGTGTAGGGTATAAGAGACAACTACCTAATCACAAACTGATAAGGAAAGTAAACAACTTTCACGTTGAATATTTTTTTTGGAATTTGAAAGAAATGTTTCCCTCACAAAATGACCACCTAAGTCAGATAATTTTAATAGGGAAACCAAAAAAGTATTTAGTTTCCATAAAATTTCTTCATGAAAATTGTCTAGGTTCGTAGACTGAACAACTGCTTTTAGTTTGCGAAGACCGTTTCTTACATCCTGTATATACGTAGAACTTGTCAAAACATTCACAGGTTATGCTATGAAAACATTTGGTGGTAACGTCACTGTTATTGATATCAGACGTGAAACTCTTCAGTGGGAAGCAAGTCCGGACTTGTTTCGATATTTAGAGTCTGGAAATGGAAATAGAAAATGTGGTGCAAGAAGTTTATATTTTGCGTAAGAATGTATTAGTCAAAAATACTTAAAAAAGGTCTTTGAACCAATGTGCATGTCAATTTCTAGTGTAATATTTCAAAAGTAAATACTCATAATACTGGCCACTAACACTCTTCAAGAAAAAAAAACACGGTATTTTCTTCTAGTCTCGTGTCGCGCCTCCGCAACTTTCACATAAATTCGACAAAAATCCGGCCAGTGCGCACTTAACCTATTTGTTTTAGTTTAAATTTAGAATTCACGCATTGTTGTCAATTGTTTTTTTTTTTTAAACATAGAATGTTCCAGCTGCCCTTCCTCCCGGGCATGCTGTTGAAGTCAGCAAAAGGGACTCGAGGGTTACAGTGTATTGTAATTTAGGCGATCGGCTGACAACTAGGCCAATTGCCCTCAATTTTTGTCAGACGTGGCGAAAGCGCCTTTTAAGAGGCGTTAAACGCTCTGCCTACCCCGTAAGGGATAAAGGCGTGATTTATGTATGTATGTATGTATGTTTTTTTTATGTGTGTTCCATTTGAGGGCTTCAATTTTGATAGCAGCTTTCTAATTTATTTATTTTTCCGGTAGTTTATAATCACACCTTTATCCCTAATGGGGTAGGCAGAGCGTAAACTACCTAAACAAAGGTCGTCCACCACGTCTGACAAAGCTTTGAGGGTTATTTAAGATAGATTTGTAGTATTATTTTTTTTTTAGTATTTTTTAGTAAGTCAAAAGACATAAACACTGGTCAATAGTTTTTGGACGTTTCAAATTTTAAATTAACGGCGTCGCGTTTTACTTAACTGTGTATTTTTCAAAAATCTTCATATTCTAAAAAAAAATCACACATAATTATAAGTACGTCTAAATGTCCATCACACAATCCTAGGCACTGACATCTAAAAAATGTAGGTATTTTCATATTTCTTCTGAACTGTGTATGTCATTTTCTTTCGTAAGTAGGTAAATAAGTCTACCGTATCCCACAATAGTATCTTTTGTCTAATTATTTTCAGCTAATTTGGCGTCGTGCCAAAAATTTAAGACGCTTAATATAATTCAGTGAGACGAGAAGGTACTTACCCTATGCTGAGCCTATGTTTTCTTTGTGAATTCATACATACATATACATAAAATCACGCCTTTATCCCTTACGGGGTAGGCAGAGCGTTAAACGCCTCGTAAAAGGCGCTTTCGCCACGTCTGACAAAAATTGAGGGTAATTTTAGATTGTAATGTGTATTGCCATAGTGACAGGTTGTCAGCCCATCGCCTAAATTGCAATATACTGAAACCCTCAGATCCCTTAGCTGGTTTTTACAGCATGCTCGGGAGGAAATGCAGCTGGCACATTCTGTGTTTTTCTCTCACTCCCAGTCCAGCATGGAAGATTCTTCACCACATATCTTATAAAAAGTATTTAAATGAACTAAAGTGTAAAATAATGATTTCGGTTTGCAATTAATAAATTCTAAAATTACTAGACTATTAAAAATACTTCACTTTGAAGACCTACTGATTTTATAATCATTTTGATACTTTTTTCGTAATCACTCGTATATTAAAATGGGCGTTTTTCGACTAGACGGCACGGCGACGGCAACGATGTATGAACATCAATGAAATTATATGGAACGCTTTTCTACTTGCCGGCACGGCAACGGCACGGCATTGATTCCCACCGGTACCGACGACGACATGCCAAACTGCATGTTTTATATTCGTACGAAACTTGCGCGTGTGTGTGTGCGCTCAGAAGACGTATTTTTGAAACGCTCGATCTCCAATGCGCATATGAAAGAGTAACTTTCGCATACGATTTTCATACAATTTTCCATGCGAATGTTAGTCTTTCGTATGCGAATTCGATTCAAGCGGTTCAAAAATACGGCTCCAGATTGGAACCAGGTTGACGTTATCGGGACGTTGGCGTGTCGTGCCGTGAAAAACTGAGCCACGGCATCGTGACGACACCGTCGCCGTGCCGTCTTGTGGAAAAACGCCCAATCCTGTACGAGTTCAAAACGTCAAAGTTCATTCACATTTGCCTAACCAGCAGAATCTGTCTATGCGCTACCTAGCCAAGCGCACTAATTTGAAAAATGCACCCAAAGCTCCTGAAAAACCTGGGTCTTTTACAAAATCCGTCCAAATTTTCCGAGTTTTAATTCCGATGCGCAAAATTTACCTTGGAAAGGGGTGAGAACGTCTGAGCTGACTCCTCTTTTTTCCCGCCTTTTTGCACGCTTTTCGACGTCTCTCGCTAAATTTGTCCGCTGCGTTTTATTCCTAGTCGTTCAGGGTTGCCACCACGACTTTCTTTAGTTTTTTTTTTTCTTAAAAACATGTTTTTTTGCCACTATGGCGAATTTGAATAGTATTTACTATATTAAGTATAACATACATACATATAATCACTCCTTTATCCCTAATGGGGTAGGCAGAGCGTAAACTACCTAAAAGAAGGTCGTTCCGCCACGTATGACTTATTATACGTATGTTTTATTGAAATATTTATTTAATAGTGTGTAAATATTGTATATGCACTATACCGCTTTCTGCTTGTACAATATCTATAGGTACCCAAAGGTTGTGTGGTACAAATTTCTGCTTTAGCAATAAGGCCGCCTATATTGTACTGTCACGTTTGTTCCTTTTTATTTATGTTGTATGTGTTTCTTTGTGCAAAAAAGAATTTTGTATTGTATTGTATGACAAAGATTTAAAAGCTATTTAAGATAGAGTTGTAGGTATATTGTAGAAGTGACAAGTTGTCAGCCCATCGCCTAAATGGCAATAACTAAAACCCTCTTAGCTGGTTTTTACAGCATGCCCGGGAGGAAATGCAGCTGGTACAGTCTTTGTTTTTCTCTCGCTCCAGCATGGAAGAAAGTATTACATTTCAGGCTTTCAGCTATTGTTTTAACTAGGCACAAGAGTGTTATGGTTACGATTTTGTATGCTCTATTCCAAACACATGATAAAAATCTTTTCATCATAGAATTAAGTTTTTTTTTTTCTTTTGTACTTCAGATGTTTTTTTTTCTATTTGTTTGCCAGAACGCTGTTTGCGTATTACCACAGACAGAACGTAGGAAATCAGAGCTAGAAAAATATCAACGCGATTTCTTGAGAAGATTTGTCTAACACGTTGAGAACAAGACAGAACCCTATTTATAAATGTCCCTGCTGTTTTTTTTTTGTTTTAATTTTTAACAAGAATTTGGAACTGGCTGTAAGTTATTGCCTGTCTTTATGTGACGACCCTATAAATAAAAAGTCTAGACTCTACCTACATAGCACTAGATATATTGTCTTGTGGTTGGATCCCTGGGCTTTCAATTCAGTGGCAGTGGGTTCGATTTACACGGGATAACATAGGGTTTTAGTACACTGTAATTTAGGCGGTGGGCTGAAAACCTGTCATTACAGCAATATAACTTTGTCAAACGTGGCGGCACGATCTATGTTTAGGAAGTTTACGCTCTGCGTACCCTGTTAGGGATAAAGGCGTGATTATATGTATGTATGTTACGCTCAATGTGATAATTTTCCTAGAACAACGTATTTATTCCCAGAACTGCATCTGTGAAAACCCTACACTAGCATCCGAAGCACTGTGCGATGCGAACGAAAATGCTCCTTTAAATCAAACACGATACGTTCCCAACTCGTCTGAATTTATATTCTCTACATAAATTTCTAGCCAAATTAATCCTTATCCAACTAGAATTTAGGATTAATTTATTCTGCGCAGTGATGCTTAAAGGGTGTTTCTAGTTGTCCATTTTGTATGAGTTTGTATGCAATTTGGTTTAAGCGGTTCATTTTACGGAGTATATTTTGATAGCTGGGTTGTTATTTCAATGGGTCTTTATTAGTTTTGCTCGCGGATAAGCCCCTAGAAAGATTATAAGATTCATTAGCTGGTTTTATCATTTTGTATTGTTGTTTTAGCGAGTTGAAGGATTCGTTCCAAGAAAATGTTAAGCTGCAAAATGCTGCTGTGTGCATTCAATGGTTAATTAACCTGATATGAAATCAGTGTTTCATACTATTTGGTAAGTAGGTAGTATTAAGTTTTCAAGACAAGTAATTCAAACTCGAAAATTAATTACACAGATAAATTATACGTATTATTCCAAGGTAAAGAGAATAAGGATTCAATTTCTCGAGTATGTAGTAAAGTGACGAATTAATACTACGTAAATAGGATAAGGGCAAGCTAATGATGATAATACTGTTACGAATTTTCAAATATACATACATATAATCACGACTTTATCCCTAATGGGGTAGGCAGAGCGTAAACGATCTAAACAAAGGTCGTCCCGCCACGTCTGACAAAGTTTTGAGGGTTATTTAAGATAGATTTGTAGATATACTGCTGTAGTGACAGGTTGTCAGCCCATCGCCTAAATTACAATATACTGAAACCCTCGGCTAGTTTTTACAGCATGCCCGGGAGGAAATGCAGCTGGCACATTCTATGTTTTTCTCTAGCTCCCAGACCAGCATGGAAGATCAAATATAATTAAAGAAAAAAAATGCAGTGGTAATTGATTTATTGTATTATATCATCATCCTTATTAATAATAATAAGAGAATATCACAGATGTTAAAAATTCGGCGCTATATCAATGAATCATACGACGCCAACGACATGGTTTAATATCTTAATTATGACAGAAATAAACACATTGCCTGTTAAGGAGAAGATCTCAACGTTTTTGCCCGAACCAGAGACAAAGTCAGTTGGTTTTTTTACACAGATACTAGTTATAAGAACCCGATGATGTAGTAGATAGGGCCGCTGCCTCCTGAGCGGGAGGTCGTGGTTCGAATCCCACCACGTATCAATGTGTTTGTCAGCTTTTGAATTTAATATGTATTAATAATTACATAATTAATAGCGACCTCCTTTAGCTTACTTGGTATGGCGAATTTTAAAGGCTCATCAAATTAAGTTCATCAGTATACTGGGTTTGAAATAAAATTTTGTTGGTCGATAAGCATTCTTTAGCCTATATCCTGGAGACATAGTTATACGTTTATACTTAAGCTTCTTTTTACGACGGAAAAATACCTCATTCCTTCAGAAAAAAAACATTAAAACATGAAGTGAAATCGTGGCTGGAAAATAAAACCATAATTATAATATCCGCGGTTACAATCCTTTTAATATTAATGTATTTAATATTATTGTTACCACATTAGTTCAATATTTTAATGACAATTGTCGATAAGACAGAGGTGAACCGACTGACCGCACAGCTGACGTATCTGTGGCCGCAGCTGACATGGATTAACAATCAAGGTAAATATTTGATCGCAAATATTCGGATTTCTGTACAATATTTATAAAACATTATACCTATCCAAGATATCAAAGACCTATTCTATAAAATTACCATATCTAGGATTGGGTCTGGTCTCCCTTCTGGGTTGCGGAGGTCAGATGGCAGTCGTTCTGTGTAAAAACCAGTACCCTTGTTCAATCACCTAGATTAGGTATCTGACACCGAGATAAGGGATAAGGCTAGGGAGATAATATTTCACCCAGGATATCAAAGAACTGGCCAATGACAGAAAAAAAATGGAAATTCTTCCACCAACAAGAGCCCAGCTCTTAAGTGAAAGAAGAGGATATTTTTTTTTTTTTTTTTTTTTTTTTTTAACCCACAAAGACAGCTGTTGGACACGAGCATTTTCAGATATGGCGGGTATGTTAAATACTTCGGGGGAGTATTTGCCATACCCGCCACGCTTGGCAAGTTTAGTGGTGAGTGGAGAGTAAGGTGGCATTCACAGGGAATAATGCTGCCCGTAGTCAATTTTTAAAACACCCGTGTAAGTATAGGGACAAGTGCATCCATGTTGTTTGACCGTGGATCTAAAGAAACACACAATCGTTTATGTCACATTTAACTCGATGAATCGAATTAAATTTTGGTTTAAAATGGCTTTTGTCGACTAAAGACAATAACACGATCAGAAAATGACATCCTAGCAATTTAGAAAATTAAACTTTTTTTACGAACGGGTCACAACAGCTACATACGATAAGAACCTGAACATGTCAAAGAACTTGCCCTTAAGAGAAATTTGATATTTTCTGCTTCAAAACTTGAGATGGCCGTCGATATAACAAAACAGTAATTAAAACTAATTGGACGTTGAATTTAATGTATGCAGCTTTTTACGATTCATAGCGACAGTGGTGTGTTCATAGTGACAAGCTGAGCGATAAGCGAAGCGAACATCGGAAGTGTAACATGCTGCGATGAAGTATCTGATATGTCAAGTATAAAAATTATCCAGAGGAATTAACCAGTAGATTACGATATCACGGTTGTCGTTATATCACCCATCTCAGAGACTAGAAAGTAGAGATGGGCATATATGAATGATTCATTCGAAATATCATTTGAATAGCTCGCCATTCGAATAATTCGATTATGAACAGTGACTATTTGCATGAAAAAAAAAACATTCGAATTACATACATACATACATATAATCACGCCTTTATCCCTAATGGGGTAGGCAGAGCGTAAACGACCTAAGGAAAGGTCGTTCCGCCACGTCTGACAAAGTTCTGAGGGTTATTCAAGATAAATTTATAGGTTTATTGCTGTAGTGACAGGTTGTCAGCCCATCGCCTAAATTACAATATACTGAAACCCTCGGATCCCTTAGCTGGTTTTTACAGCATGCCCGGGAGGAAATGCAGCTGGCACATTCTATGTTTTTCTCTCGCTCCCAGTCCAGCATGGAAGACTTAAACTGATGAATGCTATTATTAATGGTAAAACCTCATATTAATATATTTTTTAATATTACCCGAATAACGGACGCAAAACGATATTTTTTTGTGTGGTGTGTTTTACATGATTCATTCGAAATATCATTTGAATAGCTCGCCATTCGAATAATTCGATTATGAACAGTGACTATTTGCATGAAAAAAAAACATTCGAATTAAACTGATGAATGCTATTATTAATGGTAAAATCCTCATATTAATATTTTTTTTAATATTACCCGAAGAACGGACGCAAAACGATATTTTTTTGTGTGGTTTGTTTTACTTATAAGTTGACCTTTTTGCCATCCAAATTAACTATTCAAATTGATTCATTTGAAAAGTAACGAAAAATTCAAAGAAATAAACATTCGAATGAACCGAAATCATCCGAATGAAAATAATCATTCTCATGATGAATGAACATTCGATTACTAGTAATGAAATCATTCGAAATTATAATAAAATATAAAGAATATCTTGATTAAAAAAATATGTTTTATAATTGGTTTCTATCAACACACAGTTTGCGGTAACGTCAAGTGTCAATCTTATAAAAAATATTTGGTATCTTAAACTTCTGTTTTCGTCCTAAATACAGATACGCTTCTACAATGGTGTTGACTCTCGCAACGTAATCCTAATTCTAATTCTTAGCTAGCGCTGTCACTTTCTTGACTTTGACATAAGAACAGTATGCGAATAAAGAATCCAATCCAATGTTCTAATCTGACATAAGACTGTTTATTTGACGTAAAATAAAGGAGCATGCATGCTTTATGCTCAGTTCTTATTTAAAGCGTCTTCCGTCAAATTAAGAATGTCAAAGTCATGTGTTTATTTGCTATTCCGTTTTTATGTCAAAGTTAAAAAGTTTCAGAGCTAGCTAAGAATTTATTGCGGAATAGTGCGTCTAGAATTGCCGCCAATGTAACCACAACCTTATTCCCTTATTAGTCGCTATCATAATCAACACTAAATTAAAATGTATCTGGCAAATGATTCATCATATTTCCATTAGCATATCAATACGGATTTCCTTTCTATGGATAAATTACTATGAATATTAATTAGTACAATAACTAAACCCGGGATACAGATATTTTGAAAACAGGAAATAATCCATGTTTGTAATTATTTTGTATTTATTTCTTCCATGCTGGCCTGGGAGCGAGAGAAAAACATAGAATGTGCCAGCTGAATTTCCTCCCGGGCATGCTGTAAAAACCAGCTAAGAGATCCAAGGGTTTCAGGGTATATTGTAATTTAGGCGATGGGCTGACAACCTGTCACTACAGCAATATACCTACAAATCTATCCAAAATAACCCTCAAAACTTTGTCAGACGTGGCGGAACAACCTTTGTTTAGGTTGTATACGCTCTGCCTACCCCATTAGGGATAAAGGCGTGATTATATGTATGTAATTATTTATTTATTATTATTCATTAGGTACTAATTTTGCTTCCACGCTCGACTGGACTATCAAAAATGTTGCAGCTACTTTGTACCCCAAATATATCGGATGTAAGGGATAGCATCCCGCAAACTGATAGGCGTTGTTCAGTCAACGATCATCAGGTTTATTATCCGGAAGGGGAAAAAAAAATTTGCTCTTCCATACAAATTTTCTGATCGAGTTGGTCATTTTGTATTGGAAGGGTAAATTTTCATCATCTGATAGAGTTTCCTACTGAAAGTTGTTCAGTTGACTGAGCAACCCCTTTCAGATTGCGGGACGCTGTCTCTGCACCCTATATAGAAACCAGTATAGGAATATGAGATTTTCTTTCAGTGTCTTTCCTTGTAATTTAGGAGATATAATAACTTGACATACTGTCACTGTAATGCACAAATTATTTTAGATTAGTTTCAAAAATTGCCTTTTAAAGTTTTGACGCTTTTTACACCGTAAGGGATGGAAGTGTGAATAATGTGTATTACATTTATGAAACAGGGATGCGAAAACAGGAAATGATCGTCGTCCCAGCCGATAGACGTCCATTGCAGGACATAGGCCTCCCCCAAGGACCTCCACGATGATCGGTCTAATGATCATGTTTGTAATACTAATTTGTTGAATTGGAATTTCAATACATATGGTTCGTTAGTTATTTTAGTATTGGCTAAACAACAATATATAAATGTCTAAATAAACAAATATTTAAATGTCTCAAATTCTAACCCAAAACGTAATATATTAAGTTTGTTTTTGACGCGAATGAAGTCTAAACTACTAGGATTGAATAACAATAGCGGGATAACCGTTTCAAGTAAGAATTAGTATATTTCTTTGTAGAACCATGTTGCCAGTCTATCACTAAACTTCTTCTTCTGTCGAGTGGGTATCGAGTCTATCGACCCGAGGAACCCTTGTGTCAGAGATTTAAAACCGCCTAGTAGCACAACTATCAGGCCTCTGACATGGTTTGAGTAACGACCACTATCAAAGACAGCGACCGAGAACGACGGCTTAACGTGCCCTCCGAAGCACGAAATCTTTTTCTTTTCAGACAATCAGGTGATTCAGCCTGCAATGTCGTAACCAAACTGAGGAAAAATTCACAAAGTGATAAATTCTCAAATATCAACTTTGTGTTTCCCCCCTGGGAATTGAACCCAGGACCTCCGGATCGGGAGTCCATGGCAGTAACCACTAGACCACGGAGGCATATAGAGTGTAGTGATGCAACTGCCTCCGTGGTCTAGCGGTTACTGCCATGGACTCATGGGCTTACGATCCGGAGGTCCTGGGTTCGATTCCCAGGGGGGAAACACAAAGTTGATATTTGAGCATTTATCACTTTGTGAGATTTCCCCAGTTTGGTTACGACATTACAGAGTGAATCACCTTCCGTGGAGGATTCCGTGCTTCGGGGGACACGTTAACCGTCGGTTCCGGTCGCTGTCTTAACGTTACTCAAACCACGTCAGAGGCCTAATAGCTATTTTACTAGGCGGTTTGAAAACTCTGACACCAGGGTTCATCGGGTCGTTTAACACGAAAATCCACTCGCTAAGAAGAACTCTATACATTCGCTGGCTTTTATAGCAGAACTGGGATGAACAGAAGCTGAAACTGATCCTTTTGTATCATTCATAGGCCCTTATTCGTAAACCACTAGAGATTGACAGCTAGTTTGAGTTCGTATCAGAATTGTCATTTTCGTAAGATATTACCTATAGATATTCATACTTAATATTTCAATCTTGAGGTCGCTTTATAAATACGAGCCTGAAATTCAGTATGATGGATTACCATAAAAGTGTAGATTTAAATGTTAGTATGAAAAGTTATTTCTACCAGAACTTCCAACTTATTTACTTCCATGCTGGACTGGGAGTGATAGAAAAACTTAGAATATGCCAGCTGCATCTCCTCCTGGGCATGTTATAAAAAAACTAAGTAACGGATTCAAGGGTTTCAGTATATTGCAATTTAGGCGATGGGCTGACAACCTGTTACTACAGCAATATACATACAAATCTATCTTAAATAACCATCAAAACTAGTCGTTTTTGCTCTGCCTACCCCATTAGGGATAAAGGCGTGATTTTATGTATGTATGTATACGTATGTGAATCTTCCAAATAAGTAAAAATTCAGTAGAAATACCTTTTCTCCTACGTAATACAATCTGATTAGTCTTAAAATAACAGTAGTCATACAAGGAAATAATAAATTGCCACCCAAAGCTGCTACCTATTAATTTGGTACAAATTATATACCAAGTCATGGACAGCGGTTGTTAGTATACGTACAGGATGTTACGAAAACGAAAGGTGGGATGGGATCTACCTCCTAGTGATCCACCCCAGGCAAGGGCAACACAGGGCTCATTGGAGACTCAGCACTGGTTGAGGCAAAACTACAGAACCTTGAGCACCGTCGCAGAGTGGCGTGCATGTCGGTATTTTACAGGATACATTTCGGGAAGTGCGCGTTAGCACTTCATGACCTTATACCCCCCTCCCCTTTCCATCTCCGGAGCACGAGGCGTGGACAGGGGTTCCACCCTTATGTCGTGGATATACCACAAATTCGCACGAAGCGGTTCGCTTCCACATTCTTAATGCGAACGGCTAAGGAGTGGAACTCCCTGCCGGCGGATCTGTTTCCGGAACAATATAACCTGGGCCTTTTCAAGGCGAGAGTGAATAGGCACTACATAGGTGAGTATGCTTCAACATAGTCCGCATCGTCACTTTCCACCAGGTGAGATGGCGGACAAATGCTCGCCTATATATATAAAAAAATAAAAAAGGCTTGCCTGTGAATAAGTCTGGCTGAACGATCCCTACAAAGCGGTGGTAGGCTCCGCAAGGGGGCGGCATACTATGTTGAACATAGTTCGGTGCGTGAGATTGCCAGTGCCATAACAGGCATCTTCTAGGTGAGCTCGCTCCATCGTCGACTCTGTCACGGTCATTCCTGACCTAGTGTCTAGAGTCAAGGGCAAACCCATTTCTAATTTTAAAAAAAAGTGACATTATGAAGCTTGAAATAAGCTACCAGTCGACAAGACGAAGACAAAGCTATGTGTATTGATTGAAGTGTCAAATATGTTTGAATAGTCAGTTAAAAGGTAGGATAGGTAGGGCTGTTTTGCTTGTGATTGACACCTAATAATTAAAATAAGGAAATGGTAGGAAACATAACGATAGTGCAAACCTATCGTTATCTTTGATACAGAATTGACAAAATTCACTATAGAAAAAACTTAACTTTTTATGATCCGATTAATGTTTTTTTTTTATTTGGGTCAAGAAATTTTAAGCCTGTCAATCTCTAATATGTGTCATTTGAACTTTAATTCAATTTCATTTTTGCTACAACTTAAACAAACTCATTGAACGTCTACATTACAAATGATCACACCCTGTATTTCAAGTTGCGGTAGTAAGGTAAAAACATATAAAAATGTATCGGTTTGTCGGT
Organism: Scrobipalpa costella; assembly: GCA_949820665.1. Taxonomy (NCBI): domain Eukaryota; kingdom Metazoa; phylum Arthropoda; class Insecta; order Lepidoptera; family Gelechiidae; genus Scrobipalpa; species Scrobipalpa costella. The sequence continues at coordinate 6,949,298 of OX463319.1, read as the reverse complement.
ATCTATAGAGACTGGTCGTTGAACAAAAACTGGTTGACTTCCTGTGTGCCATGATCTGTGATGTGCTGCGGTTGTCTTAGTGTACGTTAGATTGTATCTCCTCTGTGAATTTGTTTTAATCTGTCGGGTAGTAACATACGTAAAAAAGTTAGGCATTATTTAAAGTGATATAAAGCATTTTGTACATTAATAGTGTTTTTTTTACATCCATGTTTAAATTCATTTGCACTCTAAATTAGCATAGACTAATCAAAATGTGCTAAGCATCTATGTGTATGCAATATTTAATCTATGTGTATGCAATATGTTATTGAGCTCGATTCTATATTCCACCGGCTATAACTAAAACAAATATATTCTCTCTTTTTGTACTTTCAATATAAAAAATATATAAAGGACAAGCGATTTATACTCTATGGTTTCACACTTTGTCCGCTAAATTTTGACTCGCCTTTGCGCGTTTCCCTAGTATTTCTGTCAATTTTATCCGCCATATCATATGACGGCGGATAAAAATGACAGATAATGCATAAAACCACTGACTATTTACATAAATCAAAAACCGTAGAGAATAGATTTATTTTCCTTTTCCATTGATTTTAGTCTGGAAGTGACAAATAGATTTTATTTTAATTTTTAGCCGCCAAATCTAGAATTAAGCCCAATATGCATTTAATCTCCTTTCCAAGCAAAATTTGTTGTTGCTGCAAAACTTTTAATTTGATGTTAACTGTAGATGCATTACTTTGAAACATTTATTTATTTATTATTCATAACATACAGACAAACATAAACTTATACAGCTTAGCACCTAATTACCTATAACTTTTTATACAATGCTGCGCGTAGTAATAAAGTATTCCATTCAGATATTCGACCCCCTAATCGAGAGCCCATGGCTCAGACCACTAGACCACGATCTCTACACCTAAGGCTAGTACACACACACACACACACACACACACACACACACACACACACACACACACAGCGTGTTACGTCTGTCGTGTAATCGCATCTGCCTAATTGCCCAGATTTGTCTGAGGTGTGCTACAGATTGTCCGCAGCCCCGTTTGCATGTGTTAGTGGATTACTGGCGCTTGCACAACTGATCTGATCTAGCGAAACAAGCAACTAAATTGACAGTATTTGCCTTATTTCAAGATGCCATTTTACAAAGTTTAAGTAAAGATATTCATGTAATTTAAATAAATCAACTTAAAAAAGAAAAAAGACAGATAATTGAAACGATTTGAAGCTTGATTTTTCTCTAAATATCTCTGATAAACACGATAGAGGTCCGCTTCGAAACAAATTAAGGTTAAGTAGGGGGATTGATCCTTTTGCCTTTTCATATAAATTTGTCTAAAGAAATCCTTATTTGTATAGAATTACATATAGGGATTTCTTAATAGTTCTATTATCAAGTAAGAAGATTTATTTCTCTACATACAAATAAAACCGAAGTGCAGCGGAATCGTTTAAATTCCTCATAGTCTAATGCTACGATTGAGTTCAAATTGCCTTTGATTTTTTTAGTTTTAATACTCAATTAGATATTTGGTGGATCCAAAACTGGTGAATGACTATTGGTCTTAGGACTACCCAGATATGTAATAAATAGCACATAGGTCCCATAAATGTTTATTTGCATCAGTTAAATTAATAATGTAGGCTTATAGAACTTCTGTTCTAAACAATAAATTCAGTAAAACGATTAGAAATAAATCATTGGTATTATTTAAATAACTAACTATATTTCTTCCATGCTGGCCTGGGAGCAAGAGAAAAACATATACTGTGCCAGCTGCTTTTCCTCTCGGGCAGGCTGTAAAAACCAGCTAAGGGGTCCGAGGGATTCAGTATATTGTAGTTTAGGTGATGGGCTGACAACCTGTCACTACAGAAATATACCTACAAATCCAATCTTAAATAACCCTCGAAACTTTGTCAGACGCGGCGGAACGACCTTTGTTTAGGTTGTTTACGCTCTCCCCCATTAGGGATAAAAAAATATATTTGCATGCATGTATGTATGTAATTCATGGTAAACGAGGCATCATTTTATAAGGCATGCAAACAACTCACAAATTATATTTCGCAGTACATAACTCTGCTGGTACATGCAACTTGGTAACAGTTAGCAATTAGCGACATTACTTGCAAGTGCTACTACAACATTCATTATGAACAGCTTACTTAGGCTTGTATTTATAAAGCGATCTCGAGATTGAGAGCAGTATTAAGTTGGGATTTGACAGGCCGTTTTGTACTGAAATGGCATTTCTCTCTAATCAGCTCTCAAAATGTCATTTCAGTACAAACTAGCCTGTCAAATCTATACTTAATATTGCTCTCAAATTTGAGATCGCTTCATAAATAGGAGCCTTAGTCTCGTGCTTAATTTATTGAAGTTATCTCCAGTGCCAGTACTTCCATGCTGTACTTTTTTTTATTATTAGAAATGGGTTTGCTCTTGACTCTAAACACTAGGTCAGGGATGACCGTGACAGGGTCGATGATGGAGCGAGCTCACCCAGAAGATGCTCACCCGGACTTATTCACAGGCAAGCCTGTGTGGCCCCAGATGGACTACTAGGAGGTAGATACCATCCCACCCAAAAACTGGGGCTGGAAGCGATAGAAAAACACTGTATGGCCCAGATGCACTTGGGCATGCTGTAAAAACCAGCTAAGGTATATGAGGGTTTCAGTATATTGTAATTTAGGCGATGGGCTGACAAACTGTCACCATCTGTTTGTCGCACGTAAGTTCACTGCAAAAATCGGCTACATCAGCCATTTTCGGGCGCACGAACGCTGTACCGATTAGAAGTGGAAGCGGTCTTCATACATACAAACACATACATACAATCACGCTTTTATCCCTAATGGGGTAGGCAGAGCGTAGAAAACCTTAACAAAGGTCGTTCCTCCACGTCTGACAAAGTTTTGAGCGTTATTTAAGATAGATTTATAGTTATATTGCTGTTGTGACAGGTTGTCAGCCCATCTCTTAAATTACAATATAAAGAAACTCTCGGATCCCTTAGCTGGTTTTTACAGCATGCCCGGGAGGAAATGCACCTGGCACATTCTATGATTTTCTCTCGCACCCAAGCCAGCATGGAAAGATAAAATTATAACTCATAAATATCCCAAGAGTTATCCATAATTACTTTACATAATTCTCCCATAATGTCAAATTACAATTACCCCCAACACCATAATTATAAATTGTCCATGGTCTTTTAAATATCACTTGTCAGACCACATTTAATAGGAGCCTGGGCTCTTTTGAAATGACAGTAATGACTTGTCAATTTTGAGTTGCAAAATTAAATCATTTTCGTATTATACAGGATCTTAGGGAAATAATGCAGAAATCAAATCAATTTCGAAAGGTCTAGTTAGTGTGAAAATAAAGTAATTTCCCGCAAGTAAAATTACCTATGTCGACTTCTTGGTGGTATTGAGATTGTTTCGCTGTGTAGCCAACAGATGGCGCCACATCAAGAAACACAAGTTCTGAAACGCGGTATAGAAATTTTCTCAGCGATCTGCAGATATACAAGTTCCAAACTTGTCCGGTTGGACTTCGGTCCCCTGGTCACGACACCCGTCCAGATGGGTAGCTACCCGTTTCCCATCCATCATCACTTAGGTAATTGGCGCTTAACTCTTTAAGATGAAATGGATATATACAAGCTTTTTGTGGAAATAATACATTTGTGTCAAACCTTCTTAGGTATAAGTGCATTTTTATGACTTTTAAAATTGTAAGTCAGTTATAAATTTAAGTATTTTACTTGCTTTACAAAAAAAATTAGGGCTTAAAAATAACTAGGCCTAATTTCACTTAATTTTCCAGATTTCTTATCACTTAAACCATTTACGAAGAACACGCGACCACTTTACTTGACAACTTGATTATTACTTCACCTTTCCAAATGCAAAAAATAATTACTAAGGCTCAAAAATATTAATTATAATTGCTCTATTTTCAGGTCATGCCAATTTTAGAATCTGAAAATAATTATTCCTTTAAACTTGAGTGATAATAGGCAGTTGTTTTATTTTGTGACTTTGTATTTGTATTAAAAAATAAGGGATTTCAGAAGATAAGTTCTGAAATCAGCAGACATTTCATTTGATTTGCCTCAGACAGCAGTGAATAAAAGGTAGCAAACTACCACAGAATACCTTGATTTATTGATATAAGGCATATTGTGGATGGACGCACATGCAATTAATTCTTCTTTGTTTTTTTTTAATTATTCTTCTTCTGTCGTGTCGATTATTGAATAAACTGAACCCTTATTTTTTAATACAAATACAAAGTTACAAAATAAAACAACTGCCTATTGTCACTCAAGTTTAAACGAATAATTATTTTCTATATATTTACATACATACATACATATAATCACGCCTTTATCCCTAATGGGGTAGGCAGAGCGTAGACGACCTAAACAAAGGCCGTTCCGCCACGTCTGACAAGGTCTTGAGGACCATTCAAGAAAGATTGGTACGTATATTGCTGTAGTGACAGGTTGTCAGCCCATCGCCTAAATTACAATATACTGAAACCCTCAGATCCCTTAGCTGGTTTTTACAGCATGCTCGGGAGGAAATGCAGCTGGCACATTCTATGTTTTTCTCTCACTCCCAGTCCAGCATGGAAGATAAATAGATAAAGTTCTATATATTTTTTCTTTATAATTATTAGGTAAGTATACCTAGGTATGAAAACTGATCGGCTTACTTATTTGTATTGAAAGGAGGGTTAACCCTCGACGTTTTGATCCTAAACGAGGATCAAAGTCACACTCCTGATGAAGATTCTCGTCTAGGATCGAAACGTTGAGGGCTATCCCTCCTTTCAATACAAACAATTAATCCGATCAGTTTTCATTATGAATAACACTTGTTTATCGTTTAATGTTAAAATATCTAGGTATGGTAAATATTAGGATCCACCCCACACAAAAAATACTTGGCCACAAATTTAATATGTATTGAAGTACGTAAACTAAGTTCGAAGATATTTTGGGTATCTATAAAAACATTGAACAAAATTTATCTCATAAATTATCCGAACATTTTTTACATTTTGTTTCTCTACCATTTACTTAGAAGTATTAAAATCAATTAACGAGAAGAAACCCAATCCCTCAAAGATTGACAACCGATTACCACCTAACTATCGACTAAATATCGACATGATTTGTCAACTTGTCGATGGTTTATCTTTTCATCAATACTTACTAAACTAAAGTTACTATACGGGTCTCAGATTTCATCGATAACGCATATCTTTATGCTTTCGACAAGGTTGATTGACATCACTTTTGGTTTATCGATAGATCTTAAAATTGATACTCGTGACAGGTATTATAACTGTTAATTTGTGCCAAACATTTCTGTGAGTTTTAATGCCTACTAATACCTCCTTGTAAAATAAATTTTAGTTAATCAATCATTACACTTTGCTTTTGTTGTGTCTAGACTCTATACAGTCTAGACTCTAGGGACTAAACGGAACACCTATCTCTACTTACTATTTTGACGTGTTTAATGGTATTCATAAATAAAATAAAAACTCATAGAACTTAATAATACAAATAGTTGGCAAAACGTTCCTTAATTTTTTTTATTTTAGTATTCAAGAATAAAAGTGTAAGTACCACCTAGCTTTATAGATACTTCTTCTGTCGAGTGGGTATCAAGTCTATCAACCCGATGAACCCTGGTATCAGAGTTTATAATCCGCCTAATAGCACAGCTAATAGGCCTCTGACATTGTTTGGGTAGCGACCATTTATAGTTGATGCGTGTAATAAATTAAAATCTATTTGTCACTTTCAGACTAAAAACTTTAGAAAAGGACAGGAGATCTATTCTCTCCGGTTTTTTATATATAGTCGGTGGTTTTATGCGTTATGTGTCATTTTTATCCGCTGAAAAAAAGTAAAATTGACATAAATACTAGGGAAACGTGCAAAGGCGCGTCAAAAGCTAGCGGACAAAGTGTAAAACCATAAAGTATAAATCGCCAGTCTTTTTCCAATTTTATTATTTTTAAAGTGACAGATAGCTTTTAATTTTAGTTTTAGCCAGTGGAATCTAGAATCGAGCTCAATATCATACTATAACATAATCAACTATCTTTCTTACATACATACATATAATCACGCCTTTATCCCCAATGGGGTAGGCAGAGCGTACACGACCTAAACAAAGGTCGTTCCGCCACGTCTGACAAAGTTTTGAGGGTTATTTAAGATAGATTTGTAGGTATATTGCTGTAGTCACAGGTTGTCAGCCTGTCGCCTAAATTGCAATATACAGAAACCCTCGGATCCCTTAGCTGGTTTTTACAGCATGCCCGGGAGGAAATGCAGCTGGCACATTCTACGTTTTTCTCTCGTTCCCAATGTTCCCTCGTCCAGCATGGAAGTAATTTCATACATAAACATTAAAATAACTGTACCTCTTATATAATTATTATACAAATATTTGCGGTAAGAAATGAAAACTGGTATGTAAATACGTAATATTCTAAACCGCAACTTTCTACGTGTTGATAGTTAGAAAAAAATAATAACACATTGGAGGTTATTATATGAGATTATAATATTACTGTAACTAAATGGTTTTGCGTGAGTATTTTATATAATTTCGCGGTTGCCATGGGAAACCAGTTTCACTTGATTGGTAGAAGATATTTATCTTATTAATTATCTTCTTAAATAATAGGTTGATGAACTTTACGATAATTGTTGACTCTACAAATCAGTGACCGGAAACCAAAATAACTTAAATCATTATCTTCTTAGCCTTATCCTGTATCTCACGGGGTTGAATACCCAATTTAGGTGATTGAACGAGGTTACTGGTTTTAACACAGAGCGACTGCCATCTCACCTCCGCAACCCAGAAGGAAAACCAGACCCAATCCCAGATTAGGACTGAGTTTACAAGCCAAACAAAAAATATCCAATCGCAAACCGTTCCAAAGTTTGTCCTACTTATCGATTTATCTACACTAATAATTTATATCCAAAAGCCACATCAAAAGTTATTAAAATATCAGAAATCATAAATCTTTAAGGCATAAACGTAAGTTGTGTAGCAAAGTAGCAGCTATTGCCATTTTGAGTAACAATTAGAACAACCCTATAAAATGTCATTTTTAAAACTAAGAAAAGACAAAAACTTGTCAACTGCAGGGCTATGATGCGCACTGTACACTTCAATTTGTCTTCACGTGTTGCATACTTCACTATGATTAATGCCTGTCATTTTCCGTTGTGAAGTGCGCAACGAAAGAGATAACATGTAGACAAAACGAAGTCTACTCAGTGCGCATCATGAGGCTGCTACTCAGGAAGTTGAAAAATCCAGCCTCTAAAGAACCAGTTGCACATGTCAATGAAGAAATTACATTATTTTACCGCAAACACAGGCAAAAACAGTTTGTACTGCGTCTAAACTGAACTCCTGCAGGCCTATGATGCGCACTGTAGACTTAAAAAAAAATTAAATGAAAAATACGTTTATTTGATTTTAGAACGACATTACATTATTCCTTACATCTGCCAAACTTATTTAAAGTTTGTCGGCAACTTCGATTTGTCTACACGCGTTGCATACTTCACTCTAATAAATTGCCTATCCTTTTCTAGTGTGAAGTGCGCAACGAATGTACGTGCGCGTCATAAACCTCCTGAAGTCTATTAAGTATATAAAATTTATACATACATACATACACATACATATAATCACGCCTTTATCCCTAATGGGGTAGGCAGAGCGTACACGACCTAAGCAAAGGTCGTTCCGCCACGTCTGACAAAGTATTGAGGATTGTTTAAGATAGATTTGTAGGTATATTGCTGTAGTGACAGGTTGTCAGCCCGTCGCCTAAATTGCAATATACAGAAACCCTCGGATCCCTTAGCTGGTTTTTACAGCATGCCCGGGAGGAAATGCAGCTGGCACATTCTATATTTTTCATTCGCTCCCAGTCCAGCATGGAAGTAAAGTAAAATTTATAATTGAATGGATTATTACCAGCACTGAAGGTACTTCTATGAAAAAGGTAAGTGGCATATTTTAAAAGATAAAAGACACATCAAAATTGGACTTATGATTTGCTAATATCTCACTACAAATAAAACATCAATGATTCATTTGAATAAAACAGTATGTTAAAAAAATAGGTAATCATATTAGGGTGCGCCATCTGCGGTAAAGGTCCTCGTGATTCGTGTGTGCCGTTATTTAAAAACCTTGGTATTCTCCCACTACCCTGTTTGTATATTCTTGAAGTAGCAACCTTTGTAAAATATAATATGGGCCTCTTTAGACGAACAGCGAATAGGCATAATCGAAATGTACGAGATCCAAATAAACTAGTTTATAATAGTACTCCACGATTGACAATGATCCAAAGGCAATGCTGTTCAATGTGTGTTAAAATATACAATGCTGTGCCAAAAGACATTAAAATATTGCCCAATGAATTGTTTAAACGTAAATTAGTGACATGGTTAAAACTAAATAATTTTTATAAGATTCAGGACATTTACAATATAAAAAAAATTAATTAAGTTTTATATTAGTTTTATTATTCATTGTTATACTTGACTTAATTTATTTGAAATTGAAAATTTTAATTTAACCTAGGTATATTTATATTGTGACAAATTTTAAATGTTTATAGTAAATTTTATAAATATCATGTGTTTATAATTTGTAGCTTACCGTTTACTTTGTAAGATTTGCATGCCTATTATGGTAAAATATGAGGACATATCTTAACCTTAAGACCTGCATTGTATGTAATGACCATATTTTAAGCAAATAAATTTTCATTTTCATTTTCATTTTCATTTTCATTTTCATTTTCATTTTCATTTTCATTTTCATTTTCATTTTCATTTTCATTTTCATTTTCATTTTCATTTTCATTTTCATTTTCATTTTCATTTTCATTTTCATTTTCATTTTCATTTTCATTTTCATTTTCATTTTCATTTTCATTTTCATTTTCATTTTCATTTTCATTTTCATTTTCATTTTCATTTTCATTTTCATTTTCATTTTCATTTTCATTTTCATTTTCATTTTCATTTTCATTTTCATTTTCATTTTCATTTTCATTTTCATTTTCATTTTCATTTTCATTTTCATTTTCATTTTCATTTTCATTTTCATTTTCATTTTCATTTTCATTTTCATTTTCATTTTCATTTTCATTTTCATTTTCATTTTCATTTTCATTTTCATTTTCATTTTCATTTTCATTTTCATTTTCATTTTCATTTTCATTTTCATTTTCATTTTCATTTTCATTTTCATTTTCATTTTCATTTTCATTTTCATTTTCATTTTCATTTTCATTTTCATTTTCATTTTCATTTTCATTTTCATTTTCATTTTCATTTTCATTTTCATTTTCATTTTCATTTTCATTTTCATTTTCATTTTCATTTTCATTTTCATTTTGAACAGTGAACAGGGGTCGAAATAAAAAAAAAAAATTGGGCCTCCCATCCACATTGTGATACGCTATGTTCCTTAGGAAAAGTTGTTCAGTTTCACGGGTGGAATCACACACCTAATTTCAGCATTTTTTTTACTTCCTATATCAATAAGATCTCGAATACTGTTGATATGAAAACTTTAATCTTGCACTTCCTCTGCTTCTTCTGTCGTGAGACATTCGACCCGATGAACCCTGGTGTCAGCATTTAAACTTAACATGTGTAAGTGTGTGACAGCTAACGACTTCAAACCTTACCAATTTAATACTATTAAATGTGTTAGATCCGACGTAGTACAAATTTATTTTCAGCGCCCGAGGGGTATACGATAATAGGGCATTTATTTAAGTGGCAGGCAATTCTAAGGTATGAATTGTGGCAAAAACCTCAGACTCTTTATACCCGCAAAGGGCTCTCCAGACCTTCCGATCCTACTTCTTAAATCGGATGCAGTGCGTTTGTGGCAGATTTAGATTGTTATTCTGACTGACATACATACATATATATAATCACGCCTTTATCCTGAATGGGGTAGGCAGAGCGTAAACGACCCAAGAAAAGATCGTTCCGCCACGTCTGACAAGTTTTGAGGGAAATTATTTTAGCCTTAAATGTGTTCAGTTATAGTTACAGTTTGTCAGCCTATCGCCCAAATTGCAATACTCTGAAACTATCGAATCCCTCAGCTGATTTTTGCAGCATGCCTGGGAGGGAATGCAGCTGGCACATTTTATGTTTTTCTATCACTTCCAGACCAGCATGAAAGTAACCTGCTTTAAAATATCGACGTAATAATGAATATAATTGCGGTAATAATCCCGTCTAAAATAATAATTTTTAAATAAATTTTGTTTAAATATAGTAAACTAAAGTAAGTTTACTATAGTAGTAATTTAGTAGTAAAGTTTTAAAATATATTTGGAAGATTTTTAACACACATACATTTTCATCCCTATATTTCGTCTTCGGTTGATAAATCATCAGCAGACGATTTTCAAAAGTGGCAGATTTTGGAAGATGTTAGAAGACTCCATTGTTGTTCACATAAACTTTTTTGAATATACAAGAATTAATTTTATGACACAAATTTTTGACCATTTTTCGGCAGGTTTGCCATTTTTAAGAGGGTCTCACCAAACTATACGATTTAGAATGATCGGATCGGAACGTCTATAGAGCCCTTAATGTATGGAATGGAAAAGCTAAATGGCTAAGTATAAATTAGGAGGTAGATAGAGAAAAAGCTAATGCGTTTAATATTTATGAGTGTTTTGATTTATTTAGTGTAAGCTATTATACAGCAATTTTCTTTTCCTGTTTCTTGAATGATACTTCAGTAATGCTTTTTTAAAACGGTACATACATACATATAATCACGCCTTTATCCCTAATGGGGTAGGCAGAGCATAGACGACCTAACAAAGGTCGTTCCGCTACGTCTGACAAATTGGAGGGTTATTTAAGATAGATTTGTAGGTATATTGCTGTAGTGACAAAAAAACGGTAAAAAATTATTAAAACGGTAATAGGTATAATTAGATTTCTACACTGGTTCCTTCTATGGCTGCTATTCAAATATTTTAAAAAAGCCATCGTTTGTAATGCTAGAAAATAGAGTTTTGTTGTCGTAAGAAAAAGAACGTAGAAATGTCATATTCATTTCTATTTAGATTTTTGCATGTTTAAATTTTGAAAGAAAAATACAATGTAATTTTCATTATATTGATTTCTAAGATGGTAAAAAGTATTTACAACCAACTTCATTCTTCCATGCTGGACTGGGAGCGCGGGAAAAACATAGAATGTTCCAACTGCATTTCCTCCCGGGCATGCTGAAAAAAAACAGTTAGTGATACAAAGGTCTCAGTATGTTGTAACTTAGACGATGGGCTGACAACTTGTCACTACAGCAATATACCTACAAATCTATCTTAAATAACCCTTTGTAAGACGTGGCGGAATTACCTTTGTTTAGGGTCTTTGCGCTCTGCCTACCCTATTAGGGATAAAGGCGTAATTATATGTATGTATGTAATTTCATAAATAACCTTCAAAATCTTGTCAGAAGTGGCGGAACGACCTTTGTTTAGATCGTTAACGCTGTGTCATTAGGGATAAAGGCGTGATTTTATGTATGTATGTAACTTCATAAACTGATTAAAACAACAACCAAATGTATAAATCCAGAATAAATACCTACATATTTAGCACACCTGTAATACCTAACTGTGGACAATTACTTCTAAACAGTACCGCACCAAAAATACCAACACGGGTGTTATTTACATTTACTTGTGAGAGTCGAGTTAGCAAGTAAACGTGTAAACAGTATGGGACGAGTACTCCTGTCGAGTTTACACGTCGAGGCGAATGCGAATTGCTGATAACACCCGGTATTCATATTTGAGACACACAGGCGTGTGGAATGGCCAACTTTTTGACACGCGAATCTTAAAATTATTTAAAAAGATTACGTGAAATGTGACAGCTCCTCACGAGGCTTACCTGCAACAAAAAATATGGTATTTAGTGACGTGAAGTGTTGTGAAGTATAAATAAAATTAAACAACAAACTGACCACAAGGCTGAATCTCCTTCCAAATTTGTATAATACTTGTAACCATAATATGTCTGTACTCCATAAAGGAATTCATGCCTCACATAATATTAGCATTAGTTTTTGAAAGAAAAAGGGAAAGTATTTCGCCATGTCTGAAAATTTAAAGACCATTTAAGATAATATACCTACCTATATACATCTTAGAGACAGGTAGTCAGCCAGCCTATAGCCTAAATTCCAATATGTAAATCAGAACCCTTGTCTTTTGTTGGTTTTTACAGGTCTGCCTTGCCTAGTACAATTTAATTTGAATATGAAGTTCTGTCCATGAAAAAATAGAAATAAAAAATCGCCTCGGGAAATAACCTCCAGAAACCCCAAGTACATAACAACAAAACTTTAAAAAATCTAGCTGGTAATGCCAAATGAGTTACTATAAAAATGAATATTCGTGGTTTTTCCGAATGAATCTATCTACATGAGAAAAATAAAAATTTGTGCACCAATCGTTTAAACTTATTGAAAAAAAAAAAACACTTTAGATGTGATTGAAATCCTCAGGACTCAGGAGGTTCATCTATTATCTATGTCCGTGTGTATAAAAATGTTGTCATGTTTTTCTCGAAGCTCCGCCGTGTATGGTATATATGCAAATTGCATTACAGATAAACGCTTTGTTACTTTATGTTTTGTTTTTATTTTCATGCAAAGACAAATGCAAGCTTATCTAGAAAATCATGTGAAGATTTGGTTTTTTAACAACAATTTAGAAGTGGCACTTAGAGGTAACAGTACCATATTGTAATACATTTAGGCTCGTATTTATACATACATACATATAATCACGCCTTTATCGCTAATGGGGTATGCAGAGCGTGTACGACCTAAACAAAGGTCGTTCAGCCAAGTCTGACAAAGTTTTGAGGATTATTTCAGATAGTTATTTACTTATATTGCTATGGTGATAGGTTATCAGCCTATCGCTTAAATTGCAATATATAGAAACCCTCAGATCCCTTAGCTGGTTTTTACAGCATGCCCGGGAGGAAATGCAGCTGGCACATTCTACGTTTTTATATCGCTCCCAGTACAGCATGTATTTATGTTCGTATTTATAAAGCGATATATCTCTAATAGTTGTCCCAAAATTGGTTTCAAAGTGTGATTGAAGTCGTAAATCAAAAATCTTTGGCAAATAAATTGGAATGAATACAGACAGTCTACTAGCTAACTGCCTCCGTGGTCTAGCGGTATGAGCCATGGGTTCTCGACCCGGAGGTCCTAGGTTCGATTCCCGCCGAGAAACAATGACTTTGTGTTGTTGTTTCTGGTTTGGTTAGGACATTGCAGGCTGATTACCTGATTGACCGAAAAGTAAAATGATCCATGCTGTCGGATGGGCATGTAAATAGCCGACTATTTACCTGACTTTCTCTAGTCGTGTCAGTCAATCTGTCCCATCACAATAAGAAATTGAGGGACCCACCTGTGTGTAGAGCAAATACTTGGGCACTAAAAACTAGTCCTGCGCAGTTAGCCGATTTCTGGGAGAATGGCCGCCATCAGTAACTTGGATTACTTACTGTTACAAAATTAACGGGTTCGTTTTATGACAACTGATTGCGTATATACAGGATGTTATCATGTTAACTTCTTAACTTGTTTATACACCAATAACATAGGACATGATAGGATATGTAGTAATCAAATTAGTGCTCATTTTAAACCGCTACATATTTAGATTTATAGTGCTTGTAAATATACCTAATGGTGCGTTATAAAGAGCATTACTTTGTTATAGTAAGAGCTAGATTATTACATACATATATATAATCACGCCTTTATCCCTAATGGGGTAGGCAGAGCGTAGACGACCCAAACAAGGGTCGTTCCGCCACATCTGACAAATTTTTGAGGGATAATTAAATTTGTAGGCATATTGCTATAGTGACAGGTTGTCAGCCCATCGCCTAAATTGCAATATACTGAAACCCTCGGATCCCTTAGCTGGTTTTTACAGCATGCCCGGGAGGAAAAGCAGCTGGCACATTCTATGTTTTTCTCTCGCTCCCAGGCCAGCATGGAAGTAATAGTAAGCTAGATTATTAGGTACTTACTTAATATTATTCATATACTTAGCATGGGATATGAATAATGGGATAAGGGCAAGCGAATGATGATGATGATGATGACTTAGCATCTTCAGCTTCCATGCTGGATTGGGAGTAAAAGAAAAACATAGAATGTGCCAGCTGCATTTCTTCCCGGGCATGCTGTAAAAATCAAATCTACCGAAGTCCATTTAGCCACATATCACAAATTTTATTGACAAACAAAAATAGCACAACGAGTGTCAAAACACTCTCTTCAAGAAACCTTTGAAGCCACAAAAATAAAGAGACATCAAAACACCGAGATACTTGATCTTTAGTATCGTTGTCATATCTGACACGCCGTACGTAGACCGACTGCAAGCCGACTGCTTTGCAACTGCTAAATACAGTCAATCAAACAATCAATAATTCTTTAGTTGCATAAAGATGATATATAAAGATGTTTACATATTTGAGTAGTGCTTACATGTTTAGCTAACTCTTCTTCTTAGCGAGTGGATTCTCGAGTCGAATGACTTATAATTAGCATGCAAATTTCTTTAGAAAATGTTAAGGAGTTAACAAAATTACAAATAAAATAATCATTCTTTTTATGCCATGTCATATCAGCTATCATAAGCTAATATACCTGAGTCTAAATACAGGGTGGCTACTTAAGAGGTATACAATATTTTTTTGCTATTATTTATTTTTGGAACTGAATTTCTGTTGTTTAGCATTTTGTCAAGGAACGGCAAATTAATTTTCGATATTTTTTGACTCTAAAAATGATAGAATATTATTTTAAAAATCCCATCCTGTAGCTTTTAAAATTTTACGCTGTATAACTTTGATGTGCCGTACTAACGGGCGATTAAAAACAATAAAAGTGAATATAGGGACTTGAGAATTAATCTGTCTAATAGTGGTTATTACTGACTTTAATTAGCGTTTTCTGATGATAAGTAAAATATGTATGTGTTTACGTCCGCATGTTGCAAGCAACCAATCTTTCTCCAAGATCCAGCAACAAGTAGCTTTATCAGTTAGTCAGTATGTCTGATTTTATAGGGTGGCTGCTTAAAAGGTATACAACGTATTTTGCTATAGTTTTTTTTCGGAGCTGAATTTCACAGTAATTTGGTATTAAATATCTTGTCAATAAATGGCAAATTGGCTATGGATAGTTTTTTGTACTAATTATTAGAAATTATGCCACCCTGCAATCTGTATAATAGTTACACACATGTCGAATCTGTCAAAATTGCATTTGGGCAATGCTAAGCGCTACTTACAATATTGCAGTTTGTCTGCACAGAACCGCACATTTTTGTTGTTTTCTTGTTAAAGAAACCGCGCAAGTGTTCGACACAATCTTATTAGTCGAGAAGAAACACAAAGAAATCTTACAACTGCCTACTTCAGTCTAAGGGTAAAGTACCAACGCCTACGAATCGGAAAGGGAAGCAAATATCGACTGTATGGCTTTGCAATAGAGTCCGTTTTAAATTGTAATTAATTATTGACAGCAACAAATACCTAAGCATATTTTTTACAAATTAATTATAGACAGATACTGGTTTATGAAACGTGTAACATCAATAAAATTGTATGTGAAAAGGAAATTAGAGAAAACACTTTTAAGAAAATCTATTTGTCGTATTATCTTGAACGCAAAATAGATATAAAATTTGACAAAACAGAAAAATATTACTAACCAACTGAAATATATTTTTTTTACCCGTTTGATCCTCAATGCAAAAAAATATATAAAATTCGACAAAAAAAATAACCTAATACTGGCAAAATGTCCGGATCAACAGACAAAACAACTGGTTAATATATTCTGGGCATTAGATGCATATGCCACCATTAAATTCTTAAAACTCCAATATTTGTTTCAATGATGTACGATGTGAATCGAAAAACCGGTCCAATAGAATCATACATACATACATACTACCACGACTGTATCCCTAATGGGGTAGGCAGAGCGTGAACGACCCAAACAGAGGTCGTTCCGTCACGACTGACAAGTTTTGAAGGTTAAAATAGAACTGTATATTGCTGTAGTGACAGGTCGTCAGCCCATCGCCTAAATTACAATATACCCTCAAGTAAAATCCCTTAGCTAGTTTTTACAGCATGCCCGGGACAAGATGCTACTGGCACTTTCTACCTTATTCTATCGCTCCCAGTCCAGCATGGAAGCTCAACAGCAACTAACAGAACCAAGTTATAGTAATACATACATACATACATATAATCACGCCTCTATCCCTAATGGGGTAGGCAGAGCGTAAACGACCTAAACGAAGGTCGTTCCGCTACATTTGACAAAGTTTTGAGGGTTATTCAAGATGGATTTTCCGATATATTGCTGTAGTGACAGGTTGTCAGCCCATCGCCTAAATTTGCTATATACTGAAACCCATGGATCCCTTAGCTGGTTTCTACAGCATGCCCAGGAGGAAATGCAGCTGGCACACTCCATGTTTTTCTCTCGCTCCCAGTCCAGCATGGAAGAAGTTATAGTAATTGAGATAATTTAGAAGCTTAAAAATTTGCGATTCATAGTTCGTTGTAGTATTTTCTTCCTGTTACTACAACGAACTATAAATCGCTAGAAATCATGTAAGTTTTAACTTATACAAGTAATACCAGTGACAGGTATGCGTCGACTTTAAGCGTAAAATAAGAGTCGACTTTTTCCAATAAAAAAAACCGCAGCCTTATTAACTCGACCGATTGGCACCCAGTGCTTTATAAAGAGAGGCTATATACAGGGTGTAACAAAATTTACTGCGTTCCTTTAAACCACGTAATGTATTAGTGATATACAACACAATACACGCATAAAATAAATTTTTTTTTTTTTTTTATTAATAAAACAAATAACCTTAACACTACAGCACGCACACTAATGCGCGGCAGCAGCGTACCTATGGAGAAGTTTTGAGGGTTATTTAAGACAGATTTGTAGGTATATTGCTGTAGTGACAGGTTGTCAGCCCATTGGCTAAACTGCAATATACTGAAATCCCTTAGCTGGTTTTTACAGCATGCCCGGGAGGAAATGCAGCTGGCACATTCTACGTTTTTCTTTCGCTTCCAGGCCAGCATGAAAGAAAATTTAATATATATTTATTTAATTTAATGTGTGTATCGGGTTGTATATCACTTCTTCTGTCGAGTGGGTATCGAGTCTATCGACCCGATGAACCCTGGTGTCAGAGTTTTAAACCGCCTAGTAGCACAACTATCAGGCCTCTGACATGGTTTGAGTAACGACCACTATCAAAGACTGCGACCGAGACCGACGGCTTAACGTGCCCTCCGAAGCACGAAATCTTTTTCTTTTTCGGACAATCAGGTGATGCAGCCTGCAACGTCCTAACCAAACTGGGGAAAAATTCACAAAGTGATAAGTTCTCAAACTTTGTGTTTCCCCCTGGGAATCGAACCCAGGACTTCCGGATCGGGTGTCCATGGCACTAGCCACTAGACCACGGAGGCAGTTATATATCACTAACAAATTACGTGGTTTAAAGGAACGCAGTACTCTTTTTACACCCTGTATATAAACTAGTTATCCGACATGTCTGTCTGTCGATCCGGTCGTACAGCATTGTGACTGGTTTTTTTTATTTTGATCGATACAGTGTCATAGTTCTGAGAGCTGATTGATTGGAAATTATTGGTAGAAAATGGCTTGATGTGTATTTTATATTCATTATGGAGAATACGATTTGAATTCAAAATTTCTAGGATTAAAAACACGATCACACTCATAGCCCCCACTAGGATGTCCCGTATCAGGGTGCTATGGACATACACAGAAACAACCACAAAGATTCTAAATACACTTTTTTATTTTATATTTTATTAAACACTAGCGACCCGCTCCGGCTTCGCACGGAAATCATCAGTGTTTCTCTACTATATTATGCATGTATTTATATATAAACCTTCCTCTTAAATCATTCTATTCATTAAAAGAAACCGCATCAAAATCCGTTGCGTAGTTTTAAAAATCTAAGCATACATAAGGATACAGGGACAGAGAAAGCGACTTTGTTTTATACTATGTAGTGAAGGTACAATAACAGATTATAAACATACTTAAAAGAACCTTAACAGCATAGCACTATAAATCTGAGATCCTTTTAAAATTGTACGCAGCATTCACAATAGTAGGTAGAAAGTTTTATATTTTATATTATAGAGGTAGATACTGAATAAGTAAGGAAAGTTGATAAAGATAATCAAAAGGTATAGTTTTAAGGCGGTATTTTTTCAATTTTCTATTATACAAGTTATGAACTTTAACACCATATGTTCAATGTTTTAACGAACAATGACTACAAGACTACTGTATTTAAATAAGATACCACCGACCGGCTAAATAAAGCTAAAATTAAAACTTACCTGTCACTTTAAAACAAAAAAAAGTAAAAACACAGGCGATTTATTCTCTCCGGTTTTCGATTTATAGTCTGTGATCTTACGCGTTATCTGTCACTTTTAGAAACGTCAAATGTGCGCCATAAACTTACCTACGAATACAGCATAAAACCATAGACTATAACTCTCCTGCCATCTTTCTTCCATGCTGGACTGGGAGTGAAAGAAAAACATAGAATGTGCTAGCTGCATTTCCTCCCGGGCATGCTGTAAAAAACAGCTAAGGGATCGGAGGGTTTCAGTATATTTCAATTTAGGTAATGGGCTGACAACCTGTCACTACAGCAATATACCTGCAAATCTATCCTAAATAACCCTCAAAACTTTGTCAGACGTGGCGGAACGCCCTTTGTTTAAGTCGTTTATGCTCTGCCTACCCCATTAGAGATAAAGGCGTGACTATATGTATGTATGTATAACTCTCCTGTCCTTTTTTAATTTTATTATTCCAATAGTGAAATATCGATTTTAATTTTAGCTTTATCCGGTAGCATCTAGAATTGAGCCCGACGAAACTAACATCAAAATACTGATTTAAAAACAAAAGTCAAAGAAAAATAACTAAATTAAACATACATACATATAATCATGCCTTTATCCCTAATGGGATAGGCAGAGCGTAAACTACCTAAACAAAGGTCGTTCCGCCACGTCTGACAAAGGTTTGAGGGTTATTTAAGATAAATTTGTAGGTATATTGCTGTAGTGACAGGTTGTCAGCCCATCGTCTAAATGTAATTTAGGCGATGGGCTATACATATATATATATACCAGCTAAGGGATCCGAGGTTTTCAACCTCGGATCCCTTAGCTGGTTTTTACAGCAGGCCCGGAAGGAAATGCAGCTGGCACATTCAATGTTTTTCTCTCGCTCCCAAGCCAGCATGGAATGAAAATAAAATATTTGGAATAAAATATGTAAAGCTACCAGAGTTAAATGAGTATTAATGAAGCATTTAAAAAGGCCAAAGAGACAAAAAATAAATTAATAACCAAAACAACTTCGATACAGAATGCTCAGTCAACTGATACATTGAATTCAGGTCAAAATGCCGTTACGTTTGAATTTGACAAGTCTTCACAACTACTGGTTTTTCTCTCGCGTTGCTGCTTCCGTGGTCTACTTGTTTGGGTCGTGGGTTCAATTCCCACGGGGGTATAAATTTTTTTTTTATTCGGTACTGTGAGATTTTACCCAGTTTGGTTTAGTAATACAATGCAGGCTGAATGTCTATCAGTAAAAAGGCGCCAGATTATCTGCCAAGAAAGGATTTCGTGCTTCGGATGGCACGTTAAGGCACTTTGATATTGGTCGTCACGAAAACCATGTCAAAAATCAAATCTTCTTCTTAGCGAGTGAATTTTCGAGTCGAAAAACGACCCGATGAACCCTGGTTTCAGTTTTCAAACCGCCTTGTAGCACAGCCATTAGGCCTCTGGTATGGTTTGGAGTAACGACCACCATCAAAGACAGCATCCGGGACCGACGGCTTAACGTGCCCTCCGAAACACGGAATATTTTTTTTCTTTTCGGACAATCAGGTGATTCTGCCTGCAATGTCTTAACCAAACTGGGGAAAACCTCACAAAGTGTTAAATTGACAAATATCAACTTCGTGTTCTCCACTAGGAATTGCACCTAGGACCTCCGTATCGTAAGCGCATGGTTCTGACCACTAGACCACGGAGGCAGATTAGAACTTAGAACCTCCGGAAGAGATCAAATGGAAGGTTTATAAACTCTGACACTTTGGTTTGTCGGATATTTATTCGAATAAAAAAAAACATTCATTAGGTCAGAATACCGTTACGTTTGACAAGTGTTCACCTACCTACTGGTTTTGCTCTCTAATAACATGTTAATTTATTTTGAACTGGCAAACGTTGACAACACTAAATATACTTCTTTGGTATTTATTAGTTAATTACAATAATCAAGGCGCCAATGATTTTCATATTAGGATTTTGATCAAAACACTGCCAATGTAAATTAATTTTAAACATTTCTCCAGATAATGTAGTTATTAAAACACTTGTACTTGTTTCACTTAATGTAATTTAATCCTACCGGTTTCGCTAACTTATAGCATCATCAGGGATTTTATACACATCATACGCAACACATAAAACCTTCTAAATAAACTGTTCATATTTAGCGAACGAAGTGCAACAATTGATATATATGTTATAGTCAATATTATTGTGACGGTAGGAAAACATAAGATTTCGGGATGCCTACAGTGGGGAAATTACCCCTAAGTGGGGAGTTAAAAAAGGTTTGTACCTCGAATAGGTAAGTCAAATATAATATAAATATTAGAATTACTAATTAAATGTCAAGAAGTATATAATTATAAATGTCAGTTTAATATATTAAAATAATAAAAATATTTTAATGTCAGATTATTAAATAAATAAAAAATATTTGTTTATATTTAGGTAAAATAATTGGATTAATGTTAAAAATTAATTTGATAAATTAGAATATGTCATAGAAAATTAAATGTCCTTAAAATATAATAATAATGGGGATTTGTTTAATTCTAACTGTTCATTGAGTAGTATGTCACTATTTTTATATGCAATTTTATTGATTTCAAGTGCTTCTAGGTTATTCAATTTACGTCCTTTTTCGCCTAATTGTAAAATTTTGAAATTTATCGTTGGGTCAAAATTATGATTTTCAGATATTAAATGTTGAGCAAAAGTCGAGTCATTCTTTTTAAGTCGCCAGCTTCTGAGGTGTTCCTTGGTTCTGGTTTCAAATGACCTACCAGTCTGACCGATGTATTTCTTGTTGCAGTCTTTACATGTTAATTCGTATATACCGCTTCTTTTGTTCAACGGTGCAGAATCCGATTTATGCGTCAGACAGTTCTTCAGTGTTGTTGGCGTGTAAAATGCCGGGATTTTACCTTGAAGGAGTCTTCCACATTTATAGGAAATATTTCCTAAAAATGGGATTCTAGCCCATTTTTTATCAGTTTTTTGGGGTTTTATATCCTTAAATAACAAATTTGTGGTAATTGACTTCTCTTTTTTCTTTAATATCTTTTCTATAGTTTTTGTATCGTAACCATTACTATTAGCAATGTTTTTGATGGTGTTCAGTTCTTTTTTGAAATTTATTGTTGTCATGGGTACAGATACTAGTCTATGTACCATAGCATGGAAGGCAGCATGCTTATGACTAATAGGGTGTTTCGAGTCATTATGGATTACGATGTCACTGTATGTTGGTTTTCTATAGATTTTAAAGTCATGTCTATTGTCTGTTATTGAAATTGTTAAGTCAAGAAAGTTTAGTTCTTTACCACCTACTTCGGCCGTAAATTGAATGTTTGGGTTAATAGAGTTTATATAAGTCAAAAAATTATGGATGTCATTTTTAGGGCCATTCCAGAGACAAAGGATATCATCAACGTACCGGTACCAGTAAATTATATTGTCTTTATATCCTTTATGTCTAAGGATGTCCTTTTCAAAAAAGTTCATAAAAATGTCAGCACAAATTGGGGAAAGAGGAGTCCTTTTGTCTGTTTATATATGTTGTTATTGAAGGCGAAATAGTTTTGTTCGAGGCATACCGAAATTGTATGCTCTAAGTCGACTATTTTTTGTGGTTCTAATTTTGACTCTATCAACAATTCACTTATCGCACTTTTACATTGATCAATTGGAATACTCGGAAAAAGGTTTTTCACATCGAATGATACTAAGATGGGTTCCTTTGGGATTGTGTGGTTTTTTATTTTGTTTATAAGATCAATGCTGTTCTTGACCGTATGTTGTAGTTCTGCACTGACCACTTCCTTTAAAATTCTGTTCGCCTTTTTGGCAAGATTATATGCTGGGGCTCCAGTGTAGCTGACTACTGGTCTTATAGGTGTGTCCTCTTTATGCAACTTGTAGTACCCCTGAAGTCTAGGTACAGAAGGATTCATCGGTTTCAGAAATCTGTCTTTTTCAGTAAAGATGCTATTAGCCGATAGTATGGTCTCACTTACAGTCTTATTGTATTTCAAGGTGGGGTCTTTTTTCAAGGTCTCGAAAGTATCTCCCGAAAGGAACTTATTGACTTTTTCATTGTACTCAAATTGGGAAGTGACAACTACGGTATTGCCTTTGTCGGCTTTGGTTATTATCAGATCTTTATCTATAATCTTCTTTTTTATGTTCTTTATCGTTATTGCTTCAGTATTTTTATCTCTGTTTATAGATGATTTTTTGATGTCTTCTCTTATTGTCTTAGTACATAAGTGCTTGTTAGCCGTCTCCGTGATAGCAACCTCCAAATCTACTACCAAGTTATCCAAGTCTTTGGTTGTGTTGGTTATATTTGGTGCGTACTTTAGGCCCTTTTCCAGAAGATCCGTTTCATTTTTACTGAAAGCAATATTTGTTGTATTTATTAGCCTGGGGTAAAAGTTTTCATTGTTAATATGGGTATGACGTTGGAATGATATCTCCTTGTGGTTTTTCAGCTTGGTAAGTTTTTTCACATGTGTGTTGTGGATTGCCGCTGTAATAGTTTTTGCCTCAATGTGTGTATTGCTTAAAACCGTGTCTAGTTCAATATTAATTTTTCAAAATTTTACAATTAGGCGAAAAAGGACGTAAATTGAATAACCTAGAAGCACTTGAAATCAATAAAATTGCATATAAAAATAGTGACATACTACTCAATGAACAGTTAGAATTAAACAAATCCCCATTATTATTATATTTTAAGGACATTTAATTTTCTATGACATATTCTAATTTATCAAATTAATTTTTAACATTAATCCAATTATTTTACCTAAATATAAACAAATATTTTTTATTTATTTAATAATCTGACATTAAAATATTTTTATTATTTTAATATATTAAACTGACATTTATAATTATATACTTCTTGACATTTAATTAGTAATTCTAATATTTATATTATATTTGACTTACCTATTCGAGGTACAAACCTTTTTTAACTCCCCACTTAGGGGTAATTTCCCCACTGTAGGCATCCCGAAATCTTATGTTTTCCTACCGTCACAATAATATTGACTATAACATATATATCAATTGTTGCACTTCGTTCGATAAATATGAACAGTTTATTTAAAAGGTTTTATGTGTTGCGTATGATGTGTATAAAATCCCTGATGATGCTATAAGTTAGCGAAACCGGTAGGATTAAATTACATTAAGTGAAACAAGTACAAGTGTTTTAATAACTACATTATAAATATGGAGTTTCACCAAGTGCCGACAATCGCAAGTATAAATTATATTTCTCCAGATAATAAATTAATGTTGAACCATGTACATTAATATTTGCGTAATATAACTTTGTAGGGAACTATAAAACAAATGTTTCATTTCAAAAAAATATTGCGATATATAGGTACCAATAATCATGTCTTTATCCCTTAAGGGATTGGTAGTGCATCAACGATGTCGTGTATTTTCGCCGCGACTGACAAGTTTTGAAACTCTGTAGGTATTGTTGGGTTGTATTTAGGTTGTTTACGCTCTGCCTAACCCGTTATGGATAAAGGCGTGATTAAACGTATGTATTGTTTTAGAGACAGGATGTCAATCCATCGCCTAAAATTGAAAACTTTTTAAATTTACGAAATGGAATGAATGAATGAAATATGCGCCTGTCAGAGGCGCCATGCGAGGCTTAAAGGACTCGCATCCAAGCCATAAAATATTTTAAAATACCTCAAATATCAAAATAATATTATGGAGGAATTGCATGTGATGTTTGTTTTTAAGTGTATTATTATCGTTTGCTCGCAAAATGAGAGAAAAGTACTATACTTCTATCAGCCGAAATAACAATTTAAGGTCTCGTTTTCACTGGATTAAATGGAATTTACTCGACCTTAAATTGCTTTTTTTCGGCCTCGGAGTAATGTAGCTGATAGGTAAGGCTTTTTTTATCGCTCACTGAAAGTCACGATCTTATGATTCATACTTTCATTAATCCATATGAACGGTTCTAATTTTTTCAATCCAATAAGTAATTAATCTTCCAATGTATTCATTACTTTCTGATAGTGATCTTTATCTCTAAATGAGTCGTATGTATCTGTCAGAGGTTTTATCTTCATATGCTTTTATAAACAAATTAATCTGTATTTTATCTGTAATTCGATCGTAATTATTTCATATACGTGTAGTGACTGGCAGGTCGAGTTATTCAGCATTATAATGTACTTATTAGTTTTATTAAGTGCAAATATTTGAAGTGGAATATAGACATTCCACCCTTGAAATTTAACAACTTTCCTGAGTACTCGTAGACATTCATATTTCGAAACATAATGATCAATATAAATACGTAATAAAAGAAAGAGTGTTATGTATGTGCGTAAAGCTAAAACTCTGAATCGAGACCCATGAAGAAGTTTTAACTGAAAGGCATGCTTTTGAAGAAATAATGCCGTGAAGATGAGCGTCAAGTTACACTGGTCGTACGTAAAAATGCATACTGTAACTGGCGTAACTTGACTCGCCATAAGGATTTATTAATCAAGACACTGTCGAGAGTACTAGTTGGAAAAATCGCGGTACGTTATCGTATTTTGTAGATTTTTCGGTAATAGTCTGGAGTATCTCAAGCTTTGGAAGGCACGTTAAGCCGGTGGTCCCGGTGAATATCGTTTAATACCGTGGATATTAGTCGTTGAGCCATGTCAGAGGCCAGTGCTAAGCATTGGCGGCTTGATAACTCTGACCTAATCTAGGATTGGGTCTGGTTTCCTTTCTGGGTTGCGGAGGTCAGATGGCAGTCGCTCTATGTAAAAACCAGTACCCTCGTTCAATCCCCTAGATTAGGTAGCGGGCCCCGTAATATACGGGATAAGGCTAGGGAGATGATGAGTCTGGAGTATCTCAGTCGTTGTGGAACGTTCAAGATTACAATCGAATTATTATAGCTAGCCTATTAGATCCCACTGCTGGGCAAAGGCCTCCCTGCGGTTTTCCACTCATTACGGTCTAATGCAACCTCAGTCCTGTCTTTCAGATGGGCGCCGAGATCGTCACGCCATCTATACTCTTAAATACATACATATAATCACGCCTTTATTCCTAATGGGGTAGGCAGAGCAAACAAAACAAACAAAAGTCGTTCCGCTACGTATGACAAAGTTTGGAGATTATTTTTAAGATAGATAAGTAGGTACATTGCTGTAGTGACAGGTTGTCAGCCCATCGCCTAAATTGCAATATACTGAAACCCTCAGATCCCTTTGCTGGTTTTTACAGCATGCCTGGGAGGAAACGCAGCTGAATTCTATGTTCTTTTCTCGCTCCCAGTCCAGCGTGGAAGTATCTATACTCTTCATAAGTAGTAAAACATCTCTTAGCTTGCCGCATGGTGGGCATTTCATGAAACCTTTCACGGTATTGGCAAACCCAGTAGATTGAAAATAGACGCTGCTACCCATTTCTGACTTCTCCGCCAAAGCATTTTTGACTCAACACCTTGACATCTAATACATTTTTTATCCTGATTCTGATAATTCAACGACTCACTTGTTTGTTTAACGGAGGTGTTAGACCTCAACGTTTTGACTCTTTACGAGAGTCTTAATGGAGAGTGAAAATCACACGACACCGCCGCCGTGTGTTTTTTTATAAATTTTCCTAAGCTCTCATTGTTTTAATAAAGCCACTAAACGTAGAAGAACCACGGGCGTATCGAAGACAACAGTCGATCGATTAAGTAAATCGATTACCCGCGGTCGTGGGAAAGAATCGAGTAATGTTCCTATTAGTCGACCTTTGTTATACTCCACGCAATATCGAGATGAGTATTGAACAATCACAGGTTGTATTTTATACCTGTTATTTTAAACATGTTTGAGTACTTGTTATTCTAATTGTAATTGATAGTTACGGCGACTAAAAGTTAGTTGCAAAATGATTACAAGAAATCATGAGAATTATACATACATACATATAGTCACGCCTTTATCCCTAAAGGGGTAAACAGATCCCTTAGCTCGTTTTCCAGTATGCCCAGGAGAAAATGCAACCGGCTAATTTAATGTTTTTATTTCGCTCCCATACCAGCATGGAAGAGAGAGTCATAGTTAGGTATATAATGCAAGTTACCATGACAGAGAGAACGTATCATATCGACATTTGATAGGATGTGTAGACAGACTCCTATTTTAGGCGCATCGCAATTAGGAAGCGGCGAGGCGGCGACGTTGCGGCGGCGGAGGCGCGCCGTATTTGTATAAAACTGTTCTGCCCTCAGAAGAAAAAAAACCATAACTGCATCCTACCATGTTGCGCGTAAAATGCAAAAGACTTTCGACTATCATATCCTTTGGTTAAATAAACTTAAAGGTACAGGGTTTTTTTTTAAAGGAAGCATTTCATTTCTTTTATTTTTTTATTTACATAGATTTTGCATATTTTGAATAGTTTTTAAGATTTCGCTAAAATCTGTAGATTTGTTTCTTTTTCTTCTGAGGGCAGTGTTCGTCCGCGCAGCGCAACTTCAAATCAAGCTGCGCTACGCTGCCTTATGTTATCTTATCACTACATAGTATAAAACAAAGTCGCTTTCTCTGTCCCTATATCCCTATGTATGCATAAATCTTTAAAACTACGCAACGGATTTTGATGCGGTTTCTTTTAATGGATAGAGTAATTCAAGAGGAAGGTTTATATGTATAATACATGCATAATATAGAAGAGAAACACTTATAATTTCCGTGCGAAGCCAGGGCGGATCGCTAGTTTAAACATAAACACAAAACTTTGTATTCTTCTTCTTATTGTATCAATCGTAATGACTTAAATTAATTTCGACCAGTACTCTGAAAAATGCACTGCGACATCAGTAGTGGCGTTGTAAAGGTGATCTTGCGTGCGATTTGTACATACATAACGTCACGCCTCTTTCCCGGAGGGGTAGGCAGAGATCACATCCTTCCATTTGCTACGATCTTTGCAAACTTCTTTCGCTTCATCTACATTCATCAATCTTTTCATGCACGCTCGTCGGTTTAGGGTACTCCTGACCTGACCGTGCGATTTGTATTGTATGTTTTATATTCTACCTTAGCAATAAGGCCGCCTATGTTGTACTTGTCTTTTGTTGTTATCTGTTGTGTTGTATTATGTATTATTACGTGCAATAAAGTATTTTTATGTTATGTTTTATGTTATTCTTTCTTATTAAACTGACAATACGGATTTCAATTCAATTTAGTGTACAGTTTAAGGCCTGGTATGACGTAAAATCCGCTATTTTTAAAAGAAAGCAGTCAGTTTCACGAAAAACTCAACTAGTTCGCGGTGAAACATAACAAAATACTTAGTATATATACGTAGATAAACCTAATAACAGCTATTTGCATAACGTTTGATCACAGCTCTACAACGCAACGCTAAAATGTGGCTAAATCCAAACAATTGCCGATAACCACAGAGGAATTTTCAATTGGTATGTTGCGAAATACTTTGATTTTTTTACACATATTCAGATTTTACTTAGGGCAGCAACACACAGGCTTTTGCATTGCCAACAACACACAATACCTTACGCACTACGCGCACGTAACGATGAATTTTACGTCGGCGCATCCCTCTACCAGTACGCGCGCATAGAGTGTAAGATGACGCATGTGTGTTGCAGACAATGCAAAAAGCATTGACAGCGTGTTGAGCGCAACCTTGAGCGCAGTAAGTGACGCCAGTGTGTTGCTACACTTTTATTCATACATACAGACACATCTTCCATGCTGGACTGAGAGCAATAGAAAAACATAGAAAGTTCCAGCTGCATCTCCTCCCGGGCATGCTGTAAAACCAGCTAAGGGATTCGAGAGTTTCCGTGTATTGTAATTTAAGGGATGGGCTGACAACCTGTCACTACAGCAATACATAGATCTATCTGAAATGACCCTCAAAACTTGTAAGACGTGGTGCAACGACCTTTGTTTGGGTCGTTGACGCTCTGCCTACCCCATTAGGGATAATGGCGTGAATATATGTATGTATGGTCCATACACTTATATTCATCAGAAAATATTTAAGCTTATATAGAGACTATTCGACTGGCACAAAGGATATTGTAATACAGTATCAGGTCATAGTATAATATGATCTAGACCGAATACTGCTGTGGTTTGACAGTAAAAAAAACACTTAATTATAAAGACGAAAGATAAATAGCAATACCTATATATTTTTGATGTTAATCAATAACGATGATTGCGTTATTTTTCCGTTTGCGTAATTGCAAAAATGGTACAATAATTTAACTTGTACTTATAATTTTACTACGGTAAATATTTATTAAATAATTTAAGTTAATAATCATTCAGAATTTAGAATGATTAAACATGAAAATATAGGTAGCATAAAGTGTATACATATACATACATACATATATTCACGCCTTTATCCCTAATGGGGTAGGCAGAGCGTAAAAGACATAAAAAGGACGTTCCGCCACGTCTGACAAAGCTTTGAGGGTTATTTAAGATAGATTTGTAGGTATATTGCTGTAGTGACAGGTTGTCAGCCCATAGTCTAATATTAGCAAAATGCAGAAACCTTAGCTGGTTTTTACAGCATGCACGGGAGGAAATGCAGCTGGCAAATTCTATGTTTTTCTCTCGCTCCTAGTCCTGCATGGAACAAAAAAATATATACTTACTTGCAAAAATGACTAACCTTCAAAATCAGTTATTTTGCGAAACGGCGAAGTGTAATTCAAGGCAAGCATGCAGCCTTATATCTGAACCGCTCGAATCGAACACAGAAAGCGCATACGAAAATCTTTCGTGCGAAATTAATTTCTATCACACGTTTTTACGTATTTTTGAATCAGTAGAAATCTGTCTTGCCAATAAAGTCTAATCCCTAAAACTGTTTCCGTCCTACGCAGAAATACATTAACTACACAACCACTACCTCTAACAAAAATCGTTGATTTGAAAAAGCGGTCATGAATCGCAGAGAAACGGAACGTAAATTCAAGTAAATTAAAAAGTTAAAGTGTCACTTGTCAAATGATTGTCTGAGCACTGTCATGATCATAGACTACTTAAGTTTCGAGTAGTAGAAAAGAAAACGAGTGGTTTGGACCACTCTTTACAGAGTCGCATACGTATGAGTATTCATAAATAGTGATTTTGGGATTTCACATGCGAATTTTGATATTTCGTATGCGAATTCCGATACGAGCCATTCAAAAATATAGCTCCAGGTGTATAAGGCTGATTTTAGCTGCTTTACTAGTAAAGACTGACTCCTACAATGCCGCCGGGAAAACTACAAAGCCCAAACAATAAAAGCGGTTCCGGCCCAGAAACCCAAAAATAGAAAACTCCAGCAGTCAATAGAGTAATGAGTAACGCCCTTTTAAATTTAAAGAGGCAATTAAAAAGTAACGGGAATGTCAATTTTATCCATTGAAGCGTCCGGCGGACGTCAACGCACAAAAATGTTTATTGGACCAACACAAGCTATTAGTACGACTCATTTGTGTATTTTATTGTGTTGAATATTCAGTTTTTCTCGGGAAATGTGTCGGCAGACGTTGAAGTTATATTGCTGTCATTTCCATCTTATTATTATGGTGTGGACTCTAGGGCCCGTAATATAAGCACTTGAGACTGAAAGCTAGTTTAAGTTCGTAAAAGAAACATCATTTCAGTACAATATGGCCTGCAAATCCATACTTAATATTGCACTCAATCTTGAGATTGCTTTATAAATACGAGCCTATGTAGAGCAAGTCCCAAGTTACATACATACATAAAATTACGCTTTTATCCCTTACGGGGTAGGCAGAGCGTAAAACGCCTCGTGAAAGGCGCTTTTGCCACGTCTGCCAAAAATTGAGAAATTGATAATTTTAGATTGCACTGTGTATTGCTGTAGTGACAGGTTGTCAGCCCATCGCCTTAATTACAATATACTGAAAACCCTCGGATCCCATAGCTGGTTTTTACAGCATGCCCAGGAGGAAATGCAGCTGGCACATTCTATGTTTTTCTATCTCTCCCAGACCAGCATGGAAGAAAGTCCCGAGTTGAAAAGTATAACTACCACTGAAAACTACCATCATCAGCCTGTGCCACTTTACTGCTAAACATAGGATAGGAGCTCGGTTCTGAGCCTTTCCATCCAACTAACTTACAAAATATCATCAAATCACCTGGTTTCTTTTTACATTGCCTACAACACACAAAGAAAACAGAAGAGGGAAAATGATAGGTCACCAGATGCGACACAACAACTTCTTTAAGACCATCTTGGAAGGAAAGATAGAGGGAAGGAGAGGACAAAGAAGACCGAGACGGACTTACATAGACCAAATAAAAGAAAAAGCCGAGTTCGTGTCGTACCAGGATGTCAAGAAACTTGCACAAAATGGCGATTACTTCACAGACAAGAGCCCTGCTCTTAAATTTAAAGATGAAGAACAACACACATGCGGCACATTACGCTATGAACTCTACGTCGGCGCATCCCTCTGCTTATACGAGTACGTAGAGCGTAAGGTGACGCATGTGTGTTGTAGGCAATGCAAAAAGCATTGACAGCGTGTTGAGCGCAACCTTGCGCGCAGTAGGTGACGCCTGTGTGTTACTGCACTAAAATAAAAATCTGCACTTTCGCTTACTATATTAGGTGCAAACTTATAGTTTTTTTAATGCAGAATTTTTCGATGGCAGTCTAAAAGGTATGCATTTTAAAAAGCTCACACTATCATATTAGTGAAACTCATCTCACCTCCACCAGTTTAAACGTAAGAGTAAAAGCTAAAGCAGGGTTGTCACTTATCAATAAAAAATAGTGCTTGTGCACTATCTGGGTAGTCCGAGATTGAGCCTATGTGCGAATATAGGAAGTGATGAGCCGACGCGAATGGAGTAATAAAGATTGTACACGGTTTAGATGTGATTTATAAATTTTAATATAATTAAATTTATTTTTATACTCTTTTCAATTTGCATGCTGTTTGTAATGGCTAAACGGGAGGACTTATATTTTTATAGATAACTGACCATTTTTCTATATACCTTGTTTAATTGTGAATAAACGATTATTTTATCTTATCTTACCTACAACTTATCACTACATTAATTCAGCACATAATCATATCTAATTATTTTTGTAATAAAATATGAAAGGAAGAAAATAATAAGTTCATTTTGGGCAGGGCTCGAACACGCGTCTGTAGAATGCCGGTCCATCGCTCTACCGCTAAGCTACCGAAACGGTAATTGGAGTAAAAAATAAAATTTATTATAACCTTTCTTTTATGTACACAGGTTCCAGCCCTGCCCAAAACGAATTTATTATTTTCTTATGACATTTTGTATGGTAAACCCAATTTCTATTTTCACTTCCTGAAAGAATTTCTTGGTAGAAATTGTCCAGTATCGTTGACTGAGCAAGCCCTATCAGTTTGCGGAACGCTGTCCCTTACACCCGGTATAATATGATTAACTATTTAATTCAACTGCCTCCGTGGTCTAGTGGTTAGAGCCTTGGGCTTAAGATCCAGAGGTACTAGGCTCGATTCCCAGGGGGGAAACACAAAGTTGATATTTGACAATTTTTCACTTTGTGAGATTTTTTCCCAGTTTGGTTAGGACATTGCAGGCTGAATCACCTGATTGTCCGAAAGAAAAAAGATTCCGTTCTTCGGAGGGCACGTTAATCCGTCGGTCTCGGTCGCTGTCTTTGATAGTGGTCGTAACTCAAACTGTGTCAGAGGCCTATTAGCTGTGCTATTAAAAACTCTGACACCAGGGCTTATCGGGTCATTCGACTCGAGAATCCACTCGCTAAGAAGACTACTATTTATTTCAAGATTATCTGTTTTCTTCAAGTGGCAACCCTACCGTCAAAGCGCGTCTAAAGGGATTTTCAAAGTCAAAGGTGAAAATGAGTAAATTAATTAAATGCAGAGCCGCGGTAGAAACTAATTTAACAGAACCATGTTTTAGTTACGTGCAGTTTTTAGAGTTAATGCTAACGTTTAATATGTCTGGTTTGTTACTAATGTGATGGTTAGCTTGTCTGCTATTATTTATTTATTTACTGTTTATTGTACACAAGTAACATCAGAAAGACAATACACAAGGAATAACGACACAACAGGCACAGCTTATTTCTACTAAGAAATTTCTTCCAGCTGACCTACGGAAGTAAGACTTAAATTGATTGCACAAATAAAGCATAATATTAAAATAATACCAGAAAATTACAAAATACATAAATAACTAATTATATAAATACTTAAAATCATAATAATATTATATACATGAATATATATAAATACATATGTATACATGCTAATACTAAACGAAAAGTGAAAGTGCTATAATGATGTTTTGATGATAGTTGAAAATATTTTGTTAGCAGGGAGAATTTTGATAGCATTATAATCCTTCCATGCTAACCTGGGAGCGAGGAACTAACATAAAATGTGCCAGCTGCATCACCTCCCGGGCATGCTGTAAAAATCAGCTAAGGGATCCAAAGATTTCAGTATATTGCTACTTTGGCGATGGGCTGACAACCTATCACTACTGCAATATACCTACAAATGTATATTAAATAATCCTAAAAACTTTGTAAGACCTTTGTTTACTTCGTTTACGCTCTGCCTACCCCATTACGGATAAAGGCGTGATTTATGGTTATCAAAGTTCTGTTTAAGAAACACTTCATCACAGCTCATATACGTCATCACCAAGAAACACCGAGCCTACCCTAAATTAAGGCGATCAAGCTTTAGTCGACCACATAGGCCCAGTACGGATTGGTCGACTTCATACATGACTTTGGAATTACTTCGCAGGTGTGTACAGGTTTCCTCACGTTGTTTTCTTCATTATAAGAGCGTCTGGGAGCGAGAGAAAAACACATAGAATCTGCCAGCTACATTTCCTCCCGGGCATGCTGTAGAAACCAGCTAAGGAATCCGAGGGTTCCAGTATATTGTAATTTAGGCGATGGGCTGACAATCTGTCACTACAGCAATATACATACGAATCTATCTTAAATAACCCTCAAAACTTTGTCAGACGTGACGAAACAACCTTTCAGGTTTCCTCTCGTTGTTTTCCTTCATCATCTTATCTTCTTCTTACCGAGTGGATTCTCTGATCTTATATTATCTTATATAGGTGTTAAGTGTCCCACTGCTGGGCAATGGCCTCCCTCTGTTCCATCCATGACTCTCTATCTTGGGCTTCCTCCGGCCTTCATCAAGAGAGCGTCAAATAAAAACGAACATTATGATTTTTTTAAACCGTAAAACGCATTTATACCTACCACGTGCTGCGATTTTAACACCTATCTAGCATTAATAAATTCAACAGTAATTATTACAGAGCCCGATGGTGTAGTGGATAGGGCCGCTGCCTCCTGAGCGGGAGGTCGTGGTTCGAATCCCACAACGTACCAATGTGTTTTTCGGTTTTCGAATTTCATATGTACGTTTATTCGGCGCTTTTTCCGTGCTTCGGAAGGCACGTTAAGCCGTTAATCCCGGTTAATATCGTTTAATACCGTAGATATTAGTCGTTAAGCCATATCAGAGGCCAGTGCTAAGCATTGGCGGCTTGAAAACTCTGACCTAATCTTGGATTGGGTCTGGTTTCCCTTCTGGGTTGCGGAGGTCAGATGGCAGTCGCTCTATGTAAAAACCAGTACCCTCGTTAAATCCCCTGGATTAGGTAGCCGACCCCGTAAGATACGGGATAAGGCTAGGAAGATGATGAGTAATTATTTTCGAAATATTTGCCACTAAAGGCACTACATCAACATGCATTAAAATGAATCATAAAATTTCCATTAAGAGTAAACAAATCTAAATTGGTCCAACCATTATGCAGACAGTCCAGACTAAATTAATCATACAATTTTGTCTGAATTAAGCAGATTAATCATACAATTAAAATGCACTCAAAGTCGTTTTGGTAAGTAAAGTCAGACGGTCATTGTACAGATGCTGTCTGGAAATAGGTACATACGGGGTGTAAGGGACAGCGTCCCGCAATCTGATAGGTGTAGCTCGGTCAACGGAACTGAACAAATATCAGCAGGTGAACAAATATATTTGTGTTTCCATACAAATTGTCTGATTGAGTTTTTCATTTTGCATGGGAAGTTTATTTTTTTTATCTCCAGAAAGAAATTCCTGGTGATAGTTGTTCAGTTTCGTTGACTGAGCAAACCCTATCAGTTTGCGGAACGCTGTCCCTTACACCCGGTATACGTACTAACATGATGCGAGGAAGGCAGAAGAAGAACAAATTAAAAAAAAACCCTTAATGTGTAACTGATACATACATACATACATATAATCACGCCTTTATCCCTAATGGGGTAGGCAGAGCGTAAACAACCTAAACAAAGGTCGCTCCGCCACGTCTGACAAAGTTTAGAGGGTTATTTAAGATAGAATTGTAGGTATATTGCTATAGTGACAGGTTGTCAGCCCGTCGCCTAAATTACAATATACAGAAACCCTCGGATCTTTAGCTGGTTTTTACAGCATGCCCGGGTGGAAATGCAGCTGGCACATTCTAAGTTTTTCTTTCGCTCCCAGGCCAGCATGGAAGTACTGTTACTAGAAACAAATAGTCCTTCCACCGATTTTCGGTGATGGCGGCCAAACTGCGCAGGACTAGTTTTCAGTGCCCAAGTGTTAGCACTACACACAGGTGCACTTTTTATTACTTCAATCTCTTATTCAGATGGGAGAGATTGACTGACACAACCAGAGAGAACTCAGAACTGACTATTGACATGCCCATCCGACAGCATGGATCATCTTACTTTTTGGACAATCGGGGATCCGCCTGCAATGTCGTAACCAAACTAAAAACAACAACACAAAGTCATTGTCCTCGCCGGGAATCAAAACCGGGACCTCAGGGTCGAGAGCCCATGGCTCGGACCGCTAGACCACGGAGGCAGTTACTAGAAACAAGTTATGTGCTGGTGATACCAAGATTTTTCTCAAATATTTTGTGCACCCTTTCAAACGGCTTGCTGTGTTTCATGGGTGTGTTGTGTCGTGAATGTCAGTACAATACCTATACTTTCAGGATGGTAGCTGCAACGGATGCCATTAAGAAGGAAAAAAAAAACAAACATATTTTTTTAAATGCATCTGACACATCTGCCATCCTCAATACATATACATACATACATATACATACATACATATACATACATACACATTCATACATACATATAACACACATACATATAATCACGCCTTTATCCCTAATGGGGTAGGCAAAGCGTAAACGACCTAAACAAAGGTCGTTCCGCCACGTCTGACAAAGTTTTGAGGGTTATTCAAGATGGATTTGTACGTATTGCTGATCCCTTAGCTGGTTTTTACTTTTGCTTTTACAGTTTGCCCGGGAGGAAATGCAGCTGGCGCATTCTATGTTTTTCTCTCGCTCCCAGTCTAACATGGAGGAAACCTTTAATAAAATATCATCTTTACCTGTCTGGTATCTTTGAATCTTGCCTAAAGTCAAGAGCAAATCCATTGCAAGTAATTTTCTTTTCATATATGACCTGAAGATGTACCCTTTTGCATTTATGTAACTCCCTAATCTTAATATAATTTTGTATTTCAATCCTAAATTCTAAAGATTACCTCCAGACGCATTCGTAAGGATTTTACGAAGAGCACACTAGTGTATTTGTGTTGTAGTTCTAGACCTAAGCCTTAGGGTCACCTTTCGAAGATACATATTTGAAACTGTAATGTCGTAAGTCTTTAAGAGGATTATCTTTCATATGAGAAATTGAATTTAATATTTATTGTTACCTAAGGGTGTTAAATTTAGGGTATTTATAAGATTTCTTCAATGCTGGCCTGGAAGCGAGAGAAAGATATAGAATGTGCCAGCTGCATTTCCTCCCGGGCATGCTGTAAAAAACAGCTATTAGGGATTAGAGGGTTATAGTGTATTGCAATTTTAGGCGATGGGGTGACAACCTGTCTCTATAGCAATATACATTATATTCAACTGTAATAACCCTCAAAACTTGTCAGGCGTAACGGAACGGCCATTGTTTAGGTTGTTTTCGCTATGCCTACCCCATTAGGGATTAAGGCGTGATTTTATGTATGTATGTATTTCAATGCCAAATTCTATAGATTATCTCCAGACGCATTTGTAAGGATTTTACGAAGAGCACACTAGTGTATTTGTGTTGTAGTTCTAGACCTAAACCTTAGGGTCACCTTTCGAAGATACATATTTGAAACTGTAATATAGTAAGTCTTTAAGAGGCTTATCTTTCATATGAGAAATTGAATTTAGTATTTATTGTTACATAAGGGTGTTAAATTTAGGGTATTCCTAATATTTTGCTGACTTAGAAACTAAATGTGGATTGGCCCTGAAAAATCAACTATATTAAACGGGTCATGTTTTTGGATTATTCCTAAGTAAAATAAATTGTATCCAAATCCAAAATCAGTTAAATAATTTATTATACGCGTAATTCGACAGACAAATCATATTTTGAGACAAACTTTGACTTTTAGATGCGGGACTCATCTCTCAAAAATCTTATCAATTTAAAATCTAGATTTTTCAAGTAGATAGCCAGTTTTATTTACCTATTCTTAGGTTAATCGATACTTTAAATACAGAATGGCTGTTAGACGGATGTTAGCCGTCTCAATTATATTTTTTAAATAACCCATGAAGGTGGCTCTATAAAGAACCGTTTGTCCATAATTTTGTATTTTGCACTCTATATGGATCTTATAACAATAGTTATAAAGGAAATAATCGTGTGTTTAAGGTGTTTATGTAATACTATGTTGGAATTTAACATTTCTGGTTAGTGTGACCACAATTTAAGAGTATCTAATTCTGTTCTTGCAAATTTTTAACAATTTGTGTTTGCCTATTATTATTTCTATCAAATTGGAACCAATATGTTTTGATAACCTAATAAAATTTTATTCATTAAAGCTAAACAAAATAAAATCATCTTATAATAAATTTGTTTTATGTTTATATTTATACCTAAAAAAGTTTCTATTTATCTATAAATCTATCTTAAATAACCCTCAAAACTTTGTCAGACGTAGAGGAACGACTTTGTTTAAGTCATTTACGCTCTGAAAATGAAAATGATTGTGATTACATGTATGTATGTAAAAACTTTCACCGTACACGCATTAAAATACGTAAGGAAGTTGGCACAGCATCTAA
Source organism: Scrobipalpa costella (assembly GCA_949820665.1). NCBI lineage: Eukaryota > Metazoa > Arthropoda > Insecta > Lepidoptera > Gelechiidae > Scrobipalpa > Scrobipalpa costella. The sequence goes on along the minus strand of OX463319.1, from coordinate 6,911,386 downwards.
AGTCTATGATTTAAAGTTATGAGGGTTATATAAGATAGATTTGTAGGTATATTACTGTAGTGACAGGTTGTCAGCGAATCGCCTAAATTACAAAATACTGAAACCCTCGGATCCCTTAGCTGGTTTTAACAGCATACCCGGGAGAAATTGCAGCTGGCAAATTCTATGTTTTTCTGTCGCTCCCAAGCCAGCATGGTTGAAATCAAAGAAAAACCTTTGATGACGTAAAATAGAATTATTCATATCCGCATTACGTTTTATGCTATAACACTTTTATTAGGTCTGCTGTAAGAAATTTGTTTCTAGAAATAAGCAGTGCCTGTTGTGTCTTAATTCCTTATGTAATTGTTCTGTGTATGTTTATGTGTACAATAAACTGTTAAATAAATAAAATCATTTAAGTTTACGCAAACTTAGGACGCCCTGGTCACCCTACCCAAACGCAGGTTCACCTACGCAAAATTTGAAACTGGCCACACGAGATTCTGTTGCCATAAAGTAATAGTATTAGCTCCACTGCACAAAAACCGCCATAACTTGACCCGCCATAACTCATACATAATCTACATCGACAAATACGGGCAGAAGCTCTTTGGTAACTGGCGTTAGTTTTGTGGAACACCAGTATTTTGTGACCTGTGGAATACCGTGTTGTGATGTTTGTGATGCTAAAGAGGAGGTCTTCAAATACTGGTGATGCTACAAGTATTGTTCACGCCGAAAGAGGATCTAGGAAATACCTGTATATTTGGAAAATACAATTAGTAATAGTTACGCCATTTTAGGAGAATACTTTTGAAAATTGTAGATAAGTCGTCGTTAAAAATTGGGATAAATTAGAATAGATGGTTTATAATTTCCTGTCTACCTAGATTTTGAAAATTATTATTGTTTATATAAGAAATAATCTTAGTCATTATAACTAGTGAAACTAGTATCTTTAATCGTAAGATTTTGCTAAATCTAATCTATTTAAAATACGAGTCGCGCTTACTGGTAAGAAAGAAAATAAATCACTTAATTGTCTTTTGTTTTATATAAGTCTAGCTTTACAAAACACATAATAATATATTATGAGACTGATGGTAATCCTTATAATTCTTGGGTAGGTAAATATGTTGCATCGAATATAAATAACATGATAAATGTGCATGGTATATGATATGGTTATAAAAAAATATATATTGAGCTCGATTTTAGATTTGCCGGCTAAAACTAATTGTCACTTTCAGACTAATAACATTGGAAAAACAGCAGATCTATTCTCTCCGGTTTTTGATTTATAGTTGGTGGTTTTATACGTTATCTGTAATTTTTATCCGCCGTCATGTGATATGGCGGATAAAATTGACAGAAATACTGGGGAAACGTGCAAAAGCGCGTCAAATCTAGCGGACAAAGTGTAATACCATAGTATAAATCGCCTGTCAATTTTCAAATTTATTATTTTGAAAGAGGCGGATAAATTTTTATTTTACTTTTAGCCGGTGGTATCTAAAATCGAGCTCCTTTTTTAAAATTTTAACCCCACTTTCGAAAAAACTACATACAAACATACATAAATCACGCCTTTATCCCTTACGGGGTAGGCAGAGCGTTTAAAGCCTCGTAAAAGGCGCTTTCGCCACGTCTGACAAAAATTGAGGGCAATTTTAGATTGTAATATGTATTGCTATAGTGACAGGTTGTCAGCCCATCGCCTAAATTACAATACACTGTAACCCTAGAGTCCATTTTGCTGACTTCAACAGCATGCCCGGGAGGAAGCGCAGCTGGAACATTCTATGTTTTTCTATCTCTCCCAGTCCAGCATGGAAGTATAAAAACTACACCGGAAATATAAACCCCAAGAGACGCGCCACGTTCAAATAAATCGTCTATATAACCGCCCTGGGTTCAAAATAAGGTATAAAATCCAGTTTTTATATCCTTTTTACAACTTCGTCGGTTACAAGTTTTTAATTCGTCAAGTTGTCTATGTAAGCGCCTTTGTTGCTCAGTAAAGAGAGAGGTTTTATACAAGTTCGTCAAAATATTGATACCAGAGTATAAGAAAGCAGCAGTTAAATATATTCATACATGTAACTGAATGTTGCTTCCATGCTGGACTGGGATATTTTCATACAAGTAACTGAATGTTACTTCCATGCTGGACTGGGAGAGGTAGAAAAACATAGAATGTTCCAGCTGCCCTTCCTCCCGGGCATGCTGTTGAAGTCAGCAAAAGGGACTCGAGGGTTATAGTGTATTGTAATTTAGGCGATGGGCTGACAACCTGTCACTATAGCAATACATATTACAATCTGAAATTGCCCTTCAATTTTTGTCAGACGTGGCGAAAGCGCTTTTTACGAGGCGTTGAACGCTCTGCCTACCCCGTAAGGGATTAAGGCGTGATTTATGTATGTATGTATGTAACTGAATGTGGTGATATACGGACCAAATTGCTACTCGCCTTGAAAACCGGTTGAAAAGATTCAAAGACAGGTAGCGGGTCGAAGGCCAATTTCGGCCGCGTGCGTATGTAGCCGTCAATTTCTGAAGAGGATTTTTGAAAGGACTTTGTATTTGTCGTTCTTCTTCTTAGCGAGTAGATTTGTCATTTCAACATCTAAATTGCTAATGCAACACGATGAATCTCCACGGCTATGGCTTTTGTAGGATGACCAGAATATTAAATGTTTAGTATTGCTCGTATGGATAAAAAGAACTTGAGACTGACATCTAGTTTGAGTACGTATCAGAAATGTAATTTCAGCCTGTCACATCTATACTTAATATAAATATCGAGATTGCTTTACAAATATGACCTATAATTGATCATAAATAATTCTGTAGGTTTATATTTCGCCTGTTCGTCAAGGAAATAAGTCGTCAGAATGATAACGGTTTTTACTGTAATTTACTCCTTCTGTGTACACGGTGTGTCAAGTTTTCCTTATTATTATAACCGAACTTTTCACTCGTGGTGTCCATGGTGAATTACCTTTGTTCCCTTGGGAATAAAGCTACTCATTTATGTGAAAAGTCTTCAGTCTGTATGTTTGTTTTGGCCAAAGTTAAATACATTACACGAGTCAGTTTATTGCGTAAAAGCTTTTGAGTTCCCAGAATTTTTATCATGTAGAGAGTAATCACTCAATAGGGACAGCAAAATTTTAACATGTATGACGCCATAAAAAAAATTCCATGCTCGGGAGCGAGAGAAAAACAAAGAATGTGCCAGCTGCATTTACTCCCGGGCATACTGTAAAAACCAGCTAAGAGATCGGAGGGTTTCAGTATATTGTAATTTAGGCGAAGGGCTGACAACCTGTCACTACAGCAGTATACCTATAAATATATCTTAAATAACCCTCAAAATTTTGTCAGACGTGGCGGAACCACTTTTGTTTAGGTCGCTTACGCTCTCCCTACTGAATTAGGGATTAAGGCGTGATTATATGTATGTATGAATGTATTATGCCATAACATTACATATCTTTTAGTTTTATAAATATTACTGCAGTCCATCAACAATATTTATTTGCTAAAATTCATATTTCGCAACCTACTTTTGCCAAGAAAGATTCAAGCTGGAATATTCAAAATTAAAGTATCTAATTTCAATATTTTCCTATAAAACCAAAATATTACGTGTTTACATTCACGTACAATTGCATTTTAAAATAAAAAGTTGCACTATGCCTACGAATATAAAAAATTGCCCATTTTCAAAAAATATTCGTAGAAATCGGTCCAAAAACCAAATATAAAATTCTCGCTTAATGTGAATACAAAGCGGATTTTTCAATATAAATAAATTCTATACGCACTAGGCTTCTCAAACTGTCAGAACTATTTGATTACTTTCCAGGAAAAACAGACGCAAAAGCCAAATTGAGTGGAGTAGACAATGGAAAAATCCATCACTTTTACCAGCGCCATCTTTTTTCAACATTTTTATATTTAAATAGACACCGCGTCCAGTCAAAAGGTATTTTTGTAACTTTTTTGATACCCATAGTGGAATGTTTTGACTTTGTCGGCGTACTGTGAATTTTAATTGAAAAAGTTTTTTGTTTGCCGCCATTTATCGATGTTTGTTGTGCAAAATGTGATACGTATTGCCAGAAATTTTGATATTGATGTATGAGATTAAAAATATTGTGTAACACGAAATCGTGAAAGTGTCGGGTATATTGTAATTTAGGCGATGGGCTGACAACCTGTCACTACTGTAATTTATCTTAATTAACCCTCAAAACTTCGTCAAACATGGCGGTTCGACCTTTGTTTAGGTCGTTTAAGCTCTTCCTACCCCATCAGGAATAAAGGCGTGATTATACCTAAGTATGTAGTGAAATCACGTACAAATGTAGTTTCGCTTTTATTCTTTAAAATCAAACTTAACAAAACTTCGTACAATTGTCCAAATGCATCACATCTATGCTTCTAATTATGTTTGGTTAGAAAATATTGGCTGACCCTTAAGTGCCTCGTGAGATCAAAGGTATCGAAAATTATTTTACAAGCCGGTGACGCTCTACCTACACCGTAAGACATACCTACTTGATATTATTAAGCGATTTCACCTCAATATGCATACAAAGTCGCCCAGCATCTCTACAAAAAGCCTCCGTTGTACACCTGCCCTAATTACAATCCCTAACGAATACAATATCAAAAACCAGTTTACACTAAAAAATATCCGCCATCTTGGCCACTCTCAATACAACCCTGCAATTGTTATTACAACCTTAAGCCCAGGGATTAAAGGTTAGAGTTGATTAAAATTTGTAAAAGCGACAGCAAAGCATAGTTTGTACTACAATACACGACAATTTTACTGTTGCAGCTGATGACTTTACAAAATTTATTCCATTGTGTTTTAAGACAACGCATCAAGAACTATTATTGTGTGACGGGTGAGTTGTAGGAGATGCTAATGATAAGTTGGTGTTGTATCTGGACCTTCCAGCATCTTGATAGGTTTTTTTGGACACCGACTACTTTATAATGTCTTTTTTATTGAAGTTTGTTTCTGAGTTTTGTTTAAAGGGTGTTTGATAGAGCGGTTTTGGGTTACATTGATAACTTTTACCGAATAATTTCATTCAAGATTTATTTAAATGATTTTTGGGTATAATAAAGAACCTATAGGTAACCTATCTGAATGATTGTAGGTAACACTGTTTTTCTTAATTATTAAAAAAGTGTGTCATTATTACTCCCATGCTGGACTGGGAGCGAGAGAGAAACATAGAATGTGCCAGCTGAATATCCTCCCGGGCATGCTGTAAAAACCAACTAAGGGATCCGAGGGTTTCAGTATATTGTACTTTAGGCGATGGGATGACAACCTGTCACTACAGCAATATACCTACAAATCTATCTTAAATAACCCTCAAACTTTGTCAGACGTTGCCGAACAACCTTTGTTTAGGTCGTTTACGCTCTGCCTACCCCATTAGAGATAAAGGCGTGACTATATTTATGTATGTCATTATTACTGATGCGACGTGTGTGGAGCGGACAGGTTTGACTGTCCATATATGCAGCACTGTCAAGGGCCACAACTGCCTCCGTGGTCTAGTGGCTAGTGCCATGGACTCCTGATCCGGAGATCCTGGGTTCGATTCCCAGGGGGGAATCACAAAGTTGATATTTCAGAATTTATCGCTTTGTGAATTTTTACCCAGTTTGGTTAGGACATTACAGGCTGAATCACCTGATTGTCCGAAAAAGAAAAAGATTTCGTGTTTCGGAGGGCACGTTAAGCCGTCGGTCTTTGATAGTAGTCCTTACTCAAACCATGTCAGAGGCCTGATAGTTGTGTTACTAGGCGGTTTAAAAACTCTGACACTAGGGTTCATCGGGTCGATAGACTCGATACCCACACGACAGAAGAAGAAGGGCCACATACCCCAGTAATTAAAGAAAAATGAAATTTGTATCTTTATTTACCTACTTACTAACATACTTAGTTCTAAGTCTACTAACACAGTGAGTCTTATTTTACTTGAATAAATACGTTTATTATTATTATTAGAAATTGCAAGGAAAACGCCCTTCATTTCTAGTCTTAATACATATCATTAATTTATATTAGAAACCATAGTCTGTATTATCTTTTATAATTATATTGTCAATGAAAATATCTTTTTAAAAAGCTCCTTAAAACAACTCTTTGTACATTCATTTTCCTTTTATACTCTGTGCGTTTATAGAAAATTTAATAAATAATAGTCCTCCACCGATTTTCGGTGATGGCGGGCAATCTTCCCGAGATCGGCCAACTGCGCAGGTCTAGTTTTTAGTGCTCAAGTGTTTGCGCTACACACAGTTGCGCTCTCTATTCCTTTAATCTCTTTTTATGATGGGACAGACACGACCAGAGATCAGGCGCATACCGACTATTTGCATGCCCATCCGACAGCATGGATCATCTTACTTTTGCGGACAATCACATGATCAGCTTGCAATGTCCTACCCAAATTAGAAACAACATCACAAAGTCAATGTCCCCCGCCAGGAATTCAACCCGGGACCTCCAGGTCAAGAGCCCAAGGCTCAGACCGCTAGACCACTGAGGCATAAAATCGAATACCGTAGCGCCATCTCTCGGATTATCCACAAAAAAAATTGTGTATAGAAATTCTGAAATTGCATTAATGTTTTCTTTATACTAAAATTAAGTTTTTTATCGTACCTAAGGGAGTAGTTTACCTTTTTTATTATATTCTCTATCGACCCGATGAACCCTGGTGTCAGTGTTTTAAAACCGCCTAGTAGCACAACTATCAGGCCTCTGACATGGTTTTGAGTAACGACCACTATCAAAGACAGCGACCGGGACCGACGGCTTAACGTGCCCTCCGAAGCACGAAATCTTTTTCTTTTTGGACAATCAGGTGATTCAGGATAGGATAATTTAGGACTAACGATACGACTAATGACTTAGTGCGCCGAAAGATTTTTGTAAAATATAAGGGTCACAATTCACGCTATGCCAAAAAGGTTACATCCCCTAACTAAACCTATGGGGTTTATCTTATTGCTAGTTAAAGCAAATAAAAGTAGATTTCGAAACATTTGAATGTATTTTGTCATGTCCAACGTCTCCGAAGTTTATCATGAATTTATTTTCATACGCTGCGCACAACAATACATTCTCATACACCGAGTTATAGCTAAATATATTTGGCAATATAAAAAATAAGGAATACATTAGACTTGAGATTTTTATCTTGTGTTTTAGACGAATATACGAAAATATACAAGAATAAGTACACAATGGAATTTTTGAATATTTGATTCACTTCATAATCCATAATGTTGTCAAATTTATTATATTGTGTTTCGTATATCCGACCATAACATGACATATGCATATTATTTTATTCATTTTTTTTTAATACATAACCTAATGCAGTATCTAATATTCTTACATTTAAGGTAAAACGAATGACTATAAAAATATACACCATGATATAACAAAACGTACGAATGAGCTTAGCCTTAGCTTTAGCCTTTTTATAATATAGAGATACATGTTTTATTTTTCAAAAGTCGAGGTATGTGATTGATTTTTTTACGAATGATCATAATTTTAAGTGATTGTTTTTATTGAAGTAAATTTACCTTTATTTTTTTAATAACAAATTAACTACAGAAATTAAAATAATGAGTTTTAAGACTCATTAAATGCATGAAATAAAAAAACACGACATCATTATTATATTTAAAAGTAATTCTAAAAACTTACCTCATACAAAATGAGCTTTATAATCCGTACAAGTCCAAGGTACAAGTTCATAAACAAACAATCCAAAACTTTCACAAGCTGTCACTGGCACAAACAAAACGCGACACAGTTTTCAATGATCACTTCGGAAAAATCCAATAAATTAAAAAATACACTATCAATGTCACTGTCAAATCACAAAAGAAAAAATAAATCGTTCGAAAATTTAACACTTTATTTTTCTATTCGGAGTTTTCGAACTCGAGTTCTTAATTCAAAAGTTGGAAAGCGCGCGAAACCCCGACGACTGGCCGCTAAAGATTATACGCGTCCGTCGCTATAGGCTTTTGACATCGCACTGAGTCTCCAACACACAACACAATGCAACGCAGAGCTGTTGACGAAACAGAGAAGGTTGTGACGGGTTTGATAAGCTTGATTTGTTGAAGTGAAGCTTTTTAAAGTAAATTCGGAACTTCGTTTCCATGCGGTAAGTAAGGCTATCGCTAGTTTCAGCGTAGATGCAACTTGCATGAATAATTTTAAATCTAAAACTCAATTTTCGGATTAGAAGCACGTAGAATGTACATATTTTATATTAAAAATATACTATATCAATACTTCGTCTTCGTCGAATAAATATTTATTCATTTAAGTCACATATATTCTACATACATCCAATTCTTAGTACCATTAAACCTTAAAAAAAGGTTTGACTTGGCACTGCACATTTCTCCTTAAGATACGTAAATAAGAGCATCCAAATGAGCTTAAATTTAAAATGCTATATTATATTTTATACCCTATTATGATAGATTATGATGAAGATATTTTGTATATTTTATTTAGCGTTATTTAATTAATTCCGTCATTAAACTTAGTATAACTAACTCACAAAAAAAAGATTTCGAAATTTTTAAAAACAAAACCGTGGTATTCAAAACCAATTAAGTGAAAGTATAAAAACCTAGTTTTGACACAAAAACCCACCAAAATTGCTGTTTAATCTTAGACACTCCAAATTATACCTATTGTGATTCATCAAACCCATTCTAGAATTTGCTTTCCAAGATCAAATCTCAACATGCAACTAAGATAAGGTTAACAAAACTGTAATCTATGAACTATACGTACGTACAAGTGCTACAATTACTCCAGAAACCACCTGGAAGTAAAAAAAGAAGTAAAAAGTTAAAACAGTTACAGTTTGACACAGATCTTTATGAACGTGGGCGGTGGCGCTACAGTATAAAGAGACCTGTCAAATTAATGTCAAATCACTGCCTCCGTGGTCTAGTGGTCAGAGCTATGGGCTTAAGATCCGGAGGTCCTGGGTTAAATTTCCAGGAGGGGGGACCAAGTTCATGTTTGTCAATTAATCACTTTGAGAGGTTTTGCCCAGTTTAGTTAAGATATTGCAGGCTAAATCACCTGATTGTCTGAAAAGAAACATTATTCTGTACGTCAGAGGGCACGTTAAGCTGTCCCGGTCGATGTCTTTGATAGTGGTTGTTAGTCAAACCATGTCAGATGCCTATCTCCTGTGCTACTAGTTAAAAACTCTGTCACCAAGGTCGTTTGATTCGAGAATCCACTAGCTAAGAAGAAGACAAAGTGACTATGGTGGCCTAGCAAAAGATATAAGGTTGTGATAGGGCTTAAGTGGCGCGCTCATCAGTAAAAAGAAACATAATTTACTAAAACTAAGTTTGTTTCGAGGATCCACTCTCTAAGAAGAAGAAAAAGAATGCCAAATCTCAAGATGGCGATGAATGATCTGCCTCACTTATGCACTCTCACTACCGTAGGTCAGCTGGAAAAGATTTCTTTTTAGAGATAAGCTGTACCTGTTGTGATATTGTTTTTTTATATTTGTGTCCTATGTATGTTTATGTGTGCAATAAATTGTTAAATAATAATGGCGGCGTTAGTACCATTGTTCGCCACGTGCATTTAAAGCGTGGTCATATTGTAGACATACCACGCAGTCTCACAATTAATAAACCAATTAACACACTTTACTAACTACTCTGTATTATACACAGACTACGTAAAGCTTAACAAATTTACACTATCCGGAAAATGGCGCTTCTGCGGTGGGTGCAATTTAAAAACTTAGAATGTGCCAGTTTTTTCTTTTCTCAGGTAAACGTAAAGCCTGCAGATCTATATGATACATATAATCACGCCTTTATACCTAATGGGGTAGTCAGAGCGTAATCGACCTAAACAAAGGTCGTTCTCCTACGTCTGACAAAGTTTTGAGGGTTATTTAAGATAGATTTGTAGGTATATTGCTGTAGTGACAGGTTATCAGCCTATCGCCAAAATTGCAATGTACAATAACACTCAGATCCCTTAGCTGATTTTACAGCATACCCGGGGGAAATGCAGCTGGCACATTCTATGTTTTTTGCTTCCTGTCCAGCATGGAAGAAAGCCTGCAGATCTGAGTAACTAATTATATGTATCTGTGCCCAACGTTTAATTCTGTTTATTTTTCAGCTTGGATAGGACAAATTACACGTTGAATTATCTAAGTCTTTTGTCTTTCTAGTAAGTTAATTCTGTGCTTTAGAGAGCAATCTTAGCCGGCCTTTTCGGCTCCTGTCCTTGGCCGCATTGGGTTGACTAGGTAATTAACACTCTGCCTACCCCATTAGGGACAAAGGCGTGGGTGTATGAATGTCCTTGATATAAGTCATCATGAACCATGTGTAAGCGTTTACAAAGATCTCAATATGTTTAACCTCTAATATTAAGTATTTAGTTAAGTTTAATTTTAAGTCAGTTACGTTTGTACTTTTACAATCGCCTTAGGCTTGCCCTGTAATGGTTGTGTAAATGATGTTAACAAATTCAGACACCAGGGTTCATAGAGTCAATCGATCCGATTACCTCACGATAAAAGAAAAATCGTATCGTTTAGTATAAAACTCTTTCTAGAACCGAACAATGTGACCTTGCAAGGCGACAAAAAGTTCGCACGATACTTCTATTGAAGATAGCCCACATGTCGTAGGATGATTGGATAATTCGAATCTTCGCGAAAGTCCTAGGGATTTTGCGAAACACGGATAATTAGAAAATGCTGAAACCTTTGTCAAATCCTACTGAAAATAGTCAGGTTTTTTGCGAAAAATTCCTTGATTGAAAAAAGAACGCTGATTAGTCGGTAAGCGTTCCCAAAAACAAGGTCTCCTCTGTTTGGTTAACGTTTTCAATGACAATTATAAACGCATGTTTTTTAAAAATCGGATCAAGATTAAATCAGTAAGTACAAATCTAATCAGAGATAAGGACATCAAATTTTACTAGAGCAGCGAGTTTTTTTCGCAAAACTACTGACTTTATCCAGAAAATATTGTCATATCTTATGACAATATTTTCAAACATACATGCATTAAATCACTCCCTTATCCCTTACGGGGTAGGCTGAGCGTTTAACGCCTCGTAAAAGGCGCTTCCGCAACGTAAAAAAGTTGAGGGCAATTTTTGATTGTAATTTGTATTGCTATAGTGACAGGTTGTCAGCCCATCGTCTAAATTACAATACACTGTAACCCTCGAGTCCCTTTTGCTGACTTCTACAGCATGCCCGGGAGGAAGGGCAGCTGGAACATTCTATGTTTTTCTATCTCTCCCAGTCCAGCATGGAAGAACAATAATGAACAATGTTTTCACCACTGTTTAATTATCCGTGATTTCGCAAAATGCCTAGAATTTTCGCGAAGATTCGAATTATCAAATCTTCCTACGACACATTCAAAAGAAGCTTCCATACAAACAATCCTTCAACGTGTTTATTCTCATAGTGAACTGGCTTTAAATGTTATTTTAATCATAGATACAAGCAGTCACGTCTCAATCCCTTAGAGGGAAGACAGATCATCAAATATTGTGTCTGTTGAGGCTAGTCCATACCAAAGCTGCTTCCATACAAAACAATCCTACATTATATGTATATATAAAATGGTGTACAATCTTTTAAATAAGATCACAGTCCTTGGATACTCTTGGACCGCAGTGGACAGGCGAGCTTATCTTCTACAAGAGATCTCTTCCAGTCAACATTGGGGTTAAAAGATGGGAAGTTCACGGAAACAGATACAGTTAGTATAATTTAATTACGAATTTATAGGATTATAGTAATACTAATACATATATTTATATATACATATAAGAGAAGATAAGATGAGGCTCCAATGTATTTTTTACTCTAAGTACATAATATTTCTTGCATCTATGAATAGCGTACAAGTTATAATGTGAACAGGTGTAGATCTAGATCCCGTTAAAGTGTGATGATGGGTGTGCGGTGGCTCTCCGCACAGTATGATGCCAATTTATATTTTATTATATATAGTCACGCCTGTATTCCTAATAAGATAGGATAAGAATATACTTTATTGCACAGAAAAGACACAAGAGAAAATAAAATAAATTGAAACCAATAGTAGTACAAATAGGCGGCCTTATTGCTAAGCAGCAATTTCTTCCAGGCAACCTTAGGGTACAGGAAAATAAAAAGTTGAACAAGTTTAATAGGGTACGCCGGGCGTAAACGACCTAACAAAGGTCGTTCCGCCACGTCTGATAAATATTTGAGGGTTGTTTAAGATAGATTTGAACGTATATTGCTGTAGTGACAGGTTGTCAGCCCATCGCCTTAATTGCAATATACTGAAACCCTGAGATCCCTTAGCTAGTTTTTACAGCATGCCCGGGACGATATGCAGCTGGCACATTCTATGTTTCTTCTCGCTTCCAGTCCATTCAGAATACACATCATGTCCCTAGCCCTATCCCGCATCTCACGAGGTCGGCTACCCAAACCAGGGGATTGAACGAGGGTACTGGTTTTTACACAGAGCGACTGCCGTCTGACCTCCGCAACCCAGAAGGGAAACCAAACCCAATCCTAGATTAGGTCAGAGTATTCAAGCCGCCAATGCCTAGCACTGGCCTCTGATATGGCTTAACGACTAATATCTACGGTATTAAACGATATTAACCGGGACCAACGGCTTAACGTGCCTTCCGAAGCACGAAAAAAGCGCCGAATAAACGTACCTATGAAATTCGAAATCCGAAAAACACATTGGTACGTGGTGGGATTCGAACCACGGCTCAGGAGGCAGCGGCCCTATCCACTACACCATCGGGCTCTTTCCATTCAGAATACACATGAATAGTAAAATAACAAATCTTTTACTAAGATGTAAGTAAGTATACAAACTAGGTAATTAGGTGTACCTACCTACGGTGCAGTATAGAACGTGTAACAGAAAGTTTATATGCACCGGAAAGGATATGAACCAGCCCATGAAACTGAACAACTTTCCCAAAGGAACAAAAGGTACATAGGTCAAAATAAGAAAAAAATATGTTTGACCTTCCGTACAAAACGCATCAACTGAGAGCGTGTGTAGTACGAGAGACAAACTTTTTTTTTCGTTTTTCGAAATATGTGCCATTGGGAAAGTTGTTCAGTTTCATGGGCTGGTTCATATCCTTTCGGGTGCATATACCCTTTCTGTTACACGTTGTATACGTACAGATAGGACTAGCCCACACTCCATGGTTTAATGGTCTGAGACATGGGCTCTCGATCCGGAGGTCGTGGATTCGATTCCCACAAAGGAAACACAAAATCGATATTTGACAATTTAATACTTTGTGTGATTTCTCCCATACTTTGGTTAAGACAATGCAGGCTGAATAACCAGACTGACTGTAAGAAAAAGGATTCTGAGCTTCGGAGGGCACGTTAAGCCGTAGTTCCGGTCGCTGTCTTTCATATTGTTACACAAACCATGTCAGAAACCTATTAACTGTTACTAAATGACACCAGTGTCGGGTCGTTTGTCAACTCCAAAAACCCGCTCATTAAAAAAGGCACACAAAGTTGTAAATAACAAGCTAGGTAATTAGGGCTCGTATTCATAATGCGATCTCAATATTAAGTATACATTTGACAGGTCACTATGTACTGAAATGACATTTCTGATACGAACTTCAACTCGCTGTTAGTCTCAATTAATGGTTATAAATACGGACCTAAGTGTACGGTGTGGAATATAGATAGGAGTAACTCGCTCTCCAGATCTTAACGGTACCTGGATATCCGCACCTGAACACATTTATAACCTGCCATTGCACTAGTTGTATGGAAATTACATTAGAGCTGGCTAATGGAGCCATTTTAATATTTTATTTTATGGTGTTATTTTTAAACTTATTTAAATTTATAAATTACTAGCGACCCGCCCCGCCCCGGCTTCACACGGAAATTATCAGTGTTTCTCTACTATATTATGCATGTTTTATACATATAAACCTTCCTCTTGAATCACTCTATCCATAAAAAGAAACCGCATCAAAATCCGTTGCGTAGTTTTTATGATTTATGCATACATAGGGATAGAGGGACAGAGAAAGTGACTTTGTTTTATACTATGTAGTGATTTCAAGGTTTCGTCAATTGGGAGAACTGATAAAAACGTTGTTTCCTTTTCCAGAACTGTGAAATCAATTTCTAAGATTTTCGGTACAGTAGAGGGCTGACAACCTGTCACTACAGCGATACGCAGTAACAATCCTAATTTCGTCAGATGTAAAGAAAATCCTTACTAATATTACAAATGCGAAAGTAACTCTGTCTGTTTGTCTTTCTGACTGTCTGTCTGTTTGTTTGTTTCTTGCTCTTTCACGCCTTAACGGCTTAACGTATTTAAATGAAATTTGGTATGATGAAAGATGGTGATCTGGAGACGGACATAGGCTATATATAATTACGCCAGCGTACTTAAGGGGTAGGTAGTAGGCAGGGAACTGAATTTAGTTAGTGATTTTTAATAATTTATGGGACTATTTATTGAACTTAGTGTTATACAAACAGAAGCTTAGGATACAAATAATCACGCCCCTGTGCTTAAGGGGTAGGCAGTAGGTAGGGAACTGAATTTAATTTGTGTTTTTAACCGATGTCGATGGGACTTTTTTTATTCAACTGAATGATACCAAGACACAAACTAAAGATGTAAATAATCACGCCACCGTACTTAGGGGGTTGGCAGGGAACAGAATTAAGTTTGTATTTTTAAGGGTCTTTTTTTATTTAACTCAGTATTACCTAAACACAAACTAAGGATAAATATAATCATGCCATCATACTTCTTTTTCTTAGCGAGTGGATTCTCAAGTCGAACAACGACCCGATCGTATTTAGGGGGTAGGCAGTAGGCAGGGATCCGAATTGAGTATGTATTTAAACTGATTTTAAAAGGACTTTTTTCAGTTTACTGTGTGTTACCTCGATTAACGATATCATCATACTACCTAACGTAGGGGGTAGGCAGGGAACAAAAAAAAATATATTTGAACAGATTTTGACGGAACCTTTTTTATTTAATTCTGTGTTACCTGGACTAACTTAGAATACATTTCATCACGCTTCTTTACTTAGGGTCAGGCAGCCAAAATTAAGAGTACTATGAAGTGCATTTTAATTTAGAGTGTGGGTTGTGTATTAATAAACTGTGCAACTTTTATACACGTGCACTGGAGCGACTTTAGTTTCGGGATGGATGGATCAGGTCATATCAGGAGGAACGATGACGGGAGAAGGGGCTGACCCTAATTTTACTGCCACCATAGTCACTTTTTCAGACCAGACCCACAAGACGCTGCAGATAATCACGGGTAGACGAAAGAGAAAAAAAACTTCGCAGACGAGGTCTTAGCGAGTGGATTCTCGAGTCGAACGACCCGATGAACCCTGGTGTCAGAGTTTTGAACCGCCTAGTAGCACAGCTATTAAATGGTAAAAGCTAGTAACTTAATAAGTCCGCTGACTCGTTACTGGCCCCATACCTCTCATTTTGTGGTATATGAAGCAAGTTTCTTACATGCTGGACTGGGAGCGAGAGAAAAAACATAGAATATGCCAGCTGCATTTCCTCCTGGGCATGCTGTAAAAACCAGCTAAGGGATCTGAGGGTTTCAGTATACTGCAATTTAGGCGATGGGATGAGAACCTGTCACTACAGCAATATACGTACAAATCTATCTTAAATAACCCTCAAAACTTTGTCAGACGTGGCGGAACGACCTTTGTTTAGGTATTTTACGCTCTGCCTACCCCATTACGGATAAAGGCGTGATTATATGTATGTATGAAGCAATTTTTGATGACTCATCATGTGTCTGACACAGTGCAGCTACTACATAGCCACTTCAAAACATCTTTGACGTCATACACGATCTATTCAAATAACTTTGACATTCGTTTTATTTCTCCAAGTGAGTGTGGTGATATAATTTTTTAATGCACTAGAAAATGCATGAGTCATGTAAAGTGTTTCTTTCTACTAGTTTTGTTTCAATAGCATTGCTTCTTATAAGTATTATTATGAGATAACAAGTGTAAGAGTAATGCTGTAGAATGGAATGTAAGAATGTTATGGAGATGATGAAAGTTGGTTTGTAATTTAAATATATATTGCCTGACGTGTTTGTAAAAACATGTGAACTTACCTACTTTTACATACATATAATCACGCGTTAACCCCTAATGGGGTAGGCAGAGCGTAAACGATCTAAACAAAAATTGTTTCGCCACGTCTGATAAAGTTTTGAGGGCTCTATAAGATAGATCTGTAGGTATATTGTTGTAATATTGTTGCAATATTTTCAGTATATTGCAATTTAGGCGATGGGCTGACAACCTGTCAGTACATCCGATCCGTTATTTAAGATAGGTTTGTAGGTATATTGCTGTGTTCAAGCTCGCTTTTACTATTCGTATTATTGTCATGGTCATATTTGTTAGTTTCGTAACGTTCTTCTTCTTAGCTAGTGGATTCTCGAGTCAAACGACCCGATGAACCCTGGTGTCAGAGTTTTCAAACCTGGTGTCAGCACAGCTATTCGAACCAAGGACCTCCGGATCGTAAGCCCATAGCTCTGACCAGTAGACCACGGAGGCAGTTAATTTAATGTTGTAAGCTATTAATGTTTAAATTTTTATCTTTTTTATCATAATATTGAATATCTGTTGCTGTTGAAGTCAGCAAAAGGGACTCGAGGGTTACAGTGTATTGTAATTTAGGCGATAGGCTGACAACCTGTCACTATAGCAATACATATTACAATCTAAAATTGCCCTCAATTTTTGTCAGACGTGGCGAAAGCGCCTTTTACGAGGCGTTAAACGCTCTGCCTACCCCGTAAGGGATAAAGGCGTGATTTGTGTATGTATGTATATTGAATATCTTGACAAATTTTACGATTATCTGAATAGTACAAACAAGAAGAAAATGGGTACGTCCTGTCAATCCTTATAAGTTAAAATACTATAATTCTCAATATTTCAACTTCAAACAATACAACATAGTTAAATAAACGTAACATGTATTCCTTATACCACTTTAAATATTTCAAAATGACACCATCAACAATCGCTACAATTTCATAATAACACAAAAACCTCAATTCCATACAATTCCACTAAAATATGGAGCAATGCTTTTATAGAGAGTTATAATTGTTGCCACTACACATGTCTGCATACCACTGTAATTGGTGGGAAAATGCTGATGGCGGAACAAAGGAATATTTAAAGCAAAAGTTGAGTTTGTAGGCCTCTGACCTTATAACTTAATATATTGCTCTGTATTTATTTTTCTTTTATGATTGAGAAGTGGTAAAAGTATTGAAAAAAATACAATCAAAAATTATAGATGACGTTATTTTCGTTTCATAAGATTTTGACTCATCTTAGTGTCTTTTTTTTTACTTGGAATGAGTTTGCTGTTTGACTTTAGACACAAAGGTCAGAGATCACCGTAACAGAGTTGACGATGGAGCGAGCAAACCCAGAAGATGCCTGTTATGGCACTGGCAATGACGGAACACAGTAAGCTGTTTGGCGCCGGACTCCGGTGAGAGGGTGGTTGCGAGCTAGGTGGCCTTTATCCTACCACCGCTTTGTTGGGATCGTTCAGCCGGACTTATTCACAGACAAGCCTGTGTTGCCGTCAGGGTGGATCACTAGGAGGTAGATCCCATCCCACCCCAAAGTGTCTTGCCTAAAGGAAGAGTTTCCCGGGGATATAATAGGAATAAAATAAAAATAAAGATAATAAATCCTCTTGCATATTTTGAGGATTTTTAGCGCTAACAATGATATTTTTCTTCATATAATATGAAAGAAAGAAATAATAAATTCAGCTTTGGCAGTACTCGATCCTACGACCCTGTGTGGTTCTTAAATTACTCGGCTAGACGTCGCTAACGTTGCTCTGATTTGTAAATAACATAGACTGATAAAATCGTTATTCTCACTACCTCTTTGGTAGCTCAGTGGTAGAGCGATTGACCGAGGAGGCAAATTTGTTATTTCTGTCTTTCATTTCAAATTTGTTATTTCTGTCTTTCATACAAACGTGTATGTTTGTATGAAAGTCAGAAATAACAAATTTGCCTCCATCTTTTATCCCTAACGCCACATTTATCCCTAACGGGGTAGTCAGAGCGTAAACAACCTAAACAAAGGTCGTTTGCGTTTCGTCTGACATAGTTTTGAGGGTTGTTTAAGATGGATTTGTAGATATACTGCTGTGGTGAGAGGTTGTCAGCCCATCGCCTGAATTGCAATATACTGAAACAGTATATTGGAAACAAACTGAACTTAAATAAGACTTAGTGCTTGTGCCTTAACCGTTAACTAACTGACTTAACTTTGTACTTAAGATCAAATGCTCGAGGCTTATACATCTAGACCACCTAGGCAGTTAATTTTGCAATGTAATTTCTATTTCTATGCTGGACTGGGAGCAAGAGAAAAACATAGAATGTGCCAGCTGCATTTCCTCCCGAGAATGCTGTAGAAACCAGGTCCGATCCGAGGATCCGAGGGTTTCAGTATATTGCAATGTAGGCGATGGGCTGACAACCTGTCACTACAGCAATATACCTTCAAATCTATCTTAAATAACCCTCAAAACTTTGTCAGACGTGGCGAACGACCTATGTTTAGGGCGTTTACGATCTGCTTGCCCCATTAGGGATAAAGGCGTGATTATATGTATGTATGTATTAAAATATTAGGGGCAATTTTGGTCCTGAGCTTTATGCTAATAGGGCATTGTTTCACCATGTAACGCATGTCAGTCACATTATCGGCCATGTTTGAACTATGCTTGATCTGTTGCATTATTTAACTAATCGTTTGACAGCTCCAACTAAATATTAGACAGATGAAGCGCTGCGTACAAAAACAGTGAAGCCAAAAGAAACTCATCTGGTATTCAATATACGTTTTACAGAGTGTATATGACGTGTCACCCGACTAAGGGCGGAGAGTTGCTATTCGCAATCTACACCCTTAAAAACAAATGGAAACTGCCGAAGGGCGCCCACTAGGGTTCGGACCTCGGCTTATGGAATATGGCTTATGCCTTGGGAATTCCTTATCGGAGAGAACTCAATATACCTTCTTCCATTTGGTGACCACCGCTGCTAAAGCAGCTTTGTCACTATATGTCAGTCGTCAAATGTCAAATCAGTGTCATTCGGGTTTTCGGTATCGAGTGTAGCTATTAGAGTATTTTAGTTAAATTGTCTAATATTAATAACTTTGGTACCGAATAAATGTTTTTTCTTTCTTTCTTTAACCAGAATTCAAACATATAGACACAAAAGTGTATAATACTGCTCCAAACACCTAGAATTAAAACGAGTAGAATTATAATGTTTATAGGCTAATACTTTATATATTTGTGTACGTATGCGATATATAAGCGGCGCGTGTATTACTATTATAAGTAGTAACTTTACAGCGCGCATAGAACTGTTTGGTTTTCTCTATTTGGTTCACAGTGCTATATCTACTTTGTCCTTTGATCTGTGTTTGACTGGCGTATTGTTATTCCGAGCTGAATTGACGTTGCTCAACTGAATTTTGATCGGATTGATTTTACGTGTTAGGATTTTTTCATTACTACAACTAAATATTAGTATAGATTGGTTAGAGAAATATACTGATTAAGAATAAATACTAAATATTCAAGATACATACTCTTCTCTAAAATAATTTGTCAAATAGAGTACCTATAAAAGTGTGAGAAACTTTTTATTAGACAATTACAAGGGTAAATTTTTCTTCTATGCTGGACTGGGAGCGAAAGAAAAACATAGAATGTGCTAGCTGCGTTTCCTCCCGGGAATGCTGTAAAAACCAGCTATGGGATCCGAGGGTTTCAGTGTATTGCAATTTAGGCGATGGGCTGACAACCTGTCACTACAGCAATATACCTACAAATATATCTTAAATGACCCTCAAAACTTTGTCAGACGTGGCGGAACAACCTATGTTTAAGTCGTTTACGCTCTACCTACCTCATTAGGGATAAAAGCGTGATTATATGTATGTATATACGTACAAGGGTAAATTATACATCCACATTCCACCTTTTTCCACATTTTAATAAATAGAAAAATTGTTACTTAAAGTATGTTAAAATTAAGATAATTTTCATTATTTTTAGTAGAGAACTCGCTTATCCTAAAAAAGCTTACGATCAATAAACCCTCTATTAGTCAAGTAAACCATGATACGTCTATAAGTAAGAGCAAACAATGGAAAAGTTTTTGCTTACTCTGTACAAAATGAGCTTTTTGAAACTAATCTTATGTGATTATATTAAATTATGCTTATGTGATTATATCACACAAGCATAATTCAAATTGGAAGCGAGAGAAAAACTTTGAATGTGCCAGCTGCATTTCCTCCCGGGCATGCTGTTAAAACGTTAAGGGATCCGAGGGTTTCAGTATATTGTAATTTTGGCGATGGGCTGACAACCTATCAGTACAGCAATATACCTATAAATCTATTTTATTTTTTGATTTGGTCAGACGTTGCGGAACGACATTTATTTAGGTCGTTTACGCTCTGTCTACTCCATCAGGGATAAAAGCGTGTATAAACGCAAGCGTGTATAAAAGTAAGCATGAATAATTAAAATGAAAAATATGGGACTCAGTTCCTGAAATGATACTGTTTTTTATTATTAATTTCGGTAAATAAATACATACATACATATAATCACGCCTATATCCCTAATGGGGTAGGCAGAGCTTAAACGACCTAAACAAAGATCGTTCCGCCACGTGTGACAAAGTTTTGAGGGTTATTTAAGGTAGATTTGTGTATTGTTGTAGTGACAGGTTGTCAGCCCATCGCCTAAATTACAATATAGTGAAACTCTCGGTAAATAAATAACCGTTAGAAATCCCCTAAATGTATGTGATTATTCATAACTATTTATATCTTGTCTCATAGACTAGTTAAATATATCACAAAACATAATTTGCTAAGGATTAAATAACAGGTTCAAGATATAAATTGGATCTTCTCATCTGCATACTAAAGATGCTGTATCTCCTTTTATGAATATAATCTGCGTTTTTATCTCAACTATAAATAACTAGGCATTTTTTTTAATACAATTAACCATTGTCTTACAAAACTAGGTACCTAAGTATGTTCATTATTTTTAAAATATGCGTTTTGTTATTTCAATACTTAAATTAGTACGAATTATTTCTAATATATCGTGCAGAGAAGACAAAGGCCGTATTTATAAAGATTGACATCGAGTTTGAGTTCGTATCAAAAATGTCATTGCAGTACAAACTGTCCTGTCAAATACATTCTTATTATTGCTCTCAAGTTTGATGTCGGTTTATAAATACAAGCCTGAAAGTGGTTTATCCTTGATATCAAAGTTACACCAATAACATTCAGTGACTCATTTTTAACTACTAGATTTATTTTAATTTCTCATTATTTCTAACACACTAACTTCCGTTTAAAAAAGATAAATCATAGATTTAAAATCGATTTCTTACTATCATTGAAACTGATAGATTGATTAAAAAGATGTTATGCTAATTATTTTTGTATCGATCCATCGGAAGTCAAAACATCGATTGAGCGAAAGATAATATCGATTTTCTATGCTTTGCTTTGATTAATAATGAATTTGTGTTCATAGGTGCTTGACTTAATAGAGATGTAGCTAGTATGAACTATTAACTTGTTACACATACATACATACATATAATCACGCCTTTATCCCTAATGGGGTAGGCAGAGCGTAAACGACCAAAACAAAGGTCGTTCCGCCACGTCTGACAAAGTTTTGAGGGTTATTTAAGATATATTCGTAGGCATATTGCTGTAGTGACAGGTTGTCAGCCCATCGCCTAAATTGCACTTAATTGAACTTGTTACACGGTTAGTTAAATAAATGAATAGAGTGGTTAGCTTCTTTTTCTCTCATTAAAAGCAGAGTGAGCGATCAAATTTTGTTAATTTCAAACATAATTTAGAGAAAACAGTATTTGAAAACAATGATACTTAAGAACTTCTTCCATGCTGGACTGGGAGAGATAGAAAAACATAGAATGTTCCAGCTGCCCTTCCTCCCAGGCATGCTGTAGAAGTCAGCGAAAGGGTTCGAGGGTTACAGTGTATTTAGGCGATGGGCTGACAACCTGTCACTATAGCAATAAACATTACAATCTAAAATTGCCCTCAATTTTTGTCAGACGTGGCGAAAGCGCCTTTTACGAGGCGTTTGACGCTCTGCCTACCCCGTAAGGGATGGAGGCGTGATTTTATGTATGTATGATACTTAAGAATTATGTCATTGCTTAGAGGAGAAAAGTCATACTAAAATATTTATTTTTTTATTCGGAACGCCAACAGTGTTTACAGGTTACGTAATCGACTAATGGATACTAAATACACAAATTACAGGCATTCACTTATAGCTAAGACATGCGATCGAAAACAAATATGTATAGGTATATAAATTATAGGTAGGTGTATAAATGCCACATACTGGTTTTAAGTTATTTTAATAAATCAATAATGGACTAATGGATATTGTCGGTATTATTATGAAATAATTATCCCTCAAATATTTTGATCTAAATACATACATACATATAATCACGCCTTTTAATGGGGTAGGCAGAGCGTAAACGATCTTAAAAAAAGGTCGTTCCGCCACGTCTGACATAGTTCTGAGGATTATTCAAGATAGAATTGTAGGTATATTGCTGTAGTGACAGGTTGTCAGCCCATCGCCTAAATTTCAATATACTGAAACCCTCGGATCCCTTAGCTGGTTTTTACAGCATGCACGGGAGGAAATACAGCTGGCACATTCTATGTTTTTCTCTCGCTCCCAGTCCAGCATGGAAGAATTGATCTAAATAGAATAATAGAAATACTTTAAATCAGACTACTTCAATTGTTGTTCTCAATACTTTAAATCATAAAAAATACACACCCAAACACACTGAAAAGCGGCACAAAAATATTCTCCATTCTATTCTCCCCTTGTTTCCTAAATGCAAGTGATCTAATCAAGCTCCCGCCAAAGGCAGTGGAAACTTTTGAAACAACTGCCTCGGAATAGCACCCTGAGGCTCCACCAAGTTAAATTTGGAAGAGGAAGTCCTCACGACTTCGGGCTTTATATCGGAAGCTATTAACTGTACAGGATAGGAGTTTTGTTATAGAGACATTGCTTGAATTCACCTTAATGTAGGTAAATAGGTGTGTTCTATGATACGTTTTGGTGATAAGTTTAGATGTATGTGTGAATAATTCTTCGTTTTACTAATGACTTAACCCGACATTACGTTTAACATGAGTCACAAACCGAAACAAGGAAAACAAATCTCCTTTCCTCAAATGCAAGACAGTTGTATATAACTTTTAGAACGTCGGACCCAGTACAGCGCCCAGGGGCAGCGCAAAAGTTAAATTTGCAAAGTCGAAAAAGTTTCGTACCCTCCCTAACTTTTGTAACCGTTAAGGGTTTCGGGCTAATCTCTGCAAAATAACGGTGAAATTTACTAAGCGTTGTTCCTATTATTTTAAAATCTAAACAGGGTTACGTTGTTAAACTAATGTTGTTTTAAAGGCCTTTCATTAAACTTTTATGGTCTTTGTCATGTCTTTATTAAAGGAAATTTGCTACATTCTCCACTTATCCCGCCTATTAAAAGACAGTAAAGTAACCACCCATGAAGATGATATTAAAGCGAAATGAAAGTTACAAAATGCATCGAATGAAGTTGATCCCAGTTCCCATATCAAAGCATCTTCATTGCAGCCATCTGGCGGTAAACACAACTTTGTTTTCTTTTTCTTAAAAAAAGAAATGACTTGACCATGGAATGCTCTTGGTCAGCCTCCTTGGGTTGTTTTTGCACCTGTCACTAGTTGGACCTGTTCGAACGGATGTTGCGTGCGTTCACCCAAGTGCGAGAAAGACAGACACATAAGCGTGCCGCGAGAAGAATTGACTGCATAGAAACTTACGTGTGCGTGAGAAGGATAGATAGCCGTCGCGTGGCGCAGGACAAGGAGGGATGGATGTGATCGTCAAGCCAGGTTTGCTTGTTTTATTTAATAATCCAGTTATAATAAGAAAGGTGGCGTGGAAGGCTTCTGAAGGTGCGCCGCCGGGTTCTAGCGGCATTGTTTTGATAGTGTTACGTTATATTGTATGCTTCTTATTGAGTGGATTTTACCTACATATAATCACGCCTTTATCCCTAATGGGGTAGGCAAAGCGTAAACGACCTAAACAAAGGTCACACACGTCTGACAAAGTTTTGAGGGTTATTTAAGATAGATTTGTTGGTATATTGCTGTAGTGTCAAGTTGTCAGCTCAACGTCTAAATTACAATATACTGAAACCCTCGGATCCCTTAGCTGATTTCTACAGCATTCCCGGGAGGAAATGCAACTAGCACAGTCCAGCATGAAAGAATTACTTTCACTATTTATTTACTTTTTAAATTTTAAATGGTTTTGCTCTTGACTCTAGACACTAGATCAGATAATTACTGGTAAAGAATAAAATGTTTATTAATCTATCTTCAGTAAAATGATAATGACAACTCATCACTACAGCAATCACAATCTTCTTTGTAATGACCGTCAAAATTAGACTCTTTAATAAAATTAGGCCGTAGCCATTTAAGGAACAAAAACATTTCTTTTAAAAACGTTATTCAAAAAAACAGTAGTTGCTTGGTAAAAATTGCTGCTTCAGCAATAAGGCCTCTTATACGGGGTGTAAGGGACAGCGTCCCGCAATCTGATAGAGGTTCCTCAATCAACGAAACTGAACAACTTTCACCAGGATTTTGTTTCGAGAAGTGAAAAAATAAATTTGGTTTTCCATACGAATTGTCCGTTCGAGGTGGTAATTTAGTAGGGAAGGTCAAATTTGTTTTTTATCTCCTGTATTAATTTCCCATTGACAGTTGTTCAGTTTCATTGTCTGAGAAACCCCTATCTTTATATATAGTTTGCGTATGTATTTGTGTTTCTTTGTACATTAAAGTATCTTGTATTGTATTGTAGAACCTTAATTTTCAATATTTCGTACAAACCCTATCCACAAGAAATGCAACTTAAATTTTAAAAGTTTTCCGAAGAAAGGTAGAATTAGATGAGGGTGCCACGAAGCCTTAAAAAGTTAAATACAACTCTAATCCCTTCTAAGTAACGTCTAAGCAGAAGATTAAAACGCTTTACAACGTCAACTGTAAATTGGAAAAGGCTTTGAGTAACATGTCACTTTCAAATAAAGATATGACAGACAAATATTAATTTAACTCTGTATAATGAATTGTCTTCCGTTGGTTTGATTTTGATTTTATATGATTGAACTATAAACCTATAATTCTTCTTCCATGCTGGACTGGGAGCGAGAGAAAAGCATAGAATGAAACCAGCTAAGGGATCCGAGGGTTTCTATATATTGCAATTTAGACGACGTGCTAACACCCTGTCACTACAGCAATATAATTACAAATCTATCTTAAATAACCCTCAAAACTTTGTCAGACGTGGCGGAACCACCTTTGTTTAGGTCGTTCACGCTCAGCCTATCCCATTAGGGGTAAAGGCGTAATTAATGTTTGTGTGTATTTACAAACCTACACTATACCTTTTACGGTTATGACAGGTTATCATATTAGATGAACACATGTGCTATGCTTCTTCTTCTGTCGTGTGGGTATCGAGTTGATCGGCCTGATTAACCCTGGTATCAGAGTTTTAAACCGCCTAATATCACAGTTCATAGGCCTCGTACACGGTTTCTGTGATAATAAGTCAACAAATATCAAATCGAATTTATGTTCTCCGGATCCAGAGCCCATGGATCAGACCACAAGACCACAGAGACAGGTTTCGCGCTACATTGATTGAATTTACATGTATTTATAGTAATTTTGGGGCTGTAATCTACATTCTAACTAATGATACGACTTTGAATACATATACCTACTTTGTCTTCGATGGTATGAGCATTTAAGTCGCAGACCGCCAGTCTACATCGAAAAAAGATGCTTCGATCTCACTGTCCAAGGCCCTAGATCACGCGTCAGACCAAAGAAGCGCTAGCTTGACGTCGTAAAAGCTGATATGGAAGAGAACGATCTAACACCAGTGGATGTCGAAAACCGGGCAAAGTGGAGTAGAAACGCCGAAAAGCAGACCCCAGCATCAGTACGGAAAAACGCTAGGCAGAAGAAAAAGATACTTAGATTTTGATAATGAACTAACAATAACAATTATTATTCCCGTCCTGGCTGACATTCTCAATCTCTTTTGTCAATCAATATTTAAGATACTGAAATTAATATCATGCCTCTGTTTCATTGACAATATTATCATCAATCCATATTATTGATTTCTAAACATAGACTCATTGATCTACTTAATGTTTTTTACACACTTATTGACACTATTTCAGTTAAACCCACAATACACTGCCATTTTTCTACAGAAAACCAATCTAAACCAACGGAGACAAACAAAAAATGCAACGACACAGAACTTGCATAACGCGCGAATTGACATCTTAGGGCTGCCTTCTAGAAATTAATCAAAATCTTGTTGTCAAAAAATATTTTAAAATCTAATCAAATAACTTATATAAAAGGAACAGTTCTAGAAAAAAAAATACTAATAATTTCGAAAACGACAAATCAAGGTAAATATGCATGCGTATACTGACGATGACGCAGAAAACCATTAAAAAATATCTGTTATTTTCGTTATGAAAACAACATTTGTCAAATAGGACTGTAAAAGACCTAGGATACTCATTTTAAATTACAAAACAATCTATTACTTATTATTACTTCCATGCTGGCCTGGGAGCGAGAGAAAAGCATAGAATGTGCCAGCTGCATTTCCTCCCAGGAATGCTGTAAAAACTAGTTAAGGGCTTCTATTAAGCTAATTAAGCTTCTATTAAGCTAATAAGCTAGTCAAGGTTTCAGGATATTGTAATTTAGGCGATGGGCTGACAACCTGTCACTACTGCAATATACCTACAAACTTATCTTAAATAACCCTCAAATCGTTGTAAAACGTGGCGGAACGATCTATGTTTGGGTCGTTTACGCTCTGCCTACCCCATTATGGATAAAGGTGCGATTATATGTATATACAAAACAATTTATTTTAACCCCTTTACAATAGTTATTTTTCTTACAATGAAACTAACAACCAAGCGTATAATTGCCAAATCACGTTAATTGATTGATCGCAGCTAATTAAACGTAATTTTTTTGAATCAATATTTTCAAAGCATGCTGTAGCATTGTGTCATTATAACATTCTTTGGTAAGCGTTTATAAGTAACAGATTCGATCTTAGAGATAAATAATTGAAAATGAGGTCCGTATAATAATCATCTCTTAAAACTTGACCTCAAAACAAGTTTGAGTTCGTATCGGAAAACGGCTTGCCAAATCCATACATATTATTGCTCTCAATATTGAGATCCCATCATAAATACGACTCGTAAACTATTTGCATATTCAAAACACTCTTAAATTAGGTTTGGTTGGTATTTATATTGAGTATTATTTATTATTTATTATTTTATTACTTCCATGCTGGTCTGGGAGCGAGAGAACAACATAGACTGTGCCAGCTGCATTTCCTCCCGGGCATGCTGTAAAATCCAGCTAAGGGATCCGAGGGTTTCAGTATATTGTAATTTAGGCGATGAGCTGACAACCTGTCACTGCAGCAATATACCTAGAATTCTATCTTAAATTACCCTCAAAACTTTGTCAGACGTGGCGGGACACCTTTGTTTAGGTCTTTTGCGCTCTGCCTACCCCATTAGGGATAAAGGCGTGATTATATGTATGTATGTAGAATATACTAAAACCCTCGGATCCCTTAGCTGGTTTCGTCAATAATGCAAGACTGGCACAGGTGCCGACTGTAGACTCTATCTTAAATAATAGAATTCTAGGTATATTGCTGTAGTGACAGGTTGTCAGCCCATCGCCTAAATTACAATATACTGAAACCCTCGGATCCCATAGCTGGATTTTACAGCATGCCCGGAAGGAAATGCAGCTGGCACATTCTATGTTTTTCTCTCGCTCCCAGACCAGCATGGAAGTGTATTTTATATATAATCTATCTTAAATACCCCTCGAAAATTTGTCAGACGTGACGGCACAACTTTTGTTTCGGTCGTTGGTGTGATTTTCTAACAGTAGACAACCCTGCATTCGCCGCGATTGCAACGACCCGTCGTCGCTACAGTCTACAGTCGGCACCTGTGCAAGTCTTGCATTATTGATGACAAGCACTTAGCTGCTTAGCGAACAATCATTTTATGCTCCGTTCGCATGCTAAATTGTAAGAGATTTTGTGATAATTTGTGCTCTGTGAGAAATCTGTGTCTCGGACTTTTTTTTGGTGGGATAATCTAAAAATACCAAATTAAATTAAACCTAAATGATGGAAGCATTGGAAACACGCTGGCCTGGAAGCGAAAGAAAAATGTAAAATGTGCCAGCTGCATTTCCTTCCGGGCATGCTGTAAAAACCAGCTAAGGGATCCGAGGGTTTTAGTATATGCTATATAAAATCTATCTTAAATAACCCTCGAAACTTTGTCCGACGTGGCAGAACGACCTTTATTTAGGTCGTTTACCCTCTGCCTACCCCATAAGGGATAAAGGCGTGATTATATGTATGTATATATGTATGTAAATTAAACAATGCGGAACCCAAAAACAAATCTTTTACCCACTAAAATTATCCCGGGAAGGGTTATTCCCGTCTAAGAGCATACACTCGCAAATCCCGGGCAGGAATCGTTCGCTCCGTAGGGACTTAATCTGGGGTAATCCCGACAGAGGGAGACCTCGGAATCATTTCCATACATTTGTCGGTCGCCGCGTGTTTAGTGCGGGACTATAGATCCCCACTATATAGTGGGGAAAGATGGGAATGCACTGGGAGAAGATCTTTAAAATAATAATATACATACACGTATACATATTATCACGCCTTTATCCCTAATGGGGTAGGCAGCGCGTAATTAACCTTAACAAAGGTCGTTCCGCCTCGTCTGTCATCTTTTTTTAGTATATTGATTCAATAAATTAACGTTTAATTATCTACATCAGTTGATCAATCAGTTGACGTGATTTGGCAATTTTACTCTTGGTTGTTAGTTTCAGTGTAAGAAAAATAACTATTGTAAAAAAGGAGTTTAAATTATTTTTTTGTAGGTACAAATAATCACGCTTTTATCCATAATGGGGTAGACAGAGCCTAAACCACCCAAAATAGATCGTTCCGCTACGTCTGACAAAGATTTGAGGGATTTTATTTTATTTTTGGTTTGTAGGTATATTGCAGTAGTGACAGGTTGTCAGCCCATCGTCTAAATTACAATATCCTAAAACCCTCATATCCCTTAACTAGTATTAACAGCATGCCCGGGAGGAAATGCATCTAGCACATTCTACGTTTTTCTCTCGCTCCCAGTCCAGCATGGAATTAAAATACCAAACTAAAATAAAACCTTGCGGAACCCAAAAACAAAACCATTACCCACTCAAAATTTTCCCGGGAAGGCTTATTCCCGTATAAAAACATACACTCGCAAATCCCGGGCAGGAATCGTTCGCTCCGTAGGGACTTAATCTGGGGTAATCCCGACAGAGGGAGACCTCGGAATCATTTCCATACATTTGTCGGTCGCCGCGTGTTTAGTGCGGTACTATAGATCCCCACTATATAGTGGGGAAAGATGGGAATGCACTAGGAGAAGGTCTTTAAAATAATAATATACATACATACATAAAATCACGCCTTTATCCCTAATGGAGAAGGCAGATCGTAAATAACCTAAACAAAGGTCGTTCCGCCTCGTCTGACAATTTTTTTTAGTATATTGATTCAATAAATTAACGTTTAATTAGCTACATCAGTTACTGTTGATCAATCAGTTAACGTGATTTGGCAATTTTACTCTTGGTTGTTAGTTTCAGTGTAAGAAAAATAACTATTGTAAAAAAGGAGTTTAAATTATTTTTTTGTAGGTACAAATAATCACGCTTTTATCCACAATGGGGTAGGCAGAGCCTAAACCACCCATACATAGATCGTTCCGCCACGTCTAACAAAGTTTTGAGGGTTTGTAGGTATATTGCAGTAGTGACAGGTTGTCAGCCCATCGTCTAAATTACAATATCCTAAAACCCTCATATCCCTTAACTAGTATTAACAGCATGCCCGGGAGGAAATGCATCTAGCACATTCTACGTTTTTCTCTCGCTCCCAGTCCAGCATGGAATTAAAATACCAAACGAAAATAAAACCTTGCGGAACCCAAAAACAAAACCATTACCCACTCAAAATTTTCCCGGTAAGGGTTATTCCCGTATAAAAACATACACTCGCAAATCCCGGGCAGGAATCGTTCGCTCCGTAGGGACTTAATCTGGGGTAATCCCGACAGAGGGAGACCTCGGAATCATTTCCATACATTTGTCGGTCGCCGCGTGTTTAGTGCGGGACTATAGATCCCCACTATATAGTGGGGAAAGATGGGAATGCACTGGGAGAAGATCTTTAGAACAATCATATATATTACGGGATAATGTGGAAGGAGAAGAGGGAGGCCTTTGCCCAGCAGTGGGATGATGTGGGCTAAATAAGATAAGATAAGATAAGAAGAAGAATGTAATGATAATGTTTGCAGTTTAGTTCGGATGCAAGCTAAATTACTTGATCATTCTGACAAGACGTAAAATGATTCCGTGCTTTTCATACATACACATTATCACGACTTATCCCTAATGGGGTAGGCAGAGCGTAAATAACCTAAAGAACGCCACGTCTGTCAAAATTTTGAGGGATTTTTAAGATAGACTTGTAGCTATATTGTATTGTATGTTGTCAGCCCATCGTCTGAATTGCAATATACAGAAACCCTCGGATCTCTTAGCTGGTTTTTACAGCATGCCCGGGAGGAAATGCAGCTGGCACATTCTATATCTTTCTCTCGCTCCCACTCCAGTATGGAAGAAACTATACGAGATAATGTTAATGATAATATTTGCAGCAAGCTAAATTACTTGATTATGCTGACAAGTAAGATGATTCCGTGCTTCTAAACGCACGATAAGCAATCGGTACCTGTATTTTTGTCAATTGAAGTCGTAATACGAACCTCGTCAAACCGCTGATAATGCCAAAAAGAATAGGCATGGTCAGCAGGCATGAAAGAGGAGGCCTTTGCCCAGCAGTGGGACAGTTCCGGCTAGTATAATAATAATAATAGAGTAATAGCTAATAATTAAAGTCACTAGCCAAACAAACTTATAGAAGTTTTATATTTAAAAAAATAGAATAGTAAAACGTTTATTCATTTTATTTATTTATTTACAGGACCTTAACCCATTTTTTTACATATATAGGTATATATATATTTCTTACATTAGTTATTAAATATTATTCAATTGAAAAACAATTCAGTGCCGTTTCTGTGAACTCCCGCAAAGAGCAATTGAAAAGATCAATGTCTCTCTCCACCTTATTTATTAATCGAATGCCAGTCACGAGCGGCGAGTGCCTCATGAGGTTGGTGTGCGCGTGCGGCTCGGCGAGCAGCTCGTATCGGCGAACGTATTGTTTCATGAAACAATAAAACTCAACATACATTAAGGCCCGTATTTGTAATCAGCACTTGAGATTAACAGCCAGTTTGAGTTCGTATGAGAAATGTCATTTCAGTACAAACTGACCCGTCAAATCCATACTTAATATTTTATAGCTATACAAATACGAGGCTAAGTAAACTTAAGTTACATACATGAAAACATAATCATATTTTTTATTGAATGCTGTGATCTGTATCGCACAAGAAATGGAAAATGAATGGAAAATAGGATGGAAATTTTCAAAGGAATCTTTGCACTCAGTGTGTCTATAGCTAGTAATTTGAACTAAATCCTCTCCGGTGCCGGCTTAGCTATATTTACAGCAAACTTGGTTTACTTACGGATCCCAGTTATTGTCGTAGTTATGAAGTGATAGTACTTAACTGTGGGGTACTAAATAACCCTGGGGTGACTTTAAAGTTTCCGAAAAGTACCAAAATCCCCGGGTCGGACTGTATAGCCCGTATCCATAATCCGCTCTTGAGACTGACAGCAAGTTTGAGTTTGTATCAGAAATGTAATTTCAGTACAAAGCAAACGAATTACTCTCAATCTTGAGGTCGCTTTATAAATACATACATACATACATAAAATCACGCCTCTATCCCTTACGGGGTAGGCAGAGCGTTAAACGCCTCGTAAAAGGCGCTTTCGCCGCGTCTGACAAAAATTGAGGGCAATTTTAGATTGTAATGTGTATTGCTAATGTGTAGTGACAGGTTGTCAGCCCATCGCCTAAATTACAATACACTGTAACCCTCGAGTCCCTTTTGCTGACTTCAACAGCATGCCCGGGAGGAAGGGCAGCTGGAACATTCTATGTTTTTCTATCTCTCCCAGTCCAGCATGGAAGAAAATATAAATACGAGCGTTAATAATCCTAGGGTGACTTTAAAGTCTCTAAAGAGCATCAAAATGCCCGTTAGATTCGATTAGAGTCTTCTTTGTGGTCTTCTTAGCGAGTGGATTCTCGAGTCGATGAACTCTGGTGTCAGAGTTTAGAAACCGCCTAGTAGCACAGATATTAGGCCTCTGACGTGGTTTCGAGTAACGACCACTATCAAAGACAGCGACCGGGACCGACGGCTTAACGTGCCCTCCGAAGCACGGGATCCTTTGTCATTTTCGGACAACCACGTGGATTCAGCCTGCAGTGTCCTAAGCAAAAACCTCACAAAGTGATAATTTGACAAATATCAACTTTGTGTCCCCCCCCCCCCTGGGAATCGAACCCAGGACCTCCGAATCGTAAGCCCATGGCTCTGACCATTAGACCACGGAAGCAGTTCCCGCTGGTGTCGAAAAGATATCCAAGGATGGAGCAGCCAAGTTCTTTAGGAATGTACTACGTAGATACGCGAGCTTAGTGGAGAGTATGAAAATTACCTACATACATACATACATATAATCACGCCTTTATCCCTAATGGGGTAGGCAGAGCGTAAACGACCTAAACAAAGGTCGTTCCGCCACTTCTGACAATGTTTTGAGGGTTATTTAAGATAGATTTGTAGGTATATTGCTGTAGTGACAGGTTGTCAGCCTATCGCCTAAATTGCAATATACTAAAACCCTCGGATCCCTTAGCTGGTTTTTACAGCATGCACGGGAGGAAATGCAGCTGGCACATTCTATGTTTTTCTTTCGCTCCCAGTCCAGCATGGAAGTAGTAAAATTACCTCCGTATAGTATAGGGCGTTATTCCACTAGACGACACAGCGACGGTGCCGTCACAATGCCGTGGCTCTGCTTTTCCACGAGACGGCTCAGCAAGGACACGGCAACGTCTCGATAACGTCCACCTAATTCACCACAAACGCGCATGCTTCGTACAAATACAAAACACATGCAGTTTGGCAGGCCGACGACGGTACCGGTGGGAATCAATACCGTGCCGTTGCCGTGCCGGCAAGTGGAAAAGCGTTCCATATATTTTCATTGAATTTCATAGATTATCTCTTCCACGGTACCGTCGACGGTGCCGTGCCGTCGCCGTAGCCGTCGCCGTAGCCGTCGCCGTCGCCGTGCCGTTTAGTCGAAAATTGCCTATTCGGTGAAGCTCTTGTCAAGTACCTTGTAGACTATTTTAAGAGTGATATTAAGCTCATATTTTGGGGCATACATACATACATACATATAATCACGCCTTTATCCCTAATGGGGTAGGCAGAGCGTAAACGACCTAAACAAAGGTCGTTCCGCCACGTCTGATAAAGTTTAGAGGGTCATCCAAGATAGATCTGTAGGTATATTGCTGTAGTGACAGGTTGTCAGCCCATCGCCTAAATTACAATATATTGAATCCCTCGGATCCCTTAGCTGGTTTTTACAGCATGCCCGGGAGGAAATGCAGCTGGGACATTCTATGTTTTTCTTTCGCTCCCAGTCCAGCATGGAAGAAATTTTGGGGCAATACCGCAATGCTCACTTCTTTAACTGCCTCTGTGGTCTAGCGGTCTTAGCCTTGGGCTCACGACCAGGATGTCCCGGGTTCGGTTCTCGGCGGGGGACAGCGCCTTTGTGTTGTTGTTTCTATTTTGGTTAGGACAATGCAGGCGGTTCACCTGATTGTCCGAAAAGTAAGATGATGATGGATGGGCATGTTGATAGTCGGACCTGCGACTGATTTCTCTCTGGTCGTGTCAGTCAGTCTGCCCCATCAGAATAAGAGATTGAAGGAGTAGTTACTGCACTTGTGTGTTGCGCAAACAATTGGGCGCTAAAAACTAGTCCTGCGCAGTTGGCCTATCTCTGAGAGATTGAGCTTTTACCGAAAATCGGTGGAAGGACTATTATTATTTTTATTTACCACTTCAAACAGAAATACGTATTTTCCCACAATAATCAGCGGAAAATTGCTGTTCCAACGTACAACCGCAAAACTTCGCTGACAATTTGGCAAACACTTCCAGTTCCTGAAGTCCGAAGTGTTTGTGACCGCAACGATTTGGTCCTTCTCCCGGCTGTCACTTCATAAACTATGACCATAAAGGCTATAAGTAAAGGGGCAAGGCATTGAAGCGACGTAAGGTCAAACTATTGGGCGGGAAAGTTTGAGAAATCGGGATTATTTCTTTATATATATAAACAGAGTTTTTTTGTGCATTATGTACCTAAACAATCACTCGATGGCATGCTGGCCTGGAAGCAAAAGTAAAACATAGAATGTGCCAGCTGCATTTCCTCCCGGGCATGCTGTAACAACCAGCTAAAGGATCCGAGGGTTTCATTTCAGTATATTGTAATTTAGGCGATGAGCTGACCACCTGTCACTACAACAGTTTACCTACAAATCTATCTTAAATAACCCTCAAAAGTTTTTCAGACGTGGCGGAACGATCTTTGCTTAGATCATTTACGCTCTGCCTACTCCATTAGGGATAAAGGCGTGATTATATGTATGTATGTACAATGGAATGAAAATCGCAGAGAAAATATATTACACTAATAATTCTTTAGAGTCAAAGAAAGACAAAAACTTTTTTAATGGCCATGTAAAGCACGGAATTATTTAAAAAAAAAAAATAAAAAAAAATTCAGTAACTTAATCCTAGTTTACATAAACTGATGTTGGAGTTTCCATTTAAGCGAAAAGATTTGCTTGTATGAGGGAACACCGCTCTTCTTTTAACAATGAAGGTGGGTTTAAGATACCACTAGCTAAAGTAATATTTATTTAGACTTAAAATTAGTTAACTCAA
The DNA here is from genome assembly GCA_949820665.1 of Scrobipalpa costella. Taxonomy (NCBI): domain Eukaryota; kingdom Metazoa; phylum Arthropoda; class Insecta; order Lepidoptera; family Gelechiidae; genus Scrobipalpa; species Scrobipalpa costella. Next base: position 6,875,862 of record OX463319.1, on the reverse strand, counting down.
AATTAATACAAGATAGTATACTGAATTTTAATTTTAGTAGTAAAAATAAAATATTAATTAAAATTTGCATTTGACATGCGTATTTTACATACATACATATATACATAACGTCACACCTCTTTCCTAGAGGGGTAGGCAGAGATCACATCCTTCCATTTGCTACGATCCTTGCAAACTTCTTTCGCTTCATCTACATTCATCAATCTTTTCATGCACGCTCGTCGGTTTAGGGTACTCCTGACCTGACCTTTCCCTAGAACGTCTCCGATTTGATCGTGGTACGTTCGTCGAGGTCTTCCCCTTCCAACATTCCCACTCACACTCGCCATGTATATCTGTTTAGTTAATCTCTTTTCATTCATCCTCACAACATGACCAAACCACCTCAGCATTCCTTTTTCTATGCCTGTCACTATATCCTCTTTCACACCTTTATGTTCCCTTATCCCGCTATTTCTTATTCTGTCACTCAGTTTCACACCAATCATACTTCTTAATGCTCTCATTTCTACAGCATTTATTCTGCTTTAATGTCTTTTCTGCCATACCCAAATTTCACTGCCATACATAAGTGTTGGGACTAACACTCCTCTATGCACAACCAGACGAGCCTTTTTGGACACCTTCTGTCTGTTCATAAAGGTGTGCAACACCCCATTCACCATGTTACCAGCATTCACTCTTTTTTCAATATCACTATCACACTTTCCATCTGCTGTAAACATTGAACCCAAATATACAACACTTGCTCCACTTTTTCATCTCCTATCAGAATGTTACACTCTGTCATTCCATCCAGATTCTCAAAAACCAGTGATTTGGTTTTACTAACGTTCACTTTCATTCCTTTCTTATTGAAAGTTTCATGCATACTATTTACCATCTCCTGTAACTCCTCAGCCGTGGACGCAAGTATAACTAGGTCGTCAGCGTAGAGAAGACATTTGACGAGTAACTCGTTCATTCTTAGACCACATTCATTATCTTTCAAATCTGTCAAACAGCTATCCATGAATAACTTAAACAGCTATGGAGACGCTACACATCCTTGTCTCACACCTTTCTCGATGTTAAACAATTCAGTGTACGCCCCGTTGATCCTGACACAAGCACTGGAATCAATTTACATGTCATACAATGGACTCGGTCCTAGATACCACCGGCTAAAACTAAAATTAAAATCTATATAATTATATACTTTATTGCATAAACACAAAAGAAATGTAATTTACAAATATAGTGTGCAAGGGCAAACTTATCTCTATGAAGAAATCTCTTCAAACCAACCCAATGGTAGTGTGGTTGCAACATTAACAGAGACTAATAAAAAAAAAACTTACATACCTATACATACAATAAATACCTACCGTATATTACTATCTTAAATAAACATACATATATACTAAACAATATATTGATACATACATATACGAATAAACTATATAAATACATACATCAAAATTGTTCAGATAAGAAATGCTCTTTTAATCTTTTCTTAAAGACATTCACAGAGGGACTTTCTTGAATTGTCTTAGGCAGTTTATTCAACAGTTGTGCAGCTTTTACAGAAAAGGAGTTAAAGAAGAACTTGGTATTCGCACTAGGCAACTCCAGCACCTTAGTGATGCAGGCGCAGGCGCGCCAGTCCAGAGCGGGGATCTGGATCTTTGTCACTTTCAAAATAATAAATTGGAAAAAGGACAGGGGATTTATACTCTATGGTTTTACACTTTATCCGCTAGGTTTTGACGCGATTTTGCACGTTTCCCCAGTATATCTGTTAATTATATCCTCCATTTCATATGACGGCAGATAAAAATGACAGATAACGTTTAAAACCACCGACTATAAATCAAAAACCAATGTTTTTAGTCTGAAAGTGACAAATAGATTTTAATTTTAGTTTTAGCCGGTTAATCTAGAATCAAGCCCAATATTGTAATGAATGACCTACATAATGAAAAAACGAGTTGTTTTGTTACCCATGCTTCGATTTCTTATTGCATCGAGTTCTTTTTACAGTGAAACTTGCTGCGATTATTCTTATGACGTAAGGTACAGTCGAAAAGTTGAATCGATCTTAAATTAAGTATTCAGAAATACCTAATAGGTATATTCTACAATAACCAGAGATCTGGTATAGCAATTGAATTTAAACTATGGTCATTACTTCGAATGAGGCACAGATTTAATAGTGTAAGATTTTACTAAGAAACGCGCTATTTCTACAGGGATTCTGGATTCTTCAGGAACCCGCGCAGCCTAGTTGGCAGCGTACCTGCCTGCTACGCAGAGGGTCCCGGGTTCGATTCCCGAACAGGGCAGACAATGAATAATTAGTTTAAATGTCTGTTTCTGGGTCTGGGTGTTCTTTGTGGTTGTTTCTTTGTCCATGGCACCCCGATACAGGGAATCCTAGTGGGGGCTATGAGTGTGATCGTGTTTATCGTGTTTTGTGTTTATTTAGTTGCCCTTGAAAAGAACACTTTCTGACCTAGTTTTTACAGCCATTTGTTTAACTGCACTGGACCGTCGATAAGAAGGTTCTAGGTTCGATTGCTCACGTAGGACACAAATTAATCAAATTATCAGTATTTCTAGTTTCTAGTTTGCAGGTTGAACCGCTTATTTTTGTATACAATACAAATATTCCTTATTGCACAATAACACATGAGCACAAAAATAGTTAGTTGCTTCGGAGAGCATATTAGGTTGCCATCCCTCTAAAACATACATACATAAAATCACGCCCTTATCCCTTACGGGGTAGGCAGAGCGAAAAACTCCTTCTAAAAGGCGCTTTCGCCACGTCTGACAAAAAGTGAGAGCAATTTTAAATTGTAATGTGTATTGCTGTAGTGACAGGTTGTCAGCCAATTGATTAAATTTCAATACATTGTAACCCTCGAATCCCTTTTGCTGACTTCTACAGCATGCCCGGGAGGAAGGGCAGCTGGAACTTTCTATGTTTTTCTATCTCTCCCATTCCAGCATGGAAGTAAAATCCCTCTAAAACAGCTCTTCTTATAAACATTGCGCTTACTGTCGCGTGGCTGCCACTACAGAAACATTAAAAAAAGCTACAGACAGATAATAAATAAGGTACTAACATTGTAAACCGTTTACCATAAAGCCCGATGGTGTAGTACATAGGGCAGCTGCCTCCTGAGCGTGAGGTCGGGGTTCAAATCCCATCACGTAACAATATGTTTTTCGGATTTTGAACTTCATATGTACGTAATTTAATTACTAACCAGTGATTATGGTGATTATTCATGGATTATAATGAGCTGTTGTGTTGCTGTTTCTATTTTATTCAAATTTAATTATAGAAAGATAAAGGACTATATTAAAATAAGTTAAGTTGTTTCTACATCTTCCGTGCTGGACTGGGAGGGAGAGAAAAGCGTAAAATGTGCCAGCTGCATTGCCTCCAGGGCATGCTGTAGAAACCAGCTAGGGGATCAGAGGGTTTCTGTATATTGCAATTTAGGCGATGGGCTGACAACCTGTCGCTACAGCGGTATACCTTCAAATCTATCTTAAATAACCCTCAAAACTTTGTCAGACGTGGTGGAACGAACTGACTGAAGACTGTTTAGGCCGTTAACGCTCTGCCTACCCCATCAAGGATAAAGGCGTGATTATATGTATGTATTTATTAACAACAGGATCGGCACCACTCTGTAGATTAAAAGAGTTAGTGAAGTCAACCTATTTGAACGCCATTCCACTAATTTAATCATGCAAAAACGTTACTGCGAGCAAAACAAGTGCTCGCTTCACACACATACATGGGTACATTTGCAAGCAAGGAAATATGACACTTATTTTTTTTACTAATAAAATCACGACTTTATTCTATGTGGGGTAGACAGAGCGTTACAGCTTAGCTCCCTGTTGCCTATTAAAAGGCGTATACGCCATGGAAGGAAGAGTAATTTCAAAAAGAAATGTGTATTACTACGGGGCCAGGTTATCAGCCTATCACCTAATTTACGACACTATGAAACTTGTTTGTACAGAAGCCCGAAATTAAGAAGCCGCTGAAACATTCTATTCAACCTATTTGAACGCCATTTCACTAATTTAATCATGCAAAAACATTACCGTCAGCAAAACAAGTGCTCAGTTCTCACATGTATTTGTGCACTTCCGAGCAATAAATTGACCAACATATTTAAGGGTAGAACGATGTTGTAGAGAGCCTGATGGTGTAGTGGATAGGGCCGCTGCCTCCTAACCGGGAGGTCGTGGTTCGAATCCCACCACGTACCAATGTGATTTTCGGTTTTCGAATTTCATATGTACGTTTATTCGGCGCTTTTTACGTGCTTCGGAAGGCTTGTTAAGCCGTTGGTCCCGGTTAATGTCGTTTAATACCGTAGATATTAGTCGTTAAGCCATATCAGAGGCCAGTGCTAAGCATTGGCGGCTTGAAAACTCTGACCTAATCTAGGATTGGGTCTGGTTTCCCTTTTGAGTTGCGGAGGTCAGATGGCAGTCGCTCTGTGTAAAAACCAGTACCCTAGTTCAATCCCCTAGATTAGGTAGCCGACCTCGTGAGTAACGGGATAAGGCTAGGGAGATGATGATGATTTAAGGGTAGAACGCACTATGGCGTAGCTGCAGCGGAGCGGAGTGGCGCGGCGCGATACGGCCCTGCAGCGACGCGACATAATCTGTCAAATTATATGAACTGACATTGCCGCACCCTGCACCGCCGCGCCGCTTTGCTGCAGCTTCAGTGATACATGAGTGCGGTACCTCTCATACATTTTCATACAAAGAACAATTTGTCGCGCAGTGCCGTTCCGCTGCAGCTACGTCCTAGATGGTCTAACCTTCATCCTTACTAATATTATAAATGCGAAAGTAAATCTGTCTGTCTGTCTGTTACTCCTTCACGCCAAAACAGTTTGAGGGATTTTGATGAAATTTGGTACCGATATATCGGGATCCTAGGATCGGACAAAGGCTACTTTTTATTTATTATCTAATTCCCACGGGAAAACTCATTCAACGCCTTCATAAAGACTTGCAGTCCCTTACGGTCTAGGAAGAGCGTCAGCAGCCTAGTCTAATGTTATCGTTACCCCTGAAAAAAAGAGAGTACTTACATACATACATATAATCACGCCTTTATCCCTAATGAGGCAGGCGGAGCGTAATCTACCTAAACAAAGGTCGTTCCACCACGTCTGACAAAGTTTTATGGGTTATTTAAGATAGATTGTAGGTATACTACTGTAGTGACAGGCTGTCAACCCATCACCTAAATTACAATAGTATACTGAAACCCTCGGATCCTTTAGCTGGTTTTTACAGCATGCCTGCGAGGAATTGCAGCTGGCACATTCTATGTTTTTCTCACGCTCCCAGTCCAGCATGGAAGAATCCTATAATATTGTAGCCAGAACATTCTATTACATATTTTATCCCGCAGCCAAAATAAGTAAACTACTCTGCAAATTACCTATCCGCTGTTCAATACTGGCGTAGACGGTAGGATATTGGGTTACATCAAAAGGAATAAATCATGTGCCGGTATGCACGTTGGTTAGTTTAACATAATCGGGGGTAGTGCCGTGTAGGATCTTGTGTCGGCTAATTAGTTCGTCGGATATCGTTGGAGTATGGTATAATGCATGTTATGGTATTTTTCCATGCTGGCCTGGGAGCGAGAGAAAAACATAGAATGTGCCAGCTGCATTTCCTCCCGGGTATGCTGTAAAAACCAGCTAAGGGATCCGAGGGTTTCAGTATATTCTAATTTAGGCGATGGGCTGACAACCTGTCACTACAGCAATAAACTTACAAATCTATCTTAAATAACCCTCAAAACTTTGTCAGACGTGGCGGAACGACCTTTGTTTGGGTCGTTTACGCTCTGCCTACCCCATTAGGGATAAAGGCGTGATTATATGTATGTATGGTATAATAGTAGTACCTACCGTATCCCGTTGGTACGAGTATTATACAGGGTGTAAGGGACAGCGTCCCGCAAACTGATACCGGTTGCTTAGTCAACGAATTTAAACAACTGTCTGTCTGTGAGATGAAAATAACCACCTCGATCAGGCAATTTGTATGGAAAATGTAAATTATTTTTTCGTTTCCTGAAAAAACTTCCTGCTGATAGTTGTCCAGTTTCGTTGACTGAGCAATCCCTATTAGTTTGCGGGACGCTGTCTCTTACACCCAGTATTAGATTGTAACCAGGCTAACTATGATGCGCACTGTAGACTTCGTATTTTCGTCGCATTATCTCTTTCGTTGCGCACTTCACACAGGAAAAGCATAGGCATTGATCGGAGTGAAGTATGCACCGCGTGTTGACAAATCGAAGTCTACAATACGAATCATAGCCCTGTAGAAAAACTAAATAAGGGATGTAAATGAAAGAAATATTAGGTAGTGATGCTTTTTTTGTAAGCGCTTTGTAAATCATTTCCATATATAGCACAAAATATGATCCTTTTTTTTCCAAGCTAGACTGGGAGTGAGAGACATAGAAAGTGCCAGCTGCTTTTTCTCCAGAGCATGCTGTAAAATCCAGCTAAGGGATCCGAGGGTTTCTGTATATTGCAATTTAAGCGACAGGCTGACAACCTATCACTACAGCAATATACCTAAAAATCTAACTTAAATAACCCTCAAAACTGTGTCAGACGTGACGGAACGACCTTTGCTTGGTTCGTTTAAGCTCTGCTTACCCCATTAGGGATAGGGCGTGATTGTATGCATGTATGTTGCTCCGCAACAATCACCAAAACAATTGTGTAGCGCCATTTATTTGTCCGGCAGTGTAAAAATACTTATACCGTATTTCTGCATACAAAATGCAGTCCAGGTGTCAAGCGGAATATTTTCTGAAAGCAAAATACATTTAGCACTTCATTATATGAGAAACTCAGGAACATTTAAAGCAGAAATAACCAAGACGTTTTTCTGTTCGCAAACTAGATTTTACTTGTAAGGCTATACAAAAATACTGGTTTGTAGCCGAAATTGTAACTTTGTACGTCATTCATTAGTATGAATTCTTACGATAAGTACATATCATCAGACTTAACGATACGTATATTATTACTTGGAAATAGTGATGTCACTAGTTTTAACGACAAAAACATTCCAAGTTATTGATATTTTCATTCCGAGGCTATATTTGGATTTTACCGTGGGAATTAGACCTTTACTCGCGCAAAAATAAGGTCTTTACTGCCTAGTTCTATTTCATCCCTTACAGGTACGTAGGCATTTGAAAAAGTCTAACTAAATAAAAACTATTATAAACTATATATTATTAACTATATTAGTTATAATTAAATCTATTTACTCAAGGTGCCGATTAGGTGTCCCCATCAGTTGAAAAAGAAGATGGCTTACGAAAGGAAAAAGGAACTAAACCCTATCGGGTTTAACGACACCGATTGTCATATTTATAAATATTTTTTGCAACTACTGGAACGAAAATGTCCCACTAGTTCCTTCAAAGGAATTAGCAAAGGAACTACTAGAAACAAAGGTAAAAACACAGTGAATCGAAAATCCGATCCAAAAGACTCAAGTTATAGTAATAAAGATAATTTGGACCTTATAAAGCCATTCTTTGTTCGTTGTAGTAAAAGCTAGAAAAATTGCGATCAACGGCCACCAACGTCAATAGCGACATGGGATTACCATTGATATGACAAACCGTTTTGTATTGAAATGGCATTTCTGATGCGAACTCAAATTTGGTGCCTATCTCAAGAGGTGTTTATCAATACGGGCCTTAGATAGATTCGATGATGCAAGCTCACCCAGACAAAGGCAAGCTCCGAGTGTAAAAGTGCTGGTGATAGCAAGCTAGGTGACAGAGACACCAATAATCATGACGATAGAGCTTAATCGGCGTCCCCATCAGTTGACTACTTCCATGCTGGACTGGGAGAGAGAGAAAAACATAGAATGTGCCAGCTTCATTTCCCGGGCATGCTGTAAAAATCAGCTCAGTGATCCAGGGGTTTCTCTATATTGCAATTTAGGTGATAGGTTGACAACCTGTCACTACAGCAATATACCTACAAATCTACCTTAAACAACCCTCATAACATTGTCAGACGTGGCGAAACGACCTTTGTTTAGCTCGTTTACGCTCTGCCTACCCTATTAGGGATAAAGGCGTGAAAATATGTATGTATGTATCAAATTAAAAACATACCTCATTAAAAACACAATGAATCAAAAAGCCAGTGCTACAGACTCAAGTAATAGGGTTGCCACTTAAGCTCTATCGTATTGATGGTTGGTGCCTCTGCCACCTAACTTGCTATCAGCAGCACTTTTACACTCGGAGCTTGCCTTTGTCTGGGTGAGCTTGCAACATCATCGAACCTATCTAAGGCCCGTATTGATAAATACCTCTTGAGACAGACAGCAAAATTGAGTTCGCATCAGAAATGTCATTTCAGTACAAAACGGTCTGTCATATCCATACTTAATAAAAAAAATACTGCTCTCAATCGTGAGATCGATTTATAAATACGAGCCTAAATAAACTTCGGGTCGTTGTTCGACTCGAGAAACCTCTCGCTAAGAAGAAGAAGAAGCAAACTCTGGCCCAGATAAGAGTACATTTTAATTTAATTTTATTATTTATTTATTTAATTACAACGGGTAACCCTATTACAGTAATTAATAAAATAACATTGTAACAATACTAAATAAAATTTAGATGGTACTCACTTTTTTATGGTTTTGCTCTTGACTCCAGTCTAGTTTGGGACCGACTGAGACAGAGTCGACTATGGAGCGAGCTCACCCAGAAGATGCCTGTTCACTCTAACGTTGAAGTGTTGGGGTTTGAACGCATTCGGAAACACAGACGTAGGCAGCGAGTTCCACTTACATTCCTCAGACTATGTCAATAGACGAAAATATTTCCTTTTCGTCATCTATATTTAATGTGTAGCTGTAAAATTTATAAGTATAATTTAAGTAAGTATATGTAGTGATATTCTAACTACCAATTTCTCTGATATATAACAAAAAGATCCTATCTTATGTAGCATATATTATGTATTAGTTTATCATAAGATATGTATCAGTATATTTTATTGAAATATGTATTTAATAGTGTGTAAATATTGTCTAAGTATTATATGTAGTAATACGCACTATCCCGCTTTCTGCTTGTACAATTTATGTACCCAAAGGTTGCCTGGTAGAAATTACTGCTTTAGCAATAAGGCCGCCTATATTGTACTGTCACGTTTGTTCCTTTTTATTTCTGTTGTATGTGTTTCGTTGTGCAATAAAGAATTTTGTATTGTATTGTATATTTTGTCTAGTTTATAAGAAAAGTTGGTGTAGATTGCGCCTATAAAATATTTGTTTCTATGGTAATAGTAATAAATAATAAAAAAAAATATTACTATAGAAAAACACGAGCTCAGAGAAAACTAACGGTATAAGTATTCCAATATATCTAATGCTAGCAAAACTCGTTTAGAACAAACTTTTGGTACGGAGTGAAGTTTTAAGAAGAAAATGCTTTTTACTTTTACTTGAACCTAAATACAGACTACAGCGCGTGAGGAAAATACGGGTTTAGGAATTATTTACTTTATTTTCTTGTAGATAGAGGTGATTTTTGTAAAGCTACGGTTTTTTGTGCTGAGGTAACTAAAAAGGTGGAAATACGAAAATTGTATAGTTTATGGAACGTTATGTTTTATATTTACAAGAAAATTTAAACCAGTACCAAACATGTGGGCTGCAAAATACTTAAATTTTCCCCTTGGGAATCAAACCCATATGACCTTTGGATCGCTATGGCCCAGGGGTGGGCAACCTTTTGAATGTTGCGGACCAGATTTGAAGATATTAACAAAGCCTCGGGCCGTATAAAATCAGAAGATGCAGTGCCGGCTGTTGGCACCTGGAGGTATTTAACAGAGTACCTCTATTTGCAATTGCGTTTTAATTTAGTACGTGTAATAAATAGGGGCAATCCCATATCATGCGCACTAGGCATATTTATGGTTAAAGTATTGTGAGCGAAGCGAGCGCGAATTTTTGTTACAAATAAGCCCAGAACAGAACTGAAAGTCCTTGTCAAAGATATCAATTACGTTTCTGTGATGACAAGCGAACTTTACTGGATTTGCACGCTTTTCAAAATCCTTCCGCTGGCCGGATAAAATGCCTTGGCGGGGCGGAGGTTGCCCATATGTTGTTACATAGCCCATAAGTCAGACCACTAGACTTCGGAGGAAGTTATAATGATGATGACAATGATGACTTTTGCATTTAAATAAAAATTATATGGTTATGGAGTTTGCTCTTGACTCTAGGCACTAGGTCAGGGATGACCGTGACAGAGTTGACGATGGAGCGAGCTCACCCAGAAGATGCCTGTTATGGCACTAGCAATCTCACGCACCGACGGAACGCAGCATGCTGTTTGGCTCCAGACTCCGGTGAGAGGGTGGTCGCAAGCCAGGCGGCCCCTTGCGGAGCCTACCACCGCTTTATAGGGATCGTTCAGCCGGACTTATTCACAGACAAGCCTGTGTTGCCGTTGCCCGGGGTGCACCACTAGGAATTAGATCCCATCCCACCTTCTCACAACTATGCTTAGGTACATACATATATATAATCACGCCTTTATCCCTAGTGGGGTAGGCAGAGCGTAAACTACCTAAACATACGTCGTTTCGCCACGTCTGACAAAACTTTCAGAGTTATTTAAGATAGATTTGGAGGTATATTGATATTATGTACGTACCTACCTAATATTGTATTCACTGTTTTATTTACTTAAAGTTTTAAACTTACGTCCACTTCTGTGTATGTTTTGTTTGTTTACATACATACATAAAATCACGCCTTTATCCCTTACGGGGTAGGCAGAGCGTAAAACGCCTCCTAAAAGGCGCTTTCGCCACGTCTGACATAAATTGAGAGCAATTTTAGATTGTAATGTGTATTGCTGTAGTGACAGGTTGTCAGCCCATCGCCTAAATTACAATACACTGTAACCCTCGAATCCCTTTTGCTGACTTCTACAGCATGCCCGGGAGGAAGGGCAACTGGAACATTCTATGTTTTTCTTTCTCTCCCAGTCCAGTATGGAAGATAGTCCAGTATGGAAGATAGAAGTTTTGTTTGTTTTGTTCTTATGTAACATTCTATTTGTGGAGATTTATTAATAGCATTAGAATATCTATCTTATTTCTATATTATGCACATTTGTCTGTAAATCTTCCTAATAAAATAAAATAGAATAATAAATAAAATATTGCTGTAGTGACAGATCGTCAGCCCATCGCCTAAATCACAATATACTGAAACCCTCGGACCTCTTAGCTGATTTGGAAATGCAGCTGGCACATTCTTTGTTATTTTCTCGGTCCCAGGCCAGCATGGAAGCTTCGGTACTATGAGTTATTTGTCCTTTCAACTATTAAACTATGCTTGTCCTGCGGTGGCGCCCGCATCCCACATCATAGGAAGTTCATCGGTCAACCGCCAGCCGTTAATATTAACAAACTAGTAAAATAATGTCACTTTTTCTCACGTGGGAAACAATAGGATATACATACCTTATTGAGTCTAACAGGGGTATTTACATATGCCGGGTGTAAGGACAGCGTTCCGCAAACTGATGGCAGTTGCTCAGTTAACGAAACTTTACAACTTTCATCAGGAAATTCTTTCCGGAGATGATTCTTGCTGTCACATTCTCATATAAAATGACCACATCGATCAGACAATTTGTATGGAAAAGAAAAACAAAATTATATTTTGTGAAAGAATTTCCCGGTGATAGTTGAAATTATTATTCTATTCTAGTTCGCCATAACTTAATTAAGCTGATAACTTACTATAATTAGCGATTAGGAGCACAATGGTGTAATGAATGGGGCCGCTGCCTCCTGAGCAGGAGGTCGAAATTTGAATCCCACCACGTACCAATGTGATTTTCGGTTTTCTAATTTCATATGTACGTTTATTCGGTGCTTTTTCCGTGCTTAGAAAGTTTAATTCCGTAGATATTAGTCGTTAAGCCATGTCAGAGGCCAGTGGTAAGCATCGGCAGCTTGAAAACTCCGATCTAATCTAGGATTGAGTCTGGTTTCCATTCTGCGTTGCGGAGGTCAGTCGCTCTGTGTGAAAACAAGTACCCTCGTTCATTTTTCTAGATTAGGTAGGCGACCCCGCGAGATACGTGATAGGCTAGGGAGATGATGATTAACTATTCTCTGTGTAGGTACATTATAGAAACAAGAAAATCTCATGCATGTCGGTATTTTACAGGATACATTTCGGGGAGTGCGCGTTAGCACTTCATGACCTTATACCCCCCTCCCCTTTCCATCTCCGGAGCACGAGGCGTGGACAGGGGTTCCACCCTTATGTCGTGGATATACCACAAATTCGCACGAAGCGGTTCGCTTCCACATTCTTAATGCGAACGGCTAAGGAGTGGAACTCCCTGCCGGCGGATCTGTTTCCGGAACAATATAACCTGGGCCTTTTCAAGGCGAGAGTGAATAGGCACTACATAGGTGAGTATGCTCCAACATAGTCCGCATCGTCACTTTCCACCAGGTGAGATGGCGGACAAATGCTCGCCTATATATATTTAAAAAAAAAAAAAAAAAAAAAAATCTAACGACAGGTAGGTACACATCACAGTAGGTTGTTCTGTTGATTTGACTAAATTGCGGAAACATCAAACCTACAACTTCCGGGACAAGCTTCTAACGTTCTAACCACTAGACTGCTATAAGTTAATATTTCCACGTACGTAAGCACCTACTTCTTCTTCTTCATAGAGAGTGGATTCTCGAATCGAAAACAACTCGAAGAAGCCTGGTGCCAGAGTTTTCAAACCGCCTAATAGCACAGCAGCTATTAGACCGTTGCCACTATCAAAGACAGCGATCGGGAACGATGGCTTAACGTGCCCTCCGAAGCACGGAATCCTTTTTCTTCCAGACAATCACACCTGATTGGCTGAATCATCATTCAGCCAGCATAGTCCTTACCAAATTGGAAAATCTCACAAAGTGATAAATTAACAAATTTTAACTTTTGGAGAACCCTGGAAATCGAACACAGGACCTCCGGATCGTAAACCCATATCTCTAACCACTAGACCACGGACTCCCAAAACCTATCAAACCTACAACTTCCGAAACAAGCTTCTAACGCTCTAACCACTAGACAACTACTTAGATGTTAATATTAGAAATAACATATCAAAAATTCGAACGCTAAGGGGATATTTTTGATTTGTTATTTCTAATATTTTCAGAAATAAAATAGCACTGGGCCCGATTTTGCATTTGCCGGCTTAAAATAAAATTAAAATCTATTTGTCACTTTCAGACTAAATACATTGGAAAGGGACAGGAGATCTATTCTCTCCGGTTTTTCATTTATAGCCGGTGGTTTTATGCGTTATCTGTCATTTTATCCGCCGTCATAGGATATGGCGGATAAAATTGACAGAAATACTGGGGAAACGTGCAAAAGCGCGTCATAGTCTAGCGGACAAAATGTAATACCATAGAGTATAGATCGCCAGTACTTTTTAATACATTTTTTAAAGTGATTTTAGTTGTGAGCCGAGCCCAGTGTAAGTGCAGATAACTATTAGAAAATTATATGGTAATGTTTTCCCGTACGTTGGCAACTTGCTGACTCATCCGCCATAATATCCTGGAAGTGATGACACCATAAGACCGATTTTTCACGGGATATTGCCAGGAGGCACGCGGAAGCGATAGTCTTTAAGTTGTCATGTTGGTAAGCATGTTTCTGCAAACTAATAATGCTTTTATAACTGTCTGTGGTGTAGTGATCCGGCCGTCTATGTTGTATTTCTCTTTTATTGTTATCTGTTGTGTAATATGATTTGTATTCTTATCTGCAATAAATTATTTTTATGTTATGATAAGTCGTGGGTTCGATTTTCATGAAAGAGACCCTTTAGGACCACTACTTATGACCCACTTATACCACCGCGAAGTAGTGGTGGAACTTGCGGGACATCTACATGTCCTAGTAGTACCACCATCTCCCTAGCCTTATCCCGTATCTCACGGGGTCGGCTTCCTAATCTAGGGGATTGAACGAGGGTACTAGTTTTTACACAGAGCGACTGCCATCTGACCTCCGCAACCCAGAAGGGAAACCAGACCCAATCCTAGATTAGGTCAGAGTTTTCAAGCCGCCAATGCTTAGCACTGGCCTCTGATATGGCTTAACGACTAATATTTACGGTATTAAACGATATTAAACGGGACCAACGGCTTAACGTGCCTTCCGAAGCACGGGAAAAGCACCGAATAAAAGTACATATGAAATTCGAAAACCGAAAAACACATTGGTACGTGGTGGGATTCGAACCACGACCTCCCCGCACAGGAGGCAGCGGCCCTATCCACTACACCATCGGGCTCATGTCCTAGAAGTACCACCTAGTTATTAAACGGATTTGATCGGATCGTATTGGATCAGATTGGTTGGACCGGCGTGAATTGGATTGACTGCAATGTAATCACAACTGTTTTTTTAGCTATTGTTTACTTGCATGCTAAACTGGGAGCGAAAAAAAACATAGAATGTGCCAGCTGCATTACCTCACGGGCATGCTGTAAAAACCAGCTAAGGGATCCGAGGGTTTCAGAAAATTGTGATTTAGGCGATGGGCTTACTACCTGTCACTACAGCATATATCTACAAATCTATCTTAAATTACCCTCGAAACGTCAGACGTGGCGGAACGACCTTTGTTAAGGTCGTTTACGCTCTGCCTACCCCAATAGGGATAAATGCGTGATTATAATATGTATGTATGTAAGTATGTATATATTGCCCGTAGGTACGCGGAAGCGGTAGTATTTATGTTGTCATGTTGGTAAGCATGTTTGTGCAAGCCAATAATGCTTTTATAACTGTCTGTGGTGTAACTGCCTGGTGGTGGTCAGAGATATGGGCTCACGATCCGGAGGTCCTAATTTCGATTATCACTGGGGGAAAACACAAAGATGATATTTGTCAATTTATGACTTTGTGAGATATTCCCCAGTATGGTTACGACAATCCAGGCTGATAGTCTGGAATAAAACGGATTCCGTGCTTCGGAGGGAACGTTAAGCCGTCCTTCCCGGTCACTGTTTCTAAATAGCGGTCGTTACAGGTCGATGTTGCTCCACGTCCGTGAGACTACCTTAAAAACCCTACACGTGACCCCGGGTGGTGATAAAGGTGCAACAAAACCGGCCGCTGCACTGTCCTCTGGACCTCCAAAAATAATGCCATAGGATAAATACATACATACATATAACGACGCCTTCATCCCTACTGGGGTAGGCAGAGAGTAAATGACCCAAACAAAGTCCAAAACAAAGATCGTTCCGCCACGTCTGAGAAAGTTTTGAGGGTCATTTAAGATAGATTTGTAAGTATATTGCTGTAGTAACAGCCCATCGCCTAAATTACTATATACTGAAACACTCGGACCCCTGGCCTTGTTTTTGCAGCATGTCCCGAAGGAAATGCAGCTGGCACATTCTATGTTTTTCTCTCGCTTCCCGGCCAGCATGGAAGCATACGATAAATAAATACTGATAATCGGTGGGAGGACCATTATTACTTTTTTCAGCAAGCACTAGAACATATTTCAGCTTAGTTTGCGATTGCATTGAAGCATTTACCTTTATCACAGACTAGTGACCCGCCCCGGCTTCGCACGGAAATTATCAGTGTTTCTCTACTATATTATGTATATATTATACATATAATATAGAAAAACATAGAATGTGCCAGCTGCATTTCCTCCCGGGCACGCTGTAAAAACCAGCTAAGCGATCCGAGGGTTTCAGTATATTGTAATTTAGGCGATGGGCTGACAACCTGTCACTACAGCAATATACTTACAAATCTATCTTAAATAACCCTCAAAACTTTGTCAGACGTGGCGGAACGACCTTTATTTAGGGATAAAGGCGTGATTATATGTATGTATACATATAAACCTTCCTCTTGAATCACTCTAGCCATTAAAAGAAATTGCATCAAAATCCGTTACGTAGTTTTTAAGATTTATGCATACATAGGGATATAGGGACAAAGAAAGCTTTGTTTTATAGTATGTAATAATTCGATAGTAGATATTTTCATTTAATTATTAAGTTTCACTTTCGTTTATTCTGTTTTTGTTTAAAAAAATAATTACTGTGTTGTGTTTGTGACGTCATAAATAATAAATATTTTCTGTGTTTCTATTCTATTCATTTATCTGTATAATTGCATAAACAACCCGTTCACACAACGATTGGTAGGAGCCTGTTTCGCTGACGAAGACCAAATTGATTAAATAGTTTTAAGTAAATATAAACTAATCCACATAGGTTCGGTATCTTATGAAAATATTTTACCGGTAAACAAAACTATATAGACGTCCATAGGTATGTATAAAAAAAATACTTAGGAAAGAACGGTGTTACACCAGCAGATGCTAAAGACTAAGCAAAATGGAGTAGGCGAAGCAAAAAATCGGGCCCTTAGCATTATGCCAGGAAAGCGTTAGGCAGAAAACGAAATTTTTAATTTGTATAGATTCTTACAAACTGTCAATTGACCTATCTTATAAGTTTTAGCATTGAATCCTGAAAGAAAAATACATACATACATACATACTTATAATCAGGCCTTAAAAATAAAGTTTTGAGGGTTAATTTAGGATAGATTAGATATTGTAGTTATATTGCTGTAGTGACAGGTTGTCAGCCCATCGCCTAAATTGCAATATACTGAGTCCCTCGGATCCCTAAGATGGTTTTCACAGCATGCCAGGGACGGAATGCAGCTGGCACAATCTATGTTATTCTCTCGCTCGCAAGCCGTAAGGGATAAAGGCGTGATTATATGTATGTATGTCTTTATTTTCCCCTTTTCCACCTTTTCTTGCATACCACCCTCTGTTTATATTCTTATAGCTTAGCCTGTAATGAAGCATTTACATTCAGTAATTGCATAAACAATCAGTTTACATATCGACCGACAAAGGCGCGTCCATTAGTGTCCGTTGTTGGTTTAGGACACTGCACTAAGTCCTACGATGTTATTAACCTAAGCGCCATTAAGTAATCCCCTGTTAGCCAGCCAATCCTGCTTAACAAGTTTATGTGTAGACTTAGAATTACTATAATATTGTGTTCAAGATTAGACTGTTATAAGCATAAATATATATATTATCAGTTATTGTCGATCATAAAATCTGATTTTTCCATGCTGGACTGGGAGTGAGAGAAAATCATGGAATCTGCTAGCTGCATTTCCTCCCGAGCATGCTGTAAAAACCAGCTAAGAGATCCGAGGGTTCCAGTGTATTGTAATTTAGGCGATGGGCTGACAACTTGTTACTACAGCAATATACCTGCAAATCTATCTTAAATAACCCTCAAAACTTTGTCAGACGTGGCGACACGACCTTCGTTTAGGTCGTTAACGCTCTGCCTACCCCATTAGGGATTAAGGCGTGATTATATGTATGTATGTCTTTACGTGCCTAGCCAAGCCTTCACTATATACCTAGAAATCTATTTTAAATAACGCTCAAAACTTTGTCAGACGTGGCGGAAAAAGGGATAAAGGCGTAATGTATGTATGTATTTATCTATGTATGGTATGGTACCCATTAGTGGTCCGCCCCGGGCAACGACAACACAGGCTTGTAAATAAGTCCGACTAACGTAACGTCCTACCCCATTAGGGATAAGGGCGGGATTATATGTATGTGTACATACATATGAGCGCCCCCAACAAAGCAGTGGTAGGCTCCGCAAGGAGACGCCAGGCTCGCAACCACCCTCTCACCGGAGTCCGGTGCCAAACAGTTTGCTGTGTTTTGTCAGTGCGTGAGGTTGCCAGTGCCATAACAGGCATCTTCTGGGTGAGCTCGCTCAATCGTGTCATCCCGGACCTAGTGTCAACAGTCAAGAGCTGTTGTGTAAAATTTATTTTAAGATATTTCGTTAAGTTTGGTGTATTTCCTGAGAGCCACCGAAGCAATTTTCGAAAGCATGCAGTTATCGAACACTTTTCAAAATCCGTGATAACTTTCTACCTAGAGATATTTTTTTTGTGTAGCGTGACAAAGATGCAAAAAAATCGTTTCTTACGCGCAAGTGCAGCGTTGAAAGCTCCACTGATAGTGTCTCGCGACTTCTGAGAAGCCCAGTGGTGTAGTGGATAGGGCCACTGCCTCCTGAGCGGGAGGACGTGGTACGAATCCCACCACGTACTAATGTGTTTTTCGGTTTTCGAATTACATACGTACGTTTATTCAGCACTTTTTCAGTGCTTCGGAAGGCACGTTAAGCCGTTGGTCCCGGTTAATATTGTTTAATACCGTAGATATTAGTCGTTAAGCCATATCAGAGGCCATTGTTAAGTATTGGCGGCTTGAAAACTCTGACCTAATCTAGGTTTGTTCTGGTTTCCCTTGTCATGGGCCGGCTCACCCCAATCATACGCAAACGCAGTAAACTCTCCCTTAGAAACAAGGTGACGCTTTACACTACATGCGTTCGACCCATTATGACCTACGCCAGTGTGGCCTTCAGCCACACCTGCCCCACTTGCTTCTTGCGGAGAGCAACCGGGGCCCCCTGGTACCTCCGCAATTCTGACATTCACATCGATCTCGATGTTCCGTCTCTCAAAGAGTTCATGAAGCAAGCGGCCATACGCTTTTCGACAAAGCCCCTCACCACCCTAACCCTCTTTGCGACTCGTTACAAACGAAGACCTAGGCATGTCCTTACCGACGGCGATGACCAAATTACTCTTGCGTTTAATGCTGCCAATATTAGTAGAGCCACACTCTGCACAACCTCTTCCAGCAACCGCGCACCCCGCGGAGGTCCCTCCTTTGCTCCCCACTTTGGGGTTTACCGGCACGTACCGGGCAGATTCTCTCCGATAAGGAGTCCCCAAGGCAACGCCATAAGCCGAGGTTCGAGGCCTAGTGGGCGCCCTTAGGCAGTTGCCATTTTATTAAGGGTGTAGATTGCGTGTAGCAACTCCCCGCCTTAGCCCGGTGACGCATTATATACACTTTGTAGTATTTTGCAAACAGGTCCATTAAAAAAAAAACTGGTTTCCCTTCTGGGTTGCGGAGGTCAGATGGCAGTCGCTCTGTGAAAAACCGGACCCTCGTTCAAACACCTAGATTAGGTAGCCGACCCCGAGAGCGATGTTAGCGTTGTCACCTGAAAGAGCCCGATGGTGTTGTGGATAGGGCTGCTGTCTCCTGAACTGTGAGGACGTCGTACGTGGTTTTTCGGTTTTTGAATTTCATATGTACGTTTTTCGGTGCTTTTTACGTGCTTCGGAAGGCCTGGTCCGTCGTCCTGGTAAATATCGTTTAATACCGTAGATATAAGTCGTAAAGCCAAGTCAGGGACCAGTGCTAAGCATTGGCGGCTTGAAAACTCTCACAGCTGGGTTGTTCTCTAACCTGGCAAAAGTCTAATCTAGGATTGGGTCTCGTTTTCCTTCTGGATTGCGGATGTCAAATGGCAGTCGCTCTGTGTAAAAATCAGTACCTTAGATTAGGTAGCCGACCCCGTGAGATACGGAATAAGGCTAAGGAGATGATGGATGATGTGTCGCACTTCAGTTGCTGTAATGTGAAGGAGTCGGCTTTTGTAGCGGTACAAAACGCAAATATGTATTAGTTTATTAAGTATTATATGAAGTAATTATATTAAGCATTATATGCACTATCCCGCTTTCTGCTTGTACAATTTCTATACCCAAAGGTTGCCTGGTACAAATTGCTGCTTTAGCAATAAGGCCGCCTATATTGTACTGTCACGTTAATTCCTTTTCATGTCTGTTGAATGTTTTTCTTTGTGCAATAAAGAATTTTGTATTGTTTTGTTTAGTAACCCTACCTTACTACTAAGGTAGAATAGTTTTGTTCTGCTAACGCTAGGTTGTTTGCTATAATACATAAATAATAAAGCAGCATTTCACAAAGTAAGCGAATGTAAATTCTTATTTGAGTAAATAAATTTCTTGAACCAGAATATGTGAAGGTAGCCTTACGCGATAAAAATACTTACCCTTTTATCTTTACTTTTTCCCAATTCGTTTTGGAAATCCGGCTTTCCATTCCAAAGTAGCGTTCCCGTAAGAGATCGCCCCGCTCGCTCGCTTCGCTCATGAGGCGCTCGATCGCGTTATAATCCAATTTAAATTTAAAAATGGCGGCCGAACGTATGCGCGCATTAAACTTGGCTACTGGGAGCCGCTGTGAGCTCCAACTTAGATTGGGTTCGATTTTAGAATTGGGTCACATATAAGTATATTTTTCAGGAGAAGTTTTTTAAGTTGCATACGGAAGTAAAACGGAGGGCAGGTCAGACATACGATAAAAGCTAGACTACCACAGTACCCTACGCAGAAAAATGTATTAGGGCAAGTTACAAAAAAATAAATTAGTTCAGATCAAGGTTATTTTATTTAGACGTGTATTGTTGTTGAGATGTGACATAATCACCTAAAATCACAATATCTGAATCTTCTAGGGTCCCTTCGTTCGCTTTTATATTCGGCTAGGAAGAGAGTCAGCTGATGTATGTATTTTTACATACATACATATAATCACGCCTTTATCCCTAATGGGGTAGGCCAAGCGTAAACAACCTTAACAAAGGTCATTCCGCCACGTTTGACAAAGTTTTGAGGGTTATTTATGATAGATTTTTAGGTATATTGCTATAGTGACAGGTTGTCAGCCCCTCGCCTAAATTGCAATATACTGAAACCCTCTGATCCCTTAGCTGGTTTTTACAGCACGCCCGGGATGAAATGCAGCTGGCACATTTTATGTTTTTCTCTCGCTCCCAGGCCAGCATGGAAGAACATACATACATATACACGTCTTTATCCCTAATGGGATAGGCCGAGCGATTCCAAAGTCAATCGTACACATTTTCACCTCGTACATTGTATTTGAACCATTAACAGCTAAGGTGAATGCATAAGCAAGTGTTGGGTAGTATTACTTATTATATATTCGGTTGTAGTAAGCACTGAGGGCAATCTTTTTGAAGAAGTTTAAGCTATTTTGCCAATTATGATTTTCATTTAAGACAGAATTTAAGGTCGAATTTGCAATGCGCAGACTGTATCATTCTTAGTCAAATTGATTGCCTCAAACTATACACAGCTTGGTTGTCTAATGTGGTTGTTACTTCTCGTGCTATCGACGCGGACTGAATCAGCCATAAGAGGATGGTGACCAATTGTCAGTGGCAAGCCAGGATATGTACCTAAGTGTAAAAAAGGCGGACCATATTTTAGGGTATGAATGAACCTACCCATGAAACTGGACCACTTAACTTATCCAATAGAACTTATGTCCAAATATGAATTTTGATTGGCTTATACCTAATAGACTATCTTTTTTGCTTCCATGCAGGCCTGGGAGCGAGAGAAAAACATAGAATGTGCCTGCTGCATGTCCTCCCGGGCATGCTGTAAAAACCAGCTAAGGGATTCCGAGGGTTTCGGTGTATTGCAATTTAGGCGATGGGCTGACAACCTGTCACTACATCAATATGCCTACAAATATATCTTAAATAACCCTCAAAACTTTGTCAGACGTGGCGGAACGACCTTTGTTTGGGTCGTTTACGCTCTGCCTACCCCATTAGGGATAAAGGCGTGATTATATGTATGTATGTATGTATGTTTTTGTGCATTATTGTAAAACACTTTAGTACCTACCTACTTAGGTACTTATAGAAAGCAATACCAAGACAACCACACCCCACAGCCGGACGTGAGATGGGAGATTCTCTAAAAGTTTGCTTTTTACCATTCTTAGACATTTTGCCTGATTTGCAAAAAAAAAAACAAAGTAACAAAACGTACCTACCGGGTGTAAGGGACAGCGTCAAACTGATAGGGGTTGCTCACTAAACTAAACTGAACAACTATCAGCAGGATTTCTTTTCAGGAAGTGAAAAAAAAATCTACGACTACGTCGATCTGACAATTTGTATGTTTCTTTTTCACTACATGAAAAATATCTTGCTGATAGTTGTTCAGTTTCGTTGACTGAGCAATCCATATCAGTTTGCACGACGTTGTCCCTTACACCCCGTATTAATCTTCATATTTCATAAACTGTAGCGTGCTGAAATCCAAACATCAACATTATAAAATATGCGCTTACTTAAACAGGAACGCTGTCAAGCTAAAAATAACGTGAAAAATCCTTAAACATCCTACACAGCCAGTTAAGTACTTAACCTCCACTTTAAGCGAAATCCAGCCGATAATATGCTAACTACCCTCACATAAATATCAGGAATATCCGAAAACTAACAAAAAAGATGGCGACATGGTACATTACCGTCGGCTTTCTGCTGCAAGTGGCTGGATTGAAACCGGCGGGCTAACGCAATTATTGTGCATAGTGATGTCCAGGTGAGGTTTCGATAAAATTAGTAAACTATCGAAAAAGTTGGTGAAACGGTACATTACCGTCGGCATTCTGATGCAAGTGGCTGGATTGAATCCAGCGGGCTAACGCAATTATTGTGTATAGTGATGTCCAGGTGAGGTATCGATGAAACTGGAAAACTATCGACTACTACTAAAAAAGATGGCGACACGATAACTGGTTACCGATTTCTTTCTGCAGAAAGTGGCTGAATTGAAAAGACAGACAGACCCGCCATTATTTGGGAATAAAAAATATACTATATATTTAGATAGGAAGAGTAAACTAAGGTTAAAGTCAACAGCACAACCGACAATACAACATTTAGAATGTACCACTATCTTTATAATACATTCAACATATCTTTCTCATCCCGTTAGCACCTTGTAAATAAGTGCAGGTGTACAGGTTTTTACAGTTTTTTTCAAAACAAACGATTAAAATTCTAAGAGGTTATTTACAATCATGTTAATTAAGGTCTCAAAGCTTAAACACTTTCAGGTGTATTTACAATAACTTAATATAATTAAATTTAAAAAAAACTAAAGGGATAAGTCACTCTAATAACCCACCCCGTGTCACCGCCGGAGCAAAAGTGCTTATCACACTCGCCGCGTTTACGCGTTGAATTGCGATGGACAGCCTTAAGGCCAGAAGTGGCCCGGAGCGGGGGTCTTGACCACTCTTCCTGAGTCAACGGCCCAGTTAAGCAATGAACTTCCTAGCACTCTTGCCGCAGAAGCCGGTGGTTTCCACTACCCTCAGTACGAAACAGTCGTTGTTGGAGAGTGCGGAATATTTTTCACGTTTCTTGGCTGTCTCAAACTCGTGTGTGGTGCGACCAAGGTGCGTGGCAGAGAATATGCTGACGCACATGGCATCCTAAAGTAAGCACTTGCCTTTCTGCCATGGCACCAAAGATAATCAACCCTTTCAATTAATAATGACTAGTTAGAAAAGAGTCAGCATCCTTTCAAAAAGGTCTCGAATCTCAAATTGATAGTACAAAATTTATTAATACATACATATAATCACGCCTTTATCCCTAAATGCAGCTGGCACATTCTATGTTTTTCTTTCATTCCCAGTCCAACATGGAAAAATTATCGATACACGCTTGATACACGGCCCAACTCTACCGCAAGCAAAGATTTACAAGGTGGGCGTTTCAGTGGCGCTCGCTCTAACCTTTACTCGCATTAACAAGATATCGATCAGGTACACCACTAGTAGTATATTTTAGTATATTTTCCACCCCCACAGCGTGTTAGCAATGAGGTAGAAGGTATTCTAGGGAGGTACCACTCCCTATATTGGCTAAAAATAACTGCAGAAATTAGATTAGGTATACCTGAGGCAAAACAGATCTGATGTTGGAAAATTGATTCCTGATAAAGTAATATAATAACCATTTTAGTTATTCACTTTGATGAAAATTTTAATAAACATAAACGTGTATTCCTCAATATCTATAGCGTTTTCTTTGTTCTCTCGACATTGCATGGGTCTAACCTCCTAATTTGTGGTGGCATTTCCATGCTGGACTGGGAGCGAGAGAAAAACATAGAATGTGTCAGCTGCATTTCCTCCCGGGCATGCTGTAAAAACCAGCTAAGGGATCCGAGGGTTTCAGTATATTGCAATTTAGGCGATGGGCTGACAACCTGTCACTACAACAAAATACCTACAAATTTATCTTAAATAACCCTCATTTTTGTCAGACGTGGCGGAACGACTTTTGATTAGGTCGTATGCGCTCTGCCTACCCCATTAGAGATAAAGGCGTGATTATATGTATGTATGTATGTTTGTGGTGGCAATTTAACGGATAAATGAAACAAGAGTTTTTAAGAAATACCTATATTTGCGTCGATTCTCGCGACATAATTCTAATTCTTAGCTAGCGCTGTTACTTTCTTGACTTTGACAAAGGAACAGGATAAATAATCACATGACTTTGACATTCCTAATCTGACATAAAACTGGCTTTTTGACGTAAATAAGAGCGATGGGAGCATGCACTATGCTCAGTTCTTATTTAAAGTGTCTTACGTAAAATTAGGTCAAAGACATGGTGTTTATTTGCTATCCCGTTCTTACGTCAAAGTTAAGAAAGTAACAGCGCTAGCAAGAATTATTTTAGGAAAAGGACCTCCAGTACTACCGCCATTATCAAAGCTATAGCATCTAACTGAATATTAATAAAAAATATAATATGAGTAAGTTAAATTTTCGACATAAGCAAGCTGTGGAATACTGATGAAATTCCAAATTCCAAGGTTCTAATCTTGCCAGCTCAG
Organism: Scrobipalpa costella; assembly: GCA_949820665.1. Lineage (NCBI taxonomy): Eukaryota > Metazoa > Arthropoda > Insecta > Lepidoptera > Gelechiidae > Scrobipalpa > Scrobipalpa costella. The sequence continues at coordinate 6,851,037 of OX463319.1, read as the reverse complement.
AAGGAATTTGATTTCTCACATCTCATATTTCACATTCACAACCGAACTGCCTCCGTAGTCTAGTGGTCTGGAGGAGGTCCCGGGTTCAATTCCCGTCGGGAAACAATGACTTTGTGTTGTTGTTTCTAGTTTGGTTAGGATATTGCAAACTGATCACCTGATTGTCCGAAAAGTAAGATGATCCATGCTGTCGGATGGGCATGAAATAGTCGGTCCTGCGCCTGATTTCTCTCTGGTCGTGTCAGTCAATCTGACCCATCAGAGTAAGAAATTGAAGGAATAGAGATTGCACCTGTGTGTAGCGCTATTCTCTGGTCTAGCAAAACATTGTATTTAGCCATAAAGTTACCAATAAATCATTTTTACTTTATATTTTCAACTAGTCCTGCGCAGTTGGCCAATCTCTTGGAGATTGGTGGTCATCACCGAAAATCGGTGGGAGGGCTATCACTACATAGTATAAAACAAAGTCGCTTTCTCTGTCCATATATCCCTATGTATGCATAAATCTTTGAAACTACGCAACGGATTTTGATGCGGTTTCTTTTAATGGATAGAGTGATTCAAGTGAGGAAGGTTTATATGTATAAAACATGCATAATATAGTAGAGAAACACTGATTATTTCCGTGCGAAGCCGGGGCGGGTCGCTAGTATACGTATATTTCTCATTCACAATTCCTGAAAATTCCTCCTTAACATCAAGGACCTCAAACAATTTGCTGAATTTAACTCTCAGAATTCCGTCCGACTTTTCCCAGTTTTTCACCGTTAACTGCGGTGCACTCGCTGTGGTTAAAAATAACCACTAAAATAGATTTACGATGCAGTTAGCCCCACGTTAAAGGTGAACTGGCTTGATGGTGTGCTCTTAGGGTAGCAACACACAGGCGTCACTTACTGCGCGAAAGGTTGCGCTCAACACACTGTCAATTCTTATTTATTTAACAGTTTATTGTACACAGAAATATACACAGAACAATTACATAGGGAATCAAGACAGACAGATACTGAATATTTCTAAAATGATGTCTTACAACAGACCTAAGAAAAATCAAGAGTTTCCCATGCTTCTTCTTCATTGTAAAATATTTTCATTATATTTTGTGACATAGATATAATTTTCTTTGTAATAGACTTGCTTGTGATTTTCTTAGTGTTCTTAGGAATCTATTTGGAAATAAATGATTTGACTTTGACAGCCTTTAACTTACGCGCAACGCGCACGTGCTGTCAGAGGGATGCGCTGACGTAGAGGTACGAACTACGCGTGCGTAGAGCGTAAGGTAACGCATGTGTGTTGTAGGCAATGCAGGAAGTATTGACAGCGTGTTGAGCGCAACCTTGCGCGCAGTAAGTGACGCCGGTGTGTTGCTGCCCTTATTGGGTGTGATATAGGGCTTTATTTTTACAAAGGTTGCCACTTTACAGGATTTTTCAGAGTTTCAGAGAGTAGTAATAGCATGGAACTTAACGAAGTTATGTTGGTGGTTTAGATCCATAATATTTTCCTGAAATTTCACGGGAGTTTCCGGACCGCGGTGACATTTACGGTGTAATAAGTAGTCCCGTAACGATATAATTTGCTCCTGCGGAAAAAAAAACAAAGGTTACTTATGGTCTGAAAAAATTATCCTGTACTTTTTCAGTGTAAGGTAACTTAGCCCATATTTATAATCAGCTCTCAAGAGTGACAGCATATTTGAGTTATTATCGAAAATGTCATTTCAGTACAAAACGACCTGTCAACTCCATACTTAATATTGCTCTCAATCCTGATATCGCTTTATAAATACGAGCCTTTAGAAGCTAATTGGCCATCAGTAAAAAATATATAAGTCACTAAAACACTGTGAATCGAAAATCCGGTGCTACAGGCTCAAGTAATAGTTATAAAGATAATTTAGAACCTTATAAATTAGCGATTCTCAGTTCATTGTAGTAACAGGAAGAACAAAAGCCCTTGCTGACCGAACGAACTATGAATCGCTAATTTATAATGTTCTAAATTATCTTCATTACTATTACTTGAGTCTGTTGGACCGGTTTTTCAATTCAATGCGTTATCAGGGAATTATGATTTTTATACTTCCATGCTGGACTGGGAGTGAGAGAAAAACATAGAATGTGCCATCTGCATTTCCTCCCGGGCATGCTGTAACTACCAACTTAGGGATCCAAGGGTTTCTGTATATTGCAATTTAGGCGATAGGCTGATAACCTGTCACTACAGCAATATAAGCAATATATCTACAAATCTATCTTAAATAAAATTGAAAACTTTGTCAGACGTGGCGGAACGACCTTTGTTTAGATCGTTTACGCTCTGCCTATCCCGATATGGATAAAGGCGTGATTATATGTATGTATGTATGATTTTTTTACTGAGGGGGCGTCAGGCCCTATCGCCACACATTAGCAGTTGACTCTAGTATAGACTAGAAGCACTAGGAGTAACCGAGAGAGTCGACGATGGAGAGCCTGGAAGCAATTATTTTTAGAGAAATAAAACATGGTAGTCCTAGTCATATCTTCCATGCTGGACTGGGAAACAAAGAAAAACTTAAAATGTGCCAGCTGCATTGTTCCGGGCATGCTGGAAAAGCCTGATATGGTATTCGAGGGCTTCAGTGTAGGCGATGGGCTGACAACCTGTCACTAGAGTAATATACAGTTCTATCTTAAACAACTCTTAAAACTTGTCAGACGTGGCAGAACAATAACCTTTGTGTGGGTCGTTAATGCTCTCCCTATCCCATTAGGGATACAGGCGTGATAGTATGTATGTACTTATTCATATGTTCCAGTAAATCTACGTTATGTTCTTCGGTTGCGTTCTTGTGATTGTTTTTATGATCACGCCATTATCCCTAATAGGGTAGACAGAGCCTAAACGACCTAAACAAAGGTCGTTCTGCCACGTCTGACAAAATTATGAGGGTTATCTAAGATAGATTTGTAGGTATAATTGCTGTAGTTACAGGTTGTGAGGCCATCGCCTAAATTGCAATATACTAACCCTCATAATAACCCTGGGATTCCTTAGCTGGTTTTTACAACATACCCGGGAGGAAATGGAGCTGGCACGTTCCATGTTTTTCTCTCGCTCCCAGTCCAGCATGAAAGAATGATTTTTTTCAGCACCTATTTATTTCAAGCGTTGACTATTCAAAACTTAAATCGATTACATAATATAAAAGTAAGTGGGTATAAAATTAAGTTTGCTGATCCGCTTAGGAGGGCATCGATTAGGAAATTAATTTTACGTTGACTGCTTGAGCACCTAACAGTAACGGAGGCAATCGACCGATGGAGAAGTTTTAGCTATTACCGTACCTATTTTATTTGTGAAATAAAAACATAAAGGTAGTATTTACATCACTAAAGCAATGTACCTACAAATCTATCTTAAATAACCCTCAAAACTTTATTAGATATGGTGGAACCATCTTTATTTAGGTTGTTTACGCTCTGCCTACCTTGTAGGGCAAAGACATGGTTATACGTACGCATGTATTTACATAAAATAGTCAAAGATAAATTAGGTAGACTTGATTGTTCTATGTTAGTTTATTGATTAGGAAAATGGCGTATTTCATTACAAAGACTAGGAATTACCTAATTGTTTTAAACAATATTGATGTTTTTTTACCCGACTACGGCAAAGCAAAGAGTAAGGTTATGATTTTGACCGGTATGTATGTATGTATGTGGGTACGTATGTCCATCTGTTCCCTCATAACATCTAAACTACTCATCAGAAATTGACAAATGAGGTATCGTAAGATGCATCTCAATTGTCCGCTAGTTAAAGGCTAGGTGACGTCAGATTAAAATACATGTGGTGCCCTCTAGAGGACATTAAGTAATGAAGCAAAATTTAAATCTTTTTTTAACCCCGAATGATAGGGCTTAATTTGCACATTCCAAAAATAAATTAATATGCTAACTTTTGCTCGTGGCTTTGTTTGCGTTTACTCGATAAATGAGAATATTTTCAAAAATCACTTTACAGGTTGGACTAGCCAATGGTCATATATAGAGGATATTACCAGCTGGGCCTAAAGCTGCGCGAGCCCTCTTCTAAACCATGTGGAAGATGAGACAGGGGGGCCAAGCAAGTCCTAGATTAGGACGTCAGTCAGGTAGCGGGACCCGCCGGGAGTGTGTCGGAAGTAAATAATTATCCTAAGTATATCTTACATACATACATACAATCAAGCCTTTATCCCTAATGGGTTAGGCAGAGCGTAAACGACCTAAACAAAGATCGTTTCGCCATGTCTGACAAAGTTTTGAGGGTTATGTAAGACAGATTGCAGGTATATTGCCTAAGTGAAATATCCATGGTGAAATATAAAACTTGCTTCGCTCGCAATGCGCGTTAGATTTAAGTCTTCTTGGAATATACAATTTTGCGCTATGTTTGCTCTTAATGCCCATTTCAAGGTATCGCCTACATACATAATATTGGTTCGTGCTCGCTTCGCTCGCGATACGTTTCCGAGTTTCTTTGTTCTGCCTAAGGTTAAGAAAATACTTGAAACTATGATCATACTTCTTTAGCTATGACTATGTTTCTTGTAGCTACGATCATATTTCTAGGAACTATGAATCATAGAAAAACAATAGTAACAGCCCAGTTCGGGAGTACCACACGCATTCAGACAACAAGACCGAGGGGTGGAGAGGAGCTTGCCCCCCTCACAAAAAAAAATAAAAGCAGAAGCCCGGTCCGAAAGTAGGAACCACATTGAGACATCGAGACCGGGGGGTTGAGGGGGGCTTGCTCCCCTCACAGATAAATAAAAGTAAGGACCGGTTTTTAAGTAGAACCCGCATTCAGACATCGAGACCGGAGGGCTTCTTGGAGCTATAATCTTATTTCTTGGAACTATGATCATGTTTCTTGGAACCATGATCATATTTCTAGGAAATATATGAATCTTAGAAAAAGAAAAGTAACAGTCCAATTTGGGAGTAACACACGCATTCAGACGTAGACACCGCAGGGTTGAGGGGGTCTTGCCCCTCTCACAGAAAAAGAAAATCAGAAGTCCAGTTCGAAAGTAGCGACCGCATTTAAACATCGAGACCGGAAAGCTTCTTGGAGCTATTGTCATATTTCTTGGAACTATGAATCATAGAAAAAGAAAAGTAACAACCCAGTTCTGGAGTAACACACGAAATCAGACATTGAGATCGGGGGTTGAGGGGGGCTTGCCCGCCCACCCCACAGAAAAATAAAAGTAGCAGCCTGGTTTGGAAGTAGCGACCGCATTCAGACATGGTGTGTGGAATCTTGGGGTCACCTGGTGATAGTTGACCTTTCAGGCTGTTCACTAAGCATACAAACACCCGTTTACATATTATTAACCCCAAAATGATATAAATAAAAATTGAGTTCAAAAACTAAAACCCGACTACATAAAAGTATGAAACAAGAAAAATATTAATAATAATATAATATAATACGTCTGGTACATATCCTTTTCATATTTTTTAAGTATTTTCACAGTGTCACCAGAACCTTTTTTCTGTGGGAATCAATCATTTTCATGTAGTAAAAAAAAGTTCTTACCTTATAAACTTTCAAATTTGTTGCTCTATTATTTAAAAAAAACAAATCATATAGACATGTAAATCTTTTTTCTGGGTAATATTACCATAGGGAAGATACTTACACTTAAATTAATCGTTTTCAAATGAAATAGCCTGCATGACAGTAATCACCCTGAACACACATAATTTAAAAAAATCATATCCATCCACGAGGTGTGAGAATCGACTACCTTGTTTAACCAAGAATGTTCTCCTGTATTTATTTCTCGAACCTTCCAATTAATCTAATACAGCTCAGCTAATTTCCCGCGCACTCATGCAGGAATTACTGCAGAATATATAGGGTGTAAAGGTACTAGATTATGTAGCCGACCCCGTGAGATACAGAATAAAGGAGATGATATAGGGTGTAAGGGACAGCTGCCCGCGTGGTTTAGAAACTAAACAAGTTTGATTTGAATCTTTCACAAATCAAAAAAGAATAGGTTCCACATATAAATTTCCAAATTCAGGTGGTAATTTTGTATGTGCATGGTAAGGATAAGTCTTTTTATTTCCTAAACGAATTTCTTCGCATAAGTTATTCAGTTTCTTTGACCAAACAGATAAGCTGTCTTTTACACCCTATATAGTGCTGGAATTACTGCAGATGTTTTAATTTCCAGAAAGAATTCCTTCGTGATATTAATTGTTCAGTTTCGTTAACCAACCAACCAATATTAATTTCAGGTAAGCTGTCCCTTAAACCCTGTATAGTGGTAGCATTACTGCAGATTCTCCCGGGCAAACTGGAGCTATTAATAGAATGAGGATTAGCAGCGTGGGAACCGGCGAGTGGTCCTGACACCGTGTCTAGATCCTAGAACTTTGTACAGATAAATTCTCAGGTAATTTCGAAGGATAATTGTTTGAACTGGCCTAAAGTTTAGTAAATAATCTAAGGATACTTCCATGCTGGACTGGGAGTGAGAGAAAAACATAGAATGTGCCAGCTGCATTTCCTCCCGGGAATGCTGTAAAAAACAGCTAAGGGATCCGAGGGTTTCAGTATATTGCAATTTAGGCGATAGGCTGACAACCTGTCACTACAGCAATATACAAAAAATCTATGTTAAATAACCCTCAAAAGGTGACTTTTGTTTAGGTCGTTTACGCTCTGCCTACCCCGTTAGGGTTAAAGGCGTGATTATATGTATGAATATAATAATCTATTTTTATTTTCAAGGATCCCAGCTTCGGTAATTTAATTTACTTTCTGTTTTAAAGCAATACTTACAGTTTTAAGTGCCTTACACGATAAAATAGAGATGAAAGTATTATAATCAGTCACTTTGTTAAAAATGTTCCCAGTTCGGTTAGGACAACGCAGGCTGGATAACATCGGTCCCACAGTCCCGCTGTCCATTATAAACTAAGCCAGAGGTTTATTTTTTCGCCTATACCAGTAAAGTGTAAGGGACAGCGTTCCGTAAACTGATAGGGGTTGCTCAGTCAACGACATTGACCAACTGCCACCAAGACATTCTTTCAGGAAGAGCAAAAAATGGCTTTTCCATACAAAATGTTTATCTCGATCAGACTATTTGTATGGAGAAGCCAATTATCTTTTTCATTTCCTGAAAAAAAATCCTGCTTATAGTTAGTTACCTGGTAGGTCGTCAGACATTAGGTAGTTTTAAATCTCTGATGCAGGGGATTATCGGGTCATTACACCACTAAAAAGAAATATTTAGGTAAATGGTAATATTTGATTTTAAATAATTTTTATGTTTTTGTAAATAAATGTAAAAAGATTTTTTGATTAAATACAGGGTGGCCAGTTAATAGGTATACAACTTTCTTAACTTACATACATACATACATACATAAATCACGCCTTTATCCCTTACGGGGTAGGCAGAGCGTTTAACGCCTCTTAAAAGGCGCTTTCGCCACGTCTGACAAAAATTGAGGGCAATTTTAGATTGTATATGTATTGCTTTAGTGACAGGTTGTCAGCCCATCGCCTAAATTACAATACACTGTAACCCTCGAGTCCCTTTTGCTGACTTCAACAGCATGCCCGGGAGGAAGGGCAGCTGGAACATTCTATGTTTTTCTATCTCTCCCAGTCCAGCATGGAAGACTTAACTTACTCTGCCTCGATGTGATGTTTTGGATGAAATTTTCTGTTTATAAAATGTGAATTGTATAATTGACCCTTGTTATATGTTGTCATTTTAGGTTTTCATAGATATTTTACTTCCTTCGCAAATTAAAAAATAAATAAAAAATGTGCGAGTACAGTCGAACGCTAGAACAATTGGTTACAAAATAAATTACATTTAGCACCTAATAGGTATTATCATCGTGTCTAGACTTGAATAATAGACCAAGATAGAGGAATCAGATTGAAATTGCGCACTTAAGTGTAATTATGTCGAATTAGACTGAAAGCTAACCTTTGAACGTAGAGACTATGGTGGAATTTAGGTAAGTAATAGGACCTGGTTTAAGATCATGGTTATGTAGGTACACGATTCCCAAATAATATTAAATAAACTTTGAATCAATTGACTGTATTAGAATAACCTAAAAATCCTTACATACGAGTGGTAATAAAAAAATGTATTTCGTGTTGCGTTAAGTCCGCCCATGTAAGATTTCTTTTGTGCAAATAATAATTTATTTATTTAACAATTTATTGTACACAAAAAAACATCATAAACACAGGACATTAAAAATAAAGACACAACAGGCACTGCTTATTTTAACAAGAAATTTCTTACAGCAGACCTACAGAAGTGATAAATTTAAAGATACGCGGATGAAACGTGCACAAAATTTAATAAATATCAATAAGATAATAGTACTGTAAAATTATTATATAATGTAAATCTTTTACATAAATATGAACAAGAAATAAATAAATACTTCCAATTATACACATAATCAAAAATAAATAAATATTTATAGCTATTTATATACAAATATATACCCTAAACACGGATTACTTTGACAGGGAAAGATAATCCTCTTTAACCCGTCTTTTGAAGACAGCGATAGACGTGCTATCACGAACTGTCGATGGAAGAGAGTTCCATAATCTGATAGCATGAACAGTAAAGGAATAGGAATAGAAATCGGTTCGGTGGGAGGGGATGGAAAGAAGAGTCCTGACGTTTGAACGACAGGGCTTATCCAAGGGACGTGAGAATGTAAAACGCTCACGGAGATAGGGAGGGGTAGAAGGATTGTAGAGGACATTATAAAGGGTGCAAAGGATATGAGTATTCCTGCGGAAGCGGATTGGGAGCCACTTGAGTTGGGAAAGAAATTGAGAGACATGGTCGTATTTCTTCAGTCCAAAGATGAAGCGTATACACAGATTTTGAAGTCGCTCAAGTTTATTTAATAGCTCCTCTGTGGCGTCCAATAAAAAAAATCGTCCAATAAAATTTTAATAAATAAAAATAAAATAAATAAATTGTAGTATGTACCTACAATGAAGACAGAACTAGATAAAAAGCAGAGTTGAAAAGAAAATAAGAAAATAATAAACATATTATACATACATACATAACGTCACGCCTCTTTCCCGGAGGGGTAGGCAGAGATCACATCCTTCCATTTGCTACGATCCTTGCAAACTTCTTTCGCTTCATCTACATTCATCAATCTTTTCATGCACGCTCGTCGGTTTAGGGTACTCCTGACCTGACCTTTCCCTAGAACGTCCCCGATTTGATCGCGGTACGTTCGCCGAGGTCTTCCCTTTCCGACAATCCCACTCACACTCGCCATGTATATCTGTTTACTTAATCTCTTTTCATCCATCCTCTCAACATGACCAAACCACCTCAGCATTCCTATTTCTATACCTGTCACTATATCCTCTTTCACACCACAACGCTCTCTTATCACGCCATTTCTTATTCTGTCACTCAGTTTCACACCATTCATACTTCTTAATGCTCTAATTTCTACCGCATTTATTATAAATAATAATAAACTAAAATGTTCTTGAAGTTAAAAGCAAACTTTATTCTGATTATAAATTTCTCTAACCTCATATCAGCCTCAGATTATGCACTTAAGTAAGGGTGCGGACGCTAAAGGTTTTCTGCACGATCTATCCAGACGTCTCATCGATGCATCTGGTGACCCGAGGGCTGGCAGTTTCTTCGCCCAAAGAAAAAGCCTAGCCATCCAGAGAGGCAATGCTGCCAGCCTCCTGGAAACCTTGATGTGACGTCGTGGATGAAATTTTCTATTTATAAAACTGTGAATTTTATAATTGACCCTTGTCATCATCATTAATTTAAGAGCTCAGCTCTTGTCGTTGAGTACATGAAGTGAATGCTAACTCCCTGCACTCCGCCTTCTCCTTGACTTCCTGGTACGACTTGGCCTTAATCTTTTCTTTTGCTTGATCAATGTAACTTATTCTTTGCCTTCCCCTTCCTCTTCTTCCTTCTATCTTCCTTCGTGGATCGTCTTATCCATTTATACCATTCGGAAAAATATTCAAAATGTATATTTTGTACTTACTGTTGGGCTGACAAACTGTCACTATAGCAATATAAATACAAATCTATCTTAAATAACCCTCAAAACTGTGTCAGACGTGGCGGAACGACCTTTGTTTAGGTCGTTTACGCTCTGCCTACCCCATTAGGGATAATGGCGTGATTATATGTATGAATGTATGTACATTTTATAAATAGTTTTTACACAGAAACTTTAGGCAAAATTTAATTTACTTATAAATGGAAACAGCATTTTATATTTTATTTGTATTCCATGTAGAAGTAAGAATAATAAAAAAATATTTAAGAAAAATATTCTTTTTTACTTACAAGATCTTCAACTAAATTAATTTAATCCTTTTGTCTTTTGTTCGGCTTCGATCGATCGATCATTTTGGTCATTCGTCGAGTTTGCCCTCAGTTTAGTTACTACGTCTCTGTGTGGTACCTTAAAATGCCTTTGATTTGGGCTACTAGGTGGGGTCACTCGGGGTTGTCATGTCTATGGTCATTCTATCAATAGCGACGCACACATTGAGCTCCGCGCTACATCGTGTAGCGCAGATATTGTCTATGTTCCATTGGTTGAACCACAGAGTAGTCGGTTTGTACTAATAACTCGTCCTGTCGTATCAGGGTCCCAACATGTTTCCTCTTCTATTTTCTATTATATTAAGTATGTTGCTTCCATGCTGGACTGGGAGCGAAAGAAAAACAAAGAATGCGCCAGCTGCATTTCCTCCCGGGCATGATGTATGAACCAGCTAAGGGATCCGAGAGTTTCAGTATATTGCAAATTAGGCGATGGGCTGACAACCTATTACTACAGCAATATACCTACAAATCTATCTTAAATAACTCTCAAAACTTTGTCAGACGTGGCGGAACGACCTTTCTTTAGGTCGTTTACGCTCTGCCTACTCCATTAGGGATAAAGGCGTGACTATATGTATGTATGTATGTTAAGTTTGTTACGTTTTTCGTTTACTATTTGTTATACTTCTTCGTTCGTCTTCTAATTTCTAATTTGTATATAAAGTTCCAAAGTACGTGTTACCGCGAGCTCAAAGGACCCACACACCTGCAGTCTCCTGCTGGATGCTATCGCTTGTGTTCGTTCAGCTGCTGCAGCTGGATGGTGGCTGGTTGAACTCAGGACTGGTGTCGCTTCTGGTGTCTTAAGTTGATTTGTGTCAAACGGAAAAACGGTGGGTTCTAGTTAAATGCGACGTCGGCGAGTTTGGATCCGCCAATCAGGAAGTAGATGAAATAGTGAGGGCCTTTACGCTTTCAAAATGTCAAATCAAATCGATCGTTTATTCATTGAAATTATCGATTTTTATTCCAAAATGTACTATGAATCTGTTTTGGTACGGAACAGTAAGTAAATAAACCGTAAAATAATTATAATAAGTATTTCTTATCTAGTCAATCCTTGATTAAGCATTTAATAAGTAGGTATTACACTTTCTAAATGATCGGTATCTAATCAATATAAGGTGCAAGCACTTAAATAGTTACTTAAGCCGGTAAAAAAAGAAAAAATATGCAAGTCTCAACTCTCAAACAAACCCAAGCGAAAATAGAAAGACTTTCCGGAATCAATCTACCGCTCTTTAACATCAAAATGGCTACCATTACTTCACCGTGATAACAATCTACACCATAACAACTAAATCCAATCTTCTCACTCCCACTCACTCTCGAAAGGGTTCAATAAGGGAGATAGCATCTAATGTCTAATATGATCCTGGATAACTGCCTGAACTTAGATTATCTTGAATGTAAAGTCACAGTACAAGTAGGAAGTAGTAAAACATTCTTATTCATAAAAGCTAATAGAGACCCGATTCTTCGTGTCAGTTCGATGAACAATTACTACTCGATGGACGGTGATGACAGTGTTTTTACATATATACATATAATCACGTATTTATCCCTAACGGGGCAGGCAGAGTGTAATCGACCTAAACGATAGGACGTTACGCAACGTCTGACAAAGTTTTGAGGGTTATTTAAAATAGATTTGTCGGTATATTGCTGTAGTGACAGGTTTTCAGCTCACCGCCAGAATTACAACATACTGAAGAAACCCTCTGATCTCTTACCTGGTTTTTACAGCATGCCCGGGAGGAAAAATGACACGTTCTATGTTTTTTCTCGTTCCCAGTTCTTTTTGCGAACGGGTGGCAACTGAGATCCAAGACGTCTGCATAATGCCAATAGGCATGTTAACTTATCTTCTTCTTATCTTATCTTATTTAGCCTGAATCATCCCACTGCTGGGCAAAGGCCTCCCTCTTCTCCCTCCATTTTTCCCTGTTTTGAGCTTTAACTTGCCAGTCTTTTGTAAAAGTGTCGAGCTCGTCGCGCCACCTGCGACGGGGTCTTCCACGTCGTCGTTTTGTGGTTGGTGGTTTCCACAGAGTGCTTGTTCTTGCCCACAGTTCTTCTGGCATACGGCAGACGTGACCGGCCCAATCCCATTTGAGCTTGGCTACTGCTTGGGCTGCGTCAGTAATTTGAGTTTTAGAGCGCAGTATGGTATTCCTGACCCGATCAATCCGCTTCAGGCCTAGCATACTACGCTCCATAGCTCTCTGGCAAATCTTAAGGCTGGACCTCTGTGCTTCAGTCAAAGACCAAGTCTGAGCACCGTAGGTGAGTATCGGGAGAATGCATATGTCCATGAGTTTTCGTTTAAGTGAGAGTGGTAGGTCGCTCTTCATGTACTCCTTCATGGACCAATAGCTCTACCAGGCATTTTCGATTCGTCTAGCAACTTCTTTTTCTTGTCGTGCCTGGAAAGAGACTATTTGGCCCAGGTATAAGTACTCATCGACATATTCCATTCTCCCATTATCCACAAGCACCAAGTATTTCGTGCTATTTGTCATAATTTTGGTCTTCGACATGTTCATCATCAGTCCAGCCGTAAGACTTGCCGAACTCAGGTCTTGTAACATAAGTTGTAATTCTGACGCTGTGTTTGAAAAGAGGATGATGTCGTCAGCGAAGCGAAGATTAGTTAACCTTCTGCCACCGACGTCAATACCTCGATCTTTCCAGACATCAGCCAGCGTTTGAAAAACTTCCTCAAGTGCACTAGTAAAAAGTTTCGGTGATAGAGGGTCGCCTTGTTTGACGCCTTTACGGATTTTAAAGGATTGGCCTGCAGATTCTAATTTAATAGATGCAGTGCTATTTGAATATATAATTTTAACGAGATCTATGTAAGTTTGGTCAATTTCTTGATTCTGGAGGGCATTAAACATGGCTGTATGGAGTAAACTATCGAAAGCCTTCGAGTAGTCGACAAAGGCTAGATACAAAGGGAAATTAAACTCATGGTGTTTTTCAATGAGTTGATTGAGTGTTTGCAAGTGATCAGTGGTGGATAGTCCAGGTCTGAAACCAGCTTGCTCTGGGGGCTGATGCAAGTCCAATTTTCCTGATATACGTCGTTCTATGATTTTAATGAAAGTTTTATATAGATGTGATACTAAACTAATAGGTCGATAATTATTGATGTCGGTTTTGTCACCTTTTTTGTGTAGCAGAATTATGTTTGAGTGGCAAAAATTACTGGGAAGATTTCCGGATTTTAGGACACTATTAAAAAGATTTGTGAGATATGGCAAAAGGGTGGGTTCTCCGATTTTTAGTGCTTCAGTAGTGATACCATCGTTACCTGGGCTTTTATTAAATTTCATCCTACGCAAAGCTTGATGAACTTCTAACTCTGTAATGGGTGGGATGGTATCATTACACACATAGTTATCAAGTTGGATCGGAGGATTGCTGTCTGAGTAAAGGTTTTTGTAGAAATTAGAACTTATTTCCATAATTTTACTACGGTTTCCTTGATTTACACCGTTACTGTCTTTTAGTTTTGTAATCCAGCTTTTCCCTTTTGTTATCCCTTGTCTAGCCACTCTTAATGATCCATTCTGTTCTAGCGCTGTTTCTATTAGTTTTTTATTATAAGTTCTTAAATCTGTTCGTATACTACGCTTTACCTTTTTGTCTATCCTTCTATATTCTTCATTATTTAAACTTTTCTTACTATCGTCCCGTTCTTTAATTAGTCTTAGGGATTCATTAGAAAGCTTTTTTATTCGTTTGTTAGTTGTCTTGATTTTCGCACTTGCTACGCTGATACATTTCTCTATGATTTGAAACTGTTTTTCGACATCATCTTTCTCTTTCTCTTCCAGTATTAAGGCCTCAAAATAATTTCTCAAGTCAAGGTTAAACTGGTCAGAATTAACAATAAGGTCGATTTTACTTGTTTTCTTTATTATTGATTTGAATGTGATCTGTCTTAAAAGTTTACGGTCAAAATGAATTTTTGCACGTAGTGGTCTATGGTCTGAGCTGAAACTAATGTTGTTTATTACTTCAATATTCTTAATGATGTTTATGTTGGATGTGAGAACGTAGTCGATTTCATTTTTAGTGTAACCATTAGGTGATATCCAGGTCCACCTTCTTTGTGGCTTTTTGTGGTAAAAACTGTTACCTAGGCGCAGGCCTTGCCCGAAGGCAAATTGGAGGAGTCTGGCTCCACGTTCATTGCGAACACCTAAACCGTGAGGTCCGACTAAATGTTCATTGTCATGATCTTGCCTTTTGCCAACTTTAGCGTTAAAGTCGCCTAGTATCAGATTCCATGTACCACGATGTTCATGAAAAGCTTTATTCAGAAGGTCATATAAGTCTTCAACCTCTGCGTCGGAATGGTCTGATGTTGGAGCATACACTTGAGCTATGGTTAATGTTTCCTTATCGTTAATACGAAATTTAAGCAATGCTAGTCTTTCAGAGTAGGCTACAAACTCTTCTATGTTGCTTTTCCATCTTTTGGCAACGAGAAATCCTACTCCATATTGTCCGCCAGCTATTCCGTTGTAGTAAAAGATGGTATCATCACGCTCAAGAGTATCTTCACCTTCTCGACGTACTTCTGACAGACCTACTATGTCCCACTTGATAGTCTTCAAAGCATGTTCTAGTTCTAACAAGCGTTCTTCTGTTCCTAAAGTTTTAATATTGTATGTTAGCACATTCAGTTCGGAGTCCGTTTTGAAATTAGCCTGGTTCGTTTGACGGGTTTGGGATCTCGCCCGGGGATTCTTCGCACCCCATGCTCCGGGGTGGTTTTGCCTACCGTCAGCGACACTGCCACCGCCGGAGGCGCCGGGCACTCGGGGCCGCTCATTAGGTGGACTCATCATAAGAGTAGAGGGGAGTAGACATTAAACCCACCACGCTTGTCTAAAACGGGTTGGCAGGTATGCAGATAGCCGGTTGTTAGGCTTGTAAGGAAGTCATGTTAACTGGATGGAAAAAAAAATATATACGTTTCAAACTTCAAACTGATGTCTAAACTTGCTGTGGAGCTCATTCATCATTTAAAAAAATGCACATTTATAGTTAATAATCGAATGGAAAATATAGAAGTTTTTGTTTTGAGTAGTCAATATTTACTGGCGAGTGACGTCATAACCCACAATTTTCATACAAAAAAAGGACATTTCATAAAAAGTTGCTGATTTGACTAGTAGAAAAAAAAGCGTATTTGATCGCTTATGTAAAGACGTTTTACTCTTCCTTTTTTCTACTGTACCTTCACCCTCTTAATCCTAGCTAGGTGAGTGAGAATGTGGGAAAATTTAATAGGAACAGAGAAAAGGGCAAACACAAGGAGCTGTACATAATTTACAAACTTTCCAGCCAGTGATTTCACAAACGCTTTAATAAAAAATATAAATATTATTATACAATACAATACAAGATACTTTATTGCACAAAGAAACACAAATACATACAGCAGAAAAGTAAAGAACAAAACAGTACAATATAGGCGGCCTTATTGCTAAAGCAGCAATTTCTACCAGGCAACCCAAAGGTTAGTATATATTATAATAGTATATAGCAGATAGAGGGATAATGCATACTAAGTTCATCTTAATACTTAAACAATATAAATACTACTAAATAAATACATAACTAAAATAAACTTATTATTATACAATGAGCAGAAACCATCGTAATATTTACATACATACATATAATCACGCCTTTATCCCTAATGGGGTAGGCAGAACAAAAGCGACATATAAAAAGGTCGTTCCGCCACGTCTGACAAAGTTTTGAGGGTTATTACAGATGATTGTGATGTAGGATACTGCTATGCAGGTTGTCGGGCCATCGCCTAAAATTGAAATATACTATAACCTTCGAATCCCTTAGCTGATTTTACAGCATGCCTATTGATATGCAGCTGGCACATTCTATGTTTTTCTGTCACATCAAGTCCAGAATGGAAGATTCACTTCACATCTTATACCTAGTATTAAAATTTTGACATCAAGGTTCATCTGATTGTTGGACCCACAAGAAAAAAGTAAAATATCTTTACGTATCTTTTCTTTCATGCTGGACTGGTAGTGCGAGAAAAACATAGAATGTGCCAGCTGTATTTCCTCCCGGTAATGCTGTAAAAGTCAGCTAAGGGATTCGAAGGTTTCAGTATAATATTGCAATGTAGGCGATGGGCTAACAACCGTCACTACAGCAATATACCTGCAAATCTATCTTAAATAACCCTCAAAACTTTGTCAGACGTGGCGACACGACCTTTGTTTAGGTCGTTAACGCTCTGCCTACCCCATTAGGGATTAAGGCGTGATTATATGTATGTATGTCTTTACGTGCCTAGCCAAGCCTACACACCCGCAAATGTAGAATAACCCACTCCCCGCTTCGGCACGAAATCGAATTTATACTTCATTTTCCGTAAAATGCCTATACGGAATTTATTTTCAACCATTAGCATATTAAGTCGGGCCGTACCTGTGTGTATGGTTGGCAGAAAAAGTACTACATACATACATTCATATAATCACTCTTTTATCCCTAATGGGTGGCCAGAGCGTAAACGCACTTAACAAAGGTCGTTCCGCCACGTCTGACCAAGTTTTGAGGATTATTTAAGATAGATTTGTAGGTATATTGCTGTAGTGACAGTTTGTCAGTTCACCCTCTAAATTGCAATACACCAAAACCCTCGGATCCCATATCTGTTTTTTAAAGCATGTTCGTGAGGAAATTCAGCTGGCACATTCTATATTTTTCTTTCGCTCCCAGTCCAGAATGTAGGTAAAAAAAAACTATTCTGTGTAGTTAAAGTTTGTAACACTTTGTTAGTGGAATTCAACATCTAAATTAATACAAACAAACGTGAAAAACATATTACTTTAAAACAACCAATCAACACCTCAGTTAAAAAAAACTGAATCTTATTTATAAATCACAGTTTAAAACCGTTCCTTGATTAAGAAAATTCAGTGTGCTCAATTTTTGGACGAGATGAATCCGTGCTTTGAAGAGCACATTATGCCTTCAATACTGGTCGAATTATATGATGATGATCGATACGTAGACTTTTGCAGAGATCTAATTATAATTGATATTTTACAATCTTTAAGCATACATATAGTCACGTGTTTATCCCTAATGGGGTAGGCAGAGCGTGAGCAACCTAAACAAAGGTCGTTCCGCCACGACTGATAAAATTGTGAGAATTATTTATGATAGATGTGTATATTGCTGTAGTGACAGGTTGTCAGCCCATCGCCTAAATTGCATATACAGAAACCCTCGGATCCCTTAGCTGGTTTTTACGGCATGCCCGGGAGGAAATGCAGCTGGCACATTCTATGTTTTTCTCTCGCTCCCAGTCCTGCATAAAAATAAATAGCACTGCTAAAAAAAAGTAATATTTTATTTGCCCTTTTCTTGCTGACCCTACATTGACTTACTTCAATAAGATCGAGCTTTCTCGCGTGAAGGATAAGAATAATTCGTCGTTTCATTCTAGTTTAAAGAAAATATTCATAATTTTCCCCAAGGATTTTCAATAAAAGAACGAGCAATGATTTTATTTATAGTAGTAAACCCAATTCCTATTAACATTCATCATCTCCCTAGCCTTATCCCGTATCTCACGGGGTCGGCTACCTTATCTAGGTGATTGAACGAGGGTACTAGTTTTTACACTGAGCGACTGCCATCTGACCTCTGCAACCAAGAAGGGAAACCAGACCCAATCCTAGAATAGGTCAAAGTTTTCAAGCCGCCAATGCTTAGCACTGGCCTCTGACATGGCTTAACGACTAATATCTACGGTATTAAACGATATTAACCGGGACCAACGGCTTAACGTGCCTTCCGAAGCACGGAAAAAGCGCCAAATAAACGTACATATGAAATTCGAAAACCGAAAAACACATTGGTACGTGGTGGAATTCGAACCACGACCTCACGTTTAGTAGGCAGCTTTTTTTTTTTTTTTTTTTGAATGGACCTGTTTGCAAAATACTACAAAGTGTATATAATGCGTCACCGGGCTAAGGCGGGGAGTTGCTACACGCAATCTACACCCTTAATGAAATGGCAACTGCCTAAGGGCGCCCACTAGGGCTCGAACCTCGGCTTATGGCGTTGCCTGGGGACTCCTTATCGGAGAGAATCTGCCCGGTACGTGCCGGTAAACCCCAAAGTGGGGAGCAAAGGAGGGACCTCCGCGCCCCCGCCGGCGGGGTGCGCGGTTGCTGGAAGAGCTTGTGCAGAGTGTGGCTCGACTAATATTGGCAGCATTAATCGCAAGGGTAATTTGGTCATCGCCGTCGGTAAGGACATGCCTAGGCCTTCGTTTGTAACGAGTCGCAGGTTGGGGAACGTAGTTAGAGGCGCTAACTACAAGAGGGTTAGGGTGGTGAGGGGCTTTGTCGAAGAAGCGTATGGCCGCTTGCTTCATGAACTCTTTGAGAGACGGAACATCGTTTAGTAGGCAGCGGCCCTATCCACTACACTATCGGGCTCAATTCCTATTAACACTATTTATTTTTATTTATCGTATGGCATTATTTGCTGCAAGGTTCAGACAACAGTGTAGCAACCGGTATTGTTGCACCTTTAGCACCACCCAGGGTCACGTGTAGGGGTTTTAAGGTAGTTCCTACGGACGTGGAGCAACATCTTCTTCCATGCCGGCCTGGGAGCAAGAGAAAAATATAGAAGACACAACCGGCACTGCTTATTTCTAAAAAGAAATTTCTTTCAGACAATCAGGTAGATTCAGCCTGCATTGTTCTATCGAAACTGCGGAAAATCTCACAATGTGATAAGTTGACAAATATCAATATTGTGTCCCCTGAGAGTCGAACCCAAGACCTCCGGATCGAAAGCCCATGGTATATTATAATTAATAATGTAATGAATAGAGATACAGGCGTTATTATTATATATTTTTGTTAGCATAGGCTCGTATTTATAAAACAATCTCAAGATTGAGAGTAATATTAAGTATGGATTTGACAGGCCGTTTTGTACTGAAATGACATTTCTGATACGAACTCAAACTCGCTGTCACTCTTGAGAGCTGATTATAAATACGGGTTTTAATGCCTGTGGATTTTGGAATCATGAATATCTCTCGTCGAGAACGTCATATATATATATATTCTTTATTGCGTACAAAAAAAAATACAATAAATAAACAAATTTAAATTTAGTTCACCAAGGTGAGCTTATCTCTATATTGACATTTCGAAATATTATTAAATTATTAATATACCATACAAATCTATCTTAAATAACCCTCAAAACTTTGTCAGACGTGGCGGAACGACCTTTGTTTGGGTCGTTTACGCTCTGCCTACCCCGTTAGGGATAAAGGCGTGATTATATGTATGTATGTATGTAATATACCATTTATGTTACCGTGCATTTCAAATTAATAGGGTACAAGAAATTGAATCATATTGTAGTATATTCTTACATATAATCACGCCTTTATCCCTTATGGGCTAGACAGAGCGCAAACAATCTAAACAAAGGTCGTTGCGCCGCGTCTGACAAAGTATTTAGAGTTATTTAAGATATAATTGTAGGTACATTACTGTAGTGACAGGTTGTCAGCCCATCGCCTAAATTACAATATACTAAAACCCTCGGATCCAATAGCTGGTTTTTACAGCTTGATCGGGAAGAAATGCAGCTGGCACATTCTATGTTTTCCTCTCGCTCCCAGGCCATCATGGAAGAATATTATAGTATAGTCTTGTATATGTATGTCTTAGTATTATATTATGTGTTATTCTACCATTCTTTTAATAATTTAGAGTTCTGTCTGCGCTATCATTATAGATAATTATTAAATACAGGTTCAGATATCTAGCTAGTAAATAGTTGCGAAATCGATACATTTTCTAAACAAATAGACAGGTTTTGCCTTGACCTTAAATAAAATACTATAATTTTCTATCAACCTAGTCTAGTTAATTACGAATCGTGCGGAAATAAGATATCGTAAGACCTTAATAATGTTTGTATCAAACTAAAGCTGTGATTACACTGCCCTGCCGATTGGGCCCAATTAAGGATACATTGCTGCTTAGCTTAACATAACATATGCACTCTCACTACCGTAGGTCAGCTGGAAGAGATTTCTTTTTAGAGATTAGCTGTACTACCTGTTGTACTATTGTTTTTTTATTTTTTTGTCCTCTGTATGTTCATGTGTGTATATAAAAATACTTTATTGCACGTAATAATACATCATACAACACAACAGATAACAACAAAAGATAAGTACAACATAGGCGGCCTTATTGCTAAGGTAGAAATTTCTTCCAGGCAACCTTTGGGTGAACGAAAACATGTGTAGCGGTAAGCGGAATAGTGCAAACCTAGTCAAATAGGTATCCTAAATACATTACATTACATATAATACATAAACTAAGTACAAGCAACAACATAGATATTTGTAACATAAACTAATACATAATATATAATAAACTAATACATAAACTAATGGAAGATAGGATAATGCAAACTACAATTAGAACTAGTCGAAGGAAACGACAGCAACAGTATCTACAGCACAGGATAAAAGTGAAGGAAACTAAAGATCAGATAGTAATTATTTGTTCTAAGTAACGTTTTTTAATTCGGCTCAAAAGTCTCAAGAGACTTAAGAAGTTAATTTAAGTAATATTTGTGCACTAGCTATGTATAGCAAGTCAGGTCCGATCGGCAGGGAAGTGTATTCGCTTCTTAACTGGCTTTAACTGGGTTATTTCAGTTTTTGTGTCATTGGGCTCGATTCTAGATTCCACCGGCTAAAACTAAAATTAAAATATATCTGTCACTTTCAAAATGATAAAATTGAAAAAGGATAGGCGATTTATACTCTATGGTTTTACACTTTGTCCGCTAAATTTTGACGCGCTTCTGCACGTTACCCCAGTATTTCTGTCCATTTCGTCCGCCATATCATATGACGGCTTATAAATTTACAGATGACGCATAAAACTACCCACTATAAATAAAAAACCGGAGAAAATAGATCTCCTGCCCTTTTCCAATGTTTTTTTGTCTGAAAGTGACAAATAGATTTTAATTTTAGTTTTAACCGGCAAATCTAGAATCATACATACATACATACATATAATCACGCCTTTATCTCTAATGGGGTAGGCAGAGCGTAAAAGACCCAAACAAAGGTCGTTCCGCCACGTCTGACAAAGTTTTGAGGGTTATTTAAGATAGATTTGTAAGTATATTGCTGTAGTGACAGGTTGTCAGCCCATCACCTAAATTACAATATACTGAAACCTTCGGATCCATTAGCTGGTTTTTACAGCATGCCCGGGAGGAAATGCAGCTGGCACATTCTATGTTTTTCTCTCGCTCCCAGGCCAGCATGGAAGAATTTTTCTCTCGCTCCCAGGCCAGCATGGAAGAAATCTAGAATCGAATCCAATAAAACGTTAATTTTTTGATTTAAATATATAATCAATACTGAAGTAGGTACCTGAAAATACGCATCATATTAAAAAAAAATACAAGAATCACAGGATAAACCTACATACATACATACATAAATCATGCCTTTATCCCTTACGCGGTAGGCAGAGCGTTTAACGCCTCGTAAAAGGCGCTTTCGCCACGTCTCACAAAAATTGAGGGCAATTGTAGATTGTAATATGTACTGCTTTAGTGACAGGTTGTCAGCCCATCGCCTAAATTACAATACACTGTAACCCTCGAGTCCCTTTTGCTGACTTCTACAGCATGCCCGGGAGGAAGGGCAGCTGGAACATTCTATGTTTTTCTATCTCTCCCAGTCCAGCATGGAAGAAACCTAATATGAAATAAAAATCATCATCATCATAGCATATGGCAATCCCTGCTTGGATCAAATGTCTACAGCCAGATTTATATCATTGAAAAATATTTTATCCCCACAAAAACTTTAATAACGAGCACCACAGAAAGCTCTCATAAAACCTGTCAAAGCAAAACTTATTTCCCATTTCCACTATCACATTTATTTCTCCTTTAAATCTCTAAACCGAGCCAAAGGAAGTATTGACAGCTCTAAGCTGCACACACGGAGTGTCTAACCTGGCAACACTGTGTCGCGGACAAAGCGCCATTCTGGGCAAAGTTGAAAACGTCTGTTTTTAACTGCAGCTTTCCCGGCGGGCGAGGCGCGAAAACTACTTCTTTGGACTTTTTTGAGGCAAAGACTATGTAGCTGTAGATGGTGTAATTGATTTCAGTACTGCATAAGTTATGATTATGTGCATGGTGGTCTACTTAATAGTTTTCAGTATCATATAAGGAGTCCAATACAGCATCCTGAAACTCGCTATCTTGACGCACGGAATCTCGACTGATATCGAAACACGCTATCTCGAATAATTTCGAAACACACAAGTAATGATTATGTGCACTTGTCTGGTATTTGTGGTTCGGATAGTCGAAATGAGACCGATCGGACGATAAGTATCAAAGACAGCGACCGGGAGCGTGGTTAGACGTGTCCACCAAAGCACGTAATCTTCTTGCGTGATAGGCATTGGGTGTTTTTCCACTAGACGGCACGGCAACGAGACGGCCACGTGCCGGTAACGTCCACGAAGTTCTAATCTAAATTTCCAAACACATGTAATTTGGCAGGCACGTGACGGTACCAGTAGTGGGAATCAATGCCGGCAAGTGGAAAAGCGTTCCTTATAATTTCACTTACAGTGACTCAGCCTACAGTTCCTTAACCAAATTGACCACTAGACCACAAAGACAGACCTAGGTAAAATAAGTTAAAATAATACGTACCTAATAAATGTTTATACAATTTTAGTTCTGAAAGAACAATTGCTTTAGACAAAATTGTACCTACCTGAATTTTAAATCTCCTCGTTTTTGTTTGACACAAGGGCAGCAACACACAGGCGTTACTGACTGCTTGCAAGGTTGCGTTCAACACGCTGTCAATACTTTTTGCATTGCCTACAGCACACAAGCGTCACCTTACGCTCTACGCGCGCGTATCGATAAACTCCAGATGTCGGCGAATCCCTCTGCCAGTACACGCTCGTAGAGCGTAAGGTAACGCATGTGTGTTGTAAGCAATGCAAAAAGCATTGACAGCGTATTGAGCGCAGCAAAATCTTTTGTTACAACTTATCTTTATAATATATTTGAAGCAAAATAAATATATTTTTGAAGTAAATCTGTCTTTCTCTAAGAAAAAAAAACAGCTGTAGGTAAAATTACACCGGAATTATTTTAAAATATTCTTTGTCGACAACTCGTTTCTTTTTGACTTTTGCACTGTGCTTTGACACAAGTTTTAGTATCGTTTGCTTACAACAATATTTTGTAGGATAACACCCACGGCTTAACAAAAAAAACGTAAAATATTTTGCCTCTGAGAGAATTTATTCTGTAGGTAAAATTATACCTATCTGAATTTTAAAATATTCTTGTACCACACCTCGTTTCTGTTTGACACAAGTTTTAGTTTCGTTTGCTAACAAAAGTCTTTTGTGAGAGAACAGCCACGGTTTACGTTTGGCTTTGGCAGTACATTGAGTTAGAAAATAATTATTGCGGAAAGAGAAAATATTTAAAGAACAAAAAGGTGGTTGATGCTTTAGTTTAGATTCTAAACTTTAGAATGAAGTTCGTATGGTGGATTTTATAACTACGTGCTGTTGCCAAAGAGCTTAAACTAATAGAGAAACAGATATGTAAGTAATTTCTTTGTACAGTTTGTCAATATTATTGAAACTAAGCTTTTAAGGGGCTGCCGGAATAGTGAAATCCCATACAAACGTAGTTTCGCTTTTATTCTTAAACAGTAAAACCGAACTTAACCAAAGCAGACATGACCAAATGCATCATATCTATGATTCTAATTAGGTTTAGTTTGAAAATATTAACCAAGTACAAATTAGAAAGCATAAAAAAAGTTTATGAAATTTTCACACAAAATCCTATTTTCGGTGTTATCTTGTTAATGCTTAATATTTTCAAACCAAACATACTTAGAAGCATAGATGTATTGCATTTGGTCATGCACACGTTTTTTTTTTTAAGTTTAGTTTTTCTGTTTAGAAATAAAAGCGAAACTACGTTTGTATGGGATTTCACTACTCCGGCAGAATCCGGACTTAAGGTGTATCCGAACGGCAGATGAGCGGGTAAATTTCAAGATATGCAACCATCGCCCGTAATGCCTAAGAATATCGTTCAAATCAGCGCGCGCTACGGCGTGGCGGTTACGTCCGTGGCCGCGTCAATATAGCCTACCCTCTAAATAAACTGCCTCCTTGCCATTGGCTTACAATCCGGAGGTCCTGGGTTCGATTCACAAAGTTGCTATTTGTCAATTTATCACTTTCTGACGATTTTCCAGTTTGGTTAGGGCATTGAAGGCTGAATCACCTAACTGTCCGCAAAGAAAGAGGATTCCGAGCTTTGGAGGGCACGTTAAGCCGTCGATCCCGGTCGCTGTCTTTGATAGTGGTCGTTACTCATACAAACTATGTCAGAGGCCTAAGTACGCACAGCTTGCTAGTAGGCGATTTGAAAACTCGGACACCAGGGTTCATCCGGTCTTTGGACTTGAAAATTCACTCGCTAAGAAGAAGAACACCGAATAATCAACTCTAATCTTGATTTAAAACCTAACATGGACCAGCTAGCTCGGAGTTCTATTCTGTACCTGGAATTTCTATTAGGTGAAAAATATTATGAAAGTTACGATACGAGGGCTGGCAAATAACGCTTTGTAGCGACCGTGGCCGCAAGAATTTCATACTGGAGGAATCTGTAGCTAGTTTAAGTACAGTCGACTCCATAATGTGCAATGAGAAACATACAATTTTCCTTACCTTTTGCTCGTTTGGAATAGTACCAACCCAATGTTCTTACGGGTGTTGTAAATAACGGTGTTCTTCCATGCTGGACTGGGAGCGAAAGAAAAACTTAGACTGTACCAGCTGCATTTCCTTCAGGACATGCTGTATAAACCAGCTAAGGGATCCGAGGATTTCAGTATATTGTAATTTAGGCGATGGGCTACAGCAATATACCTAAAAATCTATCTTAAATAACCCTCAAAACTTTGTCGGACGTTGCGAACGACCTTTGTTTAGGTCGTTAACGCTCTGCCTACCCCATTAGGGATAAAGGCGAGATTATATGTATGTATGTGTTGTAAAAATCGATTGAAAGCTAAAGCCAAAGCTAGTGATTTTTGTTCGAAAGTTTCGATTAAAACGGAGCGATCATACATACATAAACCACGCCTTTATCCCTTATGGGGTAGGCAGAGCGTTTAACGCTTCGTAAAAGGCGCTTTCGCCACGTCTTGGCTTGGGAGGAAATGAAGCTGGCACATTCTATGTTTTTCTCTCACTCCCAGTCCAGCATGGAATATCATAAAAAAAAGGCAGTGGAAATAGAGTAAGTAGTTTTATTATTATATGGACAATTAAAAAATACCACAAAGAAGAAATTCTTTGCATGACTCTTCCAGCTTTTTCGTAAAATACACTCAAGATCTAAAAACAGTAGTCGCCTTTTTAGCTTATCCATATTATTATAATCTTTACCCCTTCCTATATTTTTGAAGATTTTAGCACTCACACTCACAATGCAATTTTATTTCATATTATATGAAAGAAAGAAAATAATAAATTCGTTTCGGGCAGGACTCAAACCTTCGTCTCTGGAATGCCGGTCCATTACTCTACCAACTGAGCTACCGAAACGGTAGTGGGAATGTCGAATTAATCATAGTCTTTTTTATGAACACGTCATAGCGACGTTAGCGACATCTAGCCATGTAGTTTAAGAACTACGCAGGGCTTGACCCCTTCCTGTCTCGTCCAACTTTTGCAAATTAAAATAAAAACAAAATGGCAGCCAACTTCATACCTACATCTATTAACTTGTGTTATTATCGCTCAGGTTCAAAGTTAAACCGAAACGATTATCCTAACTTCGCAATTTACTACAAATGGACGTTTTAATGCTTTTCCAACAATTTATGTATTGTTATTTGTTACATGGAGTTGAAATTGGGGTTGATGTCAAATTCAAATGGCAAATATTAAAATAATTTATACCTGCGTTAATGATTTAAAATATGGGAGCATATTCAAATTAAATCTACCTAAATTGTAAATTACCTCTGGCTTATACCAGAACTTCCACGCTGGACTGGGAGCTAGAGAAAAACATAGAATGTGCCAGCTGCATTTCCTACAAAGCATGATGTAAAACCAGCTAAGGGATCCGAGGAATTCAGTATATAGCAATTTAGGCGATGGGCTGACAACCTGTCACTACAGCAATATACCTAAAAATCTATCTTAAATAACCCTCAAAACTTTGTCGGACGTGGCGGAACAACCTTTGTTTAGGTCGTTAACGCTCTGCCTACCCCATTAGGGATAAAGGCGAGATTATATGTATGTATGTGTTGTAAAAATCAATTAAAAGCTAAAGCCAAAGCTAGTGATTTTTGTTCGACAGTTTTGATTAAAACGGACCGATCATACATTCATTTAAATTCAAATTCATCAAGTCTCGGGCCGTATAAACATGCATTATATAAGAACTATGAAAAAAATGCATTGCCGGCAGTTGAATTTTTAAACCTTACATACATATATAGCGATAGGCAGAGCGTAAACGGCCTAAACAAAGGTCGTTCCGCCACGACTGACAAAGTTTTGAGGGTTATTTACCAGACAAAAAAGAAAAATACACGTGCTTTTAATGAAAGCATATATTCTTAGGTTTGCTTTCTTCCATGCTGGCCTGGGAGCGAGAGAAAAACATAGAATGTGCCAGCTGCATTTCCTCCCGGGTATGCTGTAAAAACCAGCTAAGGGATCCGAGGGTTTCAGTATATTCTAATTTAGGCGATGGGCTGACAACCTGTCACTACAGCAATATACTTACAAATCTATCTTAAATAACCCTCAAAACTTTGTCAGACGTGGCGGAACGACCTTTGTTTGGGTCGTTTACGCTCTGCCTACCCCATTAGGGATAAAGGCGTGATTATATGTATGTATGTATGTATGCTTCCTTCTACTTCTACATTTTAAGGACTAAACTGTCGAACTAGTACATAGTTTACGAACTTTATGAACCAGGAGGAAATACTAAGCTTATCCAGTAGTCTATACGCGTGTTCTACCCTTACCACAAATTGTGGTAGTGATCTGGGTTTGCCAGTCATGTGGCAACTTTGTATCTACGGATTCATAAACTCTCTTATTTTGTTGGTTTGCTCAACTAATATCATTAGTTTAGGAATTCTCTTTTCGGACAATCAGGTGATATCCTAACCAAACTGGGGAAAACCTCACAAAGTGATAAATTGACAAATATCAACTTTGTATATGGGAATCGAACCCAGGAAATCCGGATCGTAAACCCACTAGACCACGGAGGCAGTTAATGGTACCTACTGATAGGCTACACAAACAATAACATGAATTGTTGACTTACCACCACTGCACTAGAGTTTGATGCCTAGCAATAGTTAAAAAAAACTCCTTTTAAGCTTAGCCTGTGTCAGAAGTTACCGCTCTTCCATAAAAGCAATAACTTATCTATATATGACAGTTAACTATACCTTAGTTACAATAAAGTACAACATACATACATAAAATCACGCCTTTATCCCTTACGGGGTAGGCAGAACGTAAAACGCCTCCTAAAAGGCGCTTTCGCCACGTCTGACATAAATTGAGGGCAATTTTAGATTGTAATGTGTATTGCTGTAGTGACAGGTTGTCAGCCCATCGCCTAAATTACAATACACTGTAACCCTCGAATCCCTTTTGCTGTCTTCTACAGCATGCCCGGGAGGAAGGGCAACTGGAACATTCTATGTTTTTCTATCTCTCCCAGTCCAGCATGGAAGAAGTAGTAGTATAGAATAAAGTACAATCTAGCAAATTAAACAAGGATTTGTTAAATTTATTTAAATTTTTTGCTTAAATAATTAAAAAATTAAGTAATTAAAATTACAGAACTCGTGTGTGAGTGTTTGTGTGTAAGTGTGTAAGTGTGTGTGTGTGTATGTATGTGTAGGCTTGTGAGCGTGATTTAATCTTACATAGTTTTATTTTACTATTGTTAGCAGTTCTTGCGTTTAGTCATACGTTTTAGTTTTAAACCAGTCTGTTGCTAGCAGTGTCTTAAAGTTTTCCAGTAAGATATTTTACTTACAATATAAAGACCCAAAGTTAATCAGATTAAGACATTTTTTTTTAATAAAAGCCATTACATACACATAATCACACATTTACCCCTAATGGGGTAGGCAGGCCGTAAACGACTTAAACACGTCTAACAAAATTTTGAAGGTTATTTAAGATAGATACATACATAAAATCACGCTCTACCGGGTAAGCAGAGCGTGAACGATCTAAACAGAGGTCGTTCCGCCACGTTTGACAAAGTTTAGAGGGTTATTTAAGATAGATTTTAGGAATATTGCTGTAGTGACAGGTATGCTGTAAAGACCAACTAAGGGATCCGAGGGTTTCAGAATATTGCAATTTAGGCGATGGGCTGACAACCTGTCACTACAGCAATATACCTACAAATATATCTTAAAACTTTGTCAGACATGGCGGAACGACCTTTGTTTTGGTCGTTTACGCTCTGCTTACCCCATTAGGGATAAAGGCGTGATTATATGTATGTATGTATGTATGACAGGTAGTCAGCCCATCGCCTAAATTGCAATATAATGAAACCCTTGGACCTCTTAGCTGGTTTTTACAGCATGCCCGGGAGGAAATGCAGGTGGCACATTCTATGTTTTACTCACGCTCCCAGTCCAGCATGGAAGATAGATTTGTAGGTATATTGCTGTAGTTAGTTTCCTTTATGAATTTGTCGAAATTAATTTCAGTTTAGTTCAGAAATGATTAGCTTGTATCAACCACATCACTGTTCTATAGCTACATTAGATAATCTTCACTGCCAATACTAATAACCACAATATCTGTATTAGTGTGGCGATTAGGCCTAAGTGGCGCCCCCGTCAGTAAAAAAAATAAACGCAGTGAATCGAAAAACCGGTCAAACAATCTTAAATAATAGTAATTTAGATAATTTAGAACCTTATAAATTAGCAATTCATAGTTCATTGTAGTAACAGAAAGAAAAATTGCGAATAACTTCCACCAACGGCAATTTTTGTTCCTGTTACTACAACGAACCCATCTATAAAAAATCATAACTCACTAAAACACAATGAATCGAAAAACCGGTCCAACAGACTCAAGTTATAGTTATTCAGATAATTTAGAACCTTATAAATTAGCGATTTATAGTTCGTTGTAGTAACAGGAAGAAAAATTGCGAATAGCGGCCATCAAAGGCAATTTATGTTCATGTTACTACAACGAACTATGAATCGCTAATTAATAAGGTTCTAAATTATCTTCATAACTATTACTTGAGTCCATTGGTCCGTATTTTTCATTAATTGTGTTTTAGTGAGTTATGTTTCTTTTTCGATAGCGATAGGCAATGGGCTGACAACCTGTCACTACATCAATCTATCTAAATAACCCTCAAAACTTTGTGGGACGTGGCGGAACGACCTTTGTTTAGGTCGTTTACGCTCTAACTACCCCATTAGGGATATTTGTTTATTTTATTATGTGGTGTCGTACTGCAGGGCAATTAGGGACAAATATGTATGTTTTTTTACTGATGGGGGCGCCACTTAGCTGTTATAGTCACCTGAATGTTCTGGCTGAGCATGTCATAACGTACAGGTGTAGCGTGCTATTGACAGCGCCACGGTAATCTCTGCGAATTGACTGCTATGTAGGTAGGTGGTACACTCAAGAGCAAAATAAGGGATTATCGACTAGCTCCGATGTGGACTGTATTTGCGGTGCAGTGCAAACCATGGCACACTTATAGATAGGCGATGGGCTGACAACCTGTCACTACAGCAATATACTTACAAATCTATCTAAATAACCCTCAAAACATGGTGGAACGACCTTTGTTTAGGTCGTTTACGCTCTGTCTACCCCATTAGGGATAAAAGCGTGAATATATGAAATTATAGCGTGTTATTGACAGCGCCACGATAATCTCTGCGAATTGACTGCTATGTAGGTAGGTGGTACACTCAAGAGCAAAATAAGGGATTTTCGGCTAGCTCCGATGTGGACTGTATTTGCGGTGCAGTGCAAACCATGGCACACTTATTGATAGGCGATGGGCTGACAACCTGTCACTACAGCAATATACCTACAAATCTATCTAAATAACCCTCAAAACATTGTCATACATGGTGGAACGACCTTTGTTTAGGTCGTATACGCTCTGTCTACCCCATTAGGGATAAAAGCGTGAATATATGTAAATATGTATGTTATGTTTCTGATGGGAGCGCTACTTAGGTATTATAGCGTGTTATTGACAGCGCCACGGTAATCTCTGCGAATTGACTGCTATGAAGGTAGGAGGTACAGTCAAGAGCAAAATAAGGGACTACAGGCGGTAAGAGCAAGATTTTCTGTCGTGTGGGTATTGAATCGATCGACCCGATGAAGCTGGTGTCAGAGTTTTTAAACCGCCTAATGGCGGGCAACCTGAAAAAACCAGCTAAGTTATATGAGGGATTTAGTATAGTAAATTAGGCGATGCGCTGAAAACCTGTCAATATAGCATAATACAAGTCTAGCTGGAATTAGCCTCAAAACTTGTCAGACGTGGCGGAACGACCTTTGTTTAGGCCGTTTACGCTTTACCTACCCCTTTCGGGATAAAGGCTTGATTATATGTATGTATGTTTGTAATAGCGCCTCTGACATGGTTTAATGTAACGACCCTCTCAAAGACAGCGACCGGAAGCGACAGCTTAACGTGCCCTCCGAAGCACGGATATTTTTTTCTTCCAGACAATCAGGTAATTCAGCCTTCATTGTCGTAACCAAACTGGGGAAAATTGCCAAATATTAACTTTTGTGCTCTCCCATCCCATTGCATTTAGCTAAGAGAACAAGGAACATAGGAGAGGCTTTATTCATCATCAATATGTTTATTGTTTCTCGACAAATATGCATAAATATGAAAATAACGAATAATAGGGCAAATCCGCTACGTTTCAAAAAAGCATAGAATACGTTTTCTGTGACAGACAACTAAATATACCAGGTGTAAGCGACAGCGTCCCGCAAACTGATGGGGGTTGCTCAGTCAAGGAAACTGTACAACTGTCAGCAGTTTTTTTTTAGGAATTAATAAAAATGGCTTTTCCATACAAAATTACCACCTCGGTCAGACAATTTGTATGGAAAAGCATATTTTTTTTCTCTCCCTGAAAAATATACCTGCTGATAGTTGTTCAGTTTCATTGACTGAGCAAGCCGTTTGCGGTACGCTGCCCCTACATATGAACATAACGAAAAATAGGGCAAATCCGCTACGTTTCAAAAAAGCAAAGAATACGTTTTGTGACAGACACCCAAGTTAAGGTCCTTAACAGACTGTCAAATTATGACTAGTCATATCATGATCACATTTTTTTCCACCAAGTGTACCTCCACAAAGCCGCTAAGTACAACTCAATACGCGATGTCAGTCAGTCCATCAGTGGATCAGTTAATCAGTCCGCCAGTGACGTGTCAGTCAGTCAGTGAGGCTTCAGTTGAATATGAACGACTACGGGAACAAAGGAAATACATTTGACTGCCTCTCTGGTCTAGTCTATCCTTTCAATCTGGAGTTGTTAGGTTCGATACCTGGGCACACACAAGTTGATTGAAATGTATTCTTATTTTGTGTGATTTTTTTCATGGTTGGTTCGGACTGTATAGACAATGCTATCGATTCGTAGATGACAAGACTTAACTAAATCTTGACTAAAATGATTGCTGTCTCTTTCTGTTCTTGCGTGATAGAAAAAGACAGGTATAGACTTATATTAGTTACAATACATACAGACGTATAATCACGCTTTTATCGCGAATGGGGTAGGCTTTCATCCATGCTGGACTGGGAGAGATAGAAAAACATAGAATGTTCCAGCTGCCCTTCCTCCCGGGCATGCTGTAGAAGACAGCAAAAGGGACTCGAGGGTTACAGTGTATTGTAATTTAGGCGATGGGCTGACAACCTATCACTACACATTAGCAATACACATTACAATCTAAAATTTCCCCTTAATTTTTGTCAGACGCGGCGAAAGCGCCTTTTACGAGGCGTTTAACGCTCTGCCTATCCCGTAAGGGATAAAGGCGTGATTTTATGTATATGTATATATGCAGAGCGTGAACGACCTAAACAAAGGTCGTTCCGCCACGACTGACAAAATTTCGAGGGTTATTTCACATAGATTTGTTTAGTTTATTTCAGATAGATTAGGATAGGTATATAAGAGTAGTGGCAATTGGTGATTGCCAATTGTCGCCTAATTGGCAATATACAGAAGGTATATATATCGGGAGGTAATGCAGCTGGCACATTCTATGTTTTTCTCTCGGTTCCATTCCAGCATAGAAACAATTATATTAGTTAAGTCGTGATTTTTGCAATTACGAATTGTTACCATTATCACTTATTTTTAAACAAGTAAGACGATTCCGTGTTTCTAAAAGCACGTCAGACCTTTGGCCCAGATTATGTCTCTGACAAAATGTAAAAAGCTCAAATACATACATACATATAATCACGCCTCTATCCCTAATGGGGTAGGCAGAGCGTAAACGACCCAAACAAAGGTCGTTCCACCACGTCCGACAAAGTTTTGAGGGTTATTTAAGATAGATTTGTAGGTATATTGCTGTAGTGACAGGTTGTCAGCCCATCGCCTAAATTGCAATATACCAAAACCCTTGCATCCCTTAGCTGGTTTTTACAGCATGCCCGGGAGGAAATGCAGCTATAGCAGCATGTAAAAAGCTCTACGATAGATATATCCGCCAAATTTAGGTACAGGTGTGTTTTTATGTACCCCGTCCCGCAAACTGATAGGGGTTGCTCAGTCACCGACACTGAACAACTTTCAACAGGAAATTCAAAAAAATTGGCTTTTTCATACAAAATGTCCACCTCGCTCAGATAATTTGTATGTAAATGCCATTTATTTTTATTTCAATTCCTGTAAGAATTTCCAGTTGTAGAGTGTCGTTGACTGAGCAACCCCTATCAGTTTACGGGACGCTGTCCCTTACACCCGGTATAGGGACGCTGTCCCTTACACCCGATATACTAGCTTAAAACGGTTACAATATTTCTAGTCTTTTCCGAATAAAATGATTGTAAATACAAGAAAATTCGCGTCTCAGGTCCTATTTACTGGGGCAGAAATAAAAGTATAATGCTTGCCTAGGTACTTCTGTAGTGTAGTGTAGATAAATGTAATTGTTCTGACTTTTCCACT
Source organism: Scrobipalpa costella (assembly GCA_949820665.1). Taxonomy (NCBI): domain Eukaryota; kingdom Metazoa; phylum Arthropoda; class Insecta; order Lepidoptera; family Gelechiidae; genus Scrobipalpa; species Scrobipalpa costella. The sequence continues at coordinate 6,817,165 of OX463319.1, read as the reverse complement.
ATTATGGGGGACAAGGGGACCATTTGTTTTTATTATACTAGTAAAGGTATAGTGGCTGGCATATCGAGCAATGTATACGAATCCCTATATGGACATCATCTCCCTAGCCTTATCCCGTATCTCACGGGGTCGGCTTCCTAATCCAGGGGATTGAACGATCTGGTTTTTACACAGAGTGACTGCCATCTGACCTCCGCAACCCAGAAGGAAAACCAGACCCAATCCTAGATTAGGTCAGAATTTTCAAGCCGCCAATGCTTAGCACTGGCCTTTGACATGGCTTAACGACTAATATCTACGGTATTAAACGAAATTAACTAAGACCAACGGCTTAACGTGCCTTCCGAAGCACGGAAAAAGCACCGAATAAACGTACATATGAAATTCGTAACCGAAAAACACATTGGTACGTGGTGGGATTCGGACCACGACCTCCCGCTCAGGAGGCAGCGGAATGTTGTACTCATGAAAAAAACACCAGCCATTTATTTGCAAAAAGTATGCTCGTTTCTTTAGACAAATCACCCCAGTTAGCCCCTCTTAGTAACTTAACCCTGGTTGTAAACGTTTTAAAAAGGGGTCTACGGAACAGTAAATTAATACTAATGAACTTTTAAGGCTTCGTTAGGATGTCTTAGGTACGCCTGCGTGTTTTAATCTTTGACACGGTTAATGAAACAAACAAGTAAGGTATCATGGTAAACGGCATTGTCTTTACGGGGGAGGTAGAGCTTTAAAAGCCTAGTAAAGGTTGTTTTTGGAACATTAAAAACTAGCAATATGCTGACAACATACAATCTTATCGAAATCGTCCTCTTTGGAAAACTATTTACGCTCCTACCTCATAAGGGATACAAACGTAATTGTAACACCTATTTTACGTGTTTCATGGCAGGCTTATCGCTAAGAACCATCGCTTCCAGAAGTCCTTGGGTTAGATAAGAGTAGAGAAGAAAACAGAATACTACACGAGTATTAAAGAAAAAAGGAATATAAAGAATCCATTCTTCTTCTTCTGTCGAGTGGGTATCGAGTTTATCGACCCGATGAACCCTGGTGTCAGAGTTTTTAAACCGCCTAGTAGCATAACTATCAGGCCTCTGACATGGTTTGAGTAACGACCACTATCAAAGACAGCGCCCGGGACCGACGGCTTAACGTGCCCTCCGAAGCACGAAATCTTTTTCTTTTTCGGATAATTGGGTGAAAAAGAATCCATTTTAACTTGAATACCATAAACTTAAACCTCTTTAAACAAAGTGAAAGAATTAAAAGAAAAACCCACTTACGTATGAGAAAGACAAAGTAGAAAGTCGTACCTTAAGCCGTAATAAAATTCGCGGATGAAGAAAAACTGGGAATCTACACGAGTCGTCGATGTAGTCCGGTGAATTTAAGAAAAGGTGTCGCGTAAAAGGTATGTTGCCATGCACGAGTTTTCGATTTCAACATAAACTCAATGTTTTACCATACATATTTTTTATCCCTAATGGGGTAGGCAGAGCGTAAACGATCCAAACAAAGGTCGTTCCGCCACGTCTGACAAAGTTTTGAGGGTTATTTAAGATAGATTTGTAAGTATATTGCTGTAGTGACAGGTTGTCAGCCCATCGCCTAAATTACAATATACTGAAACCCTCGGATCCCTTAGCTGGTCTTTACAGCATGCCCGGGAGGAAATGTAGCTGGCACACTCTATGTTTTTCTCTCGCTCCCAGGCCAGCATGAAAGAATGTTTTACCAAGTTAAGATATTAGTTAAGATATTCCGTCGTTCAAAGGGCACGTTAAGCCGTCGGTCCTTGTAATTGTCTGCGATAGACAGCAACCATGTCAGAATTCATCCTGCATTTTCCTTACCAAATTGCGTAAAATCTCACAAAGTAATATATTTACAAATATTAACTTTGTGCTCAATTAATAACAAATATTGCTAGATTTTGTTCCATGCTGGCCTGAAAGCGAGAGAAAAACATAGAATGTGCCAGCTGCATTTCCTCCTGGGCATGCTGTAAAAACCAGCTAAGGGATACGAGGGTTTCTGTATACTGCAATTTAAGCAATAGGCTGACAACCTGTCCCTACAGCAATGTCCCTACAAATCTATCTTAAATAACCCTCAAAACTTTGTCAGACGTGGCGGAACGACATTTATTTAGGTCGTTTACGCTCTGCCTATCCCCATTGGGGATAAAGGCGTGATTATATGTATGTATGTAACTTTCTGCTCAATTAATAACAAATATTGCTACATTTACTGGACTATTTTTCGTTGCTCCCCATTTATTCGTTCTCAAGATTTGAATGAGGGCAAATTTGAAATTTAAATTCGAGCATTTGGCCAAATTGATGGTGGCTGAACGGGAGTGCTCTTTAGTGGGTTAGGGATGTGACAGGTGAGCTGAGTCAGCAGGTGATAAGAATTTACGCAGTAAATTTTAATTTCAAAGCCTTTTATTCGCCACAACAACACATTTCATTACATTAAAGTTATATTTTCTTCCATTCTGGACTAGGAGAGATAGAAAAACATAGAATGTTCAAGCTGCCCTTCCTTCCGGGCATGCTGTTGAAGTCAGCAAAAGGGACTCGAGGGTTACAGTGTATTGTAATTTAGGCGATGGGCTGACAACCTGTCACTAAAGCAATACACATTGCAATCTAAAATTGCCCTCAATTTTCGTCAGACGTGGCGAAAGCACCTTTTACGAAGCGTTAAACACTCTGCCTACCCCGTAAGGGATAAAGGCGTGTTTTTTGTATGTATGTATATTTTATTGAAGTACATTTATAAATTAGTCTTAATATACAATTTACAAATTTTGTATTGTAAACTTACTCGGTCGCCGACGATGAGGAAGACCCTGTAGAAGGTGGCGAGATACCTTGGATGGTTTCTGTACACAAAGGCCGACATAGGAGTAGATAGAGACGAATGGAGAGGTATGGGGGAGGCCTTTGCCCAGCAGTGGGACGAAACTAGGCTATTAAAAACAAACTTACTCAGTCAATGATTGATAAATCAGTCTATATTCGATCGACTAGCGACAGCGAAAACAAAGACATTTTGACTGCTTCTTTAGTGTAATGGTCTGAACCTTATGCTGTCGTGAACAGAATCATAAGATTGATGATTTGTGATTAGAATCTGAATCAAAGCATCTTTAATGGCATCTATATTTAAAAAAGCTTCTTCAAAATGGCGTATTTAATCCTTACTTCTTTTTATCACGTCATAGACGTCAGCGACATCCAGCCAAGTAGTTTTACAACTACACAAGGCTTGACTAGTCCAAACTGCATTTTAATTCAAATCAACATGAATTATTTACGAATATTCACTTGAATAGAAGTATAATTCAGACTAGTCGAGCCTTGTGCAGTTGTAAAACTACTAGGCAGAGCGATGAAACAGCATTCCGAAGGTCGCAGGTTCAAACCCTGCCCGCGGTTATTTTTTCATTTCTTACGTCTCATATTTATGAAACTCATGCTAGTTGACTCGACTCAGTTCAGCCCATCCCTATTCTAAAGTCCCCTTTCCACGTGATATAGATACTGCTATTAGGACGATTGCTATTTTGGATTATTCTCGTTATCTATATCTGAATAAAGCGTGGGTTTGTTTCATTTTATCGTTTTCTAATTGGACGCGATTTATTTGAATTTTTTTGATTTGTATCACAAATCAGTGATTCGATAATTCTGATTAAATGTTTAAAGATTTTTTTCTGTATTTAATTGGATACTTTGCAATACTGTTCTGCACATTAAAACGCAAAAAGAATTTTATTAATGAGATTGAAATTTTATATTTAAAAACGTAGAAATTAAATACAAAAATATCAATTTTACATTTAAAAAAATTGACAGATAGTTTTTCAGGTGGACAACATTCATACAGGCACAAGAAAATAATAACATAACAGGTAACATACATACTTATATATATTCACGACTTTATTCCTAATGGGGTAGGTGGGTTAGGTAGGTATTTACTTTTCTACTGTATGTATTATGTGTTTCTTTGTGCAATAAAGTCTTGTATTGTATTGTATTGTAGGTAGAGTGTAAACAACCTAAACGAAGGTCATTCCACCACGTCTGACAAAGTTTTGAGGATTATTTAAGATGCATTTGTCATTCCTGCAGTGACAGGTTGTCAGCCCATCGCCTACGTTGCAATATACAGAAACCCTCGTATCCCTTAGCTGTATTTACAGCATGCCCGGGAGGAAATGCAGCCGGTACATTCTTAGTTTTTCTTTGGCTCCCAGTCCAGCATGGAAGAATAATAACAACAAGGAGGTATTTGTTTCTGACCGATATATCGAAGTATTTCAAAGTAAAATTATTTATTTAACAGTTTATTGTACACAGAAACATACACAGAACAATTACATAGGAATCAAGACACAACAGGTACTGCTTATTTCTAAAATGAAATGTCTTACAGCAGACCTAAGAAGTGAATTAGCATAAAACGTACGATAAGACGTGCACAATAAGAATACAAATTAGGTACACGAACAGTAAATAAGGATATACCTACTTAATTATACTATACTACGATCATACAACCAGCTGCCCTTCCTCCCGGGCATGCTGTTGAAGTCAGCAAAAGGGACTCGAGGGTTGCAGTGTATTGTAACTTAGGCGATGGGCTGACAACCTGTCACTATAGCAATACATATTACAATCTAAAATTGCCCTCAATTTTTGTCAGACGTGGCGAAAGCGCCTTTTACGAGGCGTTAAGCGCTCTGCCTACCCCGTAAGGGATAACGGCGTGATTTATGTATGTATGTATGTGCGATCATACAATAAGTAAATAAATAAACTTGTACTAGCTTTAGTTCAGGCTAGTCTCAATGGAGCAAGGCCCACCTACTTGAGTGTATTTGTTGTAATTAGTATCAGCTGCTAGGCTTACAGATTTATAGACCCTAGAGAGACCTAGGATACCTGTGTAGGATACCTAGGCTAAGCCCATACTTGTAGTAGATAATATTCTATTCTTTATTCTGACGTGTGGGTATCGAGTCAATCGACCCGATGAAACCTTACACAGCTAGTAGGCTCTGACATGGTTTGTGACAGCTTAACGTGCCCTCCGAAGCACGGAATATTTTTTCTAGCAGACATTTTTCTAGCAATTATTCGTCAAAGTCATAAATTGACAAATATTAATTTTGTGTTTCCCTTAGAAAACATTATATTTTCTTAATAAACTATGCTGGTCTGGGAGCGAGAGAAAAACATAGAATGTGCCAGCTGCATTTCCTCCCGGGCATGCTGTAAATTCCAGCTAAGGGAGACGAGGGTTTCAGTACATTTTAATTTAGGCGATGGGCTGACAACCTCTCACTACAGCCATATACCTAGAATTCTATCTTAAATAACCCTCAGAACTTTGTCAGACGTGGCGGGACGACCTTTGTTTAGGTCGTTTACGCTCTGCCTACCCCATTAGGGATAAAGGCGTGATTATATGTATGTATGTAATAAAGTATGGATAAAGTTCAAAATATAAAAAAAAATTGACTTCGCTGTGCCTCAGCCTTACTTCCTAGGTACAGTCATGCACTAAAGGCTCTCAAGTTCACCTGTGAAACTAATTAAACTACAGCGACACTGTACTGCCTTATTTAACTAACACTGTTCTTAGTGGAGCGTTGTGTATGTTCCTAATTAGAAATTTGACCATTTCCACGCAAATGGTCAAATTTCTAAATTACGTTATTTTTTTTACTTTGTGTTGTTACATGTAATACTATTACCAATAAAGTTCTTCTATTCTATTCTATTTGGGAACGCGAGAAGTTTTTTTTTTCAGTTAGTAGCTAGCACTGTTATTCTCAATAGCTAACATATTCAAAAGAACTGAGAAAGTCTAAAACTCGTTGAAGTTATGATTAAGTAGATAAATGAGAACATACTCGCTAAGAAGAAGATAAATTAAATTTAAAAAAATATATTTTCTTAATAAAATACATACAAACATACATAAAATCACGCCTTACGGGGTAGGCAGAGCATTAAACGCCTCGTAAAAGGTGCTTTCGTCACGTCTGACAAAAATTGAGGGCATTTTTTTATGGTAATGTGTATTGCTATAGTGACAGGTTGTCAGCCCATCGCCTAAATTACAATACACTGTAACCCTCGAGTCCCTTTTGCTGACTTCTGCAGCATGCCCGCGAGGGAGGGCAGCTGGAACATTCTTTGTTTTTCTATCTCTCCCAGTCCAGCATGGAAGTTAATAAAATATCTAGAAGAAATATGGATATTTGCTTTTCAACCCACGATTTTATTCTAAAGTGAATATCTCGTAACCAAACTGGCTGGTAATGTAATTACGCGTGTGCCTGTTGCTTTCAGCCTAAAAATTCAATCCATTTTTGAAATTAAATAAATCAAATCAATTTATTTCAGGCAATGGGATCTAGATTTGCCAGCTAAAACTAAAATTAAAATCTATTTGTCACTTTCGGACTAAACACATTGGAAAAGGACAGGAGATCTATTTAGGGTCGTTAGTTTTATGCGATATCTATCATTTTTATCCGCCGTCATATGATATGACGGATAAAATTGACAGAAATGCAAGGGAAACATGCAAAAGCGCGTCAAAATCTAGCAAACAAGTTCTCAAAGCCATAGAGTATATAGCAATCGTCTGCCCTTTTTCAATTCTATTATTTTGAAGGTGACAGATAGATTTTAAGTTAATTTTAGCCGGTGGTATCTAATCGAGCCCAATATTTACATTAGTAGATGTTGAATCATGTAAACAGAGGCCCATAGTTAGATACTAACATACATTATTAGACATTGGTATCTTCCATACTGGACTGGGAGAGAAAGAAAAACATAGAATGTTCCAGTTGCCCTTCCTCCCGGGCATGCTGTAGAAGTCAGCAAAAGGGATTCGAGGGTTACAGTGTATTGTAATTTAGGCGATGGGCTGACAACCTGTCACTACAGCAATACACATTACAATCTAAAATTGCCCTCAATTTATGTCAGACGTGGCGAAAGCGCCTTTTACGAGGCGTTAAACGCTCTGCCTACCCCGTCAGGGATAAAGGCGTGATTTATTTATGTATGTATGAGGCCCATAGTTAGATACTAACATACATTATTAGACATTGGTACCAGACCTATGTTATTGACTTATAACTAGTGTAATTAATATTTTTTTCATTTTCATAAAGACTTAACTATTTACCATACATATAATCATATCTTTATCCCAAATGGGTTAGGTTCCTAAACAACGACCACGTTTGACAAAGTTTTATTCAAGATAGATTTGTATGTATATTGCTGTACTGACAGGTTGTCAGCCTGTAGCCTAAATTGCAATATACTGAAACCTTCGGTTCCCTTAGCTATTTTTTTACAGTATACCCGGGAGGAAATGCATCTGGTACATTCTATGTTTTTCTCTCGCTCCCAGTCCAACATGAAAAAAAAATGTGGCTGTATTTTCCTCCAAAACTCTTTAATTAACACGTTCCCGGGGGAAAAGTTACCCGGAACCGGAAATCAGAGTACGAACCAACAAACCGGCAGTTAAACAGTTAAATTAGGTATTCATAAACAAGTGCGAAAATATATTATTCCCGGTATAATATTTGTTCCCCGAGCGTAGAAAGTTCTTAAATAGGGATGGGATAAAGTCATATTCTTCCAGGCTGGACTGGAAGCGAAAGAAAAACATACAATGTGCCAGCTGAATTTCCTCACGGGCGTGCTGTAAAAAAAACAACTTAAGGATCCGAGGGTTTCAGTATACTAATGCAATTTAGGCGATAGGCTGAAAATCGCCTTTATCCCTAATGGGGTAGGCAGAACGTAAACGACCTGAATAAAGGTCGTCCCGCCATGACTGACAAAATAAAAAAGAAATGATTATTAATGTGATATACTTAAGTGCTAATAATTTTTTACTTGTAATTTACAATTATTAATAAATTAATCTCTATCTCTATCTATCTATCTCTAGATTTGTAGGTACCTATATTGCAGTAGTCGCCCAAACTGCAATATACTGAGACCCTCGGACCCCTGAGCTGGTTTTTACAGAATGCCCGGGAAGAAATGTAGCTGGCTATGTTTTTCTTTCACTCCCAGGCCAGCATGGAAGAATACCGGTTCACAAAAGGTACCAACACTACCATTTCCAACCCCTATTTAAAGAACTCCTAAACAAGCGTTAAAAAGGGGTTGATTGGCCCCCAAACACCAATTAAGCTGTCCACTCGGCAAAAAGTTAATGCACCATTAAATTCGGCCCAATATTAAACCCTTTACATAGGTTTTGGGATTTAATTATTTATTTGGCCCGTGTAGGGAGTTGACTTCCAGGCTGGACTGGGAGCGAGAGAACAATCTCGAATGGGCCAGCTGCATTTACTCCCGGGCATGCTGTAAAAAACTAGCTAAGGGATCCGAGGGTTTCAGTATATTGTAATTTAGGCGATGGACTGATAACCTATCACAACAGCAACATACCTACAAATCTAAAATAACCTTCGAAACTTTGTCAGGCGTGATGGAAAAGTTTGTTTAGGTCGTTTACGCTCTGCCTTCCCCATTAGCGATAAGGACGTGATTATATGTATGTATGTATGTAGGTTTGTAGGTTTCCTGTGTGGTGTCGGGTTAGAATAGCATCACCCCATAACTTCCTGTGGGTGTCATAAAAGGCGACTAAGGGATGAATCCAGGGAATGGGCAGCAGCGTTCCCTGTGAATGGAAAACTTCTATTGCGCTCACCAACCCACCTGCCAAGCGTGCTGAGTATGGCATACACCCGTATTTTGGGGAGGCCCATGTCCAGCTGTGGACTGTTATGGCTGATGTTGATGATGTATGTAAGGAGTAACGGCTTTTTGCTACAGCTTATGAATACTTTTCTCCTTGTTAATCTGCGGTTACTTTTCCAACTCTCTTAAAGAAGAAGAAGTTTGGCAAGTATCTGGTTATTAATTGCATGTAGTCATTTCTACTTCTCTCGGCACTGAGCCGGTATTTATAGATCCAAGTACGGGCTATGCCAAGTAACTTGGATCCGATGCTATGTTTGTGGGTGTGGTTGGAATCTACCCGGATGAAATCAGACCTGTATGATTCGGCACCCTTATTAGGTAGCAAAAGGTAGTTATTATTATTTATGAGCCTGTGGTGTCCCACTGCAGGGCAAAAACCTCTCTCCCTTCCTTCCATTTCTCTCGATCTAGTGCCAATTCTCTACATTCCATAAGATATGTTATTAATATACGTAGTTTTTATTTATTTATTTACTAAATATATTATGCAGGCTGAAATGTTCAGACCGCTCCTCTAGGGGAAATACCATTAATAATGAAGACACAAAATTATAAGCCTGCCCCATCCGGGAACCGAACCAGCTAAAATAAAAAATCACCCCTGCTGTATTTTATAGGCTCAATTGTGGGGACCAATTCCCTCTAACAAACATTGGACTCGATTTTCCACTGGCTAAAACTGAAATTAAAACTATTTCTTCCATGCTGAACTGGGAGCATAGAATGTGCCAGCTGCACCTGTAAAAACCAGCAAAGGGATCCGAGGGTTTCAGTATATTGTAATGTATGTAGGCGATCTGCTAATAATGCTGGACTGGGAGCGACAGAAAAACATTGAATGTGCCAGCTGCATTTCCTCCCGGGCATGCTGTAAAAACCAGCTAAGGGATCCGAGGGCGGTATATCGCAGTTTAGGCGATGGGCTGACAACCTGTCACTATAGTAATATACCTATATTATCTTATACAACCCTCAAAACTTTGTCAGACGTGGCGAAACGACCTTTATTTGGGTCCTTTGCGCTCTGCCTACCCCATTAAGGATAAAGGCGTGATTATATGTATATGTATGTAAATGTAAAACTAAAATTAAAATATACACTCAACGGTTACTTTCAAAATAATAAAATTGGAAAAGGACAGGCGATTTATACTCTATACGTATGATTTACACTTTGTCCTTTAGATTTTAACGCGCTTTTGCACGTTTCCCCACTATTTCTGGCAATTTTAAGCGCCACATGACGGCGGATAAAAATCACAGATAACGCATCAAACCACTGACTATAAATCAAAAACCTGTGTTTTACTTATGTTTGAAAGTGACAAATATAGAAGTCTAGAATCGAGCCCATTATGTTTTAAATTTAAGGATGGCCATGTAATGTTGTTATTTATAGATTGGGTGCACATTTACCAATTCTTATTGTAGACTTATTGAGTATTTAAAGTGCTTAAATTTTAAATTACAGAGTAAGACTCGAAATGCAATGTCTGTATGTAAAATTATTCCTTATTATTGACTCTAAAGAAAATACAAGGGTCTTTAAAGAAAAATACTCCTCAAAGGCAAGGGCCTTTTTTTTGGCAAGCATTATTTCATAAATCTATGAATGCAGTTCTATTCACTTTTTAAATAAAGGTACGTTTTCTTTCACAATGCTTTCGTCAATATTCAGAATTTCCGTATTTTAGTGGTAGTAGTTAGTAAGGGTTGCTGCATTTCCTCCCCGGCATGCTGTAAAAACCAGACATGGCGGAACGACCTTTGTTAATTTTTTATCTAAAACCGCCTCCGTGGTCTAGTGGCTAGTGCCATGGACTCCCGATCTGGAGGTGCTGGGTTCGATTACCAGGGGGGAAACACAAAGTTGATATTTGAGAATTTATCACTTTGTGAATTTTTCCCTAGTTTGGTTAGGTACATTGCGGGCTGAATCACCTGATTGTCCGAAAATAAAAAAAGTTTTCGTGCTTCGGAGGGCACGTTAAGCCCTCGGTCCCGGTCGCTGTCTTTGATGGTGGTCGTTACTCAAACCATGTCAGTCCTGATAGTTGTGCTACTAGGCGGTTTAAAAACTCTGACACCAGGGTTCATCGGGTCGATAGACTCGATACCCACTCGACAGAAGAAGAAGAAGATTGGTTTATCTTTGGCGCTGTGCATTTTAACACTGGTCTAGACTAGAGTCAAGATCGAATTAGTCAGGGTCGATAAAACTCGATACCCACTCGACAGAAGAAGAAGAAGAATCAAAACCCGCATTAAAGCCTCTTTGAAAGCCTTTAAAACTACTCAGTACCGATAGAACTTGTATAATCATATCGACAAGTGAATTATCCCATCAATCCCATCATACATGACCAATGAAAGGACTCATCGAACTGGTTAAGTAAAATACAGTAATATAAAAAAGCATCCAATAACAAGGCACATTCGATATGCCTGTATGTGGTGCCACAGACTGCTTAATCTCAAGATTCAAAGACTACGCTACAATTGGAGTCACTTATAATATCAGTTATAGTATCAGTGTGCCAGCATCAGTTCAAGGGCTGAACCTGTCACTACAGCAATATACCTACAAATCTATCTTAAAATAACCCTTAAAACTTTTTCAGATGTGACGGATTGACCTATGTTTATATTGTTTACGCTCTACCTACCTCATAAGGGATAAAGGCGTGATTTATATGTATGCATGACGTATGTATAACACCAGCGTCATGGCTTTCATTCCGAAGGTCGTCAGCCGGTTCCTTCGAGGGAGCACCATACATACATACATATGATCACGCCTTTATCCCTAATGGGGTAGGCAGAGCATAAGCGACCTAAACAATGGTCGTTACGCCACGTCTGACAATGTTTTGAGGGTTATTTAGATAGTTTTGTATGTATATTGCTGTAGTGACGGGTTATCAGCCCATCGCCTGAATTGCAATATACGGAAACCCTCGGATCCCTTAGCTGGTTTTTACAGCATGCTCAGGAGGAAACGCAGCTGGCACATTCTATGTTTTTTTATCGCTCCCAGGCAAGCATGGAAGAATAAACGAGGAAGCACCACGTTGATTAAATAAGGGAAGACTGGAGATCATTACACCGATCATTAAAAAAAAAAGGATCCGTGCTTCGGAGGGCACGTTAAGCCGTCGGTCCCAGTCGCTATCTGTGATAGTGGTCGTTACTCAAACCATGTCAGAGGCCTAATACCTGTGCTACTAGGCGATTTGAAAAACTCTGACACTAGGGTTTATCGGGTCGTTTGACTAGAGAATCCACTCGCTAAGTCCTATACCTTTGTCGGTTACCCAATGTAGGTGATTGAACAAGGGTACTGGTTTTTACACAGATCGACTGCCATCTGATCTCCGCAATCCAGAAGGGAAATCAGACCCATGATGAGATTAGGTCAGGTCAGAGTTTTCAAGCCGCCAATGCTTAGCACTGGCCTCTGACATGGCATATAGTCTAATATCTACAGTATTAAACGATATAAACGGGGACCAACGGCTGAACTTGCTTTTCAAAGCACGGAAAAAGTGCCAAATAAACGTACATTTGAAAACCGAAAAACAAATTGGTATGTACAGTAGTACCATCTGCCTCCGTGGTCTAGTGGCTAGTGCCATGGACTCCTGATCCGGAGGTCCTGGGTTCGATTCCCAGGGGGGAAGCACAAAGTTGATATTTGAGAATTTATCACTTTGTGAATTTTTCCCCAGTTTGGTTAGGACATTGCAGGCTGAATCACCTGATTGTCCGAAAAAGAAAAAGATTTCGTGCTTCGGAGGGCACGTTAAGCCGTCGGTCCCGGTCGCTGTCTTTGATAGTGGTCGTTACTCAAACCATGTCAGAGGCCTGATAGTTGTGCTACTAGGCGGTTTAAAAACTCTGACACCAGGGTTCATCGGGTCGATAGACTCGATACCCACTCGACAGAAGAAGAAGTAGTACCATACGCCCAGGAGGCAGTGGCCCTATCTACTACACCATCGAGCTCTCAGCCTTAAGCTCTTATACTGTGTAAACATTTCCTTAGCGAACTTGATTGCGTTGTCTTTCCGATTAGCAAGTTTTGTGATCAGTGGCTTTCATAGCCGCAGACACAGTCAATTGAAAAATACTGCCTAATGACATATCGTAACTAGGTTTCGACGAGATTATTACGGCATTGGAGGTGGTGTAAGTCAGAAGCTTTAAGAGGGTTGGCGGCCCGCGGTCGTAAGGTGCAATGAATCATGGTGTCAGTTCATTTTTACCACCTGACGGGCAAATAGTATAATGACTGCTACTATATTGATAAGAAGCACTTGAGGCTGACAGCTAGTTTGAGTTCTTAACAGAAATGTCATATCAGTACAATTTGATCTGTCAAACTAAATAATAACCCTCTTTACATTGTCATACCATATAACCTAAGAATTGAATTGAATTGAACATTGTCAGACGAGGCGGAACGACCTTTGTTAAGGCGTGATTATGTATGTATGTAGAGTTATTAATATTTGTTAGGTCATGATTTTTGCAACTACAAATTAGTACCAATGGTAGGTTTGCAAGTTTATAACTTACACCATCCTATAATAGTGATTACATGGCAATATATTGGGCCGATCGTATCGTCCGCTGTTGATTTACGTTCTTACTACAATTACTAGTATTATCCATAGTAATGATGAATTTGTTAGCGATTTCATAATCCCGAATCGTTAGGCAACTTTAGTTATGAGAACTAATTCAATTATTTGTTTCTTTTTACAAATACTATTTGTTTTGGAAGCATTGTTCTGGCATTGTAGTTCATGATGGATGGGTAAAAAAAACATAGCGTAAAGTAACTATACGATACGTACTATACGCTACTATACTGTTACTTCTTTTACCCCGGTGATACTTATAAAGATGGCATCATGCTTACAACCCTGCACCTATTTCTACCGCTAACTAAAAGTTACTACTAAAAAAGTATAACTAATCTTGAAAAACTAATGAATAATGAATGTGGTCTAAGAATGAACGAGTTACTCGTCAAATGTCTTCTCTACGCTGACGACCAAGTTATACTTGCGTCCACGGCTGAGGAGTTACAGGAGATGGTAAATTGTATGCATGAAGCTTTGAAAAAGAAAGGAATGAAAGTGAATGTTAGTAAAACCAAATCACTGGTTTTTGAGAAAGAGGATAGAATGACAGAGTGTAACATTCTGATAGGATATGAAAAGGTGGAGCAAGTGAAAGCGTTTGTTTATTTGGGTTCATTGTTTACAGCAGATGGAAAGTGTGATAGTGATATTGAAAGAAGAGTGAATGCTGGTAACATGGTGAATGGGGCGTTGCACACCTTTATGAACAGCCAGAGGGTGTCCAAAAAGGCTCGTCTGGCTGTGCATAGAGGAGTGTTAGTCCCAACACTTATGTATGGCAGTGAAAGTTGGGTATGGCAGAAAAGACATGAAAGTAGAATAAATGCGGTAGAAATGAGAGCATTAAGAAGTATGATTGGTGTGAAACTGAGTGACAGAATAAGAAAAAGCGTGATAAGGGAACGTTGTGGTGTGGAAGAGGATATAGTGACAGGTATAGAAAAAGGAATGCTGAGGTGGTTTGGTCATGTTGAGAGGATGGATGAAAAGAGATTAACCAAACAGATATACATGGCGAGTGTGAGTGGGAATGTTGGAAGGGGAAGACCTCGACGAACGTACCGCGATCAAATCGGGGACGTTCTAGGGAAAGGTCAGGTCAGGAGTACCCTAAACCGACGAGCGTGCATGAAAAGATTGATGAATGTAGATGAAGCGAAAGAAGTTTGCAAGGATCGTAGCAAAAGGAAGGATGTGATCTCTGCCTACTCCTCCGGGAAAGAGGCGTGACGTTATGTATGTATGTATGTATAAAAAACTAGCACAACAAAAAAATATATACCAAGCGTAAAAAAATGGCTTTTCATTACAAAATGTTCATCTCGATCAACCAATTTGTAAGTAAAAGCCATTTTTTTTTCACTTCCTGTAAAAAGAATCCTGTTGATAGTTGTTCAGTGTCGTTGACTGAGCAACCCCTATCAGTTTGCGGAACGCTGTCCCTTACACCTGGTATAACGCATTTTGTTCTACCGGAGTCAGGCGCCACATATCTTGCAGTGTTCATAGCAACCATAGATTTATGTAGGTATACCATGGGCTTTAAGATTTCCAAGTCAGCTTGATCCATTATCGACTCTGTATTCTTGACTGGAGTAAAAAACTTACTCACGAATAAAAGAAACAGACATTGGCGTCGATTATCGCGACTTAATTCAAATTCTTAGCTAGCGCTGTCACTTTATTGACTTTGACATAAGAACACGATAGCAAATAAACACATAACTGACATTCCTAATCCGACAAAAGACTGCTTATTTGACGTAAAATAAGGGAGCATGCTCTATGCACAGATCCTATTTAAAGCCTCTTACGTCAAATTAGGAATGTCAAAGTCATGTGTTAATTTTTTTCATATGTCAAAGTTAAGATAGTGACAGCTCTAGCTAAGAATTAGTTGAGGAATAGGGCGCCCAGAATTGCGGGTATTTTGTTACCTTCAGGATAGGTAAATGAGTGGAATTTTCTCTCGCCGTCTGAGTCGGAGGCTGCAGGTGGAGAATGGAAGAAAGGGTGCATTGTACCGGCCTATGAGAGCAGGCTCGCGAGTACACGTGAAAGGGGAGTAGGGCTAGCAGAATAAACTTACTAAATGCCTTTAATTCATACATACATACATATAATCACACCTTTATCCCTAATGGGGTAGGCAGAGCGTACATGACCTAAACAAAGGTAGTTCCGCCACGTCTGACAAAGTTTTGAGGGTTGTTCAAGATAGATTTGTAGGTATATTGCTGTAGTGATAGGTTGTCAGCCTGTTGCCTAAATTGCAATATACAGGAACCCTCGGATCCCTTAGCTGGTTTTTACAGCATGCCCGGGAGGAAATGCAGCTGGCACATTCTATGTTTTTCTCTCGCTCCCAGTCCAGCAAGGAAGTGTATTCTTCCCTATAAAAATAATTTTAATATTTTTTTATGTGCCAGCTGCATCTCCTCCCGGGCATGCTGTAAAAACCAGCTAAGGGATTCAAGGGTGTATTGCAATTTTAGGCGATGGGGTGACAACCTGTCACTATAGCAAAATACATCATAATCTTCTGTAATTACCATCAAAACTTGTCAGACGTGGCGGAACGACCTTTGTTTGGGTCGTTTTCGCTCTGCCTACCCCATTAGGGATAAAGGCGTGACTATATGTATGTATGTATTCATGTAAAAATAATTCTATATAACAAAACAAGCAGCCGCCTTCAGGTCTTTTGTGGGCATACAGAAAGGTATTTTAATTCCACTTTCTTGGAATAAAATATACTTATATTAGAACTATACTATACAATCCCTCAATTTTGTTTCTCTTCAGGTGTACCATGACTGTTGAAAGATCATATTTGTTTTGATATAGGGTCAAAGCAATTTGATAAAATATTTCAAATCCTATTAATATTATAAATGCGCTATTTTGATTGTATGTGTTTGAGCATAACTTCTTCACGCTGAAACGGTAAAAACAACATTTTATTTGGTGCGGTGAAGAAATACCTAAATAAAAATGTCCCTGAGCCGCAGCAGTGGAAGTAAGTAGGTAGTAATAAATAGTAGATTATACGATAAGTGCACAAAACAAGTCAATTTGGGCGAGATTTTTAGCTTATCGAGCCCGCAGGGCGAGTGCTGACAATAATCGAGGACAAAAATGGTTTTTTGCACGGGTTATGAACTCTGCTTTTCAATTCGATTGCGAGGTTTTTTTTTAGAAAATCCTTAAAAATATTATAAACATTTTAAACAATTCATTTCCGCCATTTAACTTTTTAAATGTTTTGACATAGAATATTAGGCTTGGGTTGAAGACCTATACAGCCTACTATTAAACTAATTATGTAATATTTTGTTAAATAAAAATTAAATAAACTATAGTACTTGATTTTTTTTTTAATATTGTTTTATGTAAAAAAACACATGAGGCAAATAATTTTAAATAAATATTACATAATGACAAGTTCTATCTATGAACTTCTTATGCTGTGTGGCTGTATGGCGTATTTTTTTTGTCTTAGAAGATGAATTTATGAGTAATAAGTTTTTGCCCTAGTGCACAAAAGTCAATTATGTGCAGCCTACACCGTGCACAAAATAGCACTTTCAGAGCATGAGAAGTGAAAAATATCATAATGAACGTTTCTGCGAACGGTACCAACAGTAATATAGAATAAAAAGTAGTGCAGTAAGAAAAGTGGGAGTTTTTCCTGTATTTCAGCAAGACGGTGGTCGAGAATTTAATCACACGAGATAAGAGACCGCCTCGGGCTGTAGGAAATTTGAGAAAAAGTAATTTAAAAAGTTCAAAAAACCCAACTGCGTAGCAAGTGAGCTTCTAAACTTTAAACCGTTATAGATCATAAACGATCTTTCTAAACGAAAAATTATGTAACAAACTTAAAACTGATTTGCGAATACTTATTCAACGATAGGCATAGTTTGTCTTTTTTAAATAACAAAATGGCGTCTGATTGTCACCGTATTTAATTTTGATAAAGGTCACTACTTCAGTGACACTAGCATCTCTTGACGTAAGAATCATTAAAATCGGTCCACGCGTTTAGCCTCTAGAGTACCACAAAGGAACAAAAATACGCACGTACGTACATACATACATATAGGCACGCCTTTATCGCTAATGGGGTAAGCAGAGCGTAAACGACCTAAACACACACAACAGAGGTCGTTCCGCCACGTCTGACAAAGTTTTGAGGGTTATTTAAAATAGATTTGAAGGTATATTGCTTAGTGACAGGTTGTCAGCCAATCGCCTAAATTACAAAAGCTGGTTTTTACAGCATGTTTTTCTCTCGCTCCCAGGCCAGCATGGAAGAACACACGTACATACATAGGCTGATAAACACATTACCCTCCTTTCCGTTGCGTAGTCGGGTAAAAAGGGTCGCATTTTTGTATTACATTATGTTCTGAAAACTACGTTTCCACGGAAAATGAGTATGTGAGCAGAAAATTGTAACACAGGAACCATCATATTTATACAAAAACTAATTTTAGTTGGTTCTGAAAACAGAGCCCGATGGTGTAGTAGATACCGATGCCTCCTGAGTGGGGAGGTCGTGGTTTGAATCCCACCACGTACCAATGTGTTTTTCTGTTTTCGAATTTCATATGTATGTTAATTCGGCGCTTTTTTCGTGCTTCGTAAGGCACGTTAAGCCGTTGGTCCCGGTTATTATCGTTTAATACCGAAGATATTAGTCTTTAACCCATGTCAGAGGCCAGTGCTAAGCATTTATCTGGAATGCTGCGAATGCAGTAAAACCCTAGACCTAGAGTGCATAAATGTCTCGCAACGTACATTTAATGACCTAACAGATAAGCAAAAGGAGTCCTGGATTTGTCCAAACTGCAAATGCTCAAAGCCAAAAGCCAACGACGTGAGCTCGCCTGTGCCGACCCTAAATAATACATTCACTCGCGGCGTGAGTACAGTTCGTGGTTCAAGGAACACTGCCGCCGTTGCTAAGGCCGTCTTTAAAGATTTGGATACGTGCGAGTCCAACAACGAGGCCCTGTCTGAGGCCCCGACTATGGCTGCAATACTGAACGAAATTCGGCTATTACGTAACGACATAATGGATGTCAAAGAACAGTTGGCTACGGTCTCATAAAACTTTGTTTTGAAAAATACTGAGTATGAAGAGAAGATTCAAGAACAGGATAGTGAGATAAGGTCTCTGAAGTCTTCTCTGGCTGAGCTCCAATCCCTGAAGGATCGACAGGAACAATACAATGTCAGGAACGAATTCGAGGTAGTGGGAATTCCCGAACATAAAAACGAGAACCTCACTCATATAGTGCTTTTGTCATCTAAGATACTGGGAGTTCATCTGGAGACTTCTGACATCGACGAAGTTCGTAGAGTGGGATCAAAGCCAAATGAGGCCAATCATGTCAAAAAATCACAACCAAGGCCAATCGTTGTGAAGCTAACACGGAAAAGTAAAAGAGACGAAATGGTTGCAGCTTCTGTCGTCCGGAAAACCTTAACGTCACAGGACATCGTTTCTGGTACCGCAAACCGAATCTTCTTCAATGAACGTTTGTCGGCCGCTAACAGGAAGTTATTTCGAGAAGCCAGGATACGTTCAACATCCCACAACTTCAAACACTGCTGGGTGCGCAACGGTGTCATATACTTCTGCATTCGTTCTGAAGAAGATTTGGATAAATATATTGGGCCTTTTATTAATGTCTTGTCACCCAATACACCACCAGATACCAGCCAATCGATCAGCTAAACGGACAATTATTCCACTCTCCTGCATGTACTTCATTTTTAATCTTAGCTGTAGTAGTGTAATGTTTTTTGTTAAATTCGCTTTCATCTTTATCGTGCCCATCATTCATCGTGTCATTTTTGTGCCCAGTCTCGAATTCTCCCTCCTTTACCGTAATTATTGTTCTAAAACTGCCGTAAACCATTGCAAGCTCGTGGCCATCAGTCATATTATTGATTCCTATTCTCAAATACTATACCATTTCAATGGCATCGATTGATTTAATATGTGATGTGGATAACTCGTTAAATATAAACTGCCACGAACTTGAAATGGCTGAACAGTGTAAAAACATAATTTCTAAGTATGGGCTTAAAATTCTTGCATATAATATACGAAGTATATCGTATAATCTTGATGGTTTTATGGTTCTCCTTAAAAGACTCGATATTGATTTTGACATACTCATTCTAACAGAATGCCACTTGGGGCACAATCCAGTTGTCCGATCTTTAAATGGCTTCATGTCTTTCAATACGACAAAGTACATCAACAAGTGCGGTGGAGTTGTGGCGTATGTGAAGGAATCCCTAACGCCAACGGTTGAGGAGCCCAGTTTGAGGGATGCCAACTGTTTGCTAGTTCATATCCCAAACTATGCGTCGATATTGGGTATTTATCGCTCTCCTTCTTTTGCCGACACGGACAACTTCCTCGTATCGCTGGAGTCTATTGTAGGCAGTATGCCTAAGAGTCCCTGCCAGGTGGTTGAGTATGACAGGAGAATTGAGTATGACAGGTCCGACTTGGAAGTTAATAGACATGACTCTCGAAAACTTTGGAATACGGTGAAGCGCATAACGCTATCAAAAAGCCCTAAGAACAAGGCACATGATTTGTGTAAAATAAAAAAAAACGGAAACTGATTCATTAAATGTGTGTAACAACTTCTTTAGCTCCGCTGGCCAGCGTTTAGCCGGTAAAATTTTAGCACGCAAAAATGAGTCCGAAAAATCACTAGCCTCTAAGGTCTTTCCTGGCTCTCCTCCCTCTAACTCGTTTTATATGCATCCGGTTATAGCAGCAGACATAGAAGGTTTAATTATGCAGCTAAAAACTAATAGTGCTCCAGGTTTGGACGGAGTTTCAAATGATTTGGTTAAGCAACTCAAAAACCACATTATAGAGCCCCTCACATACATTTTTAATCTGATTATTTCTTCCGGAACGTTTCCAGAGGTTTGGAAAACTGCCGTCATAACCCCAATTCATAAAGGAGGCAACACTTTTGACCCCAATAATTACAGGCCGATTTCACTTCTTTCTACCTTTTCAAAAATGCTAGAGAAAATCGTCAACAAAAGACTTGTAAAACTTTTGGAAGAAAATAACATCTTATCCGATCGACAATTTGGGTTCCGTCAGGGTAGGTCTACTGAACATGCAGTTACCCTTCTGACCGATATAGTCTCTACTCACTTGGACAGAGGTAACAACTGTGTTGGCGTATTTCTGGACCTGGCAAAGGCGTTCGACACCGTTTCTGTTCCAATACTCCTAAAAAAGCTAGAAAATATTGGAATAAGAGGAATCTGCCTTGACTGGTTTCAGAGTTACCTGTTGAGTAGGAAACAGTGTACGCGTGTGGGCGACTTTGTCAGTGATGCCCGCGACGTCAACTATGGTGTGCCGCAGGGTAGCATATTGGGTCCCACCCTGTTCCTTGTTTATTTGAATGACATCTCGAGTTTAAACATTAAAAACGCTGACATAATTAATTACGCATATGACACAGTAATTCTGTTTCATGACACTTCTTGACCCAAACTATTCCATCTAGCTCAAATCGGACTATCGCAAATTTCAGACTGGCTAGACAATAATTTGCTTACATTGAATGCTGCAAAAACGAACTTCCTCTGTTTTCATATAACAGCCGCTACGGCTCCACCTTCTAAGGACTATCAAAGACTTTTGAGTCGTAGAGTTTTTAGGATTCCTCATCCTGCTGTAACTACGGAATTTGCAAAACGCTTTGCACGTTATGCTGCACCCTCTGTTTACTCTAAAATAAACACTACGTGTAAAATTTGTACACTGACAGCCCGTGAGGTTAAATTTAAAGTCAAAACTGAATTACGAGACTGGACTTATATTCAAACTGAAGAATTGTTTAAAGCCATAATTTAAGTTAATTCTATTGAACTGATAACTGTTATTTGCGATTCAGTGCGTTTTCTTTTATGCAATCATAACTTGATACTCCCTCAGATAAAAACTTTCACAGGACAGGCCTCGCCTAGTGTGGAAGTTTTTGTTAACCTATTTGTCAACAGGAAATGTAAATAAGTACAATATAGAATAATTTTGTAAATTGTATTTTTTTTATGTTATCAGCTGTAATTGTGCATTGCCTGTATCCTTTTTGAATAAATTTATTATTATTATTATTATAATGGTTTGAAAACTCTGACTCAATCTAGGATTGGGTCTGGTGTCCCTTCTGGGTTACGGAGGTCAGATGGCAGCCGTTCTGTGTAAAAACCTTTACACTCGTTCCATCCCCTAGATTAGGTAGCCGACCCCGTAGGATACGGGATAAGGCTATGGATATCAGTTGGTACTGAAAACAATGATTTCAATGTTTTCTTATTTACTACTCCTCTTACCCTCAGAGGCCAAGACAATTGTCAGAAGAATAGAAATTCATTTTATTAAGCCGATGTCGCTCTGCCTATCCTGTAAAGGACAAAGGCTTGATTTTATGCTTTTATGTATACACATAACGGGAACCTACAAAAAATCTAGTCAAAAACATTTCAATCAATCACGATTTGTAGCCTTACTTCTTAAATATATAATTTTGGTCATCTAATCGAATGTTTGTCTTGCCATTCTTGCCAACCTTCCCAATCTTTCCGATCTTCCCGTTTTATCGGGAAGTCCCTCTCTTATCACTAAATTGAATTGCAAAGGGTCGTAACTGTAACAAGGCTTTAAATGATCGTGGGCTGGTGTGCTGTAGTATAGGGAGAACTGCCTCCGTGGTCTAGTGGTCTGAGCCATGGGCTTCCGATTCGGAGGTCCTGGGCTCCATTCCTAGGGGGAACACAAAAGTTGATATTTGTCGGTTTATCACTTTGTGAGGTTATCCCCAGTTTGGTTAGGACATTGCAGACTGAATCACCTGATTGTCCGAAAAGTAAATGGATTCCGTGCTTTGGAGGGCACGTTAAGCCGACGGTCGGTGTCTTTGACAGTGGTCCTTACACAAATAGAAACCATGTCAGAGGCCTTTTAATGGCAGCTTAAAAACTCTGACTATCTTCCAAATTGGGAGCAAGTGAAAAATATTTAAAGTGCCAGCTGCGTTTCCTCCCGAGCATGCTGTAATAACCAGCTACGGAATCCGATGGCTTCTACATATTGTAATTTAGGCGATGGGCTGACAGCTATCACTACAGCAATATACCTACAATCTATCTTGAATAACCCTTAAAACTTTGTCAGACGTGGCGGAACGACCTTCTATAGGTATTAGGGACAAAGGTGTGATTATTTGTATGTTTTCTCTTTTTCGCCCACGTTCATTTAAACGGTAGTCATACTGTAGGGTCGAGTGCGACCAATAGTAGGCATATGGTAAGTAAAGGGCTGGAGGCAGGATTTTTGTGAAAGGGTCGGGTTCATGTTTTTGATAGTGGCTTGCTCTTTTCACTGTTTAGTTGGAATTTTAGTTTTAGACAAAAAATCCGTACAATATTTTTAGTACATTTTTTTTTTTGATACAGTGTATTGTAATTTCGGCGATGGGCTGACAACCTGTCACCATAGCAATACATATTACAATCTAAAATTGCACTCAATTTTTGTCAGACGTGGCGAAAGCACCTTTTACGAGGCGTGAAACGCTCTGCCTATCCCGTAAGGGATAATGGCGTGATTTATGTATGTATGTATATTTTTAAGGATTGGCACCTTGAGGCCTAAAATAGGGAAGAATGGAAGGAGAAGAGAGAGGCCTTAGTCCAGCAGTGGGATCATTTATCGGCTAGATAAGATAAGATCACAAAAATCTATAATATCTATATACTATATATAATCTATATACTTCCATGCTGGTCTGGGAGCGAGAGAAAAACATAGAATGTGCCAGCTGCATTTCCTCCCGGGCATGCTGTAAAATCCAGCTAAGGGATCCGAGGGTTTCAGTATATTGTAATTTAGGCGATGGGCTGACAACTTGTCACTACAGCAATATACCTAAAATTCTATCTTAAATAACCCTCAAAACTTTGTCAGACGTGGCGGGACGACCTTCGTTTGGGTCGTTTGCGCTCTGCCTACCCCATTAGGGATAAAGGCGTGATTATATGTATGTATGTACAAAAATCTAGCTTTCCACTACCATTTCTAACTTGATGCTTTGTGTATTTTTTAATGAATTTTAAGATGGTATTTCTCTTAGTTCTATTCAAGACTAGATGTGACTGAGATAGAATTGACAATCAAGCTAACTCATCCAAAATCCTTTGGAAAACCGATGGAATAGTGTAAATTTTCATGGAAGTACCAATAGTCAGTCAATTGGCTCAAAACTAGATTCCACGGGCAAAAACTAAAATTTTAATCTATCTGTCACTTTAAATATTAAAATTTAAAAAGAACGAGCGAATAAATAAGACGGGCGAATTTCTTCCATGCTGGCCTGGGAGCGAGAGAAAAACATAGAATGTGCCAGCTGCATATCCTCCCGAGCATGCTGTAAAAACCAGCTAAGGGATCGGATCGCCTAAATTACAATATACTGAAACCCGTATATTGTAATTTAGGCGATGGGCTGACAACCTGTCACTACAGCAATATACCTACAAATCTATCTTAAATAACTCTCAAAACATTGTCAGACGTGGCGAAACGACCTTTGTTTAAGTTGATTACGCTCTGCCTACCCCATTAGGGATAATAAGGCGTGATTATATGTATGTATGTATGAATAAATAAGTCAAAAACCTGGGCGTTATTTCTGATGACTGTCTCTTGTGGAATCAGCAAGTAACAGAGGTAAGCCACGAAAGGTGTTTGCCGCGTACGGGTCTCTTAAGCGATTTAAAAATCTTTTGCCGACCAAAACCAAAATCAGCTTGGCATTGGTTCGCTTCTCTTTCCTATACTGGATTATGCAGATGTTTGTTATCCTGACACGATTACGTGCAATAAAGTATTTTTATGTTATGTTATGATTTACACTTTATAGTTTTACACTTTGTTCGCTAGATTTTGACGCGTATTTGCACGTTTCCCCAGTATTTCTGCCAATTTTATATGAAAGCGGATAAAAATGACAGATAACGCATAAAACCACCGACTATAAATCAAAAACCGGAGAGAATAGATCTCCTGTCCTTTTCCGATATTTTTAGTCGGAAAGTG
Source organism: Scrobipalpa costella (assembly GCA_949820665.1). Classification (NCBI taxonomy): domain Eukaryota; kingdom Metazoa; phylum Arthropoda; class Insecta; order Lepidoptera; family Gelechiidae; genus Scrobipalpa; species Scrobipalpa costella. The sequence goes on along the minus strand of OX463319.1, from coordinate 6,792,521 downwards.
ACAGATAGATTTCAATTTTAGGTTTAGCCGGTTGAATCTAGAATTAGGACCAATATCTCCCTTGCACCTGTAAATTCGAAATCAGTTCCAGCAGCGATCTATCGGACTGGCAACTATCTACTTGTTCAGCTGTATAATCGAATACATCGCCTGGACACCAGCACTAATAATAGTCCTCCCACCGATTTTCGGTCCTAGAGATCGGCTAACTGCGCAGGACTAGTTTTTAGTGCCCAAGTTTCACTGCCTCCGTGGTCTACTGGCTAGTGCCATGGACTCCTGATCTGGAGGTCCAGGGTTCGATTCCTTTCGGTTCGGGGGGGAAACACAAAGTTGATATTTGAGAATTTATCACTTTGTGAATTTTTCCCCAGTTTGGTTAGGACATTGCAGGCTGAATCACCTGATTGGCCGAAAAGAAAAAGATTTCGTGCTTCGAAGGGCACGTTAAGCCGTCGGTCCCGGTCGCTGTCTTTGATAGTGGTCGTTACTCAAACCATGTCAGAGGCCTGAAATTTGTGCTACTAGGCGGTTTAAAACTTTGACACCAGGGTTCGTCGGGTCCATAGACTCGATACCCACTCGACAGAAGTACAAGTGCCCAAGTGTTTGCGCTACACACAGGTGCACTCTCTATTCCTTAAATCTCACTTTCTGATAGGACAGATTGACTGACACGACCAGAAAGAAATACCAGAATAATAGCCCAGCCTATTATTCTGTCAACAAAATTCCACAAAATAATGAACTCACTATCTTTCGTAACAGAGACAAAAACACTTGAAACGCAAGACCGCTGCTCTCGAAAAACTAATGACTGTATAAAGTATAATTTAACGCAAAAACTCTTAATTCACTGCGCAAGATTGACTAAACAACAGTAGGCTCTATCATCACTCGTGCGTTTTCAACTTGCGACGTTGCTGGATGGTGACTAAATATAGTATAATTTAACGCAAAACTCTTAATTCACTACCCAAGATTGACTTAACGAGTAAGAGAATTGAGTAGGCTCTATTAACAGTCTAATAAAAGTAATGTGTAATGTGTAGCTGTCTGATTCGTAAGTATCGTTTAAGTAAGTATATGTAGTGATATTCTATCTACCAATTTCTCTGATATCCTGTCTTATGTAGCATATATTATGTATTAGTTTATCATAAGATATATATCAGTATATTTTATTGAAATATTAATTTAATAGTGTGTAAATATTGTCTAAGTATTATATGTAGTAATTTACACTATCCCGCTTTCTGCTTGTACAATTCATATACCCAGAAGTTGCCTGGTAAAAATTGCTGCTTTACCAATAAGGCCGCCTATATTGTACTGTCACGTTTGTTATATTAATGTTGTATGTGTTTGTGCAATAAAGAATTTTGTATTGTATTGTAACAGTCGTGCGCATTTTCATTTGGCGACATGCTATCCGTTCCTGCATGGCGTCTAAATCAATTAGATAACATCGTCTTTAAACCACTTCTATATCTCTTATCGAATAAATGAAGCTATCGAATAAAGGCTTACTGAAATGCATCAGCTAAAAAAACTCGAGGAGCATTTCAAATCATACTGTGTTTTCAGCTCACGGTCTAAATTGCAATGGTAACCCTTGCATTCGCATGGCTTTTACAATGCTTTAGTATAGATGCAGCTGGCCGCAGCAGCCGTCGCTGCAGGGTTTTCTCATTCCCTGACCAACATGGAATAACAACTCAATAAAATCGGCAATGAATATTATGGCTATGATATGATAGTTTTTCTTCCATGCTGGACTGGGAGAGATAGAAAAACATAGAATGTTCCAGCTGCCCTTCCTCCCGGGCATGCTGTAGAAGTCAGCAAAAGGGACTCGAGGGTTACAGTGTATTGTAATTTAGGCGATGGGCTGACAACCTGTCACTATAGCAATACACATTACAATCTAAAATTGCCCCCAATTTTTGTCAGACGTGGCGAAAGCGCCTTTTACGAGGAGTTTGACGCTCTGCCTACCCCGTAAGGGATAAAGGCGTGATTTTATGTATGTATGTATGTATGTTATGTATGATAGTGCTCAAATTAAAAACGCACTTGTGCAGATAGAGCTATTGGCGTTCTTTTGATAAATTGCTTTTATTTTTATTAAGAACTGTCGCATGGAACGCAAATAACTTACTTTGAATAAGAAAAAGTTGGAAGCAACTATTATTAGCGGTACAAAATTATAGGTTTATTGTAATAGCAGTCACACTATTGAAATTTCTATTATTTCGGTACTCCATTTTTAGGTTTTCGTAGTAAGTAGTAATTTCCGTCACTAATATCATACGTCAATGACATGATTTTTTTTTTATCTTATTCTTTACGAGTGGATTACCGATTAACTCTGGTGTCAGAGTTTTCAAATCGCCTAGTAGCACAGCTATTAGGCCTCTGACATTGTTTGAGTAACTACCATTATCAAAGACACAGACCGGGACCGACGGCTTAACGTGCCCTCCGAAGCATCCTATCCTTTTTCTTTTTAGATAATCCGGTGATTCAGCATGCAATGTCCTAATAAACCTAGGGAAAACCTCACAAAATAATAAATTGACAAATAACAACTTTGCTTACGCCTCCGGGGAATGGAACCCAGGACCTCCGGATCGTAAGCCCATGGCTTTGACCGCAAGACCACGGAGACTGATCTTCATTATTTAACTTAGAGAAGAAATTCTAATTGCATCTATCGAACACTGGTGTGGATAATTATGACAGATAGCTTCCCTCAAACTGATAGCTGTTGTTTAGTCCACGAATCTGAACAACTTTCACACAGATTTTTGTATTGAATACATACATACATATAATCACACCTTTATCCCTAATGTGGTAAGCAGAGCGTAAACGATCAAAACAATGATCGTTCCGCCACGGCTGACAAAGTTTAATGGGTTATTTAAGATATTTTTTAAAATCTAAAAAGGTTTGTATTAAAACGTAGAATCGAATGTATTATCTTTTTATCTGTTTGTCTCTCGCCACCAGGCCAGCGTGGAAGCACTAAAGACTTAGAGATAAAGACGTGGTTATATATATGAATGTACATATTTTGCTTTCCCTGAAAATTACTAGCTTAATATTTCATCAGTTATCACATAACAGGTATATTTTACTAATGAGCTCTGTCTTAACCCCCTAACATACTTCACAAACCATTACATTTCCTTTCACCGGCACTTAAATGGATCACGCCTAAGTCACTTCCCTTATAATATACAGGGTGTTAGGGACAGTATCTAGAAAACAGAAAGGGCTTGCTCAGAAACTGAACAACTTTCACTAATATCTTTTTCTGGTAAACAAGAAAATAGTGGGAGTAAAAAATTCAAAAAACGACTACACTTAAGGGTGTAAACACGGAACAATGGTTGAATTATGAATAATATATTGGGCCTCCCTTACAAAATGTTGCTAGCTGTTTGAGCCGATGTTTTTTTTCTGCCCAGTATCACAGGGCGTGCACTCCATACAAGCCGCTGATTTTCGTACTACATGCGCAATAACATGTTCGTACAGGTTTGAAGTGGGTTTGTGTGTGTGTGCTGCCTAGTCGAACCGGCTCGCGTACCTGTTGGCGCGGGGGAGACGAGGTGTTGTATTTTTCTTAAACTTCTTCAGTCTTTTTTTTATGGATTCTCGAGTCTAACAACGACCTGATGAACCCTAGTATCAGAGTTTTCAAACCGCCTAGTAGCACCGCTATTAGGCCTCTGACATGGTTTTTGAGTAACGACCACTATCAATGTCAGGGACCGAGACCGACAGCTTAACGTGCCCTCCGAAGCCCGGAAGTTTTTTCATTTCATTACACCCTGCAAAACTCCAGTCAAGTCACCCGATATGACTCACTGACTCGCTCAGATTTAATAAACCCGGTCCACGTAACACATGAACGTAACCATATAGGGGGTTAGGCTATAACCCCGCAAAATGTAATATACCCCCATACAGGTATAATAGGATAGGGTGGGAGTAATATTTGATTCCTTTGTATTACTACACACGAAGAGGCCTCAACGTGAACGCTCTTACTCGTTAAAAAATCATAACTCGCAAAATATAGACAGTTTCAAAACTTTTCTCTGTCACTTCCTTAGTTTTTTTTTAGTAGTAATGAATTAAGGTGACGATACTAGCCAAGTGGCGCCCCCATTAGTAAAAAAAAGCATAATTCACCAAAAACGCAGTGAATCGAAAAACCGATCCAACAGAATCAAGTTATAGTAATTAAGATAACTTAAAACCTTATAAATTAGCGATTCATAGTTCGTTTTAGTAACAGGAAGAAAAATTGCGGATATCGGCCACCAAAGGCAACTTTTCTTCCTGTTACTACAATAAAAATTAATACCTTTACCATTTTTTTATGTAAATGTTGTTCAGTTTCATTAGGTCATTTCAGTTTTTTTCGGTTCATTACACCCTGCATAACTCCAGTCAAGTCACTCCCCCGATATGACTCACTGACTCGCTCAGATTTAATAAACCCGGTCCACGTAACACATGAACGTAACCATATAGGGGGTTAGGCTATAACCCCGCAAAATGTAATATACCCCCATACAGGTATAATAGGATAGGGTGGGAGTAATATTTGTTTCTGCTGTATCACTTAAGGGGCGAACAGTGGCGCGAATTTTCTTGATTATTATTTTATTTATTTACCAATTAATTGTACAAAAAAACATCATAAATACATGACATAAAAAACAAAGACACAACAGGCACTGCTTATTTCTAAAAATAAATTTCTTACTGCAGACCTACAGAAGTGAATATTATGCATTTCGCAAGAATTGCAACAAATTTTGTATTTTATTATGCTTAACATAATAATTCGCACTAAGCATATAAGCTTTGCATTATAAATGTTTTCTTCCATGCTGGACTGGGAGCGAAAGAAAAACATGGAATGTGCCAGCTGCATTACCTCCCGGGCATGCTGTATAAACCAGCTGATGGATCCGAGGGTTTCATTATATTGCAATTTAGGCGATGGGCTGACAACCTGTCACTACAGCAAAATACCTATAAATCTATCTTAAATAACCCTCAAAACTTTGTCAAACGTGGCGAAACGACCTTTGTTTAGGTCGTTTACGCTCTGCCTATCCCATTAGGGATAAAGGCGTGATTATATATATGTATTAAAAATTCCATACTGGACTGGGAGAGAAAGAAAAACATAGAATGTTCCAGTTGCCCTTCCTCCCAGGCATGCTGTAGAAGTCAGCAAAAGGGATTCAAGGGTTACAGTGTATTGTAATTTAGGCGATGGGCTGACAACCGGTCACTAAGAAATTTAGGAGGCGTTTTAAGCTCTGCCTACCCCGTATGGGATAAAGACGTGATTTTATGTATGTATGTATGAATTAAAAATGTGCTAAAAGTCACCACATTTATCACTTTTGTAATACAAAACTTAAATACTCATTATGAATTGTTATATTATGGATGTTAAAATGGAGAAGAAGTTGCAATTCTCGCGGAACGTAGAATATTCATTAAAATGTTTGTATTCCATGCCCAAATTATTTATAACTGATGGCGCCACTGTCGCAGCTCTGTTCACCCCTTAAGAGGCCTAACCGCGAGCGGTGGCGCCCTCACTCGTAAAAAAACATTACTCGCAAAATAAAGAGTCTCAAAAAAAATATCTGTCACTCCCTTACATCTATATTTTTTTTTTGTAGTAATGAATTAATGTGACGTTACTAGCCAAGTGGCGCCCCATTAGTAAAAATATATAGTTTATTCTAGTAACAGGAAGAAAAATTGCGAATAAAGGCCACCTAGGGCAACTTTTCTTCCTGTTACTACAACGAGCTTTGAATCGCTAATTTATAAAGTTCTAAATTATCTTAATTACTAACTTGATTCTGTTGGACCGGTATTTTGATTCTTTGCGTTTTTAGTGTATTGTGTTTTTTTTACTAATGAGGACGCCACTTGGCTAGTATCGCCACCTTAAGAAGCCTCACCGCGAGCGGTGGCGCCCTTACTCGTTACAAAATCATAAGTCGCAAAATATAGACAGTATCAAAACTTGTCTCTTTTACTTCCTTAGATTTAGGGCCGTATTTATAAATCTATCTCAAGATTTAGAGTAATATTAAGTATGTATTTGACAGGTAATTTTGTACTGAAATGACAGTTCTGATTCGAACTCAAACTTGCGGTAATTCCCAAGTGTTAATTATAAATACGGGCCTTAGACCTAAGGATTTTTTAGAAGTAATGAAACGAGGAGCAAATACAAACAAACAGTATCCCAATAGAAGGCCACTACCTACTAATACGCAGTCCGGTGGTATTACGATCGTAAATTTTGATGTGAGTTCGAATGAAGTGCGGACGATCGGCGACTTGAATACCAATTCCAGCTCTAATACGGGGGAAACATTTGCAGGTAAATAAAATAATACATACATACATATATCACGATGATGAGCCCGATGGTGTAGTGGATAGGGCCGCTGCCTCCTGAGCGGGACGTCGTGGTTCGAATCCCACCACGTACCAATGTGTTTTTTGGTTTTCGAATTTCATATGTACGTTTATTCGGTGCTTTTTCCGTGCTTCGGAAGGCACGTTAAGCCGTTGGTCCCGGTTAATATCGTTTAATACCGTAGATATTAGTCGTTAAGCTATATCAGAGGCCAGTGCTAAGCATTGGCGGCTTGAAAACTCTGACCTAATCTAGGATTGGGTCTGGTTTCCCTTGCGGGTTGCGGAGGTCAGATGGCAGTCGCTCTGCGTAAAACCAGTACCCTCGTTCAATCCCCTAGATTAGGAAGCTGACCCCGTGAGATACGGGATAAGGCTAGGGAGATGATGACATACATATATCACGCCTTTACCCCTAATGGGGTAGGCAGAGCGTAAACGACGTAAACAAAAGTCATTCCGCAACATCTGACAAAGATTAAGGGTTATTTAAGATAGATTTTTAGGTACATATATTGATGTAGTGACAGGTTGTTAGCCCATCTCCCATTGCAATATACAGAAACGCACGGATCTCTTAGCTGGTTTTACAACATGCCCGGGAGGAAATGCAGCTGACACAATCTATGTTTTGCTCTCGCTCCCAGTCCAGCATGGAAGATACACGTACACAAAATACCTAATTCTGGAAAGGAATGTGTTTTGCTGTACTAATGATAACTACCTTCGAGACTTTTAAAGAATGCAAGCAAATCCTTCTTCCATGCTGGAATGGGAGCGACAGAAAAACTTAGATTATGCCAGCTGCATTTCCTCCCGAGCATGCTGTAAAAACCAGCTTAGGGATCCGAGGGTTTCAGAATATTGTAATTTAGGCGATGGGCTGACAACCTGTCACTACAGCACATCTACAATTCCATCATAATAACCCTCAAAACTTTGTCTGAACGTGGTGGAACGACCTGTGCTTAGTTTGTTTACGCTCTGCCTACCCCATTAGGTATAAAATCGTGATTATATGTATTTCTTCTACGCTGGACTGGGAGCGAGAGGAAAACATAGAATGTGCCAGCTGCATTTCCTCCCGGGCATGCTGTAAAAACCAGCTAAGGGATCTGAGGGTTTCAGTATATTGCAATTTAGGCGATGGGCTGACAACCTGTCACTACAGCAATATACGTACAAAACCATCTTGAATAACCCTCAAAACTTTGTCAGACGTGGCGGAACGACCTTTGTTTAGGTCGTTTACGCTCTGCCTACCCCATTAGGGATAAAGGCGTGATTATATGTATGTATGTATGTTATATGTATGTATGTAAGCAAATCCTCTACCTACTTGACTACAGATTTTTGATTACCAAAACAATGAATGGGCTCAATTCTAGATTTTCCGGCTGAAACTAAAATTAAAATCTATGTGTTCAGACTAAAAACATTGGAAGAGGACAGGAGCCGTATTTTTGAAACACTCGAACTCCGATGCGCATACGAAAGAGCACTTTTTGCATGCAATTTTCATACAATTGACCATGCGAATGTTAGTCTTTCGTTTGCGAATTCGATTCGAGCGGTTCAAAAATACTTCGTCAGATCTATTCTCTCCGGTTTTTGATTTATAGTCGGTGGTTTTATGCGTTATCTGTCATTTTTATCTGCCGTCATAGGATATGGTGGATAAAATTGACAGAAATACCGGGAGACGTGGAAAAGCGCGTCAAAATCTAACAAACAAAGTGTAAAACCATAGTGTATATTTGTTCTTTTCAATTTTATTATTTTGAAAACTAGCGACCTGCCCCGGCTTCGCACGGAAATTATCAGTGTTTCTCTACTATATTATGCATGTATTATACATATAAACCTTCCTATTCAATCACTCTATCCATTAAAAGAAACCGCATCAAAATCCGTTGAAAGATTAATGCATACATAGGGATATAGTGACAGAGAAAGCGACTTTGTAGTAATGACAGACAGATTTTAATTTAAGTTTTAGCTGGCAAATCTAGAATCGAGCCCTATAAGTAACAAACAGTAGGTGCTCTAGAAATACCTAAGATAAAATTAAAATAAAAAAAACTTCATTGCACATAAGAAAACAAATCATACAATACACAAATAACAACAAAAGACAAGTATTACATACATACATACACATAATCACGCCTTTATCCCTAATGGGGTAGGCAGAGCGTAGACGACCTAAACAAAAATCGTTACGACACGTCTGACAAAGTATTGAGGGTTATTTAAGATAGATTTGTAGGTATATTGCTGTAGTGACAGGTTTTCAGCCTATCGCCTAAATTGCAATATACAAAAACCCTAGAATCCCTTAGCTGGTTTTTACAGCATGTCCGGGAGGAAATGCAGCTGGCACATTCTATGTTTTTCTCTCGCTCCTAATCCAGCATGGAAGTACAAGTATAACATAGGCGGCCTTATTGCTAAGAGCTAAGATAAGCCATCATGCGATTCTCGAGGTATTAAATCTAAGATGGAGGTTTAGTTCGTGTAGGCATTTTAAATCTGACATCCGCAGTAAGATAATTGCCGGATGCTGCCGAATCTTGGATCGTTAGATGTTGAGCAGGGGCGCACTAACGTGCAAATGGACTCTTTTCTGTATTGACATAAATGATTCACATGACAAATCTTTTGATACATACATAAAATCACGCCTTTATCCCTAATGGGGTAGGCAGAGCATAATGACCTAAGCAATGGTCGTTACGCCACGTTTGAGGGTTATTTAGATAGATTTGTATGTATATTGCTGCAGTGACGGGTTGTCAGCCCATCGCCTAAATTGCAATATACGGAAACCCACGTATCCCTTAGCTGGTTGGTAATCTTTTGATACATACATAAAATCACGCCTTTATCTCTAATGGGGTAGGCATAGACAAAACGACCTAAACAAAGGTCGTTCCGCCACGTCTGACAAGTTAAGAGTGTTATTACAGATGATTATGATGTATATTGCTAGTGTGACAGGTTGCCCATCGCCTATAATCGCAATACATTATTACCCTCGAAACCCTTAGCTGGTTATTACAGCATGCTCCCGAGATGCAGCTGGCACATTCTATGTTTTTCTATCACTCCCAGTCCAGCATGAGCCAAATCTCTATCGTCAAATACTTACTTATTTACTTACAACACTGACTCAGCGACCCAAAGAGGATCTTGGTCTACGATCGTCAAATCCAAGTGAGCGATGTTTTAAAAAGGGACATAGGTTAAATAAACATTAAAAGTGTTACTGTAACCAAATATAAGATTGTTACTGTAACAAAACATAAGTATTAAAATAAGGCTATTGACGCTCGTTTGATCTCTCAGACAAACTGTTTATGCAGTTTGAGGGACTATGTATAAGTTTGTAAGATTTTATGTGAACGTTAGTAATGAATAAACAACAATAATAATAATAATTGATATCCTCGACCTTTAACATTTATAAACCATTCTGTCAAAAAAAAAACTGAACAAAAAAAGTCCTAATTTAATCATTAGGACAATTTATTTTCTATCACTGTTTTGATTTACCTATTTACTGCAAGTGATAATGTATTAAGTACCAATTTATATTAACAAGAGCTACTTTACAAATTCAAACAAAAGCCTACTCCACACTACCACATCTCACTTATTGTCTTAGCACGATACATGGCGCGGATCAAAGACAGGGCAGCGATAAAAAAAGTTAAAAAATAAAATAAAAACTGTGACTGTAGGTAGGTACAATTGTAGAGGTTTAAATGAAAGGTTTCGTGCTTGCCGCCGGTAGTTACATGCTGCGTCAAATTGGAGGTTCGAGTGGGGGACTAGGAGGTACGAAAATGTTGAGCTTTAGGTCTGCAAAAATAGATGCCATAAAAAAAATATAAACCTTTTTTTATTATTTTTCAATAAAAAGAAAAACATTAAAATAGAACAATAATTACATTTCAATTTGTAAGTTTAGTTAAGGATCATATATATTAGAAAAATATCATAAAAACATTGGAGAAATGTCAAAAATATTTTTTACAAATTTCCAATATGTCATTTACTGTAGAGGAGTTTATTTTATTATGTGTTATAGTTAAATTGTTTGTTACCAGCAGCACATACATAGTTTTTGGTATCAGTCTGCGATTTATTTATTTATTAACATTTCAAAACATTCAAGGTTGAACATTTTTTTTTAGCACATAATTTGATCCTTTATTATCGACAACAATTACTACAGAGAGTCCTTATCCAATTTGCATAAAATCCAATCTCTAATCTTATAGACAAAAATATGCATCCAATACCTTCTCTACAATTTATAATTAGTATCTTTCGTAGCTCCATGCCATAGACTCAGAGAATAGTACTCGTAATTCGGTACTCGGAAGGAACCATGTTTGTTTATACTTGTGTGTGTAATTATTTTCAAAAACCCCACTGTGTGGTCTCGTTTCCTTTAAATAATCTCTTTGCTCTACTTAAAGGCGGTTCACATGTGCTGAAACTGTAATAGGCAAGGTACGCTTTAAGATGCAATAGGTAGTTTTAAGTTTACGACTTTGCAAGTTAATGACTTAATAGTAATTGATGATATGGATGATGATTCATTATGATCAGACTGATAATGTGAACAACAAAATCAAATCCTTCAATGCTGGCCTGGGAGCGAAAGAAAAACATAGAATGTGCCAGCTGGTTTTTACAGCATGACCGGGAGGACCCGGTCATGCTGTAAAAACCAGCTAAGGGATCCGAGGGTTTCAGTATATTGTTATTTAGGCGATGGGCTGATAACCTGTCACTACAGCAATATATATGAAAATCTATCTTAAATAACCCTCAAAACTTTGTCAGACGTGGCGGAACGTCCTTTGATTATTGTTTAGATCGTTTACGCTCTGCCTACCCAATTTGGGATAGAGCGTGATTATATGTATGTATGTTGGTATTATGACTTTACATATTTTTTATCGCTGACGTCAACATGTTTATTAGGACTTCTCATTATTTTTGTAATAATTATAGTAAATTAATGAGATGACGTCATCGAACGTAACGGCTATTCATGTTTTACTGGTGCAATATCTGATTAATAATTTGATGATTTGACTATTTATTAGTTTTGTTCAAAATTACTGTTGAATCAGACGCAGCTAGTGTTTTGTACAAAAAATATAAGAAAGCAGAAAATCACTGCATACGTCGAACTTGGATAGAAGACACATTTGCAACTTTTTAAGATTAAGTGGATCAAATAGAGGATGATATACAAAATGTGACATGTGAAGTGGAGCAACACTTACAATTAAATACAAATCTACAAGCAAGGATTTTCCAATTGATGATCAAAAACTTAAATCACAGACAGAAGATCAGTTTAAAGTATACAGCGAAAAATAATTTGATAGACTCGTTAATTAAGAAATTTGAAGAATGTACATTGAACAATCTACATTTTGTGTTTTAAAACCAAGACTGACTGAGAGTGTTGTGTGCCAAAGAAGACATCGTTATTGAAGACTTAAGTTGTTCAAAAGTTACTGTAGGTTCTGAAGAAGGAACTTTAAATACTACAGAAGTGATCTGCAATTCTTTATATATGTCTTGTATAAAAATCAAAAAATCAACCAATTACACTAACGATTCCAATTGCTTCACTGCAGTAACCCATAATGTAATATTCACTGGTCTCGTAGTGTGTTGTACAATATTTTTCTTAATCTTCATTCTTTATATCTGCAAATTTCGGCGCTTCAACAACAACGTGTATAGTTACTTATGTGCCCAACATGGACTTGTTGGACTTTTACATATTTACTGTATATCTATACGCTATTCAGAACCGTGCTACGAAAAAGCTTTAATGTTTGATACTACTATATTGTACATAGAAATATTCTTACCAATTTCAACATTAGTAATGTCTTGGACAGCATTTCTTCAGCTATTCTTGTTTGGATATAAAACTGTTCTATATTCAGTAAAGGATGTCTTGCAGTTCTCATACATTGCATCAAGTATGTTCATATTTTACAAAATTATTGTGCAGAGATTTATAGTAATTACAGGTTTTGAATGTACACTAGAAATAAGGTCTATAGTTCTAGTATTATCAGTTCCCATATCGATATGCTGTGTTATATTAACACATGTATTATATAAAAAGGATATTCGTTCACCGAAGAAAGGTTTATATTTAACCTTAAATTTGCTAATTTTGATTTTATCAGATTCTGTCCTTGTTGTATATATTGGTATAGAAAAAAATATTAATGTAACCCTAGCCATATCACTTTGTGTCAGATTAGTAGTGGAAGGTCTTTGGTTCATATTTAGATGTTATGTTGAAGATTTTATATGTAAGCCTAGACCAGCAGTTAATGATGTAGTAGCATCAGAACATGAGTTTACAAAGCTTTAATCAGTGCAAATATTATATCTGCGGAAATTTCACCTCAAAAATTTCGGTGTAAAAAGGAAATCGGTTTTCAGTACTTCTTCAGTTATCTTTGACACGTCAGCATAATATTTATTTTGGCGTACTGCTGAATGACAGATTTTTCAACCATGGAATATGGTCTTTTCTAGGTCATGAATCACGTTTCAAAAGCTCCGACATTTAGCTTTGATCTGTCAAAATTTGTATGGAAAAGAAACTTACGTCTCTGGTAATCATGCCCTCTATCACAAAATATAAAAAAAACCTATCCTGTTTTGTATTTGTAGTTATTTGGAAAAGTCCTGATTTTACCTTTGTTTCTTGTACATAGTTATGACAAATACCAAAATATTAACAGACCTTTTTTACTGTCATTATTTTAATATGCCAATGTTTCACATTTATGTTCCTATGAAATTCCTATGCTTCGTTAAGTAAGAAATCATTATACTTAATGGTACGTTCTTGACAGTTTTATTCAATTAAAATATTTTATATCATAACCATTCATTTGTTTATTTACCGCTCCTAATCTATCATGAAATATTATGATCGCAAATAAATTTTCAGATATCATCCAATTATATTGTCCCCTTAAAAGTACACACGGGATACTATTTCAATTAGGATATCCCAACCGCATCCAGTTAACCGCCATTTTCATATGATTATAAAGCAGTAGCCATTTATTGGGATAATAACAAACCGGGGAAAAGCAAAATGGCGGAAATGTTCAAAATATCAAATTCATCGTTATTCCGGGCTGAATTAATTAGCTGAATTGTATATCGTTTACCAATATTATTGAACGCTATTCCTGCTTCTACTCAGAGGAGAACAATGTATATTTTCCGGTTATGGCTCGTCACGTCATCAGAAATTTAGGATTAGAAATATGCTCAGATCTTACTAATAAATCATTGTTAGTTTTATAGTATACATATAATCTGTACCTTATTGAAATTGATTAGGCCCGTATTTATAATCAGTAATTGAGACTGACAGCAAGGTTTGAGTTTGTAGCAGGCATGTCATTTCGGTGCATGATGGCCTGTAAAATCTATACTTAATATTGGTCTCAATCTTGAGATTGCTTTATAAATACGGGCGTTAGGTACATAGTAGACTGCGAAGGATAAAAAACCTGAATCTACTGGCTGATTCTCTTTCCATAGGTGAAAAACCAGTAGAGTTGAGTCCTGAGAGTTTTGGGGTTCAACCCCCCAAACTCATTTTCCCAGATCAGTGTCTTACAGTAGCCTATCCATAATTTCGCGCTCGCTAAGGAACGAGCTCGCTATGCTTGCGATACATTTCAGTGTACTCTTCTGTGTTTCTTTTTAAACCATGGAGTTTCGGTTCATGGACTGCCAAAAAATTTACAAAGCTTTCGCGCACGCTACGAAGCATAGAACACTTCTGTCGGTTTGGTTAAACGCCCTCTAAACTAAATCCTGGCTCCGCCTATGATTTCAAGCAGAGCTGTGTCTACAGTAGGCGAAACAGGAATACGCCGGAGCGTGAGTATTCTAGCAAATTGAATAGTAGTATTGTTTAAAGCGACACGCTCCACAGTACTGCTGGTAATTCGGCGCATTTATAATTAAACGAATCGCAATCGGCACGAGGCGAATTATTTAGTGAGCAAATTTTACCCGCGGCTTATTGAGTTTTACCGCGGGAATCAGGTATTTTCCCGCAGTAAAAAGAAGCCTGTGTTATATTGAATAGTAGTACTGTTGTGTAATAAATTAGTTTATAAAATATTCGGAAACTCATTTGTGGATTTCTTTCTTCTCTCCTAAAAAAGATCCTCGTATAGGGTCGAAACGTCGTGGTGAATAACTCTATCAAACCCACAAGTGAATTGCCGAATATTTTATAAATATCAATAACACTTGTTCTTCGTTTAGTGATAAAATATATAAGGTTTATATTTATAAACCTATCTCAAGATTCAGAGCTATAAGTACGGTTTTGACAAGCCACTTTGTACTGAAATGACATTTCTGATACGAACTCAAACTCGCTGTCAGTACCAAGTGCTGATTATAAATGTGGGCCTTAGTTATCTATCTATTTATTATTGATACAGGCATGATTGTATGACGTAATTTCCGCACGAGGCGAATTCTGTGCGCTGATAAGTAAATTTTTACATACATACATATAATCACGCCTTTGTCCCTACCAAAATATATATAAATACAAAACTATTGATTTCCCTTTTATGCGGTTCTGAAACAGAGATATACCGGGAGTAAGGGACAGCGTCCGGTAAACTTATAGGGGTTGGTCAGTCAACGAAACTGGACAACTTGATAGTTGTCAGTTACTGATGTGAGGGACAAAAGTTTCACACAAACACACACATAATCACGCATTTATCCCTAAACGGGTAGGCAGAGCGTAAACAACCTAAACAAAGGTAGTTCCGCCACGTAATAGACAGAATCCCTCGGATCCCTTAGCTGGTTTTTATAGCATACCCGGGAGCAAATGCAGCTGGCACATTCTATGTTTTTCACTCGCTCCCAGTTCAGCATTTAAGATTAGTCTCAATACCCATTTTAATAAATCACAATCTTTTCCTAGAATTTAGTAAAATGTTCTTAGAGTAGCTAAATCAATAAAAAAACTCCATTCAATCACATCACTTAAATCGCTAATCACCAAATCTATAGCTGTCCAACCATACATTTTAATTATTGTTTATAATAGTTTTAATGGTCTATGGTTCATAACAGTTGGGTTTGAGAGGCATGAAAGCAAAATTATAGACACAAACTATATTTTGTGACCTTATTTGGATACGCCCACACAAATTCTACAAGTTATTTTTTGTTGACATTGGTTTTCGTATGGATATGACCGATAAATTACCTTATAGCTAATTAATAATTAATTATTTCTCTACCTTAACCGCTTGCACTTGCGTATTTCCCGGAATAATTTGGTTGTAACATTTTCTTTCATTAGTATTACATATATTTATATATGTATTATAGTATTTATGTATTTCTATGTAGGTATAAGTAATTTATATGTATGACTATTTATTGTTATTAATTATATAAATACACCTAAGTAGCTTATTTACTTACCTATACAATATATTGCCTAAAATGTATACCAGCCCACTAGTTCAACTTTTTATTTTCCTGTACCCTAAGGTTGCCTGGAAGAAATTGCTGCATAGCAATAAGGCCGCCTATTTGTACTACTATTTGTTTCATTTAATTTTATTTTCTCTTGTGTCTTTTCTCTGTAATAAAGTATATTCTTATCTTATCTTATCTTATAAATTAATTCGTTTGAATTAATTTGATTACTTAATTAGACTGGATGTATGCACTTTCCTCTCTCTTATAGCATATTATATTAGTTTATTATAATGGTACTTATATATTAGTCTATTGTAACTATTCGTATTTATGTAATGTATTCTATTTAAATTTATAACTATAGTAACTGCACTATCCCGCATAATATTATCAAACTACTCCTTTACCCAAAGGTTACCTGGCAGAAATTGCTTACCTAGAAATAAGGCCGCCTAATTGTACTCTGTTTGTTTTGCAACCAGCTAAGGGATCCGAGGGTTTCAGTATATTGTAATTTAGGCGATGGGCTGACAACCTGTCACTACAGCAATATAACTACAAAGTTACCTTAAATAACCCTCGAAACTTTGACAAACGTGGCGGAACGACCTTTGTTTTAGGCTCTGCCCACCTCATTGGGGATGGAGGCGTGATTATATGTACGTATGTTGTTTTGTGGTGTTTTTTCCTGTACAATGTGTTTTTTATTTAACAGTTTATTGTACACAATAAAATACAAAGGACATATACATATACAGCAGGCACAGCTTATTTCTTCCAGCAAACCTAAGCTAGTGAAATAGCATTCTGAGAGGCAGTTACGACATGTGTTGTTTATGTGTAAAAAGGATTATTTGTATTTGATTTATAAATATATTCGGCAATTCCCTTGTGTGTTTGATATTCGCAATGGTATTCACCTCGACGTTTCGACCCTATAGGAAAGTGACCCACAAGTGAGTTGCCGAATATTTTATAAATATGAATAACACTTGTTCATCGTTTAGTGATGAAATATTTTTGATGTAATTTAGTATTCATATTCAATTATTTAGTATTTTTTTTAATCCGCTATGGGATGCAGCGTAGTGGAAGAGAGTACAAAATGCCTATTTAATTTCTACAATTTATTTGCAATTGTATGTAATTTGATGTATGTTGTAATTGGTAATTAAATAAATGATTTGTATTTGTCATAATTTATTTAAGAGCTTAGCTCTTGTTGGTGTAGTGTACATGAAGTAAACGCCAGCTCTATCTGCATTCCGCCTTCTCCTTGACTTCCATGTACAATAAGACCTTAATCTTTTCTTTCACTTGGTCGATGTAACTTATTCTTCCCCTTCCTCTCCTTCCTTCTATCTTTCCTTCAATAATCGTCTTTAATAACTCGTCATCGTCTTCTTAGCGAGTGGATTCTTGAGTCGAACGACCCAATGAACCCTGGTGTCAAAGTTTTAAAACCACCTAGTATTAGGCCTCTGACTTGGTTTGAGTAACGACCACTATCAAAGACAGCGACCGGGACCGACGGAATAACTCGTCATGTCGTGTCAGGTGTCCCAAAATCATTCCTTCGTATTTGTACAAAAATACTTTTATACTTTTTCCGAGTAAAGTATAGGCCAATAACATGATTAAAGGTTTTCAGTACACTAAAAGGATTGACAAGACAACACGTCGCTATTATAGTTATAACAATACACAATTTAAATTTTCATTTGTAGCGACGGCTTTTTATAGCCTGTTAGCTAACTCTTCAAGAAGTGAAGTTGAATTATATGTCCTCTTTTCATGCTGGACTGGGAGCGAGAGTAAAACATAGAATGTGCCAGCTGCATTTCCTCCCGGGCATACTGTAAAAATCAGCTAAGGGATCTGAGGGTTTCAGTATATTGTAATTTACGCGGAGGGCTGACAACCTGTCACTACAGCAATATACCTACAAATCTATCTTAAATAACCCTCAAAACTTTGTCACACGTGGCGGAACGACCTTTGTTTAGGTCGTTTACGCTCTGCCTACCCCATTAGTAACAAAGGTTTGATTATATGTATGTGTATATTTATTTTCTTCATAATTGATAGGAATATCCATGTTACTACCGTCGTTCCGGCTGCGCGTGCGCCGCGGCGCCGTCGCGGCGATCTCTCGCGAACAACCGTTACATCGCCGAATATCCAGTATCGCAACACCACCAGCCAACACATGACCCCTGATTTACAAAGATTTGGTTAAACACAAAGGTCTTGCTTAATCAGACACTACTTGAATCGCCGAAAAGCCAATATCGCATACACACCAGCAAACAACGACCCCTCATTTACATAGCTTTGTTTGATCATAGAGGTCTTGCTTAATCAGTCTTTAGGTAAACAACCAAAATGCAAAGGCCCTTACTTCGAAACTATCAGTAGGTCAAAAGGGGTCATTGAAATCTGGTGGTTCTGAAGTTATCACCAAAATACAAAAACCCCAATTCTGATACCATTAGTACAGCCAATAGGTGTCTATAAAACCTGGTGGTCGTTGAAGATAAGAATGGTTGATTGAGTGTGGTCCAATATTCGAATAAGAGGTTACAACTTGTAACTTACAAGGGCTCTTGCAGACATGGTTGCAAATGAAAACATGACGTTTTATGAGTATTTTAATACTTGAATCATGTTACTTAGGTAAGTATTTTTGTTGTATTGATTGCGTAAATATGTTTTTAGTAGAGGCGCCGCTGCTTTAGCTTACGCTAATGTACATAACAATTTGTTGGTAAACAAACAAGAAAAGAAATTAATTAGTCGAAAGTCAGCAGAGGGTCAGTACCCTTGTTCAAAACCAGTGTTTTTACACAGAGCGATTGCCATCTGACCTCCGCAACCCTAGATTAGGTCAGAGTTTTCAAGCTGCACTAAAGCACTGGCCTCTGTCATGGCTTAACGACTAATATCTACGGTATTAAACGACATTAACCGGGACCAACGGCTTGATGACCTTTCGAAGCATGGAAAAAGCATAAACCGTATAAACTTACATATGAAATACGAAAACCGACAAACACATTATTTCGTGGTGGGAATCAAACCACAACCTGCCGCTCAGGAGGCACAGGCCCTATCCACTACACCATCGGGTTCTTTAAATAGTTTTATTAAACATACATACATATAATCACGCCTTTATCCCTAATGCGGTAGGCATAGCGGAAACGACCTAAACAAAGGTCGTTCGCGTCTGACAAAGTTTGGAGGGTTATTTAAGTTTGATTTGTAAGTATATTGCTGTAGTGAGAGGTTGTCAGCCAATCGCCTAAATTACAATATACTGGATCCCTTAACTGTTTTTTACAGCACGTCCGGGAGGAAATGCAGCTGGCACATTGTATATTTTTCTTTCGCTCCCAGGCCAGCATGGAAGTTATTGTATAGTTATACAAATTATTAATACAAGCATACATATAATTACGCCTTTATCCCTAATAGGGTCGTATTAATATGAGTAACAATATTAAAAGAGCACATCGTAGCGATATTTCCTAGAACCCAGAACTTATTCCCCACCGCGAATTTTCTTTCACCACTCCAGCATTGAAAGGAGCTGGACCGAGCGGATCCTTCACCCATTCACCTGTATTTACACGTCAAAGGAGACCATCCATTACCTGTCCCGCTCAAGCAAGGGGTGGCTAATGTGAAAATGTGGGAACTTGGCTCACATATTTTCTGAGGAAATTTCTGAGGCTTTTGAAGAGGTGATTAGAAGTCAATTTGAATACTTGATAGATTGCTTGTAATCAAAGTTCCTTATGAAATTGTACCGGGTGTAAGGGACAGAGTCCCGCAAACTCAGGGATCGGTGCAGGAATCAAACCTAAAGAGATCGAGAGGCTTAGACTACTGGAAATAGAAGGTATTATACTGCACCAAATCTCAAATTTAAATTCAAATTCAAATAATTTATTGCTTAGCCATAAGTTTAACAAGGTGGAATTAAATAATATGTCCATTATAGCTACCTGGTTAAGTGTTACTTCCATGCTGGTCTGGAAGCGAAAGAAAAACATAGAATGTGCCAGCTGCATTTCCTCCCGGGCATGCTGTAAAATCCAGCTAAGGGATCCAAGGGTTTCAGTATATTGTAATTTAGGCGATGGGCTGACAACCTGTCACTACAGCAATATACCTAGAATTCTATCTTAAATAACCCTCAAAACTTTGTCAGACGTGGCGGGACACCTTTTTTTAGGTCGTTTACGCTCTGCCTACCCCATTAGGGATACAGGCGTGAATATATGTATGTATGTATCTATGGTTAAGTGTACAATATGATCATGATAATGTAGTCTGTTACTTTCTTGTCTCTGTTTCTTTTTCGATAATGTTGTTTTTCTTTCTATAAAATTAATTTAATAACAGCACAGCATTTTAAGCAAGTACGCTGCTTTTTCTAGATTGATAAAAAATCGGCTTTAGCAAAAATACATACGTATATAAATCACGCCTTTATCCCTTACGGGGTAGGCAGAGCGAGTAACGCCTCGTAAAAGGCGCTTTCGCCACGTCTGACAAAAATTGAGGGCAATTTTAGATTGTAATATGTATTGCTATAGTGATAGGTTGTCAGCCCATCGAGTCCCTTTTGCTGACTTCAACAGCATGGCCGGGAGGAAATGCAGCTGGCTTATTCTATGTTTTGCTCTCGCTCCCAGTCCAGCATGGAAGTAAAATATATTTAGCAAAATATAGGTATATTTTTCATTTTAAAAACTGGACACCCCTATTTTATCCCCCGTCACCCATCATGGTCAGACCAGACTACGCTCTCCCTTTTATCATTCGAGTAGGTTTGAGACGACATCATTCCTCAAAAAACCATCGTACGTGGGACACTCAGAAAGTTTTGCGGCACTAAAAAAAATTGTTCTACAGGTACATATATTTTTATTAAATCTTTTCAAAGTACTCTCCACCAGCCTCTATACAAAGATTCATGCGTCTGAACCAGTTTTCAAAACACTTTTTCCAGTCCGCCGTAGACACCTCGTTTACAGCCTGCTCGAACGCAGCCAGCGCATCTTCCGGCGACGAAAATTGTATCCCCTTGAGCAGATTTTTTATTTTTGGAACAAAAATAAGTCACACGGTGCTAGGTCAGGGCTGTAAGGAGGGTGACCCAGGAGTTTGACTGGTGTGCTGTCCAGGAAGTCCCTCGTTTTGAGCGCGGTGTGTGCAGGCGCATTGTCGTGGTGGAGCAGTAGTCCGCGGAGCCCTGTGTTTGGTCGCTTGTTGCTCACAACAGAAAAAACTTCTGGTAAACATTTGGTAGTATACCATTCGGCGTTAATACTTCTTTGATCTCGTAAGGGAATTGAGGCCAAGTAGCCAGTCAAATTAAAAAAGCTGGCGATCAAAATCTTCCCCCCGCTTCGAGATCGCTTCACTTTGGTAGGCGTTGGTTCATTTTGAAACACCCAAACTGTCGACTGGCGCTTGGTTTCTGGATCGTTTTGATAAATCCAGGACTCATCACCTGTTACGATGTTGTAAACACGCCGAGACGAGCCTGCTTCAAATTTGTTCAGCATATCACGGCACCATTCCACCTGGGCCTGCTTCTGAGCGTCGGTGAGGTAGTGCGGCACCCAGCGCGATACTATCCTCCTCACGCGAAGATGCCCGTGTAGAATGTCGTGAACGCTTCCCGATCCAATCTTTAATATGTGCTGAATCTCCTGATATGTAATTCGCCTATTATCTTGGATTAAATTTTTCACTGCTAGCACGTTTTCTTCCGTAATAGCCGTCAAAGGGCGACCGCTTCTTTCTTCATCCCCCAAGGTTGGTCGACCGCGCCTAAATTCGTTATACCAACGATACACGGTTGCCTTGGAGGGGCTTTCATCCATAAATGCCATTTGAAGTCTATCGAACGATTCATCCGGTTTCAGGCGACACTTGAAATCGTAAAAAATCATAGCTCTAAAATGTTCCCGGCGCAGATCCATTTTTCAGTAAGACACGATACTTTGAATTGGCTCGCAAAAAATGTGGAGGGAAATTTTGAAAATGGAACACACATATTTTTACTTACAAGTAATCATATTTTCAAAAAAGATTCTAACCGGCCAGTCTGCCATATATAAAAACTATTTATCGCAATACTTTCTGAGTGGCCTGGTATAGTCCCGTCTAACGAATAAAAGTTTCGAACACGAATAAGGGATGAGGTGTTTATGTCCTTTTTGTTGCTGGACTGGGAGCGAGAGAAATACATAGAATGTACCAGCTGCATTTCCTTCCGGGCATGCTGTAAAAACCAGAAGGGATCCGAGGGTTTCCGTTTATTGCAAATTAGGCGATCGGCTGACCTGTCACTGCAATATACCTACAAATCTATCTTAAATAACCCTTAAAACTTTGTCAGGCGTGGCAAAATGACCTTTGTTTAGGTCGTTTACGCTCTGTTTACCCCATTAGAGATGGCGTGATTATAATGTATATATGTAGTATTTTAATTAGCTATTTATTTTCACTTTAATTCAACTACACATACAAACATACATATAATCACGCCTTTATCCCTAATGGGGTAGGCAGAGCGTAAACGACCTAAAAAGACGTTCCGCCACGTCTGATAAAATTTTGAGGTTTATTTAAGATAGATTTTGTAGGTATATTCCTGTAGTGATAGATTGTCAGCCCATCGCCTAAAATGTAATATAGTGAAACCGTCGGATCCCTTAGCTGGTTTTTACAGCATGCCCAGGAGGAAATGCAGCTGGCACGATGACTTTCTCACGAGTAAATTCATACAAAATATTCAACCTAATCTATTCTAACTATTCAGTTACAGTGAACTACTTTAAAACGTTTGATTAAATCAAGAACCAGATTATTCAAGTGATAATTATGACCGGTATAACAAATTTTGTCAACCCTTATAACACGCACACAAACACATGCCAAGTGCAATATGCCGTCTGTCGATGTGTGACCAAAATGATATGATAGTTAGGAGTGTCCAAACTGTGCATCAGGTAAGTTCGTTTGATCATCTAATAATCATTATGTAGTTTGGTTAGAGTGTATTTGAAATGTACTTCCATGCTGGCCTGGGAGCGAGAAATATACGTAGAATGTGCCAGCTGCATTTCCTCCCAAGCATGCTGTAAAAGCCAGCTAAGGGATCCGAAGGTTTCAGTATATTGTAATTTAGGCGATGGGCTGACAACCTGTCACTACAGCAATATACCTACAATATTATCTTAAATAACTCTCAAAACTTTGTCAGACGTGGCGAAACGACCTTTGTTTAGGTTGTTTCCATTCTGACTACCCCAATAGGGATAAAGGCGTGATTATATGTATGTTTGTATGTATGGTGTGTTGACCAAAATTGCGATTTGCGACTGGTCGCAATTTAAGTTATCTCGAAAAAAATATTAGGAGAAATTAGGCTACTATAAAAATAATAAGGCAAAGTAGGCTATTTCATCATATAGGGTAAGAGTACGAACAAAATGGGTCCAAACACAAGTGGTTTCTAAATAACCATTAAAAATTTCTACCATCCACCGTCATTGACTAACGATTTCGAGGTCAAACCTAATTATTTAAATAACATGCCTACTAAATAGAGTGTTAAGGAATAGGTCTCAAGCATTTAAAATAGTAGTTATTTAGAATCTTCGTAAAATGTTGGGCGATTTTAGGCTACTTCACCTTGGGCGAATTTTAGGTGACTTGAAATTAACCCTTCGGGGATTTCATACTAAATAGACTTGGCAACACTGTGGAGAGATTGTTATGATTTCGGCTGAAGGACATTTTCCATGCCATGATACTTTAAAAAAAGAACATTTTTAAATTCACCATGCGATTTAAACGCATAACTTTGGGGTTGCAAGCGTAGCCTTATATCAATTTAAGTTTTTTAAGTGACCTTCTTTCATAATACAAATCTTGTATTAGGAGAGCCCGATGGTGTAGTGGACAGGGTCGCTGCCTCCTGAGCTGGAGGTCGTGGCTCGAATCCCACCACTACCATTGTGTTTTTCAGTTTTCGAATTTCATATGTACGTTTATTCGGCACTTTTTCAGTGCTTCGGAACGCACGTTAATTATTTGGACCCGGTTAATATCGTTAAATACCGTAGATATTAGTCGTTAAACCATGTCAGAAGTGCCAGTGCTAAGCATTGGCGGCTTGAAAACTCTGACCTAATCTAGGCTTGGGTCTGGTTTCCCTTCTGAGTGATGGCAGTAGCTCTGAGTAAATACCAGTACCCTCGTTTCAATCACCTAGATTAGGTAACCGACCCCGAGAGATACGGGATAAGGATTGGCAGATGACTTCTTTGATAAAATTATAGTGTTTTATGATAACATAATGCACGAGTACCTAAGTAGGACGTAAGACGCAAGATCCAAATGGAAATTGAAGTGGGAAGATTTTGCGTAGATATTGACAATAGACTCGTTAGCAGAAATAATAGAACTTATCCACATTTACAATATTTTAACATTAAAAGCTTTACAAACCAAATCTTTGTTGATTCATCCTCTCAAAAGATGCTTGTAATAAAAATATCAAGTGAAACGCAAACAAATATTTTGCGAAATTAAACTTGTGGCAAGCAAGTCTCTACAAATAAATGGTTGAGTATTTTTCAACTTACCCAGCAGCCATGTTTTAAAATATTTTTCAAGCACTGAGGACACTGAGGTTTTATCATAAGTGGGCTTTACTTCCATGCTGACCTGGGAGCGAGAGAAAAACATAGAATGTGCCAGCTGCATTTCCTCCCGGGCATGCTGTAAAAACCAGCTAAGGGATCCGAGGGTTTCAGTATATTGCAATTTAGGCGATAGGCTGACAACCTGTCACTACAGCAATATACCTACAAATATATCTTGAAACCCTCAAGGCTTTGTCAGACGTGGCGGAGCTACCTTTTTTTAGGTCGTTTACGGTCTGCCTACCCCATTAGGGATAAAGGTGTGATTATATGTATGTATGTATGTATGGGCTTAACTTATACTGCACTCTTCTTCTTCTTCTGTCGAGTGGGTATCGAGTCTATGGACCCGATGAACCCTGGTGTCAGAGTTTTTAAACCACCTAGTAGCACAACTATCAGGCCTCTGACATGGTTTTATGTAACGACCACTATCAAAGACAGCGACCGGGACCGACGGCTTAACGTGCCCTCCGTAATCTTTTTCTTTTCGGACAATCAGGTGATTCAGCCTGCAATGTCCTACCCAAACTAGGGAAAAATTCTCAAATATCAATTTTGTGTTTTCCCCCCTGGGAATCGAACCCAGGACCTCCGGATCGGGTCCATGGCACTAGCCACTAGACCACGGATGCAGTTAAGTATATACGGCAGTAAGTACTAGTTACTATAAATAGGTACCTAGTTATAAATCTAGTACCTTTTCAACTTTTATGACATCTTCTTAGCGAGTGGATTCTTGAGTCGAACAACCCGATGAACCCTGGTGTCAGAGTTTTCAAACTGCCTAGTAGCACAGCTATTAGGCCTCTTACATCGTTCGAGTGACAGCAACCGGGACCGACGGCTTATCGTGCCCTCCGAAGCACGGAATCATTTTTCTTTTCGGACAAACTGGTGATTCAGCCCGCAATGCCCTAACGAAACTGGGAAAACCTCACCAAGTGATAAATTGAAAAATATCAGCTTTGTGTTTCCCCCCTAGGAATCGAACCCAGGAACTCCGGATCGTAAACCCATGGTTCTGGCCACTAGACCACGGAGGAACTTTTATGGCATGTGAGTTGACATATGAACAAGCTGATCAAAGTCAGGCAAAGTTTTTAAAGCATCTAATATTTCTCTGAAATGGTTAATATAGCAACCATTATCAGAGACATCGACCTTGACCAACGGCTTAACGTGCCCTCAAAAACTCGCTTCTTATAAGGACAATGATTTATTTTATTTATTTATTTTTATTTTTGATGATCGGATCATGGCTATAACAATTTGATCAAACTGAAATATACTTACTGGGTGTAAGGGACAGCGTCCCGCAAACCGATAGGGGTTGCTCAGTCAACGAAACTGAACAACTATCACCAGGAAATTCTTTTAGGAGACGAAAAAAGAAATTGGCCTTCCCATTACAAAATGACCAACTCAATCAGACAATTTGTATGAAAAACAAAAATTTATTATCACTTCCTGAAAAAACCCTTTTGATAGTTGTTCAGTTTCGTTGACTGAGCAACCCCTATGAGTTTGCGGGTTTGTCCCTTACACCCCGTATGTATCATCACTACAAAGTATAAAACAAAGTCGCTTTCTCTGTCCCTATATCCCTATGTATGCATAAATCTTTATAACTACGCAACGGATTTTGATGCGGTTTCTTTTAATGGATAGAGTGACTCAAGAGGAAGGTTTATATGTATAATACATGCATAATATAGTAGAGAAACACTGATGATTTCCGTGCGAAGCCGGGGCGGGTCGCTAGTTAAAAATAAATTAAGTTTTTTTTACAGTGCTGACACCATTAGCGACAAAGCACCCAAGCAAGGTACAGTACAATGAGAAACTCGCATTTTTTCAGCTCGGCCTTTGTTCGGAATGACAAAATACATGATTAAAGTTTGGCGATGACTTATTATGTGCCCCGCGACGACGTTGGTTCATTTGTCATCCTGGTAATGCGACGTCGATACTGCCAGGGACGGATTTAGGTAAGGGCGGTTCGGGCTAATACATACATATAATCACATATCACTACAGCAATATACTTACAAATCTATCTCGAATAGCCCTCGAAACTTTGCCAGATGTGGTGGAACGACCTTTGTTTAGGACGTTTTTCTGCGTACCCCATTAGGGATATAGGCATGATTATATGTATTTTTCTGTCTAGTGACCTGCATTTAGGCTAATTTAGGCGATAAATAAACTGACTTACAACAACTGTCGATTCAGTCACGGTTTTAATTAAGCTGCAGTTCCTACCCTGTAAGGTAAGAGACAGAGATTTGATATCATGTATAAATATAATAATAATATTTTACTCTAAAGGCCGAAAAAAGCACTATATGGTCGAGTAAATTTGGAATGTAAACGAGACCATATATTAATAAATTGAGAAAAGTAATAATACTCCTAATAACCTTGGCACGGTAGACGCAGCGTAGGCAGGCCTCCCACAAGGTGGACCGACAATCTGGTGAAGGTCGCGGGAAGCTGCTGGATGCAGAAGGCGCTAGACCGATCATCGTGGAGGTCCTTGGGGGAGGCCTATGTCCTGCAGTGGACGTCTATCGGCTGAGACGAAGCACTTTTCTCTTATTTTGCGAGGAAACCATAACAATACGCTTAAAAAAAACATCAAAATTGCGATTCCTCCATAATTTGACATTTAAACTTTGCATGGCGCCTTTGACAGGCGCACCATTAATTATTTTATTTTATTTTGTTCGCATTCCACCTTGAAAAAAATATTGCGAACTTAAAAATACCTAATCCATTCTAGTGTATACTTTAAAGACCTCGCGTAGTGATCAGTAATAGTCATTATTGTCGTTTGGTGAAATTGCCGGCCGCTACGAACTCGAGTAACGAAAAGAGTAAATAGTATATATTTTTTTAGAATAATGAAGCTATTTCCGAGCAAGTGGGAGAAAGCAATGTTTATTTATAAAATCTCGTAAAGATAGCTTTGACCTTTTACCTTTAATCAGGTTAAAACCTGAATGCGGTCCTGTCTCCCCGTGATTAAAGTTCCCGTCGTTCATCACGTTTGTCGTCTGGCAATTATTTTGGAGCACCTGGAACCTCCAGGTCAGCTCACGCCTCAACGGCTTCGGGATTAAACGGTAACAGTAGCGGCTTCACAAAAGGCTACAGCGGGATAAAATAGGTAGTATTTTTTTATTTATTTATTAAACTAAAGGTAAGTTATTAACAACAACATTTTTATAACTTATATCTATTCGCCAAACTTAAAAGTTTGATGACGAGATACGCCTTAATGTTATTTCTTACACCTACCTTAAATTATCAGCGTGCTTATAAAAAAATAAAATGTGATTATCTAATAATAAAAAAAAATATTAGAGAAATAAATAAAAATATAACATTGCTCAATAACTTTCATTTAGCAGTGAGTCCCTTATATTTGATTTGAATACCCCTATACTAGTTAGTAGTAGTTAGTAGTTAAAGTAGTACTTATACTACCTAGAAGTTGGTAAATCTAATGATAGTAGCGGTTATGGTCAGCGCCATGGGCTTTCAGTTCGGAGGTCGTGGGTTCAATTTCCATGTGGGGAAAACAAAGTTGAGGGCAATTGAGGGCGCTGTCTTTGATACCATGTCAGAGGCCTTTTAGTTGTGCTATTAAATTAATTTCTTCCATGCTGGACTGGGAGTGAGGAAAAAACGTAGAATGTGCCGGCTGCATGCCCTCCCGGGAATGCTGTAAAAACCAGTTAAGGGATCCGAGGGTTTCGGTATATTGTAATTTAGGCGATGGGCTAACAACGCAAAGAAACAGCTGGTCTTCTTCTGTCGTTTGGGTATCGATCGACCCGATTAACCCCGATGTCAGAGTTTTTCAACCGCCTAATAGCACAGCTTATAGGCCTTTGACATGGTTTTTGTGTGAGTCCCACTATCAAAGACAGCGACCGGGACCCACGGCTTAACATGCACCCCGAAGCACGAAATTTTTTTTCTTCAAGACAATCAGGTGGTTCGGCCTGCGTTATCCTAACCAAACTGGGGAAAATCTCACAAAGTGATTTTACAAATATCAACTTTGTGTCTCTGGGAATCAAACCCAGGCCCTCCGGATCATGAGCCTATGGCTCTGACCACTAAACCACGGAGACAGTTATAACTTTTATATAATTTAAAGGTCAATTAATTTGGAAGTAAAAGATCTTTGATTCAAAAGATTTTGGTCGCTAGTCAAAAAGTCAACTTATGCAATGTTACAAAGTTACAAATAAATAAGTAGCACATATATTTCTCAAACAAAAATACGGAGTGTACTGCGACCAGCAAACTGATAGGGCTTGCTCAAGAGAACGTCCATATAACATATTTTCAGTTCCTGAACCTATTGTCTAAAATCATCTTAAATTATGAAAAAAACAGTGAAAACAGAAATAAAATTGATCAAAAAATCACCGAGATATACCATTATAAAGATAGACTATCTATCTCTCTCTTCGAAACGACAATTTATATGGAATTAGTATGGCGCTCCTGTCTTATGACGTCACATGACAGTTCGGACCTCTCTTTTTAACTAACCACTTGAAGGCATTATAACTCTTAAACTAATGAATATTTTGCGAAAATTCCTTCACATCCGTTCATCTATGGTGACAATAATTCTTACTAACAGTTTTAAAAAAATCATGAGTATTCCCTATTGTCCGTTGACTTAAAATAAATACTAGCAGTATCTTAAAATTTATATTTAGAAATATCACAGAGCACGTGTCTCCACTACTACTAATTTCTAGCCAGTAAATGACCAACATACATTCTTACATACATACATATAATCACGCGTTTATCCCTAATGGGGTAGGCAGAGCGTAAACGACCTGAACAAAGGTCGTTCCGCCACGTCCGACAAAGTTTTGAGGGTTATTTATGACCAATTTGTAGGTATATTGCTGTAGTTACAGGTTGTCTGGCCATCGTCTAAATATTCTGAAACTCTCGGACCCCTTAGCTAGTTTTTACAGCATGTCCGGGAGGAAATGCAGCTGGCACAATCAATTTTTTTCTTTCGCTTCCAGTCTAGCGCGAAATACATTCTTCCAATCTTACTATTATCCCATCTTATTCACCTAACAATATTGTTCCCAGACTATAAACAAACAAATGATACATCGTATTCAACAGAAAGATATTCATAAACAATTGATAAAAGTATATATAGAAATTATTGATGATAGTCGGGTCAGTGTATCTTGTGCTGCGATGTGAAATAGGTCTTCTTAGTGATAATTGTGTTTAGTGCCAAAGATATTTAGTGATAAACAAGGTAACTAGTTTTGTTTCTCCTAGTTTTCCTGTTTCTTAAGTTGTAGTAACAGGAAGAAAAGTTGCCATCGGTGGCCGTTATTCGCAAATTTTCTTCCTGTTACTACAACGAACTATGAATCGCTAATTTATAAGGACCTAAATTATTAATTACTAGAACTTGATTCTGTTGGACCAATTTTTCGATTCACTGTGTTTTTAGTAAATTATGATTTTTACTAAACTAGGCGCCACTTGGCTAATATCGATACCTTAAAAGTGTCAGAAAACAATTTAGCAGTGCAGAGATTACTTCCATGCTAAACTAAAAGCATCTGTTCACAATAAAATGTGATGTTTTTCTTCCCGGTCATACTGTAACTTCCATGCTGGACTGGGAGCGAGAGAAAAACATAGATTGTGCTAGCTGCATTTCCTCCCGGGCATGCTGTAAAAAATCCGAGGGTTTCAGTATATTGTAATTTAGGCGATGGGCTCATAACTGTCACTACAGTAACCTACAAATCTATCTTAAAAACCTTCAAGAATTGTCAGACGTGGCGGAACTACCTTTGTTTAGGTCGTTTACGCTCTGCCTACCCCATTAGGAAGAAAAAGCTTGATATATATATGACATACTGTAAACCAGAGATATCCTAGGGATTCGGTGAACTACAAACAAGGCAATGGGCCTTTCTGAAGTCAAGTCAGCTGATAGTTAAATACGTTTAATATGCCTGCTGACCCCTTGAAAATACTCTTTAGAAATAACTATGAAAATCCGAATTTATTAGATAACTAGCGAACCGCCCCGGCTTCGCACGGAAATTATCAGTGTTTCTCTACTATAGTTTGAATGTATTGTACATATAAACCTTCCTCTTGAATCACTCTATCCATTAAAAAAAACCGTATCAAAATCCGTTGCCCAGTTTCAAAGATTTATGCATACATAGGGATATAGGGACAGAGAAAGCGACTTTGTTTTGTACTATGTAGTGATAATTCTCCACCATTTCGAGGGTTACAGTGTATTGTAATTTAGGCGATGGGCTGACAACCTATCACTATAGCAATATACGTACAAATCGATCTTAATTAACCCTCAAAACTTTGTCAGACGTGGCGGAACGACCTTTGTTCAGGTCGTTTACGCTCTGCCTACCCCGTTAGGGATAAAGGCGTGATGATATGTATGTATGTATTTAGGCATAACGTAGAACAAAGAAACTCATCTATGGTATTCTGTCTTTATTTGGGCAAATTTATGAGCAAAATTGAATCAATTAGTGATTATTAGTTTACTTTATGCGCAGGATTTACTAAATTATCCATTGTTTATCCTCAATTTGAATTTAAATGTCATAATCAGAGTTTCGAACGTTCACATTTGGAAACTTACAAATATGGCTTCAAATTAAGTTCGACCAGTGAATAATTGATTCAAAAATACAGACGTGTATTTTATTTCATTGTTTTTTTGGTATTTTGCCTTCAAATCCTTGAAACTTATTAATTAGATTATGTACTTATTCTGTGAGTATTTCTGTTTACAATAAACAGTTAAATAAATCATAGATTGGGCTTAAATCTAGATTCAACCGACTAAACCTAAAATTTAAATCTATCTGTCACTTTCAAATTAAAAACATTGGAAAAGGACAGGAGATCTATTCTCTCCGGATTTTAATTTATAGTCGGTGGTTCTATGCGTTATCTGTCATTTTTATACGCCGTCATATTATATGGGGGATAAAATTGACAGAAATACTGAGGAAACGTGCAAATGCGCGTCAAAATCTAGCAGACAAAGTGTAAAACCTTAGAGTATAAGTCGCCTGTCCTTTTTGAATTTTATAATATTTTAGAAAGTCACAGATTGATTTTAATTTTAGTTTTAGCCGGTGGTATCTAGAATCGAGCCCATTGTCTTTCAGACTCTACTCTCACACATCTGGCAAATATCAGTGTGTCATGCAAGTTTTACTTCCAAATAACATGCAACATATTATATATTACATTACATTACATATAGTCACACCTTTGTCTCTAGTGGGGTAGGCAGAGCGTAAACGACCTAAACAAAGCTCGTCCCGCCACGACTGACAAAGTTTTGAGGGTTATTTAAGATAGATTTGTAGGTATATTGCTGTAGTGACAGGTTGTCAGCCCATCGCCTAAATTGCAATATACTGAAACCCTCGGACCCCTTAGCTGATTTTTACAGCATGCCCGGGAGGAAACACAGCTGGCACATTCTATGTTTTTCTCTCGCTCCCAGTCCAGCATGGAAGAAATATTATACACATGTTAACAATATTGTTTTCCATTTCCAGATGCAGGTTAAGCAACTAGTCATCCTCATTTCATTTCTGGCATATTCAGGAGCCACACCGGTGATGACAAGGCAAAGTCTAGCCATGCAGAAGACTCATACAGAATTCTGCAACCACGTCCTAAACTTCAACAACTTCTGGTACTCTCCAGAAGAAAGGAAAACCGTCTCCGGCATACCAGCAGATATCAGCATCCACTGGAAATCTGGGAAGATATTCTTCACATTGATCAGTGAAGAAATGAAAATGAACTTGCAAGTTCTTCAGCCTGGCGGTGAATTTGAAAACATCAAAGTTGCTGGTCTAGGACAATCCACTACAGTAGATAATCTAAACGATATAGTTTATCTAGCTACTGACAATGGCGTGTATAAATATAAAGAAGATGGCAGTATAGAACTCTTCGCGGCTTTGGGTGAAGATGTGATGTATATTGCTGTTTCAAACGATGGTTCCATCATGTACATAGCAACATGGCCTCAGAATAGAGTCCATAAGATCACCAACGACGGTCAGAAACAGGAGTTATTCCCGTTGATCCCCAATGGACATGGTCTGGTCGTTGATACTAGAAACAACATGTACTTTATCGCAACTAAAACATCCTATATTCTAAAAAGTGGGTACACAATTCCAATCAAGATCAAAGATTTGCCAAGTGACAAAATGACAGGAGTTTTCGTTAGCAGATCTGACGAAGTTTACGCTATGGATGAGAACAGTAATCTTTACACCATTGATTCTGAAACCACAACTGCTAAGCATTTAGGTTGCTTCAATGTCAGTGGAGTGAATTCCTTCGCTTTGGATTCTGCTGACAACGTTATTATCGGTGTGAAGGGGGCCATTTTGAAATTCAACGCGTTTGAAAAGAACCCATGCATAGATGTCTTCACTCCTCCAAAGTTCTATCCTGTACCTACAACACCAACTGAAAGTAGAGGGGGCAAGAAGGCTCGAGAAACTAAGTAAGTTGTGTACCAGATAGTTTAGAACTGAGTGTTTTGTGTAATTATTAAAAACTAATAGCCTACGTATGTAATTCTTTCTGCTAACTTATTTGGTAGTTATTTATTTATGTGCTTAGTAAATTATTCGGCTTGATTCTAGATACCACCCCGGCTAAAACTAAAATTAAATTCTGTTTGTCTTGTCTTGTAGTGTCTGTTTAAAAATAATAACATTGAAAAAGGACAGGCAATTTATACTCTATGCTAGATTTTCACGCGCTTTTGCACGGTTCTCCAGCATTTCTGTCAATTTTATCCGCCATATCATATGACGGCGGCTAAAAATTACAGATAACGCATAATATCACCGACCATAAATCAAAAACCGGAGAGAATAGATCTGCTGTCCTTTTCAATATTTTAAGTCTGAAAGTGACAAATAGATTTTAATTTTAATTTTAGCCGGCTAACATAGAATCGAGCCAATTGATAACATGATTATTTAATATAATTAATGCTCT
Source organism: Scrobipalpa costella (assembly GCA_949820665.1). Lineage (NCBI taxonomy): Eukaryota > Metazoa > Arthropoda > Insecta > Lepidoptera > Gelechiidae > Scrobipalpa > Scrobipalpa costella. Next base: position 6,758,664 of record OX463319.1, on the reverse strand, counting down.
CTTTGATAACCCAGATTACTAACTAACGCTGTTATTGCGTATTCCAGGCAAAAGTAATAAATTATTAACATACCTATTATTATTTTAATTGTTTTGTTTCATTTTCCTCCTAGACTTGACTCTTTCCCTACTGCTTTACTATTACCTAAGTAGATTATAACTGCACTGGGAGCGCGAGAGAAAAACATAGAATGTGCCAGCTACATTTCCTCCCGGGCACACTGTAAAACCAGTTAAGGGATCCGAGGGTATCAGTATATTGCAATGTAGGGATAGGCTGACAACCTGTCACTACAGTAATATATTTATTTATTTAACAGTTTATTGAACACATGATCATACAGAGAACACAAATATAAAAATAATAGCCAACAGGTATAGCTTATCTCTAAAAAGAAATCTCTTCCAACTGACCTACAAATGTATTTAATTAACCCGCAAAAGATTGTCAGACGTGGCGGAACGAACTTTGTTTAGGTCGTTTACGCTCTGCAAACCCCATTAGGGATAAAGGCGTGATTATATGTATGTATGTATTATTACTGCAAAATATCTCAACTGCCTCCGTGGTCTAGTGGTCTGAGCCATAGGCTCCCAATCCGGAGGTCATGGGTTCGATTCCTACCTAAGCGAGGAACGAGGAACACAAAGTTGATATTTGTTAATTTTTCACTTTATAAGAATATGATGAAATTTTTCCCAACTTCGTTAGGTTAGGACAAAGGAGGCGATTAATCATCTGTATCGTCTGTAACATAAAGGATTCTGTCCTTCGGAATGCACGTAAAGCCACCGATTCCAGTCGCTGTCCTTGATAGTGGTCGAGGCATCTTAGCTGTGCTACTTTAAAATCTCTGACACCAGCATTCTTCGAGTTTTTTATTCGAAAACCAACTCGATAACGAGACTCCAATATAATTTCTTTATCATTTAAGATCTGCGGGGAAGAAAGGCAAGAGACACAACGCCAAGAAACGAAAACACAAGAGAACCACCACTTCTTCATCTCCCCCCACCACGACAGCCTCATCCACGGAATCGGAAGAAGAAGAAGAGGAATAATATTTTTTTTACAGTTCCCGACCCCAGGACAAACATCTTGAGAGACAATATTTTTAGATGTGCGCAGTAAAATTGCCCTCACTACTCCATCCTAGGCTCAAGATGATTGCCGTGTACTATACCTATGTTGTGTTATTATTTTAATTTAAATCACTGGTTAAATTGCAAAATAAATTTGTTTTACTTTCGAGAATTTACTCGCAGTCTTTCATTATTTATTCAGCGCCATCTATTGAAAAAGCACTGAACTTTTTGTGTACAGCGCTATCCAGGCACATTCATAAACCTACTGAACTACTAAGAGACGATGTAGACTAGAAAGTAATTTTCTGTGCTAGCAGTTGGCGCTACTGTGTTGACGCTGCGTTTTATTTTTGCAAATTGATTATTTTGTTTGTTGTTGCAAAATTCTCTATATATTTTTTATAAAAAAGTTACTGCGACAAAAACGTCCAAAATAGTAAATTTTGCGTTGTCAAATAAAGAAAAGTAGGAGGAAAGCTCAAATTAGGCTAAAATAAAAATAAACGTAATAAAGAAAACTTGCTGCCTTGCTAACTATAGTAAATATATAGCAATAGCGAAACGCGCAAATTCAGTATTGCCAGTAGTAAAGACTTACCCGATCTATGATAAAAAATGCCGATTTGGTAACCAAATATTTTTTTTTACCGGTCCCACCCGGTTGCAACCCTAGCAGGTTCAGTTTAGGTGTGGTTCAGGTTTCATTTAGTCCTTTATGTGACGCACAATATTCCCAAGGAAATGAGATCATTATTATGTTTAAGTTTTACGATGAAACCCCAAAACAACTGCACTAATTAAAAAAAAAAATAGAAATATAAACTTTGGGAATTTTAACATACATATATGTGTGCACTACATGTAGGTACAGTTACTGTAGTAACTGTGCACCATTGCGCCTAATTACTGTACTGGTAAGTAGGTATATATTTCAATGCACTGCACTTTTTTTTATACTTCTTAGTTTTTACTGCAGGAATCCATGTCACACTTATTATCTTACAACCAGCAGGTAGGAGGACTTGTTTGACGCCAACCAAAAGGCTATTGATGTGACCACGTTCTGGGCGTCAAGAATTTAAGCCATTGACTAGAAAAGAAGAGGAAGGCCGCAGGACAAAATAAAGTTTACGTTGAAACGTCTTGATTTAGACAAAATTCGCAATAAAGAGCTATCAACGAAAAGACTAGGTATCTACACAACAGACATAACCAGAGGTCGGAAATTCGGGTGCAAAAAAAGTAAAAACCCACTGTTGGAGCTACTAAGAGTTGCTACAACTACCTTTTTCAAGATTTTTAGGGCCCCAGTTTATTTTTCTTTATTAAATTGTTTTAGTAATGCCAATGTGTTCTTTGCGTCAATATAAGTCGAAACTGTTTGCAATTTTTTTTAATATTTGTTTTAATTTGAAAGATAAAAGTAGAAATGAGTTTTCAATGTACTGAAAAATATAAAAAATATAAAAATATCATTTGATTGTTTGATATTTTTATTGAATACCCTTCATAAATGATTTCTACAATGCTTTTATTATTATTACACAAAAATTTGAATGGGGCCCTCGGGGGCCCAAAAGCGTTTTATTTCTTTAAAAAAAATTGCGGAGAAAATTAAAATTAAAATTCGTATTTGGCAAGGTTTTTAAGGATTTAGGTGCTTACAATGAACCTTAATAGTTTTTTCACAACGAAAGAAAAAAGTATAGTAATGTTTAAGCAGTAAAACGCTTTGGGGCCTCCAGGCAAAAAAATTGAGTCCAGGGAATTTTAACATCAATTCACTGTGAAACTATCAACCGTAGAGAAAAAATTCTTTCTTGAAAGAGAAGTGCCTATCTCTTCTTAACCTAGCTGATTTCACCATAAAATCAAATACTTGACTTGGTCTTGAACAATTGTGTCCTACTAACTTCAACATCAATTTACCCTGAAACTATCAATCGTAGAGAAAAAATGACAAGAATAAAAAGCGTTTATCTTGTCTTAACCTTGCCAAATACGAATTTTAATTTTAATTTACTACGCAATTTTTTTTAAAGAAATAAAACGCTTTTGGGCCCCATTCAAATTTCTATGTAAAAATAATAAAAGCATCGTAGAAATCATTTGTAAATGGTATTCACTAAGAATATCAAACAATCTAATGATATTTTTATATTTTTAATATTTTTCAGTACATTGAAACACATTTCTACTTATATCTTTCAAATTAAAACAAATATAAAAAAAAATTGCAAACACTTTCGACTTATATTGACGCAAAGAACACATTGGCATTACTAAAACAATTTAATAAAGAAAAATAAACTGGGGCCCTAAACATCTTGAAAAAGATGGTTGTAGCAACTCTCAGTAGCTCCAACAGTGGGTTTTTACTTTTTTTGCACCCGAATTTCCGACCTATGGACATAACATAGGTACCTTACTTAGGTACCTAGTTTTGTTTGTGCTTACTTTGGTTTTGTAGCTTCTAGAAGTCTTCAAATAATAATTATACTTGAATTGAGTTCGTCAATGTTTTACTTTCTTTTGCAAGCGTGGTCTTAATTTTATAAGCGTGGGCTGGCTGTTGTATTGCAATATTTTTTTTTATACGTAGGGTAAATTGTAACTTAAAAATGGCAACACAGCCATTCCAACCTCAAACTCCCACTCTCCGCTTGTCAAATTGTCAAACGCGTCGGGGATGTGTCAACGAGTGACCGTCGCTGTGAATTTATTTGTGTCGTAAATGTTGTGCGCTCCCGTGATAATGAGAAAACATGCGCACCACAACCTAATAATTAAGTGATGATTGTGTTTTGAGTTGAGTGTGTGAAACTTATTGTTGTTTTCAATTTGTATGTCATTGGACTTTACAACATGGCGGCCGCACGTCATAAGTCCCAGCCGAAAAACATCTCCTCGATACTTTCGAAGCTTCACGGGGCATTCTCTGATGCAGTGTGCCCTACAAAGCTGGCCACGGACAAAAGGACTTTGGACAAGACCTGGAAGCTAATGGATAAAGTGGTTAAGCTATGCCAGCACCACAAAATGAACCTGAAAAACAGTCCCCCGTTTATCCTGGATATTTTGCCCGATACATATCAGCGGTTACGTGTTATATATTCGAAATACGAGGATAACATGCAGGCGTTGAATAGCAATGAACATTTTAATATATTTATAATTAATTTGATAAGAAAATGTAAACAAGCTATCAAGCTTTTTAAAGAGGGCAAAGAAAAGATGTTTGACGAGAATTCTCACTATAGGAGGAACCTGACGAAGCTTAGTCTGGTGTTTAGTCACATGCTGAGTGAGTTGAAGGCCATGTTTCCTAATGGCACCTTCGCTGGAGACCAGTTTCGCATCACCAAGAGTGATGCTGCGGAGTTCTGGAGAACTAACTTCGGAAACAGGTGAGTTTCAGACTTAATTCACTGTTCACTATAGACTTGCTTTCTGTCAGCAGTGTCACCCATTGCTAAAAAAGTTTTCCTGTGGGAATGATTAATTTTCCCCAGTTAAAAGTAGCCTATGTTTCTCAGATAAATATAGCTCTCTAATGGTGAAAGAAATTTTGAAATTGGTCCAGTAGTTTTTAAGTTTATTCATTACATACACTTTAAAATGCAAAAATACAAACCTTTTTAATATCATAATATTATTTCCTCTTTATAATATTAGTATAGATAAATGGCAGACTTCTAATAATGGTAGAAATTCACACTTATGCACTTGAATTTAGGATTGAATTGCATGCATGGATTTTACCATTCTATGTGAAGTTATTTGCTGGTATCTGTAGCTCATTTTATACAATAGACATAATATAAATAAAATAATACAACTCATTATTAACCTAGCTGTCTGCTTTAGTATGTAAACACTATCTCCACATAGGTGCAAATTATGTTTATCAAGCATGTGCTTTTGAGTTAATGTAATTTCACATTCTCAACAGAAACACAGCTCAAAGACAGAAAAACATCTTAAATTAATGTCTACCTAGGTTATAGTATTTCCAACTAAGTTTTAGAATAAAGGTTAACAAAGTTTTATGTCTTGAATATTTCAGTTTCATCTCTTGGAATATTTTAATTTCATTTATTTTTATTAAAAAACAGATTACAAAAAGAAATGATATAAGTTGGCAAATTAGTTAAATTACTTAAACTAATATTTAATTATGTTGTTATATCTAATAGCTCAAACTTATTTTAGATACAAGATCTACTATTAAAAGACATGAAACTTAGTTTACCTTTTTTCTACAACCGATTTATAAATATATGTGAAGTTATTTGCCTGTAGTTCACTTGAAATTATAGTCATAATATAAACAAATTGATATGACTTCCAATATAAACCTAGCTGTCTGCTTTAGTATGTAAACACTATCTCTACCACATCTCTATATAGGTGCAAAATATGTTCAATCATGTGCTTTTAAGTAATTAAATTTTCTTATTCTCAACAGTGAAAAATATAAAAAAGTATTAATGTGCACTTAGGTAGTCTTTCTGCTACAAATCTCTTCCAGTAAAGACATAACTGTAATGAAACCAAATAGTGCATACTCTGCCTACCCCGCAAGGGATAAAGGTGTGGTTTTATATATGTATGTATATAGTGCATGCTATGAAGGAGCATAGAGAAAGGTACTTACATTGCTAGTATTAGCTATTAACAATACAAACAGCAAACTATGTTTCCTCATCATAAATGACATAATTTTTATGAATAGAATTTATCAACAACAATTTATGATTTAGCTGAGTAGTTAGCATAAACAATTTGTAAGCTTAAAATGAACAACTTCATCAAGAGATTATTATTTATTATACTGGGTGTAAGGGACAGCGTCCCGCAAACTGATAAGGGTTGCCCAGTCAACGACACTGTACAACTTCCACTGAGAAATTCTTTCAGGAATTTTCCACACAAATTGTCTGATTGAGGCGGACATTTTGTATGGAAAAGCAAATTTTTATTTCACTCCTAAAACTTCCTGAATCTTATTTCACTCTTAAAAGAATTTCCTACTGGAAGTTGTGTAGTGTTGTTGACTGAGCAATCCCTATCAGTTTGAGGGACGATGTCCCTTACACCCCATATGTAACTTACATTATTATTATTGAGTATATATGCTAGACACATTTTCGAAGGACTGGCTCCTAGAGGCTCAAAATAGGGAAAGAGAAGAGAGAGGCCTTTGCCCAGCAGTGGGATGATGTAGGGCTAAATCAGATAAGATCTAAGACAAGATATATGCTGGTATTATTTAAAAAATTCTGTTTTATTTCTGCGCGCCTAGTCTGCCTCTAAATTTAAGTCTCACTTCCTTAGGTCAGCTGGAAGAATATACTTTTTTAGAAATAAGCTGTACTTGTGGTGTTGTTATTACTTGTGTTACTTATGTACATTAAACAATAAATAAATAAATAAGAGAGTGATAGGGCTACAATTACCAAGGTAGCTTTAAAAGTTAATGAACATTTGTATGTACCTGATTTGATATAAATAAATAAAAACATTTGATTCTGACTGCACATTTAAAATGTAAACAAGCAAACTCATTAAAACCATTGACATTGACAAAAAACTTGTTTGTCCTGTGTTCATACAAGAAGACAGGTGCAAGATGTGTATAATCACGCCTATATCCTTAACGGGGTAGGCAGAGCATAAACAACCTAAACAAAGGTTCGCCACGTCAGACAAAGTTTTGAGAGTTATCTAAGATAGATTTGTATGTTTATTGCTGAAGTGACACGTTGTCAGCCCATCGCCTAAATATCAATATATTAAAACCCTCAGATCTCTTAGCTGATTTTTACAGCATGCCCACCAACCGAAGCATGGAAAAGGCGCCGAATAAATGTACATAAACCGAAAAATACATTGGTACGTGGTGGGATTCGAACCACGACCTGCCGCTCAGGAGGCAGCAGCCCTATCCACTACACCATCAGGTTCTCTTAATCATCAGGCTCGAAGTTCTCTTACACTATCACCCTAAAATATATGTACACTAGCGACCCGCCCGGCTTCGCATGGAAATCATCAGTGTTTCTCTACTATATTATGCATGTATTATACATATACACCTTCCTCTTAAATCACTATCCAATAAAAGAAACCGCATCAAAATCCGTTGCGTAGTTTTAAAGATCTAAGCATACAAAGGGATAAAGGGACAGAGAAAGGGACTTTGTTTTATACTATGTAGTGATATACTTATCTACATATGTTGATATGAATTCAGGTGCATAACATATTTGTTCAGATATTAACAATGTTTGTATGCTGCATTCCTGTGGTTATGGATATGTTGCTACTTGTTTCTATGAGGTAAATTGACTTTGCTGCATTCTTTAATAGGTCATTGCACTATGGTGTAAGAGATAGCATCCCGTAAACTGATAGGGGTTGCTCAGTCAATGACACTGAACAACTTTCATTGTAATATTTTTTCAGGAAGTAAAAGATAAAATGGCTTTTCCATACAAAATGCCCACCTCGGTCAGTATTTTTTTGTGGAAAAGCCATTTTTTTACTTCCTGAATTAACTTCCTGTTGGAAGTATTTCAGTGTTGTTGACTGAGCAACCCTTATCAGTTTGCTGGCTTTTCCTTACACCCCATATTGATGTGGTGTGAAATTTGCTAAGTTTAGTTTATTGTTGAGAAGATTTTCTCTTCCTGTGCATACTGTAGATAGTACATACATACATACATATAATCACGCCTATATCCCTAATGGGGTAGGCAGAGCGTAAACGACCTAAACAAAGGTCGTTCCGCCACGTCTGACAAGGTTTTGAGGGTTATTTATGATAGATTTGTAGGTATATTGCCGCAGGTTGTCAGCCTATCGCCTAAATTGCATGCTGTAGATAGTAAAGGGTCTAGTATATTGCAATTTAGGCGATTAACTGGCATCTAGTCACCACATTAGAACTAATTTGAAAGTGGCTTCAAGATAAAATCCGTCCGGGGAATCCATTAAGGCGAATAAATCGAAAATTTGCATAGTTTGAGGCAGTTATACTCCGTAACTATTTACATTTTACACACATACAAAATATATGTGTAACTAGAATATATGCCCGAGGACATTGTTTGCTTACTTTGTCAATATTTCCAAATATTATTAACAAAAAAAATTGCAAACTTAGATCTGAAACACATTTTGAGGAATTTTGTATTTTATTATAACTAAGAACTTCGTAATTTTTACTGAATATATTCCTCAAAGTATTTTACATTACGTTCGATATTTGAATAGCTTGAAATCAAGTTGCTTATCTGACCCTGGTATAACTCTTAAGCTACTTTTTACCACGGGAATGTGCCTGATTTCCTTGATAAAATGTCTTATTCTGTTGCAGGGTGAAAAATACAAATAATCTATATCACATGGTCCTTACACATAATTATGATGCTACATAGTTACTTGCAATCCATCATCACGTGAGATGGCGGACAAATGATTGCCTATCAAATATAAAAAAAAAAAAACTATTTGAAAATTTAAATAATGCATTGTTGTAGTCTGACTTTGGAATAGGTATAGAAAACTACCCATGTAGGTACGTTTCCTGCTATTGTTCATTGAAGTATCTTATTGTTTTTAATGTGGCCCAATTATGAGTCAAGTGTAATAGCTCTCTGATACAAATAAAGACGTAAGGCGGATTTACACAGGGTAAGTGACTTAAATGACGAAAATTCGTATGGGAATTTACAAGTCAGCGGAGTCAATATCAATACGAATTTTCGGGTCAGCGCTGACTTGTCTTGGTTTTAGGGTCAGTCACTTACCCTGTGTAAATCCGCCGAAATGCCTTCTAAATTATTTTATTTAGTTTTCATCATATTATGAAGAACGATTCTTCCATTCGTCAGCCGTCAATTCAATACTCACACCTGTTTTAGACATATCATCTTTCACGCAGTCCATCCATCTTTTCTTTGGTCGTCCTCTCCCAACATATCCATCCACATTCAAATTCATTACCCTTTTGCCTATATGACTTTCATCCCTCCGCATAACATGGCCATACCACGCAAGGCGATTTCCTCTTACTTTGTTGGTAATTGGCGCAACTTTCTGACTTCCTCTTATATACTCATTCCTTAAATTATTTATTATAAAGGTTTATATTTTTGTGTGTGTGTGTATGTATGTTTGTAACAAATAAACTCAAAAACTACTTCACCGATTTTAAATAATCTTTCACCAATATAAAGCTACGTTTACCCTGAGTAACAGAAGCTTCTTTTAACCGCGGGAAAATGTGTGCCGCGGGTGAAACTGCGGCGCAAGCGCAATGGCTAGTTAGTGGTAAGTTTATAACATACATACATAAATCACGCCTTTATCCCTTACGGGGTAGGCAGAGCGTTTTACGCCTCGTAAAAGGCGCTTTCGCCACGTCTGACAAAAATTGAGGGCAATTTTAGATTGTAATATGTATTGCTTTAGTGACAGGTTGTCAGCCCATCGCCTAAATTACAATACACTGTAACCCTCGAGTCCCTTTTGCTGACTTCAACAGCATGCCCGGGAGGAAGGGCAGCTGGAACATTCTATGTTTTTCTATCTCTCCCAGTCCAGCATGGAAGAAAGTTTATAACACTTGAAATAATTTATTTCTTATTCTAGACCAAACTGTACATACATGTCTTCTTCTTTCTGGTCGTTCCCTCAATGCTGAGGATCGTGATTGTATGTCAATCTTCTCCACTGGGTCCGGTTTTGTGCCAGATGTACCGCTCCCTGTATCTGGCTTCCAGTCACCTCCTTGAGTTGGTCCACCCATCTAGCTGGCGCTCTTCCTTTAGCGCGCTTCCCTTCCATTTGACCGAGAATGATGAGCTTCTCTAGGTTATGCAATGGGGGTCGCATTATGTGCCCAAAGAACTGAACTGGCACGTAGTCAGCAGGCGCTTGGTGACCTTCATACATGTCATACATACTCTATTATTCCCCACACTGCCTACATTAAGGCCACCTACTAAGTTAATAGCTTAGATCACATAATGACAATTTTGTAAAGAGCGTTTATATCGAGCGGTGGCGCCCTCACTCGTTAATAAATATGATTGATATTTTCAAAACTTTGTTCTTCTGCTTCCTTAGAATTACAACTAAAGATTTTTTAGAAGTAATGAATTGAGGAGCAAATAGTACCTTGCAGTTACTATCGAGATTTCCGCCAAAAGTGTCCGTTTTTAGCAATAATTTCGATAAAAACTGCGGGTTACAATTTGCTCCTCAATTTAAGTCTGAAAAATCGCATGCTCTTATTCTAAGGAAGCAGTAGAACAAAGTTTTTTTTTTTTATATTTTGTGACTTATGATTTTTTGTATAATATGGAAGAAAGAAAATAATAAAATTAGTTTCTGGCAGGACTCGAACCTGCGTCTCTAGAATGCCGGTCTATTACTCTACCAACTGAGCTACAGAAACGGTACGGTACCAGAGACGCAGGTTCGAGTCCTAGCCGAAACGAATTCATTGTTTCTTTCATATTATATGAAATAAAATAGTATTCCGTGTGCACGAAATGTTTAAAAATTATGTTTTTTTTTACGTGTGAGGGCGCCACCGCTCGGTATATACGCTCTTAACCTAATTGTCGCTAAGTAAGGTGCGTTTGTCGTGCAATCAGTGTCGGGTTTCGTCTCCATTAGGGACAGGTATGTCCTTAGTCACCTAACTCTCATCATAAGAGCCCTGTGTCGAGCAGGGTTGGAAAATATCGCAATTGGCCTAGGCAAAATGAAAAAAAATGTTCTTAAAAAAAAAACTTTACGTAATTTTACACAACTAATTTCAAAGTTTTCTATTTTAGATCAGCCAATATTCTTGTTTGTTAATTTAAATAAATGTACACGGATGAAGACACTATAAAATAAACTGTTCGTTTCTAGAGCAGAATAAAAAAATCTTGTATTTGTCGTAGAAAAACCAATGAAATCAACGTGCCATACTAATTGTCAACTTTGATTTGAAATGTAAATAAACCGTGATTAATACGTCTCAAATCAACAGATGTGAAGCCATTAAAAATATATATATATATATATATATTTGTTTTGAGAGCCCGATGGTGTAGTGGATAGGGCCGCTGCCTCCTGAGCGGGAGGTCGTGGTTCGAATCCTTGGACGAAACAACCTCTGGACGTGCAATTATGACATTTTACTCCTTACCCCTCTAGACCGATAGTGTGAAATTTGGACACAGTAAACAAACTACCAACGTCAGTGTGACTTCAAATTTCGAGGAGGAAAAATACCTTTGAAAAAGGTGAAATATGCTGTTTTGTTTAGCAAAACTTATAGTAATCGAATCAGCAATATTTTTTTTCATATGCAATTGTATTTTAGATCAATATTTCTTGTTATTTTCCTCTAAAATGAATAAAATGCGCGGTGACAGGAGTGAATAATACGACCCAATAAAACATCCAGGGTTCTGAATGCATGTAAACCAGTATGTTGTCATTCTCTAATGAGTCGGATTATAATTGTATTTTTTCCATTCGTTCATTCATTTTTGTTAATCTAGAGACGTGACACAATCGATGAACGATATCGATAGGAATTATTTACTGTATCGTCGCCGGCATATCGTAGGTCTAAGAAAAACATTTGAACGGACAACGCTAATATTTTGTGATCTGTTGACTGGTATAAGCTTCATCTGTGGTTGCGTGACTTTTTATTTTCATTTACAACTAATTATGCCTACTTCTTAGTACGCGTGGTAGTCATTACCAAAGTTGGTTATGCTGTTCTTTGTTTAAAAAGCTCCTGCCTCTGTAGTCTAGCAGTCTGAGCCATGGGCTCTCGACCCTGAGGTCCCGGGTTCGATTTCCGGCGGGGGACAATGACTTTGCATTGTTGTTAGTTTGGTTATGATATTGCATTGCTGATCACCTGATTGTCCGAAAAGTAAGATGATCCATGCTGTCGGATGGGCATGTAGATAGTTGGTCCTGTGCCTGATTTATCTCTGGTCGTGTCAGTCAATCTGTCCCATCAGAATAAGAGATTGAAGGAACAGAGAGTGCACCTGTGTGTAGTGCAAACACTTAGGCACTAAAAAACGGATCCTGTGCAGTTGGCCGATCCCTGGGAGATTGGCCGCCATCACCGAAAATCGGTGGGAGGACTAATTATTATAGTATGTAAATGAATAGGTACATTTTTTTAATCGAAGCCACATAGCTTAATAGATATGTGTATTTAGTTCCAAGTCAAAACCCAAAATACAATTTATTCATTTCCCTAAGTCGTAACTTAAGCTACGTGTAGCGTGATGAAATCTATGTTTGAGTCTACAAAATATTTAGATGAAAAAAAAAGATGCATCATAATCGGTTGAAATACAACCAAAATTCAATTAACTGCCAACCCCCGAAATAAGGCAGTATGATATATGTATCCTTTGTTGAGTCAAATGTCACTTAGTTGAATAAAAAGACTCCCATCGAAATCGATTCAGTAGTTTTGGCGTCATGTTGATACAGACAGATAGACAGATAAATATTTAAAATTTATAGATTTTTAAATTTAATTTATTTATATTTATATTTATATAGGCGTTGGTGGTATCGCTATAATGCCTATTGCAATAATGTTTCCATGAAAATATTCAAAGTACAGACAAGACCCCTCTAGAGATTTCTTAGTGTATGGATCGATAATGGTATAAATTCAATGAATAGTGATCGATTTGAAAATTTTACTTTACTTTTATTTCAAAAATAATTTAATAAAAACACGTGTTCATATTTCTATGATTCAGGAAACATCATTCACTCAACATTCATTCTTTATCGATTATCGACTACGGTACAACACTATCTATGACACGATCAAAAAAGACATACAACCCGAATATTTAAAAAGTGTCAAAAATAAACAAATATGTTAGGAAGCGCGTAGTTTTTAAATCTGTTCGGGTATTATCTGTCATACCTCCCTCCCCCCTAGTTTTGGTTGAACGAGTTCTCATACATTTTTGTTTTGTGACGCGTCCAGAGGATTATTCGTCCAAGTTCGAATCCCACCACGTACCAATGTGTTTTTCGGTTTTCGAATTTCATATGTACGTTTATTCGGTGCTTTTTCCGTGCTTCGGAAGGCACGTTAAGCCGTTGGTCCCGGTTAATATCGTTTAATACCGTAGATATTAGTCGTTAAGCCATATCAGAGGCCAGTGCTAAGCATTGGCGGCTTGAAATCTCTGACCTAATCTAGGATTGGATCTGGTTTCCCTTCTGGGTTGCGGAGGTCAGATGGTAGTCGCTCTGTGTAAAAACCAGTACCCTCGTTCAATCCCCTAGATTAGGAAGCCGACCCCGTGAGATACGGCATAAGGCTAGGGAGATGATGATGATATTTGTTTTGATAATTTTACTATTAGACATTACGTTGTCTCTTCCATGCTGGCCTAGGAGCGAGAGAAAAACATAGAATGTGCCAGCTGCATTTCCTCCCGGGTATGCTGTAAAAACCAGCTAAGGGATCCGAGGGTTTCAGTATATTGTAATTTAGGCGATGGGCTGACAACCTGTCACTACAGCAATATACTTACAAATCTATCTTAAATAACCCTCAAAACTTTGTCAGACGTGGCGGAACGACCTTTGTTTGGGTCGTTTACGCTCTGCCTACCCCGTTAGGGATAAAGGCGTGATTATATGTATGTATGTATGTACATTACGTTGTGATTATGATCGGGTTGCGTAACATCCCTATGTATCCAAATTTAATTTCTAAATTACGGGACAAAGTGTTTGTGGGCGTAGCCGTGTATAAAACGGAAATATAAACTAAAACTACTACTACTACTATCCTACTACCAAAAGGTTGCCTGGTAGAAATTGCTACTTTAGCAATAAGGCCGCCTGCAGAACTTCAGTTTTCGGAAGCGCAGGCTACGTATATAAAAAAATGTTATAAACTTTATGTTTTGCGGTTCTTTAAAATTGTAAGGAATAAGCAGTTTATGGGCTGCAAAATAAGTGGGTTGAACCAGTTTCATCGTTTATACATACATACATATAGTCACGCCTCTATCCCTAATGGGGTAGGCAGAGCGTAAACAACTTAAACAAAGGTCGTTCCGCCACGTCTGACAAAGTTTTGAGGGTTATTTAAGTTAGATTTGTAGATATATTGCTGTAGTGACAGGTTGTCAGCCCATCGCCTAAATTACAATATACCGAAACCCTCGGATCCCTTATCTGACTTTTACAGCATGCCCAGGAGGAAGTGCAGCTGGCGCATTCTATGTTTTTCTTCAGCTCCCAGTCCAGCATGGAAGAATTCATCGCTTATTCAAAAACAATTACAACACAATTGTGTGCGAATCTTAAAATACTTATCGGTAGCTCAACGTTAAATAAACGAACTATATATTGTACTGTTTTGTTCCTTACTTTTCTGCTGTATGTATTTGTGTTTTTTGTTTGTGCAATAAAGTATCTTGTATTGTATTGTAATATTGCCAGCAAGTAAACATTACTTAAATATTATTGCGTTTATCAAATGATCGTAAATTATTCATGGACATTACTAAAGTTAGGTATGCATAACAGGTCGTAATATATCTGTAAAATACTAATAAAAGCAAAATAACACAGGCACATAACACACAATACTTTATTTACCTATGCTAACGTCAAACACGTGCGTTTAGAAATTAGCGGGCGATGCGTTCAAAAATTTAAAAGGTGATGGTCATCGTTATTTTTTAGATATTTTACAATCTGAAGACTTTGTCGAAGAGTTGCCAAACCTTAAGCAGAAAGATAAAAATGTACTTGCATGATTTAGAATATAGAAAGTTCGATGAACTGTATAACTCACTTTTTTAGTATTTGCTTTTTTTATAGATTAAGATAAAAAAATCCCTCCTTTAATATATATTTTTTTTAAATACTAATTAGCAAAACATAAAATAGACAATACACAGAAGAACACGTCGAGTAACTCCTCCTTTCATATAATTTTCGCAAGTAGCTAACCCTAACACAGATCTCGGTCTTTTTTGGGTTGCTACTGCAACACCTGATTGAGCGCTTACCTGTGTCATCTTGTTTTTTAAAGGTGTAAACAGTCATATTATTATTGTTATAAATAAATAAATATGTAAGTATGATATTTCATCAAAATATCTCTTAACGGTTTTTTTTATTTTCACTCTCGATTCGTAATTTTTACAAATCTATCTTAAACAACCCTCAAAACTTTGTCAGACGTGGCGGAACGACTTTTGTCGTGTACGCTCTGCCTACCCTATTAGGGATAAAGGCGTGATTATATGTATGCATTCGTAATTTTTAATCGTGATTTAAATCAAAATGATTTAACCATGCCAACCCCTGGCGTGGAGATAACTCAGATAACAAGCTGCTTCTATATTGGACTAGGATCGGTTAAAAAACATGAATGTCACAGTCGTTTATCTTCCCGGGCGTACTGTAAGAATATATGGAAGGATAAAAATACATTCTTCTTTGCTGGACTGGGAGCTAAAGAAAAATATAGAATGTGCTAGCTGCATTTTCTCCCGGGCATGCTGTAAAATTCAGCTAAGGGATCCGAGGGTTTCAGTGTATTGCAATTTAGGCGATGGGCTGACAACCTGTCACTATAGCAGTATACCTACAAATCTATCTTAAATAACCCTCTAAACTTTGTTAGACGTGGCGGTACGACCTTTGTTTAGGACGCTCTGCCTATCCTAGTTAGGGATAAAGGCGTGACTATATATCTGTATGTAGAAGGATTTGATGTAGTTTGATTTGATGAAAATACAATCTCACTCGCCTAAAATCATCATTGCCAATTTCCTAAATATAGCGAAAACGGTCTGCCTAGTGCCTACCCCGTAGGGATACAGGCGTGACTTTTTTGTTGTAAGGTGTCGTAACTCCATTAGCGTAATGAGAGGTGTCGTCGAGTTACCTCTCATGTGTGGACTTACCTCAGGTACTTCGAGATAAGAGTACATTGACCTGTCATTCAAAATGTGATCTACGTTTCGGCGAAATACCTTCAAACAAAATCTTCCATGCTGGCATGGGAGCGAGAGAAATTCATAGAATGTGCCAGCTGCATTTCCTCTCGGGCATGCTGTAAAAATCAGCTAAGGGATCCGAGCGTTTCTGTATATTGTAATTAAGGCGATGGGCTGACAACCTGTCACTACAGTAATATGCCTACAAATCTATCTTAAATAACCCTCAAAATTTTGTCAGGCGTGGTGGAACGACTTTTCGCCTCCATACCCCATCAGGGATAAAGGCGTGATTATATGCAATGCATGCATGCAAAATGTTTGTTTTTCGGTATTATTTCGTGTTGATTGTGCTCTATAAAGTAACATTACTGCAAATTTTTAAACTTAATTCAGACTCGTAAACCTACTAGCACAGATTAATTAATAGTTAGTCTTCTTCTTCTGTCGTGTGAGTCAATCGACCCGATGAACCCCGGTGTCAGAGTTTTTAAACCGCCTTATAGCACAGCTATTAGGCCTCTGACATGGTTTGTGTAACGACCACTATCAAAGACAGAGATCATGACCGACGGCTTAACGTGCCCTCCGAAGCACGGTATCTTTTTTTCCAGACAATCTGGTGATTCAGCATACATTGTCCTAACCAAACAGGGGAAAATCTCACAAAGTGATAAATTCACAAATATTAACTTTGTGTTTCCCCCCCTGGCAATCGAACCCAGGACCTCTGGATCGTGAGCCCATGGCTTTGACCACTAGACCACGGAGGCAGTTAGTAACGTGCTAGGTAGCTTGGCTTGCGACCACTCTTCCACCGAAGTCGGTCCTCAAGCAGTTTGCTAGCGTTCCTTAAGTGTGTGGAATTATTTCATACATACAGGGATCCGAGGGATTCAGAATATTGCAGATTAGGCGATGGGCTGACATAAACAACTTTCACCCCCCGACCCTCCTTCTGGGAGAACAATTCTGTCAGTCAGTGAGTGAGTGGGTTTCCAACTATTTATATATATTAATACCTACAAATCTATCTTAAATAACCCTCAAAACTTTGTCAGACGTGGCGGAACGACCTTTTTTCAGGTCGTTTACGCTCTGCCTATCCTATTAGGGATAAAAGCGTGATGATATGTATGTATGTATTTATGCCCTTCTGCCTAATAACTATTCATAACAAAATATTTTCAAAGGGATCACCTTATTTAAAATACAAACTCCGGAAGAGCGAATTATTTCACTTTCATCTTTATTTCTCGACGTTTTGTTTTTCCTCAGTGAAGAGGAAAATTGTTTCTTTTAAGATGTCATTCAATAAAAATATTTGCATTCTTCACGAAAACATTTAAATAAAAATCTTGTCCGAAGCAGCTACATCTTCTGTTAATACGATTTGTGAACTCTTTGTTTCAAGTATTCTTTTAATAGATTAATTAAGTCGAGTGAGACGAAAATTTCACGTAATTTTTTTATAATTTTTGACTCAATTAATCCAACTAGCTAAACGAATAAAGTTCTAAATCTAGGTAAAAACCAGTCAGATTAAAAATAACAGTTAATTGTCTTTATTAATGACTAAAACTTGTCTTATTAATTCCGCTGTTTCTTCCCTTGAATAGCAATTGTTTTGCGAACCTGTGCAAACTAAGATTGTGCGCAAGTAGCTTTTTCTTAGCGAGTGGATTCTCGAGTGGAATAACGATTCGAAGAACCCTGGTGTCAGAGTATTCAAACCGCCTAGTAGCACAGCTATTAGGCCTCTGACATGGTGTGAGTAACGAGCTCTATCAAAGACAGCGACCGGGACCGACGGCTTAACGTGCCCTCCGAAGCACGGAATCCTTATACTTTTCGGACAATCAGGTGAATCAGCCTGCAATGTCCTAACCAAACAGGAGGAAACCTCACAAAGTGATAAATTGACAAATATCAACGTTGTGCTCCCCCCTGAGAATCGAACCCAAGACCTCCGGAACGTAAGCCCATGGGTGTGACCACTAGACCACGGAGGCAACGCAAAGAAAACTACTACCAAAATTATGTTGTCATTGTAAATGCCCATTCACAAACACACAATCTAGCTAGCTGTATTATACTGATATGCTCCATGATATGAACTCATTCACTGATAGATAACACACTCATTCATCGCCTGTTCGACTAATATCGATCTTTGACAGACCTACTCACTTGATAAGGAGAAATACTGCAAATTATAAAAACATGTTGTATATATTTCCTTTGCCCTTTAGTGGGACACCACAGGCTTTTACATACATAATTACATACATATAATCACGCCTTTATCTCTAATGGAGAAGGCAGAGCGTAAACGACCCAAACAAAGGTCATTCCGCCACGTCTGACAAAGTTTTAAGGGTTATTTAAGATAGATTTGTACGTATATTGCTGTAGTGACAGGTTGTCAACCCATCGCCTAAATTGCAATATACGGAAACCGTCGGATCCCTTAGCCGGTTTTTACAGCATGCCCGGGAGGAAATGCAGCGGGCACATTCTGTTTTTCTCTCGCACCCAGTCCAGCATGGAAGTATAAAAACATGTCATATACATTTTCTTTGTCCTGCCGTGGGACAACACAGACTCTTAAATAATAATATACATTACACCAAAACATCTTGTTTACCACTTAAAAGGGAAAACCACAGAACACGTATGTTTCTTGGAATCCTCCATCGAATTCTTGTGACTATGTAAATGATGTTTACTTGCCGTCTTACAGCATGCATAAATCTATATTCATCATTGTATTGTTGATTCTACCATGCGAGACTGGCAGCGAGAAAAATATAGAGTGTACCAGCTGCATTTCCTCCCGGGCATGATGTAAAAACCAGCTAAGGCATCCCAGGGTTTCTGTGTATTGCAATTTAGGCGATGCGCTGTCAACCTGTCACTACAGCAGAATACCTACAAATCTATCTAAAATAACCGTCAAAACCGTTTGTCAGATGTGGCCTAACGACCTATGTTTAGGTTGTTTACCCCATTAGGGATAAAGACGTGATTATATGTATGTATATATATATATATATACATACATTGGTGCCTACAGCGATATATATATATATATATATATATATATATATAAACATCGCTGTAGGCACCAAAATACCGCGGGCTGTCGCTGCCGCACCCGCTTGTAAATAAATAAAACCCTCGAACTGTTTTGATTGACTTGTCGTAGCAAAAATACTGTTCAACATTCATACTCGTTCATCATAGTACTGTGTGCTTATCAAACAAAACGACAAAACATCAATAATACGTAATCTCACAGGAAATGCGAATACGATAAAAAAAACACAATTTCCTCTTCATATCTTATCTTACGCGATGAAGTAATAACTTTCCGCTATGGTTTTATCTAGACTAGAGTAATGCGGGAAGTACTAGGTAATCGCGAAACGACGATACAATCTTATGGCCTTTCTATCTGTGCTTTTTATCTTCTGTGTTCCGGTAGAGTAGAAGAAAAGCGTTACTTCGCAGAATGTCCCTTTTACATAATGTCACTTTTGCAAAATAAGCTTTTTTTTAAAGATTTTGTTGAAATAGTGGGCAGCTACTAAAAAGACTTGCGAAGTTACCAAGAAAAGTAATTATAAATCGTCTTCGTATGGCCATCGAGTAAGAGAAAATCGTTATTTTTATTTCATCCGATGTGTCTATGTATTTCAGTTGCTAATAGGTACTACCCAATTAATGGATGAGCGTAAGAGCCGATTCAAACTAGAATTGCAGCGGACCGAGGAGCAGTTGTAAGTGTTAAATAATATGAAACTTTGCCTACATACTATTAAGGACTAGTATCGTTTGAAAAGGACGCGTGACTGCTCGCGGCGCCGCACGGCTGCCAGCGTCGCCGCGCGTCCACGCGCGTACTCGCGACTACTGGCGACCATAACGCTATACAATCGAGAGGACGCCAGCGGCGACGCGAGCCTGCCGCGGCGGGCTCATCCGGTCGCTTCGCTGCCATTCTGGTTTGAATTGAGCCTAAGAAATTATTTTAAAGTTTTAGATTACCTTACCGCGGAAGTTGGCAATGGTGCACACTTCCCACCGTAAAATAATCTTTCATCCGTCTAGCAACTGTCGCTTGTTACCTAATGACGTCACTATATCGGAAATGCAACGCCTGAGTCGGATGAGCCATATGCAATGACAATAATATTTCCTCTCATAATACCCGCTAATTTCTTTTAAACCACGCAACATATTATGGAACTGTTTTCACTATCTATCGGTGTCTCTCCATAACTGAAGATTGCTCATATGTATATGTTCTTCTGTCAATCGGAAAATATCTTCGATCCTGACGATTCTAGTTAGTAAACTATAATCCATCTAAAAACTGTTACAACGTGTGATGTGACGTCACTACATCGGAAATGCAACGCCACAGTCGGATGGCCCCAATGAAAATAATATTTCTACCCGCTAATTTCTTCTAAACCACGCAACATATTATGAAACTGCTTTCTCTATCAATCCTGGTCGCTAGAATTGTTCTTCTTTATGGCGGTGTGTCTCCATAACTGAAGATTGTCTGTATATTTCCCTCTGTCTATCGGAAAATATCTTCGATTCTAACGATTCTGGTTAGTACACTATAATCCATCTAAAAACGATGTTACAACGTGTGATGTGACGTCACTACATCGGAAATGCAACGCCACAGTCGGATGGGCCCAATGACAATAATATTTCCTCTCAGCAGCTTCCTGTAACAACATTGGGCCCGCTTTTGCTTTCAACCAATTTGGGGCCAAATTGAAAACGCAATGGCGGCGTTATTATATTACTTAGTAAATTGTGTTACCGGCTACAGGCTTCAGCTATTCTTTGGAGTGTAGTCTCATTATTGGATCGGTAGTTCATTTACGCAATTTCAAGCGGAATGTTGAACTTTGTCAAAATTATTGGCCATTTAAAGAAGTAACTGATAGAGTCATCTTCACCATATGTTTGACATAATCTTAAATTAGAAATAGGAAAGAAAATACATACTTAGTAAATCAACAAATCAATGGCCGATTTCGCCTGATTCTTCCCTGCTGCACTGGGAGCGAGAGAAAAACATAGAATGTGCCAGCTGCATTTCCTCCCGTACATGCTGTAAAAACCAGCCAAGAGATCCGAGGGTTTCTGTATATTGCAATTTAGGCGACGGGCTGACAACATGTCACTACAGCCATATACCTACAAATCTATCTTAAATAACCCTCAAAACTTTGTCAGACGTGGCGGAACGACCTTTGTTTGGGTCGTTTATTGCATATTGCAATTTAGGCGACGGGCTGACAACCTGTCACTACATCGATATACCTACAAATCTATCTTAAATAACCCTCAAAACTTTGTCAGACGTGGCGGAACGACCTTTGTTTGGGTCGTTTACGCTCTGCCTACCCCATTAGGGATAAAGGCGTCATTATATGTATGTATATAAGAGCATGTGGTGTCCCACTAAAGGGCAAAGGAAATGTATATAACTTTTTTTATAATTTGCAGTATTTCCCGGTCGTTTACGCTCTGCCTACCCCATTAGGGATAATGGCGTGATTATATGTATGTATGTATTTTGCCTAAAATTACGTGAAATTATATGAATAAGTATTGCTAAGCGTCTTCAGCTGTTTATTTTCAATCTCTTTTTTATTACTTTTTTTAGAACTAACGTAAAAAAATATTTATAAATATTTGGCCGCAATATAGAGTCGTCTTTGTTGACGCAATGTGCTCAGTATTTCTAACTCAAACAATTCAATATTGGTATGGCGATAGAGATGGAGCGGAAATTAATATCGATTGAATAGAGTGTATTACTAATATTTACATAACTTCATGCCAAATATAACCGTATTTTCTTTTGGTCATTTATTTTTCTTGTACTATGTGAATATGCTGAACTGGGAGTCTGAGAAAAACAAATAATGTGCCAGCTGCATTTCCTCCCGGGCATGCTGTAAAAACGAGCTAAGTGATCCGAGGGTTTCAGTATATTTCAATTTAGGCGATGGGCTGACAACCAGCTACTACAGCAATATGCCTACAAATCTATCATAACCTACCCTCAAAACCACCAGACGTGGCAGAACAACCTTTGTTCAGGTCATCTACGATCTGCATACCCCATTGGGCATAAAGGCGTGATTATATGTATGTATGTATCCATCACGGTCCGAGCAGTCAAATTGTGGAATTCCCTTCCCGAAAACGTTCAACAAGCACCGTCTATTGAGACATTTGAAGAGCGAACAAGAAAGTTCTTCTTAGAGAATAATAATAAGTTATTTATCCTATCTCCTATTCGTATAATATGTATTAGTTTATTTTAAATATATATTAGTTTATTTTATTTATGTATTTATTTAGTAGTATTTATATTGTTTAAGTATTAAGATGAACTTAGTATGCACTATCCTGCTATCTGCTATGTACTATCCTACTACTCAAAGGTTGCCTGGTAGAAATTGCTGCTTTAGCAATAAGGTCGCCTATATTGTACTGTTTTGTTCCTTACTTTTCTGCTGTATGTATTTGTGTTTTTTTTGTGCAATAAAGTATCTTGTATTGTATGTATGAATATACTATAACTTCATGCCAAATATAACCGTTATTTTTTGGGTCATTTATTTTTCTTGTACTATGTGTAGATGTTGCCACGAATACATAAATATTCATTTTCCGTAACACAGAAAGTATATAACACTTATAATAAAGCCATTAATCCTGTTACCATTCCGTTTCCCCACACTTGATGGCGAAAGTGTGTTACTCCACGGGGCTTCTTATTCCTTGATATTGTTCCGACAAAATGCAAGTCAGATGCTGATTTCAATCAAACACATTAGCGATTTAATTCATTCATATAATTACTTCCATGCTGGACTGGAGTGAGAGAAAAACATAGAATGTGCTGGCTGCATTTCCTCCCGAGCATGCTGTAAAAACCAGCTAAGGGATCAGAGGGTTTCAGTTTATTGTAATTTAGGCGATGGGCTGACAACCTGTCACTACAGCAATGTACCTATAAATATATCTTAAATAACCCTCATAACTTTGTCAGTCGTGGCGGAACGACCTTTGTTTAGGTCGTTTACGCTCTGCCTACCCAATTAGGGATAAAGACGTGATTATATGTATGTATATAATTCTGGTAAAAACGTGAGAATGTTCGCTGGTCAATCTGTATATATTTTGTAAACATACGTCATACATACATACATAAATCGCGCCTTTATTCCTAATGGGGTAGGCAGAGCTAAAACGACCTAAATAAAGGTCGTTCCGCCACGTCTAATAAGTTTTGAGGGTTTTTTCATCGCTTAAATTGCAAAACACTGAAACCCTCGAATCACTGAGCTGGTTTTTACAGCATGCCGGGAGGAGGCAGCTGGCATATTCTATGTTTTTCTTTCTCCCAGTCCAGCATGGAAGTATTACTTCGTATTCGTGCAAATAAATCATAATCTTCATATACTTATAGGTAGGTATGCCCTTCTCGCTCCCATCCGTTGATGAGTACAGTCTGTTTCATCTCGGAGCTCGCTCATTCATGGACGAACCGCCTCGGTGACCCGGCAAAATTGCGATTTGGGGCATGTGCAATTTCCTTTCGGCCTTATTCTGGCTGATATCAACACGCTGGGCCGTATTAATGAATCTATCCAACTTGATAAATAGTTCAACTGCCTCAGTGGTCTAGTGGTCAGAGCCATGGGCTTACGATCCGGAGGTCCTGGGCTCGATTCCCAGGGCGGGAACACAAGTTTGTGAGGTTTTCCCCAGTTTGGTTTATCACCTGATTGTCCGCAAAGGAAAAAAAATCTGTGCTTCGGAGAGCACGTTAATCTGTCGGTCACGGTCGCTGTCTTTGATAGTGGTC
The DNA here is from genome assembly GCA_949820665.1 of Scrobipalpa costella. Lineage (NCBI taxonomy): Eukaryota > Metazoa > Arthropoda > Insecta > Lepidoptera > Gelechiidae > Scrobipalpa > Scrobipalpa costella. The sequence continues at coordinate 6,734,631 of OX463319.1, read as the reverse complement.
GTTATTCAAACCATGTCAGAGGCCTGATAGCTGTGCTTCTAGGCGGTTTATAAACTCTGGCACCAGGGTTCATCGGGTCGTTTGACTCGAGAGTTCATGCCTTGCTCCGTCCTAAATTGCGGCATGTGGAATTTTCTCTCGCCCATTCTGGTTGATATCAACACGCTGGACCGTACTTATGAATCTATCGCAGTTAATACGCGGTGTAAGGGACAGCGTCCCACAAACTGATTGGTGTTGCTCAGTCAACGACACTGAACAACTTCCACCAGGATTATTTTTTAGGAAGTGAAAAAGAATATTGGCATTTCCATAGAAATTGTCTGATCGAGGTGGACATTTCGTATGCCAATTTTTATTTTTACTTCCTATAAGAATTTCTTGGTGGAAGTTGTTCAGTATCGTTAACTGTCCCTTACACCCGGTATAGCTGAAGAGCACAGGTGGGTACAGTTGCAGATTACAAGATGGGCAGGCAGGGCTTCAACGTCTAGAGTAGAAGCGAAATTAGTATGGCGGCTGTATCTAACATATTTGGTTGACTGTATGATCCTAATTGAATAAAGTATGCATCGGTTATCAATGTTGTTGTTAAAAAAAACATACAGAAGAATTGAGAATCTCCTCCGTTTTGAATTCGGTTCAAAATATCTATAGGTGAGTAAAAAATAAATCTGTCTATATTTTTGATTCTACCCATGAAACTGAAAATCTTTCCCCAAGGAACATAAGTCGAAAAATAAAATAAATATTTTGCCCTCCCATACAAATTGACTCGAGCTGCTGACACCCTTCGTATGGCAGGGCCAATTTTTTTTTCGTATTTCGATTTATGTTCCTCGGGGTAAGTTGTTCAGTTTCATGGGTAGAATCACACTCTAAAATATGGTCACCTATCTTTTATTCACTGTATATCTATTGCTGTAGTGGCAGCTCGATTGCGGAAAGAAACTTATGATAAATAAAATAAAATATTTAATATTTAGAGAAAAGATAAAATATTTAGAGAAAACGGAAACAATAAATTGAAGTCTTCGCTGACACGAAACTAAGTAAAAGACTGCAATTTTTGAATCAAAAACATTAAGAAACTAACACTTTGTTAAATATAAGGACAATATCTTGCGAAACGCCTTTCATATTTGTCACCTCTCCTCTTTATGAAAAATATGGCTTCAAATTAAAACCGTTGTGGACAAGGACAGATGTTTAGCACACCTTGTAAAATGAAGGGTGTGTAATTGTAGGAAGTACCGTTAAAAATGCAATTTTAAAATTTTAGCGCTCTTTGTGCAGTAAAAAAGAAAAAAGCTGCCATTTTGTTTTTGGAATGCCGGACGCAAAATGTCAGCCGTAGGTCAGAGGTCACTGCTCCTCGTGCCAATATGAACTATTTATTACATTTAAAAAAATGACCCGCTTCTCTGATTAGTTTTTTAAATATAATTTTCCGCGATGTATTATACTTACATACATTCATATAATCATGCCTTTATCCCTAATGGGTTAGGCAGAGCGTAAATGACCTAAACATAGGTCGTTCCTCCACGTCTGACAAAGTTTTGAGGGTTATTTAAGATAGATTTGTACGTATATTGGTGTAGTGACAGGTTGTCAGCCCATCGCCTAAATTGCCATATACTGAAACCCTCGACTCCCATAGCTGGTTTTTACAGAATATGCGTCCTTGCGTTTTGATATTAGTTGAAGCGTAAAGACGTTATGATGCGTTTGCACTGTTTTATATTAGACTCAACACAGACTAGTAATAAATGCTGATACTGTTCTCGTATCGAACCTACGAACTTAGCATACCCACTGATGTAGTCAAACTTCACCTAAAATGTCGAATTTTCCCTTCCATATAATCTTGTTTTACAGGCAGTGTAAACCTCCAAGATTTATACATCTAATTAACGGTGCCGTAACATAAAATGGTTGTTTTAGGATCTCCTGTCGCAAAATAAACAGGCCCCTGTAAAACCGCCTAATCTGGGCAACTTTTTACTAGGGATGTATCAAATTTCGAAAAGAACCAGTACATTTTTCACTAGGTATGTAAGAGTCATGGAGGGAACGGAGAGAGGCCTTTGCTCAGCTGTGGGACACTTAACGGCTGTATAAGATAAAATGTAATGGCGTCCACTCTTGCGACGTAATTCTTAATGGTGATCCCCGCACCTCATCTTACCTGATGCAACACATATCGCTGGCCATCCAGCGTGGTAACGCGGCCAGGGTTATGAGTACGTTCCCACCGGGTGCGATGCGGGGCGAGCTCTTGGACTGGTGTTAATTTGTATTGTTGTTTATTTTTATTTCAGTATATTGCAATTTAGGCGATGGGCTGACAACCTGCCACTACAGCAATATACTTACAACAACTCTATCTTAAATAACCCTTAAAACAGACGTGACGAAAAGACCTTTATTAAGGCCGTTTACGCTCTGCCTACCCCATTAGGGATAAAAGCGTGATTGTTTGTATGTATGTTATACTCTGTTATTTGTTCTTTGATTTATTTTTGTAAGAATAAATATTTCGAATAAAATCAATCTAATTCTTAGTTTAGTAGCGCTGTCACTTTCATGTGTTACTATGAATTCGAATTATATCACGAGATTCGACGCTAATATCAGTAATACCCCAGTCATTCCAGTGTACCTACGTAACGCACCTTTTCCTAATTTACCTAAATCTGACATTAGGTAAATTCAAAACAGATTCGTATTTAAAAAGAACAGAAAATACTGTCAATCTGAGTACTGCGCGTCAGCTTGCATTCCGCGATCTCATTTTACTGCTAATTTCACGTTAAACTTGTTGAAACTAAATTGTAATTTGCATCATTATATTTGCGGAGTAGATAGTAAATATAACGCAGCAAATTGTTATTTCAATTGAACCAGTTTACACACTGGATTTCGGTGCTAAGCGTTCTGTGGAAATAATCCATATATAAGCATATTTTGTTCTATCCTTATAATAATACCTGTGCCTGCGACGCCTGGATTCGTCACTCCATCTACAACTTTTTTCCAGTCAAGTCTAGAATCGGAAGCAAATTCTATTAGAGGTAGAATCGAAAGCAAATTTATCGCCAGTAAATATAGTACCTTTACTTCGTTTATTTAACGTTGAGTTATCGATATTAACTTGTTTTGCAGTCAATAAACTGCTTTTTCTTTACAACTTCAAACAAAGTCAAAACATGTTTGTAACAAGGTTATAGTCTGCGGTTCCGAAATTTAAACCTGTGCTAAGTTGCACAGAAAAATCTGTTTATGAGTCGCAACAATTATAATATTGGTATCGATAACTCAACGTTAAATTAACAAAGCATAAATGAAGTACCTAACAGAATATAAATCTAATATATTTCTGGACATCCCGCAAACCCCTATCCTCAAATAACCGCCACTCGTGTAGGTATGTGTGACGGACCTATGGACAGTTGGACAGACCTTTTCGAGTATTTTCACGTCATGATAAAGCATACGTATATCTAAACATATATATACGCATATATAAGCATATATATATCCTCTGCGTCGGCCGCGGACCCGGACGGTATAATTTAAGCCCAACCTTATTGTCCTTAGAGGAACAATGTTTGGAAAGAGTTGGTTGTTGACGTCACAGGACTTGCTTATCTTAATTTAATTTATTTAGCAAGTATTTCGCTTTTCTGCAGGGTCAGTAAATAAAAGATTGTTCAATCTCCTAGGTTAGGTAGGGTCCCCGAAAAATACGGGATAAGGCTAGGGATGAGATTAGATACAAGATTTGAGTCTTGTTACAAAAAACATCAAAAGTACGAAGAATGACGTATGGCGATCTGAAATCACTGATAACAGGGCTGGACAGAATAACCACTGGCTATACTTTCACTTTACTCTCTTTATCTACCGCCATAGGCCTCTCCATTCGTTGGTCGTGCATTTTGTTCCCTCGGGGATACACAAAAGTCGCTAATTTTTATACAAACAATGTCAGAGCCCTTTTATTGGGTAAAGCCTCTGACATAATGTCATCGGGGATCATGGGGTCGTCCACGTATTCGAAATCCTACTTTAAAGAAGATTACATACAATACAACACAAGATACTTTATTGCACAAAGAAACTCAAACACATACAGCAGAAAAGTTAGGAACAAAACAGTACAATATAGGCGGCCTTATTGCTAAAGCAGCAATTTCTACCAGGCAACCTTTGGCTAGTAGGATACTACATAGCAGATAGCGGGATAGTGCATACTAAGTTAATCTTAATACTTAAACAATATAAATACTACTAAATAAATACATAAATAAAATAAACTTATATATATTTATAATAAACTAATACATATTATGCTAATAGGAGATAGGATAAATAACTAATTATTATTCTCTAAGAAGAACTTTCTTGTTCGCTCTTTAAATGTCTCAATACATACTTCCTCTGCTAACTTCCAACTCAGTTTCCTGTCGAGATATCCTGAAAACGTCCGCCATCTTTATTTTTAGCTGCGTGTTTTGTCATTTCCTCACCTCGCGTCGGAAACCATCTCGGTGAGGTATTTTTAGATGATATCGTGTTGAGACTGGAGGTCGAGGGGTTATCCGGATAATTGAAGTAGGTCATGGTTTCGGGATTAAGGTATTGGGGTTAGGTGGTATGATATTTTGTTGGTTAATGCATTTCAGAAGTGGTATTATGGACAATAAGGACTGTTTGTGGGTGACTGTGGTGACAAGTTCTCAGCTTTAATTGCATCAAAAAGAGTCTTTACTAGCTTATAAGCAGCTGCTCTAGATGCATACTGTGCGATAAAACCGAGATACATACACACATATAATCACGCCTTTATCCCTAATGGGGTAGGCAGAGCTTAATCGACCTAAACAAAGGTCGTTCTGCTACGTCTAACATAGTTTTGAGGGTTATTTAAAATAGATTGTAGGTATATTTGCTGTAGTGACAGGTTGTCAGCCCATCGCCTAAATTACAATATACAGAAACCCTCGGATCCCTAAGTTGTTGTTGGTTTTTACAGCATGCCTGGCAGGAGATGAGGCTGGCACATTCTATATTTTTCTCTTGCTCCCAGTCCAGCATGGAAGGTACCCGAAATACCCATATTTATCACATCGATCTGTTAATTTTTTTGGTTATTTCACAGATAGATTCTACATTATTCGTTTTCGTGCGGTTATCATGCTACGGGGGCTGTTAGGTACATACGTACTTTTTAAACGTTCCTCATACTAAAACAAAAGCTAGCTTGAAAATTTCTAAGGCTCCCAATCTAGCTAGAAAGTATCTGACTGGGAGAGTCCAGCCTGGAAAAGCAATTTCTTCATTAGCCAGGGATAAAACGATTCACTCTGTCATTCAACTGCCTCCGTGGTCTAGTGGCTAGTGCCATAGACTCCCGATCCGGAGGTCCTGGGTTCGATTCCCAGGGGGGAAACACAAAGTTGATATTTGAGAATTTATCACTTTGTGTGTTTTTCCCCAGTTTGGTTAGGACATTGCAGGCTGAATCACCTGATTGTCCGAAAAGAAAAAAAGATTTCGTGCTTCGGAGGGCACGTTAAGCCGTCGGTCCCGGTCGCTGTCTTTGATAGTGGTCGTTACTCAAACCATGTCAGAGGCCTGATAGTTGTGCTACTAGGCGGTTTAAAAACTGACAACAGGGTTCATCGGGTCGATAGACTAGACACTCGAAAGAAGAAGAAGACTCTGTCATGAATTTTTCAAGAAATTGCATGTCTCCTACTTTGTAATTATGTTACTCAACGCCCATCCATTTTAAACCGAGACAGCATCTTCCTGTGCGGTCTAAGCTTAGTTTATGAGTTCTATAAACCATCTGTCTTGGTCTAGTCTAGCTCGTTATAAAATCTAAACGTAAAATTGATGATGCATCTAACGGTCTAGCACTAAATTACAGTCTGACTGGTTATGGATACTTAAAGAATGTGAGAAAAAAGTTAGGTTGGTTGGTAGCAGGCTTAATTGGTGACACTTTTAAATATATTAGCATAAAACTAAAATCAAGATTCTATGTTTTCTTTTCGGGGATTGCTGTAGGTATCATACATATTCACGCCTTTATGCGCCCCTAATGGGGTAGGCAGAGCGTAAACGACCTAAACAAAGGTCGTTCCCAAACAACAAGGACAACGTTTTGACGGTTATTTAAGATAGATTTGTAGGTATATTACTATAGTTACAGGTTGTCAGCCCATCGCTAAAGTTACAATATACTGAAACCCTCGGATCCCTTAGCTGGTTGTTGCAGCATGCCAGGGAGGAAATGCAGCTGGCACATTCTATGTTTTTCTCTCGCTCCTAGGCCAACATGGAAGATGGTATCATACACGACTAAAATGTGCTTTTCTGTTAGAATAAGATATTTTACCGCGATAAACTTATTTTTACAATTATAAGAGTTACTTCCATGCTAGACTGGGAGCGAGAGAAAAACATAGAATGTGCCAGCTGCATTTCCTCCCGGGAATGCTATAAATACCAGCTAAGAGATCCGAGGGGTAATGTATACTGCAATTTAGACGATGGACTGACAACCTGTCACTACAGCAATATACCTACAAATCTATCTGAAATAATCCTGACGTTACACTGTGCCTACCCCATTAGGGATAAAGACGTGACTATATGTATGTACGTATGTAAGAGGTACTTCCTTCCTTCCTTCCTACGTAAAATAGATTAAAGAACGCTCAATGAATTCAATTAACAATAATTGCATTGAACTGCTACTGAGTGCGAACTATCTACTTTCCTAGCCAATTCATTTTATAGATAGATAATTAACTGAAAGAATACGAATTTTTAAATATTTCTGCTCTTGATGCATCTAAAAAAGGGGTTCGAGGGTTACAGTGTATTGTAATTTAGGCGATGGGCTGACAACCTGTCGCTATGGCAATACACATTACAATCTAAAATTACCCTCAATTTTTGTCAGACGCGGCGAAAGCGCCTTTTAGGAGGCGTTTTACGCTCTGCCTACCCCGTAAGCGATAAAGGCGTGATTTTATGTATGTATGTATGGACGCGAATTAAGACACGCTTCGATCTGTGTTAAAACTGTAGACAGTTCTTCGTAAGTTAGCGTACTATCTCCTATAACCTTCTACAATTCATTACAATCTAAAATTTGCCTTTAATTTTTGTCAGACGTGGCGAAAGCGCCTATTACGAGGCGTTTTACGCTCTGCCTACCCCGTAAGGGATAAAGGCGTGATTTTATGTATGTATGTTGATGCAACTATACATTTTCGTCAATAGTCTTATATCTTGTTTCGGTTAGTCAAAATGGTCAGTTTATTGGGTATGCTTTTGACGTTAGCCTAGAGAGACCAGAGAAGATTAGCCTAGAGAAACCAAAGGACGTTAGCCTAGATAGATCACAAGACAATAGCCTGGAAATACCTGACGACGTTAGACTGGCTAGAGAGACCAGGTGAGGTTAGTCTAGAAAAACCAGAGGATGTTAGCCTAGAGAGACCAGAGAAAGTTAGCGTAGAGTAACCAGATGACGTTAGCCTATAGAGGCCAGAGAACGTTTGCCTATAGAGGTCAGAAAACGGTAGCCAAGAGAGACCAGAGAAGGTTAGCGTAGAGTAACCAGATGACGTTAGCCTATAGAGGCCAGAGAACGTTTGCCTATAGAGGTCAGAAAACGGTAGCCAAGAGAGACCAGAGAAGGTTAGCGTAGAGTAACCAGATGACGTTAGCCTATAGAGGCCAGAGAACGTTTGCCTATAGAGGTCAGAAAACGTTAGCCAAGAGAGACCAGAGAAGGTTAGCGTAGAGTAACCAGATGACGTTAGCCTATAGAGGCCAGAGAACGTTTGCCTATAGAGGTCAGAAAACGGTAGCCAAGAGAGACCAGAGAAGGTTAGCGTAGAGTAACCAGATGACGTTAGCCTATAGAGGCCAGAGAACGTTTGCCTATAGAGGTCAGAAAACGGTAGCCAAGAGAGACCAGAGAAGGTTAGCGTAGGGTAACCAGATGACGTTAGCCTATAGAGGCCAGAGAACGTTTGCCTATAGAGGTCAGAAAACGTTAGCCAAGAGAGACCAGAGAAGGTTAGCGTAGAGTAACCAGATGACGTTAGCCTATAGAGGCCAGAGAACGTTTGCCTATAGAGGTCAGAAAACGGTAGCCAAGAGAGACCAGAGAAGGTTAGCGTAGAGTAACCAGATGACGTTAGCCTATAGAGGCCAGAGAACGTTTGCCTATAGAGGTCAGAAAACGGTAGCCAAGAGAGACCAGAGAAGGTTAGCGTAGAGTAACCAGATGACGTTAGCCTATAGAGGCCAGAGAACGTTTGCCTATAGAGGTCAGAAAACGTTAGCCAAGAGAGACCAGAGAAAGTTAGCGTAGAGTAACCAGAGGACTTTAGCCCAGAGAGACCAGATGACGTTAGCCTATAGAGGCCAGAGAACGTTAGCCAAGTGAGACCAAAGCTGGCGGTGATAGTCTATAAATAATGGGCTCACTTTCCCCGTTACTTCGCAGGATATCGCTTTCGCGAAATGTACCTTTTTTGATAGATTTAGTTCAAAAAGTGGGCAGCTACTGAAAAGACTTAGAAAGTTTTCAAAGGACAAAATAGTTGCAAAAATTTCCGAAATGTCATTTTGCGACCAAGGGACATTTTACGAAGTTACCACATTCCAACACTGACAGAACACAGCAAGCTGTATGACATCCTGAGATGTGGGAATAATACTCATAGTGGGAGTGAAGTAGACAGTAAATAATAAAATGTAGATTATGATTTGATTTTGATGAGTTTAACGCGAAAACGGCGGTAAAATTAAATGGCGCTGAAAGTTATTGCAAGTAGTAAAGTTCTAATTTGAACGTGGGTGTCTGCCTTAGTTGCATTTTTATTACAGGCTACAGATTAAGTTAAGTTGAGCTTTGCACTTTATTATCTTCAATAACATTAGCTTTTACTTCCATGCTGGACTGGGAGTGAAAGAAAATAAAGCATGTGCCAGCTGCATTTCCTCCCGGGCACGCTGTAAAAACCAGCTTAGGGATCCGAGAGTTTCTGTATATTGCAATTTAGGCGAAAGGCTGACAACCTGTCACTATAGCAATACACCTAAAAATCGATCTTTAATAACCCTCAAAACTTTGTCAGACGTGGGCAGAACGACCTTTGTTTAGGATCGTTTACGCTCTGCCTACCTCATTAGGGATGAAGGCGTGACTATATGTGTGTATGTACAACATTTATTGACAGTAGAAACAGACCTATTAAAACTCCTGAAGTCAAAAAATCCCACTCAAAATAAATTACAAAACCTTTGATATTTTAATACAAAAAACCTTCAAAAGTTTTCTGTTAACTGCACGTAAAAATCTCGTACAAAGTAACCGACGCGTCAAGTCAAAAGTCACGTCGGCACCCCGAAATAACCATTTTGACGCAGAGTTTTCACGTTGAAAAGTTGAACGGGGATTTTGAAACGGCCCTCCGGAGTGGTGACGTCAAAAGGGTTTCCTGAACCTCCAGGTCGTCAAATGGAGTCCACAATTTGTGACGTCACCTTCGAATAGAGACTGGGATACCATCGCGGGCAAAATGGTATGATGCAGGAGGAAGATTTTATTCTGTAACTTAGCGTGTTGCGAGTTTTACAAAAGTTTATTTTTAACATTAATTTGCTTAGCTTAGTTAGTACGACAGCATATTAGGGAAAGCGTCCCGCAAACTGATAGGGGTTGTTTAGTCAACGAAATCAATTAACTTTCACGGGGAATTTTTTTCAGGAGATCAAAAAAAAATACTACCTCGATCAGACAATGTGTAATCATTTTCTTTTTTCCTTCTCTGAAAAAAAAACCTGGTGATAATTGTTCAGTTTCGTTGTCTGAGCAACTCCTATCAGTTTGCGGGACGCTGTCCCTTACACCCGGTATTACTCCATGAATTAGCTATTGACTTTGTGTTTTAACGTGTCCTAATTAAATAATTGATTGTTATTTTTCCTTTCTGTTTCAGGTATGTCTGCAGCATTATAAAAAAAGTTTTCTTGGTAAGAGTTTGTCTTAAAGACTGTATCGAAAAGTATAAATACAAGTTTAATGATGTAGTTTCAAAATAATATAATATTCTTCTTATTAAAACACTACATAGCTAAAACTTAGGACTTAAACATAACAGTTGATCTTAAAGACTGTTTCGAAAAGTATAAATACAAGTTTAATAATGTAGTTTCAAAATAATAAAATATTCTTCTTATTAAAACACAACATAGCTAAAACTTGGGACTTAAACATATAAGAGTTGATCTCAAAGACTATATTGAAAAGTATAAATACAAGTTTAATGATGTGGTTTCAAAATATTCTTCTTATTAAAACACAACATAGCTACTTACTACCTACTAACTTCGGACTTAAACATAATGATTTTCTTGATAAATAATGAAAAATTTGGACTTTCTTGCGATTTGCCTGTTTTTTTTTTCTTAAAAAAATCAAAAACCGGACAGCGACTTCGTCACAAGTGGTGGCTACCCTGGTCTAGTCCTGCCGGAATTGTTTCTCGGAATCAGCAGAACGTCCAGTTTTGCGGAGCCTCACTTTCAGTATTGCCCAATAACGGTCAATTTGGCGAAGATTTGGTCAGTTTGGTGGATTCCTGTCCATGGGCACAATGTAAACTTTCTTATACCTCTCCAATGCTTTTGAACCATAGTGGCATGAAGCTCAATCGGGCCAGAAAACAGTTGAAACTCTATGCTTCTTAACCATTGGCAGAATCAGTTTGTTGAGGCATTCTTTGACATACCAATCAGCCGTCTTTCTGGAAGAATCTTCTATTCTATTCTAAGTGGTAAATAATGGACTCAATTCGAGGCCACATTTCTTCCATGTTGGACCCCAGTCTACGCTCCCAAGCGACAGAAAAATATAGAATATGCCAGCTACTTTTTCTCCCGGGCATGTTGTAAAAACCAGCTAGTGTATTTATATTTAACGATACAGTCTTTACTGAAATACGCTAAGGTTTCTGATGTCTTGTCTTGTCTAGCCGTTAATGTCCCACTGCTGGGCAAAGGCCTCTCTCCGGTCTCTCCACGACTCTCTATCCTGTGCTTCCTCCGGCCACTCCTCGAGGAAGGAGTCGAGCTCATCTCGCCATCGGCGTCTGGGTCGGCCACGCCGCCGTCTGTCTCTTCTAGGCATCCACTCGGTGGTAATTTTGGCCCATAACTCATCTGACATACGACAGACGTGACCTGCCCAGTCCCACTTTAATTTAGCTGCTGTATAGGCTACATCAGTAACACCAGTTTTGGAGCGAATTAAGGAATTTCGGACTTTATCCGTCAGTTTCAAGCCTAGTATACTTCGCTCCATTGCTCGTTGGCAAACTCCGAGTCTGAATCTCTGAGCTTCTGTCAAAGACCAAGTCTGTGCCCCATATGTCAGTATCGGGAGAATGCACATGTCCATGAGTTTTCGTTTCAATGATAAAGGCAGTTCGCCTTTCATGTGCTCCTTCATCGACCAATAACTCCTCCAGGCATTTTCTATGCGTCGCGTAACTTCTTTCTCTTGGCGAGCCTCAAAGGAAATTAATTGGCCGAGGTATATGTACTCATGGACATATTCCATTCTCCCGCCATCGACTGTTACTGTCCTTTCGATGCTATTTGACATAAGCTTGGTCTTCGACATATTCATCATTAATCCAGCCTCGAAGCTTGCGGTGCTTAGATCTTGAAGCATGAGCTCTAGTTCTGCAGCTGATGTAGAGAGCAAGACGATGTCGTCCGCGAAGCGAAGGTTTGTCAACCTCACTTCACTAACTTCAACGCCTCGCCCCTCCCACTCAGCACCCACTTTCCTGAAAACTTCCTCCAAGGAGCTGGTGAACAATTTGGGGGACAGCGGATCTCCCTGTTTGACGCCTTTTTGTATTCTGAAAAATGGACCTGTTGTTTCTAATTTTATTGCAGCTTTACTATTAATATAAATAAGTTTCAGGAGGTTAGTATAAGTTGAGTCAATTTCTTGGTTATGAAGTGCGTCAAACAGGGAAGAATGCTTCAAGCTGTCAAAGGCCTTGGAGTAGTCAACGAACGCTAAATAGAGAGGCAAATTAAATTCAATATGTTTTTCTATAATTTGATTTAATGTGTGTAAATGATCGGTTGCGGAGAGACCGGGTCGGAAGCCAGCTTGCTCAGGAGGTTGATGTAGGTCAAGTTTGCCTGCTATTCGGTGCTCAATCACTTTGGAAAATAGTTTGTAAACATGGGATGTAAGGCTTATGGGTCGGTAGTTATTGATATCAGATTTATCTCCTTTTTTATGTAACAAAACTATATTAGAATGGCAAAAGTTTGCTGGTAGCTTTCCCGTTAGTAAAATGGCATTAAAAAGATTCGTAAGGTGGGGCAAAAGTACGTCTCTTCCTATTTTTAGAGCATCAGTGGTAATGCCATCTTCTCCTGGGCTTTTATTATATCTCATCTTGCGTAAAGCTTGATGGACTTCTTGTCCGGATATTAATGGGATGCCAGCGTCACACTGATACTCAATATTGACATTAGTAATGGGAGAACAAGAGTCTGAATAAAGGTTTTTATAAAAATCTGTGCTTATGCTAATAATTTTTTCTCGATTTCCTGTTTTAACACCGTTAGAATCGCGAAGGCATGTTATCCATGGCTTGCTTTTTGTTATTCCTTGTCTGGCTATTCTAAGGGACTTGTTTTGTTCTAGGGCGTTTTGTATGAGGTTCTTGTTATAGGTCCTTACATCTCTTCGAATGCTTCTTTTGACTTCCTTATCTATAGATCTAAATTCTGCGCTTGTTGTATCATTTCTGTAAATTTCTCTTTTGTCTATTAGTTGAATGGTGTTACACGACAGTTTCTGTTTTCTAGCTTTAACTTGTTTTAATTTCGAATTAGCATTTTTTATAGATCTTTGGATGTTGTCAAACAGTTTATCTACGTCTCTGTTCTCTACTTCTATTTCAGTTTGTAAAAGGTCAAATGAGTTCTTGAGTTCTATCTTAAATTGATCTACATTTTCTATAAGGGTATCTTTGTTTACTATTTTAATTTTGTGTTTAAAATTTCGTTTTTTTTCAATTTTGCGATCGAAATACAACTTTGCACGCAGTGGTCTATGGTCAGAGCTAAATTTTATATTATTAAGTGTTTCTACGTTCTTTAAAATGGACTGAGTGGAACAAAGAATAAAATCAATTTCATTTCTATTATTCCTATTTGGTGATACCCAAGTCCAGCGCCTGTGCGGTTTTTGAAAAAGAAACTATTGCCTAGACTGAGGCGCCGTCCAAAAGCAAATTGGATTAGTCTGGATCCGCGATCGTTACGAGTGCCTAAACCATGCGGGCCGATTACGCTTGTATCGTCCAGATCTTGCCTTAAACCGACTTTGGCGTTGAAATCACCTATGACCATGTTCCAAGTACCGCTATGTTCATCGAGAGCCCTGTTCAACGTGTCGTAAAAGTCTTCGACTTCGTCATCAGGGTGATCAGAAGTTGGTGCGTACACCTGAGCGATGGTAAGTGTTTCTTTGTCCGTGACGCGGAATTTGAGTAAGGCAATCCTATCGGAGTGGGCTATAAACTCTAGTATATTGGTTTTCCACCGTTTATGTACCATGAAGCCCACACCGTACAGGCTGCCAGCGTTCCCATAATGATAGAAGATATTGTCATCTCGCTCTAAGGTGTCTTCACCTTCTCTTCGAACTTCAGCAAGGCCTAAGGTTTCTGATACTCAGCTTATTTCGGACAACTTGGTTGTATTTTTATTATTTTTTCTCGTATCGCTTTAATTGTAATAAATTTAACTCCATCGTCAGTTTGTCACCAGTGTCTTTTCTGGGTGAGTTAACTTTTGTTGCAATTTCGTTCACTCTGGTCGTTCCATTCTGTTTTAATTTTATTTTTAATCCGTTCAGTCTGGCAACCCCGTTCCTGAATGGGATCGTTAAGCCGGGCGGATGTTGTGAGCGGGCGGTGCTCGCCGGATTCCGTTTTTAGACGACTTTTTGTCCCCTACTCTTCCGGACTGAAAGATAAATCTACGTGCGAAAATTCTCTCGTCACGTGACCAAATGATAAAATTTGGATTTTTATAAAATTGTGGTTAAAATAGAATGATGTTGTTAATGTACCTTTAAAAAAATCTGATAGGTAACGCAACTGATTGAACCTGTTAATAAATTCCACGATTAAAATACAGTTATGAATACGTCCTACATAACGCATTTTGTAAACAGACTAATGACGAGAAAAGGACAGGACTCTTCCTTATCTTTTCATTATAAATGTATAGAAACTTCCATTTTGAAAACATATTGAGTAGATAGAGCGAGCGCTAATGCTTTAAGGTGCAGTACAGATACCTACATATGCTCATAAAATAGCACGCTTACGAGCTAGCCTCTAACGTGCTCTTCACACATTTGCTTCTGTTTAGCATACGTACATACATACATAAAATCACGCCTTTATCCCTTACACGTCTGTTTAGCATGCTTTTTATAAGTATTCTCTACTTATACATACGTATAATCACGCCTCTTTCTGGGAGGGGTAGGCAGATACCACATCTTTCACTTGCTACGATCCTTACATACTTCTTTCGCTTCATCCACATTCATTAATCTATTCATACATGCTCGTCGGTTTAGGGTTCTCTTGACCTGACCTTTTTTTAGGACGTCCCCGATTTGTACTCAATCTTTAAAAGTTCAATTGTTACCCCTTTCAACAACCCCCCTTTCACCGCAAAACGCAAGACTGGCGATTTTTGAGCATTCTCTAAATAAGCATGCGTATACTTACCATTACACCGACAAGAGTAAAACTCTTAAGAAAATCATCATCATATTTACTTAGGTACATAAGATCCAGATACACATGCTCAATATTAGCATAATAGCATGCGATTATTGAGCAATTATGCTACTTAGTAGCATTGTACGTACGAGTACTTTGCTAAATATACGAATGCTCCTGCAGTACGCCAGAAAGAGGATTGTTGAAAGGGGGAACAATTGAAGTTTTATCAAGACCAAGTAGAGAATAAATAATGGGGTCGGCAATGCGTAAACGAAACAAAGGTCGTACCGCCACGTCTGACAAAGTTTTGAGGGTTATTTGGGATAGATTTGTACGTACATTACTGTAGTAATAGGTTGTCAGCCCATCGCCTAAATTACAATACACTGAAACCCTCGAATCCCTTAGCTTGTTTTTACAGCATGATGCAGCCGGCACGTTCTATGTTTTTCTATCGCACCCAGTCCAGCATGGATGACAAAACACGAAAATCACACGGTGATGATTTACTTGAGAAAATGACAACTAGATTTCTACGCACAAATTCTAGGCAAAAAGTCAACAATCAATAATGATTGTGTGCTCATTGATAAAGTTTTGTACTTATGGTAATGTTATGGCGCCCGAAATAGAATTCGATGCGTAGCAAACAGCTATAATGAAAAATCGTGCGCTGTTCACGAAATATTTTTTCGTGATTTTGTCTTATATTATTTTCGTTTTCTTTGAAAATGTTTTACTTCTACAACCAGATTGCAAAAACCAGGAAATCGGCTCTTTGTTAATTTTATATTTGCTTTGAATTTAGTCAAATTTTTGTCGAGAATCGGAACATTTTTTCGCAAAGACTGGCCTCCAAATCAAGAAGAGAGTCAGAAAATTGAGTAAATTTTTTTTATATTGCGAAAATAAATTGTGTCGTTGAATATTTAATGAGCTACTTATAACATTTACCTTCAAATTAATAAAACATTAAATATTCGACGCGCTAAAGGAGATTTGCGGCCTTGGAATGTCCTTCCAACCAGGCAAAATTCTTGAATCTTACTTCCTTAAATACATACATACATATACATACATACATATAATTACGCCTTTATCCCTAATGTCCTTAAAACCAGGCGAAATTCTTGAATCTTACTTCCTTAAATACATACATATACATACATACATATAATCACGCCTTTATCCCTAATGGAGTAGGCTGAGCGTAAACGACCTAAACAAAGGTCGGTCCGCCACGTCTGACAAAGTTTTGAGGGGAGATTTGTAGGTATATATTGCTGTAGTGACAGGTTGTCAGCCCATCGCCTAAATTACAATATACTGAAACCCGCGGATCCCTAAGCTGGTTTTTACAGCATGCTCGGGAAGATATGCAGCTGGCACATTCTATGTTTTTCTCTCGCTCCCAGGCCAGCATGGAAGACCTCCTTCCTTAGATAGGAGTATTTTAATGATTACTGGCGACCCACCCCGGCTTCGCACGGATATCATCAGTGTTTCTCTACTATATTCTGCATGTATTATACATATAAACCTTTCTCTTGAATTATTCTGTGCATAAAAAGAAACCGCATCAAAATCCGTTGCGTCGTTTTAAAGATCTAAGCATACATAGGGATATAGGGACAGAGAGAGCGACTTTGTTTTATACTATATAGTGATTTTTATGTTTTATACCAAAAGATCTATCTACTGAAAACTAAAATATACGTACAACACAAACGCTTCGAAAACATTTTAATGGGATTTCGCACCTAGCAGGGAAAGTTGAGCTTTATCGGATTTCAGCTGCGGTTTGTCGCTGAAAACTCGTTTAATTTACAACTGAAGTGGTTTACATATGCTAAATTCATGCCGGGTACAAAAACATACAGCTTTTACTTCGAATATTTAGTAGTTTAAAACTATAGCTGCTGAAGAAAATATCTGTGAAAAAACTTGACTTTAATGGCTCTCAGAATTTTGAATACTTTGCGAATGCTTCTTTTGGGTGAGCCTGCTAAATCTTTTATACCAAAGGTTTCATAATAGATTTTTACATAGTAAAATATTATTTTTGTTGAAATCTGTGTGCGAAATCATGTACTAAGCAGACAGAGTTGACAACACTACAAACACACCCATCATCTTCCTAGCCTTATCCCGTATCTTACGGGGCCGGCTTCCTAATCTAGGGGATTGAACGAGGTGCTGGTTTTTACACAGAGCGACTGCCATCTGACCTCCGCAACCCAGAAGGGAAACCAGACGCCTAGGTTACCAGAATCCTAGATTAGGTCAGAGTTTTCAAGCCGCCAATGCTTAGCACTGGCCTCTGATATGGCATAACGACTAATATCTACGGTATTTAACGATATTAACCGGGACCAACGGCTTAACGTGCCTTCCGAAGCACGAAAAAAGCACCAAATAAACAAAAATCGAAAACCGAAAAACACATTGGTACGTGGTGGGATTCGAACCACGACCTCCCGGTCAAGAGGCAGCGGCTCTACACTACAAACGCACCCAAAAACCTTAAAAACCCTGACTTTCCCACACAATGCCATAATACGTACAGTAATGTTCCATCTTCCAAACCTAGGTTACATGTTTAAATATCAAAATTGTTTGTTTAGTGTGACGTATGTTTGGCAGTGACTGGAGGCAAAACGGCGGCCATATTGGATTTTCATTTAAACTTTAAACTCGAGATTTTGACGTCGACTTTATGAACACTTTGAGATTGAATTAAGCAAGCTGGTTGTTGTGTGTAGTTTGTTTTAGAATCACTTTTTTACAAATATGAACCTTCATGGATTTGACCTAAATCCAAACGAGGTCTTCTTTTTCTGTCGTGTGGGTCGAGTCAATCGACCCGATGAACCCTGGTGTCAAACCGCCTTTAATGAGATCACTTATTGATACACATAGAGAGTCACATCTGTATCCCTGACTGGGAGAGCAGAGCGCCAACGGTTTATTAAAAAGCGTTTGCGCTACGTTTGACTATATTGGCTAAGGATGATTTCGGCTGATAAATTAGGACAGCGCCTAAACCACAATACCTGCATTAAAACCATCCAAAAAGTGGCCAGTGGCAAATACATACATACATATAATCACGCCTTTATCCCTAATGGGGTAGACAGAGCCATAAACAAAGTCGTTCCGCCACGTTTGACAAAGTATTAGTGGCCAAATACTAACGATAAAATAATAATAAAGAACCAAGCCATGTCAAAAGCACCTTGCAAACTATAGCAATAGAATAGGCAAAGTTCGTTTCACAGCTCTGACAACACAGAAGCAGTCGTACTTCTACCGTACAACTTAGTTTCATATCACGAAATAACATTAATGTGTTTATTACAACATTTCAAATTTCAAACGGAATAAATGATGATGTTTTCTTGAGGATTCTCAGGATCTATTGCATTCTAGCGGTTGTAGTCGAGGGATCGGATGCGTAATTTTATATCTCATCTCACACACATGACATGACTGATAAATGGGAACCTACATTACATATTAAGTTGATGTATGATTTAGTTATTTGATAATCAACACTAGGGACACTAAAGCTTTACAAATCCAAATGTATTGAAAGACGTAAAAATTCCTTTCCATTCCTTTTCCCATCACCATAATCCATCCCTCAGCAGTTTCAGGCAAGGGTTTCGATGTATTGCAGTGATCCCTGTAACCCTGTTTCGCTTAAGGTGGCGATATGGCCTAAGTGATGCCCCCATCAGTAAAAAAATCACAACTCACATAAAACCTAAAAACTCAATAATTATACAGATAATTTAAATCCTTATAAATTAGCGATTCTTAGTTCGTTGTAGTAATATGAAAAATTGCCGTTGGTGGCCGTTATTTGCAATTTTTCTACCTGTTACTATATGGATGGGGGCGCCACACCTTAAATAGATATTGTGCCATCAAAAGTCTTCACTGATCTCTATGAGATAAGAAATCTGCTTCCGCACCCGGTACTATAACTATGTGGGTACCTATGGCGTGGGCGCCCCTTCTAGTAAACTTCGTTACCCAAAGGAAACCCGCGATATTCTAAATAATACACAATTCGTGTATATATTCTGGTTTTGTTCAAGGATAGATAGTTTACAGACGAAATCAGTGACCTTCATTGGACTCTATGAGATAAGAAATCTGCTTCCGCACCTAGTACTATAACTAAGTAGGTACCTATGGCGTGGGCGCTCCTTCTAGTAAACTTCGTTACCCGAAGGAAACTCGCGATATTCTTAATAATACACAATTCGTTTGTATATTCTTGTTTCATTGTAATATAGATAGTTTTCAGACGAAAATCAGTGACCTTCATTGGACTCTATGAGATAAGAAATCTGCTTCCGTACCCACTACTATAAATAAGTAGGTACATATGGCGTGGGTGCCCCTTCTAGTAAACTTCCTTACCCAAAGGAAACGCGCGATATTCTATATAATACGCAATTCGTTTATATATTCTGGTTTTGTTCAAGGATAGATAGTTTACAGACGAAATCAGTGATCTTCATTGGACTCTATGAGATAAGAAATCTGCTTCCGCACCCAGTACTATAATTAAGTAGGTACCTATGGCGTGGGCGCCCCTTCTAGTAAACTTCGTTACCCAAAGGAAACCCGCGATATTCTATATAATACGCAATTCGTTTATATGTTCTTGTTTCGTTCAAGGATAGATAGTTTTCAGACGAAAATCAGTGATCTTCATTGGACTCTATGAGATAAGAAATCTCCTTCCGCACCCAGTACTATAATTAAGTAGGTACCTATGGCGTGGGCGCCCCTTCTAGTAAACTTCGTTACCCAAAGGAAACTCGCGATGTACTAAATAAATGGATACGCAATTCTTTCTCGGTTCCGTACAAAGAATTTGGAAAGATTTAATGAAGCGAGAAATTCCCGTCTGCCAATTTGATGTATTTTCGGAATGAATTGGAACAGAAGGAATAAGATTACCTGATCAGATGATGCATAAAAAGGAATTGAAAAGTGGAAAAATATCGCTGAACTTTATCATATATCTTTATCATCATCAGCTCATATTCGTCCGCATCGAGGGGCACGAGCTTAACTCAGAAATAGGACGGGCGATCGGACCTTTATCAACCACGTGGGCCCAGAACGGACTGATCTACTTCACACACAAACTTTGAATTTCTTCGTAGATGTTGTGCACTTTGAAGCGCTCGTTGGTCAAATGGTTAGTACTTACTCATTCCGATAACGAATGTTAAGCAACCAACGCCGTGGCCAGTGGGGTCGATAGTGGTATAACAACACGAGCGTTTTCGTGCTTTGGA
This sequence comes from Scrobipalpa costella, assembly GCA_949820665.1. Classification (NCBI taxonomy): domain Eukaryota; kingdom Metazoa; phylum Arthropoda; class Insecta; order Lepidoptera; family Gelechiidae; genus Scrobipalpa; species Scrobipalpa costella. The sequence goes on along the minus strand of OX463319.1, from coordinate 6,714,431 downwards.
ACGTTAATATCATAGATATTAGTCGTACCATATATTAGCATTGGCGGCTTGAAAACTCTGACAGCGGGGTTGGCCACTAACCTGGCACAGCCTAATCTAGGATTGGGTCTGGTTTCCCCTTCTGGGTTGCGGATATCAGATGGCAGTCGCTCTGTGAAAAACCAGTCAGTACCTACCATGAAATCCGTCTTTCACTGATTTGACTGCTATCTGACCTCCGCAACCCAGAAGGGAAACCAGTCCCAATCCTAGATTAGGCTTTGCCAGGTTAGTGGCCAACCTAGCTGTCAGAGTGTATTTTTTTTTTAATTAAGCGTTGGCAACCGAACATTTGGCCCACCTTGTAATAGTGAGAAGAGAGAGAGTGCTTTTACCTCAGGCAAATCTTATTACTGCGGAAAGACTTATCAAGCAAATATCGGCACTAAAACTAAATCTTTTATGGTCGGAATTCGTAAAGAAGTATAATAAGGCAGATAGGACGGACTATAAAGCATGTTTACACCTTTACTTACGTTAACTTAGGTCGTAAAGTACATACGATTTATTTATTTAGGTTGACTACTAGATTAGGTAAAGTTACACGCCGTATGTGTATATACATACATACAATCACGCCTTTATCCCTAATGGGCCACGCAGAGCGTAAACGGTCTAAACAAATTTCGTTCCGCCACGTCTGACAAAGTTTTAAGGGTTATTTATGATAGATTTGTAGGTATATTGCTGTATTGACAGGTTGTCAGCCCATCGCCTAACAACAATTACAATATACTAAAACCCTCGGATCCCTTAACTGGTTTTTACAGCATGCCCAAGAGAAAATACAGCTGGAACTACGTTTTTATGCATCGAGATATATTCAAAAATATATGGAATCCGCGGGAAATAGCCCTTTGCTAGAAGAGGACAGAGTGCGCATTCTGTCATTGGTTTGAAAGGGACAGATGCCACCAGCACATTGGTCCTTAATAAACAGAGCAAAACCATTCCCTATGCTTCCAAACTCATTGCTTAGCCAATTACTTAATAATTTTCTTAATCTGGTGTGGAAGGGCAAAGTTATACAACAGTTCCAAACTTTAGATCGAATACGTCAACCGTAGTTGACTCGGCGACCTAGGGAAACTTTGACACGTACGGTAAATATCAAGGAGGATAATAAACTATCTATCTATAAGTAATTCCATACTGGACTGGGAGCGAAAGAAAAACATTGAATTTTCCACCTGCATTTCCTCCCGGGCATGCTGTATGAACCAGCAAGGGATCTGAGGGTTTCAGTATATTGCACTTTAGGCGATGGGCTGACCTGTCTGTCACTACGGCATTATACCTACAAATCTATCCTGTAAAAACCAGCTAAGAGTTCTGATGGTTTCAGTATATTGCAATTTAGGCGATGGGCTGACCTGTCACTACAATAATCTATAAATAAGCATGGGAGTTATTGGTTGTCACGATATTTCTGTCAGTATTCTAACACACTTATTGGATATTTAATCAGTTTCATTGCGTAATGATTGCGCCAGCCAATAGCAGACGGATAAATTCTCTCTCCTCGCGCTATAAAGCGGTGAGTTGTGTCCCGAACAAAAAAAAGTATAAATGCCCACTCCATAGGGTAAATCTTCCTTGGTACATATCTATAACTAAACAGGCTTGTGTGATCAGAAGCTTTGCCCTTTTGAAGTTAGCGAATTCTTGCTAAGTTGTGGGACTTCAAACATAAATGTTTTAGATAGTTTATAGTTTGACACTGGTAGGGTTGAAATACCTTCATGACCCTTCGAGGAAGTGATATGGTTTAGGCAAGTCGACGCTGCTAATTTCTAAGCAGTTTAAACAATCCAATGATTCTTATTGTTTTGTAACGTTCTTCATTAGATTTCAATATTCAATACAATACAATATTCTTTATTGCACAAAGAAACACAAACAACAGAAATAAAAAGGAACAAATGTGACAGAAATAAATAGGCAGCCTTATTGCTAAAGCAGCAGTATGCTACATAAGACAGGATAATGTATGTTATATATCAGAGAAAGTGGTAGATAGAATATCACTACATATACTTACTTAAACTATACTTATGAATCAGACAGCTTTAGCTACACATTATACATTATTAGCTAAAAAGAAATTCAATTAGTCAAGGTCGTTACAAACTGAATCATCTGGGTGCCTGTAAAGCAAGATGATTTTGTGCTTCGAAGGGCAGGTTAGGCCGTCGGTCCCTGTCATTGCCTATGATTGTGTGGGACTGAGGGACTGTCAGTGCCTTTGAGGGTTCTTGGTGCGACCTTGACAAAGGTCGTTCCGCCACATTTGACAAAGTTTTGAGGGATATTTAAGACAGATTTGTACGTATATTGCTGTAGTGACAGGTTGTCAGCCCATCGCCTAAATATCAATATACTGAAACCATCAGATCCCTTAGCTTGTTTTTACAGCATGCTCGGGAGGAAATGCAGCTGGCGCATTCTATCCAGCATGGACTAAGAGCATTTATATGGATTGGCGCGAAAATGTATGACAGCTTCTATATTTTTTTACGGATACGAACTGAATACGGAGCAGTGCAAAACCGTACAGTACTTAAAAGATAGAAACTTACAATCTAAGCTTACTCAGAACACTGCTATATTAAACCAGTTAGCAACGCAATGCAGTTTCGGTTCGTGATCACCAAATGCCATGACATTTGAGACGGTCCGGCGAGATGGAAACGATACTTCGCATCACAAAGGTTATAGCGAACAGGATACACTTATAACTGAGCTTTTGTTCTGTAACAACCGTTGTGGGTTAAATGTCTTAATGATCTAGTGGTCTGATCTGTGGCTTCCGATCCGGAGATCCTTGGTTGGATTTCCAGGGAAGAACTCAAAAAAAAATCCTGGCTTGGGTTAGAATAATACATCACAAGATTGTCTGGAAGAAAAGATTTCGTACCCGGTCCCAATCGCTTTCTCTGATATTCGTCGTTACACAAACTATGTGAGAGGCATATTAGGCAGAGGCTGCAGTTTAGAAACACTAGGGTTGATTGGATCGATCTATATTACTCGAAAACTCATAAAACTAGAAGAAGGCCGAGGGTTAGGTTTAAAGGTTAATCCGCAAAATGATGTACCTGCAGCTGAGCGGCGCGGCGCGGCACGGCACTGCAGCGTAAAATCTGTCAAAATGTATGAACTGACATTGCCGCGCCGTGAAGCGCCATGCCGCTTCGCTACAGCTTCAGTGCCGCTTCAGTGCGGTCAAAGTCAAAGTCAAATCATTTATTTCCAAATAGATTCCTCAGAACACTTTTAGAAAGTCACAAGCGAGTCTATTACAAAGAAAATTATATCTGTGTCACAAAATAAAATAAAACTATATCACAATGAAGAAGAAGCATGAGAAACTCGCACTTTGCGCCCCTCCCTTCGTTTTATCTTATTCTTACTTTTGTCCTTCTTTTTGTTCAAAATAGGGTTTGTGACCGCAATGTGTGCCAATTTCTTAGGCTTCACTGAAATATCAGAGCTCCATACATCTTTGTCATTAGTATAGTCATCTAACTTATAATAGGCTTTACTTTGATTTAAGCTTATAGAATTTATTGCTAAAGCCATTTTTTAAATGTTTCGTCCTTGTGCATTTTTCAATCAATTCATTTCCTTTCAAGCTAAACACATAAAATTAAAAATTCATTATTAAATAAAAATTAAAATTAGTTAAAAACATAAAATAAACGAGCTCTTCTCAGCTTCTTCTCCTATTTAAAAACTCATTAAAGAGCTCAGTTCACTGTAAATATTTACACAAATAAGTAAAAAGCACATTTTAGTCCTGAATTTATTTAGAGAAACATATTTTAACTTCCATGCTGGCCTGGAAGCGAGGGTTTCAGTATATTGCAATTTAGGTGATGGGCTGACAACCTGTCACTATAGCAATATACCTATAAATCTATCTTAAATAACCCTTAAAACTTTGTCAGACGTGGCGGAATGACCATTGTTTATGTAGTTTACGCTCTGCCCACCCCATTAGGGTTAGGCGTGATTATATCTATGTATGTAGACATATTTTACTTGCGCAAAATAGCACCCTAGATTATAATGCTCTCCCAACCAACCCTATAAATTCTTGAAGGTCGCCGAATATGCTAAAATATGCACCAATAAATTCCCATTTCTGGAACGCTCCTGAAATATTACACGAAATACGAGAAATAATATTTTCTCTACATCAGCAAGCTTCTATCAGACCTCGAATCAAAAAGGCGGCCTTTTACTGTCCCGACAAAAGATACAGTAGATAAGTGTAGCCAGCAGCGGAATGGGTGTTTTCAAAGCCGTAGTTCACGAAGTCTGTTGACATAGAATGTTGGAAATTATATACATACATACATGTAATCACGCCTTTATCCATAATGGGGTAGGCAGAGCGTAAACGACCGAAACAAAGGTCGTTCCGTCACGTCTGACAGTTTTGAGGGTTGTTTAAGATAGATTTATAGGTATATTGCTGTAGTGACAGGTTGTCAGGCTGTCGCCTAAATTGCAATATACAGAAACCCTCGGATCCCTTAGCTGGATTTTACAGCATGCCCGGGAGGAAATGCAACTGGCACATTCTATGTTTTTCTCTCGCTCCCAGTCCAGCATGGAAATTACATAGTTGTTTGTTTTCATTTAACTTTTTCAAGTAATTAGGTTCTGGCCTAGAAACAAGGCCTTTTGGCTAGACTTTTATTTCAGGCTCAGTGTATCAATTTTTTGAAATTTAAACCACCACAAATTTTCTATTTGGAACCTGTGCAAACCAAAAATACAAGGACATGAAAATCACTACATACATTCGTCTGTCCCTAAGTATGCTTAGTTAGATCTTTTAAACTGCGCAACGAATTTTGATGTGTTTTTTTAAAATAGATAAAATGGTTCAAGAGGCAGGTTTATATGTATAATACATGCATAATATAGTACAGAAACACTCATAATTTCCATGCCAAGCCGGGGTGGGTCGCTAGTCACTACATAGTATAAAACAAAGTCACTTTCTCTGTCCCTATATCCCTATGTATGCTTAGATCTTTAAAACTACGCAACGGATTTTGATGCGGTTTCTTTTAATGGATAGAGTGATTCAAGAGGAAGGTTTATATGTATAATACATGCATAATATAGTAGAGAAACACTCATAATTCCTAGTTGATTGCTAGTTTAATATAAAATTGAGGCCACTGTGCTTTATTCTGTCTTGATAAATTTGTAAATCACATCTATTCTTAATTCTTTTGACATGGGTGAGGGAGGATGCCTCCGTACTAAAAGTTGTCTTTTCAGTCTTCCTGGAAGGGTGGTGATCAATCTTTTTAACTTTATTTTCATTTTATACAAAGACAACTGTTTCAGCCAATATAAATTTATCTACTTACTAAACCCTATCCTTCGAAGAGAAAGATGACTTCCACGCTGGACTGGGAGCGATAGAAAAACATAGAATGTGCCAACTGCATCTCCTCCCGGGCATGCTGTAAAAACCAGCTAAGGGATCCGAGGGTTTCTGTATATTGCAATTTAGGCGAGAGGCTGACAACCTATCACTTAAGGAATATACCTACAAATCTATCTTACCCTCAAAACTTTGTCAGACGAGGCGGAACGGCCTTTTTCTTTATGTCGTTTACGCTTTGCCTACCCCATTAGGGATAAAGGCGTGATTATATGTATGTATGTATGTATATGTATGTAGAAAGATGACGGAAATCTATTAAAAAAGGGTCCTGAATAATATGACCCCAAACAACCATAATATTTCATGGATAGATGATTTGATTACGTCAAAAAGTATATGGGTCGCGCAGACAGGCTGTATATTTCAAAGAGAATTCGAGTGAAATTTACGACCCTTCCAATAGATATATTTTATTTACCTTCTACGAGGTCGATGCGGAGTCAGAAGTCCTTAATAAAGCTGTCAAAAACAACACGGAAAAGTCTTGGGTAAAGGGTATACTTTGAAAATATTTTCTTTGTGTACTTTGAAATTAATTTTTTTCCATGCTGGACTGGAAATGAGAGAAAAAACATAGAATGTGCCAGCTGCATTTCCTGCCGAGCATGCTGTAAAAACCAGCTAAATGATCTGTATATTGTATCTGGTTTCTGTATATTGCAATTTAGGCGATAGGCTGACAACCTATCTCTCACAGCAATATACTTACAAATCTATCTTAATTAACCCTTAAAACTTAGTCAGACGTGGCGGATCGACCTTTGTTTAGGTTATTTACGCTCTGCCTACCCCATTAGGGATAAAGGTGTGATTATCGGTTACGTGGAAGATCAGCGCTGTGGCGGTGTTTTACACCTCCATAGCATTCATGCTGAGCGTGACCCATTTGTCGCTTAAGAACACATTTGTAACCTTTAAAATGTTAATATTTGTAATTTGGTGGCAAATAAATATTTTCTATTTCTATTCTATTATATGTATGTATGTGTACTTTTAAATTACATGGAATGGACTGAAACAGGCCAGTACAGTTGTTTTATCTGATTAGGTACTGCCGCTCGGTACTAGGTCCGGCCATACTTGTGGTTGTTTACTACGTCAAACTATAAACGTATAGGAATAATTACACACAAGAGTAGCAAAACGGCAGTCGTGAGATAAAACATCTATACGTATAGTGGAAATACACAAATAGCTATCGGAATCTTCAAATCAAAGCTTAAAGGGCAAACTGTGGAGCGAATGTGGCAACACCAATTTTAAATTAATTTGATGAATATTTTACGTTTATCGGAAATCGTAAGTAATTCTTGATTTTATAACAAATAATATAATGTTATTTTTATTTGGACACTATTAATTTATTACTATTGAGGGTGCCACCTATGCTCTGTTTTCAACTTAAGGATATCAATCAAATAATGAATAATTTATTCTTCAACATACATTCCATGGAATACTTATTGAATGTCATATGAATCTACACAATACATTTTTTTTTATTATATATATAAGTCTAGAGGTATCTAGTTACTAGAATAATCTGCGTTAGAAACTCGCACACCCTTATAATTACTTTTATTTACTAAGCCTTGTTTCTTAAAACAGGGTTTGTGTTACAATAGTGTGCGTGTTTTTTGTTTTGCGTTGAAATAAACAGAAGTCCATACCTTTTTGTCATTTAAGTAATCGTCTAGTTTATAATAAGCCTTTTTACTTAAAGTACTTTTAACAACATCTTGGTTTTTTTATCGTTCGTCAGTTCTTTAAAGAACCACTGAAGCTATATCCAATCCACTCCTTATAGCAATTTCGCACGCTCCGCTTAAACCAGCAACTTTAAAACATACGTTTCCGTTAGCAATCGACATCGTGAAGGGCATAAACGCTTGAATCACCCATTCATTCATACTCTCTCACAAATTGTTAAAAATACCAGCTAATAAACCAATTGAACAGTCTGCGAACCGGTCGTAAAATCAGCAACGATTTGCACCTTCGAAATCCACAACAAACTGTACTTTATCCCAAATGGAATTAAGCTTAATCTCGCAAATCCACTATTTCAATGTTGAATCGAAACAAGCGACTTGTTACCTTAAGCTGGATATAATAGGTCTGGAATACAACCGATAGCTTCTGAATGAAACGTAGCATATCGCAGCTGCGTCCAAATTACAGCTCTATTGTAAAAGTGGTAGAGTTAAAAATTATCCAACGCGGTTGACAATGCTCGAATTCAGACAGCTAGAAAAGTCGAAATGACTTTAGATCGCAGCGCGATAAGGTCGATATTAGTTCGTTGCGACGTCGTCGATTGATTCTTATTTTCCACCTTGGTTTTCTTGAATGGATTTATTTCTGTTCCCATTGTGGGTATTTTCTCACGACGCTCGCTGGAGCCGTGCCAGGGGATTTCGTTTATCGAGCGGTACGCCTGCGGCTCTATTTTCGTGTGTTCGCCATTTTTCTTCTCCGACAGCACGTCAGAGGTTTAAATGAACGTCGCCAAAGCCATTTTTGACAGTTTTCCCTACACGCAACGCCCCCGCCCACATTCTTCTTAGATAACAACGATGAACCCTGGTGTCGAGAGTTTTCAAACCGCCTAGTAGCCACCAGCTATTAGGCCTCGGACATGATTTTGAGTAACGACCACTACCAAGGACAGCGACCGGGACCGGGGTTAACGTGCCCTCCGAAGCACGGAATCTTTTTCTTTTCAGACAACCAGGTGATTCAGCCTGTTAATGTCCTAACCAAACCTCACAAAGTGATAAATTGTCAGCTATCAACTTTGTGTCCCTCCCACCCTGGGAATCGAACCTAGGACATCCGGATCGTAAGTCCATGGCTCTGATCACTAGACAACGAAGGCAGTCCACATTCATTTAAAGCCTTGTCGAACTATACGCGCCTATTCAGTGGGTTATACGGCACGGTCCTCAACGTTTCTTGATCTTGAATGATCTGAACGTTCTTCAAGAACGTCTTTTGCCCTCTTTATCATACGAATGGCGAATATATTTGCGATTTCGATAGTTGTGATAAAATTGAAGTACCCCCTGAAGGTTATATCAAGGACAGTCATCTTTCTTAACTAGGATAAGGCTATAAACGCCATATTTTATTACTGTTTGAGTAGGGTATTACCGAACCTGAAACGTTTTACGGCGTAATTAAAATTATCTTTTTCTTATAACCTAGTGGTAAGAACCGAAATGTTTTCGATTGGTTCGATTCCCAACGTAGGAAAAATGCTAGTCGTGTCAGGTTGCTGGCTTCTAAAGAAGACGATTTAACTATGTCAAAAGACATAATGATGCATGGTCAAAAATCTACTACCAAAATAAACAAAATATCTGTACATTTACTCGCTTGAATTATACTCCTGCAATTATAAATTAAGCTTGCAGCAAATATAAATGTATACTGCCCAATCGTCTGCCAAATGCGATTACTCTATCAAAAGAAAGTAAATGTTTTCCGCTATGCTATTTATAACAGAGGAAATTACATCGTTGTACGCCCTTGAGGCACATACGACGTTATTCCTCGCTAGTGGCACTTACGCCCCTTTTCCCCGCTAGTGGCACTTACGCTAATCGAGTCGCCCTAAAAGTTCCAATTATACATTTTTCTTGTCGTATGAGTTTCGAGTAGAACGACCCGATGAACCCCGGTGGCACAGTTTTTTAAACCACCTAATAGGTTAATTAATAGGCCTCTGACATAGTTTGTGTAACGACCACTATCAAATACCAACAGTTTAACGTGCCCTTCGAAATACGGAATCCTTTTACGAAGTCCTTTTTCCTACAGACAATCAGGTGATTCACTGTCCTAAACTGGGGAAAATCTTACAAAGTGGGAATGGGGAACGAACCCAAGAATTTCGGATCGGGAGGAGCGAACTTCAGGCCACTAGACTACACAAAATAAACTCTACTACAGTGGCACTTAAGCCATTTTGAACTGTAACGCCCTAGTTCCATTGATATGAAGTAGTGGCACTTACTATTCATGTTCTGGATGAGGATCCTTGAGCCACTAGGTACACGTTTGTTGAAAGTGAAAGCAAATATCTGTATCATTTTGTGGAGTGCTTGTAATAAGGATATTAATATAACATTATGTTTGTTGAATTGACATTCTCATGTGTTTGTTTTATTTTCTTCTGTAAGTATGTGAAGTACAAGCTATTGTTTGCAGGTTCCTGTTTTCAATTTATTGTTGGATCAAAATATTTTTTCTGATATTTCTGATTATATTAATGATTTTTCCAGAGTTTCCATAAACATAGGACCATTGCATTGGTGAAATCTTTAAATCAGAAAAACATTTTAATTGTATGTGTGGTCATGATTATCATAAAGAGTAAAGATTATCAATGCAGCTTGCGAAATTATCTTTAGAAGTCAATGCCAATATCTCCACGAGTCTTCAATGAAAAGAAAGTTTCATTGCCACGGAATAAAAATAGCGCACAGGAAACACCTGCCCTTGAGCACTTACGACTTTTTGGCGCGCGCTTTTATCAATGGAGTATGCGGAACTTTCATTGATACGATGAGATAGATGTATTTATGTAGTAGTTACTGGCTGAAAATGAAAAGAAAGTTTTATTACAACTGAATATAAATAACTGACAGGAAACGCTTTCCCTTGAGCACTTACGACCTTTTTTCTTGAACATCGTTAACAATGGAGTATGCGGCACTTTCATTGATGCGATGAGATAGAGGTGTTTATGTAGCAGTTGCTGGCTGAAAATTTAAAGAAAGTTTCATTGCAACTGAATATAAATAGCTGACAGGAAACGATTGCCCTTCAGCACTTACGACCTTTTGGCTCGAACATCGTTTATCAATGGAGTATGCAGCAGTTTCATTGATGCGTTGAGATAGAGAGGTGTTTATGTAGCAGTGACTGTCTGAATAATATTAGATAGATTCTATTTTCAGTTTCTCAAAGTAAGATTTTGCAACCAGCCAGTACTTTTTTCTTTATTACAGATTACGGTAAATTTTCGTAATTTAAATATTGTTATTTTTGTTTCTGCTTGTTCTACGTAAAAATAAACACAGGAATTTGTTCGTGATTTATTTTTCAATATCAAAATTGTTTTGACTGCGGAAGAACACAAATCCCTTGGGGAAATAAATCCCCATCAACTAGCTATATCTATAGTATTGAATCTATAGTATTTCCTACTAATTTTTAGACGAAATTTAAACGAAGTTTCATGTCTTTTAATTCAAAAACACATTTCAAAAATAAATTATACATGTTGGTAAATTAGCTAAATTACTAAAACTACTATTTAATTCTATTCATATCTAATAGCTAAAACTTATTTTAGAAACAAGATCTTCGATGTAAAACTGAGTTGGAAATACTACATACATACATACATACGAGTATAATCACGCCTTTTCGCTCCGCCACGTCTGACAAAGTTTCGAAGGTTATATAAGATAGATTTGTAGGTATATTGCTGTAGTGACAGGTTGTCAGCCCATAGCCTAAATTACAATATACTGAAACCCTCGGATCCCTTAGCTGGCTTTTACAGTACTTTTTGTTTTTCTCTCGCTCCCAGGCCAGCATGGAAGAAATACTACAGATGCAAACGCATGATTTCATTCTTAACTATACGGTGGTCAGACTATCAATGTGATTTCGTCACGAGCGACCGTGAATTTATTGTTTCAGGAAGTCGTATATTTACGTAGTTTCCCGCCCTTGAACTGAACGCCGCCATTTTGAAATAGCATTAACGGTAGACCGGGAGCGATAGAAATACATAGAATGTACCTGTACCAGCTGCTTCTTTATACTGTAGTAGAGGAATGCGTGGGTTTCGGTGTATTGCAATATAGGTTAAAGGTTGACAACCTGTCACTAAGGTGACTATAGAAGCTAAGTGGCGCCCCCATCAGTAAAAAGTCATAACTCACTAAAAACACAATTAATCGAAAATACGGTCCTACAATTAATAGTTATAAAGATAATTAAGAACTTTATAAATTTGCGATTCTTAATTCGTTGCAGAAACAAAGAAAAATTTCAGTTGGTGACCGTTATTCGCAATTTTTCTACCTGTTACTACAACGAACTAAGAATCGCTAATTTATAAAATTCTAAATTACTGTTACTTGAGTTTCTTGGACCGGTTTTTCGAATCACTACGCTATTGACTTTCACTAGGTGTCTTACGCTCTACCTACCCTGTTAGGGATACAGGCGTGGCTGTGTGTTTGGCACAACAAGCACATTAATAAAAACCGTCATTGCCAATCCCCCCCACATAGGCTTGTAAATGAATCTTCTTTTTCTTACCGAGTGGATTCTCGAGTCGAATGACCCGATTGTAAATGAATGAATTGTAAACTTGTTTACCGGAATTGTTTGTTTATCGAAGACCCTCAAAACAAGTCACTCTCTCTAATTGACGGAAGGATAGAAGTTTTACGCGGTATAACTGACAGGCGTATCGATAGTGAACACAGGCTCTGAATAATGTGGTCGTGGGTTCTTTTTCGGGTGAAAATACTTTGCAATGTTGACAAAGAACATTCTTTCATGCTAGCCTGGGAGCGAGAGAAAAACATAGAATGTGCCAGCTGCATTTCCTCCCGTGCAAGGGATCCGAGAGTTTCAATATATTGTTGTTTAGGCGATGGCCTGACAACCTGTCACTACAGCAATTTACCTACAAATCTATTTTAAATAACCCTCAAAACTCTGACAGACGTGGCGGAACGACCTTTGTGTAGGTAAAAACAAAACACTGAAAATAAAGATTTAGGTACCTATTACTGAAAACTCGATTCAATTTACAAAGAAAATAATTATGTAAAAGGCAATCAAGAAAAGACCCGGGGAAAAATATTTTCGTCTGAGATTTACTGCCAAGAATATAACAAATGAAAAATAAGCCTGAATCACCAGAGTCAACAAAAGTAACCAAATTAATCATAAAGGGTAGGTAGGATCTTAAACCACGCGCGTTATTTACCGTGATACAATATAGCAGGGATGTTGCGAATATTCGCATCCGTATGAAATCAACATACATTCATACAACCACGCCTTTATCCCTAATGGGGTAGGCAGAGCGTAAGCGACCTAAACAAAGGTCGTTTCGCCACGACTGACAAAGTTTTGAGGGTTATTCAAGATGGATTTGTACGTATATCGCTGTAGTGACAGGTTGTCAGCCCATCGCCTATATTGCAATATACTGAAACTCTCAGATCCCTTAGCTGGTTCTTACAGCATGCCCAGGAGGAAATACAGCTGGCACATTCTACGTTATTCTATCGCTCCCAGTCCAGCATGGAAGCAACATACATACATAAATATAATCACGCCTTTATCCCCAATGGGGTAGGCAGAGCGTAAACGAACTAAACAAAGGTCGTTCCGCCACGTCAGATAAAGTTTTGAGGGTTGTTTAAGATACATTTGTGTATTGCTGTAGTGACAGGTTGTCAGCCCATCGCCTAAATTACGATATATTGAAACTCTCACATCCCTTAGCTGGTTTTTACAGCATGCCCGGGAGGAATTGCAGCTGGCATATTCTATGTTTTTCCCTCGCTCCCAGGCCAGCATGGAAGAATGAAATCAATGAGGATTTTAATGCGGATACATATGTGTAGTGCAGTGAAGATGAGAGTCAAAAAACATCAGAAAATTGTTGTAATGACACAGGATTTCGCAATATAAAAAGGTTTTAAGGACTCTTACGCCCTTTGTGCACTCAAATATATTAGATTCGTATCCAATTTGTTTCAGATTTGGCCTACCTAGTAAATGTTTGGCAATTTATGCCAACTTATGTCCCTTTCATGTTTTTGTTTTCGATACGAACGAGATAGAGTTATGAGAGCGCAAACGCCCTTCAGCGTTAAACGACTGTAAAAATATTTTTTTCGAAACAAAATGGCCACATTTTTTCTTTGAGTACTGGCAAAAATGATTTTATTATTAATAAACACTATTTAAAATACATTTTTGTGATTATTCTGCATCATATAAAATTAATTTAGAAAAATCATAACATCCGTATCCGCAATGTAAGACTAAAAATCCGCATCCACAACATCCCTGCAATATAGGTAAGGAAATTTCATCTATTATTATACTTATATTATTGAGCGGCCGCCAATTTAATTTTATTAAAACAAGCAGGCTTTACGATTTAATTACATTACACCAACATCTATGGCGTTCTTCCGTCAACACATTATATAAATAGAGTCTGGCACACAAGTCTGCTAAACAAGCTTCCTGCGTATGGCATCCCAGCTGATTTTTGTAGCTGGATTTCTGACTTCCTGAGTGAACGGTCAATCAGAGTAGTCGTTGACGGCTGCTCCTCTGACTTGATGGCTATTGATGCCGGAGTTCCTCAGGGGTCTGTTCTCTCTGCAACTCTGTTCCTGCTGCACATCAATGACCTTCTTCGGCCAGGTATTGTTGGGTACGCAGATGATAGTACGGTTTTGGTGAGATACTTATCCAGCGCAAACACCAGCAGGGAAGAAATACTTTCCTTGAGAAGGGCCATGGTTGAGCAATTAGATCTGACCCTAAGTCATGTTTCCCAGTGGGGTGATGACAATTTGGTCTCTTTTAATGCCAACAAAACGCAAGCGTGTCTTTTTACCGCCAAAAGGAGTCCTTTCAACCAGACTCCTACTTTCCGAAGTACATCTGTACCTATAGCTGGCAAACTTGAGCTTCTGGGCATGGATTTGTCATCTAGTCTAAACTTCGGCGCTTCCATCGAATACAAAGCACAAACAGCAGCCAAGAAACTGGGTATCCTTAATAGAGTGAAGCGATACTTCACGCCTGGACAGCTTTTAACCCTGTACAAAGCACAAGTCCGATCCTGCATGGAGTATTGCAGTCACCTCTGGGATGGCTCAGCCAAATACCAACTTGCCGCACTTGATTCGGTGGAACGCAGAGCCAAGAGGCTTATTGGTGACGAAAAACTGCTAGAAGCCAAGTTTTATAGCCTGGAACATCGCCGTAAGGTCGCCTGCTTGTCGGTTTTCTACAGGCTGTACTTCGGTGAGTGTGCTCAAGAGCTCCACGACCTTATCCCGCCAGCTCCCTTCTACCATCGGACATCTAGACGCACCGCAGGATACCATTCATACCTGGTTGATATTCCACCAATACGTACTAAGCGCTTCCAAAACTCTTTTGTAATGCGCACGGCAAAAGTGTGGAACTCACTACCTGCGTCTGTGTTTCCGAACGCCTTCAACCCCCAACATTTCAAAGTTAGAGTGAACAGGCATCTTCTGGGTGAGCTCGCACCATCGTCGACTCCGTCTCAGTCGTTTCCGACCTAGACTGGAGTCAAGAGCAAACCCATTTTTGAATAAAAAAAAAAAAAAAAAAAAAAAAAAAAAAAATAAGTAATTTGTTGCTATGCACAGATATTGCGATGTAAGAAAAAACACATACATATAATCACACCTTTGTGAGCCCGATCGTGTAGTGGGTAGGGCCGCTGCCTCCTGAGCGGGAGGTCGTGGTTCGAATCCCACCACGTACCAATGTGTTTTTCGAATTTCATATGTACGTTTATTCGGCGCTTTTTCCGTGCTTCGGAAGGCACGTTAAGCCGTTGGTCCCGGTTAATATCGTTTAATACCGTAGATATTAGTCGTTAAGCCATATCAGAGGCCAGTGCTAAGCATTGGCGGCTTGAAAACTCTGACCTAATCTAGGATTGGGTCTGGTTTCCCTTCTTGGTTGCGGAGGTCAGATGGCAGTCGCTCTGTGTAAAAACCAGTACCCTCGTTCAATCCCCTAGATTAGGTAGCCGACCCCGTGAGATACGGGATAAGGCTAGGAAGATGATGAGGAAGATGATATAATCACACCTTTATCCCTAATGGGGTAGGCAGAGCGTAAATAACCTAAACAAAGGTCGTTCTGCCACGTCTGACAAAGTTTTAAGCGTTATTTGAGATAGAATTGTAGGTATATTGCTGTACTGACAGGTTGTCAGCCCATCGCCTGTATTGCAATATTGTAACCCTCGGATCCCTTAGCTGGTTTTTACAGCATGCCCGGGAGTAAATGCCACTGGCACATTGTATGTTTTTTTCTCGCACGGAAGTATAGTAGGGAAAACCTCGCTATTATGACATGTGTCGGGTGCGTAACATCATCTACCCGAAAGCACAGGGCGTGCACTTCATACAAGCCGCCGATTTTCGTACTACTTGCACAATTGCGCAATATCGTGTTTGTACAGGTTTGAAGTGGGTTTGTGTGTGTGCAGCCGAAACGGCTCGCTCTTGGCTTGGGGGAGACGAGGTGAGGTAACATTTCAAATCGGGGGTGGGAGGGAGTGCCTCTTCTTTAGCGTTACGGCTAAGGAGTGGAACTCCCTGCCGGCGGATCTGTTTCCGGAACAATATAACCTGGGCCTTTTCAAGGCGAGAGTGAATAGGCACTACATAGGTGAGTATGCTTCAACATAGTCCGCATCGTCACTTTCCACCAGGTGAGATGGCGGACAAATGCTCGCCTATATATATATATAAAAAAAAAAAAAAACCTAATATTATATTTTCTTTGCCGAAAGTTTGTGGTATAATACAGGCATAAAATCAAGGAATAGGAAACAGCTTTGCGAAAATAATAAAAAAAACGTATAAAGTATGGGAAATACCCCGACGGGGGATCCCTATGTTTAGCCGTAGTAGACTATACCGGGTGTAAGGGACAGCGTCCCGCAAACTGATAGGGGTTGCTCAGTCAAGAATACTGAACAACTGTCACCAGGAAATTATTTTAGGAAATAAAAATATAATAATATAAATGTCTGATCGAAAAGGGACTCGAGGGTTACAGTGTATTGTAATTTAGGCGATGGGCTGACAACCTGTCACTGTCACTTGTCAGACGTGGCGAAAGCACCTTTTACGAGGAGTTTGACGCTCTGCCTACCCCGTAAGGGATAAAGGCGTGATTTTATGTATGTATGTATGTATGTCTGATCGAGGTGATCTGATATATGAAAGAATTTCCTGGTGATAGTTGTTCAGCTCTGTTAACTGAGCAACTCCTATCAGTTTGCGGAAAGCTGTCCCTTACACCCGGTACAGTAGTTGATAATGATAACACTTCAATCAAGATTATACGTACAGTGTTAATAACGATTTTCCGTTTGACGTATTTCCTAGGGCAAAGGTACAGTGATACGATATCTTGAATTTATCAGTACTTGAATGTATATTTCTTGAATGACCGATATTATCAATGAACTTATGAATGAATGGAAACAAGATATGATAACTACCGGAAGTTGATTAATGTAAATAAGGCAATAACGATAAGAAATGGGGATAAAGTAATATCCTAAAGATAAAGAAACTTTAAATTTTTAGTACCTAGAAATTGACCTTTATTTAGGTCGTTTACGCTTTGCCTACCCCATTAGGGATAAAGGGTGATTATATGTATGTATGTAGAAATAATATTGTTGCTAATGCCGCCTATTTTTCTAGGCCTTGTTCTTTTCTGACTAAAAGTACGTAGGTAAATTCTTTTTTGAAAAATCTATGTAATTTTCTGTGTCGTAAATTGAAAAATAAACGTTTATATACGTTTACTGATACTGCGCATATCCAGCTCGTATCCTGTTTATGATCTAATATATTTCCAGTAAGTGTTTACGCAGACGATGTTATGATACCTTCTAGGTATAGGCAACTGATATAGGCGGCAATTCTGCGCGAACTGTTCCTTAACTAATTCTTAGCTAGCGCTGTCACTTTCTTAACTTTGACATAACAGGATAGCAAATAAACAGATGGCTTTGACATTCCTAATCTGACCTAAGACGCTTTAAATAAGAACTGAGGCATGCTTCCTTATTTTACGTCAAATAAGCAGCCTTATGTCAGATTAGGAATGTCACAGTCATGTGTTTATTTTCTATCTTGTTCTTATGTCAAAGTTAAAAGAGTGATAGCGCTAGCTAAGAATTAGAATTCGCATTATGTTGCGAGAATTGACGCCATTGTGTTATTAACTTTAAAAAATAATTGTTTGCTTTTGACTCTATTCTAAGTAGTTATAGGGGCGACAGTGACGGAGTCGACGATGGACTGAACTCACCCATACTGCTATAGATCAGTTTGCAGTGTGGTGGTTTCCCATGTATCTTGACTTAAAATTAATAGAAAGCTTAAAAAGTCAAAGTCAAATCATTTATTTCCAAATAGATTCCTAAGAACACTTTTAGAAAAGCTCGCAGTAACTAATATAAGCCTAAAAATCATTGGCTGTGTCTTTCTAACGCCGCGGGAACGTAAGGGACGAACGAGATTAAATACTTGTTAAGGTGTATCCCAACGGTAGATGAGCAGGTTGATTTCAAGATATGCAACCATCGCCCGTAATGCCTTAGAATATCGTTCAAATCAGCGCGGGCTAGGGCGTGGCGTCTACGTCCTTAGGCGCGTCAAAAATGAGCGAAAAAAGACACAAAAAAGCTAATTCCATAAAAACTACGAGCCTGATTAAAAAAAAAAGCTATGTTGCGATTTTAGATAATCAAAATACGAATATTTTTCCGAAGGAACCGTGAAAGCGCTTCTAATTAAAGGAATATCAATTTTACTGATTAAAACAGCTAGTTTTTTTAGCTTTCTTATTTATGAACTAGAATATTTTTAAATGTTGCAACTGCAGGCCATAAACTTTCTTAGATGTATATATATATTTTAAGATTTTTCCTATGATTCGTTTAGGAAAAATAAGCTCTTAAAACAACCATTTTCCGTTAGGAATCACCACTATAATCGCACTTAATATCTGAATGTGCCCTAATCCATTGAGCAATGTGCAAATAGTTAGTGTTTTCTGTTCAGCCAATTCAGAGCAGAACTTTTTACTCAATGAACTGAAGTTATATAAACGTTTCATTCATAAACAGCTTCTGTAGTTCAGTGGTCTGAGTTCGGAGGTTGTGGTGTCTAGCCGGGTTGTAAAAAATCGAATAAATTGCGATTATTGAAAAATCACAATTAGTGACAAATGTCACTTGTCATTGATAATTTTTAATTTTCGGAATATTTGACTATAAAAAAAGGTAAAATTTGTGTGAAATTAGCAAAAAAAAATATAAAAGTAAATTCTATCAGCCATTTTTTACTGAAATAATATTTTTAGTAAAGAGGAACCGTCAATGAAGGTTTTGCGTTTTTTTCCTATTGAGAACTGATATGACTGGAAAACATTACAATAATGATTATTGATTCCTCACATTTAAAATAAAATAATCATTATTAATAGGTTTACCATATTTTACTTGTGAAAATAAAGAGACTGCTTAAATCATTGATTTTTATTGAAAAAATATTTTTGTTTAAACCGTGATTTAAATCCGAATGATTTAAATTTTATTTTTTCTAGGTTGATATCTTTGTTAAGGATAAGGCAAGTTGGCTTACCTATTAGCCCTTGCACCAGACCTTGGTTTTGGTCTTTGTCTGTGACACTAGATGTCACGCAAAACTATATCAGAGGCATATCAAACAAAAGAGTAATAAATAAAACATACATACATATAATCACGCCTTTATCCCTAATGGGGTAGGCACAGCGCAAACTACCTAAACATAGGTCGTTCCGCGACGTCTGACAAAGTTTTGAGGGTTATTTAAGATCGTTTAGTAGGTATATTGCTATAGTGCTATAGTGAAATTACAATATACTGAAACCCTCGGATCCCTTAACTGGTTTTTGCAGCAAGCCTGGTAGGAAACACAGCAGGCACATTCTATGTTTCTTTTTCGCTCCCAGTCCAGCATGGAATAATTAATACTCTGTAATTTTGATATGGTTTCATCTTGTTGTAAGCCGATAAACCCTCACTAAAAAATAATTATTCACAATCAACACTCAAGGTTGTAAAGTTTTGACTTGTTTTCGATTTGTTTAGTAATAACAGTCAGTCATCCCCGAAATAAATTATATGTAGGCGTAAATTCTGGAAAAATAACAATACTATTTAATAACAATACTTGGAATTGAGTTACTAATTAAATGTTTTGTTGACTGTTTGAGATTTCTGTCTCAAACTGTCTAGCACTCATAGTAAGACAAAAAATAAGATAATTAAAAACATAAACATCATTTTTAACTAGCCTTTTACGCCGCGGTTTCACCTGTGGCTTACTTCATGAATTTTCCAGTGGGAATCAGATATTTTCCCGTGGTAAAAAGTAGCCCATGTTACTCAGGGTGGACGTAGCTTTCTAATGGCGAAATAATGTTTAAAATCTGTCCAGTTGTTTTTGAGTTTATTTGTTTCAAAACATACACACAAAAGTACAAATCTTACCTCTGTACAATATTAGTTTTCAATAAACAGACCGGCACATGCGATTCTGACCCTTATACTTCTAAGAGATGGGCGGGCAGTAGGTCAACTATACCTACGCCTGCCTAATCACCAATGCAACATTGTAGCAGCAATGCACCGTATATTACGTCACGGATTTAACTGAATGTGGGCGAGGGCGCTGCGCGTATGGAGATCTGTGAAAATAGACATTGACGGCCACGTTGGCGGCGTTAGTTGCTTTTCTCGCTATGTTCATTTAATGCCTTGTCGTGTTGTACATTTCGACCGAGACGGCCCGTTCGTTTAATGACCCACTAAACAAAACAGCCACATCCGATCCGAGCGCAAGGTTACGCGCGCTCCATTCATGGTTTGAGGGCGTCTATTCTCATCTTTTCTATTTAGTAAGCACAGTCTTGGTACCTATTGAGTACTGTAGATCTCTATGAAGCAGCTTTACCGGACTGTTCAATATACGGTGGTTTACAATGCACCGTACATTTCGACCGAGGCGAGACGGCCCGTTCGTTTAATGACCCACTAAACAAAACAGCCACATCCGATCCGAGCGCAAGGTTACGCGCGCTCCATTCATGGTTTGAGGACGTCTATTCTCATCTTTTCTACATTCATAAATACATACAAGGTTCCTTTACACCCGTGAAAGTTGTTTAGGTTGGCTGAGCGAGCAACCCCTTTAATTTTTCAGTGAACAGGGAGTATCTTCCATGCTGGACTGGGAGGGAGAGAAAGACAGAATGTGCCAGCTGCATTTCTTCCCAGGCATGCTGTAAAAACCAGCTAAGCCGATGCGGTTTCAGGCGATGGGTTGATAACCTATCACTACAGCAATATACCTACAAAACTATCTTAAATAACCCTCAAAACTTTGTCAGACGTGGCGGAACGACCTATGCTTAGGTCGTTTTTGCTCTGTCTACCCCATTAGGGATAAAGGCGAGATTATATGTATGTATGTAACAGGGAGTATAAAGGGTGTATCAATTACAACCTTCCATAGCAGAGGTAGCAAGAGCGTCACCGCCTTAATAGATGGGCACTTTAGGCTGATATTTTTTAAGAGAAATTTTAGAAAGGACATGCTTTTTGTATTCCATTAATTAAGTCTGCCATCCAACATAGGATAAGGTATACGCGTAAGTCGTTTAGTTCCGGCAGCGTATCTTGTGTGTAATTTTGACAAATTCATGCATTTTTAGAAAATTAACAAAACAAGTATATACTTAGCTGATAATCGGAATACTTTTTTGCATTATACTTTATCCAAAGGCGATCCTTAACTAGGGTAAGGTCAGCATAATAACTATGACCGTCCCACTTTCATACAAATAGTCGGGTAGTTTGCGAATTCCTTTTCTATATACGTACGCTTGAGGACACCTGTGAAATCCGGAGGACATAACAAGAGTGGCCTTCGGTGACACGTTTAGAATTCCTCATAATCTAAAAATAACCAGTAGTCCAAACGACTATACCTAGTAACTTGTTTCACATACAATTAAAAAATAACAAATACTTGAATACTAAATCATACAACTTCTTCTTCTTCTGTCGAGTGGGTATCGAGCTTATCGACCCGATGAACCCTGGTGTCAAGAGTTTTAAACCACCTAGTAGCACAACTATCAGGACTCTGACATGGTTTGAGTAACGACCACTATCAAAGACAGCGACCGGGACCGACGGCTTAACGTGCCCTCCGAAGCACGATATCTTTTCCTTTTCGGACAATCAGGTGATTCAGCCTGCAATGTCCTAACCAAACTGGAGAAAAATTCACAAAGTGATAAATTCTCAAATACCATCTTTGTGATTCCCCCCTGGGAATCGAACCCAGGACCTCCGGATCGGGAGTCCAAGGCACTAGCCACTAGACTACGGAGACAGTTACCATACAACTAAAAGTCTTATAATTTTTTTTTTCTTGGCTAGTTTCCGTCCAGCCAGCGCTTGTCATGACGCATCATCAAGTACCTTAAAATTTTATTAAAAAAATTGTGTTTCTTGTGTTTTTTTATAAACTTACGAAATATTTTCCGTAGTATATACAGAGTTGGCGTAGGTACGTATAAGAGCCCGATGGTGTAGTGGATAGGGCCGCTGCCTCCTGAGCGGGAGGTTGTGGTTCGAACCCCACCACGTACCAATGTGTTTTTCGGTTTTCGAATTTCATATGTACGTTTATTCGGCGCTTTTTCCGTGTTTCGGAAGGCACGTTAAGCCGTTGGTCCCGGTTAATATCGTTTAATACCGTAGATATTAGTCGTTAAGCCATATCAGAGGCCAGTGCTAAGCATTGGCGGCTTGAAAACTCTGACCTAATCTAGGATTGGGTCTGGTTTCCCTTCTGGGTTGCGGAGGTCAGATGGCAGTCGCTCTGTGTAAAAACCAGTACCCTCGTTCAATCCCCTAGATTAGGTAGCCGACCCCGTAACATACGGGATAAGGCTAGGGAGATGATGATGATGGCGTAGGTACGTATAATTTGAAGGTGGGGATTGCAATAAATTTTTAATCAACCTACACACATTTTCATAGGTAAAAATAACACAATCAAATAAAAAAAAAAATATTTTCATCGATTGTACGTATATTTACTTAGATTCGTGGTTTCGAATATACCAAAAAAAATATTACATTGAAATTTTTTACAGTTGAAACACTTTAAATCTCTCATTGATTCTAATCCATGCAGGACTGGGAGCGAAAGAAAAACATAGAATGCGCCAGCTGCATTTCCACCCGGGCATGCTGTAAAAACCAGCTTAGGGATCCGAGGGTTTCAGTATATTGGAATTTAGGCGATGGGCGGACAACCTGTCACTACAGGAATGTACCTACAAATCTATCTTAAATGGCCCTCACAACTTTGTCAGACGTGACGGAACGACCTTTGTTTAGGTTGTTTGCGTTCTGCCTACCCCATTAGGGATAAAGGCGTGATTATATGTATGTATGTTGATTCTAATCTAGCATGGAAATAATTGGATATTGTACCTCTTCGTTAAACTTGATTACTTTTCCATCACATCTCAAACGATGGAACGTTTAATTAAATGTTCTTTGTTGCCAAATACCTGCAGGAGAAAAGATCTAAATCAAGAGACTGATAGTCATATCATAGCCGTCGTTAAATATTACATACATACATACTATCACGCCTGTATCCCTAATGGGGTAGGCAGAGCTTAAACGAACCAGACAAAGGTCGTTTCGCCACGTCTGACAAGTTTTGAAGGTTGTTTAAGATAGATCTGTATTTTATATTGCTGTAGTGACAGGTTGTCAGCCCATCGCCTAAATTATAATATACTGAAACCCTCGAATCCCTTAGCTGGTTTTACAGCATGCCCGGGAGGAGATGCAGCTGGAACATTCTATGTTTTTCTATCATTCCCAGTCCAGCATGGAAGAAGTCGTTAAATATTAGCGGGGAAAATTTCATAGTTTTACTTGGGTCAATGACACGAAGATGACCACCTTTTCCTACGTTCTTTACCCTAAACGAAAGACTATTATGCCCACTCAATAACATCCTTTTCAGCCATGTAATCTGTTTGCCATTTAACTCGTTTTCGGTCTCAATATATTCCCGTTTTCCGATGACGTTGCATGCTCACGGTGCCATCGGACCGTGTTCATTCGATTTACTTTCCCGTTAAATTGGAAAAGGTCTAAACGCTCCACGAGACAGGAATTTTGTATTGAAACGCGGAACCTTTAGGAATGGAAAGCTAAATTTAGTTTATTCAAGTGCTTAGTTGTTTTTTTTTAAGATTTAGAATAATATATCTTGTAGTTTTATATGAAGAATAACAAAAAAAAAAACTATAAATTAAATATTTCATCCAGCGCGTGACACCGAGGCAAAATACCCAGGATGCGAGCAATTTCATTTAAATCACGATATTTAAAAAGTATTCCTGGAGATTCGCAGAAAAAATCTAAAAGTGCAAACACTTGTAGTTCTTGGTATTTACAAAAGGTTGCTTCAGTGATGGAAATTTTATGAATCAATTTAATCAGCTAAGGGATCTTTATAACTTTGGAAACGCTATGCTATTAAAAGTTGGATTAGAACCATTTTACAAGCCCTTCTCGACCGGTGAAATTCGTTGTGGTGTGAAATTACATGTCTGCTTTGTGGAAATTACTGTAAAAGTCAATTATCCACATACAAATAAGAATTTTTCTTCCACGCTGGAATGGGAGCGAGAGAAAAACATAGAATGTGCCAGCTGCATTTCCTCCCGGGCATGCTGTAAAAACCAGCTAAGGGATCTGACGGTTTCAATATATTGCAATTTGGGCGATGGGCTGACAACCTGTCACTACAGCAATATACGCACAAAACCATCTTGAATAACCCTCAAAACTTTATCAGACGTGGCGGAACGACCTTTGTTTAGGTCGTTTACGCTCTGCCTACCCCATTATGGATAAAGCCGTGATTATATGTATATATGCAAATGAGAATCGAGATGGACATATACTTACTGTTTTCATGTAGGGAAAGCCACAAGATGAAGAATTAAAGTCAAAACGTCGCTTTAATTTACATACGTACATATAATCACGCCTTTGTTCCTAATGGGGTAATCGACTCAAACAAAGATCGCTCCGCCACGTCTGACAAACTTTTGTGCGTTATTTAAGATACATTTGTAGGTATATTGCTGTAAAGACAGGTTATCATCCGATCGCCTAAATTGCAAGAAACTGAAACTCTTCCATGCTGGACTGGGAGCGAAAGAAAAACATTGAATGTGCCAGCTACATTTCCTCCCGGGCATGCTGTAAAAACTAGCTAAGGGATCTGAGTTGAAAAGTTGTTCAGTTCCGTCTTTTTTTACACCTTTAGTAAGAGTATTTACATTGTTTCGTTGACGAATACATGTATGATGAACCCGTCCTTTCAACTTTACATTATACCCAGTGACTCATTGAAATATCTTTCAGTGCCTACACACATACTCTTTATTCTCCGAAGAATACTTCAAATAATTGAATCCTCTCAATAGCAAATGTATTTTTAAACAGCTCTGGCAAGTTCGCATTGCAACTACAATGAGAACAAAATAAAAGCCGAAACCAGGACATTCAGGGTTGCCATCTGATGGAAGATCAAATTTTGATAGCCTTGTTCCAGCGACATAATTCACAAATTTCGAGGGGTATTTGACATAAGTCTGTGTAGTGAACAGTTTACTGAGTAGTGATGAGTTTTCAGAGTTAATAAGTCTGTGTAGTGAAGAGTTTTCGTTTTCGCATCGCTTCAACAGAAACAAGAAAGAGAAACATGGTATTTTTTACACCATTCGTTTTTTTTTGTTTTTTTAAACTAAAAATAACTTTATAATTATTAAAAATCAAATCTAATAATATTTACACCATTAGTTTACACCTATATTTACATCTAGTCGAAGAGGCCCCGGGCCCACCCCCCGAATTGTACCAGACGCAAAAGCGCCCATCACGCTTATTGCGTTGCCACGTTGGATGGCGATGTACAACCTTTGCGCCAAGTAGAACCCGGAACGGGCGTCCACCCCCTCTCTCTAAGTCGGCAGCCAATTTCTTTATAGTTCATCATAGGCATTTTAGTGGTGACAAGCGAGGTCTTCGACCACTCTCTCACTGGTACATGCCGAAAGAGTTCCAACGTTGTGTAGGAATGCGAGTGCCTACATTTTAGACGCGGGCGCGGACGTAACCGCCACGCCGTAGCGCGCGCTTATTTGAACAATATTCTTAGGCATTGCGGGCGATGGTTGCATATCTTGAAATCTACCTGCTCATCTGCCGTTGGGATACCTTATGAGCAAACACATTTGAATTGAAAAAATCTTCTTGTTTGATGTTTCATCTCTGAATCTGTACCACCCCTGCAGACACTGACGCGACAGATAGTGGTCGGCGTTCGCAACGCACCGTCTCATCTTGAGAGTAAATACGCGTCAATGGCTGTCGCAAAAACAATCTCGTACATCTAGACAGGATTGTGTGCCAACTGTATACTAGAGACTCATACTATAGCAGAGGCCTATAGTATAGCTGTTACTCATAGGCGGTTTAAAAACTCTGACACGAGGGTTCAACCCACTAGAAAGAAATAATATAAGAAACCATGGAAATTGTGCCTTTAGTTGACTTAATGTTGTATTGGATGAGCTATTTTCATCGTAGACTCTGTCTCATCTAACTCTGACTCAAAATTATTATAATAACTATTAAGCCGACAGATGGCGCCACACTAAGAAACACAAGTACTGAAACGCGATATCCAAGTTTTCTCAGCGATCTGCTGTTCCCCTGGTTACAACACCCGACCAGGTGGGTAGCTACCCTTTTCCCAACCATCACCACAAAGCCAAAAAAAACACTAAAGCCACAAAGCCAAATAAAAACTAAAAGTAAACGCGTCAATGGCTGTAGCAAAGACAATCAGGATCGTGTGTCAACAGCATACAATGGACTACGGGAATTGTGCCTTTAGTCGAGTTGAAGGTGTATTGGGTAAGCTTATTTATCTTTTGGTTAACTAGTCAATTGACGGGGTACGCTCATTATGGGGAAGCCAAAAAATCTTTTCCAGAATTAATGTCCTGGTCAAAGTTATTCAGTTTCGTTGACTGGGAAACCCCTGTCTGTTGCAAGGAAACAGTCCCTTGCACCTGGTATAAGGGTTCAATTGACAAGATATTTCTGTTCGATACATCCTAAAATACCTTATTTATTGAATTAAAAAAAAAAATAGTGATGCTTATGAAAGTTAATTCAGAAAAATAAAGGAAGTACGCCCATACACAAGCCCACGTAAAAAGTTTCTATCGCAGTTATTATAGGATTGCTTACTTATTTCTCGTTTAAATAATAAAAGATATAATAAAAAAAGGCTCAATCATTTGAGGACAGCAAAAGTAGGTGACTGATCTGGTACGCAAGTAATCCCGGTTAAGAAAAATACAAGATACTTTATTGCACAAAGAAACACAAAATCATACAGCAGAAAACTAAGGAACAAAACAGTACAATATAGGCGGCCTTATTGCTAAAGCAGCAATTTCTACCAGGCAACCTTTGGGTACCAAACTACCATTGAAACTACCATTTTCAGCTTCGAAAGACAGTTTCTATTCTCATTTCAATACGCGTAACTTTCATTCTCATTGAGTTGCAACATACATACAAACTTTTTAATAACAAAACATGACCCCTCATCTCCCACAAGGATGCTGACATCCGCATGACTCATCGCATGGGATGTCTGGCACTGACATTTAAAATAATATACGTCCCAGCTCAGTAGTGTAGGCCGTCGGTCCCGGTCGCTGTCTGTGATAGTGGTCATTACAGACAATGTCACAAACCTGTTGGGCGGTTTTAAACCTCTGATGCGAAGGTTTATCGACCCACACAACGGAAGAAAACTCGTCGATCTAGTACGACTTCGGACGCTATTTTTATTCTAAAATCATCTCCCTAGCCTTATCCCGTATCTCAGGGGGTCGGCTTCCTAATCTAGGAGATTGAACGAGGGTACTGGTTTTTACACAGAGCGACTGCCATCTGACCTCCGCAACCCAGAAGGGAAACCAGACCCAATCCTAGATTAGGTCAGAGTTTTCAAGCCGCCAATGCTTAGCACTGGCCTCTGATATGGCTTAACGACTAATCTCTACGGTATTAAACGATATTAACCGGGACCAACGGCTTAACTTGCCTTCCGAAGCTATCTTTATTCTAAAATAAGACCTGAAATTGACGCCGTTAGATAAGGATCAGAACCTATCCTAACCTTTTTGCTAACTTACTACTTTAAAAGTAAAACTCGGAACCATTAACAGCGAGTAAAACTAACAGTTAACAATGCCTTTGTTCGTGGGTTAGAGGTAACTATAAAATTGGTTCCGTAATTTGCGAGTTAACTGGCACAATATAGCCATTACACTGAACGCCGTAAGGTCAAGAGTTCAGGATATTTGCGTTTCATTTCGTGCCAGGTAGAGTTATTGCTTTAGATATGAATATTGCTGGACTGGTAGTGATGAAGATTTTAGTCATAGGTAACGCAGCGACCGTAATGGGCACCTTTGCACCGGGAATGACCCATGGCGGGCTTTTCAATTAGTTTTTATTGAATTGGATTGATTTTGTAAGTAATTATGAAATGTTATAGGTAATAGTATAGTTAGTTCTGCCTACAATGTCCTAACCAAACTAGGGGAAACCTCACTAAGTGATAAATTGACAAATATCGTCTTTTTTCACAAATTTTTCCTATTCCCCTGGGAATCGAACCCAGGACCTCCAGATCGACTGTTAATGCTCTACCTATGTAGTGTGAGAATACGGCGTGACTATGTGCTAACGATTGAAACGATTATTGTTCTTCTTCGAATCAGTGTTCAGGGCTAAACTTTTGATTTAAGTCAATGAAAGTTTATTTTTCTAGTTAATATTTTCTGTTTATTTTTCAAATAGCCAGTAGCCAAAGCCTAAATTACAGTGTAATGTAACCCTCGGATCCCTTAGATGGTTTTTACAGCATGCCCGGGAGGAAATGCAGCTGGCACATTCTATGTTTTTCTTTTGCTCCCAGGCCAGCATGGAAGTATTCGTAGCAAGTACCAGACCGCAATCCGGTTATTTATATTGGCAACACTGCACCGGAAGCCGCGGCCGGCCAACAGATGACGTGATTGCGATCATTACCGGCCGCCATGCTTTTTGTTCTTTTGGCGGGAAATTGTAAGTGCGGTGCGGACCACCTGCGAGACGGTTCGCGGAATATTAAAAAAATAGATTCAGAATTTACATTTTGAAATTTCACGAAGGCGTTGCTAGTTTTCATTCCTTTATGGTATAGATTGATAAACTCTTTATTGCGCATAATCCGTACAGTTTAGACAAGGCGGCCTTATCACTTCGATCTCTTCCAGACAACCCTGCATGTCAGAAAGAAAAAAAAATATACAAGTAGTTGCGGCAACAACAAATAAAAAACTTAACACTAAAAAACCATCAACACTTAGGATCTACATTTACATAGTAAGTACTAATATATACATAGACGATAGAAAAATACGGATGTAAGTAAATATATATTTATAAGAAATAAATAAATTAAACATACGTACACATACTTACATAGTGTAAAATGCAGATGTACCTACTTTAATTAGAAATTGGAAAGCTTCAGTTATTTATAATAATACATAGTTCTTGGTCTTATTTTTACTATTATTGGACTGTTACTAATGTTTTTATTTTCTAACCTCTCTAATTTGTGCAATTTTAATACTTGTAATGGTAAAGGAGAAGAGAAAGATAAAGACAACCATAGATAACAGAAGAGGGAAGATGATAGGCCACGTGATACAACACGACAAATTACTAAAGAACATCATAGAGGGGAAAATAGAAGGGAAGACAGGAAGAGGAAGACTGAGACGTAGGTACCTTGACCAAATCAAAGAGAAGGTGGTGGAAGAAGTGAAATCGTTGGCAGAAGACAGAGAAAGTTAGCGATTACTCCACCGACAAGAGTACATACATACATACATATAATCACGCCCTAACGGGGTAGGCAGAGCGTAAACGACCCAAACAAAGGTCGTTCCGCCACGTCTGACAAAGTTTTGAGGGTTATTTAAGATAGATTTGTAAGTATATTGCTGTAGTGACAGGTTGTCAGCCCATCGCCTAAATTACAATATACTGAAACCTTCGGATCCCTTAGCTGGTTCTTACAGCATGCCCGGGAGGAAATGCAGCTGGCACATTCTATGTTTTTCTCTCGCTCCCAGGCCAGCATGGAAGTTTTCACATTATCTTCATTCCCCTCACGAAACAACCAATATTCTAGGTTCTTATATTTCCTTTGTGACCGGCACAATTCTTTACGCAGAGTAATTTCCTCGCTGTTATTGTCGTCTTGGGGTGTACCGTTATTTTTGCTACCTATACCTTTACTCAGAAGTGGGATCATTTATACATACATATAATCACGCCTTTATCCCTAATGGGGTAGGCAGATCGAAATCGACCTAACAAAGGTCGTTCCGCCACGTCTGACAAAGTTTTGAAGGTTATTTTACGATAGATTTGTAGGTATATTACTATAGTGACTGGTAGTCAGCCCATCGCCTAAATTAAAATATACGGAAACCCTCGGATCTCTAAGCTGGTTTTTACAGCATGCCCGGGAGGAAATGCAGCTGGCACATTCTGTGTTTTTCTCTAGCTCCCAGGCCAGCATGGAAGAAATCATTTATAGACCAGATAAGATAAGAAGATACTTGACTCTGTGTGGTGTAGTTGTATGAGCTTTGGGATGGATGTCCGGATGTCGTGAGCGTTTCCAATGTGTTTGAAATTTACAAAGTTGAATCACCTGTTTATTAACCGACTTCCAAAAAAGAAGGAGGAAGTTCTCAGTTCGTCGTGAAATCTGTCAAAAGATTCTGAGCTTTGAACATTAGACCATTGTGTCTTTGATAGCGGAAAACACAATAAACGTGTCAAAGGGCAATTAGGCGGTTTAAATACTCTGATGCACCAGGGTTCGATGGGTCGTTCATACATACATATATATACGCCTCTTACATCACGCCTCTATCCCAAATGGGGTAGGCAGAGCGTCAACGACCCAAACAAAGGTCGTTTCGCCACGTCTGACAAGTTTGAGGGTTAAAATAGAACTGTATATTGCTGTAGTAACAGGTGGTCAGCCCATTGCCTAAATTACAATATACCCTCGAATCCCTAAGCTGGTTTTTACAGCATGCCCGGGAGGAGATGCAGCTGGCACATTCCACGTTATTCTATCGCTCCCCGTCCAGCATGGAAGCTGGATGAATCGTTCGTCGGCTCAAAAACCCAACTAGTTAGAAAATGACGGCTCCTGGTAATTTCCGCACTGTTTGTTATACATGGGATGTTATAATTCATGCTGGCCATGCTGGCCTGGGAGCGAGAGAAAAACATAGAATGTGCCAGCTGCATTTCCTCCCGGGCATGCTGTAAGAACCAGCTAAGGGATCCGAAGGTTTCAGTATATTGTAATTTAGGCGATGGGCTGACAACCTGTCACTACAGCAATATACTTACAAATCTATCTTAAATAACCCTCAAAACTTTGTCAGACGTGGCGGAACGACCTTTGTTTGGGTCGTTTACGCTCTGCCTACCCCATTAGGGATAAAGGCGTGATTATATGTATGTATGTATGTTATAATTCATCTAGCCAATAGTAACGTTATTTTTGCTACAGTCAGGCCTAGTTCACTCCGCAGTTTAGGTTTTACCAGCGCTAGTCCTGAGGTGTATGTATCTTTTTATACCTAAACTTGTCATTTGTTAGGAAGTGATACTTCTGTACGGTTCTAGTACTATACATATATAGATATAATCACGCTTTTATCCCTAACGAGGTACGCAGAGCGTAAACGACCTAAACAAAGATCTTTTCGCCACGTCTGACGAAAGTTTTGAGGGTTATTTAAGATAGATTTGTAGGATATTGCTGTAGTGGTAGGTTGTTAGACTATCGCCTAAATTGCAATGTATAGAAACCCTCGGATCCCTTAGCTGGTTTTTACAGCATGCCCGAGAGAAAATGCGGCTCCCAGTCCAGCATGGTACTATTATAAGTATATTCTGTGCTACAAAAGTGAGTCTTGGGTAATATTTGCTGTTACCGTTTGCTATTAGTATCTGTCAACCGCACAAGTATTGGCTGGTTGAGTTTCTTTTGCGGAACGATTGTTTCGTTGTAATTTGTTCCTAGTCAGTTGTATATTTAATTGTTTGCTTTTAAACACGAAAGTAGTTATTATTTAACCACATCACTATCATCAATTTAATCACATGTTGGACTGGGAGCGAGGGAAAAACATAGAATGTGCCAGCTGCATTTCCTCCCGCGCATGCTGTAAAAACCAGCTGAGGGATCTGAGTATTGCAATTTAGGCGATGGGTTGACAACCTGTCACTTCAGCAATATAGCTACCTGCAAATCTATCTAAATAACCCTCAAACATTTTCAGACGTGGCGAATTGACCTTTGTTTAGGTTGTTTACGCTCTACCTAACCCATTAAGTATAGAAGCGTGATTAAATGTATGTATTTATTCAACCACACAGCAAACATCGACTTGCATTTTGCCGTCATGTTATAACGGTTGATCAAATTAAGGGTTTCTTATTTGGTCGCCCTTTTTTAAGATTCTTAATTTGTAAGATCTTATATTCTTGAAATCTATCAAATGCACCTTATTTGCTCTTGTAAATTGATCATTTGCCTGTTGATTAAAATAACCGACATAGTTGATTACGTCCTGTCAATTAAGATTGGATCGCGATGCGATAATTACATTAGCATTGGATACAAGCTGTTGTTAATTAGTTAGTATCGTGTACGTATGGATAGACCACTGGCCATATTGACTAGATGTAGGGTTTTAATAGGGTGTAACTGCATAATTAATTTCCTTTAAAGCATGTACTCAAGATACTAAACGACTTCTTTCAGAAAACTCACACGAAGTTACGCCTTTATCACTAAATAGGGTAGGCAGAGCGATTCTTATGTTTATAGATTTGCAACGGGCATATTCTAGTCATTACTTCATTACATCGACTGCTTTGAACAAATTGACTGTTTGTTTCCATACATATATACCATACATATAAATACGCCTTTATCCCTAATGGGGTAGGCAGAGCGTAAACGACCTAAACAAAGGTCTTTCCGCCACGTCTGACAAAGTTTTGACGGTTATTTAAGATGGAATTGTAGGTATATTGCTGTAGTGACAGGTTGTCAGCCCGTCACCTAAATTACAATATACTGAAACCCTCGGATCCCTTAGCTGGTTTGTACAGCATGCCCGGGAGGAAATGCAGCTGGCACATTCTTTGTTCTTTTCTCGCTCCCAGTCCAGCATGGAAGTAAGCAGCAGGTGTTTGTTTCCAGCTTTAGGAATTCTTAAGAGGCCTCACCGCGAGTGGTGGCGCCCTCGATGGGCTGACAGCCTGTCACTACAGCAATATACCTACAAATCTATGTTAAATAACCTTCAAAATTTTGTCAGACGTGGCGGAACAACTTTATCTATCCGTATCCGTATCTTTAAAATTATCACTTCTGTAGGTCTGCTGTAAGAAATTTCTTTTTAGAAATAAGCAGTGCCTGTTGTGTCTTTGTTTTTTATGTCCTGCGTTTATGATGTCTTGTTGTGTACAATAAATTGTTAAATAAAACTTTTGTTTAACAGAACATGCATAGCCATTTTCGCAGCGTCTGTCGAGGGTTATTTTTTTCGGTATGTGGTTTATTGCTGTGACAGGTCTATCAGCTTGTAACGACAATATCGTCTAAATTTACCAAAAAATCAAGCGTCTATCTTTGTTTTACCACTCCTCTAGCATGGAAGAACTGAACAAAGAAATACAGAACAGAACAAGACAATTCACACTTAAGGCTAATAAATCGAAAATTTGCAAGTATGAGGCAGTTATACTCTGTAACTATTTACATTTTACACACTAAAGAAATAAGGTGAAACTAGAATATATACCCGAGGACATGGTTTGCTTACTTTTTCAATATTACCTAATTTTATTTAAAAAAAAAATGCAAGCTCAGGTCTGATAATCGTTTTGAGGCAATTAATTGTATTATTTAATTATAAGTCAGAACTTTGTAATTTTTACTGAATTTATTCCTCAAAGTATAAGCTAGGACATGGTGTGCTCAGTTTTTTGAAATTATCTGTGTATATTTTTTCAATCGCATTTTTGTGCAATTTTTGCAAATTTTCGGCGTGACCGTGCAGTAACCGCCACGCTGTGGCGCGCGCTAATTTGAACAATATGTCAATGGAGTTAAATTCGATATTTGAATAGCTCGAAATCGAGTTTCATATCTGGAGCCGTATTTTTGAACCGCTCAAAAGCTAATGCGCATACGAAAGATTAAGTAAGTGAGTAAGTAAGTTCGCATGCGATTTCCATAAAAATTGGCATGCGAAAGCAACTCTTTCGGATGCGAATTCGATTCGAGCGGTTCAAAAATGCTGCTCCTGACCCTGGTAGAACTCTCTTAACCTTCACAATTTCGTTAACTATGGGAACCAGCTCGCGTGCTCTCAAAGGATCTCAGAAGCTTTGTTATGCTCTCCCATTAAATATGATTGGAGTTCTAATTACGACTTTGCCGGCAACACATTGCATGCTCTTTCTTGGAATTATTTCAATCTTGAGACAAAAAATCTCGAGTGTTTTAACTCTACAGAATAAAATGAAAATTCTGCTACTTAAGTATTTTGTACACCATCTGACTAGTTTTGTCCCATGGCTTAGTGAAATTTATTGTGGTAATGAAGTACGTTATTTTGCGTGATAAAAGTGTCCCATTTTTTATTTCGGGTCAACTTACGCATTTTTTTGTGTAGTCTATATGTAATGGTTTTTTTTTAAATGTAGAAATTGTTGATAATCCATACGAACACCACATAATCAGTGTTGAAACCCACTGTTTTATACCATCAGTGTTTTAAATATATTGTACTCATTATTAATTTTGCAAGTCGCATTCAAAGTTTTTTTTTAATTAGAATTCGCATGTTCGTGGATTTTTGCAATCATTATTAATTTCAAAAAGTATAAGTAGGTAGTTTAATTTCGTCATTTTCCGAAGGTCGCAGGATCAACTCCTGCCCGTTGCGAATTGTCAGTTTCTTACTTTCACCTATATACCTATTGAAACGTTTAAGTTTTCTCTTTGAAACTTTGGAAATCTGGACGTTCAAGTTTGCTGTTCAACTTTGTCAGCAGTTTTTTTTACTTGTGATTTAATTTCTATGTTTTTTTCTGTTTCAGGTAAGTTTGCTGTCTTGCTAACTACGTAGCCTTCAAGAGTGACTTCTTCTAGTTTACGAAGAATACCTATAACCTCTGTCTATTGGTATGTGAGTTATATATATTTTTTTAACCATGAGTTTCTCGTTCATTAAACCACGATTTTATTTGCCATCTTTTCCGAACTTTTGCCATCTTGCCAGAACACCCGCGGTTTATTTAACTTCCGTTGGAATGAGAAATTCGTCCGCGGTAAATAGAATTAGGTATTAGTTATTTCTTTTCTCCAAAATACTGCATACTAACACTATGTTATCTGTCCAACACCTTTTGCGCAGAGGGCACTTAGTATTTTTTTAACTAATTTTAATCAGATACCCATAAATTTCAATCACACCATTAAAATCAAAACTCTTCAAACGTATTTTAACCTCTTAACCCATTAAGCAACTGAAATCGTTCACAATGTCTGCTCGGATAATCACTGAACATAAACTACAATACGCTGATCATAAATTCAGATGTTGAAATTGCAATGATGTATGGCGTACGTTTCACAGGTGGCCTAACTCCATGGTCTAGCGGTCTGAGCCATGGGCTCTCGACCCGGAGTTCTCACGTTCGATTCCCGGCGGGGGACAATGACTTTGTGTTGTTGTTTCTAGTTTGGTTAGGACATTGCAGGCTGATCACCTAATTGTCCGAAAAGTAAGATGATCCATGCTGACAGATAGGCATGCAAATAGTATGTCCTGTGCCTGATTTCTTTCTGGTCGTGTCAGTCAATCTGTCCCATCAGAATAAGAAATTGAAGGAATAGAGAGTGCAGCAAATTTTGCACTCCCATACAAAAGGTGTCAGCGGCTCAAATCAATTTGTATGGAAGGTCGATGTTTTTTAAATATACATTTTGCGGCCAAGGAACATTATGATGATATTGCAATAAACATTATGAGTATGAGTATGAGAAAGGGAAGTTTTGCGACGTTCCTTTTCTTTTTTTCTCAGATCTTTTTTGTGGAAGTTTCAATTAATTGCGCATTCAGTTTGCACACTTTCTCTTGAAGTAAAATCCTGTATGAATGCAAAGTTTGGTCCGTCTGATTGTACTAAGTGGTGGGCATAGGTTAGCGCTGAATGTATCGCGCCAATTTCCATACATTTCCATACACAATAGTAATTGATGGCCGCGGGGTCATTGAGGCAGCGGTCTTGCTCGTAATCGCATTATTACCCAACTGCGGTAAGACGAAGAGGTTAACTTGGTAGCAGAGCATAGGTGGCGCCCTCATACAGACATACACATAATCCGGGATCCAAGGGATTCAGAATATTGCAATTTAGGCGATAGGCTGACAACCTGTCACTACAGCAATATACCTACGAATATATCTTAAATAACCCTCAAAACTTTGTCAGACGTGGCGGATCGACTTTTGTTTAGGTCGTTTACGCTCGGCCTACCTCATTAGCGATAAAGGCGTGATTATATGTATGTATGGAAATCTATTAAAAGCTGCATCATTGATTTCATTATCATTATTCGTAAATCGTGGGCAATATTTCTAAATGAAGGATGTTGCGATTTTGCAAGATGTTCTAATGAGATATCTGATTGTTTCAAATTGTAGGTTTTATGCAATTATTCACACTTCGTTAGCTTTGCGTGTTAAGTACATCGAATACTGAGTTAAATATTATTGTTTTGTACTTGTTCAGTACCTACTCGAAACCTCGAATGGATATTATAATGTGTAGATAAGTACAAAACTGATATGTTGGGAGAGGACGACCGAAGAAAAGATGGATGGACTGTGTGAAAGATGATATGTTGAAAACAGGTGTTAATGTCGAACTGACGGCTGACAGGGATGAATGGAAGAAGAAAACATACTGCGCCGACCCCAAATAATGGGAAAAGGGCAAGGGAATGATGATGAGATAAGTACAAAACTGAAAATTTATGAATTCAAACCCGACCGTAGTACCTATAAAAATGTTTTAAAGAATTGATTGTTTTAAAATTGAATTCGACTTCCATGCTGGCCTGGGAGTGAGAGAAAAACGTAGAATGTGCCAGCTGCATTTTCTCCCGAGCATGCTGTAAAAACCATCTATGGGATCTGAGGGTTTTAGTATATTGTAATTTAGGCGATGGGCTGACAACCTATCACTACAGCAATATCAAACATTAAAACTTTGTCAAACGTGGCGAAACGACCTTTGTTTAGGTCGTTTACTATCTGCCTACCCCATTAGGGATAAAGGCGTGATTATATGTATGTATGTATGTAAATTCAAATGTAACATACGAATCATTATATATTTTTGTAACCTCCTTTTTTATACTTTTGATAGGTTTAGTCGAAAAACTGTTTTTGTGCATATAATCCGCCATTTTGAATTTTGAAAAATCACGTCTATTTAACAACACTCGGGTGCTGAAGACCAATCGAACAAACCCCATTTTTCAAATTCCATTCAGCCGTTTCGGAGATACGAGGTTATAAAGAAATATTAAAACATACATACATACAAGATACGCACGATAAACATAACCCTTCCTTAACAGTCGGGTAAAAATAATTAGGAAGAACTGGATGCAAATCGCACAAAGGGGAGGCTTTGCCCAGCAAGTAGTGGGACAAACATACTTTAAGAAGGTTTTTACATTCATAAAGAAAAAAATATTTAAACTTGTCACTCTTAAATATAATAAAAATAGATGCATAGATCTGATAGACATAGGAGAACAATAGAAATATATTGTTCGAAACTCAAGGTTATTCGTATGAATATTCGCCACACGTTTCACAGTTGCATCAGTAAAACAATGCAGTGTTGTGCAACTTGCAAGTCTATGATCAGAGATGTACAATCAGAAACAATTCTAGCTACATATAATCACGCCTTTATCCCTAATGGTGTAGGCAGAGCGCTAATGACCCAAGCAAAACGTTTTGAGTGTTATTTAACATAGATTTGTAGGTATATTGCTGTAGTGACAGGTTGTTGGCCCATCGCCTAAATTGCAATATACCTCGGATCCCTTAGCTGGTTTTTACAGCATGCCCGGGAGGAAATGCAGCTGGCACATTCTACGTTTTTCTCTCGCTACCTGTCCAGCATGGAAGAAAATACACTTTGCAAGATGTCTACGAACTACCGTAGACACATACGGTATACCTCAGTATGCCTACACTGTAGGCAGGTATTTCAATACCGGGTGTAAGGGACAGCGTCCCACAAACTGATAGGGGTTGCTCAGTCAACGAAACTGAAAAACTTTCACCAGTAAATTATTTCAGATGTAAATAAATATTACTACCTAATATTAATATTACCTTCCCATAAAAACTGACCACCTCGATCAGACAATTTGTATAGAATAGCATTTTTTTTCTTTTACCTTCTAATGAATTTCCTGATGATGGTTGTTCAGTGTAGTTGAATGAGCAACCCCGTTCAGTTTATGGGACCTTATTCTTAAAACGTTTGAATAAACCAGACATTGAATGAGGCTTGTATTATCTGTGTGTCTTGAATGGGTGACGGTTTCTCTTTAATTTGTCATTGCTTTCCTTTTGAACCCAAAATGTGGGTGTCGGCGAATTCATTTCCCATTGACAACAGAACAAAGAAATTAAATTCAAAGCGTTTTTGGAGTGCAATAGAGTGTTTTATGAAAGAATTTAAGTAAAATCCATTTTCGTAACTTCCCAAAGTGTCCCTTTCGCAAAATGTTCCTTGGTCGCAAAATGTCCCTTGGTCGCAAAATGCCTCTTGGTCGCAAAATTACCCTTTCTCATAATGCCCTTTTCGCACAATGTCCCTTTTGCAAAATTACCCTTTTCGAAAAATAAGATGTCCCTTTGAAAATTTTCTAAGACTTTTCAGTAGCTGCTGCCCTATTTGAACTAAACCACTGGTCGTGCACTCCATACAAACCGCCGATTTTCGTACTACATGCGCAATCACGTGTTCGTTTCGTACAGGTTTGGAGCGTATTTGTGTGTCTGCTGCCGCCTAGTTGAAACTGCTCGCGTAACTGTTTTCGCGGGGGAGACGAGGTGTGGGGTAACATTTCAGATCGGGGGTGGGAGTGCCCCTTCTTTAGCGTTAGCTTTTATTATATACTAGCGACCCGCCCCGGCTTCTCACGGAAATTATCAGTGTTTCTCTATTATATTATGCATGTATTATTCATATAAACCTTCCTTTTGAATCACTCTATCCATTAAAAGAAACCGTATCAAAATCCGTTGCGAAGTTTTAAGATTTATGCATACATAGGGATATAGGGACAGAGAAAGCGACTTTGTTTTATACTATGTAGTGATTCTTTGTTTTAGGGGTCATATTTCGACCTATGTGCTTTGAGGAAAGTTGTTCATATTCATGGGTCCGCTTATTTTTTTACTCCCAGTATAATACCATTTTTCTGGGACGGTTAGACACGTAGAAACTACATCCTTTACTTGCCAAAGTGCTACTTGAAAAAGATCGTATCTTTAGAAACTTCTTTGGCTTCATCCTCATTCATGTATATTTTGAAGATTAAATGTTATACCTAGATAGATTAGGTAGTTCCCTCTGAGTAAAGATATTAAAAGACTAAACTCGTGTAATGAAAACTTGCTTTGCAACGTTCCAAACTTTTTTCATTTAATTTGCAATATAGGGATTGTACATAGCAACATTATTACCTTCGATATCATACATACATATAATCACGCCTTTATCCCTAATCAGGTAGGTAGAGCGTCAACGACTCAAACAAAGGTCGTTCCGCCACGTCTGACAAAGTTTGGAAGGTCATTTAAGATATACTTATACGTATATTGCTGTAGTGACAGGTTGTCAGCCCATAGTCTAAATTACAATATCCTGAAACCCTTCAATATTATCTAAAGTATTCTTTAGAAATAACGCTCGTATTTTCGGTTCTCATTTATTCAGATTTATATTTACTTTTCATCGTCTTATGTTATGCGATTTCCCTGTACCGAGGAAACGAAGTAGGTAGGTAAATTACTTATGAAAAGCAAAGCGACGCAAAAATATTAATCTTATGATGAATGATGAAACGGGGGAAAAATATTTTCATTACAATTTGCAAATTATTGCCGACCCATTTAAGAAAACTTTGTGTCTGGTTTCTACTCTACACATGTTTCTTTTTACCCGACTGCGCAACGCAATGGAGGGTAATGTGTTTATCAGCCTATCTATGTTTGATTCTTACGTCTGTCGATTCGTCTTAACCACGCGAGTGTCATTGAAAACATGATTTTGTAAAAAAAAAAATATGTAACGACAATTAGACGCCATTTTGTGAAAATTGCAAAAATAAAAGTCGACGAATTATGACGACTGGGGTATCGTTGTATTTGAAAATCAATTCTAATTTTGTTATATCATTTTTCGTTTTGAACAACCGTTTTTAAGATCTATAACGATTTAAAGTTTTAAAGCTCACTTTGCATCGTACGCAGTTGGGTGTTTTGAACTTTTTAGATTACTTGTTTTGTTTAGTGGTTAGGTCCTCTTAAATATGGACGAAACTTGATTAATGTAGAATATCCATAAGATTTAAAATCACAATTATCATAGACACCTATTTTCAGTACCTATACGTATGCTTCCCGGCAAATTTCTTGAGTATTGAATGGCGTAGCGGGAGAAAGTTTAGCGTAAGGCTGCCTTTCCACCAGAGATAGGCGAGGGAAATGTGTCGTGCGAGGATGTCTAGCTGTGCTGTGAAAATGTGTGGGTGTTTCCACCAAAGCTGTGCGACGAAAATGTATCGTAAGAGGATGTGTAGCGGAACTGTCAAAATGCGTATTAATATGCGGTGCGAGCCGAGCGAGGATGTGTTGCTAAGCTGTGAAATGTGTCGGCGGCCTATTCCTCACACACATCTCTCGCTTGTTTTGTACGGACAAATCCTCGCTCCGCTAAAGCTGTTTCCACCAGGGCTGTGCTGAGCGAGGCGAGGTAAATGGAGCGATCCTATTGGTTGTTTAAAACCACATCCCTCGCTACCTATCCTCGCAAAGCTCTGGTGTAAACGCAGCCTTAAAGCGTACCTATAGTTCACATACTTATTTATACATACAATCATACATATAATCACGCCTTTATCCCTAATGGGGTAGGCAGAGCGTAAACAACCAAAACAAAGCTCGTTCCGCCACGTCTGACAAAGTTTTGAGGGTCATTTACTCATTTAAGATAGATTTGTAGGTTTATTTCTGTAGTGAAAGGTTGTCAGCCCATCATACAAATTACAATCACCTTAATATCTAAAATCATTTTGTGCTCTCATGGCTGAAGCTGTTTGCCCTGAACTGACTACTAAATTATTTATAGCAACCGAGAAAATAGAAGCCCGCAGGATTAATTTGCTTTTACTTTCTAAACCGAATTTATAATTACGAAAGTGTAGAATTCAATTAATGTTATCCCATTATTCTTTGCGAAAATGTTCCCTTTGAGTAAAAAGTTGTCAGTAAATAATTATACCCAAAGCCTCCGACTACCAAGGGATCTTTCCTCACTGGTGCGTATTCCACTCGGCTTTAGACACTGCTCGTTTGTTAGCTAGCGTCTGATATCAAAACCTTTACTGTCATCTCCCTTGCCTTATCCCGTATCTCACGTGGTCGGCTTCCTAATCTAGGGGATTGAACGAAGGTACTGGTTTTTACACAGAGCGAATGCCATCTGACCTCCGCAACCCAGAAGGGAAACCAGACCCAATCCTAGATTAGGTCGAGAGTTTTCAAGCCGCCAATGCTTTGCACTGGCCTCTGATATGGCTTAACGACTAATATCTACGGTATTAAACGATATTAACTGGGACCAACGGCTTATCGTGCCTTCCGAAGCACGGAAAAAGCACCGAATAAACGTACATATGAAATTCGAAAACCGCAAAACACATTGGTACGTGGTGGGATTCGAACCACTACCTCCCGCTCAGGAGGCAGCGACCCTATCCACTACACCATCAGGCTCTCTCATCAAAACCTATACTGTAACATACATAAAACATACTAAAATCACGCCTAATTTCCGTACGGAAGGAAAGAAAGGGCGTCGAACATAAATACAAAGAAATGACTGAAACATGACTTGAAACGGACCGTGTTGTGTATTGCAGTAGGGACAGGTCGTTAGTTCATCATCAAAATTAATACATATTGAACCCCCGGGCCCCCTTAACTGACAGTCTGTTATTTATTTAACCATTTATTGCACACAGAGGCATACAAAGGAAAACAAAGACACAACAGGCTTAGCTCTAAAAAACCAAGGTATTTTACTGTATGCCCGGCAAATAAAGCAGCTTCTGAAAGCGCTCCAGTGAAGATACGTCAAGAGTTAGTAATAGGCATCGTTACGGAGCATCGTGTTCTCACAATGTCGTGATAGTCCAGTCAACGAAAGTATTAAATGAAAAAAAAAACTCAATTTTCACAACTTCTTCAAAAATTCAGGACAGTAATGAATGGCTGTATTTTAGGTCCTGAAACTGAAGCCTTCACTCCGAGTGCCTAATAGGTAGGTAACGGGGTGGAGTGCCATGTTGCGAATGTCTTGCTTTATTTCAATCAGTATCTTCTATAACGGCTGATTAAACAGTAACATGGAGTTTATAAAAGCCGATTAAAAGAGAAAAAAATTAAGACGTGGCGGAACGACCTTTGTTTAGGTCGTTTACCCTCTGCCTACCCCATTAGGGATAAAGGCGTGATTATATGTACCTGTGTATGAATTAAATTAGCTGCTTGTAGGTATAGCCAGCCATTAAGATTGAAGTCAAGTGCATGATGATAAATTACTCTGTTCTCCTGATGCAGTTTTTTTATTACATACATACAAATATAAACATAAAATCACCCTTAGGGATAAATTCGTGATTATATATATGTACCTATGTATGTATGTATGTATGTAAAAGATAAATCTGGGGAATAGCGTTTTCTGTTAGGATTTAGTCTTGCACTGCTCTCGCTGATTTGCCTGTCAAGTGTTGCGAGTACAGCAAGGCCTATGTCCAGCAGTGGACTGCATCGCTGACAGTATTTTAATAACTACGTCCTCACAAAATAATCCTCTAATTTCTTGGACTATGTAATAATTCCGTCCTAGTATCGTACTTCTTCAAATCGCTTCGGGGACTTTCAGCTTGTTAAACGTAACAGCGGCCTTTGTTAGCACGACAACCAAAAAAACAGAGCTTTTTTAAAAAATACCGGAAAAGTTTTCAAGCGAAGATAAAAAATACTTCGTGTCTTGTTGGTATCGATTCGATCGATACCATGAATCCTGGTGTCAAAAAATAAACTTTTACATACATGCATATAATCACGCCTTTATCCCTAATAAGGTAGGCAGAGCGCAAACGACCCAAACAAAGGTCGTCCCGCCACGTCTGACAAAGTTTTGAGGGTTATTCAAGATACAATTCTAGGTATATTGCTGTA
This sequence comes from Scrobipalpa costella, assembly GCA_949820665.1. Lineage (NCBI taxonomy): Eukaryota > Metazoa > Arthropoda > Insecta > Lepidoptera > Gelechiidae > Scrobipalpa > Scrobipalpa costella. The sequence goes on along the minus strand of OX463319.1, from coordinate 6,671,146 downwards.
GTGACAGGTTGTCAGCCCATCGCTTAAATTACAATATACTGAATCCCTTAGCTGGATTTCACAGCATGCCTGGGAGGAAATACAGCTGACACATTCTACGTTTTTCTCTCGCTCCCAAACCAGCGTGGAAGTAAAATAAACTGTTACGATGTCATTCAGAGAGTTGACAAAAGTTTTCCTACCTATATTATTGCCAATTCCTGTAAAAATCAGCTAAGGGATTTGAGGGTTTTTGTATATTGTAATTTAGGCGATGGGCTGACAACCTTTCACTACATCAAAATACGTACAAATCTTTCTTGAATGGCCCTCAAGACTTTGTCAGACGGCTTTGTTTAGGTCGTTTACGCTCTGCCTACCCCATAAGGGATAAAGGCGTGATTATATGTATGTATGTATTATTTATTGCCAACTCAGTTTTAGAATAAAGGTAAACAAAGCTTCATGTCTTTTAATCGAAGATCTTGTTTCTAAAATAAGTTTTAGCTATTAGTACATCTCCCTGGCCTTATCCCGTATCTTACGGGGTTGGCTACCTAATCCAGGGGATTGAACGAGCCTAAGTTTCAGCTATTAGATATGACAACATAATGAAATAGTAGTTTTAGTAATTTAACTAATTTGCCAACACGTACCATTTATATTTAAAAATGTATTTGGAATTTTGAAACTTTGTTCGCCTTTATTCTTAAACTGAATTGAAAATACCTCAAATTCTGCCTGCAACTAATTTTAAATTCCTTACTTTTCATATTTACTTATGAAATAAAATAGAAGTGTGAGTGCAAAACAAACTATAAAACATGTTCCATCCTAGACTGGGAGCGAAAGAAAAGCATAGAATGTGCCAGCTACATTTCCTCCCGGGTATGCTGTAAAAACCAGCTAAGAGATCCGATAGTTTCAGTATATTGCAATTTAGGCGATGTGCTTACAACCTGTGACTACAGCAATATATGTACAAATCTATCTTAAATTTATTACGATGGGCTGACAACCTGTCACTATAGCAATACATATTACAAACTAAAATTGCCCCAAAAGTTTTGTCAGACGTGGCGAAAGCGCCTGTTACGAGGCGTTAAACGCTCTGCCTACCCTGTAAGGGATAAAGGCGTGATTTATGTATGTATGTATGTATCTATCTTAAATAACCCTCAAAGTTTTGTAAGACGTGGTGGAACGACCTTTGTTTAGGTCGTTTACGCTCTGCCTACTCCATTAGGGATAAATGCGTGATTATATGTATGTATGAAACGTGTACCTTTGTCTAGAGTGTTCGAGGACCGGACACATTGTACTTTCATTTAACTATGAATGCTCAAACCACAACTTGTCATACTCATATCACGGTTCGCTGAAACATTTATCAAACGATGCGGTTTAAGATACCATCGGAACATCTGACATGTGATACTGATGGGTAACCGCAGACTTATGTTTTGGTGAAGGGATAGGAAATGGAAATGATACCACATTAGGGTGTTGATGGTGTGGCTCTTAAGGGTTATACCATCGTCAAATAAGCAATTTCGAGCTATTCAAATATCGGACGTTACGCCAATGACATGTTGTTCAAATTAGTGCGCGCCACAGCGTCGCAGCCACGTCCATGGTCACGCTGAAAATTTGCGCGTAAAAATGCGATTAATATACACACAAAATTTCGGAAAAGTGAGCAAACCATGTCCTAGGTCACACTTTGAGGAATATATTCAGTAAAAAATACGAACTTTCAGACCTATGATTGCAATTTTATTTTTGTTAAATAAATAAATAGAAAATATTGAAAAATTTAGCAAACATATTTTATGTGTGTAAAATGTAAATAGTTACGGAGTATAACTGCATCAAACTTAGAAAATTTTCGATTTCTTTTCGATTTCTTCGCCTTAAGTGCAGTGTGTTGTGGTTTAACAGTTTCATTTTAGGTTAGCCTTACCTTATTCTGTATTGTAAAGGTTAAAAGTAGAAAAAAAGACAATTTTAAAGTTGCAGACTACAATACTCTGTCTAGGACCAATAATAGTTCCTTGTATTAAAAATACTTACTTACATTATATATATACATACTTCCATGCTGGACTGGGAGAGATAGAAAAACATAGAATGTTCCAGCTGCCCTTCCTCCCGGGCATGCTGTAGAAGACAGCAAAAGGGACTCGAGGGTTACAGTGTATTGTAATTTAGGCGATGGGCTGACAACCTGTCACTATGGCAATACACATTACAATCTAAAATTACCCTCAATTTTTGTCAGACGCGGCGAAAGCGCCTTTTACGAGGCGTTTAACGCTCTGCCTACCCCGTAAGGGATAAAGGCGTGATTTTATGTATGTATGTATGTATGTATTAAAAAAAGTTTGCTCTTGACTCCAGTCTAGGTCGGGAGCGTAAGAGACAGAGTCGACGATGGAGCGATCTCACCCAGAAGATGCCTGTTCACTCTAACATTGAACTGTTTGGGGTTTAATGCATTCGGAAACACAGAGGCAGGTAGTGAGTACCACTCTTGCCTTGCGCATTATGAATGAGTTTTGGAAGCGCTTAGTCCGTGTTGGTGGAATATCAACCAGGATACTATTAGGATACTATCCATAGATAGTATCCTGCGGTGCGTCTAGATGTCCCATGGTAGAAGGGAGCTGGCGGGATAAGGTCATGGAGCTCTTGAGCGCACTTACCGAAGTACAGCCTGTAGAAGACCGACAAGCAGGCAACCTTACTGCAATGTTCTAGGCTGTAAAACTTGTTTTCTAAAATTAGAAATGGGTTATCTTTTTATTTAATTAGAAACGGGTTTGCTCTTGACTCCAGTCTAGGTCGGAAGCGACAAAGACGGAGTCGACGATGGAGCGAGCTCACCCAGAAGTTGCCTGTTGTACGCATTCATGCATTCACTCTTTTGCCTGTAGTATGTAAGTTTCCTTTACAAAAGAATTTTCCCACGAGAATCTTAAATCAAATCTCACCCAAAGGCTCTTCTTTTAATTATGAATCTACCAAGACAGATTGCTAGCTTGTAATTAATATTACTTTATCAAATGACGTTTCAACAAGTGGTTTTCAAATCGCACGAATCTTAGTATAGTTTCTGAAAAAGACAGTAGGTACTAAAACATACGAAAGTTACTTGGTATTGATTTTCTCAGTTTTGTAGGAGTCGTGAGTAAACATAACCTTTGAAATGTAGAGAAGCTCGTAATAGTCGGTTACAGAAGGAAACAGGACCGAGGCACAGAATAATAAATAGTACCTTACCGGGGCCAGAATTTCAACACGCTAGTCACACGCAATAAAAGATGCCATCAATCTTGAATGTTCCTAGAATGGTAGTAGTTTTGATACTGGTGGTGATCAGGACTCTTCTTCTTCTGTCGAGTGGGTATCGAGTCTATGGACCCGATGAACCCTGGTGAATTTAAACCGCCTAGTGGCACAACTATCAGGCCTCTGACAAGGTTTTTGAGTAACGACCACTATCAAAGACAGCGACCGGGTCCGACGACCTTTTTCTTTTCGGACCATCAGGTGATTCAGCCTGAAATGTCCTAACCAAACTGGGAAAAATCACAAAGTAAATAATTAATTCTCAAATATCAACTTTGTGTTTTTCCCCCCTGGGAATCAAACCCAGGACCTCCGGATCGGGAGTCCATGGCACTAGCCACTAGATCACGGAAGCACTCTCAACCATAGGGATTCGACGAGAAATACGTGGAAAATGACAAAGGTTGAGCACCTCAGCACTAGCCTTTTAAACGCAATCGCTCGAAACAAATGGCTGAAGCAGATTTCTAATTTCGACGTTTAATCAAGATTGATGCTCTTAATACAAGCTCTTCAGGACAAATCGGCGCAATTACAAGTGGGCAGGCCGCGATAGATAGTTCCCTATAGCACCTTGTAAGACTAAATTGTCTTATAGCGGTTTATAGGAATTGTGGGTTACGCATTTGTTAAAGTTTATTTGGTGAAGTAAATAAAGATTTAGGGTAAGTAAGACAAGATGAATTATTTAGATAGATAATTATGAAATCTCGCTAAATTGCTTACGGAGTAACTGTATATTCTGTAAGCTAGATACGCAGCTGGTACATTATATATACATATCTTATTTAAATTCTCAGTAAGTAAAATGTTCCCTCATTTTACTTACTTACCGGGTCACTCGCGATCGATAAAATCGTAGTGAAAACATAGGGAATCAAATTTTTTATCCCGACGTTTCGACTTTGTTAAATTTGATGTCTAGTGATCCGGTAAATAAGTAAAATGGTACTTTATTTTTATGTTTCTCAGTCCAGCATAGAATTTATAGTTGCTAACGCAAAGAATGGTATACGACAATTAAGTTCTGTAGTGTACGTTATCATGTAACAAAATCGAATATAAACACTTCTTGACTTTCGAGAAACTGCTGTTTTCCGAAATTTTCCAAGAAATAGTCGCGTTGAAACTTAAAAGCTATTATGAGTTGTCAACAGCTGGCAAAGAAAGCAAGTTTTGGAGGGTACTGTTTTACGTCAAACTGTTACAAAAGATAGTCGTCTAGGAAACTTGAGTTTGTGGAAATATTAAATTAAATTCGTTTATTGATCAGACTAGATATGGGCCATTAATAATACAGTTCACATACACGTATGTTAGTAACAGGGCGATAATATTTATATTTAAAAACAAAATCAAATCAAACATTAAGCTACTCACTTCTTAGGTCTACTGTAAGACATTTAATTTTAGAAATAAGCAGTACCTGTTGTGTCTTCATGTTCTGTGTATCATCACTACATAGTATAAAACAAAGTCGCATTTCTGTGCCTATATCCCTATGTATGCATAAATCTTTAAAACTAAGTAACGGATTTTGAGGCGGTTTCTTTTAATATATAGAGTGATTCAAGAGGAAGGTTTTTATGTATAATACATGCATAATATAGTAGAGAAACAGGCAGTGACAGGTTGTAAGTTACAATCTGTACGATTGCAAATTACGCCTAAATTACAAAATACTGACCCTCGGATCCCTTAGCTGGTTTGTCCAGCATGCTTGGTAGGAAATGCAGCTGGCACATTTCTATCTTTTTCACTCGGTACCAGGCCTGCATGGAAGATGTTTGTGTGTATGTTTGTAACGAATAAACTCAAAAACGACTAAGCCAATATTAGAAAGCTACGTTCACCCTAAATAAAACACAGGCTACTTTTTACCGCAGAAAAGTAACTACTTCCCGCAGGAAAATTCATTAAGTAAGCCGCGGGTGAAAGGCTAGTAAAAAATATTGAGCTCTTTATTAGTACGTTACATAATGTATGTAGATGGGTGACCGAATATCGTCTATTAACTGTAGTATATTTATTACTAGCGATCTGCCCCGGCTTCGCACGGAAATTATCAGTGTTTCTCTTCTATATTATGCATGTATTATACATATTAACTTTCCTCTTGAATCACTCTATCCATTAAAAGAAACCGCATCAAAATCCGTTGCGTAGTTTTAAAAATTTACGCATACATAGGGATATAGGGACAGAGAAAGCGACTTTGTTTTATACTATGTAGTGATTTCAGGTGACATTATAATTTAAGTATCTACTGGATTATATATAAGTAGGTAAGGTACCTACTGGTCCACGTGGATACTGAAATAAATAAAAATACATGATCTTGCTTTATCGTAAGCAGCAGCCTATAAAAAGCAGATAACGCAATAAATATTCATTTCATTAATTACATCACACCGTAATACATACGTGGGTATATGTTTCCGGCAATAAATTTGCTTATTAACGCGTCGTGGTATGAAGCACTCGAGTTTTATTAGTGTTATGATTATGTCGAAACAAGCTGTAAAAGTACCGCTTTCGGCTGCTTTTCCACCAGAAATATGCGAGGGAATTGTGTCATGCGAGGATTGTCTAGGGTCAGATGGCAGTCGCTCTGTGTTAAAACCGGTACCCTCTTTCGATCCCCTAGATTAGGTAGCCGACCCCGTAAGATACGGGATGAGGCTAGGGAGATGAGAATGCCTAGGTGTGCTGTGAAAATGTGTAGGGGTTGCCACCAAAGTTGGGCGAGGAAAATGTGTCGTAAGAGGATGTGTAGCGGAGCTGTCAAAATGCCCATTAATGTGTGGTGCGAGCCGAGCGAGGAATGCGCGTTAATGCTTCAAAATGCGTATTAATGTGTCAAAATTCGCATTAATTTGTCAAAATGCGAATTGATGTGAGGTGCGAGCCGAGCGAGGAATGCGCGTTAATGCTTCAAAATGCGTATTAATGTGTCAAAATTCGCATTAATTTGTCAAAATGCGAATTGATGTGAGGTGCGAGCCGAGCGAGGAATGCGCGTTAATGCGTCAAAATGCGTATTAATGTGTCAAAATTCGCATTAATTTGTCAAAATGCGAATTGATGTGAGGTGCGAGCCGAGCGAGGAATGCGCGTTAATGCGTCAAAATGCGTATTAATGTGTCAAAATTCGCATTAATTTGTCAAAATGCGAATTGATGTGAGGTGCGAGCCGAGCGAGGAATGCGCGTTAATGCGTCAAAATGCGTATTAATGTGTCAAAATTCGCATTAATTTGTCAAAATGCGAATTGATGTGAGGTGCGAGCCGAGCGAGGAATGCGCGTTAATGCGTCAAAATGCGTATTAATGTGTCAAAATTCGCATTAATTTGTCAAAATGCGAATTGATGTGAGGTGCGAGCCGAGCGAGGAATGCGCGTTAATGCGTCAAAATGCGTATTAATGTGTCAAAATTCGCATTAATTTGTCAAAATGCGAATTGATGTGAGGTGCGAGCCGAGCGAGGAATGCGCGTTAATGCGTCAAAATGCGTATTAATGTGTCAAAATTCGCATTAATTTGTCAAAATGCGAATTGATGTGAGGTGCGAGCCGAGCGAGGAATGCGCGTTAATGCTTCAAAATGCGTATTAATGTGTCAAAATTCGCATTAATTTGTCAAAATGCGAATTGATGTGAGGTGCGAGCCGAGCGAGGAATGCGCGTTAATGCGTCAAAATGCGTATTAATGTGTCAAAATTCGCATTAATTTGTCAAAATGCGCATTGATGTGAGGTGCGAGCCGAGCGAGGAATGCGTGTTAATGCGTCAAAATGCGTATTAATGTGTCAAAATTCGCATTAATTTGTCAAAATGCGCATTGATGTGAGGTGCGAGCCGAGCGAGGAATGCGTGTTAATGCGTCAAAATGCGTATTAATGTGTCAAAATTCGCATTAATTTGTCAAAATGCGCATTGATGTGAGGTGCGAGCCGAGCGAGGAATGCGCGTTAATGTGTCAAAATGCGTATTAATGTGTCGAAATTCCCATTAATTTGTCAAAATGCGAATTGATGTGAGGTGCGAGCCGAGCGAGGAATGCGCATTAATGTGCTCCTCGCATCCATTCCTCGCCCACGTCTCTCGCTTGTTTTGTACAGACAAAACCTCGCTCCGCTAAAGCCGTTTCCACCAGAGTTGTGCTGAGCGAGGCGAGGTAAATTAAGCGATTCTATTGGTTGTGTAAAAACACTTTCCTCGCTACGCATCCTCCACATCTCTGGTGCAGAAGCAGCCCTAAGCCTTTGCTACGGCTGTAGGTTGTATCTCATTATCTCCCTAGCCTTATCCCGGTATCTCACGGGGTCGGCTACCTAATCTAGGGGGATTGAACGAGGGTACTGGTTTTTACATAGAGCCATTGTCATCTGACCTCTGCAACCAAGAAACCGGACCCAATCGTAGATTAGTTTTCAAGCTAAGCATTAGGCGGCTTGAAAACTCTGACCTAATCTAGGATCGGGTTTGGTTGATGGCAGTTGCTCTGTGAAAAGCCAGTACCTTCCTTCTATCCCTTAGATAAGGTAGCAGCCCCGTGAGATACGGCATAAGGCTAGGGAAATGATGATGGACAGGATGTCAATATCGTTCCATCACTCAACTGAGCCTCGTTCGGTAAAGACTGTTGTATGTAGTTTAGTTGGTAGAGCGATGAAACGATTATCCATGAGCCCTATGTTTGAATCACTCGAATCAAAATTCGCATACGAAAGAGCAGCATTTGCATGCAAAATCGCATGCGAATGTAACTTTTTCGTATGCGCATTTCGCTTCGAGTGTTCCTAAAGTACGACCCCAGAAACGTTTACTTCAACATACATACATATATTCACGCCTTTATCCCTAATGGGGTAGGCAGAGCGTGAACGACCTAGAAATAAAGGTCGTTCCGTCACGTCTAACAAAGCTTTTTGAGGGTTATTTAAAATAGAATTGTAAAGAATAAACTTGGATTTTGTCGAAAATCAAACTTACTACTGTTTATCTCGTGGCCACTAGACTAACTTCTTTTCATATAAAACGATGTAAAAAGAAACACTTTTTATGCCTTCCATAGGCTTCTCCATCCATCCAACTAATGAGATTCCTCGTAATGGCGTTTCCTCTGGAAGTCGAGGGTTTTAAGTAATTGAATTTAAATCATCTACACGTAGTCGTGTTCCATTTTCCGTCAATGCATTCTTATTTTCTTGAATAAAGACTATTCTTATTGCCTTTTATACGTATTGGAGATTTATAAGTCAATTGGTTATTGAACGGTAACTTTTCTTAATTTGAAATTGACTGTTGTCTTGAATCTAGTGTAGACGATAAATACAAATAGAGAGATTTATTTAAGGTTAAAATACGTATTATTTACTATTTATACTTATTCTTGTATGAAATTTGCTGCTATTTGTCAAATACGGTTTTGAAGGGTAAGAAAATGGCTAGATAACTAAAGCTTTCCTAAACCAGCTAAGTACTTATTACACAAATAATTACAACAGAGACTAGAAACAGTAGCAACCAGACGTTTCTTTGATATTCATCCTACAGTTGGAGATGTAGGTAGCATCCTAAGATGTAGGTCATCATCTTCCTAGCCTTATCCCGTATGTTACGGGGTCGGCTTCCTACCACCAACGGCTTAACGTGCCTTCCGAAGCACGGAAAAAGCACCGAATAATATATACATGTACATATGAAATTCGAAAACCGAAAAACACATTGGTACGTGGTGGGATTCGAGACACGACCTCCCGCTCAGGAGGCAGCGGCCCTATCCACTACACCATCGGGCTCTCCTAAGATGTAGGTATTGCTGCAATTGACTACAAAGAAGTATCAAATTGGATTCTATTTCAGACAATGAAACATTTACTGTTTCAGTTTCCGAGAGATGATATTAATAGTCTATTTCTTTGCTATTGCTGAGTTCATTCATAAGCAAATCACAAGAAATAATTGGTGTATAAGAACTCAATAAGAGTTCAGTAAATATCAAGTGGGATCACGCAGTGCCGGTCTAACTTTTTTTTTTATCAATGAATGAATTTGCTCTGGATTTAAATCTACCAGACCAGACAGAGGTAGCTTAGCCAGATTTCAACCGTGTCTAAGAGGTACTATTTGTTACTCTGTGGTAAATAGTACCTAAAGTAGTAGTAGAGCCCGATGGTGTAGTGGATAGGGCCACTGCCTCCTGGTCGTGGTTCGAATCCCACCACGTACTAATGTGTTTATAAGTTTCGGAATTTCATATGTACGTTTATTCGGCGCTTTTTCCGTGCTTCGGAAGGCACGGTCAGCCGTTGGTCCCGGTTAATATCGTTTAATACCGTAGATATTAGTCGTTAAGCTATGCCACCACTACAAAAACGGAGCGTTCCTCACACATTGCCTCCTCTAGCGGCTTGGTACGCTTAAGGTCCTTGGGCCACTGCTCTTCAGCGCGGGTCAAGAAGGACGGACCACTAAACCAGTCACTAGAGTAGACAAGCGGGGGGGCATCCTCGCGCGTCGCTATATCAGCAACGTTCAGACCAGTGGGTACATGCCGCCACTCGATCGACTTCGATAACTCATCGATTTCGCCTAAACGGTGAGCTACATAAGGTTTATAATTGCGTGGGTCACTTCGAATCCACTGTAATACTGTGCTCGAGTCAGTCCAAAAATATCGCTTAGTAGGCTGAATATCCTTGTGCTCGCGCTGTATAGTAGCGGCGAGCCTTGCTCTTAAGAGCGCACCCTGTAGTTCCAGCCTTGGAATAGAAACCGGACGCAGAGGACTGACCCTGATTTTACTGGCAACAAAACACACTAGGACCCGACCATCCGATCTAGTAAATCGCCAATAAATTACAGCTGCGTATGCTTTGGAAGAAGCATCGCAAAATATGTTCATTTGTACATCTATAATGTCGTAATAATCCTTTGACGACTGCGATGTACATTGCGCGCTCGAGTAACATTGCACCCATTCATGCATGTTGTTATAGTGCCGTGGAATGCGAAGCGAACATAAGCTCTGTAATTCATTGAGCCAACCAACGAACAACGTATGCTCCCTGGGTTGGATGCGGCAACTCCAATCTACTCCGCTACGTGTACGTTTTGAAAAATAATTTTGCCCTTTATAATAAATGGAGAAAGGAACCCATGTAAGTCGTACACTGACATAATAATGCTTAGCATTTGAGCCTTAGTAGGGGGTTCAGATCCCTTTAAAACATCCGGAGAAATTCGATCTAAATTAATTTTAAACCCAAATGTATCATCACTCGGATACCACATCAAACCCAGAGTGCGCTCATTAGTGTTCGTAGCTCCGTGTTTGAACTCCATGGCAGTAGGCGCGAGCGCATCGGAGGGGATGGTATGTAGTACCTGCTTGCTATTACTCGACCAGCGCGCGATCTCAAACCCACCTGATTTGTAAAAACAAAACACTGACCTAATCTAGGATTGGGTCTGCTTTCCCTTCTGGGTTGCGGAGGTCAGATGGCAGTCGCTCTGTGTAAAAACCGTTACTATCGTTCAATCACCTAGATTAGGTAGCCGCCCAGAGAGATACGGTATAAAGCTAGGAAGATGATGGTCTAAGCGAGACAACCTACGACCTAGAGGTGACTTCCGTTTGAAGCCTATTAGCAAAGCTAAAATGAGAACGATCACTCCTACTATTTTCGAAATAGATTTCTAGTGGGTTTGTTGTAGATTCTATATACTTACCACCCTCTATCTGTTTATGTTTAATAGGTATATTAACCGCATTAAAAGTTGCAACGTTAAGTACTAAATTCAATAGGTTCAATAGTAAAGTAACAAATTATATCATACATACATACATACATAAAATCACGCCTTTATCCCTTACGGGGTAGGCAGAGCGTCAAACTCCTCGTAAAAGGCGCTTTCGCCTCGTCTGACAAAAATTGAGGGCAATTTTAGATTGTAATGTGTATTGCTATAGTGACAGGTTGTCAGCCCATCGCCTAAATTACAATACACTGTAACCCTCGAGTCCCTTTTGCTGAATTCTACAGCATGCCCGGGAGGAAGGGCAGCTGGAACATTCTATGTTTTTCTATCTCTCCCAGTCCAGCATGGAGTGAAATTATATCATACATAGGTATAACATTGCCTACCCCATACAGTCAACAATAAATACATACATACATATAATCATGCCTTTATCCCTGACGAGGTAGGCATAGCGGTAACGACCTACCTATAATAAATAAAAATCTAAATCTTTACTTTGACTGTACCCTTTAAGCAGACCCCTATTTTATACCAAGATTTTATTATAGGCAATAACATACGAATTACTTCCATAAACTTGAAGCAATAAAAACCATTATTGTTGTAAGGACTATAACGGGGTTCTGGCTCAGGTATTTAGGTGCTTGTAGAATGTTGTTCGGCTGCTGTTGGTTTTAACAAATTTTTACTGGAATTTTATAGTCTGGAAAAGGAGCAATTTGTTGCAATTCTGTTTATTCTGTCGTGTGGGTATCGAGTCGATCGACCTGATGAAACCTGGTATCAGAGTTTTTAAACCGCCTAATAGCACAGCTAATAGGCCTCTGACATGGTTTGTGTAAGGACCACTATCAAAGACAGCGACCGGGATCGACGAAGCATGGAATCTTTTTTCTTCCGGACGATCAGGTGACTCTAACAGGGAAAAATCTCACAATGTAATAAATTGACAAATATCATTTTTGCGTTTCCGGGGAATCGAACCCAAGACCCCCGGATCGTGAGCCAATGGCTCTGACCACTATGTTGCAATAGGAGACGCAGTTATTGCGCTGAAAATTAGTTTTGTAAATATTTTTCTTTTATTCTAAAATTTTCTTCTATGCTGGACTGGGAGAGCTAGAAAAACATAGAATGTTCCAGCTGCCGTTCCTCCCGGGCAAGCTGTAGAAGTCAGCAAAAGGGACTCGAGGGTTACAGTGTATTGTAATTTAGGCGATGGGCTGACAACCTGTCACTATAGCTATACAAATTACAATCTAAAATGCCCTCAATTTTTGTCAGACGTGGCGGAAGCGCCTTTTACGAGGTGTTTAACGCTCTGCCTACCCCGTAAGGGATAAAGGCGTGATTTTATGTATGTATGTATTCTAAAATTTAGTTTTCCTTTTGCTGGATGGAGGAGTCACTATTCGCAAATCAAGTATAATTTTGACAACTCTTGAGAATGAATCAAGGTTCTAAGTATCAAAGATATTTCGCAATGAAAGCTGATCGGCTTACTTGTTTGTATTGAAAGGAGGGCTAACCCTCGACATTTCGATCCTATACGAGGATCTTAAGCCGATCAGTTTTCATTATGAATAATACTTGTTTATCGTACATACATACATATAATCATGCCTTTATCCCTAATAGGGTAGCAAGAGCGTAAACTGCCTAAACAAAGGTCGTTTCGGCACGTCTGACAAAGTTTCGAGGGTAATTTAAGATAGATTTGTAGGTATATTGCTTAGTGACAGGTTGTCAACCCGTCGTCTAAACTACAATATACAGAAACCCTCGGATCCCTTAGCTGTTTTTTACAGCATGCCCGGGAGGATTTGCAGCTGGCACATTCTATGTTGTTCTCTCGCTCCCAGTCCAGCATAGTAGCATTGTTTATTGTTAAAATGAATATTTCGTTTTCAATATTATTGTTTTCTTTATAAAAATGTTGTTGTATCATTATAAGCTTCAAACGTATGGCGTAATTGAGGATTATATTATCAACTTCCTACGTATATCCCACGCTAAAATATAATATTTAGATTGTGAAATATAATATTTCACGATATTTATATCTTTGTGATGTACTTACAACCTGTACAACCTGTCACTATGGCAATACACATTACAATCTAAAATTACCCTCAATTATTGTCAGACGCGGCGAAAGCGCCTTTACGAGGCGTTTAACGCTCTGCCTACCCCGTAAGGGATAAAGGCGTGATTTTATGTATGTATGTATGTATGTGATGTACTTCCATGCTGGACTGGGAGTGAGAGACTGCATCTCCTCGGGCATGCTGTAAAAGCCAGGTAAGGGATTCGAGAGTTTCAGTGTATTGCAATTTAGGCGATGGGCTGACGACTCGTCACTATAGCAATATACATGACATAAAAATACTTTATTGCACGTAATACTACAACACAACAGATAACAGCAAAACATAAGTACAACATAGGTGGCTTTATTGCTAAGGTAGCAATTTCTTCCAGGAAACCTTTGGGTAATAAATAACATCATCTATAATAAAACTAATAACCTAAACTTGTCAGACGTGGCGGAACGACCTATTTTTAGGTAATTTTTGCTCTGCCTACCCCGTTAGCAGATAAAGGCGTGATTTTATGTATGTATTTGTATGTACATATGTGATGTAATAAAAATCTTTATCAGGAGAACAGAGTAATTTATCATCATGCACTTGACTTAAATCTTAATAGCTGGCTGTACCATTTCACTACTGTTTGGTCTTCCGCGTTATTGGCATGCTGTAAAAAACAGCTACGGGATCCGAGAGTTTCAGTATATTGCAATTTAGGCGATGGGCTGGCAACCTGTCACTACAGCAATATACCTACAAATTTATCTTAGATAACTCTCGAAATTTTGTCACACGTGGCGGAACGACCTTTGTTTAGGTCGTTTACGCTCTGCCTACCCCATTAGGGATAAAGGCGTGATTATATGTATGTAAATTCAGCCATACTGATGTGTCCTCTTTCCTCAGACGAATCCGACTGTCCACAAGACTTTTGCAGACACAAAACAAAACAAATCATACCAACTTAATTTGTCCATTGACCTTTCTGAATGCAACGGCGGCCTACAAACGCATCTCGTATCGGTCAATGCGTACCGTAAAGTTGTAAGCTAGTCGTCTCTTTCCCACTCACGGATATAATGAGAGATAGAACGACTTTGGTAACTTGGTCATTGAACGCAAGTTCCGCAGATTTGGAGCTTTAGTGTTGTTTTATTTTGAGAATTGTTATTGGATTTAAATATTTTTTCTAAACTGTTGGTTATATCTTGGACAAACCGCATCTCATATCGGTCAGTGCTTACCGTGAAGTTGTAAGCCAGTCGTCTCTATCCCACTCATGGGTATAAAGAGAGATAGACCGACTTTGCTAACGTGGTTATTGGCCGAAAGTTCCGCAGATTCGGAGGTTTAGGGTTGTTTGGCTTTGAGAATAGTTATTGGATTTAAATTATTTGTTCAAACTGTTAGTTATCTCTTGGACAAACCGCATTTCATATCGGTCAATGCGTACAGTAAAGTTGTAAGCCAGTCGTCTCTATCCCACTCATGGCTATAAAGAGAGATAGACCGACTTTGCTAACTTAGTCAGTAACCAGTGGCCGCGGGGCAGCTTTGGTTAATTTTGCCCAAACTTTGTGGCTACGCTTTCGACAATGATTGATTAGAGAATGAATGAATGGTTATTGGAATCAAATTATTCATCTACTCGTAAATTGTTGGTACAGTCTGAAACTGGGTGTTTTCCGTTTCCGTTTTTCGAAATATGATTAATGGAGAATGTTGTTCAGTTTCTTTTCAACTTTAAGAATATTTATGCAACACCCTGCATAATCCAACAGTAAGTTAGTAAAACACTGTTGTACACAAAAGACCAAAAATACAAAATAAACTTAGATTAATGTGCACAATGGCGGTCTTATCGAGAAAGAGTAATGCTGAAGTATATGTCAGTATTCTTCCATGCTGGCCTGGGAGCGAGAGAAAAACATAGAATGTGCCAGCTGCATTTCCTCCCTTGCATGCTGTAAAAACCAGCTAAGGGATCCGAGGGTTTCAGTATATTGTAATTTAAGCGATGGGCTGACAATCTGTCACTACAGCAATATACTTACAAATCTATGTTAAATAACCCTCAAAACTTTGTCAGACGAGGCGGAACGATCTTTGTTTGGGTCGTTTACGCTCTGCCTACCCCATTAGGGATAAAGGCGTGATTATATGTATGTTTGTCAGTATTTTGAAGTATCTTCCTCTTCTAGACAGATAATGTCTACTATTGCACGCATCAGGGCTTATAGTTTTTGAATCTGAAACCCAAAACATTGGCCAAATTGTGTCGGGTTTATTTTGCGGCCCGCAATTTTGAGGCTACACTTTCGACAAAGATTGATGAAAGAATGATTGAATTAATGGTTATTGGAAATAAGGCATTCATCTAAACTGTTCTTAATTCGATGCTTTTTTTGTGGTACCGTCATGACAAACATAGTACGAGTAACTCGTACCGTATGTCAGGTTTTAGGCCAATAGCCTTTAGGGTGGCTTTATAAAGGAATTGTACTAGGTGATGTGATGGGCACGGCTGTATTTAATAAAATACCTGATGCAATAAAGCAGGCACCAAGCTTAAATAGCTTTAAATCACGGCTTAACTGTTGGCTTGTCGAACAGGCATTCTATAGTTATAATGATTTTATTAATTTTAATGATAATGAAAGTAATGAAATTTAAATGATTATTAATGTAATATACTTAAGTGTAATATATTTTCTTCCATGCTGGACTGGGAGAGATAGAAAAACATAGAATGTTCCAGCTGCCCTTCCTCCCGGGCATGCTGTAGAAGACAGCAAAAGGGACTCGAGAGTTACAGTGTATTGTAATATAGGCGATGGGCTGACAACCTATCACTACACATTAGCAATACACATTACAATCTAAAATTGCCCTCAATTTTTGTCAGACGCGGCGAAAGCGCCTTTTACGAGGCGTTTAACGCTCTGCCTACCCCGTAAGGGATAAAGGCGTAATTTTATGTATGTATGTATGTACTTAAGTGCTTATAATTCTTGACTTGTAATTTACAATTATTAATAAAATTATCTCTATCTCTCTACGTTCTTCTGGTTTATTCCGTTTATCTAAATGTCTTTACTCACAGTCTTTATTCCCTAATAAAAAGTTTTAAGTAAACATCAAACTGTTTTACTGTCAAGCTGTAAGAAAGTTAGTACTCATTGTACAATTTAACTCTTCTTCAATATTGTCTTTAAGACTATAACAGATAGAATAAGCTCAATTAATAAGGCACTTTCTACAAAATGATTACTGAAAGAACTGTTTTAACTGTGATCAGACCACAAAATTTTGCATAATATAAAAATCATACATACGTACATACACATAATGACGCCTTTATCCCTAATGGGGTAGGCAGAGCGTAAACGACCTAAACAATGGTCGTTCCGCCACGTCTGACAAAGTTTTGAGGGTTATTTAGAAAACAATTGTAGGTATATCTGTAGTGACAGGTTGTCAGCCCATCGCCTAAATTGCAATATACTGAAATCCTCTGATCCCTTAGCTGGTTTTTACTGCATGCCCGGGAGGAAATGCAGCTAGCACATTCTATGTTTTTCTTTCGCTCCCAGTCAAGCATGTCAACAAAAATCATATGTTTAGGTAATTACAGGAATTGTGACTAGCCTTGTTTACAGGTTGTCAGCCCATCGCCTAAATTGCAATATACTGAAACCCTCCGATCCCTTAGCTGGTTTTTACAGCATGCCCGGGAGGAAATGCAGCTGGCACATTCAATGATTTTTTCTCACTCCCAGTCCAGCATGGAAGTATTAGACATGTCTCTCACAAGTTTAAACTACCCGAGCGAATAGACCTGATTTTCTCTAAGTAGGAGTAACAGTACAGACCATTAAAGAAATGGAATCGCAAGTTGAATGGCTAACCGATAGAGTGATTGATTCGTATGCCAGCCAGACGAAGATTTAGTTCGAAGAACGTTTCCAAGTTTTGTACTTTGGTATTCAACACAGAAATATGCCAGGAAAAAAAAAACACATACATACATACATACAATTACGCCTTTGTCCCTAATGGGGTAAGCAGAGCGTAAACGACCTAAACAAAGGTCGACGTGTCTGACAAAGTTTTGAGAGTTATTTAAGATGGATTTGTAGGGATACTGCTGTAGTGTCAGGTTTTCAGCTTATCGTCTAAATTGCAATATACAGAAACCCTCGGATCCCTTAGCTGGTTTTTACAGCATGCCCGGGAGGAAATGCAGCTGGTACATTCTATGTTTTTCTCTCGCTCGCAGTCCAGCATGGAAGTAAAAATTGCGTGCCATATTTTTGGTAATGTGTACGGCGTTTGGTTAAGTTTGGTTTTACTGTAAGGAATAAATGCGAAACTACGTTTGTATGGGATTTCACTACTCCGGAAGACACTTAAGATGAAAATACGAGCTAACTTTCCGGCATCAGCGTCTTTGACGAATATTTCAATAAATACATACATACATACATATAATCACGCCTTTATCCCTAATGGGGTAGGCAGAGCGTAAACGACCTAAACAAAGGTCGTCCCGCCACGTTTGACAAAGTTTTGAAGGTTATTTAAGATAGAATTCTAGGTATATTGCTGTAGTGACAGGTTGTCAGCCTATCGCCTAAATTACAATATACTGAAACCCTCGGATCCCTTAGCTGGATTTTACAGCATGCCCGGGAGGAAATGCAGCTGGCACATTCTATGTTTTTCTCTCGCTCCCAGACCAGCATGGAAGAAATTCAATTAATTCAATTCAATAAATTAAGTCTGTAAAGGTATATATTCTATGGGCCTCTGTTTACATTATTTAACATCTACTGCATACATACATACATAAATCACGCCTTTATCCCTTACGGGGTAGGCAGAGCGTTTAACGCCTCGTAAAAGGCGCTTTCGCCACGTCTGACAAAAATTGAGGGCAATTTTAGATTGTAATATGTATTGCTTTAGTGACAGGTTGTCAGCCCATCGCCTAAATTACAATACACTGTAACCCTCGAGTCCCTTTTGCTGACTTCAACAGCATGCCCGGGAGGAAGGGCAGCTGGAACATTCTATGTTTTTCTATCTCTCCCAGTCCAGCATGGAAGAAAATCATGGAGGAACATCTACTAATGTAAATATTGCCTGAAATAAAATGATTTATTTACTTATTTATTTATAAAGTTTCAGAGTACAACCGACAGACTAAGATAAGCTATTTCTAAGCCAAAACTTTCCTTAGACAATTATGATTTAGCTTAAAATCCGATTATGCAAAAAATAAGTCACATTATTCTTGGAAAACTCCGTCTTCAGTGATTGAGAAGTGTTTACACCAAATCGTCTACAATCTTTCTTTCATACATACATATAATCACGCCTTTATCCCTAATGGGGTAGGCAGAGCGTAAACGACCTAAACAAAGGTCGTACCGCCACGTCTGACAAAGTTTTGAGGGTTATTTAAGATAGATTTGTACGTATATTGCTGTAGTGACAGGTTGTCAGCCCATCGTCTTAATTACATTATGCTGAAACCCTCGAATCCCTTAGCTGGTTTTTACAGCATGCTATCTTTGTTCCATACTTTTGGCAATAGCTACTGGCACGTGCGAAGAAGATACTCACCAATGAGACTTTACTAAAATAACGCCTGATGTAAATGGAGGTTCATGTCTCCAGTCTAGAGGCGTCTTTCGAGTTGAGGAAATTTTCTTCTGGCAAAGAAAATAAACATAACATAAAAATACTTTATAGCACGTAACAATACAACATATAACATAACAGATAACTACAAAAAGCAAGTACAACATATATAATATTAGCTAACGCTATAGAAGAGGCACTCCCACCCCCGATCTGAAATGTTACCTCACCTCGTCTCCCTCGCGCCAACGGGTACGCGAGGTGTTTCGACTAGGCGGCGGCACACACACACAAACCCACTTTCAAAACTATGCGAACACGTTTTTTCGCATGTAGTAAGAAAATCGGCGGCTTGTATGGAGTGCCTGCCCTGTGCTTCTGGTGTAGCTTTGAGCTTCTTATTTATAGCGGTTTGTTTACGTCCAAGTCTATTTTTCGTTAAATTATTTCTAACGGATATAAGGTCTAAACCTGTCATTTTCTGTCACGAGCGAACTGAAAGTGACGGCAATAATTTTAGTCAAGATTTAGTTAACGAATCTACAGGCATTATTTACGAAATCTCGTAGAATGCGTAACACTTTTGTTTACCAACAGCGGTTGAATACTAATGCAATGTTCGGTGTGAAGGCAGCCTAAAATACTAGAGTGGGTGTACTTAACGGTCGCTCTTACAATGTAATCCTAAGATACTGCCGTCTTACTTATGTTCGTGTGTGTACCCTGCGCCATTTTTTATTCTCAATGTCAGAGAAAATGTGTCCTACGGGATTTGGCAATGTTTTTGTTCCATTAAATATTCTAGGCAAATGGTAAATTGGATTTCGTTTCACCTGACTATGTAAGAAAAAATATAATTAAAACGCAAATACAATTACAAAGTCATAATTATACTTCGTTGAGGAAAATTTATTATGTGTTATGACTTGTTAACTGCATATCTTTAGCAATAAACATCTGAATCTGATTCGGCTTTCAACCTGTTTTCACTAAATATTACCTAAAATTTTGTCACACATAAAGGAATACCGTTTTTAAGAGTTAGTTGACGCTCTGTCTATCCCGTTAAAGATAGAAACGTGATTATACATTCAGTTCCCATCAATCGTCCACATGTCTAGAATGCAAGCCTCCTTTCAACAGTCAATTAAACTCCAAGAATACCATTCAGATAAATCGTTAGAATCGTTACTATTGAGATGACAAGCGCTATAACGTTATAACGGTTACCGCCTTTAATTGATCCGGGTAAACCGTGGCTTTAACGGCACCTTGCAATAGTGAGGTTACACTGCAAATACCGATATCGATACTATCTTGAACTCGATAAGAAATTTCAATTGAAATCGTTAGATTAGTTAGTCAGCAATACATACTCGATGGCAATAAATGAAAGTAGAGATACAGAAATTTTAAAATCTGTTAGGCCGTTTTTGGCACGTCTTTCTCATCTTAGTCTGTAATTAAGTATTTGTCATCTCGATTTTTTGTTAACTATTCTTATAGAAAAATCAATTCAGAAGCCCTTCCTTAGTATAAATATTAAACTAATAAAAATTTATATTAAAAATATTACTATTTATTTTTAAATTATAATCTTCCATGCTGGACCAGCTGCATTTCGTCCCGAGCATGCTGTAAAAACCAGCTAAGGGATCCGAGGGTTTCAGTATATTGTAATTTAGGCGATGGGCTGACAACCTATCACTACAGCATTATACGTACAAATCTTTCTTGAATGGCCCTCAAGACTTTGTCAGACGAGGCGGAACGACCTTTGTGTAGGTCGTTTACGCTCTGTCTACCCCATTAGGGATAAAGTCGTGATTATATGTTTGTTTGTAATAAAAATTTAAAGCATCCTGAAATTAGAAAAGCATGTGTTAAAAAATCTTCGGAAGTAGATCTCATATTATCACACTTACGGTCCTTGAACTTTACTACTAAAACAACTCAGATGAAACACAGTTTTATCATTTCACTGCAACAGAAACTGTAATGTTTGTTAAAGCAGTAAATTTCACTTTTGTCGATACTGCCTTTATCTTTGTCGATATTAAAAAAGTTTTGCACATCTCTAAATACGACTCGGTCTCCTGTTTTATCTACTTTGTAAACAATAGCTTTGTGTATTTTTCTTTGTCAATGGGAACCTTGTGTTTCAATTGTTCTCCGTAATAGGAACTTCTACATATGAAATAACGTATGTTTTATCGATAGAAGTTGCATAATGTCGTGTAGTCGTTCTTCAACTACTTTGAAGTTCTATAACTCTTTATAGATGTTGTATAATAGGTATATTTTACTTTATAGCTCTAGTTTATGTGCTACATTAGCTTTGGAAGTTTTTGTTGTTCGTATAATTGACGAACGACCCGATGAACCCTGATGTCTTTCTTTTTTGTCCTAATAGGGCACTAGCAGGTGCTAAGGCGTATTTTTTTAATAGTTTGGAAGGTTGTTTATTATTACATAACATAGTTTTTGATACCGGGTGTAAGGGACAGCATCCCACTAACTTATAGGGGTTGCTTAACGACACGGAACAACTTCCACCAGAAATGTTTTTTTTTTTTTACTTTTCCATTCAAATTTCCTGATTTAGGTGGCCACTTTGTGTGGAAATCTTAATTTTCTGTTTCATTTCCTGAAAGAGTTTTCTGGTCATAGTTGCTGAGTTTTGTTGACTGAGCAACCCCTATCAATTTGCGGGTAGCTGTCCCTTACACCCATACCTAAAACTTATTTAGTTTGCTAGTAAAAAGGTCCTTGAACAGGAAAATTTAATTTCTAACAGAATATTTTATTTACTTAGTGTGCTAGTTGGAAAATAATCCATAAAGCTAAGTAATTGGCTATTACACAGCGGGATAAAAGACTCCCTAGTTCTAACCATTTCTAACCTAAGAATATTAATATGATACAAGTAATATTGAGCATCCTTGCAGAACTAATAGACTTGTTTGGATATGAAACTACTTAAATAAACAATGTTTTAGGAAAATGCGGTGACGTAGTATTTCCAACTTAGTTTTAGAATAAAAGTCAGATCTTGTTTCAAAAATAAGTTTCAGCTATTAGATATGATAACATAATAAAATGGTCGGTTTAGTAATTTATTTAATTTGCCAAGACATATAATTTATTTTTGGAATGTGTTTAATTTATTCTGAAACTGAGTTGTAAATACTGTAGAGAAATTTGAGAGGGGATTTTGATTTGCTGCCGACACGATAGACGTTAATCATATACGTTAACTTGATAATGAAGGAAAATCATATACGTTAGCTTAGGTTAGGATTCATTCTTCCATGCTGGCCTGGGAGCGAGAGAAAAACATAGAATGTGCCAGCTGCATTTCCTCCCGGGTATGCTGTAAAAACCAGCTAAGGGATCCGAGGGTATATTGTAATTTAGGCGATGGGCTGACAACCTGTCACTACAGCAATATACTTACAAATCTATCTTAAATAACCCTCAAATCTTTGTCAGACGTGGCGGAACGACCTTTGTTTGGGTCGTTCACGCTCTGCCTACCCCATTAGGGATAAAGGCGTGATTGTATGTATGTATGTAGGTTAGGATACTTACCATATCATCATGTCCTCCCGCTAGTGTCGCAAGAGACGACTCAAGTGAATGAGCTGAACACCGTGGTAACTTCGCAAAATTTCCCTTGGTCGCAAAATTCCCTTTCTCATAATGTTCCTTTCGCAATTTCGGCCCACTATTTGAACTAAATCTATCAAAATAGAGACATTTGGCGAAAGGAACATTTTGCGAAAGAGATATTCTGCGAAGTAACGAATACCGTATGCACAATTTTATAATTTAATTTTAACTGCTTCCGTGGTCTAGTGGCTAGTGCCATGGACTCCCGATCCAGAGGTCCTGGTTTGATTCCCAGGGAAACACAAAGTTGATATTTGAGAATTTATCACTTTGTGATTTTTTCTCTAGTTTGGTTAGGACATTGCAGGCTGAATCACCTAATTGTCCGAAAAGAAAAATATTTCGTGCTTCGGAGGGCACGTTAAGCCGGTCCCGGTCGTTGTCTTTGATAGTGGTCGTTACTCAAACCATGTCAGAGGCCTGATAGTTGTGCTACTAGGTGGTTTAAAAACTCTGACACCAGGGTTCATCGGGTCGATAGACTCGATACCAACTCGACAGAAGAAGAATTTTATACCTAACATCTTGCACTGTCCTCGCCTCCCTACCAAATTGTAGGTTATTATGGAGAGCACAGGTGTTTTGTTACTATATCAGCGACACAAATCCTCTACTGAATATAGGATAGGCCTTCCTTAATGAGGGTGTGATTGTTATACTTGCCACAGGTAATAAGTATTAGTAAGTGGATTGGCTAGCGAGCGCTACACGAGAGAGGATAAGACATTTCTTTTACTTTTTAAAATAGTGGTCGATGGGTAAATGTTCAGTGCTTATTCATTCCGCTAACGAATGTTAAGCAACCATCGCCGTGGCCAGGCCATGGATGGGTGACCGGTAGTGGTATATCAACACGAGCGTTTCCGTGCTTCGGAAGGTATGTATATAATATGTAAGCCATGACATAGGCCACTGCTAAGCATTAGCGGCTTTAAAACTCTGACCTAATCTAGGATTGGGTCTGGTTTCCCTTTTTGATGGCGGCGGTCAGATGGCAGTCGCTCTGTGTAAAAACCTATATTAGGTAGCCGATCTCGTAAGATACGGGATAAGACTAGTGGGATGTAAGTATTTAATGCAATGTTTTATCGTTCTATTATGTATGTACGTATTTTTTACACCTGCACACGCCTTATCATTATCCTAAGTTATAACTCCCACAGCAATGGCTGTATAATTCAAAATGGCCGTTTTCAGCAGGCTCGAAACGTTAGCGATGGAATTTGCATTGTTAAACAGCCCGCTTTTGCATAGGGAAATGAAAGGACCGCGACGTGGTTCATTCACTAACACCGGCCCAGTTTCTAAGAGAAAGATGGCGGCGACAAGTTTAGTTGTTATTCGATATGATACATTGAAGGTTGCAACTTCTAATAAAATCTGTGTATAAAGATACAGGGGACCCCAATTATTAGAGAGCCCGATGGTGTAGTGGATAGGACCGCTGCCTCCTGAGCGGGAGGTTGTGATTCGAATCCCACCACGTACCAATGTGTTTTTCGTTTTTTGAATTTCATATGTACGTTTAATCGGTGCTTTTTCCGTGCTTCGGAAGGCACGTGAAGCCATTGGTCCCGGTTAATATCATTTAATACCGTAGCTATTAGTCGTTAAGCCAAGTCAGAGGCCAGTGCTAAGTGCTAAGTTGGCGGTTTGAAAACTCGGACCTAATCTAGGATTGGGTCTGGTTTTCTTTCTGGGTCAGATGGCAGTCGCTCTGTGTAAAAACCAGTACCCTCGGTCAATCGCCTACATTAGGTAGCCGCTAAGGGATCCGTGGGTTTCAGTATAATGCTTTTCAAATAAAATAATAAACGATTTGTATAAAGTTATTGTAAAATAATTGACCTATTAGAAAAAATAATAGTGCGTTGGATGCAAGAGTGTCGCTGCTACATCGCAACGCAATCTCAAATCTCAGCATTATCATACTGCCAACTTTCCTGTGTCTAAATGAGTCAGTGGTCTACTGGTTTGTACAATGCGGCTTTAATGTGGAAGTAGCGGGTTCGATTCCCTGCGGCAGACCCAAAAATATTTATTCTGTTGGACGAGTATTTACATATTCAGTTAGCCTGATTTTGACTATGCTTTTAGTGTGCTGATGGAGTGTTCTTTATTCGCTTATATAATTAAATTCTTGGTAAAAAAACAGTTAAAAAATGGTTCAAAATAGCTATAATCTATTTAATCATTCACTTCTAGGAATGGCATTTTTCTAGTTCAATGTAAAAGCGCTTTCTTTAAAATGTTTATAAACATGTTTATTTGCATAAGTTCAACGACCTCTGCTGGTTAATTTCTACGAATAATCATTTCTAATTCCTCTTGTTTGTTTCAGGTAATTGTCATCTTTTGGTGTTTTTCGGAATTCGGTAAAAACATATTTTCTTTATAAGCTACTTAATAAATATAATTGGCGTTTAAAGTTTGGAAAGAAATAATATATTGTTTGTGTAAATGTCTCTGTTCAATCGATTGAGAATTGGCGACATGCAGTGATGTTTAAAAAGCCCACTGAAAAAAAAAAACAATTTATCATATTAGTAAGAAGTAAGGTAATTTTAAACCATTCTTGAAACTATATTTTATTTGTATTTTAAAATTTTTATTCCCATATTGCGAAATGAGACAAAGAAGTTTTAGGAATCAGGCCGTAACCATTATAATTTTAAATTGGCGTCCACGAATTCCTTAATATTCCTGGTTCTAAGAATTAAACCAATCTGCAGCTGTGGTTTAGTTTACTGATGTATGGTGATATGAGGGAAAAATATCACATTCATAGTTTGATTAGGAAACAGCTGTGGAACAACTAAGAAATTACTAAAAATATCAGTAGTCCTCAAAATATTTTGAAAATATCTACCGTAGCGAGAATAAATTGTGCCCGTATATATTGTTATCTCATATTCAGTTTTACAGGTTGGCTGGAAGAGATCTCTTTGCAGAGATAAGCTCACCTTTGTGAACTAAATTTAAGATTGTTTATTTTTTGTTCACGATAAAGAATATAATAAGTTTACTTTAAAAACAACAATCCCGAGTTTAACGGCCGGCGACAAAGTGTAAAAACCGTAAACAGGCGTTTAAAAATATAACGACTTTTAAATTGTGGAATCGACATTTTGTTGCGTAACTGTACTTGCCTACCGTCTGATGGACAAGTTTTTACTTCTAAGAAATCATCAGATACAAAATATCAAGACTGTATCGCTGGGTAGGCAAAGAGTCAACTGCTGCTTAAAAGCTGCTTTCGCTATATACGGCTCACAAATTTTCGCTTTCATAATGGACTAGGTGCGAAAGAAAAACATAGAATGCGCCAGCTGCATTTCCTCCCGGGCATGCTGTAAAAACCAGCTGAGGGATCCCAGGGTTTAATATATTGCAATTTAGGCGATGGGCTGACAACCTGTCCCTACAGCAATATACCCACAAATCTATCTTAAATAACCCTCAAAACTTTGTCACACGTGGCGGAATAACCTTTGTTTAGGTCGTTCACGCTCTGCCTACCCCACCATTAGGGATAAAGCCGTGATTATATGTATGTATGTAAATTTTAAGGGAAATTTAATTTATAATTTTGCTGTACAGGTGTCTGTTGGCAGGCAGTCAATGTGCAGCTAGAAAATACTCTCATCCTTCTTAGTTTAGTACAATGAAATAAAATTACTTTATCTCAAATAGTATATATAATTTTTCTTCCATGCTGGACTGGGAGAGATAGAAAAACATAGAATGTTCCAGCTGCCCTTCCTCTCGGGCATGCTGTAGAAGACAGCAAGAGGGACTCGAGGGTTACAGTGTATTGTAATTTAGGCGATGGGCTGACAACCTGTCACTACACATTAGCAATACACATTACAATCTCAAATTGCCCTCAATTTTTGTCAGACGCGGCGAAAGCGCCTTTTACGAGGCGTTTAACGCTCTGCCTACCCCGTAAGGGATAAAGGCGTGATTTTATGTATGTATGTATCTCAAATAGGGTTAAAGTCGTGATTAAATGTATGTATCTCAAATAGGTCACTAATAGTACCTACGTTGCCATAGCAACTGCGTGCTTCGGCATTGCTCCGATGGATTAGACGGATCACCTCTATCTGAGAAATGACATTGAAATCCATTGATGGTTTCTATTGAAACATAATATTTTATGCAAGGGGTCTTTTTTTATTATCAACATTTACATAACACAATTTAACAAGTTAAATGACATCGCTAAACCTTAATCAAGTATGTCTCGATGTCATTATTCGCTTACATTAAAACACAACTAAAGTTTACTAATATTATATCATCATCGTTCGCTTGCCCTTATCCCATTTACTTGGGGTCGGCGCAGTACGTTTTCTTCTTCCATTCATCCCTGTCAGCCGTCAATTCAATTATATAATAAACATATATTCATACAATTAGGTAATATCACTACATAGTATAAAACAAAGTCGCTTTCTCTGTCCCTATATCCCTATGTATGCATAAATCTTTACAACTACGCAACGGATTTTGATGCGGGTTCTTTTAATGGATAGAGTGATTCAAGAGGATGGTTTATATGTATAATACATGCATAATATAGTAGAGAAACACTCATAATTTCCGTGCGAAGCCGGGGCGGGTCGCTAGTTGATAATATAATATTGATTATTGGTTGATACTTGCATTTGAAAATGGGGTTATATTTCATCATCTGCCAACTTGCAATTATTAAAATCATTATCACATTGAAAACATATCAATGACTCGTCATCGATGCTACAACTTAAAATAAAAAAAAAATTGCGACAGAGACAGAAAGATCCTGAAGGCACAAGGCATCAATCTCACTTCTGTAGGTCTGATGTAAAAAAAATCTACATACATACAATCACGCCTTTATCCCTTTTGGGGTAGGCAGAGCGTTAACGACCTAAACAAAGGTCGTTCCGCCACGTCTGACTAAATTTCGAGGGTTATTTAAGATAGATTTGTAGGTGTAGGTATATATTTGTAGGGACAGGTTTTCAGCCCAACGCCAAAATTGCAATATAAGTACTAAAACCCTCGGAACTCTTTGCTGGTTTTTACAGCATGCCCCGGAGGAAATGCAGCTGGCACGCTGGCATGGAAGAAAATCAAAACCCACTAAAACACAATGAATCGAAAATCCGGTCCAACAGACTTAAGTAATAGGTATAAAGATAATTTAGAACCTTATAAATTAGCGATTCATAGTTCGTTGTAGTAACACGAACAAAAATTGACGTTGGTGGCGACTATTCGCAATTTTTCTACCTTTCACTACAACGAACTATGAATCGCTAATTTATAAGTTTCTTGATATTTTTACTGATAGGGGCGCCATTTAGGCCATATCGCAACCCTAAATTGGAGCTTTATAATTTTAACGATTGAGACTTGAAAACGTAGTCGAAAGACATGCCGTTAATATTCAAGCATTGAGTTGAAGGGGTGCAAATAATTGCTACTGGTGAAGTCCTTTCAATTCCTGCGAAAATTCTAGAATTTCCAGTCCTGTACTTAATGGCAGGGCGTTCCAGCCTCATTCAACCTTATTTCACTCCAAAAATGCCTACCTATTCCTTCCATGCTGGACTGGGAGAGATAGAAAAACATAGCATGTTCCAGCTGCCCTTCCTCCCGGGCTTGCTGTAGAAGTCAGCAAAAGGGACTCGAGGGTTACAGTGTATTGTAATTAAGGCAATGGGCTGACAACCTGTCACTATAGCAATACACTTTTCAATCTAAAATAGCCCTCAATTTTTGTCAGACGTGGCGAAAGCGCCTTTTACGAGGCGTTTATCGCTCTGCCTACCCCGTAAGGGATAAAGGCGTGATTTTATGTATGTATGTATGTAAAAATGCCTACGGATTTCCCATAAATTTAAAGTGATATGTTGTTCCGTAGGTTTATGTGTGGAATTAAGTGGCTAGCTTAAGCGACACAGTTACAACGCCTATGAAATAACCTACGACCGCTTCACCATCAAGTTATTCAGTTTTTAGTTAACTACCTCCGTGGTCTAGCGATCTGAGCGATGGGCGCTCGACCCGGAGGTTCCAGGTTTGATTCCCGGCGGGGGACATTGTCTTTGTGTTGTTGTTTCTAATTTGGTTAGGACATTGCTGGTTGATCACCTGATTGTCTGAAAAGTAAGATGATCCACGCTGTGAATAGTCTATCCTACGCCTGATTTCTCGCTCGTCGTGTCAGTCAGTCTGTACGATCAGAATAAGAGTTTAAGAGAATAGAGATTGCACCTGTGTGTAGCCCTAACACTGGGGCAATAAAATCTAGTCCTGCGCAGTAGGCCGCTCTCTGGTAGATTGGCCGTCATCACTAGGACTATTATTATTATTCAGTTATATATTTTTTTAATGAATGGCTAACTAAAACGACAAATAGCTTCAACTCAAAACCCATTGCAATGTTTCTTCTTTTAGTCTTTTTCCATAGGCAAGTTGTTTTTTATTTCTTTTAAATATATTTTTCTGAATGTTATTCAGTTTTGTTGACCGATCAACTCCTTCCAGTTTTGTAACAACATCCATTATACATACTTTATATAAACTTTATTCAGTTTTATTTTGAACTTATTTGTGGCTTTGTTTGTCTAAACATGGACCTATCCGACTTCTTCTTAGACATTATTTATGTTTGTCTCTTAAGGCAGCCATACTTGTAGTAAACAAAAGACGGCAAGAAAAATATTGTTCTTCCCACTTAATTGAGGAAGAAAAACGTGGGTTCACGCCCATTGTAAAGCACTGCGTCTCAAGAAAGAAAGTCTTAATAGGTATAAAGTATTCATAAGAAAGGCGGAATTTAAACCTGCCTACGAGACATTTCAATTTGGGGGGTGGAGAATAAGTGAGAAACAATTGTATTTAGCCACGTCGGAAGTACCTGAAAATAGGTCGCGATCTTGCGAATCACGAGTTTTAATACATACATATTATCACGCCTTTATCTCTAATGGGGTAGGCGGAAGGCAAAGCCTAAACGACCTAAACAAAGGTCGTTCGCCACGTCTGACAAAGTTTTGAGGGTTATTTAAAATTGATTTATAGGTATATTGCTGTAGTGACCTAGGTAATCCCTATTGTTAACTCACTCGGAAGAAATACAATTCTTGTTGACCAAGTGGATAAAGCGAGCTCACTTAGAATTATTGAGACACTTACTTATTAAAGTCTAGATGTCTTGTCTTAATCGTTATGTAGTCTATATATACATACATATGAACACGCCCTTATCCCAAATGGGGTAGGCAGAGCGGAAACGACCTAAGCAAAGGACGTTCCGCCACGTCTGACAAAGTTTTGAGGGTTATTTAAAATTGATTTATAGGTATATTGCTGTAGTGACTTGCTGTCAGCCCATCGCCTAAATTACAACATACTGAAACCCTCGGATCCCTTAGCTGGTTTTTACAGCATGCCCGGGAGGAAATGCAGCTGGCACATTCTATGTTTTTCTCTCGCTCCCAGTCCAGTATGTAGTCTATGCTCGGTTCATTTATTAAACACTCAGGCACATGGCTGTTCCTGTTCACTCTCTGAACTTAGATTGGGGCATGAGACGACGGCTTTCTAATGAGTTTCTTTGATCATTGTTCGGGAAGTGTGCTGTGAGTTTAAAGCGGAGTCTTGCTGATTTTGTTACTTTTGTGGTCTGTGTGACATAGCTGAAACTTAAGGATCTATTTACCTACATCTATATAGTTTCTCATCTTAAAATAAGTGGATACAGATTGAATCTGCAGGTTTTAGTAATATTAAAAAGTCAACGCATAACGTCTACTGTTCCTCGTCTTGCATCAATTTAATTTCAACACTATAAACTTAAAAACTTCCTTGGTGGCCTGGGAGCGAGAAAAAACAGAATGTGCCAGCTGCATTTCCTCCCGGGCATGCTGTAAAAAGCAGCTAAGGGATCTAAGGGTTTTAGTAAATTGCAATTCAGGCGATGGGCTTTGAACCTGTCACTGCAGCAATATATCTACAAATCTATCTTAAATAACCCTCAAAACTCTGTCGGATTTGGCGGAACGACCTTTGTTGAGGTCGTTTACGGTCTGCCTACCCCATTAGGGGTAAATTCGTGATTATATGTATGTATGTAAACTTAAAAAAAACATGTTAAAATAATACTCAAAACAAATGTAACTGAAAATAAATGTAACTGACCTAACATTCCGCCAAAAATACACAAATAATCATTCCGCAGCAATCATAGTTCCAAAAATACCTATGCGACAGCTGTCTTTGTCACAAAACGTTCGGAAGTATATCATTCATCAGTATTCATTATCATTCGTCGGTATGCATCGTAGTAATGAATGCCAATGACAAATTAGTATAGGCGTATAGCGTAGGTTTTGCGTAGGTAATACTGAGCTTACTCATAGCAGGATTTGAACTGTTATGGCTGGACAAGACGTGTAGTGTAATTGGACGTTTTGATTTGGCAGCTGATGTGAGTGTAGATACATTAATGTGGCAAAACGACCTTTGGTTAGGTCGTTTACGCTCTGCCTACCCCATTAGGGAAAAGGCGTGATTACATGTAGGTATATATATTGCTTCCATGCTGGCCTGGAAGCGATAGAAAAACATAGAATGCGCCAGCTGCATTTCCTCCCGGGCATGCTGTAAAAACCAGCTAAGGAATCCGAGGGTTTCAGTATATTGTAATTTAGGCGATGCGCTGACAATCTGTCACTACAGCAATATACCTACAAATCTATGTTAAATAACCCTCAAAAGTTTGTCAGACGTGGCGGAACGACCTTTGTTTAGGTCGTTTACGCTATGCCTACCCCATCAGGGGTCATCAGTGATAAAGGCGTATCTATTCATCTCCTCTGTTCATCAGGCAATTGATGCCGGGGTCCCTCAAGGATCGGTACTTTCCGCAACTCTATTTCTGCTGCATATCAACGATATGCTGACACCCGACACCTTTGGGTATGCAGACGACAGTACGGTTGTCGGTAGATATTTGTCCCGTGCAAAGACCAGCAAGGAAGCTATTCAGTCTTGTCGAGAGTCCGTAGTAGATCATTTAAATTTAACACTTAAGGCAATCTCCGAATGGGGTGATGCCAACCTGGTGAAGTTTAATGCATCTAAGACACAGGCCTGTCTATTCTCGACTAAATTGAGTCCCTTCAATCTAACTCCCACTTTCCGAAATGTATCCGTTCCAATTTCCGATCACCTCGAACTTCTTGGTATGAGCCTTACGTCGGACCTGAACTTTGGACGATATATAGAATCCTTGGCTTCGACTGCAGCCAAAAAAACTTGGAGGTTAGGCGATACTTCACACCGGGACAGCTACTACAGCTCTACCAAGCTCAAGTCTGATCGTGTATGGAGTATTGCTGCCACCTTTGGGACGGATCTGCCAAATACCAACTGGCAACCTTGGATTCTATTGAAATACGCGCCAAGAAGCTCATTGCCGACCCGTCACTGGTAGAAGAAAAGCTGCAGAGCCTCGAACATCGTCGCAAAGTAGCTTGCTTGTCTGTATTCTACAGGATACATTTCGGAGAATGTGCAGCATCGCTTCATGACCTGATACCCCCTTTACCCATTCCATCTCCGGGGTACGAGACGCCGGTTGGGATTCCACCCTTATGTTGTCGACATAAGGGTGGAAGTTGTCCAAGTTTTCGCACAAAGCGGTACGCTTCTACATTTTTAATGCGAACGGCCTAAGTGTGGAACTCCCTGCCTGCGGATCTATTTCCGGAACGTTATAACCTGGGCTTTTTCAAGGCGAGAGTGAACAGGCATTTTCTAGGCAATCATGCTCCATCATAGTCTACATCATCACTTACCATCACGTGAGATGGCGGACAAATGATTGCCTATCAAATATAAAAAAAAAAAAAAACTATGTATATTGCGAATTCATAGGCCTACCATCAGCGTTGAAAACTACATCAATCATACAACCCTCATTCCAACACACAATAACAGCGTGATAATTGAAACAAATACGATGAAAACGAATGGGTTAATTGAACCGAGAGAAATATTGCGTCACTTGTGACAGAAAAGTGTATATTGCACCGACCCGAAATCTATTAGGTCCAGTACAAAAACAAAGCAACAATATTGCAAATTCATTGGCCCATCAGCGGTGAAAACTACATCAATTATCTTTGAGTAAAAATAGAAAGAGACTATTATTCTTCTTCTTCTTTTTTCGAGTGGGTATCGAGTCTGTCGACCCGATGAACCCGACTATTATTTTAAACTATCGATGTTATACCTCGTTAGTATGTTTTTTCTGTATAATCACTACATAGTATAAAACAAAGTCGCTTTCTCTGTCCCTACATCCCTATGTATGCATTAATCTTTAAAACTACGCAACGGATTTTGATGCGGTTTGTTTTAATGGATAGAGTGATTCAAGAGGAAGGTTTATATGTATGATACATTAATAATATAGTAGGGAAACACTGATAATTTCCGTGCGGAGCCGGGGCGGGTTGCTGTTGCGTAATATATGCAATATTCAGAGTTGTGCAAATATTATATATATACCCTACAGAAGAAGAAGATAAGTCACTATTTTGACGCGCAGTCGCATTAAGCGTTGGTGACTAACTGAATGAGTTGAAGCTCGTGAATATTTCGAGAATGTTTTAGCTCGCGATGGGACCTCTAGTAAATACATAATTCCTCTACTCCATGTCATTCATACATACCACATTCCAGCACAGCAATACACAATAACAGTGTGATAATTGAAACAAATACGATGAAAACGAATGGGTTAACTGAACCGAGTGAAGCATGCATCGCGTGAGTGACGTGTGTGAACGTAATGTATTGAATAACTAGATTTTACTGGAAAAAAGTACGATGCCATCTGCAAGAGTTATTGAAATCTGATGCAAGCGAAAAGTTTTATTACAACATTTTGATTGATTCTTAAAAGGTTGATTGATCTTAGAGAGTTTCCGCTGTATTCTAGAAGCTAAATTCATAGCTTTTTCAGTGACCCCCAATAATAAGAGCAACGTTGCTATTTTCTATACTAAGTTTTTAATACTTTATCCTGCAAGCGTTTTGTAGCTATATGCTGGATGACGTTTGCGGAGTTTATGTCGATCCGTGCTGCAACCATGCTGTCACAGAATAATGCATATTACATACATACATAACATAACGCCTTTATCCCTAATGGGGTAGAGCGCAGACGACCTAACCAAAGGTCGTTCCGCCACGTCTGACAAAGTTTTGAGGGTTATTTGAGATTGATTTTGTAGGTATATTGCTGTAGTGACAGGTTGTCAGCCCATCGCCTAAATTATAATATACTGAAACCCTCGGATACCTTAGCTGGTTTTACAGCATGCCCAGGTGGAAAAGCATCTGGCACATTCCATGTAGTCCAGCATGGAGGAACTACACACATGTATTGCAACTATGCTGTCACAAAATAATGCATATTTACTACATGAAATAAAGAAGATATGAACCTAATTCTTTTGAATGATGTAGAAAGATTAGTAATAATTATACTCAAACAAACAAATCTTAAAGGTCGGTAAATTTAAGAAAAGTTGACTTAAAACATTTCTATATTAATATGTTAGTTAGAATATAATAAATAATACTTTCTCCCTTTGCCTGATCCCATCTTACTCTCAAAGAAGGGTTGTAACGTCAGTTTGTGGGGCATCCACGTCAGATTATTCGTATTCTCTGTCATGTTATGTTTACAAATCCTTTATGAGGAATACGTGTCCAAAAACATACTTATGTCACTTAGAGATCATGATTTTCTGTTATTTGTTTTTATACAAGAACTTTTATATTGTGAGGGACAGTGGACAGAAATATGATTATATTTTTGCTGAAAATTTTAACGACTTTCGTTTTGGATTCTATATTCTAATAAAACAAAAACTATGTTTATTTTTTGAGCGGGTTGCAAGGGGCCTATAGTATTTCCAACTCAGTTTTAGAATAAAGGTAAACAAAGTTTCATGTCTTTTAATCGAAAATCTTGTTTCTAAAATAAGTTTTAGTTATTAGATATGACAACATAATGAAATAGTAGTATTAGTAATTTAACTAATTTGCAACACGTATCATAAAAAGACATAATACTTTGTTTACCTTTGTTCTAAAACTGAGTTGGAAATACTAAAGTCTAGTCTGGTTTCTGTTACTAGTAAGTATGTTGAAGTTTTGCTATACCTTCATTTACTGCTCTATAGTGCTTCAATACAGCTTGATAGTTATTTCAGCTGTATATACCATAATGCTAAGTGCCTTTACCAATCTCCCACTGTCGTAAAGCTAGCATCAAATACAACATTGTTGATATTGTGTGGGTGTAGTAAGACCTAAAGTTAAAACGCTTGAAGATTCCTACAAAGTTGAGAATTGCATGAAACCGCATTTTGTACGTTTTTACTTTACGTGCGTGATAATATTTTTAATTTGCTGATATAACATTTTTTTTTGCACTAAAGTAACTCTTTGTTTCATACAATCATTTTCTTCCATGCTAGACTGGAAGCGAGAGAAATACATAGAACGTGCCAGCTGCATTTCCTCCCGGGCATGGTGTAAAAACCAGCTAAGGGTTCCAAGGGTTTCTCTATATTGCAATTTGAACGATACAAAACTATCTAAAATAACAATCTAAACTTTGTCAGACGTGGCGGAACGGCCTTTGTTTAGATCGTTTCCGCTCTGCCTACCCCATTAGGGATAAAGACGTGATAATACTATGTATGTATTTCAAAGGCCTATTTGGCGATTTAAAAACTCACGACTTCAGAATTCATCTGTTCGTTTGACACGACAGAAGAAGGTTAAAGTGCTATCAAAATAACTTATTATGTTACTACCTAGTAGTTAAACGTAACAAGCTATCTGACTGAAGCACGGAGTACAGCGAAGTTATCAAACTGCTGTTCTACTAACTACCTTTAACTTTTGTAGTTGGTAGCTCCAGTTGCTTTACTAAAACTAATATACCAAGGTTCATCGGGTCGTTCGACACGACAGAAGGAGGTCAAAGTTCAATCAAAATAACTTATCATGTTACTACCTAGTAGTTCAACGTAACAACCTATCTGACTGAAGCACGGAGTACAGCGAAGTTATCAAACTACGTACT
The DNA here is from genome assembly GCA_949820665.1 of Scrobipalpa costella. NCBI lineage: Eukaryota > Metazoa > Arthropoda > Insecta > Lepidoptera > Gelechiidae > Scrobipalpa > Scrobipalpa costella. Next base: position 6,635,467 of record OX463319.1, on the reverse strand, counting down.
GCTCACTTAACCCTTTAGCTATTGTAATGGGTAGCTCTAGAGTTGCTTCTCGTCCTCTGCAAAGCGTTACTTCGCAGAATGTTCCTTTCGCAAAATGTCCCTTTCTCGTAATGTCAATATCGCAATACGCCCCTTTCGCATAATGTCCCTTTTCGCAAAATATCCCTTTCGCATAATTTCCCCTTTTCTGATTTATTTAGTATTTTTTATTTAGTAGGCAACTACTGAAATTTTCAAAAAACATTTTGATAAAAGACCATTATGAGAAAGGGACATTTTGCGTCCAAGGGACATTTTGCGAAGTTACCCTGAAAAACAGTTTTCCCTTGCTCTTGAGTGTGTCGATCTCACAAATTACATAACTCATTTTGTTATGGTGTCTATTAAATACACTACCTACATAGAAATATGGGAATTTAACCCAAGAACGTGGTGCAAGTTTAACCTGGTCTTTGTGAACTGAATGAACTGGTCAAACTGGTGCATTGCCAACCATAAACCACAAGGAACGGGTAAGAGCGAGGGGTCTTTGCACACTGCATAGGATATTTAGGCTAAAAATCATGTCTCAGACACTAATTAAATCGTCCGTTAAAGACGAATGAATGTATGAATAATAAAAATAAAATAATAATGATTTCTTCCCGTATCGTTTTCTTATTCTAATTACCTAATCTAAACATGGAACAAGACCTAAAACCACATACATAGCAAACAGACCGTCTAAACTGCAAGCGATTGAATCGAAACATTAATTCATTAATTCATATAATCACGCCTTTAACCCTAATGGGGTAGGCAGAGCTAAACAAAGGTCGTTTCGCCACGTCTGACAAAGTTTTGAGGGTTATTTAAGATAGAGTTGTAAGTATATTGGTGGACAGGTTGTCAGCCCATCGCCTAAATTGCAATATACTGAAACCCTCGGATCCCATAGCTGGTTTTTACAGCATGCCCGGGAGGAAATGCAGCGGGCACATTCTATGTTTTCTCTCGCTCCCAGTCCAGCATGGAAGAATAAATCGAAACGCCATTTAAAAAACATTGAACGCTGTCATGCGTCGACTGCACCAATAAAAATGTAAATGATGATGCAACTGGCGTGTTTCCAGCTTGCAGCCAAGCAAGGCAAGAATATGTGCTTAGTATCAACAAGTAGTGAGATACCAAATGGCTTGAAGCGGTACACTGGATCAGGCATGTTAGCACAAAATTAAACACTTTGTTCTTAGATCATTGACACCTTTAGCACGCAAAAGTAGGAAAATTTTATGGAGGTTAAAACTGTACAAAAATATATGTAGAAGGTTTCGTAAAGGAATTGATGGTAACGCATTGCCCTATCTTTTATGAGGATGACAAGATGCTCGCTGTGTACATTTCATCCCAAAATTTCCGTTTCGAAAATCGTCTTTCGCATTGTCCCTTTTCGTATAATGACCATTTCGCAAAATGTCCCTTTTTTGATAGATTTAGTTCAAATAGTGGGTAGTTACTGAAAATTCTTAGAAAAAATTCTAAGGGATATTTTACGAAGTTACCGCTGTGTACTGTCGTTGTCGGTGTCTGGGAATTGTAGTCTCTATTTCGAATTTCATATTGGCACTGCACTGCAACTGCCTCCGTGGTCTAGTGGCTAGTGCCATGGGCTCCCGATCCGGAGGTCCTGGGTTCGATTCCCAGGGGGTAAGAAACACAAAGTTGATATTTGAGAATTTATCACTTTGTGAATTTTTCCCCAGTTTGGGTAGGACATTGCAGGCTGAATCACCTGATTGTCCGAAAAGAAAAAGATTTCGTGCTTCGGAGGGCACGTTAAGCCGTCGGTCCCGGTCGCTGTCTTTGATAGTGGTCGTTACACAAAACCATGTCAGAGGCCTGATAGTTGTGCTACTAGGCGGTTTAAAAACTCTGACACCAGTGTTCATCGGGTCCATAGACTCGATACCCACTCGACAGAAGAAGAACTGCACTACAGATGCAAAATCAAAGTCTGGATTCTAGACTTAATAGGCAGTTCCGCGATGCAATAAAAATGTATACTGACGATGCACCTGGCGTGGTTCCAGCTTTGAACCAAGCCAGGCTGCTATGTGCTTAGCATCAACAAGTAAATAGTGTTCTCGGTGCATGTAAATGGCATGTACTGTATGTTGATGATATTTTAAACTATGTCACAGCTCTAAGGTAAAAATAATTATATAAGTATGTCAAAAAAAAGTAAAATAAATGAATGTTAATTTGTAAAATGAAAGCTAATTTACAGAATGTCAAACAAATTTAATATGAACGTCAGCATAAAAATGCAATTATATTCAGATTTCCTGAAAAATCTAGGTGAAATATATAATTTGTAAAATCCAAAAGTCAATTTAAAAAGTAAACAAAGTGTTAAAATAAAACACAATACTAAAAGTATTGACAAAATGTCACATTATAGGTATAATAATGATACGTGGTTTAAGAGACAGCAGCGTCCCGCAAACTGATAGGTGCTTAGTCAACGGAACAGAATAACTAAGAGCACATTTTTCTTTTCTGGAATTGAAATTTTTCATTTTCCTGTCCATACAAATTGTCCGATCAAGGTGGTTATTGTGTATGGGTAATTCACATTATTTTCATCTCCTGAAAGAATTTCCTGATGATAGTTGTTCAGTTTCGTTGACTGAGCAACCCCTATCAGTTTGTGGGACGCTATCCCTTACACCCGGTACATTAAATTAAGTTAATATTATTTTACTAATTCATATTATTAGATAGGAAAGTAGCGAGAAGGTGGGTAGCGACCTTGAATTATATCCTTTCATGCTGATAAGTATTCTTAGGTATACATGTTATAACCAACCCCCTGTTGAGATTTGAACCCTAGACCTTCAGTCAGTACTTAAACCTTATTGATAGGCAGGCTCCCCGCTGCTGATTTCTAGACCAAAGGAAAAGTAGTTGAGTAAGGTCAGGGTAGATATAATTATCTGGAGTCGTATTTTTGAACCGCTCGTATGAAAACTGAAAACGAATACGAAAATCACTCGTGTACGAAGTCAAATTCACACACGATTTAACGTATTTATTTACGAAGCAGTAGAAATCGGTGTTGCCAATAAAGTCTAACCCCATAAATTGTTTTCGTTCTACGCAGAAATACACCTACTATGCCACCACTATCACTAACAAAAATCTTCGATTTGAAAAACAGGAAATGATTCGCAGAGAAACGGTTCGTGAATCCAAGTAAATTAAAAAGTTAAAGTGTCACTTGTCAAATGATTGTCTGTGTCACTGTCATGATCATAGACTACTTAGGTTTCGAGCAGTAGAAAAGAAAACGAGTGGTTTGGACCACTCGTTGCAGAGTCACATACGTATGAGTATTCAAAAATGGTGGTTTTGGGATTTCGTATGCGGATGTTCCTTTTTCGTATGCGAATTCGGATACGAGCGGTTCAAAAATACGACTCCAGGATCATTACTTTCCGATTTATACTTGTTCAGTGGATATGTTTGAATAAGAACAAATTGGATGGCAATTTTCTCTTTTATCTGAGTTGATTTCGTTAAATTCGTCCTCGGAAAGTTTACCACTTTTCACAGTTGAAGTAATTATAATGACTTCCACTCGCGTCCGATAAATTCGGAGCCTACATAAAATGACGTCATCAGAGAAACACAAAATTGAGATTTTTTTTTTATTATCAAAAATGGGTTTGCTCTTGACTCCAGTCTAGGTCGGGAACGACTGAGACGGACTTTATTAGACTTAGATGTCTCATAATCTATCTATACTCTTCACTACATAGTTTAAAACAAAGTCGCTTTCTCTGTCCCTATATCCCTATGTTCGCATAAATCTTTAACGCAACGGATTTTGATACATACATATAATCACGCCTTTATCCCTAATGGGGTAGGCAGAGCGTAAACGACCTAAACAAAGGTCGTGCCGCCACGTCTGACAAAGATTTGAGGGTTATTTTAGATAAATTTGTAGGTATATTGCTGTAGTGACAGGTTGTCAGCCCATCGCCTAAATAACATTATACTGAAACCCTCGAATCCCTTAGCTGGTTTCTACAGCATGCCCGGGAGGAAAGGCAGCTGGCACATTCTATGTTTTTCTCTCGCTCCCAGGCCAGCATGGAAGAAACGAACGGATTTTGATGCGGTTTCTTTTAGTGGATAGAGTGATTCAAGAGGAAGGTTTATATGTATAATACATGCATAATATAGTAGAAAACACTGATAATTTCCGTGCGAAGCCGGGGCGTAGGAAGCGACCCGCTAGTTACTAATATTATAAAGAGGAAAGATTTGTCGTTTTGTGTTTGTAACGAACAAACTCAAAAACTACTGAACCGATTTCAATAATTCTTTCACTATTAGAAAACTATGTTCACCTTGAGTAGCATTAGCTATTTTATACCGCGGGAAATTATCTGAATCCCACGGGAAAACTCATTAAGTAAGCTGCGGATGAAACTGCAGCGTAAAAGGCTAGTATTACATGTATGTAATAGTAGCCTTTTACGCTGCAGTTTATTGTTGTTTATTGTAATAAACGAAGTTGTACATAAGTGATCACTCTAACATAGGAAATAAATAAAACATAGTTTAGACGGCCCGCGCAGCCTAGTTGGCAGTGTACCTGCCTGCTACGCAAAGGGTCCCGGGTTCGATTCTCGGCCAGGGCAGACATTTGAATGATGAGTTTAAATGTCTGTTTGTGGGTCTGGGTGTTCTTTGTGGTTGTTTCTGTGTCTGTCCATGGCACCCCGATACAGGGAATCCTAGTGGGGGCTGTGAGTGTGGTCGTGTTTTTTTTTTTATAAATACGAAAAGATTGCAAATAAAAGTCTGTAATCTTCATAATGCTTCACGCTAAGTTCGCAAAATGCCCCTTTCTCATAATGTCCCTTTCGCAAAATATCTTTTTCGCAAAATGTGCCTTTGAAAATATTCTGTATTTTCAGTAGGTGCCCACTATTTAAACGAAATTTATCAAAAGAGGGTCATATTGCGAAAAGATACATTATGCGAAAGAGATCTTTTGCGAAAGGGACATTCTGCGAAGTAACGATATTTCATAGGTGTCTCATAACATGCGTATTGTTAGGTACTGAAAATTCCCAGATATATAATCACACCTTTATCCCTATCGCGGTAGGCAGAGCGTAAACAACCTGAACAAAGATCGTTCCGTCACGTCTGACAAAGTTTTGAGGGTTATTTAAGATAGATTTATAGGTATATTGATGCAGTGACAGGTTATCAGCCTATCGCGTAAATTACAATAGACAGAAACCCTCGGATCCCTTAGCTGGTTTTTACAGCATGCCCGGGAGTAAATGCAGCTGGCACATTCTATGTATTTCTCTTGCTTCCAGTCCAGCATGGAAGAAAGATACCTACAACCTATACCTACAAATCTATGTTACATAACCCTCAAAACTGTGTCAGACGTGGCGGAACGACCTTTGTTTAAGTCGCTTACGCTTCGTCTACCCCATTAGGGATAAAGGCGTGATTATATGTATGTATGTAAATACCTCTTCCATGCTGGCCTGGGAGCGAGAGAAAAACAAACAAAGAATGTGCCAGCTGCATTTGCTCCCGGGCATGCTGTAAAAATCAGCTAAGGGATCCGAGGGTTTCAGTATATTGTAATTTAGGCGATGGGCTGACAACCTGTCACTACGGCAATATACATACAAGTCTATCTTGAATAACCCTCAGAAATGTGCCAGACGTGGCGGAACGACCTTTGTTTAGGTCGTTTACGCTCTGTCTACCCCATTAGGGATAAAGGCGTGATTATATGTATGTATGTAAATACGAAAAGCTTGCAAAATAGATGAGAGTCAACGGGTCTGTACATCGTAAAATATTTTATACGTGCGACGCCGATGCGCGCCATCTAACGGAGAAATGCATCTATATAAAGGTTTATAGCATGTATATGTTCATAACATTAGGTATATATTTGTATCATTCCATGCTGGACTGGGAGACATAGAAAAACATAGAATTTTCCAGCTGCCCTTCCTCCCGGGCATGCTGTAGAAGACAGCAAAAGGTACTCGAGGGTTACATTGTATTGTAATTTATGCGATGGGCTGACAACCTGTCACTACACATTAGAAATGCACATTACAATCTAAAATTGCCCTCAATTTTTGTCAGACGCGGCGAAAGCGCCTTTTACGAGGCGTTTAACAATCTGCCTACCCGGTAAGGGATAAAGGCGTGATTTTATGTATGTATGTATATATTCATAAAAGACTTTTATGTTCCGCCTTGCAGTAACTTGGCATTAGGGTATAGAAATATCATGGAATTGATGGATGGGGCTAAGAAATATAAAGTTTTTATGTGGCAGCGTCAACGTTTAGCTAATCATTTATTTATTTAACAGTTTATTGTACACAGAAACATACACAGAACAATTACATAGGAATCAAGACACAACAGGTACTGCTTATTTCTAAAATTAACTGTCTTACAGCAGACCTAAAAAGTGAGATAGCATAAAACGTAAAGCGGATAAGACGTCATCATCTTCTTTATGTGCTCTTAAATTGTTAATCTATTTGCGTTTCTTCCATGCTGGACTGGGAGCGAAAGTAAAACACAGAATGTGCCGGCTGCATTACCTCCTGGGCATGCTGTAAAAATCAGCTAAGGGTTTCTGTATATTGCAATTTAGGCGATAGGCTGTCAACCTGTCTCTAAAGCAATATACCGACAAATATATCTTAAATAGCTCTCAAAACTTTGTCAGACGTGGCGGAACGACCTTTGTTTAGGTCGTTTATGCTCTACATACCCCATAAGGGATAAAGGCGTTAATAAGTATGTATTATGCTTCTAAATATAAACTTAAAGAGATTGTTGAAGCTTAAATTTTAATCACTATGCTTGTTAGCGAGTATGTTGTGTTATTAATCTTGTGCAGCCGAAGGCTTTATCTTGAGAAGTTTTCCCCAGTTTAGAACAAAAATATTTCTAGTCGCCACTTCGAAGAAACTTGTAGGGGAAAAAAAAATACCTCTACTATAAGACCTTGGTTGGGTTGTCTGGGAGTGATAGAAAAACATAGAATGTGCCAGCTGCATCTCCTCCTGGGCATGCTGTAAAAACCAGCTAAGGGATTCGAGGGTTTCAGCATATTGTAAATTAGGCGATGGGCTGACAACCTGTCACTATAGCAATATATTGGTACGTAGTCATCTGTAATAAAATAGTATAATAATAGGTCATTTTTACTCTGCCTACCCCATTAGGGATAAAGGCGTGATTATATGTATGTTACTAGTAAAAAATTGGCCACCTGATAAAAAGTTACCTGCTGTCTTCTTCTTAGCAAGTGGATTTTCGAGTGGAACGACGACCCATAGAACCCTGGTGTAAGAGTTTTCAAACCGCCGTCACCAGCAAATTAATCTTGTGCAGCCGAAAGCTTTAGCTGGAGAAGTTTTCCCCAGTTTAGAACAAAAATGTTTCTAGTCGCCACTTCAAAGAAACTTGGAGATAAACATTGCCCTGTATTATAAATAGACCTTTGTTGAGAAAGTAAATACCTAGTGCTAGTGCAGTAACTGCCTCCGTGGTCTAGCGGTCTGAGCCCTGGACTCGCGACCCGGAGGTCCCGGGTTCGATTCCCGGCGGGTGACAATGACTTTGTGTTGTTGCTTCTAGTTTGGTTAGAATATTGCAGACTGATCATCCGATTGTCCGAAAAGTAAGATGATCCATGCTGTCGGATGGGCATGTAAATAGTTGGTTCTGCACCTGATTTCTCTTTGGTCGTGTCAGTAAATCACCGAAAATCGGTGGGAGGACTTATTAAATACCTAGTTTTACGTTAGGTTTTCTACTAATAACCACTAGAAAAACCTTACCTCTAACCGGAAGGTACTGACTCTCCTTAGTTCTTTTAGAGATGAAAAGTGTACCGAATTGGATGGTTTTAATTTAATATACTTTTAAGTAGGCATATTAATACTTATTTACAGAGATTTTAAAGTTTTTTTTCTATTTCACTTGGATGATGCTTTGGCAACAATAAGCTTTTTTTTTCTAACTTTCAAGGAATTTTGCAACAATGCCCAAAACAGCCTTATCGAAGTCTAGAAAACTCATTGCTTTTTGAGAATAGGAAGGCCGTAACCTAAATAATATACCCTATTCAGTTCTCACTCTCTTAGGGTTGCTAGGTCAAAAATATATTAGGGTTGGTTACATCCTTATCGTGCAGCAGTATTTAGTTTAAATTTATTGGAGCAAGGAGTTCAGGTTGCAGGTTAAAATCGAAAGTTCCGATTTTCGATTTTCGGTAATGGCGGCCTATCTCCCAGAGATGGGCTAACTGCGCAGGACTAGTCTTCAGTGCCCAAATGTTTGCGGTACACACAAGTGCACTCTCTATTCCTCCAATCTCTTATTCTGATGGGGCAGATTGACTGACACGACCAGAGATAAATCAGGACTGACTATTTACATGCCCATCCGACAGAATGGATCATCTTACTTTTCGGACAATCAGGTGATCAGCCTGCAATGTCCTACCCAAACTAGATACAACAACACAAAATTAAGTATTAGTTCTAATCACGACGACAAATCTCACCTACTTTACAAACCCTTCTTAAATGACCCTCAATCTAAACTTATTAAATCGTTTGTGGACTCAGGAACTCTTCGCCTATTTTGTTCTCTACATATTTCTTTTGTAAATAGAAACGTGTATAAGTTCACAGCAGATGGCAACCCTACAAGTATAGTTAAGCCCCGCTTTCGAGACAGTTATTTATCAAGCGCTGCAGTTGGCTCTGTTAGTTTACAACTTTGTCAATGTGACGTTATGTAGGCAACTTTGTAGCACGGTTGTAGTGTGGGTCGAAGTATGAATGAATGTTATTTTTACTGCTGCTTACTACATACATATAATCACGCCTTTATCCCTAATGGGGTAGGCAGAGCGTAAACGACCTCAAAGGTCGTTCCGCCACGTCTGACAAAGTTTTGATGGTTATTTACGATATATTTGTAGGTACATTGCTGTAGTGACAGGTGGTCAGCCGATCGCTTAAATTGCAATATACTGAAACCGTCGGATCGCTTAGCTGGTTTTTACAGCATGCCCGGGAGGAAATGCAGCTAGCACATTCTATGTTTTTCTCTCGCTCCCAGTCCAGCATGGAAGAATTTATTACCGCCTTGGTGGCATAATAGTTTAAGACCTGGGCTCGCGAACCGTAACAGAACTATCATTTCTTTAAATTGTTTTAAGTTATAAAACAAACTAAAAATACTGGACACAAAGGCGGTCTTATCGCTGGAAACGATCTCCCAGACAACTTTTGGGTGGTTTTTAGTATAATCTATAACATAGATAGCCCTGCGTTTAATTTAAGTCTGAGTGCAGTATCTGAGACTTGAGATAGTGGATCACTGAAAGTAGGTCAAGCTTCCATGCTGGACTTAAAGTTAAGAGCGTTAAAAAGCTTCTCATCCCGACCTTATACTCTTGAAACCGATAGAGACAGCCGAGGGTTTCAGTGTTGCAAAATTCACGCTGACTAACCCATACAGCTTGCAAATACATACATATATCACGCCTTTATTCTTAATGGGGTGGGCGGAGGGTAGACGACCTAAACAGGACGTTCGGCCACGACTGACAAAGTTATTTAAGATAGACTTGTAGGTATATTGCTGTAGTAACAGGTTGTCAGCCCATCGCCTAAATTGCAATATACAGATACCGTCGGATCACTTTGCTGGTTTTTACAGCATGCCCGGGAGGAATAGCAGCTGGCACATTCTTTGTTTGTCCCTCACTCCCAGTCCAGCATGGAAGCTTGCAAATATCCCTTAAAATTTGTCAAACATAGGTAACTACCCCGGAAGGAAATAGAAGCGTGACTATGTGTGTTATGTATGTTATTTCATTTTGCTGCTAGAATTAAAGCCTAGGAATATTCTTGCTGATGCCGGGATCAGCATATCCAATTTCTCCCCGCGGGTGTTTTAAAGTCAACTAAGAAATATCTTCTTGGAGAACTAACTGCCTCGGTGGTCTAGTGGCTAGTGCCATGGACTCCTGATCCGGAGGTCCTGGGTTCGATTCCCAGGGAGGAAACACAAAATTGATATTTGAGAATTTATCACTTTGTGAATTTCCCCAGTTTCGTTACGACATTGCCAGGCCAAATCACCTGATTGTCCGAAAATGAAAAAGATTTCGTGCTTCGGAGGGCACGTTAAGCCGTCGGTCCCGGTGCTGTCTTTGATAGTGGTCGTTACTCAAACCATGCAGAGGCCTGATAGGCGGTTTAAAAACTCTGACACCAGGGTTCATCGGGTCGATTGACTCGATACCCACTCGACAGAAGAAGAAGGAGAAATAAAAATAGAACACGTTAATTGAGTCGTGTATCGTACCTGAGTCGAGAAAATAGGTCAAACTTTCATACTGGACTAGGAAGGAATTACATGGTGGCCAGTTAAGAGGTAAACAACTTTAATTTGCTATAAAAAAACAGCGCTGAATTTTGTAGGTTTTTGGTATTAGTATCTTGTGATGAAACAGCAATTTTTTGGATTATAAATCGTCTTGAGATAATCACAAAATCCGAAAACACTGACGAAATTGCGGCTATTTCTTGGTAAAGATAACTTCTGACTTTCTAAGTTATTTAACCTAGTCTAACTTACCGTAACATAGGTTAATTTAGCTCAATCTAGGTAAAATATGGTTAGAATCTAGGTAAAATGACGAATATTTCGAGGTTATTCGTAACTCGTAAGGTCTTTTTTTGAGTGTTTGTTTTATGATTTACGATTTTTGATCCAAAATCTATCCATAACAAATTTTCCGTTTCTTCGTAATATAACTAACCTGCAAAATCCCGCACATAAAAGAAATAGCAAAACAAAGTTGTATACTTCTTAACTTCTTCTTCTTCTGCCGAGTGGGTGTATCGAGGCAATACACCCGATAAACCCTGGTGTCACAGTTTTTAAACCGCCTAGTAGCACAACTATCAGGCCTCTGACATGGTTTAAAGTAACGACCACTATCAAACACAGCGATCGGGACCGACGGCTTAACGTGCCCTCCGAAGCACAATAACTTCTTAACTAGCCACCCTGTATAAAAACTATACAGGGACTTCTTTTCTAGGACACGCACTACACACCAGTAGATATCAAATGGTTTCAGTGAGCGTACATAACTAAAACACCTTATTAGGCTTTTGATGTTCTGCTTACCCTGTATGATATAAAAGCGTGACCGTGCGTTAATTGAGTAGGACGTGGTACCTGAGAATCTAAGACAGTGGATATCTGAAAGTAGGTCGATAGGTCGAGCGTGACCCCATTCTGATCAACCTCTCAACTATTAGAAATTCTGAGTCTCATTTCCGAACGTGGGTAATCAAGAGAACTACTAGGTATGCTAGATTGAAAAAGATAAAAAATACAATGATTGTACGTACCTGCTGCTTTTCCTCCAAGGTATACGGTAGAAATAATAAAGGATTCGAGAAATTTAGTGTAGAGCAGTTTAATGCCTTTTACTAGGCTTTTAACGCCCTGCCTACCCTCTAAAGGCATAATTTTGTGTGTCTGATATGATGTGGATATTACATAGTGTTAGATATTTGAAAACATACATACAAAAAATAGTTCCGTTCCGCCACGTTTGACCAAGTTTCAGGGTTATTATAGATCGATTTGTAGGTATACTGCTGTAGTGACAAGTTTGAAAAACTTATAAAAAATACTTTATTTTACTTGGTTGGCAATTCTCAGAAAACATTCTTAGTCAATATAAGCATACTAACCAAGTCACCTGCGAACTGCGAATAACGCTCCGATTCACGCGACACCGAACCCTTTTTGATAGCGAAGCCGTAGTTGGAGTTATTCCGAGTTTCTGAGCCAATGAACCGTTTCCGACACATAATAACGAGTTGCGTAATACGGAACGTTGTCAATGGAATTTGTATAATTTCCACTATTATTAAACTATTTTTATATGTATCAAATAAAGTGAATGATTTATTAAGGGTTCCTAGATTCCATGCCACCATCACCCTAGCGTTTACCCGGAATTCTAGGGGTTGGCTACCTAATCTAGGATATTCAACGAGTACAAGGGGAATTTGTGATACTTTCCCCAGTTTGGACAATGCAGGTTGAGTCACCTGATTATTTGGAAGAAAAAAGATTCCGTGCTTCGGAGTCAGTCCCAGTCGCTGTCTTTGATAGTGGTCGTTGCACAAACCATCTCAGAGGCCTATTAGCTGTGCTATTAGGTGGTTTAAATAATCTGACACCAGGTTTCATCGGGTCGTTCGATTCGATGGTGGGTACCAATGAGTCTTGTGATACGACACTAGGGTTTTTAGATTTCGACAACCCTACAATATCTAAAGAACCTTAAAATAACATACAGTTCTATTTTTAGAGCAATTTTATGTGGGGCTCATCAATTAAATGATGGATATCCTCTTCATAATAAACTAGCCAGTATAAACCTCAATACAAGTTTATAAATATTCAGAAGCAGGTTTTAAAGATGATTGCGTTTAATAATATTGATAGACTCTGAACACTGGGTGTTAATGAACATCTTTACCGAAGTTACCCAATACATTATAAAAAAAACCTTTACGGCTAGTTAGGGCGTAGAATATTGTATGCAAACCACTCCATGACTACATGACTTCACCACATAAATATCATATTATAAAACAAAGTCGCTTTCTCTGTCCCTATATCCCTATGTATGCATAAATCTTTAAAACTACGCAACGGATTTTGATGCGATTTCTTTTAATCGATAGAGTGATTCAAGAGGAAGGTTTATATGTATAATACATGCATAATATAGTAGAGAAACACTGATAATTTCCGAGCGAAGCCGGGGCGGGTCGCTAGTATATTATAAGTCTAAAACGGAGTATATTTTTATATTATTTTTCTTCCATGCTGGACTGGGACCGAGAGAAAAACATAGAATGTACCAGCTGCATATCCTCCTGGGCATGCTGTAAATATCAGCTATGGGATCCGAGGGTGTCAGTATATTGCAATTTAGGCGATGGGCTGATAACCTGCCACTTCAGCAATATACCTACAAATATATCTAAAATAACCCTCGAAACTTTTTCAGACGTGGCGGAACGATCTTTGTTTAAGTTGTTTACGTTCATTTACATATTATCACGACTTATCCCAAAAAAAAATCTGCTGATAATTGTTTAGTTGCGTTGACTGAGCAACCCCTATCAGTTTGCGGGACGCTGTCTCTTACACCCGGTATAATTAGCATACTAGCCTGTATAAGTGTCTTGTTTTGTAACCAGTAGGACTGTCTGGGCAATGACTGGGAGATCTATATTTAGAAATAGATCCTCTTTTTTATAGAATTAATACGCAGACGAGTTTGTAAGACACCTGCCTTATTGCATCGGGTCAATGTAGCATCATCTTACAAAGTAGATAATATTGTAAGCTGGTAGCGAATCTGGCTTATCATGTATATAAAGGGACTTAAGGGTGTAAGGGACGGTGTAACTCTTTTCTTCTTTTGCTGCCTAGTGGTCCCCGGCCTTATACGGGGGTCCGTTTTAGGGTTTTTCTTCTCCACTGCCCGGTCTTCGGCATTCGCTGGTGTGAGATCGTTTCATAATTTAAGCATCGGGAGCGTTTGTCTGCCAATTACGGTGTTTAGTGTAAAATTGAGCAACCCTTCGGCCGAATATTCTTATTAGGTGTCGTTTTAACCGAACATGCGGAACAATGTTCGTGTTCGGTGAAATCCATGTTCGGATCATCACTAAACCTATCAGCATCGTATCAACGTAGTGATGTGTCGTCGACTCTGTCAGTAAAAATAATAACCTAGGCTAGAGTCCAGAGCCAACACAGATATATTTGTAATCCACTAGGAATTAGTCTTAATTTGGAAAATCTCAATTATACGCCAGTGAAAAGAGGGTTAAAATAGAAATCCAATCTGCGAAGCTTTTTTTGTGCTTGATTGTATGTACCTATCTATTGAAACTGAACTAACAAAGTTTCCCAAACCTCACTCACAGACTCCCGTTCAGAGGTTGCGAACTTCGACGTTCTTCTGAATGAATGATATATGAATGAACTGTTTTCCCAAACGCTCGCGAATTTTGGATGCCGTCCAAAACATGTTCGGTGTTTTCATTCAAGTGTAGCGATAGCGAGGGTTGGCGAGGTTGTAAATACGAGCACATTTAGATAGAAAATTAATGCTAGAAATGTTCTATTTCTTGTACTCATCATCATCATCTCTATAGCCTTATCCCGTATCACGGGGACGGCTACCTAGGATACTGGTTTTTATACAGAGCGACTGCCATCTGACCTCCGCAACCCAGAAGGTAAAGAAGAAGGGAAGGTTTTTATTTCTTGTACTATTTAACGTAAAATGCCTGGAAAGGCTATATTTTACCGCAGAGAGAGTTATTATCACATAATAATCGCGATTCAAAATTCCAATCTTAATTTGGACTGGTCAAGCCCTACGTAGTTCTTAAACTACATGGCTAGATGTAGCTAACGTCGCTATGACGCATAAATGATAAATTATGATTAGATATGATAAATTCGTCACTCTCTCTACCGTTTCTGTAGCTCAGTTGGTAGAGTAATTGGCCGGCATTCCAGAGACGCAGGTTTGAGTCCTGCCAGAAACGAATTTATTATTTTCTTTTTTCATATTATAAGAGCAAATCCATTATCAATTAAACAAAATGTGTTAGCAACCTTACAACTTGTACCGTGTACCTGACATTTACAAGTTGGCAACCTTACACCTTGCTTTCGCTATTCAAGCGATGTGGTTAGCCGCTGCTAGCGTTTTTGGCGCTGTATTTTAAAAAGCAGACGCTGGACTAAAGCCAACACTTCTGTCGTTCGTTGTGTTGTTTTTGTCGTTAGTATTTACGACAAAGATGGAAATAAAGTCCTAATGGTAAACAGGCACTTTGTAAACTAATAATTAAGAACCATTTCCAATTCATGTTTTTTTAAAATTTCCAACTCAGTTTTAGAATAAAGGTAAACAAAGTGTCATGTCTTTTAATCGAAAATCTTGTTTCCAAAATCCAAAGTTTTAGCTATTAGATATGACAACATAATGAAATAGTAGATTCAGTAACTTAATCAATTTGCCAAAACGTACGAATTATTTTTGAAATGTTTTTGTTTTTGAATAAAAAGACATGAATCTTTGTTTACCTTTATTCTAAAACTCAGTTGGAAATACTATCATAAATTCTAAAGGTTCAGCTGATTGATGAATCTATTATTTTGGGCAGGATTTAAAATAATTTTAAATCCTGTCCTGCCCGAGGCGAATTTGTATTTTTTTTCTTACATATTATATGACGAACCTATTGCTAGAACTTTTTCGTTATTCGACCTACTTTTATTTTTCACGCTGACCTATGTTCAGCCTATTTCTCTCTTGATGTAATAAAACTATTCGAATCCACTAGACCCTTAAGGCTTTTTGGGACTGAAACCGACCACACTCTTTGAATAAAACAAGAAAGAAAAGCACAAAAGGTTTGGCTTACCCCGGGGGGAAATCCGGGTTCGCAATTAAATAACTATAAAGAAGGGTTCTTCCATACTGGCTTGGGAGAGAAAAACATAGAATGTGTCAGCTGCATTTCATCCCTGGCATGCTGTAAAAACCAGCTATAAGGTATCTGAGGGTTTCATTATATTGTAATTTAGGCGATGGGCGGACAACCTGTCACTACAGCAATATACTTACAAATC
Source organism: Scrobipalpa costella (assembly GCA_949820665.1). Taxonomy (NCBI): domain Eukaryota; kingdom Metazoa; phylum Arthropoda; class Insecta; order Lepidoptera; family Gelechiidae; genus Scrobipalpa; species Scrobipalpa costella. The sequence continues at coordinate 6,619,633 of OX463319.1, read as the reverse complement.
TATCTTAAATAACCCTCAAAACTTTGTCAGACCTGGCGGAACGACCTTTGTTTAGGTCGTTTACGCTCTGCTTACCCCATTAAGTATAAAGGCGTGATTATATGCATGTATAAAGAAGGGTTTGATTGTATTAACTTGGAGTCTCCAATCTCTTTTCTTGAGGAATTTTCCTTTGAAGGTATTGTTAAGGGTGACTGCCTCCGTGGTCTAGTGGTCTGAGCCATGAACACTCCAGTTTGTGAGTTTGAAATCCCGACGCTGACTTTGAGTTGTTAGTTCGAGTCTGGCAAAAATAAAACACTTTTGTCTGATGATCTCAGCTATACTTCTTCTGTCAAGTGGGTATCGAGTCTATCGACCCGATGAACCCTGGTGTCACAGTTTTTAAACCGCCTAGTAGCACAACTATCAGGCCTCTGACATGGTTTGAGTAACGACCACTATCAAAGACAGCTATACTGTAAGATACATACATACATATAATCACATACATACATACATATAATCACGCCTTTATCCCTAATGGGGTAGGCAGAGCGTAAACGACCTAACCAAAGGTCGTTCCGCCACGTCTGACAAGGTTTTGAGGGTTATTTATGATTGATTTGTAGGTATATTGCCATAGTGACAGGTTGTCAGCCTATCGCCTAAATTGCAATGTACTGAAACCCTCGGATCCCTTGGCTGGTTTTTACAGCATGCCCGGGAGGAAATGCAGCTGGCACATTCTATGTTTTTCTGTCGCTCCCAGGCCAGCATTCTGTAAGATGGACACCTGAAATGCCTCAACATCTCTGGTCAGGTCAGTCATTAAAGGCCAAGCTCCAGTTCGAAGGGAAATCCGATTAAAGGACTATTAAATCATGACGCAATTAAATGACTATAAAGATCAGATTGATTGTTGTATTGATTTGGAGTGCCATGTCGCCCCAATCACTCCAAGGATCTTCGGTAGGTTCTCACGGAATTTTCCTTTGAAGGATATTGCATTGTTCAATTGTGAAAGCTTTTGGTGTGACAATCAAACATACGAAATACTTATATACGTACTCGAAGAACACTAAATCCCACTGAAATGATTGGTAATTTTTGAATAAACAGGTGATATTATTAAGTTTGTTTTAAACATTCTTTCCTAACTTACCATAAAAAAAACGGTCGCTCTTATAAACGCGATTGGTTATCTACATCTACACAAAAAAGATTTGTATTTTTGTGTGTGTTTATGTATATTTGTAACGAATAAACGCAAAAATTGCTGGACCGATTTCAAAAATTCTTTCACCATTAGAAAGCTACCTTCACCCTGAGTAACATAGGCTACTTTTTACCGCGGGCATGTACACCGTTCCCACGGGAAACCTTGTGACACCGTTAACAAAACTAATACCTAATAGATTGACCATATATTCCTAGTTGCTTTTATAAAATGGACAAACTGAGAACCTCAATCTTGTTTAGTTCTGCATTTTCGAATGCAAAAGCAATATGCAATTTAGTCTATTTCAATACAGTAATACGGCTAAAGAGAAACAGCATAGCTCGTTCTATTTCCTGTGGAACAGACTGGTGTTTCCATCCAGTTTTATCGGTAAATTTCAATCTAATCCAGTGATAGATGGACGTGCTCGGAAAAATACTACGTAGGTGTAGAAATATTTCACATTTATATGAAACATTGGATGTGGAAAATGGAAATGTATGGGCTGTCACTCGTGAATGTTTTGTATCTGTCGATATTTGAAATTGGTTATTTTTGTGCTAAGTATCACTATCACTATCACTACATAGTATAAAACAAAGTCGCTTTCTCTGTCCCTATATCCCTATGTATGCTTAGATCTTTAAAACTACGCAACGGATTTTGATGCGGTTTCTTTTAATGGATAGAGTGTTTCAAGAGGAAGGTTTATATGTATAACACATGCCTAATATAGTAGATTAACACTGATGATTTCCGTGCGAAGCCGAGGCAGGTCGCTAGTAAAATATAAAAATATGGACTACCCTTTTCAGCCCGATGTCCGACGTCAAACAGCTTGCTGTGTTCCATCGGTGAATAAGAATGCTAGTGTCTTTGATTATTTATCCTTATTGTCTGTCAATAAAAAAAGTATTCTGTACTTCGAAGGGCACGTTAGTCGTCGTTTGCTATCTCTATCTGTGATAATTATCGTTATACAAACCATTTTAGAGGTTTATTATCTGTGCTATTTTAAACCTCTGACATCAGGGTTCTGGTTATGGCACTCTTTATTGAGGAGAAGTGTCTTTGTGAATTCTAAATGAGCTCGTTCTACCGGGTGTAAGGGACAGCGTTCCGCAAACTGATAGGGGTTGCTCAGTCAATGAAACTGAACAACTATCACCAAGAAATTCTTTCAGGAGGTGAAAAAAAATTGTCCTTTCCATACAAAATTACCATCTCGATCAGACAATTTGTATGGAAAAGCAAAATTTTATTTTCGCTTCCTGAAAAAAATCCTGCTGATAATTGTTCAGTTTCATTGACTGAGCAACCCCTATCAGTATGCGCGACGCTGTCCCTTACACCCCGTATAGTCTTCGATTCTGTCTCAACCACCCCTGACCTAGACTAGATTCAAGAGCAAATCCATAACGAATAAAAAGCATTGTAAGTTCACTTTATTCGCTCGTAAACGGACAGCGCTGATCCAATATCGTTCATTCAGAGCCACTCCATTCATTCACTCAACTAATCTTACACCAGACGAGTTGGTTATGTTTTTTTTTTCATCTATTCAGGGTGGTAGGGAAATAGCTGCGCTATTTATTCTATTTATGTAAACTTGCGAATTGCTTTGAATATACGCTTGCTTAAATTGTAAAAACTTTCTGTAACCTTCCTAAACAAATTACCTGCAATGTCTCGAAACTCTATTTATATTTTATTTATTATTAACTGCCTGAGGTGTCCCACTGCAGGGCAAAGGCCTCAAAACTCTATAATACCTACACGAGGTTTCTATTTGTCTTTATTTCGTTAACTTACTGGATAGTAAGATTTTTTAAGAAAGTATCCAATATGTATATTTGTTTTTGTAACTAAACGCCTTGTTTCCATTTTTCATTATTCTCAATGTTTTTTTTTAAAGTAGTTTAACAAATTAATAAATATAAATAAGTAGGTATATTAACCAATCATTTTAAAAAAACCGAATAGTTCTTGCCAAAAGATGAGCGCCCATAAAACAGTTTTTGAAAAGAACGAAGCATAAATTCTAGTGTAGTTTCCCTCCAATACCGCAATTCAGTTGATTAGTTCGCAACCGGACCGCGTTAATCCAATATCGTTCATTCACCGGCGTCCATTCTCTCAGCTGCGATGTTATGGCATTAATGCGTTATCGTTTTAGTATTGTTAGCCCTTTTATTTAGACATAGACTGGATAAAAGTCGTTGCTAAAATGAAACGCGCCAATAAATTAGTCTTTAAAAAGAACGAAGCATAAATTCTAGTGTAGTTTCCCTCAGATACCGTAATTCAGTTGATTAGTTCGCAAGCGGACCGGGTTAATCCAATATCGTTCATTCACCGGCTTTCATTCACTCAGCTGCGATGTTGTGGCATTAATGCGTTATCCTTTTAGTATTGTTAGCTTATATTGTTAGCCTTTTTGATGAGACTGGGAAAATCTTTGACACGGCGCGGTCTTTTAATTAATTAAAGGGCACTATGGTTACTGTTTCGTACGCTAGTTATTTTTTTTTCTATCGTGTAGGGGCGTCATTTTAATGAGGGATTTAGTTTCCAAACCGACGCCTGACATGTTTTATTTGTGTAACACCATTTTTAATAGATAAAAAATATAGAAAGGTTTTTTATCACTTTGGATATCAATCAAATCAAAATTCACAAAAAGAAAAAAAAAACATAAGTAAGTAAATCTTCTCAACTAGCAGAAACCTTCCAAGATATTATCAATTTTGGTAATTTCTCACTAATTTCCCTACTCCATCCCAGCTATTCATTCAAATGCCATCCCTCCACTGAATTAATCCTCGCATTGTATGTAGCTTCATCTGGCTTCCTATGTTTGATATATTACTGATTAATAATCTCCAGTTTGCTATTTAATACATTGAATATTAGTTCGAAGGGATCTATATCAATACACAGTGTATTCGCTTCCTGATTAGTAAGATGGATCAGTGAAACGAGCGATCTGGCAGTAAGTGTACGAAATATATTGTTGAGGAATTTTAGCTTTTTTTTGTCACTACTGCAATATACCTACAAATCCAATTTAAATAACCCTCAAAACTTTGTCAAACGTGGCGGAACGACCTTTGTTTAGGTCGATTGCGCTCTGCCTACCCCATTAGGGATAAAGGCGTGATTATATGTATGTATGTACGGAATTTTCGCACTCACAATGCAAATATTTTATTTCATATAATATGAAATCGATCTTAAAATAACCCTCAAAACTTTGTCAGACGTGGCGGAGCGACCTTTGTTTGGGTCGTTTACGCTCTGCCTACCCCATTAGGGATAAAGGCGTGATTATATGTATGTATGTATGTATGTATGAAAGAAAGAAAATAATAAATTCGTTTCGGGCAGGGCTCGAACCTACGTCTCTGGAATGCCAAGGAAAGGCTATGATAAATTTGTCACTCCCTCTACCGTTTCGGTAGCTTAGTGGTAGAGCGATGAACCGGTATTCCAGAGACGCAGGTTCGAGCCTTGCCCGAAACGAATTTATTATTTTCTTTCTTTCATATTATATGTACTAAATATTGTTATAGTAGATACTAGATTTGGGTTAGATCCTTTGTAACGTGGGTTGTCATATCGATCAACGACCTGATGAGTCCTTGTGCCGTGTTTTTGAGGATTTTTGCACTCAAAATATGTTAAAAGTGAGGCAATATCATTATTGACTTGAATTTCAAACGTAATTTGGACTGGTCAAGCCCTGTGTAGTTCTTAAACTACGCGGCTAGGTGTCGCTAACGTCGCTATAACGTGTACATAAGAAACATACATACATACAATCACGCCCTTATGCCTGATGAAATGAAAACTATCTAAACAAACAAACAAAGGTCGTTCCGCCACGTCTGTCTATTTTGAGGGTTATTGCGATAGATTTGTAGGTATATTGCTGTAGTTATAGGTTGTCAGCTCATCGCCTAAATTACAATATACAGAAACCCTCGGATCCCTTAGCTGTTTTTTACAACATGCCCGGGAGGAAATGCAGCTGGCACATTCTATGTTTTTCTCTCGCTCCCAGTCCAGCATACATAAGAAAGACTACGATAAATTCGCCACTCCAGCTACTACGTCGGTAGCACAGTGGTAGAGCGCCCGACCGGCATTCCAGAATCGCAGGTTCGAGTCCTGCCCGATGCGAATTTATTATTTCTTTCTTTCATATGTCCTTGTGCCATGTTCGTGAATTGGTTTGGGTGACAAATTATTCCAGAGGTAACTTCTATACCGAGACAGGAACCAAGCCAAGACGACCTTTTTTGTCATCTTACTAGTCAGACAATCAGAACCAAACTATGCATGTCCGTTCCCTTTGAGAATCAAACCTACGACCGCCGCCGGATCGAGAGACCAAATCCCAATATACCACTTTTGTAGAACTTTGTGTACTGTACCTATTTTTGTTTTCACAATTACTTTTTCAAATAAGTCCAAAAAAATTAAGATTTTTTTTTTCAGGAAGTGAAAAAAACATAGGTTTTCCATACAAATTTTCTGATCGAGGTGGTCATTTTGTATGTGAAGGTCAATTTGTGTTTTCATCTCCTGAAATAATTTGCCGGTGAAAGTTTAGTTTCGTTGACTAAGCAATCCCTATCAGTTTTCGGGACGGTGTCCCTTACACCCGGTATTTAATCACCATAGTAGGTGTCTTAGCTTTGCAAGAATACCTGTTGATATATGGAGCACATCGGTCAGTTGTCAAGTAAACGCAGTATCACCTTTCCTAAGGACTTAACCAATGGCCGTGTAGGTCGGCTCACTCTTAATATAGACTAGCGACCCGCCCCGGCTTCGCACGGAAATTATCAGTGTTTCTCTGCTATATTATTCATGTATTATACATATAAACCTTCCTCTTGAATCACTCTATCCATTAAAATAAACCGCATTAAAATCCGTTGAATAGTTTTAAAGATTTATGCATACATAGGGATATAGGGACAAAGAAAGCGACTTTGTTTTATACTATGTAGTGATTCATGGGTTCAATCACCAGATTGAAAAGATAGGTGCAGACGTCGTGCTTATCAAAAAAATCGTCTATGTACCTGTTACAGAAACCTGATGATGTTCTCCTTCTTCTCGAGTCAATGGCTTTAAATCCTTGACGCCCAGAACGTGGCTACATCAATAGCCTTTTGGTTGGCGTCAACCTAAAGATGTTGTACCTACTGCTGTATTGACGGATTTTCAGCCGTTTGTCCGACTGGCGACGCGCGAAACCCATCGAATCCCTGTATTGGCTTTTGCAGTTTACATACATACATATAATCACGCCTTTATCCCTAATGTGGTAGCAGAGCGTAAACGACCTAAACAAAAGTCGTTCCGCCACGTCTGACAAAGTTTTGAGGATTATTTAAGATAGATTTGTAGGTATATTGCTATAGTGGCAGGTTGTCAGCCCATCGCCTAAATTACAATATACTGAAATCCTCGGATCCCTTAGCTGTTTTTTCATAGCATGCTACTATTCTATTTATAATAAGATTTGCTAAGAAATAAACCGCTAGCGCAGCAAAATACGTAATTTCTCTGAACCCCCTGGCCCTACGGAATAGATAATTATTTTCCGAAAAATATTATCCCTCTCGTATTCCTACCCTTAGAAATGAACATTCGTACATTCTCTTCGATAAATTATTACGAGGGTATCTGGATTTATGTTTCACATTGTTCTGATATATTGGCGTTACGTTTGGGATCGTTTTTTTTGCCCAAAAGCTGATAATTGGACTACATTTGCGTGAGTTGTGTGAAAATGATGTTCGGGATTTATTAGAATGAATGAATTTGTATGTTCGCCAATATGTTTTCGATTGATGGAGTCAGAAAGGTGTTAAGTTAGTCTTTATTTTCTTTTTTAATCATTTTTATATCTAGGCCGTTAGAGTAAACAGTTGCTACATTTATTGGACGTTATTAACTTCATAAATTTATGATTTTGGCTATTTCCATTTTCAACATACATAAATATAATCACGCTTTTATCCCTGATAGGGTAGGCAGAGCGTAAACGATCTAAGCAAAGGTCGTTCCGCCAGGACTGACAAAGTTTTGAGGTTTATTTAAGATAGATTTGTAGGTATATTGCTGTAGTAGCCCATCGCCTAAATTGCAATATACTGAAACCCTCTAATCCTTTCGCTGGTTTTTACAGCATGCTCGAGAGGAAATGAAGCTGGCACATTCTATGCTATTTTTTCGCTGCTAGTCCAGCATGCCATTTTAACGATGCGTGTAATCCTTTAAGATGCTTGTAATGACTTCCTCAAAATTCTAATCACCTAAAAATACTGAGCTCAATATCTTCATTTTATTATGCTGTCAAAAAAATCTTCAACCGTTGAATCTTATTCAGCAGTTTCTGGGAACCATAATTTTGATTCCCTAGGATTAGTCATTTTACCATGAATTAATTATTCAGCCTATACATTCACCCTAACCCGCTTACTCACCAAATTGCATTAATAAACCAAAAACAAATCGCATAGTCAAAATTCCTCAACCACAAGTTTTAATCCAAAATGGGGTGTGACAAATAAAGGTCCTAGCACATTGCGCTTTAGGTGGCGCGCGGCGAAGGCGGATTTGCTTTCCATTGCTGACTCTGTGTGCACCCAATCTAACCAGTTACACACAACTGACAATCATCTTCTTTTATCGAGTATATTTTAGAATCGACGAACCATGGTGTCAGAGTTTTTACATTGCCCTTGTTACATCTGATAAGCTTTGTGTCACGACCACTACCATACTCACCGAGACCGACAGCTTACCGTGACAGATCCTAACTATACTGGGCAAAATCTCGAATCTCGATCCATTATCTATTCGATGCCACGACCTTCGTATCAAAGAGCCTAAGGTTCATACAACGGAGCAATAAACTGCAGAAAATTCATCACCAGGCTGCGTATTGCCTGCTCGGTGTTGCCATAAACGCAGTGTCTGCATTGTCAGATTGCTAATCGAGCTCGCCATACGAAGGGGAGTCCTTATTTGACACTCTATTGCGAAAGTGTATGACGCATAGGTCTTGTATGGTGGGAACTTGGGTCTATGGTGCTAAAGGTGTCAAGCCGTTAGCAAGGCAAATATCTTGTGAATTCTGGTTGATACTGGTTTATGTATTGTAGCCGAGCCCGTGATAAACGGGATAAGGCTAGGGAGATGATGACTGGTTTATGTATTGTTCAAGATCCATATTTATTTAAAAGAAGAATTTGACTTACTACTTTTACTTTCATGCTGGTCTGGGAGCGAGAGAAAACAGAATGTGCCTGCGGCACGCTGTAAAAAACAGCTAAGGGATCCGAGGGTTGTGTAATTTTGGCGATGGGCTAACAACCTGTCACTACAGCAATATACCTACAAATCTATCTTAAATAACCCTCAAAACTTTTTCAGACGTGGAGGAACGAATTGTTTAGTTTTATTTACGCTCTGCCTACCCCTTAAGGGATAAAGGCGTGATTATATGTATGTATGTATGAGTGTCAATAAATTATATTGACACTCATTGGTAACAAAAGCAACAATATTACTTTTATTATAAAAGTTCGTAGCAAGAATCCGATGGGCTTTTCTAAGAAGACTACAGTCAACCACTCAACAATGTTGGTAGAAATTATAGCTATTTGTGTTGTCACATATACAGGGTGACTTTTTACATAGTTTAAAGTAGTGCGATATCAAAGACTTCTCAAAATACGGTGAAAAAAAGAAGACAAAAATTATGTTCTTCGTAGTGGTTCAATCAGCTGATCCGTCCGCTTAATTTGTAAGTTGCAATATCTTTTCGAATTTAAATCTATCTTCCTTGGAGAGTTGCCTGATTCGATTCCCAGGGGGAGAACGCAAAGTTGATATTTGTCAATTTATCACATTGTGAGATTTTCCATGCTAGACTGGGAGCGAGAGAAAAACATAGAATGTGCCAGCTGCATTTCCTCCCGGGCATGCTGTAAAAACCAGCTAAGGGATCCGAGGGTTTCTGTATATTGCAATTTAGGCGACAGGCTGACAACCTGTCACTACAGCAATATACCTACAAATCTATCTTAAACAATCCTCAAAACTTTGTCAGACGTGGCGGAACGACCTTTGTTTAGGTCGTGTACGCTCTGCCTACCCCATTAGGGATAAAGGCGTGATTATATGTATGTATGTGAGATTTTCCCCAGTTTGGTTAGGACAATGAAGGCTGAATCCACCTGATTGTCTGGAAGAAAACGGATTCCGTGCTTCGGAAGGTATGTTAAGCCGTCGGTCCCGGTCACTGTTACTAATAGTGGTCGTTACAGGTCGATGTTGCTCCACGTCCGTAGGAACTACCTTTAAAACTCTACACGTGACCCCTGGTGGTGCTAAAGGTGCAACAAAACCGACTGCCGCACTGAAGTCTGGACCTCGCAGCGAATATTGCCATACGATAAATAAAATAAGTTGCCTGATGTATATTACCGTTACATACAAAATACAAAGTCTTGAGTACCTATCGCCAACTGCCTCCGTGGTCCAGTGGCTAGTGCCGTGGACTCCCGATCCGGAGGTCCTGGGTTCGATTCCCAGGGGGGAAACACAAAGTTGATATTTGAGAATAAATCACTTGTGAATTTTTTCCCAGTTTGGTTAGGACATTGCAGGCTGAATCACCTGATTGTCCGTAAAGATTTTCGTGCTTCGGAGGGCACGTTAGGCCGTCGGTCCCGGTCACTGTCTTTGATAGTGGTCGTTACTCAAACCATGTCAGAGGCCTGATAGTTGTGCTACTAGGCGGTTTAATAACTCTGACACCAGGGTTAATCGGGTCCATAGACTCGATACCCACTCGACAGAAGAAGAAGAAGTACCTATCGGTCGCATATCAAAAACTCATCCTATATTTCTCAGACATTATCATACAATGTATCATACAATGCACTTCCACTGGTGACTAGCGTGACCCATTTCCCGACTGCAGTTTTGTGTGATTGTGTGTCAATTCACTGACAATATGTCACTTGTGATCCTCAGCGTCTGCATCAGTCAGCTATTGACGTTCGCGGCCTGTGGTTACTTTGTTGTTGATAGCGTATTGTGAATGATGTTGCAAATGCTAGAAAGGTGTTGAGAATATTACTGAGGCACATACATACATACATATAATCACGCCTTTATCTCTTATGGGGTAGGTAGAACGTAAATGACCTAAACAAAGGTCGTTCCGCCACGACTGACAGCGTTTTGAGGGTAATTTTAGAAAAATTTGTACGTATATTGCTGTAGTGACAGGTTGTCGCCTAAATTGCGATATACTGAAACCTACGTTTTTACAGCATGCTCGGGAGGAAATGCAGCTGCATATTCTATGTTTTTTTCCTACTCCCAGTCAAGCATGAGGCTTGGTCCTTTATATTACAAAATCGTACTCAAATTCGTTTTTAAACATTTGCAAACGTCACCAGGTCACCAGCATAATAACACAGCTAAGTAGAGAAAATGTTTATTTGATTTAATGAACCGTTTTCTGAGAAATGGCACAGTATTTGCCTTGAAGGTTTTTTCTGTGGTTCTTACTAACGAGAAAAACCTAGGTGTTTTCTCGTGACCCAGTTTAAGAAAAACCTCAACAGAACTGATTAAAAGCAGCTGACCTGGCTACGATCGATGGCCACTGTTTAATAGAGCGGCATAACTCCTAACAGCGATTTTAATTAAAAAAAATCTACCTTTAATAATTATGATTTTTAATTTCATTAAAAAAGTAAGAGATTTCGGAGAAACAGAATTAAGTCTTAGGAATTATAATTACACAGGTTTATGTTACGTCTGTGTTGCTTATATCTGATCTGAAAATTAGCAGCATTATGTTAACCAAGTGGTATACTGAAAAACTCATAATAAACGTTAAATAGCAATATGAATTTCCATCACAAAATGTTTCCCAAATTTCCAAATGTATTCAACCACGCAGTTAAGTGGGATCAAGTACGCAACAATATGTCGATATCGATAACAACATTTGAAATTGAATCCCCTTTGTCCGTTTTCACGCCGACATATGTTGCTGTCGGCCGTTTTGATATACATGGACAGACGGGTCGAATTTTGTGGTGTTGTTGCTGTCAGAAACGGATCCAGGCACTTTTGTGACATCTTGTAATAATTAATAAAATGTAGGTATATAGGTTTCTATCCATTGTTAATGAGTAATTCCTTTTTATGAAGGTCTGTCCTCGTAAAAGTTGACTGGGTCAGTTTTCGCTGAGATTTCGCATTGGGAGGAATTAATTGAAGCTCACAGATTATAAAATTGATCATAATCATAATAAAAAAATATGAGTATTATGTATCCACCAGTAGCCTTAATTACTCTGCAACATTTCGGTATCAGATTTATTTTCCTGGTTCATTGGAATATCGTATAGAAACAAACCATTCCCTAAAAATCTCAAAATTATTAGATGTCGCCATTCTACACTGGTAGAAATAGTACCTACTGTTTTGTTCCTTACTTTTTTGTAAAATGTAATACATTCTACAGAAATACATACTACAGAAAGGTATGTACTTGTACAATAGCGTGGTACAAGCTAGTGTGGAAAAAAATCAAACTCATGCTAGAGATTTGACCAGCCTCTCATATTGTTACACGTTTTAAAAATATGTGGTGTGCAAAATTTCATAAAGATATCTTTAATGGAAAGGGATGCTCATCGTAAGACAAATTTATGAATTTGTTTGAAAAGATTAAAAATAAAAGAAGTAAAAAATATTTTTTTAGTATAGGAAGCTGATTCAAATGTGACAAAGGTTTGAAATATTGAAAAACATTCAGTAAAAAAAATGTTTTTTCGCGTAGAAATCGAAGTTATTTTCAATCATATTTTAAGGAATGTCTCTAAATTTCTACATTATACTTAAATGAAGGGCCCAGTTGCAAAAGTCCCTAAGTCCCAAAAATAAGTTTTACAGGAAGGAGGAGAAAGTACTGTAAAATGGTTTGGAAACTATTCTACCAGGTTATAGTGAAAAAAAGAAACGCCAATGTGTTAAGGATGTATCAAAGTATAATCTAGATTAAAAAAGATTGCGTTTACACACTAAAAATTACGAGTAAAATCACTTTTAATGTCATGGACTTAGGTCCTAACAGAGGGACTTAGCCTCTTTATACAATATTTTTTGTAAGTAAAGAACTTTTAACGTAGTATTTATTGGACTTATGACTAAAGTAACAAAACTGAATGGACTTCAAGACTTCTGCTAAAGTAATTAGAAAAAAAATAAATCAGTTTATAAAATCTAAAGTTTAAACACGAAGTTTACTCATTGTCGTCCTCAGAATCTACTACCATTTGTGCTGAACCATTAGCCTCGTTAGTAGTCAGTACGTCTGAGTAAAAATATATCTCTTCTTCAGGTACAAACTGAAGCAAGTGAATTATATCTTTAATTTTTCCAGGCTTCAACTTAAGAGGACCATCGTACGCATTTTCAGGTTCTCCTCTTATATATCTTTGCATACCTGTACGATAAAACGTAAATGTCTTAAAAGGACCATTCATTGTGCTACGTAAAGCTGGTCGATTCAGTTTGCTAAATTTCACCTCTCTACAAGCAGATATACCTGGGACAGACTTTACGTATTCTTCGTACAGTTTTTTATAGTCTTTCACTATAATAACTTTCTCATCTCCGACGTTTTTTCTGAGATTTCTTTGCATAAACACAATATCAAAAGGTTGAGAGATTCTACTGCTTTTAATCAAGTCAATATAATATTCGGCTGAGTAGATCGTTTGTTTCTTCAGTCTCCTCTTCTCAATTTGGGCAAAATCTCTGTCCACAGGCATCATCGAATGCCCTGGAATAGGATAAACTACTGTCACATTCTCAAACAGACCACTGCTGCACAACTGATCAAGAAAAGCATATAAATATTTATTTTTATTTTGACTAAAGCAGTTGTCACAAAATATTTTGAGATGTGTATGCTCTGTCTTTTTGTTGCATTGTATATAGTCGTTCAGAGCTGTTATCACCTCGTTTGGTCCTTTTCGGGCATAATTTTCTGTATAGAGATACATCGTAGCGGTGCCTTCTTTAATGTTATGTACTCCGAAATTATGCAACCACAATTGCCTGCGGTAGTACTCATCTTGAACGTTTGTGACAGGTAAGGGTAAATTTTTTTGATAGTCAAAACAAATTGCGAGCGTATGATCATCTGTGTCTTTACTGGCTTCTGTAAGTTTCTTAAAGAATATTTCAGCTTTCTTCTGGTGCAGTTCCCTCTCGTCTTTAAGTCGTTTCAGATCTTCCGTTTTCTGTGCCAGTTCAGCTGATTTAATATCAACTTTAAATTTCTCACATACATTGCAAATATCTTTTCGAGGAGAACCAAACGAAATATTAAAATCTAGATTGAAAACATCTCGAAACTTTTCATATTTAACAACATCTTTCAAATCCGGATTTATTGTTAAAAACTGTCTATGTAATTCTGCGATGTTCAAATCAGCTGAAAGGTATTTGCGGTGTTTATTATCAGTCCTAGAATAATGGGAAGTTTGGACTGGTAAACCCGAAATAAAGGAGTGGATCCTTTCAATCGATTCCTGAGGCACCTTTCTAGGATGATTATCATGTTTTCCTCTACCATCTGCAATATCCCTGTGTTTTTGCAATACTTTTTTTTTCAAACGATCGCGTTTAATGCCATGCACTGCTAAAAATGCTGAGCAGCACACCGTCACATCTTTTTTCTTTAATTTCAAAGTGTACAAAAAACATCTTCTAGGTCGTGGTCCCTTTTGCCGCGGACGGAATCGTTTGGGCACTTCTTCTTTTACACATCCCTGTAAGTAAATGTTTTGTTCGGTATGGGTATCCAAATTTATAAACTTTTGAAAGACCTCTTCAGCTTGTAGTTCTGAAATCTTGTTTCTACATTTGCATCGGCAGTTGGGAATATTTCTCCTTGTATGATCTTTTAGTCGTTCTTCTTGAGCTTTCTGTCTAGTCCATGATTTTGGCGCTCTTCTTTTTTTCTTACCAGTACATTTTTCTTCAGAAGTTTCAGTTTCATCCTCTATTTCTTCCAAAATTCCAGTCAAAGGATTCAGTAGTCTACATTTTCGTTTTATATTTTTTCTCTATTTTTTTCGGTACATATTCCAAGTCATCTTCCAGGGCCCCTGTTTCAGGGTTAATTAATTTCCGTTTCAAGGATAAATTACGATCTCCTTCATAGTTAGCAGTTGAGGATTCTAAAATTCCAGTTTCTGGGTTGACTATCATATTCAAATCTGGCTCCACATGCTCTACAGGCTTAAGCACAATAGATTCTGATTCAATATTTTCTGTTAGATCTTCGTGGACACATTTATCGTCGTCATTTGGTGGTATGTTTTCAGTACATGAAATTGTTATATCCAGAGAATTTTCAATAATTGATTCAGATTCAGCACCTGAGTCATTAGAAATTGATTTGTTTCGCGAAGAGGATGGTGTATCAATTTCTACTTGATATGGTATAGCCACAATGTCTGCCTTATCCTTATCTTGGTAAATATTCTTGGAATTTGACATGAATTCTGTTGATACTACAGCAGTCATACCACATGTACTCTTATTTTCAGTTTCCAGGCAATTGCGCTTGAATTCTAGTTGTGACGTTTTATCTTCCAAACCTTTCTTATCAAGATTAACTAACTTTTGTTCCGGAAGAGGACAAATAAACTCTTTTGAATCGCCAATAAGTCCATTTTCAGTATTTAGTGTAGTATCTGTAAGATGTTTTTCAGTTTTGTGTTCTGATGTTAGTGAGTTTTCATAATTTTCTTTTTTTGTTAGAGTAGGTGGTTCTTTAGGATTTAAGACTTCTGTAGGTGGTTTAAAGTTTGGTGTATTAATAGCTGTTGTCTTTGGCTGAGATTTAGGCTTGGATAACTGTTTAACTTGGGACGAAACTTTATTTCGCTGCACTGTGATCATAACTGGATTTTTATACTTTTTCGTGATACCGTCGTCGGCGGCGGTTGCCTTAACGGACAAATCTGATGGTGTTCTTGATGTGGTTTTAGACTTAGGCGTAGGCCTCGTCAGTTTTATATCAGGCAAGATCTTTATGTTCCGACTACACATTTTGATGGCATTAGAACTGTTCGCAGTAGGTTTAGAATCTTTAGTTTTAGTAACAGTTGTATGTTTTATTTGTCTTGAACAAGAAGGCTCATTTTGCAATAGTTGGGCAGCATTATTCGAAACTTTTGAAGTAGGTACAGAAATCCGAATAACATTCATTTTGTTAGAAAGTGCTGTTTTCGACATAGTTCTCTCCAGCTTGCTGGTGGATTCTGAACTAGGTGACCACTCAGATCCAGAAGAATCATGATCAGAGTCCGAACTATGCAACAAACCAGTTGTTTTCATAAGTCTATGGGTAGTACATGAAACAAAATAACGAAAAGTTTTTAAACACTGCGAAAACATGAGGACCGCCAAGGAAAGTTAAAATGCCTGATAAATATACGATAACTTACCTTTTCAACTTGTCTTCTTCCTTATTCTGCATGTTTCTTGAGAACTTTAGCAAGTTTTACACTTTCAAACAACTTTTGCAAAAGAAAAACTGAATAACTGTCATTTTTTTAGATCAAACATAGTTTTTTTAAAGAATTTCAAGCTTTGGATACAAGGGATTTTTGACGAAATTTGTCAGGACTTCCTGCTTTCTTAATACAATTCGGTTGGACTTGTGACTTCTTAACTTAAAATTAAGCAAATTAGTGACTTTTTTACAATAAATCCTGTTACGTAGAGACTTATTACCGTCTAAGGGACTTTTTGGTCCCAAAATCAAATAATTTCACTAAAAATGTTTTTTATATCTTGGACCTAGGCACTTATAGAAAATTAAAAAATAAGAGGTATTACTAATTTTGACGTGCTCTACACGATGGTGGCATCAGGTAAAGAAGTCCCTAAGTGGACTAAGGGACTTTTGCAACTGGGCCCTTCAAATGTACTTACAACACCTAAAAGTTGCTTTGGACTACGTAAAACATGTATTTTTTTTTATATTTTACTTTAGAAACCTACTTATATCTCTATTTTTAAGCAGTAATGTTAGTAAACTTGAGTGAGTGGTTTGTGAAAATTTAAAAATATGAGCAGTCTCTTGCCTTTTTAGGAAGCTGATATTTTGCAATAATAATAATATGGATACAATTAACAAAATAGGAGGGTGGCTAATACGAAAATTTAAAAGAGTACTTTTTGAACCACCCTATTGTAATACATAGTATGTATTTGTTTCTTTATAAAATAAAGTATTTTGTATTGTACATCGCAATAAGTACCTAAATTGGCATTTATAGTATTTCAGTATCTTCAATTCAATTCGCAGACTGAAATGTCAATTTCCGCAGAGTCCAGCCCTGCGCCCTTCGCGCCGGATATCGAAAATTAATTTGGTTAATAGGAAAACGCGCTTGTTCATGGCAATTAGCATATTATGTGGTATAATGTTTGTGGTATCGACCAGTCTGCCACTTGATATGGGGGTTTGGTGGCACGTCCATACATACATATAATCACGTCGCTGTCCCTAATATGGTAGGCAGATCGTAAACGACCTAAACAAAGGTCGTTCGCCACGTCTAACAAAGTTTTGCGGGTTATTTAAAATAGATTTGTACCTATATTGCTGTAGTGACAGATCGTCAGCCCATCGCCTAAATTGCAATATACAGAAACCCTCGGATCCGTTAGCTGGTTTCTACAGCATGCGCGGGAGTTTATTTTATGTTTTTCTTTCGCTCCCAGTCCAACATGGACTGTTTAGAATATACGTCAACATACTTTAGGACAGCTTGTCACGATAACGGTGCCTATCAGTCAGGTTAGGTTAGAATAATATAGCACCCAGTGACCCAGCATTGCTACCTGCGAATCATAAATCTGAAGTAATTCTTCCATCCTGGACTGCGAGCGAGAGAAAAACATAGAATGTGCCTGCTCCCGGGCATGCTGTAAAAACCAGCTAAGGGATGGGAGGGTTTCTTTATTTAGCAATTTAGGCGATAGGCAGTCACCACAGAAATATACCTACAATTCTTTCTTAAAAACCCTCAAAACCTTGTCAGACGTGGCGGAACGACCGTTTACGCTCTGCCTACCTCATTAGGGATAAAGGCGTGATTATGTGTGTGTGTGTGTGTGTGTTTGTGTGTGTGTGTGTATTATTCATCCGTCTGGCACTAGACTAGACCATTGTCCGGTCAATGCCCGATTGTGATCGATCACTGATCAGTAGGCGATATAACTGCTAAATGCAGTTTATATTGTGTAGGTTCGATCGACAAAAGGTCTGTTAGAAGTTTTCAATAGAATGAATGTATCTACAGGAGTATTTTACTTTTTAAAACTGACTTCACTGATGAATCTATACGGTGTACAACAACTCTATATTTTATTGTTGTATAGACTTTTGAACACAGTCTTTTCTTAGCTGAAAAAACCAACAAAATTCCAGACTTCTTTATTTTGATTATTAAACGAATAATCTGAATGTTTGAATTCACTTTAAAGAGACTGCTATAAGGGATGCATGGCTAACGACCCCAAATAATGACTAATCTTCTATACTTCCATGCTGGACTCTGAGTAAGAGAAAAACATAGAATGTGCCAGCTGCATTCCCTCCCGAGCATGCTGTAAAAACCAGCTAAGGGTTCTGAGGGGTTCAGTATGTTGCAATTTAGGCGATGGGCTGACAACCTGTCACTACAGCAATATACGTACAAATCGACCTTAAATAACCCTCAAAACTTTGTCAGACGTGGCGGATCGACCATTGCTTAGGTCGTTTACGCTCTGCCTACCCTATCAGGGATAAAGTCGTGATTATATGTATGTATGACTAATCAGATGTTTAACCTGAATCTCTCGTTCCAGTACCCTGGTGCCGTGGAAGATCTTCAGGGAGGAGCTGAACAACGTGCACCCGATATCCTCAGGCTTGGAGACGATGGCGCTGAAGACCACCATAGATCTCACGTGCAACGACTTCATATCCAATTTTGAGTTCGATGTTTTTACTAGGTAAGTGTTTAACTCGATATCTGGTTCCATGGATAGTGTTTTTAATACGAGTTTTTGTGGTTGATCCTCGAAGGAAAAATTCTTGCACGAAGACACCAGGTCGACCCAGACGTAACTGGATAGACAACGTTAAGGACTACACCACACTTTGCTAATTAATAAAAGTTAAAAGCAGCGGCTCATGAGCTAACGTCTATAAACTTAAATTTTAATACGGAATAAGTGGAAAAAGAGATAAAACTGAAAGACCATCTAAGCCATTTCTTATTAAGGATCCAGCCATACGTACATACAATCACGCCTGTATCCCTAATGGGGTAGGCAGAGCGTCAACGATCCAAACAAAGGTCATTTCGCCACGTCTGACAAATTTTGAGGGTAATTTAAGGTATATCTGTATATTGCTGTAGTGACAGGTTGTCAGTAAATTACAATTTACTGAAACCCTCGAATCCCTTAGCTGGTTTTTACAGCATGCCCGGGCTGGCACATTCTATGTTATTCTATCGCTCCTAGTCCAGCATAGAAGATCCAGCCATTCTATTATCAATTCTGTAGCTAATATGAAACCTTCTCGATTTCCAGGTTATTCCAGCCGTGGAGCACTCTCCTCCGGAACTGGCAGTTGCTGGCTGTGACGCATCCGGGCTACGTCGCGTTCCTCACCTACGACGAGGTGAAGGCGCGGCTCCAGAAGTACATCCACAAGGCTGGCAGCTATGTGTTCAGGTAAACTCTTAAATGACAATAGTACTTTACTTGGAGGCCGAAAAAAAAGCAATTCAAGCAGTCGAGGCCTTCCATTGCAAACGAGAGCGGTTCGGTTGAGAGAAGTATATTAATTTTCTCTCATTTTGCGAGGAAACAATAACTCAAAAACAAACATCAAACTTGCGATTCCTCCATAATATTTTGACATTTAAGATTTGCATGGCGCCTTTGACAGACGCACATTCCGTTCATTCATTCCATTTTGTAAATTTAAAAAGTTGCGCATTTAGCTTTAAAATTATATATAATGTAAACTAGAAACACCTGAACTATACTAGTGTGACCTTAAATACTTCGTTAAGCGTTAATTTCATTGTTGTCGTTTAGAGAAATTACTGGCGTTTGCGAATATGAGGACCGAATAGAGTGAATGTAGGTTTTGTTTTTTATTAAAAATTAAAGCTTTTTCCGAGCAAATGGAAGAAATTGACTCTTTCTTCCCACTTACAATGCATAGTGGATACTAGAAGGTTTAAAAAGGCTTAATCACCCATGCAAACCATTAGCCTAGCCAATATCTTCAAACCTTTCTTATCATCATAATAATCAGCCATTATCAGTCAATTGCTGGACAAAGGCCTCTCCTAAGATGGCCGCTTAAGACGGGTTTAGGCTTTTGGTGTTCAATTCTAGTCAGCCACCAACACCACGTTTTTATTTACTATAAATTGACCAACAAAATATTAAAATGCACCGTAGGTCGCTACTTATAGTAATACAACAGCCTTAAGGAATGGTTCATTAATAAATTATCAAGCGTCTTAAGATCTCCTCGAATTCTTACTCATCTTATTTGTATTCACAGAAACACTTCCAAACTTACCAAGTTAGACCGGCCAAGCGAAAATAAAACGTTATTCCGAGGCCCAATTAAATTGTCAACAGGGCTTAGACCTCATAATAGAATTTGCATCTGATTCTGTCTGGAATCCAATTGTTTCACCCTTCGGTGGGTTTCAACAAACTTTAAACTGCTATTTTAAAAGACTGGTGCTTTGGCGGCGTGACTTACTAGATAATCTACTGAAATTAAAATACAGGATTTTAGGGATATTTATTTAGTACCTATTGTGAATATGAAATAATAATCAGTGACTAATAGTACTCCAACTTTATACAGTAGTAATGCCAGCCTAGTATTAATATTTATTGAATTGAAAAAATAATATATTGTGAGTTGGTCCCTATACCGGTTTATCTTACAAGCTTTTGTGCTACCATTTTAAATTCTTATGCTTCTGTGTTCGTTGACTCTCCACGCGACTATATCTTGCTTATTCTGTTTTTCATACATTAAAGAAGCGGAAATGGGCTAGCAACATAGGCCTTTACCGAAACTATTTTCTTACTTAATTTGATATAAATATAATATTTTTCCCAGATTATCGTGTACAAGACTGGGACAATGGGCGATAGGCTACGTGACGGCGGACGGTGAAATACTACAAACCATCCCACAGAATAAAAGCTTGGTGCAGGCCTTACTGGACGGCTATAGAGAGGGATTGTAAGTATATTTCCAGTTTCCCACTACGACTTGAGAGCTACCCTAAAAACAGCCTTCCACGTACCAGACCGTGGAATGTACGAATTTAAAGGCATGCCATTCGGTTTGAAGAATGCCCCGGCAATACAACAAAGGTTCCTAGGCAACTTATTGTCTGACCTAACGAAGTGACGGTGAAACACTACAAACCATCCCACAGAATAAAAGCTTGGTTCAGGTCTTACTGGACGGGTATAGAGAGGGATTGTAAGTAAAACTTATACACTATCAGACTGATTTGCCTATGTGGGGAAATTTCTGGTGAGCCTGTATTGCCCCAACCAAATTAGAGACAACCTCACAAAGTCATACATGATAATCAGCTTTGTATTCCCGAGCTGAAACAAAACTAAGACCTCCGGATCGAGAGCTTATTTGTGGCTTAAACCACATTACTCAAAAGTACATTTGTTTTATAACACGACTGCAGTTAGCCTCCCATGTGATTGCGCTTGTGTGTGCGTCACTACAGGCTTACTATGGCGGAATCATGCATACTAAAGCAGTAGTGTCCTTGTATCTACATTTATACACACAAGTGTGGCAAAACTGACACCAGGGTTTATCGGGTAGAGTTCGTCGACTCAACTCGATAAGAAGAAGAACATAGACTGCTTCTGTCTACGGGAAAGAAAATATCCAAAGATGAATTTATTTCATGCTGGCCTAGGAGCTTGAGAAAAACGTAGAATGAGCCAGCTGCATTTCCTCCCGGGCATGCTGTAAAAACCAGCTAAGGGATCCGAGCGTTTCAGTATATTGTAATTGAGGCGATGGCCTGAAAAACTGTCACTACAGCAATATACCTACAAATCTTTCTTAAATAACCTTCAAAACTTTGTCAGACGTGGCGGAACGAACTTTGTTTAGGTCTTTGGTTAGGTAGGAAGGTTTACGCTCTGCCTACCCCATTATGGATAAAGGCGTGATTATATGTATGTATTGTTATTTTTTTCCAGCTACTTATATCCGGACGGGCGGGATGTAAACCCAGACTTGAGCAGCGCCATCATATCTCCTGCAGAAGATCACATCACAGTCACGCAGGAACAGTACGAATTATACTGTGAAATGGGTAAGGACCTATCATACCGGGTGTAAGGGACAGCGTCCCGCAAACTGGTAGGGGTTGCTCAGTCAACGACACTGAACTACTTTTTCAGGAAGTGATAAAATAAAATGGCTTTTCTATACAAAACGTTCACCTCGATCGGATAATTTGCATGGAAAAGCCATTTTTTCTTTTATTTCCGAAAAAAATGTAATTCAGTGTCGTTGACTGAGCAACCCCTATCAGTTTGCGGGACGCATTCCTGAAAGAATTTCCCATACGTCGTACGATGATTTCATAATTTGAATCTTCGCGAAAACCCTAAGGATTTTGCGAAAACACAGATGATTATACATTAGTATAACCATTGTCAAATGTTACTGGAAAACGTCAGTTATTTTACGAAAAATGTCGTCGTTTTTGTAACATTTGATAACCTTCACTAAAATAAGAACGCTGATTGGTCGGTTAGCGCGCCCAAAACAAGATCTCCTCTGATTGGTTGACGTTTTCAATGCCAACCATAAACGCATGTTATTTAATCAATCTTATAATATCTTCACCATTGTCTAATCATCCGTGTTTACGCAAATTCCCTAGGATTTTCGCGAAGAATTTGAATTATCAAATCATCCTACGACATACATATTTTTTAGAATTAATCTTCCATGCTGGCCTGGGAGCGAGAGAAAAACATAGAATGTGCATTCCCCCCGGACATGCTGTAAAAACCAGCTAAGAGATCTTAAATAACCCTCAAAACTTTGTCAGACGTGCCGCAACGACCTTTGCTTAGGTCGTTTACGCTCTGCCTACCCCATTAGGAATAAAGGCGTGTTTATATGTATGTATGTACACTTATTAATTTGAAAATTGTATTTGTGTTTCAGGGAGCACGTTCCAGCTATGTAAAATTTGCGCAGAAAACGATAAAGACATCCGAATAGAACCTTGCGGACATCTGCTGTGTACACCTTGCCTTACTGCTTGGCAGATCGTAAGTTTTCATATTATTTTTAAACTATCAATATTTTGTTGAAAAATGTATGACTTAAGGGGCTTCCTGGGCTAAGTGGCGCCCTCATTAGTGAATAAATCATAATTCACTGAAAACACAATCAGTACAAAATCCGGTAGATCAGATTGAGGTTAAAGCAATGAAGGTCATTTAGAACCTCATAAAGTTGCAACTTATAGTTCGTTGTAGTTACAGATAAAAAAAAATGCCAATAACGGCCACTATTAAAATGTTTGCTATCTGTAACTGCAGTGAACACTGAATTATTAATTTATAATGCTTAAAATAAACTTCAGTACCTATACTTCAATCTGATTTACCGGATTTTCAATTAATTGCGCTTTCAGTGAGTAATGATTTTTTAACTGATGAGGGCGCTGGCGTGCACCGGGGATCCCCTTAAAGTTTAATATTTCACAATACATGAAAATAAAAAAAGCTAGAAATTACACTTGGTTGCTTTGTGGTTAGAGCGTCGGCACGGTACGCCGAAGACCGTGGGTTCAAATCCTGCCCAAGTGTAGCTTTTAGCTTGTTTATTTTCATGTATAATTTTAAACTAGTTTACTCCATTTTTAAGGATTTTTAGCACTCACAATGATATTATTATTTCATATAATATGAAAGAAAGAAAATAATAAATCGCTATGACGTGTGCATAAGAAAGACTATGATAAATTCGTCACTCCTGCTACCGTTTCTGTAGCTCAGTTTGTAGAGTTACGGACCGGCATTCCAGAGGCGCGGGTTCGAGTCCTGTCCGAGACGAATTTATTATTTGCATTCTTTCATAGGTATTATAAAAAACAACATTGTTTTTTATTTCTAATTATTTATTATATGGGCATTAACATAAAAAAAATACGATCACACTCACAGCCCCCATTAGTATTCCCTGTATCGCGGTGCCATGTACATACACAGAAACACCCACAAAGATTACCCAAACCCAGAAACAGACATTTAAACTCATCATTCAAATGTCTGCCCCAGCCGGGAATCGAACCCGGACCCTCTGCGTAGCAGGCAGGTACACTGCTAACTAGACTGCGCGGGTCGTCACACACACACACATCTAGCTTAGCTTCATGAAATCTTTATAATCTTGTTATTATTTCCAGGATTCGGAAGGCCAAGGCTGTCCCTTTTGTCGTGCTGAAATCAAAGGAACGGAACAAGTGGTTGTAGACGCTTTCGTACCACCCCGACCGCCCAACACACAGAGCGAAGCCAGGTGAGAATAATAAATTACATACATACATACATATAACATACATACATAAAATCACGCCTTTATCCCTTACGGGGTAGGCAGAGCGTTAAACGCCTCGTAAAAGGCGCTTTCGCCGCGTCTGACAATAATTGAGGGTAATTTTAGATTGTAATGTGTATTGCCATAGTGACAGGTTGTCAGCCCATCGCCTAAATTACAATACACTGTAACCCTCGAGTCCCTTTTGCTGTCTTCTACAGCATGCCCGGGAGGAAGGGCAGCTGGAACATTCTATGTTTTTCTATCTCTCCCAGTCCAGCATGGAAGTAATACATACATATAATCACGCCTTTATCCCTGATGGGGTAGGCAGAGCGTATACGACCTAAACGAAAGGTCATTCCGCCACGTCTGACAAAGTTTTGAGGGTTATTTAAGATAGACTTGTAAGTATATTGCTGTAGTGACAGGTTGTCAGCCCATCGCCTAAATTACAATATACAGAAACCCTCGGATACCTTAGCTGATTTTTACAGCATGCCCGGGAGGAAATGCAGCTGAAACATTCTAAGTTTTTCTTTCGCTCCCAGTCCAGCATGGAAGTCAATTCAAAAATAATAAATACCCCCTTTGTAAACAGGATTACTTCCATGCTGGACTGGGAGCGAGAAAAACATAGAATATTCCAGCTGCCCTTCATGCTGTTGAAGTCAGCAAAAGGGACTCGAGGGTTACAGTGTATTGTAATTTAGGCGATGGGCTGACAACCTGTCACTAAAGCTATACATATTACAATCTAAAATTACCCTCAATTTTTGTCAGACGTGGCGAAAGCGCCTTTTACGAGGCGTTAAACGCTCTGCCTACCCCGTAAGGGATAAAGGCGTGATTTATGTATGTATGTGTATTACTTCCATGCTGGACTGGGAGCGAGAAAAACATAGAATTTGCCAGCTGCATTTCCTTCCGGGCATGCTGTAAAAACCAGCTAAGGGATCCAAGGGTTTCAGCATATTGTAATTTAGGCGATGAGTTGAGCAATATACCTACAAATGTATCTTAAATAACCCTCAAAGCTTTCTCAGACGTGGCGGAACGACCTTTGTTTAGGTCGTTTACGCTCTGCCTACCCCATTAGGGATAAAAGCGTGATTGTTTACGACGTTGTACGATGAAGATCCCATATAAACAGGTCTAAGACTCAAAAATAGGTCAAAAACAGGTAAGTCTCCTCTAAACTGCCTCCGTGGTCTAGTGGTCTGAGCCATAGGCTCCTGATCCGGAGGTCCTGGGTTCGAATCTCAGGGACCAAGTTGATATTTGTTAATTTATCACTTTGTGAGGGTTTTCCCAGTTTGGTAAGGACATTACAGGCTGAATCCTGATTGTCCGGAAAGAAAAAGTATTCCGTGCTTCGGTGGGCCTGTTAAGCCGTCGGTCCCGGTCGCTATTTTATAGTGGTCGTTACGCAAACCATGTCAGAAGGCTATTAGCTGTGCTATTAAGCGGCTTAAAACTCTGACACCCGGATTCATCGGGCCGATCGTCTATCGAGTCGAAAAGTGTTGTTCTTCTGTCGTGTGGGTCGATACCCTTTCTCCGTGCTTCGGAAGACACGTTAAGGCTTCAGAGTCCAGTGCTAAGCATTAGCGGCTTAAAAACTCTAAACCTAATCTACGAATGGGTTTGGTTTCCCTGCTGGGTTGCGGAGGTCAGATAGCAGTCGCTCTGTGTAAAAACAAGTACCCTCGTTCAATCACCTTAATTAGGTAGCCAACCCCGTCAAATACTGGGTAAGGCGACGGGAGATATTTATGTAACTTGTGTTTCTTCCACGCTAGCCTGGGAGCTAGATAAAAACATAGATTGTGCCAGCTGCATTTCCTCCCGGGCATGCTGTAAAAATCAGCTAAGGGATCCGAGGGTTTCAGTATATTGTAATTTAGGCGATGCGCTGACAACCTCTCACTACAGCAATATACCTACAAATCTATCTTAAATAATCCTCAAAGCTTTATCAAACGTGGCTAAACGACCTTTGTTTAGGTCGTTTACGCTCTGCCTACCCTATAAAGGCGTGACTATATGTATGTATGTATGTGTTTTGTTCCAGAAGCTCGAACACAAAGACTGCAGTGAAACCCGTCACTTCTAATTCGTCCGGGTCGTCCAGTTCTTCAGGATGCAATGGTTCTAGTAAGTTTATTAGATAGATAGATAAAACCTTTATTTCATTTCCAACACGACATACCACAACAAAAAAAAAAGAAAATGTATACAGTTAAATGACAAAAACAAAAATTAACAAGCGAAAAATTTACAACAAACTATAGACTAGAGCTTAACTAATTATTAACTAACATTTATAAGTGTTGTATCTGTGGGTGTACGTGTGTTTGTGAATGTGTGTGGTTGTTGCTATTATTGTTGATATTATTATTATTACAAACACGTAAGTTTGTAAAACTGCACTTATTTTAATTATGCGAATTGAAGGTGCCATTTTTGAGGCGTTTTACGCTCTGCCTACCCCGTAAGGGATAAAGGCGTGATTTTATGTATGTATGGATGGGTTGCACAAGCTGTCATACATTTATCAAAAAAGGCCAAATCGGATACGAATTGGATACGAACAGAATACGGAGCAGTGCAAAAACGCTCTTACTCTGACATAAGTGGTCGCTGCATAGACACCACGGCAGTAAGTACATCAGCGGCCGATTCGGTTTAAAAGTCGATATTTAATTGGTTTTTTAACACGCTTTTATTAGGTAGCTTCCATGCTGGTCTGGGAGCGAGAGAAAAACATAGAATGTGCCAGCTGCATTTCCTCCCGGGCATGCTGTAAAAACCAGCTAAGGGATCCGAGGGTTTCAGTGTATTGTAATTTAGGCGATGGGCTGACAACCTGTCACTACAGCAATATACCTACAAATCCATCTTAAAATAACCCTCAAAACGTTGTCAGACGTGGCGGAACGACCTTTGTTTAGGTCGTTTACACTCTGCTACCCCATTAGGGATAAAGATGTGATTATACGTATGTATGTATAAAATCGTGTTTATCTAGTTCATTTTAAACTATTAATTATAAAGAATCTATATACTAGCGAAGTCTTAACATTACCCGACCAATAATAGGGAATACTCATGATATTTTTTAAACTATTAGTAAGAATTATTGTCACCATAGATGAACGGATGTGAAGGAATTTTCGCAAAATATTCATTAGTTTAAGAGTTATAATGCCTTAAAGTGGTTAGTTAAAAAGAGAGGACCGAACTGCCATGTGACGTCATAAGACAGGAGCGCCATACTAATTCCATATAAATTGTCGTTTCGAAGAGAGAGATAGATAGTCTTTATAATGGTATATCTCGGTGATTTTTTTGATCAATTTTATTTGTTTTCACTGTTCTTTTCATAATTTAAGACGTTTTTAGAAAATAGGTTCAGGAACTGAAAATATGTTATATGCACGTTCTCTATTGCAGGTATCGACGTGACGATATCGGGCAGCTCGAACGGCTGGGCGTCAAGGAACGCCACATTCAACGGGCTCACAGACGACATCGACGACCCGGAGGTAAGCCGACTACTCTTGTAGGTGCGAAGGCGAAGGCGGTTGTTGGGTTGGCCGCTCGGAACGAATGAGTTATTGAAGAAAATTATTCATGGATATTCATGAAATTTCGTATATTTATTGATATTCATGAAATTTCGTATATTTATTGATATTTATGAAATTTCGTATATTTATTGTTAGTAATGAAATTTCGTATATTTATTGATATTCATGAAATTTTGTATATTTATGGATATTCATGAAATTTCGTATATTTATGGATATTCGTGAAATTTCGTAAATTTGTTGCAATTAATCAATAGGCGTGTTGATTCAAAACGATTATACTTAAAACTGATGGCTAAAATATTGTAAATCTCATTTTTTATTTTATTTTTTTAAATGCACGTTTAGATTTGATAATCGAGTTAAATATATAGAAGTTATTGATTTGAGTAGTACAATATTTACCAAGCAGTGAGTATAACTCGCTATTTTCATACAAAATGATTTTGTCATTTCATAAAAGTTACTGATTTGACTAATAGGAAACTAGCGTATTGTGCAAGTATACGAAATTTCATGAAGATTCATAAATAAGTTTGTAACTTTTGATATGTATCTTTACACTAATAAACAATAATTTTATAAATAAACAATTTACTTACTTACTTAAATCCTGAAATAAGCTCTTCCGTTTCGAGCGGGCCTGCCCAGGTGTCTCCTTTGCTGACTGTACATTCATAGTGGGGCCACCGAGAGATTACCGATTTCGTATCTGCCTAATTTATTTATATAAATTAAAGTCTACAATGATACTTAATTAATTTAAAATTAACACCGCTACAATGCTGTTCTCACTCAGGCAATCTATACACTTTCAAAACCAATATTTTAAAAAGAATTTTAACTACCTGACTGTAGTACCTATAAAAACATACATTCATACATGTAATCAGGCCTTTATCCCTAATGGGGCAGGCAGAGCGTAAACGACTTAAACATAAGGTCGCTCCGCCACGTCTGACAAAATTTTTAGGGTTATTTAAAATAGATTTGTAGGTATATTTCTGTAATGACAGGTTGTCAGCCCATCGCCTAAATTGCAATATACTTAAACCCTCGGATCTATTCTATGTTTTTCTCTCTTTCCCAGTCCATCATGGAAGAAAACATAAAAACATGTTTTAATGCATAAATTGTTCTAAAATTGACCGTTAACTTTATAAATCATATATATATTTTTCTGAAATCTCCATTTAATAAATAAATATTAGTACAAACTACAAACATACGTACACGCATACATAACATACATACAAGATACGCGCGAAAAAAAAAACCCTTCATTGACAGTCGGATAAAAAAAAATTGAACATGAGTACGACTCAAACTGAAGCCATTCTCAAAATTAACACGTGATTAATCATTTTAAAAAAAGATGTCTATTGAGTGCCTGCAAAAGATGTCTATGAATGTCTATGTCTATGAGTGCCTGAAATTCCTCAGAAATTTACATACATACATACATACATATAATCACGCCTTTATCCCTTACGGGGTAGGCAGAGCGTGAAACTCCTCGTAAAAGGCGCTTTCGCCACGTCTGACAAAAATTGAGGGCAATTTTAGATTGTAATGTGTATTGCTATAGTGACAGGTTGTCAGCCCATCGCCTAAATTACAATACACTGTAACCCTCGAGTCCCTTTTGCTGACTTCTACAGCATACCCGGGAGGAAGGGCAGCTGGAACATTCTATGTTTTTCTATCTCTCCCAGTCCAGCATGGAAGAAATTTAAATTTAGAAATTTAAAGAATAGAATAGAATCATTTATTTGCCATAAACAGGGTTTGGTCTGGTTTCCCTTCTGGGTTGCGGAGGTCAGATGGCAGTCGCTCTGTATAAAAACCAGTACCCTCGTTCAATCCCCTAGATTAGGAAGCTGACCCCGTGAGATACGGGATAAAGCTAGAGAGATGATGATGATGATGAAACAGGGTCACATTAAGGTGTTACAAATAGGCATTAAATCATGCCCGCTTAGCAAATATTAATAAAAACTACATTATTTTCAAATATTAAATCGGATATGTTTCAGTGGCCTTTTATTTGTGTCTTTATTGTTTTCATGCATTGTCTTACCATCATAAGGGATCTAAACTAAAACAGATTGTAATTGAAAACTATACGATAGCAAATATTACAAGAGGACGTGGCTTTGTTTTAGTGTAGATCCTTTGTCTTTGGTCAGTTCTATAGTATTTCCAACTCAGTTTTAGAATAAAGGTAAACAAAGTTTCATGTCTTTTTGTTAAAAAACACATTTCAAAAATAATAGTCGCCAAATTAGTTAAATTAATAAAACTACTATTTCATTATGTTCTATCGAATAGCTAAAACTTATTATAGAAACAAGATCTTCAATTAAAAGACATGACACTTTGTTTACTTTTATTCTTAAACTGAGTTGGTAATATTATAGACTTTATTTTATACTCAAATATGCCATCCTAAAGAAATTGGGGATCATAAGAAAACAACTATTATATAAATCCTTTATATTGAAATACCGGGTGTAAGGGACAGCGTAGTGCAAACTGATAGGGGTTGCTCAGTCAACGAAAGTAACCAAAATTCACCAGGAAATTCTTTCAGGAGATGAAAAAAAAAAAATACTTTCCCATACAAAATGACCACCTTGATCAGGCAATTTGTATTGAAAAGCATTTTTTTTATCACTTCCTGAAAAAAATTACCTGCTGATTGTTGTTTAGTTTCGTTGACCGAGCAACCCCTATCAGTTTGCAGAATGTTGTCCCTTACACAAGAAAACTTCCTATCCCTTTCCAAATACCCCCAAATTTGAGCATGAAAGAAAATTCAATATTGCAAGCTGTGTGGCATGATTATATCGACACTATCAAAATATCTGTAGGTATTAAACACTTTCCATACCTCTCATTCACTCACATTTGATTAGATAGAGACAGCTATGCTTCACCGAGTGCAAATATTTTGGTAGTGTTTCAAGCTTGTTTCAATTTTGTTTTTGTGTCATTATTTTTTTATCATTTCCATTTTGGGTTAACGCTTTGGAACTTATTTATTCTGTTGCATCTTGTGAGACAAACCATTGCAAGATATTTGAAACGGTACGAAAGTAAATAGGGAACATACATACATATAATCACGCCTTTATGGGGTAGGCAGAGCGTAAACGACCTAAACAAAGGTCGTTCCGCCCCGTCTGACAAAGTTTTGAGGGTTATTTAAGATAGATTTGTGGATATATTGCTGTAGTCATAGGTTGTCAGCCAATCACCTAAAATGCAATATACAGAAACCCTCGGATCTCTTAGCTGGTTTTTAGAGCATGCCCGGAAGGAAATGTAGCTAGCACATTCTAAGTTTTTCTTTCGCTCCCAGTCCAGCTTGGAAGAATATGTAAATAGGGTTGTATAAAGTCTCTGAAAGTCTTATAAGTGAGCTTGCTCTTTTGTGGACTATTCTCGGCCAACTCTAGCCAGCCAGAGTCAGAGGCCTATTGCCAAGAAAAAAAATATGTAAATGTTGAACTTTTCCATTTATAAAAAATAAATTAGACAGTGATATGAAAAGAAACCTTAATATTTTACAAGGAGAATTACTATTATTTTATTTATTTATTTAAGAGCCTGTGGTATCCCACTGCAGGGCAGAGGCCAAAATAATTAACTATATTTTAAAGAATCAATCTAAATATTTAATGCCAGTTTGTATTGCTTCTTTTCGATGGCAAATATGGAAGCCTTATTATTTCTAAACATTTATTCAGGGTGTAAGGGACAGTGTCCCGCAAACTGATAGGGGTTGCTTAGTCAACGAAACTGAACAACTTTCACCAGGATTCTTTTTCAGGGAGGGAAAAGTTTTATTTTTTTTCATATAAATTGTCTGATCGAGGTGGTCACTTTGTATGGGAAGGTCAAATTTATTTTTCATCTCCTGAAAGAATTTCCTGGTGGGAAGTTGTTCAGTGTCGTTGACTGAGCAACCCCTATCAGTTTGCAAGACGCTGTCCCTTACACCTGGTATGGAAATAAAAGTATACGTAATACATACATATAATCACGCCTTTATCCCTAATGGGGTAGGCGTATAAGTAATCCACAGCAAATAAGTTCCAAGCGCGCTAACCTCGCATGGGCGTCCGTTACATATGTGTTGTTTTGGTTTGTTTTGCAGAGGCGAGAGCGCAAGTCACCGCATGCTTAGTTTGCACGACACTTTGAGGCCAATTCGGCAACAACATGACTTAACTAAATCTTTAAAATAGCTTTTAGTTGTAGACGGAACTTTGCATACTTTAGTTTAGGCCTGTGACTTTCTAAAATGTGAATATAAAGAGACAGAAATATAACAGCTGAGTTTATTCATGTCAATCTGACGTATATAGCCTAATTGTAAGACCATCTAGCATGCCGTCTTAATTTAGTCGTGTAACGTCACTTTGACAGGATTATAATCAGCTGTTATGTTGCTGTATCTACCGGGTGTAAGGGACAGCGTCCCGCAAACTGATAGGGGTTGCTCAGTCAGGAAGAGTAAAAAAAAGGCTTTTCCATGCTAATTGTCTGACCGAGGTGAACATTTTGTATGGAAAAGCTATTTTTTTTTTCACTTCCTGAAAGAGAATCCTGGTGGAAGTTGTTCAGTATCATTGACTGAGCAGCCCCTATAAGTTAGCGGGACGCTGTCCTTTACACCTGGTATATTAATTCAAATTTTAGAAATGGCTTGACTAATCTAAAACAAGTCAAGCTGTGTCTAATCAACACGATTGCCGTCCCTTTCTGTTGTCTTTAGATATAAAATACAGATGGTTAGTTAAGTCGTGTAGTTTGCAACGCCGAATCGCTACCAGTATTCGCCATAAACATACAACCTACCTTCCATTGTGTGTTGTTGCCACGTCGCCTACACCGACTGCCTTTACATTCCATTCTTGAGTGAAATTGTGTTGTCTCTTTCTTTTATACGGGGTGTAAGGGACAGCGTCCCGCAAACTGATAGGGGTTGCTTAATCAACAAAACTAAACAACTATCAGCAGGTTTCTTTTTCAGGAAGTGAAAAGAAAAAAAAGATTTTCCATACCAATTGTCCGATTGAGGTAATCATTTTGTACGGGAAGGTATTTTTGTTTTCACTTCCTGAAAAAAATCCTGCTGTTAGTTATTCAGTTTCGTTGACTGAGCAACCCCAATCAGTTCGCGGGACGCTCTCCCTTACACGCGGTATAGTCAATTGATGTATTTTTACTAATCTTCTTCAAAAAGCTAGTTTACGTTTTTGAAGTGTTTCGTTCAGTGCATTAGGACAGTTCATATTTGACATCTTAAATGCAACTTGAAAGCCGTTAAGAGAAAGGTTTATTACACTCTTCATTCAACTTGTGCATACACACATACAATCACCCCTTTACCCCCTAGTGGGATAGGCAAAGCGTAAACAACCTAAACATAGGCCATTCCGCCACGTCTGACAAAGTATTGAGATAAGTTAAGATAACATAATCGGGTTATTGAAGATAGACTGGTTGTCAGCCCATCGCCTAAATTGCACTATACTGAAACCCTCGGATCCGTTAGCTGGTTTTTACAGCTTGCCCGGGACGAAATGCATCTGGCACATTCTATGTTTTTCTCTCGCTCCAGCGTGAAAAAATTAACAGCAGCATTCAACTTATTATCTGTTCTAATGCACTGTATTTAGTACACTCAAAGAATTTACCAGCAGCCTTAAGTCCTATTGGACTCAGTGATCCATAAATTTTCTTCCAATGTGGACTGGGAGCGAGAGAAAAACATATAATGTGCCAGCTGCATTTACTCCCGGGCATGCTGTAAAAACCAGCTAAGGGATCCGAGGGTTTCTGTATAATACAATTTAGGAGATGGGCTGACAACCAGTCACTACAGAAATAAAGCTACAAATCTATCTTAAATAACCCTCAAAACTTTGTCAGACGTGGCGGAATGACCTTGGTTAGGGACGTTTACGCTTTGCCTGCCCCATTAGGGATCAAGGCGTGACTATATGTATGTATCCATAAATCATAGGTCTTATTATATTTAGTATTTCGAATACAATCTAAAATTGTAGGTACTTATTAAATATATTACAATGTGCGAGTAGTTAAAAGAAAGAGACGACAACAATTTTAAATGTATATTTTAATTGGGATCCGATGTTTTTATAGAGTGCATGATAAGCATTAAATTTTGTTGGTTGAAAAAATCGAATAGTCACTGTGTGAAAATATCCAAATTACTTATGTAAATATTTTGGACATTATATTTTATATGGTTATTTATTCGGACAAATATATCCGAATAGTAATTGAATTTAAGAATAGCATTTTTATCATAACTTGGTCAGATGGCTATAGGAAACTTTAAATCGTTTGATTATTTTACTTTAACCGACTTGAATAAAGTGGTTAAGGTTTTATATCTTACTAAAATCACACGCCGTAGAATATGTTTCTTGACTTGAAAGTTTATAGGCGACTACATGTTCAAACTTTGGTATTAGAAAACATCCTCTTCTCTCAATAATCCCTGACTCAGAAAAATATATATTTTTAAACGACTCTAATGGGGGTAAGTTTATCCCTTAGAGGGGAAAACACCGGAGCAAAAAGAAAAACTGGTTTGACAAAAGCAAGGATACCACTACCAAAAGGAAAAACTCCCTTCGAGATTGAACTAATAGAAAAGATGGGCAAAGATATTAAACCTAAAACCCCATCAGATATAGCTAGACTTTTTCCCCAAGTGACTCTATGGGGGGTATTTTATACCTTAGAGGGGAAAACACCGAAACAAAAAGAAAAATACTCTGCGGTTTGACAAAAGCAAGGATACCAATACCCCGCAGTTTGGCAAAAGTAAGGATACCAATATTCCGCGGTTTGACAAAAGCGGGATACCACTGGCAGAAGGAAAAAATCCCTCCGAGATTAAACTTATAGAAATAATAAGATAAAAGAAGGATTTACCACCAGAACCTAAAACCCTATCAGATATAGCTAGACTGGCAGTTTTACGCTGCAGGTGTGAATACGCCACTAGAAGGAAAAACTCCTTTAAACATGGAGTAAGCATTGTTAACCTCATAATGTCCACTACCCTAGAATGTCCCCTACCCTAGAATGTCCCCGTCATCAAAATGCTCCCGACCTCAAAATGTCTCCGTCATCAAAATGCCCCCGACCCCAAAATGTCTCCGTCATCAAAATGCTCCCGACCCCAAAATGTCTCCGACCCCAAAATGCCCCCGACCCTAAAATGTCTCCGTCATCAAAATGCCCCCGACCCCAAAATGTTCACGTCATCAAAATGGTCCCGACCACAAAATGTCTCAAAGCCCAAAATATCCCCGTCATAAAAATGCTCCTGACCCCAAAATGTCCCCGACGCCAAAATGCCCCCGACCCGAAATTACCCTGACTACAAAATACCCTGACCCAAAATGTCCCCGAACCAATTTTTCGTTTTATACACCCAAATACACCCTTTGCCCAAAATATTTCCTACTCTGTTAAAGTTTGAACATTTAGTTAATGCCGTGTTACGTACAAAATATTTCGAAGTTAGTTGCCATCTTTGGCAAAATACAAAAAAGTGTAGTTATAAAATTAATTATGATTTTAGCCCAGATAAAAATATTTTTCTAGTCGGGCTATTGAACTTATAAGGTTGTATTATGTATTATTTTTGTTCAGGCTTCCAGAGCTCAAAATCAATGAATTTATATTGTTTCGTATTGTATTTTGGGTATTTATTTACTTAAAAATATTACAGTATTTCTTACAATCTCATTTTTTTAAGTCTAAGTTTTTAAACGTTTTTAAATAGCATGTTTCGGTTACAAGCTTCCACTTGTTCCATGAAAAGTATAATGCAATAGTAATATAATAATTTTAAATGAATTTTTAATTTATTTTTAGTCTTGTGACAATTTTGATTAATTTCTTCTAAGTTTGGATAAAATTTGATTCAACTAACACAATTAAAACCAATTATGAATAAAAAACAAGTAGAAAAAATATATATTTTTCTGATTTTTATACTTAAATCAGAAAATATATATTTTTTCTACTTGTTTTGTTCTTATGCACCAATCATTTAATCATATCTTTTTATTTGGCCCTACCTATTCATCAGAATACTTTATGACAATTGCAAATGAATTTCAAACGTTAGGCATATAAATCAAATGTATAAAACTTAAACCACCCAAATCCAAAACACTTGTCATATTTATCTACTAAAGTAAAATACTAAATACATATCAAAAGTTAAAAAAAATTTTTTTTCGTAAAATTTTATATAAGGTTCAATCAAATTTTATCCAAAACATTTGTTTTATAGGCTAGGTAATATAACTATAGACAATTATTTTTATACGACTATTGGCTACTTAAATGATTATTTATTTTTAAGTGTAATGTTTGAATGTTGACAATATACGCTTGGTGAACATGTGCTTTGTGTGTTTTCTTTGTCATTCGCTTTATTAGTTTTAAGTGATGTCAATTGTAAGCTTGATATAAAGCAAAAATCTCAACGTACAGCTAAACCATGTATAAATATTGGAACCAATGAACTATGCACCTAATAGTGAAAAATACTCCAATTCAGTACAGAAAAGACAATATAATAAAAGGAATGGGCTTAATTCTAGATGCCACTATTCTTCTTCTTTTTTCGATTCGAAGCAAACTCAATTTAAATTTTTGAGGACCACTCTGACGGCGCCACTATTTAAAGTTGAATTTCAATTAATCATCGCTTTTTAGCGTTTTTGTGTTCTG
The DNA here is from genome assembly GCA_949820665.1 of Scrobipalpa costella. Taxonomy (NCBI): domain Eukaryota; kingdom Metazoa; phylum Arthropoda; class Insecta; order Lepidoptera; family Gelechiidae; genus Scrobipalpa; species Scrobipalpa costella. Next base: position 6,583,266 of record OX463319.1, on the reverse strand, counting down.
ATTATATAGTTGAGCAGAGACAGGAGACCTTTTTTTTATATATGCTCTGTAATTTGACATTATATCATATAATGAATTTTACATGATGTAGCTAAATTAGTGAATTAGTCTATTTAATGTTTATATTGAGTCAGCCTGGACTAGTTTAAATATAGCTTCAGAAACTGATGTTCTTTAGAATTGAGCCTAATTCATTGAACACATAAAATCAGCACATCATGCCTATTAGAGGTTGTATAGCATTTTTTAGACGATAGGTCCTGCAACAGCATCGCATGTTTTATGAAAGGAAACAGTTTTACACAACGGTAAGTGGACTTTTTTACAAGAATGCAATCTCATTTTAAGACTTAAGACTGTGTTTCTACAGAGTAGCACCTAATTTAATTATAAAGTAGGTAGTTCTTAAAAAAATACAATGGAACTACGCTAAACTTTGAAACTCACATTGATAAAATTCTCACTAAAAAGGACACAGTCCAATGGTGCCATTGGCGTCGATTCTCGCGACATAATCCTAATTCTAATTTTTAGCTAGCGCTGTCACTTTCTTGACTTTGACATAAGAACAGGATAGAAAAATACACGTGACTTTGACATTCCTACTTTGACATAAGACTGCTAATTTGACGTAAAATAAGGAAGCCTGCTCTATGCTCATTTCTTATTTAAAGCGTCTTGCATCAGATAAGGAATGTCAAAGTCATCTGTTTATTTGCTATCCTGTTCTTAGTTAAGAAAGCGACAGCGCTAGCTAAGAATTAGTTAAGGAATAGTACGTTCAGAATTGCCGCCAATATCTTAATACTTCATGTTATGTTCATACAAGTCGTAACTCTAAAGCAAATCCCGTACAAATTCAAGGACTGGGCAGAATTCAACGCGGCAACGTCAACTATCGACGCGCTCCGCCCCTCGGTGCGATCCCCCGCCGCTTCCCCGCGCCACTCCCCGCGGGCCTCCAGGAAGGCGCCCGCCATTTGCGAAAACGCTTACGGAGAACTAAGGTAGGTTGCATTATAATAATGACGTAAATTGTGAAAAGGACGGTGTGCTACAAAATATACCATAACTCAAAATGTCCTCAACCATATAATGCCGCCGACGCCAAAATGGCCCGATCCCAACATGAACCCGATCCGAAAATGTCCCAGACTCCAAATTGTCCCCGATCCCAAAATGTCACAGACTCCAAAATGTCCCAGATTTCAAAATGTCCCCGATCCCAAAATGTCCCCGATCTTAAAATGTCCCAGACTCCAAAATGTGCCCGATCCCAAATTGTCCCTGACTCCAAAATGAATGATTACGTGAGTCTCCCTTGCACCCGGTATAAGGGACGGTTCCATGCGCTCCCCCCCTCGGTGCGCTCAACCGCCGCTTCCCCGCGCCACTCCCCGCGGGCCTCCAGGAAGGCGCCCGCCATTTGTGAAAACGCTTACGGAGAACTGAGGTAGGTTGCATGATAATAATGACGTAAAGAGTGTAAAGGATGGTGCGCTACAAAATATACCATAACTTAAAATGGCGCTGACCCCAAAATGGCCCCGATCCCAAAAATATCCCCGATCCCATAATATCCCCGATCCCGAAATGAATCCGACCTCTAAATGTCCCGACCTCTAGAATTTTTCAGACCCCTAAATGTCTTAAACCTTAAATTGTCCCCCACCCCAAAATGTCCCCAGACTCCAAAATGTCCCTGATCCTAAAATGTCCCAGATTCCAAAATGTCCCCCATCCCAAAATGTCCCAGACTCTAAAATGTCCCTGATCTCAAAATGTCCCAGACTCCAAAATGTGCCCGATCCCAAAATGGCCCAGACCCCAAAATGATTGCGTGAAGCTCTCTCTCCCTTGCACCCGGTATAAGAGACGGTTCCATGCACTCCGCCCCTCGTTCGTTGCGTTCCCCCGCCGCTTCCCCGCGCCACTCCCCGCGGACCTCCAGGAAGGCGCCCACCATTTGCGAAAACGCTTACGGAGAACTAAGGTAGGTTGCATAATAATAGTGACATAAATAGTGCGCTAGAAAATATACCGTAACTCAACATGTCCTCAACCATAAAATGCCGCCGACGCCTAAATGTCCCCAATTCTAAAGTTTTGCCGACCCCAGGAATCCAGGAATTTCGATTCATAGGTAACGGGCAAAAATAGCAATACTGTTGTGTTGGTGTATTTATGTAAGGGTAGCTCTACTCCACCTACGTGCAAAGTAGCATCAAACTCGGACCAGGCAGTTTCGAGAAAATTGTCCTTGTATCGAAATTCCTGGATTCCCCGCATTTTCCACGCGTTGATACTCTCCCCAAAACTTCCCCTTGAAATTCTCTACATTTTGGGGAATTTCCCACTTTTTGCCAACCCTCAATAGCCCTCATAGGACAGGAATGACGTCATCGGGACCATAGGTCCGTATTGGCGCAAAAATGTAAACTGTCAATTTAAAAAAGCGTATTTTCCGATGAATTGCAGTGTTTTCATTTTTTATGTTTTGTGGCCTATTCTGTATGTTTTTTTTAAATGTTATTAAAAATATTACATCTTCCATACCCTAGTATTGACTGACAAACTTCAGTCTTTTCCTAGGATCGATGTGCAATATTTAACGCCTGTTACTGTAAAATTCTCCAATCTAAATCAACTTAGAATGTGCTAGCTGCATTTCTTCACGGGCGTGCTGTAAAAACCGGCTAAGGGCCCCGAGGGTTTCTGTATTTTGTACATTATGCGATGGGCTGACAACCTGTCATAAGTAGCCCTCAAAATGAATCAGACGTGGCGGAATGACCTTTGCGCTCTGCTTACCCCATTACGGAGAAAGGCGAGATTATATGTATGTGTAAATCAACTTAATGCCTACTTCACTCATTTACTATATTGTAAACTTTAAAACATGTGCGTGATTTAAAACGTATTTCGTTCTAGGGCCCCTCCGCTGCCGCCTAGGAAAAGCCTGTCGCCTGCTGAACCCGCCATTGCAGCCGCTTCTAGTGTCCAGGATATAGCCACTGCTAGTGCCCATGGTAAGGAACATAGATTATTTTGAAAATGCTATTTTTTTTTTTTTTTTTATAGCCTATAGGTCGTTCCAATATTACATATAATTTGAAATAAAAATAGCATTGTGTGAAAAATCCTCAAAATATGTAAAAAGCGAGGCGAAATCATTATTGTTTTTTTTTTTTTTTTTTTTTTTTTTTCCTAGTTTAATGTAAAAACCTACCTCAATTTTTAAAACCAGTTTTGTAAATTGCGAGTGCCGAAGGAAGAGGCTGATTACTCACAACACAGGGTATCCTAGTGTGAGGATCAGTATGCTGTATATTTTTATGACTTTTGTAAAACTGAATAAATCTTCTTCTTCTTCTGATAAGTAGATAGATAAACTATTACTGCGCATAATTCGTACAGTTTGGAATACCTTAAAAATAACAGTGTGCGCAAAGGCGGCTTTATCGCTTCAAGCGATCTCTTCCAGACAACTCTGCATTTAAGAAAGAAAAAATATACATAGCAAGTAGCTACGGCAACAACAAAGAAAGAACTAAACACTTAAAAAAATTCAACACTTAAGGTCTACATAATAGTGCATATTAAATACTAATATGCATAGATAAACTACCGTTTCTGTAGCTCAGTTGGTAGAGCGATGGACCGGCATTCCAGTTATAGTTAGTTGTTACTTTTCAATTTAGTATTTTCTTTCTTTCATATTATATGAAACATAGTTTATGTTGTATGCTAAGTTTTTATTACATGGGAATCATGACTGTATGGTAACCAACAATTCCACACTTGTTGGACTCAAACCTAAGACCATGGCGTTCCGTATAGCATAGCTCTAACCATCTGAATTGGGTGTTCAAATTAAACCAGCCGAGCAAAATTATAACTTAAAAAAAAATATAATTATAACTGTCATGCTGGCCTGGGAGCGAGAGAAAAACTTGGAATGTGCCAGCTGCATTTCCTCCCGAGCATGCTGTAAAAGTCAGCTAAGGGATCCGAGGGTTTCAGTATATTGCAATGTAGGCGATGGGCTGACAACCTGTCACTACAGTAATATACCTTTAAATCTAACTAAAATAACCCTCAAAACTTCGTCAGACGTGGCGGAATGACCTTTGTTTTAGTCGTTTACGCTCTGCCTACCCCATTAGGGATAAAGGCGTGATTATATGTATGTATGTATGAGCAAAATTTTTGGTCTCCTCAAACACATAGTTTCACTTCACCTCACCTACCTCAACAATTTTCCAATAGAATAATGTAAGTAATATTACAAAGACCTTATGGAAACCAATAATTTCACCAAGTATCAGTTTCTTACTGCAAACTTTTCTTCTTTCTCGATTAAATTAATAAACCATCAAAATATTTTCGGTGTCCGAACTTATATTAAAAAAATCTCGTCAATTGCAAGGCATTAAATTGATTAAAAAAGCACCGAGATACTCCATTATAAAACTAGTCTAGCTATCTCCCTTTTCAAAACGACATTTTATATGAAAGTAGTATGGCGCTCCTGTCATGTGACGTCAGATGACAGTTTGGATCTCTCTTTTTAACCAACCACTTTAAATTATCATAACTCGAAAACTAATAAGTATTTTTTTGGAAATTATTTCACATTGAATTTTTCTTCCATGCTGGCCTGGGAGCGAGACATAGAATGGGCCACCTGCATATCCTCCCGCGCATGCTGTAAAAACCAGCTAAGCGATCCGAGGGTCTCAGTATATTGTAATTTAGGTGATGGGCTGACAACCTGTCACTACAGCAATATACCTACAAATCTATCTTAAAATAACCCTCAAAACGTTGTCAGACGTGGCGAAACGACCTTTGTTTAGGTCGTTTACGCTCTGGCTACCTCATTAGGGATCTTTATGCCGTGATTATATGTATGTATGTTGATTTTAGTAGATGATTTAAGAAAAGTTATGCATATACCCTATTCGTTACTCTAACCATTACAGAGCCAAGAAGGCGGTCGTCTCTGGAACCAGAACCGGACTCCAGACACCGTTTGACTTCCATCATCACAGGGTCCACAGAAACCATCACCGGCGTCATCGACACTAGACATGAAGTAAGTAATAGTCGTGGTATAATCATAGCATGATAGTCTTATCTTATCTAGCAAAAAAGGAAGGCACGTTAAGCCGTTGGTCCCGGTTAATATCGTTTAATACCGTAGATATTAGTCGTTAAGCCATATCAGAGGCCAGTGCTAAGCACTGGCGGCTTGAAAACTCTGACCTAATCTAGGATTGGGTCTGGTTACTCTGGTTTCCCTTCTGGGTTGCGGAGGTCAGATGGCAGTCGCTCTGTGTAAAAACCAGTACCCCCGTTCGATACCCCTATGTTAAGAAGCCGACCCCGTGAGATACGGGATAAGACTAGGGAGATGATGATCATGCCATTAGTGTCCCACTGCTGGGCAAAGGTCTCTCTCCGGTCTCTCCACGAGTATCTGTCCTGTGACTGTTCCGGACAGTTCTCTAGGTCGGCCACGCCGCCATAGATAGATAGATAGATAATCTCTTTATTGCGCATAGATCGTACAGTTTGGAATAGCTTGAAAATAACAGTGTGTGCAAAGGCGCCATCTGTCTCTTCTGGGCCATGATAGCATGTTAGATTTATCATTCACCAAAGAAAAATCAAGGGCTTGTTTAGATCACGAAACTTAACAACTTATTCTATGGAACAAAGGTCAAAATATATTTAAAAAAAATGTTGTAGTCCTGTACAAAATGATAGCTTACACCTTTTGTATGGGAAGTCTAAATCTTTCAACGTATGTTCCATAGAGAAAGTTCAGTTTCATGGTCTAAACAAGCTCTTATCTATATGATGAATGTAAAATATCGCTGTACAGTTGTACACTCTCAAAGCTACTAGGTAGATCCAAGTATCCTGATGTAAAACATTTTTTTTTCAAGGTTCCACCAGACCCGAGAGCATTCGAGAAACCACGTCGAGCATGCACCCCTCAAGCCAACAGCCGGCCCCTCCCCGCACCGCCCCCCAACGACAGACAGACAGACAGACAAGACAGACCGCCCGAACGAAACTTGAGCATGCAGGAACTAAGAACAGAACGACTCATGCCAGAAAACAGATCCGTAGAACGACACAGCGCGCCGGAGAGGGTCGAAAGACCTATTGATAAACCTGTAGACAGACCATTGCCAGAACACAGACCCGTCGAACGGACTATGCCAGAACACAGGCCGCCAGAAAGACACATGCCAGAGAATAGATTACCAGAAAGACCGGAAATTAGACCGGCAGACAGACACAACATACCAGAGAACAGAAACGACTGGCATGCGTCAGAGAACAGAAATGATAGACACAATATGCCAGAAAGTAGGTCTGAGAGACACGCTCCAGTGGCAGAACATAGACAAGTGCCATTGCCAAATGAAAGTAGGGAAAGAATTGACAGACAAACTCATGTGCCAGTGCCAGAGAGAGACAGACATGTGCCTAACCCCCCTGTGCCAACTGAGAGAGAAAGACATCCAATGAATGAAAATAGACACATGCCCAGTGCACCTTCGGAAAGACAACCGCCTTTACCAGCTGAGAGGCATATCTCTATGGCAGATAGCAGACCTATTCCTATCCCAGCTGAAAGACATATGCCGGATAACAGACATAATATGTCAGAAAATAGACACAATATCTCAGACAATAGACACAATATCTCAGACAATAGACACAATATGTCAGACAATAGACACAATGTCTCAGACAATAGACACAATATGCCAGAAAATAGACACAATATCTCAGACAATAGATATAATATGCTAGAAAATAGACACAATATTCCAGAAAGCAGACACAACATGTCAGAAAACAGACACGTTTCCCTACCAGAAACGCGACACGTGCCAAACGAGAGGCATATAGAATTCCGATCGCCACCAGAGAGACCGTCAGAGAAGCCCTATTTTTCCGAAAGGTCTTTTGAAAAGGTTGAAAACAGGGCTCCAGCGAGGCAGAGGTCTTTGCCTTCGACGACCAGTGGCAGTGTAGACCATCAGCCAACTAAATCTACCACCATGCCAAAGTTTCCATCGGAAGATGCGAAGGAACCGCCTTATGAAAATGTAGGTGTTGAGAAGAATGAGTTGACTGTTGCACGTGAGTATTATTTTATTTAATACATACACATACATATAATCACGCCTTTATCCCTAATGGGGTAGGCAGAGCGTACACAACCTAAACGAAAGTAGTTCCGCCACGTCTTACAAAGTTTTGAGGGTTGTTTAAGATAGATTTGTAGGTATATTGCTGTAGTGACAGGTTGTCAGCCCATCGCCTAAATAACAATATACAGAAACCCTCGGATCCCTTAGCTGACGTCCTTATGACGACCCGTGCAGCCTAGTTGGCAGTGTACCTGCCTGCTACGCAGAGGGTCCCGGGTTCAATTCTCGGCCAGGGCAGACATTTGAATGATGAGTTTAAATGTCTGTTTGTGGGTCTGGGTGTTCTTTGTGGTTGTTTCTGTGTATGTCCATGGCACCCTGATACAGGGAATCCTAGTGGGGGCTATGAGTGTGATCGTGTTTTTCGTGTCGTGTTTTATATATAATAGTTCTATTTTCAAAAAATCCTTCAAAACTTGTCAGACGTGGCGAAACGATCTTTGTTTGGGTCGTTAACGCTCTGCCTACCCCACTAGGGATAAAGGCGTGATTATATGATGTAGTAGTGTTTTTGAATACATTATGTAAAGAAATGGATTCCTGTAATATTTTAAGAATTATATATTATTATTATATATTATAAGAATTATATATATAATTATATATTATTTATCGAATAAGTTTTGATACTTTATTTTAATATTTTTTTCTTTACAGCTAAAAAAATCAACCCGCTCACACACGACAAGCACGGCCGAAAATATGGCGACAACGTATCTTATGAAAACATCAATTTAGACTACATCGCGCGTTTAGTAGGCGAAGGATACCCCAAAGACATTGTAGTGCGAGCATTGGGCATCACAAGAAATGACCTAGAAATGGCTTGCGACATACTTCACGAGTTCGGATCGAAGGTACCTAGCAAGTGTTAATATTAGACGAAAATTTTGTAAATAAAAATCTAGAATGTAAACGTAAAGAACACACAGCCAACTTAACGATTTTTGAATGTGATAATTCTGAATTTTTCTCGCAAATTTTACAATTTTTACATTTATTAGTTTTTCATTGGATAACCGTTTTTCGTATTTAGTCGTTACTCGTAGGTTAAAATTGAACTTCCGAATGACAAAAATGTCTGCCTTAACGATGGCAGCTAAAATACACATTAACGTGGATATATTTTTAATATTCGAGAATTGCCCTCGTCTTTGATAAACAATAAACAAACTAGATGCACAATCACGAAGAAACCCCGACCAAAATATGTCCGAGCCGCATTGCACATACGTATAGTTATTGTTATATTCATAACATAAAAATATTCATTCAAATTTGGACCTTAGCGCGTCAAAGAAAGGGTACAATATCAATAGCACTCGCACATACTATCATTTTGACTGAGCACTTCGTCATTGTGGCACGTCACAAGCCGCGAGCAAGCAAGGTGATAGATACTGAATGAAAATTCTCCCCGATTGACGTGATGGGCAGATTTTTGCCGCGGACACTTTTTCCATGCTGTCCTTCCATCCTGTCCTTCCATCCTGGACTGGGAAAGATAGAAAAACATAGAATGTTCCAGCTGCCCTTCCTCCCGGGCATGTTGTAGAAGTCAGCAAAAGGGACTCGAGGGCTACAGTGTATTGTAATTTAGGCGATGGGCTGACAACCTGTCACTATAGCAATACACTTTTCAATCTAAAATTACCCTCAATTTTTGTCAGACGTGGCGAAACCGCCTTTTACGAGGCGTTTATCGCTCTGCCTACCCCGTAAGGGATAAAGGCGTGATTTTATGTGTGTATGTATGTATGTGACACTTTTTGAGTGAGATTGTGCATCTAGTTAGTTTGTTTATCAAAGGTCCTCATTGACTTCATCTGTGAGATATTTATCTCCCAGTGTGCTCAATTCTATTTTGCCACTTACTAAAGCTAAATGTAAGTCACATCTGTTACTTTTAAGAAATAAATAAAACAGGATTAGTTTAATTTTGCTGCTATCTTATTACAACCATGCCTAAAATGTTTAAATAGTGACATAAAACAAACATTGATCTTTCAATCATATTTTTCCGTAAGATGCATATCTGATTATGTCCTTATCTAACTTAATTTTAGCTTTAGCTAAAGTCAAATTTCAACAATATATAATATAATATGGTCGGCTACAGAAAACAAAGCCAAAAATTTACGGTAAAATATTAAAAATATATCTTCGCGTATACAGGGTGTAAAAAAAAACTGCGGTCCTTTAAACCACGTAATGTATTAGTGATATACAACACAATGCACGCATTAAATAATAATAAAAAAACATTAAACAGAAACAGGCCACGCACACTACAGCGTTCTTCGCGCCTTACTGTGCGTGGTTACTTGTTTCTGTTTTTCAAATTTCATAATAATAAAATGCTTTTATTTAATTCATTTTACGTGTTTATTGATTTGTTTATCACTAATACATTACGTGGTTTAAAGAAACACATAACTTTTTTACACCCTGTAGCTCTTTACATAATTATAGCAATAGTGACAGTTCCTACTGGCAACGTTTTGTACAAAACAGCTGTAACACGTATATAATAATCGAACACAATTACAATTTTAAGACTTTTCCACTTTTTTCTAGATATTATTAAGATTCAGCACGCACCAAAGTAAGATCTATGTTTTCCAAGTTTCATGTTATACAGGGTGTAAGGGACAGCGTCCCTCAAACTGATAGGGGTTGCTCAGTCAATGAAACTGAACAACTATCACCAGTTGGGGGAAGGTCAAATTTCTTTTTCACCTCCTGGAAGAATTTTCCGGCGAAAGTTGTTCAGTTTCTTGACTGGGAAATTCTTATCAGTTTGCGAGATGCTGTCCGTTACACCTCGTAGAAGCCTGATACATTTATGTTCATCAATAAGTACTTGATTTAATATGAAAGAAAGAAAATAGTGCTGCCAGAAACGAATTAATTATTTTCTTTCTTTCATATTATATAAAATAAAATTGTTAGTGCTAAAATCTTTTAAAAATAAATGAGTACATGCCTGTAAAGTTCTTATTTTTTTACGTTGAGTTATTTATACCAACGTTTTGTGGGGCCCATAATTAGCAGAGGTTCAAATTTCGGAACTGCAGACTAACCTTCTCACAAACACGTTTTGCGGATGACTTTCTTGAAAGTTGTAAAGAAAAAGCAAAATCTAGGCTGCAAAACAAGTTGGTATCTATAGCTAGACGTTAAATAAACGAACTGTAATAACTAATTACACACATTTGGAGACCTTTAAGCGCATGTAGGTGCTTTAGGATAGATCTGAACATTTTGATGGGCACGAATCAAGACACGGGTAAAATTAAAATAGGATGTTAGTTTAATTGCGTGCCACAGCTTAAGGGGTGTTAGGAGCCCATAAAAAAAAATATATCTATTACCGCGAACGCAAAGAACCCACTAACCTAGTGTCTCCTGCGACAGAGCTCTGGAAAACATTATAAATACCTACCGATTTTTTTTTTTTTAGACTTGGTTTTTTATAATATTTAATAGGCTCCTTTTACGTTATTGAAACATCCCTAAGCTACGGCACGTAATTAAATAAACACCCTAGTATTTATTTTAGCAAGTGACACTTAGAATTGAGCCCCAAATGTTACGTAGCCTAATCTTATGGAAACACATTATAGCCCTGCTAGGAATTAAAAATTCCTGTCATAGGGAAAAATAGAGACAGATTATGAGAGTGACTTATGCACTTCCTTTAATCTATGGTACCTTTATGACAGGTATTTAAATTCCTCGCAAGGCTATATCTAATTTATTATACCTACTAGATCTTACCAAATACAAGACAACAGTGTTGCCTGCATTCTAGTTCGCTAATATCGATAATAACAATAAGTGACGTAATACATTTTAGTAATTAATATGAATGAGCACTACATGTTCAAACTAAGTATACTGTGATCGAATACGGTTTTAAATTGTTAAATTCTTCTTGTTTTTATACTAATAATAAATATCGACGACACATTTTGGCATTACTATTGAAAATCTCGGTGTGTTTTTTTATAAAATTATGTAAATATTTTAGTCTAAAAGTTGCAGTAAAGATAGGGATGCCGATTTTTTAGTTCTGACAACATGTGATAGTATTATAGGTTAACAGGAATCTTTAGTAGTTAGAACACATCAAGTATTTATTTGATAAACTAGCTAAAATGTTCCCGGCTCTTGTGGTATAATATTTCTAAGTCAGTTTTAGAATAAAGGTAAACAAAGTTTCATGTCTTTTAATTGAAGGTCTTGTTTCTAAAATTAGTTTTAGCTATTAGTTATGACTTTTTGCCCACACGTATCATTTATTTTTGAAATGCGTTTTTAATAAAAATACATGAAATTTTGTTTACCTTTATTGTAAATCTGTGTTGGAAATACTATAAAAGTAACCGTAGTCCAGGAGTCGGTTTAAATTAAAAAAGTTAATCAAACATGATATTGTTAGTGATTTATCAATTCCAATTTCATTTTGTAAGCAGTATTCACTCTACTCGTAATTCCCACTTTGAATATTGTAAATAAATTGTACAATAAATATTACTTATATTTTCATATAAAACGCTGACTTTGTTACTTAAAGCGGTTCACATAGAATATATTTTTACATAAACGTGTATATGAAGGAAGAAGAGTAATTTTGAGTCTTCAACTTATGACACTTGCAATATAATTAGCATAATTCTACATTTAAAATAATTGTTATTGTAAATATTAATATTTCTATTTTTTTGGAATTCGTAAAAATCTTCCTTTTAAATTTAAAATAGATAAAGCGGAGGTAGTTTGATAAAGTTATACTCTTTCCTTTAAAGCTGACACGGAAATCAAATTCCATACAAACGGTAGTTACGTTTTAATTATTAAATTGTTAGAACAAACTTTTTACATATAAACAAATGCATTTTAAACCTAAGTTTATAATTGGTTTTTGTATCAAAATGTTAATCAAATACAAAATAAGAGAGCAAATTAAATTTAAGGCAATTTTCACGCAAAATTGTATTTCCGCCATTATTTTGTGTGTGGTGGATATCTTCCCACGAAACCTAATTAATAATTATAAACATAGATAAGTTGGATTTGACGAAGTGAACAAAGTTTAGTGAAGTTCAGTCTTACCGTTTAAAATGAGAACGAAATTACTTTTGTATGGGAATTCGTAGGTCCGTCATTAATTACTTCAAAGAGCTTAACTCGGCACCAATTTTTTTGAATACATACCTCTCTTTGTATTTTTCTAAAGTTTGTTACTAACTGAACAATAATTTTAATGTAATGTTTTTTAATTCGTCTTTCCCCAAGCCCTGCCTTGTGGTTTAACTTATTTCTTAGTTTGCCTTCAAATACTAAAAACATAATACGTTTTAAAGGACATTGACCAAGCTTATGTGGAAAATGGTCCTAATGCTGCCCCGAGTTGAGTACCTCCAGTGTTCTGACATCATTGTGCATCTTGGATAAAAATATCGCAACCTATTAAAAAAAGGCTTAGAATTTTGAAATTTTTGGGAATATTATCGCTGTAGCCCAAGTAAAATAACCGGCAAAATAATCCACCTATTTAAACTTAAGTGAGAGATTCCAAATAAAATTTGCAACTGCGAGGCGGAACGCGGCGGGGTACACAACTCCGAAACCAACGCAATCAACCTGATGAAGGGACTCCGAATGTCACGAAACATGTCGTGAAGTACGCGATTTATATTCCAAAGTGAGTGCCCGTCATTAAATTTTATCGCCTTATTAACCCCAAAAACTACATAACAAAATATTTTTTAAAATCTCTCGAGAGATCAAATTTGATATTTTATTTTTTCCGTGATGATGCTAGGAACCCTTCGGAAGTAGTCTCAACTCTGGGCAGAATTTAAGACTACTTTGAGTCAAGGATACATCAGTCTATCAATTTGAACGGTTGGGTTTGATGAACCACGACACTCCGTGGCGATAACTTAGTTGTCTTACAGAATATTTAGGGTGTTTGCAGAGCTATCACTTGGCAAAAACGCAAATAGCACTGATAAAATACACATTAAATAAAATATTTAATAATATTTTATTTTTATTAAATTCATCAAACAAAAGAAGCAACCCTATCTCTACGGCCCGCACACAAAGGCGCAGCGGCGGCAGTGTACCTGTGACGAACGTCGTAGTGTGCGTGCCGAGTAGGGTTGCGTAACTTGTTTTCGTTTTACGAATTTAATAAAAATATTTACAGTACTATTTTTTAATGTGCGTTTTGATTTGTATATCACTAATACATTAAGTTGGTTTAAAGGAACGCAATACTATATTTACACCCTGTATATTCAAAATGCAGTCATTGTAAGCGGTTCAGTGCTGAAAGAAGCATAAAATGTTGAAATTCAAATCAAATCGATTGACTAAAAATATTATTGGCTCTTAGGCTCGTATTTATATAGCGATCTCAAGGTTGAGATCAATATTAAGTATGGATTTGACAGTTCATTTTGTACTGAACATTTCTGATACGAACTCAAACTCGCTGTCAGTCTCAAATTAATTTTCGAGCCTTACTTTATTATCAACAGTTAATCTTGTATTTGAAGGCAAATTGCTTGTATTTATAAAATTATGTACTTTAGCGATTGACTCGACTGATTTTTAGGTTATAATTATATTCTAGTCTTGCGAGTCACTGGTCTGAAGTCTCGTAACAATCTACTTATAAGAATTAATATTAATTTAAGAGTTAAAGTATAATAATGACGGGAGTATTCAGAAATAACTCTTTTTTTTCTTATGAATGAATTAATAAAACATTGGTTTATTTAGGTAACCATTTATTGTAAAACGAATAATTGTAAATTAAAAAATGACAATTGTAATAAAATAGCATTATAGAATTTATCCACCAACAATTTAGGTATTTATGAGTGAATACATATCCACCAGATTACCTAGTCAAATGCGTCTTTGTACAAAAAAAACAATTATAATAAATAACTAGTGTTTTTTTTGTGCAAACCGTCATAAAGATAAATAGTTTGTAAAAACTTAGCGAGGTATACACTACCAGTTACATCAATGTTAACTTCTAAAATAAAGATAATAAAACAGATGCATATTTTAAAATTGACAAATTTTTATTGCATTAATTTTTAATAGCCAGTGAGAGTGTATACCAGCCTCAAATATTTTAGTCTTATTATAATAATCCCAATATAACATAACCAGCCAGTATAAAATATAATTATTTTCGATTAACTTTTATATGAAATTACTTGTCTTTTTATTCTCAGAAAGGAGATCAAATGTATGTTATGTTTGTAGTTCTTCACTATCGTTTATGTTTTAAATAAAATAATAAGTTTGCAAGTCATAAAAGCTATTTTATTTTTCACCTAAAATTCTAATATTATTTGGAAATTGAACAACTTCCTCAAACTGGACGGCTTTTTACAAAACTGATCAACTTTTGCTTAACTGAACAACTTTCATCAAACTGAACAACTTCCTCAATATGAACTGGACAATTTTCCTTAAGAAACAAAGTGATCCTGTCCCTGTCTAAGAGCCTGAAGCACTGACTTAAGAATAGTAGGGATATGGGTTCGATGCCCAGTTGTCTGGGTTCGGCTGTCTTCTTCAAAAGTTACAAATGCATGTGCACTATAATACGAACACGCGCACACTTTGATGCTCCCACACAGTCAACCGAGCCAATCACGTATCGCAGCGTAGCACGTATACGTAAATACATACATATAATCACGCTTTTTATCCCTAATGAGGCAGGCAGAGCGTACACGACCTAAACAAAGGTCGTTCCGCCACGTCTGACAAAGTTTTGAGGGTTATTTAAGATAGATTTGTAGGTATATTGCTGTAGTGACAGGCTGTCAGCCTATTGCCTAAATTGCAATATACTGAAACCCAAATTCTACTGATGAACAACTTTTTCAAAGCACAAAGAATATAGCTCGAAAACAAATTTGACCATGCGAATTGTCTCATCGACATGGTCAAAGGAAATAAAACGTATACGTACACAACTATATTGACGATTCAGTCGCTTGCGGAACGGAGCAGCGGCCGAACCATTTAAAAGGCAAAAGAAAATGCTTGTTTTTAGCATTACGTAAATTGATACTTTAGCATAGTTTCGAAACTCGGATTTACTTATATATTTATATTTGCTTGCTTGAAAGGCAATGTATGATTTACAGGTCGCGTTGATGCATTTTTTGAATTTAGTGGTACGGATACGTGGTGCTTACGCAGAATAAATATTGATTGAATGTTTTTTGCCAGAATTAAGCAAACATTTTGTACTTATCGATGATAGGTGATACCATCAGACTTAACTTTATTTTTTGCACTCTGGTTTTTGCAAATTACCACTGCACAACTTCGCACTTTGCCGTTAACATCAGATGCGCTCCGTGCGTAAAAAAAATCAATTTCGACTAAAGAGCGGCGCTCGGGCGATGTTCCTGTTTGTGCATACTGAGCTTGGACGAAACAACGTCAAAATTTCGCGTCCAGAGATTGTTTCTTCCAAGATACACGTCCCTAAGCGTTCGTACATTAATCCGAATATTTTCTGATGGTTAAAAAGTTCCGAAAATTCAAAATCAACCAAATCAAAATAAACTTCTTCTAAATATAAAATGTAGGTACTGTTTGAATAACTAACTTGTTGACCACCTTTTGTGCGAATAAAAAATAAAGAAACGACTGACTGGAAATTTAAAAGCTGCGTATAAATAATACGTAACTTACTGTCGGAAATACTTTTCTTCCAGCTTAATTTCCATGTTACCGAAAATTATGATACATCATTGTATTCATTTTTCACATGATAATAAAACTGAAAGTTGCGAACAATTAATTCGAAACTTACTGACGAAAATACTTCTCTTCTAGCTAAATTTCCATTTTAGTCCCTTTATTTCAGCGGCTCGGTCGCTCACTTCTTTCGCTCCAAAGGGTCACCGTTCTAACCTAACCTAACCTACTAAGTCAGTTCTGTGGCTGGTGTGACGTCACCCTCGTTAGCCAATCACCACCAACCGGCATGTTGTTACGTCATCTCATGTGATATGTCAGTTTTGACAGTTCTGTTGAGAGAAATTAGGCGCGATGTTGTAAAATATTGTGAAAAATGGATTCTTTGATAAAACAGACAAAACCTCAACTTCTTTTCCCGAAAACTATATAAAAGATAAAAATACCTCTTAAGTCTTGTATGTAGTTTTAGCCTATCCTTTGCCAGTGTTTGTTTTCGCAGGTGGTGGCTTCTTCGCAGGTGGTGGCTTTTTCGCAGGTGTTGGCTTTTTTGCAGGTGGTGGCTTTTTTGTAGGTGGTGGCTTTTGCGCAGGTGGTGGCTTTTTTGCCGGAGTTGATGGAGTTTTCGCAGGTGGTGTTTTCTTTGC
This sequence comes from Scrobipalpa costella, assembly GCA_949820665.1. NCBI lineage: Eukaryota > Metazoa > Arthropoda > Insecta > Lepidoptera > Gelechiidae > Scrobipalpa > Scrobipalpa costella. Next base: position 6,566,627 of record OX463319.1, on the reverse strand, counting down.
CGGAGTTTTCGCAGGTGGTGTCTTCTTTGTCACAGGTGGGGTCTTTTTTATTGTAGTTGGGGTCTTTTTTATTGTAGTTGGGGTCTTTTTTATCGTAGTTGGGGTCTTTTTTATCGTAGTTGGTATCGTTTTCGCAGTCGTGGCAGAGTTTGACATAGATGCTTTGGCCTTCTCCGTAGGAACTGAAGCTATTGGCGCAGGTGTTTGTCTTAAATAATGTTTTGTATGAAAAACACCAAAATAGGGGCAGAACATAGTACTGTCAACAAGCAAAAAGTTTTCACCTGTCCTTAAAATTTCCTTTTCTTTGCGCAATTGGTCTTCTCTGACTTTTTTCCAGTACAAATCCATAAATTCATATTTCGTCATTTCAATTTTTGGCCGTCTTCGTTTTCTTCTTCTTTCAGTTGACGGTAAGGTCGTATATATCTCAGTAGTTGTTGTAATGCTATCATCAGTTACTTGATCTTCAGATTTTCTGGACTTAGTTTTGTCTATTGGGGTCCAGTAATGGCTGAACCCGTTCTGATCATCGAACTGGGCAAGTGGAATGGCAGTGTCTCTTCTTATATCTTTGGTGTGGTCTTTTATCTTATGGAGAGAAGGTCTAAGTACATCGTACGATTCACCATTGAACTTTACTTCATCAAGTTTTTCCAGATCGACGTGGTCTGGGAATTGTGTTCTTTTATAAAACTGTAAAAAGATTGGTGACTAAATGAATCCAATAGGAGGTACATTATTGACGTAAGTATTGTGTTGTGTTCTTTGTGATGTTTTAAAATATGATTGTAAGCAATTATTGGGTACCTATAGTATCCATACCCAAGCCTATCCATTTACATCATTTGAAACTTAAATCAGAAAAAATGGCATAAAATACTTATTTTACTTAAGTCTTGGCGCAAAGCCGAATCGAGGGCAAATTTTATAAAAAAATATTGAGAATAAAAAAGTTGAGGAAATGTATAATTTGATCATATCAATAGTCTTCTTCTTCTTTGCGTGTCCACTCGACAAAAATATATTTGTGACGAACAGTACTGTGCGACTGATAAAGCCTTATCAGAGGCATTGTACAATTTGGTCCTCGCGTGTGCAGGTGTAGGGACACGCAGGGCAAGTTGAAAGATGCGCCATTGTTTGAGGAGACACACCACACGGACATAAGCTTCTGTTATATCACCACCTGTGCATATTCTCCTTGCTTCGGCCAACGTGGGTCTGCAGCCTATTTAAAGACTTCCAAGTTTGCCAAGGAAGCTCATACCCAGGGGCCTCCCCCTTTCGTTTACGTTCCGACAGAGGAATACTACGTATCGTGGGGTATATCTCATTCCAAAGTGTAATGCGGGCTTGGTTCGCTTCTCCGTCCAAAGGGGGAACCTATTTCATAAAACTGTGGCTGATTTTTAAGGTGATTCCTAACGGAAAATGGTTATTTTAAGAGCCTATTTCTCCTAAACGAATCATTGGAAAATTAAAAAAAATATATCATCATCTCCCTAGCCTTATCCCGTATCTCACGGGGTCGGCTACCTAATCTAGGGGATTGAATGAGGGTACTGGTTTTTACACAGAGCGACTGCCATCTTACTTCCGCAATCCAGAAGGGAAACCAGACCCAATCCTAGATTAGGTCAGAGTTTTCAAGCCGCCAATGCTTAGCATTGGCCTCTGTCATGGCTTAACGACTAATATCTATGGTATTAAATGATATTAACTGGGACCAACGGCTTAACGTGCCTTCTGAAGCACGGAAAATATATATATATATATATATACATCTGGCCATGTAGTTTAAAAACTACGTAGGGCTTGACCAGACCAGTCCAAATTAAGATTATATCACAGAGTAACTATAGATTATATCATATAAGATGATATCGCCTCACTTTTTGCATATTAAACTACATGGCTAGATGTCGCTAACGTCGTTATGACGTGTACATAAAGAAAGACTATGATAAATTCGTCACTCTCTTTACCGTTTCTGTAGCTCAGTTGATAGAGTAATGTACCGGCATTCCAGAGACGCAGGTTTAAGTCCTGCCAGAAACGAATTTATTATTTTCTTTCTACATACATACATATAAACACGCCTTTATCCGTAATGGGGTAGGCAGAGCATAAACGACTTAAACAAAGGTCGTTTCGCCACGTCTGACATAGTTTTGAGGGTTATTTAGAATAGAATTGTAGACATATTGCTGTAGGGACAGGTTGTCAGCCTATCGCCTTAATCGCAAAATGCTGAAATCCCTTAGCTGGTTTTTACAGCATGCCCGGAAGGAGAAGCAGCTGGCACATTCTATGTTTTTCTCTCGCTTCCAGTCCAGCATGGAAGAAATTATTTTCTTTCTTTCATATAATATGAAATAAAAATAGTTTTGTGAGTGCTAAAATCCTCATAAATAAGAAGTACCTTTAGTTGATCTTTACCAGTCACTTTTAAATTGCTCTTGTTGTGGAGTGACGACTTGAGTAAGATATATTCCTGATCGTGAAATTTAAATTCTCCTAGTTTATCTCTGTCACTGTAGCCAGGGAATTTTGTTGTAGTGATATTATCACTATTATCACTACAATCAAAGTCATTTATCACTAGGATAAATATCTGAAAAAAAAATTGTAAGGGCCGTATTTCAAATCAGTTCTCATGAGTGACAGCGAGTTTGAGTGCGTATCAGGCATGTCATTTCAGTACAAACTGGCTTGTCAAATCTATACTTAATATTGCTCTCAAGTTAGAGATCGCTTCATAAATACGAACCTAAGTTATTTTCTATCCGCGGTTTCATACATACATACATATAATCACGCCTTTATCCATAATGGGGTAGGCAGAGCGTAAACGACCTAAACAAAGGTGGTTCCGCCACGTTTGACAAAGTTTTGAGGGTTAGATTTGTAGGTATATTGCTGTAGTGACAAGTTGTCAGCCCATCGCCTAAATTACAATATACTGAAACCCTCAGATCTCTTATCTGGTTTTTACAGCATGCCCGGGAGGAAATGCAGCTGGCACATTCTACGTTTTTCTGGCGCTCCCAGTCCAGCATGAAAGAATAAATACGAATACTTTTTAATACATACATACATAAAATCACGCCTTTATCCCTTACGGGGTAGGCAGAGCGTAAAACGCCTCCTAAAAAAGCGCTTTCGCCACGTCTGACATAAATTGAGGGCAATTTTAGATTGTAATGTGTATTGCTGTAGTGACAGGTTGTCAGCCCATCGCCTAAATTACAATACACTGTAACTCTTGAATCCCTTTTGCTGACTTTTACAGCATGCCCGGGAGGAAGGGCACCTGGAACATTCTATGTTTTTCTTTCTCTCCTTGTCCAGTATGGAAGAACTTACTTAATACTTAATTTTTAATTTCAATAATATTATCTGTCGATTGGCATAGGTTTCGTTAGTGACCGTGAGAATTTTACTAAAATCTTCAATGGCCACAAACAAGATGATGAACTTTACATACCAAGAAACACAACAACATTTTGAAGGCAAAGAAGACGTGTTAAATGTTAATTTGAGTCACATCAAACCATGACAAATGAACTTAAAAAAATATAATATTCACATTTTACGTTTTGGATCTAAATCAAAATAATAAAAAAAACATTTAACATTAAAAGAATATAGATATTTGTAATGCTTTTAAAATAATTTGATTAGAATTATTTTTCTGATCTCAACAATTTTTATTTTTTCTTTTACAATTAATATATTTAAAAAAATTATCTACAAAGTAAAATAAGAATTTCACATTTCTCTTTTCAGTTATCAATTTGAAGAATACCTAATCTTATTTTAAAATCATTAAATCAATTCATTTAATTACTTTGTCTATAAAAGAAACATTAATCAAATTGACCGGTAAATTAGCTAATTAAGTAATAAAATTTTTATTCTTTTTAATTCTATGTAGGTAAGGTATAATTTAGTCATTTACGTGTATAGTTGCGACGAAAATGTGATATTATTTATTAGCCAACTGTAGGCTTTAAACAGGGTGTAAAAAGACTGCGTTCCATTAAACCACATGTTTTACTTCTTCTACTTCTGTGCTTCGGAGGGCACGTTAAGCCGTCGGTCCCGGTCGCTGTCTTTGATAGTGTTCGTTACTCAAAACATGTCAGAGGCCTATTAGCTGTGCTACTAGGCGGTTTGAAAACTCTGACACCAGGGCTCATCGGGTCATTCGACTCGAGATTCCATTCGCTAAGAAGAAGACTTCTACTAATGATAACAAAAAACTGCGTAAAGTACAAAATAACTACCAAACTTGCCTTGTCCATACAAAATCACTACATAGTATAAAACAAAGTCGCTTTCTCTGTCCCTATATCCCCATGTATGCATAAATCTTTAAAACTACGCAACGGATTTTGATGCGGTTTCTTTTAATGGATAGAGTGATTCAAGAGGAAGGTTTATATGTATAATCCATGCATAATATAGTAGAGAAACACTGATAATTTCCGTGCGAAGCCGGGGCGGGTCGCTAGTAACATATTTAATGGTCAATTCGGTGGGAAGGGATTGTAAATAATTACCTTTTTTATTGTAACACTGACACCTTCGTTTTCCTTTGTTGACTACCGGGAAAAGAAGCAGAAGCAACGTTCTATGTTTTTTATCGTTTCTAGTCCAGCATCAAATAAAAAATATATTTAGACCATTCCATACTTAAGGCTGCTACGGAAATCAAATCCCATACAAACGGTAGTAACGTTTTTATTTTTAAATTGTTAGGCCTAACTTTTGACACATAATCAAAATGCAACATATCTAAGTTTATGATTGGATTAAGTATCAAAATATAAAAAAAAGTACATAATAAATGGGCAAATTAAATGTTAGGTCATTTCCGCCCATAATCGTATTTCGATATTTTCCAGTGTAACCTAATTTATAAACATTATGGACTCGGTTTACGCTCTGCCTATCCCATAAGGGATAAAGGCGTGATTATATGTTATTATGTATGTATGCGCTCGATTCTAGATCTCAATGTCAGATTTCAAATCCATTTGTTACTTTCAGACTAAAACCATTGTAAAAGGACAGGAGATCTATTCCCTCTGGGTTTTTATTTTTAGTCGGTGGTTTTATGCGTTATAATCTAGGATTGGGTCTGGTTACCCTTCTGGACTGCGGAGGTCAGATGGCAGTCGCTCTGTATAAAAACCAGTACCCTCGTACAATCACCTAGATTAGGTAGCCGAAACCGTCAGATACGGGATAAGGCTAGGGAGATGGTTTTATGCGTTATCTGTCATAGGATATGGCGGATAAAATTTAATGAAATACTGGGGAAACGTGCAAAAGCGCGTCAAAATCTAGCGGACAAAGTGTAAAACAATAGAGGATTGTCGGGTCCCCGGGTTTCCCTGGTCCGGAGGACCCCAACGAGATGATAAGAAAATAAAAGAGAGGGAATAAATAAAAAATGGGGTTTTAGAACACATAATAAGCTTGGTTTATTCTCAAAATTGTTCCCTGCGAAACAGTTGAATCAGCGATTTTAAATGGGACAATAAGTACATTGTCCCGTTTCTCACAAGGTTAAAATATAAAATCATTACCTTTAAAGGGAGACAATTCTCGGACAGCAAAACAATTACTGCACTTATCAAATATATTATTGTACGTTTAGTAACTAGGTTATTATTTTATATATAGCGACCCGTCCCGGCTTCGCACGGAAATCATCAGTGTTTCTCTATATAATACATATAAACCTTCCTCTTTAATCACTCTATCCGTTAAAAAAAATCACATAAAAATCAGTTGGGTAGTTTATAAGATCTAAGCATACATAGGGATATAGGGACACAGAAAGCAAGTTAGTTTTATAGTATGTAGTGATAAAGAATATATATATATCTACTAGCGACCTGCCCCGGCTTCGCACGGAACTTATCAGTGTTTCACTACTATATTATGTATTATACATATAAACCTTCCTCTTGAATCACTCTATCCATTAAAAGAAACCTCATCAAAATCCGTTGCGTAGTTTTAAAGATTTATGCATACATAGGGATATAGGGACAGAGAAAGCGACTTTGTTTTATACTATGTAGTGATTTCGTCTGGTTTGTAGGAACACTCTCGTACAACTGAATGCGATGACGGGTGAAAAGGGATGGAATGACGTGGATGATTCTAAATTAGAATTTGTCTCGGGAGTGGTCAGTGTGAAAGATAAGATGTAAGTAAGGAGGTCGTAACCTTAGAGCATTAAACCAGACTAATGCTCTAAGGTCGTAACGTATCGTTACAATATAAATCGCCTGTCCGTTTTCAATTTTATTATTTTGAAAGTGACAGATAGACTTTAATTCAACTTTTAGTCGGTGGAATCTAGGATTGAGCTAATTAAGTAGATAAGTTATATTTGATGACACGCACAAAGTTTGGTGAAGTTCAGTCTTACTGAGATTTCGACCCTCTGAATACAAACATTAAGATTCGTCACATAGTAAGAAATTTAATCAATCTCTATAAATTCGATCTAGATGGAAATAATTTATGGAGAATTAAGTAGTTTTTCAACGGTTTTCAAATACAGTAGCTATATAAGGTGATTTTTGTTATACAGCTAAACAGTGATATAGGCCACCGTCTCCAAGATGAAGTGGCTATTCCTCTTTCTCGTGGTCCTTGCGGTCTTCTACCCAGTAATGTCGGTAAGTACAATCTTGTATTATTTTAATGTTAATATTTAATGTAAGTCCCCTTAATTTTTGTCAGACGTGGCAAAAGCGCCTTTTACGAGGCGTTAAACGCTCTGCCTAACCCGTTAGGGATAAAGGCGTGATTTATGTATGTATGTATTTTAATGTTCTTTCTTTAGTTCAAACCCTTATGTTGCAGCTATAATTTATATGGGGTGTAAGGGACTTCTTCTTTCTTATCGGTCTCTAAGTGCTGAGGATCGTGACTATTAGCAAGGTTCCTCCAACTCTAGCGGCTGCTGGCAAAATTGGTTGCGTCTTGAAAGGAGCTATTAGTGTAAGGGACAGCTTCCCGCAAACTGATAGGGGTTGCTCAGTCAACAAAACTGAACAACTATCTCCAGGATATTTTTCCAGTAAGTGAAAAAAAATATATTTTAGTTATCCATACTAATTGTCTGATCAATGTGGTTAATTTGTATGGAATGGTTATTTTTTTTTCATCTCCTGAAATAATTTCCTGGTGATAGTTGTTTTGTTTCGTTGACTGAGCATCAGTTTGCGTGACGCGGTCTCTTACATCCGGTATTTAAATTAAATTATATAATTTTTTATATATTTTTTCTGCTATAAAGAGGAAAGATTTGTAATTTTGTGTGTATGTATGTTTGTACGGCAGCAATTTAAAAATCTTTCACCAAAATAATGATATTGATCTCTGGTACATGCAAATTGTATGCCAACAGAGGCCAAGCAAAATAGCCAATCACTTCACAGGGATCAATAACTAACACTACCTCAATTTTAACCTGTTTTTTTTTGCTGGCCCCTACCTTCATACAAAATGTAAGTGAGCAGAGATCACCAGGATTATATTGGGTGGGACAGCGTCAGAATTCAGAAACTGCTAGAATGCGCCGTTTTTCCGCGGTAATTCCTTAGGGTAAATCGTATTTTCTCACAGTACCTAATGCGGTATTTCCACATAGTAAAAGGATTGGTTTAGTAGTATAGTCTTTAGTTTTTTTGATGGAATTTGTAGTGAAATAAAAGTACTAGGAAAAAATGGTCCAGTGGGTCCGAAAATAATTGCGTTATTTTCCATTTATTCAGTAATCTTTAACCTTAATTAAATGTCCCATAGAAACGAAATCCCTTACAAGCGTTACATTTTTTAACCGGAAGACCTAACTTAACTAGTTTATTTTATGTACATATTTTTTTTTTAGTTTATACCCCTTCCTAGCAGTTCCTAAAGCCTTCCTACGCTTTTGCGTTACGTTTCTAAACTTTTAACCTTTTCACAAATGAACACCTATTTATTATGTTTATTAACCTAGGAGGAACAACCTGACTACACGAGCAGATATGCGGAACTAGCATCACCGGTACCTGCTGGCGTCAACATCGATGACCTGGTGGCCAGTCTTCAACAGGCCAGCAACCACCCGCACTGATAAAAGACCCCTTCTTCAACCCAAAAACCATCCTACGAAATTCATAGTACCCATAAGGATTCTGGATGATTAATTTAAATATCCCACTAAATACATTTGAAATTATTATTATGTTTAATATATGTATAGTATAGTCAAGTATTGTGATCAAAAGTACGATGACTAGGCAATGTATTATGGTTATGTTTTATATTTAATTTGTTAGTAAAGTGTAGAAGCGTGCTGTTGTCATAAACTGTTGTTTCATTTAATTTAAAGTTAACTATGCCTCAGAATACAGAAAAAGACCTATCACTATAGGATAACATTATTTAAAAATATGCAAAAGATTGGAGAAACTATTATAAACACGTTCATAAAGGAGTAAAACAAAAGAATTCCCAATCTATTCTTTTTTATTTAAATACCCTTTGTTGATTCGTCATCCATGTAATGGTTTGTCCGTATCAGTCCAAAGTAAGGGCAAAGTATCTTAGTTTCAACACGATATAGTTTCTTCCCATTTGTTTTTAGTGGCTTTGTCTTCAACGCCTTATTCTTAGTCTGCAACCATCTCTCCTTGATCTTTTTTAGTACTTCATTCTTTGGCATTTTCAGAGGAAGTTTTCGTTTTTTCGATTTGGTTTCATATTTCGAAGATTTCTTAACTTTAATAGGTTCTTCTATTTCATTTCTAGTCTTAGATTCATCTAAAGTGCTCCAATAATGTCTAAATCCGTTCTTGTCTATCAATACCTTAACATCAGGAAGATCAGATTTCTTCTTCATCATGACATCTTTGAAATGATCTCTGACTTTATGGAGTGAGGGTCGCAAAATCTTATACTTTTCGTTGTAAAAATCTACTTCGCCTAGTTTCTCTAAATCAACGTGGTCAGGAAATTGTGCTATAGCTATTTGGATCTGAAAGCAGAGTTACTATTTATTGCATTGTTATATGCACAAATGGGCGGTGGTTCCTAATTTTGGTCACACCGCCCGGAAAGATGGACATAACCTGGAACAGTTCCTGGTTACTGGCAGGTCAATGGTAAACGGGCGAGAGGTCGCAGCCCGACCAGATGGTCTGAACAAATCCGTTCAACACTGTACACCCAGATGCACGATGCACTCAACGACGCCAAAGACAGAACCAGTTGGAGAAGGATTATTAAAGACAAATAAAGATCCCAGTTGGGGAATCACTACCCTCAGTAATGCGGAATACGAATCGAATAGGAGTAGGTAATCTTAAGGAAAATTTCACTTTTAGCAGATAAATTAGGTCGGTTGGTCATCATCTCCCTAGCCTTATCCCGTATCTCACGGGGTCGACTTCCTAATCTAGGGGATTGAACGAGGGTACTAGTTTTTACACAGAGCGACTGCCATCTGACCTCCGCAACCCAAAAGGGAAACCAGACCCAATCCTAGATTAGGTCAGAGTTTTCAAGCCGCCAATGCTTAGCCTTTGGCCTCTGATATGGCTTAACGACTAATATCTACGGTATTAAACGATATTAACCGGGACCAACTTAATTTGCCTTCCGAAGCACGGAAAAAGCACCGAATAAACGTACATAGGAAATTCGAAAACCGAAAAACACATTGGTACGTGGTGGGATTCGAACCACGACCTCCCGCTCAGGAGGTAGCGGCCGTATCCACTACACCATCGGGCTCTCTTTATTAGGTCGGTTGGTATCACTTAAATAATAATTTACTTACAAATAAACAAAGCACAGTTACGTAAAAAAACATTTTATTGGAATACTAGATTTAATTACTAAAAAGTTAGGTAAGTATTATAGGTACACATTTAATCGTCAGACATTGTAAATAAAAGCGTATGTATAATAATTTTCTGCAATCTTGACTTTGTGAATGAAGCTTGAAATTAAATATACTTACCAGTTGCAAAATAATAATAGTCCTCTCACCGATTTTCGGTGATGGCGGCCAATCGGCCACCTGCGCAGGACTAGTCTTTAGTGCCCAAGTGTTTGCGCTACACACAGGTGCACTCTTCTCTTCCTTCCTTCTATTCCTTCAATCTCTCTTATTCTGATGGGACAGATTGACTGTTCCGACCACATAGAAATCAGGCGCATGATCGACTATTTACATGCCCATCTGACAGCATTGATCATCTTACTTTTCGGACAATCAGGTGATCAGTCTGCAAATTCCTAAGGTCCTAACCATACTAGAAACAACAACTCAATGTCATTGTCCTCCGCCGGGAATCGAACCCGGGACTTCCGGGTCGAGAGCCAATTGCTTAGACCGCTAGATCATGGAGGGACTTAAAATAACATAGGCACCAAGCAATTCTTCGATGTTTTCCCTCTATTGGTAGGTACGAGTATCACTCATAAAGGTTCACTGCTAAACCACAAACCATAGTTAACAACATAACTAATATCAGTAAAAAAGGGCAATTTGGTAAAAATTGCCGTTGCCTTCTGTTGTAGTTGTTTTTTGGTCGTGTCATTTAAAATTATCCTAATTTGTTTGTTGTTTTTGTTTGATGGATTAGGACAATACAAGCACACAGTTGTGATTGTTAAGATTGCAACATACTTGTTTAGTATCTAACGGTAGAGAGTAGATGCTCTTAACGAAAACATCTGTCACTAAAGCGCGATAATAGTAGGAATGTTTTGAAATAAAAAAAAGATTTAATATTTGTAACTGCCTCCGTGGTCTAGTGGTCAGAGCCATGGGCTTGGACCACAAAGTTGATATTTGTTAATTTATCACTTAGTCATGTTTTCCCCAGTTTGGTTAGGACATTGCAGGCTGAATCACCTGATTTTCCGAAAAGAAAAAGGATTCCGTGCTTCAGAGGGCACGTTAAGCCGTCGTCGGTACCGGTCGCTTTCTTTGATAGTGGTCGTTACTCAAATCATGTCAGAGGCCTAATAGCTGTGCTACTTGGCGGTTTGATAACTCTGACGCCAGGGGTTATCGGTTCGTTGTTCAACACGAGAATTCTGGTAAAAGTCTATTTTGTAGCTTATATCAGTGAAAGTATTTTCAACATAAGAACCAAAGTAAAGCACAATAAGTTAAAAAATATATTTATTTGCAATCAAATAACAAATCCATCTCCTCCTGATCATTTCTCCCTGGGGTCACCTGACCACTTGCGTCTGGACGGGAATAGCTTCTCGTAGTTCAGGTTGACGTCAGACGGGTGAGGGTTGGCCTGGCCCCTGCGCGTGTCAGACGCTGCTAGTGCCTGCCGACCTATTGGGATGTAGTCGTACGGGACCTGGAAGGAGGAACCGGGAGATAGATAATGGGTGTTTTTACACTAGACGGCACGGCAACGACACGACAATGCCCGATAACGTCCACCTAGTTCCAATCTGAGCGCACACATACACGCGCATGCTTCGTACGAATACAAAACACATGCAGTTTGGCAGGCCGGCGACGGTAGCGGTGGCCGTGGAAAACCTTTGTTCCCTTTATCGCAATATTACACTGAATTAAGCTACAAAATAGATTTCCATATAATGAATCGAACTAGTGGGAACAAAGGGTGGAAAAGCGTTCCATATAATTTCATTGATTTTCATAGATTATGTCTTACACGATACCGTCGACTGTGCCGTGCGTTCTAGTCAAAAAACGCCCAATGAATTTGAAGAAAAGTAGCTTTGGTTTTTTTACACATGTATCTTTTCACTTCTCATGCTCGGAAAGCGCCATTTTGTGCAGGGTGTAAGCTACACAAAATGGAGTTTTTCACAAGGGCAAAAACGTATCTACTCATCGCTTCTAAGGCAAACAAAATTAGGCCATACAGCCACATGTAATGAAAAGTTCATAAAATGATTATTATTTGCATGTAGTCATTTCTACTTTTCTCGGCACTGAGCCGGTATTTACAGATCGAAGTACGGGCTATTATTATTATTTATTATATTTACTTTAAATTGTTTGTTTTATTGACATAAAACGATATTGAAAATATAGTTAAAGTTCGATAGTTTAGTTAATTTATTATTACAAATTATACAGCTAAAATTCTCGGACAAAAATTACTTGTTTTGTGCACTTGTCGTAAAATCTACTTATTTTTTTTGTGGTTTGGTCTAGTTTAACATTAATCGCTATTAAAGTAATCTAATTTTAAAACCTTTAAAATTAAGGAGCCTGAAATTAGGCACAAAGTTGATATTTGTCAATTTATCACTTCGTGAGGTTTTGCCCAGTTTGGTTAGGGCATTGCAGGCTGAATCACCTAATTGTCCGAAAAGTAAATGGATTCCGTTCTTCAGAGGGCACGTTAAGCCGTCGGTCCCGGTCGCTGTCACTGATAGTGGTCGTTACTGAAACCATGTAGAGACCTAAAGGCTGTGCTACTAGGCGGTTTGCAATCGCTGACTCCAAGGTTCTTCACTCGCTGAGAAGAAGTTGGAAATTGAAAACTTATACACACCTGAGGTTTTCCAAAAACATTAACGATGGAAAACACAAGCACCAGAATCAAGTAATATATTCTCATAATTAATCGTTCCCTATTTTTTATTAACGTCTGAATATCTCTATTGACTTTGCCAATATACCAGGCAATTATCTTTAGTAATTAAATTCCATGAAAAACAGTTTCAGTTAACTATTAGAATTCCACAAAGTGTAAGAAATGCATTTTCTGTATCGTATCGTTTCATAAAACACTGATAAGAAATAATGTAGGTACTCATGGAAACGAATTATGATGTTTTGAACTGAACTTTTTATTACACAATTCAAAATCGGAAGGCATGACATATTCATATACATATGTTTTATTATATTTAATTCCATGCTGGCCTGGGAGCGAGAGAAAAACGTAGAATGTGCCAGCTGCTTTTCGTCCCGGGCAAGCTGTAAAAACCAGCTAAGGGATACGATGATTTTAGTATATTGTAATTTAGGCGATGGGCTGACAACCTGTCACTGCAGCAAAATACCCACAAGTCTATCTTAAATAACCCTCAAAACTTTGTCAGAAGTGGCTGAACGACCTTTGTTTAGTTGACGTCGTTTACGCTCTGCCTACCCCATAAAGGCGTAATTATATGTAAGCAAAATGCTTCAATCTCATAGGAAAACTTATTTAGCCGCGGGTGAAAAGCTTGTTTGATATAAGTTAGTTCCCTATATGTCAGCAAGTTATTGGCAGCAAAGCAAAATAGTTGAGCTTCGAAGGGCACGTTTAATCGGTGTAACCATCTCTTTTAATGCAACTGATTTAGAGTTAAAATATGGGATAAGGGCAAGGGAATGATGATGATGATGATTAGAGTTAAAATATACTACTTCCTTTTGATCTCAGCAAGGGAAAACATCTAGATTTTGCCAGCTGCTTCTATTCCCTAGCATATTATTCTAAATTAAAACCTCGCCCCCAAACCCTGTAAAGTCAACCTCCCCTACCCCCAACCCCAGCATATTATTGTAAATTCAAGAAGATAAAATAAGAATATACATTATTGCACAGAAAAAGAAACTAATAGACGGCCGGCGGAGAATACAAATAGGCGGCCTTATTGCTAAGCATCAATAAATAAATAACAATAAAATTCAACTGCCTTCGTGGTCTATTGGTCTGAGCCATGGACTCTCGATCCGGAGGTCCCGGGTATGATTCCCCGCGGGGAACAATGGATGTGTGTTGGTGTTTCAAGTTTGGTTAGGACATTGCAGGCTGATTACCTGATTGTCCGAAAAGATGCATTGTTGGTCCTGCCCTGATTTCTCTCTTGTGTCGTTTCGTGTCAGTCAATTCTGTCTCAACAGAGTAAGAGATTGAAAAAAATAGAGAGTGCACCTGTGTGTAGCGCAAACACTTAGGCACTAAAAACTAGTCCTACGCAGTTGGCCTATCTCTGATCCGACTTATATGATTGTAAATTCATAATTGACTCTTATCTTACCACACCAACCAATTACCATAGTAATACTCAATCTTATTTGAAATACCTGCATAAGTTTATTGATTTACCGCTGTTACCTAAAAGTAAGTCCAGCGTTCCACAAACTGATAGGGGTTGTTCAGTCAACGAAACTGAACAACTTTCACCAGGAAATTCTTTTCGAAAATAAAAAAATACTTTTGAATACAAAATGATCAGACTATTTTTATGAAATATATAATATAATATTAAATAAAATATCCTGGTGAAACAGTGAGCAAAACCTATTAGTTTGCTGGACCCGGTATAGCATCCTACCTCCGACTTCTCTCCTATGGAACGTAACTTAGGTTTTTGTGGGAAGGTTAAGAAAAAAATAATACAAAAATATGTTTAGAATGATACCAAAAACTGGTAGTGGTTAATGTCGTCAACGGACTGTAAACATTATAAATATGTAAATAATCTGTCAAAAGTTTTATTAGTTTTTTTTTAGTTTATGCTGGGCTGGGAGCTAGGGAAAAACATAGAATGTGTCAGCTGCATTTCCTCCCGGGCATGCTGTAGAAACCAGCTAAGGGATCCGAGGCTTTTAGTATATTGCAATTTAGGCGATAGGCTGACAACCTGTCACTACAGCAATATACCTACAAATCTATCTTAAATAACCCTCGAAATTTTGTCAGACGTGGCGGAACGACCTTTGTTTAGGTCGTTTACGCTCTGCCTACCCCATTAGGAATAAATGCGTGATTATATCTATCTATCAAAAGTTTTAACCTTGCATGGTGTAAAAAACTGCTAAGGGATTCGCGAGCACAAGTATTTACTGTTCTTCTAAGTATCTACTGTGATGGAACCTCTACAGTACAATAAAATACCGTTCTAAATCCCCCCTAGAAAGAGGTACAAATATTTAACTATCATCCAGATAGTCACTTCAAGACAGTCCTTCAGTTTTCACTTTTAAAAAGAGACTCAAAGAGCATTTTATGACCTCTCTTTAATGTTAATAACATGTATTATATTCAATTTTTTTATCTATCATAATATGTTTTGTTATGTATTAGTTTTTTCTATTATTGTTATATATATGTATTAGTATTACTATAATTTATCAGATTTTCTAATTTTAGTAAATTTTTTTTGTTGCCGTGTTTTTCCCTTCTTTAATCCCCACTAGGTTAGCTGGAAGAGATCTCTTATAGATAAGCTCGCCTGTTGTGTCCTAGTTTTAAGTTCAACTGTATGTGTAAATTTTTAATACAATAAAGAATATATGTATATATATAAGATAGAACTTCTTTAGAATTACTTTACATTTCACCTTAAATATATGTGTATGTAATACCTACCCCAGTCGGGATAAAGATGTGATTATATGAATGTATGTAAATGTTTTAACATCCAACTTCTAGGTAATTTTTATTCTTTTATAGGACTTTAACGTTCTGCCTGTCCCAATAGAAGCCTGAGTTTATGTTCACGGGTATTAAAATCGAATGCAATAAAATATTGTTTTATTATTTATTTAAAATAGAAAATAATAAAGGAGCAGCAGTGTTTTTGTAAAATAAATTCTTAAAAATGTGTAAAGATCTCTTATCAACAAAATGAAAAGTTTGAATTCATTTTATCTTCTTCTCTGTCTAATAACTAGGCTAAAAATTGTTCAGTCCGTAAGTAAATACCTACATTATTAAAACTATTCTTTAGTTACAAATAAACAGGTATTGGGCTGGATTCTAGATACCACCGGCTAAAAGAAAAATTAAAATCTATCTGTTACTTTCAAAATAATAAAATTGAAAAAAGACAGGCGCTTTATACTCTATGATTTTACACTTTGTCCGCTAGATTTTAACGCGCTTTTGCACGTTTCCTCAGTATTTCCGTCAATTTTATCCACCATATCATGTGACGGCGGATAAAATTGACAGTAAACGCATAAAACCACAGACTATATATCAAAAACCGGAGAGAATAGATCTCTTGTCCTTTTCCAATGTTTTAAGTCTGAAAGTGACAAATAGATTTTAATTTTAGTTTTAGCTGACAAATTTATAATCGAGCATCGACCGTATTGATAAACATCACTTGAGAGTGACAGCTAGTTTGAGTTCGTATCAGTGATGTCATTTCAGTACAATGTGACCTGCCAAATCCATACTTAATATTGCTATCAATCTTGAGATCGCTTTAAAAATACTAGCCTAAGAGTCACCTTTTTCTTGTATCTAGCAGAGTTACTTCGGTTATAATTACACCTACTAATAAATGCCTACTTGTAACCACAGCAGTACTTAAGCACCTACTTACGCTACATTAAAATTGTTTTATTTATTAGCAACAACCCAGCGACCAACCGACAAATGTTCAACTAGCAATCAATGCTCAACCAGCAAGTGTTATACCTCCAGCTGTACCGCCAGTTACACCTCCAAACGACGCCATAATCAATATTGCTAGCAATGTAGTCAACAACAAAACAGAAGTCATCCCAACTGATGCTCCCATTAGACAGAACATCGTGATCAAAGTGAAAACCAATACAAAACTCTCACCAGTGACAAAGTTATATAAAATGCTGATGGGTCCGATAAAGTCTATACTTGAAGCACCGAAAGTTAACTCTGTAATGAGAAACATAGCAACTTGTGTAGTCAACGGTGCTGTAGAGTTGGTATCATACTACTTCCCAGCACCACTGATTCCTATCATAGCTTCAGCAGCAGGATTGATGATACCCTTTGAACCAGTCCTGATGTTAAGAGACAAGATGCCGGTGACAAGTTATAGAAGGGCGTTCATGACAGCACTGAACTCTTTCTTAGGAAAGTTTGACAAGTATAAGCTTCCTGAGAATGATGCTTATGATCCTTACATGATGCAGAGGTTTAATAGGAGGATGATGAATTATGGTGGTGGTAAGGGTAGAGGTAAGAATAAAAATAGTAAACAATAAGAGGAATGGGTATAGACCAAAGAATAAGTCTGCAAACAACAAAGTATAAGGAGATATACATCATCTTCCTAGCCTTATCCCGTATCTCACGGGGTCGGTAACCTAATCTAGGTGATTGAACGAGGGCACTGGTTTTAACACAGAGCGACTGCCACCTGACCTCCGCAACCCAGAAAGGATTCAATTTTATAAAAAAATCTTTCATGCTGGACTGGGACCGAGAGAAAAACATAGAATGTGCCGGGCATGCTGTAAAAACCAGCTCAGGGATCAGAGGATTTCAGTAAATTGCAATTTAGGTGGTGGGCTGATAACCTGTCACTACAGCTATATACCTACAAATCTATCTTGGGTAAACCTCCAAACTTTGTCAGGTGTGGCGACACGGCCTTTGTTTAGGTTGTTTACGTTCTGCCTACCCCATTAGGGATAAAGGCGTGATTATACGTATGGTACTTAAAAAAAACTCCTTGCTTCTTTTGACAGCAGCATTGGCTTCTCCTGACCCAATAGCAGAACAAGAAAATACACAGCCTTCAGGCAAAGAGACCAAGCCAGGCTTCCTAGCTGTAATTGACAAACTCTTCGCAACCCTGGACAGATTGAGGAACCAAGTTGGAGAAAGTGATGCTGAAGAGGATCCAGGAAGGCGATTCGACTGGAAGAATAGTAAAGTTAAAGGTAACTAGACACTGATTAAATCAAATTTATATTATTTTTGTTTGATTTATTATTAAATCTGAAGTAACGTTAAAATTAATTTTATTTTTACTTCTATTACTTCCATTTTGGACTGGAAGCGAGAGAAAAATATAGAATGTACCAGCTGCATTACCTCTCGGGCATGCTATGAAAACCAGCTAAGGGATCCAAGGGTTTCTGTATATTGCAATTTAGGCGATTACAACCTGTCACTACAGCAATATACCTACAAATCTATCTCAAATAACTCTCATAACCTTGTGAGACGTGGTGGAACGACCTGTGTTTAGGTCGTTTACGCTCTGCCTACCCCATTAGGGATAAAGGCATGATTATATGTATGTATTTATTATTTGTCTAGACTTTGTTCTTTGTTTGTGCCCTTCTGGAATGCGGAGGTCAGATGGCAGTCGCTCTGTGTAAAAACCAGTACCCTCGTTCAATCCCCTAGATTAGGTAGCCGACCCTGTGAGATACGGGATAAGGCTAGGGAGATGATGACTTTGTTCTTTGTTTGATATGAAGTATACGGCGTGTAAGGGCAGCTTCCCGCAAACTGATGAGGGTTACCCAGTCAACGAAACTGAACAAGTATTACCAGGAATTCTTTCGGGAAGTGAAAAAAAAAAAGTTTTTCTTTACAAACTGTCCGATCGAGGTGGTATTTTTTTATAGGAAAGTATTTTATTTTCATCTCTTAAAATAATTCTCGGGTGAAGGTTGTTCAGCATCGTTGACCGAGCAACCCTTATCAGTTTGAGGGACGCTGTCCCTTACACCCAGTATTTGACAGTTAAAATAATGCCTTTGGATGAGTTCGACTGAATCGGTTTAAACGGTGGAGGGAAACCGTCAAGTTCTGTTTCAGTTTTCAATCTTTTGATTAGACTAGAGCCAAGTAGCAAAGACTTTATAATCAAATTAAGGTGTAAACTAGTGGTGTAAATATTATTAGTTTTATAATTTAATAATGGATATAACTTGCTTCCATGCTGGACAGGGAGTGATATAAAAACATAGAATGTGCCAGCTGCATCTCCTCCCGGGCATGCTGTAAAAATCAGCTAAGGGATCCGAGGGTTTCAGTATATTGTAATTTAGGCGATGGGCTGACAACCTGTCACTAAAGCGATACACATTTCAGTCTAAAATAGCCCTCAAAACTTGGCAGACGTGGCGGAACGATCTTTTCTTTGGTCATTTACGCTCTGCCTACCCCATTCGGAATAAATGCGTGATTATGTATGTGTGTGGATATAACTTGTTGTTTTAAAGGTTTAAGTTTGATGTATATAAATCGATCTTAAGTTTAAAATATGAATAGAATTGATATTGGTACCAATTCCTTGTTCCACAATTTAAATAAAACTATTGCCATCTCTTCCTGTTCCCTTAAGCAATAACAGGTAACGGTTTTAGACAAGATTTAGAATACGAATCAATAGTAAAGTCCCATCGTTTAAATAGTAAAGTCTTAAATAAAAAATAAAAAAATACTCTTGTAAGGCTACATGGTGTTATCTCCTTAGTCTATGAGAAGAAACGCGACGTATGACGTCACGCTCGCGCGCTGTCAGTCGGAAGGCCAATGCGGGTCAGCCATTTACGATTTCTTAGTGAACCTACGAAAAAATGTATAAAAGGATAACTGTTTGTTGGAAATTACATTAAAATATTGTTGTTCAAACCCTCAAGCCGTCGTCTTATTATACTCTTTATAGAAGAGTTTTTTTTTTTACTTCTGTAGGATGCACCAACTGCTAGCCCAACTGAAACAACGAAGAATACCACGCAGAAGATGAAGATATTTAGTATAAATAAAATAAAAATGTGTAGAAAATATTCTACTTTTGGTTTTTATTATTGTTCAATCAACTTGGAGAATAGAGATGGGATTAGATATATTATGAGCAACTTCACGTCCAACGATGTGGACTCTACGGAGTGTAAGGGACAGCGTCCCGCAAACTGATAGGGGTTGCTCAGTTAACGAAACTGAACAACTATCAGCAGGGCTCTTCACATCCTGAAAAAAAAGAAGATTTTCCATACAAATTGTCTGTTTGGCGTGGTCAATTACTACGGGAAGGTGATTTTATTTTTCATCTCCTGATAGAATTTCCTGGTGGAAGTTGTTTGGCCATGAGGAAAAATGGAGTTATTCAGTGTCGTTGTCTGAGCAACCCCTATCAGTTTGCGGGACGCTGTCTTTTACACCCCGTACAATGAGCAATTTCACGTGCATGGACGTGCACTCTATGCTTTGGATTAATAAAACAAGGTATACAATTTACTTACAAGCTGGACTGGGAGCGAGAGAAAAACATAGAATGTACCAGCTGCATTTCCTCCCGGGCATGCTGTAAAAGTCAGCTATGGGATCCGAGGGTTTCAGTATATTGCAATGTAGGCGATGGGTTGACAACCTGTCACTACAGCAATATACCTACAAATCTATCTTAAATAACCCTCAAAACTTTGTCAGACGTGGCGGAGCGATCTTTGTTTAGGTAGTTTACGCTCTGCCTACCCCATAGGGATAAAGGCGTGATTATATGTATGTACGTATGGTATACAATTTAATACTTTTTATTCTTATAAGGTAAGAATTATAGGTAGATATAAATATTGGACTTGATTCTAGATACTACCAACTAAAAATAAAATTAAAATCTATCTGTCACTTTCAAAATAATAAAATTGATAAAGGACAGGCGATCTATACTCTATGGGTTTACACTTTGTCCGCTAGATTTTGACGCGCTTTAGCACGTTTCCACAGTAGTTCTGTCAATTTAACCGCCATATGACGGCGGATTAAAGTAACAGATAACGCATAAAACCGCCGACTATAAATCAAAAACCAGAGTTCATAGATGTCCTGTCCTTTTCCAATGTTTTTAGTCTGAAAGTGACAAATAGATTTTAATTTTAGTTTTAGCCGGCAAATCTACGTAAAATCGAGCTCATTATGAGCAATTTCACGTCCATGGACGTGCACTCTATACTTAGGATTAATAAAACAAGGTATACAATTTAATACTTTTTAATATTAAAAGTAAGGATTGTAGGTCTTCTAAGCGGCTTCAGTCTGGTAGGCCTCGATGACGTAGACGATGATTTCAATGACCAGGGACACCACTATCACGAAACCAGCTATCACTCGGCTGAGGACATAAATTGCATACATACATGTAATCACGCCTTTATCCTTAATGGGGTAGGCAGAGCGTAAACGACCCAAACAAAGGTCGTTCCGCCACGTCTGACAAAGTTTTGAGGGTTATTTAAGATAGATTTGTAAGTATATTGCTGTAGTGACAGGTTGTCAGCCCATCGCCTAAATTACAATATACTGAAACCCTCGGATCCCTTAGCTGGTTTTTACAGCATGCCCAGGAGGAAATGCAGCTGGCACATTCTATGTTTTTCTCTCGCTCCCAGGCCAGCATGGAAGAAAAAAATAAATTACATAATATTTTTTATCTTCCATGAGAGGCCGATGGTGTAGTGGATAGGGCCGCCGCCTTCTGAGCTCCCGCTATTCGAATCCCACCACGTACCAACGCATTTTTTGGTTTTTGTATTTCATATGTGTGTTTATTCGGCGCTTTTTTTCGTGCTTGGGAAGGCACGTTAAGCCGTTGGTTCCGGTTTATATTGTTAAACACCGTAGATATTAATCGTTAAGCCATGTCATAAACCAGTGCTAAGCATTGGCGGCTTGTAGACTCTGAACTAATCTAGGATTGGGTCTGGTTTCCCTTCTGGGTTGCGGACGTCAGATGGCAACCGCTCCGTTCAATCACCTAGATTAAGTAGCCGACCCCGTGAGATACAGGTTAAGGCTAGGCAGATGATATTTTTTATCTTCCATGCTGGACTAAAAAAAAACATACAATGTGCCAGCTGCATTTCCTCCAGGGCATGTTGTTAAAACCAGCTAAGGGATCCGTGGGTTTCTGTATATTGCAATTTAGGCGATAAGCTGACAACCTGTCACTATAGCAATATACCTACAAATCTATCTTAAATAACCCTCGAAACTTTGTCAGACGGGGCGGGATGACCTTTGTTTAGGTCGTTTACGCGCTGCCTACCCCATTAGGGATAAAGGTGTGATTTTATGTAATGTATGTATGTAAATTAGGCATGTTGACTGAGCGGCCAAAACAATCAATACGTTTAACTTAAAACTGATGGTAAAAAATACTGTGGATCTCATTCATCAAAATGAGATCACGATGAACCCGGGTCTTTGGTGGCAGTAGAAGCCATCGTTATAACTCTGGGATCATTAAGAGGCCCTAGTTCATCTACTTAATAGATCCTTTTGGCCTTAAGTGTGATAAATACGTCAGGTCCTACCTGTATTGTTTGACCTGCCCGGCAATGCTACTGGCTGCAGGATTTATGGGGTTGTTAGATCTGAAAAGTCACGATGAACCCGGGCCTTTGGCTGCAGTAGGGGCCATCGTTATAACTCTGGGATCATTAGGAGGTCCTGGTTCATCTACAAAATGGATCCTTTTGGCCTCAAGTGTGATAAAAAAAATCAGCTCCTACCTGTATTGTTTGACCTGCTCGGCAATGCTTGTTGTGGCCCCCGGCTCAACGGCGTTTTCAGAACCGGATATTACGTCACGACGAACCCTGGCCTTCGGCGGCAGTAGAGGACGACGTGGCAACTCAGGGATCTGAAGGAGGTCTGCGAAGACATTCTGTACGGAATCGGGAATATGCATGTAATTTTTTTAATTATCAATAAATATTATTATCACCATTAATAAGAAATTTTGAAAAAATATTCACAAAATACTAATTTATTTTACGAGTTATGATGTCATCTAACTACGCTAGCCTTATTCCACCAAGGCTTCACATCTGCTCTGCTTCTCCACGTCTCGTTCCATACGCCTTGCTATCAGAAGTCGGTTCTATCCTAGACACACTTTAAACAACTGCAGACAACCTCACTCCTGTAACGCTCGTATCGAACTGTCATGTCACCGTCAGTTACAGGAATCCATAGACTGTACAAAACCATAGACAAGGGCGTAGCTACACTAGTGTTGAAACAAATCACAGAAACCACCCATGCACAACACCGCAATTGGCGCCATCTATAACCGAAAGAATAACTTAGATACGAATGACATTTCTACGCGTTTCGTTTTTGCTAAGTCTCCGACATTATTATTATTATTTCATTAAAATTCAACGTCAAAAATCACAAGAAATATAACGATATTTAAATTAAAACTCTACATTTGTTTAGAATCCAATATCCTTGTCACGGAAATGGAATTCTACCGTTTTCGAGAAACAAACAACTTGTCAATATTTGATAGAAAGTTAAGAAAGTTACGTCTTGCGGAGGCGGAACCGTGCCAAAAATATAAGTGAAAAGAAGAGCGGAAAAAACATATTTTCAAGAAGTCTGTAGAAAAGAATTGTCATGTCACAAAAATTTCGAGTAATGGCCCGTATTTATAATCGACACTTGAGATAGACAACTAGTTTGATTTCGTATCAGAAATGTAATTTTAGTACTATATGGCCTGCCAAATTCATACATAATATCGCTCTCAATCTTGAGATCGCTTTATGAATGCAAGCATAAGTTATTTTTCAATCAGGCGTTATTTTGACGATATTTTAGAATAAATTGTCTCAATGGCGTCGATTCTCGCGACATAATCCTGATTCTAAATCTTAGCTAGCGCTGTCACTTTCTTAACTTTGACATAAGAGCAGGATAGCAAATAAACAGCATTTTGGCATTCCTAAACTGACATAAGACTGCTCATTTGACGTAAAATATGGAAGCATGCTCTATGCTTAGTTTTAATTTAAAGCGTATATCTTACGTCAAATTAGGAATGTCTAAGTCATGTGTTCATTTGCTATCCTGTTATTATGTCAAAGTTAAGAAAATGACAGCGTTAGCTAAGAATTAGGTAAGGAATAGAGTGCGTCCAGAATTGCCGTCAATGTATTCCTAAAGGTGCATACATACATATAATCGCGCCTTTATCCCTAATGGAGTAGGCAGAGCGTAAACAACCTAAACAAAGGTCGCTCCACCAGGGCTGACAAAGTTTTGAGGATTGTTTAAGATAGATTATTAGTGGGTATATTGTTGTAGTGATAGGTTGTCATACCATCGCCTAAATTGCAATATACTAAAGCCATCGGATCCTATAGCTGGTTTTTACAGCATGCCCGGTAAGAAATGCAGCTGGCACATTCTATGTTTTTCTCTCGCTCCCAGGCCAGCATGGAAGAAATTGCACGTTTCCCCAGTATAAAACCATCGACTAAAAATCAAAAACCAGAGAGAATAGATCTTCTGTCCTTTTTCAATGTTTTTGGTCTGAAAGTGACATATAGATTTTAAGTTTAGGTTCAGCAGGTTGAATCTAGAATTGGGCCCAATGCCCGCTGAACCGGGAGATACTTATTTTTCAACAGTAAACAGGCTGATGTAACATTAGAGAAAAAAAAGAAACATGGTATGCATTTAATAAGGTACTGAGTCGAGTGGTTCGAAGGCTGTGAGTGACATTTTGATTAATTCGGAGATTTGAACAAGGGCTTAGAAGTCTTGAGACCTCTTCAGCACTCAAGAGAGGTTTCACTTTATTTCCGTGTGAAAAGACCTTTTAACACAGAGTGAAAATATTTTACGATTATTTTACCGATTTTTTCCGAAAACTAAGAAAATATTGAATTTCTCGAACATAACAGTAGATGTGGAACTTTTTACAGATGGATTTAAGGGTTGTAACATTATTGAATACAGTGTGAATGGCGACCCTTCTATTTTACAAAAATATTTTGGCACATGATTAAACCTTAACTATTCGATTCTGCACGTACATACGAACCTAAATATACTTGGAACCTAAAAATCTCAGTAACGTCACATTACTGAGATTTTTCACTTCGAGATTGTTTTTTTAAATTCCTATATCTTAAGGACTTTTCAAGGTGACCTGAAAGGTTTCAAAAACTTCATGCTGTACATGAACTGTCAAAGTTTTGGGTAAGTTCACACTATCGCTTTGCATTATAAATATTTTTTTACTGAAATTTATTTTTTTATGGCAGAACTAGCGGAGGCTACTAAACAAAAGAACAGTTCATTGTTTTGTTTTACGTTTTTTCCCAAAAACATTTCAAAAATCATACGTTGTTATATAAATTTTATTCTGAGCCGTCTGAACGCAGCCCTAATCAAACAGACATGACATTGACAGCTCATCTTTTGAAAGCCACCTATCGGCAATATAGAGAATCTTACCACTTATATCATTCTGAAAAGCACTTATTACAAAGGCTATTTTTGATCACTATTTATGTGTAGAATTGAATGGTTTTGTTGTGATCTTGCGCCGCAACATTGATGACAACAAATAGCTGCCAGGCTTCATACAAAAATGTTTGTACGAGATAGTGTACGGCGTAACCAAACGTGCCTACCTCAATGTACACGAAATAAAACTATTCTATAAATGGACTGTATATTTATTAACGAAAAACTACTAACAAATCTATTTACGAAAATACTGGCAACACTATGGATGAACTGTCAAATAAGAACGAATCAAAACGGAAATTCTACAAAAAAATAAATGTTAATGTTAATGGCAACACTATGAAACAGATCGGTACAAAATCTTAAATATTTATTATTAAACTATAAACGGTACTTCACACTTCTGTTATCACTATTAATCTGTTATTTCCACTGTTATTCTTGTTCTTGCTGCTTTCGGAACTATTCGAAAACGGATACGAAACGGGAACTGTTTACGGAACTCTCTATCGATAACTATAAACGAACTATCACGGAAGTACTATACGAAACGATTACGGAACTGTTTGTCGATAACTATTTACGAACTTTCACGGAATCACTGTCACTGTTACTATATACTGTTCACTCCACTATTTTTCCACTATTCTGGAACTGTATCACTGAACTATACTGTATCTATCACGAAACTATATCTATTCTATTCACTGTCCACTATTCGGACTGGACTGTATACTATTCTGTATTGTCATGAAAACTGTATGACGAAACTATATGCCGAAACTATATCACTGTACTATATGGCGAAACTATATCTTTTACGAAACTATATGCTTGGTGCGTTCTACGCAGCTGTTTATATACTCCAATCTCGGTACTGTAGAATTCTCGGGAAACAGCTGGCAACTCTTTTCTCGAAATGTCAAGTGTCTTCTGTAATGTTCGATCGAGATAGCTAAATACAAACTGTCACTAGTAAGAAAGGGATGGCGTTATATCGATTCTCGAATATTCTTGATCATACAAGTCAAGTTCGTAAAAAGACACGTATAGCATGCTATTGCTATCTCGTTTTCTCACTCACTATGATTGGCTAATTTGAATTCGCCTCTTATTTTAGGGATGACAGCTCTCAAGTGTGGCCATCCTAATAAATACTCCTTATTTCTATTGGAATAAAAAATACAAAAATTAAATACGTCCGCGCCGTCGCGAACAATGTTACACACCCATTTTTTTTTCAAATGTTGTATTCATACTTCCAAATAGCTTCCATGCTGGACTGGGAGCGACAGAAGAACCTAGAATGTGCCAGCTGCATCTCCTCCTGGGCATGCTGTAAAAACCAGCTAAGGGATTCGAGGGTATATTATAATTTAGGCGATGGGCTGACAACCTGTCACTACAGCAATATCCAGTTCTATCTGAAGCAACCCACAAAACTTGTCAGACGTGGCGGAACCTTTGTTTGGGTTGTTCACGCTCTGCCTACCCCATTAGGGATACAGGCGTGATAGTATGTATGTATGTATTCATACTCACTCTGTTAGGGTCTTTAACTTGGCTTCTGAACTCCGGGTTCAACTCTTGCGGCATCAGGTCAGCTTGCAAGCTGGCGTCATCACGGAACGTCTGGATGAAGGGGGAATAATATAATTATTACTTGTTTATCATCTGATCGACATACGGAATAGTACATTGTTCGTTGAACATTCGACCCAAACTGGGGAAAAAATCACAAAGTGATAAATTCTTAAATATCAACTTTGTGTTTTACCCCCTGGGAATCGAACCCAGGACCTCCGGATTGGGAGCCCATGGCACTAGCCACTAGACCACGGAGGCAGTTAAGGAAGGAAAGCAGAAGGGAAATGTTTGAGAAACCCTTCCCCTCCCTGCCCCGCGGGGGTATAACTCGTATGTTTGAAAATTCGGCTAAAGATATAATACATAGAACATTAGAAAATACCCTCGAATCTGTTGTGAAATTTTTACAGCATGCCCGGAGAGAAATACAGCTGGCACATTCTATGTTTTTCTCTCGCTCCCAGTCCAGCATGGAAGGAATACGGACTAACTCAATCCGCAATGAGCATCGAATCGTACCTACCTACTTGTGAAATTGTAAGCATTGTGATTTCTTTCATGCTGCACTGGGGGCGAGGTAAAAATATAGAATGTATCAGCTGCATTTGCTCCCGGGCATGCTGTAAAAATCAGCAAAGGGATCCGGGAGGCCGGGAGGGTTTCTGTACTGACAACTTGTCACTACAGCAATTTACCTATACCTAACCTGTCACTACAGTCATGTGTATTTATGTATAATTTCGATATAAAAGGAAATAAATCAAAACTTTACCGTCATGCGAACGATTCAGTATATTTGGCGTAAAGGTTTTTCCATACAGGGTCATAAATTATTATGTCAAAGAGTTGTCTTTTGATAGAGGGTCATAAATTATTTTGTCATAGCGGTCGCCTGTCTGTACCCGACCTAATTACCATCATAATTCATTGTGTACATTTGGCATTGCTAGATACATTTAGTTGGGCAGGGACAGAGATGAATCCAGGGCAACACTACCTTAATAAGAAGTGCAGACATTGCAAACGCTTGATATTTTATTGTCATAGAGGACACTTCAAAAACATTATTATAGCTAGTCTACTGCCTCCGTGGTCTAGTGGCTAGTGTCATGGACTTCCGAACCGGAGGTCCTGGGTTCGATTCCCAGGGGGGAAACACAAAGTTGATATTTGAGAATTTATCACTTATAATGAATTTTTCCCCAGTTTGGTTAGGACATTGCAGGCTGTATCACCTGATTATCCGAAAAGAAAAAGATTTCGTGCTTCGGAGGGCACATTAAGCCGTAGGCCCCGGTCGCTGTTTTTGATAGTGGTCGTTACTTAAACCATGTCAGAGGCTTGATAGTTGTGCTAATAGGCGGTTTAAAAACTCTGACACCAGGGTTCATCGTATCGATAGACTCGATACCCACTCGACAGAAGAAGATCACACTGCGGGATCTTTGCCCTCCCCCGCGGTTTTCCACTCATCACGGTCTAATGCAACCTCAGTCCAGTCTTTCAGATAAGCGTCGAGATCGTCGCGCCTATTTCGCGGTCTACCTCTTCGCCGAAAACCGTCTTGAGGTACCCAATTTTCTGTGACGATAGTGGCCCATCGATCCGGGTGCATCCGACAAACATGCCCAGCCCACTCCCATTTGAGCTTGGCGGTTTTGAACCCTACGTCAGTAATGCCTGTCTTGGCTCGCAACTGTTTCGAACTCTGTCCGTTCATTTGACGCCTAGGATACTCCGCTCCATTGCTCTTTGGCAAACCTTTGTTCGGACTTTTTACCTTCGGTTCATGACCATATTGGTGCACCGTAGTTTAGGACAGGCAGAATACACATGTCGATGAGTTTCCTTTTGAGTGAAATGGGAAAATTACTCTTCAGAAATGGTTTTAACGACCAGAAGCTTTTCCAGGCATTTTCGATACGACGATCGATTTCTTTCTCTTGCCTGTTACCGAAAGAGACAATCTGGGCCTAGGTAAATATACTCATCGACATAATGTATTCTCTGTCTATCTGTACCCTACGTTTCGTGCTATTGGTCATCAATTACGTCTTCGTTATGTTCTTTGGAAGTCCAACCTCTAGGTTAAAGTGCAGCGAGTTTTGGAGTTGGACTTTAAAAACATAGAATAGAAAATATAACCAAACCTAGGGTGTGAACCCAATGAAATGAAACCAAACAATTTCCCTAAGGAACAAAAGTCAAAATAACAATAACATGGCCCTTCCATCCTAGATACAAAATGACTGTGAGCTGTTGAAAATATATATTTATTCTTTATTTTGACTTATGTTCCTCAGGGCAAGTTGTTCAGTTGGTAGGTTCATACTCTAAAGTGTGATCGTCGGTTTGGGTCACAAATTACCTGAATACGCCCCTGTCATGTTTGCGATACCATTGTATTCGCTGGTCGATACGACCCGGTATAAGTCACGGTTTGATCCGTGACGTCACCATTCATATGCTTGGGGGTCTCACGTTACCTAAGTACGTCTCTGGCATGTCCCAATGCCGTTGACAATGTAATCGCAAGTCGATACGACCTGGTATCAGTCACGGCTTGATCCGTGACGTCACCATACACATATTTTATGCTTGGGGGGTCACACGTCACCTAAGTACGTCCCTGGTATGTTCCAATTCCGTCGATTCGACCTGGTATCAGTCACCGCTTGATCGGTGACGTCACGATATACATGTGTGATATTTACATTAGTTTTGTTTGTATGTGGTGTATCATCTTCAACTGTTAATACCCATTAGATATGTTATGTCTGTATGTATGTGACTAACAGCAGGCGTTTGGTGCTGACATTTAGATAGATAGCGTGAATTTAGACAAGTGACAAGTTAATCTATGAGTGTATTGTCTTCCATGCTGGACTGGGAGTGAGAGAAAAACATAGAATGTGCCAGCTGCATTTCCTCCCGAGCATGCTGTAAAAACCAGCTATGGGATCTGAGGGTTTCAGTATATTGTAATTTAGGCGATGGGCTGACAACCTGTCACTACAGCAATATGCGTACAAATGTATCTTAAATAACCCTCAAAACTTTGTCAGACGTGGCGGAACGACCTTTGTTTGGGTCGTTTACGCTCTGCCTACCCCATTAGGGATAAAGGCGTGATTATATGTATGTATGTATTGTTAAAGGGCGAATACTGGCGCGACAATGGGCTCGATTCTAGATTTGCCGGCTAAAACTAAAATTGTCACTTTCAGAATAAAAACATTGGAAAAGGACAGGAGATCTATTCTCTCCGGTTTTTGATTTATAGTCGGTGGTGTTAATTTTATCCCTCGTCATATGATATGGCGGATAAAATTGACAGAAATACTGCGGGAACTGTTGAATTATTTAATTAAAATGGCAAAAATTAATTTAATAGTTTGTTGAATGATCATAGTTGCTGAATTACACACAGTTACAAATCATTGTAAAGTATAAAGATCATAATTTCTGAACGAAGCCGAATGAACTGATTGAATGATTGTGTGAATGATTTAAATCAATGAATGCCATAGAGTGAACTATTCTTGTCACTCTGCTCTATCTTGCGCTAAGAGACGGACGTATTACTTCCCAGTGCTAAAAGTTAAAAGAATATATTTCAGTTCTAATTTCCATAAAATAGTTATAGTTTCATTTGCACATAACCTTATCTCCCATAGGTTATGGGCCCAGACGCGCGACTGTATTTTGCGCTAATTTGAATAGTTAAAGTCACCGTTAGTTTTTCAAAATTGTAACCGTTATTTTTTGGACTACAAAATGGATAATTTAAAAACCGTTAAAAGAAATATCGCTCCTTTCAACGGAGAAAAGTACAGTGTCTGGAAATTCCGTATACGTGCATTATTAAGTGAGTTGGACGTTATAACAGTGATCGACGAAGACCCAGTGATACGATGTCAGTCATGGAAGAAAAATAACCGCATTGCTAAAAGTTTGATCGTTGAATATCTATCCGATTCTTATCTTGGTTTTGCTAAAGAGGACACTACAGCACGTGAAATTTTACAAAATTTAGATGCACTATACGAGCGTAAAAGTATTGCAACACAATTAGCATTACGCAAGAAATTACTGGCAATGAAACTGCAAGGTGATAAAAGTCTTATAAAACATTTTGCATTATTTGATGACCTGATCACGGAATTGTCGGCAGCTGGTGCGAGGTTAGACGAAATGGATAAGGTAGCACATCTATTACTTACACTACCCTCCACCTACGATGGTGTTATAACTGCCATAGAAACATTATCTGACGATAGTCTAACGCTGGCATTTGTTAAAACGCGACTTTTGGACCATGAGGTGAAATTAAAAAATGAAAGTAGTGACATGAGCGCCAAAGTACTTTATGTTGGTAATGTATCGGAATCGTTTAAGCGGAGAAGGATTGATAATTCAAAACAGCCAAATAATAATCAGAAAAATTACAAACACTTTAAACCGCAGAAAAAGTCGCATTATTTAAAATGTCATCACTGTGGGCGTAAAGGACATATGAAAAAGGATTGCTACTACTATAAAAGATGGAATCAAAATAAAAATGACACGACTAACAGGGAAAGGACTATTCAAGCAGTTGCAGTGACCCAAGATGAGACCCAACAACAACAACAACCATCTGGGTCAAATGATTTTTCAGGTTTCGCATTTATGGCCGGAGGTCATGTGGAAGAGGACCATGGGAATAAAATTACGTTTGTTTTGGATTCTGGTACAACAGACCACATAGTTAAAAGGGAAGATCTTTTCGATAGCTATGTGGATTTGAATCCGCCTTTACATTTTCAAGTTGCTAAAGATGGTCAATTCGTTTCAGCTATCAAGAAGGGCAATATCAAGGTGATAAGTAACACAGGCGTTCCAGGAGTTTTGGAGGATGTTCTCTACTGTCCTGAGGTTCCATATAACCTACTATCCGTATTCAAAATACAAAAGGCCAAATTGAGGACGGTTTTCCACGAAGAAGGACATACACATATATGTACTAAAGACGGTAAAATAATAATGAGGGGTAAGTTTTTGAACGCTCTTACATTAATTGATTTCACTGTATGTAAACAAACAAATCGTTGTGTTTCCCAAGTATGCGGCAACAGTAATAAAAATGACTATGATTTATGGCATCAGCGTTTAGGCCATATAAGTAAAAATAAATTCTTAGAATTAAAAAGTGATAACATGGTTGAAGATCTTAATCAAATCGAGTCAGTAATTCCAAACGAAAATTTATGTGAAGCGTGCATAAATGGGAAACAAACGCGATTACCGTTTAACCAAGTAAAAGATAAAAGTCATATTAAACGACCGTTATTTGTTGTGCATTCCGATGTATGTGGACCTATCACTCCCCCTACCATTGATAACAAGAACTATTACGTCTTATTTGTGGACCAATATACCCATTATTGTGTCGTGTATTTAATTACGTACAAGTCAGATGTATTCGCAGCTTTTAAAGACTATGTAGCTAAAAGTGAGGCTAAATTCAATTTAAAATTAGTTAACTTGTACTGTGATAACGGTGGTGAGTATTTGTCTACCGAGATGAAAGAGTATTGCGTGCAAAAAGGTATAACCTACCATCTGACAGTACCGAGAACCCCCCAACAGAACGGCGTTTCCGAGCGTATGAACAGAACAATTACGGAAATAGCTCCATCTATGTTAAATGGTGCAAAATTAGAAAAGGTATTCTGGGGTGAGGCAGTTTTAACTGCAGTTCATTTAATAAATATTACACCCACAAGGGCCTTAGAGCAATCTAAAACACCATACGAGCTGTGGCATGATAAAAAACCTCTTTTAAAATATTTAAAGGTTTTCGGATCGACTGTATACGTGCACAATAAAACCAGTTCGACTAAATTTGATGACAGGTCGTGGAAAGGTATACTGGTAGGGTACGCACCAAACGGTTACAAAGTTTGGAATCCAGAATGCGAAAAGTATGTCATAGTCCGTGACGTGATCATGGATGAAAGAAACTACCTACATTCCAGGCCGCAATTGAAGCCTGAAGAGAATGTTATGAAAAATTCTCGTGACATATCTGTCAGTGATGTAAATAAATCAGATGCATCGAAATCTGATGAACATGAGGGTAGTAGTAAAATTCGCAGATTAGGTAAAACAGTCGATTTACAGCCCGTTAGCGTGCATGCTGACGTAAGTTCTGACAGCTCGTGTAGTTCTGATAAAAACGTAAACAAAGACACAAATTGTGAGGTAAGGAGAAGTGATAGGATCAAAGGTCGTTGCCCGGTATCGTACTATGAGAGTGATGATGACTATTTATTATGTGTTCAGTCGGTTTTATGTAAAGTGCCAAGTACGTTTGATGAAATTAAAACTCGACACGATAGATCTCAGTGGGAAGCCGCGATTAGGGAGGAATTAAATTCTCTTGCGGAAAATAATACTTGGACATTAGTACAGAGGCCGGTAGATAAAAATATTGTTGATTGTAAATGGATTTTCTCAATGAAGTATGACGAGTTTGGAAAACCTTTACGTTACAAAGCGCGTTTGGTCGCTAGAGGTTTTAGTCAAGAGTATCTTACTGATTATAATGAAACGTTTGCGCCTGTAGCTAGGATAGCTAGTTTTAGGTTCATTATTGCTTTTGCTAATCAATATGATTTGTTGATTCACCACATGGACGTTAAAACGGCGTTTTTAAACGGAATATTAAAAGAGGATATTTATATGGAGGTGCCGAAGGGTGTAAATAATGAAAGAAATTACGTATGTAAATTAAATAAAGCCTTATATGGGCTAAAACAGGCAGCTAGGTGTTGGTTTGAAGTTTTTGAGCAATCATTAAAGGAAATAGGTTTTCAAAATTCCTCAGTTGATAGGTGTATATACATGCTTGATAACGGCGATGTAAATAAAAATATTTACGTAGTTTTGTACGTAGATGATTTGGTTATTGCATGTTCTAAAATTGATACGAGAAATAGTTTCAAGAAATATTTAATGAATAAATTTAATATGACAGATTTAAAAGAAATAAAATTATTTCTTGGTATCAGAGTAACAAAATATAAAAATAAAATTACACTTGATCAGAGTACATACATTAAACAGGTTCTAAATAAATTCGGTATGCATGACTGTAATCCAGTCAGTACTCCTTTGGAGAACAAAGTAAATTATGAGGCATTAAATTCTGAAGAAAAATACAATGCACCCTGTAGAAATGTAATAGGCTGTTTAATGTATATAATGATCTGTACACGTCCTGATTTAAGCACATGTGTAAATATTTTAAGCAGGTATACTAATAAAAATAATAAAGAATTGTGGCAATGTTTAAAAAGGGTACTAAGGTATCTGAAAGGTACTATTGATTTAAAATTAACTTATGAACGATCTGATTATGATAATATTTTGAGTGGATATGTAGACTCAGATTGAGGAGGTAGCGATACAAGTGATAGACGAAGTACTACTGGGTATTTATTTAAGTTATTTGATAAATGTACAATAACCTGGAGTACAAAGAGACAAACATCAGTGGCAGCCTCTTCGACCGAGGCTGAATATATGGCGTTGTATGAAGGCGTTCGTGAAGCATTGTGGCTTAAGTCTCTGGCTTATAGTATTAAATTGAATATCACAAAACCCATAATCATTTTCGAAGACAATAATGGTTGCATAAG
Organism: Scrobipalpa costella; assembly: GCA_949820665.1. Lineage (NCBI taxonomy): Eukaryota > Metazoa > Arthropoda > Insecta > Lepidoptera > Gelechiidae > Scrobipalpa > Scrobipalpa costella. The sequence goes on along the minus strand of OX463319.1, from coordinate 6,532,324 downwards.
TATTGCAAACAATCCAACCAATCATAAGAGATCAAAACATATTGACATCAAATATCATTTTTCAAGGGAACAGGTCGAGAGAAATGTAATAAAATTGTGTTATATTCCCACAGGTAAACAATTGGCAGATGCATTGACGAAGCCCTTAACAGTGATTACATTTCAAGATATGCGTAATGGAATGGGTCTTGAATATTAATGTAATACTTGTGTTTTTCTGATTCACTTGTGTATATATTTACCTTATCTGATTTAAGTTGAACAAATGATTAAGTTAAAGTGAATCAAGTGGTTTGATTGGGTTTTACTGGGTTTCCCCAATCCTCGCAATGAATGTTGAACCACTTTGTATTTCTCCCAGCACTCACTAGGAAGTATATACGATCCGTTTAAGTTATTAATTATTATTGTGTGTAAATAATAATGTAAAGAGAAATTATTTTTTGAGGGGGCGTGTTGAATTATTTAATTAAAATGGCAAAAATTAATTTAATAGTTTGTTGAATGATCATAGTTGCTGAATTACACACAGTTACAAATCATTGTAAAGTATAAAGATCATAATTTCTGAACGAAGCCGAATGAACTGATTGAATGATTGTGTGAATGATTTAAATCAATGAATGCCATAGAGTGAACTATTCTTGTCACTCTGCTCTATCTTGCGCTAAGAGACGGACGTATTACTTCCCAGTGCTAAAAGTTAAAAGAATATATTTCAGTTCTAATTTCCATAAAATAGTTATAGTTTCATTTGCACATAACCTTATCTCCCATAGGAACGTGCAAAAGCGCGTCAAAATATAGCGAACAAAGTGTAAAACCATAAAGTATAAATTACCTGAAATTGCCAGAACTAAAATCTATCTGTCACTTTCAAAATAATAAAATTAAAAATGGCAATTTTAGTTCTAGCCGGTTTTATCTAAAGTCAAACCCATTGGCGTCAGTTTTAAATTAATTGTGCCTGAAATACAATCATTTTCTTGATTATTCTACGTTTCGCGAGCATTTCAGGTTATTAATTATCCATTTTGTCACCCATTATTTTATAATTCATACGTACATATAGTCTATTTATTATTACTTATATAACAATTTATTGTACACAAAAACATTATAAAAACACAAAACAAAGACACAACAGGCCCTGCTTATTTCTAAAAAGAAATTTCTTACAGCAGACACACAGAAGTGAAATTTTGAATGATACGCGGATAAAAATAATAGTCACGTCTATATCCCTAATGGGGTAGGCAGAGCGTAAACGATCTAAACAAAGGTCGTTCCGCCACGTCTGACAAAGTTGTGAGAATTATTTAGGATAGATTTGTAGGTATATTGTGGTAGTGACAGGTTGTCAGCCTATCGCCTAAATTACAATATACTGAAAGCCTCGGATCCCTTAGCTGGTTTCTACAGCATGCCCGGGAGAAAATGCAGCTGGCACATTCTATGTTTTTCTCTCGATCACAGGCCAGCATGGAAGAAAATTATAATTATATGAACAATTTTATAATTCATATTGAGTATTTAAGCTTAATTTGTAATACAAAGCTTATATGCTTAGTTACAATTATGATATTATGTGTAAGAAAATGGAGAATTACTTGTGATTTCCGTTAAACGTAAAATGTTCATGAAAATGTAACACAATTAATATATTACTATTGAGGGCGCCACCTATGCTCTGTTTCCACCTTAAGAGTTATACCAGGGTCAGATAAGCAACTCGATTTCGTGCTATTCAAATATCGAAAGTAACGCCATAGACATATTATTCAAATTAGCGCGCGCTCCATAGTCACGCCGAAAATCACTCAAAAATGCGATTTAAAAAATATACACACAACATTTCAAAAAAGTGAGCTCACTAGTCCTAAGTTATACTTTACATACATACATACATAAAATCACGCCCTAATGGGGTAGGCAGAGCAAAAACGACCTAAACAAAGGTCGTTCCGCCACGTCTGACAAATTTTGAGGGTTACATACAGATTACTACAGAGTAATAATCTGATAATGATGTACTATATTGCTATAGTGACAGGTTGTCAGCCCATCGCCTAAAATTGCAATACACCCTCGAATCCCTTAGCTGGCTTATACAGCATGCCCGGGAGGAGATGCAGCTGGCACATTCTATGTTTTTCTATCACTCCCAGTCCAGCATGGAAGCAAGTTATACTTTAAGGAATATATTCAGTAAAAATTACGATGTTCTGACTCATAATTGAAGAAGACAACTGCTTCAAAACGTTTTTTAGACCTGAGTTGGCAATCTTTTATTAATACATACATAAAATCACGCCTATATCCCATACGGGGTAGGCAGAGCGTTAAACGCCTCGTAAAAGGCGCTTTCGCCGCGTCTGACAAAAATTGAGGGCAATTTTAGATTGTAATGTGTATTGCTAATGTGTAGTGACAGGTTGTCAGCCCATCGCCTAAATTACAATACACTGTAACCCTCGAGTCCCTTTTGCTGTCTTCTACAGCATGCCCGGGAGGAAGGGCAGCTGGAACATTCTATGTTTTTCTATCTCTCCCAGTCCAGCATGGAAGAAAATTTAATAAAGTCAATTTAACTTTTGTTAATAAAGTTAGAAAATTGAAGCTGAAGCTGAAACTAGAGAGCTTGCCCAGGTCTAAATGGTTGAGCTTCGAGAATGTTGTAACATAATTTTATTGTCATGGCCAAAATACGTGTTTACGCTCTGCCTACCCCATTAGGGATAAAGGTATGATTATATGCATGTATTATACATGTATGATGATACATGTATAATACATGCAGGGGGAGATTAGGTAGCGAACCCTGTGAGATACGGGATAAGGCTATGATGATAAGGCTTGAACGAAGGTACTGGTTTTTTTTCTGACATGGTTTAGCGACTAATATCTACTGTATTAAACGATATTAACCGGGAACAACGGCTAAACGTGCCTTCCGAAGCACGAAAAAAAGCGCAAAATAAACGTACATATGAAAGTCGAAAACCTAAAACCACATTGCATTGGAACGTTTGGTAAGGTTAGGTTAAGGGGCTCCTGTTTCCGCAATTAGACTTTTAATTTAGTCCGTTGTGCGAGCAGGGATGACAGGTTTATTCCAACCAGCCCAGCTCTTTCCAGAAGTTCAGAATTCTTCAGGGGTTTTCACAGACTTCTTCGAGCAACCTCGTTTCCTAGAGGTATGATTTTGGTCAGACACACATTAGTACGTGGTGGGATTCGAACCACGACCCCCAGCTCCGGAGGCAGCGGCCATATCCACTACACCATCGGGCTCTAACTCCTTATAAAGATAATAACACCTAACAAAAGATAAGTATCTGAAGGACGTACCTAACTCCGTCCACCCTTTATTTATAAACAGCCGGCCAGGGTCGCACTAAGGGGCTCTATTCAGGTCAAGGCGGCTCGAAATATTGATTCCCTTAGTTATGTAAATGTCAGAGAATTTCATGAGTTTGGTGAATCTTAAGTCGGGCCCTGTCATGGCTTGATGAGTTAAGTTCTTGTCAAAGGCATTTAGGTTAAGCTTGGTAGATTGGTTGACATAGAATTCTAAATATTTATTGTACTGCGAGTCTGTTGGATGCGCCTGTCCTTTGACGGACTTACATTTACATGGTCTGACTACATACATACATATAATCACGCCTTTATTTCTAATGGGGTAAGTAGAGCGACTCTCCGAGGAAGTAACTTTGCACGGGCCGGAACCAAGTGCTGCTGTAAATCTAGTGATAGGAATTTCCTGACTATTCAGCAAGTATTAAGAATTACTGCCTTCTGTAGTAATATGACTTTGGAGGTGTTAATTTTTAGTGTTTAGAGACTGGTGTGAAGGGTTTTTGGAATTACTCCTGTAGTATTATTATAAGCCTGCCTCCGTGGTCTAGTGGCTAGTGCCATGGACTCCCGATCCGGAGGTCCTGGGTTCGATTCCAAGGGGGGAAACACAAAGTTGATATTTGAGAATTTATCACTTTGTGAATTTACCCCAGTTTGGTTAGGACATTGCAGGCTGAATCACCCGATTGTCCGAAAAAGGAAAAGATTTCGTGCTTCAGAGGGCACGTTAAGCCGTCGGTCCCGGTCGCTGTCTTTGACAGTGGTTGTTACTCAAACCATGTCAGAGGCCTGATAGTTGTGCTACTAGGCGGATTAAAAACTCGTGACACCAGGGTTCATCGGGTCGATAGACTCGATACCCACTCGACAGAAGAAGATTATCAGCCTAAAATGTCCCATTGATATTTATAACATAACAAAAAAAATATATCCTTACCCCTCCATTATGTCCATAACTTGATGAGAGAGTAGCAACGAGCAAAAAAAATACAAATTTCAACATTTTCTTTTCTAGAACAATAATTTCTATGTACGAAATGAAAAATAAGTTACATTTTATTTCATCATAAAATCCCTTCAGGATATTGTATTTTTATAATCGCAATAAAAATACTTTATATAATTTTCGAGGATTGATATGATTTCAACTAAGCTATGAGAAATCTTCAATTTTACACTAGGTTGAACAATGTTAAAATGATAACCTATACAATAATTTTGTCAAGTCTCTGTGTAGTCTTTGCACATTTTGAAAGTCCAGTAAGTATAAAAATATGATCTTCTTAGGCTCGTATTTATAAAGCAATCTCAAGATTGACAGCAATATTAAGTATGGATGTGTCAATCCATTATGTACTGAAATGACATTTCTGATATAAATTCAAACTCGCTGTCATTCTTGAGAGCTGATATAATTACGGGCCTTAATCTTCTATCGTACATACATACATACATACATTTAGTCACGCCTTTATCCCTTATGAGGTAGGCAGAGCGTAAACGACCTAAACAGAAGTAGTTCCGCCACGTCTGACAAAGTTTTGAGGGTTATTTAAGATAGATTTGTAGGTATAATGCTGTAGTGACAGATTGTCAGCCCATCGCCTTAATTGCAATATACAGAACAGAACCCTCGGATCCCTGAGTTTATTTTTACAGTATACTTGGGAGGAAATGCAGCTGGCACATTGTATGGTTTTTTCTCGCTCCCAGTCCAGCATGTTAGAAATAATAATACTTACAATTTCACAAGAAGGTAGTTACGATTCGAAGCTCATTGCGGATTTAGTTAGCCTGTTACTACGGCTGTAAAAACCAGCTTAGGGATCCCAGGGTTTCTGTATATTTCAATTTAGGCGACAGGCTGACAACCTGTCACTATAGCAATATACCTACAAATCTATTTTAGATAATCCCCAAATTTGTCAGACGTGGCGAAACGACTTTCGTTTAGGTCGTTTACGCTCCGCCTACCCCATCAGGGATAAAGCGTGATTATATGTATATATGCTGTCAACTCAACGCCTAAATTACAATATTCCTACTGAAACCCTGGGACACTTCAGCTGGTTTTTATAGCATGCCCGAGAGGAAAAGCTGCTGGCATATTCCATGTTTTTCTCTCGCTCCCAGTCCAGCGTGGAAGAAATTTTGTTATTTTTATTTTATTTATTTATTAGTACAATGTACAGTGACAGGGTAAATCTTAAATATATAACAAGGAACAAGACATAAATCTAATACAGAAACATAACAATAAATAAAAAATCTTACATTAATTATAACAATAATTAAAATACCTAAAATTAATTGAGGTCCTAGTTCTCATTTTGCAGAGAATGCTAGGCATCTCTTACTGAGTTATAATGATGAAATAATCTCTCTCTTCTCCCTAGCTCACAGGGTCGCCTACCTAATCTAGGGGATTGAATGCGCGTACTGGTTTTTACACAGAGCGACGGCCATCTGACCTCCTTAATCCAGACCCAATCCTAGATTAGGACAGAGTTTTTACATACATACATACGTATAATCACACATTTATCCCTGATGGGGTAGGCAGAGCGTAAACTACCTAAATAAATGTCATTCCGCCACGTCTGACAAAGTTGGAGGGTTATTTTAAGATAAATTTGTAGGTATATTGCTGTAGTGACAGTCCATCGCCTAAATTACAATATACTGAAACCCTCGGATCCATTAGCGGATTTTTACAGCATGCCCGGAAGGAAATGCAGCCGGCACATTCTATGTTTTTCTCTCGCTCCTAGGCCAGCATGGAAGTAACAGAGTTTTTGAGATGAAATAATATTGGTTCAAAAAATTGATTTCCCTCTTGGCTTCTTATTGCAGCTGCCTTTCCAGAAGCGATACAAGCGTGATGCGGTGGGGGCCCTCGATATCGTTACCAATAACGGCCAGCCTATACACGCAGACGTCAAGCTGGAGAATTTGTCTGAGAACAGTGTCTCTACCACCGCTGCCACTGACAAGGTATGTATTCATTCTTCTTAGCGTGTCGATGGAACACGAGAAGTTATATCGTAGCGGCCCAGAATTCAGCCACTTGTATTGCGGATTGACTGCAGTCCATTAAATCCGCTGGCATGTTAGTGTTGGGGCACGCCGGGCACGATGTTAAATGTGTCATATTTTTATTTAGTACCAGGTGTAAGGGCTAGCGTCCCGCAAACTGATAGGGGTTGCTCAGTCAACGAAACTGAACAAGTAGCGCTCAACACGACTGTCAATGCGTTTTGCATTGCCTACAACACACATGCGTTACTTTACGCTCCACGTCGACGCACCCTCTGCCAGTACGCGTAGAGCGTAAGGTGACGCATGTGTGCAATATAAAAAGCTTTGGCAGCGTGTTGAGCGCAACCTTGCGCGCAGTAAAGACTCATGTGTGTTGCTGTCCTTAATCCGAATTGTTTGTTTAGTAGATTGATTTAAATATTCACTGTTGATGAACCTACAGTACTGTAATAATTACAAGATAAGATAAGATAAGATAAGATAATCGTTTATTCACAATTTCCAGCCATGTCCAAAACCTTACGTCCCATCATCTATAGAAATGGGCACAGTATTTCAGGTAATTTAAAATTATTTAAAATCTTCCTCACTCTGAAATGGTTTTTGCAGTTACCAGGAGCTAACGGAACAGCGACTGGTGATGGACCGACTCCGGTTGTGGTCAGTTCTTTATTTTATTAGTCCTTTCTTATTATACAATTTCTTCCATGCTGGACTGGAAGCGAGAAGAAAAACATAGAATGTGCCAGCTGCATTTCCTTCCGAGAATGCTGTAAAAATCGGCGAAGGTATCCGAGAGTTTCAGCATATTGCAATTTAGGCGATGGGCTGACAATCTGTCACTACAGAAATATGCCTACAAATCTATCTTAAATAACCCTTAAAACTTTGTCAGACGTAGCGAAACGACGTAGTTAGGTCGTGTACGCTCTGCCTACCCCATTAGGGATAAAGGCGTGATTATATGTATGTATATATTTTCCAAACCAAATCAATATTTACTACGAAAAATAAAAATAGGTGTCCATATTAGATTTATTGCACTTATACTTCATCCTCCAGGTAACTCCACCAAAAGACGCGGTGATCGTGCAAAAGTACGGTTCCAACTCCTTACGCAGATCCTGGCCGCTGAGCAGTCGGCTGGACCTCCTCCGCAGCGTCTCCAGAATACTGACCCTCAGCGTCATCATCATCTCCGCCGTCTTCGAGTTCTATCCGCTCCTTCAGCACATTTACACCATATCTTACTAGTTTTGTCATAAAAGGATTTACTGAAAAAGTGTTGTTTGATTTTTTTCCGTTTTTCTGTAAATTTCGGTGAATGGGGTCGATTCTGGATACCACCGGTTAAAACTAATATTCAAATCGATCTGTTACTTTCAAAATAATAAAATTGAAAAAGAACAAGTGATTTATACTCTATGGTTTTTTACATTTTGTCGCGCTTTTGCACTTTTCCCCAGTTTCGCCGTCATATGATATGGCGGATATTGCATAAACCCACCGACTGTAAATAAAAAACCGGAGAGAATAGATCCCCTGTTCTATTCCAATGTTTTCAGTCCGAAAGTGAGAAAAAGATTTAAATTTTAGTTTTAGCTCGCCAATCTAGAATCGAGCGCAATGTTTACTAGAAAGTCTTTCAGAAAATGAAAATATTGAATAGATTCAAGATTTCTGGGAAATCTATTCTCGCGGCATTTTACGTTATGCGATCGAAGTGAGTGCGAGATGTGTAGAAAAAAATATAAATACTAAAAATATAAATACTAAAAATATAAATATTTTCTACATTCTCCTACATAGCACCTGATTTACTTAAGTAATTACGTACTGTGTTTTAATTATAATATCTAGTTTTTTATTCTGTTTTTCACAATCTCACTTCCCCATCCGAATGAAATATTGCATTTTCCTCTCTCTTATAGCATAGTATATTAGTTTATTATATTATAATGAAAGGTACTTATATATTAGTCTATTGTACCTATTCATATTTATGTAACTAGTACGTACATAGTCTATGTATTCTATTTAAATGTATAACAATAGTAACTGCACTATCCCGCATAATATTAGCAAACTACTCCTTTACCCAAAGGTTGCCTGGCAGAAATGGCTACCCTAGCAATAAGGCCGCCTAATTGTACTCTGTTTCTTTTGTAATGTTTGTTCCTGTGTTGTTTATGTGCAATAAAGAATATTTGTATTGTATACTCTACGTATATTCGATACACAATAGAAGCCAGTTCGAGAGCGAGTTTAACGGAAAATGTTTAACGCCCCCTTAAAACCTTGAATAATTTTCAAATTCAAATTCAAATACTTTATTTCAGACAAATTACAAAGTCCATATATTTGTTAGTAGCAATAACTTATTCTAGTGTTAGTATTTAATTATTTATAGGGAAACAATGTAAGTTATTTCAGTGTGAAGCTGAATATAGCTGAATAATACAGGGGATGACCATTTAGTATCTTTACTATTATAATTTAAAAATCCAGAAACAGATCGATGAAATGTTTTTAACAATACAGTCGCGTGCCCTGCCTAATAGCTAACGCGAGACCCTTAGCCAGTTACCTACTCTGTCTTGGGCTTACTGGCTCCGCGGTCTCGTGGTCAGCATGGGCTCACGATTCGGAGGTCCTCGGTTCGATTCATAACTTTTTGAGATTCTCCCCAATTTGGTTAGGACAACGCAGGCTGTATCACCTGATTGTCTCGAAGAAAAAATATTCCGGAGGGCAGGTTAAGCCGTTCGTTACACACACCATGTCAGAGGCCTATTTGCTGTGCTATTAGGCGGTTTAAAATGTCTGACAACAGGGTTCATCAGGTCGATCGACACGATACCCACAGGACAGAAGAGGAAAACGAATCCGGGCTTGGCTGTAATTTGTACAGGCTTAGTCCCTGCGTGATTCCTCTGCAGCGTCACAATTAACTTCAGGGACTGTACTGGTTCTATTTTAGGTGCATTTTGAAGTAAAGGCTGAGGATCTTGGAAAATATGTGTACTCTTAAAGTCCTCCAGTTTGGCTTTCAACGCCAACTCCTCAACCTTGGCTTTCAGTGCGGCCTCATACATACATACATATAATCACGCCTTAATCCCTAATGGGGTAGGCAGAGCGAATGCGACCTTAATATAGGTCGTTCTGCCACGTCTGCCAAAGATTTGAGGGTTATTTAAGATAGATTTGTAGGTATATTGCTGTAGTGACAGGTTGTCAGCCCATCGCCTAAATCACAATATAATGAAACCCTCGGATCCCTTAGCTGGTTTTTACACACATTTTATGTTTTTCTCTCGCTCCCACTCCAGCATGGAAGAAAGCGGCCTCCTCGGCGGCAAACCGTAATCGAGTCTTTTCTAAAGTGGCTTCAATCTGCAACTGCTTATTCCGAGCCTCGATCGAGAGTATGGACGTCTTGGAGCTTGCCTTGGACGATTTACTGAATGATATATCAGGACCGCGATGTTCTTTAGTTGAAAGAGTCGAAATTTTCGAGAAACTTTACCCTCACTTTGAGCTTTTGTTTTTGATCTTGTGATCATCGGCACCTCAGTAGTATTTCCAACTCAGCTTTAGAATAAAGGTAAACGAAGTTTCATATCTTTTAATCGAAGATCTCTTGTTTCTAAAATTCTTCCATGCTGGCCTGGGAGCGAGAGAAAAACATAGAATGTGCCAGCTGTATTTCCTCCCGGGCATGCTGTAAAAACCAGCTAAGGGATCCGAGGGTTTCAGTGTGTTGTATTTTTGGCGATGGGCTGACAACCTGTCACTACAGCAATATATCTACAGATCTGTCTTAAATGACCTTCAAGACTATGTCAGACGTGGCGCAACGACCTTTGTTTAGGTCGTTTACGCTCTGCCTTCCCCATTAGGGATAAAGGCGTGATTATATGTATGTATGTTTGTAAAATAAGTTTAAGTTATTATATATTATTATGACAACATAATGGAATAGTAGTTTTACTAATTAAACTAACTTGCCAACATACATAATTTATTTGATATGAATAATATATGAATTGTATTTTTGAATAAAAAGACAAAGAAATTTGTTTACCTTTATTCTAAAACCGAGTATGAAATACTATAGAATGGTGACCCTTAGCGTCAGCGTGCCTGAGCCTTTAGTGGAAATGATACAGTTTTTCATTTTATTACATGTATGTGTTATGATTATGAAATCCCATTTTCATACGTCATTTGTTTAAAGTTTTGCCACACTAGCGGAGGAAATACGTATAGAGTAGATGTCGCACTATCTTTACACAACGTCATAATTATAAAAGACGTAAGAATTGGTACTTAAGGCGATAATAAATGTAAAATTAGTAACTCACACATACATACATATAATCAAACATTTATCCCTAATGGAGTAAATAGGCAGAGCGTAAACGATCTAATCAAAAGTCGTCTCGACACGTCTGACAAAGTTTTGAGGGTTGTTTAAGATGGATTTGTATGTATGTAGCTGTAGTGACAGGTTGTCAGCCCATCGCCTAAATTGTAATATACTGAAACCCTCGCATCCTCGTATTTTGTGAGGAAATTCAGCTGCCACATTCTATGTTTTTCTCTAACTCCTAGTCCAGCATGGAAGTTTTTGATTAAATCTCACATTAATTTTATCTTTCTGTTAATTAGACGACTAAGTTTCAATGTTTCTACACTTAAGTGTACAGCGAAGATAATCAATTGTACACAAGAAAAATTTAAACATTGATTGCACTTGCACTTCATTTCTTCCTACACTCATTAGTTTTGCCACAATGCGTTCATTAAGTCTTTAAACATAGTAACTGAAAATGAAGAACAAAATTTTATTATCGTATCTTCTTACAGTTTTTTTATTTTATCACGAAGTTGAAGGTGTTAAAAATGTTACCATACAGGTAGATTCCTTTTTTAACATTAATAATATCTATTTTATTTTTATTTTTTGCATACTAGTCCAGTATGCGAGCGAGACAAAAACATAAAATTTGCCAGCTGCATTTCTTCCCGGGCATGCTGTAAAATCTAGCTAAAGGATCCGAGAGTTACTACAGCAAACAATCCAAAAAAACCTTTTTCAAATAGCCCTCAAAATTTTGACAGACGTGGCGTAACGACTTTTGTTTAGGTCGTTTACGCTCTGCCTACCCACCCCATCACGACTAAAAGTGTGATTATATGTATGTGTGTATAACGTATTTTTTTATTGTGTATTTTAAGTTTATGTGCTTTTTAAGGATAATCAAGGAGAGGTGAATGAACAAAAAGGTGCAAAAAATCATGAGGAACTGACTAATACCTCGACAATCCTAGATACTCATGAAGGTGAAATGAAGCAGAAAAAAGATTATAAACAAGAAGATAAAATAAAACTTACATCAAAAGCAGAAGACAGTGGCAAAAATGAATATCCACTCAATATAAAAATTACAACACCAGAAAGTTCAACTGATAAATTATCTGAAACTATTCTTAATAAAACTGGACAACTGGTATCTTCTCAAACTGATCCTAATATTAAGCAACCTTCAGTTAGTTCCGAAATACTCCCAGTTAATAACCTAGATCATAACAAAACAATAAATAATAAAATAGAAGAATCTGAAATTGAGAAGCATGAAATAGACTCAGTTTCTATTTTTGATTGTAATGTTGATGGTGGAAAGACACACAAACACCATGAAGATGATCATGGAGGAAGGTCGGGAAATCATCTTATTCACCATAGTGATTACCACGAAGACGAAGACAAAGAAGTAAAAACTTTAAAAGAAATAAAACCCGAAAATATAAACCGAATAAAATACAAAAAGACAGGTACACTTGTTTTTTATGAAGAAGCTGATCAAAAAAATAAACACAGTGAACACACTCTACCCGTACTAAATATTTTTGTTAAAAAAGACAAATCTATAAATGTTGAAAGGCCAGTTAAAGCGGCCAAGCTTAAAGAAGACCCAACACCTATCACTAAAGTTCCAAAAGAAGAAACAATTATTTCTGATATTACTATTAGTCGTATGTCAGAAACTTCAGATGTGTTGAAACATACTTTATACAACGATAGTTCTCCAAAATATAACGACGGGATACCAAAAGATACAGAAATAAAAACTATTACAGATACTAAGACTATAGAAGTCAAAGATATTTTGTTAACAGAAAATAATCCATGCTACGACACAGCCGATACGCTGAAAAATTCATTGCCTGATTTAACAAGATCCGAAACAGACGGTAAGCAATTTGATATGTTTTTAATAATGTTTGTGAGATTCAATTGTGTTTTAATAAAACAATAATTATACTTTTCTATATTTCAGATGAAATCGGAGACATTATTATCAAGAACGACGATATTCAGGAAGTCATTCAAAAACATAAAGACACCAATGAAAGGAGCAGCGAGTTGTATACAGTTGCTGATTATTCTCCACAAGATATTCAAAGTAATCAAATTGCACTACCTCAATTTTCTTATGACCAGACTGCCAACATTTTGATCTCCGGACAGAACATTCCATATAACACCATTTATGGTAACGATCTAAAGGAAGTACAAAAGATGCAATATGTGCCTCCCCAGACAAGTTATCCACAAGGATATTATACGAATCAAGTAAACAAATTTGCAAAACCTAGGTACTCTACGGCAACCAATCTGCATAATAGAGCAAATAAGGATTCAACAAGGTATTCCAAAATTAATGATTATTTTCTGAATACTCAGCCTAATAAGATTAATGATTATTTTCTGCATAAACCAAATTTTCCAAGTACACTTGATAGCCAAAACTTATGGAATTATCAAAGCCAGAGATATGATAATAGTATTCCTCAAGATTTTACACATTATGGAGCTAAAATAGCTAATATTCCAAAACCGGCTTCAAGAAATCCATATACATGGAATAATCAAAAACTACCTATAGGCTTCAAGAGTAATATTCCATTTACTCAGTATGCGTATGAAGAAATCGTTCAACCAGACAATGATGTAGACAAAATATGGCGGACGTGGAGAAAATCCGAAATTATTTTAAAAGGTCTAAAGAATAAGATAAATTCTCAGCAAAGCAGAACAAAACCTAGGTTATTATCCAGATACGCGTATCCATACAGAAATGAATACTACAAGGCGCCTTTATCGAAATTTAATCAAAGAAATCGTGTTATCAGAAGTAATGGTTATTAATGAAATCATAATATAGCGTATTTTCATTGCGTGTCGATATAATGAAGGTTTCGAATGAAAATGTTTACAGAAAGTTTCGCGTTACGTCAAAGCTGAAAACGTGAATCAAATTGTTACAAAGAAACAGAAAAATCTGCTTTTATTGTTTTGGTTATATCAAAGTATGGATCACAAGGCAATATATATATAATATGAAGTAACGACACTTTAAACTAAGTAATTTTTGGACATTATACGACCGACGATATTATTGCAATGTCAAATATATATGACGTAACATTTATGTATGTACAATATCTACACAATAAAGTTGTAGTTTACAATATTTTGTTTATGTTTTAAAAAGTAGGTGTGTTTTTGAGTCTAGTCGTAGTCAGTTCTGCGGTGACCGAGCAAGACAGAATCTACGACGTATTAATCATCCAGAAACATAAAAGGCATTGGGGATGCCCATAATCTTTCAGACACCAACGGAACACTATGGTCTGAGTTATTTATTTCGGCGCCGTTATTTGTGATTTGTGGAACTATTTATTTATGATATCACTAATAATCAGCGCCGAAAATGTGCTACTGGGCGGTTTGAAAACTCTGTCACCAGGGTTTATCGGGTCGTTTGACTGGAGAATCCACTCGCTTAGAAGAAGCGCCGAAATAAATAACTAAGTATAAATATATACCAATAATGTAAATAAATATAAATAGGTGTATAAATTAAATAATTATTCTTGAAAAAGGTTATCGTTTATTTAGACCTTAAGATATTTTTTCACCTTTTTAACCAAACTAAAATTTTGTTGTAGTTTGTTAGTTTGATATAACCTATGCTAAACAATTCCTGGGGGTTTCCTAAATAAAACGCCGTTTCATATAGGCGAATATTAAATACTTTATTTGTAATATAAATCTTAAATTTATCAGCAATTTACAGGAAATTCAGCGGGTGTGGTATACACAGTTTAAAACAAATGTTTTTAGTTATAAGAACATCGATGCAATTAGTTCTTATGTATTGAAATACTAAAAGTATAGCCCTTAACATAAAAATACTTATAATAATGTAAAGGTAGGTTAAGCGGTTTGGGTAGCCACTAAAATCTATTAATTATTATTCTTAATTCTACAATTTAATCATCAATAAAATCTTGCATTTTTAACAAACATTTCGAGAAGAAAAAGATATCTACGGAATGTATATCAAAGTAAGCGAAGAATTTGTATAATCTAGTAGTATGACCAAATTTTGAAATAGAAAAATGGGACAGACGTAATTATATACCTATACATATTTTTTTATAAATTTCCAAGTCTGTTCTACTCTTTGGTATCCATGAATGTTTTATGTCAATCCACTTTCAAATTTACCAACATACAGTTCTTAAATTGACATTATTATAGTTAAGTTACCAGAGAATTGACAAACCACTCAAGATACGCACTCATTTTACTATTTTCATAAAACAAAGAAGATTTTCTGACCTCGTATGCAATTCCATCATAGAAAAAAAAAACTTTCTTATATTAAACATACAGAACCATTTTTGGTTTAAAAAAAGAAAAGTTAAGGAGATTTTAATTATGCAGATAGCGGTGGTTGATAATAACAATGATTGTAAGTGAATTCCATCTGCTATGTTACATTAAACGTTTATAGTCAAGGTACGCAAACTCTAAAGTTTCTATCAGTACTTAAACCATACATAACACGCTTTTGTAGTATTTTATTGCAAGAATTACCAACACTAAAATCTCCACGCATCATATTAACTTACTCGAAACCTTTGACTAGAAACATTTTATATTGAACACAAATACATTCTCTAAAAAATAAACGGTCTACAACTCAAATTGCATATACTATATATTCTAAATATATATTTTTATATATACTTCTGGCATCATACGAAGTCAGAGGTTGTCCTTCCCTGTACGGCAGTGTGGACATCTTAGTTGCCATCGCCGTCTTTGCGGACCTTCAAAAGAAAAAAAAAACACGTGAAAAAAGAATTGTTGTAACTATAAATCTGGTCTTGCACATCTCATGTAACCTTGTGGTTGTGCGTGACCAAAGTCGAATTTCGTGAGCGTAATATTTGAAGAATATAGAATAATACATACATATAATATCACGCCTTTATCCCTAACGGGGTAGGCAGAGCGTAAACGACCTACACAAAGATTGTTCCGCCACGTCTGACAATGTATTGAGGGCTATTTAGATAGATTTGTAGGTATATTGTTGTAGTGACAGGTTGTCAGCTCATCGCCTAAATTGCAATATACAGCAACCCTCGGATCCCATAGCTGTTTTTTACAGCATGCCCGGGAGGAAATGCAGCTGGCACATTCTATATTTTAAGAATATAGAATGTGCCAGCTGAATTTTAAGAATATAGAATGAAGAACAAAAATACATTTTCCTGTGGCTAACCGTAACTCATGTAACTCGAGATAACGGACTAACGCGCAACAAAGCAGTAAATGAAAAACAGTGAAGTTGAATGACTCAGTAGTTGCTATAATTTGATTATTGTTACCTTGTGCCCGCGGAAGGAGGCTTGGATCTTGGTCGCAGCCTTGTTCAGGTCAGGATCAGTAAGGTCGATCTTTTCTATATCTTCCTGTAAAGATAGAAATAATAGTTGAGAAATACATATAATCACACCTTTATCCCTAATGGGAAAGGAAGAGCGTAAACGACCTGAACTAAGGTCCGCCACGTTTGACAAAGTTTTGAGGGTTATTTATGATAGATTTGTAGGTATATTGCTGTAGTGCCAGGTTGTCAGCCTATTTCTTAAATTGCAATATACTGAATCCCTTGGATCCCATAGTTGGATTTTACAGCATGCTCGGGAGGAAATGCAACTGGTACATTCTATGTTTTTCTCTCACTCCCAGTCCTGCATGGAAGAAATAGGTACATAAAATGAAATAAATAGTTCCACTTCATCTTCCGCTGATGTAGTAAAGGTTGACTAAGAACAGTGAATGGTGACCAGCTTCATCAATGGCATTTGTAAATTGATTATTTACAAATTACAAGTGATGAAGCTCATCAAACTTTGACGATAGATATTTCTCGTACTTTTGATATTTGTTCATACTGAAATTCTAGTCGGATTAATAACTATGATGTTCTATACTCTAGTTCATCTTCTTCAAATCGATTTGTAACATGTTATAATGATTTGGCCCAGCATTTTGCAACGACGACTGATTGTCGTTTGCCTCCTGCAGATCCTGGAATGTCATCATCTCCCTAGCCTTATACCGTATCTCACGGGGTCGGCTACATAATGTAAGTGATTGAACGAGGGTACTGGTTTTACACAGAGCGACTGCCTTCTGACCTCCGCAACCCAGAAGGGAAACCAGACCCAATCCTAGATTAGGTCAGAGTTTTCAACCCGCCAATGCTTAGCACTGGCCTCTGACATGGCTTAACGACTAATATCTACGGTATTAAACGATATTAACCAGGACCAATGGCTAAACGTGCCTTCTGAAGCACGGCCAAAGCACCGAATAAACGTACATCCTGGAATGTGCATGAGCTAACTTCTAGTAAATAACTGTTTTAAACTTAAAAATCTCAACATTTTTGTGCATTTCCTATCCCGATCGTTTACTGAAAGATCGTTAGACTTATAGAACAAATGGTCCAGAACAAATCGATACAGTAGGTACATATCTCATCAATCTTAAACTACCCGTAAGATAGATTAGACCAAATTCACTGCCAGGAAGGAAGAAACTAGTTAGGGCAGCAACACACAGGCGTTACTTACTGCGCGCAAGGTTATGCTCAACACGCTGTCAATGCTTTTTGCATTTTATTTATCGAATGACATTTATTTACTGCGAGGGCCAGATGGAAGTGCAGCAGCCGGTATTGTTGCACTCTTATCACCGCCCGGGGTCACGTGTAGGGTTTTTAAGGTAGTACCTACAGACGTGGAGCAACATTGACATACAACAACCACTATAAGAAATAGTGACCGGGACCGAAGGCTTAGCGTGGCATCCAAGACACAGGTGGATTCAGCCTGCATTGTCCTAACCAAACTGGGGAAAAACTCACAAAGTGATAAATTTTGCATTTTGCATTGTCTACAACACGCATGTGTCACCTTACGCTCTACGCGGGCGTTCTGGAAGAGGGATGTGCCGACGTAGAATTCATCGCTACGCGCGCGTAGAGTGTAAGGTGACGCATGTGTGTTGTAGGCAATGAAAAAAGCATTGACAGCGTGTTGAGCGCAACCTAGCGCGCAGTAAGTGACGCCTGTGTGTTGCTACCCTAATACCTCTTTCATCATTCCAAAGTTTTTCTAAAGTTTCAGTTGATAGATTAGACTGCGAGGAAGAATAAAATACGAAAAACTTTTAAATTCGATTTCAGTTTGGAAAACAAATTTTCTGGTTTTTCAATTACCAGCACAGATTGAATGATTGATCTTATCTGTTATATTGAGTTTGAAAATACGGGTTTCAGTTCAAAACTTATTCCAAACATTAATATTCTGAAAGCGCGAATCTATCTTATGTTCTTATTTTTACTTATCAGCTGGTCTGCTTTTTAAAGATAATGAGTGTTTAACAGTTTCGTTCGTAAGGATTGCGGTAGCTCACGTAATATAGTGACGGATCGGTATTACAAAGTTTTCTCGGTCTTGTGCTGAAGCACATCTCGGACACTCCTAACTACAATGTAATTTTGTTCATACATCGACAGATCATGCGTTTGTGTGCGTGTTATAAGGGTTGACAAATTTTGTTATACCGGTTATAATCATCTCTTGATTAATCTGGTTCTTGATTAAACAAACGTTTTAAAGTAGTTCACTGTAACTGAATAGTTAGAATAGGTTGGGTTGCATATTTTGTATAAAGTTTCTTACCGTCTTTCTTCACTGTGGAATCTAAACAAGTTCCTATTGGAGTCATATCTTGTGGTAGAAACACATCCGTACACGGAACAGTTCCTTACCATCTTTGGAACACAAAACTTTATTATTTCCGTTACACTGGGAAACATGTGCGCGCCATACTCGCTAAGCGTACGCACAATGTGACACACAATCTGGCGCGGAGTGTGACGTATATCGGAATGGGGAGGGGAGGTGAGCGTTCATTCTGTATGTAGTACTATTATATATTCTGTGGCTGAAGTCCAACTTCCGGCTTGGTCTAGTGTACTCTAGGGTCGCGGCATAAGCTGAGTCATCATCTCCATAGCCTTATCCCGAATCTTACGGGGTCGGCTACCTAATCTAGGGGATTGAACGAGGGTACTGGACCGCGGCATTAGCTGAGTGCAGTCCTTTTATTGTGACGCGACGTCCATACACACATACACACAAACGCACACACTTTTTTTTTATTGTTTAGTTGCTACGTGCTCTTATTTAATTTTCATATAATATGAAAGAAAGAAAATAATAAATTCGTTTCGGGCAGGGTTCCAACTTGCGTCTCTGGAATCCGGTACATCACTCTACCACTACGCTACCAAAACGGTAGTGGTAGTGGCGAAATTATCATACCCTTTCTTTATGTACACGTTAAAGCGACGTTAGCGACATCTAGCCGTGTAGTTTAAGAACTACGCAGGGCTTAAACGAATTTATTATTTCCTTTCTTACATATTATATTAATTAAAAATAGCATTGTGAGTGCTAAAAATCCTCAAAAATATTTAATTTCTGTTAATTTTTTTCAGTTTTGTTTGATGTCATAAATAATAAATGTCTCTTTCTTTCTTTACTTTGTCCAATCTACAGCATCTGATTGTCCACGTGATTCCCACTCTTCTTCGGACCGCCGCGTGATCTAAGGATACTCATAGACAAGTTGAGGTTTCTTCTGTCTCACCTTGTCCTGTGCATCCTGGGCATCCTGCTTCTCCTTCTCCTTCTCGGCTTCGGTCTGCTTGCGAGCCTGGTGACCCCTGAACGAGGCCTGGATCTTGGTGGCCGCATGACACAGCTCTGTGGACAAACAAACAAAAATAATGTTAGATTTTGTCGGGGAAATCTTATAAGAGCTACAAATATTATGTAAGGTACGTATATTAATTGCAAACTACAGTGGAATTTGTTAAACCGGAGACATATCGAGAGAAACACATAACTCTAAAGATAAATAAAATACAAATACATTTATTACATACATATCCCTAATGATGTGGTAGGCAGAGCGTAAACGACCTAAACAAAGGTCGTTCCGCCACGTCTGACAAAGTTTTAAGGGTTATTTAAGATAGATTTATAGGTATATTGCTTTGGTGACTGGTTATCAGCCCATCGCCTAAATTACAATATACTGAAACCCTCGGATCACTGGTATAGTTTGTAACAAGTTGTAAAATCACTTCCATGCTGGCCTGGGAGCGAGAGAAAATCCCGGGCATTCTGTAAAAACCAGCTAAGGGATCCGAGGGTTTCAGTATATTGTAATTTAGGGAATGGGCTAACAACCTGTCACTATAGCAATATACCTAAAAATCTATCTTAAATAATCCAGAAACCTTTATCAGACGGGCGGAACTACTTTGTTTAGGTCGTTTACGCTCTGCCTACCCCATTAGGGATAAAGGAGTGATTATATGTATGTATTCTATTCTAGCATCACTCTGATAACCAACTGACTATCACTACTGAATTAGGATGAATACAATGAACAAAGTTTCCACGATAATAATTTGCTCTTTGTTTGAGGTTAGGACTTTGTGGTTGCAGGAATTTCATCAAAGCGAGTTTGATTGTACCTCAGGATTGTACTCAAATCCGTTGTAGTTCAGTAACTACTTTGTTAAATACAGAATAGAATTTAGTAGATATGTTTTATTTTAAATAATGTAATGAATATGCTCTGGACTCTAGACTAGGCGCGATTTGATTACCAGAACGACTTTACTAAAGGGCAACCCGATTGGCGAATTTTAGGAAAATTCGCCAATCTAAATATAACACTAATGCGTTAGATTTTAAGGTCAAATTTTATTATTATTTTTCTTTGTTTTATTTTCTCTACTTTCGGAGGTGCTTTCCTATCAAACGGGCCTCAGCCAATTGTGATGGGATCTGTAGATGAGGTTGAAATAACTGATGTGGTGAGGAACTTTCTCACAATGCGGCATGTGTTTAATGGCTTTTTGCAACATACGGATAAAGAATTTGGGGATCTTAAGTGTTTCAAGACTGTTGTGTAATGTTTTGGGTATGATCCCGGTGGACGATATAACTTTAGGAACTATATGCACAGTTTGAACTTTCCATTCTGTTCTTATTTCGACTATAATATTTTGCCAGTTTATTTGTTATAGTGGGTTGGATGTTGTGGGTATTTGGAATAGTGACGAATTTATTATTATTATATTCTTTATTGTTTAAGAATTAAACATACAAGTAAACTTAAAATTAAAACAATAGACGAGCTTATCTCTATACGCACATAACACATATAATTCAATAAAATAAACTAATTCATAACAATATCAATATGATATTTATCATAGAGAGTAAAAATTAAAAAAAAAAATGCTCTTTCAGTCTCTTCTTAAAGGTGAAACTCGAAGGACTATCTTGTATAGTTTTAGGTAATTACTCCAAAATTAATGGCTATTGCAGTGAAAGAATAAAAAAAAAATGTTGTTCGTTCTAGGAACCTCCAACACGTTTCCAATTTTAATTTGAGGGGCGTTTTAAGTCAAGCACAAAATAGAAAATGCGATGAAAAGCCTACAGGATATTCTGTCACAACTGCCTCCGTGGTCTAGTGGCTAGTGCCATGGACTCCCGATACGGAGGTTCTGGGTTCGATTCCCAGGGGGGAAAAACAAAGTTGATATTTGAGAATTTATCACTTTATGAATTTTCCCCATTTTGGTTAGGACATTGCAGGCTGAATCACCTGATTATCCGAAAAGAAAAAGATTTCCTGCTTCTGATTTTCTGCTTCAGAGGGCACGTTAAGCCGTCGGTCCCGGTCGCTGTCTTTGATAGTGGTCGTTACTTAAAACTATGTCAGAGGCCTGATAGTTGTGCTACTAGGCGGTTTAAAAACTCTGACACCAGGGTTCATCGGGTCGATAGACTCGATACCCACTCGACAGAAGTAGAAGAAGAAGAAGGATATTCTGTATGGTAATAAAAGTTGTATAAAATATAATTTGAGGTTTGATAACAAAGGTATCATTACAGACGGCTAAGGAGTGGAACTCCCTGCCGGTGGATCTGTTTCCGGAACAATATAACCTGGGCCTTTTCAAGGCGAGAGTGAATAGGCACTACATAGGTGAGTATGCTTCAACATAGTCCGCATCGTCACTTTCCACCAGGTGAGATGGCGGACAAATGCTCGCCTATATATAAAAAAAAAAAAAAAAAGACCAATTTAATTTTTCGCAAGGTAGCAAACCTTGCAAAAAAATTTATTAAAGTGCCTGAAAGTTTGTGTAAAGTTACAACATACATATAATCACTATTTTATCCCTAATGGGGTAGGCAGAGCGTAAACGACCTAAACAAAGGTCGTTCCGCCATGTCTGACAAAATTTTGAAGGTTATACATACATACATACATATAATCACGCCTTTATCCCTAATGGGGAAGGCAGAGCGTAAACGACCTAAACAAAGGTCGTTTCGCCACGTCTGACAAAGTTTTAAGGGTTTTTTAAGATAGATTTATACGTATATTGCTGTAGTGATAGGTTGTCAGCCCATCGCCTAAATTACAATATACTAAAACCCTCAGATCCCGTGGCTGGTTTTTACAGCATGCTCGGGAGGAAATGCAGCTGGCACATTCTATGTTTTTCTCTCACTCCCAGGCCAGCATGGAAGCTTTTGAAGGTTATTTAAGATAGATTTATAGGTATATTGCTTTGGTGACTGGTTATCAGCCCATCGCCTAAATTACAATATACTGAAACCCTCGGATCACTGGTATAGTTTGTAACAAGTTGTAAAATCACTTCCATGCTGGCCTGGGAGCGAGAGAAAATCCCGGGCATTCTGTAAAAACCAGCTAAGGGATCCGAGGGTTTCAGTATATTGTAATTTAGGGAATGGGCTAACAACCTGTCACTATAGCA
The DNA here is from genome assembly GCA_949820665.1 of Scrobipalpa costella. Classification (NCBI taxonomy): domain Eukaryota; kingdom Metazoa; phylum Arthropoda; class Insecta; order Lepidoptera; family Gelechiidae; genus Scrobipalpa; species Scrobipalpa costella. The sequence continues at coordinate 6,509,600 of OX463319.1, read as the reverse complement.
ATATACCTAATAATCTATCTTAAATAATCCAGAAACCTTTATCAGACGGGCGAAACTACTTTGTTTAGGTCGTTTACGCTCTGCCTACCCCATTAGGGATAAAGGAGTGATTATATGTATGTATTCTATTCTAGCATCACTCTGATAACCAACTGACTATCACTACTGAATTAGGATGAATACAATGAACAAAGTTTCCACGATAATAATTTGCTCTTTGTTTGAGGTTAGGACTTTGTGGTTGCAGGAATTTCATCAAAGCGAGTTTGATTGTACCTCAGGATTGTACTCAAATCCGTTGTAGTTCAGTAACTACTTTGTTAAATACAGAATAGAATTTAGTAGATATGTTTTATTTTAAATAATGTAATGAATATGCTCTGGACTCTAGACTAGGCGCGATTTGATTACCAGAACGACTTTACTAAAGGGCAACCCGATTGGTGAATTTTAGGAAAATTAACACTAATGCGTTAGATTTTAAGGTCAATTATTCTTTATTATTATTTTTCTTTGTTTTATTTTCTCTCCTTTCGGAGGTGCTTTCCTATCAAACGGGCCTCAGCCAAGTGTGATGGGATCTGTAGATGAGGTTGAAATAACTGATGTGGTGAGGAACTTTCTCACAATGCGGCATGTGTTTAATATGACGGCTTTTTGCAACATACGGATAAAGAATTTGGGGATCTTAAGTGTTTCAAGACTGTTGTGTAATGTTTTGGTTATGATCCCGGTGGACGATATAACTTTAGGAACTATATGCACAGTTTGAACTTTCCATTCTGTTCTTATCTCGATAGCAAGACTATGATATTTTGCCAGTTTATTTGTTATAGTGGGTTGGATGTTGTGGGTATTTGGAATAGTGACGAATTTATTATTATTATATTCTTTATTGTTTAAGAATTAAACATACAAGTAAACTTAAAATTAAAACAATAGACGAGCATATCTCTATAAGCACATAACACATATAATTCAATAAAATAAACTAATTCATAACAATATCAATATCATATCTAAATAAATGGTATCAATGATATTGTGATGAATCTCAATATTAATATACGTACGTATTTACGATATTTATCATAGAGTGTTCATAAAATGCTCTTTCAGTCTCTTCTTAAAGGTGAAACTCGAAGGACTATCTGGTAATTTATTCCAAAATTAAATGGCTCTTGCAGTGAAAGAATAAAAAAAAATATGTTGTTCGTTCTAGGAACCTCCAACACGTTTCCAATTTTAATTTGAGGGGCGTTTTAAGTCAAGCACAAAATAGAAAATGCGATGAAAAGCCTACAGGATATTCTGTCACAACTGCCTCCGTGGTCTAGTGGCTAGTGCCATGGACTCCCGATACGGAGGTTCTGGGTTCGATTCCCAGGGGGGAAAAACAAAGTTGATATTTGAGAATTTATCACTTTATGAATTTTCCCCATTTTGGTTAGGACATTGCAGGCTGAATCACCTGATTATCCGAAAAGAAAAAGATTTCCTGCTTCTGATTTTCTGCTTCAGAGGGCACGTTAAGCCGTCGGCCCCGGTCGCTGTCTTTGATAGTGGTCGTTACTTAAAACCATGTCAGAGGCCTGATAGTTGTGCTACTAGGCGGTTTTTAAAACTCTGACACCAGGGTTCATCGGGTCAATAGACTCGATACCCACTCGACAGAAGAAGAAGAAGGATATTCTGTATGGTAATAAAAGTTGTATAAAAGATAATTTACTTCCATGCTGGACTGGGAGAGATAGAAAAACATAGAATGTTTCAGCTGCCCTTCCTCCCGGGCATGCTGTTGAAGTCAGCAAAAGAGACTCGAGGGTTACAGTGTATTGTAATTTAGGCGATGGGCTGACAACCTGTCACTATAGCAATACATATTACAATCTAAAATTGCCCTCAATTTTTGTCAGACGTGGCGAAAGCGCCTTTTACGAGGCGTTAAACGCTCTGCCTACCCCGTAAGGGATAAAGGCGTGATTTATGTATGTATGTATGTAAAAGATAATTTGAGGTTTGATAACAAAGGTATCATAGACAGACCAATTTCATTTTTCGCAAGGTAGCAAACCTTGCAAAAAAAATATTAAAGTGCCTGAAAGTTTGTGTAAAGTTACAACATACATATAATCACTATTTTATCCCTAATGGGGTAGGCAGAGCGTAAACGACCTAAACAAAGGTCGTTCCGCCATGTCTGACAAAATTTTGAAGGTTATTTAGGATTTGTAAGTAGAATAGAATAATTGCTGTAGTGACAGGTTGTCAGCCCATCGCCTAAATTGCAATATACTGAAACCCTCGGATGCCTTAGCTGGTTTTTACAGCATGCCCGGGAGGAAATGCAGCTAGCTTATTCTTTATTTTTCTCTCGCTCCCAGTCCAAAATGAAAGTTACAAGAAGGTACAAATATAGCAAACCAAAACCTAAAAAGCTAAATAATCTCAAATTAATTTTATTATTTATTTTATTTTTATTTATTTGGCAAATCATCAGCGACAATAAAATAATAATACAAAAATATACAAAACTAAGAGCTATTTACAGATTTGCACATATAGGAAACGAAATAGATAAAACGAGCAAAACCATAAATACTAACATAAATTAACATAATATTATTTATCTTAGGGATACCTACCCCATTAGGGATACAGGCGTGATAGTATGTATGTATGTATTATTTATCTTATTACATTCAGACAAGGATCACTGAATGTGCAGTACAGCAATGTTTTTTTAAAAGACGAAATCTATTATATAAAACTTAGTACATGATAAAATATTTATAGAATAAAAAAAAATACTATTCTCCAAAAAAACTCTCGCTTAGAAGCTTTTTCATACAAAATTAAGTTTCTTAAGTCTTTAAATATTATTTATCTCATGCAATTATCTTAAAAGCGGCTTAGTGCCACTGGAATTGTCTGAGAGTGTCGTTTAAGGATGAGCTAATGGTGTAAGGCGTGTTTCCACCTGACTGAATGAGTTTAGAAGAGATAGTTAGGGCCGTATTTATAATCAGCTCTCAAGAGTAACAGCGAGTTTGAGTTCATATCAGATATGTCATTTTAGTACAAACTGGCCAGTTAAATCCATACTTAATATTGCTCTCAAGTTTGAGATCGCTTCATAAATACGAGAATTTATATAGTAATATCAAAATAGGGGTTGCTAAGTCAAATTATTTCAGGAAGTAAATACAAATTTTGGCTCTTCCATACAAAATGTCCGCCTTGATCAAACAATTTGTATGGAAGAGTCATTGTGTTTTACTTCCTGAAAGAATTTGCTGGTTAAATTTTTTCAGTGTCGTTGACTGAGTAACCCCTATCAGTAAGCGCGACGCTGTCCCTTACACCTGGTATAAATATTACGATCGGCTGTGCATATGACGGCCTGGAATTAAATCTTTATTTTATGCAAAATATCTACGATAGCTGATATTTATAATGAAAAGTTTTTGGTAGTTTTAATTTCAGCAAAGAAGAATATAATGAAGATCGGAATAGCATGGAAATTAAGTTTAATTTAGGCAGTTGTTGAAACAATTTGTGGTAGATTGATTAAATTATCCTAAATATTTTCATTCGATTTGGTGGATAAGCATCCTTATACCCCATAAACCGGTATTTCCTTTATATTAAGCACTTAATTCTAAGGTCGTAGGCTGGTGTAACAAAGATAATGATAATGACAAACAAAAGTAGCTGATATTTTCATATATATATTCTTTGTTGCGTACAAAAAAAATACAATAAATAAACAATTTTAAATTGAGTTCACAAAGGTGAGCTTATCTCTATAAAGAGATCTCTTTCAGCCGACCTGTAAAATTGAATATGAGATAACAATATATACGGGGACAAGACTGTACACGCAATAGACTTCTACATATACATATAACCTACATAAAAATACATATATATTACTTAAATAAACATCTGTAATATATAATAATAAATACAAATACCTACGTACATAAATACTAACTTTGTTGCGATAGGAAGTGCTCTTTCACTCTTTTTTTGAAAGAGGATATAGATGGACAGTCTTGAACTGTCTTCGGAAGCTTGTTCCAAAGTTGTGTATCATGCTGGACTGAGAGCCATAGAAACATTCAGCTGGATGTTCCAGCTGCTTTTCTACTCAGATATACTGTGGGAATCAGTAGAGAGACTTAAAGGAGACAAGGGTTTCAGTGTAGTAATTTAAGCGAAATTTTGACAACATTTTGATTATTGTCTCTTGTCTCTTCTGACTCTAGAGACTAGGTCAGGGATGACCGTGACAGAGTCGATGATGGAGCGAGCTCACCCAGAAGATGCATGTTGTGGTACTGGCAATCTCAGGCACCGACGGAAACAGCAAACTGTTTTTCGCTGGACTCCGGTGAGAGGGTGGTTGCGAGCCATTCGGCTCCTTGCGGAGCCTACCACCGCTCTGTACTTTGTCATAATACAATGCCTACCCCGTAAGGGATACAATCCCGATTGTATTATGTAAGCAATCCAAAAAATCAATGTAAAAAAAATCCTAAGGGTAGCAACACAGGCGTCACTTAGGGCCGTATTTATAATCAGCCCTTATGAGTGACAGCGAGTTTAAGTTCGTATCAGAAATGTCATTTCAGTACAAACTGGCCTGTCAAATCCATACTTAATATCGCTCTCAAGTTTGATATTGCTTCATAAATACGAGCCTTACTGCGCGCAAGGTTGCGCTCAACACGCTGTCAATGCCTACAACACACATGCGTTGTAGGCATGTGTGTTGTAACTAACTGATACAGTCGTAGGTATATACATACATACGTATATATAATCACGCCTTTATTTCTAATGGGGTAGGCAGAGCGTAAACGACAAAAAATTTGAGGGTTATTTAGGATAGATTTGTTTGATCGCCTAAATTGCAATATACTGAAACCCTCGGATCCCTCAGCTGGTTTTACAACATGCCCGGGAGAAATGCAGCTTTCACATTCTATGTTTTTCTTTTGATCCCAGTCCAGCATGGAAGTTTTTAGGTATATTGCGAGTTATTTTCTAAATATGTAAGCGAATCAACACAATTATCTCGGTGTCGTATTAATTTTACCCGACGATTTTACCCACGTCAATTTGACTGGCGGCCCCTTTCAGAAGTTAACAGAGACAATGACATGTGAGGACTGAAGCGTGATATATCGCTTGGTGTTGAAAGGTTTATTTCACCGCAGACATACATAAGGTATATTGGGTGTAAGGGACAGCTTCGCGCAAACTGATTGGAGTTGCTCAGTTAAGGAAAGTAAACAACTTTCACCGAGAAATTCTTTCACGACATAGAAAATGGCGTTTCCATACAAGTTGCCTGATCGAGGTGGTAAATTTGTATGGAGAAGTAAAAAAATAATCATTTCCTGAAAGAGTTTCTGAGAAGGAAAGAAGGAAGGACTGACTGAGCACGCTTACACCCCGTAACATACATACATACATATAATCACGTCTTTATCCCTAATGGGGTGGGCAGAGCGTTAACAATCTAAACAAACGTCGTGGCGCAACGTACTTTGTTTAGATCGTTTACGCTCTGCCTACTCTATTGGGGATAACGGCGTGATTTTTGTGTGTGTGTGAATGGTTTAGGCAGAACATCAACACCTCAGTAAATATGCGTATTGTCTGAAATACTTTTACTGGTTAATAGTAAGAAATATACTTTTAGCCGCGGTAAAACGTGAGTATTTATTACATACAAAGGTACATATATAATCACGTCATTGTTCCTAATGGGGTAGGCAGACCGCAAACGACCTAAACAAAGATCGTTTCGCCACGCCTGACAAAGTATTAAGGGTTATTTAAAACAGATTTGTTGGTATATTGCTGTAGTGACAGGTTGTAAGCCCATCGCCTAAATTACAATATACAGAATTCCTCGGATCCCTTAGAAGGAAATAATTTGATCAGCTTATATGAGACAAAATTCATAAATTAACAATTCTGGCACTGAGACAGAAAATACGCTGTCGTGGTATATTCATACAATTCTGCAATCGCCTTTATAACAAAGGTATCAATTTCAGTCCGACTCAATCGAGTGAAATAATCGAATAGAATTCGTTCTCGATTTCATCTCGATAATTGCCATTCGATATCGATATAGATCCGATCAGTCTTTTGTCGTTTTATGGCTTACGGTTGAAATTGATATTTTCTGAGAATCAAAATATCAAATGGCAAATCTTCCATCATCTCCCTAGCCTTATCCCGTATCTCACGGGGTCGGCTTCCTAATCTAGGGGATTGAACGAGGGTACTGGTTTTTACACAGAGCGACCCATCTGACCTCCGCAACCTAAAAGGGATACCAGACCCAATCCTAGATTAGGTCAGAGTTTTCAAGCCGCCAATGCTTAGCACTGGTCACTGATATGGCTTAACGACTAATATCTACGGTATTAAACGATATTAACCGGGACGAACGGCATAGCGTGCCTTTCGAAGCACGGAAAAAGCACCGAAGAAACGTACATATGAAATTCGAAAACCGAAAAACACATTGGTACGTGGTGGGATTCGAACTACGACCACAGGAGGCAGCGGTCCTATCCACTACACCATCGGGCTCAAATGGCAAATCTTCCATTTTCAAGTATTTTTGTAACTATCGAATTGAAACATCAGTCACAAGCCATTTTCTCGATATTTGACTACGCGATTAATTTGGAAAATGAAAATGAAAATGAAAATGAAAATGAAAATTTATTTGCTTAAAATATGGTCATTACATACAATGCAGGTCTTAAGGTTAAGATATGTCCTCATATTTTACCATAATAGGCATGCAAATTTTACAAAGTAAACGGTAAGCTACAAATTAACAAATGATATTTATAAAATTTACTATAAACATTTAAAATTTGTCACAATATAAATATACCTAAGTTAAATTAAAATTATCAATTTCAAATAAATTAAGTCAAGTATAACAATGAATAATAAAATAATATAAAACTTAATTAATTTTTTTTTATATTGTAAATGTCCTGAATCTTATAAAAATTATTTAGTTTTAACCATGTCACTAATTTACGTTTAAACAATTCATTGGGCAATATTTTAATGTCTTTTGGCACAGCATTGTATATTTTAACACACATTGAACAGCATTGCCTTTGGATCATTGTCAATCGTGGAGTACTATTATAAACTAGTTTATTTGGATCTCGTACATTCCGATTATGCCTATTCGCTGTTCGTCTAAAGAGGCCCATATTATATTTTACAAAGGTTGCTACTTCAAGAATATACAAACAGGGTAGTGGGAGAATACCAAGGTTTTTAAATAACGGCACACACGAATCACGAGGACCTTTACCGCAGATGGCGCGTACACACTTCTTCTGGGCTACAAATAATCTTTGTATATGAGTAGAGTTTCCCCATATTAAAAGTCCATATTTGAGTAAGGAAGCCACATATCCATGATATGCTGCAAGTGTTGTCTGTATTGCAGATGAGTTACGTAACCTTTTAAGGACATAAACATATCGATGTAACTTGCCTCTTGTATTTTCAATATGATGCTCCCATCCGAGATTTCTATCTATTGTAACACCTAAAAACTTGGTTTTGTCAACTTCTTGTATCTGATTACCATTATATGCAATATTTAGTGTTATTTTTTCTTGTCTATTAGTCCCAAATTGAATATAATTAGTTTTACTTAAATTTACAGTCAAATTATTTTTGTCAAGCCACTCAATTATTTTATTTATTGTGTCATTTATGTCAAATTCATAAGAAGGGATGTCAGTTTTGCATGGTATAATAACAGAGACATCGTCTGCAAACAGAATGCACTTATAGTTTGTCACTTCAGGGAGGTCGTTTATGTAGAGTAAAAAAAGCAACGGACCAAGAACACTCCCTTGTGGCACTCCACATGCATTTACTCTGTATGTCGACTTATTTGGAACTATACCACCTCTATTATCTAGGCTTTTTACTTCTACTGCTTGTTTTCGATCACATAGATAAGATGATAACCACTTCAGAGCTAAACCTCTAATGCCTAGATTTTCTAGTTTTAAGAGTAGAATATTGTGTGATACGAAATCAAATGCACGCGTCATATCAAAAAATACTGTAGTTATTCTCTTGTTATTATTTATATGTTCTATTATTTCACGGACAAGATGAAATATTGCTAGAGTTGTTGATTTCTGGGGTTGGAATCCAAACTGTTCTTGTTTAATTATCTTGTATTTTGCTATAAAGTTCATTAATCTTAATTTCATTGCCTTCTCGAATATTTTCGATAAAACTGGAACTAACGTAATGGGACGATAATTTTCGATAGAAGTTATTGGTCCTTTCTTATGTAAAGGTATAACAATGGATTTCTTTAGTAGATCTGGAAATAAGCCATTTTCAAATGACAAATTTACCAGATGCGTGAGTGGCTCAATTAACTGATCTGCGCAAAATTTTATCACTTTAGTGGATACGTTGTCATACCCAGTAGCGTTAGTAGCCCTTAACAATCTAACTATCGTACCTGTTTCTTTTGGAATGAGGGGATCAATATAAATACTATTTGGCATTATAGTTTTGTTAGTATTTATGCAAGTTTTAGCATGAGTTACCCTTGTTGAATTTATTAAAAAATCATTGAAGGAATTTGCTATTTGCGTTGGATCATTTATTTTTTTACCATCTAATACTATTTCTTTTATTAAATTATCTTTGCAAATATTATTAGTGTTATCTTTAATAATATGCCAGGATGCCTTACCCTTATTTCTTGAATTTGTTATTACTTTATTATTATGTATTTTCCTGGACAAGCAAAGACAACTACGCAGGAGCTTAGAATACTCTCTATATTTCCTTTTCCTTCCTGCTTTACCATCAGTTTTCTCACTATAGTATTGATACCGTAGGAGTCTTTTAGTTTTACAGCTTTTAGTGAGACCTTTTGTCACCCATTTTGGTTTTCTATACCTGTTTGAAAATTTGCATTTTTTAAGCGGAAAGCAGAGATTAAAAAGTGTCGTTAGTACGTTATGGAATTCTTGCATCGCCAAATTAACATTAGCCATATTAAGTATATCTGAAAAGGATAATTGTTTCAGACAGTTACGAAATTTAATCATGTTCTCTTGACTGTAGTCTCGAACGTATTTAAAGTATTCCATAAGTGGGGCCTCTTCCTCAGATACGGGTATGAGCAACATTTGAGCTGTATTATGATCTGATAGTTGTAAATGAAGTAGTTCCCCAATGGCATTGTCAAAATTACTAATTATGTGGTCAATACATTTTCTTTGTCTAGTGGGTTCAGTAATATGTAAAATTAAATTATGATTTTTTGTTACATCTATTAGGTATTTTGAGGTCTTGTCTAGTATTAAAGTATTAATATTAATGTCTCCTGCTAATATTATGCGTGTATTTTTATTTTTTGTATACTTATGTAACAGTTCTTCTAATCTCGATAGAAATAGTAGTTTATTGGCATCTGGAGTACAATATAGGCAAAATATATAACAATTATAAGATTTAAGTCGTATGCCACAACATTCAAAAGTGGAATCCAAAGTTAAGGTATCTAAATCAGTAATCTTTTGAAATTCTAATTCTTTGCTGGTTAATATACAAGTTCCGCCTCGACCTTGTCTCGTATATTTTTTTCTGCAATATGTGGTTGCCGTAAAGTATCCTGACATGTTTAGACAACATTCACTGCCCAATTTAATGAAGGTTTCCGAGAAACATATGACATCAGGTTTATTATTATTAGATTTTAATTCAGAAATAGTAACATCCAAAATGTCTTGTTTTGAGATAAAGCCCTGTATATTTTGATGTAACAACCTTAAGTAATTTTTACTTTCTTTAGTGACGGAAGGTTTATTAAATAAAGGATTAGGTATATTATTCTGATGCAGAAAATAGCTATCGTTAGCCACGAAAAAAAACCGATGTTTCTTCCTCTAAAAAGTCTGTGTTCCTCAATATGTTAGACATTAAGTTTTCGAGGCTTTTAAAAATGGTCCTCATACCAAAGTTATTTATGTTGCCTCTTTTCATGAACATTTTCCTATCGTATGTCAGACATAAGTTTGAGTCAAGAAGAAATGCGTACTCATGGGAAAGGTTATCTTGGTATAAAAGTTTATTAAACATTTCAACTCTCTGATTGTATATATTTGAATAATTGTTGCACTTAAACGTTGGTACACATATAATAACGTTTGTGTGTTGAACCTTTAATAGCTTATTTCTTATGTTATCAATAGTTTGCCCATAGTATTTAGATGTTAAAAAGTCTTGTTCTCCTATCATAATTATACAAAAGTCTTTGTTACCGAAGTCTTGTAGTTTTTTCTCCAGGTCTATCAGCAATTCTTCAACGCCGACTCTCGGGGTGATGAAGTGGCAAATGTTAGAACAGCAGACAAGTTCCTGGGAAGCAATATTTGTAACATTGTTTGTTTTGTTGGTGCTTATGATGTAGACCCTGCTCACTGGCTCAAAAGAGGGTTGTTTATTTGAGTTTTCATCTTCTCGTATCTGTCTTTGAGCGTTCGGATGCTCTGCCGGTTCTGTTGTGTGGATTAAAGTTTCCTTTGTCATTGACTGTTCTTTTGACTGTTGCTCTTCTTCAATTGAAGAACTTTCCTCCGTCATATTTAAATCCATGAAGCTCTTATTTTGATCAGTATTGTTTTCTGTTAATCTATATTTTTTGCTGGAGTTTTTGGTGGATTTTTTCCTGTTTGATGTTATGTTTCTTTGAAAGCTATGCGTTTCGTTAGAGCTGCACAATTTTTTAAGCGTTTTTATCTGTAGATTACTTTTATCTAGTCGGGTTTTCAATGAGCTATTCTCTAGTAGAAGCAACTCTATTTGTTGGTCAGCTATATTCAAATCCCTTTGAAGGTCAGACAGCTTTTGTTTCATGCTATCTATATTTTCAGTAGTCTCTATATCTGGACAGCTTCTGTTCTGCTCAATGTGAGACTGAGACAAATCTTCGTCGTCAGTGTCTTCTGATAATGTACTGAATGAGTTTTCAGTAGATATATTGACGATATATTTTTTTCTAGTCATATTAACATTGTTCGTTGGAGAACCAGAGTTGGGATCCTGCGATGGCAAGGATGGCGATGTAGTTTTTACTGACGAGTCTGACGATGTAGTTGGTGTATCTTGCGTAATTTCAGTTTTTTGGTCGGTCTCTGTTTCTATCGGTGTTTGAATTTTCTGTAATGTCTTATTTTCACTAGATTTTATTTTTCTATCTTGAATAGTACTTGAGGGAGTAGTTTTTAAAGATTTGAGGGGGTTTTTATTTTGTTTACATAGCCTACACAACCATGCAGCCTTTCTTTCTCGAGTCATCATCTCAAATATTTTATCGGTTTTTTGTGCGCATTTCAAAGTACCGCAAAAATATCCTTTACATGCGAAACAGTTAAGCGAAGCCCTGACGTTTATTTTGCTTGCGCATTTTGTGCAGATAACACTCTGAATCTTTGTGTCAGACATTTTTTGATTTTTATTTGACGAACCAGCACGTTTCTCGGTTACTTATAGGATTCAGAAGACAGTTCCTTGGTTATTGATTAACCATATGTAGTACGAGTAGTATATAAATAGTTCAGCTACTCACATCTAGATGGCGTAATCAGTATTTTACTACGCTCGTTGTCATATCCCCACTCACTGTTCGTCTGCTGCGTGAAATGGATTACAGGCATAGATTTGACAACTGAACGCATCCATTAACGTCCGTAATGTTGGTAGCAGTGTGTCTTTGACACTTTAAGTCAACTCCTTCAAAGTGACATAATCCAATCAGCTGTTTTTTAATTTGTAGATGTAAAGTGATTCGTCAATGTTTAAATGGATTATATTCAAATTTATATCTCAACTGTGAATTCTCCACTTACTTCGATTCAGGAAAAGACGTTCCCAAAGATATTGTGCAGAGATAACACTCCCACCGATAGTTTCAATGACAATCTTCTAGGTTAAATCAAAATTGTAAGTATTCAAGCACTTTTTCACAACAAAATCGAAAATTATTGAGCAGCAGGTTGTTTACAACTCATGACCTGGATCATTTATTAAGTTAAAAAAATCTTCTTTTAATACAGGGCGTAACGGGCAGTGTCCAGCAAACTGATAGGCGTTGCTCAGTCAACGAAACTGAACAACATTTACCAGGAAATTCTTTCAAGAGATGTTTGTTTTTTAAATTTCCCCTATGATTATGACCATCTCGATCAGATAGTTTGTATAGAGAAACATTTGCTTTTTAATTTTCTGAAAGTATTTTATGGTTTTAGTTGTTCCGTTGACTGTGCAACCCTTATTTGTCTGCAGGATGCTGTCCCGGTATAATGACTACTCACAGCTCAGGAATAATGAGTTTTCCCGTGGGAAAGTAGCCTCAGGGTGCACTTAGCTATCTAAATGGTGAAGCTTTCCAAAGTTGCGTCTTTCTGAGAAGTTTTACAAATAATCTTTCCCCAAGAATAAGGTACTTTCACAGCAGCTGATTAAATAATTTTGCATGGGAGCTCCGTTTATCATATTTCGACCTTTGTCCTCGGAGGGAGTTTCGAGTAATCGGGTTTAATCCAGCTTTACCAAACGAAATTAGACTGAGTAACCAAAATAGTACATTACTCCATGCTGGACTGGGAGCAAGAGGAAAACATAGAATTTGCCAGCTGCATTTCCTTCCGGGCATGCTGTAAAAACCAGCTAAGGGATATGAGGGTTTTAGTATATTGTAATTTAGGCGATGGGCTGACAACCTATCACTTCAGCAATATACCTACAAATCTATCTTAAATAAACCTCAAAACTTTGTCAGACGTGGCGGAACGACCTTTGTTTTTGGGCGTTTTCGCTCTGCCTACCCCATTAGGGATAAAGGCGTGATTATATGTATGTATGTATGTACTCCGAGGCCGAAAAGAAAGCAATTTTAGGTCGAGTAAATTTGCTAACGAGACCTTAACTTGGTATTTCGGCTGAAATAAGTATATATAGTACTTTTCTCTTATTTTGCGAGGAATCAATACACAAACATCAAACGATTCCTCCATAATATTTTGACATTTAAGATTTGACAGGCGCACATTCCATTTAATCATTCATTCCACTTTGTAAATTTAAAAAGTTGTGTTCTGCCATTCGGCCTTAAAATAATCAATAATGTAAACTAAAACACACCTAAACCATACTAGTGTGTTCTTAAAGACTTCGTGAAGCGGTCGTTAATTTCAATGTTGTCGTTTGGAAAAATTGCTGGCGAATGCGAATAAGAGGACCGAAAAGAGTGAATATAGTTATTGTTTTTTTTTAAATAATGGAGCTTTTTCCGAGCAAATGGGAGAAAATACTATTCCTAAACCCTGAAAGCCTTAAGGCGATCACTAGCGGTTCTGAAAGCTATTATTTATAATGACAAATGATACTTCGCACCGCACATTGAGGATTGGTCTCTCAGAATTGAAGCTTCAGGACACCATTTCGAGATATTAATGAGAGGGGATGGGATGGAGGACTAATGGTTTAGGTAGTCGTCATAAAAGATGAAAAATTTGCCGAATGTATTGCTATTTTGTAAATAAATCTATATTTTAATAATATTTGCATGCAACAGTTATAGCTTATGACGTTATGACTATTTTACATAACATAACATAAAAATACTTTATTGCACGTAATAATACAACACAACAGACAAGTACAACATAGGCGGCCTTATTTCTTAGGTAGCAATTTCTTCCAGGCAAATTTGTTACCGTTTTAAGCAGATTTTTTCCAAAATCAGGCGTGATTGACAATCATTTCGGAATTACTTGCAGAATATTATTATATTGTGGTAAAATATATTTCTAAAAAGTAATGATTAAGACTATTTCTGGTGCTTTTGAAGAACGAGAAGTATAAGACTTGGAAAAATATATTTTTTGTTTTTTTATACAAAGTTAGCTGAATATTTATTTGGAGCGAGAAATTTTTACTCGAAACTCATAAAAGGTGTATAAGAAATTATAGTGTGATAGTCAGGAAAAAAAATCCAAACCGTAACACTGGTATGACGGTTGGTATGACGGTTAGTCAGCGAGGAAATTTTCCTGGCGATATTTTTTCTGACGAAAGCATATTCTTACTGAAAATATTTCAAGGCAACCAAATACTAAACAAATAATCAATCTTGACGTGAAATGGACTGAAAGGGGTTTCCACGGTATGAAAGGTACAGGTATAGTACAGTCAGCTGCAAAAGCATAAGGACTCCTGACTGCCTCAAACGCGTTTTAAAAAAGTTATTAAAAAAAATAAGAGATCACGATTTTCCTTTATACATAACTAGCGACCCACCCCGGCTTTGCACGGAAATTATCAGTGTTTCTCTACTACTTTATGCATGTATTATACATATAAACCTTCCTCTTGAATCACTCTATTCATTAAAAGAAACCGCATCAAAATATACGTTGCGTAGTTTTAAAGATTTATGCATACATAGGGATATAAGGGACAGAGAAAGCGACTTTGTTGTATACTATGTAGTGATACTAAAAAACATTATCAAGTAATTTATGTTCTAGCATAATCACGCCTTTATCCCTAACGAGGTAGGCAGAGCTTAAAAGAACTAAACAAAGGTCGTTTCGTCATGTCTGACAAAGTTTTGAGAGTTATTTAAGATAAATTTGTAGGTATATTGCGATATTGATAGGTTGTCAGCCCACCGCCTAAAATTGCAATACACTATAACCCTCGAATGCCTTAGCTGGTGTATACAGCATGCTCGGGGGGAGATGTATCTGGCTCATTCTATGTTTTTCTATCACTCCCAGTCCAGCATTGAAGAAAAAATAAAACTAAAAAACATTATCAAGTAATTTATGTTCTAGCAAGGATAACAAGTAATAATCATTTTCATAAATAAATTGAAAATATCAACCATACCTTATAGCTTGGCCTCGGAACAATTCGCTGCATCGAATTCTATTCATTGTTTCTATGTATTCTCTTAGCCATAGACAATCTAATGTCAAAGTGACATTTGGCGAAATTTTCCCGTGGTAATAAGGTCGAGTATTGAAGAAAATTCTACCTGATAGTTACAGGTGCGTGCTCAAACGGAGGTTTTATGCGAGCTGTCAGATTAAAAATCACTCTAACGGTCTTTGATGAAACGACGACGAACGCACCCCCGACCAGGCCGTTATTTGTGGCATTATTGATCATAAAAACCGGCTAAAGGATCCGAGGGTTTCGGTATATTGCAATTTAGGCGACGTGCTGACAACCTGTCACTACATAAATACCAGGCCACTCAAAAAGTATTGCGATAAATAGTTTTTATATATGGCAAACTGGCCGGTTAGAATCTTTTTTGAAAGTATGATTACTTGTAAGTAAAAATATGTGTGTTCCATTTTCAAAATTTCCCTCCACATTTTTTGCGAGCCAATTCAAAGTATCGTGTCTTACTGAAAAATGGATCTGCGCCGGGAACATTTTAGAGCTATGATTTTTTACGATTTCAAGTGTCGCCTGAAACCGGATGAATCGTTCGATAGACTTCAAATGGCATTTATGGATGAAAGCCCCTCCAAGGCAACCGTGTATCGTTGGTATAACGAATTTAGGCGCGGTCGACCAACCTTGGGGCCTGAAGAAAGAAGCGGTCGCCCTTTGACGGCTATTACGGAAGAAAACGTGCTAGCAGTGAAAAATTTAATCCAAGATAATAGGCGAATTACATATCAGGAGATTCAGCACATATTAAAGATTGGATCGGGAAGCGTTCACGAGATTCTACACGGGAATCTTCGCGTGAGGAGGATTGTATCGCGCTGGGTGCCGCACTTCCTCACCGACGCTCAGAAGCAGGCCCGGGTGGAATGGTGCCGTCATATGCTGAACAAATTTGAAGCAGGCTCGTCTCGGCGTGTTTACGACATCGTAACAGGTGATGAGTCCTGGATTTATCAATACGATCCAGAAACCAAGCGCCAGTCGACAGTTTGGGTGTTTCAAAATGAACCAACGCCTACCAAAGTGAAGCGATCTCGAAGCGGGGGGAAGATTTTGATCGCCAGCTTTTTTAATTTGACTGGCCACTTGGCCTCAATTCCCTTACGAGATCAAAGAAGCATTAACGCCGAATGGTATACTACCAAATGTTTACCAGAAGTTTTTTCTGTTGTGAGCAACAAGCGACCAAACACAGGGCTCCGCGGACTACTGCTCCACCACGACAATGCGCCTGCACACACCGCGCTCAAAACGAGGGACTTCCTGGACAGCACACCAGTCAAACTCCTGGGTCACCCTCCTTACAGCCCTGATCTAGCACCGTGTGACTTCTTTTAATTTCCAAAAATAAAAAATCAGCTCAAGGGGATACAATTTTCGTCGCCGGAAGATGCGCTGGCTGCGTTCGAGCAGGCTGTAAACGATGTGTCTACGGCGGACTGGAAAAAGTGTTTTGAAAACTGGTTCAGACGCATGAATCTTTGTATAGAGGCTGGTGGAGAGTACTTTGAAAAGATTTAATAACAATATATGTACCTGTAGAACATTTTTTTTTGTGTCGCAAATCTTTCTGAGTGTCCCACGTACACCTACAAATCTGTCTTAAATAACCCTCAAAACTTTGCGAGATGTGGCGGAACCTTGTTTAGTTCGTTTACGCTCTGACTACCCCACTAGAGATAAAAGCGTGATTATGTGTATGTATGTATTATTGATCGTTCACGTTTGTAGAGGGATGTTTCCTTCGTGCGTCTGACCGTATTTGCTGTTCGGGTATAATTTTTCATGAATGAAAGCCTGTTCAAGCCAGGGTTGCGGGCTTTGTCGGGTTTAGTACAGTTGGTACGAAGCGTACAAAGCACTTGTAGGATTAGGTATGAATCCATGTTTCTAACCGTAGAAAAGTCAGCTAGCAGTAAGCTATAATAGCGTCATCCATACTACTGTGGGACAGAAAAAATAATGATATTTTTTTTTATTTTACAACCAAATTACATTATTTCTTACATATGCCATACTTATTTAGACATGTATTTATATATAGCACTTGAGAGTGACAGCGAGTTTGAGTTCGTATCAGAAATGTCATTTCAGTACAAAATGAAAAATCAAAGCCATACTTAATATCGCTCTCAGTCTTGAGATCGCTTTATAAATACCAGCGTCAAAGTTTGTCGGAAGCATTAAATACTCCTATTGAATTAGGCTCTAAACAGGTATTATTATATTATTAAATGAAGGATGTCATATTTTATTTTCTCGCGGCGTAACTAACATGGCGGAACGACCTTTGTTTAGGTCTTTTAAGCTCTGCCTACCCAATTAGGGATATAGGCGTGATTGTATGTATTTATGTATGTATAAATAACATCTACTTTAGCATGGTGACTAAACAAGGAAAGAGTCGCAGGTGACGCTATACCTGCCTATTGTTACATCAATAAGTTTTGTATTGTTGGTCTTGTTGTCTATCTATTTATTTTTATCAGTTTAAAATTATTCTTCTATTAATATTTTCTTCCATGCTGGACTGGGAGCGAAAGAAAAACATAGAATGCGCCAGCTGCATTTCTTCCCGGGCATGCTGTAAAAACCAGCTAAGGGATTTGAGGGTTTCTGTATATTGCAATTTAGGCGATAGGCTAACAACCTGACACTATAGCAAAATACCTACAAAATCTATTTAATAACCCTCAAAACTTTGTCAGACGTGGCGGAACAACCTTTGTTCAGGTAGTTTACGCTCTGCCTACCCCTTTGGGGATAAAGGCGTGATTATATGTATGTATGTATTAAATTATTTAATGTCTGGCGCGAATTGGTGTTGAGACAAACTTTTTCAAGTTTTGCGGCCCATTTATATGTTAACCTGTAATAATTCTTGTATAAAACAGGAGTGAGAACTATTAAAATCAAAACTTCCATGATATCCGCAGCAGAGCCCATAACATCAGTCGACCAAGTTAATAGAAATTATCAGGGTACCTACATAGAAGGCAGCTGACTGCACCCAAATCCATTGACAAGAATATAAAAATTCAAAAATTCAAAGGATAATTGACCCTGAAACTATGACGTTGAAGAAATATTGAAACTGGCATACAAATACTGCCATAAGTGTAATTAACGACAAAAAAAAAATATAGACTTGTTCGTGGTTGAGGAAGCAACTCACTTCTACTAGGCCTTTTTTTTTCTGTTCCTCCACCCCATCAATATAATCTTAATTAATTGAAGCATTTATTCTTATTGACTAAGTAATAGAACACACAGACACTGATATATTCTCAACACCCGAAAACAAATTCCTAGCATCCGCAGGACGGTACTTAGAAATAAGCTTAACTAAGAGTACTATTGTTATCATAGATTAAGCTGTACATATAGCTTAGCCTCTAAATGTAAGCTTTCTATAAATCAATGAAGAAATAAAGATTTCTTCCATGTTGGCCTGGGAGCGAGAGAAAAATATAGAATGTGCCAGCTGCGTTTCCTCCCGTGCATGCTGTAAAAACCAGCTAAGGGATCCGAGGGTTTCAGTATATTGGAATTTAGGCGATGGGCTGACAACCTGTCACTACAGCAATATACGTACAAATATATCTTGAATACTTAAAAACTTTGTCAGACGTGGCGGAACGATCTTTGTTGAGGTCGTTTACGCTCTGCCTATCCAATAAAGGCGTGATTATATGTATGTATGTAATAAAGATCTTTTTCCATCCAACTGTACCTTTTCGGCGCTGGGGGTTAGAGTTAGAGCAAAGTGAATTATGTTCTAATATTTCAACTCGCTCAGGGTAGAGATATTAGCTTCATGGCCAAACTGACTCCAAGAATGTGAGTTCATGAATAAGTTTGAATGGAAACTGGGGAATATGGGGATAAATCTTTTTAGAAAGAAAAACATTTCAGTTCCTCTTCTGACTTTTATATCATGATCGGGAAGAGAAGCAAACTGCTACATTAATTGTTTTAGTAATGCTCAAAATCCAACATTTAAGTCAAAAGCCTTGAACCTGCCAACTACATACATACTTATAATCACGCCTTTATCCCTAATGGGGTAGACGGAGCGTAAATGACATAAACAAAGGTCACCACCACGTTTTGAGGATTATTCTGATAGATTTGCTTATATTGCTGTAGTGATAGGTTGTCAGCCCACCTGAATTGCTATATACTGAAACCCTCGGATTCCGTAGCTGGTTTTTACAGCATGCCCAGGAGGAAATGCTGCTGGCACATTTTATGTTTTTCTCTCACTCCCAGTCCAGCACGAAATTGGACCAGCAAACTGGATTCTTCTTTTCTGACTTTGCTTATTACAATTTTAAGAAATTTGAAATTCAAATATCAATTAATCCTCTTACTTTTATAGCGTAACTAATTTAATTTCCTTTGACCGATTTGCCTTCTTAAATATTTAAATTAGTTTCCGCATTTTCATCTCAGCTGCAATTTCCAACATTCAGCTTTTCTTAGTAAAGTCACTTAATTAAAATCATTGTTGTTTAAAGCTAAAACCCGACATTTTACCTTTGTTTATATTTTATTAGCGACCCGCCCCGGCTTCACACGGAAATTATCAGTGTTTCTCCACTATATTATGCATGTATTATACATATAAACCTTCCTCTTGAATTACTCTATCCATTAAAAGAAATTGCATCAAAATCCGTTACGTAGTTTTAAAGATTTATGCATACATAGGGACAGAGAAAGCGAATTTGTTTTATACTATTTAGTGATTCCGACGGGAGAGAGGGAGCAATCATTCTATGGGTGACACCGCGATTCGAAAAGCTAGTTGAAAACAGAAACAATATTTGGTGGCCGGCTTATTTCTTTGAAACAAGTTGCAAACATTGTTTAAATACATACACATAATCACGCCTGTATCCCTAATGGGGTAGGCAGAGCGTAAATAACCTAAACAAAGGTTGTTCCGCCACGTCTGACAAAATTTTGAGGGTTATTTAAAATAGATTTGTAAGGTATATTGCTGTAGTGACAGGTTGTCAGCCCATCACCTATATTACAATATACTGGAACCCTCCCTTAGCTGGTTTTCGCAGCATGCCCGGGAGGAGAAATGCAGCTGGCACATTCTATAGTTTTTTCCAGCATGGAAGACTATACATGGAAAATTGTTTACAAAGGCCTTTATACCCGCAACAGAGCTTTGCCAGGCCGCTAATTACTATATCTTAGGGCAGCAACACACAGGCGTCACTTGCTGCACGCAAGGTTGCGCTCAACACGCTATCAGTGCTTTTTGCATTGCCTACAACACACGTGTGTCACCTTACGAACTACGCGCGCGTAGCGAGAAACTCTAAGTTGGCGCATCCCTCTGCCAGTAAGGTGACACATGTGTGTTGTAGGCAATGCAAAAAGCATTGACAGCGTGTTGAGCGCAACCTCGCGCGCAGTTTTTTCATTGCCTACAACACACATGTGTCAGCTTACGAACCACGCGCGCGTAGCGAGGAACTCTACGTCGACGCATCCCTATGCCAGTACCCGTGCGTAGAGCGTTAGGTGACGCATGTGTGTTGTAGGTAATGCAAAAAGAATTGACAGCGTGTTGAGCGCAACCTTGCGCGCAGTAAGTGACGCCTGTGTGTTGCTGTACTTAAGCCGCAATTCCGCGGGCTTAAGCTGACCGGCCGGAGATAAGCTGCCGAGCCGGTGAAAATAGAACTAAAGTCAGATATTCGTAGTTGAACTTTCTAAAGGTCGGGTGCACGTTTCATCACTACATAGTATAAAACAAAGTCGCGTTCTCTGTCCCTATATCCCTATGTATGCATAAATCTTTAAAACTACGTAACGGATTTTGATGCGGTTTCTTTTAATAGATAGAGTGATTCAAGAGGAAGGTTTATATGTATAATACATGCATAATATAGTTGAGAAACACTGATAATTTCCGTGCAAAGCAAGTTGATGATAAATAAAATACCTACAACGTGCGTATCTAGTGAGTATAAAGCCTTCATGCCCATACTGACTTATTCCATCTTACTTTTAATTTCATTTTATTCCATCTAAATTCAGTTACAAACTTAGCTACATACTTTTCTAAAATACCTTTGGAGACTAGTGTATTGTAATTCTATGCCTCGAAAATGAGACGGTGTGATTCTAATTTACTCCTTTTTATTTTTTTCCAAAATAGGTACAAGTTATCCAAATCCAGATTTCTATTTGTTCAGGTTTTACATACCTGTTAGTTACCGAATTACCTCCTATTAGCAGCCTTACCCACTGACCGAGTAAATAAAGCCACAAACAACCGACAATCCGACAAACCAGTAACGATGCGGTTAAACGGATACCTACACACACATACATATAACCACGCCGTTTTCCCTAATGGGATAGGCAGAACGTAAACGAAGGTCGTTCCGCGACGTCTGACAAACTTTTGAGGTGTATTTAAGATAGATTTGTAGGTACGCTGCTTTAGTGACAGGTTCACTTTATAACATTTTATACCGATTTTATTAATTTTATTGTGTTCAACTGACGAACACTTTGACGTAATAATAATATGACATGTAATTTTGAACTTTTATAATGTATTTTCACTGTGTGATATATAAAACTAAACTTAGCTAGAAAATATGCTTTCGTACGTATTTTTATGTGTTGAATTATTGACTATATTTCTTCCAAAAAAACTAGCCAGGGGATCCGAGGGTTTCAATATATTATAATTTAGGCGATAGGCTGACAACCTGTCACTTTAGCAATATACCTACAAATATATCTTAAATAACCTTCTAAACTTTGTCAGACGTGGCGGAACGTCTTTTGTTTAGGTCGTTTACGCTCTGCCCACCACATTAGGGATAAAGGCGTGATTGTATGAATGTATGTATTATTTTGGCTATACTTTTTCTAAGGTTTGTCTATACTTTGAGGTATTTTGTTAGCAAAAGCTTAACTTAGGCTACAAAGCAAAATCATGAAATCCACACGCAAAGAAGTAGTTTTGCACGAGGCTGAAGTTTTTCAATTACGTTTTCCGTGCTTCGGATATTGAAGTTGTTTGTTTTCATGATAATATAGAGGCTAGACTTCATGCTCAAATAGTCGTTTATAATAATTTTGTTGTGTTTATTAAAATACTTTCTCTCTTTACGGTTTCTCATAGAAAAGTCTCTCTTCTGCGTAGCGTTTTCTCGGCCTGATACTGGGGTCCGCTTTCCAGCTTATTCTACTCCACTTTGCCCGGTCTTCAGCATAAACTGGTGTGAGATCGTTCTCTTCCATATCCGCTTTTACGATGCAAAAACAGCGTTTCTTTGGTCTGCCTCGTAATCTAGGGCCTTGGACAGTGAGGTCGATTCTAGTTAATAAAATTAATTTATGTTTCTACTGTTTTTCAATTTAGAATTCAGCTAAATCCAGATGAAGGCTAAGTCTTTTGATTCTCATTTTAATAAAATTAGGGTGCATTCTCAACTACTCATGCAGGCTGTGTTCATACGAGTAGATTTACAAGATGACGTAACTCTGTAATGATAAGATAAGAAAAAAACCTACAACACAACAGATAACAACAAAAGACAAGTACAACATAAGCGGCCTTATTGCTAAGGAAGCAATTTAGGTAAGTTTTACAAGAAAATACGTCGGTATTGTAAGTAAGTCCACCTTTATTTTGAAACAATGAAATTCCCGGACAAAAGTATTTTCCTCAAGTATAAGTGTTGTATTGTGAAGGCGTTTTGTTTCCTGTTTTTCAATAGCAAGACAGACTTTCCAAGAAAATCTGGTATCTGACGCCCGTTTTTATAATCGATATTTGAGATTAGCAGCTAGTTTGAGTTCATGTCAGAAATGTCATTTCAGTACAAGATGGCCTGTCAAATCGTTACGCAGTACCAGTTACCATATCAGAGGGCTAATAACTTTGCTACTAGGTGGTTTAAAACCACCAGGGTTCATCTAGTCGACTTGAGAATCCACTCGCTAAGAAGAAGAAAAAGGAGCTTCTCAAGTGATTCCACGATTCTTGGAAATACAAATGGAAACTTTAGCAACTACAAGCACTAATGAGGGTTTATACTTGTTGTTGAATCTTGTTTATTTATTTTGTAGTTAGTTTGTGAGAAACCGGTGATAATGTTGCTTCAGTTAATGTTCCAAATTTGATTTAAGCTTCAATTTATACTGTGCTTTTCATATTGTGAATCAATGAGTTTTTGTGTGGATATAAAAAAGTTACATATATGTGCTCGATTCTAGATTTGCCGGCTATAATATATTTGTCACTTGCAGACTAATACTTTTTTACTTCCATGCTGGACTGGGAGAGATAGAAAAACATAGAATGTTCCAGCTGCCCTTTCTCCCGGGCATGCTGTTGAAGTCAGCAAAAGGGACTCGAGGGTTACAGTGTATTGTAATTTAGGCGATGGGCTGACAACCTGTCACTATAGCAATTCATATTACAATCTAAAATTGCCCTCAATTTTTGTCAGACGTGGCGAAAGCGCTTTTTACGAGGCGTTAAACGCTCTGCCTACCCCGTAAGAGATAAAGGCGTGATTTATGTATGTATGTATGTATGTCAGTCAGTGGTTTTATGCGTTATCTGGGAAAACCTGCAAACGTGCGTCAAAATCTAGCGGACAAAGTGTTAAACCATAGAGTCAAATCGCCTGTCATTTTTCAAATTTATTATTATGTAAGTGACTAATAGATTTTAATTTTAGTTTTAGCCGGTGGTATCTGAAATCGAGCCTTATAATAGGCATTTCTTCATCAAATTGTATATGATTCAGCTATATCTAAACTTACCTACTAAAGAAGATAAGTTCAGTCAATTTCATATCTAATCTCATTAGTTTTTGGGCATATGTAATAATGAATGAATGTGTGACGACACTATTCTAATATATCTAGCATCCTATTTATTGTAATTACATATTACATCCAATTTCTATCTTCTTTTATAATTATTGCGGTAAGCCACAGTCTAGTTTGACTACAACATTACAGCACACTAAGGAATTTAGCCAAGTTGTGTATTTTAATCCAGCGAACTGGGAGCAGGCAGTAAGGGGAAGTAGTTTAAGTTCTAAAGTATCGTCTTTCGTTACTGCAGCGCTGGGAGCGATTTGAGTTGTGCTCACAAAGTGTATACGTACTGAGGTCAGGTCTTGGAGCCTTGGAATATATACGACACACACACACCCACACAAACACACATAATCACACCTTTATCCTTCATGTGTTGACCCAAAGAAAGATCATTGCGTCACGTCTGACAAATGTTGAACGCCATTTCAGATAGATCTGTGTATCTACCCCACTAGGGATAAAGGCGTGATTATATGTATGTATATCCATTGCGGTAAGGCAATGTCTAGTCTGACTACCGCATATCAGCATACTAAGGAATTTGAATTTTAATTTAGCCAAGTTGTGTGTTTTAATCCAGCGAACTGGGAGCAGGCAGTAAGGGGAAGCAGTTTAAGTTCTAAAGTATCGTCTTTCGTTACTGCAGCGCTGGGAGCGATTTGAGTTGTGCTCACAAAGTGTATGCGTACTGTAGTCAGATCTTGAAGCCGTGGAATTTATACTACACACACACATAATCTCGCCATTAGATGGCCTGAGAAAAACATAGCATGCGCCAGCTGCATTTCCTCCCGGGCATGCTGTAAAAACCAGCTGAGGGATCCAAGGGCCATTCAGTAAATTGTAATTCAGGCGATGGGCTGACAACCTGTCTACAGCAATATATCTACAAATCTATCTTAAATAACCCCCAAAAATTTGTCAGACGTGGCGGAACGACTTTTATGGCGTGATTTATCCCTAATTGGGTAGGCAGAGTGTAAACAACCTAAACAATGGTCATTGCGCCACGGCTGACAAGTATTAAGGGCCATTTCAGATGGATGTGTGTATTGCTGTAGTGACAGGTAGTAAGCCCATCGCCTAAATTACAATACACTAAATCCCTCGAATCCCTTAGCTGGTTTTACAGCATGCCCGGGACTCCTCCCGTCTTCATCTCCATGCAGATGGCACATCTATTTTTTCTATCGCTGCTAGTCCAACATGCAAGAAATTTATACAACACTGGTCTCGATTCGGCTTCAACAAGATTTTACTATAGTAAAACCATACCCGACATTTTATTCTATGCAAAACAGAAAAGGGGGGCAGTAAAGACGGACTTAATTCTGATTCTTTTCCTCCCGGGCATGCTGTAAAAACCAGCTAAGGGATCCGAGGGTTTCAGTATGCTGTCACTACATCAATATACCATCAAATCTATATTAAATAACCCTCAAAACTTTGTCAGATGTGGCGGAAAAACCTTTATTTAGGTTGTTTTCGCTCTGCCTACCCCATTAGGGATAAAAGCGTGATTATATGTATGTATGTATTTTGTTTTTATCTTTATGTTACATCCTGTATTTTATTTCAAACGTAACGGAAAAAAGAACGTTGGCTAAACCTGACTGTTTACTTCCGGCGTTTAATAGTAAGCGGAAACAGCCACATTTGCATTATGTTACAACGTTTTTCTTTTTCAAGTGAACGTTATCTTTGAAAAACTGCTGCTTAATGGTTTTCATGTTTTGCACATTTTCTGAAGCATTTTTTTGCGTCGGAAATTAATTTTTAGCATCGATTCGAAATGCGTTTTGAAAATAATGGCATTTATGTCGAATGCGTGAATAATTAAATCAGGTATAGTTATAAGAATTTTTTTAAAGATCTTATTAAGTCACATGGGACAATTCAAAAGTTTATCGAGCTGAGCAAATCAGTTTCACACGCCCTACTTGGCTCAATTGGACATAGTCTTATTCATTTGCTACTATTTTCTATGATCCGAATGATGTTGAAAGCTGAATAGACGATTCGGATTTCATAGTA
This sequence comes from Scrobipalpa costella, assembly GCA_949820665.1. Lineage (NCBI taxonomy): Eukaryota > Metazoa > Arthropoda > Insecta > Lepidoptera > Gelechiidae > Scrobipalpa > Scrobipalpa costella. Next base: position 6,483,614 of record OX463319.1, on the reverse strand, counting down.
TCCTATACGGGTGTAAGGGACAGCGTCCCGAAGACTGATAGGGGTTGGTTGCTCAGTCATCAACACTGAACAACTATCACCAGAATTTTCTATAATTTCTATTTTTTCAGGAAGTGAAAAAAATTGGTTGATTGAGATGGTCAATTTCGTTTTTTCGTCTCCTGTAAGAATTTCCCGGTGAAAGCTGTTCAGTTTCGTTGTCCGCTCAACCCCTATCAGTGAGCGGGACGCTGCCTAATACCCGGTATAAAGCCGTAGTGCAAAAAACAATACCGGATAGCATCCCTGGCAGTATAAATCATCGATGTGTTCAGTACGTCAAAGCTTTCAATGCACGTGGGTGAGGGAGCTGTATGTTGGTGGAGAACAGGGTTTATTTTGTCAGTAAGAAAGTAAGAATTATTGTCACCATACAAAAATAAATCTGAAAGAATTATCGCATAATAGTTATAGTTTACGAGTTATGAAGTTTTTAGGTTTTTTGTTGTAAAGAGAGATCCAAACTGTCATGTGATGACACATGACAGGAGCGACTACTCACATAGCTTATTTATAAACATAATAATATCGTTTCGAAGACAGATATAGATACATACATACATACATAAAATCACGCCTTTATCCCATACGGGGTAGGCAGAGCGTAAAACGCCTCGTAAGCGCCTGTTTCGCCACGTCTGACAAAAATTGAGAGCAAATTTTAGATTGTAATGATTTGTATTGCTCTTGTGACAGGTTGTCAGCCTATCGCCTAAATTACAATACACTGTAACCCTCGAATCCCTTTTGCTGACTTCTATAGCATGCCCGGGAGGAAGGGCAGCTGGAACACTCAATGTTTTTCGATCTCTCCCAGTCCAGCATGGAAGAATAGATAGAGGGGCTTAATAATGGTATAACACGGATTTTTTTTTGATCAATTAAATTTCTGTTTTCAATGTTGTTACTAATATATAAGATATTTAAAAAAATGCTGGACTGGGAGAGATAGAAAAACAGCTGCCCTTCCTCCCGGGCATGCTGTAGAAGTCAGAAAAAGGGATTCGAGGGTTACAGTGTATTGTAATTTAAGCGATGGGCTGACAACCTGTCACTACAGCAATACAAATCATTACACTCTAAATTTTGCCCTCAATTTTTGTCAGACGTGGCGAAACAGGCGCTTACGAGGCGTTTTACGCTCTGCCTACCCCGTAAGGGATAAAGGCGTGATTGTATGTATGTATGTATTTAAAAAAAAACAGCGTAAATATTTTTTATGCATAGTTCCTTTTGTCACAAGTGGCATTAGCGGCCATGTTCGCGACGTTAGTTGCTTTTTTGGCCACGTTCATTTAAAGCCGTGACGTGCTGTAATGGAACTGAAATCCGTGAAATAGATGCCGATATTGTCGATAAACAAGTCAATATCGAACGGCGTGTTTCCGCACCTCTAGTGCCTAAATTATGGCGTTGCGCTTTCAACACACAAATATCACAAACACAATTCTGTCTGCTCCCTGAAAATCGTGTCGTAACGACCACAATACATACATACAATATACATACATACATATAATCACGCCTTTATTGGATAGGCAGAGCGTAAACGACCTAAACAAAGGTCGTTTCGCCACGTCTGACAAAGTTTTGAGAGTTATTCAAGATGGATTTGTACGTATATTGCTGTCGTGACAGGTTGTTAGCCCATCGTCTAAATTGCAATATACTGAAACCCTCAGATCCCTTAGCTGGTTTTTACAGCATGCCCGGGAGGAAATGCAGCTGGCACATTCTATGTTTTTATTTCGCTCCCAGTCCAGCATGGAAGAAACCAACGACCACAATCAAGGCGGGAATAACGTGCCCTCCGAAGCACTCATATTGTTTGTGAGCATTTTCGTATTTAACCCAAGGAAATCAAGCCCTCTAGATCGAGTCTAAAGCTTAGGCTTGTACGTGGGACACTCAGAAAGTTTTGCGACACTAAAAAAAATTGTTCTACAGGTACATATATTTTTATTAAATCTTTTCAAAGTACTCTCCACCAGCCTCTATACAAAGATTCATGCGTCTGAACCAGTTTTCAAAACACTTTTTCTAGTCCGCCGTAGACACCTCGTTTACAGCCTGCTCGAACGCAGCCAGCGCATCTTCCGGCGACGAAAATTGTATCCACTTGAGCTGATTTTTTATTTTTGGAAATAAAAAGAAGTCACACGGTGCTAGATCAGGGCTGTAAGGAGGGTGACCCAGGAGTTTGACTGGTGTGCTGTCCAGGAAGTCCCTCGTTTTGAGCGCGGTGTGTGCAGGCGCATTGTCGTGGTGGAGCAGTAGTCCGCGGAGCCCTGTGTTTGGTCGCTTGTTGCTCACAACAGAAAAAACTTCTGGTAAACATTTGGTAGTATACCATTCGGCGTTAATGCTTCTTTGATCTCGTAAGGGAATTGAGGCCAAGTGGCCAGTCAAATTAAAAAAGCTGGCGATCAAAATCTTCCCCCCGCTTCGAGATCGCTTCACTTTGGTAGGCGTTGGTTCATTTTGAAACACCCAAACTGTCGACTTGCGCTTGGTTTCTGGATCGTATTGATAAATCCAGCACTCATCACCTGTTACGATGTCGTAAACACGCCGAGACGAACCTGCTTCAAATTTGTTCAGCATATCACGGCACCATTCCACCCGGGCCTGCTTCTGAGCGTCGGTGAGGTAGTGCGGCACCCAGCGCGATACTATCCTCCTCACGCGAAGATGCCCATGTAGAATCTCGTGAACGCTTCCCGATCCGATCTTTAATATGTGCTGAATCTCCTGATATGTAATTCGCCTTTTATCTTGGATTAAATTTTTCACTGCTAGCACGTTTTCTTCCGTAATAGCCGTCAAAGGGCGACCGCTTCTTTCTTCATCCCCCAAGGTTGGTCGACCGCGCCTAAATTCGTTATACCAACGATACACGGTTGCCTTGGAGGGGCTTTCATCCATAAATGCCATTTGAAGTCTATCGAACGATTCATCCGGTTTCAGGCGACACTTGAAATCGTAAAAAATCATAGCTCTAAAATGTTCCCGGCGCAGATCCATTTTTCAGTAAGACACGATACTTTGAATTGGCTCGCAAAAAATGTGGAGGGAAATTTTGAAAATGGAACACACATATTTTTACTTACAAGTAATCATATTTTCAAAAAAGATTCTAACCGGCCAGTCTGCCATATATAAAAACTATTTATCGCAATACTTTCTGAGTGGCCTGGTATTTAAGAAGCGATCTCAAACTTGAGAGCAATATTAAGTATGGATCTGACAGGTAATTTTGTACTGAAATGACATTTCTGATTCAAACTCAAACTAGCTGTCATTCTCAAGTGCTGATTATAAATACGGCCCTCAGACTACTACACCACAGAGGGAAGTAAAAGATGCATTGTAAATACCACTCGCTAAGCTTACACGGGTGTGGCCAGTATTGACAGGTCGTTACTCACGGCTTACACTTCGATTAGACGGTGTGATTCATGTAACCCATACTTTGTTATCTACAAAGCCTTTGTAGATAGTTACTTTGTGCTTTGTAAGGAGAAATAGGTTCTAGGGTGATATATTAGTTATTGGGTAGCTCACTACAATAACTATTGCTGACCAATCTAGACCAGTAGAGGTATCTATCTAAAAAAAAGTTTTTTACAGAAAAATAAAACACACACTATACTATAACCCTAGCCTTATCCCGTATCTCACGGGGTCGGCTAGGTAGCTTTACCCTCGTTCAATCCCCTAGAATTTTACACAAAGCGACTGCTATCTGACCTCCGTAACCTAAAAGGGAAACCAGACCCAAACCTAGATTAGGTCAGAGTTTTCAAGCCGCCAATGCTTAGCACTGACCTCTGATATGGCTTAATAACTAATATCTACAGCATTAAGACTATATTGACTGAGAGCAACGGTTTAAAGTGCTTTAATTTTTAAAAAAGCGCCATATAAACTTACTTTATATGAAATTCCAAAACCGAAAAACACTTTGGTACGTGGTGGGATTCGAACCACGACCTCCCGTTCAGGAGGCAGCAGCCCTATCCACTACACCATCGGGCTCATATAAAATAAAACACACACAAACGAAAAATAAAAATAAGATATTAAAACTACGCATGAATAATCCAGAATAAATTGGATGAAATCAGAAGTTAGGTCACATCAGAAAAAGTATTATAAAGAAAAGAAAATTTTACTAGCAGGTACTTAATTTTCTTTACTGAATTCTTGAGAGCAGCCGAGCGTTCCGTATTTTTATAACTTCATCGTAAAATATCGATAAAAAGCCAAATGAAAGAGATCTTTCTAATTTTCCCACTAGATAAATAGTTTGGGGGTTAAATATGCACATTATTTAGTTTCAAATGACCACTCATTTGAGTTAGGCAAGTGTGATTAAATATACGGCCTTAATGGATTTGTTGGTAAAACGCCAACGTTTAGACTAAACTCGGCTTTGGAATGTAAATAGAAATGAATGGGTTAATGTTAACACTTAGTTTAATTTACAGTCAAAAATAAGTTTTTACTTGGCTGGTTTTAAAAGGTTTACCTAATTTTAAAGTAGAAAATTGTAGGACATTTAAAGTGGTTTTCTTAATACAAAGTAAAATTAAGGCTTCTGTGTACTTTGATAAAGCTTATCACAAAATTGGACTTAATATATATAAAGGGAATGGGGTGAAATGGAACTAGTTGCTACATGTTTTTTAGGACATGGCTAGACTTGCTAATGTTGATAGAAACAGAGTTGACGATAGGACGAGCTTACCTTCCTATAAGTCTGAAAAACACTGACATTCCTACAAACTCAGAAATCATACAACTTATTTGTGTTTTTTTTTAACAGACAATCGGATGGATTCAGCCTGCATTGTCCTAAACAAACTAGGAAAAATCTCACAAAGTGATAAAAACACAAATGTCCATTTTCCCGCCCTGGGAATCGAAGCCAAGACTTTGGGATCGTTAGCCCATGGCTCTGACCAGTAGACCACGGCTGCAGTTGAGATCTGGTGTGCGTGGCTCATTTAGAGTTCAACCAGAATTACTAACAAAGGAACTGATGTTACCACTGCCGATGTCAAAGATTCAACCCCCAAATTCTGAGTAAAACGTCTTAAGCCGTAGGCACTTCGGATAATCCAATACAATCTTAATCGGTTCCTAAACTGAGGCTGATAAGCCAACCACCTAATTTTTACGACCTGAAAGGGTCTTTCACATTAACACCTTTTATTTTACTTGACCCCATTTTCTACACTGACCTCACTTTCAAGGGTAATGTCTTTTGTAATCCAATTCCTTTATGGAGCCTTTATGGGGTTCTTGAAAGCTATTTAATGTATACAGGGTGTAAAAAAAGTACTGCGTTCCTTTAAACCATGTAATGATATGATGTGTTCCTTTGAACCACGTAACGTAATCATATACAACACAATACACACATTAAATAATATTATTTATGTTTTATTAATTTTATCAATCTGAAACCAGAAAGAATTTAATTTATTTAAGATAGATTTGTAGGTATAGCAATATACCTACAAATCTATCTTAAATAACCCTCAAAACTATGTCAGACGTGGCGGAACGACCTTTGTTTAGGTCGTTTACGCTCTGCCTACCCCAATAGGGATAAAGGCGTGATTATATGTATGTATGTATGTATGAAACCAGAAACCTTAACTCTACGCACGCACACTAAAGCGGCTCGGCTCGGCGAGAACGGGGCGCGGGGCGGGGCGGCGGCAGTGTACCTGCGCTGAACGTCGTAGTGTGCGTGCATGACGCGTCGTAGGGGTGCGTAATTAGTTTTTGTTTTACGAATTTAATTCATCTAAGTCAGTGGGTTCTCGAGTTAAACGACCCGATGAACCCTGATGTCAGACGAATTTATAAAAAAAAATATTCTTTTATTTATTTTATTTAATGTGTGTATATCACTTATACATTACGTGGTTTAAAGGCACGCAGTACTTTTTTACACCCTGTATTATTAAAAAGAAACCATTACTTGTCTTGTCGAAACTAATAATGCTTTTGGAGCAGTTTATTAGATAGTGAAAATGATAAATGGTCAACGATAATTTTAGTGAAAGTAATGCATTTATCAATATTGATAGGTAATATATCGGTAATTGGACAGTTTTTCTGCACTGCATACATACATACATACATAAAATCACGCCTTTATCCCTTACGGGGTAGGCAGAGCGTCAAACTCCTCGTAAAAGGCGCTTTCGCCACGTCTGACAAAAATTGAGGGCAATTTTAGATTGTAATGTGTATTGCTATAGTGACAGGTTGTCAGCCCATCGCCTAAATTACAATACACTGTAACCCTCGAGTCCCTTTTGCTGACTTCTACAGCATGCCCGGGAGGAAGGGCAGCTGGAACATTCTATGTTTTTCTATCTCTCCCAGTCCAGCATGGAAGAAAGCACTGCGGTTTCACATAAACTTAAATGATGTTTTCCATAGAACTTACGTGACATGTCAATGAGATAGATAGATATATTCTTTTTTGCATAGTAAAACAAAGAAATAAGAAGTAATGAAAACAAGTGTATAACGAAGACGAACATACATACATATAATCACGCCTTTATCCCTAATTGGGTAGGCAGAGCGTAACCGACCTAGACGGAGGTCGTTCCGCCACGTCTGACAAAGTTTTAAGGGTTATTTAAGATAGATTTGTAGGTATATTGCTGTAGTGACAAGGTTGTTAGCCCATCGCCTAAATAACAATACACTGAAACCCTCGGATCCCTTCGCTGGTTTTTACAGCATGCCCGGGAGGAAATGCAGATGGCGTATTCTATGTTTTCATGGTTTGCTTTAAACCATTCCCCAATGCATTCATGAAAAGTATTACGAGTTGCCAACTGTTACTTTTGGAGTTATTACATCACCCTATCTCACTACATTGGATGCCAACCAACCAACAACCAACCCACTTACTATGACAACTGACTTTTTCAAATAGGCAATACTTTCAAAATCCTTATTTTTATTGAGTCCAGTTTATGTTTAGGTAGAAAATATATTATAGGTTAATACCAAGGCTAAGCAATTCTTAAAGTAGGCAGTCATATCAATTACATTACAGCTAAAGTTACTGGTCTTATCGGAGAAATCAACTTTTATACCCACTTTTATAGCCATTGCCAATTCGGTTAAATAACTCTGCTTCTATATGCCAGTGGTTAAAGCCTAGACATCGTCATAGAATTCCTAGATTTGAATTCCGGATTAATTTAGTATGTGTTTTATTTACCAAAATAGTCATTTTAGGTGGTGTGGTTGACTTTTGGATTTAAAAATGTTTCAATAGCATATAAAACTACAAATACTAATAAATATAAAACTGCATATTAAAATTATTAAATAACAACCTTTTGGGAAGAGGACACAACCAAATTTTAACAGCTACATGAAATTGTTATTTCTTCTGCTCAGTCGAACGACCCGATGAACCCTGGTGTCAGAGTTTTCAAACCGCCTAGTAGCACAGCTATTGGGCTTCTGACGTGGCTTGAGCCCATTATCAAAAACAGCGACCGGGACCAACGACTTAACGTGCCTTCTGAAGCACGAAATCCTTTTTCTTTTCGGACCATCACGTGATTCAGCTTGCAATGTCCTAACCAAACTGGGGCAAATCTCACAAATATCAACTTTTTGGCCCCCCCCTGGGAGTCCAACCTAGGACCTGGATCGTAAGCCCATGGCTCTGACCACTAGACCACGGAGGCAGGATGAAATTGTAATAAAAAGCCGGGAAAGCCATATGAAGTACGTTTTCATGCTAAGGTGAGGTCAAGGCCGGGAAAATTTGAATAAAGGTCATAATCCGGTCGTGGGGAGGGAACTTCACGAGTTTGTGACCTTGGAGTATAGGGTCGACAATCGTATGACTATGGATACTTATATTTAAGTTTGTAGATTATGTAAATAGGATTACGATATAGACTCGAGTCTCGGTTTTGCAAAGCAATTGTTATTTGTTCAACTACAGAGCAAAGTTCGTTTTTACTCTGAGTGTTAATTTTGAATCCTGTGGTAGGGAAGAATACAACGCACAGATAAGGATATAACGCAACTGATTTAAAGAAAAAGAATTGATGCATGTCAATGACGACCTTGGCGAAACACTGTTTCCTAAGATACAGGATTTCTATCTTAGTTTAGGCAGCAGGGTTATTTATTGTCTAAGTACAAACATGCTAATTATATGCTTTTGTTAACCTATCTAAATTCATTGATAGCTAAATAAAGAATTTATTTTATTTATTTATTTAGCCTATCTCTCTCGCTTAAGAAAAAAAAACCCACAGAATTTTGGCGCGAAATGTGTTCTTTTCGATGTGGAAGCGGGAAAATATTTTTTGTCATGTTGAAGATATCCCATTCATACACATAATTTGTTTTGGAATTTTCACGGTTGTACATGTCAATCAATATCTCATTAGTTTTTTCATTTTAGCACAATCTTTCCATCACAACTTACTTATGAAGAACAAGTAGGCACCTAAATAATATGGTACATAAATATAATCACGCGTTTATCCCTAATGGGATAGGCAGAGCGTAAACGACCTAAACAAAGGTCATTCCGCCACGTCTGGCAAAGTTTTGAGGGTTATTTATGATAGATTTGTAGGTATATTGCTGTAGTGACAGATTGTCAGCCTAACGCCTAAATTGCAATATACGGAAACCCTCATATCCCTTAGCAGGTTTTTACAGTATGCCCGGGAGGAAATGTAGCTGGCACATGCTATGTTTTTCTTTCGCTCCCAGTCCAGCATGGAAGACACACACACGGTGTACAATATTATGAGAGGTAGATTTTTATGCACTCCCGCCCTTATTCCAGTCGCTAAGCAGAAGTGCTCGCTGTTCCGTGTTCCGGTCTGAAGGGCGTGGGAGCCAGTGACAGTTTATTTCACTGCCTTTCGCACATGAGCGGTTCGCTTCCACATTCTTAATGCGAACGGCTAAGGAGTGGAACTCCCTGCCGGCGGATCTGTTTCCGGAACAATATAACCTGGGCCTTTTCAAGGCGAGAGTGAATAGGCACTACATAGGTGAGTATGCTTCAACATAGTCCGCATCGTCACTTTCCACCAGGTGAGATGGCGGACAAATGCTCGCCTATATATATCTAAAAAAGAAAAAAAAAAAACATGAGACAGTAAGGCTCGTATTTATATAGCTATGTCAAGATTGAAAGTAATATTAAGTATGGATTTGACAGGTAATTTTGTACTGAAATGACATTTCTGTTATGGACTCAAACTTGCTGGGCAGTCTCAAATGCTGCTTATAATTATGGGCCATACAAACTTTAACTTTTTTTATTATTTTCATAGGTTTTTCATGCTCTCTTGACTCTAGTAGAGCAGTGTCGATGATTGATTGGGTACAGTTAGGAACCCTAAAAAGCATTGGCAGTCGTACTCACTAACATAAACCAGCTTGCTATACTTAGTATGAGATTTTACATACATACATACATATAATCACGCCTTTATCCCTAATGGGGTAGGCAGAGCGTAAACGACCTAAAAAATGGTCGTTCCGCCACATCTGACAAAGTTTTGTGGGATATTTAAATTTGTAGGCATATTGCTGTAGTGACAGGTTGTCAACCCATCGCCTAAATTGCAATATACTTAAACCCTCGGATCCCTTAGCTGGTTTTTACAGCATGCCCGGGAGGAAAAGCAGCTGGCACATTCTATGTTTTTCCCTCTCTCCCAGTCCAGCATGGAAGTAATAAAGTGACTCTAGTTGGTATTTAGTACAGTTACCTTTATAAGTCCTTTTTCCATGCTGGACTAGGAGCGAGAGAAAAACATAGAATGTGCCAGCTGCATTTCCTCCCGGGCATGCTGTAAAAACCAGCTAAGGGTTTCGAGGGTTTCAGTATATTGCAATTTAGGCGATGGGCTGACAACCTGTCAGTTAAGCGGTATACCTAAAAATCTATCTTAAATAACCCTCAAAACTTTGTCAGACGTGGCGAAACGAGCTTTGTTTAGATCGTTTACGCTCTGCCTACCCCATTAGGGATAAATGCGTGGCTATATGTATGTATGTATGTACTTTTATTAGTTTTGGGTTACCTGTGCAATTTCACCTTCTGGTGGAGATATTCTTGCTTTAATTTTATTTAAATTTTTTATTCTTCCATGCTGGACTGGGAGAGATAGAAAAACATAGAATGTTCCAGCTGCCCTTCCTCCCGGGCATGCTGTAGAAGTCAGCAAAAGGGACTCGAGGGTTACAGTGTATTGTAATTTAGGCGATGGGCTGACAACCTGTCACTATAGCAATACACATTACAATCTAAAATTGCCGTCAATTTTTGTCAGACGTGGCGAAAGCGCCTTTTACGAGGAGTTTGACGCTCTGCCTACCCCGTAAGGGATAAAGGCGTGATTTTATGTATGTATTTTATTTAAAAACGTAGTTAGTTTTCCCAACTCTATATATGTCATCTCTATATAGCAAAAGGGATTCGAGGGTTACAGTGTATTGTTATTTAGGCGATGGGCTGACAACGTGTCACTACAGCAATACAAATCATTACAATCTAAAATTTTCCCTCAATATTCAATATAAGCGAAAGCGCGTGTTACGAGGCGTTTTACGCTCTGGCTACCCCGAAGGGATAAAGGCGTGATTATATATATGTATGTATGTATATATCTCATTCTTAACTCCCTTTACTAAATCTGAAACATACCATTGGTCTTGTTAGGTAGGAGTGCTGACTGCTAAGTAAGATGGATAGGATAGACCCTATTTCCGCCCTCTACCTTTATAACAGATACTTTCCTTTGAAGGCCTTTGTAAAAATAACTTCAAGATCTTGTCTTTGTGGTTGGCATTCCGAGTCGCAAAAATATGCTTATTTACGATATCGCTCCTAGTCCAGCATATAAAAGGACTTATCCCTTTTCCATGCAGGACTAAATTAAGGCAACTGTACTAAATACCAACTAGAGTCACTTTATTACTTCCATGCTGGACTGGGAGCGAGAGAAAAACATAGAATGTGCCAGCTGCATTTCCTCCCGGGCATGCTGTAAAAACCAGCTAAGGGATCCGAGGGTTTCTGTATATTGCAATTTAGGCAACAGGCTGACAACCTGTCACTACAGCAACATACCTACAAATCTATCTTAAACAACCCTCAAAACTTTGTCAGACGTGGCGGAACGACCTTTGCTTAGGTCGTGTACGCTCTGCCTACCCCATTAGGGATAAAGGCGTGATTATATGTACGTATGTATTTACGATATTAGTGGTAGTGGAAAGAAAAATGGCGACAACTGGTATCCTTTCAGAAGATGTTGTTGTCGCTTTTAAAATTACTGGAGCGAGTATCTATGACGTCATAAACATTTTGTACTGGAATCTTACATACATATAATTACGCCTTTACTCCTAATGGGAAAGTCAGAGTGTAAACGATCTAAACAGGTCGTACCGCCACGTCTGACAAAGTTTTGAGGGTTATATATAGGTATTAGATTTATAGGTATATTTATGTAGTGACACGTTGTCAGCTTATCGCCTAATTTACAATATACTGAAACCCTCGGATCCCTTAGCTGGGTTTTACAGCATGCCCGGGTGGAAATGCAGCTGGCAAATTATATGTGTTTCTTTCGCTCCCAGGCCAGCATGGAAGAAAATCTGGTATCTTTATGACGTCATAGATACTCGTTCCAGTATTTTTTTTAATTAAAAAAGCGACAACAAAAACTTCTTATTCAGTTACTCAAGCTGATTTAAATGATGTCAGCTGTCGCCATTTTTCTTTCCTGTCGAACGAAAATTTAGAGTTCAGAACTTGTGAGGTCTACCATTGGGGGAAGGTGGTTAATAAATCAAAAAATAAAATTAGGAATCAAAAAATGCTACCGTAAAGGCATATGCATACAAATGTCAATCCTGCCATACAAACACAGTCAAACCTTAATCTATTCAAAAGCTTCAACCTTTAGGTAGTGTATTCTAGTAAAAATCTTTTTGTCATGTCTGATAAATTGTGGCAATATCAGATATATTTATTTTACATGCCATTTCCACTACACTCAGGAGCATAATGGCATTTTTTTATTTACTTATTCCGTTACAAATTTACCTCGGAATTCGGACCACGGTAAGTAAGACGGATAGCCCTTTCTTCCGGCGAGACCTGTCACCTTTAATATAACACATTACTCTGAAAGTGGCCAAAACAAAGCAGGCTTTTTAAGCGGTACGAAATTGTTTCAATTTGTTTCTGTATTCTATAAGTAAGCTACCATACTGGTAATTCCAACTCAGTTTTAGATTAAAGGTAAACAAAGTTTCATGTCTTTTTATTCTAAAACACATTACTAAAATAAATTATACGCGTTGGCAAATTATCTTCCATGCTGGACTGGGAGCGAGAGAAAAACGTTGACAACCTGTCACTACAGCAATATACATACAAATCTATCTTAAACAACCCTCAAAACTTTCTCAGACGTGGCAGAACAATCTTTGTTTAGGTCGTTTACGCTCTGCCTACCCCATTAGGGATAAAGGCGTGATATATGTATGTATGTTGGCAAATTAGTTATATTTCTAAAACTACTATTTCATTATGTTGTTCTATTTAATAGCTAAAACTTATTTTAGAAACAAGATCTTCGATTAGAATACAAGAAACTTTGTTTACCTTTATTCTTAAACTGAGTTGGAAATACTATAGGTGTGATAGTAAAATCAATTGTGACAGCTGTTTCTCAGGTCAGGCGTGCTATAATAACCAGCAAAATGATTCGAGGGTTTCACTGTATTGTAATTTAGGCGGTGGGCTGACAATCTGTCACTATATCGATAGACATATCAATTGCCATCAATATCGGTCAGACTTTATGTATGTAGGCTTTATGTTTCAAGGTTGTATATTATTCTGATAAAAAAATGTCTCTATGACTCTTTTTATTACAAAGTACAGGCATAAATTGACACGTACACATTTCATTGGCATTTAAGACAATAAAATGTCTGCCTCGATAATTTATGGCAAAAAGAATTGAGACATTCATCCTATTCCCCCAGTCTATTCCACACGTCAGTAGCTAAGAAAGATGGCGGTCCTCGGACGAGGTTTTCTGACGTCATTATTTCCACAAAATGGCCGAAAGTTCAGAAAGTAGTTAAGTTAGACTAGATTATACTATACTATGTACCTATATAAATAACTAGCTTTCCGGACAGTTTCACATACATACAAACATATAGTCACGCCTTTATCCCTAATGGGGTGGGCAGAGCGTAAACGATCTAAACTTAGGTCGTTCCGCCCCGTCTGACAAAGTTTTGAGGGTTATTTAAGATAGATTTGTAGGTTAAGATATTGCTGTAGAAAATACAATAAACTGAAACCCGGACTTCCATGCTGGACTGGGACAGAATAACGTAGAATGTGCCAGCTGCATCTCCACCCGGGCATGCTGTAAAAACCAGCTAAGGGATTCCAGGGTATATTGTAATTTAGGCGATGGGCTGACAACCTGTCACTACAGCAATATCCAGTTCTATCTTAAACCACCCTCAAATCTTGTCAGACGTGGCGGAATGACCTTTGTTTGGGTTGTTCACGCTCTGCCTACCCCATTAGGGATACAGGCGTGATAGTATGTATGTATCTCGTATGTATGAAACCCGGATCCCTTAGCTGGTTTGTACAGCATGTCCGGGAGGAAATGCAGCTGGCACATTCACATGTTTTTCTCTCGCTCCCAGTCCAGCATGGAAGTTCAAATCTACCTTTCATAATATTTTATTTATTACGTATGTTAGTTTACGTAGCATTATGCATATTTTTAATTCTAAGGGCGCTTTTGCACTAGTCCGAAATCGTATCCAAATATTTTCTGATCCGAATTGGCCTTCCTAGTAAATGTATGACAGCTTGCACGCACACCGCACACCCATCCATATCCGTTTTATATGGAAATTTCACGGACACGATTCGGATTTGAACTGAATACGGAGCAGTGCAAAACCGCCCTAAATATATATTCACACAATTTTCTCAATCTATTCCACATGTAAGAGGCTAAGAAATATGGCGGTTTAATTGTTCTGACTCTGACGTCATTATTTCCGGAAAATTGCCGAAAGTTTAATGAGTATAAGGCTCTACGGCCCGTAATTATAAACAGCACTTGAGACAGACAGCTTGTTTGAGTCCGTATCAGAAATATATTTTAGTACAAAAGGTCCTATCAAATCCATACTTAATATTACTCTCAATATGTATCTAACTAGAAGAGTCTAGTTTACTACCTAATACTAGCTTTTCTTGTGGTCTTACTTACGGTGAGTTGTCCCGGAGGAGCAAGATTTGTAAGGCCCGTATTAATAAACATCCCTTAAGACTGACAGCTAGTTTGAGTTCGTATCAGAAATGTCATTTCATTACGATGTGGACTGTCAAATCCATACTTAAAATTGATCTCAATCTTGAGATCCGTTTATAAATACGAGCATTAGATTGTGGTTAGTTTACTCAGCGTTCTAAATATTTTTTTTCAGATATTCACACATTTCCACTGTTCTACGCCACACGTCACTAGCTAAGAAAGATGGAGGTCTTTGCACTTGTTTCTGACGTCATTATTTCTGCAAAATGGCCGAAACTTCAGAGAGAAAAGCCGTACTTTACTACCTTTCTAATTTACCTTTCCGGACCGAGGTCTGATGAGTTATCTCTTAAGAAAAAGTAATTTTCCAGTAAGTAACATATGTTTTAGATTTGATTCAGTAGTTTTCATTTTATCTGTACCTATTGTACGTGTTAAAGCTTTTCTTCCATGCTGGCCTGGGAGTGAGAGAAAAACAAAGAATGTGCCAGCTGCATTTCCTCCCGGGCATGCTGTAAAAACCAGCTAAGGGATCCGAGGGTTTCAGTATATTGTAATTTAGGCGATGGGCTGACAACCTGTCACTACAGCAATATACCTACAAATCTTTCTTAAATAACCCTCAATACTGTCAGATGTGGCGGAATGACCTTTGTTTCGGTCGTTTACGCTCTGCCTACCCCATTAGGGATAAAGGCGTGATTATATGTATGTATATGTATGTAAAGCTTTTCTTTAAATTATTATAGTGTAGATGACAAAAAGAACTTCCACCATTCTATTCCATATATCTAAGTAGTAAGTACTAAGCTAGACGGATGGTTTCATTATTTTTGGCAAAATTAAAATGGCCGAAACTACAGACAGAAAGGTTCTAGTTTACTTTTATGAATAATAAGTTGGTTTCCTAAATAATGTTATAATTTATTTACAACGTTGTTTATAATTAATGTAGTGACGCAGCGGAAAATCCTAGGTAATTTACTGAGGGCGTACATATTCAGAAAACTACCTTTCATCAAGGAAAATTAGAGAGAGAATGGATTTTTCGTGACTATGGAACGTGTAACAACTTAGAAATACCGAGGTATGGTTAAATATTATCGAAAATGACAATCTTTTAAAAATCTTATATTATTATGCAATTAGACTTAATTTATCCTGGTTTATCTAGAAGCACATCCAAATAAATACTTTGCTGCCCTTAGGCACAGAGCAGGCACTCCCAACACGCCGCCGATTTTCGTACTATATGCGCAAAGACGTGTCCGTACAGGTTTGAAGTGGGTATGTTTGCGTGCTACCGCCTAGTCGAAACGGCTCGCGTACCCGTTGGCGCTGGGGAGACGAGGTAAGGCAATATTACATATCGGGGGTGCCTCTTCTTTAGCGTTAGCTAATATTATATTTTCTTTGCATTGGGACTGTATACCTACATTTCACAATATCATGTTCTTTTGACAATTTACCCACATCAAAATAGATTTCCTATACACCGATAACCGCTAACATGATACCGGTCCAATCATGCGTCACCGGTAAATCCGGCTCGAAGGACCATCCGGTGACGTCACACGCAAAAGCCCACAAAGGAGATACGTTATAGAAGAGCTTTGAGAAGAAGAGAGCTTTATGTTTATTGTGTTGTAATCTTGTCTTTAAGGTGGTTTTCTGAGAAGCGATTTATATCGTATTTACTAAATAAGAGTTATAATAGGCTTAATTCTAGATTTAACCGCCTAAACCTAAAATTAAAATCTAACAGTCCATTTCAGACTAAACACATTGAAAAAAGACAGCAGATTTATTCTCTTCGGTTTTTGATTTATAGTCGGTGGCTTTATGCTTTATCTATCATTTTATAAAATTGACAGAATTACTGGAGAATCGTGCAAAAGCGCGTTAAAATCTAGCGGACAAAGTGTAAAACCATTGAGTATAAATCGTCTGTCCTTTTTCAATTTCATTATTCTGGAAGTGACAGATAAATTTTAATTTTACGATTTTTTTATGTTACTACTACAACGAGCTATGAATTGCAAATTTATAAGGCTCTAAATTATCTTAATTACTATAACTTGATTCTGTTGGACCGGTTTTTCGATAAACTGCGTTTTTTAGTAAATTACGTTAAGTCAATATGTCAGATTTTTTTACACTTTAAATTATTTTTTTAGATCGTAGATATTTCCCTGCAACACTGAATCTGTTTCTTTGGTTACGTAGTATTAAAAAAAAACAAAAGCGATCCATCAATTCGAAACAAAACTAGCATCTTTATCGGACTAGAATATGGCAGAATGATGGATTTTCCTCTGCTCAGGATATAATTTATTGTTTCTTTGGAAAACAGATGACTAATAGCTCTGTGGCGCCCTCTCTGTGCCGCTAGAAGAAACATACGATATATCATCATGGTATCACGATAAAACAATGAAAAACTAGAAAAATAACCTACTTTCACACTAGTTAGGTGTTGCAGTAAAATAAAATCTTATTTGCATACATACATACATATAATCACGCCTTTATCCCTGATGGGGTAGGCAGAGCGTATACGACCTAAACGAAAGGTCATTCCGCCACGTCTGACAAAGTTTTGAGGGTTATTTAAGATAGACTTGTAAGTATATTGCTGTAGTGACAGGTTGTCAGCCTAAAATACAATATACAGAACCCCTCTGATCCCTTAGCTGATTTTTACAGCATGCCCGGGAGGAAATGCAGCTGAAACATTCTAAGTTTTTCTTTCGCTCCCAGTCCAGCATGGAAGTCTTGAAATCTTATTTCTCTTATCTTATTTTTGAAAAATTTGTAGCAAATAAATACGTTGCAGATCAAGACGTAGCTATTGGAATCTGATATATATTTCTGTAAAGCTAACAAGAAGTATCGCCTAGCAGTTTTCTAGGCACATCATTAAAACTCCAAGTGGCATTGAGTTCGCTTCAGCGTGTTCCTACAACAGTGTTGTTATGATATCGGTATTTTTAGTATCGACAGATGTCTTTGAAAGTCTGTTATGAATAATGGGGTAGGTAGAACGTAAACGAGGTTGTTTCGCCACGTTTGACAAAGTTTTGAGGGTTATTTAAGATATATTGCTGTAGTGACAAGTCGTCAGCCCGTCGCCTAAGTTGCTATATACTGAAAGCCTTGGATTCCTTAACTGATTTTTACAGCATGCCCGGGAGGAAATGCAGCTGGCACATTCTATGTTTTTCTCTCGCTCCCAGTCCAGCATGGAAGAAAAAGTCTATGGTAAGTTTGAATAATACCGTTAGAATGTTTAGGAGATATTTTCCAAATCTAAAGTAGGTACCTACATACTTACCTACTTTTACTTCGCTGGCTCAGCGACCCGACTACATACTAAAATAATAAAAAATAAGTTGTTTTTTTACTTCCATGCTGGAGTGGTAGCAAGAGAAAAACATAGAATATGCCAGCTGCATTTCCTCCTGGGTATGCTGTACAAACCAGCTATGGGATCCGTGGGTTTCAGTATATTGCAATTTAGGCGATGGACTGAAAACCCGTCACTACAGCAATTTACCTACAAAACTATATTAATTAACCCTCAAAATTTTGTCAGACGTGGCGGAACGACCTTTGTTTAGGTAGTTTACGCTCTGCCTACCCCATTAGAAATGAAGGCGTGATTATATGTAGGTATGTATGTATGTATTTTTAGCGGAATATAAAGCTTAAATAATATCAGGATGCTTTCGTTATTATTATTCTTATATTCTTTATTGCTTTACAAGATAAATATATAGTTCAACTTAAAAATTAAAAGAACAGGCGAGCTTATCTCTATAAGAGGTATCTTCCAGCCAAGCTAATGAGGATAAAAGATGGAAAATTCACGGGAACAGATACAGTTAGTATAATAAAAATAATAGAATAAAAATAATATAATATTAAATAAAAAAATGAACGAACCGAGAGTTTACCAGTTAGTTGAATTCCTACGCAATACAGGAAGTAGGACGCAATCGTTACCTGAAACAAACAAATACATCATTAGTATTGTACATAATAATATTATAATAATAAGATAAGATTATTTATTTATTTGCTTGAACACAATAATACATAGGCGGATTTACAATTTAGTCCTTGTATCCAACCTGCAGGCAGGTGTGCAAAATATTAATTAATCACAAATTAAATTAAATTACAAAAATGTCAGGTAGGTATAGTATTATAAACTAATGTCCCAAACTGTCAATATAATTCTAAACAATTCTTAAAATGTCAACTATCTTTAAAATATAAAAATCTTGAACGCTATAAAAACATTTGTCAAGTTTTTTTTTTTTAAATAATTCTGAAAACATTTATTATTTTGGGATTTTATTATGTCAGGAACCTTATTATACAACTCAATTGACATATTAAAAACATTTTATCTATACATGCAAGTATTTGCAGGAGGTTGATACAATGTGTGTTTGTACACAGGCTTTACTTCTCTTCTTACTCAGGATGAAATTTATAGGTATATTCATATGTCGAATACGAAAAATACGTTTAGGTAGGTACATTGTAGTGTTTTCAACCCAATTTTAGAATAAAGGTAAACAAAGTCTCATGTTTTTTTATTCAGAAACACATTTCGAAAATAGATGATACGTGTTGGCAAATTAGTTAAATTACTAAAACTACTATTTCATTATGTTGTCATATCTAACAGCTAAAACTTATTTTTTTAAAAACAAGATATTCGATTAAAAGACATGAAACTTTGTTTACCTTTATTCTAAAACTGAGTTGGAAATACTATAGGTCCTTGCGTCACCAGTGTACCTATTAGCAATATTTTATAGAATCATTGCGTTCAGATCTCACGTAGTGTGCAAAAGCCTTTAACTATCTGGCAGCTTGCCAGGCTAACGAAGCTTGATGGCTTGAAACAGTTTCGCCTTGGCGGCTTGAATATTCATGCGGCAAATGAGAAGGGTTTTTGACATTCAGTAGGGGAATGTATCCGTGGTGCGGTTTGAAACTTTAGCACGGATCTGCATGGATTGAATATTTACGTGGATTATTCTCGTGATGTCAAAATGGCATCAAACTTCTTTTTTGAACTTGTAGTAGTTTTTTTAAGTTGATAGCTTGCTACGTATTTATTAACCATATTTAAATTTTATAACATAAGTTAAGTGCTGTAGGCAGGTATAAGCCTTTAATTATAGGTATGGCAGTTTGTCACACTACCGAAACTTGATGGTTTGAAATAGTTTCGACTTGGCGGCTTGAATATTCCTGCGGCAAATGAGAAGATTTTTGACATTTCCCTCCTGTATACATGGGGCAGTTTCAAGTTTAGCTATATTGAATCCTATTTTCAATTAGTATCAGAAGTGAAATTCAAGATGGCGGAAATCCCCAAAGCTACTGCAAAATGTCGTCAAACACGTGTTTTTTTTTTAACTGTAATGAATGAAGATGACTTAAAATGTTAGGATCAGCAACAGCACTTGCTACGCCAAGCGTAGCTAGTCACGCTGCGTAGTGGTTCAATTTAAGCTGGTCATTAAACAAATATGCTAGTGTCCCGCAAACTATGAGGTCGATGAGCGAATCTCCACACTAAAAACGTTATCGTTTCTCGGTATAATCGAACAAATTTATTTCAAATACAAGATTTAATCGCAAACTCATACATACATACATAAAATCACGTCTTTATCCCTAATGGGGTAGGCAGAGCGAAAAAAACCTAAACAAAGGTCGATCCGCCACGTTTGATAAGTTTTGAGGGTATTATGATGTATATTGCTACAGTGACAGGTTGTCAACCCATCGCCTAAAATTGCATTACACTATAACCGTCGAATCCTTTAGCTGGTTTTTACAGCATGCCCTGGAGGAGATGCAGCTGGCACATTCTATGTTTTTCTATTATACCCAGTCCAGCATGGAAGACCCTTAAACTCATTCAAAGCTATTTCAATTACTAAAGCAAAGAGAACTTGCAACAAAGACATGGAAGATTCTTAGCAACTACAACTATTCCAGGTTTGTGCGGAATTTACTGAGTAGTTTGTATTCGAGGAACAAGTATTCTACTGAACTAGCTATTTGTATGCAGAGTATAAAGGTACTCATAGCTTTAAGCAGACATTTTGCGATAAGCCCCCATCTCCCTAGCCTTATCCCGTATTTCACGGGGTCGGCTTCCTAATCTAGGGGAATGAACGAGGGTACTGCTTTTTACACAGAGCGACTGCCATCTGACCTCCGCAACCCAGAAGGGAAACCAGACCCAATCCTAGATTAGATCAGAGTTTTTAAGCCGCCAATGCTTTAGCACTGGCCTCTGATATGGCTTAACGACTAATATCTACGGTTTTAAACGATATTAACCGGGACCAACGGCTTAACGTGCCTTCCGAAGCACGGAAAAAGCACCGAATAAACGTACATATGAAATTCGAAAACCGAAAAACACATTGGTACGTGGTGGGATTCGAACCACGACCTCCCGCTCAGGAGGCAGCGGCCCTATCCACTACACCATCGGACTCTTTTCGGACATTTTGCGATAAGCATGATATATTTATAATAGTAACTATGGCACAGTGGTCTGAGCTATGGGCTCCCGATCCGGCATCCTGTGTTTGATTCCCAGAGGGGAAACACAAAGTTGATATTTGTACAATCACTTTGTGAGATTTTCCCCAGTTCGGTTAGGACAATGTAGGCTGAATCACCTGATTGTCTGTCAGGAAATATGGTTCAGTGCCTCGCAAAGCACTTTAAGCCGTCGGTCCCGGTAGCTGCCTTTGATAGTGGCTGTTACACAAACCATGTCAAAACAAGTCCTGTTAGCTTAGTTGCTACTAATAGGCGGTTTTAAAACTCTGACATCACGGTTCATCCTTTTGTTTGTTGACTTGAAAACCCACTCGATACGAAGAAGAAGTATAATACCAGGTGTAAGGGACAACGTCCCGCAAACTGTTAGGGGTTGCTCAGTCAACGATACTGAACTACTTTTACCAGGAAATCAATCACACAGTTTGTATGAAAAACCAAAAAAGTATTTTCATTTCCTGAAAAAAATCCTGGTGATAGATGTTCAGTTTCGTTGACTGAGCAACCCCTATCAGTTTGCGGGACGCTGTCCCTTACACCCGGTATCTTCGAAGAACAAGGATTTTACTGAACCAGATATTTGTATGCAGAGTATGAAGGTTTTCATAGCTTTAAGTAGATATAACGATAATCATGAGAAATGTTGCACGTATTATGATGATACTGGGTTGAAATAGCGTTCTTCCTTCTCTACTTATAGTTAACGTCATGTGAACAAAGTGGTGAAGACATTTTGTTTTTCATTTCCCCACAGAAATCCGTCGTTATGGCACAGGGCGCGCACTCTATACAAGCCGCTGATTTTCGTACTACAGGCGCTATAACGTGTTTCAACAGGTTTGAAGTGGATTTGTGTGTGTGCCGCCATATTCGAAACGGCTCGCGTACCCGTTGGCGCGGGGGAGACGAGGTGTGGTGACATTTCCAATTGGGGAAGGGATTGCCTCTTCTTCAGCGTTAGCGAATTTTATATTTTCTTTAGTCATGGTCGACAATCTTGACGAAGGATTTCTGTCGAGTTTTGCAATACACACTACAAATTGTGCACACTACACAATAGATAAAGTCGTAAAACGCCCAGTTAGAAGAGGTTTCGTAACTTCTGACAAATATTTTAGGTAATTTTAGACTGAAATTCATCATCATAATCTCCCTAGCCTTCTCTCGTATCTCACGGGGCGGCTAATCTAGGTGATTGAACGAGGGTACTGGCTTTTTTTAACAGAGCGACTGCCATCTGACCTCCGCAACCCAGAAGGGAAACCAGACCCAATCCTAGATTAGGTCAAAGTTTTCAATCCGCCAATCCTTTGCATTGGCCTCTGACATGGCTAAACGATATTTACCGGGACCAACGGCTTAGCGTGCTTTCCGAAGCACGGAAAAAGCGCCAAATAAACGTACATATGAAATTCAAAAACCGAAAAACACATTAGTACGATTTAGATTTATTTATTTCATATTATCAATTTCATAATTACATTGTAAAAATAATAAAAATGTCCAAGGATAATATGATTGTCGAAAATATAAAGCTACATAATAATAGTAATTTAAACATGTCAAACAAAGTAATAAAATAAACCACAATGTAGCAATACCTAATGTCATAATAATACACAATAAAGCACAATGTCAAAACAAATGTAAAAATGATAAAATGAAGCAATAGCTGAAAATTACAATACAATTTAACCAATTAAATAACAATGTCAATGCAAATATAACCACGACCTCCCAGGAAGCAGTGGCCCTATCCACTACACGATCGGGGTTTATAATTTTAGATTGAAATTAATTATATTTAATTAACAATCTGCCCAAATTGTGAGTTCTCTACCTCTCTGTTTTACAACAAACCGATAAAACCGCATAACATAATTACCTAATTATAAATTCACTTTCAATTAGTATCCGAAATTAGATCAAAGCTTAGCCTTTATGGGGCCACGCTGTGCTATTGTATGTCACAAAATATCATTAGCGATATAAAATGTCATAGGTACTTAATTTTTTATTTTTTTATGATACTATTTTGTTTGATTGCTAATTATGTAATAGGGAATTTACAAGACTTTTAAATTTAGTGATAAGATTTATTCGTGGAGAGACCGGAGAGAGGCCTTTGCCCAGCAGTGGGACATTAACGGCTAGATAAGATAAGATAAGATAAGATAAGATAAGATTTATTATCACCATTAATAAACATATGTAAAAGAATTTTCGCAATAACCTAATTAGTTTACGAGTTATGGTTCTTTTAATTGGTTTGTTAAAAAGAGAGGTCTTAACTAGCATGTGACGTCAGATGACCGGAGCGCCATACTACTTCCGTATAAAATGTTGTTTCAAAGAGAGAGATGATAGTCTATCTTTATAATGGTATATCTCGGTGATTTCTTGATATATTTTTTGGTACTCTGATGTTATTATAATATCGGTATTTTTTTTGTTTTTTCAGTTACCATACATACATACATACATATAATCACGCCTTTATCCCTGATGGGGTAGGCAGAGCGTATACGACCTAAACGAAAGGTCATTCCGCCACGTCTGACAAAGTTTTGAGGGTTATTTAAGATAGACTTGTAAGTATATTGCTGTAGTGACAGGTTGTCAGCCCATCGCCTAAATTACAATATACAGAAACCCTCGGATCCCTTAGCTGATTTTTACAGCATGCCCGGGAGGAAATGCAGCTGAAACATTCTAAGTTTTTCTTTCGCTCCCAGTCCAGCATGGAAGTCAGTTTCAGTTACCGATTTTTTTTATTATGCATGTACTCTATTGTAAATGATTTGAATCAACTAATTAACAACAGGGCAATGAAGTGGCTAGTTTAGTATCTTGTTAAAACAAATCGAGATTCGCTACAAGTATTAGGTACCATATTTTAGCGTAGACTAGCAATTGGTCTGTTCTAAGTTTTTTTTCTCCTTATTTTATATACCAGATTTTACACATCGTTTTGTTAATTTTCGTAAAAGTACCTAATTTGATATTATACCAGGTGTAAGGGACTTGGGATTGCTCAGTCAACGAAACTGAACAACTATCATCAGGAAATTCTTACAGGAAATAAAAAAAAATCTTCTCATACAAATGACCACCTCGATCAGACAATTTTTATGAATAGTATTGTTTTATTCCAGTGAAAAAAAAATCCTGCTGTTAGTTGTTCAGTTCCGTTGACTGAGCAACCCTTATCAGTTTGCGGGTCGCTGTCCCTTACACCCGGTATTGCATGTTTGTAAGACGAATCACATCGTTTACAATTTCCTTTACATCATGTAGATTCGTATGCTTTTATCAAAATGAGTTGGGCGGCCATTATACCCGCCTTTGAAACGGGAGATAGGTATGCCAGAAACTGCAAAGGTATGACGCGTAGGTATGTATTGAATTCCAAGGAGAGCTCAATACAGTGCAGGTAGATCTAGAAATATACATTCATAATAATCACGCCTTTATCCCTAATGGGGTAGGTAGAGTGTAAACGACCTAAGCAAAGGTCGTTCCGCCACGTCTGACAAAGTCTTGAGGGCTATTTAAGATAGATTTATATTGCTGTAGTGACAGGTTGTCAGAACATCGCCAAAATTGCAGTATACTAAAACCCTCCGATCCTTTAGTTGGTTTTTACAGCATGCCCGGGAAAAAATGTACCGGGCACATTTTTGTTTTTTTTTTGTCGCTCCCAGTCCAGCATGGAAGAAATATACAGGGTGTTAATTTAATTGCTAGAGCTGAAGAGGGTGTTTTGGTATTGACAAAGGATCACATTAATATTAAAAAAGACACAAGTGCCCATACTACTCACAATTACCAATGTTTGAGATCAATAATAAGGTTTTTTCAGCTGATCATTTATACATACATACATAAAATCATGCCTTTATCCCTTACGGGGTAGGCAGAGCGTTTAACGCCTCGTAAAAGGCGTTTTCGCCACGTCTGACAAAAAAATTAGGGCAAGTTTAGATTGTAATTTGTATTGCTAAAGTGACAGGTTGTCAGCTCATCGCCTAAATTACAATACACTGTAACCCTTGAGTCCCTTTTGCTGACTTCTACAGCATGCCCGGGAGGAAGGGCAGCTGAAACATTCTATGTTTTTCTATCTCTCCCAGTCCAGCATCGAAGATCATTTACAGCTCACATGAATTGCTCATATAAATGATCACATGAAAAAACCTTATTTTTGATCTTGGTAATTTGGAGTTGTTTGGGCACTTGTTTCTTTTTTCAAATTTAAGTGATCCTTTGTCAATACCAAAACACCTTCTAAGCTATGGTTACGCAATTAAATAAACACCCTGTATAGATTATGTATGTTGGAGGAAGACGCGATTTATATGTAGGAATGTAAATATATGCATAGGTTTGGTGGAATTTGGTTGTACAGCATTTGCATTGTGTGTGATACTAACACAGTTCTGTGCGATTACCAATTACTTGCCTAGATTTGATAATAATCAATTATCAAACATTTCTAGAATTAGGAATATTATTGTATCCAATAGTCACACTTAATATCTATTAGTGTACAATCACATTTTAAATTAAATACATACATACAGACATATAATCACGCCTTTATCCCTAATGGGGTAGGCAGAGCGTAAACGACCTAATAAAATGTCGTTCCGCCACGTCTGACAAAGTTTTGAGGGTTATTTATGATAGATTTGTATATTGCTGTAGTGACAGGTTGTCAGCCCATCACCTAAATTACAATATAATGAAACCCTCGGATCCTTAGCTGGTTTTTACAGCATGCCCGGGAGGAGATGCAGCTGGCACATTCTATGTTTTTCTTTCGCTCCTAGTCCAGCATGGAAGAGCACCATTTTGAATTACCTACTCAATAATCGATTACAAATTACGTTGAGAATTAATTTGTCATCGCCATGTCTGTCTAATCGTGCGGTAATCTGTCGTGTTCTAACCTTCGGTCCTAACACGCCGTGAGACATGTGATAATCTAAGTCACTCCATCAATCGAGGGCTCGATTTGAGATTCCACTAACTAGGGCTAAAATCAAAATCTATCTGTCACTTTCAAAATAATAAAATAGAAAAAGGACTGGCGATTTATACTCTATGGTTTTACACTTTGTCCGCTAGATTTTGACGCGCTTTAGCACGTTTCCCCAGTATTTCTGTAAATTTTATCCGCTATATCATATGATGGCGGCATAAAAAATACAGATCAAATCAAAAACCGTAGAGAATAGATCTATTACACTCCTTTTCCAATGCTTTTAGTCTCAAAGTGACCAATAGATTTTAATTTTAGTTTTAGCCGTCAAATCTAGAATCGAGTCTATTATCTATGCGTCACACTTAATACCTACTAGTGCCCAATCCCTTCTCCACTCTCCTCCATTCTTCCATGCTGGACTGGGAGAGATAGAAAAACGTAGAATGTTCCAGCTGCCCTTCCTCCCGGGCATGCTGTAGAAGTCAGCAAAAGGGACTCGAGGGTTACAGTGTATTGTAATTTAGGCGATGGGCTGACAACCTGTCACTATAGCAATACACTTTTCAATCTAAAATTGCCCTCAATTTTTGTCAGACGTGGCGAAAGCGCCTTTTACGAGGCGGTTAACGCTCTGCCTACCCCGTAAGGGATAAAGGCGTGATTTATTTATGTATGTATGTGCCCAATCCCATCTTGAATTACCTACTCAATAATCGATTACAAATTACCTTGAGAGTTAATTTGTCATCGCCATGTCTGTCTAATCCTGCGGTAATCCGTCGTGTTCTGACATGTGATCGTATTTTGATGGAGTGACGTTGATTATATACTGGTTGGCTATTAATTTGTGTTGGGTAAAATGTTATATTGCAATTAAGGCGATGGGCTGACAACCTGTCACTACAGCAATATACTTTCAAATCCATCTTAAATAACCCTCAAAGTTTGTCAGATGTGGCGGAACGACCTTTGTTTAGGTCGTTTACGCTCTGCCTACCCCATTAGGGATAAAGGCGTGATTATATGTATGTATGTAAAATGTTATACGGGGTGTAAGGGACAGCGACCTGCAAACTGATAGGGGTTGCTCAGTCAACGACACTGAACAACTTCTACCAGGAAATTCTTTTAGGAAGAGAAAATATAAAGGGCATTTTCATACAAAATATTCACCTCGATCGGACAGTTTGTATGGAAAAGCAATTTTTTTACACTTCCTGAAAAAAAATCTGCTGGTAGTTGTTCAGTGTCGTTGACTGAGCAACCCCTATCAGTTTGCGGAACGCTGTCCCACACCAGGTATTATAGAGAGATTAGCGAAAATGGTTCGTATTTATAAAGCAATCTCAAGATTGAGAGCAATATTAAGTATGGATTTGACAGGCCACATTTTACTGAAATGGCGTTTTTGATACGAACTCAAACTAGCTGCCAGTCTCAACTACTGTTTATAATTACGGGCCTATATGAGAGAGAAATTTGGAATCAACATAGGTCCAATTCAATACAATAAAATTGGATTTGACCTTATTTGAAACCAAACTTCTCAAATGTTTGAAAGAAGTAGTCTTTATTACTTGCTAGAATTATATTGCTTAAATATATGGCTAACGTAAAATTATGTAAATAATAAGCATACAGAGTAGATAAAATGGCGCCTACGAGGTAAGTAAAGCAGCATTTTTGCTGCTTCTGGTCTTCTTCTGTCGAGTGGGTATCGAGTCTATGGACCCGATGAACCCTGGTGTCAGAGTTTTTAAACCGCCTAGTAGCACAACTATCAGGCCTCTGACATGGTTTTGTGTAACGACCACTATCAAAGACAGCGACCGGGACCGACGGCTTAACGTGCCCTCCGAAGCACGAAATCTTTTTCTTTTCGGACAATCAGGTGATTCAGCCTGCAATGTCCTACCCAAACTGGGGAAAAATTCACAAAGTAATAAATTCTCAAATATCAACTTTGTGTTTTACCCCCTGGGAATTGAACCCAGGACCTCCGGATCGGGAGCCCATTGCACTAGCCACTAGACCACGGAGGCAGTTAGCTCCTTCTGGTAAATTTTGCAGTATGTCAGTGTAGGTATATGCCAATCCCAATTAAATTAGGTAAAGAGAGTCAAATCAGATTTCCGTACAGAATTCTCAAATTTAATTCAATGTACCATGAAACTCTGAATATTCATCAATTTCAAACCTACAACGATTAGTCAAAGCCAATATCACGGTGCTAGATCAATTCTCAAACACACGGCTGTGACGTCACAGCCATTCATCATACAGTGTCCAAATCCGTAATCTCCGACTGGTGAATTCGAATAGAAGGACGTATAGTCACGCCTATATTTGTTACGGGGTAAGGAGAGCGTCAACGAACTCATAGTTGAAATTAAATCGCCTTCGCCGCGACAAATTTTGAGAGTCGATTTAAAGTGACAGGATGTCTTTTTGCCCAAATTGCAGCAAGAATATAAAGTCACAAAAACTTGTGCAGGGTTGATGATTACATACATACATATAATCACGACTGTATCCCTAATGGGGTAGTCAGATTATTAATGGGGTTGATGATTAAACTAGGATAAATATAACCTGTAATACTTATAGCCTTCCGCCGCGCGATTAACAAAAACATTACGCTGCAATACACTGACCATTAATTTCTTCTATTGATTTCTACGATATGTTCGGAAAAAGAAGCAGCTGGAACATTCTATGTTTTTCTATCGCCAGTCCAGTATGAAAGAATACCAATCTTCAAACACCCAATATGTGACCCATTTATCATACAGTGTCCAAATCCCGGTAATTCCAGGCGACTCGAACCCCGGGGCGTGCCTTGCATTTCAACGCGGAATTGATATGAGGACTTAGGAGTTCCCAGTATGATTATAAAGTCTTCTGATTGAGGGAGTAGTTTGTTGAAAGTGCACATACTTACAAATCAGTATTTTGATTCAAAGTAAGGCTAATTCGTACTTAAGTTTAGTGCGAGCTTTAGGGCCGATTCAAACCGGAATGGCAGCGGACGGCAGCGCACCGACAAATACTTTCAGTCTTCAATAGTATAAAAAATTGTCTACATAATTTTAAAAACAAGTATCGTTTGCAAAGGACGCGTGACTGCTCGCATCGCCGCGCAGCTGCCAGCGTCGCTGCAACCAGTGGACGCACGTCCGCTGACGACTGTTAAGGCTATACAATCGGGAGGACGCCGGCGGTGCCGCGCGGCGACGCGAGCCGGCCGCGGCGGGCTCTTCCGCCTTTTCCAGTTTAAATAGATCCTTAGTGTATACCGGCACTATTTATGAAGATATCTAACAATTTGTACGAGTAATGTTTTTTTTCATCCGTGCTGGCCTGGGAGCGAGAGAAAAACATAGAATGTGCCAGCTGCAATTCCTCCCGGGCATTATGTAAAAACCAGCTATGAGATCCAAGGGTTTCAGTATATTGTAATTAAGGCGATGGGCTGACAATCTGTCACTACAGCAATATACCTACAAATCTATCTTAAAAAACCCTCAAAAGTATGTCAGACGTGGCGAACTCTGCCTACCCCATTAGGGATAAAGGCCTGATTATATGTACGAGGGGCGGCTGATATAAAATCTAATTTGTTAAAGAAAGTTTTGAAAATCGAACTGGTCATTGCAAAATCATATTCTATATTTATTCCTTTTTCAAAATTATGACGCTTATTCTTTTTTCGCTTGCTTTTGTTTTTTTGGCGCGGCTTTGATTTCACCATGTCGAAAGAAAATTGCAATATGATGAAATTTGAGCATCGAGCAGTGATTAAATTCCTAAGTAAAGAAGGAAATACGCCTACGCAGATCAGAGAGCGCATGTTAAAGGTGTTTGTTGATTCAAGTCCTTCTGAATTCGTCATAAAGTTTTGGTCGAAGCAATTTAAACATGGCCGTGAGAGCCTGGAAGACGACACACGTAGTGGAAGGCCAATTTCTGCTGTTACCGCAGATAATGTTGAAAATGTGAAGAACCTGATTCTTGCAGATCGGCGAATCAAGCAGTGGGAGATAGCCAGAGATGTGGGCATTAGCAAGGAACGAGTTCATGAAATTATTCACGAACATTTGGGCATGTCCAAGGTGAGCGCGCGTTGGGTCCCTAGAATGTTGACTCCCTTTGACAAACAAAGGCGAGTAGATTGTTGTCAGGCATTTCTAGACCTGGTCAAAGGTAAAGAAGAAGAGACTATCTCTCGAATTGTGACCTGTGATGAAACTTGGATTCGCCAGTGGGATCCGGAAAGCAAACAAGAGTCAATGCAATGGAAATTTAAAGGAGAAAAGCCGCCAAGGAAGTTCAAGGTTCGGACGTCGGCTGGAAAACTAATGGCCACCGTATTTTGGGATGTCGAAGGGATTTTGATGATAGATTATTTGCCTAAAAATACAACAATAAATGCTGAACATTATGCAAACTTGCTTGACCAGCTTCGTGAACAAATCAAAGAAAAGCGGAGAGGCAAACTCAGCAAAGGTGTTCTGATTTTACAAGACAATGCTCCTGTACACACAGCCTTAACGGCGAGGTCAGCCCTGAGCAAAAACGGCTTCACAGAAATTAACCATCTACCTTATAGTCCAGATCTGGCTCCCTGTGACTATTTCTTATTCAAAGATTTAAAGAAAAAAATGAGGGGTCGCAGATTTTCGACTGACGAAGAAATGAAAGAGGCTGTGACTGACCATTTTGACGAGCAAAATAAAAATTACTATTATAACGGCATGATTTCACTTATTTGCAAATGTCATAAGTGTATTTCACTTGCAGGAGACTATATAGAAAAATAAAAAATAAACTAGCCATCAAAGTCTTTTCTTTCATAGTTAGGTAGATTACTTATCAGCCACCCCTCGTATGTATGAATGACTATTATATGTAAAAAATATATGACCTGTTATAAAATAGTAACTGGGATTATAGAATATAGAATATAAAATAGTGACTGGGAAGCCTATTTTGACAATTATAAATATAAACGTAGTATCAAAGCCTATTTTGACAATTGTAAATATAAAAAAAATATTATTCATACACTCCATACGAGGGCCTTTTGACAAGTTGTGTTGTGTAGCTAACTTTATGATTTTACATTTGGTACTTGGCTGCCATGGAAGCAATATTTTCCCAATCAAACTTCAAAGCTTTTAATATAGCTACATTCCAATAACTGGATTGCCCGGAAATAAAAACAGTAAATTAAAAAAAAAACTTCGGTAAAAAAAAACATGGTTCTCTTTTGTTTCAGCTGGGTCAGCAAAGTAGGTCACGTCCCATTTTATGTCAAAACAGACTAAGTTAAATTAATTTTGATAAAACGAATAAAAATAACAAAGCTTAGGTCTTCTTCTTAGCGAGTGGATTTTCAAGTCAAACAACGACCCGATGAACCCTGGTGTCAGAGAGGATCGTAAGCCCATGGCTCTGACCACTAGACCATGGAGACAGTTAGGTAAATAAAGTCCTATGACTGTCCTCACTTAAACCAACGTTCACATACAGAAAAAAATGGGAAAATGGCTTTTTACCTTAGCACATGATATAAAAATTATGAATGAGCTCGATTGTGTAGTGGATAGGGCAATTGCCTCCTGAGATGGAGTTCGAGCTTCGAATCCCACCACGTACCAATGCGTTATTCGGTTTTCGAGTTTCGTAGTACGTTTATTCAGCGCTTTTTCCGTGCTTTGAAAGGCAATGCCGTAGATATTAGCCATGCCAGAGGCCAGTGCTGAGCATTGGCGACTTGAAAACTCTGACCTAATCTAGGATTGGGTCTGGTTTCCCTTCTGGGTTTGAAAGTCGCTTTGTAAAAATACCAGTACCCTTGTTCTTTCCCCTAAATTAGTTAGCCAGCCCCGTGAGATACGGGATAAAGCAAGGGAGATGATGAGTACATGATATAAAAATGACCATAGAACTATTATGTGATTTAAATGATAGAGGAATGTCTATAAAATACATAATCTTATGTACAATGCATGTACATGTTTTTTTATATTTCATAATTTTTAAGTTTAGTTTGCATAAGATACACGCGTCTGAAGCGTACTTTGATCGCAACCTAGATTAAGCTGCATTGTCATACGGCCAACCGCAGCCGCTTGCAATCTTTCAAACTTTTTATATGCAGTGTTCAAATATACGTGGATCGGGCAAGACATGCATTTTCTTCTTTACTGATCCCGTTGATCACTCCACAAATGCAACCCCATGTATAGCGTATATGCACATAAATACGCCGTACATTGTTTTTTTTTTGGTATAATTTTATGCATATGCAATTATACTCGTCGCGTGTGATTCGTCTCGCCGTTCGTGTAACGCCGTGCAGGGATACGCGCAGCCAGGAGGGAACGAGATCCAGAGCGACAGCGTGCACACTTGCAGTTAGAGGGAGAGTTCCTGTGTTTCAAGTAAGATCTTTCCATTATTTCTTGCGTCTACGATGGAGAATTTGATTGCACGTCAAGATGAAATTCTTCAAGAGTTTACAAGAATTCATAAGAACTTTAAAAAGGATCCTAAAGACAGAAAAAACCCCCGGTACGTCAAGGAAAGGGTAGATAATTTAGATAAGTTGTGGAGAGAATGCGAGGAGAATGATGCAAAGCTGATGCAGCAAGAGGACAAGTCTCATCAGTACTACACACAGAACATATTTAAGGTAATGCAAGAATGGTACCGAGGTACGCGCGCGGAGATACTGCGGGAGTTGGAGGAGCCGTTGGAGAAACCAGCCCAGGAGAATGCGGGGAAACCCGTAGGAACTCCAACCAACGATACTGGTAGGAAACGTGTCACCGAGTTTGATAGTACTCGGTTCGAGAGTTCCCGTGGAGAGGAGAGATTGGCAGAGCTACTACAGATGCAAATGGCTAATTTCCGTGCGTTCATGAGGTTGGTAAAAGCAACTAATATAGAGGAAGTCACAGAGAAATGGGAGATTGAGGATAAATTAAAGTATTTAGAGTCGCAGTGGATGACGATTGACAGGTTACACTTGCAAATTGATGGCATATTAAACTCCGAGAATTATGATAAATATTACGATACTTTTGAAAATCATGAGAGTCAGTTTGAGGCATTGAAAAGGCAGTTAAACATGAAATTAAACACATCCCTTCATCAACAACATGCATTGCCTAAGATAGATATACCTACTTTCAGTGGTAGTTATATACAATGGCCTACTTTCATGGACCTATACTTGGAGGCAATTCATAATAACCCTGCAATATCTAAAACGCAAAAAATGCAACATTTAAAGGGCAGGTTACGTGGTGAGGCTGAGAAGCTGGTGCAACATTTACATATTTCACCTGAAAATTATAATACTTGCTGGGAATTGCTCAATCATAGATATAACAATAAATCTCTCTTATTTACAAAGAATTTTCAAGTGTTCATGCGTCAGCCCAATATGCAAAAACAATCTGCGCTCGAACTAAAAAGGTTATATGATACCAGTAATGAAACTATTCACGCAATTCATAATTTGGGTGTTGATACATCGTCGTGGGACCCTGTATTAGTCTACATTTTATGTGAGAAGTTAGACTCAGAAACATATTCAGAGTACATGCAGTCAAAAGCAGACCCGCGAGAGATACCTACATATGATAGTTTTATGGATTTCATTGAGTCCAAATTTATGGCATTAGAACCTCTGCAAAGAAAGCGTTCAGAAAACATTCAAAAACCTGTGTCAAAAATGCAATTCAATTATACATCTTACCCATACCACAAATATGCAAAACCCGCAAATATGCAACCTAATAAAAGTTCATATACCCATGCTCGCAATTTTAATGCATATAACGTTGGTCAATGTAACAAATTTATTTGTCTACTATGCAATGCAAATCATGCAATATTTCATTGCGCAAAGTTCGCCGATATGTCCGATGCAGAAAAAATTAAGTTTATTACAAAAAATAACGTATGCAAAAATTGTCTCTATGTCCATGTCAAGGGTTTTTGTGCGTCACAAAAGAAATGCAGAGAATGTAGTGAACCACATAACACACTTTTGCATAGCGCGTTTGCAAATTCAGTGCAGGCGCACCCAACTACGTCATCTACGTCGTTAAATTCGCCGCCATCGACTAAAAACAAATATGTGTCACATAGAAACATGCAAAATTACTTTGCTTCAAATGATGATGACGAAAATATGCTTGCAACTGCATTAGTCCAAGTGGCGACAATAAATGGCGATTACGTTACATTGCGTGCTGTGGTTGATCCATGTAGTCAGATTACTTTAATGACAGAGAATGCAGTCCAAAGATTGGGTTTACAACGTCAACAATTGAATGCAAATATCAATGGAGTTGGTACCGTGTCTAATAGAAGTAAAGGAAAGGTCCAATTATTATGCAAATCATTACAAAACGATTTTCAATTTACGACTGAAGCGTTGATAATGAACCGGGTTGTAAACAATCTACCGAATACTACGTTTGCAAAGAAGCCGTGGACTCATTTGGCGAATATTATGGGCGAATTAGCCGATCCTGATTATTATATATCACAGCCCGTAGATATTTTATTAGATGTACACGTATATACAAAGATAGTAATGCATGGTCTTATTAAAATAGAAGACATACAACCTATGGCTCAGAAGACACAGTTAGGGTGGATTCTGATGGGTAAAGTCAAAACTTACAATTGCAACGTCGTCATCAATGAGACAGAAGAATTAGCGAAATATTGGGAAGTAGAAGATATTGGTACGGATGCAAGCACTTCAAGGGTCACGGAAGAAAACTTTTGCGAGGAGTATTACGTTGCTACTACCAAAAGGTTAGAAAATGGAAGATATGAGGTTCGCCTACCAATGAAACCAAATTTTGAGCAATTATTAGGAAAATCGAGGCCGTGTGCATTGGCTCAATTTATGCAATTAGAGAGAAGGCTACAGAAAGATGCACAACTGTCAGAAAGTTACATAAAATTTATGCAAGAATACATACAGATGGAACATATGAAGGAAAGTAACACGAAAGCTGAAGTATCTTGTTATCTACCACATCATGGAGTGCTGAAACAGGACTCTATTACAACGAAGCTGAGAGTCGTCTTTAATGCATCTCAAAAGACAGACACTGGATACAGTTTGAACGATCTGATGGAGTGTGGTCCAAAACTTCATCACGATTTAATGACAAATTAACAAAGAGAAAGTTACTTTCAGAGATTTCCAAAATATTCGACCCTTTAGGATGGCTTACACCACTGACGGTAAAGGCTAAGCTATTATTCCAAAAAAATTGGCTACCAGGATGCAACTGGGACGACATATTACCGAAGGAAATTCAAGATGAATGGATGCAATTTACTAAGAGCTTACATAACATAATGCAATTTGATATACCACGATGGGTGGGAAATACTGCAAAACCGTTCCAAATACATGCGTTTTGCGATGCGTCGGAGAAAGTCTACGCGTGCGCTATTTATTTGCACACACTCAACGATAAAAATGAACCCGTCATTCGATTAATAGTTGCAAAATCCAGATTAACACCAGTCAAAAACAAAATGACACTCCCACGACTTGAACTGTGTGGAGCGGTCCTGCTGGCACGTTTAATGAAGAAGGTCTTACAAGCCTTTAAATGGGATGCTATTAAAGACAACACATACGCCTGGACAGATTCGATGATCGTCTTAGGCTGGCTGAATGGTGACGTGACAAAATGGAAAAGTTTTGTAAGTAATAGAGTCCAACAAGTGCATGACGTCATACCAAAACAACACTGGCGCTACGTGAAGTCGGAGGATAACGCTGCTGACTGTGCAACGAGAGGCACCACCTGTACTCAACTGCTGCAACATCCATTATGGTGGAATGGACCAAAATGGCTGAAAAATTTCGTAGATGATGTAATCACTAAAACTGAAATAATACCCACAACATGCGAAACAAAACAAACGCACGTGACAACGTGTGTTGTGCAATCTGAGCCGTCGTCAATTATAACAGAATTAATAGACAGACACAGCGATATGACTCATATCACAAGAGTCTTAGCGTGGATTATGCGATTTACTAAAAATGCACAGACAGCTGATCAGAAACAGAAGGCTGGTTATTTAACATGCAATGAAATAAAAGATACTGAACAGATGATTATAAAACAAATACAAATGCATACATTCAAGGAAGAGATTTCGAAATTAAGAAGAAATGCAACCGTCAGCTCAAAAAGTAGTATCTTAAGCTTGAACCCATTTTTGGATGAAAACAATTGCATGAGAGTGGGTGGAAGACTACGTAATTCAAGCTTGAACGATAACAACAAACATCCTATGATCCTGCCTCATAATCATATAGCAACAGATTTATTTATTTTGCAAGCTCATTACAAGACAATGCATGGAGGTTCTAAGCTGACACTGGCCCATTTAAGACAAAGAGTGTGGATTGTGGGAGGATATCGTGCAGTAAAACGAGTGCTGCATGTAGTGCATTTGCACTACATGCCGCCGATTTAATGCAAAACCCAAAAATCAAATAATGGCAGATCTTCCTGGGCCACGTGTGACAGTATCTCGGCCATTCTCCAACACAGGGGTTGATTTCACGGGAGGTATTGAGATTAAAGCAAGCAAAGGCAGGGGAGTGAAGACATTACTTGCTTACGTTGCAATATTTGTCTGTCTCGCAACAAAATCAGTACACTTAGAACTGGTAACTGAGTTGAGCAGCATGGCATTTCTAGCTGCATTCAAACGTTTCTGTGCTCGACGAGGAACACCGCGCAATATGTATAGCGATAACGGCACGAACTTTGTAGGTGCGAACCGAATATTAATGCAACAATACCGGGATATCGTGAAGACTATAGACAATTTTTTTTTGCTTAAAATATCAGAGATGGGCGTAACATGGCACTTTAATGCACCAATTTGGCCTTCCGCGGGTGGTTTATGGGAAGCTGCTGTAAAGAGTATGAAATACCACCTGAAACGAGTAATTGGAGAGCGTCGTTTAACTTATGAAGAGTTCACTACATTACTGTGCCAGATTGAAGCTTGTTTAAATTCGCGACCATTATGCACTATGACGGAAGATGCAGACGACATTGATTGTTTGACACCTGGCCATTTCCTTACTGGTACACCGATTATGACGATTCCAGAACCTGATGCAGAAAACTATGATCTTAGAAAAAGATGGCAATTGGTACAAAAAATCAGCAAGGATTTTTGGAAGAAATGGTCTCAGGAATATTTGCAACAACTTCAAGCGAGACTAAAATGGAAACGACAGAATACAGACCCTCGGATAAATGATATCGTGTGCATCAAAGACGAGAAATTACCCGCAGGAAAATGGGCGCTCGGACGTGTAGTCGATTTACACCCGGGAAAAGATGGCCATACAAGGGTGGTTACACTAAAAACTGCAAAGGGCGAATTGAAAAGACCTATTCTAAAATTAATACCTTTGGTTGACACTGAGGAAAAGAACAAAACATGCACTGACAAATCTGACAATCAACTACCAAGCAAACGTAACAGAACCCAGAAATTGACATTCAAAAATTTCATGTGCTATACACTACTGCTCATAATGACATTAATTACACCAACTATGCAACAAACAATAAAAGATATTATCAATATAACTCCGTTGACAAAACACCAAACTATCTACTTTGATAAAATCGCTGAAATCCAAGAAATTAAAGATGAATGGAGGCTAGTATTTTATTACAATTTGACAAATTATTGGCGGAATGTTGATAGCATACAGCAATATGTACATCACATAAAACAATACCAACATGATGACTGGGCAATGCAATTTCATGTCTTGATCAATCAATTAGATCAAAGCACAAATGAGTTATCATATTACAATGAATTGTTAAAATCTCCAGAATTAATCCAGCACAGATACAAGAGAGGATTAGTTGACGGTATTGGATATGTTGCAAACTCACTATTTGGAGTCTTAGACCAAAGATTCGCTGAAAAATATGAAAGAGACATAAAATCGGTTCAACAGAATGAAAACCATTTATTACAATTGCTGAAAAACCAAACGAGCATTTTAGAAGCTGAACACAACATTTTGCAACGCAATGAAGCGACAATGACAAAACATTTTAATTTGATTAGCGAGCATTTACACGATCTAGAAAATCAGACACTCAAAGATAAAATAGACAACCAACATGCATTTTATGTAATCACTTCGGCAATTGCTGCGGAAGCTATATTACAAAACTTAAAATCTATACAAGAAACTTTAATAAGCACTTTGACAAATATGCATCAAGGACACATAGATGTACATCTGTTATCTCCGAATCAATTACAAACAGAACTAAATAAAATAGCTAGACATTTATCACATGATCTAACCTTACCTGAAGCCCAAAATGACGTAACCAGTATATACAAGATACTCCGAATACATGCACGCATTACGCAACAATACCTATTGATGGAGGTAAAAGTCCCTTTACTAAGTGACGAATTATATGAACTAGACAAATTAATTACAATACCCCAAAACATTAATACTACTCAAGTAGTAAACGTCATGCCAATATCAGAATTAATTGCTTTCAACGTAAAACAATATGCATTCATACCCTTAGAGCAAAACGATGTAACAGAATGCCAAAAGGTCCATGATCAGAAATTAATGTGTAAACTGAATCATCCTGTATACAGTACTATCAGTAGAAGTCAGTCAATATGCGACATACAGCTGATTCGTAACAATGAAGTACATAATGCATACTGTCATACAGAGACTAGAACATGCAGCGATAAATGGATCAAATTACACAGACAGAACACGTGGTTTTATTTTTGTTGTGACGTTTGCGTAGTCCATATAGTATGCACAGCTGGAATGACAACAGAATCGCTACGTCACACGGGTTTGGTAACGCTGAGACAAGGGTGTGTATTAAGAGGTGACGCCTTTATGGTGTATGCAAATATAGAACATGCCACTGACGTAATAATTAATGAAGCAAATGACATGATACTTCCGAACATTTCTCCAATAAATAATATTATCAATACTTCTATTAATATTACATCCCTACAGATTGAGACCCATGAGGAAAAATTCCAAAACATACGAAAGAAATTAAACGAGATCAAAGAACAATCGACTCTAACTACTCTTACCACTCATGACATGCACCATTACATAATGATATACGTAGTCATATTTATAAGCATTGCACTGTTTGTAACCTCTGTTTGGTACGTCCGAAAAGTACAAAGGATAAATGAACATTTGAGACAGGGAGAAGGACGTCGTATCGAACGTGACACGAGGCAAAGAGGCAAACCACATCAAGAAGATGACATAGAGGATGGTTATAGTAGCGTAAAAGATGATAATAGACGTCATAACAGTGTTGTGAAAAAAGGTGGTAATTCAGGTTCTAAGGAAGTAAAATTTAACACTCAAAAACACAGTGAAGTGTGTGAATAATATTTTGCAATATTTTAAGGAAAGACAATTTTAATTTGGGACAGTTAAGCATTAGTTTATTATGAGTTAACTTTGTTGAAATATTTAAGTAGTATTTATTTATCATTTCAATGCTGTTTTACATTTGTTTGTGGTGGCAATATGTACAATGCATGTACATGTTTTTTTATATTTCATAATTTTTAAGTTTAGTTTGCATAAGATACACGCGTCTGAAGCGTACTTTGATCGCAACCTAGATTAAGCTGCATTGTCATACGGCCAACCGCAGCCGCTTGCAATCTTTCAAACTTTTTATATGCAGTGTTCAAATATACGTGGATCGGGCAAGACATGCATTTTCTTCTTTACTGATCCCGTTGATCACTCCACAAATGCAACCCCATGTATAGCGTATATGCACATAAATACGCCGTACATCTTATTTTCGATTTGAAAACAAAAAAACAAAAGATTGTTATGTACTCGTATGTAATGAATAGTTACTGGAAAATGGCAACAATAATGTTCTTTCCATATTAAGGAGATAGCAGAGCATAGGTGGCGCCCTCAATATCATCATCCTAGCCTTATCCCGTATCTCTCGGGGTCGGCTACCTAATCTAGGGGATTGAACGAGGGTACTGGTTTTTACACAGAGCGACTGCCATCTGACCTCCGCAACCCAGAAGGGAAACCAGACCCAATCCTAGATTAGGTCAGTTTTCAAGCCGCCAATGCTTAGCACTGGCCTCTGACATGGCTTAACGACTAATATCTACGGTATTAAACGGTATTAACCGGTACCAACGGCTTAACGTGCCTTCCGAAGCACGGAAAAAGCGCCGAATAAACGTACATATGAAATTCGAAATTCGAAAACCGAAAAACATATTGGTACGTGGTGGGGTTCGAACCACAACCTCCCCGCTCAGGAGGCAGCGGCCCTATCCACTACACCATCGGGCTCTCCATAGGTGGCGCTCTCAATAGTACCTAATAAATTAATTGTGTCTCAAATACAAACTTTTCATGAATATTTTACGTTCGGCGATAATCGCAACTAATTCTCCATTTTATAATAATTCTCACTAAGCATGGCCACTTTTAGCACATTTGCAATACATAGATTTTATGCTTATTGTAAACTTCGCACGGAAATCATCAGTGTTTTTCAATTATATTCTGCATGTATTATACATATAAACCTTCCTCTTGAATCACTATATCCATTAAAAGAAACCGCATCAAAATCCGTTGCGTAGTTTTAAAGATCTAAGCATACATAGGGATATAGGGACAGACAAAGCGACTTTGTTTTATAATATGTAGTGATGGAGAATTAGTTGCGATTGTCGCAAAACGTAAAATATTCATAAAAATGATTGTATTTCGGGTATAAATAATTTAAAACTGATGTCACCACTGTCTGATCCACCTTAATATCGTAACTTTGGATTTGAGTAATAATGATCTAATAATGCGTCCTATTTAGTATGAAAGACTTCTGCAAAGACAACGTTGCCTACAAGCAATATCTACAAGCTTACATTTTCCCTTGATTATACTCGCAATGTATGGCGCTTCTAGTTTACCGATTGCAAAAATAAGTTTGTGTTTTTATTCTTGTTTACTTACTTACCCACTAGGAAATTGTTTAATTAATTGCATTACATGTGGAAATCTTAATCTTTTATAATAAATAATGTATCCTATTGAAAGTGTTTAATGTGTGAATTGGACCGGAAGACCTGGTTACCCTTAGTACAGGGAATCCTAGTTAGGGAACCAGGAACCAAAACTGTACAAGTAATCGATTTATGTACATGTCAGGCTGTTAAAAATAAACAATTTTATTATTATTATTATTAGCTTATTATTTTGAGCTTCCATGCTGGCCTGGGAGCGAGAGAAAAACATAGAATGTGCCAGCTGCATTTCCTCCCGGGCATGCTGTAAAAATCAGCTAAGGGATCCGAGGGTTTCTGTATATTGTAATTTAGGCGATGGGCTGACAACCTGTCACTACAGCAATATATCTACAATCGATCTTAAATAACCCTCAAAACTTTGTCAGACGTGGCGGAAAGACCTTTGTTTAGGTTGTTTACGCTCTGCCTACCCCATTAGGGATAAAGGCGTGATTATATGTATGTATGTATGTATTATTATTAGTAAGAATGCTTAAACTAACTATAGTAGGTTGGCGCTCGCTCTGCAAACTTTTTAAGTAACGAGTTTTACGCAGTGTTATTTATAACACAGGAAGCTAGGATTTGCACAACACTTCCCCTACTAGTTTAAGTATGCAAGTACACTTTACAAATTAAAACTACGTGTTTTACTCAAATATTATACGCACTATACCAGGCCCTAAAATAGCGCTATTTTTTTATAATGTTATAGACTTAGGGCTCTAACCTATATATATATCTATATCGTTTAAAAAAATGTTTTTTTATGTTACCACCACGTCATCATCTTCCTAGCCTTATCCCGTATCTCACGGGGTCGGCTACCTAATCTAGGGGATTGAACGAGGGTACTGGTTTTTACACAGAGCGACTGCCATCTGACCTCCGCAACCCAGAAGGGAAAACCAGACCCAATCCTAGATTAGGTCAGAGTTTTTCAAGCCACCAATGCTTAGCACTGGCCTCTGATATGGCTTAACGACTAATATCTACGGTATTAAACGATATTAACCGGGACCAACGGCTTTACGTGCCTTCCGAAGCACGGAAAAAGCGCCGAATAAACGTACATATGAAATTCGAAAATCGAAAAACACATTGGTACGTGGTGGGATTCGAACCACGACCTCCCGCTCAGGAGGCAGCGGCCCTATCCACTACACCATCGGGCTCTCTTATGTTACCACCACGTACCAATGAGATTTTTGATTTTACAATTTCATAAGCACATACGTTTATTGGGCGCTTTTTCCGTGCTTCGGAAGGCACGTTCTTGTATTGGTCCCAGTTAATATCTTTTTATACCGAAGATATTAGTCGTTAAGCCATGTTAACGTTTTAAGAGGCCAGTACTAAGCATTGGGAGCTTAAAAACTCTGACCTAATCTAGGATTGGGTCTGGTTTCTTTTCTGGGTTGCGGAGGTCAGATGACAGTCGCTATGTATAAAAACCAGTACCCTCGTTCAATCCCCTAGATTAAGTGGCCGAACCCATGAGATACAGGATAAGGCTAGGGAGATAGATAGACCAATTTGTCAAATTGTTTATCAAATTAGTTACGACACGGAAGAAACCTATAAATACTGTACTTCAGAAGCCACGTTATTCTATTAAGCTCTTTGGTTCTTAATGGTCGTCACACAAACCATGTAAGAGGCAGTTCGTCTTAGAAACACAGATACACGAGTTACATCTATACATATAATCACGTCTTTATCCCTTATGGGGTAGGCAGAGCGTAAACGAACAAATCAGAGATCGTTCCGCTACGTTTGACAAAGTTTTGAGGGTTATTTAAGATAGATTTGTATGCATATTGCTGTAGTGACAGGTTTTCAGCTTATCGAATAAATTTCAATACACAGAGACCCTCGGATCCCTTACCTGGGTTTTTACAGCATGCCCAGGAGGAAATGCAGCTGGCGCATTCTATATTTTTCTCTCGCTCACAGGCCAGCATGAAAGATATACTCGAGTTCATTTCGTAATTCGACCAAAAAACTCTATCGCGAACTTCCCCCTCGATCGCAAAAAAAAATATTTTCTATTTTATTATATCCTACACAAGTATTTGAGAAACTTCAGAAACTTTTATACATGGCGTCATTGGCGGCCTTATTACTGAACTTTCCCTTTGAAAGAGCCCTGCCGATATTTTCGCCGCGTGAGCGTTTTCCACGTCAAATTACTATGGAGGTGTCTTGTATGGAATTGATGAAGGCACAGAAAGGGTAGGGAAGACATTTACAGGGTGTTCAAAAAGGACATCACAGCGCGTGTTATATAGATAATTGGATAATGTTGTTATTAAAAACACTTGTACTTCTTTCACTTAATATAATTTAATCCTACCGGTTTCGCTAACTTATAGCATCATCAGGGATTTTATACATATCATACACAACACATAAAACATTTTAAATGAACTTTTTGTATTTAGCTAGTTCATATTTTTGTTCTTCGTTACTTCGTTCGCTAAGTATGAACGGTTTATTTAAAATATTTTATGTGTTGTGTATGATATGTATAAAATCCCTGATGATGCTATAAGTTAGCGAAACCGGTAGTATTAAATTATATTAAGAGAAACAAGTACAAGTGTTTTAAATAACAACATTATAAATATGGAGTTTCAGCAAGTGCCGATAATTGCAAGTATAAATTGTATAGATAATTGACTTTTCAAGGTAGCATGTTATTTTGCACTACAGCAATATACCTACAAGAAGTAATATCTATCATAAATAACCCTCAAAACTTTGTTATTCGCGGCGGAACGACCTTTGTTCAGGTGGTTTACGCTCTGTCTATCCCATTAGGGATAAAGGCGTGATTGTATGTATGTTTATGTTATTTTGCACAAAGGACAATGTATTCTTTGGGTGGTCAAGAATTTTAACAAATACACACACACTATATTGGTACACTGTCAGCCATATAAATATAGCAACGTTATCTAGATACGATAATTAAAATAAATTTCCTTCATACAGAATTTTAAGTTAAACAAGGCAAGTTAAAACATTTACAACTATTTACTTTAAGATACAGTTTTTCCATCTATGTAGGTATGACCCATTATTAATTTTAACCCCCCGTATATGAAAGGTGACGCCATTCAAAGTAAAAGTTCGCAGCAAATAAAAGG
The DNA here is from genome assembly GCA_949820665.1 of Scrobipalpa costella. NCBI lineage: Eukaryota > Metazoa > Arthropoda > Insecta > Lepidoptera > Gelechiidae > Scrobipalpa > Scrobipalpa costella. The sequence continues at coordinate 6,439,245 of OX463319.1, read as the reverse complement.
GGTGAAAACCTTGAAGAGGCTTCTCAAGTTTTATAAAAGAATGTCATAATATTGTCATATTCTAAAAGAATGTCAGGGTCGCTATGATCAAAGGAAAGGTGACGCTAAAATATAAAAGATGTTACAGTATAGTAGGTGAGAAATTCTTAAGTCCTCTTCTCAGCGAGTGGATTCTCGAGTCGAACAACTATCAGAAGAACCCTGCTGTCAGAGTTTTCAAACAGCTTAGTAGCACAGCTATTAGGCCTCTGTTAGAGTAACGACCACTATTAAAGACAGCGGCTGGGACCGACGGGTTAACGTACCCTCCGAAACACGGAGTCCTTTTACTTTTCGAACAATCAAGTGAAAGTTAGTTAAGTTAGTTTAGCCTGCAATGTCTGCGTTTTTAAGACGAGTCTGTAACTATTATAATAATAGTTTAAAGGAAAAAGATCCTTTTCATGATTCTCTTTATACCATCAAAAAAAGTGCTACAACCAAGATTTTAGCAAACTGATCCGTGTATTAATTTTAGTGTACCGTTTTTATTGTGATTGGTCCGTGTTTACAAAACGTTCTTCCTTTCAAAATGGCTCCCACCCGGAATATTCTTGGATTTTTGAATCCGAAAACCCTAAGTGCAGTAATAACTAGTAATATTTCCAAAACACCGTGTAGATGCAATAAATGTGATAATTTCTTGGGAGGCGGAGCAGTATCTGCCGCCCTTGTTCATAAGAACATCAAGTATAACATTGGGTTGAGACCGCGGTACTTCCACACCTCTAACCCGCTAACGGCACTGGCATGGAAACATTCTCTAGAGGTCCATTTGTGATGCGGTCCACCTGCCGGCACTGTCACGGCACCAGGATGCTAATCAAATTCCCCTGCGTGGAGTGCGAAGGCAAAGGACAGACTGTGCAACGCAAGAAGGTGACGGTGCCTGTGCCAGCGGGCGTGGAAGATGGACAGACGGTGCGCATGGCTGTCGGAGACAACGAGATCTTCGTCACCTTCAAAGTGGAGCCCTCCGCCTACTTCCGCAGGGACGGGCCCGATGTGCACACCGAGTGCGCGATTTCCGTATCGCAAGCCGTTCTAGGAGGCACTGTCAGAATACAGGGCTTATACGAAGACCACACTCTGCAGATAGTGCCGGGCACCTCATCACACAGCACCATCAGGTTGTCCCGGAAAGGCATGAAGCGGGTCAGCCAACACGGCTACGGGGACCACTATGTGCATGTCAAAATACAGGTACCGAAAGTGCTGTCGGGCAAGCAGAAGGCTCTCATGTACGAGTACGCTGAACTAGAAGAGGACACGCCCGGACAGATACACGGCGTCTCCATCGACCGCGACGCCAAGTCTGATACAGGCAGTAGCGACAAAACGGAGTCTACTAAAGCTAGTAGCGAAAAAATACATCGCATGAACCGCGAAAGCGAGTACAGTGAACACGAAAAGTCTAAAACTTCGACTCTATTCGATATCTTAGCCGAGTCTTATAAGGAAAATAGACCATTTTTTCTAGCGGGATTCTTTATATCAGCGGTTTTCTGTATGTTTGCTCTACTAAATGATCCAGAGGATAAATATAAAGTGCAGGATTACTTATACAATAAAGGAAACCTTGAAGAAGGTAATGAAATGGATAAGAGTTACGGATATGAAAGGAGTTTACGGAAAGAGAGAGAAAAGAATCCGCAACTTTATGAGGTGTGAAAAAGTATTTGAAAGTGATTTTGAAATCGGTAGGATTATAAATAAATTAGGATTCAATTTCATAAAAATGATACATTTATGTAGTGACAAAGATCTATATTGTTGCCATGAAATATATTGAATTATTATATTAATAATTAATTATTCTTCCATGCCGGCCTGGGAGCAAGAAAAAAACATAGAATGTGCCAGCTGCATTTCCTCCCAAGCATGCTGTAAAAACCAGCTAAGGGGTCCGAGGGTTTCGGTATTTTGTGATTTAGGCGATGGGCTGACAACCTGTCACTACAGCAATATACCTACAAATCTATCTTAAATAACCCTCAAAACTTTGTCAGTCGTGGCAGAATGACCTTTGTTTAGGTCGTTTGCGCTCTGCCTACCCCATTAGGGATAAAGGCGTGATTATATGTATGTATGTATGTTACAAAACGTACTGCCAAGTTGTTTACCGAAAGCTCGTACCTTTATTATTGTTAAAATTACAGTAATGAACTTCCAGGTCTGTTTATTATTATATCTAAGAATAATGTTTATGTATGACTGTTTGTGTTCTAAATAAACAAAATAAAAAAATAAAATGTCCTAACCAAACTGGGGAATACCTCACAAAGTGATAAATTGACAAATATCAACTTTGTGTTCCCCCCTGGGAATCTAACCCAGGACCTCCGAATCGTAAGTCCATGGCTTTGACCGCAAGACCACGGAGGCAGTTCAATTCTCAAGAGTATGTCCTTGTAATAACAATCAGCTATAATCTAGAAATATAGGCTAAAGATAATCCATTTTGAAAGTCTACATGCTTTGATAATTATAACTAAGACAAAAATTATTCTTCAAATAATTTAGAGACTCATACAAAATTCACGATGAACAAATTGATTTAAGTAAAAGAACAAATTACGTGAGGTAAAAACACATATTCTTTTTCACTACAATCAAAACCAAAAATAAAATTCGTATTCGGATTCTAGAGTCCCGAATTTGTTCAGAGAAAAGTAAATAAAACAATACACTATTCCTAGTTTCGAATTCCAAAAGTAACCGAATATTTTTAAAGTCGAACGCAACCATAAGCAGAATTTTCTAGAACATTCTAGAACGTTCTATAAATCAATGCAGGCAGTTTTCAACGAAGACTTCCCGCTTCGTTTATTTCAGTATTTTCAGTCCTCTCGGGGGAAATTGTAGATACTTCGATTGGACTTGCAATCAGGAAATTTTCACTGAAGTTTCTTTACTGTGAAATAGTTCAAATAGGTAAACTATTTTATTTTATAAAATCGGATTTCTCACCCTGATTTTTTATTAGATAAATTCTAAATATTAATCTTGGTTAACCTTTGAAAACTTGAAACTAAGCGTCGGTGAATATTTTTTTTTAACCTAGATAAAAAGTTTGTTAACAAATTCTAATAATATAAATTTGATATGCCTAAATAGGATCATGATAATGTTATTAAGGCGAATCATATACACACATACATGCATGAATGTGTTATAATTATTTATTATTTTACTTTAATGCTTTTTTATACTAAATAAATATATTTTCTTTCTTTTTCTTCTTTCTATACACACATATAATATCGCTTTTATCCTTAATGGGGTAGGCAGAGCGTAAAAGATCTAAACAAAGTCGTTCCGCCACGTCTGACAAAGTTTTGAAGGTTATTTAAGATAGATTTGTAGGTGTATAGCTGTAGTGACAGGTTGTCAGCCCATCGCCTAAATTGCAAAATACTGAAACCCTTGGATTCCTTAGCTGGTTTTTACAGCAGCCCGGGAGGAAATGCAGCTGACACATTCTATGTTTTTCTCTCGCTCCCAGTACAGCATGCAAGTAATATACAGGGAGAAAATATATACCTACAAATAGCGGGCCTCCCAGTGATTAAGAATAGACTCATAAAAGTCACATAGAATAAGTAATTTTGTTTGCAAAATACAAAATGAAATACACGGTTCAAAGGAAACAAGCAAAAACAAAAATACCGTCGATAAAAATTCTACAAAATTTATTTTTCGTTGTTTATATAACATTCGCTGTTACAGTACAACAGGCATGTCACGAAACCAGTGTAGTGAATAGTGATAGGTTATCATTTTGAAGGCGAAATATTTGGGCTATAGGTTTTTGACATGGAGGTTTTAGCAAGATTTGACTACGACTACTCAAGTATTTATTTGAGTAGTTTGGTTATGTAGTTGTATGAAATTATACTAAGGCTCGTATTTGTAAAGCTATCTCAAGATTGAGAGCAATATTAAGTATGAATTTGACAAGCCCTTTGACAAGCCATTTCATGAGTGACAGCGAGTTTGAGTTCGTATCAGAAATGTCATTTCAGTATTTATTTATGTATTTAACAATTTATTGTACACAAAAAACATTATAAACACAGGACATAAAAAACAAAGACATAACAGGCAGTACAAACAGGCCCGTCAAATACATACTTAATATTGCTCTCAAGTTTGAAATCACTTCATAAATTCGAGCCTAAGTACTTATTTCTAGTGGAATAGGAAACTTTGTGTCAGAGACTTTCAACCGAATGTTGCGTATAAACGTATAGATATTGTTCTAAAACGATCAGTTTTATTATTTGCAAGTATTTGGAATTTATTGTTTAACAAGTGAGCCGAACGATGTCAAACAATACCTAAAGTAAATCACAAACTTCAGTGCTTTCCAAAGTAATAAATAACGCACAGGTGAAAAAAAATAAGAGGCAGCCTAAACGATTTATTACTAAAAGATTTATGCATTAAAAGAATTTCAAAATCCTCGCTATTTCCTTTAAAGCTTAAACCAACACTTTTGCGGGAAGCTTCAGCAAATATACGGCACAGTTTCAACATTTTATAGCCTCAGAGAGATGCAGTAGATAGGCCATTCAGTGCAGTATTAGTGCTTTTGAATTGTCTGGATCAAAAGCTCATATTTTTATACTTCAACACTTTTTATTTGGTCTTTGGTTCTCAATTCAAAGGTGCCTTTCCTTAAGGAGATCAAAAGCTTTGAGATGTACTAAAATCTTAGACATTGCATTATCTTGACAGGGATACAAGTGAGAAAGGGCCGCCTTGCGGTGAGGACCACTCTGCGGAGATCATGCTTAACGGTTGCTCCTAAAGAGTCGGATTCCGTGCCGATCCAAACAAGCTAAGCTCACAAGAACGAAGCACTTGCAAACAAACTGTCATGCTGACACTTCCGCATCTGATGAGTCGAAATGAAGAAGAAAATGTGGTCAACAAACAACGAACCGATGCGTTTCGTTTTCTCTCACAGTCATCACAAAGGCCAAAGCGCCTTTACACTAGACTTCGAATTGTTGTTTCAAGTTTTGTTAGGACAGTGCAAGCTGATCAGTCAGCAAGATTATCCAAAAAGTAGGTTGATTGATATTATCAGGATAGTAACGTTAATATTGGGACCTGTGCATGGCTTCTTTATGGTAACAACAGTTATCCTATACCAATAAAATGAGATGAAAGAAATATAGGGGTCACTTATGTGTTATGCAAATAACTGTTCGGGTACTAAATCAAGTTCCGTGCAGATGAAAAATAAAAGTCAATTGAGATGAATTTTAAGTATTAATATTATCTAAATTTTCGCTGTCCTAAAAAATAAACATATCATCATCTCCCTAGCCTTATTTCGTATATGACTGGGTCGGCTACCTAATCAAGGGGAGAGAACGAAGGTACTGGTTTTTACTCAGAGCGACTGCCCTTTGACCTCCGCAACCCAGAAGGGATACCAGACCCAATCCTAGATTTAGTCGGAGTTTTTAAGCCACCAATGCTTAGCACTGGCCTCTGACATGACTTAACGCCTAATATTTACGGTATTAAGCACAAAAATAGCACCGAATAAACGTACATACGAAATTCGGAAACCGAATAGCACATTGGTACGTGATGGGGTTCGAACCACAACCTCTCGTTCAGGAGACAGAGGCCCTATCCCCTGCACCATCAAGCTCGCACTGCAACATAATGTACATTGACTAATTCAATTTAAAGTAAATTATGTATTAATCATAAAGTGCATACCCAAATAAACTTTACACCTCACTCCATCCAGCAAATTTGAGCATAAACTTCAGAGCCATAAAGTGCAAACTGGCGCATAATGAATTTTATGCAGGGTTACTTTCTGTTCTTCATGCTGGCCTGGGAGCAAGAAAAACATAGAATGTATCAGCTGCTTTTCGTCCCGGGCAAGCTGTAAAAACCTAACCCTAACCAATATCGCAGTAAAACCCCGTTCAAAATACTAATTTAACTATAAAATAATTTTACGGATAGTGTATTTTTAATAAATATTCAGTAAAGTATTTCAATGTTCCATAATGAACTTTCGTAGTCAAGTGCTACGAGCTACGAATATTGAACAGCTACGGCGTAGCATCTGATAATTAAATTCTTCATCAGAATAACATTATTCCATTATTTAGTTTTATTTTATAAGTAAATTCGTGGTATAATAATAACTATATATATTTTATGCGTTAAATATCTAATACGAGTAATTGGAGAAAAAATGCTTTTAAAAAAGAAAGTGTTTTGGGCTTGTTCTCATACAAAAAGTATGGTTCGAATGAGAAGTGTGAAAAGGTGAATTAGCTTGAAAATCTGTCACAGTGGAGCTTGTGGCTGCACAAATAGAATATATTTATGTTTCTCGCTGCCATAGTTTGGCCTAATTTGCTAAGGAACAGCAGCCACGCGTGACGTCATTCAACCCATGCGTAATACAAACGAGTCGACCAGCCGGTCACTGGGCATTTTAAAATTCTATATCTCGATAACTGATTGTCGTATCGAAATAATTCTTTTACAGATATCTTTAATTTGCTACATACATACATACATATAATCAAGCCTTTATTCCTAAAGAGGTAGGCAGATCAAAAAACAACCTAAACAAAGATCGTTCCGCCACGTTTGACAAAGTTCTGAGGGTTATTTTAAGATAGATTTGTAGGTATATTACTGTATTAACAAAAACATACATCATCATCATCTCTCTAGCCTTGTCCTGTATCTCACGGGGTCGGCTACCTAATCTAGGGGATTGAACGAGGGTACTGGTTTTTACACAGAGCGACTGCCATCTGACCTCCGCAACCCAGAAGGGAAACCAGACCCAATCCTAGATTAGGTCAGAGTTTTCAAGCCGCCAATGCTTAGCACTGGCCTCTGAAATGGCTTAACGACTAATATCTACGGTATTAAACGATATTAACCGGGACCAACGGCTTAACGTGCCTTCCGAAGCACGGAAAAAGCGCCGAATAAACGTACATATGAAATTCGAAAACCGAAAAACACATTGGTACGTGGTGAGATTCGAACCATCTCAGGAGGCAGCGGCCCTATCCACTACACCATCGGGCTCTTTTTAACATTGGTAACATCAAATCGCTTCCACCAAACTTTAGCTATAAAGGCACAGCAATTTTTCATCTACAAATAACGTATCCATTTTCCTTATAAAACTGTCCTTCATAACGACCATCCCTACCCTCACAATGAATCTATTTCAATAGGCCATGGGGTTGTATGTAAATAGGTCATGTTCTTATATAATAAGTATTAAAAAAAAACAACCCGACTGTAGTAGTACCTATAAAAAGACAACTGCCTCCTTGGAGGTCCCGGGTGCGATTCCCGGCGGGGGACAATGACTTTGTGTTGTTGTTTCTAGTTTGGTTAGGACATTGCAGGCTGATCACCTGATTGTCTGAAAAGTAAGATGATCTATGCCGTCGGATGGGCATGTGAATAGTCGGTCCTGCGCCTGATTTCTCTCTGGTCGTGTCAGTCAGTCTGTAACTGCCTCCGTGGTGTAGTGGCTAGGGCCATGGACTCCCGATCCGGAGGTCCTGGGTTCGATTCAAAGGGGGGAAACACAAAGTCGATATTTGAGAATTTATCACTTTGTGAATTTTCTCCAGTTTGGTTAGGACATTGCAGGCTGAATCACCTGATTGTCCGAAAAGAAAAAAGATTTCGTGATTCGGAGGGCACGTTAAGCCGTCGGTCCCGGTCGCTGTCTTTGATAGTGGTCGTTACTCAAACCATGTCAGAGGCCTGATAGTTGTTCTACTAGGCGGTTTAAAAACAATGACACCAGGGTTCATCGGGTCGATAGACTCGATACCCACTCGACAGAAGAAGAGTCAGTCTGTCCCATCAGAATAAGATATTGAGGGAACAGAGAGTGCACCTGTGTGTAGGGCAAACACTTGGGCACTAAAAACAATTCCTGCGCAACTGGCACATCTCCGGGAGATTGGCCGCCATCACCGATAATCGGTGGGAGGACTATTACCTATAGAAAAATGTTTTAGTGCATTAATTACTATCTACCACATGCAAATTTTGTTAACGGTTGTTTTTAGTTACATTTATAAATTGTGGTTAAAATGTAATGCTGTTTTTGTTTCATTGTATGTAAAAATAAAATAAAATAAAAATAAATAAAATTCACCTTTTGAGTGTTGCGGGCCAGATTTTTGTTACAAATAGGCCCAGGAAAGAAATGAAACTCCTTGTCAAAGATCGCAATTACATTTCGCATGCTTTTTCAAAATCCTTCCGCGGGTCGGATGAAATGCATTGGCGGGCCGCATGTAGCCCATATGTGATTTAGCGCTTTAAATCCGCCATTTTGAGTGTTGAATAATTAAGTACTTTTATTTAAGAACACTCGTTTGTTTTAGACCAATCGATAGATGCCCTAAATAAATCGAATTCCGTTAAGCCGTTTCCCAGATACGAACTTATAAATAAATAAATATTAAACATACATACATACAAGATACGCGCGAAAAACATAACCCTTCCTTGTCAGTCGGGTAAAGAATTAACATAACAACTTTATCCTCCTTTTCCTTGTCTGTTACGGATACTTACGTAAAGTGTTTTGAAATCAAGTTGAATGTATTTTTTTTATTTACAACGCTTCAAAGATACAAGATTGAAAATTCTCATCTGTAGATTTCAGAAACCTGTTATTTAATTTGAAAGTCTTCTTCTGTCGAGTGGGTATCCAGTCTATCGACCCGATGTACCCTGGTGTCACAGTTTTTAAACCGCCTAATAGCACAACTATCAGGCCTCTGACAGGGTTTGAGTAACGACCACTATGAGGCAGTTAAATAAAATAAAAAGTATTTTAAAGTAGAAATGTTACAAATGTTACTAATGGGGTTGGCGTTTACGCTCTGTAAACGACCTAAACAAAGGTCGTTCCGCCATGTCTGACAAAGTTTTGAGGGTTATTACATACATACATATAATCACGCCTTTATCCCTAATGGGGTAGGCAGAGCGTAAACGACCCAAACAAAGGTCGTTCCGCCACGTCTGACAAAGTTTTGAGGGTCACTTAAGATAGATTTGTAAGTATATTGCTGTAGTGACAGGTTGTCAGCCCATCGCCTAAATTACAATATACTGAAACCCTCGGATCCCTTAGCTGGTTTTTACAGCATACCCGGGAGGAAATGCAGCTGGCACATTCTATGTTTTTCTCTCGCTCCCAGGCCAGCATGGAAGAAAGAGGATTATTTATGATACATTTTTAGGTATATTGCTGTAGTGACAGGTTATCAGCCCATCACCTTAATTGCAATATACTGAAACCCTCGGATCTGGAAATGCAGCTGGCACATTATTATTTTTTTCTTTCGCTCCCAGTCTAGAATGGAAAAAGTAGAAATATTACTTAAAAAAAATATGCTTTGTTTTTAATTTGTCAAATATCTTACGTTTATTTTTACTCTCAAAATGAATTTTAGTCTCAATTTTCTTTTGCGATGGCCTTGAGGCAAATAGTTAGAGAAAACTCACATAGAAAGCTAAGCACAATGGAATTCTGATTCTTCGAAACTCAAAACCTTTTTGTGCGGAATTCTGTTGGGTCATAGTCGACATTTTACTTTTACCTTCTTTTTTGTTAAACTTATTAAAAGCTATTTATTTATGAAAAACTAAAACGGACACTGAATACCAACCTTCACAAGTCCCGACAAAGCTAGCTTTGATGTTGATGAGACATGCGAAGACATTCTTAAGAAGGTAAGTAGGAACTCTAAGGCCTGTATTTATAATCCGCACTTGACATTGACAGCCAGTTTGAGCTTGCATCAGAAATGACATTTCAGTACAAATTGGCTTGTCAACATACATACATATAATCACGCCTTTATCCCTAATTGCTTGTCAAATCCATACTTAATATTGCTCTCAATCTTGAAATAACTTTACAAATACGAGCACATTGGTCCTTAAAGAGCTTTCTGGGATGCCAGATTGACAGTAAATCAATAAAGGTAAATTCGTCTTCTTCTTCTTCCTTCTTAACGAGTAGGTTTTTCGATATGAACGACGAACCGATGAACACCTTATAGCACAGCTATTAGGCCTCTGATTTGGTTCAAATAACGACCACTTTCAAAGACAGCGATCGGGAGAACCGGGTGAACCCTCCATAACACGGAATCCTTTTTCTTTTGAAAACTTTTAAAAACCTTTCAAAATGATAAATTGACAAATATCATCTTTGTGGTCCGCCACTGGGAATCGAACCAAGGACCTCTGGATGGCCCATGGCTCAGGCCACTAGACCACGAATATTTATGATGTGCTAAAGTAGGTACAGTTTCAGAATTTTAATATTGTAAGTTAAACTATTTTCGATAAAACTTGCTAAACAAAATTAAAATTAACCCAAATATGTAGACTACAGGTACGCTGCGATGACTGGGTACTAAATTAAGGTTCATCATAATTACGAATTGGGCGCAATTCTAGATACCACCGACTAAAATTAAAATTAGAATCTATCTGTCAGTTTCAAAATAATAAATTAGAACAAGGACAGGCAAATAATACTCTATGATTTTGACGCGCATTTACATTTGCATTTGCACGTTTCTCCAGTATTTCTGTCAATTTTATCTGCCATGTCATATAACATACATACATACATATAATCAAGTCTTTATCCCTAATGGGGTAGGCAGAGCGGAAACGACCTAAACAAAGGTCGTTCCGCCACGTCTAACAAAGTTTTGAGGATTGTTTAATATAGATTTGTAGGTATATTGCTGTAGTGACAGGTTGTCAGCCCGTCGCCTAAATTGCAATATACAGAAAACCTCGGATCCCTTAGCTGGTTTTTACAGCATGCCCGGGAGGAAATGCAGCTGGCACATTCTATATTTTTCCCTCGCTCCCAGTCCAGCATGGAAGTACTCATATAACGACGGTCAAAAATGACAGGTAATGCATAAAACCATCAAATATAAATCAAAAGCCGGAGAGAATAGATCTCCTGTCCTTTATTAATGTTTTTAGTCTGAAAGTGACAAATTGATTTTAATTTAAGGCTTAGCCCGTTGATTCTAGAATTTATCCCATTGTCTGCTTGATTGGACGGATATTAAACAAAAACCTCAAAGTAACCCTGAAAAAAAATCAACCTTCAGAACATTATGATAAACTTGCTGACTTCTCATCTTGTTTGTATCACTACCCACTCATAGCCAATGGTACAGTTATCTGTGACGTCACAGCCAATCGACATACAACTTTTCCCACTTCTAGACTATCTGTCGCCACGCTATGACATATAAATACGAATACATACATATAATCAAGCTTTTATCCTGAATGGGCTGGTCTTTGCTGGACTGGGAGCGAGAGACCAACATAAAATGTGCCAGCTGCATTTCCTCCCGGGCATGCTGTAAAAACCAGCTAAGGGATCCGAAGGTTTCTGTATATTGCAATTTAGGCGATCGGCTGTCAACCTGTCACTTCAGCAATATACTTACAAATCAATATAACACTCAAAACTTTGACAAACGTGGCAGACCGTTTGTTTAGGCCGTTTACACTCTGTCTAACTTATAAGGGATAAAGTATGTCATTAAAAAACGATGTCATTATTTGATTATATCTAGTATAGGTACTGAGTTTGACCCAGATACTAATTTCCAACAACTCCTACAGAGTTTTTGCCGCCTTGCTTAACAAACGATGCTAAGAGATAGAGGCTTTGTGTGCCAGTTTTCAGTCGGCAAAGGACGAAACCTTGTCAGAGAGTCGAGTTACCACTATCTACAGCCAGACTGTCTGAGCCGAGAAAATAAATGCCTACTAGAAGGAAAAAGTTTGTGTCAAATAAAAAAAAAATTAAAAGGGTTCCGGATAATTACAATTCTGTATAAAATAAGCAAATTCCACACAGAAAACGTTTACACACAAAAATAACAGGTTAGGTTAAGTTAGGACGAAACCTTGTGATGTCAGAGAGTCGAGTTACCACTATCTACAGCCAGACTGTCTGTCGCCGACAAAATAAATGCCTACTAGAAGGAATAAATTTGTGTCATATACGTAAAAATTGTAAATGGGTTCCGGATAATTACAATTTTCCGTATAAAATAAGCCAAAGCAAATTCCATACAGAAAACGTTGATACACAAAAATAACAGGTTAGGTTAAGTTAGGACGAAACCTTGTGATGTCAGAGAGTCGAGTTACCACTATCTACAGCCAGACTGTCTGTCGCCGAGAAATGAATGCCTACAAGACGATATAATTTTGTGTCATGTAGGTTCGTATATGGATTCCGGATAATTAAAATTATCGACATTAAATAAGGCAAAAATCGTTACAGAAAACCTTTAGTGAAGCAACACACAGGCATCACTTACTACGCCTAAGGTTCTGCTCAACACGCTGTAAATGCAAGCATTGACAGCGTGTGGAGCGCAACCTTGGGCGTAGTAAATGACGCCTGTGTGTTGTTGCCCTTAGGCATACAAATACTGTAAGTAAACTACATTAAGTTAGGTGGTAGGTAAAGGTCTAAACCATGTGATGTCAGAGAGTCGAGTTTCCACTATCTACAGCCAGACTGTCTGACGCCGAGAAAATAAATGCCTACAAGAAGGAATAAGTTTGTGCCTCGTGGATTTGTATAAGGGTTCCGGATAATTCAAATTTTCGTTATTGAGTGAGTCAATTTCTCCCTGAAAATCTTCAGGCTTATGAATGACGCAATGTTGAAAACATATAGATTTTAATAGATACGAAACTGCATACAATTCTTTAAATGAATTGGTTGCTATGCGGTATAAATATACATTTGAATAGGAAAGAGAATTACAGTTCTGAAACCCACTTTTATGGCTTCTCTTACTACTCTGCGGATCTCTAAAAAGGGGCACATCGACTGTGTCACTCCCTTCGTTTTTCCTTTTGGCACAGTTTCAACTTTGTGAAACTCCCTGCATTATATCCTTATCACGACAGTTTCTAGGACCATCAAATTGCTTAGAAATAATATCTCATGAGTTGTTGCCAAACTCTGACAACCATCAATTTTTCTTTGGTTCTTTGGCAAGTGTCTGCAAGAGAAATGCTGAGCTGTAAAATTTTTCTCTACACTTGGCAAGCTGTTCGAAATATTTAGGTCGTCTGCATATTTTAAACTAGACAAGAATTGTTAAGAGAATGTCCTCACGTTTTGAATGATAATGTATTCGCTATTTGAATTTAGTTTATGCTTGGGAAAAAGCAACTGGGATTTTATGTCTAATTTCAGATTCTTAAGGGCAGAAACACACAGGCGTCATTTAGTCAATCTAATAATGCTTTTTGCATTGCCTACAAGGCAGAGGGATGCACCGACGTAGACTTTATCGCTACGCGGCCGTAGAGCGTAAGGCGACGCATGCGCGCAGAATTGCTAATGGCTCATACGATCAAAATCTGTTATGTCTAATATATTTCAAGGTACCTACTCGTTCTGTACGTATTCCACAATTGTTTAGCATCACTCACCGAACAAGAAACGTTTCAAAAAAATTACCAATAATTAGAATTGTTTTAATGATAATATTTGTTCCAGTCACGATTTATTTACCGGTAGTTCTGACACTTTCAAGAGAGTTTTTCGTAAAAATTGTTTCAACGAATTGTTTAATTCCTAGTAATTTTATATTGTACTCAATTTTATTACTTTAAATTGCATGCATTAGCTTTTAATTTTAGTTACATATTTTTATTTTCTGTTATATTTTCCTAACTACTAATACCGTTCTTGATAAGTATTTCTAAGTGTTGTGTATAGTTATTATAGGATCTCGGATTCAAAATGTTTTCATACTTAAGTTTTTATCTTATAATGTTATATTCTGTGTGTCTGTTACTATACCGATTAAAATAAAATAAATAAAATAAAATAAAATGTGCTTTGTAGGCAATGCAAAAAGCATTGACAGTGTGTTGAGTGCAACCTTGCGCACAGTAAGTGACTGCTGTGTGTTGCTGTCCTTATTTTTCAATTGTCTTATTTTTTTCTTTCTATTTTCTTTAGTACATATGATTTGTTGCATTAAAAAGACGTGATATTTCTCAAAAAATACCTAAAATTGAGGTCTCAAAAGTGATAACAAAAGAAAATTTACAAATGAGCAAAGAGAAAATTCTTTTCTCCTATTTTCTCGGAAAATGCTTCATTATTTAAACCTACATTCACTCTTTTGCAGACGCCAGCAATTACTCGAAACAGCAACAATTAAATTAGCGACCGCTTCACGAGGTCTTTAAGGACACACTAGTATGGTTCAGGTGTTTTTTAGTTCACATTATTGATTATTTTAAGGCATTATATACGCATACAACGCATGCCGTAAAAACCAGCTAAGGGATCCGAGGGTTTCAGTATATTATAATTTAGGCCATGGGCTGACAACCTGTCACTATAGCAATATACAAATATATCTTAAATAACCCTCAAAACTTTGTCAGACGTGGCAGAACGACCTTTTTTTAGGTAGTGTACGCTTTGCCTACCCAAATTAGGGATAAAGGCGTGATTATATGTATGTATGCGTATAAAACTTTTAAATTTTTTGAATGTCAAAATATTATGAATTAATTGCAAGTTTGATGTTTGTTTTAAATGTACTGTTATTGTTCTAGCAAAATGAGAGAAAACTATACTTCTCTCCGCCGTAATAGCAATTTAAGGTCTTGTTTACATTGGATTTTTTTTGGCCTCAGAGTAATGTACCATTATTTCTTCATTCAAAAAGGAAGGCTTCCACACTCGACAATAATCAAAGGAAACAGGTTATAATTTTCCCAAATATAACCAACGGAACTATTTCCTTATTACTTTGTTTTTGTGGGTCCGACGATAGATAGTAGGTAACCTTTTCGTCCTCTATCCCGTTATTGAGCGTATTATACTAGATGGCACGGCGACGGCACGATATCGTCACGATATGGTGTCTCTGTTTTTCCATTAAAATCGTTATGCCGTCGACGATATCATTCACCTAGTTCTGAGTACACACACAGACGCGCATGCTACGTACGTATACAAAAAAGACAATGCCGTGCCGGTAAGTGGAAAAGCGTGCCATATTTATTGCCTTTGATGTTTATACATTATTTCTTCCATGACACCATCGACGATATCGTGTCGTTCCCGTTGCCGTCTAGTGGGAAAACGCCCCTTTCGTCCTCTATCCCGTTATTATCAAGGACAAGAGGGCTTGTTTTGACAAGTTGTACACAAATAAATCTGTACCTATTCTTGGCTTGATTTACGTTCTTATAAAGGTCTTATTATGTTAACAGTTATTTCAATAAAACATTATAAATACGCGCATTTAAAGAAAACAGATATTAAGAGCTCGGTGGGGAAAAATATGTATAATTAGAATGTTGAGACAGGCCATTATCGCCATCATGTTTATTTCTTTGGTTATCTATCTGGTAGATGAATACGTAGAAAGTGCCAGCTGCATTTCCTCCCGGGCATGCCGTACAAACCAGCTAAGGGATTCGAGGGTTTCTGTATTTTGCAATTTAGGCGATGAGCTGAGAACCTGTCACTACAGCAATATACGTACAAATCTATCTTAAAGCAGTAGAAATGAGAGCGTTAAGAAGTATGATTGGTGTGAAACTGAGTGACAGAATAAGAAATACCGTGATAAGAGAACGTTGTGGTGTGAAAGAGGATATAGTGACAGGTATAGAAAAAGGAATGCTTAGGTGGTTTGGTCATGTTTAGAGGATGGATGAAAGCTGATTAAGTAAACAGGTATACCTATATGGCGAGTGTGAGTGGGAACGTTGGAAGGGGAAAGACCTCGACGAAAGTACCGCGACCAAATCAGGGACGTTCTTGAGAAAGGTCAGGTCATGAGTACCCTTAACCGACGAGCGTGCATGAAAAGATTGATGAATGTAGATGAAGCGAAAGATGTGATCTCTGCCTACCCCTCCGGGAAAGAGGCGTGACGTTATGTATGTATGTATGTATCTATCTTAAAAAACCCATAAAACTTGGTCAGACGCGGCGAACGACCTTTGTTTAGGTCGCTTACGCTCTGCCTACCCGATTAAGGATAAAGGCGTGATTATTTGTATGTATGCAGAAAAAAATACCCAATATTCTATCGCGCCTTTCCTAGAAATTGGCATAGAAGGCATTATTCAAGACCTTTATGTATCCGAACGGGCGAAGTTCCCACGTTAATTCAGATAATGCTCGACTCAACACAGGAACTAAGCTTTTGTTGTTCATATATTCATGCAAACATACATACACACGCCTTTATCCCTAATGGGGTAGGCAGGGCGTAAACGACCTAAACAAAGGTCGTTCCGCCACGTCTGACAAAGCTTAGAGGGTTATTTAAGTTATATTTGTAGATATATTGCTGCAGTGACAGGTTGTCAGCTTATCGCCTAAATTGCAATAAACTAAAACCCTCGTATCCCTTGACTGGTTTTACAGCATGCCGGGGAGGAAATGCAGCTGACACATTCTATATTTTTCTTGCGCTTTCAGTCTAATATGGAAGAATTTCGTGGTTCATCACAGAATTATTCTAGTGGAATTGTTTATACTTTTAATAGATCAAGTAGTTTTAACGTTTGGTTTGCACGTGGCGTTACTGGAAGTTTTTACTTGCATGCTCAAAAAAGAATCCGAAGACTGTCTTCTAGTTTAGTCTCTAAAGACAACAATTATAGGTATTTCTTTTGAGGTTTTTTGACTTCATATATTAAATTGTAGTATGCTCCACAAAATCATAGAAATTGACCCGCAAGTTACCTAAGCAAGAAAAGTGCAGAATATGTATCCGAACGAGTGAAGTTGCCACGTTCATTCAGAGACTGCTCGATTCCTCACGATAACTAAGCTTTCGTTGTTTGGATTGGAATAGTTCGAGGAACTATTAGGTTAGTCGATTAGAGGTTTGCTTTGCACGTATACCTATTACAAGGTAAGGCAAGGCAAGGATACGTATTTGATAGTAATTCTATTGCACCTTCCGCGAAAATTGCATAAAAGTCATTATACACAACCGCAGAGGTTTCTTCAGAGCAGTTTATTAATCCGAACGAGCGAAGTTCCCGCGTTAATTCAGATACTACAGATGTTTGGGTTAGTATAGTTGGTGGAATTTAGTGGAACTATTAGGATAGTCGATTAGAGGTTTGGTTTGTACGTACTCCTGTTACAAGGCGTTGTACGTATTTGATAGAATATCTATTGCACCTTCAGCGAAAATTGCATAAAAGTCATTATACACAACCTCAGAGATTTCATCAGAGCAGCTTATGTATCCGAACGAGCGAAGTTCCCGTGTTAATTCAGATACTGCACAATTCCTCACGGAAACTAAGTTTCGATGTTTGGATTTGAATAGTTGGTGGAACTGTAATGAACTTAGCTTCTGCTATTCAAAACTAAATCACTGTTTTAAAATACAAGTATATATCTATCAGATTGGTAGGAAAATCACTATAAACTAGAAACTAATGCCAATCTAGTGTTGATTCAGTAGAGAACTAATATTGTAGCCAGATCGAACTGAAATTACTTCAATTTGAAGTAAATTATAGGTGTTATGCCAGATTGAAAAATATAAAGATTATGTTTTATGAGGTAAGTTAATTGTTTTATTGTGTGGTATTGGTTTATCTACACATACTATATACGATAAGCATTTTATAATTACTTAATAATAATAAAATGCCGAGTATTTGGATTGTGTGCAGATATTGTGAAGATAGGTTTCGACAACACAGAACCAGAAGGACACGCGGTGCCATCTGGAGGAGAATGGGAGAACTATCAAGAAAATGGGATATAAGAGGGAAGATAAAACAGTCGGGGGGCTCGAGAAGGGGGAATGGGGCTGGAATTTGAGGGACGGGGGCGACGAGAGATGGAGAAGGACGCCGGGGAAGAAAAGAGCGTCGGGGATCAAGCAGGGAAAGTTTAGTCGATCTGGAGTTTTAGTTTGAGTGGAAGTTTAGTTTTACTTGAAGTTTAGTTGACTTTTACTAGTGAAAGTGTACACATCAAAGAGGAGAGGAGAGTATGCAGCCGGGAGGCAACCAAAAGACCTACTTTGGTGGGATGTTGGTGCCATCACTTGTTCCTGTTGTGGACGGAGGGTGGTGACCTGACGATCAGCTGTTCTTTTACATTGTGGAGTGGAGGATGCTGACAGTGGAGTCTTGCAGAGCTGGTGGAGTGCCACCTACAAGGATTCTAAAGGATGGGTAAACCCACACACAAGGTATTCTTGCATCAAATCATGATGCATTCATTTATTTACTTATTCTTGAATAAATTTACATCGTGTTTTATTTACTTTACCATTTCTACATTTATTTAATTATCTTGTCCACTTCAGACTTTGTTTATTGACAAGGTTTTTCCCTGTTCAATTAACAATCCTTTTTTATGATATTTCATACTTGCCAAAGGCCGTTCTATTCATTTTTATATATATAATTTCCAATATTTCTTATATGATAGGTACGGTTAATGAGGTATATATGTAGGATTGTAGGTCGGTTTAGCATACAATTACATAATTCATACACAGCTATGCGGTTAGGTAAATAGGCAGTTTGGGTACATTGTAGGAGTAGGTTAGGTAGGGGTAGGTTTAGATGGATAGGTTAACCTAGGTAATAATAAATAAGAATTAGGACAATATCTAGGAAAGTAGGTGGGGGTAGCTATTTGGGATCCTAGTTTGTGTTTAGGTAGGTAGTTCTCTCCCTTCCCTTTACCAACATTCCTGCCTTACCTCTCCTTTAAGCAGAGAAGCATCATCCTAATGTTTCATAAAATGCCCAGCAGTGGAATGTATAAATTATTTTAATACATTCTATGTTTTTTATAACTATATCTATGTATGAATTGTTCATACCTACCTATCCTGGCAGAGGAGACAAAATACTTACCTATTCTTCTTAAATAAACTACTGAACTGATTTATATTCACTTAACTGTGGATTTAATACCTATGTATGAGTCATTCATACCTACATGCTTATTCTGGTAGTGGATACTGAATTGATTTTATATTCACTTTATTGTGAAATATATTTAACGGACAATGTTTTGAAACATTTATTGGATTCATGATCCTATATGTATGTATGTTCTATACTCTAGAACACCAGCTACAAACTTGGTGGGAACGTTCACCTCTGATACCTACTATGTAGGTTTTATACAATTTATGATCCTGTTCTACAGACTGACAAAGTTTATCTTTGATAATATACCTACTAATGTGTGGGTTTTATACTTGCAACTTATTGGGACTATGGTCGAACTACCTAATGGGAGTATTCATTATACTTACCAAACCAATACAACATGGAATGTGGGATGATGTTATCTGAATCCTACCTACAACCTCAAATTACCCTGGAACGGGTCTGGAATTAAAATTATATATTTATTCACTTTATGTGGATTTTATATGACTGATTTATGGTCAGTTGGCTTTGACAAGCCATTATACTACTGAAATACTACTTGACTTGATGTCAATTGAGCGACATGGTATCAGCCATGGTCAAACCTCCAACACATACTACATCTTAGCATTCGATATGGTTGTAACAGCATTTAGATCACAGAAGCTTATTTTGCACTAAAGAAGTCTGACAATCAGTCACTACTTGCTCTTGCCTATCACTCCTATATCTACAACTTGCGGTGTGAATGATTGTTATATTATCTGGGACTAGCTTCGGCATCCCTATCTATTCTACTGACTCCTGGATGTGCATATCATAAGTGGAGATCGATGACTGGTGCAGTTTCATAGTCGCCTGTGCGTGCCCTACCTTAGAAATAGAGCTTTTGAATGTGCCATTTATAAAACCTTTGTTGGGACAATGTTTCTCAATTGGACATCACAACTTACTACAAATTACATCAGACATGACTTGCTCTGTCTTGGTTGGCTGACCAATAAATCAGCTCAAATTAATTATATTTTATATGATGTTGTTCATCAATCTGGACTTGTTCCAAAATTCCTAAGTGCGCTGTCACTTATCTCTGGCCTGAGGCTTGGCCAAAACAAAACCAATTGGAGGGCACAGAAGTGCCTCCTCTTTCCTTTTCTGGGGCTCGCATGATGGGTTTTGCATCAAAGACAAGTTCCTAGGCTATTTACTGTCTTTATTAGTGTCTGGGAATTGGTAATTGAAGTAAATCTCATTCGTTGATGGTTGGCGAGCACATAAATCCTCTACCAGCGAATGGTTGGAGCTGGAATCGGAGGTTCCGTTATCCCGCTGCGCACTGTCCCCATGTTGTCCCAAGAACCTAAAGAGAGCTAAGTTATGACATCCCACTACCACTTTAAAGGATTTGGGTTACTTTTATTAATACATTCACAATCACCAGAGCCAATATTGTAATTTTATTACTAGACATTCATGAGCCACTCTTCCCATTCACTATTCCTCTTTCCTATTCCCTTCCTCTCCTCTAATCCTCTCCACATTCCTACCTTTCCTCCACACCTTCCTCACAATTCCTTACCCATTTATATTATGATAGTTAGTAGGGGGGGGGGGGGGTTGTTACAGAACTCAGTGAAACTGTTAGGATAGTCGATTAGAGGTTTGGTTTGCATGTACTCCTGTTACAAGGCGTTATACGTATCCTTCCGCGAAAATTGCATTTGCAAAGGTTATTTATTATACACGATCGCAGAAGTTTCTTCAGAGCAGTTTATGTATCCGAACGAGGGAAGTTCCCGCGTTAATTCAGATACTACACGAATCCTCACGGGAACATTCGCTATTTAGATTAGAATAGTACATATAATCACGCCTTTATACCTAATGGGGTAGGCAGAGCGTAATCGACCTAAACTAAGGTCGTTCCGCAACGTCTGATAAAGTTTAATTTAAAATAGAGATTGTAGGTATATATTGCTGTAGTGACAGGTTGTCAGCCTATCGCCTAAATTGCAATGTACTGAAACCTAAGGATCCTTTTGCTGACTTCTTGGATGCCCGGGAGGAAATGCAGCTGGCACATGCTATGCTTTTCTCTCGCACCTTAAATAACTCCCAAAATTTTGACAGACTTGGCGAAACGACCTTTGTCTAGGTCGTTTACGCTCTGCCTACCCCATTAGGGGTAAAGGCGTGATCATATGTATGTATGTAAAATCCTTGCTCCTCTTTACCAAGTTTACGACCTGGATTCCTCACGGTAACTGCGCTCGTGTTGTTCAACACAATTCAGCGTCACTGCAGATTGGAATAGTTTGATGGAACTATTAGAACAGTCCATTATAGCCACAGTGCATATATGTCTTACTGTCTAGTGAGAAAGTCTCCTACTCAAAGTGAGAATTACAACGTAGCAAGTTGCGTAGAAGCAGGTAACTGAGCAGGTAAAACTGCCTCCGTGGTCTAGTGGTCAGAGCCTGGGCTCACGATCCGCAAGCCGTGGGTTCGATTCCCAGGGGAGGAACACAAAATTGATATTTGTCTATTTATCACTTTATGAGGTTTTCTCCAGTTTGATAAGGACATTGCAGGCTGAATCACCTGATTGTCCCGAAAAAATGAAAGGATTCAGCGGGCACGTTAAGCTGACGGTCTGGTGAATCGGGTCGTTCGACTCGAGAATCTCTCGCTAAGAAGAAAAAGAAGTAGAAAAATAACTTGTGTGTTGTAAATAAATAAAATCAATTGTCAAAATTCTACGAACATACTTACATATAATCACACCCACATCCCTTATGGGGTGGGTAGAGTACAAACAAACCAAACACAGGTCGCTCCGCCACGTTTGACAAAGAATTTTAGGTATATTGCTGCAGTGACAGGTTGTCACCCCATCGTCTAAATTGCAATATAATACAACCCGCGGATTCCTTAGCTGGTTTTAACAGCATGCCCGGAAGGACATGCAGCTGGTATGTTTTTCTTTCTTTCGCTCCCAGTCCAGCATGGAATAAAAATAGTAAAAGTATATACGAAGTGTAAGGGACAGCGTGACCGCGACCTAGTCAACGGAACTACAACTATCAGCATGATTTTTTTCAGGAAGCGAAATTGTTTTTTGTTTTCCATACAAATTGTCTGATCGACGTGGTAATTTAGTATGGGAAGTTATTTTTTATTAAATCTCCTCATAGGAATTTCTGGTGATAGTTGTTCAGTTTCGTTGACTGAGCAACCCCTATCAGATTGCGGGACGCTGTCCCTTACACTCGATATATGACTCTTAGTAACTATTCAGTGTATTACAGGCTTTGTAAAAGAACTTCGGTACATGATGGTTATTTAAAAGAACCATAATTCAATACACTGCAGCCAGAAGCCTGAAAGTTGTAAGTTGTTAAGACATTTCGCAAGTTATATCCATTTTTAACTTGCTCTTACAAGACCAGCAAGTTTGTAAAGCAATTTCTGGAGCAAAGTGTATATTATACCGGGTGTAATGGACAGAGTCCCGCAAACTGATAGGGGTTGCTCAGTCAATGATATTGGTCAACTTCCACCAAGACTTTTGCAGGAAGTGAAAAAAAAATTGGCTTTCCCATACAAATTGTCTGATTAGGTTGTTATTTCATTTCCTGAATAATATCCTGGTGAAAATTGTTCAGTATCATTGAAAGAGCCACCCCTATCAGTTTGCGGGACGCTGTCCCTTACACCTGGTATACTTTCCTTTTCAAATCAAATTTGAGAGCCCGATGGTGTGGTGGATAAGGCCGCTGCCTCCTGAGCGGGGAGGTCGTGGTTCGAATCCCACCACGTACTAATGTGTTTTTCGGTATTTGAATTTCATTTGTACGTTTCTTCAACGCTTTTTCCGTGCTTAAGAAGGCACGTGAAGCCGTTGGTCCCGGTTAATATCGTTGAATGCCGTAGATATTAGTCGTTAAGCTATGTCAGAGGCCAGTGCTAGGCATTGGCGACTTAACAACTCTGACCTAATCTAGGGTCTGGTTTCCGTTCTGGCCGTCGCTCTGTGTAAAAACCAGTACCCTCTCCAAACTTAATATTTCTATCTGGAAAAAGATTTAATGCATCAGATAATGGACAATAAATGTTTTGGTATGAGTATACAATGCGGTAGTTGCAATAACATAATAAAAAAATATATAATTCATTAATATTTCTACTAATGGAAATACTTATTTAATAACATACAAAACTAATAATTTTTAAACAAAAGACAATTTAAATTGTCTAGTTTGTTAATGTTTAAATGTAAGAGATTTACATTTAAAAACCCAATGTAATAACTGAAACCGCTCTTCAACAAAAAATAAATATATTTTTGGTACCGTTTGACTTGAGTGCTATTACAGTTAGTTAATTCTTTATTTAAGTAGCAACGGGCAAAGTTAATAAGTTAGTAAAAAGTTCTTCTGTCCTCCAGTAAAATTACGTAGATACAAGATTTTTATTGTGTCGCATGAACTGTGGTGAATTCTTCCTTTTTAGAGTAGTTTTTTTCAAAATCGTACGTGCCTCTGAACCCTGGTGTCAGAGTTTTAGGCCCCTGACATGGTTTGTGTATCGCCGTGTAATATTTCCATCTCAGATTTAGAATAAAGGTAAACAAAGTTTCATGTCTTTTTTTCAAAAACATATTTCAAAAATTAATGATACGTGTTGGAAAATTATCATTTAAAAAAAAAAAATCATGCCTTTATCCCTAATGGGATGGGGTAGGCAGAGCGTAAACGACCTAAACAAAGGTCGTTCCGCCACGTCTGACAAAGTTTTGAGGGTTATTTAAGATAGATTTGATTGTATTGCTGTAGTGACAGGTTATCAGCCCATCGCCTAAATTGCAATATACTGAAACCCACGGATCCCTAAGCTGGTTTTACAGCATGCCCGGGAGGAAAAGCAGCTGGCACATTCTATGCTTTTCTCTCGCTCCCAGTCCAGCATCTAAAATAACTTTTAGCTATTAGATATGACAATGATTATGAGTATTATTTCATTGTGTTGTCATATCTAATAGCTAAAACTTATTTTAAAAACAAGATTTACGATTAAAAACACCTATATTCTAAAACTGAGTTGGAAATACTATAGGGAATCAGTTTTCTTACTGACAGTCAGGTATTTTAGCCTGCATTGTTGCAACCAAACAGGGAATAATCTGAATACGTATATTAATAAATAGTATCTACTTCAAATCCTCCACAAAACATTTTTATTGTTTTAGTGTTTATTAAAATAACTCAGTTTGAGCGTGATACAAATCTAGCTTTGTTTCCTGTATATTTTATTCAATAGTCTAGTGAAGGTTAACTATTTCAACGACTTTATCATTAAAATTGCAGCTTAAGGAGTTATATAACAACTTTTAGTGGGAATAATGAATATTATGGTCTTCGAAGATTCTCGCAAATGACACTACTTTGAGTAGGAATTATATTATGAGAGATGATTTTTATGATCAGTGCTTTTCTTTTGTATTACAATTTTTATTTAAAATTGCTTGTGTCTTTTAGTCTTCTCAACAAGGTCCAAATTTGGCGTTCAATCACTCACAAAACTACCTACTTTATGATGTTTGGGCCACCTCTGCCTACATATAGGGCTGCCATCCGTCCTAGTTACCCCGGATTTGTCCTAGCTTGGAGGTCTTTCGGGGGCGCACGGGCGGAGTTTTCAAAAAGCGCTTAGTAAATAAAAATACAGTGGTGTTCACCTCTGTTATTTAAAGGGACATCCATCTTTTAATGTGAAATATTGAGCTCGCTACGGTCGTGTAACGTATTGCTTAAAGTTACGTGTTTTGTTGCGCTTGCTTCGCTCGTATAACGTATGGTCTAAGTGTTCATGTAGTGTCGTTCTGTTCGTGTAAAGTAACCAAATGTGTAAATATTTGGGTACATTCCTGCTCACCTCACTCGAGTCTCGCTAAACATATTGATTCAAATTTGGTACAAAGTCGCGCTCGTTGCACTCTCGTAATGCATTTATTTAGTGCTCATGCCGTGTCGCGCTCGTTTTGTTCGCGTTTGGCAAAAAAACCGTTGTTGAAAAGTACCGATGCAAAAAAAAAATGTAAATTGAATTTTTATTCAAGCGTCCTCAAAAACCACTAAACTTTTGCCCAAATTTCCGGGGATATCAAGGCTTTTGTAACGGTTTTTCAAATAAAATTATGACAGCCCTACCTACATTGCCGAACGGATTTGGAGAAGGAAATTTGTAAACTAGATATTTTTTTTTTGTATTTTTGAATGTTTTATTGCACATGAGAACATCTCACAGATAACACAAAGACATGTAACATAGGTGGCCTTATTGCTAAGATAGCAATTTCTTCCAGGCAACCTTTGAAAAAAAAGCGTAATAAAAAGCGGGATAGTACAAACCTGACGTGACCCTACTCAAATACAAAATATCTTATCTCAAATGCAAAAAAATATTTGTGCTAGTACCTCGGCCTCACGTATATTAAATATAAATAATTGACTAAGTACAGCAACACACAGGCGTCAATTAATGCGCGCAAGGTTGCGCTTAACACGCTATCAATACTTTAAACTAAAATGTAATGTATGAAATTTGGCGCACAAAATGTTATTAAATGATGTAATGTTATTTTATATTAAGGGCAACAACACACAGGTGTCACTTACTGCGCGAAAGGTTGTGATCAACACGCTATGAATGCTTTTTGCATTGCTTACAACACACATGCGTTCGCGCACGTACTGGCAGAGGGATGCCCCAACGTAGAGTTCAAGTGACTCATGTGTGTTGTAGGCATGAAAAAGCATTGATAGCGTGTTGATCACAACCTTTCGCGCAGTAAGTGACACCTGTGTGTTGTTGCCCTTAATATAAAATAACATTGCATCATTTAATAACATTTTGTGCGCCAAATTTCATTTACATAGATACTTCCTTGCCTTTCAAAATTCATTCAGTTACTTTTAGACAAAATCAAATGAAACATTACTCTCTTCCCATTAAAGTTCCAATTCCAAAATCAAAACATTCAATGCTGTTACAAACAATATTAAAGCAGGCATTTCCACTTAAAACGTCTAAACCCTTTTCAAAATATTTATAAAGGATAGATGGAGGCAACCGAGGTATTTAAGATTTAGGTTATTGTTTGCTTAATTTATGGGTTTAATTTAAGGGTTTCAGTATATTGTAACTTAGGCGATGGGCTGACAACCTGTCACTGCAGCAATATACAGATGTATTTTAAACAAACCTCAAAACTTGTCAGACGTGGCGGGACGACCTTTATTACGTTCTGCCTATCCCATTAGGGATACAGGATACAGGCGTGATTGTATGTATGTATATATGTTTAATTAAATTTTCATGTTGATTACTTAATTTTTTTTATCTGAAAGATTGGACTGGGGTTGCATTGGACCGTGATGAGTGAAAGACCGCGGGGGAGGCCTTTGCCCAGCAGTGGGATCTAGTAGGCTAGCTATAATAATATAATAATAATAATAATTTACTTAGGTCCTCTAGATTTGTGCTACCCATTTCATGCACTTTTATCTCTCAACTGATGATTTTATGTAGATAATACAAAAATCCATACTGGCCTGAGAGCGAGAGAAAAACATAAACATAGAATGTGCCACTGCATTTCCTCTAGACATGCTGTAAAAACTGGCTAAAGAATCTGAGGGTTTCAGTATATTGCACTTTAGGCGATGGTCTGGCAACCTGTCACTGCAGCAATATACCTACAAATCTTTTTTAGGTATATTGCTGCAGTGACAGGTTAAATAACCCTCAAAACTTTGTCAGACGTGGCGAAACGACCTTTGTTTAGGTCGTTAATGCACTGCCGACGCCATTAGGGATAAAAGCGTGAGTATATGTATTTATGTAACTATTCAACTAATCCCGGCAAAGGGACTTCCTCGGTCTAGTCCCTAAATATTTAATGACCTGACCTTAATCCAGTTGTGCAGGTTTACATCTACAGGGTGTAGTTAAATAAGCCCGATGGTGTAGCAGGGAGGTCGTGGTTCGAATCCCACCACGTACCAATGTCTTTTTGGTTTTTCGAATTTCATATGTACGTTTATTCGGCGCTTTTTCCGTGCTTCGGAAGGCACGTTAAGCCGTTGGTCCTGGTTAATAACGTTTAATACCGTAGATATTAGTCGTTAAGCCATGTCAGAAACCAGTGCTGAGCATTGGCGGCTTGAAAACACTGACCTAATCTAGGATTCGGTCTGGTTTCCCTTCTGGGTTGCGGAGGTCAGATGGCAGTCGCTCTGTGTAAAAACAGTACCCTCGTTCAATCACCTAGATTAGGTAGCCGACCCCGTGAGATACGGGATAAGGCTAGGGAGATGATTATGTTTACAGGGTGAAGGTGTAAAAAAACGTTAATATTGAGATTTTCACTATGTCAGAGGCCAGTATTAAACATTGGCAGCTTGAAAACTCTGACAGCTGGGTAGGTCACTAACCTTTTGCCAAAGCCTAATCTAGAATTAGGTCTGGTTTCTTTTCTGGGTTGCGGAGGTCAGATAGCAGTCGCTCTGTGTAAAAACCAGCACTTCCGTTCAATCCCCCTAGATAAGGTAGCCGAACCCGTGTGATACGGCTATATAGCTTTTAAATCTAGTCTAGACCAGTGGTGATCGAGAACAAAGTCATCATTGGCGTGAGTTCACTTAGGCTGGTATTTATTAAACGATCTCAAGATTGAAATCGATATTAAGTATGGATCAAAATGTCACAATAAATTAAAATCACCTTGTCAAACTTAAAAACTAAAGCCTAGTCAGCATGGATTGGACAGCGCACAATGTACTGTAATTACATTTCTGATGTCTGCTAGTCAGTCTTAAGTGCTGTTTATCAATACGAACCCTAGAGGCTTTAAAAGTTCCTGTCGTGTGGGTATTGAATCTATCGACCCGATGAACCCTGGTGTAAGGGTTTTTAAAGCACTAAGATTCCTACATGAAGACGGAACATAGTAGATCGTTTTTATTCAAACTTATATGTACCTACACAGGCAAGCGATACAGGGAGGCGTAGATCTGTCTCCGTAGTCTAGTGGTCTCAGCCATGGGTTCCCGATCCGGAGGTCCTGAGATCGATTCCCAGAGGTGGAACACAAAGTTAATATTGTTCAATTTATCACTTTAGACTATGCTCAGTTTGGTTAGGACATTGCAGGCTGAATTACCTGATTGCCCGAAAAGAAAAGGATTCAGTGCTTCGGAAGGCACTATAAGCCGGGACTATATAGACCGGGACGGTCGCTGTTTATGATAGTGGTCGTTACAGAAACCATGTCAGGCGCCTCTTAGCTGTTCTACTGGTAAAAATGGCGGTTTATAAACTCTGACACTAGGGATCATCGGGTCGATCGACTCGAAACCCACACACACGACAGAAGAAGAAGGAAAGCCTAAAATTATGTTATAATCTCTGAAAATTTTGTGGTTGAACTATAATATAAATAAATTAATACTATGAGTGGAATTGTGTTTGCAAACTCTGAAAATGAGTTAAACGTTTAATGTTGGGTCAATTTTATTGGCTAAAGTTCACATTTAACAAAATGTCTACAGCTTGTATAAGGAAGTGGACTATAACCTACATATTTTATGAAGGAAGCCTTTGGTATGGTTCAGCTTTGAGTATTTGGGTAGGACTAGAAAATTCATTGATAATTTTATACAAGCAAATATAGAAAAGCTATAGTTGCTTTTGGATTTACCTGAAAAACAAAACTGGAGAATGTTCTATGGAAACAAGGATCTATACTCAATGAGTCGGTATAAAGCAATACCTATACAAGCCCGTATTTAGCTTTCAATAATGACAGCGAGTTTGACTTTGGATTAGAAATGTAATTTCAGTACAAACGGCCTGTCAAATTCATGCTTAATATTGCTCTCAATCTTGAGATCGTTTTATAAATACGAGCCTAACTTGTCTGAACTCAAGTCAATACGCATTTTACGACTCCGACCCCGAAAGACCGTATTATTTTTGTGTACGCATGTATGTACCGGCTTACTTGTTTTGAGACTAATGCCAAGACTATACATTGCAGAAAGAACAAAATAGCAAAGCCCGATGGTGTAGTGGATAGGGCCGCTGCCTCCTGAGCGGGAGGTCGTGGATCGAATCCCACTACGTACCAATGTGTTTTTCGGTATTCGAATTTCATTTGTACGTTTATTCGGCGCTCTTTCCGTGCTTGGGCAGGCACGTTAAGCCGTTGGTCCCAGTTAATATCGTTTAATACCGTAGATATTAGTCGTTAAGCCATGTCAGAGGCCAGTGCTAAACATTAGCGGCTTGAAAACTCGGACTTATCTAGGATTGCGTCTGGTTTTCCTTCTGGGTTGCGGAGGTCAGATGGCAGTCGCTCTGTGTAAAAACCAGTACCCTCGTTCAATCACCTAGATTAAGTAGCCGACACCGTGAGATACGGGATAAGGCTAGGGAGATGATGATGCCATGGAAGACTATCGTATATTGTCGAAACGTTGAGGCATAACATAAACCTTATCGCAACCAAAACAAGTAAGCCTTCTTCTTCTTAAATTTAAGAAATTCGCTCTTGTCGGTGGAGTATTCGCCATCGCTCCAGGTCCAAAGCTTTTATCTCCTGGTACCACTTGACGTTTATCTTCTCTTTCATACATACATACATACATATAATCACAGGGTAGGTATACATTTTTTAACTAGATGATAAAAATTGCTAATAAATAAAATAATAATTTGATATGCCTAAAAAGAATCATGATCACGCTATTAAAGCGAATCGTATACATATATATAATCACGTCTTTATCCTAAATGGGGTTGTTTACGCTCTGTAAACGATCTAAACGAAGATCGTTCCGCCATGTCTGACAAAGTTTTGAGGGTTATTTAAAATAGATTTTAAGGTATATTGCTGTAGTGACAGGTAGTCAGCCTATCGCCTAAATTACAATATACTGATCCGGATCCCTTAGCTGGGTTTAACAGCATGCCCGGGAGAAAATGCAGCTGGCACATTCTATGTTTTTCTCTCGCTCCTAGTCCAGCTTGGAAGTATCTTATCTTTCACTTGGTCGAAAATACTACGTTTTGGTCTTTCTCTCCCTCTCTTTCCTTCCACTTTGCCCTCTGTGATGGTTCTTAAAAACTCATCATGTCGTATCAGATGGCCAATCATATTCCCTCTTCTCAATTCTATGGTCCCAAACAAGCTTCTCTCCTCACCCACAACCCTCAAAACCTCCTTATTGGTCTTCTTTTCCTTCCAGCTAATCCTCTCCAAAGAAAAAGAAAAACACTTGTTTAATAATAAAATACGCATGCATACATACATATTATCAAGCCTGTATCCTAAATGGGGTAGGCAGAGCGTAAACGACCTAAACGAAGGTCGTTCCGCCACGTCTGACCAAAATTTGAGGGTTGTTTAAGTTCAATTTGTAGGTATATTGCTGTAGTGACAGGTAGTCAGCCCATCGCCTAACTTTCAATATATAGAAACCCTCGGATCCCTTAGCTGGATTTTACAGCATGTCCGAGTGGAAATGCAGCTGGCACATTCTATGTTTTTCTCTCGCTCCCAGACCAGCATACGCATGTATAGTATAAAATCCTGAAAATCCTTTTTCTGGTGAAGCTTTTTCTATAATTACGAAACCTTCGGGGCCATTTATATTTCAAGAACATGTTCGCTGATGGAACCGGGAAAATTCCCGGTGGGATAATAAGAGATACATACATACATACATATAATCACGCCTTTATCCCTAATGGGGTAGCCAATGCGTAAACGACCTAAACAAAGGTCGTTTCGCCACGTCTGACAAAGATTTGAGGGTTATTTAGGCTGTACTGACAGGTTGTAAGCCCATCGCCTAAATTGCAATATACTGAAACCCGGATCGGATCCCTTAGCTGGATTTTACAGCATGCCCGAGAGGAAATGCAGCTGGCACATTCTACGTTTCTCTTTCGCTCCCAGTGCAGCACGGAAGTAATAATAATAAGAAATATTTATAGTGAAAGGTCAGCACTTGTGGAAATTTCTCTAGTTTTCTTAAATTGGCACTTTTCTCATTTTACGATAGAGCACTCAACACTTTTAAGATTTCCGTTATTGTCTCTAACTTAACCGGTTTAAGTTGGATTTTTATTTTCAAACCGGGCATATCGAATTCTGAGCAGGCTTCACATTCGTAGCCTTCCATTTTAAATGATTAAATAAGACAGATAAGATTTATACGTATCATAATGAAGTTACTCTATGATCCTTTTCGGGGTAGGCAGAGCGCAAGCCTCTCAGTATAAGACGTTTTCGCTACGTCTGACAAATTATTGTGTTGTAGGTTTTATAAGTGACAGGTTGTGAATCCATAGCCTAAATTACAATACACTGTAACTCTCGAATCCCTTTTTCCGACTACTAATAAATGTCTGGGAGGAGAAGCAGCTATACATTCTATATTTTTGAATAGCTCTCAGTCCAGTATGAAAGTAACATATATAATCAAACATAATTTCATTTTCCATACTTCCATGCTGGCCTGGGAGCTAGGGAAAAATATAGAACGTGCCAGCTGCATTTAATTCCGTGCCTGCTCTAAAACCCAGTTAACAGATCCGACGGTTTCAGTAGGTAAATTGTAATTTAGGCGATGGGCTGACAACCTGTCACTACAGCAATATACCTACAAAATCTATCTTAAATAACCTTCAATACTTTGTCAGACGTGGCGGAACGACCTTTGTTTAGGTCGTTTACGCTCTGTCTACCCCATTACCGTAACCACGTAGCACAATTTTCACTTACAAAACAAAACTTACGTTACATCTACGTTGTAACGATGCACTCGGATCACAAGCACCACCTTGACCTAGATCTGATGTGACCTAGATAAAAAAGGACGCAGAGGGCCAAATTGGGTCTGGACCACAGTACATACGTACATATAATCACGCCTTTATCAATAATGGGGTAGGCAGATCGTAAACGACCTAAACAAAAAATCGTTCCACCACGTCTGACAAAGTTTTGAGGGTAGTTTAAGATAGCTTTGTAGGTATGTTGCTGTAGTAACAGGTTGTCAGCCCATCGCCTAAGTTGCAATAAACTGAAACCTTCGTATCCCTTAGGTTTTTACAGCATGCCCGGGAAGATATGCGGCTGGTAAATTCTATGTTTGTATCTCACTCCCAGGCCGGCATGGGTCTGGACCACGGTAAAAATA
This sequence comes from Scrobipalpa costella, assembly GCA_949820665.1. NCBI lineage: Eukaryota > Metazoa > Arthropoda > Insecta > Lepidoptera > Gelechiidae > Scrobipalpa > Scrobipalpa costella. Next base: position 6,406,912 of record OX463319.1, on the reverse strand, counting down.
TAGAACAGTAAGTCTTAGTGCGTCCTACTTTGTCAAAAGTAACCAGTATTACAAATGACACCGACAGCAAAACAAGCCTAGGTAGTCTAGATTGTAATGATGCACTCGGATCGCAAGCACTACTTTGACCTAGATAATAAAGGATGCTTTGGGTCAAATTAGTCTGGACCACAGTATAAATAAAGATCAGTATGTCTTAGTCTACTATGTCAAAAGAAACCAGTATTACAAATGCCGCCGACAGCAAAACAAGCCTAGGTAGTCTAGATTGTAATGATGCACTCGGATCGCAAGCACTACTTTGACCTAGATAATAAAGGACGCTTTGGGTCAATCTGGGTCTGGACCACAGTATAAATAAAGATCAGTATGTCTTAGTCTACTATGTCAAAAGAAACCAGTATTACAAATGACGCCGACAGCAAAACAAGCCTAGGTAGTCTAGATTGTAACAATGCACTCGGATCGCAAGCACTACCTTGACCTAGATAATAAAGGACGCTTTGGGTCAAACTGGGTGTGGATCACAGTATAAATAAAGATCAGTATGTCTTAGTCTACTATGTCAAAAGAAACCAGTATTACAAATGACGCCGACAGCAAAACAAGCCTAGGTAGTCTAGATTGTAACAATGCACTCGGATCGCAAGCAGTACCTTGACCTAGATAATAAAGGACGCTTTGGGTCAAACTGGGTGTGGATCACAGTATAAATAGAGAACAGTAAGTCTAAGTCTACTATGTCAAAAATAACCAATATTACAAATGACGCCGACAAAAAAACAAACTTTGTCTAGGTTGCTTCTTTTTAGCGAGTGGATGGTCAAGTCGAACAACGCCCATCTTGCCCTTGATAAAAAAGCACGCAGTGGGACAATTTGGGCCTCACAGTATAGGTAAGAGAGGGTAGGGTATTTGCTATATTATGATTAACCATGACACTAACATGACTTCGCTTAGTAAATTAAACCACTACGTGGCGTGACAATGTTTAACGTTCGTAGAAGATGCTCTAATCTAAAGAGCCCTTGTAATAGGAACCGAAAACTGGTTGTAGTATAAATTGAAATATATACTGGATGTAAGCGACAGCTTCCTGCAAACTGATAGGGGTTGCTCAGTCAACGACATTGAACAACTTTCACCAGGAAATTCTTTCAGGAATCATATCCCTAGCTTCATCCCGTATCTCACGGGGTTGGCTACCTAATCTAGGGGATTGAACGAGGGCACTGGTTTTTACACAGAGCTACTGCCATCTGACCTCCGCAACCCAGAAAGGAAACCAGACCCAATCCTAGATTAGGTCAGACTTTTCAAGCCGCCAATGCTTAGTACTGACCTCTGACATTGCTTATCTACGGTATTAAACGGTATTTTTCCGAAACACGGAGCGAAGTACTGAATTTGATCACATAAAAGTTATCAATTATATGTTTGCCATCTATCAATATTAGTTTACTCCACACTATAACAGAATACAAAACCTTATAATTTATACTAGTATCACTTCTACCCTGTGGTTTTAACCACATACATACACCTCGATTTTTTAGGTATTCCATTATATTATATGACAATTGAGATCGCTGAATCAGAGCCTTTTATAAACCGATTGGTTTTTAAAAGAAATTGGATGTTTTTCCACTAGATGGTACGGTAATGGCACGATTACTATATCGTCACGATACCGTGGCTCTGTTTTTACACTAGGACGGTAATGTCGTTGGCGATATATTTCAATTTGAGCGAATTTATACAATATAATACGTTCGTATGTAACGTGTAACAAAAAGGGTATATGAAAAAGGTGTTAATTTACCCATTAAACTGAAAAACTCTGCCTAAGGGACATAGTTTCAAAAACGAAAATAATTAAAAATTTACTTTCCGGCTTCCAACTTAAATGCATCAGCTTATAGCGCATTTAGTATGGGCAGTCATATTTTTTTTCGTCTTTCGATCTATGTTCCTTAGAGAAAGTTGTTCAGTTTCATGAGTAGATTTAAACATTTTACTATGCATGTACCCTTTATGTTACTCGCTGTATATGCAGTTTTGCAGGCCGTCGACGATACCGTTGCCTTGCCGGCAAGTAGAAAAACGTGCCATGTAATTATATTAATTTTCATTCATTATCTCTTCCACGATATCTTCGACGATACCGTGCTGTTTCCGTTGCCGTTGACGTGCCGTCTAGTGGAAAAACGCCCATTCTCGTAAATTTATGTTCATCCATTCGACTGCTTTTTAATTTTCTGTCTGATTTATTCGGTAAAATTAATTGAAAAGGAATATTTTATAGGTGTATTTTGATAGGATCGACGTGAGCCCATTACGCCAGACAGGTACTTATATTTGAAGATTAATGGTATAAGTATTGAATAAGTTAGTTTTGTTAATCATCCTAATTTAAATTTTGTGCTTTTTTGACATAAATAATTCAAAATATATCTCGGAAAAATAACTTTTGAAAATATATACGTATGCGAAGATCACTGACCATCCTTTAGATGCAAATTTAAGAGCATTCAGTCAGGTGTTAGATAGATAGATTAACTCTTTATTGCGCATAAATCGTACAGTTTGGAAAAACTTAAAAATAAAAGTGTGCCCAAAGGCGGCCTTATCGCTTCAAGCGATCTTCAGGTGTTATTGTATTTTGAAGTTTTAATTTTATTAATGTTTATTATATATCTACACTAGATTTCTTCTTCTTAGCGTGTAGATGGATCACGAGAAATTACAACATAGGGGCCCAGAGTTCAGCGACTTGTATTGCGGATAAGCTGCCGTCCATTGAATCCGCTGGCGTGCAAGTGTTGGGGCACGCCGGGCACGATGTCAAATGTGCCATAGTTTGCACTGCACCGCAAATACAGTCTACATCGGAGTTAGGCGAAAATCCCCACCTGACCATGTTTACCTTACTTCTTGTAAACCTGAGTTCAAAACTTCCAGGTCAGCCACGGTAGTTCATGTCCAGAGGGAGATTCTTGGCAAGTGGGATATAGGGAGTAGGCAGAGAAGCTTTCTCCAATGTTCACATATCGCCAGTGCAGGATCAGTAGAAAGTACAAGATGAAGCAGTAGAAAATCATGTTCTGTTTATAAAAGACCACTATTTTTATCTTGAGAAGTTGATATGTAGATGAATTGTGTGGTTATATAACATGTTTTTTAACAGAAAGGTAAAAATGAAACCCTTTTTATATACCTATAAATAAATACCTCTCGTTCTAAGATGTTGAATCGGACCTTTTTTAAAAATATATTTCCCTTTTTTCTATTCATAAATTATTAACGTTGAGCGTTTGTTGAAAAGAGAGAATTTCCGTGGGATGAAAATAAATGAGTCACCGACATTTTCATTTAGAAAGGGTTAATGTATTTTAGTAGCGAAATTTGAAATGGACTCAATTTTTATTTTTTTATGAATTCGTATAGTTACAGACATCTTCTTGTCTCGGACAGACTTATAAAAACCACGCAGTCTCACTCTCCAACTCCACATGCTTGCTCGCATTGCGTTGTTTGCTCGCTTTGCTCACTTTGCTCGTCTTCTTAATTCAAGCCTTACCTTTGTCATCTTGGCGGAACTCGGCCTCCAGCTCGGCCTTGCTCGGCTCGGGCTCCTGCTCGGCCTGCTTGCTCGCGTTGCTCGGCTTGCTCACTGCCTTCATGCTCATTGTTTTCCTAGTCTTGTGCCCTCTGAACACTGCCTGGATTTTTGTCGCCGCCTGCACTTCAGACGGGTCGGTGTCGGATTTCTCTTGTTTTTGGTCTGAGGAAGATGAAAAAAAAAATTATTAGAACACACATACACACACATTTAATCACGCCTTTATCCGTATGTAGGCAGAGCGTACACAATCTAAACAAAGGTCGTTCCGCCACGTCTGACAAAGTTATGAGGGTTGTTTAAGATAGATTTGTACGTGTATTGCTGTGGTGACAGGTTGTCAGCCGATCACCTAAACTACTATATACAGAAACCCTCGGATCCCTTAGCTGGTTTTTACAGCATGCCCGGGTGGAAATGCAGCTGGCGCATTCTATGTTTTTCTCTCGCTCCCAGTCCAGCATGGAAAATTATTAGAAACAATTCTAAAAATATTTAGAATAGAGACAAAATTTTATTTAGAATCCTTCTCGCATGTTATCAAATGTTTTTAAGTAAATATGCCTCTTATGTGAAAAGGGCTTTTTTGAAAGATTTAATATTACATGCCTACGCATAAAGACAAACAAAAATAAATTCAAATTTTGTCCTTCTTAAAATTAAGTAGAACTCTTAATCTGAATCTCAAAAGCACTTACAAGTCCAGATTAGATATAATATCAAATAAAAGTCTAATTTCATCAGAAATTTATTTTAGCTGAAATATTTTCTTGGGCATCTGATTTCAATTTCGTAGATAATAAATTTTATTTAGATCTAACGTATAACATAAATATTGATTGAAATAAAATATGATAAAAGATATTTTTTTTATTATATGCAAATTCATAGGCATAATTTAAGGAATGAGTATTTATAAAAAGATATTTTTAAAACGAAAATTTATTTTATTCTATATTTAGGTCAATATCAGACAATTTAAAAATTAAAAACATAAAAAAATCTAAATAATAAATTCGGATACAGCAAGAAGGATCACGGTTTTTTTTTAGAATAGTTTACGATTATTCAATTTGTCCGAAAAGATTTGGGTAAAGTAATTTCAAGAAGATCTTACAATTGTAAACTTCGAACAAATAAGAAACTTGTAAGGATACGAGTAAACGATAAACGAAAAAATAAAAATCGGCAGCGAGTTTGATCTTGAATAGAATATTTAAGTTTTTTTTAACAATTTTTCTATTAGGAATGGCAAAGAGCGAAGGTAAGCTCATGCAGCCTAGTCTTTAGTGTTTATTCTGGAGTTATCTTAACCTAACCTGAACCTACGCTAACCTAATCTTAAAATATTATCCCATCCCAGCAATAAAATTGATCAATATAGAGATCGTCAGAACGTAGATAATGTCATAGACAAATAGCCAACACTTTTATTATAGTAAAATAACTCAATACTTTCGTACATAATAGATCACAATAAATTATATATGAACGTCAAGAGCACAGAGCATGCGAAGAGGAAATTCAATAGAATATCGGTAGGAATTCCATAAAATATTGGTAGGCATTCTGATCGGGGTCTTATATTATGCGGGAATTCAGGTTTATTGAATATATCTTTGGGCATGGGAACAATAATGCACAACAACCATTGGAATGAGGCCTAGAAGTCTTTAACCTCATTTTTTACTTCGATATTAGATGTTGTATGCTGAGCTGATGTGCCTTTTGGTTTGTTAGTGGAGAGAAATGCAAAGAAATAAAGACCATCGGTTCTAATAATTGTTTGCAAGTTCTTTAAAAAAAGTTAAATTGGAAGCAAATGGCCAATTTATAATACTGACGGAAACATTTAAGAGTATAACAATAGATAATACAGGATCAAGAATTTGGATTATCAACAACACAAATTGAGAAGATGTTGAAAACAGATAGGTATTTGCGGGAACAGTAATCAAAATAACAACATCAAGATACATTGTTAGACATAGAAATTATATTATCAGTCATCAAATCACAACAGGGACTAAAAAAGACAAGTAAAAACGTAGAAACCATCTATATTTGTGAAATATGACACACAGAAAGCCATTTTATGTTTAAAACATGAAAATATTAAAAGCAAAAATTATTCGCAAGCATCGAATACCATTTAAAAATATATATATATATATATATATTTGCGCATATTTCTGAGTTCAGCTTGCGTAAACCTTACTATTTATAACTTTTAATATTTTCTTGTTAAAAACATGGACATTCTACGGGATGTAAGGGACGTCGTCCCGCAAACTGATACTGCTCAGTCAACGAAACTGAACAACTATCAACAGGATTTTTTTTCGGGAAGTTAAATAGAAATTTTGCTTTTCCATACAAAATGTGTGATCGAGGTGATCATTTTGTATGGTCATTTCTTTTTAATTTCCTGAAATAATTTCCAACAACATTGTTCAGTTTCGTTAAATGAGCAACCCCTATCAGTTTGCGGGACACTGACCCTTTCACCCGGTATAATAGGTACACCAATACACTATACGTACGTACAGATTAATCAAAACACTTAGAGAACCACATAAAGGAGAATCACAAAAGAAACACTTAAACGAGGGGATTGCCACAGGGTTGATCACAGACCTAAGAAAAACCTGGTTATCGGCATTTTGAATGTGCTGTGTAAAGATGTTTCTTTCTCCTTATTTCTAACCTGTGGAGATTAAAAAAGATATTCAACCTGTCAGCTTCTTGGTGTTAAATTAAAAAAATAAATACCACAAACGTATTTGGAAGCAAGTCGGTCACGAAGGCGAGTTTACTTGGTAACCGTAATCTTTAAGAATTACGCAATATATATACTAAGTTGCTAGGCAGCCCGTGTGGTGCCGGGTTAGAATAGCATCACCCCATAACTTCCTGTGAGTGTCGTAAATGGCGACTAAGGAATAAATCGAGGGAATATGCAGCAGCGTTCCCTGTGAATGGAAAACGTCTACTGCGCTCACCAACCCACCTGCCAAGCGTGGTGAGTATGGTATATACCCCCAATTTTGGGGAGGCCCATGTGCAGCAGTGGACTGTTATGGCTGATGATGATGATATAATAGGTAGCTTTAAGTGATTTGTAATTAAAGTCTTGAATTTTATTTTTAACCACAATTGTTCTCTCACATAACAACAATCCGTAGATTTGCCTGCCTACACGCGTGTGATATATCAACCGCAATGAGATAGCGCTGCCTTCCTTCGCATTCATGAAAATTCATGTCCCGAGCTCACAATAAAGGACGGCGACGTTTCTGAGCCATTTCTGAGCAGTTTCGTATACAATGCACCTTTTGAGTTCTGGTTGCTTGTGGAGTTTTTGTTGTTTAAGGGGTGAACAGTGGAGCAACCGTGGTGCTACTAGTTTTAATTTTCCTAACCTTAACCTTTTTATAATTATTTTATGGTAAGCGAGAATTTGCCCTACAGTGGGCTGCACTGGCTCATAAAAAAAGCGAGAATTGCCAATAATTCTCCAGTTTCTAATCCAGAATACTATTATTCACACAAAGCATAATACTCAATTATGGATGACAAAACGGAGAATTAGTTGCAGTTCTCGCGAAACGTAAAATATTTATGAAAATGTTTTATCCGCGTATCATTACAAATTTTCACTTCTGTAGGTCTGCTGTAAGAAATTTATTTTTAGAAATAAGCAATGCTTGATATGTCTTTGTTTTGTTATGTAATGTTTTTATGATGATTATGTGTACAATAAATTGTTAAATAAATAAATAAATGATTGCATTTCAGGCACAATTAATTTAAAACTAATAGCGCCACTGTCGCGCCACTGTTCACCCTTTAAGCATCTATTCATTGCGCAAACATGGCTTGGGAATGTGAAAAGACAAACTAGCAACGTAATGTGCTTTTGTATGATTGAAATTCTCATGGAATTTAGAAATGTCCGTAATTTGGTATTTATTCTCGTAATTATGAAGCGATCTCAAACTTGAGAGCAATATTAAGTATGGATTTAACAAGCCAGTTTGTACTGAAATGACATTTCTGATACGAACTCAAACTCGCTATTACTCATGATCGCTGATTATAAATTCGGCACTTAGAACCTCTACAATTAATAACCCTTCATAAATGCAATAAGAGTGCTGATTGCAGCTCATCAAAAGGTGGTACTAAGGTTCACACCTTAGTACCACCTCACGATCATAGTATCGCCTCAAACACAGTTTTATCCCTAATGGGGTAGGCAGAGTGTACACGACCTAAACAAAGGTCATTCTGCCACGTCTGACAAAGTATTGAGCTTAGCTGGTTTTTATAGCATGCCCGGGAGGAAATGCAACTGGCACATTCTATGTTTTTCTCTCGCTCCACGTCCAGCATGGAAGAGAAAAATCTGAATCCAAATCGTTGTATCGGCATCAAAATTCACTTTTCGGTTGGTTAAAATCTATAGACTCTTAATTTTGAGCAGATTCAAGAAGCGATGTATTTCGAAGTCAATTTTGGTCCTTTAATAAAACGGTAAAAGGATGCTTATTATTCCGAGTGGCTATAACTTAGGGCTATTTGGACGAAATTAGAGATAGTGGAATGCCGCGGCAATTTGTGATTTTTGTGCCGTGTCATTAGTATATCTTCAAAAATATCTACTAATATTTTTTTTATAAATATTGTTAATTGCATTAAGTTGTGAAAATAGCTACTGGATTGGTTATAAGTAGGTATAAGATAGATGCTTTTCCATGCTGGACTGGGAGAGATAGAAAAACATAGAATGTTCCAGCTGCCCTTCCTCCCGGGCATGCTGTTAAAGTCAGCAAAAGGGACTCGAGGGTTACATTGTATTGTAATTTAGGCGATGGGCTGACAACCTGTCACTAAAGCAATACATATTACAATCTAAAATAGTCCCCTTAATTTTTGTCAGACGTGGCGAAAGCGCCTTTTACGAGGCGTTAAACGCTCTGCCTACCCCGTAAGGGATAAAGGCGTGATTTATGTATGTATGTATAAGATAGATGATGCTCTTCCATGCTGGACTGGGAGCGAGATAAAAACATAGATTGTGCCAGCTGAATTTGCTCCTGTGCATGCTGTGAAAATCAACTGAGGGATCCGAGGGTTTTAGTATATTGCAATTTAGTCGATGGGCTTCTTCTTCTGTCGAGTGGGTATCGAGTCTATCGACCTGATGAACCCTGGTGTCAGAGTTTTTAAACCGCCTAGTAGCACAACTATCAGGCCTCTGACATGGTTTGAGTAACGACCATTATCAAAGACAGCGACCGGGACCGACGGCTTAACGTGCCCTCCGAAGCACGAAATCTTTTTCTTTTTCGGACAATCAGTTGATTCAGCCTGCAATGTCCTAACCAAACTGGGGAAAAATTCACAAAGTGATAAATTCTCAAATATCAACTTTGTGTTTCCCCCCTGGGATTTGAACCCAGGACCTCCGGATCAGGCGTCCATGCCACTAGCCACTAGACCACGGAGGCAGTTAGTCGATGGGCTGACAACCTGTCACAACAGCATTATACCTACAAATATATCTTAAAAAACACTCAAAACCTCGACAGCGTGGAGGAACGACCTTTGTTTAGGTCGTTTACGCTCTGCCTACCTCACTAGGGACAAAAACGTGATTATATGTATGTATATATGACGACCCGCGCAGCCTAGTTGGCAAAGTACCTGCCTGCTACGCAGAAGGTCCCGGGTTCGATTCTCGGCCAGGGCAGACATTTGAATGATGAGTTTAAATGTTTGTTTCTGGGTCTGGGTGTTCTTTGTGGTTGTTTCTGTGTATGTCCATGGCACCCCGATACAGGGAATCCTAGGGGGGCTATGAGTGTGATCCTGTTTTTTTTTTATAAGATAGATTTTTCAGGTACACTTTTTATTAGGGATAAATAAATATCTTGTTCTCATGGTAGAATTCACTTGTGTCCGACCGAAAGTTCGGTTTCGGTTTCGGCCGAGTTTCGGCCAAAAATGTAGTTTCGGCGGCAGTTTCGGTTTCGGCCAAAATTGACCGAAACTAATGCCGAAACCGAAACTGGTTTCTTTTCGTTTCTCGCGGCAACGCTTTGGCCACAGTAATACTATGTATCCAGTATTCTAACTCAACAGCCGCGCGGTAAGTAAACACGCGAGAGAGCTGCCCACCTACAGAATTTTAATAACATCTACCTACTTTGAGTTTATTTATTTTTTTAATTATATTAAATAAATGATTACAACAAAATTAATATACTGTGTTTCCATTTCATGTCCTAATTAATGCAGGATAATGGGTAAAATGCACCAAATTTCAGTATTTTAAGGAATTTTATACTTGACCACGTAAGTTTCGGTTTCGATTTCGGTTTCGGCCGAAACTGAAGCCACGGCCGAATATTCGGTTTCGGCCGGAAAACCAGTTTCGGTCGGACTCTAGAATTTACTAACCTACGTATGATCGAATGACTAGGTTTATTTAACTTTATCATACATAACATGGGAAGTTTAGCTACGTTCAGTCACTTTATTGTTCTAACTGCCTCGGTGGCCTAATGGTCAGAGCCATGAGTTTAGGATCCGGAGGTCCTGGGTTCGATCCGAAATTTATATTTGCCAATTTGTCACTTTGTGAGGTTTTCCCCAGTTTGGTTAAGACATTACAGGCTCAATCACCTGATTGTTCAAAAGTAAAAAGATTCTGTGCTTCTGAGGACACGGTAAGCCGGCGGTCCCGGTCGCTGTCTTTGATAGTGGTCGTTACTCAAACCATGTCAGAGGCCTAATAGCTGTGCTACTAGGTGGTTTGAAAACTCTGACACCAATGTTCATCGGTTTGTTCGACTCGAGAAATCCAGATAATAAAGAAAAATATGAGATTGTTCTGACTATAAAAAACTAAGACTACGATAGAATATGTTTGTTTCCCCTTTTCTTGTTTACATTCACTTTATCTGATGCTTCAAAGGAAATAGATCAAGTGTAACTTGAGAATAGTGAAGAGTAACTTAAGTGTCAATATCGTAGGGAATACTACTTGAGATGTATACAGAGCAAACATAGTTTTAGCAAGACGAAAATACATACCGGGTGTAAGGGACAGCGTCCATCACCAGGAATTTCTTTCAGAATACGAAAAATATAATTACTTTCCATACAAAATTTCCACCTCGTTTGGACTATTTGTATGGATAACCAAAATTCATTCCTCACTTCCTAAAAAAAAAAACCTGCTGGGAGTTGTTCAGTTCCGTTGACAGAGCATACCCTATCAGTTTTCGGAACGCTGTCCCTTACACTCCGTATTGGGGGCAATTCTAGACGCACTGTTCCTTAACTAATTCTTAGCTAGCGCTGTCACTTTCTTAACTTTGACATCAGAACAGGATAGCAAATTAATTCATGACTTTGACATTCCTTATTTGACATAAGACGCTTTAAAAAAGAACTGAGCATAGAGGATTCTTCCTTATATTATGTCAAATAAGCATAATGAAAATGCCATTAAATTGAATTGTCAAATAATCAGTCTTATGTCAGATTAGGGAATGTCAAAGTCATGTGTTTATTTGCTATCCTCTTCTTATGTAGAAATCAAGAAAGTGACAGCGCTAGCTAAGAATTAGAATTAGGATTATGTCACGAGAATTGACGCGATGGTATCTAGTAAAAGACAAAATTGCAAAAGGTTAAATGTTTAGAAAGTCAAATTGACGAATACCTACTAATAATAATCTTCTTCTTCTGTCGAGTGGGTATCGAGTCTATCGACCCGATGAACCCTGGTGTCAGAGTTTTTAAACCGCCTAGTAGCACAACTATCAGGCCTCTGACATGGTTTGAGTAACGACCACTACCAAAGACAGCGACCGGGACCGGCGGCTTAACGTGCCCTCCGAAGCACGAAATCTTTTTCTTTTTCGGACAATCAGGTGATTCAGCCTGCAATGTCCTAACCAAACTGGGATAAGATTCACAAAGTGATTAATTCTCAAATATCAACTTTGTGTTTCTCCCCTGGGAATCGAACCCAGGACCTCCGGATCAGGAGTCCATAGCACTAGCCACTAGACCACGGAGGCAGTTTTAGATTAGATATCTTTCCAAATTTATGTAGTAAAAAAGTCGAATCATTTATTTCTAAATAGATTCCTAAGAACACTTTTAGAAAGTCACAAGCAAGTCTATTACAACGAAAATTATATCAGTGTCATAAAATAAAACTACGAGTATATCATATTGAAGAAGAAGAAGCATGAGAAACTCGCACTTTGCACCCCTCCCTTCGTTTGGACTTATTCTTACTTTTGGCCTTTCTATTGCTCAAAATAGGGTTGGAGACCGCAACGTGTGCGAATTTTTTGGGCTTTACTGAAATATCAAAGCTCCATACATTTATCATTAGTATAGTCATCTAACCCCGATGGTGAGAGCCCGATGGTGTAGTGGATAGGGCCGCTGCCTCCTGAGCTGGAGGTCGTGGTTCGAACCCCACCACGTACCAATGTGTTTCTCGGTTTTCGAATTCAATATGTACGTTTATTCGGTGCTTTTTCCGTGCTTTAGAAGGCACGTTAAGCCGTTGGTACCAGTTAATATCGTTTAATACCGTAGATATTAGTCGTTAAGCCATATCAGAGGCCAGTGCTAAGCATTGGCGGCTTGAAAACTCTGACCTAATCTAGGATTGGGTCTAGTTTTCCTTCTGGGTTGCGGAGGTCAGATGGCAGTCGCTCTGTGTAAAAACCAGTACCCTCGTTCAATCCCCTAGATTAGGAAGCCGACCCCGTGAGATACGGGACAAGGCTAGGGAGATGTTGTTTGAGTATAGTCATCTAACTAATAATAGTCTTTCCATAAACAAGTCATAACGCATTAGCTTCCTAGACACATGAAACATGTCCCCAAGTGGGAACACCGGAATAGCTCCAATCTCGTCTCGATTACCCGGGACGGTAATAGACCGGAAGATCCGGATGCCGATTGGCTATGCGCTACGGTCGTAGCTGTTCTACGTAGAGTGCCTACGACGTAGAGGGGCTACGGCGTAGCTTCTTCTGTCGACCCGACGAATCATGGTATCAGGTAGTTTTTAAACCACCTAATACATACATACATTTAATCACGCCTTTATCCCTAATGGGGTAGGCAGAGTGTAAAGAACCTAAACAAAGGTCGTTCCGCCACGTCTGACAAAGTTTTGAGGGTTATTTAAGATATATTGTATAGGTATATTGCTGTAGTGACAGGTTGTCAGCCCATCGCCTAAATTGCAATATACTGATGAAACCTTCGTATCCCTTAGCTGATTTTTACAGCATGCCTGGAAGGAAATGCAGCTGGCACATTCTATGTTTTTCTCTCGCTCCCTGTCCAGCATGGAAGAACCACCTAATTGCACAGCTAATAGGCCTCTGATATTTTTTGTGTAACGACTACTATCAAAGACAGTGACAAGGATCGACGGCTTAACTAGGGCTCGTTAAGCCATTCAGACAATTAGGCAGTCTGCATTTTCCTAACCAAACTGGAAAAGTATAATAAAGTGATAAATTCACAAATATCATATTTCTGGAATCGAACCCAGGACCTCCGGATCGTGAGCCCATGACTCTGACCACTAGACCACGGATCAGTCACGACGTAGCAAGAATATCGATTCAAATGTCACTTTACAGTCAGATTGGCCGATAGATTGACTAAGTGTATTCTAGGATTATATTTTATAATGAAAAGGTATTCGTAGGATATAGGTACATTTATCTAAAAAAAGAAATAAGAATTCACTAATTCCCTACTTACACGCTGGCCTCAGAACAATGTTTGGCACATTCAATGTTTTTCTCTCAAACATTGAATGTGCCAGCTGTATTTCCTCCCAGGCATGCTGTTAAAACAAGCTAAGGGATCCGAGGGTTTCTGTTCATTGCATTTAGGCGATAGGCTGACAACCTGTCACTACAGCAATATACCTACAAATCAATCTTAAATAACCCTCAAAACAATATCAGACTTGGCGGAACGACCTTTGCTTAGGTCCTTTACGCTCTGCCTACTCCATTAGGGATAAAAGCGTGAGTGTATGAATGTATGTAGAATTCACAAAAAAACGGTCACTCTAGTCTTTATGTCGTAAAAGTGCAACAGAGTATTCGAACTAATTTTAACTACATTTTATTCTATTGTAGAAAGTAGAATGTCTACATTTTCACTGTTATAACTACAAAGTTCTACTATCCGACATTATAATTGCAACTAGCTATTGTTTTCTTAAGGAAGCCAGGCTTCATAGAATAAAATTAATGTTCTAAGACAAGCGCTGTGAATTAGCCCGCCATCTTAACTTTGTCCGCCATCTTAATTTTGTCCGGGATGAAGTTAGCCTCTTGGGCTTTGTTTATGTTTTGGAGCGGAAACGGAAATGGTTATTTAAAATTATTCCGCCAAGGTTTTATTAAACAGTCACGAAAAAAATGAAGTAAAAAAGAGTGATTGCCTTTTTATGCAATATGACTAGTAGAATTATACCTGTGAAGTTTTAGATTAGAAATAAATTAACATACAGCCTGGAACATACATATTTGATTCAAATGCGTAATATTTGTGGGTCCTAATTGGTCTTATAAGTATAACACGAGTTTTCGTTTTTTTTAAACTATGTCTTTTTGACTGCGCAACGCAAAGGAGGGTAATGTGTTTATCAGCCTATCTATGTACGTATGTATGTATGTATGTTTGACCCTCTGTAGCGGTCTGGAGACTTCAGGAGACAGTGGTCACAACGCAAGCCAGTCAATTTAGTTTGAAAAGAGATACAAGAATCGAGAGATTACTAAGTTAGCGTATTTGCACTGCGTATTCGGTTCGTATCCAACTCGTGTCCGATTTGGCGTTCCTAGTAAATGCATGACGACTTTTGCTTCACCCGAAGAATGACCCGAAGACTATTTACTTATTACTACCGCAACTTTTAATGCTCAACACGCTGTCAATGCTTTTTGCTTTGCCTACAAACCACATGCGTCACCTTGCGCTCTACGGGCGCGTCCTTGCAAAGGGAGGCGCCGACGTAGAGTTCATCAATACGCGCGCGTCGTGCGTAAGGTGACGCGTGTGCGTTGTAGGCAATGCAAAAAGCATTGACAGCGTGATGAGCAAAACCTTGCGCGCTGAAAGTGACGCCTATGTGTTGCTGCCCTTACAGTTCTTATCACAATATAACAGTTTATTTCCTGGCTAATGATGCTACTTGCAACATTACCGCTAACTTTAATGGTTATCTCTTCGTAACTTTTATAAAAATGAGTTTTAACTTTGATGCAGGCTTCTATCGTGTAAAATTATGTAAGTGTAAGAAAATAAGGTCGTGGCTGTGAGAAAAAATATTATTATACATTTAGCTATAAAGGTCGTAAGGGAGAGTTTCCAGCAAACGATAAGGATTGCTCATTGCTCAGTCAATGAAACTGAACAACTATTACAAGGAATTTCTAAATTCTTTAGGAAATGAAGAAACAAAATACTTCCTATAAACAATACCACGTCGATCAGATGTTTATTTATTTATTTAACAGTTTATTGTACACAATAAAATACAAAGGACATATACATAATTATAAAACAAATGTTAAATGTTAAATGATGTTAGTTTGTATGGGTAAATATTATTCTTTTCCTGAAAGAATTTCCTCGTGAAAGTTATTAATTTTCGCTGACTGAGCAACCTTCTGTCCTACACTGCTTGCTAAAAAGACGATATATTGATCATGGTCCTTAATTATATGTCTCAAAAATCTTCACCAGAAATACAAACTTTTAGTTTGATTTTGGTTACCTTGCCTACATATTAACGAACTATCTTTTCTTTTTCTTCTTCAAGTCAATTGGTAACACGCTATAACAGCTAAGCCCAGTATTTTGCAATGGCGATGGCTTTGTAGTTTGACTCCTGCAGATCCTGGAATATGCATGAGTTGGGACTTTTGAGGCAGGACAAGAGATGTGCCATTGTTTGCACCGCTCCATAGTCCCACTTGCATTGCTGGAGAAACCCCACCTCATCTGGTTATCGTAGCATCTTCCAACACAAGCCCGAAGTCTATTGAGTGACTTCCAGACTGCTCAGGGAAGATCACCCGGTGGGAGTTTCTCAGCAAGTGGAATGTTCGAAGCTATTGGAGTTACAGCTTTGTCCACTGCTCAAGCCGGATCTTAGATGGTATTATTTATTTTATTTCTTATCAATCATGCAAGCTAATATAGGTATCTATATACATCTACACTATGTTTAAATTTGATATCAAACAATGCACCTACCGAGGGTAAACCAACTTAGTAAGTCTTTTGTTGATCCTCACGATTCAATACAATATACATTATTGCACAAAAACACAGTAATTACAAATTGCTATAAAGAAAAGTAGTACACATGGCGGCCTTATTGCTAATAATAGTAGCAAAATCTTCCAGGCAACCAGGCAATAGGAAACAGAGGAGTAAAATAAATTGACGCACGATACAAGCTTGCCTAGTGTAAAGATCACCGAATACTAGTGTTGTCAGAAATTACATACATACATACATATAGTCACGCCTTTATCCCTAATGGGGTAGGCAGAGCGCAAACTACCTAGCAAAGGTCGTTCCGCCACGTCTAACACAGTTCTGAGGGTTATTCAAGATAGATTTGTATGTATATTGCTGTAGTGACAGGTTGTCAGCCCATCGCCTAAATTACAATATACTGAAACCCTCGGATCCCTTAGCTGGATTTTACAGCATGCCCGGGAGGAAATGCAGCTGGCACATTCTATGTTTTTCTCTCGCTCCCAGACCAGCATGGAAGTAAATGTCAGAAATTACACTCAGCAGAAATGTCAGAAATTACACTCAGCAGAATTCATATTTCTATAATAGTTAATAAGAAAGTGTAAACTAATTTTAGTTTTTGCTGTAATGAATGATTTTATATTTTATCAATAAAGAAAACTTACGCGCCCCCATTTAAGTTAGTCTTGAGTTCTAAGTTGCGGTCGAGTAATTACTCGTGGGGGCATGAACGAACCAGGGCCTAAGTTACTTCTTAAAGTTGTTCTTGTTCACGCTTTAAGTGCAGCCTATCGGAACAAAGGTTTTGGTTAAGCCGCGTGCTCGTGTTGAAGAACTTATTTGTTTCTTAGCACCTACTTATTTTGTTTTATTTTACAAGGCCTGTTTAGTTTAGTATAAACTAGAAGATGCAAATTAAATAACATCTTTCACTTAACACTATGTACTGATTATCGAATTCTAAGATGAATAATAATCTTCCATTGTGATCTGGTAGCCAGAGAAAAACATAGAATGTGCCAGCTTCATTTCCTCCCGGGCATGCTGTAAAAATCAGTTAAGGGATCCGAGGGTTTTAGAATAATGTAATTTAGGCGAGGGGCTGACAACCTGTCACTACAGAAACATACTTACAAATCAATCTCAAATAACCCAAAAACTTTGTCAAACGTAGCGGAACGAACTTTCTTTAGGCCGTTTATGCTCTGCCTACCCCATTAGGGATAAAGGCGTGATTATATGTATGTATGTAAGATGAATAAAGTATATCGTCGGAAGTTATTGGCGTTTCTTGAAATGTTGATATTTCTACAGATACTCTGTACGCTTCTACCAAGAACTCACTTGATAGAAAAAGATACCACTGTATACAGGGTGTAAGGGACAGCGTCCCGCAATCTGATAGGGGATGCTCAGTCAACGGAACTGAACAACAATCAGCAGGATTTTTATTCAGGAAGTGAAAAAAATGAATTGATTTTCCATACAAATTGTCTGATCAAGGTGGTCATTTTATATGGGAAGTTCAATTATTTTTTTCATCTCCTGAAAGAATTTCCTGGTGATAGTTCATCAGTTTTGTTGACTGAGCAACCCCTATCAGTTTGCGGGACGCTGTCCCTTACACCCGGTAGTACTGGTGAAGCGCAATCGATATCTGCATCCACTTCCTCAAGTTGAACCAGCATTCATTATTAAGGAGAAGACGTGACCTGAATAGCATCTCGTGCCTTCCTCTTAACCTTTAACATGGTAGGTGCTACTATAGCATTTATTTGGGTTTTATTGTTTGCGTCACTCTATAACTAAGGTATTATCCTAATAGACACTATCTTTACATACATATAATCATGCCTTTATCTGTTATGGGGTAGGCAGAGCGTAAACGTTCTAAACAAAGGTCGTTCCACCACGTTTGACGAAGTTTTGAGGGTTATTTGAGATAGATTTATAGGTATATTGCTGTAGTGACAGGCTGTCAGCCCATCACCTAAATTACATTATACTGAATTCCTCGGATCCCTTAGCGGATTTTTATAGCATGCCCGGGAGGAAATGTTTTTCTCTCGCTCCCAGCATGGAAGTTCACACTATCTTTAACTTAACGTCCCTAGAACCCTTATCAATAACAGTAAATTTTATTTATCAAATAAAGGTTCTCCGTCAAAGTATGCTAATGAAATAAGTTTCAGTAAAAGATTGTATTTATGAACAGAATGAAGAAAATAGATGGTAAAACATTGGACAGATTTGTAAATAAAATTATCGATTTGAGCAATATGACATCGTAATAAAGAATGACTTAGCCAGTCACATCACAGTTTTGTATTAGTATTATTTTTTTTTAGCTTTATATTATTATGTTTTAATTAAAAAAAATACATTGTAGCAGTTAAAGCATTAAGGAAAACCTTGATAAGCAAGTAGGTTGGAGGAATTTGAGCCTCAAACTTAAGGAGTTCCGATCGTGATTGCCCAAGAGTTGGAGTGGAAGTTTGATGAATGATACAAAACTGCTGGGTTTGGGAGTTTTGTGCCAATACAGCTAGTATTTGTTATGCGATGTTATCTCAGCAGATTTTGTTAAATGATATATCTTCCAAGTGCTAGGGTGGGGAGGGTCTAGTCTAGTACCTGTTGGTAGTTTTAAGATTGACATGTAGAATTAATACATAAAATTTTATGTGACATTAAATAAATAATTTATTTTCCATACATAAATATAATCACGCCTTTATCCCTAATGGGGTAGGCAGAGCGTAAACGACCTAAACAAAGGTCGTTCCGCCACGTCTGACAAAGATTTGAGGTTTGTTTAAGATAGATGTGACAACCTGTCACTACTGCTGTAGTGACAGGTTGTCAGCCTATCGCCTAAATTGCAATATAAAGAAACCCTTCTATCCCTTAGATGTTTTTTACGGCATGCCCGGGAGGAAATGCAGCTGGCACATTCTATGTATTTCTCTTGCTCCGAGTCCAGCATGGAAGAAATAGTAGCAGTTATTTTACCGCAGTAAAAGTAGCTTAGCTTACCCCATTAGGGATAAAGGCGTGATTATATGTATATATGTATGTAAAATAACTATTCTCACGAGCAAAAAAATTTTGCTGCATATAAAACCACGGGTTAAGCAATAGGTAAACTACTACCTAACATAACTCTTCAACTCCTTTTCTGTAAAAGCTGCACAACTGTGGAATAAACTGCCTAAGACAATTCAAGAAAGTCCCTCAGTGAATGTCTTTAAGAAAATATTAAAAGAGCACTTCTTATCTGAACAATTTTAATGTATATATTTATTTAGTTTAGCCGTATATGTATGTATCAATATATTGTTCATTATATACCAGGCCACTCAGAAAGTATTGCGATAAATAGTTTTTATATATGGCAGACTGGCCGGTTAGAATCTTTTTTGAAAATATGATTACTTGTAAGTACAAATATGTGTGTTCCATTTTCAATTTATATTCCCTCCACATTTTTTGCGAGCCAATTCAAAGTATCGTGTCTTACTGAAAAATGGATCTGCGCCGGGAACATTTTAGAGCTATGATTTTTTACGATTTCAAGTGTCGCCTGAAACCGGATGAATCGTTCGATAGACTTCAAATGGCATTTATGGATGAAAGCCCCTCCAAGGCAACCGTGTATCGTTGGTATAACGAATTTAGGCGCTGTCGACCAACCTTGGGGGATGAAGAATGAAGCTGTCGCCCTTTGACGGCTATTACGGAAGAAAACGTGCTAGCAGTGAAAAAAATTATCCAAGATAATAGGCGAATTACATATCAGGATATTAAGAACATATTAAAAATTGGATCGGGAAGCGTTCACGAGATTCTACAAGGGCATCTTCGCGTGAGGAGGATAGTATCCGCCGGATAGGTGCCGCACTACCTCACCGACGCTCAGAAGCAGGCCCGGGTGGAATGGTGCCGTGATATGCTGAACAAATTTGAAGCAGGCTCGTCTCGGCGTGTTTACGACATTGTAACAGGTGATGAGTCCTGGATTTATCAATACGATCCAGAAACCAAGCGCCAGTCGACAGTTTGGGTGTTTCAAAATGAACCAACGCCTACCAAAGTGAAGCGTTCTCGAAGCGGGGGGAAGATTTTGATCGCCAGCTTTTTTAATTTGACTGGTCACTTGGCTTCAATTCCGAAGATTACGAGATCAAAGAAGCATTAACGCCGAATGGTATACTACCAAATGTTTACCAGAAGTTTTTTCTGTTGTGAGCAACAAGCGACCAAACAGGGCTCCGCGGACTACTGCTCCACTGCACCACGAAAATGCGCCTGCACACACCGCGCTCAAAACGAGGGACTTCCTGGACAGCACACCAGTCAAACTCCTGGGTCACCCTCCTTACAGCCCTGATCTAGCACCGTGTGACTTCTTTTTATTTCCAAAAATAAAAAATCAGCTCAAGGGGATACAATTTTCGTCGCCGGAAGATGCAAATGAATTGGAAATTAAAAGTAGCTAAAAATGTGAGTTAGTGGCATTTTACAATGGGGGTGAATGATGAATTGATGAATGTAGATGAAGCGAAAGAAGTTTGCAAGGAACGTAGCAAATGGAAGGATGTGATCTCTGCCTACCCCTACGGGAAAGAGGCGTGACGTTATATATGTATGTATGTATGTACAATGGGGGTGACTTAGATTTTTGGCATAGTTTTCAGAAGGTTCACTCACGCCTTAAGCGCTGACCATGATTTTTTTAGCGCGGCCACTGATAGAATCTTTGCCAATCGATAGAATACAATATTAGAAAACCATCAGGCTCCATACAATCTTCAATGGTCTTTGAAACGAATTTCTCTATTTATTCAAGTTCCATGCCCTTCCTCCCGGGCATGCTGTTAAAGTCAGCAAAAGGGACTCGAGGGTTACATTGTATTGTAATTTAGGCGATGGGCTGACAACCTGTCACTAAAGCAATACATATTACAATCTAAAATTGCCCTCAATTTTTGTCAGACGTGGCGAAAGCGCCTTTTACTAGGCGTTAAACGCTCTGCCTACCCCGTAAGGGATAAAGGCGTGATTTATGTATGTATGTATGTATGTATGTATTCAAGTTCCTGCAAACTAGCTTAAATTAAACGCATAATATTGTACGTTTAAGTAGACCGTAGTTAATGGTAAGAGGAAGCACGTAAATCCTACGTGGAAGCTTTCAAAGCAAAACTTTACGGCTGATGAGGTCTTATCTAAACGTAGTCGCAGGGTAGTTCTACGTGATGATTTTTAATTTAATTGCTGTATGTTTTAGAAAATATTTATGTTGGATAAATAATACATTTATAACATTTAAATTCAGTAAAAGTATTTCTTAGGCTCGTATTTACAAAGCGATCTCAAGATTGAGAGATATTTTAAGTATGAATTTGACATACATACATATATATAATCACGCCTTTGTCCCGAATGGGGCAGGCAGAGCGTAAAAGACCTAAGAAAAGGTCGTTCCGCGACGTCTGACAAGTTTTGAGGGCTATTTTATGTTGAAATGTGTATAGCTATAGTGACAGGTTGTCAGCCCATCGCCTAAATTGCAATACACTGAAGCCCTTGAATCCCTTATCTGATTTTTACAGCATGCCCGGTAGATGTAGCTGCCCCATTTTATGTTTTTCTCTATCACTCCCAGTCCAGCATGGAAGTTAGTAAGTATGAATTTGACAGTTCATTTTGTTCTGAAATGACATTTCTGATACAAATTCAAACTCGCTGTCAGTCTGAAGTTCTGTTTATAAATACGGGCCTTAGTTGTTGACGGTTCAATCGCTTATTTAACTAAAAATCAATTTTATAAAGTCAATTAGAGACCATTGGCCCATGGAAGCGGCTAATAAAGGTTTTCTGCACGATCTATCCAGACGTCTCATCGATGCATCCGGTGACGCGAGGGTTTCCAATTTCTTTGCCCAAAGAATAAGCCTAGCCATTTAGAAAGTCAATGCTGCCAGCCTCCTGGGAACATGCCTCGATGTGACGTCTTGGCTGAAATTTTCTATTTATAAAAATGTGAGTTGTATAATGGTCCCTTGTAATTGTATAATAAAAACTATCTATATATAAATACATAAATAAAAATAAATAAAATAAAAATAAATCCTATCGCTACATCGTTTTATCGCTGAAAGAGATCTCTTCATAGAGATAAGTTCGCCCTTGCGCACTATGTTTGTAAATTACATTTCTTTTGTGTTTATGCAATAAAGTATATATATATATATCGTTTTCCTATAGAAGAAATGTAACGATGCAAAAATCGCTCCGAAAAATCTACTTATAACTTAGGAAAATCCATGGGAAATACAGTGTTGTATTTTAATGTAGATAAAATTGTGTCTTCCATTCTGGACTGGGAGCGGGAAAAAAACTAAGAATAAGCCGGCTGCATTTCCTCCCGGGCATGCTGTATAAACCAGCTAAGAGGGATTCAGTATATTGAAATTTAGGCGATGGGCTGACAACCTGTCACTACAGCAATATACCTACAATCTATCTTAAATAACCGTCAAAACTTTGTCGGATGTGGCGGACCATCCTTTGTTTAAGTCTTTCACACTCTGCCTACCCAATTATGAATAAAGGCATGATTTAATGTATGTTTGTAATACTGTGTTTCTAACTATCTCACAACAAAGTAATGAATAAAGTTGTTTAAATAGCATTAGAAAATCTAGTTCAAAGTTATTTTTTTAATTAAAGAACTTAGTATTCAAAACTTTGATACCTCTACAGCTTCTAGGTACGCTTTGGAACATTAAACTTTCTGATTCATATCAAAAATTAAATTCAAGAACATAACCATAATTTCATACTAAATTCTGTGCTACATAAAGCACGCTTTCCCAAGCCCGCAATTTGAAATCTCTGACCGTAACTCATTTCGAATTGTTTTAGTTTTTCGCAAAGCATTCTTGTATTTGTTTTGTTATATGTTACTGTGGAATTTTCGCGTTACTTAAAACAATTAATTGTGTTTACTTTAGTGGGATTTTGTTGGGGAAATTGTGTAAGAGGTTTGGCAAAGAAAAGTGTTAAGTTGGCAGTTGCTACTAGAAACTTTAAGCTAAGAAAACACATTAGTCTTCTTCAAATTGATAGTCTTATAGAAAAATAGTTCAGTAAGTTTATTATTTCGAGAAAAAGTTGTAGGTTTTTAAATTAGGTTTGCTATTGACTCTAGTCTATGTCATGGGTGAAGGACAGAGGCAACGATGGATTCCTAGTGATATTCATAATGATAATATACATGTATATAATCACGCCTTTATCCCTAATGGGGTAGGCAGAGCATAAACGACCTAAACAAAGGTCGTTTCGCCATGTCTGACAAATTTTTGAGGGTTATTTAAGATATATTGTAGGTATATTGCTGTATTGACAGGTTGTCAGCCCATCGCTTAAATTACAATATACAGAAACCCTCGGATCCCTTAGCTGGTTTTTACAGCAATGCAGCTGGCACATTCTATGTTTTTCTCTCGCTCCCAGTCCAGAATTGAAGAATATAAATATATAATGATAAATATAGCCTAATTTGCTTAAGTAACAATAGTAAACTAGGTAGTATATTATGTTCAGCTAAACAATGCTTATGCTGGAAGAATATTAAATAAAAGATAAATATTTTCAACGTCAGCAACAAAACATTGAAAAAGCGTCAGTGCAGAAAACTAACCAGCACGTACACGACCGCAGAAGATCGCTATCAAAACTGTTTTTCTCTTGCGAAAATAGTCACTTTTGAGGTAGTAAAAGTGTTGTTATTGTTATGGTCAGTTCACACCGGGAAGTGACGTGATTCGACGCGGCGCGGGCTTTAGAAGAGCGCGGTGCAATAATAGTACATTATTGCAAAGGCAGCGAAATAGGCAATTGCAGGTCGAGTATAAGTTTGAAGGCCGAGCCGCAGGCGAGGACTTCAATGATACGAGACAGGCAATTGCCATTTCGGCCGAGGCATACATAGTGCTTTTCTTAAAAAAATGCAAGGAAATAAAAAAGGGCCTTTTACATAATAAATTAAATTTTCTTTTGATTTCGCTGGATGCAGGTTTTCCATCGCTAATTTGGCTTCTGATCTTAAATCTGGTGGAGTGCAGTCAATGTCCATTTCATTTTCACTTTCAGAATCATCGAAACTCATTTTAATTTATGTTTATTAACAAAACAATAAACAACGAACTCCGCTTTACCGCCAATCTATTTTTTATTTTACAGTTTGGTCCGAAAGGTAAACGCATCTGTAGCTATACAGCCACGAGAACGCAATGTGTACGATAGATGAAAGAGTTCTAAATTCAAACAGCACGCCGTTTCATACAACATTGCAGGCGCGCTCTTCGTTCCAAATTCAAAAAACGCGCCGGGAAGTGATTTTGATTTTTCAGTCTACGTAAATATAATACTTCGCGTGTTCTTTATTCAAAAATAAAGACAATATTTTCGCGCATGTTTAAGAAAAGAACTTTATTCACTATACTACAGTACGAGTAAAATAATAAAAATAAATAAATAATAAAAATATCTTTATTTCAAAAAAGTACAAACGCACAATGTTTACGGGGCTTCCCAGTAAGTAATAAGGAAATACTTGTAGTGGGAATGCTCCGCTCTTCCATAAGGTTAATAAACAATAATGGAACTATTATATTAGTGAAATGACTTTGTAAACATATGTAGTGAAGCTTAAAATCCTTCTTCAAAAAAAGTGGGTTAGTATGGAAGATTGTTTCTTATTTCCTGCAGTACATACATACATACATATAATCACGCCTTTATCCCTAATGGGGTAGGCAGAGCGTAAACGACCTAAACAAAGGTCGTTCCGCCACGTCTGACAAAGTTTTGAAGGTTATTTATGATAGATTTGTATGTATATTGCTGTAGTGACAGGTTGTCAGCCCATCGCCTAAAATGCAACATACTAAAACCCTCAGATCCCTTAGCTGGTTTTTACAGCATACCCGGGAGGAAATGCAGCTGGCAGATTCTATGTTTTTCTCTCACTCCCAGTCCAGCATGGAAGATACTACCTGCAATACTATGCAAAAATATAGTCATTTTTGTTGACAGAACTGGACTGTAGACAGTGCCCCAAGACCTGCACCCCACAAGACCTATACAATACTACTGATAATGATATTGCCGTAGCAGAATATTGGTCAGATATAATTTGAACCATCTTCTTTTTCTTATCGTGTCGATCGTTTAGGCGTTTTCATATAAATTTTGACCAGTACTCTGTCAAACGCACTGCGGCGTCAGTGGCGTTGTACAGATCTTCTTGCGTGCAAGATGAAGGGCACGATATGAACATTGAACCATCGACACGACA
The DNA here is from genome assembly GCA_949820665.1 of Scrobipalpa costella. Taxonomy (NCBI): domain Eukaryota; kingdom Metazoa; phylum Arthropoda; class Insecta; order Lepidoptera; family Gelechiidae; genus Scrobipalpa; species Scrobipalpa costella. The sequence goes on along the minus strand of OX463319.1, from coordinate 6,381,578 downwards.
GAAGGAGAAGAAATTGACAGAAATCGAAAACACCACAAAGCCGCGCGTTTGGCCAGTCACTTCGTGGTAGTGCATCTGGCAGCGGCTGTGATCGCTTCAATTCCTTTCATTGGGTTTGTTTCTCGATGACATATAAATTTAAGTTTACCAGTCTCTTTCAGATTAAAAAGTTTGAAAAAGGACATGAGATTTATTATCCTTGGTTTTCGATTATACTCTATGATATTCATATGATTTAACGCGTTGTCTGTCAAATATAACCGCCATGTATTAAGATGGCAGATAAAATACAGAGGAAATGTGCAGAATAGTTCGAAAAAAGTGTAAAACCATAGAGTATGAGTCACTTGTCGTTTTTTAATCTTATTATTTTAAAAGTGAGAGCGATATATTTTAATTTTAGCTTTAGCTGAATTGAGCCCAGTGAGTACCACTGACCTATTCACAGTAACACATTCACGTCGCGTCGCTTACTGGTGTGAACCGACCCTTATTGTAGCAGCAGCTGCAGTACATGTGCTACGGAAATAGGAATTTAGAAGACTATTCTGGTTTGGAGCTGTAAGGATTTTGTGAATGGTGTACTTGGTAAAAAATTTGTCGTGCTTGCAAAAGCATATAGTGAAAAAGTATTATTTAAATTTTGTGGCAATATAATCCTGAATTTGTGGAAAAATTCAGATGCATTTTTTAAATAAAATATTTTTATACGCTGAAGTACATATTTTAACATCTTCGATGTACATACATACATATAGTCACAGTCTTTGTCCCTAATGGGGAAGGCAGAGCGTTAACGACCTAACCGAAGGTCGTTCCGCCACGTCTGACAAAGTTTTGAGGGTTATTTAAGATAGATTTGTAGGTAGTGACAGGTTGTCAGCCCATCGCTTAAATTAAAATATACTGAAACCCTCGAATCCCTTAGCTGTTTTTACAGCATGCCCGGGAGGAAATGCAGCTGGCACATTCTATGTTTTTCTCTCGCTCCCAGGCCGGCATTGAAAACGCTTTATACCCTGTAGTGCATATTTTAACATCATCGATGTACCTGGGTCTATAAACTAAATATATAAAGTTTAGTTAGTAAAACAAAAAAAAACATTTCTGAAAACATGAATAGAAGTTTCCTAATTTCAACCAAAAAAAAAACTAGTCAAACTAAATTATTTAATAAACTCGGCCACCACGAAGACTGTGTTAAATAGCCCGACCTAGATTTTAGCAAACGGAATATTTTAGAGGCCTGGAGGAGTGTGCATTTATTTGGACTTCATGGAGAAACCGGCCAAGAGCGAGTCAGGTTCACGAAAAAAGATTCCGTACCATTGTATAGAATTCAACTTGTATATTTTTTATTAGCTTCAGATATCGCTGGTCCGATGAAGCTGAAAAAGATCTGTACATACATACATACATTAAATCACGCCTTTATCACTAACGGGATAGACAGAGCAAAAACGAACTAAACGTAGGTCGTTCCGCCACGTCCGATAAGTTTTGAGGGTTATTACAGATGATTATGTGCATTGTTATAGTGACAGGTTGTCAGCCCATCGCCTAAATTGCAATCCACTGAAACTCTCGAATCTCTTATCTGATTTTTACAGCAGGCCCGGGAGGAGATGCAGCTGGCACTCTATGTTTTCCTTTCACTCCCAGTCCAGCATGGAAAAAAGATCGGTTACGCTTCAAAAACCCCAATGGCGAGTCATGGCTCAGAATAAAGATAGCTGGCGATTTCTTGTGTCTGATGCCAAGATCCACTTTGGGTCACTACGCCACTGCAGTAAGTAAGTAAGATAAAATTTTGAATTTTTTTAGTACTACCCTTTATGTTTATAACATTTGTTGATATACTTGATACAGAAATATTACACCACAGCAGTAACTAAGCAAATACAAATTATACGTCATTTTAGTAAGAGGACCAGTTAAACCTTTAATTTTTTTGTAATAATGGATACAGAAATATTACACTCTGAAAACTTCAACTGTATTCCTACTGCGGTCCATGAGATACAGCCCGCTGATTGACAGACATCGGAGGCATAGTAATAGGGTTCCGTTGACACTCTTGGGTACGTAACCCTAAAAAGTAGGCAGTATACACGTTGGAGGCTTGATAACAGGGTTCCGTTGACACTCTTCGGTACGCCACCCTAAAAAGTAGGCAGTATACACTTTGGAGGATTTAAAACAGGGTTCCGTTAGCACTTTTCGGTACAGAACCCTAAAAAGTAGGCAGTATACACGTTGCAGTGTTTTAGCTGGAAGAGTGTACTGCATCATAAACAGGACACACCCGTGTGACCTAAATAAGTCCACAGAGCAAGGCTTTTAGTCTGTCTGCTTAGACTTGCGCGAGTGCAGGTGAGAGGTCGATAAAATCTGGTATTTCTTGTGAAATTTAAGAAAAGCCAGCAAAATTGGACCTGACGCTTTTTTGACGTAAATAAGTTTAATCATCATCATTCTAAAAATGCTACTTAAAAATTTGATGTCGGAGTTAGCAATCCATAGCAAGAAATTTAATAGAACAGTGTTTTAGAAATGAAATATGTAATTAAGAACCGTAACCATACTACGGAATACCAGCTACAGCATAATCCGGGGTGTAAGGGACAGCTTCTTGCAAACTGATAGGGATTGCTCAGTCAACGATACTAAACAACTTTTACCAGGAAATCCTATCAAGATATGAAAATTAAAAAAAACTTTTCAATACAAAACTACCACTTCCATCAGACAGTTTGAATGGAAAAGCAATTTTTATTTCATTTCCTGAAAGAACTTCCTGGTGATAAGTTTTTCAGTTCTTCCATGCTGGACTGGGAGAGATAGAAAAACATAGAATGTTCCAGCTGCCCTTCCTTCCGGGCATGCTGTTGAAGTCAGCAAAAGGGACTCGAGGGTTACAGTGTACTGTAATTTAGGCGATGGGCTGACAACCTGTCACTATAGCAATACATATTACAATCTAAAATTGCCCTCAATTTTTGTCAGACGTGGCGGAAGCGCCTTTTACGAGGCGTTAAACGCTATGCCTACCCCGTAAGGGATAAAGGCGTTATTTATGTATGTATGTAAGTTTTTCAGTTTCGCTGATTGACAACCCTTATCAGTTTGCCGGACGCTGTCCCTTACACCCGGTATACTGACTGGCTACCCCAGTGCTATTTAATAAGCCAAGTATGTGACTTTTTAGTATGTGCAGACTTCCACATACTTCTATCATTTTCCAAGTGGCAGAATTACTGTGTCATAATTTTCACACACAGTAGTAAAATAAGTTCTGCACTTGGTTTTAAAATTATTTCGTATTCTCAAAAATTTAGATTTACATTATATAATTATTTTACAGTAGTATTATCTTATTGATATTTATTAAATTTTGTGCACGTTTTATCCGCGTATCTTTAAAATTATCACTTCTGTAGGTCTGCTGTAAGAAATTTCTTTTTTGTAATAAGCAGTGCCTGTTGTGTCTTTGTTTTTTATGTCCTGTGTTTATGATGTTTTTTGTGTACAATAAATTGTTAAATAAAAATGTGGTTTATTTTTCTTGGTAATAAGTTTGAAACAGGACTGTCTCAAAATTGTTTTATAACATTTCCTGTTTTGGCGTGGACTTTAGTTATGCTTCAGTGACATAGCAAGTGCAAACGTACCACCGACATTTACAAAAAAATACGATTTTTTTCTGAGTTATTAGAGTATACTTCTACTTCTTCTGTCGAGTGGGTATCGAGTCTATCGACCCGATGAACCTCGGTGTCAAAGTTCTTAAACCGCCTAGTAGCACAACTATCAGGCCTCTGACATGGTTTTGTGTAACGACCACAATCAAAGACAGCGACCGGGACCGACGGCTTAACGAACCCTCCGAAGCACGAAATCTTTTTCTTTTCGGACAATCAGGTGATTCAGCCTGCAATGTCCTACCCAAACTGGGGAAAAATTCACAAAGTGATAAACTCTCAAATATCGACTTTGTGTTTTACCCCCTGGGAATCGAACCCAGGACCTCCGGATCGGGAGTCCATGGCACTAGCCACTAGACCACGGAGGCAGAGTATACTAGAGTATCTAGAAATTGCTACCATAGCAGTAAGGCTGCCTTCAATTGTTCTCTTATTTTCAGTTGTTTTAATTTCTTGTTATTTGTTTTTATGCGAAATTAAAATATATCTATCTATCTCTTCTTTTCGTGCCACGATAAAAATGGCTTGGTATGAAAAAAACAATACAGCTGAGATCATAAAAATGCAGTTATGAGAAAAATTTCAAGCTTTTTGGGCGAGTAACGCGCCGGAAAGTGATCCCATAAATAATGCTGGACGAGTGCCAAGTTACCAAGTCAAGTAGGCAGGACAGTGACTGTGCTATTTCAATAATTTCGAGCGACAAAACAAACAGTCACGCCTGTAAACCGTTCGAAGTAGACAGAGCGTCGGTAAAATGCGCGTTTGTCAGTGGATATACAGAAACATTATCCGGCCTGAATTATTTATTATATTTAGTTAAATTATGAATAGAGCCCGATGGTGTAGTGGATAGGGCCCCTGCCACTAGAACCACGATCCTGAGCGGTAGGTCGTGGTTCTAAACCCACCACGTACCAATGTATTTTTTGGTTTTCGAATTTCATATGTACGTTTATTCGGCGCTTTTCCCGTGCTCAGTTAGAGCCCGCTCCGTGAGGTCCTGGGTTCGATTCCCAGGGGGGAACACAAAGTTGATATTTGTCTATTTATCACTTTCTGAGAATTTTCTCAGTTTGGTTAGGACAATGCTGGATGAATCCACCCGCTTGTCTGGAATAAAATAGATTTCATGGTTCGGAGGGCACGTTAAGCCGTCGGTCCCGGTCGCTGTCTTTGATAGTGGTCGTTACACAAACCATATCTGAGGCCTATTAGCTGTGCTATTAGGCGATTTATAAACTCTGACACCAGGGTTCATCGGGTCATTTGACTCGAGAATCCACTCACTAAGAAGAAGAAGAAGCGTTGGCTAATATTATATTTTCTTTGCCAACAGATACTTCTGGACATGATCGCTCCATCATCACCGATGCTGTTTGGGCGAGTAACGGCCCGGAGAGTGAAGTAAATAAGGCTGGGGGAGTGCCAACTCGCCGAGTCAAGTAAGCAGGACAGTGCTCTGCATACATACATACATATATTCACGCCTGTATCCCTAATGGGGTAGGCAGAGCGGTAAACGACCTAAACAAAGGTGTCCCGCCACGTCTGACAAAGTTTTGAGGGTTATTTAAGATAGAATTCTAGGTATATTGCTGTAGTGACAGGTTGTCAGCCCATCGCCTAAATTACAATATACTGAAACCCTCGGATCCCTTAGCTGGATTCTACAGCATGCCCGGGAGGAAATGCAGCTGGCACATTCTATGTTTTTCTCTCGCTCCCAGACCAGCATGGAAGTGCTCTGCTATTTCAATAATTTCGGGTGACGAGAAAACATGGCAAATGAAATAACGATTGTTTTCTTCTTTTAAGGCATGCTGTAGAAACCAGCTGAGCGATCCGAGTGTTTCAGTATATTGTAATTTAGGCGATGGGCTGGCAACCTGTCACTACAGCATTTTACCTACACATCTTAAATACCCTCAAAACTGTGTCAGATGTAGCGGAACGACCTTTGTTAGGTCGTTTACGCTCTGGCTACCTCATTAGAAATAAAGACGTGACTGTAGTATGTATGTTTCTTCTTTTTCTTCTTTAATTTAAATACTGGGCCCTTGTCGGTGGAATCGCCATTTTTCTCTGTCTTCTGCCAACGATTTCACTTCCTGATACTTAACATTCACCCTCTTTAATTTGGTCAAAGTAACTGCGTCTCGGTCTAACGGTTTTCTAAGGGTGTAAATAAAATAGCTGATCATATTTTAGGGTGTGATTCTACCCACTGAACAACTTTCCCCAAGGAAGATAGGGCGAAATATGAAAAAAAAAATTGACCTCATCGTATGATAAATAAATTGACCCGCTGACATCATTTTGTATGGGAGGGCCAAATTCTTTTTCATATATCGACCTATGTTCCTTGGGGAAACTTGTTCAGTTTCATGGGTAGAATAACACCCTAAAATATGGTCAGCTATTTTTTAATGCCAGTACATGCAAGGCTACCTAAAGTTTAATTTCTATATTTACATACATACATATAATCTCGCCTTTATCCCTAATAGGGTAGGTAGAGCGTAAACGACCTAAACAAAGGTTGTTCCGCCACATCTGACAAAGTTTTGAGGGTTAATTACGATAGATTTGTAGGTATATTGCTGTAGTGACAGGTTGTCACTACAGAAACCGTCTAATCCCTTAGCTGGTTTTAACAGCATGCAGCTGGAATATTCTATGTTTTTCACTCAGTCCCAGTCCAGCATTATTATTAGCTGATTATAAAAGAAAGTCGTTATTTCTGTTGTTCTAAATTAGCAGCTCCTTTAAGAAATTTGAAAATAAAAATACACGTCCGCAAACATGGTAACATTTGAAATTCGAGGCCTCAATTGCTTTCTTCTTTGTCTGTTCGGCACAACTGCCTTGTGAAAAGTGAAGAACTAGAGAATATAAAAGTGGTAAAAATACCGGTTTTATATACAGTGTTTTTTATGAAAATGAAAATATTTATTTGCCAAACATGATTATAAGCGAATTACCATTTAGACAACATGCAGAATATTCTTAATTATAGAACAGTTATACAGCGGACCCTGCACTAAGCGTAGCTTGTATCGCAGGGGCCAGATACACAATTAAACAGATATAATATTTTGTCGATGATTACTAAAAATCGGCCATTTTAAATACAACACATCATTATTAGATTAATTAAGTATAAACAAAAAATTAAAACAAAAGAAATGAAATGAATAATGTTAAAGACAATGTTTGTACTTTAAGTTAAATCAAGTAACAATAATTGTCGTTGATAAAATCCAAAATAAAAAGGTTAAAATTATAAGATAAAATTAAAATAAAATTGTATTACATAAAATGAAAAGAATTAAATACACACATATGTGTGTGTGTGTGTGTGTGTGTGTGTGTGTGTGTGTGTGTGTGTGTGAGAGTGAGTGTGTATGTGTGTGTGTGTGTGTGTGTGAGCACTCACTAAGTCAATTAGGTTTACGATTCAACCTGTGGTAGAACTTCCTCTGTTTAAGTGTAGTTAAGACTACTTAGCCATTTCATTTTATAAATGAATCATTAGTTAATTATACTTCTTATCTTATTTAACCAACATGTTAAGTATACTATTCCTCTGGTTGCATATTAGGAAATCAAAACTTTCCTGAGCAAATTTCAAAAGAACAACGTACAAATCAACAAAGTTTAAAATAACGATGGTCATTTGATCAAAAGTTCAGCTGACCAAAGTCTGGAATATCAATGTTTAAATTATTTATTACACTATTGACCAAATCGTTCAAAGGTCTTATCTTATCTTATCTTATCTTATTTAGCCCACATCATCCCACTGCTGGGCAAAGGCCTCCCTCTTCTCCTTCCACTTATCCCTATTTTGAGTCAAAGGTCAAAATGGATTATTGGATAAATTATTAATTATCAAATGGATTAACTGAAAAAGGTAAAAATAATATTAATATTAGCGAATAGCGCCTGTCTGATACAGAAAGCCTTTGCACAACATGACCGGTTTGCTAATACAAATAATATAGGCGTTATACTAATGCGGGTAGAACTTAGATAATAAAATTATATAGGCATTATACTAATGCGGGTAGAACTTAGATAATATTTTTTTTAATTTAATAGTCAATTGAATGCATGTTACAAACTGTTTTAAGCGTATTCGTTTTCACTCGTGTTCGATTAATCAAGTTCTAAATAATGTCAGAATCAAAAGATAGAAAAATACAAGTGTTTAAATCACAAAGGGGTGGAGTTAAAGTGCATTTCAATGGATTTTCATATGTTAAAGCCACACAGTGTAAGGACAAAATTTATTGGCGTTGTGAATTATATAAATCGGAGTGTCGGTGCCATTCAAACTTGATAACAAATATATTTACGGATGTTGAATCATTATCCGTGATATCTTGTACTGACCAACATAGTCACGAAGGCAACCCAACACGTGCAGATATTGCTAATAATATTTACGATTTAAAAATGAAAACCTGTGCTGTACCGACTGCCAAAACATGCCAAATCATTCAAAATCACCTGGCATCAACTTCTACAGACCTTACAAGTAATTTACCATCAAAAGAAGCACTTAGACAAGTAATCACACGACAAAAAAAGAAATTATTGAAAACACCGAAAGAACCCACAACTTTTGATTTCGAAGTAGATGAAGAGGCGGTCAAAATGTCCGAAGGCGATAATTTTATAATTAAAGACAAAACTTTCGGGTCAAACAAAAGAGTTATTTTATTTAGTACAAAGGCTTTAATGACTTTGTTGGGCCAAGCCTTGTATTGGATCATGGATGGGACATTTAAAATCGTTCCTAATATATTTCAACAATTATATACTGTTCATGGCCAAGTACTTAATTGCGACAAAACATTTCCATTATTATTTGTGTTACTTACACATAAGGACAAAACGTCAAACGACGTTATGTTTGAATTATTAATTGAATATTGCACTGAAAATGACATTTTGATTAACCCTAGCCATGTGATTTTGGACTTCGAAAAAGCTGCTATTTTAAGCCTCCGTCTTCATTTCGAATCTGTTAAGGCAAAAGGGTGTTTTTTTCATTTTAGACAGATACTGTACAGAAAAATACAAAAAGAGGGACTTACTACCAAATATAATACAAACAAAGCATTCAATATCGAAATTAAATGCCTTATAGCATTATGTTATATTCATCCACGCAATGTAAACATGTATTTTACCGACATTTTAAACATATTGTCAGAGGATGCCCGAAAAATAGCAGAATGGTTTGATGAATATTACGTCAATGGTAAGAACAATAAACCACCTCTGTTTAGTCCAGAATTTTGGAATCAATGTTCCGACCGAAGAATTCCACGCACACAGAATAGCGCTGAAGCATTTCACCACCATATCAACGAAATCTGTGCAAAAAGACATGTGGGTTTTTATAGATTAGTAGCTGAACTTATAAAGGAGACAAATATAAACACAGCATCTATTGAAAAAATGAGAAACGGGGAACCTTTGCCTAAGAAAAGAAAAGGCAAAAACGTGGATCGACTAAAGAAGATTGATAATATTTTAAACAACATTACAGAGTATAACCATATACAACTTTTACAGGCTATTGCCAATAATTTATAACTCACACATTTAAAAAATTGTTTTATTAAGTACTTAATGTTTAAGTTTTTTTTTTTTTCAAATTTCTTCATGTATGTATACTATTTTGAGGCACTTTTATTTTAATCATAATTTTTGGACAAATTAATGTGTTAAAATTAATGATGTACTTCAAATATAAGTATACCTACATAGTATACCTTTATTTAATGATTTCAGAGAGAGAGAGAATTTACGATGATTTTAGATTGTAATAATAACCATGAAAACTTAATATCATATTTAACTGAAGAAGGAATCATTTGTGATTATAATATTTGATTAGTTATGATTTGGTAGGTACTTATATTTACATCTAGCAAATTTATTCGGTCGTCATTTGTGATTGTGTAATTTGATTAGTAATGATTTGATATTTTAAAATTACATCCAGCAACTTTTGATCAGTCGTTCATTTGATATCACATACATTGGGATTGTAAAATTTTTCTAAATAAATCTTTTGGTCATTTAAATTTTGTTATTTCGTTTATTGTTCTTTTGAAATTTGCTCGAGAAAGTTTTGATTTTCTAATATGCAACCATTCCTCTTAAATCATTGCAGATTAAGTACATTGCGCATTGTTAGCGCATTTACCGTTATTCTTATCGGGGTAGGCAGAGTGTTAGTAAATGGTGTTTTTTGTTACGACGTTGATAGATAAAAAGTAATTTGCTTGTGCTTTTGCCACTTCAAATACCTAATTATAGTTTGTACCTAACTTAGTTTTAGAATCAAGGCTAACAAAATTGCATGTCTTTTTATTCATAAACACATTTTTAAAAATAAATTATACGTGTTGGCCAATTTGTTAAATTACTAAAACGACAATTTATTATGTTGTAGCTAAAACTTATTTTAGAAACAAGATCTTCGATTAAAAGACATGAAACTTTGTTTACCTTTATTCTAAAACTGAGTTGGAAATACTATAGATTCTTAATTTGTCATATTTGATCCACTATTCTTTATATTTTGACATTGGTAGTAACATCTTATATACTCATTTTATAAATCTTGAAATACATACATACATACATATAATCACGCCTTTATCCCTAATGGGGTAGGCAGAGCGTAAACGACCTAAACAAAGGTCGTTCCGCCACGTCTGACATAGTTTTGAGGGTTATTTAAGATAGGATTCTAGGTATATTGCTGTAGTGACAGGTTGTTAGCCCATCGCCTAAATTACAATATACTGAAACCCTCGGATCCCTTAGCTGGATCTTACAGCATGCCCGGGAGGAAATGCAGCTGGCACATTCTATGTTTTTCTCTCGCTCCCAGGCCAGCATGGAAGTAAAGTAATCTTGAAATTACTGCTTGAAAGCTCTGTAGAGACCTGACCATAGAAAATTCCAGTAAATATTTGCAAAATTCCGTCGTCGTAGTTGTCTTAAACAGTCTAAAAGAAACCTAGCTATTGCTTTTCCGAATGCAAGCAAATAACGGTAACCACTGAACCGGTAACATCTGAGTCTCATAAAACCGTTTTCTCATTCTCTAGCATCCTACCTTTTCGCTTTTGCGGCTCGCGGGCAATTCGTGCCGCAGTTTGTGAGTTTGTGCCTCCGTGCCACAATTGTAGCACATTTGGCGTTTTTGCCACTAGACGGCACGGTACGGCACGATAACGATATCGTCATGTTACCATTGCTTTGGTCTGTTTTTCACTAGGACGGTAATATTGTCGACGCACACACACACTGTAATGGACTTAGCTTCTGCTATTCAAAACTAAATCACTGTTTTAAAATACAAGTAACGCCATCTATCAGATTGGTAGGAAAATCACTATAAACTAGAAACTAATTCCAATCTAGTGTTGATTGAGTAGAGAACTAATATTGTAGCCAGATCGAACTGAAATTATGGTGTGCAGATATTGTGAAGATATTGTTACTTAAATTTTATTACACAACGTACGGTCCTAACTATAATACTAGACGATCACAATCACGAGCCAATATTGTAACTTTATTTCTAGACATTCATGAGCCACTCTATCCAATCACTATTTCCATTCCTATCCTACATCCTCTCCACATTCCTACCTCTCCTCAACACATTCCCTTTCACATATTATATATAGGGTAGATAGGAGATCAGAGAAAGGGGGGGGGGGGGGGGGGTTTGGGTTTGTTACATCACGCGCATGCTACGTGCGTATACAAAACAACAATTTGGCTGGCCGTTGACGATACCGGCAGGAATCAAAGCCATGTTGTTGCAGTGACAAGTGGAAAAGCGTGTCATAAAATTTAACTATCTCTTCCACGATCCCGTGCCGTTGCCGCTGCCGTTTCCGTGGACGTACCGTTCAATGAAAAACGCTCATTTAATGCCTCTTTCCCGCAATTGTGGTACATTTTGCGACTGCACGAATGCTCTGACTGGCTGTTGACTGTTTTAATAAGCTACGTGTTTGAATAAGCCTGGACGAGGCGCTAAATTGAATTACTGCTTTAATTACACTGTGGTAATAGCGGCAGAAGCTGTGTAATTATAGATTTAATTAAGTAAACGCGGTTTAAGAAAGAGCACGATGCGGAGCTCTGAAAGTACTTTAAAGATCAAAGTATCTAAACAAAAAATACATTGATTTTAAATGTATTTATAGATACGATAGGTGATTCCTACCGGCAAATGGTTGTTTTTAAGAGCTTATTTCTCCTAAACAAATCAGTGGAAAATTCTACAAAACTACAACAACAATACCTCTACGAAATTTGTTCTAGGCCTACAATTGCAACATTTAAAAATATTCTACTTCATAAATAAGTATGCTAAAAAAAACTGGAATAAAGCTGTGTTTATCAGTAAATTTGATATTCCTTCTAAACTATCAAAAGCGCTGTCACGGTTTCTTCGGGCAGTTATTTGTATTATGATTATCTAAAATCGCAACGTACCTTTTAAAATCTGACTCGTAGTTTTTATGGAGTTCGCTTTTTTGTGTTTTCGCTCATTTTTGACGGGCCCACGGTCGTAACCGCCACGCCGTAGCGCGCGCTGATTTGAACTATATTCTATGGCATTACGGGCTATGGTTGCATGTTTTGTAATCAACCTGCTCATCTGCCGCAGGATACATCTTAAGATAAGTGAATGGTACAACTTCTATGACGTTTGTCAGTCGATGTACAATTTGTACAAGTCCAACAGACATAACGCGCTACGGAAGAAGCTGAAATTAATTATTTGTCTCTTCACTAAGGCCGATGTAAAAATGTTTACAACAAAGTACTGTTACATCCTACAAATATAACAATAACCGTAGATAAAAATAGTCCTCACACCGATTTTCGATGATGGCGGGTAATCTTCCAGAGATCGGCCAAGTGCATACATAACATACATATGTACATAAAATCACGCATTTATCCTTTACGGGGTAGGCAGAGCGTTAAACGCCTCGTAAAAGGCACTTTCGCCACGTCTGACAAAAACTGAGGGAAATTTTAGATTGTAATGTGTATTGCTATAGTGTCAGGTTGTCAGCCCATCGCCTAAATTACAATGCACTGTAACCCTCGAGTCCCTTTTGCTGACTTCTACAGCATGCCTGGAAAGAAGGGCAGCTGGAATATTCTATGTTTTTCTATCCCTCCCAGACAAGTATGGAAGAAACTGCGTAGGACTAGTTTTTAGTGCCCAAGTGTTTACGCTACACACATGTGCACTTATTCCTTTAATCTCTTATTCTGATAGATATATAGATTGTTTGACACGACCAGAGAGAAATCAGGCGAAGAACCGACTGTTTACATGCCCATTCGACAGCGCATGGATCATCTCGTGATCAGCCTGCAATGTTCTAACCAAACTAGAAACAACAACATAAATTCAATGTGGAATCGAACTCGGGACCTCCGGGTTGAGAGCCCATAGCTCAGACCGCTAGACCACGGAGGCAGTTAACAGTCATTACCATAGATACCAAGCTTTCAATGCTATCTCCATTGCAGCCATGGAAGTAATTAGTCATCTCATCATACAGTGTCAGAGACAGAGATGGATTTGAGTGGAATTTACATAGGGCCGTATTTATAAAGCTATCTCAATTTTGAGAGCAATATTGTATTATATATTATTAAATAACATAATAGTATGGATTTGACAGGTCATTTTGTACTGAAATGACATTGGCGATTCGAACTCAAACTAGCTGTCATTCTCAAGTGCTGATTACAAATACGGGTCTAATGCTAACTTAGGCGGATGATACTTGTCATCAGGTTGTCGTGGTGTTCGAAAACGCGATAGCCTAGTTGGTTAGAGCTGCGACACGTAACGCTGCAGTCGTTTGTTCGAATCCTGTTATATTACATCCATATAATCACGCCTTTATCCCTAATGGGATAGATAGAGCGTAAACAACCTAAACAAATGTCGTTTCGCCACGTCTGACAAAGTTTTGAGGGTTGTTTAAGATATGATTATAGGTATACTGCTGTAGTGACAGGTTGTCAGCCCATCGCCTAAATTACAATATACTGAAACCCTCGGACCCCTTATCTGGTTTTAACAGCATACCCGGGAGGAAACAGCATATTTCTTCCATGCTGGACTGGGAGAGATAGAAAAACATAGAATGTTCCAGCTGCCCTTCCTCCCGGGCATGCTGTAGAAGTCAGCAAAAGGGATTCGAGGGCTACAGTGTATTGTAATTTAGGCGATGGGCTGACAACCTGTCACTACAGCAATACAAATCATTACAATCTAAAATTTGCCCTCAATTTTTGTCAGACGTGGCGAAAGCGCCTGTTACGAGGCGTTTTACGCTCTGCCTACCCCGTAAGGGATAAAGGCGTGATTTTATGTATGTATGTATGTATGTACCCGGGAGGAAATGCAGCTGGCACATTCTATGTTTTTCTCTAGCTCCCAGGCCTGCATGAAAGTAATGCTGTATTGGTTTTTCATTTTGATGTTTTGAAAACATACGTAACTTATAGCATTTTTAGGTGCAAAATTGTTCTTATGTTACTTAGCCCATAGTGTCCCTTTGTTTCAGTAAAATAATCTTCTCTGCAGAAATGTTTTGCTCCGACAAAATATTAAATTGCGCCAAAATTTAATTTTAAACGTTTGCAATGCAAAATATTTAGCAGCTTCTAAAATTCTAGTGCAGCGGTTAGGTAACAGCTTGGCAAACTGATTCAGCACTTCTACTGACCAGTTAAGGAGAAGACCCGGGAAAATTTCTTACGGAATATTAATTTATTTATTCGTATGGCAAATATGAATCATGTCAAATTCACAATTTTATGTGAATATAAATAAAAAACGTTTAGTAACTACGGAAGCCACGACGAAGCAAAATTCGTATGTAAAGGTAGATTTTAATATAAATATTTAATCTTTACAAACTTTAAAATTTATTGGTATGAGTATACAATGCGGTATTTACAATAACATATACAAATACATTTTTAAATTTTAATATTATACGTATTTTTAGAAGTTCTCAATTATTGGCATATTGTCTTTTTCTTGGTCGTTATTGGGAACTGTATGATAAGTATTAATGAATAGCGTGTGTAGTGTAGATACTCGTAGTTAAAGAAAATTAATAAAATATCAAGCACCCATTAGTTTTCGTTATATTTATATAAGATTAAAAAAAAAATGCATATAATGTGCAGCGTGTTGTCAAGTCGACTTAACGATCCAATAAACCGTGTTGAAAACAAATTTTAAATCCGCCGAAAAGGGCTACCACAGAACTGAAACGGAGCCTTAATCATATTACCGCCTACTCCTAGAACCGTTCCTGGCAAGAACAAAGGCGTGTTTACAGAGTGTCTGTGGCGTGCGCTCGATAGCCCTCCAGCGCTGAGTCGCTGACACAGCGGCACTCCACTAGACGGCTGAGTATTGCAGCCGCTGAAACTAAGTCAACACACAATACACTAGCTACTGATATATTCTAGTTTTAACTAGTTAAGCATAGTCTAGGAATGGGAAAGATTTACTAGTCCAATATTGGTATATTCTAGTAACAACTAGAATATACCAATATAATAAGCATATTCTAGAGTAGAACCGTCCCTGGCAAGAACAAAGGCGTGTTTACAGAGTGTCTGTGGCGTACGCTCGATAGCCCTCCAGCGCTGAGTCGTTGACACAGCGGCACTCCAATAGACGGCTGAGTATTGCAACCGCTGAAACTAAGTCAACACACAATACACTAGCTACTAGATACTGATATATTCTAGTTTTAACTAGTTAAGCATAGTCAGGGAATGGGAATGGGAAAGATTTTCTAGTCCCATATTGGTATATTCTAGTTGTAACTAAGCATATTCTAGGGTAGAACCGTTCCTGCCTAGAACAAAGGCGTGTTTACATTTCACTAGACGGCCGAGTGCTGCAGCCGCTGAAACTAACTCTAAACAGTCCTTCTCGGGCCAATATTTTTTTTCTACTAATTAGATTTTAAATAGACTACGATCCGATGAAAACTGGTGTCTGAGTTTTAAAATCACTTAGCACAGCTAGATATAGGCCTCTGACATGGTTTGTGTGACGACTACCATCAAATACAGTTAGACAATAAGCGTCAGCAGACTGTGTTATATTATTAAAATGCGTAAAATAACAGAAACCCTATTTTAAATTAGACAAAATTTGGCTACAAAAAATCCTCTTGGTCATTGAGCGAGAAATACACGCCACGAAACGTTGAAGCCTATAAAGTGGTATTTTTATCGCGCATATAAAAGTCCCCGGGTTTTTGGCGACCACCACTGCCAGTGCCAGCCTGTATTTTATTAACAGCGCCACAGAAGATGGAGAGTACAGAAATTAAGCCTATGTACTTATGTGTTGGTAGGTACTACATTTTATTCTCTACACTCGGCGTTCACAAAACAAATTTAACAAAAAAGAATGCACTAATAATGAAATATTAAATTTAGTCGCTATGACACCATCTACCGTCCTGTAGAATTTCATCACAGGTTATTTTTTAAATGGGTTTGCTCTTGACTCCAGTCTAGGTCGTTTAACAGACAGACAAAAGTCAAGTCAAGTTTAAAGTCCGCCGTTTAACAGACAGACAGAGTAACTTTCGCATTTGTATTAGTATGGATTATTCCTTTACTTAATTAAGGCCCGCATTTATAATCAGCACTTGAGAATGACAGCTAGTTTGAGTTCGAATCAGAAATGTCATTTCAGTACAAAATTTCCCGTCAAATTCATACTTAATATTGCTTTCAATCTTGAGACGGCCCTTAATGTCCATTAACAGAACAGAAACTTTTTGTGCTCCATTTCTGAAATATATGGGTCCCCTTGCATCCATGAACGATGTCTATGTGTGCGTATTCGTTGCTGAAGCGTGTATTGTTGTATGAGGCTTTGCTCTCTGTACTTTCTGTATTTTATTACCAACGCTCAGTAGAAGATTACTGACCGTAAAGAATGGCTATAAGGAAACCGAAAATAGAAACCGCTGTATAAAGCATCTTTGTTAAGATTTGATCCTAGTAATATTACAAATGTATTCGTATGTATTCTTCTTAGTGTGTCGATGGAACACGAGAAATTACATCATTGGAGCTCAGAATTCAGCGACTTGTATTGCGGATAAGCTGCCGTCCATTAAATCCGCTGGCTTGCTGGCCCTGTAGGAAACTGAGGTTTAATTTATTTGCAATTTGGGCTTAAAGCTGACAACCTATCACTACAGCAATAATATAATCAGTTCTCTTGAAATTTCCAACTTGAAGATTTACGTACCTCATATGGAAATGAGACTTCTATTGATGTGAGCTGAGATGATTATGTTTGTATTCTTTTTCTGTCGAGTGGGTATCGAGTCTATCGAAACGATGAACCCTGGTGTCAGAGTTTTTAATCCGCCTGGTAGCACAACTATCAGGCCTCTGACATGGTTTGAGTAACGACCACTATCAAAGACAGCGACCGGGACCGACGGCTTAACGTGCCCTCCGAAGCACGAAATCTTATTCTTTTTTTGTTTGTTTTAAAAATATATTTGAAAGCTTTGCATAGCTTTTTTTCTTATGGTTTCAGAGGGATTCTGTATAAAGAGGACACGCCAGCCCTATTGATCCCTATAAACGCTAGTTCACTCTATATTAAGGTTTAGGTTGGGTTTGCCTGTGCAGAGCGGTTTTGTTCAAAAGTTCTGAATATTTTTTTAAATTTCGACGGTGTCTATTTTTTTCTTCTTGTGTTTTATTTTCGGTCGGTCTTTCGGGATATTTATTCCCTTTTCTCATTTCTTTAACGCTGTATGGATCTATAGGGGTGTAAGGGACAGCGTCCTGCAAGCTGAAAGGGGTTGCTCAGTCAACCAAACTGTACAACCTTCATCAGGAAAATCTTACAGGAGAAAAAGAAAAATTACCTCCTCGATCAGACAGTTTGTATGAAAACGCATTATTTTTTTGTGAATTCCTAAAAAAATCCTGGTAATAATTGTTCAGTTTCGTTCACTGAGCAACGCCTATCAGTTTGCGGGACGTTGTCCCTTACACCCGGTATAACGACATTAAAGCCTTTTGTTATATTACTATTCACAACAACAGAGAGTTACAACACAAGTAATAGCTACATATCCGGTTTACATAATCTACGAGACGTACTGTATTAACAGTTTGGCTGCTCAGGACATTTTTTTCACCACAAGATAATCATTAATGTTGGGTTGGAATAGCATTACATGCTTCCATGCTGGACTGGCGAGAAAAAGCATACAATGTGCCTGCTGCATTTCCTTCCGGGCATGCTGTAAAAACCAGCTAAGGGATTTGAGTGGTTTTGTAATTGCAATTTAGGCAATGGGCTGACAACCTGTCACTACAGCAATATACCTACAAATCTATCTTAAGTAACCCTCAAAACTTTGTCAAACATGGCGGAACGACCTTTTTTAAGTCTATTACGCTCTGCGTACCCCATTAGGGATAAAGGCATGATCATATGTATGTATGTATTAGTGAATAAAAGGAATAAGTTCCTGTTACATTTTTTAAACCTGCTATTCCTACGAAACGATTTTCAGTTTTTCTGTGTACTTTAGCAGTCTTATATCAGAATATAAATGTCAAAATCATGTGTTTATTTGCCATCCTGTTCTTATGTCAAAGTCAAGAAAGTGATGCCAATGTCACACCTATTAACTCATATCATAACGTTAGGAACTTTCATGCAGTGCGTCGTGAGGTCAAATTAATCATCTTACATTTCAGTATACCTGCTGTCATCCGCACCGCACTACGGAAAAGAACGCAATTTTCGCTGCGAACGCAGTTAACGTGTTAAACCAGAGCCTCACACAATGTTCGCGCATGCATTTTGCTTTGCGGCGGCAGTTTTAAGGCTTCCGTAATGAGAAATATGAGTAAACAAACAAATGACTGAGCTATACGGACGTACAATTATTACTTTGAGGCGTAGAGTTGTTTTTTGGTCGCTAGGGCTGCGACGGAAAAGGCGAATTCAATTCTTCTTCTGTCGAGTGGGTATCGAGTCTATCGACCCGATGAACCCTAGTGTCAGAGTTTTTAAACCGCCTAGTAGCACAACTATCAGGCCTCTGACATGGTTTGAGTAACGACCACTATCAAAGACAGCGACCGGGACCGACGGCTTAACGTGCCCTCCGAAGCACGAAATCTTTTTCTTTTTCGGACAATCAGGTGATTCAGCCTGCAATGTCCTAAACAAACTGGGAAAAATTCACAAAGTGATAAATTCTCAAATATCAACTTTGTGTTTCCCCCCTGGGAATCGAACCCAGGACCTCCGGATCAGGAGTCCATGGCACTAGCCACTAGACCACGGAGGCAGTTAATTTATCTTACATTCGGCGAATTCAATTTATCTTACATTTTCTAAACTTAGTCTACTTCAACAACTTTAGTCTAAAGGATACAAGGAAACGACAGTGTTTCACGTGAAACCTTCAACCTTCGTAATTTCAGTAGAGACCTTCTTGCCAATCGTGTCAAGTGAAGCAATAGTAATCAACCCTATTATAAAGGATCACTGTGTTAATTTTTTCTTCTACCCGTATTGATCGTAAGAAATACATACATATAATCACGCCCTTATCGCTAATGGGGTTGGCAGAACGTAAACGACAGAAACAAAGGTCGTACCGCCACGTCTGACAAAGTTTTAATATAGATCTGTAGGTATATTGCTGAAGTGACAGGTTGCCAGCCCATCGCCTAAACTGCAATATACTGAAACCCTTGAATCAATTAGCTGGTATTACAGCATGCTCGGGAGGAAATGCTGGCACATTCTATGTTTTTCTCACACTCCCAGTCCAGCATGGAAAGCAATAACCGCAAGAAATAACGTATATAATATTTACCAGAAAGTATCTTATGATATATGATACGTATTCTCCCTTGAATAGGAAATGGCGTTCTGTGGCATTTCAAAGACGTGAATTCCAATATGACAGGTAGAACGGTACAATAGTAATATTATATCTGTATGAATATAACAGGCAGAACGGGTACAATAGCTATACAGGGTGTTATGTGTGGAGTATTTATTTAAACTGATCACTCAGAACAGCTCGATGGTGTAGTGGATAGGGCCGCTGTCTCCTGAGCGAGAGGTCGTGGTTAGAATCCCACCAGGTACCAATGTGGTTTTCGATTTTAAGAATTTCATATGTACGTTTATTCAGCAGTTTCTGTGCTTTTCAGTGATAAGAATTGGCGGCTTAAAAACTCTGACCTAATCTAGGATTTTGTCTGTCTTTCCTTCTGGGTTGCGGAGGTCAGATGGAAGTCGCTCTGTGTAAAAACCATTACCCTCGTTCAATCCCCTAGATTAGTTAGCCGACCCCGTGAGATACGGAATAAGGCTAGGGAGATGATGACCAGAACAGGATTTTTAGGTACCTAACTGAACGTTGTTTTTTGAAAGAGAATTTTAACTTTTATCTTCGCACCAAATGCTGCAAACAAAGATTTTTGAAAGATTTTCGCATTTTTCCATAAAATCAAATTAGCAATATTTTTGACTAACTTTTTAAATGACATACTGTTGAAAATTGAAATGAAAGACTGTTCGATTGCATTTTTTTATATATTTCCAAAACATCCTGTATAGTATAGGTATCTGTATGTTGTGGCAAGGCGCGGAAACTCAACGCGAAACTAAATTGAATGCGGCAGAATACCTTTCGATACCTTTCCTTTCGAATACAAAGTATTACCTAGTAATAAAATATTCTACGTTTTTCATAATTCCCAGTCTAGCCGTTAAGAACACTTTTTATTACCTAAAACCTTTTTCTCCAACTTATTTACTTCCACATACAACATTCAACAATGCGCATAAATTATTCCTCCTCTAAAACATGGCAGTAGTTCTGACGCAAAGTTCTGTTGGTTCGTGCGGACTACTGCGGTCCATTGGACAAACTAATTTCCAGCTGTGTTGTGTCGCTTCGCTTGTTTTTAGAAGTTGGGTACAGTTGTTTTTAATATAGTGTCACCTGTTTTTTTTTGTACATACATACATACATATAATCACGCCTTTATCTCTAACTAAACAAACAAAGGTCGTCCCGCCACGTATGACAAAGTTATGAGGGTTATTTAATGTATATTTGTACGTATATTGCTGTAGTGACAGGTTGTCAGCCCATCGCCTAAATTGCAATATACTGCAACCCTCGGATCACCTGTTTTTTTGTTGGTTTATTAAAGTTTAAACTAGCTAGTAGCGGCTGTAGATATATATTTGTTGTATTTTATAAAATAAAAATCTAGACAAAAGGTTTTGGATTATGCCTATGTTGTTTTAAAATATTTCTTACAGACTTCTATTTTTAAATTATAATGATACCATCGTTCAGTCAAGCAAAATTTTTCGCATAAATCAAACTGCCTAATCAATTAGAAAACCACTCACATGGCACTAATTATGAAATTAAATATAAAATACCCTTGTAGTTAAGTGGTTTGTGATTTAATAATTATTTTACATACATACATACATAAATCACGCCTTTATCCCTTACGGGGTAGGCAGAGCGTTAAACGCCTCGTAAAAGGCGCTTTCGCCACGTCTGACAAAAATTGAGGGCAATTTTAGATTGTTATATGTATTGCTATAGTGACAGGTTGTAAGCCCATCGCCTAAATTACAATACACTGTAACCCTCGAGTCCCTTTTGCTGACTTCAACAGCATGCCCGGGAGGAAGGGCAGCTGGAACATTCTATGTTTTTCTATCTCTCCCAGTCCAGCATGGTACTTTAATTATTTTATATGTAGGTAATAGCAGTTTCTTCCACAGGGAGTGAAAGAAAAATATAGAATTTGCCAGCTCCATCTCCTTCCGAGCATGCTGTAAAACCAGCTAAGGGATTCGAGAGTTATAGTATATTGCAATTTTAAGCGATGGGCTGACAACCTATCACTATAGCAATAAGTATACTTCATAATAATCTGTAATAACCCTCAAAACTTGTCAGACGTGGCGGAACGACTTTCAGTTAGTTTACTTTTGTTAAGTCGTTTTTGCTCTGCCTACCCCATTAGGGATAAAGGCGTGATTTTTTGTGTAGGCAATATAACATTTCTGTATATTGCAATTTAGGCGATAGGCTGACAACCTGTCACTACAGCAACATGCGTACAAATCTATCTTAAATAACCATCAAAACTTTGTCAAACGTGGCGGTATGACATTTGCTTTGGTCTTTTGCGCTCTGCTTACCCCATTAGGGATAAAGGCGTGATTATATGTGTGTATGTACTCCAACATGCATTGTCCTACTCTCCATCAAAAACCTACGTTTTCACATCCAATAGAAAGATTATTTTCGCCAGTACAGTCGACGATGATTTCCCGCGTATAATGGCCGCCACTACCTCCGGATATTAAAGATGGCTTCCGTTCCAGCGTACAATGAGATGTGGTTTTTGAGTTCTAGATTGGAATTTGTTGGTTGAAACTCTGAAATATTTCCTTAAATAAATTTAATTTCTGTGTGGTATTTTATGTAATGTTAAAATATTTCAGACGTTCTCGATTTTCTATTATATTATTGTCTGATTATTTCGTGCACAATCGAACTTTAGGTATATAAGAAATATAGCACTATATTCAGGCTTCCATGAAAGTTATTCAAGTGCAAATAAAGATTATTTATTGTTAGAGAATTAGGTAAGTAGCGTAGGAAAATTAATTATTTGTTGCTTTACACCATTGCTAATTAGATGGCTTGGTTCGTTAACTATAATTAGAGTCAGAGTTTAGTGCGTTTAGTGTGTGGGAATGTCTTTGAGGTTCTATCTTTGAATCCATTTTGGTTTCGTCTGACAACAAATCGTTACCCGTAGTCATAGAAACCGAAAAAATATCTATTATTAATAAAATGTAATAAAAAATATGTATTTTAATATGTTTTAGGAATAATTCTAGACTAGAATATTAATTTAATCGAAAAAACTAATCCCAAAGAAATAAAAAAACAAAAAAAACTAATAAACAATAAAAATTCTGTTGAAATTTCTTTTTAAAGATTAAAGCCATTCTAGTTTTTAGGTCAAAGAAAAACAGCAATTAAGGACGCAGCGTCGTCCATCTTGTTTTCAGGACGTCTACTGCATTTTTACAATCCCATTCGGGACTGCAACGGCGTCTTTAATGGCAAAGTAAGTGCTCAAAGAATCGTGACCACTTACCAACACTTTGTGACAGGTGCAGTCCATTTTGTTTTCCATGCTGGACTGGGAGCGAGAGAAAAACAGAATGTGCCAGCTGTATTCCCGAGCATGCTGCAAAAACCAGCTAAGGGATCCGAGGGTTTCAAGAAGTATACCTTACGTAGTGACTACATATGAAAAAGAATATCTTCCATACTGGACTGGGAGAGAAAGAAAAACATAGAATGTTCTAGTTGCCCTTCCTCCCGGGCATGCTGTAGAAGTCAGCAAAAGGGACTCGAGGGTTACAGTGTATTGTAATTTAGGCGATGGGCTGACAACCTGTCACTACAGCAATACACATTACAATCTAAATTTGCCCTCAATTTATGTCAGACGTGGCGAAATCGCCTTTTAGGAGGCGTTTTAAGCTCTGCCTACCCCGTAAGGGATAAAGGCGTGATTTTATGTATGTATGTATGTATGTACGTATCTTTAGAAGTGGGCGTTCACTTTCTTTTACTAGCTGAAACAAATAAGCCCATATTTAGCAATTTTCTCTACCAGATTGTGGTTGTGTGTAGATTGGCAGTGTGTCTGCGGTGGGGTCATTATTATTGCACATCCATCACCCCGTGTCGCTTTCTACGGGTAAGACAACCAAGATATTGTCGGTATTGGCTACGGTGCTGCTTATCAACCCTTACTGGCAGGATATGCATCGACGTAGAGTTACGCGCGCGTAGAGCGTAAGGTGACACATGTGTGTTGTAGGCAATGCAAAAAGCGTTGACAGCGTGTTGAGCGCAACCTTGCGCGCAGTAAGTGACGCCAGTTTGCAGTGACTACATATGAAAAAGATAGACTATTTCTTCTAGAAGTGGGCGTTCACTTTCTTTTACTAGCTGAAACCAGAAACGAATATGCCCCCATTTAGTAATTTCCTCTGCCAGATTGTGGTCGTGTGTAGATTAGCAGTGTGTTTGCGGTGGGTTCATTATTATTGCACATCCAATTATGTTCCAGGACACACGTGCGACTTAATTGCGACTTTTCTCTGCTTCAGCCTCCGTTATTATTGTTTCCTTTGCTTGATTGTTTGTTGCTGTTGCGATATACCGGGTGTAAGGGACAGTGTCCCGCAAACTGATAGGGGTTGCTCAGTCAATGAAACTGAACACTTTCACCTGGAATTTCTTTCAGGAGATGAAAAACAAAATGACCTTCCCATACAAAATGAACAACAATTTGTATGGAACTCCATATTTTTTATTTCACTCTCTAAAAAGTTTCCTTCTGGTAGTTGTTCAGTATCGTTTACTGAGCAACCTATAAGTTTGCGGGACCCTGTCCCTTACACCCGGTAGAAAGAAAGAGTGAAAAGGAAAAATAAAATTTTGCGCATGATCAGACATGTCAGAGCCACGTTTCAAGGCTGAACTGGGTGATAAAAACAAAGAATGCATCAGCTACTTCTTTGCCCCAGCTTACTAATACTAGTAAAAGCCTCGGTATTAGTTTGCTTTTATGCTGGACTGGAAGCGAGAGAAAAACTTAGAATGTGCCGGCTGCATTTCCTCCCAGGCATGCCAGGATTATTTATTCAGGAAGGTAAATTTTGTTGATGAATGTTAACAAGTAACTCGTATAAGTAACCTATTCCGATTTAAAAAACAACCAATCTATTACATACATATACTTACATATAAAATTCAAATTCAAATAAAATAAATGGGGTAGGCGGAGCGAAAACGACCTAAACAACGGTCTTTACGCGACGTCTGACAAAGTTTAGAGGGTTATTTAAGAAAGATTCGTAGGTATATTGCTGTAGCGACAGGTTGTCAGCCCATCGCCTATATAACAATAAATTGAGACCCTCGGATCCATTTGCCGGTTTTACAGCATGCCCGGGAGGAAATGCAGCTGGCACATTCTATGATGATACTACTTTTTAACACCGGTATATTCAGCAGGTGTGGCAGTAATTGAGTTTGCATTAGGAATGAGCCTTGGCCGATGTGTTGACACAGCACCTTTCATTATTAAGTAACGGAAAACGACTTCGTTTCGATCACAGATTTCTTCGAGTTTTTTTTAACGGTATATTTTGTATTTTTTAGATCTCTTAATAGATTGGTTGTTTTCTTCCATGCTAGACTGGGAGCGAGAGAAAATCATAGAATGTGCCATCGGTATTTCCACCCGGGCATGCTGTAAAAACCTGCTAATGGATCCGAGGGTTTCAGTATATTGCAATATAGGCGATGGTCTGACACCCTACCACTTCAGCAATATACCTACAAATCTATCATAAATCACCCTCAAAACTTTATTAGATGTGGCGTAAGGACCTATTGTTTAGGTCGTTTTCGCTCTGCCTACCCCATTAGGGATAACGGCGTGATTATATGTATGTAACCTATGTATGTAATATATTGGTTGTTCTTTAATCGGAATAGTACCTGTCACTACAGCAATATGCCTACAAATCTATCTTAAATAACTCTGAAAACTTTTTCAGACGTGGCGGATCGACCTTCGTTTACGCTCGGCCTACCCCAATAGGGATAAAGGCGTGATTTTATGTAGGTATGTATGTTCCAGGTAGTATATTAACAGATATTTCAATATATAGAAAGTCAATACAATATATTGTACAGCTCATTCCTTATGCAAACTTAATTACTGCCGCACCTGCTGAGTTTACAGTCTATATTTCCAATAACTATAGACCAGGGGACGGAGAGGGTTTCTTGAGACAAATTAAATCATCATCTCCCTAGCTTTATCCCGTATCTCACGGGGTCGGCTACCTAATCTAGCTGATTGTACGAGGGTACTGGTTTTTGCACAGAGCGACTGCCATCTGACCTCCGCAACCCAGAAGGGAAACCAGACCCAATCCTAGATTAGGTCAGAGTTTTCAAACCGCCAATGCTTAGCACTGGCCTCTGATATGGCTTAACGACTAATATCTACGGTGTTAAACGATATTAACTGGGACCAACGGCTTGACGACGTACCCTCCGAAGCACGGAAAAAGCGCCGAATAAACGTACATATGTAATTCGAAAACCGAAAAACACATTGGTACGTGGTGGGATTCGAACCACGACCTCCCGCTCAGGACGCAGCGGCCCTATCCACTCCACCATCGGGCTCTTTTCTTTGAGACAAATTAAATACTACCTTAAAAAATCGGATTTAAATGTCACCTTGTTTTATTTTATAAAGTTTAGTTTTCAATAGAAATTTTATTAAATAAATAAAAATTAAAATAAACGTACGTACATGTTTAAAATATATTTTTTTGTACCTGAAGGATGGGCGATATATGATTTGTCTTCAGTTTGTCTATAAGGTGTGGAGAAACCTCACCGGGATTGTTCTGCGCTTACTGTCTCAGTGCACGTAGCTTTACGCCTGTCGGTGGAAGTGTACGGGCCTAGTCAAGTATAGTATAATCTGTATGGCCAGCTAGTGTGCCTTACTGAATTTCGACAGCATTGTCAACTTAATGTAATAAGTACCTCTCTTAGTAATTCCCATT
This sequence comes from Scrobipalpa costella, assembly GCA_949820665.1. Taxonomy (NCBI): domain Eukaryota; kingdom Metazoa; phylum Arthropoda; class Insecta; order Lepidoptera; family Gelechiidae; genus Scrobipalpa; species Scrobipalpa costella. Next base: position 6,355,028 of record OX463319.1, on the reverse strand, counting down.
ATAGAGTGTTAAATTCAATATATTGCTTCCATGCTGGACTGGGAGCGAGAGAAAAACATAGAATGTGCCAGCTGCATTCCCTCCCAGGCATGATGCAAAAATCACCTAGGGTTTCAGTACATTGCATTTAGGCGATGGGCTGACAACCTATCACTATAGCAATATACCTACAAATCTTAACAGATAAAATAACCCTAAAAAATTGTCAGACGTGGCGGCACGACCTTTGTTTAGGTCATATACGCTCTGCCGCCCCATTTAGCGATAAATGCGTGATTGTATGTATGTAAAATTCAATATAAGATTGGTAGCCCAAGGCGGTATCAGATTGTGTGCCAATATGCTCAGGCGGCGCCTGGTCTACATAATTACCGTTCAAGTGTTCAACTTTGAAGTACGCCCCGTAATTGGACTGCTATTATAGAAGTATTTTGTATCGATAGGATTACATATTCTATTAGAATTGGCATATAAATTGTATGAAGCTATATTCCTAGTTTAACGTTGATTGCTAGAATATTCTAGCGTTTTATTGAGTAGTTTATATTCATCAATTCATATTTGTAAAATATATTCCTTTTTCTATATAAACTTCTTATTCAAAATCGCAAAGAACCCTCTTGAAATATTTATGTACGACGAAAGCCTTAATGGTGATAATTAGATAAAACTAACTTTCAAAAGATTTTTTCTTACTTTTTCGCTACTTTGAAGTATGTCTTGACTGAACGAGCAGCTACAAGAGAAACATTTGCATAAAATCACGCTAAACAGGGTAAGCAGCGTGTCGAGGGCATACTTTTATTTTGCCACGATTTCTATTCAGATGGGATTGCCCGTTACGTTGCTAGCTACTTAGTCTAACATATGGAATGCCTAAAATATATGGCAAAGCAAATTTACTTTATGAACGATTTATTATGAAAACTATATCAGGCGCTTAACTATTAGAATAATAATTAAAACAATAAAAGCTACAATACGCCGCAGCAATTAAAATTAAATTTAAATCATACAATATAAAAGAAAGAAAATAATAAACTCATTTGGTCAAACCCTACTTAGTTCTTACGCTACATGGCTAGATGTCGCTAACGTCGCTATGACGTGTTCATAAGAAATAGTATGATAAATAATTCACTCCCCCTACCGTTTCTGTAGCTTAGATAATAGAGTAATGGACCGGCATTCTAGAGACGCAGGTTCGAGTCCTGCCAGAAATTATTTCTTTCATTATTTTATTTCTTTCATGTAAGATAATGATAATTATGATAATCTATTTTTTCATTTAAGACTTAATATTTCCTCATTTCTAAAAGGCATTTATATATTATCACATTGTTGACATAATAATACCTATTGTAAAATTTTACTTATATTAGCATGTCACGAAAATGACGAATATATGTGAATTTGATAAATTTTGATTGACATCTATTGTACCATATTTTCAAGCAAATAAATATCATTTCATTTTAGTAATTCTGTTGTATTGATCGACTTTTAACTTTTAAGGTTGCTGTTCTAAAATATATTCCAGGGAATGGAATTTGTTAGAAAGTTTACAATACTGTACGCCTGGGTTTGAAACTTTACTAATTGTTTATTGAAAGCGGGGCCACGTTCGTCCTACTTTTTGCTCTATGTTGCGATATGGTAAAATTTCCCTGTATTTTGAAGCCTCAACTAGGACGCACGTACAAAATGTTGGTATCAGAATACGATTTCCTTTTTTGCTAGTCTGGTTGGTTTCTTTGGCAACGATCTTTTCATAAACCACGTCAGAGTCATATAACTTTGATAAAATTATTTAGTTAACAACACGATCAAAGAAAGTAGTATCTATTTGACATACATATATCCCGAATGGGGTAAGCAGAGCGTAAACGATCTAAACAAAGGTCGTTCCGCCACGTCAGACAAAGTTTTGAGGGTTATTTAAGACGGGTTAGGTATATTGCAGTAGTGACAGGTTGTCAGCCTGTCGCCTTAATTGCAACACTCAGAAACCCTCGGATCCGTTATAAGAATATATGTTTTCGATAATATCTACGTAAATCTACGGCTTCTCTTTACGGATATTACAAAATCTTTTTCTGGAATTCTGAACAGCTACCTAGAATTTACATTTCTGTTTGTTGAAATGAAAATAGAACATTTCAAAAGATTTCCATCTTATCTTTTAATGTGGGCGAAATTCCCAGTAAGATGAATTTGTTTCAAAGCGAAAATGGAATAGTATTTGCCAAGGAAAATAAAAAAAAGACTGTTTCTTTTATGAATGTAGATTGGATTTAATTATTATCTCAGCAGATATTAACTCGTATTTTAAACGTGAGTACAAAAATATTGATACACAAATAAAAACAAATTGTGAACATCAACTACAGCTAATCAAACCCACGAAAACCGGATCGAAAGCCCAGGCACTCACCACTAGACCACAGTTACTAAATCACATTCATTCATTCTAGAATGTTAATCATATTATTCCAACAATGCGTGACCTCTAACGAACAAACAAACAAAGCCTAACGAACTGCATTCAACCAGAAAGCCGAGTAAAAAAAACGATTATTCCAACAATTCAAAGTTAATATTTATGAATATTTACAACGCATTCTGGGGCTATGAGACGGGTCATACATATTCAGTAGGTAAGCCACGGGGATGATTTTAATACAGGGTCTTATGCATTTTGAGGTTAAACTGCAGTGACACGTAACTCCATGAATTCCATGCTGGTCCACCCCCTTTTAAAGTCCTTGGATTTTATAACGATGAATGATTGTTTATTGTACCGCCGCGTTTGTACGTCAAGGCTTTAGTTGAACGTGTGTGGCGCCATTGTATGGCTGACATTATAGATTAAATTATATAAATGAAATGAAATTAACTATCTTGTATTTTAAAATGAGATGACATGACTAATTCTAAAACATTTTTTTTTATTATGTTATAAGTATAATACATTACGTGACGTGTAAAAATATTATTTTATAAATAAAGTATTGTATTCTTCTTTTTTGAATTTCTTCCATACTGGCCTGGGAGCGAGAGAAAAACATAGAATATGCCAGCTGCATTTCCTCCCGGGCATGCTGTAAAAACCAGCTACGGGATACGAGGGTTTCAGTATATTGTAATTTAGGCGATGGGCTGACAACCTGTCACTACAGCAATATACTTACAAATCTATCTTAAATAACCTTCAAAACTTTGTCAGACGTGGCGGAACGACCTTTGTTTGGGTCGTTTACGCTCTGCCTACTCCATTAGGGATAAAGGCATGATTATATGTATGTATGTATGACACGTAACCAATGCTACGTATTGTAGCAAATACTACGCGATGTAGCAAATGCCACGCGTAGTAGGAAATGCTACGCGATGTAGTAACTGCTACGCGTTGTGCCATTTGCTACGCATTATAGCACATACTACGCGATGTAGCAAATGCTATGCGATGTAGCAATTGGTACGCGTTGTAAGAAATGCTACATGATGTAAAAATGCTTCGCGATGTAGGAAATGCTACGCGATAAACCGAACGCTACGCGATATAGAAAACGCTACGCGATGTAGCGCATGCTACCCGATGTAACAAATGCTACGCGATATAACAAATGCTGAGCGATGTAGCAAACAAACGCTATGCGGTGTAGCAAATGTAAAAAACAACCGTGTTCCGATCGCCAACACATTTAGTTTGGGTTCTTTTTTTCCTATTTCGATATATTTACATTATCTGAAAAAAACAATCTTTAATTCTATGAGTAGAACACCCTTACCAGTTTTGCTCTAAGTTTAACATACATACATATAGTCACGCATTTATCCCTAAATAAAGGTCGTTCCGCCACATCTGACAAAGTTTTGAATGTTATTTAAGATAGATTTGTAGGTAAATTACTGTAGTGACAGGTTGTCAGCCCATCGCCTACATTACAATATACTGAAACCCTCGGATCCCTTAGGCGGGTTCTACAGCATGCCCGTGAGTAAATGCATCTGGAACATTCTATGATTTCTCTCGCTCCGAGGCCATCATAGAAGAATCTAAGTTTAAAATGTTCTTATAGGTATCAAAAACATCCTATCTTCTGATGCCCAAAAGAGTTGGTTCCAACATTTAGCATGAAGAGAGACAATATCTCGTATTTTCCCAAACTCAAAAGGAGCCTACTTAATTCCAGTGAAATATCAAATGGCGTGAGTTACGTGTTCAGGATTTCAAACAGACGGACAGGACTGTGGGGGATAGTTACTAGTAGGCAGCGTTTATGCGATGGAATAAAAATATTACTTTTACATTTTAAAACAAAAAATGCTTAAGAATCTATGGAAAGACAAGGTGCAATATTAAATATTTACTTTACCTAAATTATTTGATCTTTGAAGCTGGCCTGAAAGCGAGAGAAAAACAAAGAATGTGCCAGCTACATTTCCTCCCGGGCATGCTGTAAAAACCAGCTAAGGGATCGAAAGGTTATTATTGTAATTTAGGCGATGGGCTGGCAACCTGTCACAACAGCAACATACCTACAAATCTATCTTAAATAACCCTCATATCCCTCAAAACTTTGTTAGACATGGCGGAACAACCTTTGTTTAGGTTGTTTACGCTCTGGCTACCCCATTAGGGATAAAGGCGTGATTATGTCTATGTATGTATTTGTAGGTAAATTACTGTAGCTGTAAAAAAAGGTTCTCAGTCCATCGCCTAAATTACAATATACTGAAACCCTCGGATCCCTTAGCTGGTTTTTACAGCATGGCAGGGAGGAAATGCAGCTGGCACACTCTATGTTCTTCTATCACTCCCAGTTCAGCATAGAAGATTACGCTGTAATTAGAGCATGTAATACTAAATTCTAAAAAACTACTTTCATTTTGTGGGAAAGGATGTCAAACCTCTCACCATTTATTTAGCATCAAAATATCGACCTGCCTCCGAAGAATTAAGTAGGTAAAAAGCTTTTAAAAGCCTGGCAACTCCAGCAACACACCTCTTAGTTATCGTCAATAGTGCGGACGACTGAACATCATACATGGCTGGAGACAGAAGGGAACGTTGCTGCTTCGAAGAAATTTAGCTTCGTATAAATATTGACAGGAATTTTTGGTTTGGTTTCTTGGGAGATGACGTGGGTAAAGCTGATTCATGCAGGAATAATGCCAGTTCTCAAAGTAGGAAGTCAAAATTGCGATTTAGTTTCGTATAAATGTTGACAGAATTTGGTCTGGTTCCATGGGAGAGGTGGTTAAAGCTAATTCGTGCAAGAATAATGCCAGTCGTCAAAGTTGTAGGAAGTCAAAATTGCGATTGGTCCAAGTAGGTTAGATCATCATTGCTGTTGTATACATTTTGAAAGGTTAACCTTTACCAATAATTGTTAAGACTTTCACGCTCTGTACACATTGGGCTCGACTTTAGATTTGTCACTTTCAGACTCAAAACATTGAAAAAGGACAGGAAATCTATAATCTTCGGTTTTTGATTTAAAGTCGGTGGTTTTATGCGTTATCTGTCATTTTTATCCACTGTCATATATGGCAAATAAAATTGACAGAGTAACGTGCGAAAGCGCGTTAAAATTAAGCGGACAAAGTGTAAAAATGTAATTATTTTGAAAGTGACAGATTTTAATTTTAGGTTTAGCCGGTTTTATCTAGAATCGAGCCCATTATACCTGTTTAACACGGGTATTTATGCGCGTATGATTGATAGGCATTTATAAAACGATAAATACTTTTGTTTGTTTGTTCAGGCAAACAAACAAAGTTAGGTATTTATTGCATTATAAATACTTATCAATCTTATGCGCTTTAATTCCTCGTGTTAAAATGTTATAATGTAGAATTTACCATTAATGCAACTTTTTTTATCCATGAATGAAAGCAATATTGTGATGAAATGCACCTACGCAGTGATGCTTTCATCAACCTGATTGCTTTCGAGAATATGTGGCGTTTGGATTTCAATACAATTATAACATGTCAACTGAACTGCCTCCGTGGTATAGCGGTCAGAGCCATGGGCTCTCGACCCATAGGTCCCGGGTTCGATTCCCGGCGGAAGACAATGACTTTGTATTGTTGTTTCTAGTTTGGTTAGGACATTGCAGGCTGATCATCTTATTGTCCGAAAAGTAAGATGATCCATGCTGTCGATGGTCAAGTCGGTCCTGCTCTTGCGTTTTCTTTGGTCGTGACAGTCAATTTGTTCCATCAGAATAAGAAATTGAAGGAATAGAGAGTGCACTTGTGTGTTGCGCAAACACTTGGGCAGTAAAAACTAGACTTGCGCAGTTGAGCGATCTCTGGGAGATCGGCCGCTTTCACCGAAAATCGGTGGGAGGACTATTACTATTACATGTCAACTTAAAAACTGATCGAAACATAGAAACTTTGATCGCAGATATAGTCCGATAGCGCTGGTCAATTTTGACACCATAAGTTTCAAAAACTCTAAAGTTGCTTATTTCTTGCCTGTGGATACAGTCGTATTTATGAATCATATTTTTTGCATTTTGTGTCACATCTGGTACTTGCATTTTCAGTAAATCGATGATTTGTAGTTGTTTTTTTTTATTCAAATTAAAACTGGCAAAATTAATTTAAACTTTAAAATAACTATAATATCATATCTAGGATAGCCTGCGGAGTGTGCAAACCCGGTTTGTGCCATCTTCGTCCAGTGCAAACTGACATCTTAGGGTCAATATGTAAAAACAGTGCAAAAAAAAATACAATTGATGAAATAACTGTTTCCTTACTCAAATCACTTTCATATGCCTATTTAATAAATTTGTGCCTAATTAGGGCATGCACTTTTGAGATTATTAATTATTTTGTTTTTCCAAGCGTCCGTAGCTCCAGAAAAATATTACAATTATTAGAGTTTACTTATTCAATATCAAAAATGCATGAATAATCATCATTCTAAATTTGTGTCACTTTCATGCACTATATTTAAATGAATAAAACACAAAAACAATAGTTGCGGTCGAAACAGGCGGACGCGGGCCGGCGGCAGGGGGCGGAGGGCGGCACGCACACATTCATAGGGTACGGTTATCTCCGCTACGTAGGTACTATAAGGTCATTTTAAATCAAGTGCAAATATTGAAACGTGTGAATCTACACATGACACTGAACAATTTTCCCTAAGAAACATAGGTCAAAATTTACTTCCCATACTAAGTGCGCTATCAGCTGGAGCATTTTGTATGGAAGGTTAAATTTTTTTATTCGTTTTACGACCTATGTTCCTTAGGGAAAGTTGTTTAGTTTCATGGGTTTAACACGATTAATATTTGCACTTGATTTAAAATTACCTTATACAGTTATATCTATCTATACATATAATAAATCTCTAGAAGGATGGTGTCTGTACATTGAATATTATTCCAAAAAAATAACTGCAGCAGACATTATTAACGATATAAAGACCAAATCGTATTTTTTTTAATTTTTGTCTGTCTGTATGTCTGTATGTTACCACATCACGCCAAAACTACTTAACCGATTTCAATGGGACTTTTTTTATTCAACTCAGTGTTACCCGGGTTGCAACTTAGGATACCTAAAATCACGCCACCTCACTTAGAGGGTAGGCAGGAAATTCGAATTTGGCTGTTTTTTAACCGATTTCGATAAAACTTTTTTATTCGACTGATTGTTATCTAGGAAAAAACAAAGGGTACAAATAATCACGCCACCTGAGTTGAGGACTAGGTAGGAAATTAAATTTTGATTCTATCTGGCTCAATGTTAACTCACGTAAAACTTTATAGGTATACGTATAAAACCACGCCACCTGACTTAGGGAGTAGGCAGAAAATTTAATCTTGTTTTATTTCAAAATCTCATTAGAATACGGTAAGTCGTATTACGCACACAAGTATAGTGTTATACACGTGTTAGGCTTATCTAATGCGATTCAAAATGACACAAATAAGTAAGAGTAAAAAAAAATTAAAACAAAGAAATACATTGCTGTTTAAAATCATAATACGGAGTCGCGGGCACAGCTAGCATAGATATAAAAATAAAATAACAAAAAGACGTGCGAATTTTCTAAATGCATTTTTATAAAACGCACGCCTGCAATCTCAATACCCACGTATGTCAATGGTCAATGCTTAGACGGTCAATATGGTCAATATTATTTTACGACGCGACGATTAGAACCTGAATAATTATCGGCATACCTACCTACAGCTTTTTCGCTACATATAACGATTCTCGATGTCCCGCGCCCCACTTCGAGTAGGTACGTAGTTTACAGTCAGTAAAACAAAATATACACCAATTAAAAAGATACTTAATATTTTTGTTATGTGTGGTGTGACCACTTTGAACAGTCTGACGGAGTAGTTTCTGATAGGTACCTATGTAGTCATCAGAGTACATAGGTGTGTGTGTGTGTACAAGTGATGTAACGAGAAGCGGTATGCCGATTAAAAATCCACTAGATTTTTACGACCCTGCCTTCCTGCCTACGAAGCTAGAGGTTGTAGGTTCGAGTTCCGCCGCACAGTGGGTCGAAACTGCTAAATGAGGGACATAGGCATTTTTACAATTAAATTTCATAATTTTAAGATACCCATCAGTCGGTTTTTCATTCTGATAAATAATTGTGATAACAAGTTTTTGTCTAAAACAGATAGTTTGTCTGGAAAAATACTTTTGAATTTTTGTTGTATGCAATAAGACAAAATGATCAAGGAGTGTGCCCTGCTTGCATTATACAATATTTTTTCGTTGTAAAACTGTTCATATGTGTAAAACTGTTCATATCTGTATCTATGGAGGAAAAAATGATATTAAATATATTTTAATATCCTACAGTAGTTTTTAAATAAAACGAAATAAATAGTTGGGCGTAGCCACTGCTCCATACAGTGGTGGTTATGCGTTGGCTTGTAACAGTAGTTACAGGAGATGTGCATTGCCAGCAACAATCTTATATGTCAGAACCTTATCTCTTGTCAGTGCAGTTGCAGTAGACGGCAATGTCCAGGGACCTCTTTTAAATTGCTTAACCCTCTCTACATTTGGCAGACAAATTGACGAGCATGGAGATAGTAGAATATTCAGTCATAGATGATTTAGAGATCCTTTCCGTCTCTCAGTTACTTCCGCTCTGGTCTCTCACGTTCCCAGCCCATTAACGTTCTACCCTAAAGTCCCTTCGTCACTCTGTCCCTCTGTTCAACCGTAATCGTTTCATCCGTCCATCCGCTTATCCATCCCTCAGTCTCTCCGATAATCCCCTTTCTTTCGGCTTACCCATTCTACCAATCCTATCTGTCCCTCCTACCTCAACGTCCAAGCATCCCTCTTTCCCTCCACTCACGTCCCTCCCGTTGCTCCCACCCATCCCAGCATAACGTCCCTCCGCCCTTGTCCCTACCTCTGTCTCTCCATAACTCTGTTTCTTTTATCAGGGTATGAACGTGATACCAGGGCCACGTTTTGAAAGTATTTTAAATGTGACCAGTCACAGCGCACAAACATTTCGATTGAGAGCTTGGACACGAAGTCACCCAAGGTCTTATAGGTCTCTCCAAGTATGTAATGTAATGGCACGCTCCACCTTCGACTCCTGGGCCCGCAGTCCCTGGCAATTAGTCTCAGATACATACGCATACCATGCTAGAGCGACATACGCAAGACGGGTTCTCACGTACGCCTTATGGACGCCAATCCTCATGCGCAAGCATGCGGGAGTTTCTAGCAGAGAACGGCAGCATATTCCTTTGCTCGCTGAATTGCAGTCGCGAACTCGCTTGTGAGCTCATCTACATCCTTTTAGTGTTGAGAGTGGTTCCCGGGAGTATTCTGTACCTCGTGCCGTATGCCGTGTGAGTATCTTCTGCCTCGACGGCAGCAGCCTGGAATTTGCCGGCTGGTCTGAGATGGTCGGAGCATACATGGTTGTCGAAGGTTTAAATGTGATTTAAATTATAAGACCGACCTCTGGCTTGACCACCGCAAGATCTATTAGTTATGGGGGATTTGTTTGGTTGTGCGGCTAGTGAGTTGAAGTCACCGACCCCAAGACCAGTTGTCTGTTGAGGTTGGCATCACCTTCCCATCAATATCCCATCCGGACAAGTCCATGTGGTATTTACACAATTTGTTTATAATATATCTCCTGGCAGCTATCGTCGGCCCTGTGAAGTCCAGAAATTTCTGGATATAAAAGCGTATACCGACTGAAGGTTAGCTATGATGAAGAGTAGCAGGACAGAACCAACCTTTTTTTTACCAGGACGGCTTAGCTTCGAAAGGCACTCAACTCGTCCTTCCGATACAAAAAGGAAAAGGCCAGAGGACATAATACAAACCTACACATGATCTTTATTGATCTAGAAAAGGCTTTCGATCACGTGCCCGAGAACTTATTTGGGATGCACTTAGAGCCCAAAATGTCCCAGAACAATACATCGCCTTCATACAGGATATGTACAATGGTGTTACAAACTCAAGTCGTTTGTCCACCAGGCATCTGTATATCACTGTCAATTACAGTTGGCGTTGATCAAGGGTCGGCTTTGAGCCCTTTGTTATTTAACGTCACCAATGTAACCAAGGACTATCTCACAAACCGCTGCCAAAAACCTGTACCATGGAACACCATGGAATAATACTGTATGCCTATGACGTTGCTCTGATATCAGACTCAGTGGAAGACCTACAGACTGATTTCAATCTCTGGCTGAAGTCACTTGAAGATAATTGTCTTTAGATTAGTTGCAAAAAGACAGAGCATATGTCGTGTATATTTGATGGTCACACGGACATGAGCCAGATAAAACTTTTCATAGACGGGGCGTCCATACATAAATATTTGGGATCAATCATTAGCAATGACGGAAAAATTGATTGAGATGTAACCCATATAACAACTACGGGATGGATGAAGTTGAGACAACTCACAGGTGTAATGTGTGACAAGAAGATGCACATTAAACTTAAAGCACAGAATATATAATAGTATTACATACAGAATGGTCATTTACCTCCCTTCCCCTGTCCGACATACGTCACACTCCGCGCTGGATTGTGGGCCACATTGAGCGTACGCTTAGCGGGTATGGCGCACGCATGTTTCCCAGTGTAACGGAAATAATCAAGTTTTGTGTTCCAAAGATGGTTAGGTACTGTTCTGTGTACGGATGTCTCACTACTACAAGAGATGACTCCAACAGGAACTTTTTTTGATTCCACAGTGATGACAGACGGTTAGTAAATACATACAAAATGTAAGAACCTAATCTATTCTAAATATTCAGTTACAGTGAACAACTTTAAAACGTTGGTTTATCAAGTGATGATTATGACCGGTAAAACAAAATTTGTCAACCCTTATAACACACACACACAAACGCATGCCAAGTGCAACATGCCGTCTGTCGAAATGACATGGTAGTTAGGAATGTCCAAGCTGTGCTTAAAGGCAAACTGTACAAAACGGCCATAAGACCTGCCACCTCTACGGTACAGAATGTTAGGCATCTACTAAACAACACCTGTCAAAGCTTCACAATACAGAAATGCGCATGTTACGCTGGTCAGTGGGTGTCACACTGCTGGACAAAGTTCGCAATGTCCACATCAGAGGAAGATAAATAATTGACCCAATTATAGACAAGGTCGAAGAACGACGCCTACGATGGTATGGACATGTGCTTCGGCGCCCTAAGGACCATATAGTACGAATAGTCCTAAACTTACCCACGACGACGCGACGCCGCGGAAGACACCCCGCCACTTGGCTGATGACGCTGAAAGAATCCGACATAGACGCCGAAACAGCACAATATAGACAAAAATGGAAGAGGCAGACAAGGAAAACCGGCCCCAGATAATGGGAAGAAGGCTTAGGAGAAGAAGAAGAGTAATAGAATAAGAGTAGAGTAAGAGTAATAACACAAAATTGGAAGATCCTATCTTCAAAATTGGCGGAGTTTCCATAGCTTTTATCGACTATTGATCCTTGTTTTCACCCGACATATTGGGTGATAAGGGATTAAAACCGGGTGATTTGGGTTATTACATACATACATACATATAATCACGCCTTTATCCCTAATGGGGTAGGCAGAGCGTTCACGACCTAAACAAAGGTCGTTCCGCCACGTCTGACAAAGTTTTGGGTTATTACCCGGTTGTAACCCCAAAAAGCTTCCATGCTGGACTGGGAGCGACAGAAGAACGTAGAATGTGCCAGCTGCATCTCCTCCCTGGCATGCTGTAAAAACCAGCTAAGGGATTCGAGGGTATATTGTAATTTAGGCGATGGGCTGACAACCTGTCACTACAGCAATATCCAGTTCTATCTTAAACAACCCTCAAAACTTGTCAGACGTGGCGGAACGACCTTTGTTTGGTTTGTTCACGCTCTGCCTACCTTATTACGGATACAGGCGTGATAGTATGTGTGTATGTATGTAACGCCAAAAATTGGGTGATAATGGATTAAAACCGGGTGATTTGGGTTATTACCCGGTTTAAACCCGGGTGGATTGAATGTGTTTTTACCCACTACTATAGATGTAAAGCCGGTTCAACCAAGCGGTTTCAAACGTCGAAATCGGCTAAAAACCATTTTGGGCGAATGTAGCCGGGGAGAAACGGTTGTTTATAAATAGCTATATGTATATACTTTATTCCAAAAACTAAGATTATTTTATGGTTTTTGCATTAAATATAAGTTTTAACATAAAAAAAACAGTTTCTATTACTTAATACCTAAGTATGAGATGAACGTGTATGTATGTATACAATATATTGCCTCAAATGTATACCAGCCCACTAGTTCAACTTTTTATTTTCCTGTACCCTAAGGTTGCCTGGAAGAAATTGCTGCATAGCAATAAGGCCGCCTATTTGTACTACTATTTGTTTCATTTAATTTAATTTTTCACTTGTGTCTTTTCTGTGCAATAAAGTATATTCTTATCTTATCTTATCTTATCTTATGTAAGAATGAGATCAAAGTGGCAACTGAGTGCGCGCGATGGCGCCAAAGCCGCTAAGCGTGCTTCCCGCCCCGCCCCTCACCTATACCCTCCCTCCCGCAGGCTCACCGAGTCATGCAGTGGAATGAAACATACCTACCTTACTTTGCAAACGAAAGATTTTATGACAGTAAGTGAGAAGAAGAAGTGTATCAAACAAATACCTACCTATCTATACCTTAATATCACTTAGCACATACTAGCTTTGTTGCGATAGCGATAGTCTACTTGTACTTTTTTTCAAGGTCAACTATCCATTGTGAAACTATCGTTATTGCAACAACACTGGTACATACCTACTTAGTCCTGATGTATTTTTTAATTATGAGTGACATATATTTTTTTCAGATTTGATTCAATAAGGTACCTATAAGAGATCTCAGTGTGGAATTACGAAAAAACAAACACAGGAGTAACAATTTAGTAAAAACAGGCGTGATCTACAGTAAAAAACGAACAAAAATCTCATTATTCTTCGTTGGTCCGGTCGGGTAATAACTCAGTTTCGATTTCCATTTAAGTCTGTCACAGTTTCATAACTAACTTTTACTAATTGCTTGTCGCAACTTGCACCAAGAAGACTGAATGTAAACAAATAGCACGCGTCCGCGCTTTTGGCTGGCCGGTGCCCCCCGCCGCCCGCGCCCGCGCACGATGTTCCGCGCGCTCGATGGTCCCTGCGCTCGCCATTCTTATATAGGTACGTACCTAATATTAGAAGTTCGTGGATAAAAACAACACAAATTATGAATAGTGTTTTGTTACACCATAATAACAAAGAACACGTAAACTCTAATAACTTGCCATTTCTTTTGTGGATTTTACAGGCTGTAGTAATGAAAAAAAATAATATCTATAAACGTCGTGGATGAATTCGACACAAAATATTTTAAACAACAGATATCAGTATTCTTAAACGCGTAACACCTATTTTACCTATTGTAATATTATTTTAGAGCTAGTTGGTGCCGTATTAGGTACTGGTTAAATATTAGGATTCTCGTGAACATATATGGCACAAAATGCCTATGTACATCAATAACTATCTCGTTATTACCATGAAAGTAATATTTGCATCTCTAAATATCTTTTCGTCCAATACTGATCGATAAGACAATTACGTAAATTTCTACCTATGCAAGTACCTAGGATGACACAAAATAATGTATTAGGTTGGGCAAATGGTCCGGAAACTGTATGCAAAAAACAAAAAACTTTAAGAGTTTTGAAACTTCAAAACCTAGCGCTATCGGACTAATAGATACGCAGTTCATTCTACTTCTTTTATCCTTATTTATTTATTTAACAATTTATTGTACACAAAAACATAAAAAAAAACACAGACACAACAAGCACTGCTAAGAAATTTCTCACAGCAGACCTACAGAAGAAATAATTTTGTATGATATCCTTGGAGCAACAATGTGATCAAATTCACCTACACAATAATGCCTTTCATCAACCTGATTGCTTTCGAGAGAAGCACGTATGTGGTGTTTGGACCGCTACCAAATTAAACTCGACTGGTCAAGTCTATACATACATACATACATACATACTATCACGCCTGTATCCGTAATAAGGTAGGCAGAGCGTGAACAAACCAAACAAAGGTCTTTCCGCCACGTCTGACAAGTTTTGAGGGTTGTTTAAGATAGAACTGGATATTGCTGTAGTGACAGGTTGTCAGCCCATCGCTTAAATTACAATATACCCTCGAATCCCTTAGCTGGTTTTTACAGCATGTCAGGAAGGAGATGCAGCTGGCACATTCTACGTTCTTCTGTCGCTCCCAGTCCAGCATGGAAGCTCAAGTCTATACGTCTTTGTTATTTAGTGAGACCGTCGATATATTGCTACACTTATATGTAGGCAATACAAAGTGCCAGTGTGTTAATATAATACATTATTTATATATAACTATGTATTTATTTATGTATTTTTATGTATTATTATATGTATTTATCACTATAGCAATACATATTACAATCTAAAATTTCCCTCAATTTTTGTCAAACGTGGCGAAAGCGCCTTAGAGGCGTTAAACGCTCTGCCTACCCCGCAAGGGATAAAGGCGTGATTTATGTACGTATGTTTAGTGTATTTTATGATAGTAGGGTTTCAATTGTACACGCCTTATCTGCCTCACTTATGCACTCTCACTACCTTAGGTCATCTGGAAGAGATTTCTTTTTAGAGATAAGCTGTACCTATTGTGCTTTTGTTTGTTATGTTTGCCTCTGTATAATAATGTGTGCAAAAAATCGTTAAATAAATAAAAAAGTGCAACGTTTTTAGTGGTGAACAAGGATATTAAATATAAAAAACCAAGGAAATATCATATTCCATATTAGAATTAATGGTCTGCAATACATATATTCACGCTTTTATCCCTAATGGGGTAAGCATAGCATCAACGACACAAACAAAGGTCGTTCCGCCGCGTCTGACAAAGTATTGAGGTTATTTAATGTAGATTTAGTGACAGGTTGTCAGTCTATCGCCTAAATTACAAGATACTGAAACCCTCGGATACCTTAGCTGGTTTTTACAGCATGACCGGGAGGAAAAGCAGGTGGCACGTTCTATGATTAGCCCATAATGTATATGTATAGCCCAGAATGGCAAATTCTACATTACCTTTGCAGATATTACACATGTGCAAGCGTCTTACATAGAAGGCACCAGCATTCAAGCACCCCGTCTAAATATAGAGGTACAGGTCCATTCTATTGCAGTTTCCGGATAAGAACTATAATTGCTTGCTCTTTGACTTTGTGCAGCCGGTTTAGGCCGCTTAGAAGGCTAATATACTTTTATCAACACAGTGGGCTCGATTCTAGATACCACCGGCTTAAACTTAAATTAAAATCTTACTATCACTTTCAAAATAATAGAATTTTAAAAGGACAGGCGATTTATACTCTATGATATAAAACTTTATCCGATAGATTATGACGCGCTTTTGCATGTTTCTGTCAATTTTATCCGCCATTTCAAATGACGGCGGATAAAAATGACAGATACCGCATAAAACCACCGACTATAAATCAAAAACTGGAGAGCATATCTCCTGTCCTTCTTCGATGTTTTTAGTCTGAAAGTGACGAATAATTTTTAATTGTAGTTTTAGCCGGAAAATGTAGAATGGAGCCCATTTACTGCTGTTTTCCCTTTTTTCTTGCTATAGAGCTAGACAGAGAATATTTTTATTAATCAGTTTTTTTTTAATCTATTAGGCTGATGTTTATATTTCGTCTTTCTCAATGAGGTAAGTGTCTCGCTTGCCGAGAATCTACCTCCTGGACATGAACTATCGTGGCCGGTCTAGAAGTCCTTAAACAGGTTTCGGACTCAGGTTGGCAGAAGTAAGGAGAACATGATCAGGTAGGGATTTTCGGCTAGCTTCGATGTGGACTCTGTTTGCGGTGCAGTGCAAACCATGGCACACTTAACATCTTGCCGGCGTGCCCCAACAATTGCACGCCACCGGATTTAATGGACGGCAGTCAATCCGCAATAGAAGTGGCTGAATTCTGGGCCGCTACGATGTAATTTCTTGCGTTCAATCGACACGCTAAGATGAAAAAGAATTAGGTAAGTTTAATGTACAGACTATACACTATTGTTTTACCTTGGCTCATAAACAGAATCATAGCTGGATCAGCTGTCAGAGGTAAAATAAATATGAGTGGACTAGACATTAATGATGTAAAATAACTGTAAATTATGTTTGAAGTAAAAAGATTTTATTGTCACGTGAATGATTAACACACATAATAACTGTTTTAATTAAATATTATAAGGTCAGTCCGTCATCTAGTCCAGTCATTATAAGGCTAAAATAATGCATCTGTTCTATCTAAACGCTTCTTTCATGCTGGCTTGGGAGCGAGAGAAAAACATTGAATGTACCAGCAGCATTTTCTCCCGGGCTTGCTGTAAAAACCAGCTAAGGGATCCGAGGGTTTCAGTATATTGTAATTTAGTCGATGGGCTGACAACCTGTCACTACAGCAATATACCTTCAAATCTTAAATAACCCTCAAAACATTGTCAGACCTTTGTTTAGGTTGTTTACGCTCTGCCTAGCCCATTAGGGATAAAGGCGTGATTATATGTATGTATGTATGATTTATCTAAAGGTCAGTGGTGCATACCAGTCGTAGCAGGCTCAAGTACCTACTAACTATTATGTAACGTAGCTCAAATGCCTTCTGGAGGACGGTTTCAACCCAGGTGGAAATAACCTAATCATGGCTCTAATACAGGGTCTTACAGGAAGGATAATAAGGATTAAATGTTTTTTAAAACTAAATAATTTCTGGAAACGACCGTTGGTTTTGTTTATTTTTAAAAATATTAATGTTTAGTTACATTCCGTTGGTTATACCTATAGGTATTGGAGTACCTAAAAAAAAACAATTACACATTACGTGGCACCATTTCAAAGTACACCCATCCAACCTCTTTTCGAAGGAGTTATAAAGTACGACTATGGTATAAATTCTAGGAACAGGCAGCAGCATTTCATCTGATAGGTATTTGCTGCACACACCAAACGATCTACCAATTATAGAGAGTGAGGAATATATCCTCAGGCAGAGAGGTTACAGTACAGTGGGCTTAATTCTAGATTCAACCGGCTAAACCTAAAATTAAAATCAATCTGTCACTTTCAGACTAAAAACATTGGAAAAGGACAGGAGATCAATCAATCAACAATAAGCAACGTGTAATAGGCATTCTTCTAGATCTAAGTAAAGCTTATGATAAAGTTAACTATTCACTCCTATTACAGAAACTATATAAATCAGGTATTCGTGGTAAAGCATATGAGTGGTTCAAATCATACCTTGAAAATAGGACGCAGTACGTACAAATTGATCATTATAATAAAGACACTCAAACAATAGAAAAAATTAAATCGCAAATCTGTGAACAAAAAGGCTCCATCCCGCAGGGCAGTGTACTCGGTTGCATACTTTTCTTGATATATATAAACCAACTGCCCAAACAATTAGATATTAAATGTGTCATGTTCGCGGACGATATATCCCTTCTATTTAACTTCAAATCAAAAGAAAAAGATTATATAAACATAATTAATTCAAAATTAAAAACAGTTAGTGACTGGCTTCGAAATAATTACTTAGAAATAAATACAAATAAAACTAAATTAATACAGTTTCATCCTATACAGCTACAACCATTATCACTTAATAATATAAATATAGACGGAAATCCAGTACAAGAAGTACAATCACATAGTCTATTAGGTATAAATATTGATAGTAATTTAAATTGGAAAGAACACATAGCTAAAACAAAAACAAAATTATGTAGATTTACATATGCTCTATACACTATCCGAACAAACACCAGTGAAGAAGCTGCTTTATCGGCGTACTATGCATACGCAGAGTCCTGGCTCCGCTACGGAATAGTGTTATGGGGCAACAGTACCAATGTACATAACCTCTTTATAATGCAAAAAAAATGCGTAAGAATCATTTTCCACGTCAAAAACCGTAAAAGCTGTAAACCATACTTCAAATATAATAATATATTAACACTACACTCTCTTTATATCCTAGAACTGGCAACCTTAGTGCGTAAAAATTTACATCTATTCACAAAAAAAAGTACTTATCTTACTCATAATCTACGAAACAAAGACAACCTTGCGCTACCTACCACATCTTTGACTCTTTACCACAAAAGCCCATATTATACAGGGATCAAAATTTATAATAAATTACCTCTTTCAATAAAATCCGAAACAAAAGATCATATATTCACCCAAAAACTTAAGTTACACCTCATAAAAAAGGGTTACTATAGCTTAAATGAATTTCTGGAAGATAAGTAAATATATAAATAATAAATGGTATTTAATATAGTACAAAAGGTTCCTAAACACTATGTTTATGAAACGGTTGATTCTTTTATTAGTTAAGTTTAAAAAATGTTTTATTCGTTCATATTATAATATTATATAAGTCTCTGAATGATATAATTAAGGATAAATTAGTTAATAAGTTTTCTTTCTAAACTGTTATTAATGTAAATAATAAATGCCCTCTCATGCTATATTGCTATGCCCTCGTATGTCACAAATAAAGGGTATCATATGCTGTACTATCTATGCTAAGAAAAACAACTGTATGTACCATATGAATGCAATAAACAAATATGAATATGAATATGAATATGATCTATTCTCTTCGGTTTTTTATTTATAGTCGGTGGATTTATGCGATGTCTGTAATTTGTATCCGCGCCGATCCGATAAAATTTACAGAAATACTGGGGAAAAGTACAAATGCGCGTCAAAAACTAACGGAGAAAGTGTAAAACTATTGAGTATAAAATCGCCTGTCCTTTTTCAATGTTATTGTTTCGAAAGTGACAGATAGATTTTAATTTTAGTTTTAACCTGTGGATCTAGAATCCTTTAGGTGTAATACGGATTTGAATATGAAAATCACAGCCTTTACCAATCGCAGTAGCAACCACTAGTTCTAAAATCGATCCCTGATTAATTTATGTTGATGTGGATATTCAATCGAATGTTCCATTAGTATTCCAAATAGTAATTTCAAAGTGGAATTGGGTATCTAATGAAACCACATGGGTTGAGGTACATGTGGTTTGGAGTTATAGAGGGATTGAGGTTTATATTGGTAGAGAGTTAGTAATTAAAGCCAGATCACTAGTCAGTTAGGTTAGGGATCCTGTAAAAGTCTTTAAGCGTAAAATTACCTTATAAAATTTCATTTAGGATCTGCAGGGCTGTGATGCGCGTTGTAGACTTCGATTCGTCTACACGTGTTGCATACTTCACACTGATTAATGTCTGTCCTTTTCCATTGTGAAGTGCGCAACGAAATAGATAATGCGTAGACAAAATGAAGTTCACAGTGAGCCTCATAGCTCAGCTGGTCAACCATAAATGTTATATCGATTAATAAGGCTAACAAAAAAAATGAATGTCAGTCTTCTCCAGAAAGAATTGACATCGGGGCGACTTGACCAAGAAGCCTCAAAAAAGTTTTTTTTTTTTCAATAAACTGTGATAAAGCCATAACAAAATATCGTAAAACTAAGTACTTAATTTGAAAATGGTTTATTAACAAGACGTACGGGTATAGTATGGAGTTCCATCAAGAAGAAACGGCAATGTATAGGTTAAGCTGTTGACCCATTAACATGTCCTAGCTTTAGCTCAGGTGGCAGGTGAAACGTGCCCAATATAAGGCCACATAGATTAAGCCCCTCTGGAGGCAGATGCATGCAGGCTAGCTGGGTTTAGCTAAATACCTTCACGACGGCTCTGCGGTTTGGTTGCTAGCCAGATGATGACATACAGAAGCTAGAGAGATCGCTCACGTAGAAACTGTGTACTTTGCAATATGTCAGGCTTTGTATTGTTGACTAGTGATGTGAATATAAGATTATGGACGAGTTTGGCTGTGGTCTAGTTAGAAGGTACCTAAAAACACCGAGTTTTACCGTAATCGTGCTTCTTTTTCCTTTATGTGCTTTTGGGATTCAGAATGATCCAATACTCTATTTTAATAGCAGCATAACATAATGATCGAAATGAAAAAAAAAATACTCTCCGAATAATTTTCTTGTCATAATATTTAATCGTACCAAATAAATCAACTTTGTTATCAAATGATTCATTCTCCTACGACCTACCCTACCACAATATTGAATTTAGTATTATCTGCGCCAAAATGGTGGACCATTATTCGTGGCCAGCGTGCAGAATTTCAAGCTAGCTTTGCACCGAGATAGTATCCAGGGTACGGCAATGCGGATTCTCAGGCGACGAAATTCTCCGAGATGGCGAGATAGGTAGGTAAATAGTACCCGTGTCTTCATTTAAGCCCTCTACATAATTTATCTTTGTAACACCGAAGTAGATGTAAAGCTTTGAAAAGGACACTTAGGTTATTTCAATATCTTTTCCGCGTGTTAAAAACTAAGTTAGCTTTGTGCCGAGATAGAATCCAGGTACAGCATTGCGGATATTCAGGCGACGAAATTCTCCGAGAAGGCGAGATATGTTAAGGAAACCTGTGTGTTTATTTAAGAAGAAACGGCCCTCCTTACATAATTTATCTTTGTAACACTGAGGTACTTGTGTTGGTTTGAGAAGGTAATTTTTTTATATGGGTTCCTACTTCATTTTGTCCGATAAATGCACCTAGATGGTAGCCAACACCAAAATCTTTCTGGTTTGCGTAAAAAGGTATTTTTGCTTTCATGTTACAGTCCTTTGCGCCTCACTTGACGAAATCTAATCAAGGTCTTTTACATGGATAAGGGAAAGTAAAGACGTGTCCCAATGGCAGTTTCAACAATAAGTATTGAGTAACAAAGTTATTTGTTATCTATTTGAAGCACAATTAACATACCTATCAACAACTTTTTTAGAACACATCGAAAATTGTCGCTAAAACAAGTATGCCACAAACTTGTTTATGCCCTCAAAATAAATGCCTGTGCCACATACGGTGCATAGCATAGCATAACCAAGCATAGCATAACATAGCATAGCATAACATGGGCTGCGGTTTAGCCCGACAACGTGCTGCGGTCACAGGCTTTCAGAGCGCGGGCAAAAAAATGTACCCGGCAAAATAGGCATCGATTTTTTTTTGGGACGGTGGCTGGTGCTTGTTTTCGATAGTTTCTGGTCTTAATAGTAAAATATATGGCTACCATACATACATATAATCGTTCCTTTATCCTTAATGGGCTAGGCAGAGCGTAAAAGATCTAAACAAAGGTCGTTCCGCCACGTTTGACAAAGTTTTGAGGGTTATTTAAGGTAGATCTAGGCTGTTGTGTCTTGATTCGTATGTAATTGTTCTGTGTATGTTTCTGTGTACAATAAACTGTTAAATAAATACATACATAGATTTGTAGGTATATTGCTGTAGTGACAGGTTGTCAGCCCATCGCCTAAATTGTAATATACTGAAACCCTCGGATCCCTTAGCTGATTTTTACAGCATGGCTGGGAGCACATGCAGCTGGCTGGTAGCGAATGGATAAAATATAATAAAAAAATGTAATTATGATGACACCATGAATGGTGTCAGTGTTCTTAATCCTTCTTCTCTCTCTTATGATATACTTTGGACAAAAGACAGCTGGCAAACGTCTCTTGTAGAGCAAATAATATTTTTCCCTTAACATTAAAAACAGAAAAAATGCTTTGAAGGAATGCACAAAATATTAGTTTGAACGTTTCCTAGTTTCGTGACTATTTTTCTTTATCACAGGAACGGCTGAACCACCCACCTGTACCAGTTTAATATAATAACGGCATTACAAAGGTAAATAAAATCTTCTATACAAGCTACAAGCTTTGACAGAAAATTGTATTTTGTTCTCAAAAAGATTTTTTATACATGTAAAGTGAAGTTAATAATTCAGGAGATTAATGAAAGAAGTTAGGAAATTGTTCGAGACAGCTCATCTTAGTTTAAAAGAATTCTTTTGGCATTGTATAAGGAGACGGGAATTGGAAAAATGTGGAAATTGCTTATGTTCTTGTTGAAAAAGTTTTGATACAAGAATCAGTGGAATGTTAAATGAAAAAAAATATTAACCGCACAACCACAATTACCCAGTACATTTTATTTATTAATATTTGTTTAAAATGAGTTAACTTTTGGTGTAGTCTGGACCAGTGTTGGTTGAACGAGACGAAACTGAAAATTGATCAAACTTCCACAGAATATTCAAGATTTTCAGCTGAATTCATTCACAGGAGCCATTGGTGCCTTAATTTGCCCGGACGTCATCAATAAAACAAAAAACATCATACAAATTACACGAGCATACATCGAACAAATAATTTTAATTGTCAATTAAATTTATCCACTTGAAAAAGCCGAATAACTTGGATCCAAATTTATTGTTTTTAATTTGATTGTGTTTGAAGAATGTGCGACACGTAATTAATTTCATGTGCACGATCACATTTATCAGCTTCAGAAAGTTTCAACATGTAGGTAGAATATTTTATACCTACATACATATTCACACCTTTATCCCTAATAGGGTAGTCAGAGCGTAAACGACCTAAACAACGGTCGTTCCGCCATGTTTGACAAAATTTTGATGGTTATTTAAAATAGATTTGTATGTATATTGCTGTAGTGACACTTTGTCAGCCCATTGAATAAATTGCAATGTACTGAAACCCTTCGATCCCTTAGCTGTTTTTTACAGCATGCCCGGGAGGAAATGCAGCTGGCACATTCTATGTTTTTCTCTCGCTCCCAAGCCAGCATGGAAGAGACGTTTACAAAACAGTAAGTATTTGTAAGATTCACCTAGTCGCAAAAGCTAACATGCGTGTCAGAAAACAATTTATTCGTAGAATTTTCTCTACAAATTTTGCAATGTTTACAAAACTATTGTAGACAAAACAATTTCGTCAACTTTTCTGAAAAACAAATAGCAATATAAAGTCAGGTTTTGTATATCAAAGTTAAACAGAAGTCCGAGTCAAAGCCGCTACCGAATGTAGTCGAACACTATGTGACTATATGCCAAGTTCTCTTTGCAATGTCATAATCCACAGTTTTATTTGACTTGGCAACTCTGTAAGTGGTTTACCAAGTTGAAACTATGTTGCCTACTGCTACTTAGTTCATACAGAGCTGAGTAAGTTGTGGAGATTAAGTTGGGATTATGAGGATTAACTGGATGAAAATTTCTTCCATGCTGGCCTGGGAGCGAGAGAAATACATAGAACGTGCCAGCTGCATTTCCTCCCGGGCATGCTGTAAAAACCAGCTAAGGGATCTGAGGGTTTCAGTATATTGTAATTTAGGCGATGTGCTGACAACCTGTCACTACAGCAATACACATTACATTACAATCTAAAATTGCCCTCAATTTATGTCGGACGTGGCGAAAGCGCCTTTTAGGAGGCGTTTTACGCTCTGCCTACCCCGTAAGGGATAAAGGCGTGATTTTATGTATGTATGTAATACGTTCTAATGAAGAGAAATTGCATAAGACTGTGGACACAAAATTAAAATTATATAATTATTTTTTAAATATGAAAATGGTTTTGATAAAGTAATATGCTAGATGTGACCGAAATAGAATGGACCCAACTCAGTCTCAAAAGCTTTGGCATTTCCATATAACTACTAACTGATGAAACGTTGGAAGTTTCTCTGAATCTGATTTCAGTGGGAGGAGGGATGCAAATATCAACTATAAAGTCAAAGGTCGGCATATATCATTAGGCAGGTAACTTGCAGTGCAGCTTTCAACAAGCTTTATGGTTCGTGAACATCATTATATTACATACATACATACATACATATAATCACGCCTTTGTCCCTAATGGGGTAGGCAGAGCGTAAAAGACCTAAACAAAGGCCATCCGCCGCGTCTGACAAAGTCTTGAGAGCCATTCATGAAAGATTTGTACGTATATTGCTATAGTGACAGGTTTTCATGGTTCGGAGTGTTGGTGGGGAACAGGTCGAGTTGTCGAGGCGCTGGTCAGACAACCTATTGGGTCACTGGAGGCAAAAAACCAACCGACAGGTTGTCAGCCCATCGCCTAAATTGCAATATACTGAAACCCTCAGATCCCTTAGCTGGTTTTTACAGCATGCTCGGGAGGAAATGCAGCTGGCACATTCTGTGTTTTTCTCTCACTCCCAGTTCAGCATGGAAGATATAATTATATTATAGCTCTATAAAATTAATATTAACCTACTTATTACCTGCAATACAAATAAAATCAAATTCCAATTTTACCGTATCAAACGATCTCATACTAAATTAACTTTTGCCCTTCATGAACTATGTCATAACTATTACTGGCAACATGGATTCTCTATCTAGATTCAAAATAATGAATGTACAATAGATATTATACAAGATAAGAAAGTAATCAACATATAGGCACGCTTTTATCCCTAATGGGGTAGGCAGAGCGTAAATGACCTAAACAGAGGTCGTTCCGCCACGTTTGTCAAAATAATGAGGGTTATTTAAAATAGATTTGTAGGTATATTGCTGTAGTGACAGGTTGTCAGCCCATCGCCTAGATTGCAAAATACTGGAACCCTCGGATCCCTTAGCTGGTTTCTACAGCATGCTCGGGAGGAATGCAGCTGGTACATTCTATGTTTTTCTTTCGCTCCCAGTCCAGCATGGAAGAAAATCATCAAGGTAATGCAATTCGTCATAATCAAGTCTTCTTTATTAAAAGCCTTTAAAAAAATAATCCAATGAATTAAGGTATCAGCGTTCTTAAAGCGCGTTATAGGCCTGTGTTATGTATTGTATACCTAACAACCACTATCAAAGACTGCAGATGAAACCGATAGCTTATCATGCACTCGAAAGCAAGACATCACCAAACCTCATCCAATTAGAATAGACCTAACTAAACTGGGGACAATTTGAATACACTTTAAATTTTAATTTTGTATCGCCTGGGAAATGAACCTTCAACCTGTGAAACGAGATCCCAAAGTGACCACTTGACCAGTGAGGCAGTCATCGACGTAAATCGACACGGAACGAGCAAGGTTAAATTTCAGAAGCGTGTTGAAACGATCGGCGGATATAGGTGCCGCGAACAGGTCATTTCAGCAGTTGATAGTGCTGTCCAAATATCGGTTGAAATATCGATACTATCAAAAATGTATACACGCAAACAATGGATCATACTTCTAAACATATAATAAATCTCTAGAAGGGTCGTGTCTGTACATTAAATATTTTTACAAAAAAAATATTGCAGCAGGCATTAATAACGATATAAAGATCTTTTTTTTTTTTCTGTCTGTATGTATATTACCACATCACGCCAAAACTACTAAACCGATTTCTATGGTACTTTTTTTATTCAACTGTGTGTTACCCGGGTTGCAACTTAGGATACCTAAAATCACGCTACCTGACTTAGGGGGTAGGCAGGAAATTAAAATTTGGCTGTAGGTAGAAAATTGAATTCCGATTTTGATGGAACTTTTTTTGTTTGACTGAGCATTACTTAAACTCAAAGTAACGATACAAATAATCACGCCTCATGACTTAGGAGGTAGGTAGGAAATTGAATTCCGGTCGTTTTTAACCGATTTTTATGGAACTTCTTTTGTTTTACTAAGCATTACTTAAACTCAAAGTTACGTTACTAATAATAACGCCACCTGACTTAAGGGGTAGGCAGGAAATTGAACTTTGATCTTTTTAACCGATTTCAAAGGGACTTTTTATTTGACTGAGTATTTTTAATTACCTGGTGTCCAGCTTAGGTTAGAAATGATCACGCAAACCATTCTATATTGAGTAAGTACCCCAGTTTGTATGGAAAACACGCAGTGTCGAACATACTGAAAACGCTATGCGAAGAGAAGCGTTGTCAGTATGTTCGCCACTGCAAGTTTTCCCTACAAACCGTACGTACGAAGTCACGGGCACAGCTATACATCATACATAAGTTAACTTTTTGTCGATTAAAAAACGTAAGTTGTAAAGACATCCATACATACATACATAAATCACGCCTTTATCCCTTACGGGGTAGGCAGAGCTTTAACGCCTCGTAAAAGGCGACAAAAATTGAGGGTAATTTTACATTGTAATATGTATTGCTTTAGTGACAGGTTGTCAGCCCATCGCCTTAATTACAATACACTGTAACCCTCGAGTCCCTTTTGCTGACTTCAAAAGCATGCCCGGGAGGAAGGGCAGCTGGAACATTCCATGTTTTTCTATCTGTCCCAGTCCAGCATCGAAGAAAAATAAGTAGTAAATAATCTTAAATATTCAATAGTTTAATGACAAATTCAACGAAAAATTTGTATCATGATTTGTATATAATTAATTGATCTCAAAACAAAAAGAAATGGAAACAAAGAAACAACCGTTAGGTAACACAATTTCCTTCCATATTTAAGTAGGCAGACATGCTCGCATAGGTGTAATGTAAGACTGTATTCCATCCAAATAATATAAAATTAAAAACAAAAAAATACATCGCTGTTTAAAAGAGAGAGAGAGATAAATTTCTTAATATATGTAAACTACAAGTCAAAAATTATAAGCACTTAAGTATATCACATTAATAATCATTTAAATTGTATTGATAGTGCTGTCCAAATATCGGTTAGAATATCGATATTATCAAAAGTGTATACACGCAAACAATGGATCATACTTATTATGTACAGCAGTTGATAGTGCTGTCCAAATATCGGTTAGAATATCGATACTATCAAAAATGTATACACGCAAACAATGGATCATACTTATTATGTACAGCAGTTGATAGTGCTGTCCAAATATCGGTTAGAATATCGATACTATCAAAAATGTATACACGCAAACAATGGATCATACTTATTATATACAGCAGTTGATATTGCTGTCCAAATATCGGTTAGAATATCGATACTATCAAAAATGTATAAATATCCGCACGTACATACATATATACATATAATCACGCCTTTATCCCTAATGGGGTAGGCAGAGCGTAAACGACCCAAACAAAAGTCGTTCCGCCACGTCTGACAAAGTTTTGAGGGTTATTTAAGATAGATTTGTAAGTATATTGCTGTATTAACAGGTTGTCAGCCCATCGCCTAAATTACAATATACTGAAAGCCTCGGATCCCTTAGCTGGTTTTTACAGCATGCCCGGGAGGAAATGCAGCTGGCACATTCTATGTTTTTCTCTCGCTCCCAGGCCAGCATGGAAGAAAACATATTGAGCATTACGAATAAATTTCTACATTAAGTGTAGTCGACATTAAATTATTTTTTAACAATATAATAATGAATTTAGTAATTATAATTAAAAAGAAATATATTAGTAAGATATAATTGAATATCACATTTTGGATGACGATGCTTAGAGAAATAGTGTTGAGCTCAATTATAGATCGTTTAAGGAAATGGTTTTTATAGATTTTGATGCATCGATGTAGCAAACTATAGAGCTCGCAATTCATAGGTCTCGTAGACAATTAATTTAACGTCTTCGCGCATTTGATGTTTGAGCGTACGACCTTCGATTTCATGTAGGGAACGACAGAATACAGATATCTGTAGATAGATCTGTTACAAATCGATAGTTTAAGAAAACCACTATTCCATTAACGAAACAAAAAAACAGATTATCAGCCCATCGCCTACATTGCAATATATTGAAAGCCTCGGATCCCTTAGCAGATTTTTACAGCATGCTCGGGAGGAAATGCAGCTGGTACATTCAATGTTTTTCTCTCACTCCCTGTCCAGCATTTAAGGAAATTGTGAAGAGCTTCAGAAAATGACCCTCTTACTACCCTTCGATCATGCACAAGTCCTTGAACAAGTAGTATTGAAGCAATCAAGCAAATCGTTACTTCCAATGTTTATTGTAACGTACGAGTAGACTTGATGGATGTTTCTCAATCAATGTACAAATTACAGTCCATATCGACCATCGACAGGTCATCAGGGCTGTATGAAGGAGCTGGCATGGCGTGGCGAAGGTATGTTCACATTACATTGCTGGCTTTAAGCGCAGGCATTAAGACAAGTTTAAATAAAAGTCGTCAATGCATAGCAAAAAACTAAAAACTGTCGTCCATATCGGACCATCGCCAGTAGAATGGAGGAGCCATGGTGCGGCGAAGGTTAGTTTGTATTGCATCATGGTAGTAGAAAGGTGCTGGCATGGAAAGGCGAAGGTGGGTTTGCATTCCATTGTTGGCTTTTAGCGCAGGCGTTAAGACAAGTTTCAACAAGAATCGGCAATGCATAGCAAAAACTAAAAACTGCAGTCCATGTCGGACCATCGACCGGTCATCATGGTAGTAGGGAAGGTGCTGGCATGGAAAGGTGAAGGTGGGTTTGCATTCTATTGTTGGATTCGAGTGCAGGCGTTAAGACAAGTTTCAATAAGAATCGGCAATGCATAATAGAAACCATTAACTGCAGGCCATATCGGACCATCGACAGGTCATCATGGTAGTAGGGAGGTACTAGCATGGTATGGCGAAGATGGGTTTGCATTGCGTTACCTGCTTTGTACGAAATATTGATTGAATTGAGCTAAGGGATCCGAGTGTTTTAGTAAATTGTAATTTAGGCGATGGGCTTACAACCTGTTATTCTTACTGATCTATCTTAAATAACCCTCAAACCTTATCAGACGTGGCGGAACGACCTTTGTTTAGGTCGTTTAAGCTCTGCCTACCCCATAAGGGATAAAGGCGTGATTATATGTATGTATGTATGATCCTACCGATTAATAAGTCAATCGTTTACTTTAGATCAACGCTTCAAAAAATCTGCGTGGCTCTTAGTTTTTAAGTAATTTCCAAGTCTATGCGCATTCGCAAAACACACGTTCACTCTATACTCTTTCAATTTTATTTTGATAAAAGCATGACCCGAATTGAGAGATATCAGGCGCAGTACTGACTATTTGTAACAAGCGAATCGAAAACGTAACCAGTTTTTACATGGCTGGGCAATGCAATGAAAAAACTTTACGCTCACCGGCTCCGCCAGTTTTGTACAGTCTAGAACAATTTCAGTTTTAAATATCAGGTCAAAAATGCTCGAAATCTTTATTGAAATTCCAGAAAATGACTCTTCAAAGTGTCAATTTATCGTCGACTCTGTCATCCTAGTGTTTAGAGTCAAGAGTAAACCCGATTCTAATAAAAAAAATAAAAAAAAGATCTCCATTGATTCTACAAATACCTCGGATTCTACAAATACCTCGGAGACTCTTAAGTCTCCGAGGTATTTGTAGAATCAATCGTGTAGAATTTGAGTCGTGATCTATTTAGTATTAAGATACTAAATATAACGTTGTTTTCGCAAAAGAGCTTCCTTGATTGACGCTTAATTACTGCGAAAAGGATTAAATTATGCAATTCACTAATACCCCTTATGTCAAGGAAGTCAGGGGTGGTTATTTGATGGGGTGAAAATTTAATAAGGTTCCCAAAGACATTAATATTTGTTTAAAACATCAAGACGTTGCGTGACTTATTTCGGGTACGGATCTCATAATGAAAATTAATCTCATATTTATTAAACGGCATTATTTGATTCAATTTTAGAATAATACATACATACATAAAATCACGCCTTTTCCCACAGGGTAGGCAGAGTGTAAAAAGCCTCGTGAAAGGCGGTTTCGCCACGTCTGACAAAAATTTAGGAAAATTTTAGATTGTAATGTGTATTACTGTAGTGACAGGTTGTCAGCCCATCGCCTAAATTACAGTATACTGTAACCCTCGAATCCCATTTGCTGACTTCTACAGCATGCCCGGGAGGAAGAGCAGCTGGAACATTCTTTGTTTTTCTATCTCTCCCAGTCCAGCATTGTAATAATATATTTTACAAACATGAATATTTCTAGTAGCTAAAACTTACAGTAGGGTGAGATTTGAACCCACAAACTTCGCTGTTCCGGTGTACCGTGCCGACGGTCTAACCAACTGAGCCATCAGGCGATTCAAATTACCCAATGATCTTTGACATGGGTACACAATATCTAAGGGTACAAATGTAGTTTCCTTTAGATGTTGTGCGTATTAGATCATGTATAAGCCTTTACGTCACAAGCCTATCTCTATCCAAACCCGATTCACTGGTTTTGCATAGAGCCATTTTGATTGGAACACTGTCTAGGTATAAGCATATAACAGTTCTAATGAAACAATACTGAACCGATACAACGAAACATACGACCTTGACTGCCTCCGTGGTCTAGCGGTCTGAGACATGGGCTCTCGACCCGAAGGCCCCGAATTCGAATTCCGGCGGGAGAAAATTACTTTATATTGTTGTTTCTATTTTGGTTAGGACATTGCAAGCTGATCACCTGATTGTCCGAAAAGTGAGATGATCCATGCTGTCGGGCATGTAAATAGTCGGTCTTGCGCCTGATTTCTCTCTGGTCGTGTTAGTCAATCTGTCCCATCAGAATAAGAGATTGAAGGAATAGAGGTGCACCTGTGTGTAGTGCAAACACTTGGGCACTAAAACTAGTCCCGCGCAGTTGACCGATTTCTGGAAGCTTGTCCGCCAATACCCAAAATCGGTAGGACTATAACATACGAGAATATACGTGTCGGCAGGATAGAGTGTACACAATGAGAGGATGCATGAACTATTTTGGATGTGACAGTT
Organism: Scrobipalpa costella; assembly: GCA_949820665.1. Lineage (NCBI taxonomy): Eukaryota > Metazoa > Arthropoda > Insecta > Lepidoptera > Gelechiidae > Scrobipalpa > Scrobipalpa costella. The sequence goes on along the minus strand of OX463319.1, from coordinate 6,323,787 downwards.
CCGTAGAAAGATGTTTGACTTCTAGACTAAAACTAGAATGTTTGCAATGTAATATTATGACAGTCAAAGTCTAGTGTTCGTTCGATTCGAAAACCCTCCACGTTGTGAAGACTAGAGTTAAAGATAAGCTCTTACAAGCACTAGCATTCCGACGAAGGAACGCAGAAAGCCGTTTTGTGCTGAACTACAATGAAAATATTATATATCTGACCTTAAAAGTAACGTGTCAGCTAAACTTAAAATAGTTAAAGAAGCATTGAAAATGCGTTATACGTAATATATACTTAGAAAATTCTTGAAGCAATGAAAGTTCTATCAAATAAACATATAAATCTTCCTATTCAGAGATCAGGTAGATAAAAGAAATGCAAAATATTTTCCCAATAGATAGAGCAGAAAATAATGTACTTAAAAACTTAGGACCTAACTTAGATACCTTTGTAAACCTTGCTAAAAAGGAAACATTTCGCGTAACTTAAATCCTAAAGAAAAGCTACTTTATGTCGTAACTGTAAGAAAACTCCTTCAAGCAGAAAGAGGTTTCCTTTTAACACTTCAACTTCTTAGTTTTAGGGAAAGAAAAAAATGGTAAATAAATCTGTATAACTTTCGTATTCGGAAAAAGAATCTGTTTTTAAATAGAGACGATTGAGTGAGAATGTTGAAATTATTAGTTGACGAGAAGGACTTTTCTTGCATGTTTTAGATTTTATTTAAATAAACCCTCCTGTCTGAAAGGAAGACATCGTTGATTCTGAACTTTACAGTAGGCACCATAAACTTGTACATCTTTGACTTGATTAAGTAATCAGAAAATGTGTTAAGTCTGTATAAAAAATACATTGTAATTTTACTACCTAGGCGCCCTTGTTAGGTAGTAAAGATTTTACTTAGTTGCATTTAAAGCATTGGTTTTGCCGTTTGTTGCTTTGAAAGTTGTATTGCGATGTAGTGGCTTAAAATACCTAACAAAGTAGTTTAGTTAAATTAGAAAAAGTTTCTTTTTCTCTAAGATTTCTCTTTTATCTGCATGCTAGATCTGGGAGCGATAGATTCATTTTTATTCTTCTAAAATATGGGATACAAAACAATAAATCAAACATTTCAACCGCAGACAGACCCTGCGATATTGGAATACCATCCTTACGCTCTAGCCAGCTGAGCTACCGTTGCTGATCGTCATGAGTGAACGTTAACGTCATCTTTTCCTATTGCTTTACAACTATACTATAAGCTGCAATATTGCTTGTATAAATAAATAGTAGAGCATTGTGGTAGTTCAGTTGGGACTGTTAACCTAAGACGCAAGTTCAAATCCAGTCTGCGATAAAAAAATATATTTGTTATTTCACATATTTTGGTGAAAACCGGTTCTTGAATGCTGGAAACAGGTGGTAGGTATTTGGATTCCGACATCATCCGGATAAGAACACGGATGTAGTTTTATTTATTATAGCGTCAGAAAACTGCCTTCTCCAAATTCATAACCAGTTAAACCGGGCCTTCTTGATTGCAGGACACAGGTAAAGGTAGAGCTAGGTGGATTCTGACATCATAAGTCCGGATTAGAACACGGATGCTGTTTTATTTATTATAGCGTCAGAAAACTGCCTTCTCCAAATTCATAACCAGTTAAACCGGGCCTTCTTGATTGCAGGACACAGGTAAAGGTAGAGCTAGGTGGATTCTGACATCATAAGTCCGGATTAGAACACGGATGCTGTTTTATTTATTATAGCGTCAGAAAACTGCGTTCTCAAAATTCAAACTCAGTAAAACCGGGTCTTTTTGATTGCAGGAAACAGGTAAAGGTAGAGCTGGGTGGATTCCGACATCATAAGTCCGGATTAGAACACGGATGTTGTTTTATTTATAACATTATTTAAACAGGTAAAGGTAGAGCTGGGTGGATTCCGACATCATAAGTCCGGATTAGAACAAAGATGTTGTTTTATTTATAACATTATTTATTTATTTATGAGCCTTTGGTGTTCCACTGCAATATTGCAGGCATAAATAAAGAGCAGATCACCGTGGTATTTCAGTTGGGACCGTTAACCAAAGACGCAAGTTCAAATCTCGTCAGCGGTAAAAAATATATTTGTCAATTCACATATTTATTATAGCATCACGAAAACTGCCTTCTCAAAATTCATACTCAGTAAAACTGGATCTTTTTGATTGCAGGAAACAGGTAAAGGTAGAGCTGGGTGAATTCCGACATCATAAGTCCGGATTAGAACACGGATGTTGTTTTATTTATTATAGCATCACGAAAACTGCCTTCTCCAAATTCATACTCCGTAAAACCGGGCCTCCTTGATTGCAGGAAACAGGTAAAGGTAGAGCTGGGTGTATTCCACATATCATAAGTCCGGATTAGAACACGGAATTTGTTTTGTGCGACATTTTCACGTAACAATACCTACCAGACTGAGATTATACAATATGTAACAAATTGACTTTGAAATTCCATGGCAAGAGTATTTTGTAGACAAAAAAAAGTTAATAAAGATCAAAATAAACTAAGGCTGGGCTGCGGGTTGTCAATTCGTACATTTCATGCCTGAATTATTACTAGTTGACTTGGGATCCCCAAAAATATTAAAATGCTAACGCATTTAATTCACCATCGTGATGAGTAAAATCACTAGACTCTACTATTCCAAAAACCAATGTAATATCTTGAAATAATTTAACTTGTTCTTATTTTATAAACCTAGTATTTCTTCCATGCTGGACTGGGAGCGAGAGAAAAACATAGCATGTGCCAGCTGCATTTCCTCCCGATCATGCTGTAAAAACCAGCTAAGGGATCCGAGTGTTTTAGTATGTTGCATTTTAGGCGATGGGCTGACAACCTGTCACTACAGCAATAAACATACAAATCTATCATAAATAACCTTCAAGACTTTGTCGGACGTGGCGGAACGACCTTTGTTTGGGTCGTTTACGCTCTGCCTACCCCATTAGGGATAAAGGCGTGATTATATGTATGTATGTAGTATTTCATAACCTAGTATCACTTTATAGAACAAATCTCAGGCACGACTGATAAAATTCAAAATATACCTGATGCACCCATACAAAAGACACATATCAAAAAGCTACAAAAATAGGTACATACATACATATAATCACGCTTTTATCCCTAATGGGGTAGGCACAGCGTAAAAAAAGTCGTTCCGCCACGTCTGACAAAGTTTTGAGGATTATTCAAGATAGATTTGTGCATATATTGCTGTAGTGACAGGTTGTCAGCCCATCGCTTAAATTGCAATATACTGAAACCCTCCGATCCCTCAGCAGGTTTTTACAGCATTCCCGGGAGGAAATGCAGCTGGCACATTCTATGTTTTTCTCTCGCTCCCAGTCCAGCATGGAAGTACAAAAATAGGTCGACTAACATTATTAATCACTATTAACCTCAGAATTATTTTTGTCCACAAAGCTTTATATCCGCCACAATGGGAGCTAAAATTCGACTAGGTTTTAAATGAACGTGGCGAAAAAAGGAAATACAACGCCAATTAATGCCTCCATGGTCTAGTGGTCTCAGTCATAGGCTCCCGATCCGGAGGTCCAGGGTTTGCTTCACACAAAGTTGCTATATGTCAATTAATCAGTTTGTGAGATTTTCCCCAGATTGGTTAGGACAATGCAGGCTCAATCACCTGATTGTCTGGAAGAAAAAAGATTTCGTGCTTCGGAGGGCACGTTAAGCCGTCTTTGACAGTAGTACTTTCAAAAATCATGTCAGAGGCCTAAACAGCTTTGTTATTATTGTTAGGCTTTAAAATCTCCGACACCGGGGTTCATCGGGTCGAAACCCACACAACAGAAGAAGAAGAAGACCGCCATTTTTGACAGTGCTTAATACAGTGCTCAATACTTTATATGTATAAATACATACATATAATCACACCTTTATCCCTAAAGGGGTAGGCAGAGCGTAAACGACCCAAACAAAGGTCGTTCCGTCACGTCTGACAAAGTTTTGAGGGTTATTTAAGATAGATTTGTAAGTATATTGCTGTAGTGACAGGTTGTCAGCCCATCGCCTAAATTACAATAGACTGAAACAATCGGATCCCTTAGCTGGTTTTTACAGCATGCCCGGGAGGATATGCAGCTGGCACATTCTATATTTTTCTCTCGCTCCCAGGCCAGTATGGAAGAAATTCAAAAAAGAAGAATACAATACTTTATTTATAAAATAATATTTTTACACGTCACATAATGCATTATACTTATAACATAATAAAAAAAAATGTTTTAGAATTAGTCATGCCATCTCATTTTAAAATACAAGATAGTTAATTTCATTTCATTTATATAATTTAATCTATAATGTCAGCCATACAATGGCGCCACACACGTTCAACTAAAGCCTTGACGTACAGACGCGGCGGTACAATAAACAATCATTCATCGTTATAAAATCCAAGGACTTTAAAAGGGGGTGGGGGCAAGGTGGGTTATGACGTCACTGGTCCGGGATGTAGCCACAGTAGAGATAGAAAGAGCAGTAATGATTGTAGCGTCAAGCTGCAAGTTTAGTTGCAGTTCTTTTTGAAATATCTTCTAAGTGCAGCTTTAGCCCTCATACATTCATACATTACAAGACATTAAATTGAGAATCCTTTATAAAATAAAATTGCTCTTCATATACATTGTACTGCTCCTTTATCGTCTACTATGGCACAGTAGCTTTACGAACACCCTTTTCGCTTTTCGCAGCAGAATATCTGGATAAAACCGGTTTCGAAATACCGAGATAATGAGATGAAGGCTGATTCAGAATTTCGAGGTTTTCAGGTCAAACAGATGTTACAATGTTTTTTATTTTTATTGGGGGTTTTAAAAAAAGAACTGAAATGGTTTATATTTAAGGAAAACAGACCTTTTATTACGTTTAAATTGGGTCTTTAAAAGGTTTGCCTTAATATTCGCGCTTGTCGTAGGTACAAAAATAAAAAATCTTTACTTAAGTAATAAGGTAAATAAAAGAGAACCAAGCAAAAACTTGGATTAATTTATCTGCTTTATATATTTAACAATTTACTGTACACAAAAACATCATATAAACAGGACATACAAAATAAAGACACAATTGGCACTGCTTATTTCTATAAAGAAATTTCCTACAGCACTCCTACAGAAGTATTTTTTTTAATGATACGCAGATAAAATGTGCACAAAATTTTATACCTACTAATAAAATAATAGTACTGTAAAATACTTGTATAATGTAAATTTATTACATAAATATAAACAAGATATGAATAAATACGTATAGCTATTTGTATGTATACAAATATATACATACATAATTATATACCTTAAACACGGATTACGTTGACAGGGAAAGATAATAATACTCTTTAACTCGTCTTTTGAAGATGGCTATAGACGAGCTATCACGAACTGTCGGTGGAAGAGAGTTCCATAATCTGACAGCTTAAACAGTAAATGAATAAGGAAAGATCAGCTTTAGAGCCTGGCTACAAGAAAACTTGCGACAGTGGCAAGCGAAAACTGCTAACACGCCATATGTCAAATGTAACTTTATATTCTGTACTTTATAGTGTAACTAGCGACCCGCCCCGGCTTCGCACGGAAATTATCAGTGTTTCTAATCTATATAATGCATGTATTATGCATATAAACCTTCCTCTTGAATCACTCTATCCAATTAAAGAAACCGCAACAAAATCCGTTGCGTAGTTTTAAAGATTTATGCATACATAGGGATATAGGGACAGAAAAAGCGACTTTGTTTTATACTATGTAGTGATTTCACATACCGGCGATGTGGCACTTTAGCAGTATTCGATTTCCACAGTCGCTTGCTGTAGCGAATATCGACTTGTTAGGTGTTAGCAAGAAACGAATGGTTACATTTTCCTTTGTTGCAAGATTCTTCCGTTTTCACAACGCTCCCGTGCAAGCCAAATGTCCCGTAACCAGTGTTTAGACAGACTTGGTTTTTTACATCAAATGGATTATAAGCACGTTTCTAGAACCTAAAAATATTTTGTTGCTTACAACCCAGAAACGAAGGTAAACTTTTTCTTCCGACTGTACAGCAGAAATATTCAGTTTAAGTACTTTCCTCCTCTTTGATGTTCGAATATTGGATAGAAGTGGACTTTATTGATCTGATCAGGACAGAAATACACAGGTACTAAGAGTGAGTTCACACCGGGAAGCGGCGCGACGCGATGCGACGCGGTGAGTAATTTTGAAACAGGGTTGTAGTATATAGAATTTGACAGTGAGACTAAGTATAAAAGTTGCCAAAAAAAGAACTAATGCGGCCATCTTGGCTATCAACTCAGAATAAAAACTGTTTGTAGTACGTACGTAGAATTTCAATTTAGGCTATGAGCTGACAACCTGTCACTATAGCAATATACCTACAAATCTATCTTAAATAACCCTCAATTTTTTGTCAGACGTGGCGAACGACTTTTCTTTAGGTCGCTTAAGCTCTGTTTACCACATTACGGATAAAGGCGTGATTATATGTATGTATGTATGTACGTAGAATCGCAATGTGTGCGACTCTCAGAATAAAATCTCCTTGTTTTACGTGAGAGCTCTGTGGCTGAGAATGCCATAGTTTTGACAGTTCGCCTATCTTACAGGGCATGCATGCATATAATCACGCCTTTATCCCTAATGGGGTAGGCAGAGCGTGAACGACCTAAACAAAAGTCGTTCCGCCACGTCTGACACAATTTTGAGGGCTATTTAAGGTAACTGACAGCGCCCTCGTCCAAATTAATACTAACCTTGGTCTCACTGTATTTTTACAAAAACTTAACATTTATATTATTGACAGAACTCGAAAATTCCTCGTAAGGAACGCCCTTAGGCGTCGCATGGTGCATTCTGTAATTTTGTGGTACTGTGGTTTAATCATGCATCTTCAAGCAGGTTTGCGCCGCATCCCGTCTCGTCTCTTCCCGGTGTGAACACACTTTTGACCACCTTTTCATCATATATACTGTTTATTTCTGCCTATAAAGATTCGGACATCAAAAGAGTTTGGTAACATATGGCGTGGCAGGATTTTGTAGGCACTAAACGACAGACATAGTCATAAAATATCGACGTTTTTGAGTAGCAAAGGGAATATTTTATTAGAAAGTCTTAGAGCCATATTTGTAATCAGCTCTCCTGAGTGATAGCGAGTTTGAGTTCGTATCAGAAATGTCATTTTAGTACAAACTGGCCTGTAAAATCCATACTTAATATGACTCTCAAGTTTGATATCGCTTCATAAATTCGAGCCTTAGAATAAAACAAAACTGTATAATTACTTTGATAAAGGAATACCATAGTAATATTTTTTTTTATTTGGATGTATTTAATCGCTTGTTACTCATCACGGGTGACGGCTGAAAATCACGGTTGCCTTTTGGGAAAAAACACTTAGGGTAAAATTCACTGAGCCTTGGCCCTTTCACATCACTGCAGCAGACATGTGCATATTGTGTAAACTACTTATTTGTTTGTTTTATTGTACATACATACATACATATAATCACGCCTATATCCCTAATGGGGTAAGCAGAGAGTAAACGACGTAAACAAAGTCCACTACGTCTGACAAAGTTTTGAAGATTATTTAAGATAGATTTGTAGATATATTGCTGTAGTGACAGGTTGTCAGCCCATCGCCTAAATTACAATGTGAAAACCTCGGATCACTTAGCTGGTTTTTACAGCATGCCCGGGAGGTAATGCAGCTGGCACATTCTATGGTTTTCTCTCATTCCCGGACCAACAGTATGAGAGAAAAAAGTGCGACAAAATAACGCGATGAGCGAAAGAAACCTATTTCTTAATTCTCAAAATTATGTTCAACGAGAATATAGGGGCTAAGGTACAATATTCTGACCCGTCTCCAAATAGGAAATTGATGAAAGTAATCAATATACCATTGGTTCTTAAAGTACCACAAAAAAACTATTTATTGAAACCCCCCTTGAGGCGATAGCCATTTATTATCACATCTATCGAATCGTATATAAATTTGAGAGATAGATTCGATACAGGTGTAAGGGACAGCGTCCTGCAAATTGAAAGGGGTTGTTCAGTCAACGAAACTGAACAACTTTCACCAAGAAATTATTTTAGATGATAAAAAAATAGACCTACCCTTACAAAATGACCACCTTGATCGGTCAATTTGTATGAAAATTCATTTTTTTTTTCATTATAGCTTAATCATTCCTGCTGATAGTTGATCAGTTTCGTTGCCTGAGCAATCCCTATCAGTTTTCGGGACGCTGTCCCTTAAACCCCATATAACTATAGCGCTATCGCGGCTACTTGCTGCAGGGTTTGACATATCAGACCCCCCTGGCCGTATCTCGCTAAGTTTGAGAACCGCTGAATAAACAATGTTTAGCTATGAAACACCTGGGACAGTAAATATTGATTGCCTCGTCATTAAATACGGGGCCATTATTAGCAATCCAATCACTGTCGGTGATAAACTACGTTATTATTTACAAGTTAGCTGTAAAGGTTACTGGGTGATGTTACTTTGGTGAATAGCAGACCTTTTTATAGTTATTAGGTCAGATAATAATAATAGTCCTCCCACCGATTTTCGGTGAACTGCGCAGGACTAGTTTTTAGTGCCCAAGTGTTTGCGCTACAAACAGGTGCACTCTCTATTCCTTTAATCTCTTATTCTGATCGGACAGATTGACTGACACGACCAGAGAGAAATCAGGCGCAGGACCGACTATTTACATGCCCATCCGATAGCATGGATCACCTTACTATTCGGACAATCAAGTGATCAGCTTGCAATGTCCTAACCAAACTAAAACAACAACACAATGTCATTGTCCCTCGCCGAGAATCGAACCCGGGACCTCCGGGTCGAGAGTCCAGGTCAGGTAAAACAAATCCTTCACTCATACAATACGCTATTTTCCTACTAGTCAAATCAGCAACTTTTTATGAAATGCCAAAAACCCGTTTTTGTATGAAAATATTTGGTTTGACGTCACTCCTCCTGTGAATATTGACTACTCAAATTAATAACTTCTATATTTTTAACTCGATTATTAAATCTAAATGTGCATTTTTTTTTCAATTTATTTAACAGTTTATTGTACACAATAAAATACAAAAGGACATATAGTATATATACAGGATAATATATAGGATATATACATACATACATACATATAATCACGCCTTTATCCCTAATGGGGTAGGCAGAGCGTAAACAACCTAAACAAAGGTCGTTCCGCCACGTCTGACAAAGTTTTGAGGGTTATTTAAGATATATTTGTAGGTATATTGCTGTAGTGACAGGTTGTCAGCCCATCGCCTAAATTCCAATATACTGAAACCCTCGGATCCCTTAGCTGACTTTTACAGCATGCCCGGGAGGAAATGCAGCTGGCACGTTCTACGTTTTCCTCTCGCTCCCAGCCCAGCATGGAAGAAATATATACATATAAAACAAAGACACAAAATAAATCTCTTCCAGCAGACCTAGGCTAGTGAAATAGCATTTTGAGAGGCAGATACGATGTGCACAATTATAAATATGATAGAGTACCACAGTATTTTAGCTATCAGTTATAAGTATAAACTTTTTGTTTTTTTAGCCACTCAGTCAACATGCCTATTATTGCAAATTACAAAGCCCGATGGTGTAGTGGATAGGGCCGCTGCCTCCGGAGCGGGAGGTCGTGGTTCGAATCCCACCACGTACCAATGTGTTTTTCGATTTTCGAATTTCATATGTACGTTTATTCGGCGCTTTTTCCGTGCTTCGGAAGGCACGTTAAGCCGTTGGTCCCGGTTAATATCGTTTAATACCGTAGATATTAGTCGTTAAGCCATATCAGAGGCCAGTGCTAAGCATTGGCGGCTTGAAAACTCTGACCTAATCTAGGATTGGGTCTGGTTTCCCTTCTGGGTTGTGGAGGTCAGATGGCAGTCGCTCTGTGTAAAAACCAGTACCCTCGTTCAATCCCCTAGATTAGGTAGCCGACCCCGTGATATACGGGATAAGGCTAGGGAGATGATGAGTCAACATGCCTATTATTAATTTATGTTTGTCTCTATGTGTACACAACAATAAAATATTATGTCGTCACGTGTCGCATCGTCATCACATTCACAATCAATAGAAAATGTTTTCAGGCATATATTTTAATATATTATTTAGTTTTTCCTACCATGCTGGACTGGGAGTGAGAGAAAACATAGAATGTGCCAGCTGCATTTCCTCCCGGGCATGCTGTAGAAATCAGCAAAAGGGATTCGAGGGTTACAGTGTATTGTAATTTAGGCGATGGGCTGACAACCTGTCACTACAGCAATACACGTACATACAAATCTATATTAAATTACCCTTCTTAAATTATCTTTGTTTAGGTCGTTTACGCTCTGCCTACCCCATAAAGGCGAGATTATATGTATGATTTAGTTTGTTTCTATTTTTATTTAACATACTAACCTCGTCCATGGAACTAACCAAGCTATTTGAAAGCAATCACGAATGACCTTTTACTATCTGAACTTTACGAATAATTAATATCAACTGGAAATGCCAAACATTTTATTCAAAAGGGAAGTTTTGATCTATATTATAGTCAAATACATACATACATACATATAATCACGCCTTTATCCCTAATGGGGTAGGCAGAACGTAAACAACCTTTAACAAAGGTCGTAACGTCACGTCTGACAAAGTTATGAGGGTCATTTAAGATAGATGTGTAGGTACATTGCTGTAGTGACAGGTTGTCAGCCCATCGCCTAAATTGCAATATACTGAACCCCTCGGATCCCTTAGCTGGTTTTTACAGCATGCCCGGGAGGAAATGCAGCTGGCACATTCTATGTTTTTCTTTCGCTCCCAGTCCAGCATGGAAGAAAAAATTGTAAAATAGGTATAACAATAGTTGACTGAAGTACAAAAACAAAATGAGCACTGGTGCATTCTACCTACTCTTATATAGATACAACTGAACTTATTTTAATTTGGTCCTGTAACTTTCTATAACTTGAATAAAGTAGTGTCAGAAATACTTTATTTAATTATCTTCCATGCTGGACTGGGAGTGAGAGAAAAACATAGAATGTGCTAGCTGTATTTCTTCCCGGGCATGCTGTAAAAAACAGCTAAGGGATCTGAGGGTTTTAGTATATTGTAATTTAGGCGATGGGCTGACAACCTGTCACAACAGCAATATATATACAAATCTATCTTAAATAACCCTCAAAACTCTGTCAGACGTGATGGAGCGACGTTTGCTTAGGTCATTTACGCTCTGCCTACCCCATTAGGGATAAAGGCGTGATTATATACAGAAACACAACAACTGATTTTAATTGTGACATAAAGCGGGTGTAAGGGACAGCGTTGACTGAGCAACCCCTATCAGTTTGCGGGACGCTGTCCCTTACACCCCGTTTTGCTTTAAATAAGGCGACACCATGCGCCATCTTATTTTAGGCGTTAAACGTCACTTTGATAGGATTATAATCAGCTGTGATGTCGCTGTCTCTATTTTATTCAAATTATAAAAAGCGATAAGACTAATCCTTCCATGCTGGCCTGGGAGCGAGAGAAAAACATAGAATGTGTCAGTTGTATTGCCTCCCTGCCATGCTGTAAAAACTAGCTAAGGGTTCCGAGGGTTTCAGTACATTGTAATTTAGGCGATGGGCTGACAGCCTGTCACTACAGCAATATACCTACAAATCTGTCATAAATAACCCTCAAAACTTTGTCAGACGTGGCGACACGACCTTTGTTTAGGTCGTTTTCTGTCTGCCTACCCCATTAGGGATAAAGGCGTTATTATATGTATGTATCAAATAGGTAGAACGCACAATTTTCTATGAGGGACGGTGTGATAGAGTATTATTTTTAGGCCCCTATTTATAATCAGCACTGGAGACTGATAGTGAGTTTGAGTTCGTATCAGAAATGTCATTTCATGGGGTGCATGAAAGAAGCCTCCCCGCGGCGCAGGTAGTCACCGTAACGGAGTAGCTAGGCTGACTAATTCTATCACTACGATGGTTCAACCAACAACAACAGCTCTCTCTAGTGCCCACACTAGAACAACAGCACTTTTCAGTGCTACCACAACAGTACCTCACAGTGTTGGTAGTGAGAGCCCCAACACCTGCACACTACAGGACCTGTATCATGGGGTCTCACTCCGAAGAACAGTAAATAGCTTCTAAAAAATATCAGCAGATGGCGCTACGGGTAAGACGGGCAGGTCATTCTAAATAAAAGTTCACATAAAACAAGTTTTTTGTTTCTAAAGCCCGCAAATATATTGTTTAATAAATAATTCTGATTACCCTGAGCATTAAAAATCGTACAATATGCTCATTTTTAAAAAGTTTTAGATTAAAAGTTTCTTTGCAGCGGCTACTCTAGCGACACCCACACAGGAGTGTCAAGGATATGAAGTTTTTCGACTTTCGCTCAAACCCTAAAAACATACAGGTAGTACCAACCATTCACCAATAGATGTCACTGGTACAATTATCGATCCACAGATGAAATTAATATACCTACATCAAGCGGTTGCCGTTTATGTGTTATGAATTTACTTTTAGAAACCCTCGCACATTGAATTATGAAAAAAACAATAAAGCAAAATTTAAAGTATGAATATTGTATCTTATTTATAAAACTCACTTGCTTTCCGCCCCGCGTTTTCACCCGCGATTAAATGAATTTTCTCGCGGAAATAAAGTATTTCTCTGCGTTAACGGTTAGCCTGTTGCTATGTCACTCATACATATATACACATATATAATCACGACTTTATCACGCCTAATGGGGTAGGTATGCAAAGCGCAAACGACCTAAACAAAGGTCAATCCGCCATGTCTGACAAATTTTTGAGGGTTATTTAAAGATAGATTTTAATTTTTAGGCAGTTTCATGTAGTGACAGGTTGCCAGCTCATCGCCTGAATTGCAATATACTGAAACCCTCGGATTGCTCAGCTGGTTTTTCCAGCATGCCCGGGAGGAAATTCGGCTGGGAGGAAATGTTATCAGCAGTGATCGGAATAGGTAGAGTATATTTACCTAAACTTCTAAAAATAAGAGAGGAAAATGGAGACTTCCTTACTACTAAAACTTTTTCGGGACATCTTGCGGGACATCACATAAGTAAGCTAGAAATATACTTTGAACCATGGCATTTAATTCTATGGACAAATACAAGCTAAAAATATACTTGGTGATTTTCGGCTACAGTGTCACATTGCCTAGATATTTTGAATTAAAGATTCTCTTACTTTATAGCTTTAAAACGGCTGTGTGTAGGAAAAAATGTTAAGGGAAAAAATTATCGCGTAGTTTGTGTTCTATAATTTCTTTATAGGTGTCAACATCGTTGGAGTTATAGAAACCAAGATATTTACGAAAAACCATTTTAACGATATCTGACAGTTTTCATATTATGGACGATGTTAGTTATGTTTTAAGCTGGTCAACAAATCAGATAATTCACAATAAATTTGAAAAAGTTTTAAACATAATTCCGGACTACGATTTTATTAGGACAATAAGTGAAAAAATTGTAAAGGGAATCGAAGTAGACGACGAAGTATTTTTTAAATATGCTCCTCTTACATCTGTAGATGTTGAAAGGTCCTTTTTCACCTATTAGTGGATATTAAGTGTAAAAAGGAATAGACTTAAACCGGAAAATATAGAAAAAATAATGGTCATCTACTTCAATTCCCTGCAAGAAAGAAATATTTCGTCAGTATCTTCAGATTCTGTCACTGAAGACGAAGATATTGACGACATATAAAATATATTATTTTTTAAGTAAAATTAATCGCGTTTACGATGTACCTTACGTGATCAGGTTTTTTGGACTGCATTACATGAATAATTGTCTACTTTAATAAAAAAAAGCTTTATTTTAATTTGTATTGCTTCTTTCATTTGTACCTTAAGTTACAAAAAACAAATTTAATTTTTATCATTAAAAACTACAAAAACAAAATTCATATTTCGAAAGAGGTATGATTGTATCTGGCATACTAAATATTTTGCCGATATTTAACTGAGATTTGGTTCAAGTTGGCTGGCGTACGATCAACCGTGTGACGTTTGAACATGAAACAAATATAAAACAAAATATTTTATTACCAAGACACATTGATCTAAAGATTGCGATTTGGTCGTTTGGCCATAGATAACCTGTCAAAAAGGGCCTACTATTTCTCTACTAGTTCTATTATGTGGCGTATAGTCACGTATAATACAGAAATGCATAAATTCAAGCCCCATTTCCTATTGTTCGATTATTTTATGACTTGCTTTATTTGCATTTGATTTTATCTTGCAAAGTTGACAGTTCGAAATTCGGAAACTAATTCCATTCATTTACAGCACGTGTTTTTTAGTGTTTTTTTTTTACCTGGAATCACTTTTCAGGTAAAAATAATTAGTGCAAGCCTTTTGACAACTGAGCTTCTTTTGTGTAGTTCTATTTAATCGCTTTGTTTACGAAGTTGTTGTATATTTGTGAATAAACAGCACTTATTTAAAAGCATATTACTATCAGTGCAAGCCTTCTAACAATTAAAATTACTTTGTGTGTTTTATATCATACTCTTTACGGCGTTGTTATCAATGTTTGACTAAGGGGAACTTATTAAAAGCATCGGTTTATCTTAATCGAACCCAGGACTTTTCACAGATTTATTTCGGCGTACGAAATATCATAATATCATCATAGTCTACATCATCACTTACCATCACGTGAGATGGCGGACAAATGATTGCCTATCAAATATTTAAAAAAAAATAAAAAAATGCTGCCTTAAAAAAACCAACCAGGAACATAAGCTATTCAAGGTCAAATGTAAAAATAAAACAATTTTTCGTAAATATCTTGGTTTCTGTAGCTCGTACGATGTTGACACCTATGGAGAAATTATACAGCACATAATTTGCGTAATTTTTTCCTCAATATTTTTTTTCCTACACACAGCACTTTTAAAGCTATAAAGTAAGAAAATCTTTAATTCAAAATATCTAGGCAATGTGACACTGTAGCCAAATATCACCAAGTATATTTTTAGCTTGTATTTGTCCTTAGAATGAAAAACCATGGTGCAAAGTATATTTCTTGGTTACTTATGTGATGTCCCGCAAGATGTCCCGCAAAAAGTTTACGTAGTAAGGAAGTCTCCATTTTCCGCTTCTGTTCTTAGAAGTTTAGGTAAATATACACTACCAATTCCGATCACTGGTTATCAGCTATAGCGTTATAGTGTCATGGTCATAGTCAATCGATACATAAAGTGTTGCCCTATACTCTAAATACCGTGTGAAAATATTTCCCGAGGGAATAAGATCTTATCCTACGGTAAAAAATGGCCTTTGTCCGTTTCATCTATCACCATGCCACCACATTTCATCAAAATACGTTCAGAATTTAAGGCGTGAAAGAACTACAAACAAACAGATAGACGGAGCTACTTTCGGATTTTATAATATTAGTATGGAGTATGGATAGTATGTATTTTTCTTACGATCAGCAGGAAAACTGTATCTATATTTGTTTAATTTACCAACAACAAATCATTCACAATCTTCTTCCATGCTGGCCTGTAAGCGAGAGAAAAACATAGAATGTGCCAGATGTATTTCCTCCCGGGCATGCTGAAAAAAACCAGCTAAGGGATCCGAGGGTTTCTGTATATTACAATTTAGGCGATAGGCTGACAACCTGTCTTAGATAACCCTCAAAACTTTGTCCGACGTGGCGGAACGACCTTTGTTTAGGACGTTTACGATCTGCCTACCCCATTAAGAACAAAGGCGTGATGTATGTATGAACAAAACATTGACATGGCCACGATTCGGCGTAGACTAGATTTAACTAACATAAAGAATATAAATATTAGATTAACTTACTTTTTTTTTCTCACTATCTATAAGAGCTATTTTTATATTATTAATTATTTAAGAATCTTTAAAAGAATACATATTTTAATTAAAACATATTTCGAGTAAATTGTAGCTGTAATGAAAAGACATGATTGCCAGCTGTCTAAAACAAATCATATCGATTCTTAAACCTTGCTTAGTAACACCTTTCCTAAAATGTCAAAGATATTTATGTTAAATAGTGATAAATATACATACATACATATAGTCACGCCTCTATCCCTAGTGATAAATATATTTTTATTAAATTAAAATTAACCTAATGAAACATACTTAAGTTTAAGTTTTAGTTGCTTTGAGATACTTGTCGTTAATTTTATTAAGTTTACCTATAGATTGTTTTCTGAAAGTTGTAAGCAAAATTCCGAAACTTGGTTTATTCCTTATTCTATGAATCTCAATTTCTGACCCACTGTGCAGCGTAAGCTCCGCAAGTGGCGTCGTTGCCATTCAGTGCGGGCCCGCGCGCAACGTTGCCGGTCAACGTATGAATGGGTAAATGCGAATCCGCTCCGTTGATTCCGAAATTTGTAAAAATTACATACTTATACGAGTATGTATGTTTTTTAGATCTTATTTCTCCTAAACGAATGAATGAAGAAATCATATATATATTTTCCTGCTAATTATGTCGATATTCTACTTGTTGTTTACGTTACTATTAAAAAAAATATACTTATTGATGAACCATAACAACTTCATGGGTAGCTTTTATTCGCAACCCAGTTCAGCGGCGGGATGGCGCGTTGGTTAGTTGGTCGGGTTTCAGCGCTGTGATTGTCCGGATCGAGTCTGATCGTTGATTGAAAATACAATTTCCTTTTAGTTAGAAACATTTATTTAGTATTAGTTTTTCTTTCTTTTACTTTTTAAGGTAAATATTTTACTGTCATACTACTGTTCAATTTATTACTTTTAAAGTGTATTTGAGGCCGATTTCTATTCTATTAATAAGAACCATCTTGATAAATTAAAATAGAGGCTCAAAATAGTGATAAGTGGAAGGAGAAGAGGGAGGCCAGGTGAAAAAAAAGTAAAAATAACAATCGTGTAAAGCAGTTTATTAAATTTATAAATGACTTGGTCAGACGTGGCGAAACGACCTTTGTTTAGGTTTTTTACGCTCTGCCTACCCCGTTAGGGATAAAGGCGTGATATTATGTATGTATGTATAAATGATAGCACCTAATATGGCTGTAGAGTGTACGTAGTCAGCAGAGGAGACATCTGGTCAGGCCCACTCCAAACGAAAGAGATCATTTCAGGAAATTATTGATAAACTTTAATAAAATCTCGCTTATTTGCACGATTCACTTACTGCAATAAATATACTAAACCACATTAAAATTCATACATAATTTCCTGAAACAATCTCATCCGTTTCGAACGGCCCTGCCCTGCAATAGCCTTTGCTGACAGTACATAAGATAAGTTTAATTATTCAATCTCTTACAAATTACAAATTAAAACTGCTATTATCTGTGCTCTGGCGCAGCGTTAACTTCTCTCTTACCGCCATCTAGTAGTCTAGTAGAAAATTACGTACTTCGAACGTGCATTGTACCTACGTGGGGCCATCTGTGATCACGGCAAAATATTACGACCGAACACTTCCCGCCGTGGTCTGTCACGTGGTACCGTTGCGTCAGATTGTACTAAAATCTTGCGGCCCGCCACTCGGCCCGACTTATGGCGGACCAGTTTTATTGTATGACATTAGGCATCTGTACTAGTATAGTATTATATTATCTGTGCCTGTATGATGCCACAAAAAATGCTGTCGCCGTGGCAGATCACTGGTCAATATATATTTGAACCATCAACACGACAGAAGAAAAAGTACATTATGACCTAACAAATTCATACTTAATACTGCTCTCAATCTTGAGATCGCTTTATGAATACGGGATTTAGACATTTTGCCCCAGGTATAGATTTTTTTCACATAACGTAAGGTTTTTGCTAGTTACTGTATCCAATTTCCGCCTAAGACGAAACTCATCCATCTTTCTTTCACGGGGTTAGGGTCGTTTCCAAGACTGACAGTGTGAGTTACTCAAGGCATTTAAGATTTACTTTTTCTTTCCTTCAAACAGTTCCAGATAGTTTTAAATTATTGTTCCAGTTAGTGCTGAAATGGGAATGGAACAAGCTGATTTCTAACTGAATACACTGTAAAATTAAATAGCTATAAGTATTTATTTATTTTTGATTATGTATATAATTGGAAGTATTTATTTACGATATTTCTTGTTTATATTTATGTAAAATATTTACATTATATAAGTATTTTACAGTAGTTTTATTTTATTGATAGGTATTCAATTTTGTGCACGTTTTATCCGCGTATCGTTAAAATTATCACTTCTGTAGGTCTGCCGTAAGAAATTTCTTTTTAGAAATAAGCAGTGCCTCAGTGTCTTTGTTTTTTATGTCCTGTGTTCATGATGTTTTTTGTGTAAAATAAATTGTTAAATAAAAGTTTCTGGATACATACTGAAAGGATTCGTTGTAATCGGTTTAATAGGCGATATTTTGAGAACCCTTTCTGTGATGCTTATTTCCGAAATAGGTCTGAAAATTCAACTGGTGCAGTGAAAACTTTTCTTAGTTATTTTTCTGTATTAAAGTTATAGTCAAAGTTAAAAAATATTCTTCACGGTCAAAGTGAATAGTGCAGTTCCGTGCTTCGGAAGGCAAGTTAAACCGTTGGTCCCGGTTAATATATTTATACATAGTAGATATTAGTCGTTAAGCCATGTCAGAGGCCAGTGCTAAGCATTGGCGGCTTGAAACTCTCACCTAATCTAGGATTGGGTCAGGTTTCCCTTCTGTGTTGCGGAGGCCAAATTGCAGTCGCTCTGTGTAAAAACCAGTGCCCTTGTTCAATTCCCTAGATGAGGTAGCTAACCCCGTGAGATACGGGATAAGGCTAGAGAGATGATGAAAGTCAAAGTCAACAGGCTTCATGTGGCATGGGCCATAGTATAACAATTTATCCAGGCAAATCTCTCCCACCTATTCGCTGTAGCCTACAGGCCCACATTTACATCAAATTAGTTCTACTCCCACTCTTCCCCCCCTTATTAATCGTGGGACAAAACCCCCTTTCACCGGGAAATTAATCGTCAAGTTTTAATCTTACAGGAAACTATGAACCATTACCGTCTGAACGTGTTAACGTGATTACACGGGGCTAGGAAAGGGTTAAGAAGCGAGCTTAATGTACATTTTTAACGGGGCGACAAATTTGACATTAAATATTTGATAAAAAAGGTCACCAAAAAATAACTCCATTTTTAACCGTCTAACTTAAGGATACTTATGACTTAATTCGTATACCGACAAAGCTGAAACTTGCAAACTAGAAACTAGACAAGCTAAAAATTTATCTCTTAGGATATATTTGCCCATACTTGCGACGTTTAGCAGGTTGCTAGACGAATACATACATACATACATAAAATCACGCCTTTATCCCTTACGGGGTAGGCAGAGCGTTAAACACCTCTCTGACAATAATTGAGGGTAATTTTAGATTGTAATGTGTATTGCCATAGTGACAGGTTGTCAGCCTATCGCCTAAATTACAATACACTGTAACCCTCGAGTCCCTTTTGCTGTCTTCTACAGCATGCCCGGGAGGAAGGGCAGCTGGAACATTCTATGTTTTTCTATCTCTCCCAGTCCAGCATGGAAGTAGATGAATACAGTGTAAAATTTTATATCCAGAAAATATATTTTATTCTTATTTGGTGTTTATGACATCTGCATAAAGAAACAGTGCTGCTTTTCTGACTGCGGCACTACATACAACGTAACACGGCCTTCATTTCTTAAAGTAAAAGCCGCTCCTATATCCGTTTTCTTTCATCCATATTTCAGACAATTTGCTAAAACGGGGGCATGACTGGCAGACCTCTAATTTATCGAAGCATTTGCGAAAAACATCCCATTGTGTTCAATTTGTAGGAAGGTGTGGACTACAGGATAATCGTTCGGGGCTTCGTTTTCTATTCTTCTTCTGTCGAGTCTATGGACTCGATGAACCCTGGTGTCAGAGTTTTTAAACCGCCTAGTAGCACAATTATCAGGCCTTGTGTAACGACCACTATCAAAGACAGCGACCGGGACCGACGGCGACGGCTTAACGTGCCCTCCGAAGCACGAAATCTTTTTCTTTTCGGACAATCAGGTGATTCAGCCTGCAATGTCCTACCCAAACTGGGGAAAAATTCACAAAGTGATAAATTCTCAAATATCAACTTTGTGTTTTCCCCCCTGGGAATCGAACCCAGGACCTCCGGATCGGGAGTCCATGGCACTAGCCACTAGACCACGGAGGCAGTTTTCTATTGGCAACACATTACTCGGCTAAATTTGAATACCTATACGAAAATATCTTATTTCTTCCATGCTGGACTGGGAGCGAGAGAAAAACATAGAATGTTCCAGCTGCATTTCCTCCCGGGCATGCTGTAAAAACCAGCTAAGGGATCTGAGGGTTTCAGAATATTGCAATTTGGGCGATGGGCTGACAACCTGTCACTACAGCAATATACGTACAAATCCATCTTGAATAACCCTCAAAACTTTGTCAGACGTGGCGGAATGACCTTTGTTTAGGTCATTTACGCTCTGCCTACCCCATTAGGGATAAAGGCGTGATTATATGTATGTATCTATGTATACGAAAATATTTAAATGTTGCAATAATTTCTCTGGATCTAGACATAAGTTTAAGTCAGGCTTCAGTTTATATACATACATACATATAGTCACGCCTTTATCTCTAATGGGGTAGGCAGAGCGTAAACGACCTAAACAAAGGTCATTCCGCCACGTCTGACAAAGTTTTGAGGGTTATTCAAGATGGATTTGTACGTATATTGCTGTAGTGACAGTTTATATACCAAACTATAGAAAGATGTTTTCTTTTTTAATAATAACGAACAACCTGAAATAGGTACCTATAGTATTTACAACTTAGTTTTAGAATAAAAGTAAACAAAGTTTCATGTCTTTTTATTCAAAAATAAATGATACGTGTTTGCAAATTAGTTACATTACAGCAATATTTTGTATGCATTTGACAGCCCATATTGTACTGAAATGACATTTCTAATACGAACTCAAACTATCTGACAGTCTCGAGTGCTGTTTATTAATACTAGCCTAAAACTACTATTTAATTATGTTGTCATATCTAAAAGCTATAACTAATAAAACAATACCTTCGATTAAAAGACATGAAACTTTGTTAGTTCTAAAACTAAATTGGAAATACTATAAGTAGGTGGTCAAATTATTTACTGTAAAAAAATATACAATATACGCTACATATAAGAATGTATAGAATCGTGAAAAGTTGGAAAGAAAGAAACAAAAAATATTTATTCAGTACAGATAATCGTGAGTAAAATAATAAATAATACATACATAAAATCATGCCTTTATCCCTTACGGGGTAGGCAGAGCGTCAAACGCCTCGTAAAAGGCGCTTTCGCCACGTCTGACAAAAAATTAGGGCAACTTTAGATTGAAATGTGTATTGCTATAGTGACAGGTTGTCAGCCCATCGCCTAAATTTCAATACACTGTAACCCTCGAGTGCCTTTTCCTGACTTTTACAGCATGCCCGGGGGGAAAGGCAGTTGGAACATTCTATGTTTTTCTATCTCTCCCAGTCCAGCATAGAAGAATAAATATATAAAAGAATAATAAATCAAATATTCAATAACACATGCAAGATAACATTAAAATTACTTACATACATACATACAGTCACGCCTTTATCCCTAATGGGGTAGGCAGAGCGTAAACAACCAAAACAAAGGTCGTCCCGCCACGTCTAACAAAGTTTTGAGGGTTATTTAAGTTAGATTTGTAGGTATATTGCTGTAGTGACAAAATTACTTATAGCTAGATATTGGTTTATTATTATTACATTGTTGCTACATTTTCTACTAATTCAGTTATTACGTTGTTTGAAGCATTACAGTTTTGGTGATTTGCCCAGTTACTAGGTTATAAAAGCAGGCTATAGTTCAAGTTCAAAATAATTTTGCAACTTTGTCGACACATTTTATCATTTTGAACTAGTTATTCTGCCTCATCATCTCCCTAGTCTTATCCCGTATCTCATAGGGTCGGCTACCTAATCTAGTCTAATCGAATCTAAGGGAATAAACGAGGGTACTGATTTTTACACAGAGCGACTGCCATCTGACCTCCGCAACCCAGAAGGGAAACCAGACATAATCCAGATTAGGTCAGAGTTTTATAGCCGTCAATGCTTAGCACTGGCCTCTGACATGGCTTAACCACTAATATCTACGGTGTTAAACTATACTAACTGAGACCAACGGTTTAACGTGCCTTCCGAAGCACGGAAAAAGCGCCGAATAAACGTACAAATGAAATTCGAAAACCGAAAAACACATTGGTACGTGGTGGGATTCGAACCACGACCTCCCGCTCAGGACGCAGTGGCCCTATCCATTACACCATCGGGCTCTCCTAGGTAACTAGGTATTCTGCCTATGTTTTGTTTTTTATAAAAGAACTAGCGACGCGCCCCCTTCGCACGGAAATCATCAGTGTTTCTCTATTATATTATGCATGTGTTATACATATAAACCTTCCTCTTGAATTACTCTATCCAATTAAAGAAACCGCATCAAAATCCGTTGCGTAGTTTTAAAGATCTAAGCATACAAAGGGATATAGGGACAGAGAAAGCGACTTTGTTTTATACTACAAAGTGACAAAGAAACGAGCGTAGAAACTAATTGACTTCTGAAAAAGTTTTTAATAAGAACACAAAGCACTCTTCATAACTCAGCGAGTTATTTTCCTTCAGAGAAAGGTAACGTCAGACGCAGATCTTTTTGTTTTAACATTATGACAAAAGTATTCCGCCTGTGGCTTATATAAAAATCCGTGGTCTAGCGGTCTGAGTCATGGACTCTCGATCCGGAAGTCTCGGGTTCGATTCCCGGCGGAGGAAAACGACTTTATGTTGTTGTTTCTAGTTCGGCTAGGACATTGCAGGCTGCTCACCTGATTATCCGAAAAGTGAGATGCTCCATGCTGTCGGATGGGCATGTAAATAGTCGGTCCTGCGCCTGATTTTTCCCTGGTCGTGTCAGTCAATCTGTCTCATCAGAATAGTAGATTAAAGGTATAGAGAGTGCACCTGTGTGTAGCGCAAACACTTGAGCACTAAAATCAAGTCCTGCGCAGTTGGCCAATCTCTGAGAGACTGGCCGCCGTCACCGAAAATTGGTGGGAGGACTATTATTTATTATATAAAAATGTAAACGTTTTCTTTTATTTTCTTATGTTACATTTATATTTTTTAATATAATTTAGGATTATCTGTGAAACCAGTGACTCCATCTCGCTTTATCTTACACTGTGTATTGGCATGACTGTTTTAATATAAAACAAAAATAATACCCGCCCGTATTGATAAACAGAACTTGAACCTGACAGCGCGTTTGAGTTCATTTTCGAATTTTAATTTCAGTACACAATGGACTTATCAACTAACACTAATCTAGGATTGGGTCTGGTTACCCTTCTGGGTTGCGGAGGTCAGATGGCAGTCGCTCTGTGTAAAAAGCAGTACCCGCGTTCAATCCCCTAGATTAGGTAGCCAATCTTGTGAGATAAGGGACAAGTTTAGAGAGATTATGAATGGACTTAAAAACTAAATTTGTTCTCTAACTTGTTATAAATGCGAGCCTTACTTTATACACCATACAATCTGTTCAAAATTTACATCAGTACGAACTAGGTCATCAAAGTTCCATACTCCATATTTCGCTGTCGAGTAGTATTCGTGACAAACAACTAATTTCCATCTCATCTCCGACACGAACGAACTAATATCAAAACATCTCTCATGTCACGTACATACATATAATCACGCCATTATCCCTAGTGGGGTAGGCAGAGCGTAAACAACCTAAACAAAGGTCGTTCTGCCACGTCTGACAGTTTTAAGGGTTATTTAAGATACATTTGTAGGTATATTGCGGTAGTTACATGTTGTCAGCCTATCGCCTAAATTGCAATATACGGATTCCTTAGCTGGTTTTAACAGCATGCCCGGGATGAAATGTAGCTGACACATTAAATGCTTTTCTCTCGCTCCCAGGCCAACATGGATGAAGCTTAATACCTGTATCAAAACACCTCTTATGTCACGTTCTCTGTGGGTAAAACATCACGAATGTTGTAAATTCACAAACCACCGCGTTTATCCTACTAATGAGATATGTACACGGTTTGTAAGTGAATTTGGGGAGCTTGCTCTGAATATTAGGTATATAATCGAATAAGTGTTTGGAATGATTTGTTGAAATTTACATAAACTTCCATGCTGGACTGGGAGTGAGAGAAACACATAGAATGTGCCAGCTGCATTTCCTCCCGAGCATGTTGTAAAAACCAGCTAAGGGATCCGAGGGTTTATATATATTGCAAATTAGGCGATAGGCTGACAACATGTAACTACCGCAATATACCTACAAATGTATCTTAAATAACCCTTAAAACTGTCAGATGTGGCATTAATATACCTACAAATATATCTTAAACAACCCTCAAAACTTTGTCTCACGTGGCGGAACGACCTTCGTTTAGGTCTTTTACGCTCTGCCTACCCCAAGGGATAAAGGCATACATACATGTATTGGCGCAACTATGGCACAATTTAGTAAATATACATACATACATACATGTATGTATGTATATTTACATACATGTATGTATGTATATATATTTACTAAATTGTGCCAACATACATACATGTATGTATGTATGTATATTTACTAAATTGTGCCATAGTTGCGCCAATAGTATTCAGGTAACCCTTTAAAAATTAAAAAACTACTTTCATTTTCACTTTCAAAACCGTTGTAGCAATAATCTACGAGTATCGTACCATTCGTAGCAAAATGCTACGCCTCTAATATCTTCGACTCTAACGAAGATTTTTTTTTTTTTTATAGCCTGTGATGTCCCACTGCAGGGCAAAGACCTCCCCTTTCTCCTTCCACATGTTGCGATCTTGAGCTATATTTACCCAGTCTTTGTCAAAAGCATCTAGGTCGTCGCGCCGCCGTTTTCTTGGCCTTCCTCTCCCTCGCCGGCTATCGAGGGGGACCCACTCGGTTGCTACTCTGGACCATCTGTCTGGGTGCATTATGCATACGTGACCCGCCCAGTCCCATTTCAGTTTTACCGTCTTCTCAGTCACATCAGTAATGCGCGTTTTGGAGCGCAGAGTGGTGTTACGGATTCTGTCCAATCTTTTGACCCCAAGGATGCTGCGCTCCATCGCTCGCTGGCAAACCGCTAGTCTGGACTTCTGAGCAGCAGTCAGAGACCAGACCTGTGCAGCATAGGTTAGGACGGGTAGGATACACATGTCTACGAGTTTCCGTTTAAAAGATAAGGGAAGATTGCCTTTCATTAAATCTTTCATGGACCAGTAGCTCTTCCAAGCATTATCGACTTCTTTGTCCTGCCGGTTGTTGAAAGAGACTAGCTGGCCCAAGTAAATATACTCTTCGACATATTATATCCTCCCCGTCTACCGTTACCCTATGTTGTGCGCTGTTGGTCATTAATTTGGTCTTTGATCGATTCATCCGAAGTCCAACCAGGTGGTTGGAGTTTGATATTTGCCGTACTTTGAGAGTAAATGTTTTTTAATAGATCTATGTAGGTAGTTTCTATATTTTGACTAGCGAGAGCTATAACTAGCTAGAACGAAGAATTTGATTTCTTTTTTTATTTATTTTGTAATATGATTATAACACGGAATGTGCCAATTGCATTTCCTCCCGGGCATGCTGTAAAAACCAGCTAAGGGATCTAAGGGTTTTAGTATACAGCGGTTGCACGTCCTCCCACTTAAAGTGCACCTCTCAAATATTCGAGGCTTGCACTCAAATCTCAACCCCGTCCATCACCATCTTGAGACTGAAAAACCGCATCTGCTGTTCTTCACTGAGACGCAGATCAATTGTCCGGCTGACGCGGCGTACCTCAGCTATCCCGGCTACACACTAGAACACAGGTTTCTACCTCGTGCCGGAGTCTGTGTGTACGCTCGCGATGACATTTGCATCAAGCGTCTCAAGAACCTTGAGGCACCAAGTTTTTCCGTATTGTGGGTACTGGTCGATACTGGTGTAGCTCAAAATGTGTATGCTTGCGTCTATCGCTCGCATAGTGGAGACACGGAGACAACCAAACTGTTTGAACACCTCAGTGAAGGTGCTGATGCAGCTCTGCAGAGATACCCGGCAGCGCAGCTAGTCACCCTGGGGGATTTCAACGCTCATCATAAAGAGTGGTTGTTCCCATACCTAGAGACCGATCATGCTGGGCGAGAGGCGCGCAAATTTGCATTGTCGCTAAATCTCTCCCAGCTTGTCAGCTGTGCAACAAGGGTCCCGGATATTGAGTCTAATACAGCCAACTGGTTAGACCTTCTGCTGACTACCGATCCAGACCGATACTCTGTGTCTATTTCTGCCCCATTGGGCACCTCAGATCACTGTCTGGTGAAATCTGTATCAGTGTATTCACCACCCGATCAGGGCCCTTGTGGTAAAAGACGGGTGTGGCGATACAGGTCAGCAGAATGGGATGACATGCGCCACTTCTTTGCTTCGTATCCTTGGCAGGACTGTTTTTCTTCAGGCGAATCGTCCAGCTGCGCGGATGCTATTACAGAAGTCATATGTCAGGGTATGGAGTATTTCATACCGTTCTCTGATGTTCCTACCGGTAGCAAAGCTCGCCCGTGGTTTAATGCTGACTGTAACTGCGCGGAATCGCAGAAACAGTCGGCATTCCTTGCTTGGGCTGATGCCCGTGCACGCAAAGCTCCGAATACTCGCGATCTGAAGAAAAACTATAACAAAGCCACCAAGTTAAGCAAAAAGGAATTACGCAGGGCTCGATTCGCCCACATAGGCCGAGTAGGCGCTAAGCTTGCTTCCTATCCGGCTGGCAGTAAAGCATTCTGGTCGCTTGCGAAAGCAGTGGAAACCAATTTCTGCCAGCCATCTTTACCGCCTCTGCAGAGACCTGATGGGTCGCTTGCTCATACTGCGGAGGAGAAAACCAATCTTTATGCCTCCTATTTTGCGGAAAGTTCGCGTCTTGATGCCGCAGGTAAAATACCACCCCCGTTACCTCGTGTCGACTGCTCTATGGCAGCCGTACGCATCCGGCAAAAAGAGGTCCTTAAAACCATGCGAAATCTAGACGTGAATAAAGCAAGTGGCCCTGATGGTATCCCTGTAATCGTCCTGCGAAACTGTGCGCCTGAGTTGTCTCCGGTGTTGACACGCCTGTACCGTCCTCACTTGAGACTGGTGTTGTTCCCAAATCGTGGAAGATTGCAAATGTGCAACCTGTACCCAAAAAAGGTAGTCGAGCAGACCCTGCCAACTATAGACCCATATCGGTAACCTCTATGCTCTGCAAGATTATGGAGCGTGTACTGAATAATCGGCTCCTGGCATACCTTGAGGATAATGATCGTCTTAACGATCACCAATACGGCTTCCGCCGAGGGCGATCGACGGGGGACCTCCTCGTGCATGCCACTCACTTATGGAGCGAGGCTATCGAGAGACATGGTGAAGCACTTGCCGTGTCTCTGGATATCTCCAAGGCCTTTGACAGGGTCTGGCACGCTAGCCTCACTGGTAAGCTTCCCGCCTACGGGTTACCTGCTGGCCTTTGCAACTGGATTTCGGACTTCTTGAGTGAACGATCCATACAAGTGGTCTTAGAAGGCTGCTCCTCCGGACAATAAGCTATTGATGCCGGAGTTCCTCAAGGTTCTGTCCTGTCTGCAACCTTATTCCTGCTGCATATCAACGACATGTTGACACCCAATACCTTTGGGTACGCTGATGATAGCACGGTTGTTGACAGATATCTGTCCAGTGCAAGGGCCAACAGTGAAACAATCCAGTCTTGTCGGGAGTCCATAGTGGATCGTCTGAACTCATCGCTAAGGGTGATATCCGAGTGGGGCGATGCCAATCTCGTCAAGTTCAACGCATCCAAAACCCAGGCGTGTCTATTCTCGACAAAACGGAGTCCTTTTAACCTGGCTCCAACTTTCCGGGATGTATCCGTACCGATTTCTGACCATCTTGAGCTTCTTGGTATGAGCCTTACGTCCGACTTGAACTTTGGACGTTACATTGAGTCTCTGGCCACAACAGCTGCCAAAAAACTTGGTATCCTCTCGAAGGTGAGGCGATACTTCACACCGGGACAGCTATTGCAGTTGTACACAGCTCAAGTCCGATCGTGTATGGAGTACTGCTGCCACCTTTGGGACGGTTCAGCTAAATACCAGCTGGCTGCCTTAGACTCAATCGAGAAACGTGCTAAGATGCTCATTGGAGACTCAGCACTGGTTGAGGGAAAACTACAGAACCTTGAGCACCGTCGCAGAGTGGCGTGCATGTCGGTATTTTACAGGATACATTTCGGGGAGTGCGCGTTAGCACTTCATGACCTTATACCCCCCTCCCCTTTCCATCTCCGGAGCACGAGGCGTGGACAGGGGTTCCACCCTTATGTCGTGGATATACCACAAATTCGCACGAAGCGGTTCGCTTCCACATTCTTAATGCGAACGGCTAAGGAGTGGAACTCCCTGCCGGCGGATCTGTTTCCGGAACAATATAACCTGGGCCTTTTCAAGGCGAGAGTGAATAGGCACTACATAGGTGAGTATGCTTCAACATAGTCCGCATCGTCACTTTCCACCAGGTGAGATGGCGGACAAATGCTCGCCTATATATATTATTAAAAAAAAAAAAATTAGGCGATGGGCTGACAACCTGCAACTACAGCAATATACCTACAAATCTATCTAAAATAACCCTCAAAACTTTCCCAAACGTGGCGAAACGACCTTTTTTTAGGTCGTTTACGCTATGCCTACTCCATTAGGGATAAAGGCGTGATTATATGTATGTATGATTATAATGGATGTCAGTAACTTTACGAGTGAGTTCGCTCCATCGTCGACTATGCCTTTGCCATCTCTGACCTAGACGAGAATCATGAGCAAGGTCATGTATTTTATATTGATACGCTATTATTTATCTTTAATATTGATATTAAGTTGTATTTTGATATTTAAAATAATTACTTCCATGCTGGACTGGGAGAGGTAGAAAAACATAGAATGTTACAGTTGCCCTTCCTCCCGGGCATGCTGTAGAAGACAGCAAAAGGGACTCGAGGGTTACAGTGTATTGTAATTTAGGCGATGGGCTGACAACCTGTCACTATGGCAATACACATTACAATCTAAAATTACCCTCAATTATTGTCAGACGCGGCGAAAGCGCCTTTTACGAGGAGTTTAACGCTCTGCCTACCCCGTAAGGGATAAAGGCGTGATTTTATGTATGTGTGTATGTAAAATAATTATGTTTTATTAACTATATTGTTAATAAGAAGACGTGTAACCGAATGTTATCAATAAATTTTATCTTATCTTATCTTATCAAGGAGGTCTTAATCTTGTCATTCTCCTTGGTCATGAAACTATAAGCTGAATAACCCATTCATAAAAATATACGCTTAAACTTTCGCACACGCGGTTCCACCGTGAATGAAGCCTTATCTCGGCGCCCACACTTAAACAATTAATCAGATTATCTGCTTCAGTTGGTAGCTTATATGTCGCCGATGCGGGTTTTACGGTGGGCATCGGCATTTTTTTATTTTACTGATACTGATGCTGGTTAACTTACATGCTGGACTGGGAGAGAGATAAAAACATAGCATGTGCCAGCTGCATTCCCGGGTATGCTGTAAAAACCGGCTAAGGGATCCGAGAGTTTCTGTATATTACGATTTAGGCGATGGGCTGACAACCTGTCACTACAGTATCGCAGCAGCATACCTATAAATCTGTTTATTTATTAAAAATGTATTTATTTATAAATCTATCTTAAGAAACCCGTAACCCCGTTTACGCTCTGCCTACCCCATTAGTGATAAATGCGTGATTATCTGTATGTAGGACAACACTTTGTTCAGAAATTTATCTGTTGTTGAATATTCGATAAGTGGTGTTACAAGTATTAATTTATTGGGGTTATTAATTCATCCAGCAGGTATTATCGGCAAAATATACCGATTAAATACATATCGTGCAGTATTTCAAGTACTTGTAACCGTAAATTTATTATTTTGTTTAAACCATTTTTTTGTTTCATTAAAATGATTTTGCGTAATAATTTAAAGGTAGTTCTCCCATCGATTTTCGGTGATGGCAGCCAATCTCCCAGAGGTCGGACATTGCGCAAGACTACGTTTTTGTGCCCAAGTGTTTGCGCAACACACAAGAGCACTCTCTATTCCTTCAATTTCTTATTCTGATGGGACAAATTGACTGACACGACCAGGGAGAAATCAGGCGCAGGACCAACTTTTCACATGCCTTTACGACAGCATTGATTATCTTACTTTTCGGAGAATCAGGTGAATCAGGTGCAATGTCCTAAACAAGCTAGAAACAATAACACAAAGTCATTGTTCCCCGCCGGAAATCGAATTTGGAACCTCCGGGTTAAACCGCGAGACCACAGGCAGTGTAGGTATAGGTTGATGTATTAGTATGTGTGTGGGTGGGTATATCTATGTGTGCGTGCCTCAGCCGTATTATATTGAAAATCATGTCGCCAGCTAAATTGGTGTTCTTGTAAATCCCCTTATGTTAGCCTGATTATCGGATTAACTAACGCCATTGAGGTCACAAAGCCCTTGTTCTTGCCTGTACTATTATAATATTCTGTGGTTTTAGTGGAGTTACTTGTCTTTGTGAAATCTGAGGCTCGTATTTATAAAGCGATCTCAAGATTGAGAGCAGTAGTATGGATTTGAAAATTAACTTGCCGCAAATCCTATGGATTTTGAGAAAACGCCGTTTATTAGATAAGGTTGAAAACATATTCAAATCTTACTGGAAATAGTCAGGACTTTTGCGAAAAAACTCGTTGTTCTATAACATTTCATGTCCTTAACTCTGATTGGCCAGATTTTTACTGAATGATTTGATCTTATTATTGGTTAACTAACATGCGTTTATGATTGACGTTTCAAAAGTCAACCAATCAGAGGAGATTTTGTTTTTGAGCGCGCTAACCAATCAATCAGCGTTCTTATTTCAGTTAAAGATATCAAATGTTACTATAAAGACGATTTTTTTCGCAAAACACCTCACTTTACCCAGTAAGGTTTGATAATAGTTTCACCACTCTGTCCGTGTTTTCGCAAAATCCCTAGGAGAATCTAATTATCAAATTATCCTACCGCAAACACACCTATTAATTTGAATTTCTCTCTTTTTATAATACACCGTCTATCATTTTTCCAATCAAACTTTAGTTTAGATAATATAAGATGTTAATAAAAATCGCAGTCATAGTTCTTCCGGCTAAACATATCGATATATTCCACTTACCAAGATACAAAAACACGGGGATATCGACCGTCCCATTAATATTTGATCACGTTCACGTAACGGTACAACAACGGTATCGTTAAAAAACCGTTATTTCGACGCCAGAATTAGATTCGCTTTCAACCGGCCAGTTTTAGGGCAATCGATAAGGCTCATGTGTTTGCCGAAAGGCTTTTGTACCTTTTTTAGGCATTGTGTTGTAAAAGTAACGGTTTGCCCGCATCCGAGCCTAATTGTATGAAAAGTTTTTCATACATCGTATTCGTGGGCACATATACGTTTGTTCATTTTATCAAGGTAAAGTTTGTTAGAGGTTATACTCCATAAAGGTATAATTCAATTAAAACATATCATTTTTGTTTGAATCCAAAAAAATAAGACTGCAGGTATGTTAAGACATTTTCAGAATCAGCATAGTTAAAGTAAAATGTTACCTTTTCACCGTTTTTGAATTCTCAGAATTTAATTTATATCTCATTTAATTTCTACTTAACTTTACTCACCTAAAGAAACTTAATTTTACGAAGTTGCTACTTTCAGTAGTTGCTTGATACTTTACACAAAGTAAGCGTCTTCATAACCTAAAATCAAATATACATTAAAGCATATGTGACCAAGAGCGCGTCCCTGAGGAACTTTGTCAGTCAAAGTATGAGGCCTAGTTGAGAACTACTTGTGACGAATACTCGAGCCGACGTTTATAAGTTAGCCACTTTGTTACTGTCAAGGCTTCTAGATTTCTGCTTTATGTGCAAGAAAGATTTCTTTTGTACTGCTAGGGCAGTAAAATTCACACTTTGATGTTTCTTGTTTTATGAACTGAGTAAAGCTTTTGACACTGTTGACTATAAATGTTTCAAGTTATGTTATGTATGTTGACTACACATAGGTATGTGTACTACTTATGATACTGTAGATATCGTTTTATGTATATAGAAAAATACTTTATATTAATTTTGATTAAATTCATAAAATAATGTATCAGTTTATTCGTTTATAAGTTTTTTTTTGAGGATTTTGTTATTCCAGAGACGCAGGTTCCAGTCCTGGCAAAGACGATTACATTATTTTATTTCTTTCTTATCAAATGAAAGTTACATTATTCAAAACCTTTTTCCAAAACTTTTATTTCACGAAAACAGTTCATGAAAACCCATTACACTTACGATGCGAACATCCCATAACATTCACAGTTACAGCTTCTTTTATGGCCAAAAGAGTTTATCGTGTATAAGTGAGTATGTTTTCTCTTATTGGCAATTTGAGGATTATATTGGCAGGTCGTCTTACATTAAAAGTAATTCTAAAAGATAGCACCTTTTCATAGATAGTTAAACCCTTCTTCTTCTTTTTAGCAAGTGGATTCTCGAGTTGAAAGACCCGATGAACCGTGGTGTCAGAGTTATCAAACTGCGTAGTAGAACAGCTATTTAAGCCTCTGACATGGCTTGAGTAACTTAATGTGCCCTCAGGAGCACAGAATCCTCTTTCTTTTCGGACAAACAGGTGATACAGCCTGCAATGTCCTTACCAAACTGGAGAAAAACTCACAAAGTGATAAATTGACAAATATCAACTTTGTGTTCCCCCCCTGGGAATCGAACCCAGGGCCTCCGGATCGTAAGCCCATGGCACTGACCACGAGTAAGCCCTTACTTAACCTGAGACACTGGGAGGAGACGGAGCATATACCAACCATGTATTTTCAAATTACTTGTCAACTGCCAAACTGCCAACTGTTTAAATGCACGTTACCCCATTAAAACTAGTGGCCGTATTTGATCGTGGTCGTCACAAAAAACCATGTCAGCGTTAATTCGGTATATTTGACCACCCATTCGTAGAAGAAGAAAAAATTGCCATAATTTAACCAGGTTAAATATGGTACTTCCATGCTGGATTGGGAACTAGAGAAAAACATATAATGTGCCAGCTGCATTTCATTCCGGGCATGCTGTAAAAACCTGCTTAGGAGTCCGAGGCTTTCAGTATATTGCAATTAAGGCGATGGGCTGACAACTGTAATGACTTATAGCAATATATACCAACAAATCTATCTTAAATTACCCTCAATATCTTGTCAGGTTTGTTAAGGTCGTTTATGCTCTGCATAAATAAACATAAAACATAAAAAATACTTTATTGCACGTAAGAATACGAGTACAAATCATACAACACAACAGATAACAACAAAAGACAAGTACCACATAGGCGGCCGTATACCTAAGGTAGCTTACCCCATTAGGGATAAAGGCGTGATTGTATGTATGTAAACATAGGATATTATCTGTGCGCATAATACGTGTAATAGCTGACAAAGCTATCGGCTGTAGCGTCGGCTTTAGTAGGTTCGATTCCGACCTCGTGCTACTGACACGGAATCAGTCAGCGTGTAAACAGATCCGACAAAGTAAACGATTTTGTATAGCGTCCATTTAAAGTGTTCAGTAGTTCAGAACATCGAACATCATCGATCAGCGATTCTGGGTATGATTGTAACCTTTCTGCATATATTTCACTATCTTTGCCCCGTAAACAGGTACATCAGTTTCATAATACGATTATGTAGCGAAATCAATTCTAACTGATCTTTTTAAATGTGTTTGAAATAAACATGGACAATTCTTCTATCTGAGTCTTGTAGTAGCGGTGACCAAAACCACAGGACGTACACTCCATACAAGCCCTCTATTTCCGTTCTACATGCGCAATAACGTGTTCGTACATGTTTGTAGTGGGATTTTGTGTGTGCTGCCGTCTAGTTGAAACGGCTTGCGTGCCCGTTTGCGTGGGGGAGACGAGGGGAGGTAACATTTCAAATCGGG
This sequence comes from Scrobipalpa costella, assembly GCA_949820665.1. Lineage (NCBI taxonomy): Eukaryota > Metazoa > Arthropoda > Insecta > Lepidoptera > Gelechiidae > Scrobipalpa > Scrobipalpa costella. Next base: position 6,289,434 of record OX463319.1, on the reverse strand, counting down.
GGTCGGAGTGCCTTTTCTTTGGTGTCAGCTATTGGCGGCAAAATCTAGACGCACTATTCCTTAACAATTAATTCTTAGCTAGCGCTGTCACTTTCTTAACTTTGGCATAAGAACAGGATAGCAAATAAACATATGACTATGACATTCCTAATCTGACATAAGACGCTTAAAATAAGAACTGACCATAGAGCATGCTTCCTTATTTTACGTCAAATAAGCATTCTTATGTCAGATAAGGAATGTCAAAGTCATGTGTTTATTTGCTATCCTGTTCTTATGTCAAAGTCAAGAAAGTGACAGCGCTAGCTAAGAATTAGAAAGAAGAGAGTCGACACCAATATTATATTATCTTTGCCAAAATAGTATGTTTTTGGGGAGAGGCGATGACGAGGCTTGGCCTTCTTGCCACGGTCACTCCATGCCTCACGTAACAACGTGGGGTTCTGGGGTTGGGGATCATATAATTATGAATCACCTTCATCTGAGTCTTTGCAAATTCTAAGATACATTTTCATTAATATTTGTGTTAATATGGCGTAGTACAAAAATATACATACATATAATCACGCCTTTATCTCTAATGGGGTAGGCAGAGCGTAAACAACCTAAACAAAGGTCGTTCCGCCACGTCCGACAAAGTATTGAGGGTTATTTATGAAAGATTATTTTGTTATGTTACTGTAGTGACAGGTTGTCAGCCCATCGCCTAAATTGCAACATACTGAAACCCTCGGATCCCTTAGCTGGTTTTTTACAGCATGCCTGGGAGGAAATGCAGCTGGCTCATTCTATGTTTTTCTTCCGCTCCCAGTTCAGCATGGAAGTTGTAATTATCTGTGTTTTTAGATCTGAGGGTTTTAGTATATTGTAATTTAGGCGATGAGCTTACAACCTATCACTACAGCAATATACGTATAAATCTATCTTAAAAATACCCTTAAAACTTTGTCAGACGTGGCGAAACGACCTTTGTTTAGGTCGTTTACGCTCTGCCTACCCCATTAGGGATAAAGGCGTGATTATATGTATGTATGTGTTTTTAGATAGTAAACAGATACTTTCCACTCCGGCGGCTAAACCATCGATCGAGGGTTCCACGAAGTTATTATAATCTACTTGGTAACGTTATTTATACGTTATACAAGGTACTGCGTTCGATAGTTTGTAATTATACCGTTGTCATTTTGAAGACAGACTCTGTTGGAGTTTTAATATCGTGTATCGTTGTTTGAACGGTCTGATTAGTTGATGGATTGTATATTATAGTTTGATTATCATTATATTTTATGTTATTTGATCCTTATATTTGATCCTACATATATAATAATACTCATACTTATGATTTAACCAGCTAATTTCTAAGCGCTCGTGTTCAAACACTGGTCTCACGTGATATTAAGTGTGTATAAATCTATTTATTTAATTTATCTTTCAATTTATTGTACGCATTATAAGACATGAATAAAACACAAACTCAAAGAAAAAAGACTTGCAATGCTTATTATAAAGAAATTTCTTACAGCAGACCTAAATCTCTTTTATGCTAAAGTAGGAGTAATAAAAAGATAAAATGTTCCAGTAGCTTTTCTTCCCGGACACACTATAGAAACAGATAGAGCAAGCAGAGTGTTTAGGCCCGTATTAAAAAGCGATCTCAAGATTGAGAGCAGTATTAAATATGGATTTGACAGGTCATTATGTACTAACATGACATTTCTGATACGAACTCAAGCTCGCTATCAGTTTAAAGTACTGATTATAAATACGGGCCTTGGTGTTTTTCATAATTTAGGTTCAGGAGATCATTACGAAAGTCGTTACATTGGAATTGAAATAAATACTGACCCGCAACAAAGAATTATTTGGATAGTTGAATCGATATTAATGAAGGGTGTAAGGGACAGAGTCCCGAAAACTGATAAGGGTTACACAGTCAATGATACTGAACTACTTCCACGAAGAACTTTTTTCGGGAAGTGGAAAAATGTATGCTTTTTTAATACAAATTGTCCGATCGAGGAGAACATTTTGTATGGCAAATTCAATTATATTTTTCACTTCCTGAAATAAAAACCTGGTGGAAGTTATTATGTATCATTGACTGAGCCACTCCTATCAGTTTGCGGCACGCTGTCCCTTACACTACGTATATTCGCACGTAATAACTGGCCACGTATGAAATGCGCATTATTCATTCAGAATTTCATTAGCAATCAACGAATTCAACCAAAAAACCGAGCAATCGAGAGCGTATATCATTACCAATTTAATACCGTGTCATCGCACCGTAAAAGTTCTCGTGAAATAAATTTCTCGTGAAATATTTTGCACGAATATGGGCCGATTCAGATCGGGTAACGACGCGACGTGACTCGACGCGGTGCAAAGCTGGTTGAAGATGCATGTCGTTTATCTATTTAGCTGTCACGTCGCCACTATAGCTGTCATTGCTTCAACTGCAGTCAGTGTAAAATGGTGTAACCATAGCCGAATTTTAGTTCCTAATATCGCCACCTGTACTATGCCTGATCCGATAAAGTCGATGAAACTGTGCTACGAAGTAACAAGTTGCCCTGTGTGACATGTTCGAGTTCTATCAATAAGGCTCGTAATTATAAAGCAATCTCAAGATTGAGAGAAATATTAAGTATGAATTTGACAGGCCACATTGTGTAAAATGACGTTTCTGAAACGAACTCAAACTAGCTGTCAGTCTCAAGTACTGTTTACCGATACGGGTCCAAAAATGCCTTCTAAACCCACTTCTAAAAAAAGAGGGATTTTCTCAAGTCGTCATGAACCTTGTGTGCTTTTGAATAGTACCTAAATAAAGATCTCTAATGTTTTACGCTCATGAAAAATGTGCGCTTCTTCGCGTCGCGTCACTGCCCGGTGTAAACTGACCTTATGGCCAAACGGTGCACGTCACATTCGTATAAAAAATTTAATGAGCAGCCGGTATATGCACGCGAATTATACCGACCCATTTTTGGTCATGTAGGTCAATAAACTCTTTGGGCATTTATTTTATTACCCGGCCATCTGTACCTTTATGGCAGAATATTTAATTAGTTTTTACTTTATGTTTGTGATTGGCTGCGGCCATCGTAGCTGGAAAAGTTTCACCCTTATTTCGCAGAAAGGTTCCATGTTTTAATCCTTTCGAAAACCCCCGGAGAAGAGTTTATTCCAAAAACTAAACATTTCTAGACTAGAGCTGTAAGAGGGTTTTATATGTAAATGTAACTCCTTCTTTGCTACTGTTTATCAGTCGAACTGATTCAAAAGTCAGCCTGAAATAGGAACTTTTCTCTTTTGTATCATTAAAATTTAATTCGCCCTCTTCCTCAGTCGGACCTTCATGCTAAGGAACGTGACCCTAAAATATACTCTCTGTTAAACTGTCGCCACCGTTTTGATCTTGAGCTCATCTAGTCACTTCTTTGAAATATGAGCCAATCTTCTCTATCTTCTTCTTAGCGAGTGGATTTTCGAGTCGAACAACGACCCAAAGAACCCTGGTGTCAGAGTTTTCAAACCGCCTAGTAGCACTATTTTCTCTATGCTTCCGTCCGTCTATCTAACCGGTCAACACGATTCGGCAGTAGAAATAAGAGGTGGTAATTTTCTTTGAAGGATTTCACCAACGCAAGTCAACAAACCCACATAAATACCCAGGTAAACCAAGGTCAGGGACCCAATTAAGTAAATTTGTTGTACATTTCTATTCAAGGACGAAACCACGAAAAGCCTCAAGGACTTCCACCGTCGGAGCCGATAAGATCTGATTTAGCATTTCCTTTGCACGATTCAGGAGATAGGAAATGTATTACACGTTTCCATTCCTCCATTGAAATGTCCTTTGTGGTTTAGTGGTCTGAGAATAAGATCTTGATTCGGAGATTGTGAGTTTGATTCCTGGCAGGTACCTTTTTGTTGAGAAGATATAAAAGAAGGTAGGTATTTAACTAAGACCGTTAGAAATCAGTCTTATTTGAGACTGGCAGTTTTCTTACGATTGTTATATCTAAATACAAGTGGGTAATTTTTATCTTAAGAAGCAAATATATTAAATGTTCTAGTTTTTAAAAGAGTAGTAGTTCTTTGTAGTTAAGTAAATTAAACAAAAAGATATCTCTTAATAGCAAAACACTTTACCCCCCAATGTTTAAATCGGGGTATCAACAAATTCATTTTTTGGTTTATCTATAATGTTTTCACTGCAAACTTCGCCTGTAATGAGCGTGGGCGGGCATGGTTTAAGGTGCCGATACTTGTGGTGCCCTCATTAGTAAAAAAAAACATAATTCCCTAAAAACGCAGTGAATCAAAAAATGATTTTTCTACTTATGGGGGCGCCACTTGGCCAGTATCTCCACCTTAAGTAGTAAAAACGCCGCCAAATGCTGACACGCGAGCGCTCGTAGTGAGGACGCACCTTAAGACATCCTGCTAACCGTTTTTATAGTACTGTTTCTTAAGGAGCCATTTTGTCGAACCCTATTTCACATGTCCCAACAACCAAACACGCTGGAAATGTTCAATATAATTTAATTTAAACAATCTGTTTCCCAGTCACATATCTCTGCCGCTATAATAGTGCTACGAGTCACGCTATAGGCATATTAGCCCTTTAATTTTATAACAGTCTTGTTACCAAGAAGGTAGGTAGGAAAGACAGACATAGGCTAGACTTGTGTATGGAAAAGAGTGAAAACTGGTTAAGTATCAATTTATTAAACTTTCTCCAAACATTATGATTCCTAGAAAATATTTTGATGGTTCAAGAAAAAAAAACACTGTTTTGAGCTTGAAATAGTTACTATCAATTTGTTTGATAAAGATATTTCATTTGTTTGACATTCTGCGTCTCTTGGGCAAATTTTTCCAATTTCAGTGACATACAAAACAGACGTTTTTTGTGACATAAGTTACCTTCTAATAAATAGATAGGTAACATACACTCTACTTCAATCAAAACGTGACAGAAAAGCATCAATTTATTTGACAATAGTAAAATTCAAACTGTCATCCTAGTAACCTACTGCAATCAAAATAACAGTCCTGTCTGCAGTGATAATAGCTCGTGACGTATGTTGATGGTGATTTTACGAGCATAAGCCACCGGAGATCGCTGTTTGCGACTGCTTTATGACTTTATTGCTGCTCCTCTATGCTTAATGGAAAATTGCCTCCGTGGTCTGAGCCATTGGCTCCCGGTTCGGAAGTCGCGGGCTCGGTTCGAGAGATGGCACTGTAACGCCCACTAAAAATGTTTGAATGGAACCACAAATTTCTCCAAAGTATTTAAAGACATGGTAGCTCAGTTGTTTAGAGTAACGGCACGGTTTGCCGAACGTCGTGGGTTCAAATCCCTCCTGTGTGGTTTCTAAATTAAGGTACTTATTTTAGAGCAGTGGAATGATTTGCCCAAGGTTGTGGCTTCAAATCCCTCTTGTGTGGTTTCGTTTTTTTTTTAAACTAAGGTGATATCAGAGTTAATTTATCACTTTGTGGTATTTTCCCCAGTTTGATTTGTCTGTACTCTACTGCAGTGAAAGTAATAGTCCTGTCTGCAGTGATAATACCTCATGACGTATGTTGATGGTGATTTTACGACCATAAGCCACCGGAGATCGCTGTTTACGACTGCTTTACGACTTTATTGGGTGCTCCTCTATGCTGAATGTAAATTTATGAATGTTTGCCTAATCTAATTTTCCAATACGTGTTCCTTCTAAAATGGAAAACTTGTCATACGTGACAAAAATGCCTTTCAGGGCATTTCGATACGGAGATTCCTAGTGGGGGCTTTGACAGTGATCTTGTGTTTTTTTATCTGTTTCTATTTTAGACCTTAAATACATATATACATACATATAATCACGCCTCTTTCCCGGAGGGGTAGGCAGAGACTACATCTTTCCATTTGCTACGATCCTTACATACTTCTTTCGCTTCATCCACATTCATTAATCTTTTCATACATGCTCGTCGGTTTTGGGTACTCTCGACCTGACCTTTCTTTAGGACGTCCCCGATTTGATCCAAGTTCGTGCGTCGAGGCCTTTCCCTTCCAACATTTGCATCATTTTAGAACTTAACTGTGCAAAAAGTCTCAAACATTTTACATCCTAATAATAGAAAAATGGTACGGCATAAAACATTTCACCACGTTACTGGTATGGCATGTACATCGATCGGGCCCTCATCGGACGTCAATCAGATTATCCGCCATGAGAGCCTTCATTAGGCCGGCCTACTTACCTATAATTGTACGGGTCATCATACATTTCTACCTACCTACCTACTATTTTGTTTAAGGTCAACTTCAGAAGTATTTCAACAATGTTCAAAATGATTAATAAAGAGCCCGATGGTGTAGTGGATAGGGCCGTTGCCTCCTGAGCGGGAGGTCGTGGTTTGAATCCCAATGTATTTATTCGGCGGTTTTTCCGTGTTTCGGAAGGCACGTTTAGCAGTTGGTCCGGGTTAATATCGTTTAATACCGTAGATATTAGTCGTTAAGCCATTTCAGAGGCCAGTGCTAAGCATTGGCGACTTAAAAACTCTGACCTAAGCTAGGATTGGGTTTATCCCTTCTGGGTTGCGGAGGTCAGATTGCAGTCGCTCAATTATATTTTAAATAATCCTCAAAACTTTGTCAGACGTGGCGGAACGACCTTTCGTTAGGTCGTTTACGCTCTGCCTACCCCTTTAGGGATAAAGGCGTGATTATATGTATTTATGTATGTATTTATAGTTTACCTATTGGATTGAAAAACCGATCTCATTTATGGTCTTTTTATGAGCTTTTCCTTTTGTAATAGAACGCACGTACTAAAAAGTACCGCTTTTGAAAAAAATGGAAAAAGAACATACTTTAAAATTATTTGTAAAATCTACGAACAAGTACGTAGAAAGTATAATACTTGCAGTATAAACCACATACATACAATCACGCCTTTATCCCTAATGGGGTAGGCAGAGCGTAAACTACCTACACACAGGTGCCACGTCTGACAAAATTATAAGAGGTATTTAACATAGATTTGTAAGAACATTGCTGCAGTGACAGGTAGTCAGCCCATCGCCTAAATTTAAATATACTGAAACCCTCGGATCTCCTAGTTGGTTTTTACAGAATGCCCGGAAGGAAATGCAGCTGGCACATTCTATGTTTTTCTCTCGCTCCCAGTCCAGCATGGAGTAAAAGCAAGAGGGTAGATTGACGGATTGCGACACAAAAAAGTCATCAGTCAAGAGATTACAAATACCAAAGCCTTGATTCTTCGAGAAGTTTGCCACAAGAAAGTTTTAATAAAACAAATACCACAGTTTACACAGAAAACTTTTCTCCTTTAGAGAGTTCCGAAAAAGTTTCCCAGTATATGAGATTTGCTCTGCGTAGCACCTAGAATACTCCTACTTCCTATTTACTTCCTTCAATTAAAAAAACCTGATTAAGCAACCATCGCCACAGATTACTTATATATACGGGGTGAAAGGTACAGCGTCCCACAAACTGGTAGGGGTTGCTCAGTCAACGACACTGAGGCCCGTAATTATAATCCTCACTTGAGTTTGACAGCCAGTTTGAGCTCGTATCACAAATGTCGTGCCAGCACAAAATGACTTGTCTAATCCATACTTAATATTAGTCTCAATTTTATGATCGCTTTATAAATACGAGCCTGAACAACTATGAGCAGGATAATTTTTCTGGAATTGAAAAGCTTCTGCCACGATCTTGTGAGACCGCGATGCTGGTATTGTGTAAGCCCTTTTAAAGACGAAAGATGCTCACCTCAATATTCATAATTTTGTACAGGATATTATTTTAGAATATTAATAAAATTAAGTACTTTGGTGAGAGCTGATTCCTGATAAAGGCATTACGCCTGTACAACAATTATGATCTGAGCATGCATTCAAAAGCCACTGCTTGATTCTATATCCACCCCACAGTGTTTCAAATCTTCAGAATCATTGGACGTAGTACAAAATAATTGACTTCGTCGCGACTTTTGAACAATGTTGCTTTTTGTCACTCCCACATTCTGAAGCATCAATCTTCTATCGGGCAAAGTTTTTTGTTTTCATGCTGTCTTACGAATTTTGGTTCAAGTTGAAAATTTGGTGATAATCTTCTTACATAACATACATACATATATTCACGCCTGTATCCTTAATTGGGTAGGCAGAGCGTAAGCGACCTAAACAAAGGTCATTCCGCCACGTCTGACAAAATTTTGAGAGTTATTTAAGATAGATTTGTATACTGCTGTAGTGACAGGTTGTCACTAAATTACATAATACTGAAACCCTCGGATCCCTTAGTTGGTTTTTACAGCATGCAAATTCAAATTCATGGCAAATTCTATGTTTTCCCTCGCTCTTAGGCCAGCATGGAAGAAAATTGAGCCTCTCATAAAAAAAATAACTTCGTTCAGACAATTTAATTGGGCAGGCCTTATTTTATTGCCAGGTAAATCTTTTTGTAAAAGTTGTTCAGTTTCGTTAACGTCTCTCACACCCTTTTATGTGTCTTTGGATAATTGTTAGTGAGAAACAAATAAGTTTACTAGAGTGAACTAATCCAAGACTAGATTTTCTCTAAAAGGTCTTCCAGGTGGAGGGAGGTATCTCGCTATTAATTAACTAAGTTCAAGTCTTCTACGGAACTTCGCACTTTGTTTAACAGTAAACTCTTAGTCACTTACCGTGAACCTAGCAACTACAAGAAAATACAATACAATACAAGATACTTTATTGCACAAATACATACAACAGAAAAGTAAGGAACTAAACAGTACAAAATAGGCGCCTTTATTGCTAAATCAGCAATTTCTACCAGAAAATAAATAGTATTAAATAGTATTTTATTTTAGTTTCAATTTGAATTTGCTCATTAACCTCATTTCTAACGAAAAGGGTGTAAGGGACAGCATCTCATGAAAGTTGTACCTACTGTTTCGTTGACTGAGCAAGCCTTATTTGTTCATAACACGATCATTATCTCCCTAGCCTTCTTCCGTATCACACGTTGCCGGCTAACCAATCTAGGTGATTGAACGAGGGTACTGTTTTTTTTAAACACAGATCGACTGCCAACTGACCTCAGTAACCCTGAAGGGAAACCAGACCCAATCCTAGGATCTCTGACCTTCTCTAGAGAAGGTCAGAGTTTTCAAACCGCCAATGCTTAGCACTGGCCTCTGACATGGCTTAACGACTAATATATCTACGGTGTCAAAGGCTTAACGTGCCTTCCGAAGTAAGGAATAAGCGCCGAATAGGCGTAATTAAGAAATTCGAAAACCGAAATACATATTGGTATGTGGTGGGATTTGAACCACGACCTCCGACTCTGGAGGCAGCGGCCCTATCCATTACACCATCGCGCTCGTTATCTGTCCATTACACCATGTATACTTATACGGGGTGTAAGGGACAGCGTCCCGCGAACTGATAGGGGTTGCTCAGTCAACGAAATAGAATAACAATAACCAGGACTTTTTTCAGGAAGTAAGAAATAATAATTTTGGTTTTCCATACAAATTGTCTGATCAAGGTGGTAATTTTGTATGGGAAGGTCAATATTTATTTTCATCTCTTAAAATATTTTTCCCGTGAAAGTTGTTCAGTTTCGTTGACTGAGCAACCTCTATAAGTTTGTAGGACGCTGTCCCTTACACCCGATATGTTCGGTCATGAGTCCTTAACACTAACTATTTTTGTGTTGCAGTGTTATTAGTAATTACGTTCTCCAAAAGCTGTAATATTATACGACATACGTAATTAGAATTGCGTTTAAACGTCAAACATGAAACATTCTGAAAATTATATTTGTGATATTTACCTATATTTGGGTCAAAATATTAATTACAGTATGTACCTCCTTGTACGTTTAGTTGGATTTAATGTCAGAAAGTGTTTTTTCTGCACTTTGATATGTAATTTGTAAATTTCAACTAATATGCATATATGCATTTATATAATTACGCCTTTTTCCCTAATGGGGTAGACAGAGCGTAAACGACCTAAACAAAGGGCGCTCCGCCACGTCTGACAAAGTTTTGAGGGTTATTCAAGGTAGATTTATAGGGTATATTGCTGTAGTGACATGTTGTCAGCCCATCGCCTAAATTACAGTATACTAAAACTCTCGGATCCCTTAGCTGGTTTTTACAGCATACCCGGCAGGAAATGCAGCTTCTATGTTTTTCTCTCGCTCCCAGGCCAGCAAGGAAGTTAAGTTTCAATTAATATACACGAGTATAATTTGCTACTGAATTGTAGTTTCAATTACTTCTTAGGCTTAATTTCCCCTTAAACTCAATTTTTAAATAAATAGATATACAAAATAAAAGTAAAAACAGAATCCAATTCGACATTTTGTATCCCTACCATTAGTTCCTAAGTAAAGCCCTAGGTATTTCTCTTTAAACGGGAACATCAATTGTAGCTAAATCCCTAAGAGCCTGCCGATAGAACCTGTGGTCTCAGTTTTACCTAAATCGGGCTAGCACTCCACTTGACAATGATAAAGGTTTAGCCGATTTATTGTGTTAAGGAAGCTTTGTTTAAAGGTAAAATATATTCCACTTCCACTTCTTTCTTCCAAGCTATCTTCCAAGCTGGTAGCGAGAAAAAAACATAGAATGTGCCAGCTGCATTTGATTCCCGGGCACTACTACAGCAATATACTTACTTACAAATCTATTTTAGATAACCCTCAAAACTTTGTCAGATGTGGCGGAACGACTTTGTTTAGGTCGTGTAAGCTCTGCCTACCCCATTAGGGATAAAGGCGTGAATATATGTGTGTATGTATGTGTACTAAAAGATCTTCATCAATGTTTTGTTTACTAGAGTTTAGTAAAATTTGAAGTTTTTTTTACTTATATTATAATAAGGAGTGTGCTCGTGTTAACAAATAAATTTTGCCAAAATTATCATTAGGTATTTCATGAATGTGACTAACTCAAATATCACTCAGATACATCAATTATAAACATGCGACTTAAAAAAAAGATAGGTACAAGACAAATAGGTACGAGATTTAAATATGACCTGATTTTATTTTTACAGAAATGAAATATTATTTCTTCCATGCTGGACTGGGAGAGATAGAAAAACATAGAATGTTCCAGCTGCCCTTCCTCCCGGGCATGCTGTTGAAGTCAGCAAAAGGGACTCGAGGGTTACAGTGTATTGTAATTTAGGCGATGGGCTGACAACCTGTCACTAAAGCAATACATATTACAATCTAAAAATGCTCTCAATTTTTGTCAGACGTGGCGAAAGCGCCTTTTACGAGGCGTTAAACGCTCTGCCTACCCCGAAAGGGATAAAGGCGTGATTTTATGTATGTATGTATGTCATGCTTATTTCAGCAATATATAATGCTATTAAAAATATTCCACTGAAAATGGTGCGACTTTAACAAAAAATAGAGGTAGACGAGAAGATTTTTCTATTCTATTCTATTCTTAAGTAGGTACGAGCTGACACAATTTTACTTTACAAATAGAAAACAGAATTTCAACAGTCCTTTTGTTTATTAAATACAAACGGTGCGACTGTAACAAAAAGAAAACATAGGTACAAGGTAAATAGATACAAGATTATGACCTCCTTATTTAAAAGATCGTTTTGTTTTTCATTCCTCAACCCTTTCCCGAAACCTTCGATCCAGCCATAATCTCACCTTGAATATGATCCCTCATAAGACAGACTTTTATGCCAAGTCTTTTTCAGTACAAGCGATCAAATTATGGAACGCCCTGCCGGTTGAAATTAAACGATCTCCATCACAGGCAATTTTTAAGGAGCGAGTTAAGAAACACTTTACTGAACTCCCATAGAATACATGTTTACTATTCCTTTCTATATTATTTGTGTATCTGTCATTCCTTTTCATATCAATCTGAATTATTTATTTCCTTTCCTCCATAATGTATGTATTAGTATATTATATATGGTATATAGTAGTTTATTATCTATTATAATTTACGTAATTTATGTAAATCATATATGTATTTTATGTAGATTTGTCTATATTAATTAGTTTTTAGTAAGATGCACTATCCCGCATTATCTACATTTGATTTCCTCTACCCAAGGTTGCCTGGTAGAAATTGCTACCATAGCAATAAGGCCGCCTTCATTGTACTTTAATTTTTATTTAATTTGTTCTAATTCCTGTTGTTTTTGTTTTATGTGCAATAAAGAATATATCTATCTATCTATCTGATTTTATTTTTACAAAAACAAAATACAAATTCAAGACCTCACGCTTATTTTAGCAATAAATAATGATATACAAATGGATTGTACTGGCAGTTAAATAATTTGAGTATAGAAAATAAAACTTAGCATAAATTGTACTTAAGTTAGTAAATCATAATTTAGCCCCATATTTTTTTTATTAAAAAAGCATCCGATATTAATTTTATTATAAAACTAAAAAGTTATTGAAAATAAAATGTATTTTTTTGGTTTATGCAAAATCAAGCGACTATAATTATAAAAAAACTAGGAGTTTTATTAAAACCCCGATTTCATTATAATGCGACTGTGACATATAGATACTTTACGAATTTTCATAATTTTGCAAAATACAATTCATACTTATTTCAGCAATAAATGAAACGGTGCTTCCGTATTCAAAGCGTAAAACGAAGCCGAAATTATTCGCTTGTTTGCTTAACAAGTGTAATAACAAGTAATGATAAACAATGTCATTATAAAAACTAGGAGTTGTACTCGTATCATAACCCCGATTTCATTATAATGCGACTGTGACATATAGGCCCGTATTTATATTCCGCACTTGAGATTGACATCCAGTTTGAGTTCGTATCAGAAATGTCATGTCAGTACAAAATGGCTTGTCAAATCCATACTTAATATTGCTCTCAATCTTGAGATAGCTTTACAAATACAAGTCTAAGATACGTTCTACAAAATACTTCTACTTAATTCTTATTTCAGCAATAAATATTGCTATCAAAAATATCCCCCTGAAAACGGTGCTTCCGTATTCAAAGCGTAAAACGAAGCCGAAATTATTCGCTTGTTTGCTTAACAAGTGTAATAACAAGTAATGATAAATGATGTCATTATACTAATAGGTTGTACTTATGAAACTCGCAGCGACGTGCCACGGGGGTGAAGGAAAACGTTATATTATACAGGGGGTTTAAGGGTTCTCCAATGATGGACTCGGAGCGAGAAAAAAACATTGAATGTCTAGCTGCATTTCCTCCCGGGCATGCTGTAAATACCAGCTAAGGGATCCGAGAGTTTCTGTATATTGTACGTAATTTAGGCGATTTTCTTCCATGCTGGACTGGGAGAGATAGAAAAACATAGAATGTTCTAGCTGCCCTTCCTCCCGGGCATGCTGCAGAAGACAGCAAAAGGGACTAAGGGTTTACAGTGTATTGTAATTTAGGCGACGGGCTGACAACCTGCCACTACACATTAGCAATACACATTACAATCTAAAATTGCCCTCAATTTTTGTCAGACGCGGCGAAAGCGCCTTTTACGAGGCGTTTAACGCTCTGCCTACCCCGTAAGGGATAAAGGCGTGATTTTATGTATGTATGTATGTATGTACGCATGCTCTAAAAACCATATAAGGGATCCGAGGGTGTCAGTATATTGTAATTTAGGCGATGGGCATGATGCAAATTGAACTTAAATAACCCTCAAATCTTTGTCAGACGTGGCGAAACGACCTTTGTCTAGGTCGTTTACGCTCTGCCTACCCCATTTAGGATAAAGGCGTGATTATATGTATGTATGTATGTTACGACGCGACCTCCGCGCTTCCAATACGCTCTTGATTCAAAAATCAATCGAGCGAAACCGGGGGTCAAAAGTGTTCGTCCAGTCACTTGGAAGAAGCCACCTGACGAAGTTGACCACATCTGCGGGGACTGAGGTTACCTCAAAGCCAGAGATCCTCTCGGAGGTTGCGAATTTCTATAGCCAGCTGTACGCCTCACACGCACTTCGACCCGATTCTTGTCGCGATGAGGATGTCAGAGCCACCCTTGCACGCCACTACACAGAAGACCTGCCTGAAATAAGCTTAGACGAGATCGCGCTGGCCCTTAAACAACTCAAAAATGGAAAAGCCCCAGGTGAAGACGGAATAACGACTGAGCTACTTAAAGCAGGTGGAACTCCTGTACTGAGGGAGCTCCAGGAGTTGTTCAATACTGTCCTTCTCTGGGAGAACTCCACATACGTGGCACAGAAGCGTCGTCGTCCTGTTTTACAAGAAAGGTGATAAAACTCTTCTGAAAAACTATCGACCTATATCGCTTCTGAGTCACGTATATAAGTTGTTTTCAAGGGTCATCACGAACCGTCTTGCGCGAAGACTTGACGAATTTCAACCTCCGGAACAGGCCGGATTTCGAAGTGGTTACGGCACCATAGACCACATCCACACAGTACGGCTGATTGTACAGAAAACTAAGGAGTACAATCGGCCTTTGTGTCTAGCCTTTGTGGACTATGAGAAGGCCTTCGACTCCGTCGAAATCTGGTCTGTTCTGGAATCCTTGCAGCGATGCCAAGTCGACTGGCGATACATCGAGGTGATGAGATGTCTATATGAAGCCGCAAAGATGACCGTTCAAGTACAGAACGAGGAAACTGAACATATCCACTTGCGTCGAGGAGTAAGACAGGGCGATGTCATATCGCCGAAACTGTTTACTAACGCTCTGGGGGATATGTTCAAGACTCTGGACTGGAAAGACTGCGGCATCAATATAAACGGCGAACACATCTCTCACCTACGATTTGCAGACGATATTGTCATTATGGCAGAAACGTTGCATGATCTTCAACAGATGCTGGACAGTCTAGCAGATGCGTCTCATGTACAACGAGCACGTTGATCCGGGGCCGGTCGCCGTGGACGGAGTCTCCCTCGAAGTTGTTTCTGAATATGTGTACCTAGGACAGAAGTTCCAACTAGGGAAGAAAAACTTCGATAAGGAGATTCAGAGGCGTATACAGCTGGGCTGGGCAGCGTTTGGAAAACTTCGTCAAGTCTTCTCGTCACCGATACCTCAAAGCCTGAAAACAAAAGTTTTCAATCAGTGCGTCCTACCCGTAATGACTTACGGAGCTGAGACGTGGCCACTTACGGTGGGACTGGTCCACAAATTTAAAGTCACACAGCGAGCTATGGAGAGAGCTATGCTTGGTGTTTCTCTGAGAGATCGGATACGAAACGAAGTTATCCGACATAAAACCAGAGTGACCGACATAGCTCAGAGAATTAGTAGGCTGAAGTGGCAGTGGGCTGGTCACATCTGTCGTAGAACTGACGGCCGTTGGAGCAGACGAGTTCTAGAGTGGATACCGCAAGGCAAACGTAGTGTAGGACGTCCTGAAACCAGGTGGAGCGATGATCTGCGCAAGAAAGCGGGCAGAAATTGGATGAGAACGGCTGAAGACCGAGCTGAGTGGCGTGCCATGGGAGAGGCCTATGTCCAGCAGTGGACTGATACAGGCTGATGATGATGATGATGATGATGTATGTTAAGGCGATGGGCTGACAACCCGCCACTGTAGCAATACTTTATCCACATTTTATTGCAATCTTTATAGATGCTAAATGCGTTGGTTTACTTGTTCATGACTGGACTGTACTTGACTAATAAGATCAGTACGTATTATGTAGGCATTATGGCCGTGTCTTGTGCAGTCACCTGATATAATGTCTAGCCTAGTCTTATTAGGTACTAAATAAGGCCTAAGTGGCGCCCCCATCAGTAAAAAAATCTTATCTCACTAAAAACACAATGAATAGAAAATCGAACAGACTCAAGTAATCCCTGATTGTAAGCCCTTTAAGTAAAGTTGGGTACAAAAAGTGAGCCACGGCAATCATAGATTTTTAGCAATTTCTCAATTGCATGTTATGTGATTGACCCAGAACACAATGAAATATTGATGGTCATATCCAGTCAAAATGGAGCAATATTAAACCGAATAGGATGTGCCATCTGCATTGTCTCCTGGACATGCTCTAAAAACCAGTTTTAGGATCCGAGGGTATCTGCATATCGCAATATAGGCGATGGGCTGACAAACTATCACTACTGCAATATTCCTACAAATCTATCTTAAATGACCCTCAAAACTTTGTCAGATGTGGCGGAACGATCTTTGTTTAGGTCGTTTACGATGTGCCTACCTGTTTAGGGATAAAGGCGTGATTATATGTATGTATTAAACAGAAAAAAACTTTACGAACGTTTGACCTAGACTGTACTAATAAAGGTTAAAGATTATAGAAAGATTATCATAATGTCTGATACCGACGCACTTTGTTGTATTCTGACATAAGATGGATTATCCTAGTATTAAAAAATCATGTCAGTTATTTATAATAACGTTATAGATTGTAAGTAAGAAAGGTCATCAGTCAAATAAAAAAACAAGTCAACCCATAAAAATGATCGAGCAGCTGACACTTAGGCCCGTAATTATAAACAGCACTTGGGACTGACAGCTAGTTTGAGTCCGTATCAGAAATGTAACTCAGTACAAACTGTCAATCTTGGGAACGCTTTATAAATACGAGCTAAAGCTAGACGATAATTTTCTTTTCTATGTAATGCCATGGGCCATGCATTAACTGCCTCCGTTGTGTAGTGGTCACAGCCATGGGGTCACGATTCAGATGTCCTGGGTTCGATTGCCAGGAAACACAAAGTTGATATTTGTCAATTTATCACTTTGTGTGATTTTCTCCAGTTTGGTTAGGACAATGCAGGCTGAATCACCTCTGTCTTCTGGAAGACATCTATCATCTCTCTATGACGTATTTAATTATATTTTATTTTATCATTTATATATCATATAAATATATTTATATGTATTAGTTTATTATAGTATGTTAATATGTGTATTATTAGTATTATTATACATCAATTTGTAATTAAATTATACTAACTGTATCTGTTCCCGTGAATTTCCCATCTTTTATCCCCATTAGGTTGGCTGGAAGAGATCTCTTATAGAGATAAGCTCGCCTGTTGTTAATTTTTTTAAGTTGAACTGTATTTTTAATTTTTAAAACAATAAAGAATATAATAAGAAAAAAAAGCCGTCCCGGTCCCTGTCTTTGATAGTGGTCGTTATACAAACCATATCAGAGGCATATTAGCTGTGCTATTAGGCGGTTTAAAAACTCTGACACCAGGGTTCATCGGGTCGATTGACTCGATACCCAAACGACATCAGAAGATGGGCCATATGTAGCAGTAGACTTTTGTGACTAGTAAAGTAATTCATTAAGATTCTAATCACTAGATAAAACAAAGTCGCTTTCTTTGTCCCTATATCCCTATGTATGCATAAATCTTAAAAACTACGCAACGGATTTTGATGCGGTTTCTTTTAATGGATAGAGTGATTCAAGAGGAAGGTTTATATGTATAATACATGCATAATCTAGTAGAGAAACACTGTTAATTTCCGTGCGAAGCCGGTCGCTAGTTAATAATAACAACAAGATTAGATTTCTCCGAAAGAGAACACAAAAATGCTAAAAGCAAATGTGGTAATTCACTTTCATGGCCTTAACGTCTGGACAATATATTATTCAGTAGCTCAGGTTAAGAGCCACCAATTTTCTATGCATACATACATATAATCACGCCTTTATCTCTAATGGGGTTGGTTTTCTATCTTGACGATTATCTATTTTTCGTATCGTATGGGGTTGCAATTTGTAGGTCGTTTGCATAAACGACAAATTATAGGGTATTTTTCTACGTTTCATAATAGGAATTCCTTTTTTTTTCTTTTCCATGGGCCTTTTCAAGGGCGGTTTTAAACACAAGTTAAGCTAAACCGAGTGCTGTCCCCACAAGAAATAAATTTATTGTATTCCAGATACAAATATTTTCATAAATATTCATATAATATTTTGCGAAAATCGGAAGTTATTCCTTTTTTTTAATCCATAAGGTAACAATTTACACTTAATACGTAAGTTTTGAATGTCGATCTTGCCAAAATCGACATTCAAAGTTTCCTGGATTACAAAATGCAAAAGCCTGATGGATTACAGAATGAATTACTTCCGATTTTCGCGAAACGTAAAATATTCATGAAAATGTTTGTATTTGAGATACAATTTATTTATTTCTTGTGGGGGCGCCACTAATCTCATCAAACTACCTTAAAGGTGACCCATAAACTGATGTACACATAAACAGACAATGCGATAATTTAGGTTTCAATAAATTGCATTAAAAATATAAACGAAATGTGGTCCACATTTTCGTTATATGTTCAAACTGTAAAATTCCCAACTCCATTTTGAATTTCAGGAAACATCGGCCACCTGGGAGGCTTTCAGCATTGCAGTATAAAACTCCAAACGCAAATATTCACAAACATGTCCTATTTTTCAGCAGAGCTAATCTAAATACATAAAACATTGGAAGCAAATGTATTAGGTGCAAGGGAAATAGGCAAAATCACTTGTGGGGTAGCTAGGTAGATTCTGCAAACAATAGAAAACTAAATTTCTTCCTGCTGGACTGGGAGCGAAAGAAAAACATAGAATGTGCCAGCTACATATCCTCCCGGGCATAAGGGGTCCGAGGGTCATTCGAATCGACAGAAGAAGAAGTATATTGCAATTTAGGTGATGGGCTGACAACCTGTCACTACAGCAATATACCTAAAATCTATCTTAAATAACCTTCAAAACGTCTGACAGAGTTTTGAGGGTTATTTAAAATAGACTTGTAGGTATATTGCTGTAGTGACAGGTTGTTAGCCCATCGCCTAAATTGTAATATACAGAAATCCTCGGATCCCTTAGCTGGTTTTTACAGCATGCCCGGGGGGAAATGCAGCTGGTATATTCTATGTTTTTCTTTCGCTCCAAGTCCGGCATGGAAGAAACTTTTTGCTCTGCCTACCCCATTAGGGATAAAGGCGTGATTTTATGTATGTAAGTAGAAAATAAAATGGCTCTCTTACATGACTCGATTGACCAAACTAGTTAAACGGTAAATAGGTAAAATTGAACATAAAAATGGAACGTAGTTTTCTAATTGTTTTTTGCACTCACAGTGATATCGTTTATATGTAGTACTATTATATATTCGGTGGTGATATTTTATTTCGAAAATATTAGACATAAAAAATAAAAATTTCAACTGCTGACAGGATTTGAACCCGCGTCTCAGAGCTGGCTTAGTTGGTTTAGTGCGTTGGGCCGGTTTTCCAAAGACGCGGGTTCATATACTGTCAGCGGTTGAAATTTTTATTTGATTTTTCTAATAGTACCTATAGATACAGGTTTGCCTAAGGATGAGTTGGGCCTGAACAAACATTTTACTATTGCCATTATCCTCTGAACAT
Source organism: Scrobipalpa costella (assembly GCA_949820665.1). Taxonomy (NCBI): domain Eukaryota; kingdom Metazoa; phylum Arthropoda; class Insecta; order Lepidoptera; family Gelechiidae; genus Scrobipalpa; species Scrobipalpa costella. The sequence continues at coordinate 6,270,009 of OX463319.1, read as the reverse complement.
GCGTAAATAAAATATCTTTCAAAAGTACGATAAACCATATTCTAAGCTTGGTGAGTATGAAAAATACCCCCTGCTTAGCAGCGAACTATAATGGCTGTTAGATTTTGGTAGTAACTTTAGAATCTATAGGGAGTCCGTACCTATCTATAACCTCTCGTATTTATAATATTGTCATCCCACAGATCAAATAATAAGTTATTGTCTATGCCTGAATGCGCTGCTATTTCTACTCTAAATAGGGGCAATATTACACAAAGTAATATTACACAATAACATCATATGACAGAATCTAACCTATTGTCTCGTAAGCTGTATTGCATATGACGATGCCAACAAGAGGTCGTAACAATATCTAGGATATGAAACGTATGTGACCTGTCGTAAAACAGATATTGTCTCACTTGTGGTATAATATTGTTGTTGTACAAGATTTTGCTGCGTTTCCTCCCGGGCATGCTGTGAAAACCAGCTATGGGATCCGAGGGATTCTGCATATTACAAAAGATGGATATTGTACAAAAAACTTACAGAATTTAAATCTGAAATAGATGTATAACAATTTTATATTCAAATCTCACCATTTTCTATTAGACTCAGTCTCAATTTTGTAATCATTTTCTAATGATCAAATATTATATACTGATAAATCAACGACTACTAACTTGTTTTTTGCTACAAACGGAGGTGTTAGACCTCAACATTTCGACTCTTTACGAGAGTCTTCTTCACGGAGAGTGAATATCGCACAACACCACCCGCCGTGTGTGATCTTCAACAGATTCTGGTTAAAGATACAAGTAAGTAGTCGTTGATTTATCACTATGAATAACACTTGATCTTCATTTAGTGATATTTTTTTTTATAGATGTTACAAGTAGGTCAGGAAATTTGAAAATTAACCTTGTCTGTAATTTCCTATCAAAATGTCTTTTGTTCACTTCTAAGACCCACAGTAATGGATTTATGATTAAGCATGAGCTGAATATAAAAGTGTCCCGGACTTTCAGTTAGGATCATGAATCCCTTATTCTTACTTCGGTCACGAGAAAAACTATTACTATTAGCATCTGTGGTTTATTTGTTTCTATAACCTTGGGTGCTTCACTCTGTGACTTTATGAGTTTGATTTCTAAGGGGAACAAAAAGAGTTCTTATTAAATAATTCTTTGTAAGATATTTTTTATCCTTCTCATTCCTTGATTATCCGAGTAAAGATTATTCCGCGCTTTGGAAGGCACGTTAATCTGTGATCGCTCTCTTTAACGATGACTTTCACACAAACTATGTCAGCGGATTATTCGTCAGCTCGAAAGCTTACTCAATAATTAAGTTGGTAGTTAAAGTTTTAAACTCTAGAAAATAGTGGGTTCGATTCCCAGTGGAGATTATTAACTACCTTAAAACTTTTGCCATAAATTACAATTTGTTAAACTAGTCTTTGTAATACGAGAACAATTATAAATTTATGTAATTATTTATGCTGGACTGGGAACGAGAGAATTCTTCCATGCTGGACTGGGAACTAGAGAAAAACATAGAATTTGCCAGCTGCATTTCCTCCCGGGTATACTGTAAAAACCAGCTAAGAGATCCGAGGGTTTCTGTATACTACAATTTAGGCAATGGGCTGACAAACTGTCACTACAGCAGTATATCTACATATCTATCTTAACTAACCCTCCACACTTTCTCAGACGTGGCGGAACAACGTTTTGTTTAGGTTGTTTACGCTCTGCCTACCCCATTAGGGATAAATGCATGATTATAATTATATATACATAAATATATTTTAACGTAATTGTCTTACAATGTTTAAATTTCTTTATATTTATTTCAATTTCAAAAACTTCTGTACTACATCATCACGGACATAATGTTTTGAATATTTTCGCGAAAATATTTCAGGATGGAGATACAAAGGAAAAAGTTATGCAGAACGATTCCCACGGGAAATTAAGACGAGGCTTGCAGGAAATGGAACCTAGACTTGAGATACCGTTCGATCTCGTTGGAGATCATAAATATTATGCTTGTTTTTACTTTAACTAGGTATATATAACTTCTTTACGAGGCGTTTAACGCTCTGCCTACCCCGTAAGGGATAAAGGCGTGATTTTATGTATGTATGTATGTATATAATTTCCATGCTGGCCTGGGAGCGAGAGAAAAACATATAATGTGCCAGCTGCATTTCCTCCCAAGCATGCTATTAAAACCAGCTAGGGGATTCGAGGGTTTCACTACAGAAATATACCTACAAATCTTTCCTAAAGTGACCCCTCAAAACGTGGCGGAATGACCTATGTTAATCTTATACGCTCTTCCTACCCCATTAGGGATAAAAGCGTGATTATTTGTATGTATGAAACTATATAAACCCCCTATTGTTGGGGCAGACGAGTTCTAGAGTGGAGGCAGTAGTGTAGATCCTGAAACCAGGTGGAGTGATGATATTCGTAAGAAAGCGGGTAGAAATTGGAGAAGACCAAAATGGGTGGCGTGCCATCACTGTTTACGTGGTCTAGTGGTCAGAGCCATAGGCTTAAGATCCGGAGGTCCTGAGTTTGACTCCCAGGGAACACAAAGCTGATATTTGTCAATTTGTCACTTTGTGAGACTTTCCCCAGTTTGGTTAGGACAATGCAAGCTGAATCCACCTGATTGTCTGGAAGAAAACGGATTCCGTGCTTCGGTGGGCACGTTAAGCCGTCGGTCCCGGTTACTGTTACAGGTTGATGTTGCTCCACGACCGTAGGAATCACCTTCTTCTTCTGTCGAGTGGGTATCGAGTCTATGGACCCGATGAACCCTGGTGTCAGAGTTCTTAAACCGCCTAGTAGCACAGCTACGAGTATCTATCAGGCTTCTGACTTGGTTTTGGAGTTACCTTAAAAACCCTACACAACAATACCGGCTGTATAACACCATACGATAAATAAACAGTAGCATGCTATGTGGGAGGCTTATGTCCAGCATTGGACTGATTCAGGCTGCTACATGACGATGATGATGATAGATACCTATTAGTACATGCAAAAATGAGACTGTTTTGAATATAATATTAAAAGGCTTTGACGTATTATAAGTTTTAAGAGGGAACGGTTTTTATTAAGCCAATGATGCTCCACCCACTCCGTAAAGGATACAGGCGTTATTAAATATATGAATGTTTCTCTTAGTATCTGTAAGATGGTTAGGTAGTTTATTTTGAGCACGAAACAAGGATAGAACTAAAAGTAATTTAGAGAACCGAAACAAAATGTTTCCTTTTAGGTCAATGTAATGTGGAGTGGTATATTTGTAGAATGGGGTCCGAACACCTGCTTCCTTGCCTATTTCTTAAAAGCCTTTAGAGAAAAGTACTCAAACTTATTATAGGAAACTCTAGGCCTGGAGAAGATTGTGAGTGGTTTTTTTGAAAATGTTGGACAAATAGGTTTGACAAGTAGGTAGTACAAGTGCACTTAGGCCTATATTTATAATCGGCTCTCAAGAGTGACAGCGAGTTTGAGTTCGTATCAGAAATGTCATTTCAGTATAAAACTACCTGTCAATGTATACTTAATATTGGTCTCAATCTTAATATCGCTTTATTAATACGAACATTAGAGTTTGATTTTGATATTTTATTGATAAAAATACGTACAAAAAATGTTTAATTTATGTTTTTTGTCTACCATAAACAAAATAGCAAAGCCCGATGGTGTAGTGGATAGGGCCACTGCCTACTGAGCCCGGTGGTTCGAATCACACCAATGAATTTTTCGGTTTTCAAATTTTAAATGTACGTTTATTAGCATATTTTTCAAGTAATTGTGTTTGTTTTTATTTTTTTAGTAATAAGTAAATTATAATTTATTGTTTTCAATATTTTTAATTGTGCACGTCGTATCTGCCTCTCAGAATGCTATTTCACTAGCCTAGGTCTGCTGGAAGAGATTTCTTTTTAGAAATAAGCTGTGCCTGTTGTGTTTTTGTTTTATATGTATATGTTCTTTGTATTTTATTGTGTACAATAAACTGTTAAATAAATAAATTATTTGGTGCTTTTTCCGTGCTTCGGAAGGCACGTTAAGCCGTTCGTCCCGGTTAGTATCGTTTAATACCGTAGATATTAGTCGTTAAGCCATGTTAGAGGCCAGTGCTAATAAGCATTGGCGGCTTGAAAACTCTGACCTAATCTGGGATTGGGTCGGGTTTCCCTTCTGGGTTGCGGAGATCAGATGGCAGAGTCGCTCTGTGTAAAAACCAGTACCCTCGTTCAATCACCTAGATAAGGTAGCTAAAGCTAGGTAGGTAGATAAAGCTAGGGAGATGATGATGAAACAAAATAGCAAAGCATTAACGACATTAAGAGTCAAGTTACTTATGTGAAAAAAAAAATACATAAAAAGGGATGGATACGTATTTAAGAAGATTTTTTTAAATGCCACGGAGTGTAGGTAGGTTCACAACAATTTAACAACGTTAGCAGAGGTGTAAAAAACAAATGTCAGCGGAAATCCAAAATGGCGGCGCAGTAACCACAGATTAAAGACTCTTCAGGCAGTAACGCGGTTTTATAGAGGTCGACAACTGACCATTTTATCGTGCTGGGTCACTTTATTGACCGACATTTTGGATTTTAGCTGTTGTTATAAAAATCAAATCAATTTAAAATTCACATTCTTTTTTCGAAGTGCACTGGGAATTTAAAATTTTACGCATTTACGTTTTAGTTATATCGACAAGTCACTAATATTATTCGTATACATTTTAGTAATATTATTTGTATATTAGTATATATTATAGTTTACTACCGATATGACTATTAAAAGGCTGAAACATCTAGAAGTTATGGCGTAGTGGATAGGGCCATTGCCTCCTGAGCCGGAGATCGTGGTTCGAATCCCACCACGTACCAATGTGTTTTTCGGTTTTCGCATTTTATATGTACGTTTATTCGGTGCTTTTTCCGTTCTTCGGAAGGCACGTTCAGCTTTTGGTCCCGGTTAATATCGTTTAATACCGTAGATATAAGTCGTGAAGCCATGTCAGATGTCAGTGCTAGTGCTTAACATTGGCGGCTTGAAAACTCTGACCTAATCTAGGATTGGGTCTGGCTAGGGAGATGGGCCATAAGCCTAAGAATAAGATACTTATTTTACTCAGATTAAATTTTTAAACTGTATTGTGTATTTATTATTCTTACGAGAAAACTCAATTCTTACGCAGAGGTAGCTCTTGTCTTTAACTTTTTAGTCTCAAAAATCAAACAAAAAGAGAAACAAAAAGACATTGATCAACTATTTACTAGATAAAAGGTTTCAGTTGTTCATTTGCGAAGGGAAAACAAAAAGGTCAGACGGATTGACCTTTTTTGCACACCCTAACTCCGTTTGCCCTTAAAAATCCCTTACATTTATTAAAAAAAAACACAGACTACAAAAGAAAATATCCTTTGAAATAAAAGACTGTGTCACTGTCAACCCCAATTTGTATAAAATTGTAGGTAGGCTGTGTTGTTTTGTAATAAGAACTCAGTACTATATATATATATATCTTTTTACACTACAGACACTTACTGGTAGGCACCTAAGAAAATTAAGGTAAGCTACACCAAAAAGTAACATAACAGTATTTTAGATGTGTGATAAAGATACTACTATCAATATACTACATACTTACATACATAAAATCACGCCTTTATCCCTAATGGGGTAGGCAGAACGTAAACGACCTAAACAAAGGCCGTTCAAAAGTCTTGAGGGCCATTCAAGAAAGATTTGTACGTATATTGCTGTAGTGACATGTTGTCAGCCCATCGCCTAAATTACAATATACTGAAACCCTCAGATCCCTAAGCTGGTTTTTACAGCATGCTCGGGAGGAAATGCAGCTGGCACATTCTATGTTTTTCTATCACTCCCAGTCCAGCATGGAAGATATCAATATACTACGATACTATATTCAATTTAAAAAAACATAACGATCATTTTGTTGTTTGCTTCACACACTTTGAGTTATGTATCTTATTTCATCTAATTGGGCGTTTTTCGAATAGACGGCACGGTGAAGGCAACGGCGACGACATGGCACCGTTGAAGGTACCGTGGGAGAGATAATCTATGAAAATCAATGAAAATATATGGAACGCTTTTCCACTTGCCGGCACGACAACGTCAAGGCATTGATTCCCACCAAATTGTCGTCTAGTGGAAAACCGCCCAATGGGTTGCAATCGCTCTGTGTAAAAACCAGTACCCTCGTTCAATCACCTAGATTAGGTAGTCAAACCCGTGATATACGAGTTAAGGCTAGGGAGATGATGATTCCATCCTACATTTGACTAATACATCAAAAACTGTGAAGCGAAAATGCACCCAAAATGAAAAGTCTATCTTTTTCATGCTACTGAGCAACATGATTCACTAACGAATTTTCAAAGCCGAAACAAGAAAAGAGTCTATGAACAACATAGAGTCCCATTTTCCTAATCAAATTGAGTTAGTGTGAGTGCTCTGACCTAGATATGAAGATATGAAATGAATTACCGATATGAAGCTGGGTATATTCATCATAATAGCACTCTTAAGGGCCTTTCTCAATAGACTTTTTTTTTATTGGTAGGTACCTAACTAATCTTATATTTACAACATTGTATTCTTCGTATTCTTCTATGCTGGCCTAGGAGCGAAAGAAAAACATAGAATGTGCCAGCTGCACTTCCTCCTGGGCATGCTGTAAACCCGCTAAGGGATCCGAAGGTTTCAGTACATTGTAATTAAGGCGATGGGCTGACAATACAGCAATATACGTAAAAATCCATCTTAAATAACCCTGAAAACAGACCTTTGGTTAGGTCGGGTATGCTCTGCCTATCCCATTAGGGATAAAGGCGTGACTGTATGTATGTATATTTACCACGTCATCACTTCATTAGCAGTTGCAAGCTAAATTGCACCTTATTCCCGAAAAGCATAGTTTATTTTTATTTGAATGTCTTTGGAGAGCATTTCTTCCGTACGTAAATTAATTTGTATTCTGTGATGATGTTGTATTTTATTTATGAAGTTTTTGTATTTTGAATTTCATTTCATTTAAGTTTAGTTCAAATTGATTGATCGATAGATTGATTTCAAATTGCAGTTTCGAAACCTAGCTTTTTTAACACAAAACAATACATACATACATATAATTACGCCTTTATCCCTAATGGGGTAGGCAGAGCATAAACGACCTGAACAAAGGTCGTTCCGCCACGTTTGACAAAGTTTTGAGGGTTATTTAAGATAGATTTGTAGGTACATTGCTGTAGTGACATATTGTCAGCCTATCGCCTAACTTGCAATATCCTAAAACCCTCGGATCCCTTAGCTGGATTTTACAGCATGCCCGGCAGAAAATGCAGCTGGCACATTCTACGTTTTTCTTTTGCTCCCAGTCCAGCATGGAAGATTATGCCTAGCTTTTTCTTATAAATCCATGTAGTGATGTATTCCCCAACAATTTGGTAAGAAAATGAGGCAATTATTCTTTTGGAAGCCCGATAATAGCGCAATTATCTGAATTGTTAGACTAATCTGTTTAGTAATGGCTATCCAAGTTCGAAAAAGGTGAATCAGCGGTTTTATTTTCGCTTGCTTTCTGTTCTTCAGTTTAAACCTGGCTCTGTGTTCTAGTGGCATGAGACCTAGGCTCTCAGTTCCGAGATTTGATTTCCAAAAGATGTTCAAAAAGTTGACTTCTCACACTTCTCATTTTATTTAGAACATTGTACTAGTTTTTTTTTTTTAAAGTGACCTAAACTAAGAGAAATCTTACAAATAGAATAAATATAGGAAGTTGGTAGTAAACTTTGTGTCCCCCGTGGGAATAGAACCCACGATATCCAAAAGTAAAGTTACACAAAATCTTCTACCGTTTTCAATCCATTGTGACTTTGTACTTCCATGCTGGACTGGGAGCGAGAGAAAAACATAGAATGTGCCAGCTGCATTTTCTCCCGGGCATGCTGTAAAAACCAGCTAAGGGATCCGAGGGTTTCTGCATATTGCAATTTAGGCGATGGGCTGACAACCTGTCACTACAGCAATATACCTAAAAAATTGTCTTTAGTAACCCTCTAAACTTCGTCAAACGTGACGGAACGACCTTTGTTTAGGTCGTTTACACTCTGCCTACCCCATTAGGGATAAAGGCGTGATTATATGTATGTATGTGACTTTCACCTTCCATTTCTTATTAATAATGTTTATTAAGGAACAAAAGCTAGATTAATAAAACAAGGTCGGCTTCAAAATTAAATTGCTTTTTTGTACGCTAAAATAAAATTAATATGACTAAACGTCTCGAAGCGTAATGTCTTTTAAGATGTATTTGTAAAGGTCGTTTACGCTCTGCCTACCCCATTAGGGATAAAGGCGTGATTATATGTATGTATGTATCTGTAAATGTACCTACACGTACATTGCTTTACTGTACACAAGCTTTGCAAAGTAAACCTGTAGTTACGCACATAAACGAGCGTGATTGTACACCATAAGTATGACCTGTAATTTAAACACCTTCCAGTTATTTGGTCATACATACATACATAAATCACGCCTTTATCCCTCACGGGGTAGGCAGAGCGTTTAACGCCTCATAAAAGGCGCTTTCGCCACGTCTGACAAAAATTGAGGGCAATTTTAGATTGTAATATGTATTGCTTTAGTGACAGGTTGTCAGCCCATCGCCTAAATTACAATACAGTGTAACCCTCGAGTCCCTTTTGCTGACTTCAACAGCATGCCCGGGAGGAAGGGCAGCTGGAACATTCTATGTTTTTCTAGCTCTCCCAGTCCAGCATGGATGAAAAATTTGGTCATTATGTACGATAAAAATTAACAGTCTGTATAAAAAGACTCGGTATAAAATAAATATACCTACAGAGAGGCTGACATCCATATTCAGCAAAGAACTATAATAAATAATTGAAAATAGAACATTATCTTGGTATTTATATAATATTGGTATTAATACGGACATAATATGAATACGGGCTTATTGATAAAAATCACTCGAGATTGACAGCTAGTTTGAGTTCGTTTCAGAAATGTAATTTCAGTACAAAGTGACCTGTCAAATCCATACTCAATATTGCTCTCAATCTTGAGATCGGTCGATACGAGGCTAAGCATTTTGTCACATTTAATTAAATATAGATTTAAAAGTGATGATTAAAAAGAACATTATTAAAGTTATAAGATTGTCTACAACAGTAAATTAAAAAGTACCACTATAGTAGACTTAATAAAAAAACTATATCGCGTAATGTACACGATCACACTCATAGCCCCCACTAGGATTCCCTGTATCAGGGTGCCATAGACATACATAGAAACAACTACAAAGAACACCCAGACCCAGAAACAGACATTTAAACTCATCATTCAATTGTCTGCCCTGGCCGAGAATCGAACCCGGGACCCTCTGCATAGCAAGCAGTTACATTGCCAACTTGGCTGCGCGTAATTTACCCGACTCAATTAAAAAATAAGACATGCTATAACTTAAACCCTCGTATCCCGCACTCGTCCGTAATCCTAGTACATCAATAAGCGGTATAAACCGGTTTTCCTGTGGGAATATAGAGCGCCTGAGCAAATGTTTAAAGCAATACGCGGTAAGAGAGGCTCAGCCGAGTTTCTGCTCGATTTGTTCCAGTAGGTAACTAACTGTGCGGAAAATTACTTTTAAATTAAAAAAAATTTTTTTTTTGTTTATTGTCCTTTGTTTAGACCCTAGATCACGCGGCAGACCAAAGAAACGCTGGCTAAAAGTCGTAAAAATGGATATGGAAAAGAATGATCTTACAAAGCGGAAGCAGAAGAAGAAAATTAAACTTTCTTTGTTTGACAACGCTATCGATTGGTAGAGCGCACAACTTAACTAAATCTTGACTTCAATTGTTGGCGTCCCTTTCAGTTCTGTCATGAAAGAAAATGACAGGTATAGACTTATATTAATTATATCGTGATTTTTTACCAATACCAAAATACTAGCCATCTTATACCATTATTTAACACATACATACATACATATAATCACGCTTTTATCCCTAATGGGGTAGGCAGAGCGTAAACGACCTAAACAAAGGTCGTTCCGCCACGTCTGACAAAGTTTTGAGGGTTATTTTAAGATAGATTTGTAGGTATATTGCTGTAGTGACAGCTTGTCAGCCCATCGCCTAAATTGCAATATACTGAAACCCTCGGATCCCTTAGCTAGTTTTTACAGCATGCCCGGGAGGATATGCAGCTGGCCCATTCTATGATTTTCTCTTTATCATTATTTAACACTTTGGTTGAATTTTGGGCAAAAGGGTAGAACAGTTGAAGCAAAGTACATTGTGCAAATATTTGATACGTCCACAACGTAAGAATAATTTAGCCTTTATTAAAGTCAGTTTAAAAATAAGGATTTAATTTATATTTTAAAGCTACCTCTATATCATTATTTTAGTGTCCCTGTGCTCAAAACTTTACGACATAAAAGGGAAACCAGTGCTGAATTTTAACAGACTTCTGCAAAAGTACGGTAAGTTAATGGTAAATTATTATCAGTTCCGAAACAGAGGGAACTGAAAGCCTTTATTATTTACCGCTGACGAGTAAGGGAGAAGTCGTAAAATGGAAAACCCATTAAATGTGTACAACTTTTCGAATTTTAAAATAAGAAAATTTTGAATATCGCATAGTGAGGAGTTTTTTATAGAATGTTATAGATATATTCAACCATGGTCTGCTGTTTAGTTATAATTATAGTGTTTTTTTTATTGCACATTTTATTATTCACATCAGAGTAATCTACATTTTGGAAGAATATACAAAAAAAAATATATTACATTTTAATTTTTCAGAACATATCTACATAAAATTCATTATTAAAATAAACAAATCCGTAGCATCATAAAAAACAAGAATCTGTAGACCATCGGAAAGGTGTAAATCTTGAAACATTAATTAATCCAAACATTTAAAATATCGCTTATAAAAAAATAAGGCAATAGTTTTTTCTGACCCATGTCAAGAATAGCCGTACACCCCATTCTTGTAGCATAGCCTATGCAAACAGAAACGCAGGGAAACCCTCCTGACTAATTAGTTCTAACCTAATTAACTCGCCTCTGACCTTTGCTTCATTCAATTATAAAAAGAAAAACTAAAAGAATAAAAATAAAATCAACAGGCTGGTAAGTCTTAGATAAAACACCTTTATGCCAGATGAAAAATCCATAAAAAATAAACTAGACAGAATAATTTGAAATAGGAACTCACCGAAACCGCGAGGAGATGTCCGCAGGTTCGAAATTCAAAATCACTTATTTATTTCGCGCGCAGCCAGGGAACGCTTCGGGTACTGGCCGAATATACGGTAATTTCAAATATGGAACGTCGAGCGGTCCCAACGATCACGCGGCAACTGTGAAGAGCGGTTGCGCGGGAAACGTTAAGGGGAGGTTTCAGGGGCTAAAAATAGACGGTTGAATATTGTTGCCTTGCTATAAGTTGGACTGGTATTTTACCTTGGAGAATAGTTTACACCTGCCTTGTAGATGGAAGGTATTAGAGGAATAAGCGCTTACAAAATATTTAACTTAGAAATGTTGCTCACATGACATACTTAGAAAAGAATCATTGATGATGGTTTGAAAAATATATAGGTAAAATACGTATTTAGTAGAAAAGCTAATTCAAAAGTATGTAGAATGTATGTAAATTAGAGACCTCTTATTTTATAAATAAGACTATTTATTATTTGATCTGCTCGAAATTAAGGACTAATTATAAAAATAAATAAATTAATAAATTAAGGACTAATGTTTTTGCTGGCTAAAGTTGAAATTTTCTTACAGTACCAACAAGCTCAAAATCAATAGCTAGTAAGTTATAGAACATCCTAGTAGAACATTCCTACGCAAAAATCAATACAGCTAATTTATACGGGGTCTAAGGGACAGCGTCCCGTAAACTGATAGAGGTTGCTCACTCAACGAAACTGCACAACTATCAGCAGGTTTTTTTTCAGGATGTAAAAAACCAATTTTGCTTATTCATACAAATTGTCTGATCGAGGTGGGCATTTTGTATGGGAAGGTAATTTTTTTTTCGTCTCTAAAAGAATTTCCTAGTAATAGTTGTTAATTTTCGTTGACCGAGCAACCCCCATCAGCTTGCGGGACGCTGTCCCTTACGCCCAGTATAAATAATACTAGTAAAATCAGCCAATAAAATAAGAGCCCAATGGTGTAGTGGATAAGGCCGCTGCCTCTTGAGGTCGTGGTTTGAATCCCACCACGTACGAATGTGTTTACAGTTTTCGAATTTCATATATACGTTTATGAAGCGCTTTTCCGTGCTTCGTTAGAAATGTCAAGCCGTTGGTCCCGGTTGATATAGTTTAATACCGTAGATATTAGTCGTTGAGCCATGTCAGAGGCCAGTGCTAAGCATTGGCGGCTTGCACACTCTGACCAAGTCTAGGATTGGCTTTCCTTCTTGGTAGCGGAGGTCAGATGGCAGTCGCTCTGTGTAAAAACCAGTACCCTCGCTCAATCACCTTGATTATGTAGCCAACCCCGTGAGATACGGGATAAGGCTAGGGAGATGATGATTACTACTAGTCATCCAATAAAAAACGCGTAAGTAAAGATATACATACATATAGCCTTTATCCCTAATGAGGTAGCAAAGCATAAATGAACTATACAAAGGTTATTCCACCACGTCTGACAGAGATTTGAGAGTTATTTAAGATAGATTTGTAGGTATATTGCTGTAGTACAGGTAGTCAGCCCATCGCCTAAATTACAATATAGTGGAAACCTCGGATCCCTTAGCTGGTTTTTACAGCATGCCCGGGACGCAATGCAGCTGGCACATTCTATGTTTTTTCTCGCTCCGAGTCCAGCATGGAAGTGTAGACTTTAGTAAGCAAGTAAAGACTTTCCCTTAAATACTGGGTTGTTCGCTCATTAAAATATATTTTTATTTTGTCAATAATGTTACATTAGGTTTGCCTTTAGAGGCTTTAACGATACTTTTTACAAATAAATGTTTATTTAATTATTTTATTGGTGTTGTTAGCTACAATTATGGAGATTGCAGAGGTAGCGGAATAGGTCCTACATACTACAATACAATACAAAATTGTTTAATGCACAAAGAAACACATACAACAGAAATAAAAAGGAACAAACGTGACGGCATTATTGCTAAAGCATCATTTTCTACCAGGCAACCTTTGGGTATAGAAATTATACATGCAGTAAGCGGGATAGTGCATATTAATACATATAATACTTAGACAATATTTACACACTATTAAATAAATAGTTCAATAAAATTAACTGATATATATCTTCTATGCTGGACTGGGAGCGAGAGAAAATCATAGAATGTGCCAGCTGCTTTTCCTCCCGGGCATGCTGTAAAAGTCAGCTAAGGGATCTGAGGGTTTCAGTATATTGCAATTTAGGCGATAGGCTGACAACCTGTCACTATGGCAATATACCTACAAATCTATCATAAATAACCCTCAAAACTTTGTCAGATGTGGCGGAACGACCTTTGGTTAGGTCGTTTACGCTCTACCTACCCCATTAGGGATAAAGGCGTGATTATATGTTTATGTTTATGTATGTATGTATATATATCTTATGATAATACTAATAGCTTTTTTGTAGAGATTCGTAAAAATAATTTGATGTTGACACACCGGGGTTGTTGCGAATATTCGCATTTTAATTCGGATGCGGATGTGTAGTGATGATGAGAGTCAAGAAGCGCCAGAAAATTGAAGCAATGACACAGGATTGCACGATATGAAAAGGTTTTAAGAGCCCTTAAGCGTTAAAAGATTGAAAAAAAAGCGGAACAAAATGATCACATATTTTCATAATAGTATTGGGAAAAATATTTTATTTTGAATAAACACTACTTAAAAATATATTTTCGTGCTACTTCGGCATCAATGCAAAGTTTTATTATTATTATTAACAGCCTGAGGTGTCCCATTGCAGGGCAAAGGCCTCCCTCCCCTTCTTCCATTTCTCCCTGTCTTGAGCCTCTTTTAACCAGTTTCGTGCGTGTGCGTCTAGCTCGTCTCGCCACCTTTTTTTTTCTGGGACGACCTCGTGCCCGTCTCACGTTAAGAGGGACCCAATCTGTAGTTCTTTTTTCCCAAAGTGCGTCCGGTATCGATATGTAAAGCCCAGCCCAAAATTGATTTAGAAAAATCATAACATCCGCGTCCGCGGACTTATAAATCCGCATTCGCATCCGCGGCAGGCAAAAAAAACCGCAATATGCACGGCACCCAATGCACAACCACAACCCAGTGCAAAAACGCTTGAAAAGACTAACACAATTTTAATAAGTGTATCAATCCTTTCATAGTAAAACCCAAGCAAGCGAGGTGCAACATTCGGCAGGACAAACTAAGACTACCAACATCAAACCTCATCATCATCATCTCCTTAGCCTTATCCCGTATCTCACGGGGTCGGTTTCCTAATCTAGGGGATTGAACGAGGGTACTGGTTTTTATACAGAGCGACTGCCATCTGACCTCCGCAACCCAGAAGGGAAACCAGACCCAATCCCAGATTAGGTCAGAGTTTTTAAGCCGCCAATGCTTAGCACTGGCCTCTGATAGGGCTTAACGACTAATATCTACGGTATTAAACGATATTAACCGGGACCACCGCTTTAACGTGCCTTCCGAAGGACAGAAAAAGCACCGAATAAACGTACATATGAAATTCGAAAACCGAAAAACACATTGGTACGTGGTGGGATTCGAACCACGACCTCCCGCTCAGGAGGCAGCGGCCCTATCCACTACACCATCGGGCTCTCATATATATTTATTTATATATTTATGAAAACCTCTGGACATGATTTACCATGGCCAGTTTGGAAGTCTTTAAATACCATCCTGGGCATGTTCGCAGCGTGGTGGGACTCCTCCATGTTCCGAAGGTGGATGCAGCTTCATAGCGCTAAGTTGTGAGGTTTCATCTACCTTTGGAACATACGTAATTCTGTAGTATTAGGTACTTTTTTGTTTTTATGTCACTAACATAGTTATTAAGAAAATTGTTACTAACCCTACTATGGATGCTCTTGGTCTGAAATAAATTTCTTATTATTATATATATTATTATATTAAATAGGCTCCGGGCTCAGACCGGTCGAAGCAAAGAAAATATGGTCAGGTAAGGATTTTTGGGTGACTGTGATATGAACTGTTTGTGCGATGAAGTTTAAACGATGGAACACCTTACATAGTACCCTGAGTGCCCCTTCACCTGCACGCAGGAAGACCTCATAACATCGGCTGATAATGCTGTAATCGGGGCAAAACGTGTTTTTTGGTTTTCGTATTTCATATGTACATTGTACGTATATTCGGCGTTATTTCTGTGCTTCGGAAGACACGTTAGGCCGTTGGTCCCGGTTAATATCGTTTTATACCGTAGATATTAGTCGTTAAGCCATGTCAGAGGCCAGTGCTAAGCATTGGCGGCTTGAAAACTCTGACTTTATTCTTTCCTTCGGGGTTGCGGACGTCAGATGGCAGTCGTTCTGTGTAAAAACCAGTACCCTCGTTCAATCCCGTAGATTAGGTAGCTGACCCCGTGAGATACGAGAAAGTCTAGGAGATGATCTTTCTTGGGAACTTTCCACAGACAGAAAAACTACATAGGAAACCCTACGTTAGGTAGGTAACACCTACAATGCTTACAGAGGGGCCAGAGCAAATAAAACTCGGAGTTAATTAAACAAAGAGATTAGAACGAAACGCGGCACATTACAGCTCCAAGCGAACGTGTGTGTTGCTACTGAACAAATAGAGACCCTGAGTGGTAGAACACGCATGTAATCCTTTACAGGGCAGGCAGAGCGTCAATGACACACATATTTACAGCTCCGAGCAAACGTGTGTGTAGCTACTGAACTAACACTTGAGCCCTTGAGTGGTAGAACACGCCTTTATCCCTTACGGGGTAGACAGAGCGTCAATGAGGCACATATTTACAGCTCCGAACAAACGTGAGTTTTGCTTTCTACTGAACTTACACTTGAGCCCTTGAGTTGTAGAACACGCCTCTATCCCTTACGGGGTAGACAGAACGTCAATGAGGCACATATTTACAGCTCCAAGCAAATATGTGTGTTGCTACTAAACAAATACTTAAGCCCTTGAGTAGAATATAGCTGTGTCTTTTTTATATGTGTTTTTAATTTGTTAAACATGTCACTAATTTCGCCGCTCAGGATGAGAACCATAGTAGCCTAGGCTTGTATTGATAAATAGCACTTGAGACTGACATCTAGTTTAAGTTCGTATCAGAAATGTAATTTCAGTACAATGGGACCCTAGTTGGATTAGGCGTTGGGACGGTTTTCAGTTCCCAGATACCTTAATGTAGAGTTTTATATTCGAATGAAGAAATGCCTACAATAATACATACATACATATAATCACGCCTTTATCCCTAAGGGGATAGGCAGAGCGTAAACGACCTATATAAAGGTGGCTTCGCCACGACTGACAAAGTTTTGAGGGTTATTTAAGATAGATTTGTAGGTATAATGCTGTGGTGACAGATTGTTAGCCCATCGCCTAAATTACAATATACTGAAACCCTCAGATCCCTTAGCTGGTTTTTACAGCATGCCCGGGAGGAAATGCAGCTGGCACATTCTACGTTTTTCTGGCGCTCCCAGTCCAGCATGGAAGTTTAAACAACCGACATTAATGCGGTGAAAAAAGTACTATTATTACTCCTAGATAAAAATAGAAAATACCAATGTCCCAAAGTGGACTGTAGTAGAGGCTGATGCGGTGAAGATACAATACAATACAAAATTCTTTATTGCACAAAGAAACACATACAACAGAAATAAAAAGGAACAAACGTAACAGGACAATATAGGCGGCCTTATTGCTAAAGCAACAATTTCTACCAGGCAACCATTGGGTATAGAAATTGTACAAGCAGAAAGCGGGATAGTGCATATTACTTCATATAATGCTTAAAATAAAAAGAGTTAATACCCTAATGGTATTATTTCCATTGGAGCGTACTTCCATGATGAATTGGGAGCGAGTGAAATGAATGAGCAAGCTGCATTTCCTCCCGGGCATACTCAAAAAACCAGCTAAGGGATTGGGATCCAGTATATTGTAATTTAGGCATGGGCTGACAGCTTGTCACTAAAGCAATATACCTACAAATCTATCTTCAAATAAAACTTAAAACTTTGTCAGATGTGGCGGAACGACCTTTGTTTAGGTCGTTTACGCTCTGCCTACCCCATTAGGGATATTAGCATGATTATATGTATGCATCCGAAGGTTATATTTTTAATGTCTTTTAACAATCATACCGCAATTATAAGACATAAAACGTAGTCAGTAAAACCCCTGTATAAAATAAAAATACTAAAGAAATTGCATATCACGTTGATTGCTGGACTGGAAAATATAACAAAAAATACATAACTGGTGTAAGGGACAGTGTCCCGCAAACTGATAAGGGTTGCTCAGTCAACGAAACTGGAGATGGAAAAAAAACTACCTTCCCATACAAAATGACCATCTATATCAGACAATTTGAAAACCAAATATTTCTTTTCACTTCCTGAAAAAAAATCCTGGTGATAGTTGTTCAGTTTCGTTGACCGAGCAACCCCCATCAGTTTGCGGGACGCTGTCCCTTACCGCAGACCTACAGAAGTGATAATTTTAACGATAGGCGGATAAAACGTGCAGAAAATTTAATGCCTAAAATAAAAACTTCATCATTTAAGGTGACGATTCTAGCCAAGTGGCGCCCCTATTAGTAAAATTGCCATTGGTGGCCGTTATTCGCACTTTTTCATTCTGTTACTACAACGAACTATGTATGAATCGCTAATTTATAAGGATCTAAATTATTTTAATTACTATCACTTGTATGTTGTATTATCGTAAATGGAGTTGGATAGGGCACGTCTTGAGGAGGGGCGACAACAATCTAGCTAAAACCGCATTCGAGTGGGAGCCAATCGGCAGAAGACGTCGAGGCAGACCTGTGATGACCTGGAAACGTACAGTAGAAGCTGAGCTGAAGGCAGTCAATTTAACCTGTCGACAAGCGAAGATCGCAGCGCTGAACAGGGAGGAGTGAAAGAAAGTCTCAAGGGCCCTCTGTACCAGCGGGGTACCATAGGACGACAACAACAACAACTATCACTTGAGTCAGTTAGAGCAGTTTTTCAATTCACTGCGTTTTTAGTGAATTATGTTTTTTTACTAATGGGGGCGCCACTAGGTTAGTATCGTCACCAAAAATGACGATGTTGTCTTGGCTCTACTAACTGATCTATGTAGGTACTTAAATTTTGAAAAAAAGTTCCTAAACAAAACACGTAAAGCTGTATTTATTTTATTTATTTAACAATTTATTGCACACATCATCATATAAAGGACACAAACATAAAAAACAATAGCACAACAGGTACAGCTTATCTCTTCCAGCTGACCTACGGTAGTGAGAGTGCATAAGTGAGGCAGATAAGGCGTGTACAATTCAAACCCTACTATAATTGTAATTGAAAGCTGTCTTTAACTGTCCACAATAAAAATGAAACAGTCTTCAACTTCAACTTGTCTTTTATTGCACCGATCACGCGAACAGACAGATATAGTAGAGTCGGTATAAAGGTCCTGGATTCGATTTCCAGGGGTCATCAACACAAGGTTGATATTTGTTTATTTATCACTTTGTGAGATTTTCCCCAGTTTGGTTAGAACAATGCAAGCTGAATCCACGTGATTGTCTGGAAGAAAACGGATTCTGTGCTTTGACACATGTTTTTATAGCGTTCAAGAATTTTTAAATTCTAAAGATAGTTGACATTTTAAGAATTATTTTGAATTATATTGACATTTTGGGACATCATTTTATAATACTATACCTACCTGACATTTTTGTAATTTAATTTAATTTTGTTTGCAATTTGCCTGCAGGTTGGATACATGGACTAAATTGTAAAACCACCTATGTATTACTGTGTTCAAGCAAATAAATAAATTATCTTATCTTTGGAGGGCATGTTAAGCCGTCGGTTCTGGTCACTGTTTCTAATAGTCGTTACAGGTCAATGTTGCTCCACGTCCGTACGAACTACCTTAAAAACCCTACACGTGAACTCAGGTGGTGCTAAAGGTGCAACAAAACCGGCTGCTGTACTGTCTTCTGGACCTCGCAGCTAAAAATAAAAAGAAAAAAAAAAAAGATTTCGTGCTTCGGAGGGAACGTTAAGCTCTCGAACCCGGTAGCTGTCTTTGATAGTGGTCGTTACTTAAAACTATGTCAAAGGCCTGATAGTTGTGCTACTAGGCGGTTTAAACACTCTGACACCAGGGTTCATCGGGTCGATAGACTCGATACCCACTCGACAGAAGAAGCTAAAAAAAATACTGCTCTAATATAATTTTGAAAATGGTAACATTTTAGGGGCATAATTTTTTATTCCTTATTTACTATAACATAATAATTTTCGCATTACTTTTGTGGCATAGCACAAGCTGTATTATCGTTATTCTTTTAAAATATTATGCTACATTCAGTAGTGCTTAAAAATATTTTATGCGTAAACATACATACATATAATAACGCCTTTATCCCTAATGGGGTAGGCAGAGCGTAAACGACCTAACCAAAGATCGTTCCGCCACGTCCGACAAAATTATGAGGATTATTTAAAATATAATTGTTACTTACAAATTATTGCTGTAGTGACAGGTTGTCAGCCCGTCGCCTAAATTACAATAAGCTTAAACCCTCGGATCCCTTAGCTGGTTTTTACAGCATGCCCGGGAAGTAATGCAGCTGGCACAGTTCTATGTTTTTCTCTCGCTCCCAGGCCAGCATGAGAGTTAACAGTTATGCGTAAACAGTTATGCTTTTTTATGTTATGCTAAAATCATGTTAGGTGTAAAGCATTATGCTTATTTATTTTATTACAATAAATATTATGTAACTAAATTCAAATTCATTTTTTCATGTAAAGCAATCAGGTACAGTGGTACATAAGCAGATATAATGGCTAAAATATAGTTTCAATGAATGCTGATTTTGCGATGTACATGTGTTAAACATTACAATTCACAAACAAAACATAAAATTAATTATGTGAAATATTCTAAGAGAGGGAGAAAATATAATAATAATTAAATCAATGTCAAAGAATAAAACAAAATTATGAGAAGCGCACATTAGTACAATGTCAAAATCATAAAAAAAATATAAAAATAAACTAAAACTGGAACCTTTTGAAAACAGGACCTAAACGAACTGTCTTCAACTGTCCACGATAAAAATGAAGGAGTCTACAATTCAACATCGACTTGTCTTTTATTACACCGATCACGCAAACAGATAGATATTGTAGACTCAGTACTCTTTTTATTGTTTCACTCGTAAAATGTTCGGTGTAAAGTTGGTGACAACGTTTAGATAACGAGGAGAAAGAATGTTGAAGGTTTCATGAAAAACAGCTGTTTTTTTGGGTTAGGACACTAGTCCGTATTTATAAAGCAAACTCAACATTGAGAGCAGTCTTAAGAATAGATTTGACAGTTCATAATGTACTGAAATGACATTTCTGATACGAACTCAAACTCACTGTAAGTCTCAAGTGCTGATTACAAATACGGGCCTAGCTCACAACCTGTCACTAAATTAACACACAGTTCCTTCTTCCTTCTTTGTTAGACACGGAGAATAGTATATTAGTTGATTATGTTTATTATTCTTCCATGCTGGACTGGGAGAGATAGAGAAACATATAATGTTCCAGCTGCCCTTCCTCCCGGGCATGCTGTTCTACAGCTAATTTTAGATTGTAATGATTTGTACTGCTGTAGTAAAAGGTTGTCAGCCCATCGCCTAAAATACAATACACTGTACCCCTCGAATCCCTTTTTCTGACTTCTACAGCATGCCCGGGAGGAAGGGCAGCTGGAACATTCTATTTTTTTTCTATCTCTCCCAGTCCAGCATGGAAGGAATTACGGTCGTTTTTAACCGATTTTGATGGAACTTTTTTTGTTTGACTGAGCATTACTTAAACTCAAATTAACGATACAAATAATCACGCCACCTGACTTAGGGGGTAGGCAGGAAATTGAACTCTGATCGTTTTTAACCGATCTTAAAGGTACTTTTTATTTGACTGAGTTTTTTTATTTGACTGAGTTTTTTTATTTGACTGAGTTTTTTTATTTACCTGGTGTCCAGCCTAGGTTAGAAATAATCACGCAGACCATTCTAATATTGAGTAAGTACCCCAGTGTGTATGGAAAACACGCTGTGTCAAACATACTGAAAACGCTTCTCCGCGCGAAGGAGCGGGATCTGCTAGCTCGCGCGCAGAAGTGTGTTTTCCATACAAAAACAAAGATCAGACAATGCGAAACACGCTCGCAGGTTAGCAGATCCCGCTCCTACGCGCGCAAAACCGTTTTCATTATATTCGACACTGCGTGTTTTTCATACAAAGGGCGTACGAAGTCGCGGGCACAGCAAGTAATAAATATGTGACTTGTTTTTCGTCACATTTCTGTCGTAGTAGAAAACTTACTTAGCCGCGGTCTGATAGCTAGTTTACAATATCCATACTAATACTTCCAGTCATCGGTTATTTTATCTTAGCCCGTATAACAAGTTTTCCGTCGTGTCATGCCCTCAATTTTCCACTTCGTCACTTCCAATCGAATGGTTGAGAGCCGGCTATTGTTTAGTTTTCTCTTTCATCCGACTAATATTGTTTTCTCCCACTTGCTCGGAAATAGCTTTATTATTTAAAAAAAAAGGAATTATTCACTCTTTTCGGAACTCAGATTGGTAACGGCCGCTAATTTCACCAAAAGACAATAATGACCATAACTACCGCTACGCAAAGTCTTTAAAGTATACACTAGTATTTGTACGTGGTATTATAGTTACTCTGTGCTAGTATGGATTAGTTGTTAACAATATTATGTATTTAAAGGCAGAAAGCATTTAAAAAAAGAAAAAGAAAAATAAATGAATGAATGGTACTCGTATGTGCGCCTGTCAAAAGTACCATCAAAATCCACCGTCAAAATATTATGGAGGAATCGCTAGTTTGATTTTTATTTTTAAGTGTATTGTTGATGTTTCCTCGTAAAATGAGAGAAAATACTATACTTCTCTTAGCTGAAAAAACAATGTATGGCGAGACCATACATTAATAACTCAACCATACATTGCTATTTTTCGGTATTTAGAGTAATGTACTAATTGTAAGAAACTTTTCTAAATAAACATTAAACATGAGATAAAATACATACATACATACATATAGTCACGCCTTTATCCCTAATGGGGTAGGCAGAGCGTAAACGACCTAAACAAAGGTCGTTCCGCCACGTTTGACAAAGTTTTAAGGGTTATTTCAGATAGATTTGTATGTATATTGCTGTAGTGACAGGTTGTCAGCCCATCGCCTAAATTACAATATACTGAAACCCTCGGATCCCTTTGCTTGTTTTTACAGCATGCCCGGGAGGAAATGCAGCTGGCACATTCTAAGTTTTTCTTTTGCTCCCAGTCCAGCATGGAAGAAATAATATATAAAATATGACTTCCCGTACAAAATTACTTGATCTGCCGTCATTTTTAGAATCTCCTTAACATCTTCTTAACGTGTCGATGGCAAACACTAAACTGTTGCAGCCCACAATTTGGCCATGTTAACAGCATTATCAGCAGCTAACTTGAGGTCTTCCTGCGTGCAATGTTAGGTGTTTTATCGTACCACAATCCCCACCTAGCCATGTTTACTGTTATTAGGTGAGATCTATTTTATCACTAAATGACGAACAAGTGTTATTCGTACAGATAAATTAACGAATACCCACTTGTTTGTTTAACAGAGGTGTTAGACCTCTACGTATACGAGAGACTTCTTCATTGAGAGTGAAAATCACAAAACACCGCCCGCCGTGTGTGATCTTCGAAACGTAGAGATATAACACCTCCGTTAAACAAACAAGTGAGTAGTAATTAATTTATAAGTGAGATCCAATTCAATTTATGCCATTTTTATTTTATAAGCCCTTATTCATGCATAAAGGAACGAACGAACGATCGTAAAAGTCTACATCTAAACTAATATTAGGCTCAATCTAGACCGCTAGCTTAGGGCGATTTAATTATTAAATATTATTATAGTTAAATTTATAATACAACTCAATCAAATTATATAATCACGTCTTTATCCCTAACGGGATAGGCAGAACAAAGCAACAAAGGCTGTTCCGCCACGTCTGACAAAGTGTTGAGGGTTATTTAAGATATATGTGTATATTGCTATAGTGACAAGTTGTCAGCCCATCGCCTAAATTGCAATATACAAAAACCCTCGGATCCCTTTTCTGGTTTTTACAGCATGCCCGGAAGGAAATGCAGCTGGCACATTCTACGTTTTTATCTCGCTCCTAGTCCAGCATGCAAACAATTCTAATCCAATCAAATTTATCTTCGATTTTGATTATCACTGCAGATTCTGATATGATTAACTTCTGCTTGTTAGATATGGAATGCTATTATTGTAATAAATATCTAACATGCTAATAATACATATTTATTAATATCTTTTCACGTACCTACCCAAACTATTTCTTTAATTTATTTGGCGATTTGAAAACTTTGACCCAAAATGACTACTTCTTCTTAGCGAGTGGATTCTCGACTCGTACGGCCCGATGAACCCTGGTGTTAGAGTTTTTAAACCTCCTAGCAGCACAGCCTATTAGAAAGAGCTCTGACATGGTTTGAGTAACAACCACTATCAAAGACAGCTTAACGTACCCGCGGAAGCACGGAATCCTTTTTCTTTTTGGACAAACAGGTGATTCAGCCTGCAAAGTCCAAAAAAAAACTAGAGAAAACCTCACAAAGTGATAATTTGACAAATATCTATTTTGTGTCCTCCCCCCCTAGGAATAGAACCCAGGACCTCCGGACCGTAAGCCCATGGCTCTGACCACTAGACCACGGAGGCAGTTGACTACGTGAAATTGACTACTTAGATATTCAATAATCACTACATAGTATAAAACAAAGTCGCTTTCTCTGTCCCTATAGAAATAGAAATAGAAAATATATCCCTATGTATGCATAAGTCTTTAAAACTACGCAACGGATTTTTATGCGGTTTCTTTTAATGGATAGAATGATTCAAGAGGAAGGTGTATATGTATAGTACATGCATAATATAATACAGAAACACTAACAATTTCCGTGCGATGCCGGGGCGGGTCGATAGTATATAATATAATAATTCTTACTACAGAAGTTGTGTCATAATATCATTTCTCACTAGAATTTCACAGACCCAGGCTTTCGCTTTTATTTATAAATATATATAGGTTAGGATGCTAAGGGAATAATATGAGCGAAAACCTATATATATTTATAAATATATATAGGTTAGGATGCTAAGGGAATAATATGAGCGAAAGCCTGGGTCTGTGAGTTTCTAGTGAGAAATGATATTATGACACAACTTCTGTAGTAAGAATTATTATATTATATACTATCGACCCGCCCCGGCATCGTACGGAAATTATTATAAATATATATATATAGGTTAGGATGCTAAGGGAATAATATGAGCGAAAGCCTGATGATAGGGGTTGCTCAGTCAATGGCACTGAACAACTTCCATTAGGGAATATATATATATATATATATATAGGCTGCATGGGCGTAGCCTAGTCTTCACTTCAAAGACATTAACCGAGTCTTCAACATTTTATTTCATATAGCGGGTGTAAGAGACAGCATCCCGATAATAGGGGTTGATGATAGGGGTTGCTCAGTGAATGGCACTGAACAACTTCCACTAGGAAATGCTTTCAGGAAGTAGAAAAAAGGCTTTTCCATACAAATTGTCTGATCGAGGTGGACATTTTGTATGAAAAAGCCAATTTCTATTTTGAAGTTGTTCAGTGTCGTTGACTGAGCAACCCCTATAAGTTTGCGGGGCGCTGTCCCTTACACCCTGTATATAATTGTCTTCAGAACTGTGTTCAGTAAGGCATCTAGCCACGTATTCAATGATTACAAGGCATTCAGCCAAGTCTGCAAATAAGCCTAAGCACTTTGTGCATTTTGCCCCAGTTTGGTTAGGACATTGCAGGCTGAATCACCTGATTGTCCGAAAAAGAAAATGATTTCGTGCTCCGTCGGTCTCGGTCGCTGTCTTTGATAGTGGTCGTTACTCAAACCATGTCAGAGGCCTGATATTTGTGCTACTAGGCGGTAAAAAAATTCTGACACCAGGGTTCATCGGGTCGATAGACTTGATACCCACTCGACAGAAGAAGAAAAAGCCTAAAGCATTGACATTCCCACACAACAACAGATCAAAGACAGCAGCTTCTCATTTTTCTTTTTTTAACATGTACGTAACATGTTTACCGAGCATGCTGTAAAAACCAGCTAAGGGATCTGAGGGTTTCAGTATATTGCAATTTAGGCGATGGGCTGGCAACCTGTCACTACAGCACGTATATACAAATCTTTTTTGAATGGCCCTCAAGACTTTGTCAGACGCGGCGGAACGGCCTTTGTTTAGGTCGTTTACGCTCTGCCTACCCCATTAGGGATAAAGGCGTGATTATATGTATGTATGTATGTATGTAACATGTTTAATTCAGTGTTCATAAAGGCGAAATCATTGAACTCCATATATCCAGGGTGTTAAGTCAAAGGTTTTCATCACATAGTGTGCTTGTCCAGTACTAGAGAGTGCAGAGATGGGTGCAACGTACTAATTTCTCGTCATTCATGTTCGTTTTATTTCTTTACTTCTTTCTTTCCTACTTTCCTTCTTTCTTTCCTTCTTTCCTTCTCTCTCTCTTTCTTTCTTATTTTTATTTCTTTCAATCCAGTATTCATAAAGGCGAAATCATTGATCTCTCTATATTCAGGGTGGTCACTCAATGGTTTTAATCAGCCTGTGTGCCACGCAGCGCTTGCTCGCACCAAGCCCAGTCACAATACTACAGTCTGCCATATTTAACTTTAAGTGTTTCAGTTAAGTTTTCTTTTTCTTTTTCTTTTTCTTTTTCTTTTTCTTTTTCTTTTTCTTTTTCTTTTTCTTTTTCTTTTTCTTTTTCTTTTTCTTTTTCTTTTTCTTTTTCTTTTTCTTTTTCTTTTTCTTTTTCTTTTTCTTTTTCTTTTTCTTTTCTTTTTCTTTTTCTTCTTTTTTTTTATTTTCCTTTCCTTTTTCTTTTTCTCTTCCTTCCTTTCTTTATTTAAATACAGTATTCGTAAAGGCGAAATCATTGATCTCTCTATATAAAGGGTGTTCACTCAAAGGTTTTAATCACCCTGTGTGCATGCCCACTCAGCGCTTGCTCGCACCAAGCCCAGTCACAATACTGGAGCCTGCCATATTGCATTGAGGTGCACTAGTGATGGGTGCAACGTATTATTACTTGTGACACGTCAGTTTCTTTCTTTCTTTTTTTCAGTCTTTCTTTTTTCTTTTTTACTATTACTCGTCATACGTCAGATTATTTATTTCTTTCTTTTTTTTCTTTCTTTCTTTCAATCCAGTATTCATAAACACAAAACCGTTGATCTCTCTATATCCAGGGTTTTCACTTCTAGCAGCAATTCCTCCCGGGCATGCTGTAAAAACTAGCTAAGGGATTCGAGGGTTTCTGTATATTGTAATTTAGGTGATGGGCTGACAACCTGTCAATACAACTATATACCTACAAATCTGTCTTAAATAACCCTCAAAACTTTGTTAGACATGGCGGAACGAACTTTGTTTAGGTAGTTTACGCTCTGCCTACCTCATTAGGGATAAAGACGTGATTATATGTATGTATGTATGATCACTCAATGGTTTTAATCACCCCGTGTGCATGTCCACTCAGCGCTTGCTCGCACCAAGCCCGGGCACAATACTAGAGCCTGCCATATTGCATTTAAAGTGCACTAGTTATGGGTGCAACGTATTATTACTTGTGACACGTCAGTTTCTTTCTTTCATTCATTCTTTCTTTTTTTCAGTCTTTCTTTTTTCTTTCTTACTATTACTCGTCATACGTCAGAGTATTTATTTCTTTCTTTTTTTTCTTTGTTTCTTACAATCCAGTATTCATAAAGGCAAAATCATTGATTTCTCTATATCCAGGGTGTTCACTCAAAGGTTTTAATCAGCCCGTGTGCATTTCCACTCGGCGCTTGCTCGCACCAAGCCCAGGCACAATACTAGAGCCTGCCATATTTCATTGAAAGTGCACTAGTGATGGGTACAACGTATTATTACTTGTGACACGTCAGTTTCTTTCTTTCTTTTTTTCAGTCTTTATTTTTTCTTTCTTACTATTACTCGTCATACGTCAGGTTATTTATTTCTTTCTTTTTTTCTTTCTTTCAATCCAGTATTCATAAACACAAAACCGTTGATATCTCTATATCCAGGGTGTTCACTTCTAGCAGCAATTCCTCCCGGGCATGCTGTAAAAACCAGCTAAAGGATTCGAAGGCTACTGTATATTTTAATTTAGGTGATGGTCTGACAACCTGTCAATACAACAATATACCTACAAATCTGTCTTAAATAACACTGAAAACTCTGTCAGACATGGCGGAACGACCTATGTTTAGGTAGTTTACGCTCTGCCTACCCCATTAGGGATAAAGGCGTGATTATATGTATGTATGTATATCACTCAAAGGTTTTAATCAGCCCGTGTGCATGTCCACACAGCGCTTGCTCGCACCAAGCCCAGTTACAAT
Source organism: Scrobipalpa costella (assembly GCA_949820665.1). Taxonomy (NCBI): domain Eukaryota; kingdom Metazoa; phylum Arthropoda; class Insecta; order Lepidoptera; family Gelechiidae; genus Scrobipalpa; species Scrobipalpa costella. Next base: position 6,242,138 of record OX463319.1, on the reverse strand, counting down.
ATTGGAGCTATTTCATTATTTCATTTAGAGTGCAAAGATGGGTGCAACGTACTATTACTCGTCATACGTCAGGTTCTTTCTTTCTTTCATTCATTCATTATTTTTTACATACATACATAAATTCACGCCTTTATCCCTTACGGGGTAGGCAGAACGTAAAACGCCTCCTAAAAGGCGCTTTCGCCACGTCTGACATAAATTGAGGGCAATTTTAAATTGTAATGTGTCATGCTGTAGTGACAGGTTGTCAGCCCATCGCCTAAATTAAAATACACTGTAACCCTCGAATCCCTTTTGCTGACTTCTACAGCATGCCCGGGAGGAAGGGTAACTGGAACATTCTATGTTTTTCTTTCTCTCCCAGTCCAGTATGGAAGATTTCTTTATTTTTTTCCGTTCTTTATTTTAGACTTTCAGTCTTTCTTACTTTTTTCCTTCTTCCTTTTTTTCCTGTTTTTTTTTATTCTTTTTTACTTTCAATCCAGTATTAATAAAGACAAAATCATTGATCTCTCTATATCCAGAATGTACACTCAAAGGTTGTAATCACCCTGTGTGCATGCCACTCGGCGCTTGCTCGAACCAAGCCCAGTCAAACTACTAGAGCCTGCCATATTGCACTTAAGTGTACTAGTGATGGGTGTAATACCAGGTGTAAGGGACAGAGTCCAGCAAACTGATAGGGGTTGCTCAGTGAACGACACTGAACTACTATCAGCAGTCTTTTTTTTCAGGACGTTAAAAAAAATATTGTGTTTACCATACAAAATGTTTACCTCGATCAGACATTTTTCTTTTCACTTCCTGAAAAAAAACCTGCTGATAGTTGTTCAGTGTTGTTGACTGAGCAACCCCTATCAGTTTGCGGGACGCTGTCCCTTACACCTGGTACCTAGTATTAACTGCTGACGAAGCTTGTGAGAAGAGTTGGGTTCTCGATTCAGGGTTTGTGTGTTTGATTCCAATGGCAGATAATATAAAAAATAACACACTGGGTAAAATTGTTCCTAATTTGTTTCACACAATGCAAGGTGAATCAGTTCTTTGTCTGGGTGACGACTTTTTCTGAAAGACACATCAAGACTACGGTGATGCTGGTCATTGTTTCGTCTCTCATAAAAAATATCAGGAACCATATCAGAGGAAAAAGGTACTGACACCTGTAATTTTTCGACAAGTATTTTATTTATACGGAGTGTAATAAGGAACAGCGTCCTACAAACTGATAGGGGTTGCTCAGACAACGACACTGAACAACTTCCACCAGGAAATTCTTTCAGGAAGAGAAAACAATTGCTATTCCATACCTAATTCTAGATCTAATATATGTTAAGTAGCAACTATAATTATATGGCCAATTGTTTACATTCCTTTTATTTTCTAGCAAATAATTTAATGAAATAATAAGTAATTTTGTAGTTTATATTAGTCCGTAAGTAATAACTGTAAACAAATTTTATGAAATAAATTTATTATTATTATTATTATACGAATTGTTTGATCAAGGTGGACATTTTGTTAGGAAAAGCCAATTTTTATTTTCACTTCCTGAATGAATTTGGTGGTGGAAGTTGTTCAGTATCGTTGACTGAGCAACCCCTATCAGTTTGCGGGAAGCTGTCCCTTACACCCGGTATGCGTTTTTTTTGTGAAATAGTACAGACGACAATTCGGAAATAATTATCATTATTATTACTTAGCTAAATCTGGTATAGAATAGAAGAATGCGGTCCGTAATAAACCGGTAATTTATCATCCATAACCTTTTGGTAGTACACGGTATTATCCAGCTGACACGTCAAAAATGATCGTGAAATATGGGACCGTTAATCACCTTTCGTTGTCTGTATAATGGGAGCTATTGATTTTTTTAAAGTTCACCGTGAGTACAATGGTTTTTACTAGTATTTTTGATAGCGTGGTACTGCTATTTTAACATTCGTTTTTAACTGCCTGGATTTGTTTTTTTAATATCGAGACGAGAGCCTAGTCTAGGCAAGAAAGGAAAAAGTCGAATAAGGAGCTAGCTTAGTGCATCAACACACAGGCGTCACTTACTGCGCGTATTGTATTGAGAGTGAATAGGCACTAGATAGGTGAGTATGCTTCAACATAGTCCGCATCGTCACTTTCCACCAGGTGAGATGGCGGACAAATGCTCGCCTATATACAAGGTGGCGCAAAAGAAATCACCCTATTGGAAGATGCTCTCATTTTTGCAAATGGCCGCCAATGTCAAATCTGTTTTGACATTTGTGGACTAGACAGATGCAGAATACAAGTGAACAAGCCATGGAGCGATACACTCCCCAAGAACGCGGAAAAATCGTGTCTATTTTTTTGAGTAACAATTCGTCTGTGGTGTTGGCGCAGCGCGAATTCCGTCGCCGATTCCCCGGCCGTCCGACACCGACTGCGCAAACACTGCGACGTTTAGCCACCAACCTTGAAGAGTATGGGACCACACGAGACGTTGCTAAGAGTGGCCGGCCCCGGAGCGCCCGTTCTGCCGAGAATATCGCCGCTGTAGCCGAGGACGTTGAAGTGAGCCCCGAAACATCGACCAGACGACGTGCCACGCAATTGGGCCTCAGCCGGCGGTCCTTGCAGCGAATTTTGGTGCGAGACTTGAAGATGTTTCCTTACAAAGTCCAGACCGTGCATCAGCTGCTGCCTGCCGACCGCCAAACGCGCGTAACCTACGCCCAAGCCATCCTCAATCTCGAGGAAGAATTGGACAATTTTTCGACCAAAATCATCATGAGCGATGAGGCTCATTTCCACCTCAGCGGTTACGTGAATCGGCAAAATTATCGCTTCTGGGGCACCGAGAATCCACGAGTGATGCACGAGGAGCCGTTACACCCGCTCAAAGTGACTGCGTGGTGCGCTGTTCACGCTGGAGGAGTCATCGGGCCATTTTTTTTCGAGAACGCCGCGGGTCAAACGACAACAGTGGACGGTGCGCGCTATAGGGCCATGTTGACCGAATTTTTTCTGCCGCAATTGGACGAATTGGGACTGGAGGACATGTGGTTCCAACAGGACGGGGCAACGGCGCACACTGCACGAGCCACAACCGACATTCTGAAGGCGGCATTTCCGGGTCGCCTAATCTCTCGTTTTGGCGATTTGCACTGGCCGGCCAGATCGCCCGATTTAACGGTCCCGGACTTCTTTTTATGGGGTTTTTTGAAGTCTCGTGTTTACGTCAACAAGCCTGAGACCTTGGAAGCCCTCAAAGACAACATTCGACACGAGTGCGAGAATCTGTCGCCCGAAGTTCTCGCCGAAGTGATGAAAAATGCCATAAAACGAGCCCGTATGGCAATCAATTGTAACGGCGCCCATTTGGCCGATATCATCTTCTCGACTTGACCAGTAAAATTCTAAAGGTGCAAATAAATATAATCAAAAAACAGATTCGAAGTTTTTCATTTAGAAAAAAAATGAGAGCCAAACAACATCGGATGACTTCTTTTGCGCCACCTTGTATATTTAAAAAAAAAAAAAAATTGTTGCGCTCACGCTGTCAATGCTTTTTACATTGCCTTTTTGAATTGTGTGTTATACACATGCGAAAACTAACGCGCTACGCGCGCAAACTGGCAGAGGGATGAGCCGAAGTAGAGTTCTTCGCTACGCGCGTAGAGCGTATGGTGACGGACCTTACGGCCTGTGTGTTGCTGCACTCACAGAAGTATCAAAACAGGCATTTCCACACTCAAAATTATAGTAATTTTTCAGAATGACGAGTACTTTAAACTTGTGATTTCCATGAATACAGGTCAAGATGTTAACGGCTGAAATTTGGTATGAAATATTAGAAATCCTAATCATTTTTAGGATGAATAATGTCTCTTCTACTAAAGTAAAGCAATCTTGAACCATTTCTGATGGATCGACACACTGGTAACAGCTTGATCTTAAAACGAGACCAACCCACATTACAGTTGATTAAGATGAAACTGCTCCTTTTGGTTGAGAATAACACGAATATTCTCTGAATGAGAGACATAGGTACCAATAAAATTGGAGCTAAGAAATGTGATAACCTGCATATTTTAGTACAAAATATATAATGATTGCTTCCGACTTGCTCTGAAATAGCTGCATAATTACAAAATAAAACATACTTTCATAGTTTCTTTTCAGTTTTCATATTCGATAGGGCAATATTATTAGTAGTGTGTTATACAAAGATTAACGTCCTGTCAATATAGTTTGATGTGATTCATTGTTACCAAATTGTAGTTGCAAAAATCGGTACTTAACTATTATAAATATATACCTGTAATTTTCTGTCATGAGAGGACAGAAAGGGATTAAGATTTAATTGTTCTGCGCTCTACAAATCGAATCTTTTCTTCCATGCTGGCCTGGGAGCGAGAGAAAAACAGAATGTGCCAGCTGCATTTCGTCCCGGGTATGCTGTAAAAACCAGCTAAGGGATCTGAGGGTTTCAGTATATTGTAATTTAGGTGATGGGCTGACAACCTGTCACTACAGCAATATACATACAAATCTATCTTAAATAACCCTCAAAACTTTGTCAGACGTGGCGAATCGACCTTTGTTTAGGTCGGTTACGCTCTGCCTACCCCATCACGGATACAGGCGTGATTATATGTATGTATGTATGTATGTCTACAAATCGATAGCCCGGGTTTTATGATTTCATGTGAATCACCTTTCCTTCTCTCGCCAGTGGTCCCAACTCTAGCAAATATCGAACAAAGGGACTAATTAAGCCTCACGTGACGTGTCAAACGTGTACGTAAAATGAACACAGCGTTCAGTGAAAATGTCAAGATATAGTACAGTATAAAATTGCATACATTGAATCAGTCTTGTATCGCTTACGAGGTAGACTAAGCGTCAACAGCCTATATCTAAAAGGTGTTTTCGCTTCGTCCAACAATATATTGAGGAAAATTTCAGAAAAATAAAAATGCGTCTATTGACAATCTATGAAATGGGATGTTGATCACTTGATTGATAAGATCATTAACGAATTGATTGATGAATTGATAGGTTTCATAAGAGTTAGACACATAGAAGAAAAGAAAAGTGCCCTTTGTGTTGCACGATCACTCGTGCACTTAAAACTAGTCTTGCTTCAGGTAAGGTAAAGTATATGGTTCATTTCATTGGCCTTTGTCACTGAAAATCGTTTGAGAGGTCTATTTAATAGGTCCCAACTCTATCAGTGCGGACAAAAAAGTTAATTATGCCGTCGGCGCTGTGTCCATACAACGCACGTTGAGTCTCAACCACGAACAGGGCGTAGTAAAATCTTAAAAACGCGATAAAAAGTATATATCCATGCTGAACTGGGAGAAATAGAAAAACATAGAATGTTCCAGCTGCCCTTCCTCCCGGGCATGCTGTAGAAGACAGCAAAAGGGACTCGAGGGTTACAGTGTATTGTAATTTAGGCGATGGGCTGACAACCTGTCACTATGGCAATACACATTACAATCTAAAATTACCCTCAATTATTGTCAGACGCGGCGAAAGCGCCTTTTACGAGGCGTTTAACGCTCTGCCTACCCCGTAAGGGATAAAGGCGTGATTTTATGTATGTATGTTGCTGTATTTCTTCCATGCTGGCTTGGGAGCGAGAGGAAAACATAGAATGTGCCAGCTGCATTTCCTCCCTGCTGTAAAATCCAGCTAAGGGATCCGAGGGTTTCAGTATATTATAATTTAGGCGATGGGCTGGCAACCGGTCACTGAGCAATATACCTTCAAATGTATCTTAAACAACCTTCAAAGCTATGTCAGAGGTGGCAAAAGACCTTTGTTTAGGTCGTTTACGCTCTGCCTACCCCATTATTGATAGAGGCGTGACTATATATATGTATGTATGTATTTTTGAATGTTATTTGAACTTCTTAGGAGAATGAGAAACTACACTACATGCTGCTGTTTGCGTGCTGTAGTCTGCATTATCTGCATATTATTCCCGCATTTTTTCACTTCTTGATGTTTAATGCAAAAATAATTTAAAATTTGTTTATTGACATCTGTTTCCGATTCCGAAAGTTAAGTAAGGTCCGTATTTATAATCAGTACTTGAGACTGACAGCGAGTTTGAGTTCGTATCAAAAATGTCATTTCAGTACATAATGACCTGAGATTGCTTTATAAATGCGGGCCTAAAACCAATTCAACGGTACCCACATCCCTGTATGTTTAATAGTTTTTGAGGTATATGACACTTGGAAAATTGGCTTATTAGAAGGATTATTTTAATTAGTGTCAATTGTTGAGTGTCAACTTCCATGCTGGATTGGGAGAGATAGAAAAACATAGAATGTTCTAGCTGCCCTTCCTCCCGGGCATGCTGTAGAAGTCAGCAAAAGGGACACGAGGGTTACAGTGTATTGTAATTTAGGCGATGGGCTGACAACCTGTCACTATAGCAATACACATTACAATCTAAAATTGCCCTCAATTTTTGTCAGACGTGGCGAAAGCGCCTTTTACGAGGCGTTTAACGCTCTGTCTACCCCGTAAGGGATAAAGGCGTGATTTTATGTATGTATGTCAATTGTTTTCCCAACTCTATCAGTGGCAGACAAAAAAGTTAATTATGCTGTCGGCGCCGTGTCCATACAACTCACGTTGTTCTATGGAGATCAGAAATTGTTTTAGAATGTTCAAAGATCTACATCTACATGCAATATTAATCGACAATAAATTAAAATGTTGCCTTATTTTCATAGAAATTTAATACATACATATACATACATTCATACATATAATCACGCCTTTATCCCTAATGGGGTAGGCAGAGCGTAAACGACCCAAACAAAGGTCGTTCCGCCACGTCTGACAAAGTTTTGACGGTTATTTAAGATAGATTTGTAAGTATATTGCTGTAGTGACAGGTTGTCAGCCCATCGCCTAAATTACAATATAATGAAACCCTCGGATCCCTTAGCTGGTTTTTACAGCATACCCGGGAGGAAATGCAGCTGGCACATTCTATGTTTTTTTCTCGCTCCCAGGCCAGCATGGAAGAATTTAATACATGACTACAAAAATATGTCCCAACTCTATCAGTGCTGAACAAAAGAGTTAATTATGCCGCCGGCGCCGATGTTCATACATCGCACGTTACGCGTAGTAAAATACTTCTCCAGTTTATTGAGAACAGAAATGGCTTTAAAATGTTTAAAAATAACGGTTTTGGATGCACTTAATCTACATGCAATATTAATCGACAACAAATTGTAAAAAGATTACCTTATTGCCAAGCAGCAATTTAATAGATGCCTACATTAATAGCTCCCAACTCTATCAGTGCTGAACAAAAGAGTTAATTATGCCGCCGGCGCCGATGTCCATACAACGCACGTTGAGTTTCAATGACGAACAGGGCGTAGTAAAATACCTCCCCAGTTCAATGAGATCAGAAATGGTTTATTTCCGAAATAGCAGTGGAAATGTTTAAATTCACGTTTTACTTGCAAAATTATAAAATCCTATACAAAATAAGAGATCTTGAATATTTTTATTGTTTTGCCAAATTATAAGTAAATTATGGTGTCTACAACTGCTTTGCAATTTTGGGCAAAAATATATTACAAAAGTAAAGCGTTCTTCTTCTTCTGTCGAATGGGTATCGAGTCTATCGACCCGATGAACCCTGGTGTCAGAGTTTTTAAACCGCCTAGTAGCACAACTATCAGGCCTCTGACATGGTTTTGAATAACGACCACGATCAAAGACAGCGACCGGGACCAACGGATTAACGTGCCCTCCGAAGCACGAAATCTTTTTCTTTTCGGACAATCAGGTGATTCAGCCTGCAATGTCCTAACCAAACTGGGGAAAAAATCACAAAGTGATAAATTCTCAAATATCAACTTTGTGTCTCCCCCTGGGAATCGAACCCAGGACCTCCGCATCGGGAGTCCATGGCACTAGCCACTAGACCACGGAGGTAGTTAGTAAAGCGTTATGTATCATGGAGAAAAACTCCTTCAAAAGTAGTCTCATCTAATATTTATGTACTTAAAGCGCTAAACATGTTAAGGCAATTGTAATAGTTTCTTCTTCATCTCATAATTCTTCCATGCAGGACTGGGAGCGAGGGAAAACATATAATGTACCAGCTGCATTTCCTCCCGGGCGTGCTGTAAAAACCAGCTAAGGGATTCGATGGATTCAGTATATTGCCATTTAGGTGATAGGCTGCAAATCTATCTTTAAAAATTCCCTCATAACTTTGTCAGACGTAGCGGAACGACCTTTGGGGTAAAGGCGTGATTATATGTATGTAATTGTAGGAGTTAATAGGAGGAGAATTAGAGACCCCTAGAATTTCAAAAAGTCTCCACAAAATAAAGCATATATTTAAAAATAAAAAATAGGTAAGACAAACAAATCATAATAATTATTTTTTGTTTCAATCTCTGTTACTCAATTAAAGTCGTTATTGGAAATATCTCAAGAAGCTCTCAAACAAGACATTCATAAAAATAATTGCCAATTAGTAAATTGTAAGTGATTGATACTCATGGCAACAGTAATGCCTTTAATAAGGTCTAGTGGTCGTAGACTTGGGCTCCCGATCCAATGGTTGTGAGTTCGATTTTCACACGGAATTATAAATATGATATCATCAATGTATCACTTTGTATATTTTTCTTCCATGCTGGCCTGGGAGCGAAAGAAAAACATAGACTGTGCCAGCTGCAGTTCCTCCCGGGCATGCTGTAAAAACCAGCTAAGGGATCCGAGGGTTTCAGTATAAGTATTGTAATTTAGGCGATGGGCTGACAATCTGTCACTACAGCAATATACCTAAAAATCTACCTTAAAGTGACCCTCGAAACTTTGTCAGACGTGGCGGAACGACCTTTGTTTAGGTCGTAACGCTCTGCCTACCCCATTAGGGATAAAGGCGTGATTATATGTATGTATGTATATTTTTCCCGCATAGCCTACTGAGCCACATTATTGAAAAAAAACCTTTTTCAAAGGATATGTTAAGAAATCGGTCCGATTTCTTTTGATAGTTGTGTTACTTCTTCTTCTGTCGTGTGGGTATCGAGTGGTTACTGAAACCATATTAGAAGCCAACAAAGAGTATACAACATAATAATTCATTTAGGAGCAAAACTCTTAAATGAATTATTATGGAGTAATCGCTAGCTTTCTCGGGATTCAGCCTTCATATTACTCCTTTTTTAAACCCTCAAAACTTTGTCAGACGTGGCGGAAAGACCTTTGTTTAGGTCGTTTACGCTCTGCCTACCCCATTATGGATAAAGGCGTGATTATGTACATGCATGAATGTATCATTATTATCTTCCATGCTGGACTGGGAGCGAGAGAAAAACATAGAATGTGCCAACTGTGTTTCCTCCCGGGCATGCTGTAAAAACCAGCAAAGGAATCCAAGGGTTTCAGTATATTGTAACTTAGGCGATGGGCTAACAACCTGTCACAACAGCAATATAGCTACAAATGTATCTTAAAAAACCCTCAACACTTTGTCAGACGTGGCGTAACGACCTCGTTTATGCTCTGCTTACCCCATTAGGGATAAAGGCTTGATTTTATTGATTGATTTATTAATAAGTATGGTGGTTCTCCTCTTGCCTTCCACACCGCAGTGTAGGAAGCAAAGCCAATAAGAAGGTATAAATCTCTGACGTCAGGGTTAGTAGGTTCTCTCTTATGCTTGACAACCCACTCCACAAATTGTTGCAATAATTTGTTTTTCCTTAGATCTATAAAAATAATTGCCAATTAGAAACGTGTAAGGGATACTTTTGGCACTGAGGTTGTTTCAGGTACCAAAGAGGTCAAATCCGTGACCTTAAGGTCGCAGGCCCGCGTGGCCTTATTTCAAAGGTCACTTCAGCACAAGAACGTTAATAATATGAAGAATGATTTCGTGCTTCGGAGTGTATTTCGGCCCTCTTTCTGTCTTTGATAGTGGCCGTTATAGCATCAATGGAAGATTAGTAAGGATCTTGCATACAAAGGACTAATAAACAAATGCCAATTAGAGACTTGTATAGCACTAAGGTTGTTTCGGGTTGGTTCCTAGCGGGAGGTCAAACCCGTGACCTTAAGGTCGCGGCCCCGCGTGGCCTTATTTTAAAGGTCACTTCGGCACAGGAACGTAACTAACGTGGAAATATAGAGACAGAATTGTGGGTCAACTGTGTAAGGATATCTTAATCGGATTATTAATAAAATTGAATACCGTTCCAACGTATTTTAGCTTTCATGCTACCACGGCTTTTGCCCTAAACGGCGGAATTTGTGACTTAGATCGCCACTTAGATCACATGACAGAAAAATAATTAAATTATTAGTTAGCCGCACAGATAATAATTACATACCTATAATCATGCCTTTATCCCTAATAAGGTAGGCAGAGCGTAAAAGACCTAAACAATGATCGTTCCGCCACGTTTGACAAAGTTATTAAAGATAGATTTGTAGATATATTGCTGTAGTGACAGATGGTCAGTCCATCGCCTAAATTACAATATACTGAAACCCTCGCATCCCTGAGCTGATTTTGGCAGCATGACCGGGAGGAAATGCAGCTGGCACATTCTATGTTTTTCTCTCGCTCCCAGGCCAGCATGGCAGATAATAATGATATGATTTACAATACTAACCGGCAGGATTTATAATCTACACTGTAAAACGGCCCCTGTAGTCAGTTCAACCTAGAGAGTTGTAGAAGTAGGTTTGATAAGATTGTATTTTTATATTTACGTCCAAATTAGGTCATTTTTATCATGGATTTCAGTGATAAAGTAGTGATTGTCACCGGAAGTAGCTCAGGTTTGTTGTTTAATTTAATAAATATTTCAAGCAGTGTTCTTATTAGCTGTCAAATCTTTCAGTTGTTACACTGAATGTACTCATTCTATGTTTACTTTTTCATACTTTTTCATGGAGTCAAAGGCAAGTGAAACCCCATCTTGAAATTTCTCTAGCCCAGTAGACGCCAACTCTCACCGCATCTTCTGTGGCTTGCATTCATTACCCTCTCATGCAGTTGGTAGGGCATCACCTCCCTAGTCTTATCCCGTATCTCTCGGGGTCGGCTACCTAATCTAGATGATTGAACGAGGGTACTGGTTTTTACACAGAGCGACTGCCATCTGACCTCCGCAACCCAGAAGGGAAACCCGACCCATTCCTAGATTAGGTCAGAGTTTTCAAGCCGCCAATGCGAACCACGACCTCCCACACAGGAGGTAATGGCCCTATCCACTACACCATCGGGCTCAATAGGTAGGGCACATAGAGCACAATATTAGGTGGGCCATGTTTTGTGGGTCTACTCCGCATTTGCATCGAAGGTCGGGGTCACGTGTGAATCCCACCTGAAATGGTTATCCTTGCTCCGGATGACTTGAGTCCGGAGCCTATTTAAAGTCTTCCAAGTCGACCTCGCCAGATTGTGTCCAGTTGGGACATTTTCTGACAGCGGCACAAAGGGGGAAGGCAGATTAGCTTTATCCTTCCATAACTGGCATCTCGCTTGTTGCGGTAAGGTAAATATCCGTACTTCCGACAGTGTCTCAATAGCCGTCTAATAAATTTAAAACCCTTATATTTCTTTATATCTTATGACACCACAGCATATATATATTTAAAAATATTTCGCAAAATAGAAATGACAATTCTTAATATTTTGACTAATTTGTTTCGATGACAGCGAGGTTTGTAAGTGATCGGTGCGCTAATTTCGTTTTTATCAAAGATTTACCTGCTAAACCTGCAAGTTAGGACCTTATATGAATTATCGTGTTGTTTCTGTTTAGTTGGTTATAATGTAAATATGACTGTTTTAGGATATGCTTAGTGAAATTGCCTATCTAAGGGCCGCATTTGTAATCGGCTCTCAAGAGTAATAGCGAGTTTTAGTTCTTATCAGAAATGTCATTTCAGTACAAACTAACCTGTCAAATCCATACTTAATATCGCCCTCAAGTTTGATATCGCTTCATGAATACGAGCCTATATAACTTAAAGTATGCGATGAATGTAGCATTTGGATATTTTTTTGGTTAATGTCAGGTACTGGTTCAGCCTAAGTGCTATTTGGCCCAATACCCGAAATCTTTTAAATGAATTCTGTCGGTAGCAGGGACGCACTTCAATAGGTGCACCTGAATCCGACATCGCGTAGAATTTCTTCCAGATTGCGAAGAAATAGGCTATAATTATTTATTTCAAGTCTATTAGCTTTTTTTACAATGAAGCCGTAAAGTACGTCAAGTAAATTTTTTGTCGGTTCTTTGGAATTTTACCTTGTGTATGGTAACTTTTCTATGTTGAATTAATTTTAATAACCTTTGTTTCTGATTCGATTTATTTAATCTAGATCAACAATTCAATATACAAACAAAACGTCGGATTATAAATAATACCAAAACAATATTTTTACAAACAGTAACAACGCTGTTTATCTTTAGTGCAGATAAAATTTAAAGTGTAAATAATCCTTATCACGGATTCGTTTGTCTTATCCAAACCCTCACGTGTCCGTATGTACAGGGGACAAAACACAGTTATACCTATGTTTATGTCGTTAGTATTTATACATACATACACATAATCACGTCTTTATCCCTAATGGGGTAGGCAGAGCGTAAATGACCGAAACAAAGATAGTTCCGCCCCGTCTGTTAAAGTTTTAAGGGTCATTTAAGATAGATTTGTAGGTATATTGATGAAGTGACAGTTTGTCAGCCTATTGTCTAATTTGCAATATAGAGAAACCCTCGGATCCCTTAGCCGGTTCTTACAGCATGCCCAGAAGGAACTGCAGCTGGCACATTCTATGTTTTTCTCTCGCTCCCATTCCAGCATGGAAGACTTATCATACTTGGATAAATTCACATTATCTTGTTTCAAGTTAAGAAAAGTATGATATTACTACCTACAATGTTAATAACAATATACCACATGTGTGCAACCTCTGGCCCGCCAAGGCGTTTCATCAGACCCATGGAAGGATTTTGAAAAATCGGGGGAAGCCATTGACTAAGACTTTATGTTCTGTCCTGGGTCTATTATATAATGATAGCTGTTTATATAACACTCATGTTTGACTTGGTACCTGCGTTATCTCATTTCGGGTGAGAGCTGAAAATCAGTGTTGCTCTCTATGGGCAATAATACACTGAGCTCTGACAATCTGCATCGCATCAGCACACATGTAACAGAATTTATAGAGTGTGTGTTTGTATAAATTTTTCATGTTTATGTCTCTTACTTGTTATTTTTTTGTTTCGTGTGTGATGATTTTTTGCAATAAACCTTTCATCTATCTATCTATCTATTTGTAATTTTTTTAAAAAGCGCTTTATTTACCTCGTATGCACTGTACAGAATAGCCCCCACCCCATTTATTTTACGGTACTCTGTTAAATATCCCCAGGTGCCTATCGCCGGCACTGCATCATTTGCATAGTTCTTATATGATTCATGTTTATTCGGCCCGCGACTTTATTCCATCTTCATCTCCCTAGCCTTATCCCGTATCTCTCGGGGTTCGCTACCTAATCTAGGTTATTGAACTAGGGTACTGGTGTTTACACAGAGCGACTGCCATGACCTCCGCAACCCAGAAGGAAAACCAGACCCAATCCTAGATTAGGTCAGAGTTTTCAAGCCGCCAATGCTTAGCACTGGCCTCTGATATGGCTTAACGAGTAATATCTACGGCATTAAACGATATTAACTAGGACCAACGGCTTAACGTGCCTTCCGAAGCACGGAAAAAGCGCCGAATAAACGTACATATGAAATTCGAAAACCGAAAAACACATTGGTACGTGGTGGGATTCGAACCACGACCTCCCGCTCAGGAGGCAGTGGCCCTATCCACTACACCATCGGGCCCGCGACTTTATTAATATCGGGAAATCCTGCCTGCAATATTCAAAAGGTTGCCTGCGCCTGCATTATACATACATACATACATATAATCACGCCTTTATCCCTAATGGGGTAGGCAGAGCGTAAACGACCTAAGCAAAGGTCGTTCCGCCACGTCTGACAAGTTTTGAGGGTTATTACAGCTGATCATGACGTATATTGCTATAGTGACAGGTTGTCAGCCCATCGCCTAAAATTGTAATATACTATAACCCTCGAATCCATTATACCTATACCTACCGTTTGTTTCAGGAATAGGAGCTGCAACAGCCAAACTATTTGCCCAACATGGCGCATATTTAACCATCATTGGTAGAAACGAGAAACGTCTTAAAAAAGTAGCCAAATCATGTGCAGAAGCTAAAGGCAACAGCCCTTTATACTTTATCCAAGACCTTACTATGGAAGGTGGCTGTGAAAATATTGTTAAAAAGACTGTAGAAACTTACGGGAAAATTGATATTTTAATCAACTGCGCAGGAAAAATTGCTCTGACATCAGTGTTTGACGAAAACTTAGGCAACTTCGATGAACTCATAGCTCTGAATCTCCGAGTACCTTATAATATGACACAAGTATGCGTACCCCATCTAAAGAAGACTAGAGGGTGTATTGTAAACGTCTATGCAGCGCCGATGAAAGCTTATCCAGGGTTGCTTGTTACTACAATGATCAGGGCTGCTTTAGAGAGTTTCACCAAAATTGGAGCCGTTGAACTGGCGTCTGTAGGAGTGAGAATGAACGCAGTAAGACCTGGTATTACAAGAACGAATTTATTTTCAAATTTGGACGTTCCAGAAGAGTTTTTGAACAGTACCTATATTGGTGTTGCCAAGTCTCTGCCCAATGAAGCGATAATAGAACCGGAAGAAGTGGGTAGAATGATATTATTCGCTGCAAGTGATACTTGTCCCAATTTGAATGCTTCTAGTTTGATAATAGATGGCGCTAACTCTGTTCATTAGAATGTAAATAATAATAAAAATATGATTATTGATTATGTAGTGATTTAATTATTATTTTTTGTCTACATATTGATAAAAAGTTTTTTTGAAATATTATCATTAGGTATTTTTAAACCGTTTGTTTCATTCCTTTTCCTGCGGTAAATAGAAGTGTGATTTTACTTTCTAAAAGTAGATTAACAACCAAAATAAATATTAACAAGCAAATGAATGAATACGGAAGTAGAAAAATTGCCGTCACAGTTGTTCACACAGAATAATCGCTCGACTGAGTGATATGAAACATGCGCCATATTTGATGCATGCATAGCATGCATACAATCAATTTTGTACTGTTGTTCCATCGGATTTATTTTTCAGAAGCTTTTTGGTAAATTCAAATGTATAGTATGTATTGATTAGCAAGTTGCAAATGCCTGGTGGCTAATGCCATGGACTCCTGATCCGAAGGTCCTGGGTTCGATTCCCAGGGGGGAAACACAATTGACATTTGAGAATTTATCACTTTGTGAATTTATTCCCCAGTTTGATTAGAACATTACAGGCTAAATCACCTGATTGTCCGAAAAGAAAAAGATGTCGTGCTTCGGAGGGCACGTTAAGCCGTCGGTCCCGGTCGCTGTCTTTGACAGTGGTCGTTACTCAAACCATGTCAGAGGCCTGATAGTTGTGCTACTAGGTGGTTTAAAAACTCAGATACCAGGGTTCATCGGGTCGATAGACTCGATACCCACTCGACAGAAGAAGAAGAAGAAGACGAAGAAGTAAGTTGCATTTTTAACTAAGTGGCGCTAGTACGCCTAGTACCTGCTGATGAATGCTCCTAAGTTAAAGAAGTGTAACAATAATTTCACAATCAGTATAAAAGAATAAGCAACTTTTAGGTCTTCTTCTTAGCGAGTGGATTTTCAAGTCGAACAGCAACTCGATCAACCCTGGTGTCAGAGTTCCCAAACCGCCTAGTAGCACAATTATTAGGCCTCTGACATAGATTTGAGTAACGACCTCTACCAAAGACAGCGACCGGGGCCAACGAGGTGATTCTGTCTGCAATGTCTTAACTAAACTAGAGAAAACCTCATAAATTGATAAATTGACAAATATCAACTTTGAGTTCCCCCGCTCCCCTGGGAATCGAACCCAGGACCTCCGGATCTTAAACCCATGGCTCGGTGCCTGTTTACCATCATCATAAACTTAAGAGCGCTGCTCTTGTCGGTGCAGTATGAAGTAAACGAAGCTAGTCTGCGTCATATAGTCTGGATATGAGCCCTTCCGGAATCCACTTCTTCGGCTTCCAACCAGAACTGGTGCCACCGCTGCCTGACACCAGGAGAATGCATATTTAGCAGCATTGACTCGTTACGTCACAAGATCGTTTTCGGACATTGTGGCATTTTTTAACGAAGCCCATCCCACTGGACTCCCCACCACATCCTGATGATCTTACCGCTGTTTAGTCGGGGACTGTTTATTCGATATATTCGCAGATAACCACCATGTCTTGATGGCCGTTCCACTACCCGCCACCTGTGTACCCCTTTAGTAATCTAAAGCTCAGCCGTAATCAGCCTGTTTACCAAATAATGTAATATCACGGACTACTTATGAGCGAGGCCGGTGCCCAGACAGATGGCTCACTCAGTACAATCGCACCTTTTTGATCACGTGCACATTCACGTGACGTTTACTGGCATAATCGGAAAACATACATATAGTCACGTCTTTATCCCTAATGGGGTAGGCAGAACATATACGACGTCACCAAAGGTCGTTCCGCCACGTCTGACAAAGTTTTGAGAGTTATTTAAGATAGTTTTTTTTTCTTCCTGTAAGAAATTCCTGGTGGAAGTTGTTCAGTGTAGTTGACTGAGTAACCCCTATCAGTTTGAGGGACACTGTCCCTTAAAAGGCCTCTCCGCAAACGGTGGCGCCATCACTTGTTAAAAACGTTTAACTCGCAAAATATGTACATTTTCATAAGTTTTCTCTGTCACTCTTAAGATGTCAATCTGTCAATAGGTCGAAATTTTTTGTACATATGCCGAATTATGTTTCTTAGAGACAATTGTTCGGTTTCATGGGCAAGTTCACACCCTCAAGTTTGGAAATAAGAAAGAATATTACAAAATGACTAGAACGTAGTTATGTGTGTAAAAACCAGCTAAGGGATCCGAGGGTTCCAGTATATTGCAATTTGTATGATGTGTGATGGGCTGACAACCTGTCGTTACAGCGATGTACCTAAAAATCTATCTTAAATGGCCCTCATAACTTTGTCAGACGTGACGGAATGACCTTTGTTTTGGGTTGTTTACGTTCTGCCTACTCCATTAAAGATAAAGGCGTGATTATATGTACGTATGTATGTCCCAAATCGTTTACTGATGGTTTACCGTGACAACATCGTTATCTTTATGCGCACGACCAAACTACAAATCCCCAATAGGCCGTTTTCCAATCGACGGCACGCCCACGGCAATGACAATAGCACGGTATCATCCACGATATCGTGGAAGATTAAGATGAATATAAAAGCCAAGTGGCGCTACCATTAGAAAAAAAAACATAACTCACTGACCAACAGAAATCCAACAGAATCAAGTTACAATAATTAAGATAATTTAGAACCTTATGAATTAGCGATTCATATTTCGTTGTAGTAACAGGAGCAATTTTTCCTACCTGTTACTACAAGGAGCTATGAATCGCTAAACTTGTAAGATTCTATTTTATCTTGATAACTATTCCTTGAGATACTTAGGCTAGTTTTTCGATATTCTGCGTTTTTAGTGAGTTATGATTTTCTTACAGACGGCCATTAGGCCATATTTCCACCGTATGAAAATTAATTAAATTATAAGACACGTTTTTCCACTCGTGTATCGTCGTTACTTGCATGCTGGCCTGGGAGCGAGAGAAAAACATAGAATGTGCCAGCTGCATTTCCTCCCGGGCATGCTGTAAAATCCAGCTAAGGGATCCGAGGGTTTCAGTATATTGTAATTTAGGCGATGGGCTGACAACCTGTCACTACAGCAATATACCTAGAATTCTATCGTAAATAACCCTCAAAACTTTGTCAGACGTGGCGGGACACTTTTGTTTAGGTTGTTTACGCTCTGCCTACCCCATTAGGGATACAGGCGTGAATATATGTATGTATGTATGTATCGTCTTTGGAACAGCCTGTTAAAGTGCATGTGTTTTGAATACGTATGAAGCATGCGCGTGTTTGTGTGTGCTCAGAGTGGACGATATTGCCGTCCTAGTGGAAAAACATAGCCACGGTATCGTGCCGTTGTCGTGCCGTGTAATGGAAAAACAGCCACTGGCAGAATCTCCGTGAAATCAAATATTGCGAATACTTCCTAAACAAATCCTTGGTTTTATCTTTCAGCGTAATTTTGCCCCTGAAACCCTTCGACATTCCGCACAGCACGAAATCACGAAAATATAGAAGTGGAATGCCTCTTTTCTTCCATGCTGGACTGGGAGCGAGAGATAAACTTAGAATGTGAAACCCTCAGATCCCTTAGCTGGTTTTTTACAGCATGCCCGCGAGGAAATGCAGCTGGCACATTCTATGTTTTTCTCCGCTCCCAGTCCAGTATGGAAGGCAATATTCTGTTTATATAGCAGGCTAGGATTATAGAAATATTTATTTAATAAACTGACGACTGATTATGTTTTTATGTATCACTATTTATTGTTTATTAATTTATTATTTACATTTTGGTTGCTTATTTATTTATGTAATGTATTGCTTAAGATGTATCCATGCAAGCACACTTGTTTTTTTTATATATCTGTGTTGCCTGAAAGAAATTGCTGCTTAGCAATAAGGTCGCCTATTTATACTTTTATTTGTATTTTTCCTTGTTTCTTTTGCTTTTTCTGTGCAATAAAGGGGTATTATTATTCTTATGAATATTAAATAATTATGAACTTTATTGGAATGACCTAATCAACGTAAAGAAGCCCCAAAAATACAGAAAAGCAACAAATAAATAAAGCACCACAAAAAACAAACAAATAAAGCAACGAAAGAGGGTACACTGATATGTCTGCCCTTAGCCACCACACCGCTCGCAAGTTTCTCAGTCGCTCCGTGACCATAACGCATGGAACTGCATTGAAATATCGGACACTCATACAGAAATGGAAAACCATCATTGTAATGTTGATAATCGTTGATAGAGTTTGAAAAAGACTATAATAAATAAATATTTATCGAAGCTGCATGCCGCTTAGATCACGAGATACGGGACATACTGTGTTAATAATAATTTGAATGAGGTGAATCGTTGGATTAAATATAAACTGCTACTTTATTGATGTGTTATATTTAAATGACTCGCATGAAATGAACTTTTCATTCACTATATACATACCTACATTTAATCACGCCTTTATCCCAAATGGGGTAGGCAGAGCGTAAACGACCTAAACAAAGGTCGTTCCGCCTCGTCTGACAAAGTTTTGAGAATTATTTAAGATGGATTTGTACGTATATTGCTGTAGTGACAGGTTGTCAGCTCATCGCCTAAATTGCAATATACCGAAACCATCAGATCCCTTAGCTGGTTTTTACAGCATGCCCGGGAGGAAATGCAGCTGGCACATTCTATGTTTTTATTTCGTTCCCAGTCCAGCATGGAAGAATTCGAAGATTCATTTACTACCTCTTTCTTAATCTATCAACAAATCATTGTAATGTTGATAACCGTTGATAGAGTTTGAAAAGGACTATAACAAATAAATATTTATCGAAGCTGCACTCTTCATTTATTACCTCTTTCTTATTCTATCAAGAAATTATTCGAAAGAAGTTTTAAAAATTTGAATAAAAATATTTGAAAGTACATTATTTTAACAAAATCGGCCTGTCTTATCTACCGATGAAAACACAACGATACCGCGTTTTAAAAACCTAGTGGCGCCATCTAGTGCCGTATAGAAAAAGTATTAACGGAAGCAGCGACATAGAATGGGCTCAGTGTGTATGGCCGTAATTTTGATACATACCCTACTGAAATAAAAAAAATACAGGTTAGACTAATTAAGTTTTTGGTAAATAAAGATACTAAATTAATGTGTAATGGAGACTATGAAAAACTTTTTTCCATTTGCAAAATACTTCCGGTAGATTATAAAGTTAAATATTTAATTGGTATCGAACATTATTATAACGATAAGTTTAAAAAAGAAGGGAAAATAAATATAATACTCGAAGTGTAAGAGAACGTAAATTAGTAATACCAAAATCAGTAAACTATTATGGAAAAAGGGTGTCAAAATATCTAATACCAAACATATTTAACCAGCTTCAAATATTTAGAACTGAACCTAAGTTAAGTAGTATAGGGGTATTAAAATCAAAATTCAGGGACTCACTTCTAAATGAAAGTCATTGAGCAATGTTATATTTTTATATTTAATCTGTATTTAATTATTTTTTTTAGATATACATATTTTATTTTTTTATAAGCATGCTGTTAATTTAAAGTAGGTGTAAGAAATTACATTAAGGCGTATCTCGCCATCAAACTTTTAAGTTTGGCGAGTAGATATAAGTTATAAAAATGTACTTACCTTTAGTTTAATAAATAATAAAAAAGGAAGGCCGCTCTCACCATCTTTCAAAATTGCTACCTAAAGACAAGGGTAGCTACTAAATTAATTCTGATTTCTGAACTAGAGTAGTTAGGTAAACAGCATAATAAATAATTATTTTCTTCCATGCTGGACTGGGAGCGAGAGAAAAACATAGAATGTGCAAGCTGCATTTCCTCCCGGGCATGCTGTAAAATCAGCTAAGGGATCCGAGGGTTACAGTGCTTTGAATGTAGGCGATGGGCTGATAACCTGTCACTACAGTAATATACCTACAAATCTGTCTTAAATAACCCTCAAAACTTTGTCAGACGTGGCGGAACGACCTCTGTTTAGTTCGTTTACGCTCTGCCTACCCATTAAAGATAAAGGCGTGACTATTTGTATGTATCTTTATGAACACATACATGTTTAAATATGTCTACATCTACTAGGGATAGAGAGAGCACCGAAAGAATCATAATTTTTGTTGATATAAGAAAAACTTTGTAAACCTATCGTGTGGGGGGGTATCAAATGAAATGGCTAAATGAGCTGACTCCAAAAATTTATTATCACAAAGGTAGTTCCGCCACATCTGTTTCGCCTAAATTGCAATATATATGCAATATAAATTGTGATAAACCCTCGGATCCCTTAGCTGGTTTTTACAGCATGCCCGGTAGGAAATACAGTTGGCACATTCTATGTTTTTCTCTCGCTCCCAGTGCATCATGGAAGAATCACTCCTAGTCCAGCATTAAAGAAATCTTTAACCTTTATCTTTATAGTATTAGTTTAGATTTATCGTAGGTAAGGCTTTTTATTATGATTACAGGGTCCAGAGGTCAGTGTGACAGCCGGTTTTATCACAGCACCAAAATACATATAAATTGGATATTAATGACTGGCTGAACTTGGCTGGTACACTGCCGTGCGTTGCGTATACATAATTTTGTGGCGCCCTCACTCGTTAAAAAATCATAATTCAGAACACCAGTCATTAATATCCAATTTATTTTCTTCCATGCTGGACTTCAAGCGGGAGAATAACATAGAATGTGCCCGCTGCATCTCCTCCCGGCCATGCTGTAAGAACCATATAAGGGATCCGAGGGTTTCAGTATATTACAATTTAGGCGATGGGCTGGGTTGGTTAGGTGATGTGATGACCTCTGGGCCTTGTAATCATAATAAAAGCCTTACCTAACTGCCTCCGTGTTCTAGTGGCTAGTGCCATGGGCTCCCGATCCGGTCTGGGGTTCGATTCCCAGGGGGTAAAACACAAAGTTGATAATTGAGAATTTATCACTTTGTGAATTTTTCCACAGTTGGGGTAGGACATTGCAGGCTGAATCACCTGATTGTCCGAAAAAGAAAAAAAGATTTCGTGCTTCGGAGGGCACGTTAAGCCGTCGGTCCCGGTCGCTGTCTTTGATAGTGGTCGTGACACAAAACTATGTCAGAGGCCTAATAGTTGTGCTACTAGGCGGTTTAAAAACTCTGACACCAGGGTTCATCGGGTCCATAGACTCGATACCCACTCGACAGAAGAAGAAGATTGCATATATATTTCGATTTAGGCTTTGGGCGTGTAGTTGCGATACAGACGTAGCGGAACGACTTTTGTGATAATATATTTTTGAAGCCAACTCATTTAGCCATTTCATTTTATACCCCACACGATACACAGTTTGTTCCTTTTTCTGTTGTATGTGTTTCTTTGTGCAATAAAGAATTTTGTAGTGTATTGTATGGGTTTCCAATGTTTTTTTATATCAACTAAAGTGATGATTCTTTCGGTGCCCTTGTAGATGTAGACATATTCAAACATGTATGTGTTCATAAAGATACATACATATAGTCACGCCTTTATCTCTAATGGGGTAGGCAGAGCGTAAATGACCTAAACAAAGGTCTTTCTGCCACTGACAAAGTTTTGAGGGTTATTTAAGACAATTTTTTTAGGTATATTGCTGTAGTGACAGGTTGTCAGCCCATCGCTCAAATTGCAATGTACTGTATTCCTCGGATCCCTTAGCTGATTTTTACAGCATGCCCGGGAAGAAATGCAGCTGGCACATTCTATGTTTTCCTCTCGCTCCCAGTCCAGCAAAGAAGAAGATGATTATTTATTATGCTGTTCACCTAACTACTCTATTTCAGAGAACTATTCTACTGTACCTATTCGTATTTATGTAACTAGTAAGTACATAGTCTATGTAGTATAATATATAACAATAGTAACTGCACTATCCCGCATAATATTAGAAAACTTCTCCTTTACCTAACTTTTGGGTTGCCTGGCAGAAATTGCTACCCTAGCAATAAGGCCGCCTAATTGTACTCTGTTTGTTTTGTAATGTTTGTTCTTGTACAATGTGTTATTTATGTGCAATAAAGAATATTTGTATTGTATTGTAATAAACGCGGGGTGTGATTTGATTATAGGTTTGCCAAACAGACAACAACTACCAGGTGTAAGGGACAGCGTCCCGTAAATTGATAGGGATTGCTCAGTCAAGGACACTGAACAGCTTTCACCAGGATTTTTTTTCAGGAAACGTTTTTTTACAGAATTGTATGGAAAAGTCTTTTTTTACGTTCACGTCGATCAGTAATATAGAAAAGTTTTAATTTTAAGTACTTCCATGCTGGACTGGGAGAGAAATAAAAACATAGAATGTTCCAGCTGCCCTTCCTCCCGGGCATGCTGTTGAAGTCAGCAAAAGGGACTCGAGGGTTACAATGTATTGTAATTTAGGCGATGGGCTGACAACCTGTCATTATAGCAAAACATATTACAGTCTAAATCTGCCCTAAATATTTGTCAGACGTGGCGAAAGCGCCTTTTACGAGGCGTTAAACGTTCTGCTTACCCCGTAAGGGATAAAGGCGTATATATGCGGGATTATAGTATTACAGAATGACAACGCCATCTTTAAGCAACATAGTGAATCACTTAGACCGTTCAGTGAAGCAACCACGCAACCACGCAATTCCTCGCTGAAAACTGAATGATCTAGAGTTACAGACGTCAGTACCTAGATGGCAGCACTATAATGTTTCGAAGCGCCATCTGTATTTTCGTTTGTTAACTACTCCTAGGAGCCAAAATGGTAGACTAAAGACTATTGTATATCTGAGGTTCTACCTAGAGGCTCCACTTTTTCGCAGGTCGATGACCCCTGTTCTAACCTAAACATTTAACAAAGGCATGTGAGCGTCTCCCTGTATATAACTTATAAGCTTACCGCCAGAATTATAATCTAAAGTGGATACCATGGTATTTCCTTATTATTTCAATTACTTCGATGCGGTTGTACGTTAGTATTATAAGTTACTCCGTTGTTATTCTTATTGGTACTAAGAATTTGATGTCTGTAGAATCTTTTAAATGTGAAATAAAATAAATAATAATAACATATTCTATTGATAATTAAGTCAAAGTCAAATAATTTATTTCCAAATAGATTCCTAAAAACACTTTTTGAAAGTCAGTAGCGAGTCTATTACAAAGAAAGTTATATCTATGTCACAACATAAAATAAAAATAGGTATATCACAATGAAGGGAGCATGAGAAACTCGCATTTTGCATAATGAATCATGGGTTTATGATTCTCAAGACCGATTACACTTTATTATGAGAATTCTTATGGTTCATATTATTTCATACTAGCTCTCTATCTCTTAGAAGTTACCATAATGAGAATATTTTTCTTGATCAACGAATCTGCTACGGCGTAGCCTAATGCTATCATATAATGTAATAATGTGATAATGTAATCTACTACATGTTTTTTTTGTCTAAGAATAACTATTCCTGGAAGGTCAGATGGCAGTCGCTCTGTGTAAAAACCAGTACCCTCGTTCAATCCCCTAGATTAGGTAGCCGACCCTGTGAGATACTGGATAAGGCTAGGGAGACGATGATGTTACACACAATCCCCGAAATCGCGCAATAACAAATATTGGCTTCAAACAAACAGTACATAATCAATAATTAATTACTACGCCGTAGACTTATCGTAGCAAATACCTACTAGGACAATAATAATAAACAATAATTTTGTTTACTTCCATGCTAGACTGAGAGCGAGCGGAAAAACATAGAATGTACCAGCTGCATGTCCTCCCGGGCATGCTGTAAAAAACAGCTAAGGGATCAAAGGGTTTCTGTATATTGCAATATAGGCGATGGGCTTACAGTACAGCAATATACCCACAAATGCATCTAAATAACCATCAAAACA
Source organism: Scrobipalpa costella (assembly GCA_949820665.1). Taxonomy (NCBI): domain Eukaryota; kingdom Metazoa; phylum Arthropoda; class Insecta; order Lepidoptera; family Gelechiidae; genus Scrobipalpa; species Scrobipalpa costella. Next base: position 6,217,388 of record OX463319.1, on the reverse strand, counting down.
TTGTCAGACGTGACGAAGTGACCTTTGTTTTAGGTTGTTTTCGCTCTGTCGACCCCATTAGGAATAAAGGCGTCATTATATGTATACATACATACATAAAATCACGCTTTTATCCCTTACTGGGTAGGCAGAGCGTAAAACGCCTCCTAAAAGGCGCTTTCGCCACGTCTGACATAAATTGAGGGCAATTTTAGATTGTAATGTGTATTGCTGTAGTGACAGGTTGTCAGCTCATCGCCTAAATTACAATACACTGTAACCCTCGAATCCCTTTTGCTGACTTCTACAGCATGCCCGGGAGGAAGGGCAACTGGAACATTCTATGTTTTTCTTTCTCTCCCAGTCCAGTATGGAAGATATATGTAGATTATATGTATGTATTTTTTAATTTTGTATTCAGAACATACATACATACATATAATCACGCCTTTATCCCGAATGGGGTTTGTATTCAGAAAACGACGGATGTAAATATCGTTCTCGGATTACATGTTACATAATGATTGTTTGTTTGTTATTTGGTATCTTGTTACTAATTATTGATGATCTTTTGCCATAATTGATTTATAGCGTTCGCATTCAGGCCTTTCAAGATGAAAATGAATAGGCCAGGAGTGATAGAAAATGCTTGAATCCCTCGCTACATTCAGGATACATACATACATGTATAATCACGCTTTGATCCTTAATGGGGTAGGCAGAGAGTAAACGACCTAAACAAAACTCGTTCCGCCACGTCTGACAAAGTGTTGAGGGTTATTTAAGATATATTCGTAGGTATTCTGCTTTAGTGATAGGTTGTCAGCTCATCGCTCATTAGGGTATATCTCCACCGAATGAATATTAGTCAAATTATAAGACACGCTTTTCCACTCGTGGATCGTCGTTGTAACAGCCTTTCAAAGTGCATGTGTTTTGAATACGTATGAAGCATGCGCGTGTTTGTGTGTGCTCAGAGTGGACGATATCATCGACGATATTGCCGTCCTAGTGGAAAAACATAGCCACGGTATTGTGCCGTTGTCGTGCCGTATAATGGACAAAACAGCCACATAAACTCCGTGAAATCAAATATGGCGAATACTTCCTAAACAAATCCTTGGTTTTATCTTTCAGAGTAATATTGCCCCTGAAACCATTCGACATTCCGCACATCACGAAATCACGAAAATATAGAAGTGGAATGCCTCTTTTCTTCCATGCTGGACTGGGAGCGAGAGATAAATTTAGAATGTGAAACCCTCCGATCCCTTAGCTGGTTTTTTACAGCATGCCTGCGAGGAAATGCAGCTGGCTCATTCTATGTTTTTCTCTGCTCCCAGTCCAGTATGGAAGGCAATATTCTGTTTATATAGCAAGCTAGGATTATTGGGATATTTATTTAATAAACTGACTGACTACGTATATTATATTTTTATGTATCACTATTTATTGTTTATTAATTTATTATTTACATTTTGGTTGCTTTTTATATATGTAATGTATTGCTTAAGATGTAAGCACACTTGATTTTTTTTATATTTCTGTGGCCTAAGGTTGCCTGAAAGAAATTGCTGGTCGCCTATTTATACTTTTATTTGTATTTTTCCTTGTTTCTTTTGCCTTTTCTGTGCAATAAAGTGGTATTATTATTCTTATGAATATTAATCAATTATGAACTTTATGGGAATGACCTACTCAACGCAAAGAAGCCCCAAAAATACAGAAAAGCAACAAATAAATAAAGCACCACAAAAAACAAACAAATAAAGCAACGAAAAAGGGTACACTGATATGTCTGCCCTTAGCCACCACACCGCTCGCAAGTTTCTCAGTCGCTCCGTGACCGTAACTCATACAGAAATGGAAAACCACGGTAAATTTCCCGTTTTTTAATCATTGTAATGTTGATAATCGATGATAGAGTTTGAAAAAGACTATAATAAATAAATATTTATCGAAGCTGCATGCCGCTTAGATCACGAGATACGGGACATACTGTGTTAATAATAATTTGAGTGAGGTGAATCGTTGGATTAAATAGGAACTGCGACTTTTTTGATGTGTTATTTTTAAATGACTCGCATGAAATGAACTCTTCATTTACTACATACATACATACATATAATCACGCCTTTATCCCTAATGGGGTAGGCAGAGCGTAAACGACCTAAACAAAGGTCGTTCCGCCACGTCTGACAAAGTTTTGAGAATTATTCAAGATGGATTTGTACGTATATTGCTGTAGTGACAGGTTGTCAGCCCATCGCCTAAATTGCATTATACTGAAACGCTCAGATCCCTTAGCTCGTTTTTACAGCATGCCCGGGAGGAAATGCAGCTGGCACATTCTAAAAAAATATTTAACCAGCTTCAAATATTAGATCCGGATCGTAAGCCCATGGCTCTGACCACTAGACCACAGAGGCAGTTAAATATTTTTCATTAGTTTGACAGTTCTCCTTATACTACAGTGCCCCCGCCCACGTTCATTGAGAAACGTGTCGTACCGTTAACCTTTTTGAAAGATCCCGGCTTTGGACGTTTGACATGTAAAACCATTTGATTTTGAAAAGTTTTTGAAATACGAGATATACCAGGATTCTTTGTGACATTTTCGATTTTCATCTGATTTACGCCAGTTTGTGCGCATTTGAGTAATTTGAGTTGTAAGATTTTGAGATTATCTTCGACGTTAGCGCCACTTTATAAATGAATTAATCTTAGAAATTGTGCATGTGTGTAGTAGATCATTTTCCTAACGAGTTTACCTTTGACGTTAGCGCCAATTTATAAATTAATTAATCTTAGAAATTATTCATGTGTGAAGTAGTTCATTTTCTGAACAAAGGTCGTATACATTTTTCTAAAGTAGTTAACGTTAGCCTTAAAAAATGACATTTATTTCATTGTTATATTAATTACACAGTCACAGTAAACCATACATAAATGTTTATCAGTCCAAAAGACCACCTCTTGTCGCACCTGGTGGAAAAGTGCTCATCACGCTGGCAGCTTTACCTTGCAGTATTGCCAGCGAGACGTTTGGCACTAGGTACGATTCGGTTCGGGCATCTCCTCCATTCCATCCATCTTCCTAGACCTTATTCCGTATCTCACGGGGTCGGTTACCTTATGTAGGGGATTGAACGAGGGTACTGGTTTTTACACAGAGCGACTGCCATCTGACCTCCGCAACCCAGAAGGGACACCAGATCCAATCCTAGGTTAGGTCAGAGTTTTCATGCCGTCAATGCTTTACTGGCCTCTGTCATGGCTTAACAACTAATATCTACGGATATTATTCGCATCACTACCATTAACGTAATAGAATTATGTTGTGTAAAACCTAGTTATGTTATTGTAAGAACTTGATTTATATTAAATTAAAACACTTACTACGGTGACTCAGTGACCTAAAGCAGGGGATCTTAGACACCGACACAGAAATTAAAACACTATAATTTTTTTATTACTACTACTTCTAAGTTCCATGCTAATTTTGGTGCTAAAATGCGGGGTGTATTTGATTATAGGTTTGCCGAACAGGTGTAAGGGCAGCGTCCTGCAAATTGATAGGGGTTGCTCAGTGAACGACACTGAACAAATTTCACCAGGAAGTTCTTTAAGGTAGAGAAAAAAATGGCATACAGAATGTTCACCTCGATCAGTAATTTTTTATGGAAAAGCTTTTAAAAAATATCCCATCAGTATGAGGGACGCTGTCCCTTAGACCTACTATATTACAGAATTACAACGCCATCTATAAGCTACATAGTGAATCACTTAGACCGTTCAGTGAAGCAACCACGCAACCACGCAATTCCTCGCTGAAAACTGAATGATAGAGTTACAGACGTCCGTAAATAGATGGCAGCACTGTAATGTTTCGAAGCGCCATCTGTATTTTCGTTTGTTAACTACTCCTAAGAGCCAAAATGGTAGACTACAGCCTATTGTATATCTCGAGGTTCTACCTAAAGACCGCAGGTTGATGACCCCGGTTCTAACCTAGACATTAAACAAAGGCATGTGAGCGTCTCCCCGGATATAACTTATAGGCTTACCGCCAGAAATCAAATGTACGTAAAGTGGATACCGTGGTATTTCCTTATATTTTCAATCACTAATGATGTGAAATTCAAAGTCAAAATATTTATTTCCAAACAGATTCCTAAAAACACTTATAGAAAGTCACAAGCGAGTTTATTACAAAGAAATATCTAGATCTATGTCACAAAATAAAATAAAATTAGGTATATCACAATGAAGAGAGTATGAGAATCTCGCATTTTGCATAATAAAACATGGGTTTATGATTTTCAAGACCGATAACACTTTATTATGAGAATTCTTATGGTTCATTTAATTTCATACTAGCTCTCTATCTCTGGAAGTTACCATAATATGATTATTTTTCTTGATCAACGAATCTGCTACGGCGTAGCGTAATGCTATCATATAATGTAATAATGTGATAATGTAATCTACTACATGTTTTTTTTGTCTAAGAATAACTATTCCTGGAATGTTTATAAATTATTCAATGAAATGAGTTTAAATATGAGGAGTCATACACAAATATGAATTTAGTTCAGAGATCTTGTTTCAACGAAGTTTTATTTTAGCTGCATTTCCTCTCGGACATGCCGTAAAAATCCAGGTAAGGGATCCGAGGGTTTCACATTCTATGTTTATCTCTCGTTCCCAGTCTAGCGTGGAAGAAAATTAATAATTACTAGCTGTGCCCGCGACTTCGTACGCCCAGTTTGTTTGGAAAAAACGCAATGTCGAACATACTGAAAACTGATGATCTGCTAACCCGCGTGTTTTCCATACAAACTGGAGTACTTACTCAATATATGAATGGTTTGCGTGTTTTTTTCTAACCTAGGCTGGACACCAGGTTACTTACAAACTCTCTCACATAAAAACTCTTTCAAATAAAAATAACTTAAAGGTCGGTTGAAGACGATCAAAGTTTAATTTCCTGCCTACCCCCTTAGTCAGATGGAGTGATTATTTGTATCGTTTCTTTAAATTCTAATGCTCAAAATGCTCAGTCGAACAAACAAATTTCCATCAAAATCGGTTAAAAACGACCAAATTCAATTTCCTACAAACCTCCTTAAGTCATATCATAAGGCGTGATTATTTGTATAGTACCTTTGTTTTTAAATAATACTCAGTCGAATAAAAAAAAAGTTCTATAAAAATCGGTTAAAAACAGCCAAATTTCAATGTCCTGCCTACCCCCTAAGTCAGGAAGCGTGATTTTAGGTATCTTGCAAAGCAGCCCGGGTAACACACAGTTGAATAAAAAAAGTCCTATCGAAATCGGTTCAGTAGTTTTGGCGTGATGTGGTAACATACAGACAGACAGACAAACAAAAATTTTAAAAAAAATCGTTTCGGTCTTTAGATCGTTAATAATGTTTGCTGCAATATTTTTTTTGTAAATATATTCAATGTACAGACACGACCCTTCTAGAGATTTATTATATGTATAGATGTTACGCATGAGAGCCCGATGGTGTAGTGGATAGGGCCGCTGCCTCCTGAGTAGGGGTAGTGGTTCGAATCCCACCACATACCAATGTGTTTTTCATATGTACGTTTATTCGGCGCTTTTTCCGTACTTCGGAAGGCACGTTAAGCCGTTGGTCCCGGTTAATATCCTTTAATACCGTAGATTTTAGTCGTTAAGCCATGTCAGAGAGGCGGCTTGAAAACTCTGACCTAATCGAGGATTGAGTCTGGTTTCCCTTCTGGGTTGCGGAGGTTAGATGTCAGTCGCTCTGTGCAAAAACCAGTACCCTCGTTCAATCCCCTAGATTAGGTAGCCGACCCTATGAGATACTGGATAATGCTAGGGAGACGATGATGTTACGCACAATCCCCGAAATCGCTCAATAACAAATATTGGCTAAAAACAAACAGTACATAATCAATAATTAATTACTACGCCGTAGACTTATCGTAGCAAATACCTACTAGGACAATAATAATAAACAATAATTTTGTTTACTTCCATGCTAGACTGAGAGCGAGCGGAAAAACATAGAATGTGCCAGCTGCATGTCCTCCCGGGCATGCTGTAAAAAACAGCTAAGGGATCAGAGGCTTTCTGTATATTGCAATATAGGTGATGGGCTTACAGTACAGCAACATACCCACAAATGCATCTAAATAACCATCAAAACATTTTCAGACGTGACGAAGTGACCTTTGTTTTAGGTTATTTTCGCTCTGTCTACCCCATTAGGAATAAAGGCGTCATTATATGTATGTATGTTTTAATTTTGTATTCAGAACATACATACATACATATAATCACGCCTTTATCCCGAATGGGGTTTGTATTCAGAACACGACGGATGTAAATATCGTTCTCGGACTACATGTTACGTAATGATTGTTTGTTTGTTATTTGGTATCTTGTTACTAATTATTGATGATCTTTTGCCATAATTGATTTATAGCGTTCGCAATCATTACGGGCCTTTCAAGATGAAAATGAATAGGCCGGAAGTGATAGAAAATGCTTGAATCCCTCGCTACATACATGTATAATCACGCCTTGATCCTTTATGGGGTAGGCAGAGATTAAACGACCTAAACAAAGGTTCTGCCACGTCTGACAAAGTGTTGAGGGTTATTTAAGATAGATTCGTAGGTATTCTGCTTTAGTGATAGGTTGTCAGCTCATCGCTTATTAGGGTATATCTCTACCGAATGAATATTAGTCAAATTATAAGACACGCTTTTCCACTTGCGTATCATCGTTGTAACAGCCTGTCAAAGTGCATGTGTTTTGAATACGTATGAAGCATGCGCGTGTTTGTGTGTGCTCAGAGTAGACGATATCATCGACGATATTGCCGTCCTAGTGGCAAATATATATATCGTGCCGTTGTCGTGCCGTGTAATGGAAAAACAGCCACGGGCAGAATCTCCGTGAAATCAAATATTGCGAAAACTTCCTAAACAAACCCCTGGTTTTATCTTTAAGCGTAACTTTGGCTTTGAAACTTTTCGATATTCCGCACAGCACGAAAATATAGAAGTGGAATGCCTCTTTTCTTCCATGCTGGACTGGGAGCGAGAGATAAACTTAGAATGTGAAACCCTCAGATCTCTTAGCTGGTTTTTTACAGCATGCCCGCGAGGAAATGCAGCTGGCACATTCTATGTTTTTATTTCGCTCCCAGTCCAGCATGGAAGAATTCGAAGATTCATTTACTACCTCTTTCTTATTTTATCAATAAATCATTGTAATGTTGATAACCGTTGATAGAGTTTGAAAAGGACTATAACAAATAAATATTTATCGAAGCTGCACACTTCATTTATTACCTCTTTCTTATTCTATCAAGAAATTATTCGAAAGAAGTTTTAAAAATTAGAACATTTATATTAGTCATAACATTTCCAGAGCCCGATGGTGTAGTGGATAGGGCCGCTGCCTCCTGAGCGGGAGGTCGTGGTTCGAACCCCACCACGTACCAATGTGTTTTTCGGTTTTCGAATTTCATATGTACGTTTATTCGGCGCTTTTTCCGTGCTTCGGAAGGCACGTTAAGCCGTTGGTCCCGGTTAATATCGTTTAATACCGTAGATATTAGTCGTTAAGCCATATCAGAGGCCAGTGCTAAGCATTGGCGGCTTGAAAACTCTGACCTAATCTAGGATTGGGTCTGGTTTCCCTTCTGGGTTGCGGAGGTCAGATGGCAGTCGCTCTGTGTAAAAATCAGTACCCTCGTTCAATCCCCTAGATTAGGAAGCCGACCCCGTGAGATACGGGATAAGGCTAAGGAGATGATGGAGATGATGACATTATTATAAAATCGGCCTGTCTTATCTACCGATGAAAACACAACGATACCGCGTTTTAAAAACCTAGTGGCGCCATCTAGTGCCGTATAGAAAAAGTATTAGACGAAGCAGCGACATAGAATGGGCTCAGTGTGTATGGCCGTAATTTTGATACATACCTTAGTGAAATAAAAAAAATACAGGTTAGACTAATTAAGTTTTTGGTAAATAAAGATACTAAATTAATGTGTAATGGAGACTATGAACAACTGTTTGCCATTTGCAAAATACTTTCGGTAGATTATAAAGTTAAATATTTAATTGGTATTGAACATTATTATAACGATAAGTTTAAAAAAAGAAGGGAAAATAAATATAATACTCGAAGTGTAAGAGAACGTAAATTAGTAATACCAAAATCAGTAAACTGTTATGGAAAAAGGGTGTCAAAATATCTAATACCAAACATATTTAACCAGCTTCTTCATATTTAGAACTGAACCTAAGTTAAGTAGTATTAAAATCAAAATTAAGGGACTTACTTCTAAATGAAAGTCATTGAGCAATGTTATATTTTTATATTTAATCACTAATTATTTTTTTTCTTTTTTAGATATACATATTTTTTTTTTATAAGCATGCTGTTAATTTAAAGTAGGTGTAAGAAATTACATTAAGGCGTATCTCGCCATCAAACTTTTAAGTTTGGCGAGTAGATATTAGTTATAAAAATGTACTTACCTTTAGTTTAATAAATAAAAAAAAAAGAAAGGCCGCTCTCACCATCTGTCAAAATTGCTACCTAAAGACAAGGGTAGCTGCTATATTAATTCTGATTTCTGAACTAGAGTAGTTAGGTAAACAGCGTAATAAATAATCATCTTCTTCCATGCTGGACTGGGAGCGACAGAAAAACATAGAATGTGCAAGCTGCATTTCCTCCCGGGCATGCTGTAAAATCAGCTAAGGGATCCGAGGGTTACAGTGCTTTGAATGTAGGCGATGGGCTGATAACCTGTCACTACAGTAATATAACTACAAATCTGTCTTGAATAACCCTCAAAACTTTGTCAGACGTGGCGGAACGACCTTTGTTTAGTTCGTTTACGCTCTGTCTACCACATTAGGAATAAAGGCGTGATTATATGCATGTATGTTTGTTACATTTTGGTGCTGTGATGACTTCTGGGCCTTGTAATCATAATAAATTCTTACCAACGATAAATCAAACTAATACAATAAAGAGGAAGGTTAAAGATTTATTTCATGCTGGACTGGGAGCGATTCTTCCATGCTGCACTGGGAGCGAGAAAAAACATAGAATGTGCCAAATGCATTTCTTCACGGGCATGCTGTAAAAACTAGCTAAGAGATCCGAAGGTTTAATCGCTATTTATATTGCATATATATCGATTTAGGCTTTGGGCGTGTAGTTGCGATACAGCCGTGGCGGAACGACTTTTGTGATAATATATTTTTGAAGTCAACTCAATTAGCCATTTCATTTGATACCCCACACGATACACAGTTTGTTCCTTTTTCTGTTGTATGTGTTTCTTTGTGCAATAAAGAATTTTGTAGTGTATTGTATGGGTTTCCAATGTTTTTTTATACTAACTAAAGTGATGATTCTTTCGGTGCCCTCTCTATCCCTAGTAGATGTAGACATATTCAAACATGTATGTGTTAATAAACTACATACATATAGTCACGCCTTTATCCTTTATGGGGTAGGCAGAGCGAAAACTACCTATACAAAGCTTGTTCCGCCACTGACAAAGTTTTGAGGGTTATTTAAGACAATTTTTTTAGGTATATTGCTGTAGTGACAGGTTGTCAGCCCATCGCTCATATTGCAGTGTACTGTATTCCTCGGATCCCTTAGCTGATTTTTACAGCATGCCCGGGAAGAAATGCAGCTGGCAAATTCTATGTTTTGCTCTCGCTCCCAGTCCAGCAAGGAAGAAGATGATTATTTATTATGCTGTTCACCTAACTACTCTATTTCAGAGAACTATTCTATTGTACCTATTCGTATTTATGTATTCGTACTTCTCCTTTACTTAACTTTTGGGTTGCCTGGCGGAAATTGGTACCCTAGCAATAAGGCCACCTAATTGTACTCTGTTTGTTTTGTAATGTTTGTTGTTGTACAATGTGTTATTTATGTGCAATAAAGAATATTTGTATTGTATTGTAATAAACGCGGAGTGTGATTTGATTATAGGTTTGCCGAACAGACAACTACTACCCGGTGTAAGGGACAGCTTCCCGCAAATTGATAGGGGTTGCTCAGTCAAGGACACTGAACAGCTTTCACCAGGATTTTTTTTCAGGAAGAGGAAAAAAAGACTTTTCCATACAGAATGTTCACGTCGATCAGTAAATTATTATAGAAAAGTTTTTATTTTAAGTTCCTGAAAAAAATAGCATCTGTTAGTTGTTAAGTGTCGTTGACTGAGATATCCCATCAGTATGCGGGATTATAGTATTACAGAATGACAACGCCATCTATAAGCCACATAGTGAATCACTTAGACCGTTCAGTGAAGCATCCACGCAACCACGCAATTCCTCGCTGAAAACTGAATGATATAGAGTAACAGACGTCCGTACCTAGATGGCAGCACTATAATGTTTCGAAGCGCCATCTGTATTTTCGTTTGTTAACTACTCCTAGGAGCCAAAATGGTAGACTACAGACTATTGTATATCTGAGGTTCTACCTAGAGAGTCCACTTTTTCGCAGGTCGATGACCCCTGTTCTAACCTAAACATTTAACAAAGGCATGTGAGCGTCTCCCTGTATATAACTTATAAGCTTACCGCCAGAATTTTAATCTAAAGAGGTTACCATGGTATTTCCTTATTATTTCAATTACTTCGATGCGGTTTTACGTTAGTATTATAAGTTACTCGGTTGTTATTCTTATTGGTACTAAGAATTTGATGTCTGTAGAATCTTTTATATGTGAAATAAAATAAATAATAATAATAATAACTTATTCTATTGATAATTAAGTCAAAGTCAAATCATTTATTTCCAAATAGATTCCTAAAAACACTTTTTGAAAGTCATTAGCGAGTCTATTACAAAGAAAATTATATCTATGTCACAACATAAAATAAAAATAGGTATATCACAATGAAGGGAGCATGAAAAACTCGCATTTTGCATAATGAATCATGGGTTTATGATTTTCAAGACCGATAACACTTTATTATGAGAATTGTTATGGTTCATTTCATTTCATACTACTTCTCTATCTCTAGAAGTTACCATAATGAGAATATTTTTCTTGATCAACGAATTTGCTACGGCGTAGCGTAATGCTATCATATAATGTAATCTACTACATGTTTTTTTTTGTCTAAGAATAACTATTCCTGGAATGTTTATAAATTATTCAATGAGTTTAAATATGAGGAGTCATACACAAACATGAATTTGGTTCAGAGATCTTGTTTAAACGAAGTTTTATTTTAGCTGCATTTCCTCTCGGACATGCTGTAAAAAACCAGGTAAGGGATCCGAGGGTTTCACATTCTATGTTTTTCTCTCGTTCCCAGTCCAGCACGAAAAAAAAAATTACTAGATGTGCCCGCTACTCCGTACGCCCGGTTTGTTTGAAAAAACGCAATGTCGAACATACTGAAAACACTTCTCCGCGCGTAGGAGCAGGATCTGCTAACCCGCGTGTTTTCCATACAAACTGGGGTACTTACTCAATATTAGAATGGTTTGCGTGATTTTTTCTAACCTAGGCTGGACACCAGGTAACTTACAAACTCTCTCACATAACAAATAAAGAGACCTTAAAGGTCGGTTAAAAACGATCAAAGTTTAATTTCCTGCCTAGCCCCTAAGTCAGGTGGAGTGATTATTTGTATCAATTCTTTAAATTCTAATGCTCAAAACGCTCAGTCAAACAAAAAAAAATCCATTAAAATCGGTTAAAAACGACCAAATTCAATTTCCTACCTACCTCCTTAAGTCATATCATAAGGCGTGATAATTTGTATCGTACCTTTGTTTTTAAATAATACTCAGTTGAATAAAAAAAAGTTCAAAGTTAATATCCTTTAATACCGTAGATATTAGTCGTTAAGCCATATCAGAGGCCAGTTCTAAGCATTGGCGGCTTGAAAACTCTGACCTAATCTAGGATTGAGTCTGTATTCCCTTCTGGGTTGCGGAGGTCAGATGGCAGTCGCTCTGTGTAAAAACCAGTACCTTTGTTCAATCCCCTAGATAAGGTAGCCGACCCTGTGAGATACTGGATAAGGATAGGGAGACGATGATGTTACGCACAATCCCCGAAATCGCTCAATAACAAATATTGGCTTCAAACAAACGGTACATACATACATACATAAAATCACGCCTTTATCCCTTAAGGGGTACATAATCAATAATTAATTACTACGCCGTAGACTTATCGTAGCAAATACCTACTAGGACAATAATAATAAACAATAATTTTGTTTACTTCCATGCTAGACTGAGAGCGAGCGGAAAAACATAGAATGTGCCAGCTGCATGTCCTCCCGGGCAGGCTGTAAAAAACAGCTAAGGGATCAGAGGGTTTCTGTATATTGCAATATAGGCGATGGGCTTACAGTACAGCAATATACAAATGCATCTAAATAACCATCAAAACATTGTCAGACGTGACGAAGTGACCTTTGTTTTAGGTTGTTTTCGCTCTGTCTACCCCATTAGGAATAAAGGCGTCATTAAATGTATGTATGTTTTAATTTTTAACATATAATCACGCCTTTATCCCGAATGGGGTTAGTATTCAGAACACGACGGATGTAAATATCTTTCTCGGATTACATGTTACGTAATGATTGTTTGTTTGTTATTTGGTATCTTGTTACTAATTATTGATGATCTTTTGCCATAATTGATTTATAGCGTTCGCATTCATTACGGGCCTTTCAAGATGAAAATGAATTGGCCGGGAGTGATAGAAAATACTTGAATCCCTCGCTACATTCAGGATACATACATACATACATGTATAATCACGCCTGGATCCTTAATGGGGTAGGCAGAGAGTAAACGACCTAAACAAAGGTCGTTCCGCCACGTCTGACAAAGTGTTGAGGGTTATTTAAGATAAAGTCGTAGGTATTCTGCTTTAGGGATAGGTTGTCAGCTCATCGCTCATTAGGGTATACCAGGCCACTCAGAAAGTATTGCGATAAATAGTTTTTATATATGGCAGACTGGCCGGTTAGAATCTTTTTTGAAAATATGATTACTTGTAAGTAAAAATATGTGTGTACCATTTTCAAAATTTCCCTCCACATTTTTTGCGAGCCAATTCAAAGTATCGTGTCTTACTGAAAAATGGATCTGCGCCGGGAACATTTTAGAGCTATGATTTTTTACGATTTCAAGTGTCGCCTGAAACCGGATGAATCGTTCGATAGACTTCAAATGGCATTTATGGATGGAAGCCCCTCCAAGGCAACCGTGTATCGTTGGTATAACGAATTTAGGCGCGGTCGACCAACCTTGGGGGATGAAGAAAGAAGCGGTCGCCCTTTGACGGCTATTACGGAAGAAAACGTGCTAGCAGTGAAAAATTTAATCCAAGATAATAGGCGAATTACATATCAGGAGATTCAGCACATATTAAAGATTGGATCGGGAAGCGTTCACGAGATTCTACACGGGTATCTTCGCGTGAGGAGGATAGTATCGCGCTGGGTGCCGCACTACCTCACCGACACTCAGAAGCAGGCCCGAGTGGAATGGTGCCGTGATATGCTGAAAAAATTTGAAGCAGGCTCGTCTCGGCGTGTTTACGACATCGTAACAGGTAACGAGTCCTGGATTTATCAATACGATCCAGAAACCAAGCGCCAGTCGACAGTTTGGGTGTTTCAAAATGAACCAACGCCTACCAAAGTGAAGCGATCTCGAAGCGGGGGGCAGATTTTGATCGCCAGCTTTTTTAATTTGACTGGCCACTTGGCCTCAATTCCCTTACGACATCAAAGAAGCAATTACGCCGAATGGTATACTACCAAAAGTTTACCAGAAGTTCTTTCTGTTGTGTGCAACAAGCGACTAAACACAGGGCTCTCCAGACTACTGCTCCACCACGACAATGCGCCTGCACACACCGCGCTCAAAACGAGGGACTTCCTGGACAGCACACCAGTCAAACTCCTGGGTCACCCTCCTTACAGACCTGATCTAGCACCGTGTGACTTTTTTTTATTTCCAAAAATAAAAAATTAGCTCAAGGGGATACAATTTTCGTCGCCGGAAAATGCGCTGGATGTGTTCGAGCAGGCTGTAAACGAGGTGTCTACGGCGGACTGGAAAAAGTGTTTTGAAAACTGGTTCAGACGCATGAATCTTTGTATAGAGGCTGGTGGAGAGTACTTTGAAAAGATTTAATAAAAATATATGTACCTGTCGCAAATCTTTCTGAGTGTCCCACGTATCTCCACCGAATGAATATTAGTCAAATTATAAGACACGCTTTTCCACTTGTGTATCGTCGTTGTAACAGCCTGTCAAAGTGCATATGTTTTGAATACGTATGAAGCATGCGCGTGTTTGTGTGTGCTCAGAGTGGACGATATCATCGACGATATTGCCGTCCTAGTGGAAAGACATAGCCACGGTATCGTGCCGTTGTCGTGCCGTGTAATAGAAAAACAGCCACTGGCAGAATCTCCGTGAAATCAAATATTGCGAGAACTTCCTAAACAAACCCCTGGTTTTATGTTTCAGCGTAATTTTGCCTCTGAAACCCTTCGATATTCCGCACAGCAGGAAATCACGAAAATATAGAAGTTGAATGCCTCTTCTCTTCCATGCTGGACTGGGAGCGAGAGATAAACTTAGAATGTGAAACCCTCGGATCCCTTAGCTGTTTTTTTACAGCATGCCCGCGAGGAAATGCAGCTGGCTCATTCTATGTTTTTTTCCGCTCCCAGTCCAGTATGAAAGGCAATATTATGTTTATCTAGCAAGCTATGATTATCGGGATATTTATTTAATAAACTGACTACGTATATTATATTTTTATGTATCAGTATTTATTGTTTATTAATTTATTATTTACATTTTGGTTGCTTATTTATATCTGTAATGTATTGCTTAAGATGTATCTATGCAAGCACTTTTGTTTTTTTTATATTTCTGTGGCCTAAGGTTGCCTGAAAGAGAATTGCTGCTTAGCAATAAGGTCGCCTATTTATACTTTTATTTGTATTTTTCCTTGATTCTTTTGCCTTTTCTGTGCAATAAAGTGGTATTATTATTATTATGAATATTAAATTATGAACTTTATGGGAATGACCTACTCAACGTAAAGAAGCCCCAAAAATATAGAAAAGCAACAAATAAATAAAGCACCACAAAAAACAAACAAATAAAGCAACGAAAGAGGGTACACTGATATGTCTGCCCTTAGCCACCACAACGCTCGCAAGTTTCTCAGTCGCTCCGTGACCATAACGCATGGAACTGCATTGAAATATCGGACATTCATACAGAAATGGAAAACCATCATTGTAATGTTGATAATCGATGATAGAGTTTGAAAAAGACTATAATAAATAAATATTTATCGAAGCTGCATGCCGCTTCGATCACGAGATACGGGACATACTGTGTTAATAATAATTTGAGTGAGGTGAATCGTTGGATTAAATAGGAACTGCGACTTTTTTGATGTGTTATATTTAAATGACTCGCATGAAATGAACTCTTCATTTACTACATACATACATACATATAATCACGCCTTTATCCCTAATGGGGTAGGCAGAGCGTAAACGACCTAAACAAGGGTCGTTCCGCCACGTCTGACAAAGTTTTGAGAACTATTCAAGATGGATTTGTACGTATATTGCTGTAGTGACAGGTTGTCAGCCCATCGCCTAAATTGCATTATACCGAAACGCTCAGATCCTTTAGCTCGTTTTTACAGCATGCCCGGGAGGAAATGCAGCTGGTACATTCTATGTTTTTATTTCGCTCCCAGTCCAGCATGGAAGAATTCGAAGATTCATATTCATTTACTACCTCTTTCTTAATCTATCAACAAATCATTGTAATGTTGATAACCGTTGATAGAGTTTGAAAAGGACTATAACAAATAAATATTTATCGAAGCTGCACTGTTCATTTATTACCTCTTTCTTATTCTATCAAGAAATTATTCGAAAGAAGTTTTAAAAATTACAAAAACAATATCTGCCGAACATTATTTTAACAAAATCGGCCTTTCTTATCTACCGATGAAAACACAACGATACCGCGTTTTAAAAACCTAGTGATGCCATCTAGTGCCGTATAGAAAAAGTATTAGAGGAAGCAGCGACATAGAATGGGCTCAGTGTGTATGGCCGTAATTTTGATACATACCTTAGTGAAATAAAAAAAATACAGGTTAGACTAATTAAGTTTTTGTAAATAAAGATACTAAATTAATGTGTAATGGAGACTATGAACAACTGTTTGCAAAATACTTCCGGTAGATTATAAAGTTAAATATTTAATCGGTATTGAACATTATTATAACGATAAGTTTAAAAAAAGAAGGGAAAATAAATATAATACTCGAAGTGTAAAAGAACGTAAATTAGTAATACCAAAATCAGTAAACTATTATGGAAAAAGGGTGTCAAAATATCTAATACCAAAAATATTTAACCAGCTTCAAATATTTAGATCCGGATCGTAAGCCCATGGCTCTGACCACTAGACCACGGAGGCAGTTAAATATTTTTCATTGGTTTGACAGTTCTCCTTATACTACAGTGCCCCCGCCCACGTTCATTGAGAACCGTGTCGTACCGTAAACCTCTTTGAAAGATCCCGGCTTTGGACGTTTGACATGTAAAACCATTTGATTTTGAAAAGGTTTTGAAATACCGAGATATACCAGGATTCTTTGTGACATTTTCGATTTTCGTCTGATTTAAGCCAGTTTGTGCGCATTTAAGTAATTTGAGTTGTAAGTTTTTGAGATTATCTTCGACGTTAGCGCCACTTTATAAATGAATTAATCTTATAAATTGTGCATGTGTATAGTAGATCATTTTCCTAACGAGTTAACCTTTGACGTTAGCGCCAATTTATAAATTAATTAATCTTAGAAATTATGCATGTGTGTAGTAGTTAATTTTCTGAACAAAGGTCGTATACATTTTTCTATAGTAGTTAACGTGAGCCTTAAAAAATGACATTTATTTCATTGTTATATTAATTACACAGTCACAGTAAACCATACATAAATGTATATCAGTCCAAAAGACCACCTCTTGTCGCACCTGGTGGAAAAGTGCTCATCACGCTGGCAGCTTTACCTTGCAGTATTGCCAGCGAGACGTTTTGCACTAGGTACGATTCGGTTCGGGCATCTCCTCCATTCCATCCATCTGCCTAGACCTAATCCCGTATCTCACGGGGTCGGTTACCTTATGTAGGGGATTGAACGAGGGTACTGGTTTTTACACAGAGCGACTGCCAGCTGACTTCCGCAACCCAGAAGGGACACCAGACCCAATCCTAGATTAGGTCAGAGTTTTCATGCCGTCAATGCTTTACTGGCCTCTGTCATGGCTTAACAACTAATATCTACGGATAATATTCGCATCACTACCATTAACGTAATAGAATTATGTTGTGTAAAACCTAGTTATGTTGTTGTAAGAACTGGATTTATATTAAATTAAAACACTTACTACGGTGACTCAGTGACCTAAATTGGGGGGATCTTAGACACCGACACAGAAATTAAAACACTATAATTTTTTTATTACTACTTTTTCTAAGTTCCATGCTAATTTTGGTGCTACAATGCAGGGTGTGATTTGATTATAGGTTTGCCGAACAGGTGTAAGGGCAGCGTCCTGCAAATTGATAGGTGTTGCTCAGTCAACGACACTGAACAACTTTTACCAGGAATTTCTTTCAGGTAGAGGAAAAAATGGCATACAGAATTTTCACCTCGATCAGTAAATTTTTATGGAGAAGCTTTTAAAAAATATCCCATCAGTATGCGGGTCCCTTAGACCTACTATATTACAGAATTACAACGCCATCTATAAGCTACATAGTGAATCACTTAGACCGTTCAGTGAAGCAACCACGCAACCACGCAATTCCTCGCTGAAAACTGAATGATAGAGTTACAGACGTCCGTACATAGATGGCAGCACTATAATGTTTCGAAGCGCCATCTGTATTTTCGTTTGTTAACTACTCCTAAGAGCCAAAATGGTAGACTACAGCCTATTGTATATCTCGAGGTTCTACCTAAAGACCGCAGGTTGATGACCCCGGTTCTAACCTAGACATTAAACAAAGGCATGTGAGCGTCTCCCCGGATATAACTTATAGGCTTACCGCCAGAAATCAAATGTACGTAAAGTGGTTACCGTGGTATTTCCTTATATTTTCAATCACTAATGATGTGAAAGTCAAAGTCAAAATATTTATTTCCAAATAGATTCCTAAAAACACTTTTAGAAAGTCACAAGCGAGTTTATTACAAAGAAATATTTATATCTATGTCACAAAATAAAATAAAATTAGGTATATCACAATGAAGGGAGTATGAGAATCTCGCATTTTGCATAATAAAACATGGGTTTATGATTTTCAAGACCGATAAAACTTTATTATGAGAATTCTTATGGTTTATTTCATTTCATACTAGCTCTCTATCTCTAGAAGTTACCGTAATAAGAATATTTTTCTTGATCAACGAATCTGCTACGGCGTAGCGTAATGCTATCATATAATGTAATAATGTGATAATGTAATCTACTACATATTTTTTTTTGTCTAAGAATAACTATTCCTGGAATGTTTATAAATTATTCAATGAAATGAGTTTAAATATGAGGAGTCATACACAAATATGAATTTAGTTCAGAGATTTTGTTTCAACGAAGTTTTATTTTAGCTGCATTTCGTCTCGGACATGCTGTAAAAATCCAGGTAAGGAATCCGAGGGTTTCACATTCTATGTTTTTCTCTCGTTCCCAGTCCAGCATGGAAGAAAATTAATAATTACTAGCTGTGCCCGCGACTTCGTACGCCAAGTTTGTTTGGAAAAAACGCAGTGTCGAATATACTGAAAACGCTTCTCCGCGCGTATGAGCAGGATTTAGGTATCTTGCGAAGCAGCCCGGGTAGCACACAGTTGAATAAAAAAAGTCCTATCGAAATCGGTTCAGTAGTTTTGGCGTGATGTGGTAACATACAAACAGACAGACAAACAAATTAAAAAAAAAAATCGTTTCGGTCTTTAGATCGTTAATAATGTTTGCTGCAATATTTTTTTTGTAAATATATTCAATGTACAGACACGACCCTTCTAGAGATTTATTATATGTATAGATGTTACGCATGAGAGCCCGATGGTGTAGTGGATAGGGCCGCTGCCTCCTGAGTAGGGGTCGTGGTTCGAATCCCACCACTTACCAATGCTTCTCCGATAAAGGCGATAATAATAATAATTATTATTTTTGGTTTTATGTTCAATTATATTTTTTGTTTTCTTCTGATGTTATGATTATATAGTTGTCTGTGATTTGTTTTTCAAAGATCTCAATATGTTTAACCTCTAATATTAAGTATTTAGTTTAAGTTTAATATTAAGTCAGTTATGTTTGTACTTATACAATTGCCTTAGGCTTGCCCTGTAATGGTTGTGTAAATGATGTTAACAAATAAACAAATTCAATGAGTTTAAATATGAGGAGTCATACACAAATGTAAATTTAGTTCAGAGATCTTGTTTCAACGAAGTTTTATTTTAGCTGCATTTCCTATCGGACATGCTGTAAAAAACCAGGTAAGGGATCCGAGGGTTTCACATTCTATGTTTTTCTCTCGTTCCCAGTCCAGCATGGAAGAAAATTAATAATTACTAGCTGTGCCCGCGAAAAAACGCAGTGTCGAACATACTGAAAACGCTTCTCCGCGCGTAGGAGCAGGATCTGCTAACCCGCGTGTTTTCCATACAAACTGGGGTACTTACTCAATATTAGAATGGTATGCGTGAATTTTTCTAACCTAGGCTGGACACCAGGTAACTTACAAACTCTCTCACATAAAAACTCTCTCAAATAAAAAGACCTTAAAGGTCGGTTAAAAACGATCAAAGTTTAATTTCCTGCCTACCCCCTAAGTCAGGTGGAGTGATTATTTGTATCGTTACTTTAAATTCTAATGATCAAAATGCTCAGTCGAACAAAAAAAATTCCATCAAAATCGGTTAAAAACGACCAAATTCAATTTCCTACCTACCTCCTTAAGACATATCATAAGGCGTGATTATTTGTATCGTACCTATGATTTTAAATAATAGTCAGTCGAAAAAAAAAAAAAAACCTAAGTCAGGAAGCGTGATTTTAGGTATCCTTCTTTGCGGCCCGAGTAACACACAATTGAATAAAAAAAGTCCTATCAAAATCGGTTCAGTTGTTTTGGCGTGATGTGGTAACATACAGACAGACAGACAGACAAACAAAAATTAAAAAAAAATCCTTTCGGTCTTTAGATCGTTAATAATGTTTGCTGCAATATTTTTTTTGTAAAAATAATCAATGTACAGACACGACCCTTCTAGAGATTTATTATATGTATAGATGTTACACATGAGAGCCCGATGGTGTAGTGGATAGGGCCGCTGCCTCCTGAGTAGGAGTCGTAGTTCGAATCACACCACGTACCAATGTGTTTTTCATATGTACGTTTATTCGGCGCTTTTTCCGTGCTTCGAAAAGCACGTTAAGCCGTTGGTCCCCGTTAATATCGTTTAATACCGTAGATATTAG
The DNA here is from genome assembly GCA_949820665.1 of Scrobipalpa costella. Taxonomy (NCBI): domain Eukaryota; kingdom Metazoa; phylum Arthropoda; class Insecta; order Lepidoptera; family Gelechiidae; genus Scrobipalpa; species Scrobipalpa costella. The sequence goes on along the minus strand of OX463319.1, from coordinate 6,196,766 downwards.
TCGTTAAGCCATATCAGAGGCCAGTTCTAAGCATTGGCGGCTTCAAAACTCTAACCTAATCTAGGATTAAGTCTGGTTTCCCTTCTGGGTTGCGGAGGTCAGATGGCAGTCGCTCTGTGTAAAAACCAGTACCCTCGTTCAATCCCCTAGATTAGGTAGCCGACCCTGTGAGATACTGGATAAGGCTAGGGAGACGATGATGTTACGCACAATCCCCGATATCGCTCAATAACAAATATTGGCTACAAACAAACAGTACATAATCAATAATTAATTACTACGCCGTAGACTTATCGTAGCAAATACCTACTAGGACAATAATAATAAACAATAATTTTGTTTACTTCCATGCTAGACTGAGAGCGAGCTGAAAAACATAGAATGTGCCAGCTGCATGTCCTCCCGGGCATGCTGTAAAAACAGCTAAGGGATCAGAGGGTTTCTGTATGTTGCAATATAGGCGATGGGCTTACAGTACAGCAATATACCCACAAATGCATCTAAATAACCATCAAAACATTGTCAGACGTGACGAAGTGACCTTTGATTTAGGTTGTTTTCGCTCTGTCGACCCCATTAGGAATAAAGGCGTCATTATATGTATGTATGTTTTAATTTTGTATTCAGAACATACATACATACATATAATCACGCCTTTATCCCGAATGGGGTTTGTATTCAGAACACGACGGATGTAAATATCGTTCTCGGATTACATGTTACGTAATGATTGTTTGTTTGTTATTTGGTATCTTGTTACTAATTATTGATGATCTTTTGCCATAATTGATTTATAGCGTTCGCATTCATTACGGGCCTTTCAAGATGAAAATGAATAGGCCGGGAGTGATAGAAAATGCTTGAATCCCTCGCTACATTCAGGACACATACATACATGTATAATCACGCCTTGATCCTTAATGGGGTAGGCAGAGAGTAAAACAGCCACATAAACTCCGTGAAATCAAATATTGCGAATACTTCCTAAACAAATCCTTGGTTTTATCTTTCAGCGTATTTTTGCCCCTGAAACCCTTCGACATTCCGCACAGCACGAAATCACGAAAATATAGAAGTGGAATGCCTCTTTTCTTCCATGCTGGACTGGGAGCGAGAAATAAACTTAGAATGTGAAACCCTCAGATCCTTTAGCTGGTTTTACAGCATGCCCGCGAGGACATGCAGCTGGCTCATTCTATGTTTTTCTCCGCTCCCAGTTCAGTATGGAAGGCAATATTCTGTTTATATAGCAAGCTAGGTTTATCGGGATATTTATTTAATAAACTGACTACGTATATTATATTTTTATGTATCACTATTTATTGTTTATTAATTTATTTTTTACATTTTGGTTGCTTATTTATATATGTAATGTATTGCTTAAGATGTAAGCACACTTGTTTTTTTTAAATTTCTGTGGCCTAAGGTTGCCTGAAAGAAATTGCTGCTTAGCAATAAGGTCGCCTATTTATACTTTTATTTGTATTTTTCCTTGTTTCTTTTGCCTTTTCTGTGCAATAAAGTTTTATTATTATTCTTATGAATATTAAATAATTATGAACTTTATGGGAATGACCTACTCAACGTAAAGAAGCCCCAAAAATACAGAAAAGCAACAAATAAATAAAGCACCACAAAAAACAAACAAATAAAGCAACGAAAGAGGGTACACTGATATGTCTGCCCTTAGCCACCACACCGCTCGCAAGTTTCTCAGTCGCTCCGTGACCATAACGCATGGAACTGCATTGAAATATCGGACACTCATACAGAAATGGAAAACCATCATTGTAATGTTGATAATCGTTGATAGAGTTTGAAAAAGACTATAATAAATAAACATTTATCGAAGCTGCATGCCGCTTAGATCACGAGATACGGGACATACTGTGTTAATAATAATTTGAGTGAGGTGAATCGTTGGATTAAATAGGAACTGCGACTTGTTTGATGTGTTATATTTAAATGACTCGCATGAAATGAACTCTTCATTCACTATATACATACCTACATATAATCACGCCTTTATCCCTAATGGGGTAGGCAGAGCGTAAACGACCTAAACAAAGGTCGTTCCGCCACGTCTGACAAAGTTTTGAGAATTATTCTAGATAGATTTGTACGTATTTTGCTGTAGTGACAGGTTGTCAGCCCATCGCCTAAATTGCAATATACCGAAACCCTCAGATCCCTTAGCTGGTTTTTACAGCATGCCCAGGAGGAAATGCAGCTGGCACATTCTATGATTTTATTTCGCTCCCAGTCCAGCATGGAAGAATTCAAAGATTCATTTACTACCTCTTTCTTATTCTATCAAGAAATCATTCGAAAGAAGTTTTAAAAATTAGGATTAGCACTCAACATGTGATATTATTTTAACAAAATCGGCCTGTCTTATCTACCGATGAAAACACAACGATACCGCGTTTTAAAAACCTAGTGGCGCCATCTAGTGCCGTATACAAAAACTATTAGAGGAAGCAGCGACATAGAATGTGTGTATGACAGTGTGTATGGCCGTAATTTTGATACATATCTTAGTGAAATAAAAAAAATACAGGTTAGACTAATTAAGATTTTGGTAAATAAAGATACTAAATTAATGTGTAATGAAGACTATGAACAACTGTTTGTTATTTGCAAAATACTTCCGGCAGATTATAAAGTTAAATATTTAATTGGTATTGAACATTATTTTAACGATAAGTTTAAAAAAAGAAGGGAAAATAAATATAATACTCGAAGTGTCAGAGAACGTAAATTAGTAATACCAAAATCAGTAAACTATTATGGAAAAAGGGTGTCAAAATATCTGATACCAAAAATATTTAACCAGCTTCTTCATATTTAGAACTGAACCTAAGTTAAGTATTAAAATCAAAATTAAGGGACTTACTTCTAAATGAAAGTCATTGAGCAATGTTATATCTTTATATTTAATCACTATTTATTTTTTTTCCTTTTTAGATATACATATTTTTTTTTATAAGCATGCTGTTAATTTAAGGTAGGTGTAAGAAATTACATTAAGGCGTATCTCGCCATCAAACTTTTAAGTTTGGCGAGTAGATATTAGTTATAAAAATATACTCACCTTTAGTTTAATAAATTAAAAAAAAAGGCCGCTCTCACCATCTGTCAAAATTGCTACCTAAAGACAAGGGTAGCTACTATATTAATTCTGATTTCTGAACTAGAATAGTTAATTAAACAGCATAATAAATAATCATTTTCTTCCATGCTGGACTGGGAGCGACAGAAAAACATAGAATGTGCAAGCTGCATTTCCTCCCGGGCATGCTGTAAAATCAGCTAAGGGATCCGAGGGTTACAGTGCTTTGAATGTAGGCGATGGGCTGATAACCTGTCACTACGGTAATATAACTACAAATCTGTCTTAAATAACCCTCAAAACTTTGTCAACCGTGGCGGAACGACCTTTGTTTAGTTCGTTTACGCTCTGCCTACCCCATTAAAGATAAGGGCGTGACTATTTGTATGTATCTTTATGAACACATACATATTTGAATATGTCTACATCTACTAGGGATAGAGAGGGCACCGAAAGAATCATATTTTTTGTTGATGTAAGAAAAAATATATTACAATTTAGGCGATGGGCTGACAACCTGTCACTACAGCAATGTACCTACAAATCTATCTTTGTAATGCCCTCAAAACTTTATCAGACGTGGCGAAACGACCTTTTTTTAGGTCGTTTACGCTCTGTCTACCGCATTAGGAATAAAGGCGTGATTATATGCATGTATGTTTGTTATATTTTGGTGCTGTGATGACCTCTGGGCCTTGTAATCATAATAAAAGCCTTACCTACGATAAATAAAACTAATACAATAAAGAGGACGGTTAAAGATTTCTGACATGCTGGACTGGGAGCGATTCTTCCATTCTGCACTGGGAGCGAGAAAAAACATAGAATGTGCCAACTGCATTTCTTCACGGGCATGCTGTAAAACTAGCTAAGAGATCCGAGGGCTTAATCGCTATTTATATTGCATATATATTTCGATTTAGGCTTTTGGCGTGTAGTTGTGATACAGACGTGGCGAAACGACTTTTGTGATAATATATTTTTGAAGTCAACTCAATTAGCCATTTCATTTGATACCCCACACGATACACAGTTTGTTCCTTTTTCTGTTGTATGTGTATCTTTGTGCAATAAAGAATTTTGTAGTGTATTGTATGGGTTTCCAATCAAATCAAAATCAAATCAAATCAAATATTTATTTATTTCATAATAATGTACCTACATAATGTTACAAATTTAAAACTATAAACTTAAAATATGATACATTGTTATTCAATTTTGAATGCAGGTAGACGTTTATTTGTGCACCTCACACTAGGCTAGGCCTGTCACGTGGGTGTCGTCGTAAGATTGCCTTCGGAGAATACTGTGACACAAGAACAAAACGGACATGCAATTTGTAAATAATAAAATAAAAATTTAAAACTAATAAATAATGAAATTAATATATGCATGCAAAAATAAATGTGTTAAAAAGAAACATTGTGAAATTAGTGGAAATAGTTTTTCGATAGTATTAAAATTTAATCATATTATACAGTTATTTTAAGAAATTCTTCGGTTTTATCGAAGGTACAGCTCAATAATAATTTCAGTATAATGCTTTTAGTCTCACGTAGTCCTGTATGTCTTATACTACAGTTTTGGTTTATTTTATTATATATGTAAGGTTTTAAAAAGTTATAATGCTTTTGCGCAAATGTAGTTTGCACTGGGTATGTCGGGATTTTATAAATACGCTGATTTTTGAGACTTGTATAGAGGTCCGATGAAACAATACTCTTGTGGGTGTTTAGGATAGACCTAAGGAGAAATATTTTTCTAACGCTCAACACTTGAACTTCCTCGTATAGAGATGTGGTAGGAAAGCGGTACGGTTTTCTTAACATAACTTTAAGAACTGATCTTTGTGATCTCTCTAATGTAATCAACGCTGAGCTTGCTGCTCCTCCCCACGCGAGTATGCAGTAGGACAATACCGATTCGCATAGTGCTAAGTACACGGTCTTGAATAGTTTTGAGTTTGCAGCATATCGAAGAAATTTAAAGAAATAGATGAATTTTCTAATCCTAGCTGCCGTTGCGTTAATATGTTTTCTAAAAGTAAGTCTTTCGTCTACATATATGCCTAGATATTTAACAGCCTCTGTTCTATCTGCCACCCCGCTCCCTCTCCAATGTTTTTTATATCAACTAAAGTGTTCAAACATGTATGTGTTCATAAAGATACATACATATAGTCACGCCTTTATCCCTAATGGGGTAGGCAGAGCGTAAACGACCTAAACAAAGGTCGTTCCGCCACTGACAAAGTTTTGAGGGTTATTTAAGACAATTTTTTTAGGTATATTGCTGTAGTGACAGGTTGTCAGCCCATCGCTCAAATTGCAATGTACTGTATTCCTCGGATCCCTTAGCTGATTTTTACAGCATGCCCGGGTAGAAATGCAGCTGGCACATTCTATGTTTTTCTCTCGCTCCAAGTCCAGCAAGGAAGAAGATGATTATTTATTATGCTGTTCACCTAACTACTCTATTTCAGAGAACTATTCTATTGTACCTATTCGTATTTATGTAACAAGTAAGTACATGGTCTGTGTAGTATAATATATAACAATAGTAACTGCACTATCCCGCATAATATTAGAAAACTTCTCCTTTACCTAACTTTTGGGTTGCCTGGCAGAAATTGCTACCCTAGCAATAAGGCCGCCTAATTGTACTCTGTTTGTTTTGTAATGTTTGTTCTTGTGCAATGTGTTATTTATTATTATTATATTCTTTATTGTTTTAAAAAAAAAATATATAGTTTAACTTAAAAAATTAAACAACAGGCGAGCTTATCTCTATAAGAGATCTCTTCCAGCCAACCTAATGGGGATAAAAGATTGGAAATTCACGGGAACAGATACAGTTAGTATAATTTAATTACAAATTGATGTATAATAATACTAATACACATATTAACATACTATAATAAACTAATACATATAAATATATTTATATGATATATAAATGATAAAATAAAATATAATTATATACGTCATAGAGAGGTCATAAAATGCTCTTTCAGTCTCTTCTTAATCGTGAAGGTTGAGGGACTGTCTTGTATGGTTTTCGGCAGTTTGTTCCACAGTTGAATGGCTCGAACAGTGAACGAGTTAAAAAAGAATTTGGTGTTCGATCCAGGAACCTCCAACACCTTTGTGATGCATGTGCGCCTGGGTCGAGGATCAGGGGGTAAAAAACGAAATCGGGAGCGGAGATAATCAGGAGAGGATGGGTCATTAAGAATTTTGAAGAGGACAGTTAGGATGTGCACATCACGACGAAGTCGGATAGGGAGCCATTTAAGTTGAGCGCGAAATTCAGAGATGTGATCAAATTTACGAAGACCGAAAATGAATCTAATAGCTAGGTTTTATAAGCTATTTATGTGCAATAAAGAATATTTGTATTGTATTGTAATAAACGCGGAGTGTGATTTGATTATAGGTTTGCCGAACAGACAACTACTACCAGGTGTAAGGGACAGCGTCCCGCAAATTGATAGGGGTTGCTCAGTCAAGGACACTGAACAGCTTTCACCCGAAATTTTTTTCTGGAAGAGGAAGAAAATGGCTTTTCCATACAGAATGTTCACGTCGATCAAAAAATTAATATAGAAAAGTTTTCATTTTAAGTTCCTGAAAATAATAACATCTATTAGTTGTTAAGTGTCGTTGACTGAGAAATCCCATCAGTATGCGGGACGCTGTCCCTTAGACCTACTATATTACAGAATTACGACGCCATCTATTAGTCACATAGTGAATCACTTAGACCGTTCAGTGAAGCAACCACGCAATTCCTCGCTGAAAACTGAATGATCTAGAGTTACAGACGTCCGTACCTAGATGGCAGCACTATAATGTTTCGAAGCGCCATCTGTATTTTCGTTTGTTAACTACTCCTAGGAGCCAAAATGGTAGACTACAGACTATTGTATATCTGAGGTTCTACCTAGACACTCCACTTTTTCGCCGGTCGATGACCCCTGTTCTAACCTAAACATTTAACAAAGGCATGTGAGCGTCTCCCTGTATATAACTTATAAGCTTACCGCCAGAATTTTAATCTAAAGTGGATACCATGGTATTTCCTTATTATTTCAATTACTTCGATGCGGTTGTACGTTAGTATTATAAGTTACTCTGTTGTAGCTGAATACATATTCTATTAATAATTAAGTCAAAGTCAAATCATTTATTTCCAAATAGATTCCTAAAAACACTTTTAGAAAGTCATAAGCGAGTCTATAACAAATAAAATTATATCTATGTCACAACATAAAATAAAAAATAGGTATATCACAATGAAGGGAGCATGAGAAACTCGCATTTTGCATAATGAATCATGGGTTTATGATTTTCAAGACCGATTACACTTTGTTATGAGAATTCTTATGGTTCATTTCATTTCATACTAGCTCTCTATCTCTAGAAGTTACCATAATAAGAATATTTTTCTTGATCAACAAATCTGCTACGGCGTAGCCTAATGCTATCATATAATGTAATAATGTAATCTCCTACATGTTTTTTTTTGTCTAAGAATAACTATTCCTGGAAGGTCAGATGGCAGTCGCTCTGTGTAAAAACCAGTACCCTCGTTCAATCCCCTAGATTAGGTAGCCGACCCTGTGAGATACTGGATAAGGCTAGGGAGACGATGATGTTACACACAATCCCCGAAATCGCGCAATAACAAATATTGGCTTCAAACAAACAGTACATAACCAATAATTAATTACTACGCCGTAGACTTATCGTAGCAAATACCTACTAGGACAATAATAATAAACAATAATTTTGTTTACTTCCATGCTAGACTGAGAGCGAGCGGAAAAACATAGAATGTACCAGCTGCATGTCCTCTCGGGCATGCTGTAAAAAACAGCTAAGGGATCAGAGGGTTTCTGTATATTGCAATATAGGCGATGGGCTTACAGTACAGCAATATACCCACAAATGCATCTAAATAACCATCAAAACATTGTCAGACGTGACGAAGTGACCTTTGTTTTAGGTTGTTTTCGCTCTGTCGACCCCATTTGGAATAAAGGCGTCATTATATGTATACATACATACATAAAATCACGCTTTTATCCCTTACGGGGTAGGCAGAGCGTAAAACGCCTCCTAAAAGGCGCTTTCGCCACGTCTGACATAAATTGAGGGCAATTTTAGATTGTAATGTGTATTGCTGTAGTGACAGGTTGTCAGCCCATCGCCTAAATTTCAATACACTGTAACCCTCGAATCCCTTTTGCTGATTTCTACAGCATGCCCGGGAGGAAGGGCAACTGGAACATTCTATGTTTTTCTTTCACTCCCAGTCCAGTATGGAAGATATATGTAGATTATATGTATGTATGTTTTAATTTTGTATTCATAACATACATACATACATATAATCACGCCTTTATCCCGAATGGGGTTTGTATTCAGAACACGACGGATGTAAATATCGTTCTCGGATTACATGTTACGTTTTTGTTTGTTATTTGGTATCTTGTTACTAATTATTGATGATCTTTTGCCATAATTGATTTATAGCGTTCGCATTCATTACGGGCCTTTCAAGATGAAAATGAATAGGCCGGAAGTGATAGAAAATGCTTGAATCCCTCGCTACATACATGTATAATCACGCCTTGATCCTTAATGGGGTAGGCAGAGAGTAAACGACCTAAGCAAAGGTTCTGCCACGTCTGACAAACTGTTGAGGGTTATTTAAGATAGATTCGTAGGTATTCTGCTTTAGCGATAGGTTGTCAGCTCATCGCTCATTAGGGTATATCTCCACCGAATGAATATTAGTCAAATTATAAGACACGCTTTTCCACTCGTGGATCGTCGTTGTAACAGCCTGTCAAAGTGCATGTGTTTTGAATACGTATGAAGCATGAGCGTGTTTGTGTGTGCTCAGAGTGGACGATATCATCGACGATATTGCCGTCCTTGTGGAAAAACATAGCCACGGTATCGTGCCGTTGTCGTGCCATATAATGTACAAAACAGACACATAAACTCCGTGAAATCAAATATGGCGAATACTTCCTAAACAAATCCTTGGTTTTATCTTTCAGCGTAATTTTGCCCCTGAAACCCTTCGACATTCCGCACAGCACGAAATCACGAAAATATAGAAGTGGAATGCCTCTTTTCTTCCATGCTGGACTGGAAGCGAGAGATAAACTTAGAATGTGAAACCCTCAGATTCCTTAGCTGGTTTTTTACAGCATGCCTGCGAGGAAATGCAGCTGGCTCATTCTATGTTTTTCTCTGCTCCCAGTCCAGTATGGAAGGCAATATTCTGTTTATATAGCAAGCTAGGATTATTGGGATATTTATTTAATAAACTGACTGACTACGTATATAATATTTTTATGTATCACTATTTATTGTTTATTAATTTATTATTTACATTTTGGTTGCTTATTTATATATGTAATGTATTGCTTAAGATGTAAGCACACTTGTTTTTTTTTATATTTCTGTGGCCTAAGGTTGCCTGAAAGAAATTGCTGCTTAGCAATAAGGTCGCCTATTTATACTTTTATTTGTATTTTTCCTTGTTTCTTTTGCCTTTTCTGTGCAATAAAGTGGTATTATTATTCTTATGAATATTAAATAATTATGAACTTTATGGGAATGACCTACTCAACGTAAAGAAGCCCCATAAATACAGAAAAGCAACACATAAATAAAGCACCACAAAAAACAAACAAATAAAGCAACGAAAGAGGGTACACTGATATGTCTGCCCTTAGCCACCACACCGCTCGCAAGTTTCTCAGTCGCTCCGTGACCATAACGCATGGAACTGCATTGAAATATCGGACACTCATACAGAAATGGAAAACCATCATTGTAATGTTGATAATCGTTGATAGAGTTTGAAAAAGACTATAATAAATAAATATTTATCGAAGCTGCATGCCGCTTCGATCACGAGATACGGGACATACTGTGTTAATAATAATTTGAGTGAGGTGAATCGTTGGATTAAATAGGAACTGCGACTTTTTTGATGTGTTATATTTAAATGACTCGCATGAAATGAACTCTTCATTCACTATATACATACATACATATAATCACGCCTTTATCCCTAATGGGGTAGGCGGAGCGTAAACGACCTAAGCAAAGGTCGTTCCGCCACGTCTGACAAAGTTTTGAGAATTATTCAAGATGCATTTGTACGTATATTGCTGTAGTGACAGGTTGTCAGCCCATCGCCTAAATTGCATTATACCGAAACGCTCAGATCCCTTAGCTGGTTTTTACAGCATGCCCGGGACGAAATGCAGCTGGCACATTCTATGTTTTTATTTCGCTCCCAGTCCAGCATGAAAGAATTCGAAGATTCATTTACTACCTCTTTCTTAATCTATCAACAAATCATTGTAATGTTGATAACCGTTGATAGAGTTTGAAAAGGACTATAACAAATAAATATTTATCGAAGCTGCACTGTTCATTTATAACCTCTTTCTTATTCTATCAAGAAATTATTCGAAAGAAGTTTTAAAAATTATAACAGTAAATACTTGGTTCACATTATTTTAACAAAATCGGCCTGTCTTATCTACCGATGAAAACACAACGATACCGCGTTTTAAAAACCTAGTGGTGCCATCTAGTGCCGTATACAAAAAGTATTAGAGGCTCAGTGTGTATGGCCGTAATTTTGATACATACCTTAGTGAAATAAAAAAAATACAGGTTAGACTAATTAATTTTTTGGTAAATAAAGATACTAAATTATTGTGTTATGGAGACTATGAACAACTGTTTGCAAAATACTTCCGGTAGATTATAAAGTTAAATATTTAATTGGTATTGAACATTATTATAACGATAAGTTTAAAAAAAGAAGGGAAAATTAATATAATACTCGAAGTGTAAGAGAACGTAAATTAGTAATACCAAAATCAGTAAACTTATTAATTATGGAAAAAGGGTGTCAAAATATCTAATACCAAAAATATTTAACCAGCTTCAAATATTTAGATCCGGATCTACTCTGACCACTAGACCACGGAGGCAGTTAAATATTTTTCATTGGTTTGACAGTTCTCCTTATATTATTGAGAACCGTGTCGTACCGTAAACCTCTTTGAAAGATCCCGGCTTTGGACGTTTGACATGTAAAACCATTTGATTTTGAAAAGGTTTTGAAATACGAGATTTACCAGGATTCTTTGTGACATTTTCGATTTTCGTCTGATTTAAGCCCGTTTGTGCGCATTTAATAAATTTGAGTTGTAAGTTTTTGAGATTATCTTCGACGTTAGCGCCACTTTATAAATGAATTAATCTTAGAAATTGTGCATGTGTGTAGTAGATCATTTTCCTAACGAGTTTACCTTTGACGTTAGCGCCAATTTATAAATTAATTAATCTTAGAAATTATGCATTTTCTGAACAAAGGTCGTATACATTTTTCTAAAGTAGTTAACGTGAGCCTTAAAAAATGACATTTATTTCATTGTTATATTAATTACACAGTCACAGTAAACCATACATAAATGTTTATCAGTCCAAAAGACCACCTCTTGTCGCACCTGGTGGAAAAGTGCTCATCACGCTGGCAGCATTACCTTGCAGTATTGCCAGCGAGACGTTTTGCACTAGGTACGATTCGGTTCGGGCATCTCCTCCATTCCGTCCATCTTCCTAGACCTTATCCCGTATCTCACGGGGTCGGTTACCTTATGTAGGGGATTGAACGAGGGTACTGGTTTTTACACAGAGCGACTGCCATCTGACCTCCGCAACCCAGAAGGGACACCAGACCCAATCCTAGATTAGGTCAGAGTTTGCATGCCGTCAATGCTTTACTGGCCTCTGTCATGGCTTAACAACTAATATCTACGGATATTATTCGCATCACTACCATTAACGTAATAGAATTATGTTGTGTAAAACCTAGTTATGTTGTTGTAAGAACTTGATTTATGTTAAATTAAAACACTTACTTACTACGGTGACTCAGTGACCTAAAGCGGGGGGATCTTAGACACCGACACAGAAATTAAAACACAATAATTTTTTTATTACTACTACTTCTAAGTTCCATGCTAATTTTGGTGCTAAAATGCGGGGTCTGATTTGATTATAGGTTTGCCGAACAGGTGTAAGGGCAGCGTCCTGCAAATTGATAGGGGTTGCTTAGTCAACGATACTGAACAACTTTCACCAGGAAGTTCTTTCAGGTAGAGGAAAAAATGGCATACAGAATGTTCACCTCGATCAGTAATTTTTTATGGAAAAGCTTTTAAAAAAAATCCTATCAGTATGCGGGACGCTGTCCCTTAGACCTACTATATTACAGAATTACAACGCCATCTATAAGCTACATAGTGAATCACTTGGAACGTTCAGTGAAGCAACCACGCAACCACGCAATTCCTCGCTGAAAACTGAATGATAGAGTTACAGGCGTCCGTACATAGATGGCAGCACTATAATGTTTCGAAGCGCCATCTGTATTTTCGTTTGTTAACTACTCCTAAGAGCCAAAATGGTAGACTACAACCTATTGTATATCTCGAGGTTCTACTTAATGACCGCAGGTTGATGACCCCGGTTCTAACCTAAACATTGAACAAAGACATGTGAGCGTCTCCCCGGATATAACTTTTAGGCTTACCGCCAGAAATCAAATGTACGTAAAGTGGTTACAAATTATTTATTTCCAAATAGATTCCTAAAAACACTTTTAGAAAGTCACAAGCGAGTTTATTATAAAGAAATATCTATATCTAAGTCACAAAATAAAATAAAATTAGGTATATCACAATGAAGGGAGTACGAGAATCTCGCATTTTGCATAATAAAACATGGGTTTATGATTTTCAAGACCGATAACACTTTATTATGAGAATTCTTATGGTTCATTTAATTTCAAACTAGCTCTCTATCTCTAGAAGTTACCATAATAAGAATATTTTTCTTGATCAAAGAATCTGCTACGGCGTAGCGTAATGCTATCATATAATGTAATAATGTAATCTACTACATTGTTTTTTTTGTCTAAGAATTACTATTCCTGGAATGTTTATAAATTATTCAATGAAATGAGTTTAAATATGAGGAGTCATACACAAATATGAATTTAGTTCAGAGATCTTGTTTCAACGAAGTTTTATTTTAGCTGCATTTCCTCTCGGACATGCTGTAAAAAACCAGGTAAGGGATCCGAGGGTTTCACATTCTATGTAATTCTCTCGTTCCCAGTCCAGCATGGAAGAAAATTAATAATTACTAGCTGTGCCCGCGACTTCGTACGCCCGGTTTGTTTGAAAAAAACGCAATGTCGAACATACTGAAAACTGATGATTTGCTAACCCGCGTGTTTTCTATACAAACTGGAGTACTTACTCAATATTAGAATGGTTTGCGTGATTTTTTCTAACCTAGGCTGGACACCAGGTTACTTACAAACTCTCTCACATAAAAACTCTTTCAAATAAAAAGAACTTAAAGGTCGGTTAAAAACGATCAAAGTTTAATTTCCTGCCTACCCTCTAAGTCAGGTGGAGTGATTATTTGTATCGTTTCTTTAAATTCTAATGCCCAAAATGCTCAGTCGAACAAACAAATTTCCATCAAACCGGTTAAAATCGACCAAATTCAATTTCCTTTATACCTCCTTAAGTCATATCATAAGGCGTGATTATTTGTATAGTACCTTTGTTTTTAAATAATACTCAGTCGAATAAAAAAAAGTTCTATAAAAATCGGTTAAAAACAGCCAAATTTCAATGTCCTGCCTACCCCCTAAGTCAGGAAGCGTGATTTTAGGTATCTTGCGAAGCAGCCCGGGTAACACACAATTGAATAAAAAAAGTTCTATCGAAATCGGTTCAGTAGTTTTGGCGTGATGTGGTAACATACAGACAGAGAGACAAACAAAAATTAAAAAAAAAATCGTTTCGGTCTTTAGATCGTTAATAATGTTTGCTGCAATATTTTTTTTGTAAATATATTCAATGTACAGACACGACCCTTCTAGAGATTTATTATATGTATAGATGTTACGCATGAGAGCCCGATGGTGTAGTGGATAGGGCCGCTGCCTCCTGAGTAGGGGTCGTGGTTCGAATCCCACCACGTACCAATGTGTTTTTCATATGTACGTTTATTCGGCGCTTTTTCCGTGCTTTGGAAGGCACGTTAAGCCGTTGGTCCCGGTTAATATCCTTTAATACCGTAGATATTAGTCGTTAAGCCATATCAGAGGCCAGTTCTAAGCATTGGCGGCTTGAAAACTCTAATCTAATCGAGGATTGAGTCTGGTTTCCCTTCTGGGTTGCGGAGGTTAGATGTCAGTCGCTCTGTGAAAAAACCAGTACCCTCGATCAATCCCCTAGATTAGCTAGCCTACCCTGTGAGATACTGGATAAGGCTAGGGAGACGATGATGTTACGCACAATCCCCGAAATCGCGCAATAACAAATATTGGCTACAAACAAACAGTACATAATCAATAATTAATTACTACGCCGTAGACTTATCGTAGCAAATACCTACTAGGACAATAATAATAAACAATAATTTTGTTTACTTCCATGCTAGACTGAGAGCGAGCGGAAAAACATAGAATGTGCCAGCTGCATGTCCTCCCGGGCATGCTGTAAAAAACAGCTAAGGGATCAGAGGGTTTCTGTATATTGCAATATAGGCGATGGGCTTACAGTACAGCAACATACCCACAAATGCATCTAAATAACCATCAAAACATTGTCAGACGTGACGAAGTGACCTTTGTTTTAGGTTGTTTTCGCTCTGCCTACCCCTTTAGAAATAACGGCGTCATTATATGTATGTATGTATTAATTCTGTATTCAGAACACAACAGATGTAAATATCTTTCTCGGATTACATGTTACAAAACGATTGTTTGTTTGTTATTTGGTATCTTGTTACTAATTATTGGTGATCTTTTGCCATAATTCATTATAAGCGTTCGCATTCATTACGGGCCTTTCAAGATGAAAATGAATAGGCCGGAAGTGATAGAAAATGCTTGAATCCCTCGCTACATACATGTATAATCACGCCTTGATCCTTAATGGGGTAGGCAGAAAGTAAACGACCTAAACAAAGGTTCTGCCACGTCTGACAAAGTAATGAGGGTTATTTAAGATAAAGTCGTAGGTATTCTGCTTTAGTGATAGGTTGTCAGCTCATCGCTCATTAGGGTATATCTCCACCGAATGAATATTAGTCAAATTATAAGACACGTTTTTCCACTTGTGTATCGTCGTTGTAACAGCCTGTCAAAGTGCATGTGTTTTGAATACGTATGAAGCATGCGCGTGTTTGTGTGTGCTCAGAGTGGACGATATCATCGACGATATTGCCGTCCTAGTGGAAAATCATAGCCACGGTATCGTGCCGTTGTCGTGCCGTATAATGGACAAAACAGCCACATAAACTCCGTGAAATCAAATATTGCGAATTCTTCCTAAACTAATCCTTGGTTTTATCTTTCAGCGTTATTTTGCCCCTGAAACCCTTCGACATTCCGCACAGCACGAAATCACGATCAATATAGAAGTGGAATGCCTCTTTTCTTCCATGCTGGACTGGGAGCGAGAGATAAACTTAGAATGTGAAACCCTCAGATCACTTAGCTGGATTTTTACAGCATACCCGCGAGGAAATGCAGCTGGCACATTCTATGTTTTTCTCCGCTCCCAGTCCAGTATGGAAGGCAATATTCTGTTTATATAGCAAGCTAGGATTATCGGGATATTTCGCACCTTTAGAAATAAAGTGACTGAACTCAAAAAATGGGGATTTGGACTTTCTGCAATAAAACGATATTTGAAAGCATAACCTTACAACCCTATATACTTGGGTATTTTTTTCTCAGTAAAAGTGTGATAGATAATGTTCTAAAAAATATTTCAAGTTTTTAGGGTTGTAAGTTATAATTTTAAAGGTCGGTTAATTGCAGAAACTCGAAATCCCAATTTTTTGAGTTAAGTCACTTTATTTGTAAAGGTGCGATTTATTAAATAAACTGACTACGTATATTATGTCATTTTATTTCATTTATTGCAAAGCCACAGGTTATATGGTTGTTACAAATTAAGAAGTACAAGTATTATATTTTTATGTATCACTATTTATTGTTTATTAATTTATTATTTACATTTTGGTTGCTTATTTATATATGTTATGTATTGCTTAAGATGTAAGCACACTTTTTTTTTTTATATTTCTGTGGCCTAAGGTTGCCTGAAAGAAATTGCTGCTTAGCAATAAGGTCGCCTATTTATACTTTTATTTGTATTTTTCCTTGTTTCTTTTGCCTTTTCTGTGCAATAAAGTGGTATTATTATTCTTATGAATATTAAACAATTATGAACTTTATGGGAATGACCTACTCAACGTAAAGAAGCCCCAAAAATACAGAAAAGCAACAAATAAATAAAGCACCACAAAAAAACAAACAAATAAAGCAACGAAAGAGGGTACACTGATATGTCTGCCCTAAGCCACCACACCGCTCGCAAGTTTCTCAGTCGCTCCGTGACCATAACGCATGGAACTGCATTGAAATATCGGACACTCATACAGAAATGGAAAACCAAGGTAAATTTCCCGTTTTTGATCATTGTAATGTTGATAATCGTTGATAGAGTTTGAAAAAAACTATAATAAATAAATAGTTATCGAAGCTGCATGCCGCTTAGATCACGAGATACGGGACATACTGTGTTAATAATAATTTGAGTGAGGTGAATCGTTGGATTAAATAGGAACTGCGACTTTTTTGATGTGTTATATTTAAATGACTCGCATGAAATGAACTCTTCATTCACTATATACATACCTTCATTTAATTACGCCTTTATCCCTAATGGGGTAGGCAGAGCGTAAACGACCTAAACAAAGGTCGTTCCGCCTCGTCTGACAAAGTTTTGAGAATTATTCAGGATGGATTTGTACGTATATTGCTGTAGTGACAGGTTGTCAGCCCATCGCCTAAATTGCAATATACCGAAACCCTCAGATCCCTTAGCTGGTTTTTACATCATGCCCGGGAGGAAATGCAGCTGGCACATTCTATGTTTTTATATCGCTCCCAGTCCAGCATGGAAGAATTCAAAGATTCATTTACTACCTCTTTCTTATTCTATCAAGAAATCATTGTAATGTTGATAACCGTTGATAGAGTTTGAAAAAGACTATAACAAATAAATATTTATCGAAGCTGCACTCTTCATTTATTACCTCTTTCTTATTCTATCAAGAAATTATTCGAAAGAAGTTTTAAAAATTAGAAATAATTATAATCCTCATCACATTATTTTAACAAAATCGGCCTGTCTTATCTACCGATGAAAACACAACGATGCCGCGTTTTAAAAACCTAGTGGTGCCATCTAGTGCCGTATAGAAAAAGTATTAGAGGAAGCAGCGACATAGAATGGGCCCAGTGTGTATGGCCGTAATTTTGATACATACCTTAGTGAAATAAAAAAAATACAAGTTAGACAAATTAAGTTTTTGGTAAATAAAGATACTAAATTGATGTGTAATGGAGACTATGAACAACTGTTTGCCATTTGCAAAATACTTCCGGTAGATTATAAAGTTAAATATTTAATTGGTATTGAACATTATTATAACGATAAGTTTAAAAAAAGAAGGGAAAATAAATATAATACTCGAAGTGTAAGAGAAAGTAAATTAGTGATACCAAAAATCAGTAAACTTTTATGGAAAAAGGGTGTCAAAATATCTAATACCAAACATATTTAACCAGCTTCAAATATTTAGAACTGAACCTAAGTTAAGTAGTATAGGGATATTAAAATCAAAATTAAGGGACTCACTTCTAAATGAAAGTCATTGAGCAATGTTATATTTTTATATTTAATCTCTATAGATTTTTTTTTTTTTAATATACATATTTTATTTTTTTATAAGCATGCTGTTAATTTAAGGTAGGTGTAAGAAATTACATTAAGGCGTATCTCGCCATCAAACTTTTAAGTTTGGCGAGTAGATATTAGTTATAAAAATGTACTTACCTTTAGTTTAATAAATAATAAAAAAGGAAGGCCGCTCTCACCATCTCTCAAAATTGCTACCTAAAGACAAGGGTAGCTACTATATTAATTCTGATTTCTGAACTAGAGTAGTTAGGTAAACAGCATAATAAATAATCATCTTCTTCCATGCTGGACTGGGAGCGAGAGAAAAACATAGAATGTGCAAGCTGCATTTCCTCCCGGGCATGCTGTAAAATCAGCTAAGGGATCCGAGGGTTACTGCTTTGAATGTAGGCGATGGGCTGATAATCTGTCACTACAGTAATATACCTACAAATCTGTCTTAAATAACCCTCAAAACTTTGCCAGACGTGGCGGAATGACCTCTGTTTAGTTCGTTTAAGCTCTGCCTACCCATTAAAGATAAAGGCGTGACTATTTGTATGTATCTTTATGAACACATACATGTTTCAATATGTCTACATCTACTAGGGATAGAGAGAGCACCGAAAGAATCATAATTTTTGTTGATATAAGAAAAAAATTGTAAACCAATCGTGTGCGGTATCAAATGAAATGGCTTAATGAGCTGACTCCAAAAATTTAGTATCACAAAGGTAGTTCCGCCACATCTGTTTCGCCTAAATTGCAATATATATGCAATATAAATTGCGATAAACCCTCGGATCCCTTAGCTGGTTTTTACAGCATGCCCGGGAGGAAATACAGTTGGCACATTCTATGTTTTTCTCTCGCTCCCAGTGCATCATGGAAGAATCACTCCCAGTCCAGCATTAAAGAAATCTTTAACCTTTATCTTTATAGTATTAGTTTAGATTTATCGTAGGTAAGGCTTTTTATTATGATTACAGGGTCCAGAGGTCAGTGTGACAGCCGGTTTTATCACAGCACCAAAATTCATATAAATTGGATATTAATGACTGGCTGAACTTGGCTGGTACACTGCCGTGCGTTGCGTATACATAATTTTGTGGCGCCCTCACTCGTAAAAAAATCATTACTCATAACACCAGTCATTAATATCCAATTTATTTTCGTCCATGCTGGACTTCAAGCGGGAGAAAAACATAGAATGTGCCCGCTGCATCTCCTCCCGGCCATGCTGTAAGAACCATATAAGGGATCCGAGGGTTTCAGTTTATTACAATTTAGGCGATGGGCTGGGTTGGTTAGGTGATGTGATGACCTCTGGGCCTTGTAATCATAATAAAAGCCTTACCTAACTGCGTCCGTGTTCTAGTGGCTAGTGCCATGGGCTTCCGATCCGGAGGTCTTGGGTTCGATTCCCAGGGGGTAAAACACAAAGTTGATAATTGAGAATTTATCACTTTGTGAATTTTTCCCCAGTTTGGGTAGGACATTGCAGGCTGAATCACCTGATTGTCCGAAAAAGAAAAAAGATTTCGTGCTTCGGAGGGCACGTTAAGCCGTCGGTCCCGGTCGCTGTCTTTGATAGTGGTCGTTACACAAAACCATGTCAGAGGCCTAATAGTTGTGCTACTATGCGGTTTAAAAACTCTGGCACCAGGGTTCATCGGGTCCATAGACTCGATACCCACTCGACAGAAGAAGAAGATTGCATATATATTTCGATTTAGGCTTTGGGCGTGTAGTTGCGATACAGACGTGGCGGAACGACTTTTGTGATAATATATTTTTGAAGTCAACTCAATTAGCCATTTCATTTGATACCCCACACGATACACAGTTTGTTCCTTTTTCTGTTGTATGTGTTTCTTTGTGCAATAAAGAATTTTGTAGTGTATTGTATGGGTTTCCAATGTTTTTTTATATCAACTAAAGTGATGATTCTTTCGGTGCCCTTGTAGATGTATACACATATTCTTACATGTATGTGTTCATAAAGATACATACATATAGTAACACCTTTATCTCTAATGGGGTAGGCAGAGCGTAAACGACCTAAACAAAGGTCGTTCCGCCACTGACAAAGTTTTGAGGGTTATTTAAGGCATTTTTTTTAGGTATATTGCTGTAGTGACAGGTTGTCAGCCCATCGCTCAAATTGCAATATACTGTATTCCTCGGATCCCTTAGCTGATTTTTACAGCATGCCCGGGAAGAAATGCAGCTGGCACATTCTATGTTTTTCTCTCGCTCCCAGTCCAGCAAGGAAGAAGATGATTATTTATTATGCTGTTCACCTAACTACTCTATTTCAGAGAACTATTCTTCTGTACCTATTCATATTTATGTAACTAGTAAGTACATAGTCTATGTAGTATAATATATAACAATAGTAACTGCACTATCCCGCATAATATTAGAAAACTTCTCCTTTACCTAACTTTTGGGTTGCCTGGCAGAAATTGCTCCCCTAGCAATAAGGCCGCCTAATTGTAATCTGTTTGTTTTGTAATGTTTGTTCTTGTACAATGTGTTATTTATGTGCAATAAAGAATATTTGTATTGTATTGTAATAAACGCGGGGTGTGATTTGATTATAGGTTTGCCGAACAGACAACTACTACCAGGTGTAAGGGACAGCGTCCCGCAAATTGATAGGGTTTGCTCAGTCAAGGACACTGAACAGCTTTCACCCGGATTTTTTTTCTGGAAGAGGAAAAAAATGGCTTTTCCATACATAATGTTCACGTCTATCAATAAATTATTATAGAAAACTTTTCATTTTAAGTTCCTGAAAAAAATAGCATCTGTTAGTTGTTAAGTGTCGTTGACTGAGAAATCCCATCAGTATGCGGGACGCTGTCCCTTAGACCTACTATATTACAGAATTACAGCGCCATCTATAAGCCACAAAGTGAATCACTTAGACCGGTCAGTGAAGCAACCATGCAACCACGCAATTCCTCGCTGAAAACTGAAGATCTAGAGTTACAGACGTCCGTACATAGATGGCAGCACTATAATGTTTCGAAGCGCCATCTGTATTTTCGTTTGTTAACTACTCCTAACAGCCAAAATGGTAGACTACAGACTATTGTATATCTGAGGTTCTACCTAGAGACTCCACTTTTTCGCAGGTCGATGACCCCTGTTCTAACCTAAACATTTAACAAAGGCATGTGAGCGTCTCCCTGTATATAACTTATAAGCCGGCTGCTTACCGCCAGAATTTTAATCTAAAGAGGATACCATGGTATTTCCTTATTATTTCAATTACTTCGATGCGGTTGTACGTTAGTATTATAAGTTACTCGGTTGTTATTCTTATTGGTACTAAGAATTTGATGTCTGTAGAATCTTTTATATGTGAAATAAAATAAATAATAATAATAATAACATATTCTATTGATAATTAAGTCAAAGTCAAATCATTTATTTCCAAATAGATTCCTAAAAACACTTTTTGAAAGTCATTAGCGAGTCTATTACAAAGAAAATTATATCTATGTCACAACATAAAATAAAAATAGGTATATCACAATGAAGGGAGCATGAGAAACTCGCATTTTGCATAATGAATCATGGGTTTATGATTTTCAAGACCGATAACACTTTATTATGAGGATTGTTATGGTTCATTTCATTTCATACTACTTCTCTATCTCTAGAAGTTACCATAATGAGAATATTTTTCTTGATCAACGAATCTGCTACGGCGTAGCGTAATGCTATCATATAATGTAATAATGTGATATTGTAATCTACGACATGTTTTTTTTTGTCTAAGAATAACTATTCCGGGAATGTTTATAAATTATTCAATGAGTTTAAATATGAGGAGTCATACACAAACATGAATTTGGTTCAGAGATCTTGTTTCAACGAAGTTTTATTTTAGCTGCATTTCCTCTCGAACATGCTGTAAAAAACCAGGTAAGGGATCCGAGGGTTTCACATTCTATGTTGTTTTCTCGTTCCCAGTCCAGCATGGAAGAAAATTAATAATTACTAGCTGTGCCCGCGACTTCGTACGCCCGGTTTGTTTGGAATAAACGCAGTGTCGAACATACTGAAAACGCTTCTCCGCGCGTAGGTGCAGGATCTGCTAACCCGCGTGTTTTCCATACAAACTGGGGTACTTACTCAATATTAGAATGGTTTTCGTGATTTTTTCTGACCTAAGCTGGACACCAGGTAACTTACAAACTCTCTCATATAAAAACTCTTTCAAATAAAAAGACCTTAAAGGTCGGTTTAAAACGATCAAAGTTCATTTTCCTGCCTATCCCCTTACGTCAGGTGGAGTGATTATCTGTATCGTTACTTTAAATTCTAATGCTCAAAATGCTCAGTCGAACAAAAAAAACTCCATCAAAATCGGTTAAAAACGACCAAATTCAATTTCCTACCTACCTCCTTAAGTCATATCATAAGGCGTGATTATTTATATAGTACCTTTGTTTTTAAATAATTCTCAGTCGAAAAAAAAAAAGTTCCATAAAAATCGGTTAAAAAACAGCCAAATTTCAATGTCCTGCCTACCCCCTAACTCAGGAAGCGTGATTTTAGGTATCCTACGTTGCAGCCCGGGTAACACACAGTTGAATAAAAAAAGCCCTATCGAGTTCGGTTCAGTTGATTTGGCGTGATATTGTAACATACAGACAGACAGACAGACAAACAAAAATTAAAAAAAAATCGTTTCGGTCTTTAGATCGTTAATAATGTAAGCTGCAATATTTTTTTTGTAAATATATTCAATGTACAGACACGACCCTTCTAGAGATTTATAATATGTATAGATGTAACGCATGAAAGCCCGATGGTGTAGTGGATAGGACCGCTGCCTCCTGAGTAGGGGTAGTGGTACAAATCCCACCACGTACCAATGTGTTTTTCATATGTATGTTTATTCGGCGCTTTTTACATACATATAATCACGCCTTTATCCCGAATGGGGTAGGCAGAGCGTAAACGACCAAAGAAAAGGCACGTTTAGCTGTTGGTCCCGGTTTATATCCTTAAATACCGTAGATATTAGTCGTTAAGCCATATCAGAGGCCAGTTCTAAGCATTGGCGGCTTGAAAACTCTGACCTAATCTAGGATTGAGTCTGATTTCCCTTCTGGGTTGCGGAGGTCAGATGGCAGTCACTCTGTGTAAATACCAGTACCCTCGTTCAATCCCATAGATTAGGTAGCCGACCCTGTGAGATACTGAATAAGGCTAGGGAGACGATGATGTTACGCACAATCCCCGAAATCGCTCAATAACAAATATTGGCTACAAACAAACAGTACATAATCAATAATTAATTACTACGCCGTAGACTTATCGTAGCAAATACCTACTAGGACAATAATAATAAACAATAAATTTGTTTACTTCCATGCTAGACTGAGAGCGAGCGGAAAAACATAGAATGTGCCAGCTGCATGTCCTCCCGGGCATGCTGTAAAAAACAGCTAAGGGATCAGAGGGTTTCTGTATATTGCAATATAGGCGATGGGCTTACAGTACAGCAACATACCCACAAATGCATCTAAATAACCATCAAAACATTGTCAGACGTGACGAAGTGACCTTTGTTTTAGGTCGTTTTCGCTCTGTCTACCCCATTAGTAATAAAGGCGTCATTATATGTATGTATGTTTTAATTTTGTATTCAGAACATACATACATACATATAATCACGCCTTTATCCCGAATGGGGTTTGTATTCAGAACACGACGGATGTAAATATCGTTCTCGGATTACATGTTACATAATGATTGTTTGTTTGTTATTTGGTATCTTGTTACTAATTATTGATGATCTTTTGCCATAATTGATTTATAGCGTTCGCATTCATTACGGGCCTTTCAAGATGAAAATGAATAGGCCGGGAGTGATAGAAAATGCTTGAATGCTTGAATCCCTCGCTACATTCAGGATACATACATACATGTATAATCACGCCTTGATTCTTAATAGGGTAGGCAGAGAGTAAGCGACCTAAACAAAGGTCGTTCCGCCACGTCTGACAAAGTGTTGAGGGTTATTTAAGATAGATTCGTAGGTATTCTGCTTTAGTGATAGGTTGTCAGCTCATCGCTCATTAGGGTATATCTCCACCGAATGAATATTAGTCAAATTATAAGACACGCTTTTCCACTCGTGTATCATCGTTGTAACAGCCTGTCAAAGTGCATGTGTTTTGAATACGTATGAAGCATGCGCGTGTTTGTGTGTGCTCAGAGTGGACGATATCATCGACGATATTGCCGTCCTAGTGGAAAAACGAAGCCACGGTATCGTGCCGTTGTCGTGCCGTATAATGGACAAAACAGCCACATAAACTCCGTGAAATCAAATATGGCGAATACTTCCTAAACAAATCCTTGGTTTTATCTTTCAGCGTAATTTTGCCCCTGAAACCCTTCGACATTCCGCACAGCATGAAATCACGAAAATATAGAAGTGGAATGCCTCTTTTCTTCCATGCTGGACTGGGAGCGAGAGATAAACTTAGAATGTGAAACCCTCAGATAAACCCTTAGCTGGTTTTTTACAGCATGCCCGCGAGGAAATGCAGCTGGCTCATTCTATGTTTTTCTCTGCTGCCAGTCCAGTATGGAAGGCAATATTCTGTTTATATAGCAAGCTAGGATTATTGGGATATTTATTTAATAAACTGACTGACTACGTATATTATATTTTTATGTATCACTATATATTGTTTATTAATTTATTATTTACATTTTGGTTGCTTATTTAGGTATATATGTAATGTATTGCTTAAGATGTAAGCACACTTGTTTTTTTTAATATTTCTGTGGCCTAAGGTTGCCTGAAAGAAATTGCTGCTTAGCAATAAGGTCGCCTATTTATACTTTTATTTGTATTTTTCCTTGTTTCTTTTGCCTTTTCTGTGCAATAAAGTGGTATTATTATTCTTATGAATATTAAATAATTATGAACTTTATGGGAATGACCTACTCAACGTAAAGAAGCCCCATAAATACAGAAAAGCAACACATAAATAAAGCACCACAAAAAACAAACAAATAAAGCAACGAAAGAGGGTACATTGATATGTCTGCCCTTAGCCACCACACCGCTCGCAAGTTTCTCAGTCGCTCCGTGACCATAACGCATGGAACTGCATTGAAATATCGGACACTCATACAGAAATGGAAAACCATCATTGTAATGTTGATAATCGTTGATAGAGTTTGAAAAAGACTATAATAAATAAATATTTATCGAAGCTGCATGCCGCTTCGATCACGAGATACGGGACATTTTTATTTTTTTATTTTTATTTTATTAAGGTAATCAACAGCTCTTTACAAACTATTAGAACATAACGCTTAGGGCTAGAATTATGGAGCAAATAACAGATTACCCCAGATTTACCAAGGGCAGAGTAATTAAAGTTAACTAGCTTACAATAAGAATAGGTAACATATCTTAAACTTAAGTAATAAGTGGTTATAAAACTAATACTATTAGCAGAGTATGAAACACTTCATCTGTGTGGTCTAAATATAGAATAACGTAATAACACGATAAAGTAAGTATTAAGAGGTAAGAGTGATTATCGTAAATTGTTCATTAGCATAATGTACTGAAGCTCGATTGAGATAAAATACACACATACATACACTCACGCCTTTATCCCTAACGGAATAAGCAGAACGCCGAAGACCCAAACGAAGGTCGCTACAACTGACAAGTTTGAGGGTCATTTCAGACAGATATGTGAAGATTATTTTAGGTTATTATTTATTTAGTTTGGATTCCAATTTCCAATTCAGCCCTACGACAAGTCTTGGGATCGAGCGGGATTGAGAAAAAAGTACTCAATCCCGGTCACCAAATTAGAATTATAGAAAATATATCTTTGAATATGATTTTCAATTACTGGGTTAAGGGAACATCTGTAAGAGTCCTTATATGTATCTACAAGATAAGAGGTGAATATGACTGTGATTTACTGTCGTACAGTTGGAGCAGAAAAATATAGTGTTAAGCTTAATAATGTCTTGGGGTCAAACGGGATTGGAAGCTTGGTCCACAACCCCGGGCGAAGCGTCATGATTAGAAAGAAGATAACTTTTGACAAGATTTCTAAACGATTGTTTGTTTGTGCAATTAAAAGGGTCAAAATCGCTAAATGAATTGTTGTACGTTTTAGCTATGCGAGTTATAGTATCATTCGCGCCATAGTTAGTACGATGTAAGGGAACGTATAACAGACTAGTATGGCGTGTACGTCGAGTAGGCGTACAGTACCCTAAACTGTTAACTAAGTCTGGGCAATCTACCTGTGAGTTCAAAATGTCGTAAAGGAACATCATATCTAATAACGTTCGTCTCTTTTTAAGTGACATCAGGTTATGTGTTAAGCAGTTTTGATCATAATTACTAGGTGTCGTAAATGTTCTGAAGTTAAGAAATTTCAAAAATTTTCTTTGTATGTTTTCAATCTGATCTGAGTATTTATTGTAGTACGGTGACCATAAGGGTGATCCAAATTCAAGGATACTGCGGACATAAGCAAAATAAACATTTTTTATACATTCTCGGTTACGAAATGGTGAGCAAATTCTCATAACAAAGCCTAATGATTTTAATGCCTTTCCAGTTATTGTATTTACATGTTCGTTAAATGTGAATTTACTATCAAGTTGTATACCGAGATCACGGACGATGTCAGTACGCGAAACTATAATTCCATTAATAAAGTACTGATTTATTTTAGGGCGCGGGCTACGTGTAAAGGATATGACTTGACATTTACTCGCGTTAACTGAGATGCGATTACAGTGATAATAATTAGTGAGATTGTCTAGGTCCAGTTGCATATTAACAGCGTCTTGATGTGATTTGATACAAGTGAATATTTTTGTGTCGTCGGCATACATTAAAAATTTGGAATGGTTAAGACAGGAGTACACGTCATACAGAAAAGCGTTATAAAAAAGGGGTCCTAAATGGGATCCTTGGGGAACTCCTGAGGGCACGTGGACAAGGTTTGATTTATAACCTCCAATAACTACTATTTGCGTCCTATTAGTTAAGTATGACTCGACCCATCGAAGGAGATCCCCATGGATACCCAATTTATTTAATTTAGACAAGAGAATGACGTGGTCTACGCGATCGAAGGCTTTTTCGAAGTCGGTATAGACCACGTCAACCTGTTGTCCACGTTCCATGCTTTCACGTACGAATTTGGTGAACAATGTCAGATTAGTTGCGATTGATCGACCCTTGAGAAACCCATGCTGTTGGAGAGGTATACAACTTGCTAAAATAGAATAAATTTCATTGTAAACAATCTTTTCACATAGCTTACTAAACACGTTTAAGATTGAGATCGGTCTGTAATTTTCTATTTTCTTTTTTATTCCTTTCTTATGAACGGGGACAATACGTGCTTCTTTCCATTTTGTGGGGAATATACCTTCGCAAAAAGATTTATTGAACAGAATGGAGAGAGGCAAAGCAAGGGATTCACTACATCCGAGAATAAAAATTGGGGGTATGTTATCGGTGCCAGCTCCTTTGCTGGGATCTAATTTCTTAAGCTGAGATAAGACAGTTTCTTTTGTTACCATGATAGCGCTTATTGTATTGTTTGTAGTATTTTGAGGGCTAGGTAAGTCGCTTGTAAGATTAGAATAGTCTATCGCTGGCTGTGAAAACATACTATGAAAAAAATTAATGAAGCCATCTGCAATGTCAGTACCATTCCGTAGAGAAACATTACTGAATGTAAATTCACTTGGATAGGTGCTTCCACCCCTTCTAGATTTAGCAAACGACCAAAATTTTCTGGCATCTTTAGCTAGTGATTGCTGGCATTTAAATAAAAATTGGTGATAATTTGCGGTATGGACGCGATGATAACGTTCCCTTAGTAACCTGAATTCATCTCTGTCATTTAGATTACCATACCGTTTCCACAATTTGTGAGCTTTTTCCTTTTCACGAATAATCTTTATGAGACTTCTTGAATACCAGGCAGGATAGTAACGCTTAGAAGTATTTAAAATTTTTACTGGTACGTGTATCTGTATGCATAAATATAGTTTTTGATAGAGATAATCAAGAGCCTCATTTGTATTTTTTGAAGAAAGTTCTGATGTCCAGTCTATGGTACTAAGGTATTTATTAATGCTGATGTAATCACCCTTGCTATACTGAAATTTTGATGTGTTAGCTATGGAAAGCAGTGGGAGAGAAATATCAGAAGCATCAATGCATAGGGGGGGGTGATGTTTGTCTTTTACCACTAAAGGAAAATCACATATTTTTAGTTCTACTTCAAAGTTACTGAACACTAAGTCCAAAATATTCCCGCTACTGTTTTTAAATGAGTTATGTTGAGTAAAACCATATAAGGATAACGATTCCAGCATAGTGCTAACCAAGTCTCGAAGAACGGCTGAAGAACTACTCGAGTTCACCGTGGGAACCGTATCATCCCATGTAACGAATGGGAGGTTGAAGTCACCTAGGACTAAATACTTATTGTTATCTAATTTACGCGACGTAGTATCAGAGAAACGATATTTCATAATGTTTAATAAGTGTGATATGTCGCATAATTGGGCAGGTGATTCTCCACGAACATATGATGCAATAATATTAAGATCAGTTTCATTGTTTAATGTAATAGACGGAATTGTGATCCAAAGTATTTCTGTGGGTGAGTGTGGAACTGGTATATTGTAACAATAGGCGCGAAGCTCGCGGCGGACGCAGATAAGTACACCGCCGCCGATACACTTACCGGTAGCTACCAAGTCTCGATCGCATCTAAATACGTCATAGCGGTCATCGCAAAATTCACGATCAAATATCCCGTCACACAACCATGTTTCAACCAAAATTATCACATCATAATCGTTCGACACCATATTATTATAGCACTGATGTGTTTTTGTTCGTAACCCACGTACATTTTGGTAAAAAATGCTTACATTAGGCGTAACCATTTCTATAGTAAACAAAACACAGGTAATTGCAATCGATATAGTATGGAAGTACAATTGTAGTAATCGATCTATAATGAAACTGAGAAAATATGCGCATAGGTAGGAAATTAGCTAATTCTTTCGACGTACCTACCGGTCGACAGTGTATTATGTCAATTCGAGGTTGAGAATGAAAATAGATGTGTAAAAATATGTTAACCACTTTAGTTAAGAGTAAACCACACAGAATAAAGTAACAATAAATTTTATGAGAGTGAAGAAACCGTGATACAATAACAGGTTTTTTATAGCTGTTGTTTGTAGAACGCATTATAACTGATAAACAAAAGAATGTCAGCGAATTTTGTTTAGGTCCGATTCGTGTCTTATCAATATGTGCGGAGATGTCTCGTTTTTTCTGACGAAAATCCGACAGTTTTTTATCCACGTAAATTCGTAGCCTTTTTCTTTTGCCGCTGCACGACATTTTTTGTACAATATTTTGTTGTCCACCGTCATATGCTCGCTCACATAAAAACGCTTCGACTCGCCGGACATACCAATGTCTAGGGTGGAGGGTTCCTTTTTACGTAGACCAGCAATTATGTTATCTTTGTGTATACGTTTTTTTAGTTTTACCACTATGGATTTGGGGCGACCGGGTTGTTTAGTACGTGGTTGAACCCTAGTCACGTGGCCGATGTCGTCGGGAGAAAGATGCACATTTGCATACTCAGCTATCTTTACAACGAGGTCCGGGAGGTTTTCGTAGGGCATTTCTGGAATACCGGATATCTCTAAATTAAGAATACGTTCCCACTGTTGTTGTTGTTGGAGTGCGTATTTGAGATCTTCGACCTGGGTTCGCAGTCCTGACAACTCACACTCCACTTTTTCGGGGATAGTCGCAGCAATTTCTACTTTCTTTAGCCTGACTTCAAAGTCGTTTTGCTGTGCAGAAGCAAATTCAAAGCTGGTAGTTAGATCCTTGAAGTCTGTAGTCAGGCGGTCTTGGTTTGTTTTGATGCTTGATAGCGATTGCTCCACTAGCTCGTACTGATGGCGGACCGAATTGAGTTCTGCGTGTATTCCGGTAATGGAAGAGTTAATTGTGGCGAGTTCCGATTTAATATCGTTGCTGTGCTTCGTTAGTAGGATATCAAACTTCTCATTTTGTTCTCGTAGTTCAGATGAGAGCATGGATTTAAGTTTGATCAAACACGATTCCATCTCATCATTGTTTACGTCGTCGCGAGAGCGCTTTGTACGGGTCCGGGCAGTCATAAGGCGTTCTTCGGACAAGTTCGGGTCCGACTCGTGCGCCGACTGCGTCCTGTCGAGCGACATGTTGTAGTGCGTGCGAGCAAGATGCACGTACAGTGGCTTCCTTCACTTGAGATTGATGCACGAGCGGCGTGGGGGAATTTTGCGCGGCAATTATTTTCTATTATTGATATAAGTGTTGGATTATGACTCGTAATTCACAGAACATAACCACTATATTAGTATGCACAAATTTATTATTTTTGTAAGCGAAACGATAACACGTCTGCCTTCAACGAGCCGAGGCGGAAGAAAAAATACAGAAAAGCAATAAATAAATAAAGCACCACAAAAAACAAACAAATAAAGCAACGAAAGAGGGTACACTGATATGTCTGCCCTTAGCCACCACACCGCTCGCAAGTTTCTCAGTCGCTCCGTGACCATAACGCATGGAACTGCATTGAAATATCGGACACTTATACAGAAATGAAAAAACCATAATTGTAATGTTGATAATCGTTGATAGAGTTTGAAAAAGACTACAATAAATAAATATTTATCGAAGCTGCATGCCGCTTAGATCACGAGATACGGGACATACTGTGTTAATAATAATTTGAGTGAGGTGAATCGTTGGATTAAATAGGAACTGCGACTTTTTTGATGTGTTATATTTAAATGACTCGCATGAAATGAACTCTTCATTCACTATATACATACATACATATAATCACGCCTTTATCCCTAATGGGGTAGGCGGAGCGTAAACGACCTAAGCAAAGGTCGTTCCGCCACGTCTGACAAAGTTTTGAGAATTATTCAAGATGCATTTGTACGTATATTGCTGTAGTGACAGGTTGTCAGCCCATCGCCTAAATTGCATTATACCGAAACGCTCAGATCCCTTAGCTGGTTTTTACAGCATGCCCGGGAGGAAATGCAGCTGGCACATTCTATGTTTTTATTTCGCTCCCAGTCCAGCATGAAAGAATTCGAAGATTCATTTACTACCTCTTTCTTAATCTATCAACAAATCATTGTAATGTTGATAACCGTTGATAGAGTTTGAAAAGGACTATAACAAATAAATATTTATCGAAGCTGCACTGTTCATTTATTACCTCTTTCTTATTCTATCAAGAAATTATTCGAAAGAAGTTTTAAAAATTATAACAGTAAATACTTGTAACACATTATTTTAACAAAATCGGCCTGTCTTATCTACCGATGAAAACACAACGATACCGCGTTTTAAAAACCTAGTGGTGCCATCTAGTGCCGTATACAAAAAGTATTAGAGGAAGCAGCGACATAGAATAGGCTCAGTGTGTATGGCCGTAATTTTGATACATACCTTAGTGAAATAAAAAAAATACAGGTTAGACTAATTAATTTTTTGGTAAATAAAGATACTAAATTATTGTGTAATGGAGACTATGAACAACTGTTTGCCATTTGCAAAATACTTCCGGTAGATTATAAAGTTAAATATTTAATTGGTATTGAACATTATTATAACGATAAGTTTAAAAAAAGAAGGGAAAATTAATATAATACTCGAAGTGTAAGAGAACGTAAATTAGTAATACCAAAATCAGTAAACTATTATGGAAAAAGGGTGTCAAAATATCTAATACCAAAAATATTTAACCAGCTTCAAATATTTAGATCCGGATCTACTCTGACCACTAGACCACGGAGGCAGTTAAATATTTTTCATTGGTTTGACAGTTCTCCTTATATTATTGAGAACCGTGTCGTACCGTAAACCTCTTTGAAAGATCCCGGCTTTGGACGTTTGACATGTAAAACCATTTGATTTTGAAAAGGTTTTGAAATACGAGATTTACCAGGATTCTTTGTGACATTTTCGATTTTCGTCTGATTTAAGCCCGTTTGTGCGCATTTAAGTAATTTGAGTTGTAAGTTTTTGAGATTATCTTCGACGTTAGCGCCACTTTATAAATGAATTAATCTTAGAAATTGTGCATGTGTGTAGTAGATCATTTTCCTAACGAGTTTACCTTTGACGTTAGCGCCAATTTATAAATTAATTAATCTTAGAAATTATGCATTTTCTGAACAAAGGTCGTATACATTTTTCTAAAGTAGTTAACGTGAGCCTTAAAAAATGTCATTTATTTCATTGTTATATTAATTACACAGTCACAGTAAACCATACATAAATGTTTATCAGTCCAAAAGACCACCTCTTGTCGCACCTGGTGGAAAAGTGCTCATCACGCTGGCAGCATTACCTTGCAGTATTGCCAGCGAGACGTTTTGCACTAGGTACGATTCGGTTCGGGCATCTCCTCCATTCCGTCCATCTTCCTAGACCTTATCCCGTATCTCACGGGGTCGGTTACCTTATGTAGGGGATTGAACGAGGGTACTGGTTTTTACACAGAGCGACTGCCATCTGACCTCCGCAACCCAGAAGGGACACCAGACCCAATCCTAGATTAGGTCAGAGTTTTCATGCCGTCAATGCTTTACTGGCCTCTGTCATGGCTTAACAACTAATATCTACGGATATTATTCGCATCACTACCATTAACGTAATAGAATTATGTTGTGTAAAACCTAGTTATGTTGTTGTAAGAACTTGATTTATATTAAATTAGAACACTTACTTACTACGGTGACTCAGTGACCTAAAGCGGGAAATCTTAGACACCGAAACAGAAATTAAAACACTATAATTTTTTTATTACTACTACTTCTAAGTTCCATGCTAATTTTGGTGCTAAAATGCAGGGTGTGATTTGATTATAGGTTTGCCGAACAGGTGTAAGGGCAGCGTCCTGCAAATTGATAGGGGTTGCTCAGTGAACGACACTGAACAACTTTCACCAGGAAGTTCTTTCAGGTAGACGAAAAAATGGCATACAGAATGTTCACCTCGATCAGTAAATTTTTATGGAGAAGCTTTTAAAAAAAATCCCTTCAGTATGCGGGACGCTGTCCCTTAGACCTACTATATTACAGAATTACAACGCCATCTATAAGCTACATAGTGAATCACTTAGACCGTTCAGTGAAGCAACCACGCAACCACGCAATTCCTCGCTGAAAACTGAATGATAGAGTTACAGACGTCCGTTCATAGATGGCAGCACTATAATGTTTCGAAGCGCCATCTGTATTTTCGTTTGTTAACTACTCCTAAGAGCCAAAATGGTAGACAACAGCCTATTGTATATCTCGAGGTTCTACCTAAAGACCGCAGGTTGATGACCCCGGTTCTAACCTAGACATTGAACAAAGGCATGTGAGCGTCTCCCCGGATATAACTTATAGGCTTACCGCCAGAAATCAAATGTACGTAAAGTGGTTACCGTGGTATTTCCTTATATTTTCAATCAGTAATGATGTGAAAGTCAAAGTCAAAATATTTATTTCCAAATAGATTCCTAAAAACACTTTTAGAAAGTCACAAGCGAGTTTATTAGAAAGAAATATCTATATCTATGTCACAAAATAAAATAAAATTAGGTATATCACAATGAAGGGAGTATGAGAATCTCGCATTTTGCATAATAAAACATGGGTTTATGATTTTCAAGACCGATAACACTTTATTATGAGAATTCTTATGGTTCATTTCATTTCATACTAGCTCTCTATCTCTAGAAGTTACCATAATAAGAATATTTTTCTTGATCAACGAATCTGCTACGGCGTAGCGTAATGCTATCATATAATGTAATAATGTGATAATGTAATCTACTACATGTTTTTTTTTGTCTAAGAATAACTATTCCTGGAATGTTTATAAATTATTCAATGAAATGAGTTTAAATATGAGGAGTCATACATAAATATGAATTTAGTTCAGAGATCTTGTTTCAACGAAGTTTTATTTTAGCTGCATTTCCTCTCGGACATGCTGTAAAAATCCAGGTAAGGGATCCGAGGGTTTCACATTCTATGTTTTTCTCTCGTTCCCAGTCCAGCATGGAAGAAAATTAATAATTAATAGCTGTGCCCGGGACTTCGTACGCCCGGTTTGTTTGGAAAAAACGCAATTTCGAACATACTGAAAACTGATGATCTGCTAATCCGCGTGTTTTCCATACAAACTGGAGTACTTACTCAATATTAGAATGGTTTGCGTGATTTTTTCTAACCTAGGCTGGACACTAGGTTACTTACAAACTCTCTCACATAAAAACTCTTTCAAATAAAAAGAACTTAAAGGTCGGTTATAAACGAACAAAGTTTAATTTCCTGCCTACCCCCTAAGTCAGGTGGAGTGATTATTTGTATCGTTTCTTTAAATTCTAATGCTCAAAATGCTCAGTCGAACAAACAAATTTCCATCAAAATCGGTTAAAAACGACCAAATTCAATTTCCTACATACCTCCTTAAGTCATATCATAAGGCGTGATTATTTGTATAGTACCTTTGTTTTTAAATAATACTCAGTCGAATAAAATAAAAGTTCTATAAAAATCGGTTAAAAACAGCCAAATTTCAATGTCCTGCCTACCCCCTAAGTCAGGAAGCGTGATTTTAGGTATCTTGCGAAGCAGCCCGGGTAACACACAGTTGAATAAAAAAAGTCCTATCGAAATCGGTTCAGTAGTTTTGGCGTGATGTGGTAACATACAGACAGACAGACAAACAAAAATTTAAAAAAAAATCGTTTCGGTCTTTAGATCGTTAATAATGTTTGCTGCAATATTTTTTGTAAATATATTCAATGTACAGACACGACCCTTCTAGAGATTTATTATATGTATAGATGTTACGCATGAGAGCCCGATGGTGTAGTGGATAGGGCCGCTGCCTCCTGAGTAGGGGTAGTGGTTCGAATTCCACCACATACCAATGTGTTTTTCATATGTACGTTTATTCGGCGCTTTTTCCGTGCTTCGGAAGGCACGTTAAGCCGTTGGTCCCGGTTAATATCCTTTAATACCGTAGATTTTAGTCGTTAAGCCATGTCAGAGAGGCGGCTTGAAAACTCTGACCTAATCGAGGATTGAGTCTGGTTTCCCTTCTGGGTTGCGGAGGTTAGATGTCAGTCGCTCTGTGAAAAAACCAGTACCCTCGTTCAATCCCCTAGATTAGGTAGCCGACCCTATGAGATACTGGATAATGCTAGGGACACGATGATGTTACGCACAATCCCCGAAATCGCTCAATAACAAATATTGGCTACAAACAAACAGTACATAATCAATAATTAATTACTACGCCGTAGACTTATCGTAGCAAATACCTACTAGGACAATAATAATAAACAATAATTTTGTTTACTTCCATGCTAGACTGAGAGCGAGCGGAAAAACATAGAATGTGCCAGCTGCATGTCCTCCCGGGCATGCTGTAAAAAACAGCTAAGGGATCAGAGGCTTTCTGTATATTGCAATATAGGTGATGGGCTTACAGTACAGCAACATACCCACAAATGCATCTAAATAACCATCAAAACATTTTCAGACGTGACAAAGTGACCTTTGTTTTAGGTTATTTTCGCTCTGTCTACCCCATTAGGAATAAAGGCGTCATTATATGTATGTATGTTTTAATTTTGTATTCAGAACATACATACATACATATAATCACGCCTTTATCCCGAATGGGGTTTGTATTCAGAACACGACGGATGTAAATATCGTTCTCGGATTACTTTTTACGTTTTTGTTTGTTATTTGGTATCTTGTTACTAATTATTGATGATCTTTTGCCTTAATTGATTTAAAGCGTTCGCATTCATTACGGGCCTTTCAAGATGAAAATGAATAGGCTGGGAGTGATAGAAAATGCTTGAATCCCTCGCTACATACATGTATAATCACGCCTTGATCCTTAATGGGGTAGGCAGAGATTAAACGACCTAAACAAAGGTTCTGCCACGTCTGACAAAGTGTTGAGGGTTATTTAAGATAGATTCGTAGGTATTCTGCTTTAGTGATAGGTTGTCAGCTCATCGCTTATTAGGGTATATCTCTACCGAATGAATATTAGTCAAATTATAAGACACGCTTTTCCACTTGTGTATCATCGTTGTAACAGCCTGTCAAAGTGCATGTGTTTTGAATACGTATGAAGCATGCGCGTGTTTGTGTGTGCTCAGAGTGGACGATATCATCGACGATATTGCCGTCCTAGTGGAAAAACATAGCCACGGTATCGTGCCGTTGTCGTGCCGTGTAATGGAAAAACAGCCACTGGCAGAATCTCCGTGAAATCAAATATTGCGAAAACTTCCTAAACAAACCCCTGGTTTTATCTTTAAGCGTATTCCGCACAGCACGAAAATATAGAAGTGGAATGCCTCTTTTCTTCCATGCTGGACTGGGAGCGAGAGATAAACTTAGAATGTGAAACCCTCAGATCCCTTAGCTGGTTTTTTACAGCATGCCCGCGAGGAAATGCAGCTGGCACATTCTATGTTTTTATTTCGCTCCCAGTCCAGCATGGAAGAATTCGAAGATTCATTTACTACCTCTTTCTTATTTTATCAATAAATCATTGTAATGTTGATAACCGTTGATAGAGTTTGAAAAGGACTATAACAAATAAATATTTATCGAAGCTGCACACTTTATTTATTACCTCTTTCTTATTCTATCAAGAAATTATTCGAAAGAAGTTTTAAAAATTAGAACATTTATATTAGTCATTACATTATTATAAAATCGGCCTGTCTTATCTACCGATAAAAACACAACGATACCGCGTTTTAAAAACCTAGTGGCGCCATCTAGTGCCGTATAGAAAAAGTATTAGAGGAAGCAGCGACATAGAATGGGCTCAGTGTGTATGGCCGTAATTTTGATACATACCTTAGTGAAATAAAAAAAATACAGGTTAGACTAATTAAGTTTTTGGTAAATAAAGATACTAAATTAATGTGTAATGGAGACTATGAACAACTGTTTGCCATTTGCAAAATACTTTCGGTAGATTATAAAGTTAAATATTTAATTGGTATTGAACATTATTATAACGATAAGTTTAAAAAAAGAAGGGAAAATAAATATAATACTCGAAGTGTAAGAGAACGTAAATTAGTAATACCAAAATCAGTAAACTGTTATGGAAAAAGGGTGTCAAAATATCTAATACCAAACATATTTAACCAGCTTCTTCATATTTAGAACTGAACCTAAGTTAAGTAGTATTAAAATCAAAATTAAGGGACTTACTTCTAAATGAAAGTCATTGAGCAATGTTATATTTTTATATTTAATCACTAATTATTTTTTTTCTTTTTTAGATATACATATTTTTTTTTTTATAAGCATGCTGTTAATTTAAAGTAGGTGTAAGAAATTACATTAAGGCGTATCTCGCCATCAAACTTTTAAGTTTGGCGAGTAGATATTAGTTATAAAAATGTACTTACCTTTAGTTTAATAAATAAAAAAAAAAGAAAGGCCGCTCTCACCATCTGTCAAAATTGCTACCTAAAGACAAGGGTAGCTGCTATATTAATTCTGATTTCTGAACTAGAGTAGTTAGGTAAACAGCGTAATAAATAATCATCTTCTTCCATGCTGGACTGGGAGCGACAGAAAAACATAGAATGTGCAAGCTGCATTTCCTCCCGGGCATGCTGTAAAATCAGCTAAGGGATCCGAGGGTTACAGTGCTTTGAATGTAGGCGATGGGCTGATAACCTGTCACTACAGTAATATAACTACAAATCTGTCTTGAATAACCCTCAAATCTTTGTCAGACGTGGCGGAACGACCTTTGTTTAGTTCGTTTACGCTCTGTCTACCACATTAGGAATAAAGGCGTGATTATATGCATGTATGTTTGTTACATTTTGGTGCTGTGATGACTTCTGGGCCTTGTAATCATAATAAATTCTTACCAACGATAAATCAAACTAATACAATAAAGAGGAAGGTTAAAGATTTATTTCATGCTGGACTGGGAGCGATTCTTCCATGCTGCACTGGGAGCGAGAAAAAACATAGAATGTGCCAAATGCATTTCTTCACGAGCATGCTGTAAAAACTAGCTAAGAGATCCGAGGGTTTAATCGCTATTTATATTGCATATATATCGATTTAGGCTTTGGGCGTGTAGTTGCGATACAGCCGTGGCGGAACGACTTTTGTGATAATATATTTTTGAAGTCAACTCAATTAGCCATTTCATTTGATACCCCACACGATACACAGTTTGTTCCTTTTTCTGTTGTATGTGTTTCTTTGTGCAATAAAAAATTTTGTAGTGTATTGTATGGGTTTCCAATGTTTTTTTATACTAACTAAAGTGATGATTCTTTCGGTGCCCTCTCTATCCCTAGTAGATGTAGACATATTCAAACATGTATGTGTTAATAAACTACATACATATAGTCACGCCTTTATCCTTTATGGGGTAGGCAGAGCGAAAACTACCTAAACAAAGCTTGTTCCGCCACTGACAAAGTTTTGAGGGTTATTTAAGACAATTTTTTTAGGTATATTGCTGTAGTGACAGGTTGTCAGCCCATCGCTCATATTGCAGTGTACTGTATTCCTCGGATCCCTTAGCTGATTTTTACAGCATGCCCGGGAAGAATTACAGCTGGCACATTCTATGTTTTTCTCTCGCTCCCAGTCCAGCAAGGAAGAAGATGATTATTTATTATGCTGTTCACCTAACTACTCTATTTCAGAGAACTATTCTATTGTACCTATTCGTATTTATGTATTCGTACTTCTCCTTTACTTAACTTTTGGGTTGCCTGGCGGTAATTGGTACCCTAGCAATAAGGCCACCTAATTGTACTCTGTTTGTTTTGTAATGTTTGTTCTTGTACAATGTGTTATTTATGTGCAATAAAGAATATTTGTATTGTATTGTAATAAACGCGGAGTGTGATTTGATTATAGGTTTGCCGAACAGACAACTACTACCCGGTGTAAGGGACAGCTTCCCGCAAATTGATAGGGGTTGCTCAGTCAAGGACACTGAACAGCTTTCACCAGGATTTTTTTTCAGGAAGAGGAAAAAAAGACTTTTCCATACAGAATGTTCATGTCGATCAGTAAATTATTATGGAAAAGTTTTTATTTTAAGTTCCTGAAAAAAATAGCATCTGTTAGTTGTTAAGTGTCGTTGACTGAGATATCCCATCAGTATGCGGGATTATAGTATTACAGAATGACAACGCCATCTATAAGCCACATAGTGAATCACTTAGACCGTTCAGTGAAGCATCCACGCAACCACGCAATTCCTCGCTGAAAACTGAATGATATAGAGTAACAGACGTCCGTACCTAGATGGCAGCACTATAATGTTTCGAAGCGCCATCTGTATTTTCGTTTGTTAACTACTCCTAGGAGCCAAAATGGTAGACTAAAGACTATTGTATATCTGAGGTTCTACCTAGAGAGTCCACTTTTTCGCAGGTCGATGACCCCTGTTCTAACCTAAACATTTAACAAAGGCATGTGAGCGTCTCCCTGTATATAACTTATAAGCTTACCGCCAGAATTTTAATCTAAAGTGGATACCATAGTATTTCCTTATTATTTCAATTACTTCGATGCGGTTGTACGTTAGTATTATAAGTTACTCTGTTGTAGCGGAATACATATTCTATTAATAATTAAGTCAAAGTCAAATCATTTATTTCCAAATAGATTCCTAAAAACACTTTTAGAAAGTCATAAGCGAGTCTATTACAAAGAAAATTATATCTATATCACAACATAAAATAAAAATAGGTATATCACAATGAAGGGCGCATGAGAAACTCGCATTTTGCATAATGAATCATGGGTTTATGATTTTCAAGACCGATAACACTTTATTATGAGAATTCTTATGGTTCATTTCATTTCATACTAGCTCTCTATCTCTAGAAGTTACCGTAATAAGAATATTTTACTTGATCAACGAATCTGCTACGGCGTAGCGTAATGCTATCATATAATGTGATAATGTAATCTACTACATGTTTTTTTTTTGTCTAAGAATAACTATTCCTGGAATGTTTATAAATTATTCAATGAGTTTAAATATGAGGAGTCATACACAAATATGAATTTAGTTCCGAGATCTTGTTTCAACGAAGTTTTATTTTAGCTGCATTTCCTCTCGGACATGCTGTAAAAAACCAGATAAGGGATCCGAGGGTTTCACATTCTATGTTTTTCTCTCGTTCCCAGTCCAGCACGAAAAAAAAAAATTACTAGATGTGCCCGCTACTCCGTACGCCCGGTTTGTTTGGAAAAAACGCAATGTCGAACATACTGAAAACGCTTCTCCGCGCGTAGGAGCAGGATCTGCTAACCCGCGTGTTTTCCATACAAACTGGGGTACTTACTCAATATCAGAATGGTTTGCGTGATTTTTTCTAACCTAGGCTGGACACCAGGTAACTTACAAACTCTCTCACATAAAAACTCTTTCAAATAAAAAGACCTTAAAGGTCGGTTAAAAACGATCAAAGTTTAATTTCCTGCCTACCCCCTAAGTCAGGTGGAGTGATTATTTGTATCAATTCTATAAATTCTAATGCTCAAAACGCTCAGTCAAACAAAAAAAAATCCATTAAAATCGGTTAAAAACGACCAAATTCAATTTCCTACCTACCTCCTTAAGTCATATCATAAGGCGTGATTATTTGTATCGTACCTTTGTTTTTAAATAATACTCAGTTGAATAAAAAAAAAGTTCAAAGTTAATATCCTTTAATACCGTAGATATTAGTCGTTAAGCCATATCAGAGGCCAGTTCTAAGCATTGGCGGCTTGAAAACTCTGACCTAATCTAGGATTGAGTCTGTATTCCCTTCTGGGTTGCGGAGGTCAGATGGCAGTCGCTCTGTGTAAAAACCAGTACCCTTGTTAAATCCCCTAGATAAGGTAGCCGACCCTGTGAGATACTGGATAGGGCTAGGGAGACGATGATGTTACGCACAATCCCCGAAATCGCTCAATAACAAATATTGGCTTCCAACAAACGGTACATAATCAATAATTAATTACTACGCCGTAGACTTATCGTAGCAAATACCTACTAGGACAATAATAATAAACAATAATTTTGTTTACTTCCATGCTAGACTGAGAGCGAGCGGAAAAACATAGAATGTGCCAGCTGCATGTCCTCCCGGGCAGGCTGTAAAAAACAGCTAAGGGATCAGAGGGTTTCTGTATATTGCCATATAGGCGATGGGCTTACAGTACAGCAATATACAAATGCATCTAAATAACCATCCAAAACATTGTCAGACGTGACGAAGTGACCTTTGTTTTAGGTTGTTTTCGCTCTGTCTACCCCATTAGGAATAAAGGCGTCATTAAATGTATGTATGTTTTAATTTTTAACATATAATCACGCCTTTATCCCGAATGGGGTTAGTATTCAGAACACGACGGATGTAAATATCTTTCTCGGATTACATGTTACATAATGATTGTTTGTTTGTTATTTGGTATTTTGTTACTAATTATTGATGATCTTTTGCCATAATTGATTTATAGCGTTCGCATTCATTACGGGCCTTTCAAGATGAAAATGAATAGGCCGGGAGTGATAGAAAATACTTGAATCCCTCGCTACATTCAGGATACATACATACATACATGTATAATCACGCCTGGATCCTTAATGGGGTAGGCAGAGAGTAAACGACCTAAACAAAGGTCGTTCCGCCACGTCTGACAAAGTGTTGAGGGTTATTTAAGATAAAGTCTTAGGTATTCTGCTTTAGGGATAGGTTGTCAGCTCATCGCTCATTAGGGTATACCAGGCCACTCAGAAAGTATTGCGATAAATAGTTTTTATATATGGCAGACTGGCCGGTTAGAATCTTTTTTGAAAATATGATTACTTGTAAGTAAAAATATGTGTGTTCCATTTTCAAAATTTCCCTCCACATTTTTTGCGAGCCAATTCAAAGTATCGTGTCTTACTGAAAAATGGATCTGCGCCGGGAACATTTTAGAGCTATGATTTTTTACGATTTCAAGTGTCGCCTGAAACCGGATGAATCGTTCGATAGACTTCAAATGGCATTTATGGATGGAAGCCCCTCCAAGGCAACCGTGTATCGTTGGTATAACGAATTTAGGCGCGGTCGACCAACCTTGGGGGATGAAGAAAGAAGCGGTCGCCCTTTGACGGCTATTACGGAAGAAAACGTGCTAGCAGTGAAAAATTTAATCCAAGATAATAGGCGAATTACATATCAGGAGATTCAGCACATATTAAAGATTGGATCGGGAAGCGTTCACGAGATTCTACAAGGGCATCTTCCCGTGAGGAGGATAGTATCGTGCTGGGTGCCGCACTACCTCACCGACACTCAGAAGCAGGCCCGAGTGGAATGGTGCCGTGATATGCTGAAAAAATTTGAAGCAGGCTCGTCTCGGCGTGTTTACGACATCGTAACAGGTAACGAGTCCTGGATTTATCAATACGATCCAGAAACCAAGCGCCAGTCGACAGTTTGGGTGTTTCAAAATTTATTTATTTATTTATTTATTGAAAAGTATACATTGTAACATAACAGACGTAAATCCAAAGCGTTACAAAGTTACACAAAAAAAAATCACATAGAATAGAACAATTCATCAACAAACATTACAAACAAATATTATATACGTATATTATTGCTTAAATAGGAATAGTGCTTACAGGCATCATTCTTTCAA
Source organism: Scrobipalpa costella (assembly GCA_949820665.1). Lineage (NCBI taxonomy): Eukaryota > Metazoa > Arthropoda > Insecta > Lepidoptera > Gelechiidae > Scrobipalpa > Scrobipalpa costella. Next base: position 6,153,903 of record OX463319.1, on the reverse strand, counting down.
AATTCTTCTTACATTCATTCTTGAGGCATGCTAACGAGCTCGTAAATAAATCACAATGTGGTGCTGTTTGAAGAACGGAGTTGAGGAGCGCGATAGCTCGCAGCACGGGCGTCTGCGAGTGCGCAAGAGTGCGCGAGGGTGGTTCCGCCAGAAATACTCTCGGGCGCGGGCGTAACGTGACGCCGCCGCGATTAATGTCGGGCACCGACAAACGCAATAAGCGCTGTAGTAGGTACGAGCTGTCCACTCTACCGTTAACTACACCTAAAACAAACTTCGCAAGAGCTAAATATCTTCGAAGTTGGAGTGAGTCAAAGCCGAGTTGCCCCTGAAGGAACAGTGTTGGGTACAAGAATGGATAGTATCCGTAGCGCCTTTTATATAAGTGCCGTAGGAACTGTTTTTGAACTCGCTCGACGATTAGAGCGTATTTACTCTCATGTGGTTGCCAAACCACCGAATTATTTTCTAGAATACTACGGACCAGTGATACGTAGAGTACACGAACCGCTTGGTCTGACATATGAGAAGCATTACGCAAGACAAATCCAAGCCGGCGATAAGCTGTCACTGCAACTAACTCTGCGTGGGCTCGGAACGTCAGCTTCCCATCAAATAAGATACCAAGGTCGCGGACTTGCTCCACTCGTATCACTGGAGCTCCGCCTAATTGATACGTAAATAACAGAGGGGTGAGAGAGCGCGTAAACGTAATCATCTCACATTTAGCAGGGTTAAAGTAAAGCTTGTTATCCAAGCTCCACTGGTACACCCGTTGCAAATCATTTTGCAGAGCTACCGAGTCCCCAGATATTTTTACTGCTTTGACCAGCTTGACATCATCTGCGAAGAGCAAAACTAACGAATCCTGTACGACTTCCGCGAGATCGTTAATTAACAGAACAAATAGCAACGGCCCGAGATTCGATCCTTGGCTGATTCCAGAACGCGTTCGATAAGGACTTGAGACAAATGAGCCGTATTTGACATATTGTTCTCTTTCTGACAAGTAACTAGCGAATAGTTTTAGTAACTTTGATGAGAAACCCATTAATCCCAACTTAAATAATAAGACGTCATTATCCACCCTATCGAACGCTTTCTGGAAGTCCAGGTAAATAACATCGACTTGGTTATTCTCTTCTAATTGAGTAGATATAAAGTCCACTAGATGTACAAGGTTGGATGAGACGGAGCGTTTTGGAAGAAATCCGTGTTGCGCTTCAGTAATATATGGAGTACATTGTGGTAATATATAGGAATGTAACGTGCTCTCGAAGGTCTTGGCTAGCGCACTCAATATTGCTATTGGGCGGTACTCCTCCACTGCCGTCTTAGACCCCGTTTTTGGAATTGGTGTGACACGAGACTTCTTCCAAGGCTTAGGATACAAACCCGTTTCCAACACTAAATTAAATATAAAAGTTATAGGCTTTTGCAAAAACTCCATACACCCCTTTATTACAAAGGCTGGTATTCCATCTGGCCCGGGAGATGAGTCAGCTTTAAGCTTCATAATAGAGGCAGCAACGTCAGCTTCTGCAAAGCGGTGTATATTCACATGCCGTGAATGGGAGTTCGCACTGGTGTCAGCACTTTTCCAGTGTAAGAGGGGTTCTTCACTTAAGAAGACCGAGCTAAAGTGCTCTGCGAATGCTTTAGCCGTTTCTACACCACGATATTCATTTCCACCTCGAGTAACTTTGACCTCAATACCACTTTTACTCCGCAAAGAGCTTACAAATGACCAGAATTGCTTCGGATCCGACAATATTCGAGCAGAAATATTGCGCACATAGCTGGTATATGCAGCACATATATCCGTTTTAATTATACTACGAATTTCTGAAAAACTGTCGTAGAATGTTGTATCACCAGTAATTTTCCACATTCGATGATAATTAACCTTCAACTCTATGTTCCTGATAATATTTTCTGTATAATATACGGGATATATTCGACACAAACCTTTTTTCCGCAATTTCTTTGGGATACAATGGTCAAACATATTATAGAGCGTGTCAGTAAAAAATTGCACTGCTACATCCGAATCTTTAAGTTTATAAAGACAGTTCCAATCAATATTTTGGAGCGAAGCATAGAGCTGGCAAAAATCTCCCTTTGCAAAGTTCCAGTCTAACTGGCTATTTACGTTTGCTGGATCCGTCTTTGATTTCTCGCTCCTAAATGAGTACTCAAAATTCACTATTAACGGAGGATGGTGTGGGTCAATTTTGGTGATTAATTCGTGGGCAGTAGCCTCCCGTAAATGTACCGCGCCAGCCATCTCCGTACTTGTCAGCACCACATCTAATAGCCTATCATTTGTATTATTAACGTTATTGTACTGTTCAAAATTACAAATATTGATAAAACAATGAAAATATCTATTTACGTTATCACTGGCACTGTACAAATTAAGATCTCCTAATATAATGATCCTTTCACTTGGAATTTTTGTGCATAATTGTTCCACACTATTAAACCACTCAAAGTAAAGTTCTTCATTAATTGTAGGTGGCATGTAAACGACATTAATATAAATATAATGTTCATTCACTAAAAACCTGGCCCAAAGGTCCTCACAGTGCGCTGTCTCGTAGCATGACATACGTTCCAGGTGAATCGGCGAACGGTATGCCAAGAAAACTCCTCCACCTTCGCGAGCTGCTCGATCTCTTCTTAGCAATGACCACTCTCCGGAGCCACATACTTCAGCGTCGTGAATAGAGTTGTCCAAGTTTGTTTCTGTTATGGCAACTAGATCAACTCCATCCAATAATGCCAAGTTGGTTCTGAATTTCAGGAGCTTAGTCTTTAGCCAGCGAACATTCTGATAGTAGGTTCCCAATGTAAACGTATTTTTATTTGATCGCTTGGTTACCCTATTATTATTTTGTTTTACGAAAGGGCTGTGACCACGGCTTAATACATATGCCCTGAGGCCAGTTCTCAGGCATCATAGCTTTTTCGAATGAATCATGCGTTATTCCAAGTTTAAATGATGCATAATTGCCTCTAGCTTTCAGAGATTCCACAGATATCACGTTACTGGATCCACATATAGAATTCAAATAGTTTCGGATTTGCTCATCTTTCGTACCAGTCTTTACGTAATACAGATGCAGGTAACGAGTTCTCGCAGATGCCTCTAGTTGTGACGCGCTTGAAATGGCGTTACCTCGAGTAATACGAAGATGTTTGCGCTCAACTTTAGTCCATGCTGTCTCGTTACGTGTCAGGTCAACTTCAACTGTCGGAATATTTTCACGGTTGGTGCTATTATTGGTGGTATCATGCACTAAGTTGTTTTTTTCCTTATCTACTGTTGCCTGGGGCTGGGTGTTAACAAATGAGCGTTTTAATGTTGTAGCAAATGACCTGTTGTTAGTTACCTTTGCTATTTCTGTTGTAGGAACGTGAATTGCCGTAGGTTCATCTGATGTACCATTTGTTGATGTCGAGGTCGAGGGTAGTGTAACCGACTTAGGGGCTCTGGACTTTTGCTCGACGTCGTTCTCTGACATATTGTTACATATTTGAAAAAATGAACCAACGCCTACCAAAGTGAAGCGATCTCGAAGCGGGGGGCAGATTTTGATCGCCAGCTTTTTTAATTTGACTGGCCACTTGGCCTCAATTCCCTTACGACATCAAAGAAGCAATTACGCCGAATGGTATACTACCAAATGTTTACCAGAAGTTCTTTCTATTGTGAGCAACAAGCGACTAAACACAGGGCTCTCCAGACTACTGCTCCACCACGACAATGCGCCTGCACACACCGCGCTCAAAACGAGGGACTTCCCGGACAGCACACCAGTCAAACTCCTGGGTCACCCTCCTTGCAGCCCTGATCTAGCACCGTGTGACTTTTTTTTATTTCCAAAAATAAAAAATTTGCTCAAGGGGATACAATTTTCGTCGCCGGAAAATGCGCTGGATGCGTTCGAGCAGGCTGTAAACGAGGTGTCTACGGCGGACTGGAAAAAGTGTTTTGAAAACTGGTTCAGACGCATGAATCTTTGTATAGAGGCTGGTGGAGAGTACTTTGAAAAGATTTAATAAAAATATATGTACCTGTCGCAAATCTTTCTGAGTGTCCCACGTATCTCCACCGAATGAATATTAGTCAAATTATAAGACACGCTTTTCCACTTGTGTATCGTCGTTGTAACAGCCTGTCAAAGTGCATGTGTTTTGAATACGTATGAAGCATGCGCGTGTTTGTGTGTGCTCAGAGTGGACGATATCATCGACGATATTGCCGTCCTAGTGGAAAGACATAGCCACGGTATCGTGCCGTTGTCGTGCCGTGTAATAGAAAAACAGCCACTGGCAGAATCTCCGTGAAATCAAATATTGCGAGAACTTCCTAAACAAACCCCTGGTTTTATGTTTCAGCGTAATTTTGCCTCTGAAACCCTTCGATATTCCGCACAGCAGGAAATCACGAAAATATAGAAGTTGAATGCCTCTTCTCTTCCATGCTGGACTGGGAGCGAGAGATAAACTTAGAATGTGAAACCCTCGGATCCCTTAGCTGTTTTTTTACAGCATGCCCGCGAGGAAATGCAGCTGGCTCATTCTATGTTTTTTTCCGCTCCCAGTCCAGTATGAAAGGCAATATTATGTTTATCTAGCAAGCTATGATTATCGGGATATTTATTTAATAAACTGACTACGTATATTATATTTTTATGTATCAGTATTTATTGTTTATTAATTTATTATTTACATTTTGGTTGCTTATTTATATCTGTAATGTATTGCTTAAGATGTATCTATGCAAGCACTTTTGTTTTTTTTATATTTCTGTGGCCTAAGGTTGCCTGAAAGAGAATTGCTGCTTAGCAATAAGGTCGCCTATTTATACTTTTATTTGTATTTTTCCTTGATTCTTTTGCCTTTTCTGTGCAATAAAGTGGTATTATTATTCTTATGAATATTAAATTATGAACTTTATGGGAATGACCTACTCAACGTAAAGAAGCCCCAAAAATACAGAAAAGCAACAAATAAATAAAGCACCACAAAAAACAAACAAATAAAGCAACGAAAGAGGGTACACTGATATGTCTGCCCTTAGCCACCACACCGCTCGCAAGTTTCTCAGTCGCTCCGTGACCATAACGCATGGAACTGCATTGAAATATCGGACACTCATACAGTAATCGAAAACCACGGTAAATTTCCCGTTTTTAATCATTGTAATGTTGATAATCGTTGATAGAGTTTGAAAAAGACTATAATAAATAAATATTTATCGAAGCTGCATGCCGCTTAGATCACGAGATACGGGACATACTGTGTTAATAATAATTTGAGTGAGGTGAATCGTTGGATTAAATAGGAACTGCGACTTTTTTGATGTGTTATATTTAAATGACTCGCATGAAATGAACTCTTCATTCACTATATACATACCTACATATAATCACGCCTTTATCCCTAATGGGGTAGGCAGAGCGTAAACGACCTAAACAAAGGTCGTTCCGCCACGTCTGACAAAGTTTTGAGAATTATTCAAGATGGATTTGTACGTATATTGCTGTAGTGACAGGTTGTCAGCCCATCGCCTAAATTGCAATATACCGAAACCCTCAGATCCCTTAGCTGGTTTTTACAGCATGCCCGGGAGGAAATGCAGCTGGCACATTCTATGTTTTTACTTCGCTCCCAGTCCAGCATGGAAGAATTCGAAGATTCATTTACTACCTCTTTCTTATTCTATCAAGAAATCATTCGAAAGAAGTTTTAAAAATTAGAAATTAGATTTTATAGACAATATTATTTTAACAAAATCGGCCTGTCTTATCTACCGATGAAAACACAACGACACCGCGTTTTAAAAACCTAGTGGCGCCATCTAGTGCCGTATAGAAAAAGTATTAGAGGAAGCAGCGACATAGAATGTGCTCAGTGTGTATGGCCGTAATTTTGATACATATCTTAGTGAAATAAAAAAAATACAGGTTAGACTAATTAAGTTTTTTTTTTAAAATTTTTTTTTTTTTACTTAGCCTAAAATGTTCCACTGCAGGGCAAAGGCCTCCCCTTTCTTTTCCACTGAATTCGATCTCCAGGTATGTTTTGCCAGTCTTTTTCAAAAGAATCTAAGTCATCGCGCCATCGTTTCCTCGGTCTTCCTCTCCCTCGCCGGCTATCGAGGGGAACCCAATCGGTCGTTGATTTCTCCCATCTCTCTGGATGCATTCGGCATACGTGACCCGCCCAGTCCCATTTTAATTTTGCTGCCTTCTCGGTCACATCAGTGATGCGCGTTTTGGAGCGCAGAGTGGTGTTCCGGACTCTGTCTTTTCTTTTGAGACCAAGTATACTGCGCTCCATCGCTCGCTGACAAACAGCCAGTCTGGACTTCTGAGAAGCAGTCAAAGACCAGACCTGCGCACCATAGGTTAGGAAGGGGAAGATACACATATCGACGAGCTTGCGTTTTAGTGTTAAAGGAAGATCTCCTTTCATCAAGTCCTTCATGGACCAGAAGCTCTTCCAGGCATTTTCGACACGGCGATCGACTTCTCTGTCCTGCCGGTTGCTGAAAGAAACTAACTGGCCCAAGTAAATATACTCGTCGACATATTGTATATCATCCCCGTCTACCGTTACCCTATGTTTGGGACTGTTGGTCATTAATTTGGTCTTTGACTGGTTCATCCAAAGTCCAACCTCACGGCTCGCCGAGCTCAGATCGTGCAGCATGTTTTGAAGTTCCCGAGCAGTCGGTGCAAAAAGTACAATGTCGTCGGCGAAACGTAGATTTGTAAGCCTCCTTTCACCGACTTCAATGCCCCTCTGTTGCCATGAGACTGAGGCTTTTTTAAATACCTCTTCGAGGGTACTGGTGAACAGCTTGGGGGACAACGGATCACCTTGCTTGACACCTTTGTGAATTCGAAATGATGAACCAGGGGGTTGGAGTTTGAGGTTGGCCGTACTTTGCGAGTAGATATTTTTGAGCAAGTCTATGTAAGTAGCTTCTATGTTTTGCCTTGAGAGCGAATCAAACATGGCGTCATGGTAGAGACTGTCGAACGCTTTACTGTAGTCGACAAAAGCGAGATAAAGTGACTTTTTATATTCAACAGACTTTTCCACAACCTGATTGAGGGCATGAAGATGGTCGGTTGTAGAGAAGCTGAGACGGAAGCCGGCCTGTTCTGGTGGTTGGTGGAGGTCTAGTTTTCCATCAATGCGGTTTTGAATGATTTTGATGAAAGTCTTGTACATATGTGATATTAAACTGATGGGCCTGTAGTTCTCTATATCTTGTTTGCTGCCTTTTTTGTAGAGTATAATGATGTGGGAGTGACAGAAATTCTCTGGTAGACGACCTGATTGAAGAATAGCGTTAAATAAATTCGTTATATGGGGTAAAAGAGTGGGCTCACCAATTTTAAGGGCTTCTGTCGTGACACCATCCTCGCCAGGGCTCTTGTTATACTTCATAGTGTTTAGGGCTTTATGCACCTCATATTCAGTAATTGGGGGGATGGTATCAGGACAGGAGTAATTAGTGGAGGGTACGTTTTCTACTAGGGAGTGAGGATCAGAGTAAAGCGTTTCATAGAATTTGGTACTGATTTCAGTGATCTTTGCTCTGTTTCTGTGCTTCACTCCATGCTCATCCTTAAGACATTTTATCCAAGACCTTCCACCCAAGATACCATCTTTCGCAACCCTGAGCGATCTATTTTTAGTAAGAGCTACTTTGACTAGATGTGTTTTGAGTTGTCTGGCGTCATGCCGAATGTTGCGTTTTACTTGTTTATCAATATTCCTGTACTCTACTGTCCCATATTCAAGTTTTTTTCGCTTAGAAATCAAATCTTTTGTAGGTTTTGATAGTTTGCTTAAGTTATCTTTTTCTGATTTAATACTTTAGCTCGCTAGCTGAATACTTTTTATGATATTTGTATATTGTTTTTGAGGATCTTGCTGGGATTCTCCGATGTTAAGAACTTCAAATGAATTTTTAAGCTCAATATTGAATTGTTTTTCATGGTTGATTAAAGTGAATCTATTGTGTTTTCTTATTTTACTAACAAACTGTTTGGCCCTGTGAAGTTTTATGTCGAAATTAAGTCTGGCTCTAAGAGGTCTGTGGTCAGAACTAAAGTTATTTTTGTTTATAACTCCGACATTTCTTATCAGATGTTTGTCGGAAGCCAAGAAAAAGTCTATTTCGTTTTTAGTGCGACCATTCGGCGAGACCCAGGTCCAGCGGCGTTGAGGTTGCTTAGGGAAGAAGGTGTTTGATATGCGCAGGTTTTGCCCGAACACGAATTGGATTAGATGGGTGCCTCTTTCATTTCGGTCTCCGAGACCATGAGAGCCTAGAATTTGCTCGTCGTCTAATTCGCTTCGAATGCCTACTTTTGCGTTGAAGTCCCCAAGAACTACATTCCAGGTTCCCCGGTTTTCCTCGCAAACTTTATTAAGAAGGTCATAAAACTCTTCAATGGCTTGGTCTGAATGCGAAGATGTTGGAGCATACACTTGGATAAGTGAAAGTGTTTTCTTGTCTGATATCTGAAACTTTAGGACAGCTATTCTTTCGGAGTAACCTACGAATTCAATGATGTTATTCTTCCATTTCTTGGCCACTAGGAACCCGACCCCATAGAGGCCGTCAGTTTCCCCGAAATGAAAGAAAACACCACTGTCTCGCTCTTCGGCATGTTCTCCTGTCCTTCTTACTTCAGATAGACCAATAATATCCCAGCTAATTTCGGTGAGGGCATTCTCGAGTTCTAGCAGTCTTTCGTCTTCCATTAGCGTTTTCACATTGTAAGTAATTACATTAAGCGTATCGGTGTCAATTTTATCAAAAGCCTGGGTCGTTTGGCGGTTAGTTGTACCCGCCCGGAGATTCTTGACACCCCGAGCCCCAGCACTGGTCTGACCACCGCCGGAAGCATCCCAGCGACTGGGGCCGCCGGGCACTAGGGGCTGTTGTATAGTTGTGGTTGTCATAATGAGAGTAAAAAAGGGGGTTTGGACCAAATAACTCGCTATGCTGGTATCCATTGCACGTTGGCGAGTCGCCAGAGCCTCGTTCGTTAGTCAGCAGGGCGTACCGCGAGCAGGTGAGGTTGGCTTGGGTCTTGAGAGATGTTATTTGAGACCCCTTACACCCCTTTGGTAAATAAAGATACTAAATTAATGTGTAATGGAGACTATGAACAACTGTTTGTTATTTGCAAAATACTTCCGGTAGATTATAAAGTTAAATATTTAATTGGTATTGAACATTATCGGTACGATTTTCTTAACATAACTTTAAGAACTGATCTTTGTGATCTCTCTAATGTAATCAACGCTGAGCTTGCTGCTCCTCCCCACGCGAGTATGCAGTAAGACAATACCGATTCGCATAGTGCTAAGTACACGGTCTTGAGTAGTTTTGAGTTTGCAACATATCGAAGAAATTTAAAGAAATAGATGAATTTTCTAATCCTAGCTGCCGTTGCGTTAATATGTTTTCTAAAAGTAAGTCTTTCGTCTACATATATGCCTAGATATTTAACAGCCTCTGTTCTATCTACCACCCCGCTCCCTCTCCAATGTTTTTTATATCAACTAAAGTGATGATTCTTTCGGTGCCCTCTCTATCCCTAGTAGATGTAGACATATTCAAACATGTATGTGTTCATAAAGATACATACATATAGTCACGCCTTTATCCCTAATGGGGTAGGCAGAGCGTAAACGACTGTTATTTAAGACAATTTTTTTAGGTATATTGCTGTAGTGACAGGTTGTCAGCCCATCGCTCAAATTGCAACGTACTGTATTCCTCGGATCCCTTAGCTGATTTTTACAGCATGCCCGGGAAGAAATGCAGCTGGCACATTCTATGTTTTTCTCTCGCTCCAAGTCCAGCAAGGAAAAAGATGATTATTTATTATGCTGTTCACCTAACTACTCTATTTCAGAGAACTATTCTATTGTACCTATTCGTATTTATGTAACAAGTAAGTACATAGTCTGTGTAGTATAATATATAACAATAGTAACTGCACTATCCCGCATAATATTAGAAAACTTCTCCTTTACCTAACTTTTGGGTTGCCTGGCAGAAATTGCTACCCTAGCAATAAGGCCGCCTAATTGTACTCTGTTTGTTTTGTAATGTTTGTTCTTGTACAATGTGTTATTTATGTGCAATAAAGAATATTTGTATTGTATTATAATAAACGCGGGGTGTGATTTTATTATAGGTTTGCCGAACAGACAACTACTACCAGGTGTAAGGGACAGCGTCCCGTAAATTGATAGGGGTTGCTCAGTCAAGGACACTGAACAGCTTTCACCCGGATTTTTTTTCAGGAAGAGGAAAAACTGGCTTTTCCATACAGAATGTTCACGTCGATCAATAAATTATTATAGAAAAGTTTTTATTTTAAGTTCCTGAAAAAAATAGCATCTGTTAGTTGTTAAGTGTCGTTGACTGAGAAATCCCATCAGTATGCGGGACGCTGTCCCTTAGACCTACTATATTACAGAATTACAGCGCCATCTATAAGCCACACAGTGAATCACTTAGACCGTTCAGTGAAGCAACCACGCAACCACGCAATTCTTCGCTAAAAACTGAATGATCTAGAGTTACAGACGTCCGTACCTAGATGGCAGCACTATAATGTTTCGAAGCGCCATCTGTATTTTCGTTTGTTAACTACTCCTAGGAGCCAAAATGGTAGACTAAAGACTATTGTATATCTGAGGTTCTACCTAGGAATCCACTTTTTCGCAGGTCGATGACCCCTGTTCTAACCTAAACATTTAACAAAGGCATGTGAGCGTCTCCCTGTATATAACTTATAAGCTTACCGCCAGAATTTTAATCTAAAGTGGATACCATGGTATTTCCTTATTATTTCAATTACTTCGATGCGGTTGTACGTTAGTATTATAAGTTACTCTGTTGTAGCGGAATACATATTCTATTAATAATTAAGTCAAAGTCAAATCATTTATTTCCAAATAGATTCCTAAAACCACTTTTAGAAAGTCATAAGCGAGTCTATTACAAAGAAAGTTATATCTATGTCACAACATAAAATAAAATAGGTATATCACAATGAAGGGAGCATGAGAAACTCGCATTTTGCATAATGAATCATGGGTTTATGATTTTCAAGACCGATTACACTTTATTATGAGAATTCTTATGGTTCTTTTAATTTCATACTAGCTCTCTGTCTCTAGAAGTTACCATAATAAGAATATTTTTCTTGATCAACGAATCTGCTACGGCGTAGCCTAATGCTATCAGGGCCAAGCCACACGATGCGGTGCGGCGGCGGCGCGGCGCCTGAGCGGTGCCGCTCCGGTTTCCTACATATAAAAATGTATGTTATGGCACACGGCGCCGTCCGGTGCGCTCCGGCGTTGCACCGCAGGCGCACCGGAGTGGAGACGAGGCGGGGAGGGGTGTAAGTATTGCGGCGCCGGAGCGGCACCGCTCAGTTGTGAGCGCGGCAGAGTGAAGTGCGAACGTTTGTTAATTTTTATTATTTCGTGTACTTACCTGTTACAAAAATGAGTACGTATGAGGAAAGTATTGAAATGGACTACCTCATTTCGTTAGTTCAAGAACGAGAAATACTGTGGGACAAGTCTCATATGGATTTTAAAAACAATAATTTAAAAGCAAAGGCATGGGAAGCAGTTATAAAACATTTATTTCCAGATTATGATAACTACACTCCTGATGAAAAGAACAAAATTGGTGAGTCCGTATTTCTCTTCATACTGGTAATATAACTAAATTTTTTTTAATTGCCACTTCAAAGATCCTGCACTGCTTATGAAATAGTCTGCAAATTCTTCTCTAATACCATTAGCTGCTACCAATTCATCATTTTTGGGTTGGAGCGAGTGAAATTCGTCACAAACTATCATCAATTTTTCCTTTGGACGAAAACCATCCCGATCGGCCACAAAATTGTGTAGAACACAACACGCTTTTACAATGGCAATAGCAAAATCATAGGACACGTTTATCGGTCTGTGAAAAATGCGCCATTTATTTGCCATTATTCCAAACGCGCATTCAACATATCTTCTGGCCCTGCTAAGACGATAGTTGAATACCTTTTGTTTGACATTGAGATTTTTACCACCATAGGGACGCATAACATGTTTGCTCAATCCAAAAGCTTCGTCACCCACTAACACATATGGGATTGGTCTATTGAAACCACATAATGGTTGGGGATCAGGCAATGGCAGGTTCTGGTTAATCAGTAACTCGTATAGTTTTGAATTTTGGAAAACAGTTGAATCACACTCTTTACCGTATGCGCCAATGTCGACAAAAGTAAATTTATAGTTTGAGTCCACAACAGCTAGCAACATAATAGAAAAAAAGGATTTGTAATTAAAGAAAAGTGAGCCACTATTGGCAGGATTACACAGGCGTACATGTTTTCCGTCTATGGCTCCAACGCAGTTAGGAAAATTTGCTCTGACATCAAAATCGGAAGCAATTTTTTGGAATAGGACTGTTGTCAGCTCAGGGATGTTGTCATGAAGTAGATATTTCCATATAGCTTCACATACTCTCAATATCATACATGCAATCGTAGATCTCCCCCGTTTGAATTGGAATTCTAAATCTTGTATCGAGTTTCCGCTTCCTAGGTACCTAAAACAAAAAAAAAAATTAAGCTTTGATTATTTGATTATATAATTATTTATATTTGGTAAATGTAAGTCTAATATTTTATTTTCAGGTAATTCTGTAGTGAAAAAGTGGAGAAACGTTAAGGACAACTTTAATAAATATTTAAAAAAATTAAAAGAAGTATCCAAATCTGGCTCAGCGGCTAAGAAGCTTACAAAATACCATTATTATAATCAGCTTTTATTTCTGAAAAAAGTTGCACAGAATACTACTGACAGTAGTTTAGACTTGGATGAACAATGTAACACGAGTTCTGCTGAACAAGGTAACACGAGTTCTGCTGAACAAGGTAACACGAGTTCTGCTGAACAAGGCAACACGAGTTCTACAGATGATGCAGTACCTAAGCCGTCCCGCTATGTTCCTGTCACCAAGAAGAGAACAATAGCAGAAATGGACGAGTTTGAAAAAGAAACTTTAAAAGCTCTGAAGGAGCCACAAAATCGCCACTTGTCCTTTTTTAAAGGCATTTTGCCATCTATTGAAGATTTTACGGAACTTCAGACTCTGACGTTCCAAGCTAAAGTATTACAATTAATAACGGAAATGCGTTATGAACAAATGACTCCACAATTTTCATCCAATAGCTATGAAGAGCAAGTACAACAAGCACCACACGGGTATCAAACCCAAATTTACCAAAGCACGAGCAGCAATTACATAAACTCGAATTCTAGTGTAACTATGTCTGAAAATAGCGAAGATTTAGAGTATGAATATGATTTTGCAAACTTGTAAGTAAGAATACTGCCCTTAAAATGGATATTAAAAATGATTAATAAAGTAAGAGTAAACATTAAAAGTTTTTTATTACTAACCTCAAAGTTATTCCCAGCATTTCTATTGGCTCCACTGGATTCCTCATATTAGTATACTGTTTCCGTATATGTGGTTCTAAGGATTCCAATAAACTTTTGAAAGTTGCCTCACTCATTCGAAAAAACTTGTAAAACCTCTTTTCGTCTAAGAGCAACTCTTGATATTCTTTTAAAAAAAAAAGTCCGTCACTATTCCTTATGGTTATAAACGGACTGATCCAATATTGTCGTGTGTTTCTACGTCGTCGTCGTCGGTTACGTCGGTGGCGAAGTAATAGCAGCAGCAACACACGTCTTTCCCAATCCATTTTTTAATACAGACTGTCGTCGGAATGGGGCCAACCCTTCTCTTCCGTCGCCGCTACGGTGCCGCAAAACGTTGCGGCATCGTTGCGGCGCCGCACTTACCGTGTGGCAGGTAGTCCGGCGAGATGACCTGCGGTGCGGCGCCGCACCGCATCGTGTGGCATAGCTCTCATATAATGTAATAATGTGATAATGTAATCTACTACATGTTTTTTTTTGTCTAAGAATAACTATTCCTGGAAGGTCAGATGGCAGTCGCTCTGTGTAAAAACCAGTACCCTCGTTCAATCCCCTAGATTAGGTAGCCGACCCTGTGAGATACTGGATAAGGCTAGGGAGACGATGATGTTACGCACAATCCCCGAAATCGCGCAATAACAAATATTGGCTTCAAACAAACAGTACATAATCAATAATTAATTACTACGCCGTAGACCGTACCCTACTAGGACAATAATAATAAACAATAATTTTGTTCACTTCCATGCTAGACTGAGAGCGAGCGGAAAAACATAGAATGTGCCAGCTGCATGTCCTCCCGGGCATGCTGTAAAAAACAGCTAAGGGATCAGAGGGTTTCTGTAAATTGCAATATAGGCGATGGGCTTACAGTACAGCAATATACCCACAAATGCATATCTAAATAACCATCAAAACATTGTCAGACGTGACGAAGTGACCTTTGTTTTAGGTTGTTTTCGCTCTGTCGACCCCATTAGGAATAAAAGCGTCATTATATGTATACATACATACATAAAATCACGCCTTAATCCCTTACGGGGTAGACAGAGCGTAAAACGCCTCCTAAAAGGCGCTTTCGCAACGTCTGACATAAATTGAGGGCAATTTTAGATTGTAATGTGTATTGCTGTAGTGACAGGTTATCAGTCCATCTCCTAAATTACAATACACTGTAACCCTCGAATCCCTTTTGCTGACTTCTACAGCATGCCCGGGAGGAAGGGCAACTGGAACATTCTATGTTTTTCTTTCTCTCCCAGTCCAGTATGGAAGATATATGTAGATTATATGTATGCATGTTTTAATTTTGTATTTAGAACATACATACATACATATAATCACGCCTTTATCCCGAATGGGGTTTGTATTCATAACATGACGGATGCAAATATCGTTCTCGGATTACTTTTTACGTTTTTGTTTGTTATTTGGTATCTTGTTACTAATTATTGATGATCTTTTTTGCCTTAATTGATTTAAAGCGTTCGCATTCATTACGGGCCTTTCAAGATGAAAATGAATAGGCTGGGAGTGATAGAAAATGCTTGAATCCCTCGCTACATTCAGGATACATACATACATGTATAATCACGCCTTGATCCTTAATGGGGTAGGCAGAAAGTAAACGACCTAAACAAAGGTCGTTCCGCCACTTCTGACAAAGTGTTGAGGGTTATTTAAGATAAAGTCGTAGGTATTCTGCTTTAGTGATAGGTTGTCAGCTCATCGCTCATTAGGGTATATCTCTACCGAATGAATATTAGTCAAATTATAAGACACGCTTTTCCACTCGTGGATCGTCGTTGTAACAGCCTGTCAAAGTGCATGTGTTTTGAATACGTATGAAGCATGAGCGTGTTTGTGTGTGCTCAGAGTGGACGATATCATCGACGATATTGCCGTCCTTGTGGAAAAACATAGCCACGGTATCGTGCCGTTGTCGTGCCGTATAATGTACAAAACAGACACATAAACTCCGTGAAATCAAATATGGCGAATACTTCCTAAACAAATCCTTGGTTTTATCTTTCAGCGTAATTTTGCCCCTGAAACCCTTCGACATTCCGCACAGCACGAAATCACGAAAATATAGAAGTGGAATGCCTCTTTTCTTCCATGCTGGACTGGAAGCGAGAGATAAACTTAGAATGTGAAACCCTCAGATTCC
This sequence comes from Scrobipalpa costella, assembly GCA_949820665.1. Taxonomy (NCBI): domain Eukaryota; kingdom Metazoa; phylum Arthropoda; class Insecta; order Lepidoptera; family Gelechiidae; genus Scrobipalpa; species Scrobipalpa costella. The sequence continues at coordinate 6,138,155 of OX463319.1, read as the reverse complement.
TTAGCTGGTTTTTTACAGCATGCCTGCGAGGAAATGCAGCTGGCTCATTCTATGTTTTTCTCTGCTCCCAGTCCAGTATGGAAGGCAATATTCTGTTTATATAGCAAGCTAGGATTATTGGGATATTTATTTAATAAACTGACTGACTACGTATATAATATTTTTATGTATCACTATTTATTGTTTATTAATTTATTATTTACATTTTGGTTGCTTATTTATATATGTAATGTATTGCTTAAGATGTAAGCACACTTGTTTTTTTTATATTTCTGTGGCCTAAGGTTGCCTGAAAGAAATTGCTGCTTAGCAATAAGGTCGCCTATTTATACTTTTATTTGTATTTTTCCTTGTTTCTTTTGCCTTTTCTGTGCAATAAAGTGGTATTATTATTCTTATGAATATTAAATAATTATGAACTTTATGGGAATGACCTACTCAACGTAAAGAAGCCCCATAAATACAGAAAAGCAACAAATAAATAAAGCACCACAAAAAACAAACAAATAAAGCAACGAAAGAGGGTACACTGATATGTCTGCCCTTAGCCACCACACCGCTCGCAAGTTTCTCAGTCGCTCCGTGACCATAACGCATGGAACTGCATTGAAATATCGGACACTCATACATAAATGGAAAACCACGGTAAATTTCCCGTTTTTAATCATTGTAATGTTGATAATCGATGATAGAGTTTGAAAAAGACTATAATAAATAAATATTTATCGAAGCTGCATGCCACTTCGATCACGAGATACGGGACATACTGTGTTGATAATAATTTGAGTGAGGTGAATCGTTGGATTAAATAGGAACTGCGACTTTTTTGACGTGTTATATTTAAATGACTCGCATGAAATGAACTCTTCATTTACTACATACATACATACATATAATCACGCCTTTATCCCTAATGGGGTAGGTAGAGCGTAAACGACCTAAACAAAGGTCGTCGACAAAGTTTTGAGAACTATTCAAGATGGATTTGTACGTATATTGCTGTAGTGACAGGTTGTCAGCCCATCGCCTAAATTGCATTATACCGAAACGCTCAGATCCCTTAGCTCGTTTTTACAGCATGCCCGGGTGGAAATGCAGCTGGTACATTCTATGTTTTTATTTCGCTCCCAGTCCAGCATGGAAGAATTCGAAGATTCATTTACTACCTCTTTCTTATTCTATCAACAAATCATTGTAATGTTGATAACTGTTGATAGAGTTTGAAAAGGACTATAACAAATAAATATTTATCGAAGCTGCACTGTTCATTTATTACCTCTTTCTTATTCTATCAAGAAATTATTCGAAAGAAGTTTTAAAAATTAGACAAAAAGTATGTTATACTAAATTATTATAATAAAATCGGCCTGTCTTATCTACCGATGAAAACACAACGATACCGCGTTTTAAAAACCTAGTGGTGCCATCTAGTGCCGTATAGAAAAAGTATTAGAGGGAGCAGCGACATAGAATGGGCTTAGTGTGTATGGCCGTAATTTTGATACATACCTTAGTGAAATAAAAAAAATACAGGTTAGACTAATTAAGTGTTTGGTAAATAAAGATACTAAATTAATGTGTAATGGAGACTATGAACAACTGTTTGCCATTTGCAAAAAACTTCCGGTAGATTATAAAGTTAAATATTTAATTGGTAATGAACATTATTATAAGGATAAGTTCAAAAAAAGAAAGGAAAATAAATATAATACTCGAAGTGTAAGAGAACGTAAATTAGTAATACCAAAATCAGTAAACTATTATGGAAAAAGGGTGTCAAAATATCTAATACCAAACATATTTAACCAGCTTCAAATATTTAGAACTGAACCTAAGTTAAGAAGTATTAAAATCAAATTTAAGGGACTTACTTCTAAATGAAAGTCATTGAGCAATGTTATATTTTTATATTTAATCTCTATTTAATTTTTTTCTTTCTTAGATATACATATATTTTTTTTATAAGCTTGCTGTTAATTTAAAGTAGGTGTAAGAAATTACATTAAGGCGTATCTCGCCATCAAACTTTTAAGTTTGGCGAGTAGATATTAGTTATAAAAATGTTTAGTAAATTAAAAAAATGAAAGGCCGCTCTCACAATCTGTCAAAATTGCTACCTAAAGACAAGGGTAGCTGCTATATTAATTCTGATTTCTGAACTAGAGTAGTTAGGTAAACAACATAATAAATAATCATATTCTTCCATGCTGGACTGGGAGCGACAGAAAAACATAGAATGTGCAAGCTGCATTTCCTCCCGGGCATGCTGTAAAATCAGCTAAGAGATCCGAGGGTAACAGTGCTTTGAATGTAGGCGATGGGCTGACAACCTGTCACTACAGTAATATAACTAGACATCTGTCTTGAATAACCCTCAAAACTTTGTCAGACGTGGCGGAACGACCTTTGTTTAGTTTGTTTACGCTTTGCCTACCCCATTAAAGATAAAGGCGTGACTATTTGTATGTATCTTTATGAACACATACATGTTTCAATATGTCTACATCTACTAGGGATAGAGAGAGCACCGAAAGAATCATGATTTTTGTTGATATAAGAAAAAAATTGTAAACCTATCGTGTGGGGGGTATCAAATGAAATGGCTAAATGAGCTGACTCCAAAAATTTATTATCACAAAGGTAGTTCCGCCACATCTGTTTCGCTTAAATTGCAATATAAATTGCGATAAACCCTCGGATCCCTTAGCTGGTTTTTACAGCATGCCCGGGAGGAAATGCAGTTGGCACATTCTATGTTTTTCTCTCGCTCCCAGTGCAGCATGGAAGAATCACTCCCAGTCCAGCATGAAAGAAATCTTTAACCTTTATCTTTATAGTATTAGTTTAGATTTATCGTAGGTAAGGCTTTTTATTATGATTACAGGGTTTAGAGGTCAGTGTAACAGCCGGTTTCATCACAGCACCAAAATACATATAAATTGGATATTAATGACTGGTTGTCTTCCTGAACTTGGCTGGTAAACTGCCGTGCGTTGCGTATACATAATTTTGTGGCGCCCTCACTCGTGAAAAAATCATAACTAGCAATATATAGACATTTCACAACTTTTCTCGGTCACTTCCTTAGATTTAAACATAAGGATTTTTTTGAAGTAATGAATTGAGAAGCAAATAGTACCCTGGAGTTACTAACCAACAAGCCAAGTTCAGGAAGAACACCAGTCATTTATATCCAATTCATATTCTTCCATGCTGGATTTGAAGCGGGAGAAAAACATAGAATGTGCTCGCTGCATCTCCTCCTGGCCATGCTGTAAGAACCATATAAGGGATCCGAGGGTTTCAGTATATTGCAATTTAGGCGATGGGCCGACAACCTGTCACTACAGCAATGTACTTACAAATCTATCTTAAATAGCCCTCAAAACTTTATCAGACGTGGCGAAACGACCTTTTGTTTAGGTCGTTTACGCTCTGCCTACCACATTAGGGTTAAAGGCGTGATTATGTGCATGTCTGTTTGTTATATTTTGGTCCTGTGATGACCTCTGGGCCTTGTAATCATAATAAAAGCCTTACCTACGCTAAATCAAACTAATACAATAAAGAGGAAGGTTAAAGATTTCTTTCATGCTGGACTGGAAGCGATTCTTCCATGCTGCACTGGGAGCGAGAAAAAACATAGAATGTGCCAACTGCATTTCTTCACGGGCATGCTGTAAAAACTAGCTAAGAGATCCGAGGGTTTAATCGCTATTTATATTGCATATATATTTCGATTTAGGCTTTGGGCGTGTAGTTGCGATACAGACGTAGCGGAACGACTTTTGTGATAATATATTTTTGAAGTCAACTCAATTAGCCATTTCATTTGATACCCCACACGATACACAGTTTGTTCCTTTTTCTGTTGTATGTGTTTCTTTGTGCAATAAAGAATTTTGTAGTGTATTGTATGGGTTTCCAATGTTTTTTTATATCAACTAAAGTGATGATTCTTTCGGTGCCCTTGTAGATGTAGACATATTCAAACATGTATGTGTTCATAAAGATACATACATATAGTCACGCCTTTATCCCTAATGGGGTAGGCAGAGCGTAAACGACCTAAACAAAGGTCTTTCTGCCACTGACAAAGTTTTGAGGGTTATTTAAGACAATTTTTTTAGGTATATTGCTGTAGTGACAGGTTGTCAGCCCATCGCTCAAATTGCAATGTACTGTATTCCTCGGATCCCTTAGCTGATTTTTACAGCATGCCCGGGAAGAAATGCAGCTGGCACATTCTATGTTTTTCTCTCGCTCCCAGTCCAGCAAGGAAGAAGATGATTATTTATTATGCTGTTCACCTAACTACTCTATTTCAGAGAACTATTCTATTATACCTATTCGTATTTATGTAACAAGTAAGTACATAGTCTATGTAGTATAATATATAACAATAGTAACTGCACTATCCCGCATAATATTAGAAAACTTCTCCTTTACCTAACTTTTGGGTTGCCTGGCGGAAATTGCTACCCTAGCAATAAGGCCGCCTAATTGTACTCTGTTTGTTTTGTAATGTTTGTTCTTGTATAATGTGTTATTTATGTGCAATAAAGAATATTTGTATTGTATTGTAATAAACGCGGGGTGTGATTTGATTATAGGTTTGCCGAACAGACAACTACTACCAGGTGTAAGGGACAGCGTCCCGCAAATCGATAGGGGTTGCTCAGTCAAGGACACTGAACAGCTTTCACCCGGATTTTTTTCAGGAAGAGGAAAAAATGGCTTTTCTATACAGAATATTCACGTCGAACAATAAATTATTATAAAAAAGTTTTTATTTTAAGTTCCTGAAAAAAATAGCATCTGTTAGTTGTTAAGTGTCGTTGACTGAGAAATCCCATCAGTATGCGGGATGCTGTCCCTTAGACCTACTATATTACAGAATAACAGCGCCATCTATAAGCCACATAGTGAATCACTTAGACCGTTCAGTGAAGCAACCACGCAACCACGCAATTCCTCGCTGAAAACTGAATGATCTAGAGTTACAGACGTCCGTACCTAGATGGCAGCACTATAATGTTTCAAAGCGCCATCTGTATTTTCGTTTGTTAACTACTCCTAGGAGCCAAAATGATAGACTACAGACTGTTGTATATCTGAGGTTCTACCTAGAGACTCCACTTTATCGCAGGTCGATGACCCCTGTTCTAACCTAAACAAACTTTCCAAATAGATTCCTAAAAACACTTTTAGAAAGTTATAAGCGAGTCTATTATAAAGAAAATTATATCTATGTCACAACATAAAATAAAAATAGGTATATCACAATGAAGGGAGCATGAGAAAATCGCATTTTGTATAATGAATCATGGGTTTATGATTTTCAAAACCGATTACACTTTATTATGAGAATTCTTATGGTTTATTTCATTTCATACTAGCTCTCTATCTCTAGAAGTTACCATAATGAGAATATATTTCTTGGCGTAGCGTAATGCTATCATATAATGTAATAATGTAGATTACTACAACATGTTTTTTTTGTCTAAGAATAACTATTCCTGGAATGTTTATAAATTATTCAATGAGTTTAAATGAGAGAAATCATACATAAATATGAATTTAGTTCAGAGATCTTGTTTCAACGAAGTTTTACTTTGGACTGGGAGCGAAAAACATAGAATGTGCCAGCTGCATTTCCTCTCGGACATGCTGTAAAAAACCAGGTAAGGGATCAGAGGGTTTCACATTCTATGTTTTTCTCTCGTTCCCAGTCCAGCATGGAAGAAAATTAATAATTACTAGCTGTGCCCGCGACTTCGTACGCCCGGTTTGTTTGGAACAAACGCAGTGTCGAACATACTGAAAACGCTTCTCCGCGCGTAGGAGCGGGATCTGCTAACCCGCGAGTTTTCCATACAAACTGGGGTACTTACTCAATATTAGAATGGTTTGTGTGATTTTTTTTAACCTAGGCTGGACACCAGGTAACTCACAAACCCTCTCACATAAAAACTCCCTTAAATAAAAAGTAACTTTAAGGTCGGTTAAAAACGACCAAATTCAATTTCCTACCTACCTCCTTAAGTCATAAGGCGTGATTATTTGTATCGTAAATTTGATTTTAAATAATACTCAGTCGAGTAAAAAAAGCCCATAAAAATCGGTTAAGATACAGCCAAATTTCAATTTCCTGCTTACCTTCTAAGTCAGGAAGCGTGATTTTAGGTTTCCTAAGTTGCAACCCGGGTAACACACAGTTGAATAAAAAACGTCCTATCGAAATCGGTTCAGTTGTTTTGGCGTGATGTGGTAACATACAGACAGAGATACAGACAAACAAAAATTCTAAAATAAATCGTTTTGGTCTTTAGATCGTTAATAATGTTTGCTGCAATTATTTTTTTGTAAAAATATTCTATATACAGACACGACCCTTCTACAGATTTATTATATGCATAGATGTTACGTACAAACCCCGAAATCGCTCAATAACAAATATTGGCTACAAACAAACAGTACATAATCAATAATTAATTACTACGCCGTAGACTTATCGTAGCAAATACCTACTAGGACAATAATTATAAACATTAATTTTGTTAACTTCCAAGCTAGACTGAAAGCAAGCGGAAAAACATAGAATGTGCCAGCTGCATGTCCTCCCGGGCATGCTTTAAAAACAGCTAAGGGATCAGAGGGTTTCTGTATATTGCAATATAGGCGATGGGCTGACACTACAGCAATATACCTACAAATATATCTAAATAATCATCAAAACATTGTCAGACGTGACGAAGTGAACTTTGTTTTAGGTTTTTTTCGCTCTGCCTACCCCTTTAGGATTAACGGCGTCATTATATGTATGTATGTATGTATGTATTAATTTTGTATTCAAAACACAACAGATGTAAATATCTTTCTCGGATTAAATGTTACAAAACGATTGTTTGTTTGTTATTTGGTATCTTGTTACTAATTATTGGTGATCTTTTGCCATAATTCATTATAAGCGTTCGCATTCATTACGGGCCTTTCAAGATGAAAATGAATAGGCTTTCCATACTGGACCGAGAGTGATAGAAAATGCTTGAATCCCTCGCTACATTTAGGATACATACATACATGTATAATCACGCCTTGATCCTTAATGGGGTAGGCAGAGAGTAAACGACCTAAACACAGGTCGTTCCGCCACGTCTGACAAAGTGTTGAGGGTTATTAAAGATAGATTCGTAGGTATTCTGCTTTAGTGATAGGTTGTCAGCTCATCGCTCATTAGGGTATATATCCACCGAATGAATATTAGTCAAATTATAAGACACGCTTTTCCACTTGTGTATCATCGTTGTAACAGCCTGTCAAAGTGCATGTGTTTTGAATACGTATGAAGCATGCGCGTGTTTGTGTGTGCTCAGAGTGGACGATATCATCGACGATATTGCCGTCCTAGTGGAAAAACATAGCCACGGTATCGTGCCGTTGTCGTGCCGTATAATGGACAAAACAGCCACATAAACTCTGTGAAATCAAATATTGCGAATACTTCCTAAACAAATCCTTGGTTTTATCTTTCAGCGTAATTTTGCCCCTGAAACCCTTCGACATTCCGCACAGCACGAAATCACGAAAATATAGAAGTGGAATGCCTCTTTTCTTCCATGCTGGACTGGGAGCGAGAGATAAACTTAGAATGTGAAACCCTCAGATCCCTTAGCTGGTTTTTTACAGCATGCCCGCGAGGAAATGCAGCTGGCTCATTCTATGTTTTTCTCTGCTCCCAGTCCAGTATGGAAGGCAATATTCTGTTTATATAGCAAGCTAGGATTATTGGGATATTTATTTAATAAACTGACTGACTACGTATATTATATTTTTATGTATCACTATTTATTGTTTATTAATTTATGATTTATATTTTGGTTGCTTATTTATATATGTAATATATTGCTTAAGATGTATCCATGCAAGCACACTTGTTTTTTTTATATTTCTGTGGCCTAAGGTTGCCTGAAAGAAATTGCTGCTTAGCAATAAGGTCGCCTATTTATCCTTTTATTTGTATTTTTCCTTGTTTCTTTTGCCTTTTCTGTGCAATAAAGTGGTATTATTATTCTTATGAATATTAAATAATTATGAACTTTAAGGGAATGAACTACTCAACGTAAAGAAGCCCCAAAAATACTGAAAAGCAACAAATAAATAAAGCACCACAAAAAACAAACAAATAAAGCAACGAAAGAGGGTACACTGATATGTCTGCCCTTAGCCACCACACCGCTCGCAAGTTTCTCAGTCGCTCCGTGACCATAACGCATGGAACTGCATTGAAATATCGGACACTCATACAGAAATGGAAAACCACGGTAAATTTCCCATTTTTAATCATTGTAATGTTGATAATCGTTGATAGAGTTTGAAAAAGACTATAACAAATAAATATTTATCGAAGCTGCACTGTTCATTTATTACCTCTTTCTTATTCTATCAAGAAATTATTCGAAAGAAGTTTTAAAAATTAGATGTATATAATTCTGGACCGCATTATTTTAACAAAATCGGCCTGTCTTATCTACCGATGAAAACACAACGATACCGCGTTTTAAAAACCTAGTGGTGCCATCTAGTGCCGTATAAAAAAAGTATTAGAGGAAGCAGCGACATAGAATGGGCTCAGTGTGTATGGCTGTAATTTTGATACATACCTTAGTAAAATACAAAAAATACAGGTTAGACTAATTAAGTTTTTGGTAAATAAAGATACTAAATTAATGTGTAATGGAGACTATGAATAACTGTTTGCCATTTGCAAAATACTTCCGGTAGATTATAAAGTTAAATATTTAATTGGTATTGAACATTATAATAACGATAAGTTTAAAAAAAGAAGGGAAAATAAATATAAAACTCGAAGTGTAAGAGAACGTCAATTAGTAATACCAAAATCAGTAAACTATTATGGAAAAAGGGTGTCAAAATATCTAATACCAAACATATTTAACCAGCTTCAAATATTTAGAACTGAACCTAAGTTAAGTAGTATAGGGGTATTAAAATCAAAATTAAGGGACTCACTTCTAAATGAAAGTCATTGAGCAATGTTATATTTTTATATTTAATCTCTATTTAATTTTTTTTTTTTAGATATACATATTTTATTTTTTTATAAGCATGCTGTTAATTTAAGGCAGGTGTAAGAAATTACATTAAGGCATATCTCGCCATCAAACTTTTAAGTTTGGCGAGTAGATATTAGTTATAAAAATGTACCTACCTTTAGTTTAATAAAAAAAAAAAAGAAAGGCCGCTCTCACCGTCTGTCGAAATTGCTACCTAAAGACAAGAGTAGCTACTATATTAATTCTGATTTCTGAACTAGAGTAATTAGGTATCCATAAAATATATATGTATCACTATTTATTGTTTATTAATTTATTATTTACATTTTCGTTGCTTATTTATATATGTAATGTATTGCTTAAGATGTATCCATGCAAGCACACTTGTTTTTTTTTTTAATTTCTGTGGCCTAAGGTTGTCTGAAAGAAATTGCTGCTTAGCAATAAGGTCGCCTATTTATACTTTTATTTGTATTTTTCCTTGTTTCTTTTGCCTTTTCTGTGCAATAAAGTGGTATTATTATTCTTATGAATATTAAATAATTATGAACTTTATGGGAATGACCTACTCAACGTAGAGAAGCCCCAAAAATACAGAAAAGCAACAAATAAATAAAGCACCACAAAAAACAAACAAATAAAGCAACGAAAGAGGGTACACTGATATGTCTTCCATTAGCCACCACACCGCTCGCAAGTTTCTCAGTCGCTCCGTGACCAAAACGCATGGAACTGCATTGAAATATCGGACACTCATACAGAAATGGAAAACCACGGTAAATATCCCGTTTTTAATCATTGTAATGTTGATAATCGATGATAAAGTTTGAAAAAGACTATAATAAATAAATATTTATCGAAGCTGCATGCCGCTTCGATCACGAGATACGGGACATACTGTGTTAATAATAATTTGAGTGAGGTGAATCGTTGGATTAAATAGGAACTGCGACTTTTTTGATGTGTTATATTTAAATGACTCGCATAAAATGAACTCTTCATTCAGTATATACATACATACATATACTCACGCATTTATCCCTAATGGGGTAGGCAGTGCGTAAACGACCTAAACAAAGGTCGTTCCGCCTCGTCTGACAAAGTTTTGAGAACTATTCAAGATGGATTTGTACGTATATTGCTGTAGTGACAGGTTGTCAGCTCATCGCCTAAATTGCATTATACCGAAACGCTCAGATCCCTTAGCTCGTTTTTACAGCATGCCCGGGAGGAAATGCAGCTAGTACATTCTTTGTTTTTATTTCGCTCCCAGTCCAGCATGGAAGAATTCGAAGATTCATTTACTACCTCTTTCTTATTCTATCAACAAATCATTGTAATGTTGATAACCGTTGATAGAGTTTGAAAAGGACTATAACAAATAAATATTTATCGAAGCTGCACTGTTCATTTATTACCTCTTTCTTATTCTATCAAGAAATTATTCGAAAGAAGTTTTAAAAATTACAAATATAAAACCTGATGAGCATTATTTTAACAAAATCGGCCTATCTTATCAACCGATGAAAACACAACGATACCGCGTTTTAAAAACCTAGTGGTGCCATCTAGTGCCGTATAGAAAAAGTATTAGAGGAAGCAGCGACATAGAATGGGCTCAGTGTGTATGGCCGTAATTTTAATACATACCTTAGTGAAATAAAAAAAATACAGGTTAGACTTATTAAGTTTTTGTAAATAAAGATACTAAATTAATGTGTAATGGAGACTATGAACAACTGTTTGCAAAATACTTCCGGTAGATTATAAAGTTAAATATTTAATCGGTATTGAACATTATTATAACGATAAGTTTAAAAAAAGAAGGGAAAATAAATATAATACTCGAAGTGTAAAAGAACGTTAATTAGTAATACCAGAATCAGTAAACTATTATGGAAAAAGGGTGTCAAAATATCTAATACCAAAAATATTTAACCAGCTTCAAATATTTAGATCCGGATCGTTAGCCCATGGCTCTGACCACTAGACCACGGAGGCAGTTAAATATTTTTCATTGGTTTGACAGTTCTCCTTATACTACGGTGCCACCGCCCACGTTCATTGAGAACCGTGTCGTACCGTAAACCTCTTTGAAAGATCCCGGCTTTGGACGTTTGACATGTAAAACCATTTGATTTTGAAAAGGTTTTGAAATACGAGATATACCAGGATTCTTTGTGACATTTTCGATTTTCGTCTGATTTAAGCCAGTTTGTGCGCATTTAAGTAATTTGAGTTGTAAGTTTTTGAGATTATCATCGACGTTAGCGCCACTTTATAAATGAATTATTCTTAGAAATTGTGCATGTGTGTAGTAGATAATTTTCCTAAAGAGTTTCCCTTTGACGTTAGCGCCAATTTATAAATTAATTAATCTTAGAAATTATGCATGTGTGTAGTAGTTAATTTTCTGAACAAAGGTCGTATACATTTTTCTAAAGTAGTTAACGTGAGCCTTAAAAAATGACATTTATTTCATTGTTATATTAATTACACAGTCACAGTAAAACATACATAAATGTATATCAGTCCAAAAGACCACCTCTTGTCGCACCTGGTGGAAAAGTGCTCATCACACTGGCAGCTTTACCTTGCAGTATTGCCAGCGAGACGTTTGGCACTAGGTACGATTCGGTTCGGGCATCTCCTCCATTCCATCCATCTTCCTAGACCTAATCCCGTATCTCACGGGGTCAGTTACCTTATGTAGGGGATTGAACGAGGGTACTGGTTTTTATACAGAGCGACTGCCAGCTGACCTCCGCAACCCAGAAGGGACACCAGACCCAATCCTAGATTAGGTCAGAGTTTTCATGCCGTCAATGCTTTACTGGCCTCTGTCATGGCTTAACAACTAATATCTACGGATATTATTCGCATCACTACCATTAACGTAATAGAATTATGTTGTGTAAAACCTAGTTATGTTGTTGTAAGAACTTGATTTATATTAAATTAAAACACTTACTTACTACGGTGACTCAGTGACCTAAAGCGGGGGGATCTTAGACACCGACACAGAAATTAAAACACTATAATTTTTTTATTACTACTACTTCTAAGTTCCATGCTAATTTTGGTGCTTAAATGCAGGGTGTGATTTGATTATAGGTTTGCCGAACAGGTGTAAGGGCAGCGTCCTGCTAATTGATAGGGGTTGCTCAGTCAACGACACTGAACAACTTTCACCAGGAATTTCTTTCAGGTAGAGGAAAAAATGGCATACAGAATGTTCACCTCGATCAGTAAATTTTTATGGAGAAGCTTTTAAAAAATATCCCATCAGTATGCGGGACGCTGTCCCTTAGACCTACTATATTACAGAATTACAACGCCATCTATAAGCTACATAGTGAATCACTTAGACCGTTCAGTGAAGCAACCACGCAACCACGCAATTCCTCGCTGAAAACTGAATGATAGAGTTACAGACGTCCGTACATAGATGGCAGCACTATAATGTTTCGAAGCGCCATCTGTATTTTCGTTTGTTAACTACTCCTAAGAGCCAAAATGGTAGACTACAGCCTATTGTATATCTCGAGGTTCTACCTAAAGACCGCAGGTTGATGACCGCGGTTCTAACCTAGACATTGAACAAAGGCATGTGAGCGTCTCCCCGGATATAACTTAAAAAAATCAAATGTACGTAAAGTGGTTACCGTGGTATTTCCTTATATTTTCAATCACTAATGATGTGAAAGTCAAAGTCAAAATATTTATTTCCAAATAGATTCCTAAAAACACGTTTAGAAAGTCACAAGCGAGTTTATTACAAAGAAATATTTATATCTATGTCACAAAATAAAATAAAATTAGGTATATCACAATGAAGGGAGTATGAGAAACTCGCATTTTGCATAATGAATCATGGGTTTATGATTTTCAAGACCGATAACACTTTATTATGAGAATTCTTATGGTTCATTGCATTTCATACTAGCTCTCTATCTCTAGAAGTTACCGTAATAAGAATATTTTACATGATCAACGAATCTGCTACGGCGTAGCGTAATGCTATCATATAATGTAATAATGTGATAATGTAATCTACTACATGTTTTTTTTTGTCTAAGAATAACTATTCCTGGAATGTTTATAAATTATTCAATGTGTTTAAATATGAGAAGTCATACACAAATATGAATTTAGTTCAGAGATCTTGTTTTAACGAAGTTTTATTTTAGCTGCATTTCCTCTAGGACATGCTGTAAAAAACCAGGTAAGGGATCCGAGGGTTTCACATTCTATGTTTTTATCTCGTTCCCAGTCCAGCATTCAAAAAAAAAATACTAGCTGTGCCCGCGACTCCGTACGCCCGGTTTGTTTGGAAAAAAACGCAATGTCGAACATACTGAAAACGCTTCTCCGCGCGTAGGAGCAGGATCTGCTAACCCGCGTGTTTTCCATACACACTGGGGTACTTACTCAATATTAGAATGGTTTGCGTGATTTTTTCTAACCTGGGCTGGACACCAGGTAACTTACAAACTCTCTCACATAAAAACTCTTTCAAATAAAAAGACCTTAAAGGTCGGTTAAAAACGATCAAACATTAATTTCCTGCCTACCCCCTAAGTCAGGTGGAGTGATTATTTGTATCAATTCTTTAAATTCTAATGCTCAAAACGCTCAGTCGAACAAAACAAAATCCATTAAAATCGGTTAAAAACGACCAAATTCAATTTCCTACCTACCTCCTTAAGTCATATCATAAGGCGTGATTATTTGTATCGTACCTTTGTTTTTAAATAATACTCAGTTGAATAAAAAAAAAGTTCAAAGTTAATAATTTTTAATACCGTAGATATTAGTCGTTAAGCCATAACAGAGGCCAGTTTTAAGCATTGGCGGCTTGAAAACTCTGACCTAATCTAGGATTGAGTCTGGTTTCCCTTCTGGGTTGCGATGGTCAGATGGCAGTCGCTCTGTGTAAAAACCAGTACCCTGGTTCAATCCCCTAGATAAGTTAGCCGACCCTGTGAGATACTGGATAAGGCTAGGGAGACGATGATGTTACGCACAATCCCCGAAATCGCTCAATAACAAATATTGGCTACAAACAAACAGTAAATAATCAATAATTAATTACTACGCCGTAGACTTATCGTAGCAAATACCTACTAGGACAATAATAATAAACAATAATTTTGTTTACTTCCATCTAGCCTGAGAGCGAGCGGAAAAACATAGAATGTGCCAACTGCATGTCCTCCCGGGCATGCTGTAAAAAACATCTAAGGGATCAGAGGGTTTCTGTATATTGCAATATAGGCGATGGGCTTACAGTACAGCAATATACCCACAAATGCATCTAAATAACCATCAAAACATTGTCAGACGTGACGAAGTGACCTTTGTTTTAGGTTGTTTTCGCTCTGTCTACCCCATTAGGAATAAAGGCGTCATTATATGTATGTATGTTTTAATTTTGTATTCAGAACATACATACATACATATAATCACGCCTTTATACCGAATGGAGTTTGTATTCAGATCACGACGGATGTAAATATCGTTCTTGGATTACATGTTACGTAATGATTGTTTGTTTGTTATTTGGTATCTTGTTACTAATTATTGATGATCTTTTGCCATAATTGATTTATAGCGTTCGGATTCATTACGGGCCTTTCAAGATGAAAATTAATAGGCCGGGAGTGATAGAGAATGCTTGAATCCCTCGCTACATTCAGGATACATACATACATGTATAATCACGCCTTTATCCTTAATGGGGTAGGCAGAGACTAAACGACCTAAACAAAGGTCGTTCCGCCACGTCTGACACGTTGAGGGTTATTTAAGATAGATTCGTAGGTATTCTGCTTTAGTGATAGGTTGTCAGCTCACCGCTCATTAGGGTATATCTCTACCGAATGAATATTAGTCAAATTATAAGACACGCTTTTCCACTTGTGTATCATCGTTGTAACAGCCTGTCAAAGTGCATGTGTTTTGAATACGTATGAAGCATGCGCGTGTTTGTGTGTGCTCAGAGTGGACGATATCATCGACGATATTGCCGTCCTAGTGGAAAAACATAGCCACGGTATCGTGCCGTTGTCCTGCCGTGTAATGGACAAAACAGCCATATAAACTCCGTGAAATCAAATATTGCGAATACTTCCTATACAAATCCTTGGTTTTATCTTTCAGCGTAATTTTGCCCCTAAAACCCTTCGACATTCCGCACAGCACGAAATCACGAAAATATAGAAGTGGAATGCCTCTTTTCTTCCATGCTGTACTGGGAGCGAGAAATAAACTTAGAATGGGAAACCCTCAGATCCCTTATCTGGTTTTTTAAAGCATGCCCGCGAGGAAATGCAGTTGGCACATTCTATGTTTTTCTCCGCTCCCAGTCCAGTATGGAAGGCAATATTCTGTTTATATAGCAAGCTAGGATTATTGAGATATTTATTTAATAAACTGAATGACTACGTATACTATATTTTTATGTATCACTATTTATTGTTTATTAATTTATTATTTACATTTTGGTTGCTTATTTATATATGTAAAGTATTGCTTAAGATGTAAGCACACTTGTCTTTTTTTTATATTTCTGTGGTCGAAGGTTCCCTGAAAGAAATTGCTGCTTAGCAATAAGGTCGTTAGCAGTAAGGCTATTTATACTTTTATTTGTATTTTTCCTTGTTTCTTTTGCCTTTTCTGTGCAATAAAGTGGTATTATTATTCTTATGAATATTAAATAATTATGAACTTTATGGGAATGACCTACTCAACGTAAAGAAGCCCCAAAAATACAGAAAAGCAACAAATAAATAAAGCACCACAAAAAACAAACAAATAAAGCAACGAAAGAGGGTACACTGATATGTCTGCCATTAGCCACCACACCGCTCGCAAGTTTCTCAGTCGCTTCGTGACCATAACGCATGAAACTGCATTGAAATATCGGACACTCATACAGAAATGGAAAACCACGGTAAATTTCCCGTTTTTAATGATTGTAATGTTGATAATCGTTGATAGAGTTTGAAAAAGAGTATAATAAATAAATATTTATCGAAGCTGCATGCCGCTTAGATCACGAGATACGGGGCATACTGTGTTAATTATAATTTGAGTGAGGTGAATCGTTGGATTAAATAGGAACTGCGACTTTTTTGATGTGTTATATTTAAATGACTCGCAGGAAATGAACTCTTCATCCACTATATACAAACAATGTAATAATAATGGGGTAGGCAGAGCGTAAACGACCTAAACAAAGGTCGTTCCGCCACGTCTGACAAAGTTTTGAGAATTATTCTAGATGGATTTGTACGTATATTGCTGTAGTGACAGGTTGTCAGCCCATCGCCTAAATTGCATTATACCGAAACCCTCAGATCCCTTAGCTGGTTTTTACAGCATGCCCGGGACGAAATGCAGCTGGCACATTCTATGTTTTTATTTCGCTCCTAGTCCAGCATGGAAGAATTCGAAGATTCATTTACTACCTCTTTCTTTATTTATCAACAAATCATTGTAATGTTGATAACCGTTGATAGAGTTTGAAAAGGACTATAACAAATAAATATTTATCGAAGCTGCACTGTTCATTTATTACCTCTTTCTTATTCTATCAAGAAATTATTCGAAAGAAGTTTTAAAAATTAGAAATAATTGTAATCTTCATCGCATTATTTTAACAAAATCGGCCTGTCTTATCTACCGATGAAAACACAACGATACCGCGTTTTAAAAACCTAGTGGTGCCATCTAGTGCCGTATAGAAAAAGTATTAGAGGAAGCAGCGACATAGAATGGGCTCAGTGTGTATGGCCGTAATTTTGATACATACCTTAGTGAAATAAAAAAAATACAGGTTAGACTAATTAAGTTTTTGGTTAATAAAGATACTAAATTAATGTGTAATGGATACTATGAACAACTGTTTGCCATTTGCAAAATACTTCCGGTAGATTATAAAGTTAAATATTTAATTGGTATTGAACATTGTTATAACGATAAGTTTAAAAAAAGAAGGGAAAATAAATATAATACTCGAAGTGTAAGAGAACGTAAATTAGTAATACCAAAATCAGTAAACTATTATGGAAAAAGGGTGTCAAAATATCTAATACTAAAAATATTTAACCAGCTTCAAATATTTAGATCCGGATCGTAAGCCCATTGCTCTGACCACTAGACCACGGAGGCAGTTAAATATTTTTCATTGGTTTGACAGTTCTCCTTATACAGTGCCCCCGCCCACGTTCATTGAGAACCACGTCGTACCGTAAACCTCTTTGAAAGATCCCGGCTTTGGACGTTTGACATGTAAAAAGATTTTGAAAAAGTTTTGAAATACGAGATATACCAGGATTCTTTGTGACATTTTCGATTTTCGTCTGATTTAAGCCAGTTTGTGCGCATTTAAGTAATTTGAGTTGTATGTTTTTGAGATTATCTTCGACGTTAGCCCCACTTTATAAACGAATTAATCTTAGAAATTGTGCATGTGTGTAGTATATCATTTTCTTAACGAGTTTACCTTTGACGTTAGCGCCAATTTATAAATTAATTAATCTTAGAAATTATGCATGTGTGTAGTAGTTAATTTTCTGAACAAAGGTCGTATACATTTTTCTAAAGTAGTTAACGTGAGCCTTAAAAAATGACATTTATTTCATTGTTATATTAATTACACAGTCACAGTAAACCATACATAAATGTATATCAGTCCAAAAGACCACCTCTTGTCACACCTGGTGGAAAAATGCTCATCACGCTGGCAGCTTTACCTTGCAGTATTGCCAGCGAGACGTTTTGCACTAGGTACGATTCGGTTCGGGCATCTCCTCCATTCCATCCATCTTCCTAGCCTTATCCCGTATCTCACGGGGTCGGTTACCTAATGTAGGGGATTGAACGAGGGTACTGGTTTTTACACAGAGCGACTGCCATCTGACCTCCGCAACCCAGAAGGGACACCAGACCCAATCCTAGATTAGGTCAGAGTTTTCATGCCGTCAATGCTTTACTGGCTTCTGTCATGGCTTAACAACTAATATCTACGGATATTATTCGCATCACTACCATTATCGTAATAGAATTATGTTGTGTAAAACCTAGTTATGTTGTTGTAAGAACTTGATTTATATTAAATTAAAACACTTACTTACTACGGTGACTCAGTGACCTAAAGCGGGGGGATCTTAGACACCGACACAGAAATTAAAACACTATAATTTCTTTATTACTACTACTTCTAAGTTCCATGCTAATTTTGGTGCTAAAATGCGGGGTGTGATTTGATTATAGGTTTGCCGAACAGGTGTAAGGGCAGCGTTCCGCAAATTGATAGGGGTTGCTCAGTCAACGACACTGAACAACTTTCACCCGGAAGTTCTTTCAGGTAGAGAAAAAAATGGCATACAGAATGTTCACCTCGATCAGTAAATTTTTATGGAAAAGCTTTTAAAAAAAAACCCATCAGTATGCGGGACGCTGTCCCTTAGACCTACTATATGACAGAATTACAACGCCATCTATAAGCTACATAGTGAATCACTTAGAACGTTCAGTGAAGCAACCACGCAACCACGCAATTCCTCGCTGAATACTGAATGATAGAGTTACAGACGTCCGTACATAGATGGCAGCACTATAATGTTTCGAAGCGCCATCTGTATTTTCGTTTGTTAACTACTCCTAGTAGCCAAAATGGTAGACTACAGACTATTGTATATCTCGAGGTTCTACTTAAAGACCGCAGGTCGATGACCCCGGTTCTAACCTAGACATTGAACAAAGGCATGTGAGCGTCTCCCCGAATATAACTCATAGGCTTACCGCCAGAAATCAAATGTACGTAAAGTGGTTACCGTAGTATTTCCTTATATTTTCAATCACTAATGAAGTAAAAGTCAATGTCAAATTATTTATTTCCAAATAGATTCCAAAAAACACTTTTAGAAAGTCACAAGCGAGTTTATTACAAAGAAATATCTATATCTATGTCACAAAATAAAATAAAATTAGGTACCTATATCACAATGAAGGGAGCATGAAAATCTCGCATTTTGCATAATAAAACATGGGTATATGATTTTCAAGACCGATAACACTTTATTATGAGAATTCTTGGGGTTCATATTATTTCATACTAGCTCTCTATCTCTAGAAGTTACCATCTAAATGTTTACCTTGATCTACGAATCTGCTACGGCGTAGCGTAATGCTATCATATAATGTAATAATGTGATATTGTAATCTACTACATGTTTTTTTCGTCTAAGAATAACTATTCCTGGAATGTTTATAAATTATTCAATGAGTTTAAATATGAGGAGTCATACACAAATATGAATTTAGTTCTGAGATCTTGTTTCAACGAAGTTTTATTTTAGCTGCATTTCCGGATCCGAGGGTTTCACATTCTATGTTTTTCTCTCGTTCCCAGTCCAGCATGGAAGAAAATTAATAATTACTAGCTGTGCCCGCGAGTTCGTACGCCCGGTTTGTTTGGAAAAAACGCAGTTTCGAACATACTGAAAACGCTTCTCCGCGCGTAGAAGCAGGATCTGCTAACCCGCGTGTTTTCCATACAAACTGGTGTACTTACTCAATATAAGAATAGTTTGCGTGATTTTTTCTAACCTAGGCTGGACACCAGGTAACTTACAAACTCTCTCACATAAAAACTCTTTCAAATAAAAAGACCTTAAAAGTCGGTTAAAAACGATCAAAGTTTAATTTCCTGCCTACCCCCTAAGTCAGGTGGAGTGATTATTTGTATCGTTTCTTTAAATTCTAATGCTCAAAATGCTCAGTCGAACAAAAATATTTCCATCAAAATCGGTTAAAAACGACCAAATTCAATTTCCTACCTACCTCCTTAAGTCATATCATAAGGCGTGATTATTTGTATAGTACCTTTGTTTTTAAATAATACTCAGTCGAATAAAAAAAAAGTTCCATAAAAATCGGTTAAAAAACAGCCAAATTTCAATGTCCTGCCTACCCCCTAAGTCAGGAAACGTGATTTTAGGTATCCTACGTTGCAGCCCGGGTAACACACAGTTGAATAAAGATAGTCCTATCGAAATCAGTTCAGTTGTTTTGGCGTGATGTGGTAACATACAGACAGACAGACAGACAAACAAAAATAAAAAAAAAAATCGTTTCGGTCTTTAGATCGTTAATAATGTTTGCTGCAATATTTTTTTTGTAAATATATTCAATGTACACACACGACTCTTCTAGAGGTTAATATATGTATAGATGTTACGCATGAGAGCCCGATGGTGTAGCGGATAGGGCCGCTGCCTCCTGAGTAGGGGTCGTGGTTCGTGGACCTAATCTAGGATTGAGTCTGGTTTCCCTTCTGGGTTGCGGAGGTCAGATGGCAGTCGCTCTGTGTAAAAACCAGTACCCTCGTTCAATCCCCTAGATTAGGTATCCGACCCTGTGAGATACTGGATAAGGCTAGGGAGACGATGATGTTACGCACAATCCCCGATATCGCTCAATAACAAATATTGGCTACAAACAAACAGTACATAATCAATAATTAATTACTACGCCGTAGACTTATCGTAGCAAATACCTACTAGGACAATAATAATAAACGATAATTTTGTTTACTTCCATGCTAGACTGAGAGCGAGCGGAAAAACATAGAATGTGCCAGCTGCATGTCCTCCCGGGCATGGTGTAAAAAACAGCTAAGGGATCAGAGGGTTTCTGTATATTGCAATATAGGTGATGGGCTTACAGTACAGCAATATACCCACAAATGCATCTAAATAACCATCTACCTAATAACTGTCTACCCCATTAGGAATAAAGTCGTCATTATATGTATGTATGTTTTAATTTTGTATTCAGAACATACATACATACATATAATCACGCCTTTATCCCGAATGGGGTTAGTATTCAGAACACGACGGATGTAAATATCTTTCTCGGATTACATGTTACGTAATGATACGTAATTTTTTTTTTGCGGGTAGGCAGGAAAATAAGTAATATTGCAATTTTTTGCTCTACAATATTTAATATAAATAAAATAGAATATTTACAGATAAATGAGATAAAAACTTACCAAGTGCATTATTTGACAACAATCTCTCGAATTAAATAATATTTACAACAAAAGTACACATTACAAAAAATGGAGAACACTACAGCTGAGCTGATAAAGGGTATGATGGAGTTAGCCACTTTTGTTGACACCAGACTCAATGAATTTGAGAAAAGTCAGCAACAACCACTCTCCTCTGGCAATCCTACAGTCAAGACCTTGTCTGCTGATTATACGGCCTTCAAAACAATGGTGTGGAAAACCCTCGGCATGTTAAAGGCACAGCTGCAGTTAATTGTGGACAACCAGGATCGCCTTGAGACACACTCTCGCAGGAAAGTTCTGTTACTTCATGGTGTACCAGAAGCCAAGGATGAAGAGCTGCTCCAGAAGGTTCTCAGCGTATCACGGGAGCGTATGAAGCTGACATTGGATTCTGGAGCAATAGAAGCCTGTCATCGTTTGGGCGTGAGGGCTGACAGAGATAGGCCAGTGTTGGTGCGATTTGCAAGCATGTCTTTTAAATCTGCAGTGTGGAAGGCGAAGACTATGCTGAAGGGCTCGAAAATCTCTGTATCGGAGTTTCTTACAAAGCCGCGCCAAGAAGTGTTTGCCGCCGCTAGAAAGTACTTTGGCATGAAACAATGTTGGTCGTCTGATGGTACAATTGTTATTTTGCTGCCAGATAAAAGTCGTAAGAAGGTACAGTCCATGTCTGAGCTCAAGCCGCTGATGGTGAAGTATCCGACGAAGGAGTCTACGTCCAACACCAGATCGTAAGGTCTCATATCAGTATCTTTTCCTTGTGGTTACCGAGTGACGCGTTAAACTATTTTGTATCTTATGTTCATCCCGATAGATTCATTTACTGTGCACTGTGTTTGTGTTAAAGTACCGGGTAGTATGTATGTTTTAGACTTTTTTATTTTTATACAGTTTTTAGTTTGCCTTGCATTAAAATTCTAAATTTGTTTTCTTTTGGTTATGTTAGCTAGCTTGTCAAAATTCTCCAACTGTCAATGTCAAAATTGTCAAATGAACTTTTTTCGTTCAAAAATTTTTTACACGCTCGGATACACAAATAGTTTATATGATGTGCGTTTAGTTGTTTCTTTTATTTTTTTATTTTTTTTGTATTGTTTGGTATTATTTGTTTAATTGTGTCTTTTCTTTTTTGTTGTGAATTTGTGTTCATTTTCTTTCAGTCAACTCATGCCGGTGTAAGAGAATTGTTTTATATATTTGTGGGATTCTTTTTGTTATTTTATATATTTTTATAAGTATTTATTTATTATATGATATATGATAATTATTTATCTTGCTCATCATCTGATGAGTATGAAAGTGCTCATAGTCTTAACAACTCTTCTCTTTCTGACTCTGAGCCGCTCGGAGACAAACTTTCGTCTGTCTTCCCTAGTGGCTCACCTTTCCTATCCCTGGTGCACATCAATGCTCAGGGCCTCTTGGCTCATCATTCAGATCTTCTCGCATCCTTTAACAGCAGCGTAGTTGACGCTATTCTTGTGTCAGAAACTTTTCTAAAACCATCTCTCCCTTCCACTTCTTGTTCTCTTCCAGGCTACAAGCTCTTCCGCAACGATCGTGTAGGTGCGGGTTGCGGTGGAGTTGGCATATATATCCGCGGTGACATCCCCGCTACTGTACTTAGTGCTTCACCATCCCAGTACTCTGGTTTCCTGGAATACCTTTTGCTGGAGGTCATCCTTCAACACAATAAGATTCTTTTAGGAGTTGCTTACAGCCCTGATGATAATGTTAATTACTTTAGCTCATTTGAATCTACACTTGAAACCTATACCACATTGTATGAACACGTTATCATTATGGGCGACTTAAACACATGTCTGGCGAAGGATGACTACAGATCAAACAATCTCATTTCTCTTACTTCTTCTCTTAACTTACATCTGCTTCCATTTTCTCCCACTCACCATTTTCCAAATTGTAGACCCTCAACTATTGACGTCATTATTACTTCCAAACCGAATTCAGTTCTTTCTCACGGTCAAATGTGTGCTCCATTTTCATATCATGACCTTCTTTATCTTGCCTATAAAGTGCGCCCTCCCAAGATCAAAAGTAAGGTCATTCTTCAGCGTAGTTTTCGCAACATGAATCTGGATCGCTTAAGAGAGGATGTTCAAAATATTGATTGGTCGCCAGTGTTCTCCGCAGATAGTGCTGATGCGAAGGTAGCTGCTTTTTGCAAAATTATTACTGAACTGTTTGATGTTCATGCGCCTGTTCGACCTGTTAGGGTGAGGCATGCGCCAGCTCCTTGGCTAACTGATACTATCAGAAGAGTCATGGCAAAACGAGACAGAGCTAAGAGTAGGTACAGGAAAGATAAAACCGATGAGAACTTTGCTGCATATAAAAAACTCCGTAACATCTGCAACAGGATGTGTAGGGATGCTAAGCGACGCTATATACATTCCTCTTTAGATTCACTTTCTCAGGCTCAGACCTGGAAATTTTTAAAGTCTTTGGGTGTGGGCAAAACCACAGATACCTCCATAGGTGCTGTGGATCTCAATTCTCTAAATAAGCATTTCTCGACTCCACCAGTCATCCTAGATGATGCAACCAAATCTATTTCTCTTTCGCATCTGTCACATCTTGTCCAACCCAACTGTTCTCCGTTTAATTTCCAGTCGGTTTCTGAGGCGGATATTAAAAAGAGCATCCTATCCATTTCCACGAAGGCTGTGGGTGATGATAACATAAGTCTGAATATGCTCATACCAGTGTTGGATGGCATTGCACCAATCATTACACACATCATCAACTTTTCTCTGATGGTCAATGTTTTTCCTACAGCATGGAAAAAGGCTTATGTTATTCCTCTACCTAAAACTTCGAATCCCACTTCTTTCTCACAATTCCGTCCAATCTCCATCCTCCCTGTCCTTTCCAAAGTCCTTGAGAGTATTGTTCATAAGCAACTTTACTCTTTCCTCACTTCCTATAACCTTTTATGTCCTTTTCAATCTGGCTTCCGTCCGGCTCACAGTACAGTTAGTGCTCTGCTAAATGTCACTGAGGACATTCGGTCTGCTATGGATAACACCAAGCTTACTGTTGTTACACTCTTAGACTTTAGCAGTGCCTTTAACTCTGTGGACTTTGATATCCTTCTTGCTTCCCTCCGCTCAATTAACATCTCTCCTTCTGTAGTCGACTGGTTCTCTTCATATCTTCACGGTCGTCAGCAGTGTGTGAAAGCCAACGATGTTTCATCGGATTGGTCTAGCTTAACTGCTGGTGTACCACAAGGTGGCGTTATTTCTCCTCTTCTTTTTTCTATTTTTATTAACAACATTTCTCGAGTAATTTCTTCGCCCTACCACCTGTATGCAGATGACCTACAAATCTATCGACACTTTTCCCCGAATGAAGTATCTGAGGCTATTGTGGCTATTAACTCAGATCTAGCGGCGGTTCAAACTTGGGCAAAAACCTTTGGACTTCTTGTTAACCCTGATAAGTCCCAAGCACTAATAATTGGCAGCAGCAAGATAAGGTGTAGACTGGACTTTGCTGATGTTCCGCTGGTTTGTTATGACGGCATATGCATTCCTTACACTGATAAAGCTAAAAATTTAGGTGTTATCTTTGACTGTCACTTGTCTTGGTTGTCACACGTTAATGGGGTGAGCAGGCGTATGCACTATTCTTTCCACTCTCTTAAGCGACTCCAGAATTTTCTTCCTTTTAAAACTAAAATCATGCTTGCACAAGCTCTTCTTCTCCCTATTCTCGACTACGCTGATGTTTGTTATTTGGATGCGACGGAAGAATTACTTAACAAGCTTGAGCGCCTACAAAACCTGGCAATTAGATTTATTTTCGGACTTCGTAAATACGATCATGTCTCTGAATTTCGTGCTCAGCTTAAATGGCTTTCAATTCGACTTCGGCGTGATGTGCACATCCTGACCACTCTTTACAACATCCTTCACAATCCTGCCACTCCTGACTATCTCCGCTCCCGTTTCCAACACCTTCCTCCAGATCCCCGCCCTAGGCGCGCCTGCATCACTAAGGTGCTGGAGTTGCCTAGTGCGAATACCAAGTTCTTCTTCAACTCCTTTTCTGTAAAAGCTGCACAACTGTGGAATAAACTGCCTAAGACAATTCAAGACAGTCCCTCAGTGAATGTCTTTAAGAAAAGATTAAAAGAGCACTATTTATCTGAACAATTTTGATGTATGTATTTATGTAGTAGTTTATTCGTATATGTATGTATCAATATATTGTTTAGTATATATGTATGTTTATTTAAGATAGTAATATACGGTAGGTATTTATTCTATGTATAGGTATGTAAGTATTTTTAATTTTTTGTTTTACTAGTCTCTGTTAATGTTGCATTTTCTTGTCCCCTCAAAATTATTTACTTTCTCTTACTACCATTGGGTTGGCTGGAAGAGAACTCTTCATAGAGATAAGTTCGCCCTTGCACACTATATTTGTAAATTACATTTCTTTTGTGTTTATGCAATAAAGTATATATAATGATTGTTTGTTTGTTATTTGGTATCTTGTTACTAATTATTGATGATCTTTTGCCATAATTGATTTATAGCGTTCGCAATCATTACGGGCCTTTCAAGATGAAAATGAATAGGCCGGAAGTGATAGAAAATGCTTGAATCCCTCGCTACATACATGTATAATCACGCCTTGATCCTTAATGGGGTAGGCAGAGATTAAACGACCTAAACAAAGGTTCTGCCACGTCTGACAAAGTGTTGAGGGTTATTTAAGATAGATTCGTAGGTATTCTGCTTTAGTGATAGGTTGTCAGCTCATCGCTTATTAGGGTATATCTCTACCGAATGAATATTAGTCAAATTATAAGACACGCTTTTCCACTTGTGTATCATCGTTGTAACAGCCTGTCAAAGTGCATGTGTTTTGAATACGTATGAAGCATGCGCGTGTTTGTGTGTGCTCAGAGTGGACGATATCATCGACGATATTGCCGTCCTAGTGGAAAAACATAGCCACGGTATCGTGCCGTTGTCGTGCCGTTGTCGTGCCGTGTAATGGAAAAACAGCCACTGGCAGAATCTCCGTGAAATCAAATATTGCGAAAACTTCCTAAACAAACCCCTGGTTTTATCTTTAAGCGTAACTTTGGCTTTGAAACTTTTCGATATTCCGCACAGCACGAAAATATAGAAGTGGAATGCCTCTTTTCTTCCATGCTGGACTGGGAGCGAGAGATAAACTTAGAATGTGAAACCCTCAGATCCCTTAGCTGGTTTTTTACAGCATGCCCGCGAGGAAATGCAGCTGGCACATTCTATGTTTTTATTTCGCTCCCAGTCCAGCATGGAAGAATTCGAAGATTCATTTACTACCTCTTTCTTATTTTATCAATAAATCATTGTAATGTTGATAACCGTTGATAGAGTTTGAAAAGGACTATAACAAATAAATATTTATCGAAGCTGCACACTTCATTTATTACCTCTTTCTTATTCTATCAAGAAATTATTCGAAAGAAGTTTTAAAAATTACAACATTGATATTGCGCATTACATTATTATAAAATCGGCCTGTCTTATCTACCGATGAAAACACAACGATACCGCGTTTTAAAAACCTAGTGGCGCCATCTAGTGCCGTATAGAAAAAGTATTAGAGGAAGCAGCGACATAGAATGGGCTCAGTGTGTATGGCCGTAATTTTGATACATACCTTAGTGAAATAAAAAAAATACAGGTTAGACTAATTAAGTTTTTGGTAAATAAAGATACTAAATTAATGTGTAATGGAGACTATGAACAACTGTTTGCCATTTGCAAAATACTTTCGGTAGATTATAAAGTTAAATATTTAATTGGTATTGAACATTATTATAACGATAAGTTTAAAAAAAGAAGGGAAAATAAATATAATAGTCGAAGTGTAAGAGAACGTAAATTAGTAATACCAAAATCAGTAAACTGTTATGGAAAAAGGGTGTCAAAATATCGAATACCAAACATATTTAACCAGCTTCTTCATATTTAGAACTGAACCTAAGTTAAGTAGTATTAAAATCAAAATTAAGGGACTTACTTCTAAATGAAAGTCATTGAGCAATGTTATATTTTTATATTTAATCACTAATTATTTTTTTTCTTTTTTAGATATACTTATTTTTTTTTTATAAGCATGCTGTTAATTTAAAGTAGGTGTAAGGAATTACATTAAGGCGTATCTCGCCATCAAACTTTTAAGTTTGGCGAGTAGATATTAGTTATAAAAATGTACTTACCTTTAGTTTAATAAATAAAAAAAAAAGAAAGGCCGCTCTCACCATCTGTCAAAATTGCTACCTAAAGACAAGGGTAGCTGCTATATTAATTCTGATTTCTGAACTAGAGTAGTTAGGTAAACAGCGTAATAAATAATCATCTTCTTCCATGCTGGACTGGGAGCGACAGAAAAACATAGAATGTGCAAGCTGCATTTCCTCCCGGGCGTGCTGTAAAATCAGCTAAGGGATCCGAGGGTTACAGTGCTTTGAATGTAGGCGATGGGCTGATAACCTGTCACTACAGTAATATAACTACAAATCTGTCTTGAATAACCCTCAAAACTTTGTCAGACGTGGCGGAACGACCTTTGTTTAGTTCGTTTACGCTCTGTCTACCACATTAGGAATAAAGGCGTGATTATATGCATGTATGTTTGTTACATTTTGGTGCTGTGATGACTTCTGGGCCTTGTAATCATAATAAATTCTTACCAACGATAAATCAAACTAATACAATAAAGAGGAAGGTTAAAGATTTATTTCATGCTGGACTGGGAGCGATTCTTCCATGCTGCACTGGGAGCGAGAAAAAACATAGAATGTGCCAAATGCATTTCTTCACGGGCATGCTGTAAAAACTAGCTAAGAGATCCGAGGGTTTAATCGCTATTTATATTGCATATATATCGATTTAGGCTTTGGGCGTGTAGTTGCGGTACAGCCGTGGCGGAACGACTTTTGTGATAATATATTTTTGAAGTCAACTCAATTAGCCATTTCATTTGATACCCCACACGATACACAGTTTGTTCCTTTTTCTGTTGTATGTGTTTCTTTGTGCAATAAAGAATTTTGTAGTGTATTGTATGGGTTTCCAATGTTTTTTTATACTAACTACAGTGATGATTCTTTCGGTGCCCTCTCTATCCCTAGTAGATGTAGACATATTCAAACATGTATGTGTTAATAAACTACATACATATAGTCACGCCTTTATCCTTTATGGGGTAGGCAGAGCGAAAACTACCTAAACAAAGCTTGTTCCGCCACTGACAAAGTTTTGAGGGTTATTTAAGACAATTTTTTTATATATTATATATATGTATATTGCTGTAGTGACAGGTTGTCAGCCCATCGCTCATATTGCAGTGTACTGTATTCCTCGGATCCCTTAGCTGATTTTTACAGCATGCCCGGGAAGAAATGCAGCTGGCACATTCTATGTTTTTCTCTCGCTCCCAGTCCAGCAAGGAAGAAGATGATTATTTATTATGCTGTTCACCTAACTACTCTATTTCAGAGAACTATTCTATTGTACCTATTCGTATTTATGTATTCGTACTTCTCCTTTACTTAACTTTTGGGTTGCCTGGCGGAAATTGGTACCCTAGCAATAAGGCCACCTAATTGTACTCTGTTTGTTTTGTAATGTTTGTTCTTGTACAATGTGTTATTTATGTGCAATAAAGAATATTTGTATTGTATTGTAATAAACGCGGAGTGTGATTTGATTATAGGTTTGCCGAACAGACAACTACTACCCGGTGTAAGGGACAGCTTCCCGCAAATTGATAGGGGTTGCTCAGTCAAGGACACTGAACAGCTTTCACCAGGATTTTTTTTCTGGAAGAGGAAAAAAAGACTTTTCCATACAGAATGTTCACGTCGATCAGTAAATTATTATAGAAAAGTTTTTATTTTAAGTTCCTGAAAAAAATAGCATCTGTTAGTTGTTAAGTGTCGTTGACTGCGAAATCCCATCAGTATGCGGGATTATAGTAATACAGAATGACAACGCCATCTATAAGCCACATAGTGAATCACTTAGACCGTTCAGTGAAGCATCCACGCAACCACGCAATTCCTCGCTGAAAACTGAATGATATAGAGTAACAGACGTCCGTACCTAGATGGCAGCACTATAATGTTTCGAAGCACCATCTGTATTTTCGTTTGTTAACTACTCCTAAGAGCCAAAATGGTAGACTACAGACTATTGTATATCTGAGGTTCTACCTAGAGAGTCCACTTTTTCGCAGGTCGATGACCCCTGTTCTAACCTAAACATTTAACAAAGGCATGTGAGCGTCTCCCTGTATATAACTTATAAGCTTACCGCCAGAATTTTAATCTAAAGTGGATACCATAGTATTTCATTATTATTTCAATTACTTCGATGCGGTTGTACGTTAGTATTATAAGTTACTCTGTTGTAGCGGAATACATATTCTATTAATAATTAAGTCAAAGTCAAATCATTTATTTCCAAATAGATTCCTAAAAACACTTTTAGAAAGTCATAAGCGAGTCTATTACAAAGAAAATTATATCTATATCACAACATAAAATAAAAATAGGTATATCACAATGAAGGGCGCATGAGAAACTCGCATTTTGCATAATGAATCATGGGTTTATGATTTTCAAGACCGATAACACTTTATTATGAGAATTCTTATGGTTCATTTAATTTCATACTAGCTCTCTATCTCTAGAAGTTACCATAATGAGAATATTTTTCTTGATCAACGAATCTTAAGGCAAATACGCGAATCTGAAGGCGTAGCGTAATGCTATCATATAATGTAATCTACTACATGTTTTTTTTGTCTAAGAATAACTATTCCTGGAATGTTTATAAATTATTCAATGACTTTAAATATGAGGAGTCATACACAAATATGAATTTAGT
Source organism: Scrobipalpa costella (assembly GCA_949820665.1). NCBI lineage: Eukaryota > Metazoa > Arthropoda > Insecta > Lepidoptera > Gelechiidae > Scrobipalpa > Scrobipalpa costella. Next base: position 6,108,063 of record OX463319.1, on the reverse strand, counting down.
TCCGAGATCTTGTTTCAACGAAGTTTTATTTTAGCTGCATTTCCTCTCGGATATGCTGTAAAAATCCAGGTAAGGGATCCGAGGGTTTCACATTCTATGGTTTTCTCTCGTTCCCAGTCCAGCATGGAAGAAAATTAATAATTACTAGCTGTACCCGCGACTTCGTACGCCCGGTTTGTTTGGAAAAAACGCAATGTTGAACATACTGAAAACTGATGATCTGCTAACCCGCGTGTTTTCCATACAAACTGGGGTACTTACTCAATATTAGAATGGTTTGCGTGATTTTTTCTAACCTAGGCTGGACACCAGGTAACTTACAAACTATCTCACATAAAAACTCTTTCAAATAAAAAGACCTTAAAGGTCGGTTAAAAACGATCAAAGTTTAATTTCCTGCCTACCCCCTAAGTCAGGTGGAGTGATTATTTGTATCAATTCTTTAAATTCTAATGCTCAAAACGCTCAGTCAAACAAAAAAAAATCCATTAAAATCGGTTAAAAACGACCAAATTCAATTTCCTACCTACCTCCTTAAGTCATATCATAAGGCGTGATTATTTGTATCGTACCTTTGTTTTTAAATAATACTCAGTTGAATAAAAAAAAGTTCAAAGTTAATATCCTTTAATACCGTAGATATTAGTCGTTAAGCCATATCAGAGGCCAGTTCTAAGCATTGGCGGCTTGAAAACTCTGACCTAATCTAGGATTGAGTCTGTATTCCCTTCTGGGTTGCGGAGGTCAGATGGCAGTCGCTCTGTGTAAAAACCAGTACCCTTGTTCAATCCCCTAGATAAGGTAGCCGACCCTGTGAGATACTGGATAAGGCTAGGGAGACGATGATGTTACGCACAATCCCCGAAATCGCTCAATAACAAATATTGGCTTCAAACAAACGGTACATAATCAATAATTAATTACTACGCCGTAGACTTATCGTAGCAAATACCTACTAGGACAATAATAATAAACAATAATTTTGTTTACTTCCATGCTAGACTGAGAGCGAGCGGAAAAACATAGAATGTGCCAGCTGCATGTCCTCCCGGGCAGGCTGTAAAAAACAGCTAAGGGATCAGAGGGTTTCTGTATATTGCAATATAGGCGATGGGCTTACAGTACAGCAATATACAAATGCATCTAAATAACCATCAAAACATTGTCAGACGTGACGAAGTGACCTTTGTTTTAGGTTGTTTTCGCTCTGTCTACCCCATTAGGAATAAAGGCGTCATTAAATGTATGTATGTTTTAATTTTTAACATATAATCACGCCTTTATCCCGAATGGGGTTAGTATTCAGAACACGACGGATGTAAATATCTTTCAAGATGAAAATGAATAGGCCGGGAGTGATAGAAAATACTTGAATCCCTCGCTACATTCAAGATACATACATACATACATGTATAATCACGCCTGGATCCTTAATGGGGTAGGCAGAGAGTAAACGACCTAAACAAAGGTCGTTCCGCCACGTCTGACAAAGTGTTGAGGGTTATTTAAGATAAAGTCTTAGGTATTCTGCTTTAGGGATAGGTTGTCAGCTCATCGCTCATTAGGGTATACCAGGCCACTCAGAAAGTATTGCGATAAATAGTTTTTATATATGGCAGACTGGCCGGTTAGAATCTTTTTTGAAAATATGATTACTTGTAAGTAAAAATATGTGTGTTCCATTTTCAAAATTTCCCTCCACATTTTTTGCGAGCCAATTCAAAGTATCGTGTCTTACTGAAAAATGGATCTGCGCCGGGAACATTTTAGAGCTATGATTTTTTACGATTTCAAGTGTCGCCTGAAACCGGATGAATCGTTCGATAGACTTCAAATGGCATTTATGGATGGAAGCCCCTCCAAGGCAACCGTGTATCGTTGGTATAACGAATTTAGGCGCGGTCGACCAACCTTGGGGGATGAAGAAAGAAGCGGTCGCCCTTTGACGGCTATTACGGAAGAAAACGTGCTAGCAGTGAAAAATTTAATCCAAGATAATAGGCGAATTACATATCAGGAGATTCAGCACATATCATATCATATCATATCATTTTTATTGGTAAATATTATTTACACGTCATTTGACAATATTATCATTTAAAATAATATTAAATAATCTCATTTAAGTAATTTATACTTACAATTCATTTTTAAAATTAATATATTCCTAAAAATAATCCATAATAATATTTACAATTTGACTCAATGTTTATTTAAAAGTTCATCAATTGAGTAGAACGCCTGCTCAATTAACCATTTTTTGAGCCTATGCTTAAAACTATTGTCACTTCTTGCATCAGTAACATCTGGAGGCAATTTATTGTACACTTTTGGCCCGATAACATATGTTAGTTTACCAGTTTTAGTGAGTCTGTGTTTAATAGTGACTAGATCATTAGCATTTCGTGTGCTGTACTTGTGGATATCTCTATGTCTTTTGTATAAATTTATATTTTTTCGCACAAACATCGCAACATCTAATATAATTTGAGACGGCAGAGTTAAAATTTTTAAAGTTTTAAAGTAGGGACGAGCTGAGCAGTCTTGCGGTATATGGGCGAGCAGTCGGACTGCACGTTTTTGCGCAACAAATACTTGGTGCCACTCGGCCGCACAGCCCCACAGTTCGGCGCCGTATTGCAGTAACGAATGTACCACGGCAAAATAACACTTCCGCGCTATATCCGGCGATACACAACTTGTTATCTTGTTACCTATTAAAGATTGGATCGGGAAGCGTTCACGAGATTCTACACGGGCATCTTCGCGTGAGGAGGATAGTATCGCGCTGAGTGCCGCACTACCTCACCGACACTCAGAAGCAGGCCCGAGTGGAATGGTGCCGTGATATGCTGAAAAAAATTGAAGCAGGCTCGTCTCGGCGTGTTTACGACATCGTAACAGGTAACGAGTCCTGGATTTATCAATACGATCCAGAAACCAAGCGCCAGTCGACAGTTTGGGTGTTTCAAAATGAACCAACGCCTACCAAAGTGAAGCGATCTCGAAGCGGGGGGCAGATTTTGATCGCCAGCTTTTTTAATTTGACTGGCCACTTGGCCTCAATTCCCTTACGACATCAAAGAAGCAATTACGCCGAATGGTATACTACCAAATGTTTACCAGAAGTTCTTTCTGTTGTGAGCAACAAGCGACTAAACACAGGGCTCTCCAGACTACTGCTCCACCACGACAATGCGCCTGCACACACCGCGCTCAAAACGAGGGACTTCCTGGACAGCACACCAGTCAAACTCCTGGGTCACCCTCCATACAGCCGTGATCTAGCACCGTGTGACTTTTTTTTATTTCCAAAAATAAAAAATTAGCTCAAGGGGATACAATTTTCGTCGCCGCAGGCTGTAAACGAGGTGTCTACGGCGGACTGGAAAAAGTGTTTTGAAAACTGGTTCAGACGCATGAATCTTTGTATAGAGGCTGGTGGAGAGTACTTTGAAAAGATTTAATAAAAATATATGTACCTGTCGCAAATCTTTCTGAGTGTCCCACGTATCTCCACCGAATGAATATTAGTCAAATTATAAGACACGCTTTTCCACTTGTGTATCGTCGTTGTAACAGCCTGTCAAAGTGCATGTGTTTTGAAAACGTATGAAGCATGCGCGTGTTTGTGTGTGCTCAGAGTGGACGATATCATCGACGATATTGCCGTCCTAGTGGAAAGACATAGCCACGGTATCGTGCCGTTGTCGTGCCGTGTAATAGAAAAACAGCCACTGGCAGAATCTCCGTGAAATCAAATATTGCAAGAACTTCCTAAACAAACCCCTGGTTTTATGTTTCAGCGTAATTTTGCCTCTGAAACCCTTCGATATTCCGCACAGCAGGAAATCACGAAAATATAGAAGTTGAATGCCTCTTATCTTCCATGCTGGTCTGGGAGCGAGAGATAAACTTAGAATGTAAAACCCTCGGATCCCTTAGCTGGTTTTTTACAGCATGCCCGCGAGGAAATGCAGCTGGCTCATTCTATGTTTTTTTCCGCTCCCAGTCCAGTATGAAAGGCAATATTATGTTTATCTAGCAAGCTATGATTATCGGGATATTTATTTAATAAACTGACTACGTATATTATATTTTTATGTATCACTATTTATTGTTTATTAATTTATTATTTACATTTTGGTTGCTTATTTATATCTGTAATGTATTGCTTAAGATGTATCTATGCAAGCACTTTTGTTTTTTTTATATTTCTGTGGCCTAAGGTTGCCTGAAAGAGAATTGCTGCTTAGCAATAAGGTCGCCTATTTATACTTTTATTTGTATTTTTCCTTGATTCTTTTGCCTTTTCTGTGCAATAAAGTGGTATTATTATTCTTATGAATATTAAATTATGAACTTTATGGGAATGACCTACTCAACGTAAAGAAGCCCCAAAAATACAGAAAAGCAACAAATAAATAAAGCACCACAAAAAACAAACAAATAAAGCAACGAAAGAGGGTACACTGATATGTCTGCCCTTAGCCACCACACCGCTCGCAAGTTTCTCAGTCGCTCCGTGACCATAACGCATGGAACTGCATTGAAATATCGGACACTCATACAGTAATCGAAAACCACGGTAAATTTCCCGTTTTTAATCATTGTAATGTTGATAATCGTTGATAGAGTTTGAAAAAGACTATAATAAATAAATATTTATCGAAGCTGCATGCCGCTTAGATCACGAGATACGGGACATACTGTGTTAAAAATAATTTAAGTGAGGTGAATGGTTGGATTAAATAGGAACTGCGACTTTTTTGATGTGTTATATTTAAATGACTCGCATGAAATGAACTCTTCATTCACTATATACATACCTACATATAATCACGCCTTTATCCCTAATGGGGTAGGCAGAGCGTAAACGACCTAAACAAAGGTCGTTCCGCCACGTCTGACAAAGTTTTGAGAATTATTCAAGATGGATTTGTACGTATATTGCTGTAGTGACAGGTTGTCAGCCCATCGCCTAAATTGCAATATACCGAAACCCTCAGATCCCTTAGCTGGTTTTTACAGCATGCCCGGGAGGAAATGCAGCTGGCACATTCTATGTTTTTACTTCGCTCCCAGTCCAGCATGGAAGAATTCGAAGATTCATTTACTACCTCTTTCTTATTCTATCAAGAAATCATTCGAAAGAAGTTTTAAAAATTAGAAATTAGATTTTATAGATAATATTATTTTAACAAAATCGGCCTGTCTTATCTACCCATGAAAACACAACGATACCGCGTTTTAAAAACCTAGTGGCGCCATCTAGTGCCGTATAGAAAAAGTATTAGAGGAAGCAGCGACATAGAATGTGCTCAGTGTGTATGGCCGTAATTTTGATACATATCTTAGTGAAATAAAAAAATACAGGTTAGACTAATTAAGTTTTTTAAAAAAAATTTTTTTTTTTTACTTAGCCTAAAATGTCCCACTGCAGGGCAAAGGCCTCCCCTTTCTTTTCCACTGAATTCGATCTCCAGGTATGTTTTGCCAGTCTTTTTCAAAAGAATCTAAGTCATCGCGCCATCGTTTCCTCGGTCTTCCTCTCCCTCGCCGGCTATCGAGGGGAACCCAATCGGTCGTTGATTTCGCCCATCTCTCTGGATGCATTCGGCATACGTGACCCGCCCAGTCCCATTTTAATTTTGCTGCCTTCTCGGTCACATCAGTGATGCGCGTTTTGGAGCGCAGAGTGGTGTTCCGGACTCTGTCTTTTCTTTTGAGACCAAGTATACTGCGCTCCATCGCTCGCTGACAAACAGCCAGTCTGGACTTCTGAGAAGCAGTCAAAGACCAGACCTGCGCACCATAGGTTAGGACGGGTAAGATACACATATCGACGACATTCTTGCGTTTTAGTGTTAAAGGAAGATCTCCTTTCATCAAGTCCTTCATGGACCAGAAGCTCTTCCAGGCATTTTCGACACGGCGATCGACTTCTCTGTCCTGCCGGTTGCTGAAAGAAACTAACTGGCCCAAGTAAATATACTCGTCGACATATTGTATATCATCCCCGTCTACCGTTACCCTATGTTTGGGACTGTTGGTCATTAATTTGGTCTTTGACTGGTTCATCCAAAGTCCAACCTCACGGCTCGCCGAGCTCAGATCGTGCAGCATGTTTTGAAGTTCCCGAGCAGTCGGTGCAAAAAGTACAATGTCGTCGGCGAAACGTAGATTTGTAAGCCTCCTTTCACCGACTTCAATGCCCCTCTGTTGCCATGAGACTGAGGCTTTTTTAAATACCTCTTCGAGGGTACTGGTGAACAGCTTAGGGGACAACGGATCACCTTGCTTGACACCTTTGTGAATTCGAAATGATGAACCAGGGGGTTGGAGTTTGAGGTTGGCCGTACTTTGCGAGTAGATATTTTTGAGCAAGTCTATGTAAGTAGCTTCTATGTTTTGCCTTGAGAGCGAATCAAACATGGCGTCATGGTAGAGACTGTCGAACGCTTTACTGTAGTCGACAAAAGCGAGATAAAGTGACTTTTTATATTCAACAGACTTTTCCACAATCTGATTGAGGGCATGAAGATGGTCGGTTGTAGAGAAGCTGAGACGGAAGCCGGCCTGTTCTGGTGGTTGGTGGAGGTCTAGTTTTCCATCAATGCGGTTTTGAATGATTTTGATGAAAGTCTTGTACATATGTGATATTAAACTGATGGGCCTGTAGTTCTCTATATCTTGTTTGCTGCCTTTTTTGTAGAGTATAATGATGTGGGAGTGACAGAAATTCTCTGGTAGACGACCTGATTGAAGAATAGCGTTAAATAAATTCGTTATATGGGGTAAAAGAGTGGGCTCACCAATTTTAAGGGCTTCTGTCGTGACACCATCCTCGCCAGGGCTCTTGTTATACTTCATAGTGTTTAGGGCTTTATGCACCTCATATTCAGTAATTGGGGGGATGGTATCAGGACAGGAGTAATTAGTGGAGGGTACGTTTTCTACTAGGGAGTGAGGATCAGAGTAAAGCGTTTCATAGAATTTGGTACTGATTTCAGTGATCTTTGCTCTGTTTCTGTGCTTCACTCCATGCTCATCCTTAAGACATTTTATCCAAGACCTTCCACCCAAGATACCATCTTTCGCAACCCTGAGCGATCTATTTTTAGTAAGAGCTACTTTGACTAGATGTGTTTTGAGTTGTCTGGCGTCATGCCGAATGTTGCGTTTTACTTGTTTATCAATATTCCTGTACTCTACTGTCCCATATTCAAGTTTTTTTCGCTTAGAAATCAAATCTTTTGTAGGTTTTGATAGTTTGTTTAAGTTATCTTTTTCTGATTTAATACTTTAGCTCGCTAGCTGAATACTTTTTATGATATTTGTATATTGTTTTTGAGGATCTTGCTGGGATTCTCCGATGTTAAGAACTTCAAATGAATTTTTAAGCTCAATATTGAATTGTTTTTCATGGTTGATTAAAGTGAATCTATTGTGTTTTCTTATTTTACTAACAAACTGTTTGGCCCTGTGAAGTTTTATGTCGAAATTAAGTCTGGCTCTCAGAGGTCTGTGGTCAGAACTAAAGTTATTTTTGTTTATAACTCCGACATTTCTTATCAGATGTTTGTCGGAAGCCAAGAAAAAGTCTATTTCGTTTTTAGTGCGACCATTCGGCGAGACCCAGGTCCAGCGGCGTTGAGGTTGCTTAGGGAAGAAGGTGTTTGATATGCGCAGGTTTTGCCCGAACGCGAATTGGATTAGATGGGTGCCTCTTTCATTTCGGTCTCCGAGACCATGAGAGCCTAGAATTTGCTCGTCGTCTAATTCGCTTCGAATGCCTACTTTAGCGTTGAAGTCCCCATGAACTACATTCCAGGTTCCCCGGTTTTCCTCGCAAACTTTATTAAGAAGGTCATAAAACTCTTCAATGGCTTGGTCTGAATGCGAAGATGTTGGAGCATACACTTGGATAAGTGAAAGTGTTTTCTTGTCTGATATCTGAAACTTTAGGACAGCTATTCTTTCGGAGTAACCTACGAATTCAATGATGTTATTCTTCCATTTCTTGGCCACTAGGAACCCGACCCCATAGAGGCCGTCAGTTTCCCCGAAATGAAAGAAAACACCACTGTCTCGCTCTTCGGCATGTTCTCCTGTCCTTCTTACTTCAGATAGACCAATAATATCCCAGCTAATTTCGGTGAGGGCATTCTCGAGTTCTAGCAGTCTTTCGTCTTCCATTAGCGTTTTCACATTGTAAGTAATTACATTAAGCGTATCGGTGTCCATTTTATCAAAAGCCTGGGTCGTTTGGCGGTTAGTTGTACCCGCCCGGAGATTCTTGACACCCCGAGCCCCAGCACTGGTCTGACCACCGCCGGAAGCATCCCAGCGACTGGGGCCGCCGGGCACTAGGGGCTGTTGTTTAGTTGTGGTTGTCATAATGAGAGTAAAAAAGGGGGTTTGGACCAAATAACTCGCTATGCTGGTATCCATTGCACGTTGGCGAGTCGCCAGAGCCTCGTTCGTTAGTCAGCAGGGCGTACCGCGAGCAGGTGAGGTTGGCTTGGGTCTTGAGAGATGTTATTTGAGACCCCTTACACCCCTTTGGTAAATAAAGATACTAAATTAATGTGTAATGGAGACTATGAACAACTGTTTGTTATTTGCAAAATACTTCCGGTAGATTATAAAGTTAAATATTTAATTGGTATTGAACATTATCGGTACGATTTTCTTAACATAACTTTAAGAACTGATCTTTGTGATCTCTCTAATGTAATCAACGCTGAGCTTGCTGCTCCTCCCCACGCGAGTATGCAGTAAGACAATACCGATTCGCATAGTGCTAAGTACACGGTCTTGAGTAGTTTTGAGTTTGCAACATATCGAAGAAATTTAAAGAAATAGATGAATTTTCTAATCCTAGCTGCCGTTGCGTTAATATGTTTTCTAAAAGTAAGTCTTTCGTCTACATATATGCCTAGATATTTAACAGCCTCTGTTCTATCTACCACCCCGCTCCCTCTACAATGTTTTTTATATCAACTAAAGTGATGATTCTTTCGGTGCCCTCTCTATCCCTAGTAGATGTAGACATATTCAAACATGTATGTGTTCATAAAGATACATACATATAGTCACGCCTTTATCCCTAATGGGGTAGGCAGAGCGTAAACGACTGTTATTTAAGACAATTTTTTTAGGTATATTGCTGTAGTGACAGGTTGTCAGCTCATCGCTCAAATTGCAATGTACTGTATTCCTCGGATCCCTTAGCTGATTTTTACAGCATGCCCGGGAAGAAATGCAGCTGGCACATTCTATGTTTTTCTCTCGCTCCAAGTCCAGCAAGGAAAAAGATGATTATTTATTATGTTCACCTAACTACTCTATTTCAGAGAACTATTCTATTGTACCTATTCGTATTTATGTAACAAGTAAGTACATAGTCTGTGTAGTATAATATATAACAATAGTAACTGCACTATCCCGCATAATATTAGAAAACTTCTCCTTTACCTAACTTTTGGGTTGCCTGGCAGAAATTGCTACCCTAGCAATAAGGCCGCCTAATTGTACTCTGTTTGTTTTGTAATGTTTGTTCTTGTACAATGTGTTATTTATGTGCAATAAAGAATATTTGTATTGTATTATAATAAACGCGGGGTGTGATTTTATTATAGGTTTGCCGAACAGACAGCTACTACCAGGTGTAAGGGACAGCGTCCCGTAAATTGATAGGGGTTGCTCAGTCAAGGACACTGAACAGCTTTCACCCGGATTTTTTTTCAGGAAGAGGAAAAAGTGGCTTTTCCATACAGAATGTTCACGTCGATCAATAAATTATTATAGAAAAGTTTTTATTTTAAGTTCCTGAAAAAAATAGCATCTGTTAGTTGTTAAGTGTCGTTGACTGAGAAATCCCATCAGTATGCGGGACGCTGTCCCTTAGACCTACTATATTACAGAATTACAGCGCCATCTATAAGCCACATAGTGAATCACTTAGACCGTTCAGTGAAGCAACCACGCAATTCTTCGCTAAAAACTGAATGATCTAGAGTTACAGACGTCCGTACCTAGATGGCAGCACTATAATGTTTCGAAGCGCCATCTGTATTTTCGTTTGTTAACTACTCCTAGGAGCCAAAATGGTAGACTAAATACTATTGTATATCTGAGGTTCTACCTAGAGACTCCACTTTTTCGCAGGTCGATGACCCCTGTTCTAACCTAAACATTTAACAAAGGCATGTGAGCGTCTCCCTGTATATAACTTATAAGCTTACCGACAGAATTTTTATCTAAAGTGGATACCATAGTATTTCCTTATTATTTCAATTACTTCGATGCGGTTGTACGTAAGTATTATAAGTTACTCTGTTGTAGCGGAATACATATTCTAATAATAATTAAGTCAAAGTCAAATCATTTATTTCCAAATAGATTCCTAAAACCACTTTTAGAAAGTCATAAGCGAGTCTATTACAAAGAAAGTTATATCTATGTCACAACATAAAATAAAATAGGTATATCACAATGAAGGGAGCATGAGAAACTCGCATTTTGCATAATGAATCATGGGTTTACGATTTTCAAGACCGATTACACTTTATTATGAGAATTCTTATGGTTCATTTCATTTCATACTAGCTCTCTATCTCTAGAAGTTACCATAATGAGAATATTTTTCTTGATCAACGAATCTGCTACGGCGTAGCCTAATGCTATCATATAATGTAATAATGTAATCTACTACATGTTTTTTTTTGTCTAAGAATAACTATTCCTGGAAGGTCAGATGGCAGTCGCTCTGTGTAAAAACCAGTACCCTCGTTCAATCCCCTAGATTAGGTAGCCGACCCTGTGAGATACTGGATAAGGCTAGGGAGACGATGATGTTACGCACAATCCCCGAAATCGCGCAATAACAAATATTGGCTACAAACAAACAGTACATAATCAATAATTAATTACTACGCCGTAGACCGTAGCCTACTAGGACAATAATAATAAACAATAATTTTGTTCACTTCCATGCTAGACTGAGAGCGAGCGGAAAAACATAGAATGTGCCAGCTGCATGTCCTCCCGGGCATGCTGTAAAAAACAGCTAAGGGATCAGAGGGTTTCTGTAAATTCAAAACATTGTCAGACGTGACTAAGTGACCTTTGTTTTAGGTTGTTTTCGCTCTGTCGACCCCATAAGGAATAAAAGCGTCATTATATGTATACATACATACATAAAATCACGCCTTAATCCCTTACGGGGTAGACAGAGCGTAAAACGCCTCCTAAAAGGCGCTTTCGCCACGTCTGACATAAATTGAGGGCAATTTTAGATTGTAATGTGTATTGCTGTAGTGACAGGTTATCAGTCCATCGCCTAAATTACAATATACTGTAACCCTCGAATCCCTTTTGCTGACTTCTTCAGCATGCCCGGGAGGAAGGGCAACTGGAACATTCTATGTTTTTCTTTCTCTCCCAGTCCAGTATGGAAGATATATGTAGATTATATGTATGTATGTTTTAATTTTGTATTCAGAACATACATACATACATATAATCACGCCTTTATCCCGAATGGGGTTTGTATTCATAACACGACGGATGTAAATATCGTTTTCGGATTACTTGTTACGTTTTTGTTTGTTATTTGGTATCTTGTTACTAATTATTGATGATCTTTTGCCTTAATTGATTTAAAGCGTTCGCATTCATTACGGGCCTTTCAAGATGAAAATGAATAGGCTGGGAGTGATAGAAAATGCTTGAATCCCTCGCTACATTCAGGATATATACATACATGTATAATCACGCCTTGATCCTTAATGGGGTAGGCAGAAAGTAAACGACCTAAACAAAGGTCGTTCCGCCACTTCTGACAAAGTGTTGAGGGTTATTTAAGATAAAGTCGTAGGTATTCTGCTTTAGTGATAGGTTGTCAGCTCATCGCTCATTAGGGTATATCTCTACCGAATGAATATTAGTCAAATTATAAGACACGCTTTTCCACTCGTGGATCGTCGTTGTAACAGCCTGTCAAAGTGCATGTGTTTTGAATACGTATGAAGCATGCGCGTCTTTGTGTGTGCTCAGAGTGGACGATATCATCGACGATATTGCCGTCCTAGTGAAAAAACATATCCACGTTATCGTGCCGTTGTCGTGCCGTATAATGGACAAAACAGCCACATAAACTCCGTGAAATCAAATATTGCGAATACTTCCTAAACAAATCCTTGGTTTTATCTTTCAGCGTAATTTTGCCCCTGAAACCCTTCGACATTCCGCACAGCACGAAATCACGAAAATATAGAAGTGGAATGCCTCTTTTCTTCCATGCTGGACTGGGAGCGAGAGATAAACTTAGAATGTGAAACCCTCAGATCCTTTAGCTGGTTTTTTACAGCATGCACGCGAGGAAATGCAGCTGGCACATTCTATGTTTTTCTCCGCTCCCAGTCCAGTATGGAAGGCAATATTCTGTTTATATAGCAAGCTAGGATTATCGGGATATTTATTTAATAAACTGACTACGTAGGTATATTATATTTTTATGTATCACTGTTTATTGTTTATTAATTTATTATTTACATTTTGGTTGCTTATTTATATATGTAATGGTATTGCTTAAGATGTATCCATGCAAGCACACTTGTTTCTTTTTATATTCCTGTGGCCTAAGGTTGTCTGAAAGAAATTGCTGCTTAGCAATAAGGTCGCCTTTTTATACTTTTATTTGTATTTTTCCTTGTTTCTTTTTCTATTCTGTGCAATAAAGTGGTCTTATTATTCTTATGAATATTAAACAATTGTGGACTTTATGGGGATGACCTTCTCAACGTAAAGAAGCCCCAAAAATACAGAAAAGCAATAAATAAATAAAGCACCACAAAAAACAAACAAATAAAGCAACGAAAGAGGGTACACTGATATGTCTGCCCTTAGCCACCAAACCGCTTGCAAGTTTCTCAGTCGCTCCGTGACCATAACGCATGGAACTGCATTGAAATATCGGACACTTATACAGAAATGAAAAAACCATAATTGTAATGTTGATAATCGTTGATAGAGTTTGAAAAAGACTACAATAAATAAATATTTATCGAAGCTGCATGCCGCTTAGATCACGAGATACGGGACATACTGTGTTAATAATAATTTGAGTGAGGTGAATCGTTGGATTAAATAGGAACTGCGACTCTTTTGATGTGTTATATTTAAATGACTCGCATGAAATGAACTCTTCATTCACTATATACATACATACATATAATCACGCCATTATCCCTAATGGGGTAGGCAGAGCGTAAACGACCTAAACAAAGGTCGTTCCGCCACGTCTGACAAAGTTTTGAGAATTATTCAAGATGGATTTGTACGTATATTGCTGTAGTGACAGGTTGTCAGCCCATCGCCTAAATTGCAATATACCGAAACCCTCAGATCCCTTAGTTGGTTTTTACAGCATGCCCGGGAGGAAATGCAGCTGGCACATTCTATGTTTGTATTTCGCTCCCAGTCCAGCATGGAAGATTTCGAAGATTCATTTACTACCTTTTTCTTATTCTATCAAGAAATCATTGTAAGATTGATAAACGTTGATAGAGTTTGAAAAGGACTATAACAAATAAATATTTATCGAAGCTGCACTCTTCGTTTATTACCTCTTTCTTATTCTATCAAGAAATTATTCGAAAGAAGTTTTAAAAATTACAAAATTATAATATATATTTTTACATTATTTTAAAATCGGCCTGTCTTATCTACCGATGAAAACACAACGATACCGCGTTTTAAAAACCTAGTGGCGCCATCTAGTGCCGTATAGAAAAAGTATTAGAGGAAGCAGCGACATAGAATGGGCTCAGTGTGTATGGCCGTAATTTTGATAAATACCTTAGTGAAATAAAAAAAATACAGGTTAGACTAATTACGTTTTTGGTAAATAAAGATACTAAATTAATGTGTAATGGAGACTATGAACAACTGTTTGTTATTTTCAAAATACTTCCGGTAGATTATAAAGTTAATTATTTAATTGGTATTGAACATTATTATAACGATAAGTTTAAAAAAAGAAGGGAAAATAAATATAATACTCGAAGTGTAAGAGAACGTAAATTAGTAATACCAAAATCAGTAAACTATTATGGAAAAAGGGTGTCAAAATATCTAATACCAAAAATATTTAACCAGCTTCAAATATTTAGAACTGAACCTAAGTTAAGTAGTATAGGGGTATTAAAATCAGAATTAAGGGACTCACTTCTAAATGAAAGTCATTGAGCAATGTTATATTTTTATATTTAATCACTATAGTTTTTTTTTTTTTAGATATACATATTTTATTTTTTTATAAGCATGTTGTTAATTTAAGGTAGGTGTAAGAAATTACATTAAGGCGTATCTCGCCATCAAACTTTTAAGTTTGGCTAGTAGATATTAGTTATAAAAATGTACTTACCTTTAGTTTAATAAATAATAAAAAAGGAAGGCCGCTCTCACCATCTTTCAAAATTGCTACCTAAAGACAAGGGTAGCTACTATATTAATTCTGATTTCTGAACTAGAGTAGTTAGGTAAACAGCATAATAAATAATCATCTTCTTCCATGCTGGACTGGGAACGACAGAAAAACATAGAATGTGCAAGCTGCATTTCCTACCGGGCATGCTGTAAAATCAGCTAAGAGATCCGAGGGTAACAGTGCTTTGAATGTAGGCGATGGGCTGATAACCTGTCACTACAGTAATATAACTAGACATCTGTCTTGAATAACCCTCAAAACTTTGTCAGACGTGGCGGAACGACCTTTGTTTAGTTTGTTTACGCTTTGCCTACCCCATTAAAGATAAAGGCGTGACTATATGTATGTATCTTTATGAACACATACATGTTTCAATATGTCTACATCTACTAGGGATAGAGAGAGCACCGAAAGAATCATTATTTTTGTTGATATAAGAAAAAAAATTTAAACCAATCGTGTGCGGTATGAAATGAAATGACTTAATGAGCTGACTCCAAAAAAATATTATCACAAAGGAAATCCCGCCACATCTGTTTCGCCTAAATTGCAATATATATGCAATAAAAATTGCGATAAACCCTCGGATCCCTTATATGGTTCTTAAAGCATGGCCGGGAGGAAATGCAGTTGGCACATTCTATGTTCTTCTCTCGCTCCCAATGCAGCATGGAAGAATCACTCCCAGTCCAGCATGAACGAAATCTTTAACCTTTATCTTTATAGTACTAGTTTAGATTTATCGTAGGTAAGGCTTTCCGAGGGTTTCAGTATATAACAATTTAGGCGATGGGCTGACAACCTGTCACTACAGCAATGTACCTACAAATCTATCTTTGTAATGCCCTCAAAACTTTATCAGACGTGGCGAAACGACCTTTTTTTAGGTCGTTTACGCTCTGTCTACCACATTAGGAATAAAGGCGTGATTGTATGCATGTATGTTTGTTACATTTTGGTGCTGTGATGACTTCTGGGCCTTGTAATCATAATAAAAGCCTTACCTACGATAAATCAAACTAATACAATAAAGAGGAAGGTTAAAGATTTATTTCATGCTGGACTGGGAGCGATTCTTCCATGCTGCACTGGGAGCGAGAAAAAACATAGAATGTGCCAACTGCATTTCTTCACGGTCATGCTGTAAAAACTAGCTAAGAGATCCGAGGGTTTAATCGCTATTTATATTGCATATATATTTCGATTTAGGCTTTGGGCGTGTAGTTGCGATACAGACGTGGCGGAACGACTTTTGTGATAATATATTTTTGAAGTCAACTCAATTAGCCATTTCATTTGATACCCCACACGATACACAGTTTGTTCCTTTTTCTGTTGTATGTGTTTCTTTGTGCAATAAAGAATTTTGTAGTGTATTGTATGGGTTTCCAATGTTTTTTTATATCAACTAAAGTGATGATTCTTTCGGTGCCCTTGTAGATGTAGACATATTCAAACATGTATGTGTTCATAAAGATACTTACATATAGTCACGCCTTTATCCCTAATGGGGTAGGCAGAGCGTAAACGACCTAAACAAAGGTCGTTTCGCCACTAACAAAGTTTTGAGGGTTATTTAAGACATTTTTTTTAGGTATATTGCTGTAGTGACAGGTTGTCAGCCCATCGCTCAAATTGCAATGTGCTGTATTCCTCGGATCCCTTAGCTGATTTTTACAGCATGCCCGGGAAGAAATGCAGCTGGCACATTCTATGTTTTTCTCTCGCTCCAAGTCCAGCAAGGAAGAAGATGATTATTTATTATGCTGTTCACCTGACTACTCTATTTCAGAGAACTATTCTATTGAACCTATTCGTATTTATGTAACAAGTAAGTACATAGTCTATATAGTATAATATATAACAATAGTAACTGCACTATCCCGCATAATATTAGAAAACTTCTCCTTTACCTAACTTTTGGGTTGCCTGACAGAAATTGCTACCCTAGCAATAAGGCCGCCTAATTGTACTCTGTTTGTTTTGTAATTTTTGTTCTTGTACAATGTGTTATTTATGTGCAATAAAGAATATTTGTATTGTATTGTAATAAACGCGGGGTGTGATTTGATTATAGGTTTGCCGAACAGACAACTACTACCAGGTGTAAGGGACAGCGTCCCGCAAATTGATAATGGTTGCTCAGTCAAGGACACTGAACAGCTTTCACCCGGATTTTTTTTCAGGAAGAGGAAAAAGTGGCTTTTCCATACAGAATGTTCACGTCGATCAATAAATTATTATAGAAAAGTTTTTATTTTAAGTTCCTGAAAAAAATAGCATCTGTTAGTTGTTAAGTGTCGTTGACTGAGAAATCCCATCAGTATGCGGGACGCTGTCCCTAAGACCTATTATATTACAGAATTACAGCGCCATCTATAAGCCACATAGTGAATCACTTAGACCGTTCAGTGAAGCAACCACGCAACCACGCAATTCTTCGCTAAAAACTGAATGATCTAGAGTTACAGACGTCCGTACCTAGATGGCAGCACTATAATGTTTCGAAGCGCCATCTGTATTTTCGTTTGTTAACTACTCCTAGGAGCCAAAATGGTAGACTAAAGACTATTGTATATCTGAGGTTCTACCTAGAGACTCCACTTTTTCGCAGGTCGATGACCCCTGTTCTAACCTAAACATTTAACAAAGGCATGTGAGCGTCTCCCTGTATATAACTTATAAGCTTACCGACAGAATTTTTATCTAAAGTGGATACCATGGTATTTCCTTATTATTTCAATTACTTCGATGCGGTTGTACGTTAGTATTATAAGTTACTCTGTTGTAGCGGAATACATATTCTAATAATAATTAAGTCAAAGTCAAATCATTTATTTCCAAATAGATTCCTAAAACCACTTTTAGAAAGTCATAAGCGAGTCTATTACAAAGAAAGTTATATCTATGTCACAACATAAAATAAAATAGGTATATCAATGAAGGGAGCATGAGAAACTCGCATTTTGCATAATGAATCATGGGTTTATGATTTTCAAGACCGATTACACTTTATTATGAGAATTCTTATGGTTCATTTCATTTCATACTAGCTCTCTATCTCTAGAAGTTACCATAATGAGAATATTTTTCTTGATCAACGAATCTGCTACGGCGTAGCGTAATGCTATCATATAATGTAATAATGTGATAATGTAATCTACTACATGTTTTTTTTTGTCTAAGAATAACTATTCCTGGAAGGTCAGATGGCAGTCGCTCTGTGTAAAAACCAGTACCCTCGTTCAATCCCCTAGATTAGGTAGCCGACCCTGTGAGATACTGGATAAGGCTACGGAGACGATGATGTTACGCACAATCCCCGAAATCGCTCAATAACAAATATTGGCTACAAACAAACAGTACATAATCAATAATTAATTACTACGCCGTAGACTTATCGTAGCAAATACCTACTAGGACAATAATAATAAACAATAATTTTGTTTACTTCCATGCTAGACTAAGAGCGAGCGGAAAAACATAGAATGTACCAGCTGCATGTCCTCCCGGGCATGCTGTAAAAAACAGCTTAGGGATCAGAGGGTTTCTGTATATTGCAATATAGGCGATCGGCTTACAGTACAGCAATATACCCACAAATGCATCTAAATAACCATCAAAACATTGTCAGACGTGACGAAGTGACCTTTGTTTTAGGTTGTTTTCGCTCTGTCTACCCCATTAGGAATAAAGGCGTCATTATATGTATGTATGTTTTAATTTTGTATTCAGAACATACATACATACATATAATCACGCCTTTATCCCGAATGGGGTTTGTATTCAGAACACGACGGATGTAAATATCGTTCTCGGATTACATGTTACGTAATGATTGTTTGTTTGTTATTTGGTATCTTGTTACTAATTATTGATGATCTTTTGCCATAATTGATTTATAGCGTTCGCATTCATTACGGGTCTTTCAAGATGAAAATTAATAGGCCGGAAGTGATAGAAAATGCTTGAATCCCTCGCTACATACATGTATAATCACGCCTTGATCCTTAATGGGGTAGGCAGAGAGTAAACGACCTAAACAAAGGTTCTGCCACGTCTGACAAAATGTTGAGGGTTATTTAAGATACATTCGTAGGTATTCTGCTTTAGTGATAGGTTGTCAGCTCATCGCTCATTAGGGTATATCTCCACCGAATGAATATTAGTCAAATTATAAGACACGTTTTTCCACTCGTGTATCATCGTTGTAACAGCCTGTCAAAGTGCATGTGTTTTGAATACGTATGAAGCATGCGCGTGTTTGTGTGTGCTCAGAGTGGACGATATCATCGACGATATTGCCGTCCTAGTGGAAAATCATAGCCACGGTATCGTGCCGTTGTCGTGCCGTATAATGGACAAAACAGCCACATAAACTCCGTGAAATCATATATTGCGAATTCTTCCTAAACTAATCCTTGGTTTTATCTTTCAGCGTTATTTTGCCCCTGAAACCCTTCGACATTCCGCACAGCACGAAATCACGATCAATATAGAAGTGGAATGCCTCGTTTCTTCCATGCTGGACTGGGAGCGAGAGATAAACTTAGAATGTGAAACCCTCAGATCACTTAGCTGGTTTTTTACAGCATGCCCGCGAGGAAATGCAGCTGGCACATTCTCCGTTTTTCTCCGCTCCCAGTCCAGTATGGAAGGCAATATTCTGTTTATATAGCAAGCTAGGATTATCGGGATATTTATTTAATAAACTAACTACGTATATTATGTCATTTCATTTCATTTATTGCAAAGCCACAGGTTAAATGGTTGTTACAAATTAAGAAGTACAAGTATTATATTTTTATGTATCACTATTTATTGTTTATTAATTTATTATTTACATTTTGGTTGCTTATTTATATATGTAATGTATTGCTTAAGATGTAAGCACACTTGTTTTTTTTTAAATTTCTGTGGCCTAAGGTTGCCTGAAAGAAATTTCTGCTTAGCAATAAGGTCGCCTATTTATACTTTTATTTGTATTTTTCCTTGTTTCTTTTGCCTTTTCTGTGCAATAAAGTGGTATTATTATTCTTATGAATATTAAACAATTATGAACTTTATGGGAATGACCTACTCAACGTAAAGAAGCCCCAAAAATACTGAAAAGCAACAAATAAATAAAGCACCACAAAAAACAAACAAATAGAGCAACGAAAGAGGGTACACTGATATGTCTGCCCTTAGCCACCACACCGCTCGCAAGTTTCTCAGTCGCTCCGTGACCATAACGCATGGAACTGCATTGAAATATCGGACACTCATACAGAAATGGAAAACCAAGGTAAATTTCCCGTTTTTAATCATTGTAATGTTGATAATCGTTGATAGAGTTTGAAAAAGACTATAATAAATAAATATTTATCGAAGCTGCATGTCGCTTAGATCACGAGATACGGGACATACTGTGTTAATAATAATTTGAGTGAGGTGAATCGTTGGATTAAATAGGAACTGCGACTTTTTTGATGTGTTATATTTAAATGACTCGCATGAAATGAACTCTTCATTCACTATATACATACCTACATTTAATTACGCCTTTATCCCTAATGGGGTAGGCAGAGCGTAAACGACCTAAACAAAGGTCGTTCCGCCTCGTCTGACAAAGTTTTGAGAATTATTCAAGATGGATTTGTACGTATATTGCTGTAGTGACAGGTTGTCAGCCCATCGCCTAAATTGCAATATACCGAAACCCTCGGATCCCTTAGCTGGTTTTCACAGCATGCCCGGGAGGAAATGCAGCTGGCACATTCTATGTTTTTATTTCGCTCCCAGTCCAGCATGGAAGAATTCGAAGATTCATTTACTACCTCTTTCTTATTCTATCAAGAAATCATTGTAATGTTGATAACCGTTGATAGAGTTTGAAAAGGACTATAACAAATAAATATTTATCAAAGCTGCACTGTTCATTTATTACCTCTTTCTTATTCTATCAAGAAATTATTCGAAAGAAGTTTTAAAAATTAGAAAATTTACTAGTCACGTTACATTATTTTAACAAAATCGGCCTGTCTTATCTACCGATGAAAACACAACGATACCGCGTTTTAAAAACCTAGTGGTGCCATCTAGTGCCGTATAGAAAAAGTATTAGAGGAAGCAGCGACATAGAATGGGCCCAGTGTGTATGGCTGTAATTTTGATACATACCTTAGTGAAATAAAAAAAATACAGGTTAGACAAATTAAGTTTTTGGTAAATAAAGATACTAAATTAATGTGTAATGGAGACTATGAACAACTGTTTGCCATTTGCAAAATACTTCCGGTAGATTATAAAGTTAAATATTTAATTGGTATTGAACATTATTATAACGATAAGTTTAAAAAAAGAAGGGAAAATAAATATAATACTCGAAGTGTAAGAGAATGTAAATTAGTGATACCAAAATCAGTAAACTATTATGGAAAAAGGGCGTCAAAATATCTAATATAAAACATATTTAACCAGCTTCAAATATTTAGAACTGAACCTAAGTTAAGTAGTATAGGGATATTAAAATCAAAATTAAGGGACTCACTTCTAAATGAAAGTCATTGAGTAAGGTTATATTTTTATATTTAATCTCTATAGAATTCTTTTTTTTAGATATACATATTTTATTTTTTTATAAGCATGCTGTTAATTTTAGGTAGGTGTAAGAAATTACATTAAGGCGTATCTCGCCATCAAACTTTTAAGTTTGGCGAGTAGATATAAGTTATAAAAATGTACTTGCCTTTAGTTTAATAAATAATAAAAAAGGAAGGCCGCTCTCACCATCTTTCAAAATAGCTACCTAAAGACAAGGGTAGCTACTATATTAATTCTGATTTCTGAACTAGAGTAGTTAGGTAAACAGCATAATAGAAAGTCAAACAAACTTACCTGTAAGTGACGTTCGATGACTATTAAACGATGTGATTCGCCCGAGAGATTACACTTTTAATACCTTTATTTACTTGTAGTAGCACGCGCATGTGCTGCCATCTTACACGATTTTAGAGCAACATTTCACTTAAATAAAAATGTTCGCTCTCAATTGACGGTACTTTCATACACGTTTTAGTACCAGCCAGGTCTATCGTAAATGCTGTTTCGTGATGCTCAGGGAGGACCGAACCTGGAGGTCTCGGTTTGGGATGTAGGGGGTGTAATCTCTCGGGCGAATCACATCGTTTAATAGTCATCGAACGTCACTTACAGGTAAGTTCGTTTAACTTTCTATTAAACTTCAGTGATTCGCCCTTCGAGATTACACCTTTAATACCTTTAGAGATTGTCACGAAACAGCTGAAACGGAAATATTACACTAGGAGATTATATAAGCATAGAAAACATATATATATAGAGTACATTCAATATGTATTCTTCATTATGACATTCAATATAATAATAGAAATAAAAGTTTATTACTAGCCATCAGAGTGACCTAAGCAATCCTGTAACAGAGAGCGAGCAAACTCATTGGATCTATCAGCATCAAGTTCTCTATTATAGAACCGTGCGAAAGTCTTGGTTCCAGTCCAGCCTGCTGTCCTCTTTATAATGTCTATGCTCACGCCGAGCCCGTTGGCTGCGGAAGATGAAGCATGCCGGGTACTGTGTGCTTTGAACACAGTAATATCGATCCCGCTCTCAGACAGCATAGCTTAGATCCATCTGCTCAAAGTTTGTGAACAAATATTCTTAAAAGGTTTCCTATATGAAATTAACAAAAAATCACAATCATTCGCACGTTTCGCTGCAGATAATTTTAAGTAACAATCTAAAGTTCTTGCCGGACATATCGATGGCCTCTCATTAAAATAGAGCAAAGTAAGTAGAGGCTGATCCCGGTTTATAGCTGACGTCTTGATTTGATCGGTAATGTTAATGATGATTTTTTCATTAGCTATACGTCTTATATTAGATAGTATGATAAGAGCGAGTGTTTGCACGCGGTGTGCAGTAATAAGAGCCAGTAAGGCCACTAATTTCTTGGACAAAACATTAAACGAAAAAGTCTCGTTCGGATAATGATTGCTCAGATAGTCCAACACTATTGAAGGATTCCATGTATAATCATAACGGGGAGTGGGAGGTCTTAATTTACACAGCCCTTTCATAAATCGTCTAATTTGTGGGTTATTCATGATATCAGATCCGAGTATGAGTGATAATGCTGCTTTTGCGCGATTAATATTACCATATTCCTGACCTCGTTAGAAACAATGCAAATAAAAATGAAATTATATTTGGTACAGAATTACAAAACATACTAAGACTTTTTTTTTTTTTTTTTTTCTCTCTTGAAAATAAGAGTGCCACTGTGTCAAGCTGGTGTTATACTGCTTTAAAGTATTTTTTGCTAAAGAAGCTAGCATTACATCCACAGCATCAAGAGGAATGCCCTGCTTTAAGAACGCCTCCCTGATAACACTCCGGCAACCAGGGTAAGACTCCTATATAAATTGTGTCGAACATTGTAAGGAGAATATAATAAACTTTTGTTAGGAGGGAATTCAATAGTACGCGAAATCATCAATTTTCGGAAAAGGGGATACCAGAGCTGAGTGGACCATAAAGGGACCACAACTATTCCTGTAGCTTTATCTGTTCGGATTTTTTGCAATACTTTTAAAACAAGGCAAAATGTGGGATGTGCGTATAAATAGTATGGAAACCAGGATATGGTAAATGCATCCACCCTGTACGCTTCAGGGTCACGATGCCATGAAACAAACTTGAAGCATTTATTATTCAAACGGCTTGCAAATAAGTCTATATGCGGTCGAGTAAATTTTTGACAAATTTGATTGAATGCGTAATCCGCGAGTTCCCACTCGACATCGGCATGTATGCGACGAGATTCCGCGTCAGCCCTGAAATTATCGGCTGAACTTACATACGAAGCAGTAATGAAAATGTTTCTTTCTTCGCACCACCGCCATATGTCTCGACTCAAACCATTTAAGTGGGGGAACTGAACGCCACCCATTATATTAATATATGCAATTGCCGTGGTGTTATCAATTCTTAATAAAATTTCGAAATTCCGTAGACTATTCGCAAACATTTTTAAACCGAAGAAAACGGCTGTTAATTCAAGATAATTACTATGTTCGGCTTGTTCTTGGCTAGACCACTGCCCATTTGCCGTTTGACCGGAACAATAAACACCCCAGCCCGATCGCGAAGCATCCGAGTATATTTCACGCTGAAAATTACCTGACCGTATACGGTTACCGGGTACTTCTATATTATGAATCCACCAGTTACAATCTGAATTTAATGAATCAGGTAGTTGTATGTATTGATTATAGTCATCTTTTTGTTTTAAACAAAGGAATTTAGTTCTCTCAAAGTTTTTTTTTTTTGTATACAGCCAGCTGTAAGGTATCGCAGGGCAAACTGAGATTAACAAACCAATCAAGTGAGCAAAATTACGAAGCTTATACCGTTTTATGGATGAAAAATATAGAAGTTTCTCCTTAATTTTTTATCTTTTTTCTCGTGGAATACTAAGTAGAAGATCGGCAGAGTTAAAGACAAACCCTAGGTACTCAGCTGATCGACTCGGAGTAGGTACCGACTTGTCATAGTTTATCGTAAATCCAAGAGAAACAAGCAAGGATTGAGTCACATTGAAATTATGTTCACATTGTGAGTATATAACGTGTGTCGAGATAAATTA
The DNA here is from genome assembly GCA_949820665.1 of Scrobipalpa costella. Lineage (NCBI taxonomy): Eukaryota > Metazoa > Arthropoda > Insecta > Lepidoptera > Gelechiidae > Scrobipalpa > Scrobipalpa costella. The sequence continues at coordinate 6,083,899 of OX463319.1, read as the reverse complement.
CTGATAATAAGCCCTGACTATGTAAGGATTGCATGACAGGGCGCATCAACTTAGTAAATACATAAGGAGATATATTTAACCCGAAAAGTAGGACCTTTAATTCATATAGCTTTCCTAGCCATAAGAAACGTAAAAGTTTTCTATAATCCTTGTGTATGCTTATAGAAAAGTACGCATCTTTTAAATCTATAGAACACATGTAAGTGTTTTTTGTTATGAGTCGCATTGCAGTCCTGTAATCCTCAAGTTTGAAATGTGAAGTAGGTACAAACTTATTGAGAGTTTTGAAATTTAAAATAAATAAATTTTTACAATTACTCTTTTTTACTAGAAAAATACTGGACAGGAATTGACCATCACAAGGGTCACACTCACTTATGGCACCGAGATCAAGAAGGGAATGGATTTCTTGAGACATTTCTCGTTTATGTGACTCTGACTCGGGATTATTCGTTGGAATATAATACTGCGTGAGGTCACCAGAAGTAGGGATCCGCAGACCGGACACCCATGATAATATAACAGGGTCGTTGGTGATTTTTAACCAATTATTATTAAAAAATGTAATCTACCAGCCTGTGGGGTGACGTCATCAGCAGTAAGCGTCGCGAGGTCCGCGGAGGATGGCGCGGGGCTCGGCGGTCGCTCGGTCGACGCGCCCGCGGCGGCGGCTGCCTGCGCCCACCAGCCGTCCAGCTCGGCCTCACGGGGGGGTGGCGTCGAGGCGGCGCCGGCGGGGGCGGCGGCGGGCCCCTCCAGTTTAAAGCCCGTGATGTTGAAAGCTCCACTTGCCTATTCTTAGGCGGTGGTTTTGCTTTTTCAGACACTGGTCTGAGTTCGGCTCTTGTTTTCGAAATCGCTTTCATAACCTTTAGATTTTCTTGCAAATTGTTACCAAAAAGTAAATTATCTCTTTTTAGATCTTTGATATTTTCTTTCACGTCTCTAAAAAATGAATATGGCATAAGAGCCGACCTGTATCGCTGAGAGATTTCAGGGCATTATTTTTTACATCAGTCTCGGCGTTGGATGATAAAAGAGCTGACATTGTAGATGCAACCCCCGTGATTGCTGTAGCAAGTAACTTTTGTTTATCATCAAGTATGTTATCTCTTTTAAGGACGTTCTCATTAACAGCTGACTTGATTTCTGGGTTAATGATCGGAGCTTGGACAATCTTAAAATTTTCGGGTGTGTTGTAGTCTTTGACGATCCCTTTTTTAGTCTCATCCTGTAGCCCATTCACTAATATATCCGACCATCTACTGGCAATATCTTTTTGGATAGTTGGACCGAATATTTCCTCGGCAATAGGTTCATCACCTAGAATACTTATGATCCTGGGGTCTAACTTAGGAGCAGGTAAAGTAGCTTCTTGCGTGACGTCATTACCCGGTACAAAGGCAGGAACTGCTACCACTACCGAAGCCACGGCTGGCCTGGGTGGCGAGACGGGGAGCTGCCCGGACGTATCTTGATTGAAGAAATTAAAAAATCACGATGCAAGCCTCGCGGACTGCACTCTAGATAGGTACCTATATATCCACTGACCAACATGACGTCATGACGTAGCCTCTCGAGCTATGTTCTAGACAGCCGTGTTTTTACAATGATCAGGACAGATATGACGTGTGCACTGACTAACATGTTATATCATGACGTAGCCTCTCGGACTATGCTCTAGACATTAGTGTGAAACACCATTTTATACAATGATCAATCTCCCGGATTGAACTAATGTATTATATTTGGCCGGTAATAGCCTTACAGACTATACTCATTGCACTGTATTATGTAATTAAAAAACCGACCGTACCTTTGCTTGTCGAAGCCTCCTGATTATGGTAATCCACGGCACAGTAATCACTTTCGCCCTCGTCGGTATAGGAACGTTCACGGTCCGAATAAGAACTTGAACTGTAACGACGACGATCATGTCGCCGATCGTATCGGTCGTCGTATCGTTCTCGGCGAACTTTGGCACACTTTTTCTTCAGTTTTCTTATTTCCTCATCGATGTCGTCCTCGTCCGCGTAGTATTTTCGTTTTCCCATTATAAAACAACACAAAGCCTACTAAAAACACTGAAATGTAACACTTTTAGCAATAAACACTTATAATTAATTTTACAAACGTGTACGATGGCCGCCACACAAAACGTGTATGAAAGTACCGTCAATTGAGAGCGAACATTTTTATTTAAGTGAAATGTTGCTCTAAAATCGTGTAAGATGGCAGCACATGCGCGTGCTACTACAAGTAAATAAAGGTATTAAAGGTGTAATCTCGAAGGGCGAATCACTGAAGTTTAATAAATAATCATCTTCTTCCATGCTGGACTGGGAGCGAGAGAAAAACATAGAATGTGCAAGCTGCATTTCCTCCCGGGCATGCTGTAAAATCAGCTAAGGGATCCGAGGGTTACAGTGCTTTGAATGTAGGCGATGGGCTGATAACCTGTCACTACAGTAATATACCTACAAATCTGTCTTAAATAACCCTCAAAACTTTGTCAGACGTGGCGGAACGACCTCTGTTTAGTTCGTTTACGCTCTGCCTACCCATTAAAGATAAAGGCGTGACTATTTGTATGTATCTTTATGAACACATACATGTTTGAATATTTCTACATCTACTAGGGATAGAGAGAGCACCGAAAGAATCATATCTTTTGTTGATATAAGAAAAAAAATGTAAACCAATCGTGTGCGGTATCAAATGAAATGGCTTAATGAGCTGACTCCAAAAATTTATTATCACAAAGGTAGTTCCGCCACATCTGTTTCGCCTAAATTGCAATATATATACAATATTAATTGCGATAAACCCTCGGATCCCTTAGCTGGTTTTTACAGCATGCCCGGGAGGAAATACAGTTGGCACAGTCTATGTTTTTCTCTCGCTCCCAGTGCATTATGGAAGAATCACTCCCAGTCCAGCATGAAAGAAATCTTTAACCTTTATCTTTATAGTATTAGTTTAGATTTATCGTAGGTAAGGCTTTTTATTATGATTACAGGGTCCAGAGGTCAGTGTGACAGCCGGTTTTATCACAGCACCAAAATACATATAAATTGGATATTAATGACTGGCTGAACTTGGCTGGTACACTGCCGTGCGTTGCGTATACATAATTTTGTGGCGCCCTCACTCGTAAAAAAATCATAACTCATAACACCAGTCATTAATATCCAATTTATTTTCGTCCATGCTGGACTTCAAGGGGGAGAAAAACATAGAATGTGCCCGCTGCATCTCCTCCCGGCCATGCTGTAAGAACCATATAGGGGATCCGAGGGATTCAGTATATTACAATTTCGGCGATGGGCTGGGTTGGTTAGGTGATGTGATGACCTCTGGGCCTTGTAATCATAATAAAAGCCTTACCTAACTGCCTCCGTGGTCTAGTGGCTAGTGCCATGGGCTCCCGATCCGGAGGTCTTGGGTTCGATTCCCAGGGGGTAAAACACAAAGTTGATAATTGAGAATTTATCACTTTGTGAATTTTTCCCCAGTTTGGGTAGGACATTGCAGGCTGAATCACCTGATTGTCCGAAAAAGAAAAAAAGATTTCGTGCTTCGGAGGGCACGTTAAGCCGTCGGTCCCGGTCGCTGTCTTTGATAGTGGTCGTTACACAAAACCATGTCAGAGGCCTAATAGTTGTGCTACTAGGCGGTTTAAAAACTCTGACACCAGGGTTCATCGGGTCCATAGACTCGATACCCACTCGACAGAAGAAGAAGATTGCATATATGTTTCGATTTAGGCTTTGGGCGTACAGACTGTTGCGATACAGACGTGGCGGAACGACTTTTGTGATAATATATTTTTGAAGTCAACTCAATTAGCCATTTCATTTGATACCCCACACGATACACAGTTTGTTCCTTTTTCTGTTGTATGTGTTTCTTTGTGCAATAAAGAATTTTGTAGTGTATTGTATGGGTTTCCAATGTTTTTTTATATCAACTAAAGTGATGATTCTTTCGGTGCCCTTGTAGATGTAGACATATTCAAACATGTATGTGTTCATAAAGATACATACATATAGTCACGCCTTTATCTCTAATGGGGTAGGCAGAGCGTAAATGACCTAAACAAAGGTCTTTCTGCCACTGACAAAGTTTTGAGGGTTATTTAAGACAATTTTTTTAGGTATATTGCTGTAGTGACAGGTTGTCAGCCCATCGCTCAAATTGCAATGTACTGTATTCCTCGGATCCCTTAGCTGATTTTTACAGCATGCCCGGGAAGAAATGCAGCTGGCACATTCTATGTTTTACTCTCGCTCCCAGTCCAGCAAAGAAGAAGATGATTATTTATTATGCTGTTCACCTAACTACTCTATTTCAGAGAACTATTCTATTGTACCTATTCGTATTTATGTAACTAGTAAGTACATAGTCTATGTAGTATAATATATAACAATAGTAACTGCACTATCCCGCATAATATTAGAAAACTTCTCCTTTACCTAACTTTTGGGTTGCCTGGCAGAAATTGCTACCCTAGCAATAAGGCCGCCTAATTGTACTCTGTTTGTTTTGTAATGTTTGTTCTTGTACAATGTGTTATTTATGTGCAATAAAGAATATTTGTATTGTATTGTAATAAACGCGGGGTGTGATTTGATTATAGGTTTGCCGAACAGACAACTACTACCAGGTGTAAGGGACAGCGTCCCGCAAATTGATAGGGGTTGCTCAGTCAAGGACACTGAACAGCTTTCACCCGGATTTTTTTTCAGGAAGAGGAAAAAGTGGCTTTTCCATACAGAATGTTCACGTCAATCAATAAATTATTATAGAAAAGTTTTTATTTTAATTTCCTGAAAAAAATAGCATCCGTTAGTTGTTAAGTGTCGTTGACTGAGAAATCCCATCAGTATGCGGGACGCTGTCCCTTAGACCTACTATATTACAGAATTACAGCGCCATCTATAAGCCACATAGTGAATCACTTAGACCGTTCAGTGAAGCAACCACGCAACCACGCAATTCCTCGCTGAAAACTGAATGATCTAGAGTTACAGACGTCCGTACCTAGATGGCAGCACTATAATGTTTCGAAGCGCCATCTGGTAGACTTAACTTCCATGCTGGTCTGGAAGCGAGAGAAAAACATAGAATGTGCCATCTGCATTTCCTCCCGGGCATGCTGTAAAATCCAGCTAAGGGATCCGAGGGTTTCAGTATATTGTAATTTAGGCGATGATCTGACAACCTGTCACTACAGCAATATACCTAAAATTCTATCTTAAATAACCCTCAAAACTTTGTCAGACGTGGCGGGACTAGCTTTGTTTGGCTCGTTTGCGCTCTGCCTACCCCATTAGGGATAATGGCGTGATTATATGTATGTATGTATGTATCTGGTAGACTACAGACTATTGTTTATCTGAGGTTCTACCTAGAGACTCCACTTTTTCGCAGGTCGATGACCCCTGTTCTAACCTAAACATTTAACAAAGGCATGTGAGCGTCTCACTGTATATAACTTATAAGCTTACTGCAGTTGTACGTTAGTATTATAAGTTACTCTGTTGTAGCGGAATACATATTCTATTAATAATTAAGTCAAAGTCAAATAATTTATTTCCAAATAGATTCCTAAAACCACTTTTAGAAAGTCATAAGCGAGTCTATTACAAAGAAAATTATATCTATGTCACAACATAAAATAAAAATAGGTATATCACAATGAAGGGCGCATGAGAAACTCGCATTTTGCATAATGAATCATGGGTTTATGATTTTCAAGACCGATAACACTTTATTCTGAGAATTCTTATGGTTCATTTCATTTCATACTAGCTCTCTATCTCTAGAAGTTACCGTAATAAGAATATTTTACTTGATCAACGAATCTGCTACGGCGTAGCGTAATGCTATCATATAATGTAATAATGTGATAATGTAATCTACTACATGTTTTTTTTTGTCTAAGAATAACTATTCCTGGAATGTTTATAAATTATTATATATATATATATATATTTAATATTTACGAAGATTTATTTTAGCTGCATTTCCTCTCGGACATGCTGTAAAAAACCAGGTAAGGGATCCGAGGGTTTCACATTCTATGTTTTTCTCTCGTTCCCAGTCCAGCATGGAAGAAAATTAATAATTACTAGCTGTGCCCGCGACTTCGTACGCCCGGTTTGTTTGAAAAAAACGCAGTGTCGAACATACTGAAAACGCTTCTCCGCGCGTAGGAGCGGGATCTGCTAACCCGCGTGTTTTCCATACAAACTGGGGTACTTACTCAATATGAGAATGGTATGCGTGATTTTTTCTAACCTAGGCTGGACACCAGGTAACTTACAAACTCTCTCACATAAAAAACTCTCTCAAATAAAAGACCTTAAAGGTCGGTTAAAAACGATCAAAGCTTATATTCCTGCCTACCCCCTAAGACAGGTGGAGTGATTATTTGTATCGTTACTTTAAATTCTAATGCTCAAAATGCTCAGTCAAACAAAAAAAATTCCATCGGTTAAAAACGACCAAATTCAATTTCCTACCTACCTCCTTAAGTCATATTATAAGGCGTGATTATTTGTATAGTACCTTTGTTTTTAAATAATACTCAGTCGAATAAAAAAAAAGTTCCATAAAAATCGGTTAAAAACAGCCAAATTTCAATGTCCTGCCTACCCCCTAAGTCAGGAAGCGTGATTTTAGGTATCTTGCGAAGCAGCCCGGGTAACACACAGTTGAATAAAAAAAGTCCTATCGAAATCAGTTCAGTAGTTTTGGTGTGATGTGGTAACATACAGACAGACAGACAGACAAACAAAAATTAAAAAAGAACGTTTCGGTCTTTAGATCGTTAATAATGTTTCCTGCAATATTTTTTTTGTAAATATATTCAATGTACAGACACGACCCTTCTAGAGATTTATTATATGTATAGATGTTACGCATGAAAGCCCGATGGTGTAGCGGATAGGGCCGCTGCCTCCTGATTCGGGTCGTGGTTCGAATCCCACCACGTACCAATGTGTTTTTCATATGTACGTTTATTCGGCGCTTTTTCCGTGCTTCGGAAGGCACGTTAAGCCGTTGGTCCCGGTTAATATTCTTTAATACCGTAGATATAAGTCGTTAAGCCATATCAGAGGCCAGTTCTAAGCATTGGCGGCTTGAAAGCTCTGACCTAATCTAGGTTTTTTTTTTTTTTTTTTTTTTTTGAATGGACCTGTTTGCAAAATACTACAAAGTGTATATAATGCGTCACCGGGCTAAGGCGGGGAGTTGCTACACGCAATCTACACCCTTAATGAAATGGCAACTGCCTAAGGGCGCCCACTAGGGCTCACCTAATCTAGGATTGAGTCTGGTTTCCCTTCTGAGTTGCGGAGGTTAGATGTCAGTCGCTCTGTGAAAAAACCAGTACCCTCGTTCAATCCCCTAGATTAGGTAGCCAACCCTGTGAGATACTGGATAAGGCTAGGGAGACGATGATGTTACGCACAATCCCCGAAATCGCTCAATAACAAATATTGGCTACAAACAAACAGTACATAATCAATAATTAATTACTACGCCGTAGACTTATCGTAGCAAATACCTACTAGGACAATAATAATAAACAATAATTTTGTTTACTTCCATGCAAGACTGAGAGCGAGCGGAAAAACATAGAATGTGCCAGCTGCATGTCCTCCCGGGCATGCTGTGAAAAACAGCTAAGGGATCAGAGGGTTTCTGTATATTGCAATATAGGCGATGGGCTTACAGTACAGCAATATACCCACAAATGCATCTAAATAACCATTAAAACATTGTCAGACGTGACCAAGTGACCTTTGTTTTAGGTTGTTTTCGCTCTGTCTACCCCATTAGGAATAAATGCGTCATGATATGTATGTATGTTTTAATTTTGTATTCAGAACATACATACATCTATATAATCACGCCTTTATCCCGAATGGGGTTTGTATTCAGAACACGACGGATGTAAATATCGTTCTCGGATTACATGTTACGTAATGATTTTTTGTTTGTTATTTGGTATCTTGTAACTAATTATTGATGATCTTTTGCCATAATTGATTTATAGCGTTCGCATTCATTACGGGCCTTTCAAGATGAAAATGAATAGGCCGGGAGTGATAGAAAATGCTTGAATCCCTCGCTACATTCAGGATACATACATACATGTATAATAACGCCTTGATTCTTAATAGGGTAGGAAGAGAGTAAGCGACCTAAACAAAGGTCGTTCCGCCACGTCTGACAAAGTGTTGAGGGTTATTTAAGATAGATTCGTAGGTATTCTGCTTTAGTGATAGGTTGTCAGCTCATCGCTCATTAGGGTATATCTCCACCGAATGAATATTAGTCAAATTATAAGACACGCTTTTCTACTCGTGTATCATCGTTGTAACAGCCTGTCAAAGTGCATGTGTTTTGAATACGTATGAAGCATGCGCGTGTTTGTGTGTGCTCAGAGTGGACGATATCATCGACGATATTGCCGTCCTAGTGGAAAAACATAGCCACGGTATCGTGCCGTTGTCGTGCCGTATAATGGACAAAACAGCCACATAAACTCCGTGAAATCAAATATTGCGAATACTTCCTAAACAAATCCTTGGTTTTATCTTTCAGCGTAATTTTGCCCCTGAAACCCTTCGACATTCCGCACAGCACGAAATCACGAAAATATAGAAGTGGAATGCCTCTTTTCTTCCATGCTGGACTGGGAGCGAGAGATAAACTTAGAATGTGAAACCCTCAGATCCTTTAGCTGGTTTTTTACAGCATGCACGCGAGGAAATGCAGCTGGCACATTCAATATTTTCTCCGCTCCCAGTCCAGTATGGAAGGCAATATTCTGTTTATATAGCAAGCTAGGATTATCGGGATATTTATTTAATAAACTGACTACGTAGGTATATTATATTTTTATGTATCACTATTTATTGTTTATTAATTTATTATTTACATTTTGGTTGCTTATTTATATATGTAATGGTATTGCTTAAGATGTATCCATGCAAGCACACTTGTTTCTTTTTATATTCCTGTGGCCTAAGGTTGTCTGAAAGAAATCGCTGCTTAGCAATAAGGTCGCCTTTTTATACTTTTATTTGTATTTTTCCTTGTTTCTTTTTCTATTCTGTGCAATAAAGTGGTCTTATTATTCTTATGAATATTAAACAATTGTGGACTTTATGGGGATGACCTTCTCAACGTAAAGAAGCCCCAAAAATACAGAAAAGCAACAAATAAATAAAGCACCACAAAAAACAAACAAATAAAGCAACGAAAGAGGGTTCACTGATATGTCTGCCCTTAGCCACCACACCGCTCGCAAGTTTCTCAGTCGCTCCGTGACCATAACGCATGGAACTGCATTGAAATATCGGACACTTATACAGAAATGGAAAAACATCATTGTAATGTTGATAATCGTTGATAGAGTTTGAAAAAGACTATAATAAATAAATATTTATCGAAGCTGCATGCCGCTTAGATCACGAGATACGGGACATACTGTGTTAATAATAATTTGAGTGAGGTGAATCGTTGGATTAAATAGGAACTACGACTTTTTTGATGTGTTATATTTAAATGACTCGCATGAAATGAACTCTTCATTCACTATATACATATCTACATATAATCACGCCTTATCCCTAATGGGGTACGCAGAGCGTAAATGACCTAAACAAAGGTCGATCCGCCACGTCTGACAAAGTTTTGAGAATTATTCAAGATGGATTTGTACGTATATTGCTGTAGTGACAGGTTGTCAGCCCATCGCCTAAATTGCAATATACCGAAACCCTCAGATCCCTTAGCTGGTTTTTACAGCATGCCCGGGAGGAAATGCAGCTGGCACATTCTATGTTTGTATTTCGCTCCCAGTCCAGCATGGAAGATTTCGAAGATTCATTTACTACCTTTTTCTTATTCTATCAAGAAATCATTGTAAGATTGATAAACGTTGATAGAGTTTGAAAAGGACTATAACAAATAAATATTTATCGAAGCTGCACTCTTCATTTATTACCTCTTTCTTATTCTATCAAGAAATTATTCGAAAGAAGTTTTAAAAATTACAAAATTATAATATATATTTTTACATTATTTTAAAATCGGCCTGTCTTATCTACCGATGAAAACACAACGATACCGCGTTTTAAAAACCTAGTGGCGCCATCTAGTGCCGTATAGAAAAAGTATTAGAGGAAGCAGCGACATAGAATGTGCCCAGTGTCTATGGCCGTAATTTTGATACATACCTTAGTGAAATAAAAAAAAATACAGGTTTGACTAATTACGTTTTTGGTAAATAAAGATACTAAATTAATGTGTAATGGAGACTATGAACAACTGTTTGTTATTTTCAAAATACTTCCGGTAGATTATAAAGTTAATTATTTAATTGGTATTGAACATTATTTTAACGATAAGTTTAAAAAAAGAAGGGAAAATAAATATAATACTCGAAGTGTAAGAGAACGTAAATTAGTAATACCAAAATCAGTAAACTATCTCGAGTACCAAAAATATTTAACCAGCTTCAAATATTTAGAACTGAACCTAAGTTAAGTAGTATAGGGGTATTAAAATCAGAATTAAGGGACTCACTTCTAAATGAAAGTCATTGAGCAATGTTATATTTTTATATTTAATCTCTATAGTTTTTTTTTTTTTTTAGATTGACATATTTTATTTTATTAAGCATGTTGTTAATTTAAGGTAGGTGTAAGAAATTACATTAAGGCGTATCTCGCCATCAAACTTTTAAGTTTGGCTAGTAGATATTAGTTATAAAAATGTACTTACATTTAGTTTAATAAATAAAAAAAAAGGAAGGCCGCTCTCACTATGTGTCAAAATTGCTACCTAAAGACAAGGGTAGCTACTATATTAATTCTGATTTCTGAACTAGAGTAGTTAGGTAAACAGCATAATAAATAATCATCTTCTTCCATGCTGGACTGGGAGCGACAGAAAAACATAGAATGTGCAAGCTGCATTTCCTCCCGGGCATGCTGTAAAATCAGCTAAGGGATTCGAGGGTTACAGTGCTTTGAATGTAGGCGATGGGCTGATAACCTGTCACTACAGTAATATACCTACAAATCTGTCTTAAATAACCCTTAAAACTATGTCAGACGTGGCGGCACGACCTTTGTTTAGTTCGTTTACGCTCTGCCTACCCCATTAAAGATAAAGGCGTGACGCCTACGATAAATCAAACTAATACATTAAAGAGGAAGGTTAAAGATTTCTTTAATGCTGGACTGGGAGCGATTCTTCCATGCTGCACTGGGAGCGTGAAAAAACATACAATGTGCCAACTGCATTTCTTCACGAGCATGCTGTAAAAACTAGCTAAGAGATCCGAGTGTTTAATCGCTATTTATATTGCATATATATTTCGATTTAGGCTTTGGGCGTGTAGTTGCGATACAGACGTGGCGGAACGACTTTTGTGATAATATATTTTTGAAGTCAACTCAATTAGCCATTTCATTTGATACCCCACACGATACACCGTTTGTTCCTTTTTCTGTTGTATGTGTTTCTTTGTGCAATAAAGAATTTTGTAGTGTATTGTATGGGTTTCCAATGTTTTTTTTATATCAACTAAAGTGATGATTCTTTCGGTGCCCTCTCTATCCCTAGTAGATGTAGACATATTCAAACATGCATGTGTTCATAAAGATACATACATATAGTCACGCCTTTATCACTAATGGGGTAGGCAGAGCGAAAACGACCTAAACAAAGGTCGTTCCGCCACTGACAAAGTTTTGAGGGTTATTTATGTCATTTTTTTTAGGTATATTGCTGTAGTGACAGATTGTCAGCCCATCGCTCAAATTGCAATGTACTGTATTCCTCGGATCCCTTAGCTGATTTTTACAGCATGCCCGGGAAGAAATGCAGCTGGCACATTCTATGTTTTTCTCTCGCTCCCAGTCCAGCAAGGAAGAAGATGATTATTTATTATGCTGTTCACCTAACTACTCTATTTCAGAGAACTATTCTATTGTACCTATTCGTATTTATGTAACTAGTAAGTACATAGTCTATGTAGTATAATATATTACAATAGTAACTGCACTATCCCGCATAATATTAGAAAACTTCTCCTTTACCTAACTTTTGGGTTGCCTGGCAGAAATATATTACAGAATTACACCGCCATCTATAAGCCACAAAGTGAATCACTTAGACCGTTCAGTGAAGCAACCACGCAACCACGCAATTCCTCGCTAAAAACTGAATGATCTAGAGTTACAGACGTCCGTACCTAGATGGCAGCACTATAATGTTTCGAAGCGCCATCTGTATTTTCGTTTGTTAACTACTCCTAGTAGCCAAAATGGTAGACTACAGACTATTGTATATCTGAGGTTCTACCTAGAGACTCCACTTCTTCGCAGGTCGATGACCCGTGTTCTAACCTAAACATTTAACAAAGGCATATGAGCGTCTCTCTGTATATAACTTATAAGCTTACCGCCAGAATTTTAATCTAAAGTGGATACCATGGTATTTCCTTATTATTTCAATTACTTCGATGCGGTTGTACGTTAGTATTATAAGTTACTATGTTGTAGCGGAATATTCTATTAATAATTAAGTCAAAGTGAAATCATTTATTTCCAAATAGATTAATAAAAACACTTTTAGAAAGTCATAAGCGAGTCTAGTACAAAGAAAATTATATCTATGTCACAACATAAAATAAAAATAGGTATATCACAATGAAGGGAGCATGAGAAACTCGCATTTTGCATAATGAATCATGGGTTTATGATTTTCAAGACCGATTACACCTTATTATGAGAATTCTTATGGTTCATTTCATTTCATACTAGCTCTCTATCTCTAGAAGTTACCATAATGAGAATATTTTTCTTGATCAACGAATCTGCTACGGCGTAGCCTAATGCTATCATATAATGTAATAATGTAGATTACTACTACATGTTTTTTTTGTCTAAGAATAACTATTCCTGGAATAAAGCAGTGGAATATAATAACTATTTCTTATTTATAAATTATTCAGCCACATTAGTGCGGTGGCAGTGCTATTGCCTTTCAATCGAAGTAGTACGAGATCGATCCTAACCAATGTTCGATTCTAATCAAGTTTTTGATGACGAAAATAACCCACAGATGACGAAAATAACCCACATAAATGGCAAGAAGAGCGCAACAAAAAGCGTAGCCGGAAGCCCTTTTTCAAGTACGGTACTGCTGGCCCCGAAGTAACTACTCTTCGCGCCATAGAGCCAGGAAAAAAATTCATCTCTGGAACATGGCATCAGGAATAGAAGAAATTCAAGCTTACCTGCTGCAAATGTACGGCTCGGAATCATGCATTGTTAAAGAGCTAAAAGCAGGAGGTGATTATCGGTCGTACAAGATATGTGTACCTGAACCATTGTTTGAGAAATGTATGTCACCTGCTATGTGGCCTAGCAATGCAAGGATCAGAGAATGGACGCCCTTTCGAGCCCCCCAACAAAATAAATATTAGTTATTCATCGTATGTATCATGTACAGGCCCGAAACTTTATTTTATATACCAAAATGTTAATGGTCTCAAAACCAAACTAAAGTATTGGAGGACAAACATAGGACTTCCAGAAGCTAATCTTATCGCTGTTACTGAGTCTAATCTTGATTCCTCAGTTTTGGACTCGGAACTGATTGAGGGTGGGTGGACCATCGTACGACGCGATAGATATCGGCGTGCTGGAGGTGGAGTTTTACTTGCGGCTTGCCCTGAAGTTTCTCTGCGGCGTCAGTTGGAAATGGAAACAGATCAGGGCCAAGATCTATGGACCACATTTTCCCACAATGGTGTTAATTTTTATGTGTGTGTGATTTATATTCCGCCATCATCATCAGATGATATATATATGCGGTGGTTTTTAAAAGTTGAAATGAACATGTCTAATATTAATATTAATAGCAAAGTTGTAATATTAGGAGACTTAAATTTAAATAGTGCTTCTAAAACAATTAATGCATATTTAGGATACTTCTTGAATGTATGTGGATTGAATGATGCTAGTGAAATAATGAATTCTCGAGGGGTGAAACTTGATGTAGTATTCGTTACAGAAAACTGTGAAGAGGTGAGCGTAAGTGAGAGAATGAATGGATTAGTGCCATATGCTGACAAACACCACCCACCGCTCGAGATATACTTGCCCATAATGAAACCTAAAAGCAGCAATCCTCTTTTACCAACCAGTAATATTCACAGCCCTAGGGACTGGAACTTTGCAAAGGCTGATTTTGAATTACTCTATCAACTATTACGTGTATCCAATTGGGATTCTGTTTATAAAGCTCCAGACGTAGATACTGCTGTCCAATCGTTTTATTCCATCATGTACAATATATTTGACCAAAGTGTTCCAAAAAAAATCTCGTCCTCAAAAAAACCGTAAGACGTTATCCTGTTTGGTATACGATTGATATAATTAAAGACCTAGAGCGTAAGGCACTATTACACCAAAACTGGAAAGCGACTAATGATAACGCAATCTATATATCTTTTTCGAAACTCAGAGCAGATCTTAAAATAAGAATTTTAAAATCATATGACGCTTATGTCTTCCGTATTCAAAAAAATATAAAAATAAATCCCAAGGAATTTTGGCGGCACATTAACAACCTCAAAACTACTGGTGGTTTCGTTTCACGAGTAAGCTACGAAGATACAATTGTAGATGGTAGTGAAGCTGCTGGAGCGTTTGCAAATTTCTTCTCTAGTGTTTTTCTTCCACAGGTGCCTACCCTATGCGCCGCGTCCGCTAGCCAACAAGATAACAGTTCATCCGCTAATTATATTAACATAGATTGCATTAACTTCTCTGATATTCTACTTGCATTGAAAAAACTAAAACCTAGTTGCGCTGTAGGGCCGGATAATTTGCCCGGTTATATTTTAAAAGCATGTCAAGAGTTTTTAATCAATCCTTTGTCATTCATCTTTAATATCTCGGTTCGAAGTAATAAATATCCATCAGTCTGGAAACTTTCCCAAGTGACACCTATACCAAAATCGAAAGATAAAACATTGGTAGAGAATTATCGTCCGATTGCAATTTCATCAGCCTTAGCCAAAGTCTTTGAGTCTATCATCCATTCCAAACTTATCAAACAAGTAGACCCATATCTTAATAATTCACCACACGGTTTTCGATCAGGAAGATCAGTAAATTCCAACCTTTTGACAAAAGTAAACATTATTTCCAATTTTATGGATAAAGGGATTCAAGTAGACGTTGTTTACTTTGATTTTACAAAGGCGTTTGATCGAGTTGATAATGACGTTCTACTATATAAGCTTTCCGCTATTGGATTCGCACCTTCTTTACTTAAATTCATTGCCGACTATCTGGCTAATCGCCAGCAGTTTGTCAAACATGGCACTTTTATATTTAAGTCATATCATACTCGATCAGGCGTCAGTCAAGGCTCAATTCTTGGCCCCCTCCTATTTATCATTATGATAAACGATATTGAGTCAGTTATTGCACATTCTTCTTGCCTGCTCTATGCAGATGATCTAAAACTTCTACACCCGATTCAAAGTACTGACGACTGTTTTCGGCTTCAGGCGGATATCGACGCGATTTTCCAATGGAGTACTAAAAATAAGTTGCTATTTAATCCATCCAAATGCTCTGTGCTATTATATACCCGTGCTATTCAACCTGCATACAATACATATTTCTTAGGAACGGAGATGATTACCCGTGTTAACTCCATCAAGGACCTTGGAGTGCTATTCGATGCTCGACTAACATTCAATGATCACATTGGATCTTTAGCTAAACAATGTTTTCAAAGACTTGGTTTTGTTATTCGAAATGCTAAAGATTTCAACGATCCAAAAGCGATAGAACAACTTTACTCAGCATTAGTAAGAAGTAAAATCGAGTCAGCATCTGTTGTATGGGGTCCGCATGAAAGCACATACACACTGTTGCTAGAGAAAGTACAAAAAGCGTTTCTTAGGTTTCTTTATAAAAAAGTCTATGGATACTACCCCTTTTTATACCCGACAAAGTTTATACAAGGCACATTAAATTATAATTCTTTATCTACGCGCAGAAACTTTCAATTAATAATAACAATTATTCGTATTTTACGTGGGGAATATAACAGTCCTGAATTAGTTTAACAAGCACTCTGGTTTTATGTACCGGATAAGTATTTACGTGGTCGCTCACACCGACTTCTCTCCATCCCTGATTGTCGCACTGTGTCACATCGAGAGTCACCAGTCTTGCGTGGGGTTGGTCTAGTTGAGGAGTTGTTGACTCAAAATCCGCAGGTTGACGTGTTTGCAGATAAGTGGCATGTTATTGAGAGAGATAGTATGAGCTTTAGTGTTTTTTTTTAACTATTAATTGTTTATTATTTTTGTATTAAGTATTGTTAAAAAGTAGATTATTGTCTTTTTCTCCGATAAAGTCGATAATAATAATAATTATTATTTTTGGTTTTATGTTCAATTATATTTTTTGTTTTCTTCTGATGTTATGATTATATAGTTGTCTATGATTTGTTTTTCAAAGATCTCAATATGTTTAACCTCTAATATTAAGTATTTAGTTTAAGTTTAATATTAAGTCAGTTATGTTTGTACTTATACAATTGCCTTAGGCTTGCCCTGTAATGGTTGTGTAAATGATGTTAACAAATAAACAAATTCAATGAGTTTAAATATGAGGAGTCATACACAAATGTAAATTTAGTTCAGAGATCTTGTTTCAACGAAGTTTTATTTTAGCTGCATTTCCTCTCGGACATGCTGTAAAAAACCAGGTAAGGGATCCGAGGGTTTCACATTCTATGTTTTTCTCTCGTTCCCAGTCCAGCATGGAAGAAAATTAATAATTACTAGCTGTTGTAGCCCGGTTTGTTTGGAAAAAACGCAGTGTCGAACATACTGAAAACGCTTCTCCGCGCGTAGGAGCAGGATCTGCTAACCCGCGTGTTTTCCATACAAACTGGGGTACTTACTCAATATTAGAATGGTTTGCGTGAATTTTTCTAACCTAGGCTGGACACCAGGTAAATTACAAACTCTCTCAAATAAAAACTCTCTCAAATAAAAAGACCTTAAAGGTCGATTAAAAACGATCAAAGTTTAATTTCCTGCCTACCCCCTAAGTCAGGTGGAGTGATTATTTGTATCGTTACTTTAAATTCTAATGCTCAAAATGCTCAGTCGAACAAAAAAAAATCCATCAAAATCGGTTAAAAACGACCAAATTCAATTTCCTACCTACCTCCTTAAGACATATCATAAGGCGTGATTATTTGTATCGTACCTATGATTTTAAATAATAGTCAGTCGAAAAAAAAAATATCCTAAGTCAGGAAGCGTGATTTTAGGTATCCTACTTTGCGGCCCGGGTAACACACAGTTGAGTAAAAAAAGTCCTATCGAAATCGGTTCAGTTGTTTTGGCGTGATGTGGTAACATACAGACAGACAGGCAGACAAACAAAAATTAAAAAAAAAATCTTTCGGTCTTTAGATCGTTAATAATGTTTGCTGCAATATTTTTTTTGTAAATATATTCAATGTACAGACACGACCCTTCTAGAGATTTATTATATGTATAGATGTTACGCATGAGAGCCCGATGGTGTAGTGGATAGGGCCGCTGTCTCCTGAGTAGGGGTCGTGGTTCGAATCCCACCACATACCAATGTGTTTTTCATATGTACGTTTATTCGGCGCTTTTTCCGTGCTTCGAAAAGCACGTTAAGCCGATGGTCCCGGTTAATATCGTTAAATACTGTAGATATTAGTCGTTAAGCCATATCAGAGGCCAGTTCTAAGCATTGGCGGCTTGAAAACTCTGACCTAATCTAGGATTGAGTCTGGTTTCCCTTCTGGGTTGCGGAGGTCAGATGGCAGTCGCTCTGTGCAAAAACCAGTAACCTCGTTCAATCCCCTAGATTAGGTAGCCGACCCTGTGAGATACTGGATAAGGCTAGGGAGACGATGATGTTACGCACAATCCCCGATATCGCTCAATAACAAATATTGGCTACAAACAAACAGTACATAATCAATAATTAATTACTACGCCGTAGACTTATCGTAGCAAATACCTACTAGGACAATAATAATAAACAATAATTTTGTTTACTTCCATGCTAGACTCAGAGCGAGCGGAAAAACATAGAATGTGCCAGCTGCAAGTCCTCCCGGGCATGGTGTAAAAAACAGCTAAGGGATCAGAGGGTTTCTGTATATTGCAATATAGGCGATGGGCTTACAGTACAGCAATATACCCACAAATGCATCTAAATAACCATCAAAACATTGTCAGACGTGACCAAGTGACCTTTGTTTTAGGTTGTTTTCGCTCTGTCTACCCCATTAGGAATAAAGGCGTCATTATATGTATGTATGTTTTAATTTTGTATTCAGAACATACATACATACATATAATCACGCCTTTATCCCGAATGGGGTTTGTATTCAGATCACGACGGATGTAAATATCGTTCTTGGATTACATGTTACGTAATGATTGTTTGTTTGTTATTTGGTATCTTGTTACTAATTATTGATGATCTTTTGCCATAATTGATTTATAGCGTTCGCATTCATTACGGGCCTTTCAAGATGAAAATGAATAGGCCGGAAGTGATAGAAAATGCTTAAATCCCTCGCTACATACATGTATAATCACGCCTTGATCCTTAATGGGGTAGGCAGAGAGTAAACGACCTAAACAAAGGTCGTTCCGCCACGTCTGACAAAGTGTTGAGGGTTATTTAAGATAGATTCGTAGGTATTCTGCTTTAGTGATAGGTTGTCAGCTCATCGCTCATTAGGGTATATCTCCACCGAATGAATATTAGTCAAATTATAAGACACGCTTTTCCACTTGTGTATCATCGTTGTAACAGCCTGTCAATGTGCATGTGTTTTGAATACGTATGAAGCATGCGCGTGTTTGTGTGTGCTCAGAGTGGACGATATCATCGACGATATTGCCGTCCTAGTGGAAAAACATAGCCACGGTATCGTGCCGTTGTCGTGCCGTATAATGGACAAAACAGCCACATAAACTCCGTGAAATCAAATATTGCGAATACTTCCTAAACAAATCCTTGGTTTTATCTTTCAGCGTAATTTTGCCCCTGAAACCCTTCGACATTCCGCACAGCACGAAATCACGAAAATATAGAAGTGGAATGCCTCTTTTCTTCCATGCTGGACTGGGAGCGAGAGATAAACTTAGAATGTGAAACCCTCGGATCCCTTAGCTGGTTTTTTACAGCATGCCCGGGAGGAAATGCAGCTGGCACATTCTATGTATCACTATTTATTGTTTATTAATTTATTATTTACATTTTGGTTGCTTATTTATATATGTAATGTATTGCTTAAGATGTAAGCACACTTGTTTTTTTTATATTTCTGTGGCCTAAGGTTGTCTGAAAGAAATTGCTGCTTAGCAATAAGGTCGCCTATTTATACTTTTATTTGTATTTTTCCTTGTTTCTTTTGCCTTTTCTGTGCAATAAAGTGGTATTATTATTCTTATGAATATTAAACAATTATGAACTTTATGGGAATGACCTACTCAACGTAAAGAAGCCTCAAAAATACAGAAAAGCAACAAATAAATAAAGCACCACAAAAAACAAACAAATAAAGCAACGAAAGAGGGTACACTGATATGTCTGCCCTTAGCCACCACACCCCTCGCATGTTTCTCAGTCGCTCCGTGACCATAACGCATGGAACTGCATTGAAATATCGGACACTCATACAGAAATGGAAAACCATCATTGTAATGTTGATAATCGTTGATAGAGTTTGAAAAAGACTATAATAAATAAATATTTATCGAAGCTGCATGCCGCTTCGATTACGAGATACGGGACATACTGTGTTAATAATAATTTGAGTGAGGTGAATCGTTGGATTAAATAGGAACTGCGAATTTTTTGATGTGTTATATTTAAATGACTCGCATAAAATGAACTCTTCATTCACTATATACATACCTACATATAATCACGCCTTTATCCCTAATGGGGTAGGCAGAGCGTAAACGACCTAAACAAAGGTCGTTCCGCCTCGTCTGACAAAGTTTTGAGAATTATTCAAGATGGATTTGTACGTATATTGCTGTAGTGACAGGTTGTCAGCCCATCGCCTAAATTGCAATATACCGAAATCCTCAGATCCCTTAGCTGGTTTTTACAGCATGCCCGGGAGGAAATGCAGCTGGCACATTCTATGTTTTTATTTCGCTCCCAGTCCAGCATGGAAGAATTCGAAGATTCATTTACTACCTCTTTCTTAATCTATCAACAAATCATTGTAATGTTGATAACCGTTGATAGAGTTTGAAAAGGACTATAACAAATAAATATTTATCGAAGCTGCACTCTTCATTAATTACCTCTTTCTTATTCTATCAAGAAATTATTCGAAAGAAGTTTTAAAAATTAGTAAAGTAACTTCCCGGATCACATTGTTTTAACAAAATCGGCCTGTCTTATCTACCGATGAAAACACAACGATACCGCGTTTTAAAAACCTAGTGGTGCCATCTAGTGCCGTATAGAAAAAGTATTAGAGGAAGCAGCGACATAGAATAGGCTCAGTGTGTATAACCGTAATTTTGATACATACCTTAGTGAAATAAAAAAAATACAGGTTAGACTAATTAATTTTTTGGTAAATAAAGATACTAAATTAATGTGTAATGGAGGCTATGAACAACTGTTTGCAAAATACTTCCGGTAGATTATAAAGTTAAATATTTAATTGGTATTGAACATTATTATAACGATAAGTTTAAAAAAAGAAGGGAAAATAAATATAATACTCGAAGTGTAAGAGAACGTAAATTAGTAATACCAAAATCAGTAAACTATTATGGAAAAAGGGTGACAAAATATCTAATACCAAAAATATTTAACCAGCTTCAAATATTTAGATCCGGATCTACTCTGACCACTAGACCACGGAGGCATTTAAATATTTTTCATTGGTTTGACAGTTCTCCTTATATTATTGAGAACTGTGTCGTACCGTAAACCTCTTTGAAAGATCCCGGCTTTGGACGTTTGACATGTAAAACCATTTGATTTTGAAAAGGTTTTGAAATACGAGATATACCAGGATTCTTTGTGACATTTTCGATTTTCGTCTGATTTACGCCAGTTTGTGCGCATTTGAGTAATTTTGAGTTGTAAGTTTTTGAGATTATCTTCGACGTTAGCGCCACTTTATAAATGAATTAATCTTAGAAATTGTGCATGTGTGTAGTAGATCATTTTCCTAACGAGTTTACCTTTGACGTTAGCGCCAATTTATAAATTAATTAATCTTAGAAATTATGCATGTGTGTAGTAGTTCATTTTCTGAACAAAGGTCGTATACATTTTTCTAAAGTAGTTAACGTGAGCGTTAAAAAATGACATTTATTTCATTGTTATATTAATTACACAGTCACAGTAAACCATACATAAATGTATATCAGTCCAAAAGACCACCTCTTGTCGCACTTGGTGGAAAAGTGCTCATCACGCTGGCAGCTTTACCTTGCAGTATTGCCAGCGAGACGTTTGGCACTAGGTACGATTCGGTTCGGGCATCTCCTCCATTCCATCCATCTTCCTAGACCTTATTCCGTATCTCACGGGGTCGGTTACCTTATGTAGGGGATTGAACGAGGGTACTGGTTTTTACACAGAGCGACTGCCATCTGACCTCCGCAACCCAGAAGGGACACCAGATCCAATCCTAGGTTAGGTCAGAGTTTTCATGCCGTCAATGCTTTACTGGCCTCTGTCATGGCTTAACAACTAATATCTACGGATATTATTCGCATCACTACCATTAACGTAATAGAATTATGTTGTGTAAAACCTAGTTATGTTGTTGTAAGAACTTGATTTATATTAAATTAAAACACTTACTTACTACGGTGACTCAGTGACCTAAAGCGGGGGGATCTTAGACACCGACACAGAAATTAAAACACTATATTTTTTTTATTACTACTACTTCTAAGTTCCATGCTAATTTTGGTGCTAAAATGCAGGGTGTGATTTGATTACAGGTTTGCCGAACAGATGTAAGGGCAGCGTCCTGCAAATTGAAAGGGGTTGCTCAGTCAACGACACTGAACAACTTTCACCAGGAAGTTCTTTCAGGTAGAGGAAAAAATGGCATACAGAATGTTCACCTCGATCAGTAAATTTTTATGGAAAAGCTTTTAAAAAATATCCCATCAGTATGCGGGACGCTGTCCCTTAGACCTACTATATTACAGAATTACAACGCCATCTATAAGCTACATAGTGAATCACTTAGACCGTTCAGTGAAGCAACCACGCAACCACGCAATTCCTCGCTGAAAACTGAATGATAGAGTTACAGACGTCCGTACATAGATGGCAGCACTATAATGTTTCGAAGCGCCATCTGTATTTTCGTTTGTTAACTACTCCTAAGAGCCAAAATGGTAGACTACAGCCTATTGTATATCTCGAGGTTCTACCTAAAGACCGCAGGTTGATGACCCCGGTTCTAACCTAGACATTAAACAAAGGCATGTGAGCGTCTCCCCGGATATAACTTATAGGCTTACCGCCAGAAATCAAATGTATGTAAAGTGGTTACCGTGGTATTTCCTACCTCTTTCTTATTCTATAAAGAAATCATTGTAATGTTGATAACCGTTGATAGAGTTTGAAAAGGACTATAACAAATAAATATTTATCGAAGCTGCACTCTTCGTTTATTACCTCTTTCTTATTCTATCAAGAAATTATTCGAAAGAAGTTTTAACAATTATAACAATAATAATTCTTTTTACATTATTTTAAAATCGGCCTGTCTTATCTACCGATGAAAACACAACGATACCGCGTTTTAAAAACCTAGTGGTGCCATCTAGTGCCGTATAGAAAAAGTATAAGAGGAAGCAGCGACATAGAATGGGCTCTGTGTGTATGGCCGTAATTTTGATACATACCTTAGTGAAATAAAAAAAATACAGGTTAGACTAATTAAGTTTTTGGTAAATAAAGATACTAAATTAATGTGTAATGGAGATTATGAACAACTGTTTGCAAAATACTTCCGGTAGATTATAAAGTTAAATATTTAATTGGTATTGAACATTATTATAACGATAAGTTTAAAAAAAGAAGGGAAAATAAATATAATACTCGAAGTGTAAGAGAACGTAAATTAGTAATACCAAAATCAGTAAACTATTATGGAAAAAGGGTGTCAAAATATCTAATACCAAACATATTTAACCAGCTTGAAATATTACGAACTGAACCTAAGTTAAGTAGTATAGGGGTAATAAAATCAAAATTAAGGGACTCACTTCTAAATGAAAGTCATTGAGAAATGTTATGTTTTTATATTTAATCTCTATTCAATTTTATTTTTTTATTAGATATACATATTTTAATTTTTATAAGCATGCTGTTAATTTAAGGTAGGTATAAGAAATAATATTAAGGCGTACCTCGCCATCAAACTTTTAAGTTTGGCGAGTAGATATAAGTTATAAAAATGTACTTACGTTTAGTTTAATAAAAAAAAAGAAAGGCCGGTCTCACCGTCTGTCAAAATTGCTACCTAAAGACAAGGGTAGCTACCATATTAATTCTGTTTTCTGAAATAGAGTAGTTAGGTAAATAGCATAATAAATAATCATCTTCTTCCATGCTGGACTGGGAGCGACAGAAAAACATAAAATGTGCAAGCTGAATTTCCTCCCGGGCATGCTGTAAAATCAGCTAAGGGATCCGAGGGTTACTACAGTACTTTGAATGTAGGCGATGGGCTGATAACCTGTTACTACAGTTCTTTACCTACAAATCTGTCTTAAATAACCCTCAAAACTTTGTCAGACGTGGCGGAACGACCTTTGTTTAGATCGTTTACGCTCTAACTACCCCATTCAAGATAAAGGCGTGACTATTTGTATGTATCTTTATGAGGACAGACATGTTTCAATATGTCTACATCTACTTGGGATAGAGAGATCACCGAAAGAATCATTATTTTTGTTGATATAAGAAAAACTTTGTAAACCTATCGTGTGGGGGGTATCAAATGAAATGGCTAAATGAGCTGACTCCAAAAATTTATTATCACAAAGGTAGTTCCGCCACATCTGTTTCACTTAATTTGCAATATATATGCAATATAAATTGCAAATCGGTCACTTCCTTAGATTTAAACATAAGGATCTTTTTGAAGTAATGAATTGAGAAGCAAATAGTACCCTGGAGTTACTAACCAACTAGCAAAGTTCAGGAAGAACACCAGTCATTTATATCCAAATCATATTCTTCCATGCTGGATTTGAAGCGGGAGAAAAACATAGAATGTGCCTGCTGCATCTCCTCCCGGCCATGCTGTAAGAACCATATAAGGGATCCGAGGGTTTCAGTATATTGCAATTTAGGCGATGGGCTGACAACCTGTCACTACAGCAATGAACCTACAAGTCGTGGCGAAACGACCTTTTCTTTAGGTCGTTTACGCTCTGCCTACCACATTAAGGTTAAAGGCGTGATTATATGCATGTCTGTTTGTTATATTTTGGTCCTGTGATGACCTCTGGGCCTTGTAATCATAATAAAAGCCTTACCTACGCTAAATCAAACTAATACTATAAAGAGGAAGGTTAAAGATTTCTTACATGCTGGACTTAAAGCGATTCTTCCATCCTGCACTGGGAGCGAGAATAAACATAGAATGTGCCAACTGCATTTCTTCACGGGCATGCTGTAAAAACTAGCTAAGAGATCCGAGGGTTTAATCCCCATTTATATTGCATATACGTGGGACACTCAGAAAGATTTGCGACACTAAAAAAAATTGTTCTACAGGTACATATATTTTTATTAAATCTTTTCAAAGTACTTTCCACCAGCCCCTATACAAAGATTCATGCGTATGAACCAGTTTTCAAAACACTTTTTCCAGTCCGCCGTAGACACCTCGTTTACAGCCTGCTCGAACGCAGCCAGCGCATCTTCCGGCGACGAAAATTGTATCCACTTGAGCTGATTTTTTATTTTTGGAAATAAAAAGAAGTCACACGGTGCTAGATCAGGGCTGTAAGGAGGGTGACCCAGGAGTTTGACTGGTGTGCTGTCCAGGAAGACCCTCGTTTTGAGCGCGGTGTGTGCAGGCGCATTGTCGTGGTGGAGCAGTAGTCCGCGGAGCCCTATGTTTGGTCGCTTGTTGCTCACAACAGAAAAAAACTTCTGGTAAACATTTGGTAGTATACCATTCGGCGTTAATGCTTCTTTGATCTCGTAAGGGAATTGAGGCCAAGTGGCCAGTCAAATTAAAAAAGCTGGCGATCAAAATCTTCCCCCCGCTTCGAGATCGCTTCACTTTGGTAGGCGTTGGTTCATTTTGAAACACCCAAACTGTCGACTGGCGCTTGGTTTCTGGATCGTATTGATAAATCCAGGACTCATCACCTGTTACGATGTCGTAAACACGCCGAGACGAGCCTGCTTCAAATTTGTTCAGCATATCACGGCACCATTCCACCCGGGCCTGCTTCTGAGCGTCGGTGAGGTAGTGCGGCACCCAGCGCGATACTATCCTCCTCACGCGAAGTTGCCCTTGAAGAATCTCGTGAACGCTTCCCGATCTAATCTTTAATATGTGTTGAATCTCCTGATATGTAATTCGCCTATTATCTTGGATTAAATTTTTCACTGCTAGCACGTTTTCTTCCGTAATAGCCGTCAAAGGGAGACCGCTTCTTTCTTCATCCCCCAAGGTTGGTCGACCGCGCCTAAATTCGTTATACCAACGATACACGGTTGCCTTGGAGGAGCTTTTATCCATAAATGCCATTTGAAGCCTATCAAACGATTCATCCGGTTTCAGGCGACACTTGAAATCGTAAAAAATCATAGCTCTAAAATGTTCCCGGCGCAGATCCATTTTTCAGTAAGACACGATACTTTGAATTGGCTCGCAAAAAATGTGGAGGGAAATTTTGAAAATGGAACACACATATTTTTACTTACAAGTAATCATATTTTCAAAAAAGATTCTAACCGGCCAGTCTGCCATATATAAAAACTATTTATCGCAATACTTTCTGAGTGGCCTGGTATGTAATGTATTGCTTAAGATGTATCCATGCATGCACACTTGTTTTTTTTATATTTCTGTGGCCTAAGGTTGCCTGAAAGAAATTGCTGATTAGCAATAAGGTAGCCTATTTATACTTTTATTTGTATTTTTCCTTGTTTCTTTTGCCTTTTCTGTGCAATAAAGTGGTATTATTATTCTTATGAATATTAAATAATTATGAACTTTATGGGTATGACCTACTCAACGTAAAGAAGCCCCAAAAATACAGAAAAGCAACAAATAAATAAAGCACCACAAAAAACAAACAAATAAAGCAACGAAAGATATGTCTGCCCTTAGCCACCACACCGCTCGCAAGTTTCTCAGTCGCTCCGTGACCATAACGCATGGAACTGCATTGAAATATCGGACACTCATACAGAAATGGAAAACCATCATTGTAATGTTGATAATCGTTGATAGAGTTTGAAAAAGACTATAATAAATAAATATTTATCGAAGCTGCATGCCGCTTAGATCACGAGATACGGAACATACTGTGTTAATAATAATTTGAGTGAGGTGAATCGTTGGATTAAATAGGAACTGCGACTTTTTTGATGTGTTATATTTAAATGACTCGCATGAAATGAACTCTTCATTCACTATATACATACATACATATAATCACGCCTTTATCCCTAATGGGGTAGGCAGAGCGTAAACGACCTACACAAAGGTCGTTCCGCCACGTCTGACAAAGTTTTGAGAATTATTCAAGATGGATTTGTACGTATATTGCTGTAGTGACAGGTTGTCAGCCCATCGCCTAAATTGCATTATACCGAAACCCTCAGATCCCTTAGCTGGTTTTTACAGCATGCCCGGGAGGAAATGCAGCTGGCACATTCTATGTTTTTATTTCGCTCCCAGTCCAGCATGGAAGAATTCGAAGATTCATTTACTACCTCTTTCTTAATCTATCAACAAATCATTGTAATGTTGATAACCGTTGATAGAGTTTGAAAAGGACTAAAACATATAAATATTTATCGAAGCTGCACTGTTCATTTATTGCCTCTTTCTTATTCTATCAAGAAATTATTCGAAAGAAGTTTTAAAAATTAGAAACAGAATACCTAAAACCACAGTATTTTAACAAAATCGGCCTGTCTTATCTACCGATGAAAACACAACGATACCGCGTTTTAAAAACCTAGTGGTGCCATCTAGTGCCGTATAGAAAAAGTATTAGAGGAAGCAGCGACATAGAATGGGCTCAGTGTGTATGGCCGTAATTTTGATACATACCTTAGTGAAATAAAAAAAATACAGGTTAGACTAATTAAGTTTTTGGTAAATAAAGATACTAAATTAATGTGTAATGGATACTATGAACAACTGTTTGTCATTTGCAAAATACTTCCGGTAGATTATAAACTTAAATATTTAATTGGTATTGAACATTGTTATAACGATAAGTTTAAAAAAAGAAGGGAAAATAAATATAATACTCGAAGTGTAAGAGAACGTAAATTAGTAATACCAAAATCAGTAAACTACCACCAAAACATAAACCAAACATACCAAAAATATTTAACCAGCTTCAAATATTTAGATCCGGATCGTAAGCCCATGGCTCTGACCACTAGACCACGGAGGCAGTTAAATATTTTTCATTGGTTTGACAGTTCACCTTATACTACAGTGCCCCCGCCCACGTTCATTGAGAACCGTGTCGTACCGTTAACCTCTTTGAAAGATCCCGGCTTTGGACGTTTGACATGTAAAACCATTTGATATTGAAAAGGTTTTGAAATACGAGATATACCAGGATTCTTTGTGACATTTTCGATTTTCGTCTGATTTAAGCCAGTTTGTGCGCATTTGAGTAATTTGAGTTGTAAGTTTTTGAGATTATCTTCGACGTTAGCGCCACTTTATAAATGAATTAATCTTAGAAATTGTGCATGTGTGTAGTAGATCATTTTCTTAACGAGTTTACCTTTGACGTTAGCGCCAATTTATAAATTAATTAATCTTAGAAATTATGCATGTGTGTAGTAGTTCATTTTCTGAACAAAGGTCGTATACATTTCTCTAAAGTAGTTAACGTGAGCCTTAAAAAATGACATTTATTTCGTGGTTATATTAATTACACAGTCACAGTAAACCATACATAAATGTATATCAGTCCAAAAGACCACCTCTTGTCGCACTTGGTGGAAAAGTGCTCATCACGCTGGCAGCTTTACCTTGCAGTATTGCCAGCGAGACGTTTTGCACTAGGTACGATTCGGTTCGGGCATCTCCTCCATTCCATCCATCTTCCTAGCCTTATCCCGTATCTCACGGGTCGGTTACCTAATGTAGGGGATTGAACGAGGGTACTGGTTTATAAACAGAGCGACTGACATCTGACCTCCGCAACCCAGAAGGGACAACAGACCCAATCCTAGATTAGGTCAGAGTTTTCATGCCGTCAATGCTTTACTGGCCTCTGTCATGGCTTAACAACTAATATCTACGGATATTATTCGCATCACTACCATTAACGTAATAGAATTATGTTGTGTAAAACCTAGTTATGTTGTTGTAAGAACTTGATTTATATTAAATTAAAACACTTACTTACTACGGTGACTCAGTGACCTAAAGCGGGGGGATCTTAGACACAGACACAGAAATTAAAACACTATAATTTTTTTATTACTACTACTTCTAAGTTCCATGCTAATTTTGGTGCTAAAATGCAGGGTGTGATTTGATTATAGGTTTGCCGAACAGGTGTAAGGCTGTGTAAGGGCAGCGTCCTGCAAATTGATAGGGGTTGCTCAGTCAACGACACTGGACAACTTTTACCAGGAAGTTCTTTCAGGTAGAGAAAAAAATGGCATACAGAATGTTCACCTCGATCAGTAAATTTTTATGGAAAAGCTTTTAAAAAAAATCCCATCAGTATGCGGGACGCTGTCCCTTAGACCTACTATATTACAGAATTACAACGCCATCTATAAGCTACATAGTGAATCACTTAGACCGTTCAGTGAAACAACCACGCAACTACGCAATTCCTCGCTGAAAACTGAATGATAGAGTTACAGGCGTCCGTACATAGATGGCAGCACTTTAATGTTTCGAAGCGCCATCTGTATTTTCGTTTGTTAACTACTCCTAAGAGCCAAAATGGTAGACTACAGCCTATTGTATATCTCGAGGTTCTACCTAAACACTGCAGGTTGATGACCCTGGTTCTAACCTAGACATTGAACAAAGGCATGTGAGCGTCTCCCCGGATATAACTTATAGGCTTACCGCCAGAAATCAAATGTACGTAAAGTGGTTACCGTGGTATTTCCTTATATTTTCAATCACTAATGAAGTGAAAGTCAAAGTCAAATTATTTATTTCCTAATAGATTCCTAAAAACACTTTTAGAAAGTCACAAGCGAGTTTATTACATAGAAATATCTATCTATTATTATTATTATTATTTGTTTTCTTTTATTTTTCTCTCCCTTTTATTTATAAAACGAAGGTAATACTCTGCCATACGGGCCTTAACCAAGTATAGCAGAAGGTTCTGACGTTGACGTGATGGTAGATGACGTTAAGAACTTACGTGTGATACGACATGTCGCACCTTTACAAATAAAGTGACTTAACTCAAAAAATTGGGATTTCGAGTTTCTGCAATAAACCGACCTTTAAAATTATAACTTACAACCCTAAAAACTTGAAATATTTTTTAGAACATCATCTATCACACTTTTACTGAGAAAAAAATACCCAAGTATATAGGGTTGTAAGGTTATGCTTTCAAATATTGTTTTATTGCAGAAAGTCCAAATCCCTATTTTTTGAGTTCAGTCACTTTATTTCTAAAGGTGCGATGTGTTGAGTACAGTTGCTTTTTGTAGAGCGTAGGATAAGTTGGTAGAAATACTCAGAATGTTGAAACTATTGTCGAGTGTTTTGGGTATGATTCCAGTTGAGGACAGTACTATGGGGACAATGTGTACAGTATCGGCATGCCATTGAGTTTTTATTTCTATTGCAAGGTCTTGGTATTTTGATAGTTTATCTGAAATTGTGGTTTGTATGTTGTGGGTATTGGGGATAGCAACGTCTATGAGGTATACAATTTTGTTCTGTTTGTCGTGGAGGGTGATATCTGGTCTATTGTAGTGTACTGTTTTGTCAGTTAGTATGGTCCTGTCCCAGTAGATTTTGAAATTTCTGTCTTCTAAGATTACTTCCGGTTTATATTTGTAATAAGGTTGTTTTTTTTCTATGAATTGATGTTTGTGTGCTAGTTCTTGATGAATTATAGACGCTACTTGATCATGCCTATGTTTGTAATCGGTCTGTACAATGCTTCTGCAGGAACCAGTAATATGTTGAATAGTTTCAGAGGCGCTGTTGCAATGTCTGCAGGAGTCATTATTCAGATTAGGATCTTTTACGATGTGTTTTCTGTAGTTTCTTGTGGCTATTACCTCGTCTTGTATTGCGAGCATGAAGCCCTCCGTCTCAGGGAACAGTTCACCTTTCCTAAGCCATTCGTTCGACTTATCCTTGTCGACGTATGCTTGGCAAAGGTAGGATCGGTGTCGCCCATGGAGGGACTTTCCAGCCCACGCAGCAATTTTCTGTTTTGTGTCTGTAAGTTGTTCATTAATCTGTGTCTGTCTATCATGTAAGTTGAGCGGTGTTAGTTTCACGTCAGTGTCAGTTGCATGTCTGTGGAGTGCTGAGTGTTCTGCTTTGGTGTGAAAGTAATGTCGAAGTGATGTTATTTGTTTATTGTGTAAGTTGTTTATGTCTATGAGCCCTCTTCCTCCTTCTTGGCGTGGTAATGTGAGACGTTGAATGCATGATTTTGGGTGGTGTTTCCTAAATTTTGTGAGGCTAGTATGTATGGTACGTTGTATTTTTTTTAGATCTGTTTGTGACCATTTAATAATTCCAAATGAGTAAGTCAGCGTTGGAATGGCAAAGGTATTAATAGCTTTTGTGGTATTCCTAGAGTTTAGTTCAGATTTTAAAATAAGGTTTAAACGATATTTGAATTTAGTTATAAGATCTATTTTAGTTTGCTTTTGTTGAATCTGCCTAGATTGGTGGAAGCCTAAATATTTATAGGTATTGAGTTCGTCCATCGGTTCAATCAGTTCACCAGTTTCGAGTATATACGGATTGTGCGCAAGTTTTCCCTTTTTAACTGAAAGTGTTTTGCACTTATCTACACCAAACTGCATGTGAATATCTTTTGAGAACTGTTGTGTAATATCAGCTAAAGTGAAAAGGTCGGTTTCATTACCAGCAAATAATTTAATGTCGTCCATATACATAAGATGTGAAAGTGTACTATTGTGTTCATTGTTTAGTTTAAATCCAATGTAACTTTGGTTAATCAGGTCAGATAGCGGGTTCAATGCGAGGCAGAACCACAAAGGACTGAGAGCATCCCCTTGGAAGATGCCTCGTTTTATGTAAATCGGTTCAGTAGTAAAAGTTTGTGTGGGTTGATTGATTTTGAGTGATGTTTGCCAGGATTGCATGGAGACTTGTAAAAAATGTATGATAGTAGGATTTATTTTATAAATATGTAGAATATGTAACAGCCAAGTGTGGGGTACAGAGTCATAAGCCTTGCGATAATCGATAAACATAGTGTGAATGTCCTTTTTTTTCTTGTAGGCGTGATTCAGTGCTATTGCGTCTAACGTTAGTTGCTCTTTACACCCTTGACTAAATTTTCGGCATCCTTTCTGCTGTTCTGAGAGAATGTTGTGTTCAGTAACGTGTTGGTAAATCAGCTTGCTAATGCACCCTGTTAGAATTTTATATATTATTTGAAGGCAGGTGATCGGTCTATACTTGGCTGGGTTCTGTGTGTCTTGTTTGTCTTTGGGTAGCATGTAGGTTATTCCCTGTGTTATAAACGAAGGCACAGTATTTGGAGATTGGATGAATGTGTTTAAGTGATTAAGAATGTGTGGATGAGTTTTGGTGAACTTTTTGTACCAATAGGCATGTAGATTATCTGAACCAGGTGATTTCCAGTTATGTGTGCGCTTTAAGACATCTATAAATGTGTCTACCGGGACATTTTGAAATTCCATTTCCGGTGTGGGTTCAGTTGTTCTACTGGCTTTGTCTATCCATTCAGCGTTTTGGTTATGTTCAACGGGTCGTTCCCATATGTTGGCCCAGAAATGTTTTAATGTTTCAGGTGCTGGTAGTTCTATTGTATTTTGAATGTCCTGTGGAGGTGTAGAAAGGTTCCTGTAAAATATTTTTTCATTGGTTATGAATTTTCGGTTCTGTGATTTGCGGGCTGTACATGCTAAATATCTTTTTAGTCGGCTAGATACAATGTTCAATTTTTGTTTCAGAGTGTCTAAAAAATGGGCTATTTCAGTGTTTGGGTTTTCATATTGGGCGTGGATTTGATATTTATTTTTTATTTCTTCAACAGAAGAGACTACACTGATACTTCTGTTTCCATTCTTATACTGTGTTAGGCGACCCATATCAGATCTCAAGTTTCGCATTTTATTTTCTAATCTTTGTTGCCAGGATGGTTTAGTTGTCCTATTGCTATTAATGGTCTGTCTGTCCATGTGTATTTTAGCTCCATTACAGATGGCTGCTGTATATGCTGCTATGTAAATTAAAGTGTGTAGTGTACTGAAATCTTTCTCATTGTTCAAGTGATGTGGTAAGATATTTGTATCTATGTATTCTACAATCATTGCTAATTTTTTGGATGACTTCTGTTTTGGTATATAAGGCCGAGATGTTGGATTAGTGTTAGTGAATTTTTCTGTTGCTAATGAAAACTGATCTTTTATTTTCTGTGCAAAATCTGCATTTGGTGTATTTTTACTATTACCTCTATTATTAGATGTCGCTTCTGCTTCATTGTGTGTGCGGCTACCGAGTGAGGTGAGTGGGTTAGATAAAGGTTCAGTTTCTTGTATATCAAATGTAGGTCTTAATGATGTTTGTGTAATATGGTGATTGGACTCAAAGTCTAGGTCTAGTATATGTTCAGGTTGGCTGTATCGTTCATTTGTTGGTATTACTAGTTGGATTCCTATTTCTTCTCTGATTTGTTGTATTCTATCTTGAGGTATCATTTTATTATTAACTATGGCTCTTCTTTGGTCTGACAGTCTTTGCTCTGAGATGTGGCTAAGATGTGGGTGCTTTTCAATAAATTTAGTATGTAGTTTTTTTCTGTTTGCGGTCATGTCAGTTTCAACGTGCGTAACTTCGAAATAGCATCGTAGAATAGATTCATTCATCTCATCAGACCATCGCATACGGGTACCGGTACTTTGTGTAAGGTTAGGTTGACTGGTTGGGACATTATCATTTTCTAAAATGGATGAGACTTCAATTCTGATTGCATTAAGTGTTGATTGTGGAAGCAATGTGTTATTTATGATAGCTCTTCGCTGGTCACCAATTCTTTGTCTTGAAACATCCATTTCTGGGAACGCTGCTGTAAATCTTTGGTGTAGAGTGTCAAGGTATGAACGTGTCTTTGATTCGTTTTTTGTCAAAATCAAATAGTTGCGCCATATGAATTCGTTCATTGCTGAGCTCCATCTTTTTCTTGCGCTGGTAATGCCAGGAGTGGGTACAGTTTGTGCGGCGAATGCCTCCTGTACAACATCTTCTGACATGGGCGATGTGGTAGATGATCGAGATGGCATCTCGATACGGTACGGGGATGAAATTGGTGTGGAATAAAGACTATTGTTTGGTGATGATGTTTCGGATAATGGTGAGATTGGGCAACGGATTGGATCGGCTGTCGTCGATTTTTCGGGGGGAACCCGCCTGTTCAGTCCCCCACCGCCAGTGGTTCGCATGCTGTGACACCCAGCACCGGCTCCAGGTGTGCCCCGGCGACCCCCGGGAAGCGGCCGCAGATTATATCTTCGATTACGACTTTCTTCCATAGTGCATCAAAAGGAGGAGTTGGGATCGTTGGTTGGGAAGGGTAGTCTGGATG
Source organism: Scrobipalpa costella (assembly GCA_949820665.1). Lineage (NCBI taxonomy): Eukaryota > Metazoa > Arthropoda > Insecta > Lepidoptera > Gelechiidae > Scrobipalpa > Scrobipalpa costella. The sequence continues at coordinate 6,049,740 of OX463319.1, read as the reverse complement.
TGCGACAATTTAACCTGTACCTTATAAATGGGATTTACTCTAGTTGGTCTGAACTTAATTATAGTACCTTGCTTCCCCTAAGCCCCCCCACCACGGCAAGGTGATCCCATGGGGGGGTTATTATTATTATTATTATTATATCTATGTCACAAAATAAAATAAAATTAGGTATATCACAATGAAGGGAGTATGAGAATCTCGCATTTTGCATAATAAAACATGGGTTTATGATTTTCAAGACCGATAACACTTTATTATGAGAATTCTTATGGTGCATATTATTTCATACTAGCTCTCTGTCTCTAGAAGTTACCATAATGAGAATGTTTACCTTGATCTACGAATCTGCTACGGCGTAGCGTAATGCTACGAAGTGTAGCAAACTACTAGATGTTTTTTAAGAAATTTATTCCTGGAATGATTATAAATTATTCAATGAGTTTTAAATCAGAGAAGTCATACATAAATATGAATTCAGTCTTGATCTTGATTCAACGAAGTTTTATTTTAAGACAGATGTGCTTGAACTTTGACGATTTTACTTATATTTTGAAGACTTCAGAGTGCAATTGAGGAAACAGATGTTGGTAAACTTGAAAGTCACTTGTTTTTAATTCATTTATGCAGCATTTATCAATTACGCAGATTATGATGATGTGGGATTTTATACTCTTTACAATTTGCATGCTATTTATAATGGCTAAACAGGAGGTCTTATATTTTTATAGATAACTGACCATCTTTCTATGGACCTTGTTTAATGGTGAATAAACGATTATCTTATCTTTATTTATTTATTTATTTATTTATTTATTAGGTAACCAACAGAGTATACATTATTACAATGCACAACAAAAACTTCTTAAAATAAGCTTAATGCTACTCTAATTATAGGCTACAACGGCATGCAAATGAACAAGTACCTGACAGAATTAATATTAATAAAACAAAATACTTAGGTACATAATACTGGGTAGACAAGAAAGAACGACTTAGTGTACGCTAAAACGATACAAGGTAAACTAGCTATATAAAAATAATCCATAAAAAAAAGAGAAATAATAAAAATATAAGTAACAAATCACAATATTTAAGAAATGACAACAAACAAATTATTGCTTAGAAGTAATTTTAGGAGGTAAAACAGTGTCCTTGAACCTTTTTAAATTATCAAAAAAGATGTCAATATCTTTGTCTTTGTCCTTGAACAGCGAGTTATATTGCCTCATTAGACGATTAATCGGTGAATACTGCCCAAGATTAGTTCTTGCGGAATATTCAGAAAAAACCACATACCTTCCTGCACGAGGAAGATGATATGGCACTTGGAAATTAATGCTACGTAGCAGCTCTGGGCTATCTATTTGGCCGTTGAGAATTTTCCAGAGAAAAGTGTTGTCCATTAAATGTCTTCTTTCAGACAATGAATTCATTTTAAAATGATCTAACCTACTCTGGTAGCTGGAAAGTTTCTTGGCCATGAAGCAACCAAATGATACATGCCACAAGAACCTCTTCTGAACACTCTCTAAACGTTTCACATAAATATCATAGTGTGGGTTCCAAACTACTGAGCAATATTCTAAACCAGAACGAACTATCGCGTTATACAATATAATTTTTGTAGAAGGGTTCCTAAACTCTCTTATGTTCCTTAGTAAGAAACCTAGATTTCTATACGCCTTGGAGACTATGTTATCAATGTGAATATTAAAACGGAGGTTAGTATCAAGGATAACGCCGAGATCGCGAATATTAGCAGTAAAGCCTAATTTAACTCCTTCTAGGTAATATTCAGTAGTATCAATGTGCTTTTTTCGCGAAAAAAGAACATGATAACATTTATTAACATTAAGACTCATACCATTAGCGTCACACCACGCCACCAAACGATTTAAGTCTGATTGTAATAAAATTGAGTCATCAGGAGTTTCAATAACTTTCAGAAGCTTTAGGTCATCTGCAAATAAATATGGTTTAGAATAAAGGAAGCATTGACTTACATCGTTAATAAAGATATTGAAGAATAATGGACCCAAATGTGAGCCCTGGGGCACACCAGAAATGGCAGGAAATACATCTGACATGTATCCCCCGACAACCACACGTGAAAAACGATTATGCAGATATGAGATGCACCAAAGCAATAAATTACCAGCTATACCATTTTCAATAAGCTTGTTAATGAGTATGCTATGTAAAACCCTATCGAAAGCTTTACTAAAATCTGTGTATATAACGTCAATTGATTTTTCTGAATCTATGGACTGGCAAAGCTCATTAACGAACGATACAAGATTTGTGCCTGTGTCTTATTCAAAATACTAGGATTTTAATAAATTATGACAAAATACTGGTGTTGGAGCCTAAAAGCATGGGCCACGGCGGGCGGTGTGCGGTGCTCGGGCGGGAGGGCTCGCGCCATTGCATACGACTCTGGACCAGCTTCTTCTTCTGTCGAGTGGGTATCAAGTCTATCGACCCGATGAACCCTGGTGTCAGAGTTTTTAAACCGCCTAGTAGTACAACTATCAGGCCTTTGACATGGTTTGAGTAACGACCACTATCAAAGACAGCGACCGGGACGACGGCTTAACGTGTCCTCCGAAGCACGAAATCTTTTTCTTTTTCGGACAATCAGGTGATTCAGCCTGCAATGTCCTAACCAAACTGGAGAAAAATTCACAAAGTGATAAATTATTAAATATCAACTTTGTGTTTTCCCCCTGGGAATTGGCACTAGCCACTAGACCACGGAGGCAGTTTACTCGACCAGTGGTCCAGCTAACTCGGTCGCATCTACTTTTATTATAAAATATACCGAAAATCTGTATAACTTCTTAGTATTAAGCATTAAATCTTCAGTTTAACGTCTCAGTTGTTATTTGAAGAACCCAAGCAAACTCAAAATAACATCAATTTCAATCCAACTGGTCATAATCCAGAGAAACGTATGGGATTTAGTCAAACTCCTGAAAAATCTAGTTTTTTTATCAATAAACTACATGTCAAAGTCCGGGTTTAGATCAATCAATTTTATATCATCATCATTCTGCGATTACTTGCTTATAATCTAGGCACTTAAAATCTGTCTTGTAAAATTGATTGATCTGTCTTGTTGGTTACAGTATAAAACACACGTGATAACTCAAATAATAAAATATATACATACGTACATATAATCACGCCTTTATCCCTAATGGGGTAGGCAGAGCGTAAACAACCTAAACAAAGGTCGTTCCGCCACGTCTGACAACATTTTGAGGATTATTTTATGATAGATTTGTAGGTATATTGCTGTAGTGACAGGTTGTCAGCCCATCTCCTAAATTACAATACACTGTAACCCTCGAGTCCCTTTTGCTGACTTCTACAGCATGCCGGGGAGGAAGGGCAGCTGGAACATTCTATGTTTTTCTATCTCTCCCAGTCCAGCATGGAAGAAATAATAATATAATTATTTATTTTAAGGTCAGACCGCATTAGGACGTAGCTGCAGCGCGCGGCAAAAACTGTCAAAATGTATGATCTGACATAGCCGCGCCGTGTCACGCCGCATCGCCCCGCTGCAGCGAAAGTGCCGTCTCATTGCGGTACATCTCATATATTTCCATACAAAAAATGAACTAAATAAATTAACTGCCTCCGTGGTCTAGTGGCTAGTGCCATGGACTCCTGATCCGGAGGTCCTGGGTTCGATTCCCAGGGGGGAAACACAAAGTTAATATTTGATAATTTATCACTTTGTGATTTTTTCTCCGGTTTAGTTAGGACATTGCAGGCTTAATCACCTGATTGTAGATAGGATAAGATAAGATAAGATTCATTTATTTGCAAGTTAAAAAAAAAACAAGTTCACAATTGGTATGCAAATCAGTGTACAATAGAAACATAAAACTTAATTAATCATAATAATAACGAATTAGGTAGGTATATAATTTATAATGTCATATAGATAAGTATGTCAAATGAAAATTAATTAAATAATTAAAGAAAAAGTCCTAAATATACACAAAAATAATGATCATTTATTACAATTCTAGCATGTCAAAAGTTCTTACAATATTCAAAGTATTCCTTCAGATTATAGAATGGATTATAAAGTAATAATAGCTTAAGTTTACGCGAAAATTCTCCTGGATTTGGACTAACTCGCAAAAAAATTGGCAAACAATTATAAATTTGGAAACCAATACATAGAGCGCTTCGCTTGAAGACCCCATATTGAGAACTAGGTTGAATCAGTTTTCCACGATTGTGTCGCCGCCGGTGGTCCTGATTACCTTAAAGGTGTTTATCTTTAATTTTAAATATTTCTACAGACACTATATAAATATACAATGATATTACTGTCAGAATATTCAGTTTTTTAAATATTGGTTTCCAATGTTCAAGATAGGCCGCACCACCCAAGATTCTTGTTGTTTTTTTGTAAAATTAGTACAGAGTCAATTGAAGATGCATTACCCCAGACCTCTAGCCCATAACGCACAATACTTTCGAAATATGAGTAGTATATTAGCTTAAGTGTTTCAATATCCACTAGACATCGCATCGACTTCAGGGAATAGCAAGCACTTGCGAGTCTCTTCTTGACTTGGTCAATTTGAGTAGTCCATCTCAATTGATTATCCAAATTTACTCCCAAAAATTTAACAGATGCTTCTTTTTGTATCGGTAATTCGAAATTGTAGTCGAGACTATTTGTATGACGCTTAAAAGTGATGTAATGGCTTTTACCACAGTTCATATGCAGTGCATTTGCCTCAAACCACCCAGTAAGCTCCTTTCATATTTTAGTTACAGTGTCACTTAATAAATCGAAAGAGGCATCGCTAACTATGATACTCGTGTCATCAGCATAGAAATATGTAGTACCACCAGTCAAATTATAAGGAAGATCATTTATGAAGATAATAAATAGTAAAGGACCTAATACTGAGCCCTGCGGTATACCAAATTGAACTTTCATATTATCAGACATAACTGTGCCTGTTTTGCCGGTGTTAAAGTTCGTCTCTTTTATTTGCACATACTGAGATCGTTGGTCTAAGTACGATTCGAGAAGATTGTATGCTGTTCCACGGATTCCATAGTATTCTAGTTTCTCAAGAAGTAGGTCATGTCTAACACAATCGAATGCCTTGCTCAAATCGCAAAAGATACCCATACATCTCCTATTTGCATTGAGATTTTGGAGAACATTATTTACCAGGTCTCGTATGGCCATTGATGTGTTGTGTTTTTTCCTAAACCCGTACTACATGTTCGTCAAAAAACCGTTAGCCACCAAAAATTATTCCAATCTGTCCGCTATCAAACTTTCAAAAAAAAATGGACAGTACAGACAAGATTGAAATAGGCCTGTATTGCTGGACTGAATGAGTAGAATAATATATATATAGTAATCACCTGATTGTCCGAAAAAGAAAAAGATTTCGTGCTTCGGAGGGCACGTTAAGCCGTCCTCCCGGTCGCTGTCTTTGATAGTGGTCGTTACTCAAACCATGTCAGAGGCCTGATAGTTGTACAACTAGGCGGTTTAAAAACTCTGACACCAGGGTTCATCGGGTCGATAGACTCGAAACCCACTCGACAGCAGCAGATACAAAAAATCATTTGTCGCGCAGTGCCACGCCACTCCGCGCAGCTACATTCTAGTGCGGTTTGAGCTTGTGTCAATATCAACGAGCGAAATATTATACTAAAAAAACTCACCATCATTTCCTTTACTCTCCGTGTGGTTCTGATCTTTCTGATCCTTCTGGTCTTTCTGGTCATCCTCCCCAGCAGCCTTGGCTTCTGAACTTGTGTTGCACCCCATTGCTCTTTACACTCAACTGCGATAATCTATAGTCTATACTCAAACTGAGTGCTACTCAGAACTAGAACATATAAGACTGAGAGCTACTCAAAACTGTAAACTTTATTAGAACTGGCTGCCACTCGAGCTACTCAAAACTATAGTCTTTATTAAAACTGAGTGCCACTCAAAACTAAAGGATGTAGTCTGCACAAAAATTGAGTACTACTCAAAATTGTAGTGTTTATTAGAACCAAGTGTTACTCAAAAAGACAGCTGGTATTATTCTCAGATTTATATTCTAACATACAGTCTACACTAAAATATGAGTGTTACTGAATAGAATCTTTACTGAAAACTGAGAGCTACTCAAAACTATTGTCCACTCTGGAGCTGAGTGCTACTCAAAGTTATAACATGGTTGAGCGTTGGGGCAATCTGAAACAAAGAAGTTAGTGTTAATATTAAAGTTGAGTAGTTGAGTGGGTTTTTGAGGACCCGATGAACCCTGGTGTCAGCGTTTTTAATCATCTAATAGCTAGTAGGTCTATGACATGGTTTGTGTAACGACCCTCTACCACTTTTTGAAGCCTTGTCCATTATGAACGAAATAATGCTAAAACTGAGAAAGATCTATTCGCGTCACAAGAATACAAATTCCTAGCATACGCAGGGCAACACCTAGAATAGAGAATATGCATGACTGACTGAGCGTCCCGCATACTGATAGGGGTTGCTCAATCAACGGAACTGAATAACTGTTTTTTTTTCAGGTAGTAAAAAAAAATTAAAAAACTTTCTATTGATAGTTGTTCAGTATCGTCGACTGAGCAACCCTATCAGTTTGCGAGACGCTGTCCCTTACACCTCGTATACTTAGGTAAATATCTTTCGTCCCCGCAATTTTGCCTGGTTCATTCTGTTATTTTACAGAGGCTATGAGATAGTTGTCTCCATAAAGGATTGCCTGAATATGAATCTATTAAATCACTACATAGTATAAAACAAAATCGCTTTCTCTGTCCCTATATCCCTATGTATAAATAAACCTTGAAAACTACGCAACGAATTTTGATGCGGTTTTTTTTAATGGATAGAGCAATTCAAGAGGAAGGTTTATATGTATAATACATGCATAATACAGTAGAAAAACACTGATAACTTCCGTGCGAAGCTGGAGCGGGTCGCTAGTTTATTACAGAAAACTTACGTTAATGGTCAAAGCCACACATGAAAGCCGTAATCTTATTCTTACTAACTTAATCTAAATCTATAATTGTACTCCTAGTTGTAGTTAATAGGGAACGTGCATATAAAATGATTTCGGTATCTGAACAAAATTTCAAAAAATATCTTAAATTATGAAAATAACAGTCATCATCTCCCTAGCCTTATCCCGTATCTCACGGGGTCGGCTTCCTAATCTAGGGGATTGAACGAGGGTACTGGTTTTTACACAGAGCGACTGCCATCTGACCTCCGCAACCTAGAAGGGAAACCAGACCCAATCCTAGATTAGGTCAGAGTTTTCAAGCCGCCAATGCTTAGCACTGGCCTCTTATATGGCTTAACGACTAATATCTACGGTATTAAACGATATTAACTGGGACCAACGGCTTAACGTGCCTTCCGAAGCACGGAAAAAGCACCGAATAAACGTACATATGAAATTCGAAAACCGAAAAACACATTGGTACGTGGTGGGGTTCGAAACCACGACCTCCCGCTCAGGAGGCACCGGCCCTATCCACTACACCATCGGGCTCTTTTTCAATTATGAAAATAACAGTGAAAATTCAAATAAAATTGATCAAAAATCACCGAGATGTACCATTATAAAGATAGACTCTCTATCTCTCTCTAAATTAGTATAGCGCTTATGTCTTATGACGACACATGACAGTTCAGGCCTTTCTTTTTAACTAACTACTTAAAGGCATTATTACTGATATATAAAACCAAAGTAAATAAATCTGTGCAAACAAGTTTACCGTTCGATATTCGATTCCATAAATTAGAGCCTTCTCCCCTTACAAAAACTGCGGGTCTTAACAGAATCCGTCCCTTTGAAACTCGATTTGGGCGTTGATCGAAAACCCCGATAATCGACTTTGCAGGTCACTCACAAAGGAGACGCCAGGTGACTTTGAACACAGCTTTATAACGACTTTCATGCTGGCCTGGAAGCGTGAGAAAAACATGTAATGCGCCAGCTGCATTTCCTCCCGGGCATGCTGTAAAGATCAGCTAAGGGATCCGAGGGTTTCAGTATATTGCAATTTAGGCGATGGGCTGACTACCTGTCACTACAGGAATATACGTACAAATCTATCTTAAAATAACCCTCAATTTTTTGTTAGACGTGGCCTTTGATTAGGTCGTTTACGCTCTGCCTACCCAATAGGGATAAAGGCGTAATTTAATCTCGTATTTATAAGGACATCTCAAGATTGAGAGCGATATTAAGTATTGATTGGACAGGCTATTTTGTACTGAAATTACATTTCGGATACGAACTCATACTCGCTGTCACTCTCAAGTGCTGTTTATAAATACGGGCCTATGTATGTTTGTAGTATGTATGTAAACTTTGACACCAGGGTTCATCGACTAATACCCTCCCGATAGAAGAATAAGCTTTGTTGTCACAGTTTAGATTGAAACTGAAGCTGCGGTCACAGCCGAAAGTTTTGGGGTGGTATCGGATCTACCCCTAGTGGTCTACCCCGGGCTATGGCATCAAATTGTCTGTAAAAAAGTCTAGCTGAATGATGCCCCTTAGTTTAGACCCTACTATGACGAAGCTATAGTGAAGCAGGCATTGCAGCAAAATCTATCAAAATGTATGTATGTATGTAAGCTCTTAATTGTACCTTAAAAATCTTAAAACTAAAATACAAGAAGATTAAAACAATAGTGGCACAAAGGCGGACTTATCCCGTTAAGGGATCTCTTCTAGTCAACCTTTGATAAACCCAGAGGAGACAATTATGCTTGCAGGTAAACTAAGATAGGTACTTGAAACGATTATATAACGTGACATAGACAAAATAATATACTTAACAACTCAAATTTAAACGCATAAATACTAGAACGCATAAATGTATGAACTGACATATCATTGCACCTTATATGAAGTAATCTTAGGATGTAATACCTATGTTTGAGCTTAGGTTTGTGAAACTGGTGGGTATTATTTTTACAGTCACTACCAAAACGAGATCACTGACTTTCATCGCACAGGTTTTTACCTAGTTTGAGTGTCACACTTACTTTATGCATACAAAATTCAGCCAATTTACTTAGTTCTTAAGCTCACTGTTTGTAACCTTTCTTTTGGCTTTGCAAATAAAATGTATTATTATTTATTATTATTATTATTGCCGTGAGGCGCCGCGCCGCTCCGCTGCAGCTCCAATGCTGCTTCAGCCATCGTTACATCTCATACATTTTCATACAAAGAATAATTTGACGCGCAGTGCCGCGCCGTGCTGCGCCGCGCCGTGCTGCGCCGCGATGTGCCGCTGCAGCGATGTCCTAGTGCGGTCTAAACTTTTATCCGTGGATCCACATAGGATCTCTTCCATGCTGGCCTGGGAGCGAGAGAAAAACATATAATGAGCCAGCTGCATGTTTTCCCGGGCATGCTGTAAACCCAGTTCGGGGAGTCAAAGGTTTTAGTATATTGTAATTTAGGCGATGGGCTGACACCCTGTCACTACAGCAATATACCTTTAAATCTATCTTAAATAAGCCATAAAACTTTGTCAGAAGTGGCGGAACGACCTTTGTTTAGGTCGTTTACGCTCCGCTGCCCCATTAAGGATAAAGGTGTGATTGTATGTATGTATGTATCCACATACGATCCGAACAAAACCAATCTCTTTGCATAAGAAAATTACAATTCACTACTGTAATGTTACTGGGACATTCCACGAAAGTGCATTGATTTAAATATTTCCACGGAAGATAGACATATTTTGATGGTGTCGTAGTATTGAAACTATCTTAAAATTTAACACTTTTTTCAGCTTTATATCAAAAACTTAAGTTGGTGCCAGTTGGTGGAAGCAATATCAAACTTGAGAGCAATATTAAGTATGGTTTTGAAAGGATAGTTAGTACTGAAATGACATTTCTGATACGATCTCAAACTCGCTGTCACTCATGAGAGCTGATTATAAATACGGCCCATAGAGTGGTGGTGTGGGACATTGGTTGCTGTTTTCCTGGAATGCCCCTATGTATTTATTTAAGGAATAAGATCTAAAAGTTCAACAAAGCTTGAATACAATATGATTTCAAGTGACTTAGTCATTAATTTTCATTTCCATATATTTGTTTTTTAAAAAGATCCAAGATAGTGGAGTACAAACTGGAAACAAAATGGATAGCTAGGGTTGAGTTGTTAGATCGTTTTATATAATACCGGGTGTAAGGGACAGCGTCCCGCAAACTGATCTGGGTTACTCAGTCAACGGACACTAAACAACTGTTACTGAGGAATTATTTCAGGAAGTGAAAATAAAAATTGACATTTCCATACAAAAGTCCACCTCGATCAGACAATTTGTATGAAAAAGTTTTTTTTTTTTCATTTCATGAAAGAATTTCAGGTGAAAGTTGTTCAGTGTCGTTTACTGAGCAACCCTTATCAGTTTGCGGGACGCTGTCCCTTACACCCCGTATCGAATATATTTTGGTTTTACATCTACACCAAGACTCATACGAATATTAATAAAATGTACTTGGAAGCCTTCCTGATTATCCACAAAAAGCTTTATAAAAGCCAGGAAAGGGCTAAATGGAAGGGTTGGGAACTCAAACAAAGGACTCTAATGATTTAAATGCTGTAATTCAAGGGTTGATCCTCAATGGGCTTTTGGGGGTGAATGGTGCTGACAAGGCAACTTATAATGAAGGTGGAAGTTTTATTATGGGATTTGGATATGTCGCAGGGTTATGATGAAATCGGTTTTTTGATCAAAAACTAGGATTTTGATCATAACCTGGACTTGGACAAGATACTTGTTATAATCTAGAGAAATGTGAAGGACTTTTTCGAAGTCCGGGTTTTTTTATTCACTTCCATGCTGGACTGGGCACATACCTCCATGCTGGACTGGGAGCAAGAGAAGAACATAGAATGTGCCAGCTGCTTTTCCTTTCGGGCATGCTGTAAAAACCAGCTAAGGTACCCGAGGGTTTAAATTTAGGCGATAGGCTGACAACCTGTCACTACAGCCATATAACTACAAATTTATCTTCAAAAACCCTCAAAACATTGTCGGACGTGGCGGAATAATCTTTGTTTAGGTCGTTTACGCTCTGCCTACTCTTTGAAGCGTGATTATATGTATGTATGTTTTAATAAAGATCCAATTTAGTGGAGTACGAAATGGAAACAAGGGTAGTATAGCTAAGGTTGGGTTTGTACATACATACATACATATAATCACGCCTTTATCCCTAATGGGGTAGGCAGAGCGGAAATGACCTAAACAAAGGTCGTTCCGCCACGTCTGACAAAGTTTTGAGGGTTGTTTAAGATAGATTTGTAGGTATATTGCTGTAGTGACAGGTTGTCAGCCTGTCGCCTAAATTGCAATATACAGAAACCGTCGGATCCCTTAGCTGGTTTTTACAGCATGCCCGGGAGGAAATGCAGCTGGCACATTCGATGTTTTTCTCTCGCTCCCAGTCCAGCATGGAAGTAATACATATATATATATATATATTATATATATATATATATATATATATACATTTTTTGTTTTACAAAAAGACTCAAACAAGAATTAATAAAATGTACTCAAAGCCCTTATGATTATCCACAAAAAGCTTTATAAAAGCCAGGAAAGGGCTAAAAGGAAGGGTTGGGAACTCAAACAAAGGACTCTAATGATTTAAATGCTGTAATTCAAGGGTTGATCCTCAATGGGATTTTGGGTGAATGGTGCTGACAAGGCAACTTATAATGAAGGTGGAAGTTTGTATTATGGGATTTGGATATGTCGCAGGATTATGATGAAATCGGTTTTTTGACCAAAATACTATGATTTCTGGACAAAATACTGGTTATAATCCAGAGACAAGTCTAGTATTTTGTCAAAGTCCGGGTTTTGATCAAAATCCTAGTGATAAAACACCGATTTCATCATAATCCTGCGACAGATATTATATATATATATATGTCTATAACAATTTTTACGTAAATACATAATATTACACATAATTTCAGGTAGTTTCCGTTGACGGATAAAAGACCCACGTCAATTAAATTGTAAGGGACACTTGAGGGGGTACATACATATATATACATACACATATACTACCTACCCCATTAGAGATAAGATATGACGCTCTCGTCATAGACCTAAACAAAGGTCGTTCCGCCACGTCTGACAAAGTTTTGTAGGTTATTTAAGATAGATTTGTAGGTATATTTCTGTAGTGACAGGTGCTGCCATAGCCTAAATTAAAAGATTATACTGAAAGCCCGGGAGGAGATTCAGCTGGCACATTCTATGTTTTTTCCTCGCTCCCAGGCCAGAATGGAAGAATTATGTCACATATCATAAACCAACATATTCTATTGCATCCTATTTCTGGGACATACTCGTACGATTGTCACGTGTCAGTTCATTCTATCAATGTACTGAAGACGACATACATTTTCAAGCTCCAATCCTCTTGATGTTTTCATTCATTGAAGCACAACAATGACTTGTTCAAATATGGCATCATAAAAAGTCTTCAATGGACTCTTTAACATGTTTTTCACATTGCATTTGCCTAGCATATACTGCTTTACGTAAGCTAACATTAGCTTCAGCTATTTTGTAGTTAGAAAATAGGGTACGCTTCACGTTAAGATTTACCTTCTAGTAACGATAGGGTTGTTGAAATCGTTATCTTAATTCAAAATATTTAAGTCCCTGTTGTCATATACTTATATTATAAACTAGCTGTGCCCGCGACTTCATACACCCGGTTTGTATGGAAAACACGCAGTGTCGAACATACAGAAAACACTTCCCCGCGCGTAGGAGCGCGATCGGTTACCCGCGCGCGGAAGCGTGTTTCGCATTGTATGATCTATGTTTTCGTATGGAAAACACGATACGCGTGGACAAGTGTTTTCAGTACATATGACACTGCGTGTTTTCCATACAAACTGAGGTACTTACTCAATATTAGAATGGTTTGCGTGATTATTTCTAACCTAGGCTGGACACCAGGTAATAAAAAACCTCAATCAAATGAAAAGTCCCTTTAAGATCGGTTAAAACCGACCTAATTTCAATTTCCTACCTACCTCCTAAGTCATGAGGCGTGATTGTTTGTATCTTAACTTTGATTATAAATAATGCTCAGTCAAGTAAAAAAGGTTCATAAAAATCGGTTAAGAAACAGCCAAATTTCAATTTCCTGCCTACCCCCTAAGTCAGGTAGCGTGGTTTTAGGTATCCTAAGTTGCAAGGCGGGTAACACACAGTTGAATTAAAAAAAACCCATCGAAATCAGATCAGTAGTTTTGGCGTGATGTGGTTACATACAGACAGACAGTCATTTTTTTTAAATCGTTTTGACCTTTATATCGTTAATATTGCCCGTAGCAATTGTTTTTTCGTAAAAATATTTAATGCTACAGACACGACCCTTCTAGAGATTTATAATAACTATAGATAACGATTTGATTAATCCTGAACATGATTAAGTGTATTTAGGGTCTGCCGCGGATTAGTGAAATTCCATACAAACGTATTTATTTATTTATTTAACAGTTTATTGTACGCAATAAAATACAAAGAAAATATACATATAAAACAAAAACACAACAGGCACAGCTTATTTCTAAAAAGAAATCTCTTCCAGCAGACCTAGGCTAGCGAAATAGCATTCTGAGAGGCAGATACGACGTGCACAATTAAAAATATTGAAAACAATAAATTATAATTTACGTAGTTTCGCTTTTAATCCTAAACAGCACAACCAAAATTAACCAAACTTCGTACACTTTACCAAATACATCATATGTATGCTTCTAATCAGGTTTAGTTTGAAAATTTTAACAAGTATAAAATTAGAAAGCAAATTGAAATTTCGGCTGTTTTCGACGATGGAGCGAGCTAACCCAGAAGATGCCTGTTATGGCACTGGCAATCTTACACACCGACGGAACACAGCATGCTGTTTGACGCCGGAATCTGGTGATAGGATGGTTGCGAGCCAGTCGTACCCTCGCGGAGCCTTCCGCCGCTTTGTAGGGATCGTTTAGCCGGACTTACAATCCAATACAAAATTATTTATTGCACAAAGAAACACATACAACAGAAATAAAAAGGAACAAATGTGACAGTACAATATAGGCGGGCTTATTGCTAAAGCAGCAATTTCGACCAGGCAACCTTTGGGTATAGAAATTGTACAAGCAGAAATCGGGATAGTGCATATTACTACATATAATACTTAGACAATATTTACACACTATTAAATAAATATTTCAATAAAATATACTGAAACATATCTTATGATAAACTAATACATAATATATGCTACAAAAGATAGGATACTGTATGTTATATATCAGAGAAATTGGTAGATAGAATATCACTACATATACTTACTTAAACGATACTTATGAATCAGACAGCTACACATTAAACATTATTAGACTTATTCATAGGCAAGTCTGTGTTGCCGTTGCCCGGGGTGGACCACTAGGAGGTAAATCCCATCCCACCCCAAAATAATAGATATATGCATCTTTTGACAGCCCTAGTGGAACAAAATTCGTATAGTATCGATCAAACTCGCGTACCTAGGGAATTAGCTCTTAATCCGACTAGCTTTTGATGTGAAGATAACTCCGCTTGCGAAACACTGCATTGTAAACGGAATAGGGAATATTTGTAAATATATTAGTAAATAAAATAATGTTTTACATACATACACATCACGCCTTTATTCCTAATGAGGTAGGCAAAGCTTCAAAAACCAAAAGAAAGTACGTGCGTGACGTCACGTCAGACAAGTTTTGAGGGCAATTTCAGATATATCTATATTATTGTTTGTTGTATTCTTCTACATCTGTCGTGTGGGTCTAGTCGATCGACCTGATGAACCCTGGAGTCAGAGTTTGTTGTATTGACAGGTTGTCAGCTCATCGCCTTAATTACAATACACTGAAACCCGCACTTAGCTGATTTTGCGTTGATTGATTTTATGCGTTGCGAAATAACCATGCTGCATTTTATTCAGTCAATAAATTGTTTGAGTTTTTGGACCAGCTAATAGGCATCTGATGTTTGTGTAACGACCAGCATTGCAGACATTTGAGTCAGCATTAAGGTGCATACATACTAGACTTACGTGGCAAACGTGATGTGTGCTGACGTGATTCGCGCGGACGCGTCAGGGGACATGGGTGACGTACGTCGCATAGATCTAGTGTGAATACACCTTTACGTTACGTACCCGGCGAGGCACGAAGTCAACTTTCTATTTAAAGAGATGTCATATAGTAAAGGACATAATGAAAGTCAAAAAAAGTATTCAGGCAACAAAGTTTCTAATCCGAGATAAGTATAAACAACAATGCAGTAGTTTTGTGTCGCTCTTAAATAATATAGTCTGTTTTAACCACAGATTTATAGGGTCGTTTTCTTCCATGCTGGACTGGGAGCGAGCGAAAACATAGAATGTACCAGCTGCATTTCTTCCCGGACACGCTGTATAAATCAGCTAAAGTATTCGGGGGTTTCAGTATATTGTACTGTTGGCGATGGGTTGACAACCTGTCACTACAGCAATATACAGATTTATCTTAAACTACTCTTAAAACTTGTCTGACGAGGCGAAACGACCTTTATTTAGATCATTTACGCTCTGCCTACCCCACGAGGGATAAAGGTGTGATGTATGTATGTATATGTATTTATAGGGTAGAAACTTTAAAGCCTTCATCCAAGCATGCCTTGCAACTACAAAGATTCTACGATGTTTCTGTGACTACAATGTCAGTTTTTTCGAAATAACACGTTCTGTTTTCATACTGTCTTATAAAGATGCGGTTTATATCGTAATCCAAACTGCTTCCGTGGTCTAGTGGTCTGAGCCATGGGCTCTTGACCCAGAGGTCCCAGGTTTGAATCCCGGCGGGGAACAATGACTTTGTGTTGTTGTTTTAAACTAGTTTTACTGTCCAAAACGTAAGATGATCCATGTTGTCGGATTGGCATGTAAAGTCGGTCCTGCCCTTGATTTCTTTCTGGTCCTGTCAGTGATTCTGTCTCATCAGAATAAGACATTGCAGGAATATAGAGTGCTACACACAGGCACCCGACAATCGGTGGGACGACTATTATTATTATCCTAACCTAATCCAAATCAGTAAATAATGAAGTTTTCTTTGTAAACACAGTAAACATTTAGTAGCGTGCACGTTAAAGAGATAAGGTGTTACTAACTACTGCTAAGGACTTCGCAAAGGTCGCCACGCCAGTTAATGTTTATTGTTACTTAGATTTGCATAAATTAAGTCTTAAAAAATGCATTAGAACTAACATACACTATTTAGTTTATTATAGCACTAGCTTTCTGTCAAGCAGGTCACCCGCTGCTTAATAGGTTTTCCCGTGGAAATAATGCACTTTCCCGCGGTAACAAGTAACCTGTTACTCAAGGTGAACGTAAATTTCTAATGGTGTAAACATTTTTGAAATCAGTTTAGTAGTTTTTGAGTTTATTTGTTGTACATACACACACACAAAAATACAAATCTTTCCTTTTTATAATATTATTATTAAATATTAATTATAAATATTATTAATCATTATTGATATAAGTATATTAGTGTAGATTAACATTTGAAATGAGAGCTAACTCCTAGGCTCGTATTTATGAAGCGGTCTCAAACTTATAGATAAACAAAAGTATAGATTTGACAAGCCAGTTCGTATTGAAATGATATTTCTGATACGAACTCAAACTCACTGTCACTCATGAGATCTAATTATAAATACGGCACCTTTTGATCTAGTCCTGGAAAGGGCATTGGGGGCAAAAGGCTTGCCTTTCCGCTGTACGTTCCTCATAGAAGGTTTTTTTTATGTTATTTTTATTCATGATAGGGAAACATATTGACACCAACATAAATTAATATAAATAACACACAAGCCAATTAAGTTTCCACCAATAAAAACATTTATACCTGATGGTAAGCAGCACCGTAAACTACTACTTACTAACCGTACTTACTACAATACCACTGGATCCTAGTGGAATAGCAGAGTGCGTTGCTTATATCACTGGCTCCCTTCAGACCGAAGCCCAGAAGTGTATTTTACCCTTTCGTAGCCCGGTTTCCAACAGATTATTACATTATTCTGCGAAGAGTCTCTATGGCTTAATGTTGAAAAATACTCAATGCATCGGTTCAATCTCCACACTGTTTCGTCTTCAATTCAACTCTTCAGATGTGGAAGTGTTGGCATGATAGTTGTTTTGCAAGTGCTTTCCCCTAGTGAGGTAAGCTTGTTTGGAACGGAATGGAATCCAACTCCTTAGAAGCAGTCGGTAGGCATCGCATTATCTCGACAGATATATACGTGGGAAAGGCCCCCCTTTCGGAGAGGACCACTCTACGGAGATCGTGCCTAACTGTGGTCTAGTGATCAGTGCCATGGGCTTACGATCCGGAGGTCCTGGGTTCGATTCCCAGGAAACACAAAGTTGATATTTGTCAATTTATCACTTTGTAAGGTTTCTTCAATTTGGTTATGACATTGCTGGCTGAATCACCTGATTTTCCGAAAAGAAAATGCGTTACTCAAACCATGCAAGAGGCCTAATAGTTGTGCTACTAGGCGGTTTAAAAACCCTGACAACAGGATTCATGGGGTCGTTCGACTCGAGAATCCACACGCTATGATGAAAATGCCTAACAGCTGCTCACAAATAGTTGGATTTCGTTCCGACCCAAACAATCTAAACTCACAAGAGCAAAGCACTTGCAAACATTATTCTATCTTTAGTGTGTGGTAGTACTAGGCCCGTAATTATAATCAGCTCTTGAGACTGACATGACGTATCGGAAATGTCATTTGAGTACAAAATGAACTGTCAAATCAACACTCAAGATTGCTCTCAATCTAGATATCGCTTTATTAATACGACCCCTAGTGTCATATTGTTGGTATATGAACTCTGTCTCGGTAACGAATGGTTTAGTTTATAATTATTAGGCAAGATCAAACCTATAGCAAATAAAATTTAGATCTTTTTTTCTTGAACGAAGTGTTTAGGTTTTTGACCACTTAATGAATGAATGACGAACTCCAAATTTTACTCAGCAAAATTATTTTTTGTTCTTGGCAACGAGACCGAATTTAAAGTGTGCATGCAAAGTCTACAGAAATTCAGAATTTCTAAGAAATCATGTCACACGATAAGAAAGTTATTTGTTTCCATTGAATTCAAATTATAACTAATTTGTTTGTATTTCAGTAGAAACATGACTGAAAATAACAACTGCGCTTTCAGTAATAGATTCTAACAATAGGTATAGCGAGAATATGGAAAATTACTGAGAAAGATAATTCACTGTTTTTAGTTCCTTTCAGGATTAGTTAGGTTAGCTTAGAACAATGCAGGGAATACTTCTGTCGTGCTAAGTTAAAAGGTGTTTTTTGACATTTCTGCGAAATCGACTTTTTAACATAGGGCAATCAAATATTTTTTCCGCGTTTTTCTATCTTTGACTTATTTTGAAAATTCCCACTAATAATCGAGATAGCAATATGCAGAAATACGTAAATGCAACGATTTTACCCATGATAATAGCTTAAAAATCCCGTATATGTAAAGTGTGTGGAGCGAGAGAAAAACATAGAATATGCCAGCTGCATTTCCTTCCGGGCATGCTGTAAAAACCAGCTAAGGGATCCGAGGGTATCAGTATATTGTAATTTAGGCGATGGGCTGAGAACCTGTCACTACAGCAATATACCTACAAATCTATCCGAAATAACTCTCAAAACTTTGTCAGACGTGGCGGAACGACCTATGTCGTTAACGTTCTGCGTGACTTCATGTATGTATGTATGTAAAATGTTCTAGGATCCGTATCTGCGCAGATACTGCTTTCTAACTTCTGATGACCTTTAAAAAATAACGTGACATTCTAATCTACATAGCAGTATCCTTTATATATTTTATTGCCATTTAGCCTAATATTAGTCACTAACGCCCTTTTTGAATTAAAAGACCTAGATATAAGACCAATAATACAAGCCTAAAAGTCGGTAAGTGTCAAATTGGAAATTTATGAATAACTATACGAGCCAGCGCAATTATTTTTGACTTTAAAGTTGCTTCCGTACATCCCATGAATTACCAATTTAGTTTAATTGAGATTACATACATACATACATATAATCACGCCTTTATCCCTAATGGGGTAGGCAGAGCTTAAAAGACTTTTAAACAAAGGTCGTTCCACCACGTCTGACAAAGTTTTGAAGGTTATTTAAGATAGATTTGTAGGTATATTGCTGTAGTGACAGGTTGTCAGCCCACCGCCCTAAATTACAATATACTGAAACCTTCGGATCCCTTAGCTGGCTTTTACAGCATGCCCGGGAGAAAATGCAGCTGGCACATTCAATATTTTTCTCTCGCTCCCAGGCCAGCATGGAAGAATGATTGAGGTTAAGTTTACCAATTTCAGATGAAAATTCTCACTGTTTCGCAATATGCACAAGATTACGTTTTATCAAAAAAACAACTTTTAGCTTTTAGCACTGCAGACTTGATTGTATATTAAGAAAGATGATTCTTTGTTTCGGAAGGCACGTTAAACATCAGATTTGTGAGTTTGATACTGGTCGATACACAATGCTTTAAAAATTAACACCAACAATTATTGGATCGTTGTAATATTACTGTGTCAGTAAAGTAAAAAACTAATTACTAACAATAACAAAATACATACGCACTTACATACTATCACGCATGTATCCGTAATGGGGTAAACAGAGCGTCAACGACCTAGACAAAGGTCGTTCCGCCACGTCTTGCAAATTCTGAGGGTTATTCCAGATACATTTATATATTACTATAGTGACAGGTTGTCAGCCTTTCGCCTAAATTACAATACTAAACCCTTCGAACCCCTGAGCTGATTTCTACAGCATGCCAGGGTGAAGATTCAGCTGGCACATTCTATGTTTTTCGCTCCCAGCCTAGCATAGAAGCTAACAAAATATTTACTATATATTTACATTTTCACCCTCAACTCCAGTTGTCATGATTGTACATCATAAATTAATTACAAATCCATTACGTAGATGGCCGCAAATTGTATGGTCCTACTAAAACATCCGCCAAAATTAAATTAATTTGTGTTTCTATGAATTATAATTTAATTGTAACACAATATCAATTGGTACGCTTCTACAACAAAATTTACATAGTTGTAATGCTATCGTGTAGGTGCGTTCATTACTACAAATTTTGCCTATTCTTTTTCAATGTGAAACTAAGGCTCGTATTTATAAAGCTATATCAAGATTGAGAGCAATATTAAGTATGGACTTAACAGGTCATATTGTACTAAATAAGATTTCTGATACGAACTCAAACTAGCTGTCAATATCAAGTGATGTTTACCAATACGGGCCTTAGTACCTAACATACCTAAGTTATATTATAAGCAATTTGAATGATAATATTATATCTCTTGATTCAAGCCTAGACCACAATACAATAAACCCAGAAAGGTTAAAAGAAACGGCGATGGAGCAGGCTAATCCAGATTCCTCCAAAGCAATAGAATTCACTCTAACGGAACGCAGGAAATAAAAATAAAACACCAAAGTGTACATAGTAGGCAGAGCATAAACGACCTAAACAAAAGGTGATTCCGCCACGTCGGTTATTTAATATAGATTTGTAGGAATATTCCTGTAGTGACAGGTTGTCATTTCATCGCCTAAATTGCAATATACTGAAATCCTTGGATCCCTTAGCTGGTTTTTACAGCATGACCGGGCAAAAATGCAGCTGGCAAATTGTATGCTTTTCTCTCGTTATCAGTCCAGCATGGAAGAATATGTTTACTACTTACATAAATCATCTGTATTGACAAACCACTCCTTTCTTGGCTAGTTCCGTAAAAAAATACAGGCACAAGAACACAATCACTTTTAACTCTATTTCAAACACATGTCAAAGTCTTGCCTGCGGCCCCAAAGTATTATTCCGTATCTCAATCTTTTATCAAAAAAGATGCCAAGCCACGTTTTATCCTTGACTTTACTCTTTCAATGTCCATATGAAAAGAGACAAAAAAAATACTTTCTAAGATATTGGAATAAACAATACATAATAGAAATTGTTTTCTTTCATAATCTATTATCGACCTGATAACAATTTATTTTATAGACTGCACGGTAATAATAATTTACAATAAATTTTGAAGGAAATAAAACGTTTGTTCAATATTACCGTATTGATACGCCATACATTAATACACAAGAGTACAGGCATACTATATAGCTACGCCTCTATACCATATGAGTTATTTAAGATAGATTTGTAGGTATATTGCTGTAGTGACAGGTTGTCAGCCCATCGCCTAAATTACAATATACTGAAACCTTCGAATCCATTATCTGATTTTTACAGCATGCCTGGAACATTCTATGTTTGTCTATCGCTCCCAGTCCAGCATGGAAGCAATAATATCGTTTAATACTGTAGATATTAGTCGTTAAGCCATGTGTGAGGCCAATGCTAAGCATTGAAGGCTTGAAATCTCTGACAGTTGGGTTGGTCACTAACCTGGCAAAAGCCTAATTTAGGATTGGGTCTGGTTTCCCTTCTGGGTTGCGGAGGCCAGATGGCTGTCGCTCTGTGTAAAAACCAGTACTTACGTTCAATCACCTAGATTAGGTAGCCGACCCCTTGGGATACGGGGTAAGTCTAGAGAGATGAAGGAATATTTTAGGTAATATTTGTTATTTTATATCTGACAGTCCACTATCATAATACCGGGTGTCAGGGGCTGCATCATACATACATACATACATATAATCACGCCTTTATCCGTAATGGGGTAGGCAGAACGTAAACGACCTAAATAAAGGTCGTTTCGCCACGTCTTCACAAAGTTTTGAGGGTTATTTAAGATACTATAAGTATATTGTTGTCAGCCTATCGCCTAAGTTGCAATACACTGCCCTTGGATCCCTTAGCTAGTGTTTACAGCATGCCCGGGAGGAAATTCAGCTTGCACATTCTATGTTTTTCTCTCGCTCCCAGTCCGGCATAGAATTAGGGGCAGCATCCCGCAAACTAATAGGGGTTGCTCAGTCAACGAAACTGAACAACTATCAGCAGGAAGTTATTTTAGGAGATGAAAATAAAAATTACCTTCCCATACAAGATGACCACCTTGATCAGACAATTTGTATAAAATAGCATTTTTACTTCACTTCCTCAAAAGAATTCCTGCAGATAGTTGAGTGTCATTAACTGAGCAACCCCTATCAGTTTGCGAGACGCTGTCCCTTACACCCGGTATACACAGAACTTTGACCCCTAACCCCGACCCTGTGGCGAACAGTACAGAATAAATAAAAACCACATCAGAGGCCATTATTAAGTTACAGGCAGTTACAGGCCACTCTGGAAAAGCCCGAGGCTTAGGGCCGTATTTATAAACAGCTCCCAAGCGTGACAGCGAGCTTTAGTTTTTATCAGAAATGTCATTTCAGTACAAGATAACCTGTCAAATCCGAACTTAATATTGCTCTCAGTCTTGAGATACATACATATAATCACGCCTTTATTCCTAGTGGGGTAGGCAGAGCGTAACTGACCTAAACAAAGGTCATTCCGCCACGTCTGACAAAGCTTCCGTACCTCCCATGAATCACCAATTTAGTTTAATTGAGATTACATACATACATACATATAATCACGACTTTATCCCTAATGGGGTAGGCAGAGCTTAAAAGACCTGAACAGATCGTTCCTCCACGTCTGACAAAGATTTGAGGGTTATTTAAGATATATTTGTACGTATATGGTTCTAGTGACAGGTTGTCATCCCACCGCCTAAATTGCAATATACTGAAACCCTCAAATCCTGTAAAAACCAGCTAAGGGTTTTTACAGCATGCTCGGGAGGAAATGCAGCTGGCACATTCTATGTTTTCTCTCACTCCCAGTCCAGCATGGAAGAATGTCTTGAGATCTCTTTACAAGTACGAGCCTTAGGCCTGTATTTATAATCAGCACTTGAGACTGACAGTGACTTAGAATTCAATTCAATTCTTAGGTTATATGGCTTTTGTGTAGCGATCTTGAGTTTGTATCAGAAATGTCATTTCAGTAAAAAACGACCTGTCAAACCCAAACTTAATATTGCTCTCAATTTTGAGATCGCTTTGTAAATACGAGCCATAGTGCCTTGTGTCTATGAGTTGTAATGTATTATTCACATTACGAACTGGACTGTGAGACTTGCCATCTGGTTATGGGCGGAATCTTCTAGGAATATAATAAGTTAAATCCTTTCTTTCGGGTCTACATAACATAACATAAAAATACTTTATTGCACGTAAGAATACAATACAACAGATTACAACAAAAGACAAGTACAATATAGGCGGCCTTATTGCTAAAATAACAATTTCTTTGAGAAAAAAAAAATGCGTAGCGATCAGCGGGATAGTGCCAACCTAGTCAAATAAGTATCCATAATACATTTCATTACATATAATACATAAGCTAAGTACAAGCTACGAAGTTTCGAACGATAGACCCGATTTTCAGGCTTTTGACATTGGTTCGTGTCACGACCACTGTCAAAGACATCTTTATATCTGAGTCACAGGGTGTGCACTCCATACAAGCCGTCGATTTTCGTACTACAAGCGCAATAACGTGTTCGTATAGGTTTGAAGTGGGTTTTGTGTGTGTGCTGCCGCCTAGTCGAAACGGCTCGCGTACTCGTTGGCGCGGGGGAGACGAGGTGAGGTATGATTTCAGATCAGGGGTGGGAGTGCATCTTCTTTAGCATACATACATATAATCACGCCCATATCCCTAATGGGTAGGCAGAGCGTAAACGACCTTAAAAAAGGTCGCTCCGCCGCGTCTGACAAAGTTTTAACGATTATTTAAGATAAAGTTGAAAGTATATTGCTGTAGTGACAAGTTGTCTGCCCATCGCCAAAATTGCAGTACACTGAAACCCTCGGATCCCTTAGCTGTTTTTTACAGAATGCTGCTGGCACATTCTATGTTTTTTTCTCGCTCCCAGTCCAGCATGGAAGAAATGGAAGAGATGCTCGTCTTTAGCGTTAGCTAATAATATATTTTCTTTGCTCGCTATCGCCTTCACAAAGTTATTGGGTATATCAAATTAATTTAAATTTATTATCTGTCTATCATAGTGTTCTCTATGGGAATTATCCTACGACCATCAGATCGGAAGACCAAGGTTATGACCAACAAACTTTATATATAAAGAAGTTTACTAACAAAGTCTTTTGAATTATGAAAGCAGATAATTGGACTGGACACCTTCAAGTCCACTTAGGTGTTATATTAATAGTGTCCAATCACGAAACGGAAATAAATCTCAATACAAAAAGGACGCCATCGCATAATAGGGCGAAAATATTTCTGTTACAGTGCCCAGTGGTTCTCAAAGTATATTCGGCTCAACCGATTTTTGGTGATGGCCGACTGCTATAATAGAGATCCGGGATTCGATTCCCACGGGAGGAACACAAAATTCATTTTTGTTAAATCAATACAATACAATATAAACAATAATTCTTTATTGCACTAAAGTTACAACAGATACAAAAAAATGAAAAAACAATAAGTACAATACAGGCGGCCTTATTGCTAGTGTAGCAATTTCTTCCCGGCAACCTTTACTTTGATATATGAAATTTCCCAGGTTATCTTATTTCTTGGACTATCAGATAATCAGCCTGCCCGAAATTTCCTTAACAAACTAGATACAGCAAAATATACTCGATATTCCCCGTTGGAAATTGAACCCACAACCTCGGGATTGCGAGCCCAAAGCTCAGACCACTAGACCATGGAAACAATTTTCTCTCAAAGCGTTTCCGGCAGTAATTAAAAAGTTGGCGGAATAAAGGTAAAGGTAAAAGTTTATTAATTACGCACAAACTAGTTTCTGTGTTAGTTACTTATAGAGTTCACCTTAGAAAGAAACGAGATGCAATATTAAAATACGTATATAAGTCACACCTTTATCCCTAATGGTGTAGGCAGAGCGTAAACGATCTAAACAAAGGTTATTCTGCCACATCTGACAGGGTTATGTCAGATAAATTTGTATATTGCTATAGTGACAGGTTGTCAACCCATCGCCTTTATTACAATACTAATTCCTGTCTCTTCCTCACACTTTATTTTTTTTTTACCGAACTACCTCCTTTTGTGTCGAGATTTTTTGTCATTGGCAAAATACGTCTTAAATCATGAGATGTGAAGCCATAATAAAAAAAAACTCGAATCCCTTAACTGATTTTTACTGGAGTCGCCGTCTGACAAAGTTTTGAGGGTTATTTAAGATAGATTTGTAGGTATTGCTGTAGTGACAGGTTGTCAGCCCATCACCTAAATTGCAATATACAAAATCCCTCGGAAATCTCTCGATGCTTATTTACTCTTTCGTATGCGCTGTATTTATTAGCTTTCAAGCGGTTCAATAATATGGCTCCTGATCTCATTACTACCAAATAAGAATATACTTAATTGCACAGAAAAGACACAATAAAAAATAAATATAACAATTAGTAGTACAAATAGGCGGCCTTATTGCTAAGCAGCATTTTTTCCAGGCAACCTTAGGGCACAGGAAAATATGAGTACCTTTCTGCCCTTACAAATTTAAAGTTTGACAATCGTTGGAAAGTGTAAAATAAATCCAATTTTCCGTACACTGCCGCTCCCAAACTGCCGGCCAACATGCGAGCAAACCCGGCGCGACGTCTAATTGATAATTTCTCTCTTTTACTGTCTGGCTTCCATTTTGATAATGTCTAAGTCAGGGCTTGAATAGGCAGAACTTAATGTTTTCGAGCTAAAGTTTGAAATGAAGACGACAGTCTGCCGGAGTAGCGACATCTTATACAAACGTAGTTTCGCTTTTATTCCTAAACGGTAAAATTAAACTTAACCAAACTCTGTACACATGAGCAAATGCATCATATCTTTAGTAGTTAAAAGTTTCCTTCCATGCTGGACTGGGAGAGATAGAAAAACATAGAATGTTCCAGCTGCCCTTCCTCCCGGGCATGCTGTAGAAGTCAGCAAAAGGGACTCGAGGGTTACAGTGTATCATAATTTAGGCGATGGGCTGACAACCTGTCACTATAGCAATACACTTTTCAATCTAAAATTGCCCTCAATTTTTGTCAGACGTGGCGAAACCGCCTTTTACGAGGCGTTTATCGCTCTGCCTACCCCGTAAGGGATAAAGGCGTGATTTTATGTATGTATGTATGTATGTTAAAAGTTAAAGCCAATTAATTGGCTTAGTGATGGTGGTTGGGAAAAGGGTAGCTACCCGCCTGGTCGGATGTTGTGACCAGGGGACCGAAGTCCAACCGGACAAGTTTGGAACTTATATATCTACAGATCGCTGAGAAAACTTCGATAACGCGTTTCAGAACTTGTGTTTCTTGATGTGGCGTCATCTGTCGGCTACAATATCCATGCTTCTAATGCAAATTTAATTTTGAGCTATTTTTAATCAACATCGTATTTTTGGTCTTATTTCGTTAATGCTTAATATTTTCAAACCAAACCTAATTGAAAGCATAGATATGATGCATTTGGTCATGTGTACGGTGTTTGGTTAAGTTTGATTTTACTGTTTAGGAATAAAAGCGAAACTACGTTTGTATGGGAGTTCACTACTCCGGCAGCCCCTTAAGCGCTCTTTAATTATTTTTGTTTGAATCAGAGGTAACCAAAACACAGGTGGAGAATGAGATTACCCACTTCCACTAAATGGTCTTCTTCTTCTGTCGTGT
The DNA here is from genome assembly GCA_949820665.1 of Scrobipalpa costella. Lineage (NCBI taxonomy): Eukaryota > Metazoa > Arthropoda > Insecta > Lepidoptera > Gelechiidae > Scrobipalpa > Scrobipalpa costella. Next base: position 6,022,842 of record OX463319.1, on the reverse strand, counting down.
GGGTTTCGAGTCGATGGACCCTATGGACCCTGGTGTCAGAGCTTTTCAAACCGCCTTAGTACAACTTTACTATTTAACAATAAATAAACTATATAGACCTCTGACATGATTTTTGTATCGACCGCTATCAAATACAGCGACCGGGGTCGACGGCTTAACGTGTCTTCTGATTCAGCCTGCATTGTCCTAACCAAACTGGGGAAAATCTCACAAAGTGATAAATTGACAAATATCAACTGGGGACAAAGTTGATATTTGTCCCCCCTGGTAATCGAACTTAGGACTTCCGGACCGGGAGCCCGTGGCTCTGACCACTAGACCACGGACGCAGGTACTCACTCGTGATGAACAGCAAGTTGTTAGGAGCCAGAACCCAGTAAAAGAGTAGTCACAAACCATGCACGCAGTTACTTGAGGAGCTTCTTCTTCATATTCTGTCGTGTGGGTATCGAGTTGATCGATCCGATGAACCCTGATGTAAGAGTTTTTAAACCGCCTAATAGCGCAGCTGATATAGGTCTCTGACACGGTTTTATGTAGCGACCACTATCAAAGACAGCGACCGGGACCGACGGAACAAAAACTACCCACAAACATGGCTCTGTCGTTGCCTTGGACTAGAGAAACCACAATTGTAAAATAAACTCGAAAAAAACTGCAGAAAATATTTGTATTATCAAATTTAAGCAACGTACACAAAATTTCACATCACAAATTACTTAGGCACCACATTAGGCATAAAGACATTCCCTGATTTGCCGCCTTTGAGCCTCTTCGCCTTTTTTGAAAGAATATCATTCCCTGGCCAAAGCCCCGTTACTTTTGTGGCTGTCGTGAAAGTCTTGAGCCGTAAAGCTTTTTCTGAATTCGTAGTCGTACTCTCTGTAGTGCTTGTTGTGGAGCTGCAGTCGCCAAATTTCCTTGTGCAGGAGGATATAGAGTTGAAATTGCCGTAGTCGGTATTCCGTAATCTTGATTTGTTCTGCTTGCTGTTCTGAACCGAGTAAGTCGATTGGTATCGTCCGTAGATATCGATGTGTTGTATGATGTTCACAATTTTACATTTCGCGTACTTTTCTTCGGTGGTTTCTGCTCTTGGTTCGGTGGTCACTGTGCCAATTTCTTGTGTTCTTGGCAAATCCATGATTTATGTGTGATTACTGTTTGAGAAAATACCTGGCAGGATCGCATGTGTCCGTAGTTACAATAATTTTTGGACAATAATTTTCACATTGTAATAATAAATAATAATTTACATTAACCTCACCGTTTGATTTTTGACTGATGTTGACATGGATTACGTCAAAATATTGGAATTTGATATGGAAAGGTATGAGGCAATAAGTTTGTCGCACAATTTTTTTAAAAAGAAAATTATTTTGTTAAAACCTCGGAATGAAAACTTACCTACCTGGGTGAAAGTTTTATTGAGGTCGGCGACCAATTCCTAATTATTGATCAGTTTTGTAAAATTAATTCTAGATATATCGGGTGAAAGGGACAGCGTCCCGCAAACTGGGGGTTGCTCTGCCAACGACACAGACCAACTTCCACTCAGAAAGTCTTTCAGGAAGTGAAAATAAATATTGTCTTTTCCATACAAAATATCCACCTCGATCAGACAATTTGTATGAAAAAGCCTTTTTTTATTTAACTAGATGAATTTCCTGGTGGAAGTTATTTAGTATCGTTGACTGACCCTATATGTCCCTTACACCGCGTTTAAGCCCAGAAAACATTAAGTTATATTATAACAGAAGTAACCTTGTTAGATTTACAGTCCTGATTGCTATCTCTCGTTACAAATGAAACTGCTGAATTTCCTTATATTTATAAACCCACCTTAATTTGAAGCAGTTTAACTTTGAACTTTACCAAGTAGGTCAAAGTGGCATGACTTAGTTTTGCCTTTCGAAAAGTCGTGCCTACATTGCTGGCTGATTATGAGATTCTATAAGTATTTAATGTATCAGAGTAACTTCTTAAGAACGAAAGAAGTCTATGCATATTTGAAGGTAGGTATTTCTTCTCGGTATAATATTATTGAGGGATTGCTCATCTAAAAAGGACATAGAATAGTGTTTTAACATTTTTATAGGGTCTAGCGTAATAGTCACAAATATACTCAATCAGTACCACGGCTCTATACCTAACTCGTTTTCTGGATAATAATTACATCCCTTAGTTGACTTTTGTGACACGAGCAGGAAGGTATGGAACGATGCTCTGAACCAGTATCATACGTACTACCCCAGTACTCAATGTACTTCAAAATACTATCAGTAAAGCGCCTAACAAAACAATCTACACCGTATCTTAGCTACATCGAACAAACCGCTAAGCGTGGAAGGTTCGCAACAAAAACAAGCAACAGATGAACGGTTAAAAATAACCACAAAGTTAAATAGACAGGCAAGCTAGACTCGATAAAAACACATAGAATGTGCCAGGTAATTTTCTTTCTAGGTAGAGCAGTACCTCGCTTGTACAAAGGGGGTACTGCCCTAAATCAATAAAATAAAATAAAAATAAAAACAAAGGAATTCTTTGAATCACAGAATTACGAGGTTCACTTCTACAATATGCTGCACAATTTGGGAATAACCACGCGAAATTATTAGTCTCCTTTGATGAATTGAACTCCCGACCACTGGATCGAAAACCATGGGTAGAGTGTAGATGATAAATTCAATTGAAATAAGTATATTTAGGTATCTATGATTGGATTGCTCGTAGACTGTCAAAATAGTAGTTCTCCTTTTGTTGCGTAGCCGGGTAAAAGTGTAGCAAATTTAATTTATTTATTTTATTTCTATTTTGAATTTCAAAGAAAACCAACAGCTTTGAATATAATAATACTTAAAATTGATACAAGACGGAAACAAGACTAGTCTAGTAATACAAACAATACTTACCAGCGAATAGAGTAATATTACTTAACATTACATTTATCTCCGTCTTTATACGCGTCCCTTATACCCTGTTCCTTCCCTCAGGGTTTGAACTTACATACATACATAACTACATACATATAATCACGCCTTTATCCCTAATGGAGTAGGCAGAGCGTAAACAACCTAAACAAAAAGGTCGTTCCGCCACGTCTGACAAAGTGTTGTTGAACGGTTTATCGTCAAATAGTTTGGAATTAATTTAGTTTACTTCATTTTGTTTACTTCTTCCATGCTGACCTGGGAGCGAGAGAAAAACATAGAATGTGCCAGCTGCATTTCTCCCGGGCATGCTATAGCTACGTTGCAAGTTCCAAGGGTTTCAGTATATTGTAAACTTATAGAGATAAGCTCGCCTTTACTTTAATTTTAAGATTTAACCAATGTATTGAAATGTATGCAATAAAGAATATAATAATAATTTAGGCGATGTGCTGACAACCTATCACTACAGTAATATATCTAAAAATCTATGTTAAATACATACATACATACATACATAAAATCACGCCTTTATCCCTTACGGGGTAGGCAGAGCGTAAAACGCCTCCTAAAAGGCGCTTTCGCCACGTCTGACATAAATTGGGGGCAATTTTAGATTGTAATGTGTATTGCTGTAGTGACAGGTTGTCAGCCCATCGCCTAAATTACAATACACTGTAACCCTCGAATCCCTTTTGCTGACTTATACAGCATGCCCGGGAGGAAGGGCAACTGGAACATTCTATGTTTTTCTTTCTCTCCCAGTCCAGTATGGAAGTTCCATGTTAAATAACCCTCAAAACCTTGTCAGACGTGGCGGAACGACCTTTGTTTAGGTCGTTTACGCTCTGTCTACCCCACTACGGATAAAGGCGTAGTTATACGTATGTACGTAATTTAGTTTAGATTTGGTCAATTCTGGCTGTTCTACTATGAAATCTACGATTAACCACTTAAGTAGGAATGAATGGCTCGACTCGAGTAGAAATCCTTTCCAGATCTGCCAATTTGTGGGAGACATACTCGAGAACTCTCCTGCCCCAATGGGCATCGGTAATAGGCATCAATATGGATTTTTCCAAACAATAAGTAAAATCTTGGCAAAATCTCACTGCACCATTAGAATAAAACCCACCACCGTCAAATCAAAAGTCCGTGGCCAAAACTACTAGACCATGGAAGCAGCTGTTTAGTTAAAGCAAATGATCCTGCTCGTTCACCCTTACTAAAGGAGTGTTTTGTAAATATACATACATACATATAATCACGCCTTTATCCCTAATGGGGTAGGCAGAGCGTAAGCGACCTAAACAAAGGTCGTTCCGCCACGTCTGACAAAGTTTTGAGGATTATTTAAGATATATTAGTAGGTATATTGCTGTAGTGACAGGTTGTCAGCCCATCGCCTAAATTACAATATACTGAAACCCTCGGATCCCTTAGCTGATTTTTACAGCATGCTAGGGAGGAAAAGCAGCTGGCACATTCTTTGTTTTTCTCTTGCTCCCAGGCCAGCATGGAAGTAAGTGTTTTGTAAATATACCCAAGCAGATGGTAACATTCCTATTATCTGTTGTTGAGGGTAAATAAACATAGTCTTATTGAGGAAAAGATTTGGAGAATATTCGTAGAAGGATGTTTTGGTATTTTGTATAGAAAATATTTTTTTACTTAAGAAAATATGAATTTTTGAAAGAAGATTAGGACTTTTGTATTGTATTAAAATAACAACGTGGAACAAGTTCTCTTTTATTATTTATAAATAAGATAAGCATCAAGTCTAATTAAATATCGAAGACATTAAAGATATTTAAAAAAAACGTACTCCTACTTACAATAGCAATAACTGTCTCCGTGGTCTAGAGGTCAGAGCCATGGCCTTACGATCCGGTGGCTCTGGGTTCAATTCCCAGGGGGGGAACACAAAGTTGATATTTTTCAATTTATCACTTTGTGAGGTTTTCCCCAGTTTGGTTAGGACATTGCAGACTGAATCACCTTATTGTCTGAAAAGAAAAAGGATTCCGTACTTCGGAGGGCTTAACGGCGTTAAGCCGTCGGTCCCGTTGTTACTCAAACCATGTCAGAGGCCTAATACTGTGCTACTAGGCAGTTTCAAAACTCTGACACCAGGGTTCGTCGGGTCGTTGTTCGACTTGAGAATCCACTCGATAAGAAGAAGAACAACTTTGTTTAAAGCCCCACTTATGTTCAAAGCCAGCTAATATCCCGGTCAGCACTGAGGCACCAATTTTCCGCTGAGATTGGTTGGGCAGTGGCCGTGAGTTTGCACAGCCATAGCCATCTGTTATTTCACGTCAGAATAGACATTGTTGAATATAACTCTATTGATTAGAAGCTTTCTGACCTCGATTTTAACCCGTTATACATACAAACATACATATAATCACGCCTTTATCCCTAATGGGGTAGGCAGAGCGAAACGACCTAAACAAAGATAAATCCGCCACGTCTGTCAAAGTTTTGAGGGTTATTTAAGAAAGATTTGTAGGTATTTTGCTGTAGTGACAGGCCTATCGCCTAAATTGCATTATATAGAAACCCTCGGACCCCGATGAGAGCCCGATGGTGTAGTGGATAGGGCCGCTGCCTCCTGAGCGGGAGGTCGTGGTTCGAATCCCACCACGTACCAATGTGTTTTTCGGTTTTCGAATTTTATATGTACGTTTATTCGGCGCTTTTTCCGTGCTTCGGAAGGCACGTTAAGCCGTTGGTCCCGGTTAATATCGTTTAATACCGTAGATATTAGTCGTTAAGCCATATCAGAGGCCAGTGCTAAGCATTGGCAGCTTGAAAACTCTGACCTAATCTAGGATTGGGTCTGGTTTCCCTTCTGGGTTGCGGAGGTCAGATGGCAGTCGCTCTGTGTAAAAATCAGTACCCTCGTTCAATCCCCTAGATTAGGAAGCCGACCCCGTGAGATACGGGATAAGGCTAAGGAGATGATGATGAGAAACCCTCGGACCCCTTAGCTGGTTTTTTACAGCATGCCCGGTAGGAAGTGCAGCTGGCACATTCTATGTTTTTATCTCGCTCCCAGTCTGGCAACCCGTTAGCCCGTTGTTAAAACTAGTAAATCTTATGGTAGTTAATTTAAGGCCAAATTATTCTGTACTGTCAATTTGGCATTGAGATGCGTTCACATTGGACTTACGCCACGTACATGATGTGTGCTGACGTGTTTTGCAGCTTCACACTAGACCACCTAGATTTAGGCGACGGACATCACGGTCATACATTACGTGTTCGCTTGTGTTGTTCGTTGTGCTATAATACTTTCTGTCTCGCTCACTGACTATCCATCTCATCTCGTGCGCGTGGAGTCGAATACTTTCACGCTCGCACACTGACTATCTATCTCACACGGACGGCGTCATTCCTACCTCGCCCACGTAGGCTGACGCAATATTGCATCAGTGTACATCAACTGATGCAAGTTGAAGCAACCTACGCAAGACACGAACTGGGATTTGGTTGCATCAGTGACGTCACGTAAGTCAAGTGTGAATCTAAACATGGATGTTTAATTAGTTTTTAAGAAAACTGTAGTCCCATTACGGCCATCAGCACACGTCATGTGAACGCAACTTAAGCGTTGTGGAAGACAAGGAAACGATAAGTCGACAACATACCAAAAATAGCAAGGAAAGACAACGGTTCACAACTGCTACAGATAAGGAAGAGTGGCAAAAAGTATGTAAAAAAGTATTTCCAAATTCTCCCCAATTTGAATTGGAAAAATATTTAGAATTCCCAAAAAGTGTGAATTTTAGCTGAGCAAGCCTTACTCCACTAGCTCAAGATGTCTGTCGGTAACAGTACAACTGCCATTAAAATATTGATCGCTTCCCTGCGGAGTCAATTATTCGGTGATCGGTTTTCAATTACCTCAAGAATACCGAAAACCTGTTTTGAAAGCGGTTCAATTGATGGGTCCGGCTTGAAATGTCAAGGACCCTTAAGGGTTAATCTTTTAACTTTACCGCAGGGAGGGTTATCGGAGCAGTACCGAGAAACCAACGGGATTGGAAAAAATATTTAGTCAAGTATGTTATTTTATGCTATATGTATACTTATTCTTCCATGCTGGCCTGGGAACGAGAGAAAAACATAGAATGTGCCAGCTGCATCTCCTCCCGGGCATGCTGTAAAAACCAGCTAAGGGATCCAGGGTTTCAGTATATTGCAACTTAGGCGATGGGCTGACAACCTGTCACTACAGCAATATACCTACAAATTTATCCTAAATAACCCTTAAAACTTTGTCAGACGTGGCGGAACGACTTTAGGTTAGGTCGTTTACGCTCTGCCTACCCCGTAAGGGATAAAGGCGTGATTTATGTATGTATGTATGTATACTTATGTGCGGCTCCTACATCATCACTACATAGTATAAAACAAAGTCGCTTTCTCTGTCCCTATATCCCTATGTATGCATAAATCTTCAAAACTACGCAACGGATTTTGATGCGGTTTCTTGTAATGGATAGAGTAATTCAAGAGGAAGGTTTATATGTATAATACTTACATACTATCACGCCTGTATCCCTAACGGGGTAGGCAGAGTTATAGAGAGGTGGAGTAGCTATGACAAGTTTTGAGGGTTGTTTCAGATAGAACTGGATATTGCTGTAGTGACAGGTTGTCAGCCCATCGCCTAAATTACAATACAATGTATAATACATGCATAATATAGTAGAGAAACACTGATAATTTCCGTGCGAAGCCGGGGCGGGTCGCTAGTTACTGATAAAGCGTGACATTTTAGTAGTGACCCAGTTCTTCTTCTGTCGAGTGGGTATCGAGTCTATGGACCCGATGAACCCTGGTGTCAGAGTTTTTAAACCGCCTAGTAGCACAACTATCAGGCCTCTGACATGGTTTTGTGTAACGACCACTATCAAAGACAGCGACCGGTACCGACGGCTTAACGTGCCCTCCGAAGCACGAAATCTTTTTCTTTTCGGACAATCAGGTGATTCAGCCTGCAATGTCCTACCCAAACTGGGGAAAAATTCACAAAGTGATAAATTCTCAAATATCAACTTTGTGTTTTACCCCCTGGGAATCGAACCCAGGACCTCCGGATCGGGATCCCATGGCACTAGCCACTAGACCACGGAGGCAGTGACCCAGTGGCAGCAGCAGACAAAACTGCATAATATTCTATGTACTAATGTTAATTACAAAACATTATTTTGAAGAAACATAGGTAGGTTGATAATATGTAAAAAAAACAGATTTTGTGAATGAAGCAGGTTGTTAACTTTCAATAAGAATGCAAAATGATTTCAACATTAGTATTTTACTTAGGAAAAGTGGATTATTATTATCACCAGCAAACACAAATATAATGTTGACTGTGTGTCACTAATAAATAGCTTATTTACCAGTAAGTAAATTCCCATTATTTAATTTACACCAAATTATATTCACCAGATTCCTCTGGGACCCAAAATAGGTACAAAAACGCAAATTACTTTAGTGCTGATGTAAATTTAAATAATTAAATGAGTCGTCCTTCCCTCGCTAAATAATTGAGTTTGCGTGGAATTTAGGTGGATAATGTTGTTAATTTATTTTGGGGAAGTGTCTTTAAACATATTTGCAACACAGTTTGTCTGTTATCGTTCATCTTTCTGTTTTCTTTTCGTTAAATTTTCCTTACCAAAAGTGGCCAGGAACTGATCTTGACCTCTTGGGCCTGCATTGATAACCAACACTTAAGACTGACAGCTAGCTTGAGCTCGTATCAGAAATGTCATTTCAGTTCATTTTAGCCTGTCAAACCCGTACTTAATATTGCTCTCAGTATGACCGCTTTATCAATACGAGCCTTAGTGATTAATAAGGTCCCAGTTGCACGGAATGTTTGTGATAGTGTATTTTTGTGTGATGATTTTTTTAAACATTTTTAAACATACATACATATGATCACGCCTATATCCCAAATGGGGTAGGCAGAGCGTAAACTCCCTAAACAAAGGTCGTTCTGCCACGTCTGACAAAGTTTTGAGTGTTATTTAAGATAGATTTGTAGGTTATATTGATGTAGTGACAGGTTGGCAGCTCATCACCTAAATAACATTATACTGAAACTCTCGGATCCCTTGGTTTTTACAGCATGACCGGGAGGAAATTCAGCCGATACTTTCTATGTTTTCCTCTTGCTAACAACCAACGTATTTATAATTTTATTATCTCGGTAACCAGCTGCCAAAAAAATACCTTTCATAACGTGTATATTTTATTGCGCAAGCATGAAGTCATGTATGTCAGTCACAGAACACGCAAAGTGGGCTAGGGCGCGGAAAATGGCCCCAAAAGTGACGAATTATCATAAATTATCCTTTTTTGGATCATTCGCCTTGTTCATCCATTACACATGAACATTATATCGTCGACATACATCGTAATTAATTTGTCGTATAACACAACAGTAATATTATTAGTGCTAATATTCTATCTACTGTAAGAGTGGATACTCTTTACTCTTTTGCAGGAATGGCTGAAATTACAGCCATTTTATTCTTCCATGCTGGACTGGGAGAGATAGAAAAACATAGAATGTTCCAGCTGCACTTCCTCTCGGACATGCTGTAGAAGTCAGCAAACGGGACTCGCGGGTTACATTGTATTGTAATTTAGCCGATGGGCTGACAACCTGTCACTACAGCAATACACATTACAATCTAAAATTGCCCTTAATTTTTGTCAGACGTGGTGAAAGCGCCTTTTACGAGGCGTTTAACGCTCTGCCTACCCCGAAAGGGATAAAGGCGTGATTTTATGTATGTATGCCATTTTTGATCATCATTTTCGATATTGACTGGAGCCTGACGACAGGCTGCCACTCACACTTTTTTTCTGATCGAAGCTGGAGTAGTTTGTTATAATTATAAAATATACTACATATGAAGATCTGGTAGTTTCCATGATATAAAATAGGCGCTCCACCCCCTCGGACACTACGCTACACACAAGAAGTACGAGCTATTGAAAACTATAATAGGGGGGAAATAGAGGGGAAACGGGGAAGGGGAAGAAGGACGAACTGGCTTGACAACATCAAAAAATGGACGAACAACAAAGACGCAGCCACGCTCGCAAGACTGGCTAAGAACGGAAAAGACTTTGCTGAAGGGGTCACCGACGCCCGTTAGGGCATGGCAGATGAAGAAGAATGTTCTATTTAGACTGTTTCCGTGGAATAGTCTCTCAATTTGAAAGTGGTTGGTACGATTATAGTTCGAGAAAATTAATTTTGAGTAATCAGTTTAAGTTTTTTAGGGCATTGCAGACTGAACTGATTCAATGGTTCAATGGGTTACTGGATAATATTAACATAAAAAAATAGTTTACTAATTATGTGCTATTTATATAAATTAGTATTACACATTATTTATTTATAACTATAATTATTTATTCATTTATTATTTATTAGGGATAAAGGCGTGATTATATGTATGTATGTATGTATGTATTTATATACGTATATCTTTTATTATGTATATTTGTTGTATTTTATGGTAATTATTAGGGTTTCTATCGCATTTAATTTAATTTTACCCATATTTTAAATAGTACACGCCTTATCTGCCTCACTTATGCATTCTCATTACCGTAGGTCAGCTGGAAGAGATTTATTTTTAGAGATAAGCTGCACCTGTTGTGCTATTGTTTTTTTTTATGATTGTGTCATCTATATGGTCATGTGTCCAATAAACTGTTAAATAATAATAACAAAAGCGTGTGTGCCGACCACACGTGTCAGAAGTGAAACTTCTTTGGCAAAATCATCCCAACATGACGCAGGTCAACCGACGCTCCTAAAGAAGTTACATACATACATACATATAATCACGCCTTTATCCCTAATGGGGTAGGCAGAGCGTAAACGATCTAAACAAAGGTCGTTCCTCCACGTCTGACAAAGTTTTAGGGCTATTTAAGATAGATTTCGAGGTATATTGCTTTAGTGACAGGATGTCAGCTCATCGCCTAAATTGTAATATACTAAAACCCTCGGATCCCTTAGCTGGTTTTTACAGCATGCCCGGGAAGAAATGCAGCTGGCACATTCTATCTTTTTCTCTCGCTCCCAGTCCAGCATGGAAGAAAGAAGTTTCATTTTAATAATACGGGGTGTAAAGGATAGCGCCCCGTAAAATGATAGGGGTTGCTCAGTCAACGAAATTGAACAACTGTCTGCAGGAAATTCTTGATGAAAAATTAAATTACCTTCCCATACAAAATGACCACATCGATCAGACAACTTGAATGGAAAATCAGTTTTATTTTCATCTTCTAAAAGAAATCCTGCAGATAGTTGTTCAGTTTCGTTGACTGCGCAACCCCTATCAGTTTGCAGGACGCTGTCCCTTACTACTAGGTAGCTGGTAAGTACACCAAGCGCAAAATAACAAATCGGCAATTTTAGTTGAGGAAGAGCATGGACAAAACGTTTGATGGTGAATCACTCAAGATGACTATTTTTTACTAAACTGCGGAGTGCGCCAAGTCTGATGATACTGAGCTGTAGTCTAAACAAGTGCACACTCACATTGAGAAGACAATAGGATTATAGGATCACAAGACTTGGCATACAATGATCGTTCATTTTGAGAAAGTGACGAGGCTTTACTACAGCTGAAATTTTGACAATACGAACAGTATGTTTTGTAAACACGTAGAATTACAGGAAGGTATTAAGACTGAAGTCCACTGCAAGAAAAAAAACAAAAACGGAGTACTGCCTCCGTGGTCTAGTGGTCAGTGCCATGAGCTCATGATCCGGAGGTCCTGGATTCGATTCCCACAAAGTTGATATTTGTCAATTTATCACCTTGTGAGATTATCCCCAGTTTGGTTAAGACAATGCAGGCCGAATCACCTGTATGTCTGGAAGAAAAAAGATTCCGTGCTTCGGAGGGCACGTTAAGCCGTCCGGTCCCGGTCGCTGTCTTTGATAGTGGTCGGTACACAAACCATGTCAGAGGCCTACTAGCGGTTTAAAAACTCTAATACCTGGATTGATTGGGTTGATTGACTCGATACTCACACGACAGAAGAAGAAGTCTCAGTTTTTTTTTTTTGAAGTACGCAACCCTTCTTGAACCGTAAGTATCGTTGGTCTCATGAGGGACTATGTAAATCACTGAAAAGGCATATATAATAACTCTAGCGTAACTTTTCTTTATCCTATGGGGAAAATATACCATGTGAAAGAGTCTCCCATTTTTATTATACCCACTTGTAGATATTACTATTTTGAATGCATTGTCTGGAAAACCTAAAAGATGATATTAAGGCATATCTAAATACATTTACTGTAAAAGGCTGCCACGGACATCGAAGTCCATACAAACTGTAGTTTCGTTATAATTTTTAAATAGTTGGTGTAACTATTTAAAAATTATAACGTAACTACACTTCACTTCACTAAACCTTGTAATCATAATCAAATGCAACATATTTATGTTTATTTGTTTATTTATAATTAGTTTTAATATCAAAACAGTAACCAAAATAAGATATTATACAAAATTGTAAGCCATTTTCACGAAAATATTTATTTGCACCGTTATTTTGATCGTGGATGATATTTTCCAACGAAACCTAATTATAAACATAGATATGTTGAATATTATGACGTGTACAATGTTTGTTGGAGTTCAGTCTTACCGTTCAAAAATAAGAACGAAACTACGATTTATGAGATTTCGAGCCTCCCGGAGACTCTTAAGGCATAAACATTTCAGGGTTCAACTTAGCCATTCAAATGAAATATCAACAAAGGCTTAAGCCACTGAAATGACTACTAAATCCATCCCTGCAAAGGATGTATACAACCAGCTGACGCTCATTAATTATCCAATGGTTTCAATAGTATAATGTTTTGGCAACAATAGTTGAGGTAAGACAACACCTCGTCTCCGGCCATTCAATCTTTGAAGTTACACAACCATTCATGTCATGACACGATGAAGCCCGGTCGTTTTGCGCTCGTATTTATTATAATCGCGATTGATAATATTGATGTAATTGATAGTGATAAAAATGCATCGAAACACATACCCAGCAATGACGTCTGGCAAAACTGGCTGCCGTTAAAAGAAAAGAAACGTGGCAGTGATGTAGCAGTTAACGCTAAAATACTTTTCAAACGTGAAGCTAGATTTGGTTTAAGAGTTGAAAGAGAAGCAGATGATTATTACGACAAAGGTGGTGAAAGTGACAGTGAAGATTACTATGAAAGGAAAGAGTGGTCAGATGTTTTCAGGCAAGCCCATCCTCATGCAAAACCGCCTCCTGTAAAACTTGACCACCCAGACTTAGTTGATATAGAAGGTATCCACGTCAAACCACATCATGGAAATGGGAAAGGTCATAAACCAGATAATGGAAAAAAAGAAAAAGTTAAGAAAATAAAGAAAGAAGAGAATGCTGAGAAGACTAAGGAGAATCAGCAGGCAAGACAAAATAAAGAAAATAGGGATAGAGTAAGGAAAAAAGCCGCTTCTAAAGCGAAACGAGAAGACAATTCAAGGGACAGAGCAAGTGCAGTTGATGCTTTAAAATTATTTTAGATGAAACTTTTGATGTAATGTAGATAATATCTTAATATTATCTACATTACACTTTTACTTAGTCTTAACTAAGGCTTGTATTTATAAACCGATCTCAAGATTGAGAGCAATATTAAGTATGGATTTGACAGGTCATATTGCACTGAAATGACATTTCTGATACGAACTCAAACTAGTTGTCAATCTCAAGTGTTGTTTACCAGTACGGGCCTTAAATTTTGTGACTAATAATTATTTCATAGTACCTATTGATTGTGAAATTTTGAAACGGGTCTTAATATTTATTAATAATATAGGTTTAGTTTAGGCGTTTAGGTAATATTCAGTGTGTCATTTTACTTTATACATTCATCATTTTAAATATTGTGATGAATAACTCCAAAATAACTTTTAGTTTTTCATCTCATTTTCCATAGTTTATAAAATTTAAAAAAAGGCCTTCAGCGTCACAATAAAGCACTCAACTTTAATAAAAATTAAAAGAACGAATATAAGTTTTATTACGCCGCCATCTTGTCCATTTTACATTCTTATTTTCTAATTTGCATGTTTATTAGTTACCGTACTTTATGTTCCATGGTGGGTGGGTGGTTTCTGCCTTTTTGTTCTAACTGCTAAACAGTTTTGTTCGAGCTATAAATGTTTTAATGAATAAAGTGCCAGTTTCCTGTAATTTAGTAATACCGTTAGAACGTATCTTTCATGCTGCCCTGGGAGCGAGAGAAAAACATAGAATGTGCCATCTGCATTTCCTCCCGGGCATGCTGTAAAAACCAGCTAAGGGTTTCAGTATATTATAATTTAGGCGATGGGCTGACAACCTGTCACAACAGCAATATACCTACAAATCTATCTTACATAAACCTCAAAACTTTGTCGGATGTGGCGGAACAACCTTTGTTTAGGTTGGTTACGCTCTGCCTACCCCATTAGGGATAAAGGCGTGATTATATTTATGTATGTATGTATGTATGTTAGAACGTATCAGATGCGACTAATCGAATGCTTCAATTGAAGGAATTCTATCGATCGAGAAATTAATTATTTGTTATGATCATGATTATGACAACTGCCTGTCTGTCTACGATCAATTCATACAGTTCATTTCATAATGCCTCCGTGGTCTAGTGGCTAGTGCCATGGAGTTCCGATCCGGAGGTTCTGGGTTCGATTCCCAGGGGGGAAACACAAAGTTGATATTTGACAATTTATCACTTTGTGAATTTTTCCCCAGTTTGGTTAGGACATTGCGGGCTGAATAACCTGATTGCCCGAAAAGAAAAAGATTTGGAGGGCACGATTTAGATTCTGCTTCGGAGGGCACGTTAAACAGTCGGTCCCAGTCGCTGTCTTTGATAGTGGTCGTTACTCAAACTAGGCGGCACTACTAGGCGGTTTAAAAACTGTGACACCAGGGTTCATCGGGTCGATAGACTCGATACCCACTCGACAGAAGAAGAAGAAAGATTTCATAATGATCAATTTATGCAATTCATGACGACCATTATATAAATTGATCATACACAACATAACTTCTTAAGCCAGTTGTAGTTAGTTGAGGTCATTACAAATATCGTGGAAAACGGTTTTACATACATACATATAATCACGCCTTTGTCCCTAATGGGGTAGGCAGAGCGTAAATGACCTAAACAAAGGTCGTTCCGCCACGTCTGACAAAGTTTTGAGGGTTATTTAAGACATATTTGTAGGTATATTGCTGTAGTGATAGGTTTTCAGCCCATTGCCTAAATTGCAAAGTTGCCTAAAACGCCTTTAGATGCTTTAAAATATATACTATCTATTCATAGAACTGCCTCCGTGGTCCAGTGGCTAATGATCTGGTGGTTCTGGATTCGATTCCCAGGGGGTGGAGTCCATTTATCACTTTGTCAGGTTTTTCCCAATTTGGTTAGATTAATAAGGATTGCGTGCTTCTGAGGGCACGATAAGCCGTCGGTCCCTGTCACTGTGTTTCACACTGGTCGTTACAAAAAAAATACATGCGTTTTCGAAACTTTGTCACCAGGATTCATCGGTTCGTTGTTCGACTCAAAAACCCAGTCGCTAAGAAGAAGAAGATATAATTGTTTTAACAACGACAACCTACACAACCAAAGAAGTCTTATTCGCCTTTTATTTCGATTCAATGAAAGAATATCCCAGTTATTAAAGCGGGTGTGAAGCGTATAGAACTACACTATTGTGCTCTTCTCTCTATTGTGACGGTGGATTATCTTTCACTAAGTGCAGCAACACACAGGCGTCACTTACTGCGCGCAAGGTTGCGCTCAACACGCTGTCAATGCTGTGTGCATTGCCTACAACACAAATGCGTCACCTTACCCTATACGAACGCGTAGCCATGAACTCTCCGTCGACGCATCCCTCCACCAGTACGCGCGCGTAGAGCGTAAGGTGACGCAGGTGTGTTGTAAGCAATGCAAAAAGCATTGACAGCGTGTTGAGCGCAACCTTACACGCATTAAGGCTCGTATTTATACAGCAATCTCAAGATTGAGATCAATTTTAAGTAAGGATTTGACTTGACAGTCCTTTTTGTACTGAATTGACAGTTCTGATTTGAACTCAAACTCGCTGACAGTCTCAAGAGCTGATTATAAAAACGGGTCTTAGTGACGCCTGTCTTGTATGTTGCTCAGCTGATTGGAAAAAGGAAAACGTAGTGATTTTTCTTACATTTGTAACAACCCCCCCCCTACCCCTCCTAAAAACCCTAATATAAATCGATATGTGAAAGGAAGTGTGAGAGAGGTGTAGAGGAAAGGTAGGAATGTGGAGAGGATTAGAGGAGAGGAAGGGAATAGGAAAGAGGAATAGTGAATGGGAAGAGTGGCTCATGAATGTCTAGTAATAAGGTTACAAATATGGCTCGTGATCGTGATCGTCTAGTATTATAGTTAGGTCCGTACGTTGTGTAATAAAATTTATAAAAGTAACCCAAATCCTTTAAAGTGGTAGTGGGATGTCATAACTTAGCTCTCTTTAGGTTCTTGGGACAACATGGGGACAGTGCGCAGCGGGATAACGGAACCTCCGATTCCAGCTCCAACCATTCGCTGGTAGAGGATTTATGTGCTCGCCAACCATCAACGAATGAGATTTACTTCAATTACCAATTCCCAGACACTAATAAAGACAGTAAATAGCCTAGGAACTTGTCCTTGATGCAAAACCCATCATGCGAGCCCCAGAAAAGGAAAGAGGAGGCACTTCTGTGCCCTCCAATTGGTTTTTGTTTTGGCCAAGCCTCAGGCCAGAGATAAGTGACAGCGCACTTAGGAGTTTTGGAACGAGTCCAGATTGATGAACAGCATCATGTAAAATATAATTAATTTGAGCTGATTTATTGGTCAGCCAACCAAGACAGAGCAAGTCATGTCTGATGTAATTTGTAGTAAGTTGTGATGTCCAATTGAGAAACATTGCCTCAACAAAGGTTTTATAAATTGTTGTCCAGCTATGCTGGAAGCACCGACTATGAAACTGCACCAGTCATCGATCTCCACTTATGATATGCACATCCAGGAGTCAGTAGAATAGATAGGGATGCCGAAGCTAGTCCCAGATAATATAACAATCATTCACACCGCAAGCCACAGGTTCGTTGTAGATATAGGAGTGATAGGCAAGAGCAAGTAGTGACTGATTGTTAGACTTCTTTAGTGCAAAATAAGCTTCTGTGATCTAAATGCTGTTACAGACATATCGAATGCTAAGATGTAGTATGTGATGGAGGTTTGACCATGGCTGATACCATGTCGCTCAATTGACATCAAGTCAAGTAGTATTTCAGTAGTATAATGGCTTGTCAAAGCCAACTGACCATAAATCAGTCATATAAAATTCACATAAAGTGAATAAATATATAATTTTAATTCCAGACCCGTTCCAGGGTAATTTGAGGTTGTAGGTAGGATTCAGATAACATCATCCCACATTCCATGCTGCATTGGTTTGGTAAGTATAATGAATACTCCCATTAGGTAGTTGGACCATAGTCCCAATCAGTTGTAAGTATAAAACCCACACATTAGTAGGTATATTATCAAAGATAAACTTTGTCAGTCTGTAGAACAGGATCATCAATTGTATAAAACCTACATAGTAGGTATCAGAGGTGAACGTTCCCACCAAGTTTGTAGCTGGTGTTCTAGAGTATAGAACATACATACATATAGGATCATGAATCCAATAAATGTTTCAAAACATTGTCCGTTGAATATATTTCACAATAAAGTGAATATAAAATCAATTCAGTATCCACTGCCAGAATAAGCATGTAGGTATGAATGACTCATACATAGGTATTAAATCCACAGTTAAGTGAATATAAATCAGTTCAGTAGTTTATTTGAGAAGAATAGGTAAGTATTTTGTCTCCTCTGCCAGGATAGGTAGGTATGAACAATTCATACATAGGTATAGTTATAAAAACATAGAATGTATTAAAATATTTATACATTCCACTGCTGGGCACATCATGAAACATTAGGATGATGCTTCTCTGCTTAAAGGGAAGGTAAGGCAGGAATTTTGGTAAATGGAAGGGAGAGAACTACCTACCTAAACACAAACTAGGATCCCAAATAGCTACCCCCACCTACTTTCCTAGATATTGTCCTAATTCCTATTACCTAGAATACCTATCCATCTAAACCTACCTCTACCTAACCTACTCCTACAATGTACCTAAACTGCCTATTTACCTAACCGCATAGCTGTGTATGAATTAGGTATGTAATTGCATGCTAAACCGACCTACAATCCTACATATATCTCATTAACCATACCTATCATATAAGAAATATTGGAAATTATATATATAAAAATTAATAGAACGGCCTTTGGCAAGTATGAAATATCATAAAAAAGGGATTGTTAATTGAACAGGGAAAAACCTTGCCAATAAACAAAGTCTGAAATGGACAAGATAATTAAATATATGTAGAAATGGTAAAGTAAATAAAACACGATGTAAATTCCTTTAGAAACCTTGTAGGTGGCACTCCACCAGCTCTGCAAGACTCCACTGTCAGCATCATCCACTCCACCATGTAAAAGAACAGCTGATCATCAGGTCACCGCTCTCCGTCCTCCACAGGAACAACTGATGGCACCAACATCCCACCAAAGTAGGCCTCATGGTTGCCTCCCGGCTGCATACTCTCCTCTCCTCTTTGATGTGTACACTTTCACTGGTAAAAGTCAACTAAACTTCAAGTAAAACTAAATTTCCACTCAAACTAAAACTCCAGGTCGACTAAACTTCTCCCTGCTCCGTCCCAGACGCCCTTTTTTCTTCCCCGGCGTCCTTCTCGATCCCCCGTCGCTCTCGTCCTCCATCTTCCAGCCCAATCCCCCCTCTCGAGCCCCCGACTGTTTTATCTTCCCTCTTCTAGACCATTTTCGAGTTTTCGAGAGCCTTCATTCCTACTTCTCTTGATAGTTCTCCCATTCTCCTCCAGATGGCACCGCGTGTCCTTACTTCAAATTGAAGTAATTTCAGTTCGATCTGGCTATAATATTAGTTCTCCACTCAATCAACACTAGATTGGCATTAGTTTCTCGTTTATAGTGATTCTCCTACCAATCTGATAGATGGCGTTATTTGTATCTTAAAACAATGATTAAGTTTTGAATAGCAGAAGCTAAGTCCATTACAATCGCCCCATTTTGATGAGAAAAATCGTGTTTTAGATCGAATGGAGTAAAATTTTACAGATATGTTTCAAATACAATAAGATTTCAAACAGATGTCGCCCCCAAAATTCTATGAAATTCGATCAAAACCGATTTTTCGAAGAAAAATCTACTAATAAAATAGAAAATCAGACGTTCCTATGATAATTAAATATGAAAGCTATTGCCCCGCCCCCATAGTAAGTGAATCTTATTACCTAAAAGAAAAGAAAACATAAAATATGAAACATATCCCCATAAATAACTAGGTGTATTGTATATACAAAAAAAACACAAATCCTGAAGCTAGATCGCCCCCTTGATGAACGAATTGTATTATCTTAAGGATACTAAACACTTCTGATTCTAACCATATCTAAGTTGAAAATTAAGACCCGCCCCCAAAATCTATAAGTTTGTAAAACTTTAATTCAAGAATTGTTAAAAAATGTTTTCGTAAATGTCCGGATAAATATTCTTAAAATTTTAAAGTGAATTAAAACTAAAATTTACATTGGGCATTGTTGATAAACTGTTCATTTGAATTACCTATCAACTCTAGGTAAACAAAAATTATGATAAGATTAATTTTAGATTAGAAATTACTTTGCTAATACCCCTCTCAGTGATCCGAAGTACCAGCCTGCTTTCATAAAACACCCAAATAGGTTAAACATATCTGGCTAAAGCTTAACAATGCAGCTATTTAATTGAGAAAATTTAATCAAGCATTTAAGTCAAATTATCATCCCTACTTTACCTATTCCATCCATAGCAAGATACGAGTAGTAAAATTATAATATTACTGATTCTACCAGTTCGTATCAAATCCATGCCATTTGTTGTGTGTAAATAATTTGTAAAGTCTGTAAAGGTACTTTGTCAGAGTAGATGCTTGCAAAGATACCTCGAATAACGATTCTACAAAGATCCATAACTAACCATTGTGCTTAATTAGTCATCTGTCCGCAAAATCGCTACAGAAGTAAACTCAGAGTGTAATGAGGTGATTTGATCCCCAACTATGCCCAACACAATAGTTGAGTCTAAGCAAATAACAAACATAAGCAAATAATAAAAATAAGATTCCAAAATCTATTTACTACCCATCAAGTGTGGATGGAGTTAATACATATTTTTGTTTATTTTAATATGTTGTGAAATAGATGAAAACAAGCCAGGCCCCCAAACCATCTTAAAGGCATTGTAGCAAGTTAATAGAGAATGTTTAAAACCTTCTAAAATTTAATATCTAGTTCTCCTCTTTACTTTAACTATTTATTTACGCCAATATGCTAAAACAGCTATTTCGCTAAACTTTACGCCAAAATACCAAAAGAGCCTTTACGCCAAAATGCTTAGAGACATAACGCCAAAATTCCAAACACAACAACTTACTGGATTTTATTTATTCCGCAATTACGCCAAATGCATAAAAATAATTAAGTATCTTTTGAATACGCTATCTGCTTGTCCTAAAAATAAAACTACGCCTAAGCAAAACTATCTAGAAATGCTATGCAAAATCTGCTAACCTAATAACTGTTACACACTAAACTTGAAATACGCCAATGCACGAAAATACCTATATCTTCATAAACAATCTATCAACCAACATGCCTCCATGAATATCTTTTCCAATACTATTATTATTCATGAATATCTTTCCTATTACTATTAATATTAATTTATTTATATCCAGACTTTTACAAAAACATATCTAATAAACATTAAATTATTACTTTAAATATTGAACATTAGAACAAACTAAAAAAACTGAAAGTTTTAATTGCCTTATTTATTGATTTTTTATAATATTGGACAATAACCTGATAAAAAGCTTTGAATTTATTTATTTTATTAAAAGTGTTAATTTATTTAGTAAACTCAATTTCTATTAAGATATCTCAATACTCAACCAAAAGGAAAAGACTACATGAATTTAAAGGAAAAGACTAAATGAAAATAAAACTAATATTCAAATTAAAACATAAGGTAAATAAGCTGTTTATACTATCCATAGCAGCCATTACTTCCATGCTGGACCGGGAGCGAGAGAAAAACACAGAATGCGCCAGCCGCACGCCCCCCCCCGATCCGAGGGCCTCTGCACACTGCAACCCAGGCGACAGGCCGACAACCCGTCACCACAGCAATACACCCACGAATCCATCCCAAACAACCCTCAAAACCCCGCCAGACGTGGCGGAACGACCCCTGCCCAGGCCGTTCCCGCTCCGCCCACCCCATCAGGGACAAAGGCGTGACTACATGTATGTATGTAGCAGCCATTAACTATACCATAACACCCCCATATCAAAAAGAATGTTCAAAATTATTATGATAAAACTCATTCTGATGATTTAAAACTCTGATACCAATGAAATTTAAAAGGTAAATACTATAGGATTATTCCAACCCATACCAATGATACTTCCGCAAACAATCTAAGTAGTAATAAATAAAATCAGTTTGAATTTAAGATGAAGCTTTCTTATTTGTTCCGGAATATGATATTAGCCAAAGACCGTTCCAAAATGAAACACAAAATCATATAAAGGCTGTTGAAATCAAAATAAAATATTGCCGCCATTTGCACAGATATATTACCAAAGCCGTCCTATTAAACAATCAAAACAAATTCTATTAATTAAACAAGTATTCTGTTAGCCAAAGTGAAATATGCATTATCCAACAAATTTAGGACGTAATTATAAAGAAATGTTCTATCTTTTTGTCCTAGAATGAAGATACTATGCTATTAAATAGAATTGCATACGCAGAATACCTACTTCTAGTTGTCTTTTGAATGAAAACTCAGTTAAACTTGTTGGAAAATGACCTATCATAAATTACCTGAAAATATTTCAAAACATAGGTACCTAAAGTAATAAAAAACTTTCCTTCTAGCTATAGGCGACTTACGTGACAAAATTTCCTGCGGGGACTTGGCACTATCACTATTTAAACACCGCATATAAACACACAAACACACGTAAACTTTTTCCACTTGATTTTTTCACTTGTTGTCCCCGACAAACACTAGGAAACTTGGTGTTTAACTCGGAATGAACGCTCGCGTATTCTAGCGTACAAAATGTACTACATATATAACGAAAACTAGAATAAACTATTGAAAACAACGAAATTAAACTAGCAGAGTCAAATTATTTTCAAAAGAACTGTCAAAACTTTTCTCAGTTTACCTGAACCTCACGTAATTAATTATATGAAAGACAAGGATAAAGCAATCAAATCTACTAAAAACAGTATTTCTATCTCTCTCGGACGTTTTTAGTGTTTGACGTTTCGATCAATCGATTGAAGATCGATTGACGTCAAGCAAAATTACGTTCAAAATTCAACAATTAATTCGCAAGATTTTCATGTTTATATTATATTTTACCCGTAAAATAGATTAGAAAATGAAACAACTAAATAATTTTTATCAAATATCTAAGTATTGTATAGAAAACAACCATACTAAACTATTCAAAAGTCAAAACTATTTAAAATGTAAAACTTTACGTCAATGGAATAAATAACTCGTACATACATAATTTTTAAACGCACCCCAAGTGTCAACACTAGTGTTGCATAATAAGCGGATTTTCCCTAATTGTGTGGAAAACATAAAGTGTAAGCTAAACAAAGATATCAAATAATGATATTATTACAATATTAGAAAAAGACCCAATAAAGAAATTAATCATGCCATCACCAAGTTACTTGAAAAAAGTGATAAGTTGACTGTGATAGAATGTTAAACTATATGAAACCTAGCGAAAATTAAAATGGAAGCTATGTACTGATACTGATATTTATTTATGTGCAAAAATGATATGTTACTTGTTATTTAAGATGAATTACCGAATTATCAAAACATTGTTCTGAAAGGCTTTTGATTAAATAAGTGATAAAATAGATATTGTCTTTTCTCAAGGAATAATAAGTTATACTTCCCAATTCTATTTAAAACTAACATAAATAATACCTGGATATTAAGATAACTATTTCCCGACTTTGTTCTTAGTTATATATCTTGTAACTTTTAAAATAATTTATAAAGATAATTCTAAGGGATTTCTACATTGAAAACTGGCAACACAGATTTTCTAATGTCATTTTATATCATATGTTGAATGTTGATAACCCAATCTATTTTCTTTTCAGAGCAAATCCCACCTATTCTAATCCCTAAACTGAAGTCTTAGTGTCCCTATCCTACAGGTTCCTAGCCAGCAAACGGCTGACGCACACACCTCCCGCCGTCACACGACCCAAGAAGTCCCAAGAAGAGAACATCAGAGAGACAACCCACTTTGCAAACCACTCTCCGTTTCAATGAGCAATGGACCAAATTATGATCCTGCGCTCACGGCAACAATTGTAACAACCCCCCCCCTACCCCTCCTAAAAACCCTAATATAAATCGATATGTGAAAGGAAGTGTGAGAGAGGTGTAGAGGAAAGGTAGGAATGTGGAGAGGATTAGAGGAGAGGAAGGGAATAGGAAAGAGGAATAGTGAATGGGAAGAGTGGCTCATGAATGTCTAGTAATAAGGTTACAAATATGGCTCGTGATCGTGATCGTCTAGTATTATAGTTAGGTCCGTACGTTGTGTAATAAAATTTATAAAAGTAACCCAAATCCTTTAAAGTGGTAGTGGGATGTCATAACTTAGCTCTCTTTAGGTTCTTGGGACAACATGGGGACAGTGCGCAGCGGGATAACGGAACCTCCGATTCCAGCTCCAACCATTCGCTGGTAGAGGATTTATGTGCTCGCCAACCATCAACGAATGAGATTTACTTCAATTACCAATTCCCAGACACTAATAAAGACAGTAAATAGCCTAGGAACTTGTCCTTGATGCAAAACCCATCATGCGAGCCCCAGAAAAGGAAAGAGGAGGCACTTCTGTGCCCTCCAATTGGTTTTTGTTTTGGCCAAGCCTCAGGCCAGAGATAAGTGACAGCGCACTTAGGAGTTTTGGAACGAGTCCAGATTGATGAACAGCATCATGTAAAATATAATTAATTTGAGCTGATTTATTGGTCAGCCAACCAAGACAGAGCAAGTCATGTCTGATGTAATTTGTAGTAAGTTGTGATGTCCAATTGAGAAACATTGCCTCAACAAAGGTTTTATAAATTGTTGTCCAGCTATGCTGGAAGCACCGACTATGAAACTGCACCAGTCATCGATCTCCACTTATGATATGCACATCCAGGAGTCAGTAGAATAGATAGGGATGCCGAAGCTAGTCCCAGATAATATAACAATCATTCACACCGCAAGCCACAGGTTCGTTGTAGATATAGGAGTGATAGGCAAGAGCAAGTAGTGACTGATTGTTAGACTTCTTTAGTGCAAAATAAGCTTCTGTGATCTAAATGCTGTTACAGACATATCGAATGCTAAGATGTAGTATGTGATGGAGGTTTGACCATGGCTGATACCATGTCGCTCAATTGACATCAAGTCAAGTAGTATTTCAGTAGTATAATGGCTTGTCAAAGCCAACTGACCATAAATCAGTCATATAAAATTCACATAAAGTGAATAAATATATAATTTTAATTCCAGACCCGTTCCAGGGTAATTTGAGGTTGTAGGTAGGATTCAGATAACATCATCCCACATTCCATGCTGCATTGGTTTGGTAAGTATAATGAATACTCCCATTAGGTAGTTGGACCATAGTCCCAATCAGTTGTAAGTATAAAACCCACACATTAGTAGGTATATTATCAAAGATAAACTTTGTCAGTCTGTAGAACAGGATCATCAATTGTATAAAACCTACATAGTAGGTATCAGAGGTGAACGTTCCCACCAAGTTTGTAGCTGGTGTTCTAGAGTATAGAACATACATACATATAGGATCATGAATCCAATAAATGTTTCAAAACATTGTCCGTTGAATATATTTCACAATAAAGTGAATATAAAATCAATTCAGTATCCACTGCCAGAATAAGCATGTAGGTATGAATGACTCATACATAGGTATTAAATCCACAGTTAAGTGAATATAAATCAGTTCAGTAGTTTATTTGAGAAGAATAGGTAAGTATTTTGTCTCCTCTGCCAGGATAGGTAGGTATGAACAATTCATACATAGTTATAGTTATAAAAACATAGAATGTATTAAAATATTTATACATTCCACTGCTGGGCACATCATGAAACATTAGGATGATGCTTCTCTGCTTAAAGGGAAGGTAAGGCAGGAATTTTGGTAAATGGAAGGGAGAGAACTACCTACCTAAACACAAACTAGGATCCCAAATAGCTACCCCCACCTACTTTCCTAGATATTGTCCTAATTCCTATTACCTAGAATACCTATCCATCTAAACCTACCTCTACCTAACCTACTCCTACAATGTACCTAAACTGCCTATTTACCTAACCGCATAGCTGTGTATGAATTAGGTATGTAATTGCATGCTAAACCGACCTACAATCCTACATATATCTCATTAACCATACCTATCATATAAGAAATATTGGAAATTATATATATAAAAATTAATAGAACGGCCTTTGGCAAGTATGAAATATCATAAAAAAGGGATTGTTAATTGAACAGGGAAAAACCTTGCCAATAAACAAAGTCTGAAATGGACAAGATAATTAAATATATGTAGAAATGGTAAAGTAAATAAAACACGATGTAAATTCCTTTAGAAACCTTGTAGGTGGCACTCCACCAGCTCTGCAAGACTCCACTGTCAGCATCATCCACTCCACCATGTAAAAGAACAGCTGATCATCAGGTCACCGCTCTCCGTCCTCCACAGGAACAACTGATGGCACCAACATCCCACCAAAGTAGGCCTCATGGTTGCCTCCCGGCTGCATACTCTCCTCTCCTCTTTGATGTGTACACTTTCACTGGTAAAAGTCAACTAAACTTCAAGTAAAACTAAATTTCCACTCAAACTAAAACTCCAGGTCGACTAAACTTCTCCCTGCTCCGTCCCAGACGCCCTTTTTTCTTCCCCGGCGTCCTTCTCGATCCCCCGTCGCTCTCGTCCTCCATCTTCCAGCCCAATCCCCCCTCTCGAGCCCCCGACTGTTTTATCTTCCCTCTTCTAGACCATTTTCGAGTTTTCGAGAGCCTTCATTCCTACTTCTCTTGATAGTTCTCCCATTCTCCTCCAGATGGCACCGCGTGTCCTTACTTCAAATTGAAGTAATTTCAGTTCGATCTGGCTATAATATTAGTTCTCCACTCAATCAACACTAGATTGGCATTAGTTTCTCGTTTATAGTGATTCTCCTACCAATCTGATAGATGGCGTTATTTGTATCTTAAAACAATGATTAAGTTTTGAATAGCAGAAGCTAAGTCCATTACAATCGCCCCATTTTGATGAGAAAAATCGTGTTTTAGATCGAATGGAGTAAAATTTTACAGATATGTTTCAAATACAATAAGATTTCAAACAGATGTCGCCCCCAAAATTCTATGAAATTCGATCAAAACCGATTTTTCGAAGAAAAATCTACTAATAAAATAGAAAATCAGACGTTCCTATGATAATTAAATATGAAAGCTATTGCCCCGCCCCCATAGTAAGTGAATCTTATTACCTAAAAGAAAAGAAAACATAAAATATGAAACATATCCCCATAAATAACTAGGTGTATTGTATATACAAAAAAAACACAAATCCTGAAGCTAGATCGCCCCCTTGATGAACGAATTGTATTATCTTAAGGATACTAAACACTTCTGATTCTAACCATATCTAAGTTGAAAATTAAGACCCGCCCCCAAAATCTATAAGTTTGTAAAACTTTAATTCAAGAATTGTTAAAAAATGTTTTCGTAAATGTCCGGATAAATATTCTTAAAATTTTAAAGTGAATTAAAACTAAAATTTACATTGGGCATTGTTGATAAACTGTTCATTTGAATTACCTATCAACTCTAGGTAAACAAAAATTATGATAAGATTAATTTTAGATTAGAAATTACTTTGCTAATACCCCTCTCAGTGATCCGAAGTACCAGCCTGCTTTCATAAAACACCCAAATAGGTTAAACATATCTGGCTAAAGCTTAACAATGCAGCTATTTAATTGAGAAAATTTAATCAAGCATTTAAGTCAAATTATCATCCCTACTTTACCTATTCCATCCATAGCAAGATACGAGTAGTAAAATTATAATATTAATGATTCTACCAGTTCGTATCAAATCCATGCCATTTGTTGTGTGTAAATAATTTGTAAAGTCTGTAAAGGTACTTTGTCAGAGTAGATGCTTGCAAAGATACCTCGAATAACGATTCTACAAAGATCCATAACTAACCATTGTGCTTAATTAGTCATCTGTCCGCAAAATCGCTACAGAAGTAAACTCAGAGTGTAATGAGGTGATTTGATCCCCAACTATGCCCAACACAATAGTTGAGTCTAAGCAAATAACAAACATAAGCAAATAATAAAAATAAGATTCCAAAATCTATTTACTACCCATCAAGTGTGGATGGAGTTAATACATATTTTTGTTTATTTTAATATGTTGTGAAATAGATGAAAACAAGCCAGGCCCCCAAACCATCTTAAAGGCATTGTAGCAAGTTAATAGAGAATGTTTAAAACCTTCTAAAATTTAATATCTAGTTCTCCTCTTTACTTTAACTATTTATTTACGCCAATATGCTAAAACAGCTATTTCGCTAAACTTTACGCCAAAATACCAAAAGAGCCTTTACGCCAAAATGCTTAGAGACATAACGCCAAAATTCCAAACACAACAACTTACTGGATTTTATTTATTCCGCAATTACGCCAAATGCATAAAAATAATTAAGTATCTTTTGAATACGCTATCTGCTTGTCCTAAAAATAAAACTAGGCCTAAGCAAAACTATCTAGAAATGCTATGCAAAATCTGCTAACCTAATAACTGTTACACACTAAACTTGAAATACGCCAATGCACGAAAATACCTATATCTTCATAAACAATCTATCAACCAACATGCCTCCATGAATATCTTTTCCAATACTATTATTATTCATGAATATCTTTCCTATTACTATTAATATTAATTTATTTATATCCAGACTTTTACAAAAACATATCTAATAAACATTAAATTATTACTTTAAATATTGAACATTAGAACAAACTAAAAAAACTGAAAGTTTTAATTGCCTTATTTATTGATTTTTTATAATATTGGACAATAACCTGATAAAAAGCTTTGAATTTATTTATTTTATTAAAAGTGTTAATTTATTTAGTAAACTCAATTTCTATTAAGATATCTCAATACTCAACCAAAAGGAAAAGACTACATGAATTTAAAGGAAAAGACTAAATGAAAATAAAACTAATATTCAAATTAAAACATAAGGTAAATAAGCTGTTTATACTATCCATAGCAGCCATTACTTCCATGCTGGACCGGGAGCGAGAGAAAAACACAGAATGCGCCAGCCGCACGCCCCCCCCCGATCCGAGGGCCTCTGCACACTGCAACCCAGGCGACAGGCCGACAACCCGTCACCACAGCAATACACCCACGAATCCATCCCAAACAACCCTCAAAACCCCGCCAGACGTGGCGGAACGACCCCTGCCCAGGCCGTTCCCGCTCCGCCCACCCCATCAGGGACAAAGGCGTGACTACATGTATGTATGTAGCAGCCATTAACTATACCATAACACCCCCATATCAAAAAGAATGTTCAAAATTATTATGATAAAACTCATTCTGATGATTTAAAACTCTGATACCAATGAAATTTAAAAGGTAAATACTATAGGATTATTCCAACCCATACCAATGATACTTCCGCAAACAATCTAAGTAGTAATAAATAAAATCAGTTTGAATTTAAGATGAAGCTTTCTTATTTGTTCCGGAATATGATATTAGCCAAAGACCGTTCCAAAATGAAACACAAAATCATATAAAGGCTGTTGAAATCAAAATAAAATATTGCCGCCATTTGCACAGATATATTACCAAAGCCGTCCTATTAAACAATCAAAACAAATTCTATTAATTAAACAAGTATTCTGTTAGCCAAAGTGAAATATGCATTATCCAACAAATTTAGGACGTAATTATAAAGAAATGTTCTATCTTTTTGTCCTAGAATGAAGATACTATGCTATTAAATAGAATTGCATACGCAGAATACCTACTTCTAGTTGTCTTTTGAATGAAAACTCAGTTAAACTTGTTGGAAAATGACCTATCATAAATTACCTGAAAATATTTCAAAACATAGGTACCTAAAGTAATAAAAAACTTTCCTTCTAGCTATAGGCGACTTACGTGACAAAATTTCCTGCGGGGACTTGGCACTATCACTATTTAAACACCGCATATAAACACACAAACACACGTAAACTTTTTCCACTTGATTTTTTCACTTGTTGTCCCCGACAAACACTAGGAAACTTGGTGTTTAACTCGGAATGAACGCTCGCGTATTCTAGCGTACAAAATGTACTACATATATAACGAAAACTAGAATAAACTATTGAAAACAACGAAATTAAACTAGCAGAGTCAAATTATTTTCAAAAGAACTGTCAAAACTTTTCTCAGTTTACCTGAACCTCACGTAATTAATTATATGAAAGACAAGGATAAAGCAATCAAATCTACTAAAAACAGTATTTCTATCTCTCTCGGACGTTTTTAGTGTTTGACGTTTCGATCAATCGATTGAAGATCGATTGACGTCAAGCAAAATTACGTTCAAAATTCAACAATTAATTCGCAAGATTTTCATGTTTATATTATATTTTACCCGTAAAATAGATTAGAAAATGAAACAACTAAATAATTTTTATCAAATATCTAAGTATTGTATAGAAAACAACCATACTAAACTATTCAAAAGTCAAAACTATTTAAAATGTAAAACTTTACGTCAATGGAATAAATAACTCGTACATACATAATTTTTAAACGCACCCCAAGTGTCAACACTAGTGTTGCATAATAAGCGGATTTTCCCTAATTGTGTGGAAAACATAAAGTGTAAGCTAAACAAAGATATCAAATAATGATATTATTACAATATTAGAAAAAGACCCAATAAAGAAATTAATCATGCCATCACCAAGTTACTTGAAAAAAGTGATAAGTTGACTGTGATAGAATGTTAAACTATATGAAACCTAGCGAAAATTAAAATGGAAGCTATGTACTGATACTGATATTTATTTATGTGCAAAAATGATATGTTACTTGTTATTTAAGATGAATTACCGAATTATCAAAACATTGTTCTGAAAGGCTTTTGATTAAATAAGTGATAAAATAGATATTGTCTTTTCTCAAGGAATAATAAGTTATACTTCCCAATTCTATTTAAAACTAACATAAATAATACCTGGATATTAAGATAACTATTTCCCGACTTTGTTCTTAGTTATATATCTTGTAACTTTTAAAATAATTTATAAAGATAATTCTAAGGGATTTCTACATTGAAAACTGGCAACACAGATTTTCTAATGTCATTTTATATCATATGTTGAATGTTGATAACCCAATCTATTTTCTTTTCAGAGCAAATCCCACCTATTCTAATCCCTAAACTGAAGTCTTAGTGTCCCTATCCTACAGGTTCCTAGCCAGCAAACGGCTGACGCACACACCTCCCGCCGTCACACGACCCAAGAAGTCCCAAGAAGAGAACATCAGAGAGACAACCCACTTTGCAAACCACTCTCCGTTTCAATGAGCAATGGACCAAATTATGATCCTGCGCTCACGGCAACAATTGTAACAACCCCCCCCCTACCCCTCCTAAAAACCCTAATATAAATCGATATGTGAAAGGAAGTGTGAGAGAGGTGTAGAGGAAAGGTAGGAATGTGGAGAGGATTAGAGGAGAGGAAGGGAATAGGAAAGAGGAATAGTGAATGGGAAGAGTGGCTCATGAATGTCTAGTAATAAGGTTACAAATATGGCTCGTGATCGTGATCGTCTAGTATTATAGTTAGGTCCGTACGTTGTGTAATAAAATTTATAAAAGTAACCCAAATCCTTTTAAGTGGTAGTGGGATGTCATAACTTAGCTCTCTTTAGGTTCTTGGGACAACATGGGGACAGTGCGCAGCGGGATAACGGAACCTCCGATTCCAGCTCCAACCATTCGCTGGTAGAGGATTTATGTGCTCGCCAACCATCAACGAATGAGATTTACTTCAATTACCAATTCCCAGACACTAATAAAGACAGTAAATAGCCTAGGAACTTGTCCTTGATGCAAAACCCATCATGCGAGCCCCAGAAAAGGAAAGAGGAGGCACTTCTGTGCCCTCCAATTGGTTTTTGTTTTGGCCAAGCCTCAGGCCAGAGATAAGTGACAGCGCACTTAGGAGTTTTGGAACGAGTCCAGATTGATGAACAGCATCATGTAAAATATAATTAATTTGAGCTGATTTATTGGTCAGCCAACCAAGACAGAGCAAGTCATGTCTGATGTAATTTGTAGTAAGTTGTGATGTCCAATTGAGAAACATTGCCTCAACAAAGGTTTTATAAATTGTTGTCCAGCTATGCTGGAAGCACCGACTATGAAACTGCACCAGTCATCGATCTCCACTTATGATATGCACATCCAGGAGTCAGTAGAATAGATAGGGATGCCGAAGCTAGTCCCAGATAATATAACAATCATTCACACCGCAAGCCACAGGTTCGTTGTAGATATAGGAGTGATAGGCAAGAGCAAGTAGTGACTGATTGTTAGACTTCTTTAGTGCAAAATAAGCTTCTGTGATCTAAATGCTGTTACAGACATATCGAATGCTAAGATGTAGTATGTGATGGAGGTTTGACCATGGCTGATACCATGTCGCTCAATTGACATCAAGTCAAGTAGTATTTCAGTAGTATAATGGCTTGTCAAAGCCAACTGACCATAAATCAGTCATATAAAATTCACATAAAGTGAATAAATATATAATTTTAATTCCAGACCCGTTCCAGGGTAATTTGAGGTTGTAGGTAGGATTCAGATAACATCATCCCACATTCCATGCTGCATTGGTTTGGTAAGTATAATGAATACTCCCATTAGGTAGTTGGACCATAGTCCCAATCAGTTGTAAGTATAAAACCCACACATTAGTAGGTATATTATCAAAGATAAACTTTGTCAGTCTGTAGAACAGGATCATCAATTGTATAAAACCTACATAGTAGGTATCAGAGGTGAACGTTCCCACCAAGTTTGTAGCTGGTGTTCTAGAGTATAGAACATACATACATATAGGATCATGAATCCAATAAATGTTTCAAAACATTGTCCGTTGAATATATTTCACAATAAAGTGAATATAAAATCAATTCAGTATCCACTGCCAGAATAAGCATGTAGGTATGAATGACTCATACATAGGTATTAAATCCACAGTTAAGTGAATATAAATCAGTTCAGTAGTTTATTTGAGAAGAATAGGTAAGTATTTTGTCTCCTCTGCCAGGATAGGTAGGTATGAACAATTCATACATAGGTATAGTTATAAAAACATAGAATGTATTAAAATATTTATACATTCCACTGCTGGGCACATCATGAAACATTAGGATGATGCTTCTCTGCTTAAAGGGAAGGTAAGGCAGGAATTTTGGTAAATGGAAGGGAGAGAACTACCTACCTAAACACAAACTAGGATCCCAAATAGCTACCCCCACCTACTTTCCTAGATATTGTCCTAATTCCTATTACCTAGAATACCTATCCATCTAAACCTACCTCTACCTAACCTACTCCTACAATGTACCTAAACTGCCTATTTACCTAACCGCATAGCTGTGTATGAATTAGGTATGTAATTGCATGCTAAACCGACCTACAATCCTACATATATCTCATTAACCATACCTATCATATAAGAAATATTGGAAATTATATATATAAAAATTAATAGAACGGCCTTTGGCAAGTATGAAATATCATAAAAAAGGGATTGTTAATTGAACAGGGAAAAACCTTGCCAATAAACAAAGTCTGAAATGGACAAGATAATTAAATATATGTAGAAATGGTAAAGTAAATAAAACACGATGTAAATTCCTTTAGAAACCTTGTAGGTGGCACTCCACCAGCTCTGCAAGACTCCACTGTCAGCATCATCCACTCCACCATGTAAAAGAACAGCTGATCATCAGGTCACCGCTCTCCGTCCTCCACAGGAACAACTGATGGCACCAACATCCCACCAAAGTAGGCCTCATGGTTGCCTCCCGGCTGCATACTCTCCTCTCCTCTTTGATGTGTACACTTTCACTGGTAAAAGTCAACTAAACTTCAAGTAAAACTAAATTTCCACTCAAACTAAAACTCCAGGTCGACTAAACTTCTCCCTGCTCCGTCCCAGACGCCCTTTTTTCTTCCCCGGCGTCCTTCTCGATCCCCCGTCGCTCTCGTCCTCCATCTTCCAGCCCAATCCCCCCTCTCGAGCCCCCGACTGTTTTATCTTCCCTCTTCTAGACCATTTTCGAGTTTTCGAGAGCCTTCACTCCTACTTCTCTTGATAGTTCTCCCATTCTCCTCCAGATGGCACCGCGTGTCCTTACTTCAAATTGAAGTAATTTCAGTTCGATCTGGCTATAATATTAGTTCTCCACTCAATCAACACTAGATTGGCATTAGTTTCTCGTTTATAGTGATTCTCCTACCAATCTGATAGATGGCGTTATTTGTAGCTTAAAACAATGATTAAGTTTTGAATAGCAGAAGCTAAGTCCATTACACATTCTTGTAGAGAGGTTTCGTTCTAGTTCTGTCGTATTTCTACCGGTTGAGTTGATTATACAGGGAGTAAAAAGAGTACAATATTCATTTGTTTTTTATTTTTATTTTATTACAAATAGGAACACCAACATCAGTCAAATTTTGCATTCATGGGTACAAACAAAATAATAATACATTTTTAATTTGAGTGACAATTAGTGGTGTACACATCGTTCACTACAACAACAGTAAACTAAACTTAAAATTAAACTACATGTCCTACTAAACTAAAGATACCGAACAACTTTTTCAAAGCAAATAAAAATACACACAAAATAAATCCTTCTTTAACATTTCAAAAGAAAATGAGCTAAACTTATACATACATATAATCACACCTTTATCCCTATAGGGGTAGGCAGAGCGTAAACGACCCAAACAAAGATCGTTTCGCCACGTCTGACAAAGTTTTGAGGGTTATTTAAGATAGATTTGTAGATATATTGCTGTAGTGACAGGTTGTCAGCCTATTGCCTAAACTGCAATATACTGAAACCCTCGGATCCCTTAGCTGTTTACAGCATGCCCGGGAGGAAATGGCACTTTCTATGTTTTTCTCTCGCTCCCAGTCCAGTGTGGAAGTAACTTAATGTTTAGAGAATAGTTTTTTATCATTATCATTATAATATAAAGAAACGTAGTATTTTTACCTTTTAATCTATTGAATTTTTATACAGGAACTCAATAAGAAAACATACTGCGCCGACCCCAAATAATGGGATAAGGGCAAGGGAATGATGATGACAGGAACTTAATAATGTTCCCAAATGCTTTTTTTTAACTTGCAATGGGTTTGACTCTAGTTACTAAGGTAAGGGATGATGAGTCGACGATGGAGCGAGCTCACCCAGAATATGCCTGTTATGGCACTGGCAGTGTTACGCATCGACGGAACACAGCAAGCTTTTTGGCGCCGGACTCTGGTGAGAGGGTAGTCGCGAGCCTTTCGGAGCCTACCACCGCTTTGTAGGGATCGTCCAGCCGGCCTAATACTTACTAGACAATCAAATGATTCAGTCTACATTCTAGTCTAGCAATAATATACATATTGAGTTCCCCCATGGGAGTCAAACCCACCTTCTGGATCGCCTAAACACAGAATATATAATGCCTAAGGCTAAATAGTTAATACCAATAAATCCAATAGGTTTACTTATTTATAACTGCCTTGGTGGTCTAGTGGTCAGAGCCATGGGCTTACAATCCGGAGGTTCTGGGTTCGATTCCCAGGTGGGGACTACAAAGTACATATTTGTCACTTTGTGAGATTTTAGTCAATGCAGGCTAAATCACCTGATTGTCTGAAATACAAGAGATTCCGTGCTTCGGAGGGCCCGTTAGGCCTTCGGTCCTGGTCGCTGTCTTTGAAAGTGTTCGTTACACAAACCATGCCCGAGGGCAATTAGCTGTGCTATTAGGTGGTTTAAAAATTTGGACACCAGGGTCCATCCGGCTGATTGATTCGATACCCACACGACAGAAAAAGACTTGTACTTATTACAGCTTACTAGCTTCGCATGGAAATTATCAGTGTTTCTCTACTATATTATGCATATATTATACATATTAACCTTCCTCTTGAATCACTCTATCCATTAAAAGAAATCGCATCAAAATCCGTTGCGTAGTTTTAAAGATTTATGCATACATAGGGATGTACAATACAATACAAATATTCTTTATTGCACATAAACAACACATTGTACAGGAACAAACATTACAAAACAAACAGAGTACAATTAGGCGGCCTTATTGCTATATTGCTTATTGATATAGGGACAGAGAAAGTGACTTTGTTTTATACTATGTAGTGATGATGCCTGTTTTCTTATTAGAACTCATTAGGTAATATTTTCTTCAAGAGCGAGCATTGCTTATTGTATTACACCCTATACATACATATATATAATCACGCCTTTATCCCTAATGGGGTAGGCAGAGCATAAACGAACTAAATAAAGGTCGTTCCGCCACGTCTGACAAAGTTATGAGGGTCATATAAGATAGATTTGCATTTATATTGCTGTAGTGACAGATTGACAACCCATCGCCTAAATTACAATATACTGAAACCCTCAAATCCCCCAGCTGGTTTTTACAGCATGCCTGGGAGGAAATGCAGCAGGCACATTCTATGATTTTCTCTCGCTCCCAGGCCAGCATGGAAGTAACACATTTCACCCTATTTAGACACAAATTGCAGTTTATTATTGAATTGAACCTTGATAAGGCTGCCACGTGTACCTGCAAGGACTTTAACGCCATTATTTGCAATTTTACATACATACGTATTGTCACGCCTTTACCCCAATGGGGTAGGCAGAGCGTAAACGACCTTAGCTAAGATCGTTCCGTTTTGAGGGTTATTTAAGATAAGTAGATTTGTACATATATTACTGTAGTGACAGGTTGTCAGCCCATCGCCTAAATTGCAATAAACTGAATCTAAATAAATTAGCTAGTTCAAATAAATAAATTATCTTATCTTATCTCAAGATACTTGTTACCGACCAAATGCATCTCTAAGTCTAATCATGCGGGTTTTAGATACCACGGAATAAATCTTCAAGAAGGGAATCTGGGACTTGATACTATTATAGTATAATTCGTACATCTACTTGCCCTTATTTTGAATTTGTAATGTTGATGTTAATATAATGGAGGTCTGTGTAATTGGCTAATATTTTGAAAATTTATTACAACAATTTTTTATGTATTATAGCTGAAGACTTCAGTTTTATAATATACAAAAAAAATGTCTTACTAAATGTGGACCAATAAAATATGGATATAAAAATCCAATCAGTGCAAAAAGAACCATGTAACAAACAGTTTGTAACAAGCATGGAAAGTGTTAACTAGACTAGATACAGACATCGCTGAACAGCCTGAGACAGATCAATAATCGCCAGATGGGTGAGCAATGGTGTATGTCTTTCTGTCCCATACAAGAGAATTCAATATAGGATTGTAATGCCTTTATCCTTAATGGGGTAGGCAGAGCGTAAACAATCTAAACAAAGTTTGTTCCGCCACGTCTAACAAAGTTTTGAGGGTTATTTAAGATAGTTCTGTAAGTATATTGCTGTAGTGACAGGTTGTGAGCCCATCGCCTAAATTACAATATACTGAAACCCTTGGATCCCTTAGCTGGTTTTAACAGCATGCCCGAGAGGAAATGCAGCTAGCACATTGTTTTTCTCTCGCTCCCAGGCCAGCATGGAAGATTTCTAGTAGGCTACATAAAATCAGATTCGAAAGAATCACGGCTGAATTCCCTTGCGGACAAAGTAGTTGATACAATAATCTTTTTACTTACTACTAAAATTACGCTTAAACTTCCGAAATGTTAAGGTCTCAGTAGCAAATAACAAGACATGACATATTGGAGTGAGCCGTTGAAGTTCTGCCTTCCCAGTAACTTAAAGTTACAGGCTTGATTAAAAGTATTTATAATCTGGATGAAAACTTGTTAACTAGACTAAGATATCACTGAATAGCCTCAGACAGACATCATTAAACGCCAGATGGGTGTGCAATGTTAATGTTACAACATGGGCAGAAAGATATACATACATACGTATATACCTACATACGTATATACATACATACATGTCTTTCTGTCCGATAAAAGTCCTCCTAGTGATTTTTTTATCGGTGATGGCGACCAATCTTCCAGAGATCGAACAACTGCGCAGGACTAGTTTTTAGTGCCCAAGTGTTTGCGCTAAACACAGGTGCACTCTCTATTCCTTCAATCTCTTATTCTGATGGGACAGATTGACTGACGCGACCAGAGAGAAATAAGGCGCAGGACCGACTATTTACATGCCCATCCGACAGCATGGATCATCTTACTTTTCGGAGAATCAGGTCATGAGCCTGCAATGTCCGAATACTAGAAACAACAACACGAAGTCATTGTCCCCAGCAGGGAATCGAACCCGGGGCTCAGACCGCTAGACCACGGAGGCAGTTTTTTCTGTTTCATACAAGAGAATTCAATCTGGGATTTCTTTATTCTAGAATTGCTCAACTAGGGCACATAAAATCAGATGTAGATAAGTCTTATTGGATTACGCTTTTACTCTGCTTGTACGTTAGAACAGGGTACTTTTTTGTTTTGGAATCTTTTTACTACTTACAAACATATAATTACGCCAAAGTTTCTTACGAGTCAGGCCTCTATCAACGGGTGAATCAAAGGCGTCGTAAATAAATTTTAGGTAGGGGTCAAACAATCAACACATGAAAAATTTTGAGAGGT
The DNA here is from genome assembly GCA_949820665.1 of Scrobipalpa costella. Taxonomy (NCBI): domain Eukaryota; kingdom Metazoa; phylum Arthropoda; class Insecta; order Lepidoptera; family Gelechiidae; genus Scrobipalpa; species Scrobipalpa costella. Next base: position 5,984,530 of record OX463319.1, on the reverse strand, counting down.
ATGTCCCGTAAGATATTGCATTATCATCGTTTAATTCGTAAATCGGTCCCTATAGGTTTCTACAAAGAACGGGGAAAAAATGCTGGTGCATTCTATCTTGTCTTCACCATAAATCCAGTAAAGCCTAAGTTAAGTTAAGCCTATGTTGTACTTGTTTTTTGTTGTTATCTGTTGTGTTGTATGATTTGTGTTCTTACGTGCAATAAAGTATTTTTATGTTATGTTATGTAAAGCAACTTTAATAAAATAAAGAAGCATTTTTAAAATAAATTAAATATCACCCTGAGAAACACTAAATCGAATAGATAAGGTACTATTTAGGTAGATCTATTTGCTCTAAGTGGCTTGAAGATCAAAGTTACGAAGATATACGTTTTCACCGTTTACTTCCAGCTCCATTTACTCAGTGAAGTGAGAAGCTCTTTAATCTGAGCCTCTCAAAGCAGGTTCTGGGATGAGGCCGAGTTATTTAAGTTCTCATATTTTCAGGAACGAAATAGCTCTGTGGGAGCAAAAATTACTAGAAATATATAGGAATTAAATGAGAATGAAATTTTAAAAAAATAAGTGTGTGAAAAATAGCCGACCATATTTTATTGTGTGATTCTACCCATGACACTGAATAACTTTTCCCAAAGAACATAAGTTGAAAAATGAAAAAAAATTGGGCCCCCACCCACCGTGCCTCCCATACAAATTGACTCGACCCGCTGACACCCTTTGTATAGAAGGGCCAAGGTATTTTTTTGTATTTCGACTTATGTTCCTTGGGGTAAGTTGTTCAGTTTCATGGAAATCACACCCTAAAATATGGTCGGCTATTTTTTTTACTCACTATTTGAGATTTTGACAACTAAAGATAATTTACGCCCATTCGCTAGGAAATCTTAAATAATATAAACAGTTTTATGAATTTTCCACTACATAAGCGACATAAGTATTGTTGTAAGATAGCTTAGGTACGAAAAGTGTTTTTGTTTTTTATATCCTAGTTATAGTAGTTACTACATGCTGGACTGGGAGCTAGAGAAAAACATAGAATGTGCCAGCTGCATTTTCTCCCGAGCATGCTGTGAAAACCAGCTAAGGGATCTGAAGGTATCAGTGTATTGTAATTTAGGCGATGGGCTGACAACCTGTCACTACAGAAATATACCTACAAGTCTATCTTAAATAACCCTCAAAACTTTGTCAGACGTGGCGGAACGACCTTTGTTTAGGTTGTTTTCGCTCTGCCTACCCCATTAGGGATAAAGGCGTGATTATGTAAAAGTTACACTGTGCTCGATTCTAGATTTTCCGGCTAAAATTAAAATCTATTTGCCACTTTCGGACTAAAAAGATTGGAAAAGGACAGGAGATCTATTCTATCCGGTGTTTGATTTATAGTTGGTGGTTTTATGCTTACCTGTAATTTTTATCCGCCGTCATATGATATGGCGGATATAATTGTCAGAGATACTGGGAAAACGTCCAAAAGCGCGTCATAATCTAGCTGACAAAATGTAAAACCATAGAGTATAAATCGCCTGTCCTTTTTCAATGTTATGATTTTGAAAGTGACAGAAAGATTTAAATTTTAGTTTAAATCACAATATTACTGAAAAATTGGACTCCACAACTGTCAATTATCACGTTTCCGCGGGTAAATGATGGTCGGAAATCTCGGCTCAACTTGAGATAAGAATTCAAAATTGTGGTATCCCTGATCCTGTTTTGCCGGGCAACCGCTCGATATTTTTTAATCTGTGCTTAAGTTTGACAGCAGTTGTCAATCATGACAAGTACAAAGACAATAGTTTTAATTCCCGCGGTTTCTGTTTTTTTGATTCCTTAGATGCTATGAGTGTTTGCAAAATGAGTTATTCATTTTTATAAATAATCGGCACATTTAATGTTAGAATAATATATGATTATCGTATTTTTGTAGTAAATATTAAAATTCGTATTAAGTTTTAAATATAATGTGTGGTAATTGTATGGATTATATATTTTTTAATACAGACCTAGTAAGTGCAATAACATCCTTCATGTTTATAGCTACATTTGAAATGTCCGGATACTCCATTCTCCGTCGTCGATTCATATAAAACGACCATTTGTGCGTGTATCCAAATAAAAATGGTGGGACAAGTATATAATCATTTCAAAACACCTTTCCTCGTAAGACATTGCCGCCAAAAATCTATGTGTTTGCCATAATGTTTGTAGTAGGTACTTTAAACATTTTTTTAAGAAATATTTTTTTTTAGCTGATGCACACCAAAGGCCTTCATTTCTAGGGAAACGGATAACTCGATGATTCAAAATGAGAGTAAAAAGTCGTACCCAAATCTCTAAGTACAATCAACCTAAACGACATGACAAGGAGTAAAATGCCCCGGTTTCCCCTAAAAAGCGGCCTGCCTCAAATGTATGCAAAACACTGGTTCCGTGTGACTCATCTTTCCGCAGCCGCCTCTTTGAAGAGTCGAGAGGGGACAAATGGACCAATCAAGATAATTCGAGTCGGTAACATCCCTTCAAAGGTTGTTCCCTTGGGCTACGAAAAACTTTGCTTGTCGTAGCACTCCGCTACGATTTTGCTACGGCGTAGTAAAAGATCAGCAAAAAATATTTGCAATTTTATATTGAAACATCATTTAAATAAAAAAAGAATTGGCCGTCAGAAAATTCTTATAAAAGCCAAATTCTGCAAGTTAAAGAAAAAGAAAGAAGTAAGAGATAGTAATTGAGAAAATTCACATGAAATTCCTTTGGGATGTTTCGAAGTATACGTATATTTCATATTATAATAAGACAGCGAGTCAGATCAACACTATAGGCCCGTATTTGTAATTAGTACTTGAGACTGACAGCAGTTTGAGTTCGAATCAGAAATATCATTTCAGTACATAATGTCCTGTCAAATCCATACTTAATATTGCCCTCAATATTGATATCACTTTCTAAATACGAGCCTATAATACGACATAGTGTTAACTAGAATAGCAGTGGAGGAAAGAAGAAATTTAATTCATTAAAAAAAGTTAGCTATTGGATCAACTAGACACACACTTACTTTCCCCTTATTCAGAAGTTTCTCAGTAAAAGTGAGTAATTATTACGCCGTGGTCTGACTCACAAAAACAGATAAAATTGGATGTCATAAAGATTCTTCTTCCATGCTGGCCTGGGAACGAGAGTTAAACATAAAATGTGCCAGATGCATTTCCTCCCGGGTATGCTGTAAAAAACAGTTTAGGGAGCCGAGGGTTTCAGTACATTGTAATTTAGGCGAATGGGCTGACAACCTATCACTACAACAATATACCTACAAATCTTAAAATAATCCTCTAAACTTTGTCAGACGCGGCGGAACGACATTTCTTTAGGACGTATACGCTCTGTCTACCCCATTAGGGATAAAGGCGTGATCATAGCGTATGTATGTATGTATTATAAAGATTCTGGCATGTTTTGGCGTGGATAAACATACGTACATACATACATATAATCACCCCTTTATCCCTAATGGGGTAGGCAGAGCGTAAACAACCTAAACAAAGTTCGTCCGCCAATAATACAATACAATATACTGAAACCCTCGGATCCCTTAGCTGGTTTTTACAGCATGCCCGGGAGGATTTGCAGCTGGCACATTCTATGTTTTTATCTCGCTCCCAGGCCAGCATAGAAGAAATTTGGCGTGGATATAATTTTAAATAAGCCCGATGGTGTAGTAGATAGGGCCTTTGCCTCCTGAGTCGTGGTTCGAATCCCGGTTTGTGTAAAAACCAGTACCCTCATTCAATGTCCCAGATTAGGTAGCCGACCACATGAGATACGGAATGAGTCTAGGGAGATAAACAGTTTTAAAAGAGTCAGATATACATTATCTACTTTATGCCGTTGAAAATGTCTCATTCCTAGGAAAAAACTCATTACGAGTATGTTCATAATACTCATAATCTTCTTCTTGGCGAGTGCATTTTTGAGTCAAACGACCTGATGAACCCTGGTGTCAGAGTTTTCAAACCGCCTAGTAGCACAGCAGCTGTTAGGCCTCTGACATTGTTTGAGTAACGACCACTATCAAGCCCTTCGAAGCACACAATCCTTTTTCTTTTCGGACAATCAGGTGATTCAGCCTGCAATGTCCTAAACATACAAAGATACATACATATAATCACGCGTTTATCCCTAATGGGGTGGGCAGAGCGTAAACGACCTAAACAAAAGTCGTTCAGCCATGTCTGACAAAGTTTTGAGGGTCATCAAAGATAAATTTGTAGGTATACTGCTGTAGTGACAGATTGTCAGCCTGTCGCCTAAATTACAATATACTGAAACCCTCGGATCCCTTAGCTGGTTTTTACAGCATGCCCGGGAGGAAATGCAGCTGGCACACTCTATGTTTTTCTCCCGCTCCCAGGCCAGCATGAAAGAAATGAGATGCCAGCATGAAGATGTCCTAAACAAACTGGGAGAAACCTCAGGAAGTGATAAATTGACAAAAATCAACTTTGTGTTCCCCCCTGGGAATTGAACCTAGAACCTCCGGATCGTAAGCCCATGGCTCTAACCACTAGACCAAGGAGGCAGCTATCAGCTCATAATCAAATTCCGACCTTCGATGTAATTGCGGGGTAGACTGACAGACCATGTCCCATTTGATAGCTTGTTCCACATACCCACCACCACTCGCGAGAACAGTTAATGCAGGCTACCTACAACGCAGTCAGGGTTGCGGACTACTGGGCTAGGGAAATTTAAACAAAGAAAAAGAGAAGGTGTTGTCTTTTTCTTTGATTTGAGAGGAAGAATAATACTCATGAAGGTTTCAATGTATTGCAATTTAGGCGATAGGGTGACAACCTGTCACTACAGCAATATACCTACAAATCTATGTTAAATAACCCTCAAAACTTTGTCAGACGTGGCGGAACAACCTTTGTGTAGGTCTTTTATGATCCGCCTACCCCATTAGGGATAAAGGCGCGATTATGTATGTATGTGTAATACCTACAAATCTATCTTAAATAACCCTCAAAACTTTGTCAGACGTAGCGGAACGTCCTTTGTTTAGGTCGTTTACGATCTGCCTACCCCACAAGGGATAAAAGCATGATTATATGTATATGATACTCATGAGCTCGAACGGCAAAACACTTTCTTAAGTATTTAGTAAGACTTGGCAAAAGCAAGTAATTTACATTGAATTTACATAAAATATCAATGTATTTCGAATGTTTGCAAACAACTTAAACTTTGGCAGAGAATAAGAATATTTCGATAGCAAGTACGTACACCATATTATATTATGGCCTGGGAGCGAGAGAAAAACATAGAATGTGCCAGCTTCATTTCTTTCCGGGCATGCTGTAAAAACCAGCTAAGGATCCGAGGTTTACATTATATTGTAATTTAGGCGATGGGCTGTCAACCTGTTACTACAACAATATACCTACAAATCTATCTTGAATAACCCTCAAACTTTGTCAAACGTGACGGAACGACCTTTTTTTATGGGCCGTTTACGCTCTGCCTACCCCATAAGGGATAGAGGCGTGATTATATGTATGTATGTAGTACCTACAAGCTGCTACACGCCCTCTAAGCAAAAGTTTTATCTCAATACTTTTTTATTGGAATCCAATCATAACTTTATAAATACACAGGTATAAATAAACCAGCTAAGGGGTCCGAGGGTTTCTGTATATTGAAATTTAGGCGATAGGGTGACAACCTGTCACTACAGCAATATACCAACAACTCTTTCCTCTAAACTTTGTCAGAAGTGGAGGAACGACCTAAACATAGGTCGTTTTATCCCTAATGGGGTAGGCAGAGCGTAGACGACATAAACGAAGATCGTTTCGCCACGTCTGACAAAGCTTTGAGGGTTATTTAAGATAGATATGAGGTATATTGCTGTAGTGACTGGTTGTCTGCCCATCGCCTAAATCGCAATGTACTAACACCCTCGGATCCCTTAGCTGATTTTTACAGTATGCCCGGGAGGCAATTCAGCTGGCTCATTCTATGTTTTTCTCTCGCTCCCAGTCCAGCATGGAAGTTACAACATCCACAGGAAGAGAATACGTTTATATTGGACTTCTATTTCTTTTAACACATTGCAAGCAGAATCCGAACAATCCTATTCAAACATGTCATATCATGACAAAGGCTTGACGAGGGACTCTCGCGCCAGCCTGTCAACACTTCACACGTCAAGTGAAGTGTTAAATGAATAGGCTGTAGTGTAACATATCTTATATGTTTTAAACCTTGAGGGGGATTCTTTTACTATGGAAAATCATACTCGTAGCTTTTGAACCAGAGATGAAAAAGGTAAATAAAAAAGAATATATTGGGCTCCATTCTAGATTTGCTGGCTAAAACTAAAATTAAAATCTATCTGTCACTTTCAAAATAATAAATGTGAAAAAGGATTTTCGATCTTTAATCTATGGTTTTACACTTTGTCCACAAGTTTTTGACGCGCATTTGCAAGTTTCCCCAGTATTTCTGTCATATCATATGACGGCGGATAAAATGACAGAAAACGCATAAAATCACCGACTGTAAATCCAGAACCGTATAATCTATGGTTTTGCACTTTCTATGGTTTAACACTTTGTTTACAAGTTTTTGACGCGCATTTGCAAGTTTCCCCAGTATTTCTGTCATATCATATGACGGCGAATAAAATGACAGATAACGCTTAAAAGCACCGACCATAAATCAAGAACCGGAGAGAATTGATATCCTGTCGTTTTCCAATATTTTTAGTCTGTAAGTGGCGGATAGATTTTAATTTTAGGTTCAGCTGGTTGAGTCTAGAATTAAGCCCATTGTAAGCTGTTGTATAATAAAATTTTGAAGCACCAGAGGTTTTATTCTACAAATAATGCACAGTGTTTAATCGCTTTTTGATTGAAATTGCGACTTTAATCGCAGGAATAAGAAGTTGATTAATTATAAACTTTTCCATTGAACACCCAGTTTACTTACGATCAATCTTCTTTCATTCCAGTGTTCGAATTTATCCGTGCAATGTTTAAGCAAACAAGTTCATAGCACCAATATTTTTTTTTTATTACTGTTAGTTTTCAGATTTAAGTTTCTTTTTTCTAGCGAGTGGATTCTCGAGTCAAATGACCCGTTGAACCCTGCTGTCAACTGAGTTTTCAAACCGCTTAGTAGCACAGCTATTAGTCCTCTGTCGTGGTTTGAGTAACGACCACTATTAAAGACAGAGACCGGGATCGACGGTTTAACGTGCCCTCCGAAGTACGGAATCCTTTTTCTTTTCAGACAGTCAGGTGATTCAGCCTGCAATGTCCTAACCAAAGTGGGCAAAACCTCACAAAGTGATAAATTGACAAATATCAACTGTTGAGTTCCCCGCTAGGAATCGAACCCAAGACCTCCGGATCTTAAGCCCATGACTCTGCCCACCAGACGACGGAGGCAGTTTTATTCAGTAAAATGGTTTTAATATCGACAACAATTACAAAGCGTCAATACAATTCAGCCCATGGGGTCCGGCTGTTAAAAGTTTTCTCCAAACATACATACATATAATCACGCCTTTATCCCTAATGGGGAAGGCAGAGCGTAAACGACCTAAACAAAGGTCGTTCCGCCACGTCTGACAATGTTTTGAGGGTTATTTTAAGATAGATTTGTAGGTATATTTCTGTAGTGACAGGTTGTCAGCCCATCGCCTAAATTACAATATACTGAAACCCTCGGATCCCTTAGCTGGTTTTTGCAGCATGCCTGGGAGGATATGCAGCTGGCCCATGGCCCATCTATGATTTTCTCTCGCTCCCAGGCAAGCATGGAAGAAATGGCAGCATGGAAGTTTTCTACACGATTAGAAAAGCTAGTTAGTTAGTTTTTCTATCATCCGGTGATCCGAGGGCTGGCAGTTTCTTTGCTCAAAGAATAAGCCTATCTATTCAGAGAAGCTATGCTGCTAGACTCCTGGGAACCTTGCCTCGATGTGACGTCTTGGATGAAATTTTCTATTTTTGAAACGTGAATATGATTCTTTCATGCTGGACTGGAAACGAAAGAAAACCATAGTATGTGGCAGCTGCTTTTCCTCCCGGGCATGCTGTAAAAACCAGCTAAGAGATCCGAGGATTTAGTTTATTGTCATTTAAGCGATGGCCTGACAACCTGCCACTACAGCAATATACCTACAAATCTATTTTAAATAACCCTGAACACTTTGTCAGACCGAGCGTAAACGATCTTTTAGTTTAGGTCGTTTACGCTCTGCCTACCCCATTAGGGATAAAGACGTGATTATATGTATGTATGAAGGTATGTATAATATAATGTATGATTGTATGATTTAATTGTTGCATTCTTCTTCTTCTTCTGTCGAGTGGGTATCGAGTCTATCGACCCGATGAACCCTGGTGTCAGAGTTTTAAAACCGCCTAGTAGCACAACTATCAGGCCTCTGACATGGTTTGATTAACGACCACTATCAAAGACAACGACCGGGACCGACGGCTTAACGTGCCCTCCGAAGCACGGAATCTTTTTATTTTTCGGACAATCAGATGATTCAGCCTGCAATGTCCTAACCAAACTGGGGAAAATTCACAAAGTGATAAATTCTCAAATATCAACTTTGTGTTACCCCCTGGGAATCGAACCCAGGACCTCCGGATCGGGAGTCCATGGCACTAGCCACTAGACCATGGAGGCAGTATGATTTAATTGTTGCATTGATACCTCATCTATACATTCATGCATATTTTGGTTAGAATATTGCATGTGGATTCACACATCTAAATTTAAGAGGAAATTATGGATAATATTATTTCTAAAATTTTATGTCCGCTATGTGGACAAAGTCACAGGCAACTGCTTGTCTATTATAAATCCCTATTTAACCTATCCACTCCTCTTAAAACTGTTATTTTTTCATGCGGAGAAAAAGCTCCGTTAGCTATCTTGTGTTGTTTCGTATTGTTTCCTAGAATTGCGAAAGCGAGGGCTCTTCGTTAAATATGTACGAATTGCTCTTTACCCCTACTAAGGTGTAACCATAGGTTTGTTTTTATTTTCAAACAACGTCAAATCTTCCATGCTGGACTGGGAGTGAGAGAAAAACACAGAATGTGCCAGCTGCATTTCCTCCCGAGCATGCTGTAAAAACCAGCTAAGGGATCTGAGGGTTTCAGTATATTGTAATTTATGCGATGGGCTGACAACCTGTCACTATAGCAATATACGTACAAATCTTTCTTGAATGGCCCTCAAGACGTTGTCAGACGCGGCGGAAAGGCCTTTGTTGAGGTCGTTTACACTCTGCCTACCCCATTAGGGACAAAGGCGTGATTATATGTATGTATGTCAAATCTTTTCGTACTGAAGCAATTTTAAGTCTCAACGGTTATGCAGTTAATTTTAAGTTATTTTGACAATATGGCTTTCTCTAATTTTAGAACTTATCATCATAATAGATATAATAATATAGATATGATAAGGACCCATCGATTGGTCTAGATGTCGTTCATAAAAGAGACTTTCTCTGCAGTGGGTACATATGAGCTGATTTAGGCCCGTAATTCTAAACAGTACTTGAGACTGACAGCTAGTTTGAGATCGTATCAGAAACTTCATTTCAGTACAATGTGGCCTATACTTAATATTGCTCTCAATCTTGAGATATCTTTATAAATACGAGCCTTAGATAGGGGTGCAAGCCTGGATCTTATAACATACGGAAATATGATTTAACAGGTAGGTACAGCATATTTATTTGACAAAAAAATATCCCTAATGCTCCATTTCATGTATTTTAAAAAGTTTACCCTGCTGTCTGTTTTTCATGTGTGCTTCAAAGTCTGCGGATCTTAATAGACTTCAGTATGGGGCTCTCGCTCAATAAGAAAGCAACTCGTTTCTGTCTGCCAATGAACCCATTTGGCAGATCAGACCGCAGATCCTCCCATCCATTTACAGCGTCTGCCAAACAAGTCTTTCAAAAAAATTCAACCTTTGATTTGATATACAAGGTTTTAAAGGTGTATAAAAATTAGCTGACCATACTAACTTGACATTACTTTTCATAGATCGAAATATTAAAACAATTTGGCACACAAAATTTCTATTGGATCCAGCCTCATTTTGTTTGATCAATTTACATACATATAATCACGCCTTTATCCCAGATGAGGTAGGCAGAGCGTAAACTACCAAAGAAAAGATCGTTCCGCCACGTCTGACAAGTTTTGAGGGCTATTTTAGACTGAAATGTTAGCTATAGTGACAGGTTGTCAGCCCATCGCCTAAATTACAATATACTGACCCTCGGATCCTTTATCTTAGCTATTGTATTGTGCTTTAAAGTGTAGGTACGTAGTAGGGGCTCTTGGTCAATAAGAAATTAGCCCGTAACCAGTCTGCCAATGAACCCATTTGGCAGATCAGACTGCTGAGCCACCCAGCAAATCCACTTACAGGCTTCTGCCAAACTGGCCAGTAGATACAGTACCTATAGTATTTCTAACTCAGGCCCATATTTATAAAGCGATCTCAGGATTGAGAGCAATATTAAGTGTGGATTTGACAGGTCATATTGTACTGAAATGACATTTCTGATACGATCTCAAACTAGCTGTCAATCTCAAGTGATGTTTACCAATACGGGCCTTAGTTTTGTAATAAAGGTAAACAATGTTTCATGTCTTTTAATCTAAATTTTGTTTCTAATATAAGTTTGAGCTATTAGATATGACAACATAATTAAATAGTACTTTTAATTATCACTATTATTTATTTTTGTAATGTGTTTTTAAATAAAAAGACATGAAACTTTGTTTACGTTTATTCTAAAACTGAGTTGGACATACCATAGGTGTCAAATTTGTAAAACCATACGGGATGTAAGGGCCAGCTTTCCGCAAACTGATAGGGGTTGCTCAGTCAAAGAAACTGAATTATTTAAAGGCAAAAAACATATATAACAATTAAAATGAACAACTTTCACAAATCAATTCTTTCAGGATGTAAAAAATATTTAGAGTTCCCCATACAAAATGTAAATGAATCAAAACTGTAATTGCGTATGAGGAATTAATTGTATTTTCCTGGAAAATATCGTGGGTAGCACCCGGTATAAATATACTCGTACCTTTTTTGCAGTACCCGCCAAATTATGAGGGGTAATTTCAGATAGGCCTGTGTTGTGACACAAAATCCTTATGATCATGCCTTATGATTATGACTTTACGAAATACATTTTATGTTTGAATAAACACAGTAAAAAAAGTAACAGTAAAAAGTAAATCCATCATATCACGTTTCTTCCATGCTGGACTGGGAGCAAAAGAAAAACACAGAATGTGCCAGCTGCATTTCCTCCCGGAGATGCTGTAAAAACCAGCTAAGGAATCCTAGGGTTTTCAGTATATTGCAATTTAGGCGAGATGGGCTGAAAACCTGTCACTATAGCAATACCTACCTACAAATCTATCTTAAATAACCCTCAAAACTTTGTCAGATGTGGCGGAACGACCTTTATTTAGGCCGTTTAGGCTCTGCCTACCCCATCAGGGATAAAGGCGTGATTATATGTATGTTAGTATGTATGTTAATTAGGTATATGACGGACGAGTAATAAATAACTGTAAGTAACAATTAATAATATTAAACAGCTAAAGTTCCCACGGAAAGACACTGATGACGTCATGAATTGGTAAATTAGCAATTAATATTCGCAGTAGGAACTAATTACAAGTTAATTATATTTTATTCTTATTAATTAAAACGACAAATTACGAATGGAGAATATTTTCTGTTCATACTGAGTCAGCTGCAAGTCAACAAATAACCCTGAACATAAACCCTGATGTCAGAAATTTTAAACTGCCTAATTGACTTTTCAGGGGCTTTTCATATAGGTACGGATCTGAATTGATGTGCTATGGGGTGACAGGTAGTCAGCCCATCGACCAAACTGTAATTGACACTAAACTCAAACCTTTTCCTCTACGGATTTACAGTAGCTTCCATGCTGGACTGGGAGCGATAGAATAACGTAGAATGTGCCAGCTGCATCTCCTCCCGGGCATGCTGTAAAATCCAGCTAAAGGATTCAAGGGTATATTGATATTTAGGCGACGGGCTGACAATCTATCACTATACAGTTCTATCTTAAACCATAAAACTTATCAGACATGGCGGAACGACCTTTGTTTGGGTCATTTACGCTCTGCCTACCCCATTAGGGATACAGCGATAGTATTTATGTATGTATGGATTTACAGTAAGTGTACTTATGAATCTATGTTCGAAATAAAAAACTACTGAAATATTCTAAGCTTTTTTCTTACTCCATCCTGGCAGATTTATAAAAGTAGGATCGTAATCAATTCTAAAACAACAACTTCTTATCAAGTAGCAATGAACGTGTTAAGGTCATTCACCCCGAAACTAATTTCAATTTGCAAACATAAGCTTGTGGTTTTACTGCTCTGTCTACGCAACAAAGGAGGATTGGTTCGTCAAGTAATTTTATGGGTTTGCAACACTGGTTACTTTTTACAAGACTACACAGTAAATGATGTTACTTTTTACGGGACTAATGTGAAACACAGTAAATGGTGACTCTATTTTCTGAATTGAAAGGCGAAATTATTTAATATTGTCGAGATATTATTGTCCCTGTTCCGTACAGGAACAGATTCATAGCACATTTTAGAATGAATATTGATAATTCAATTATAATGATCGATTAAATTTGACATTTCGAAAGCGTAAGGGCCCTTACTATTCCTGCTTCCTGATTGGCGGATCCAAAGTCGCCAACGTCGCGTTTAACTAGAAGCCACCGTTTTTTCGTTCGACACACATCAAATTTTGACACCAGAAACGACACCAGTTTTTTTTTTTTTTTTTTTTTTTATATATATAGGCGAGCATTTGTCCGCCATCTCACCTGGTGGAAAGTGACGATGCTGACTATGTTGAAACATACTCACCTATGTAGTGCCTATTCACTCTCGCCTTGAAAAGGCCCAGGTTATATTGTTCCGGAAACAGATCCGCCGGCAGGTTTCCCCTTTTGCTTCGTGTTACCACCCAGGCCTGGGTCAAACCAGCCACCATCCAGTTGCAGCTGAAAAAACACCCGAGGGCCCTCGAAAGCATCCAGCAGGAGACATCAGGTTAGGTTAACAGTCCCGGTTAATATCGTAACACCGTAGATATTAGTCGTTAAGCCATGTCAGAGGATAGTGCTAAGCATTGGCTGCTTGAAAACTCTGACCTAATCTAGGATTGAGTCTGGTTTCCCTTCTGGGTTGCGGTGGTCAGATGGCAGCCGCTCTGAGTAAAAACCAGTACTCTCGTTCAATTACCTAGATTAGGTAGCCTACCCCGTGAGATAAAGCTAGGGAGATGGATTGTCGAGATATTGTTGTGAGCACGTTTTCTGGAAGCAAACCGTCGATTGTTGCCACTCCTATACTTGGAATCAATGTCATAATTAGGTACTATACTTGCTAGATCTATGTTAGTTATATCTAACCACTTTTTTACTTTGTACGATAAATTATAGGATAAAAAAAGTTTTATTCCCAGCGCAACAAACTTCAAACGCCCCGGTTTTTTATTACAATATTTTCCATTCGTTTACTATAAATTGATCTACCATATTGGACTGTGAGTGATAAAAGCATAGAATGGACCACCTGTTTGCCTTCCAGGATTAAATTTCAAAGCCGGTAGAATAGAGAAACTGGAGTTTCTGTATAGCAAATTAGTCAATGTGCTAACAGTCCCTTTAAATGTTTTAAATTGCTATAAAAGTAGACCAACCCTGTGTTAGTAGAAAAGTTTAATCTAGTCCATAAAATGGTACACAAGCATCAAACTGGAAACGAGAACTAATAAAAAGAAAATAAGATAAAATATGTACCCATCATAAAAGTTGCCAGTAACGATCGCATAAAAAAGAAAATTCCTCTTAAAAACAATACTTACAGATCGTCCGAAATCAAATCCAAACTTTCGAACACACACACAACCCACAGAGTTCAAAATTTTATATTTAGAACACTATGTCACTGTCACACTTTTTTTTATTTATTGTTTTTCTTTCGGCGATTTCGTCTAAGCTTTAGATAGAAAATGCGTGCTTCCTTCAGGGTAGTTTATACAGTACTGAGGCGGGCGTGACGTGAAGGAAATAAGGGTGGGTTTTCATTGCCCAGACAGGGTGGGGCGGAAAAGATATACTGAAATTATTTCAGACAGTTTTTATTGCTGATACGAAATTATATTACTGCTCATCCCATACTGATCTGCTGTTGAATGTGTTTACGTTTTTTTGTGCAAATAATATTTCGTATTGTTTTGTAAGTAGGTAAAATACTTTTAGAGAATAAATACATAACTGAAAACAGTTATGTATTTATTTAAAGATAACGGTAATTTGTCCATGTTTACTTTTTTGGTCTAAAATGTTATGTTGTATAATTATGTATTTAAACCGTTGTTGTAGAGTAAAAATTATATCTTATTAGCTTACTGTGACCGCCATTAACCTCCGTAAAGAGATCCCTTGTGACTGATGTTCCTATAATAATAAAATTTAAATAAACTAATATGCATATTTATAAAAAACTTAAATACTACTTCAACTTCTTATAGATTGTCAAATTTCCATTACTCTAATCTAATGTAATGTTATGTTTTTTTGGTATATTCCGCAAACATATTTTGTGGCTTCTTCTTATAAAAATAAATATCTAGGCATAGCAATTAAAGATAACAATAATCTTTCATTTATTTCATTTCATTTATTTCATTTTTATATATATGTTTGTACAATATCCATGAAGAATAGAAAAACGCAAAAAACTGGCAACACAATTCTACACGCCTTCTTATTTTTTGTAGAAATAAATGTTTTTTACCACATTTATTTTTCTTACATACATACATACATAAAATCACGCCTTTATCCCTTACGGGGTAGGCAGAGCGATAAACGCCTCGTAAAAGGTGGTTTCGCCACGTCTGACAAAAATTGAGGGCAATTTTAGATTGAAAAGTGTATTGCTATAGTGACAGGTTGTAAGCCCATCGCCTAAATTATGATACACTGTAACCCTCGAGTCCCTTTTGCTGACTTCTACAGCATGCCCGGGAGGAAGGGCAGCTGGAACATTCTATGTTTTTCTGTCTCTCCCAGTCCAGCATGGAAGGAAATTTATTTTTCTTATTGCTACAAAACCACAAACTACCCTGTAACCAAGTTTCTTGAATATAAGAAATATCGAGAATTTATAGGTTTACCGCTATATCTTACAATATGCGTACATCCTAAGCTGGAACGCGAAACCGAAGCACCCTTCCTCTTCTCTAATCTAATGTAATGTGATGGTGTTTTTGGTATATTCCGCAAACATATTTTGTGACTACTTTTTGTATTTTTTTTCTAGGCATAGCAATTAAATATAAAATTTTATTGAGATAGTGTATTTTATATTTTCTTTTGTTTTTGCCAAAGCTATTTAAATTTTATCATGTTCCTTATATATTATATTCTAATAAGACCGATTTTACCCTGTTTAAAGCAAATAAAGTTATTTTGATTTTGATTTTTTGTATTTAAAAATCTTGAGAAGGATTTTAGTTGGATGATGTGGGCTAGTTAAAATAAGATACTATTAAGAAACACTAACACACTTGTGGGCTAGTTAATTAAGATATATATGTTTCGACAATAATAATAATAATAGCATAAAAAAAGAAAATATCGACGAAGAATTGAAAATCGCAGTAGGCATGTTGACAGGGCAGGGTGGTTACAAAAAATTAAAACGTTTATACTGGGTGTAAAAAACAGCGTCCCGCAAACTTATAGGAGTTGCTCAGTTAACGAAACTGCACGACTATCACCAGGAAACTCTTTCAGGAAATGACAAAAAAAAAGAGTTTCCCAAACAAAATGAACACCTCAGATGATTTGTATGGGAAAACCAAAACTTGTTTTTATTTCCTGAAAGAAATTCCTGCTGATAGTTGTTCAGCTTCGTTGACTGAGCAAGCCCTATCAGTTTGCGGGACGCTGTCCCTTACACCCCGTATACTTAAAACTGATGGCTACAAAACTGTGGCTCTCATGCACTGTTTAAAAAAATGCCCATTTAGATTTAATAATCAAGTTGAAAATATAAAAGTTATTGATTTGAGTAGTTCATATTTACTAGCGAGTGACGTCATAACCTACTATTTTCACGCAAGAAAGTGTTTTTGACATTTCATAAACAGTTGCTAATTTGACTAAAACACGCTTTACTTTCTGTAAAAATGTTTTTTATTTCAATTTTTTTTCCCACGTTCTAATAAAAACCATAAATCAACCCGTATCCTTCAAAATAGAAAATATCGAGAATTTAAGGGTTAATATGCTGTTGAATGTACCAGTGCGAGTATAGTAGTTCTTCTTCTTCTTCTGTCGAGTGGGTATCGAGTCCTTCGACCCGATAAACCCTGGTGTCAGAGTTTATAAACCGCCTAATAGCACAACTATCAGGCCTCTGACATGGTTTTTTTTAACTAACGACCACTATCAAAGACAGCGACCGGGACCGACGGCTTAACGTGCCCTCCGAAGCACGAAATCTTTTTCTTTTCGGACAATCAGGTGATTCAGCCTGCAATGTCCTAACCAAACTGGGGAAAAATTCACAAAGTAATAAATTCTCAAATATCAACTTTGTTTTCCCCCCTGGGAATCGAACCCAGGACCTCCGGATCGGAAGTCCATGGCACTAGCCACTAGACCACGGAGGCAGTTGTATAGTAGTTGATCGGTGTGTACAAGATGGGGAACGAAGTATTTGAGATATAATCAAACTCACATTTACAAACATATTTGAATTATATCTGTTATCAAATTTTATATTATCTAGCGAATATTCGCTAAAGTAGTTTGAATGGGTTTATTCTTCCATGCTGGACTCGGGGCGAAAGAAAACCATAGAATGTGCCAGCTGCATTTTTTCCAGCGCATGCTGTAAAAACCAGCTAAGGGATTCGAGGGTTTCTGTATATTGCAATTAACGCGATAGGCTGACAACCTGTCACTATAGCGATATACCTACAAATCTAAAAAATAATATTAAAAGATTAGCATATAATAAACAAAGAAATAAAACTAATAAGCTTGTGGAACGACAGCGTAACAACTTCTTAAAAAATAAAATTTTTAATAATCAAGGTAACATGAGAAAACTATGGCAAATTTTGAATCAAATATCAGGTAAAATAACTAAATCTATCGATGAAAGTATTAAAAAAGCATTTCAGACAGTTGGTTCTGATCAAAAGATAGCCGATCTATTTGCAAAATCATTTAGAAAAAATGTTGAGGAAATCATACCTAAATGTGATGTAAAATTGCTTGATGAAAATACATATCGACGACCTGTAAACCAGTCCATGTTATTTCGAAAGGCATCTGCAAAACACGTGACTAAAATAATTAGAGGACTTAATAATAATAAGGCTCCAGGTTTTGATGGGGTTCGTGCTATCGATATAGAGTTAATAGCAGGCAAAATATCTGAGAGTATTGCTCATTTTATCAACAAAAGTTTGATAGGTGGAATATACCCAGACGATCTAAAGAAGGGGCTGGTTCGACCAATTTTTAAGGGAGGAGATAGCAAAGATTGTACTAAATATAGGCCGATCACAATGCTTCCTATTGTTGATAAAATAGTGGAGAAATTTATATCCAGCCAAATACACGAGTTTTACCAAAATCATATCATTCTCTCGCAAAATCAATTTGGGTTTCAAGCTAAGAAAAGCACTTCCCTTTTATTGTCAAAGTTTACTGATGTCCTTATTGTTCTTATCGACTACAGTAAAGCTTTTGACACTTTGAGACATAGTACACTAGTGCAAAAGCTGGAGGACTCGGGTGTACGAGGTCCTATCTTGAAATGGTGTACTAATTATTTACAAAACAGAAGTTATCAGGTAAAGATTGGAAACACGTCTAGTCAGGAAGAGATGGTTACAGAAGGATGGTTGCCCAAGGGTCGGTCTTAGGTCCGTTGCACTATCTAGCGTATGTGAACGATCTCAATAATAGCATTCAGAAATGTTCCATCTATCAATATGCAGACGACACGTGCCTTATTGCTGCAGATAAATGCTTAAAGACTGCTGAGTCAATGATACAGAGTGACTTTAATACAATATGTCAGTGGTCACACGATGCTGGGCTTGTTCTCAATGCTGAGAAAACCAAGATAATACACGTTCACTCTAATCAATCCAGAACGATTGGTGCAATTAGAATTATAGGGCACGATCATAATTGTTTGCACTCGGGTATTGATCATAAATGCAAATGTTCACCACTACAGCAAGTTACAGAAGAAAGATATTTGGGTTTAATCATCGATAATAATTTCAATTGGAAACCGCATATAAATTTAGTATGTAACAGGTTACGAGCTGTGTTAGCGAAGTTTTACATGATCAGAAATAGAATCCCTTTCAAAGTCCGTCTTCAAATGTACACGGCACTAGCTGAGAGCATTATTTCATACGGAATAAGTAGCTATGGACGCACGTTCAAATCTTATTTGGATGACATTTACAACTTACAAGTAAGGATATTAAAATTGGTTGTACCTTATAACTTTAAATGTCGTTTAAGAAACGACATTGACCTATTTAATTACTGCAAAGTCTTACCAGTAAATTTAAACTTTAAATATCAAATACTAAAGGAACAATACTTTAAAACAGATATACAGCATCCGATATCACACGTAAAAAATACTAGGCAGGTCACAAATAAGGTTCTTCAAAAACCGAATTACTGTAATTATTATGGGAAAAGAACGTCTGAATTTATATTACCTGATTTAATAAATAATTTGAATAAAGACCTACGCGACAAAATAACTACAAAAAATGTATCTGTAATGTTAAAAAACGAATTTCTTTCCCACCTTCAAAACAATTTATAGTTATTTATTTATTAATATTGAATTTAAGCATTATATATAAATTATTTATCATGTTAGTATTTATTTATTGTAAACTCGCCGATTCTTGCGGTAGAATTTGGAGCATTCTGTGCCGTGTTTACGGAAACCGGTTTAGCTATTGTTCATCTATGCGCCGAGCAGTAAAAAACTGTGGGTCGGCAACAGACCGCGCTCGCCTGTCCCGAAAGGGTAAGGTAGGGCGTGTTCGTCTTAATATTGTCAATTATCATTTAAATAATTGACAGTATTAAGTCTAGATTAATTAATAATAAGATACTACTTACTGTTATTACTTATACTAACTACGATAATCTGTAATATTGTTATGCGGATAGTCATCGAGACAAACCTATTACGGGTTTAGCGATGTCTTATAGATTGTATAAGGGTCATTTATTGTAATAAAATTCTAATAAAAAAAAAAAAAAAAATCTGTCTTAAATATCCCTCAAAACTTTGTCAGACGTGGCGGAACGACCTTTGTTTAGGTCTTTTACGCTCTGCCTACCCCCATTAGGGATAAAGGCGTCATTATATGTATGTAAGTTTTAGAATAGCGAACTCAACGTTTTTTTATTATTATTTAATATCCCAACCGGTCTTGACCCCTTGTTGTTTGGAATGGTGGGCACATTCCGAGTCTCCTATCTCGATTGTTTTTTTGGAATAATAATTAAAACTTGTTATAATGCTTGAAAAAACCAATAGGATGAGGTATACCAATAAAAATTGTTCGTGGACTTTGTGGATTTATTTATTTATTTTTAATAGAACACCAACAGTGCACATATTACAAAAAAATATGAAAATACAATTATTAGGACACAGCCTGATATGTGTACCAATAACAGATGAACACAGCATTCTAAAAGGTAATACAGTGGATTGACACAAACCTCTGATAAAACAAGCTTATAAATAAATAAAAAAACACTATATTCTTATAAGATATTTCTACGACTGCTACGACGTAGCAAATTTCGTAGCTCTATAGCTACGAAACTAACTAACGGGCAGTTTATATCATCATCTCCCTAGCCTTATCCCGTATCTCACGGGGTCGGCTTCCTAATCTAAATCTGAACGAGGGTATTGGTTTTTACACAAAGCGACTGCCATCTGACCTCCGCAACCCAGAAGGGAATACATACATACATACATATAGTCACGCCTTCATCCCTTACGGGGTAGGCAGAGCGTGAAACGCCTCGTAAAAGGCGCTTCCGCCACGTCTGACAAAATTGAGGGCTCTTTTAGATTTTATTTTGTATTGCTATAGTGACAGGTTGTCAGCCCATCGCCTAAATTACAATACACTGTAACCCTCAAGTCCCTTTTGCTGACTTTTACAGCATGCCCGGGAGGAAGGGCAGCTGGAACATTCTATGTTTTTCTATCTCTCTCAGTCCAGCATGGAAGAAAGAAGGGAAACCAGACCCAATCCTAGATTAGGTCAGAGTTTTCAAAACGCCAATGCTTAGCACTGGCCTCTGATATGGCTTAACGACTAATATCTACGGTATTAAACGATATTAACCGGGACCAACGGCTTAACGTGCCTTCCGAAGCACGGAAAAAGCACCGAATAAACGTACATATGAAATTCGAAAACTGAAAAACACATTGGTACGTGGTGGGGTTCGAACCACGACCTCCCGCTCAGGAGGCAGCGGCCCTATCCACTACACCATCGGGCTCTATATAATTGTATATTAAATAAATGCCTTATATTATCTTATCTTATCTTATCTTATCTTATCAGCGTCATAGGATAATATGATAATTCGTACCTTCTCGTAAATCCTAGGGACTTTGCGTAAACACGGATAATTAGACTGATTTGCCAGCTAAAACTAAAATTAAAATCGATTTGTCACTTTCAGACTAAAAACATTGGAAAAGGACAGGAGATCTATTCTCTCCGGTTTTTGATTTACAGTTGGTGGTTTTATGCGTTATCTGTTATTTTTATCCGCCGTATGATATGGCGGATAAAAGCGCAAAAGCGCGTCAAAATCTAGCTGACAAAGTGTAAAACCATTGAGTATAAAGAACGCGAGCTTTGTTTAGATCGTTTACGCTCTGCCTACCCCGTTAGGGATAAAGGCGTTATTATATGTATGTATGTATAAGGTACACTATCCATTTTAAATTTTATGATTTTGTAAGTGACATTTAGATTTAAATTTTAGTTTTAGCCAGTGGTATCTAGAATCTAGCAAAATGGTGAAACTATTGTCAAATCTTATTGGAAAATGACAGACTTTTTTCCTCGTTGTCTAATTATCCGAAACCCTAAGTGGGCTGACAACCTGTCACTAAAGCAATATACCCACAAATCTATCTTAAATAAACTTCAATACTTTGTCAGACGTGGCAGAACGAACTTTGGTTAGGTCCCATTTACCCCTGTAAGGATGTATGTAATTAAGTTTATTATCGACAACAATTACAAAGGGTCAATAGAATTCAACTCAATTCAATTAACTGCCTCTGGAGGTCCTGGGTTCGATTCCCGGGGGGGAAACACAAAGTGGATATTTGAGAATTTATCACTTACTGAATTTTTCCCCAGTTTGGTTAGGACATTGCAGGCTGAATCACCTGATTGTCCGAAAAGAAAAAGATTTCGTGCTTCGGAGGGCACGTTAAGCCGTCGGTCCCGGTCGCTGTCTTTGATAGTGGTCGTTACTCAAACCATGTCAGAGGCCTGATAGTTGTGCTACTAGGCGGTTTAAAAACTCTGACACCAGGGTTCATCGGGTCTTTAGACTCGATACCCACTCGATAGAAGAAGAAGAATAGAATTCACATTTTACATAATATAAAAATTCATCCAAAACGTCTCTTTAAATTCGTTTCAAAGGTGAATTGAATATCTGGCTAGATTAAGTTGTAACTTCCGAATAGTTCGAACATTTAACGTTGAAATATCGATACCAACGTTTTTTGCGGCCCATAAGCTGCTTTTTCTTCGCAACTTAAGCCCGTATTGGTAAACAGCACTTGAGATTGAAAGCCAGTTTGTGTTCATATCAGAAATGTCATTTCAGTACAATATGACCTGTCGAATCCATACTTAATACTGAGATCGCTTTATAAATACGAGCCTTAGCAGAAGTCCAAATTACGCAACTGCAGACGACAACGTTGTTACAAACATATGTTTTGCGGTTGACTTACTTAAAGCAAAAACAGTTTATGGGCCGCAATACAAGTTGCTATCTATACGTAAAAAAAACGCAATTTATATTTTCTTGTGTATACATACATACATACATATAATTACGCCTTTATCCCTAATGGGGTAGGCAAAGCGTAAACGACCTAAACAAAGGTCGTTCCGCCGTCGTTCTTGTGTATGTAGTAAAATAATACAATCAAATTAGTTTTAGAAGTTCATGCCTTAAAATAAAAATAAAACTGTTGCAAAAGTGAGTTTGATTAAATGAATAAATCTATGAACATCAGAAGTTCTGATTCAAAATGTAGTTGTATCATAAATTTTGTTGTTTCTCATTCGTCTGAAATATTTTAGTACTTTGCGCTGGTTAGACATCTCGGCGCCTCTGGTCTAGATTCTGCAAACCCACATACATACATATAATCACGCCTTTATCCTTAATGGGGTAGGCAGAGCGTAAACGACCTAAACAGTGGTCGTTCCGCCACGTCTGACACAGTTCTGAGGGTTGTTTAATATAGATTTGTAGGTATATTGCTGTAGTGACAGGTTGTCAGCCCATTGCTTAAATTACAATATATAGAAACCCTCGGATCTCTTAGCTGGTTTTTACAGCATGCCCGGGAGGAAATGCAGCTGGCACATTCTATGTTTTTCTCTTGCTCCAAGTCCAGCCAAAATAAGGCAAAATATTACCCCCTTAAAATATTTGCACTTGCACCTAATTTAAATTATGTGATTATGTGTGCAGGTATGTAAATCAAAAGCATTTTTTTATTGATCAAATTTATATTTCTTGACTTTAAAATTACTCGTTACTCTGTTCTCTCAAATTTTTGGAAATAAAATTCGGTCTTTTCAGTCCGAGTTTTTAGTTATCTTAATTGAAACAAGTATGAATATTATCAATTTAAGTAATTATTGTATGTTGAAAATTAGGTAAATTGTTAGGCAGGTGAATATACAGGATCTCACTCTATCTAAAATACGTACGTACTCAGAGAGACCGATGGTGTAGAGGATAGGGCCACTGCCTCCTGAGCGGGGAGGTCGTGTTTCGAATCACACCACGTACTAATGTGTTTTCGGTTTTGGAATTTCATATGTACGTTTGTTCGGCGCTTTTTCGGCGAAAAGCACGTTAAGCCGTTGGTCCTGGTTAATATATTTTAATTACGTAGATATTAGTCATTAAGCCATGTCAGAGGCTAGCGCTATAGGTAGGTTGAAAACCCTGAAGCAATCCAGGGTCTGGTTTCTCTTCTGGGTTGCGGAGGTCAGATGGCAGTCGCTCTGTGTAAAAACCAGTACCCTCGTTCTATCCCCTAGATTAGGTAGCCGTCACGTGACATAAAGCTAGAAAGATGATGACTTTATCTAAAATATGCATAGCAGACTCAAAACAATACTTACCAACGTCTTATAACAAACAATAAATAAAAAGAAAATTCTTTTTAATTAATTACTGTGAAAATACACATTGTTTTAGAGTCATTAATTTATTAACATGTCTCGCTTGGAATAGTAATAATAATAATAATAATAAACGTTTATTTTTTAGTATAAAATATTATAAACTTAAAATCGGCCTGCATTTGTGGAAGATTTTTTTATAATTTATACAAATATTTGTCCACTATTTAGATTAATTGATAGTATAAATTATTAGTGGTAAGCTTGACAAGGTGCCTTGGCGACGATCCTGAAATTAAATATTTCGCTAAATAGGTATAAGTATAGCCCGGCAGACAAAAAAAATAATATAATGTTGTGTTAATTAAATACTCACCTACCTATGTAACTTTAAACTGTAGAGGTAGGTATGGTACGAAGTTACTTAGTACCTTCAAAATATACCTTTTATTTTTTAAATGGGTTTGCTCTTGACTCCAGTTTAGGTCGGGAGCGACTGAGACGGAGTCGACGATGGAGCGAGCTCACCCATAAGATGCCTGTTCACTCTAACTTTGAAGTGATGGGGGTTAAATGCATTCGGAAACACAGACGCACGTACTAGATATCTTCAACATTAAGACCTTACATACTTAGACGATGGAGTTCATTTTAAAAGATTATGTCTTGATCATTAACTAATTTCACACAAATTTTGAAAATCTGTTGGTACTAAAATAAATATTAGCTGATAATTTTAGCTGATTAATAATTACAAATTTCAAATGAGAAATTATCACTCCATGTTCGATTGTACGGTCAATTAAGCTACATTTCGTTCATTAATTGTGATTTTCTACGGTTTTTTAGGAGCTATATATAAGTCCTAGTAGTTTTTTTGTTTGTGTCGTAGCTAAAAATGAGAAGCATTGTAGTGTTGTGCCTGTTTGCGGCTGCCGTCAGCGCTTTACCAAAGGTAAGAAATACCCTTAAATTATGGTAGATATAGGTAGAAATTTAGTGTTTGTTTTTTCCTTTTTCTTTTGTTTCTTTTTTGTCATATATCCCAGGACGTCTACTCCTCCATAAAATATTGTTATGTAATTTTTAAATCTCTCGTTGTAAATAAATTAAATACTTGGATATTTTTATCAATTCTATTTCTGTAGTTAAATATTCTTCTTTATTTTTGATATTCCAATCACTCAAATATGTATTTTTTGTGATACTATAAATATATAATAGCATTACAAACTTGTCTGTACAGAAATCTGATCTAAACATTCTCACGGTGTAAGGGACAGTCAGTGTTTTTGAGGATATGAAATGCATGAAGCAACTAATTTATTTTTCATATATTTTAGCCTGAGGATGACGAGATCACCGTAAGTAATTTTAAATAGAATTTATAATGTAAAACACAAGTGAATTTAACTTTAAAAATCAAACATTTTCGCTCAAATATGTCACCACCAATTCGGACTCAGGACATGTACACAAAATTTCGATGCGGCGATGCGTCGTAAAGAAATACGAGCTAGCACGACGACGCATCGCAAGAACTTGCCGATTGATTCAACATCGCGCATTTCTTCACACCATTATAGTAACGCAAATACTGGAAAGGACACGCTATACGATACGAATTCGCATCTCGCCGATTCGCAGTTTTGTGTACAAGTCCAAAATGCTCGAAGTCTTAATTGAAAAACGACCACAGTAATAAAGTAGGACTTCCTATTCGGGTTTTCTTTCCGATGTCTTGCGAGCGAGAGTGAACAAACCAATCGAGAGTGCACTAAAGAGTTGAGTAGGACAATAAAAAAAAAATTGTCCCTGTTAAATTGAAAAATAATTATCTGTGTCTTAATTGCAGGAAGATGCGCGGCGGAGACTGCATAGTATAAATTTGCAAGTAAATACCATTATTTTAAATATGAACAATACTTCTTATTTATTACGTCTTAGAAATAGACGAAGAAGGCTCAGCTAACTATAACAGAAAAACACTGTACCTACGTAATTGAATAGCATTTATTTAAAAACTTTTTCTCAGATTGAAGATCGCGATGATGACGACGTTAGAAAACTAGTAAGTGTATAAAAATGTCACCTAATCTTGCTAAAGTATTTTTCTTTTTCTAAACTATAGGCAAAATTACTACCTCAGTCAGTAAACCTGTGCTAAATCCCTAAGTAGTGGCGCATATGTAAGCCCTTCTGGATTTATGCCATCAATGACCGTTGTTTCATACAGAAAGAACAGCAAAACAGCGCATGGGAAGCGGCAAAGAGGTCCAAAAAGGACTACCAGAACCGCTTACACCAGGATCGTAAGCCACTGCCAGATGACGATGACGACGATGATGGTGATATCATTGATGTCCGCAAAGTAAGTCTTTTCAATATCATTCATAAATAAAATACACTCAAATTATAATGGCGGCCATAGTTGTAAATTGAAAGGGTTTGCTTAGTCAACAAAATTTAACAATTTTCGCAAAGAAATTCTTTCAGGAATCGATAAATACTTTAGATTTCACCCACAAAATGACGTCTGCGATCAGACAATTTGTAAGGGAAAGCCAATATTTGGTAACTAATACCATAGGTTGCCTGGTATAAAAAATACGAAATAGCCGCTGTATCTCAGCTTTTAATGACGATGAACCGATGACATCAGCGATAAAAGTCTTAAGCTAAACAGGATCTCTTAGTTATAAAATATGTAATTTTTAGGCACCTCGGTGGTATGGAGGATTTGTCAGAGCGCCAAGGTGGCTTGGGTTATTTGGGGACAAACGCCTTTTCAAACACCAGCCTTCCAAGACCCCTGTTTTGGGCCAAAACTTGTACTGCTCAAAGTATCACAATCAGAGAAAGAAACGCCGAAGAAAGAAAACGTCACATCACGATTATAGACAGAAACGGCGAAAGACAAATGTCCCCTGGAGGAAGGTTCGATAAATAGAATTCTTATTGGCACCAGGAAGCTCTTATAGTAAAATTAGATTCATAAGTTCAGATATAGAGACTTCTCTATATCTGAATTTATTTTCTGGATTAACATCTGTCTTGACACCACTAGCACATCTCCAAGAATCATAATCTTTCATTGTATTCCTGGTGCCAATATAAGTGGCGATGTCGAACACAAACCAGAAAGGGTACTTCACACTCATTAGAACTCATATCTTAATATTCTTGGCCCTTTCTTTACATTACAGGACACAGATGATTTATACTGTTAATGAATCATTTAGAGCTGCAATAATATTTTTTTATATCGTTTTATTCGAGCATCCGGAAACCTTTGGTTTAAGGCCCTGTACAAAAAACTGCGATGCAAAGTCGCATCGTAAAAATCTACTAGCTTTTATCGCAATCGCAAAAACTTGCGAATGGATTCGCATTGTGCGTTCATTGCAGATTTCTGCGTTGCAAATTCGGATCCCATCGCATCGCGGTTTTCTGTACAGGCCCCATATTACACGCGGTAGTAAAGTATTTTCTGTTGACCAAAGCCCTTTCTGTTTTGTACCCACAGAACCACAGAAAGGACGTGGAACGGCAGGTGCAGCACCAGAATCTGCAACGTCAGCTCCAACAGCTCGACCACTTCCAACGTCAGCTCCAGCGCCTGCAGCTCCAGGACCGAGACGATGACGATGATGATGACCAAGTAAGTGCCGCATTCTTGTTTAAGAGTTTTTTCTCTGTACCTATTCAAAAACTTTGCAGAGAACGAAGGAAGCATGCACGCTCAGGAGCCGTATTTTTGAACCGCTCAAGCCCAAAATCACGTACGAAAAACCATTCGCATTTCGCATGGCAAATTGTATGAAAATCGATACACATTCTTACGCTAGCAATTTAGAACTATTGAAAATCTTCAGTCTACTACGATATTATTTTTTTGAATCTTTAATGACTGAGTTTACAGAAATCATTGAACATAGAAAATATATCTTTGTGTTATTGAAAGAGATTCATGGCGTGATGCTTGAAGTTTGATTTTAAAAAAATAGACTTAAACTAATGTTTTTTTTTACATTTGTAACAATTAATGAAATCAAGATAAACCAATGGTGTCTTTTACCTAGTTTTTAATACGATATTGTAATAAATTATATAATTTAAAAAAATTTAATATCAAAACTTATGTAGACCGCATTAAAGCGACCTTGTAATTAAAAATAACGTGTTTTATGTTTCTTTTTCCAAACTTAATTGTGTAATATGGTACTACACTACACGTAGAGCTTTACGATTATCGACGCTTTAGCTGTACTAGAAGTATAAGGGCTTGTAGGTAGCTGTTGTAGCTTGACTAACTTGTTATAGACTTGTTTTCAACATCCAGATATTTTTTGCTCTAGAACCAAGACTTGGGAAGATTAGCTGACTATTTGGATGAACTGGACAATGTGAGACAATTAGTTATATCATATTGCTTGCTTACTAGTTGACTAGTAGATTCTGTATAGTCTAGAAGTTAAATTAAAATTCTCGGATCTAATAACAGACTTTATTATTTTTGTAGAAATACCAATCGCAAGGGGTAAGAGCATTAATGTTATAAATAAAAAGACACCTACGCAATTGCATATTGTTTATTTTATTATAATTTTGAAAACGCTTTGCTACATAGTTCTGTTTTGCATTTACATACAGAGCGTGAGGGTGAACTATGTAAGTACATTAATGTAAAATATGTAACTATTTACATAATACGCTATAATTTCAAAGCAGATAGACAGGATGCCTCAACATCAGTTATGATCAAGTCCTGTAGATTAGGTACAAATCTTATGATAAGTAAAACATGCCATGAATCAATTTTAAAGAATAAAAAACTATAAAAATATTAACCCTAACTGTTCAATCAACGTATTGTGATCTTTGAAAAACGAAATTATTTTTCTAAACGCTTGCTTATATGACTGGCGCCTGGAGACTCAAAATAGGGATAAGTGGAAGGAGAAGAGGGAGGCCTTTGCCCAGCAGTGGGATGATGTGGGCTAAATAAGATAAGAAGGTAAGATTTCTTATATGAACAAAACGACCTTGACACGTGAAAATCTACGACGATCATCGTAAATCATTACGACACGACATCGCAAAATGAGGTGCGACGTCGTAACTGGCAAATGAAAAATATTATTATTTTGTTTTTTTTTATTTTTTTTATTTGTCAATGCATCGTGAGTTTCTACAACTCGCCATCGTACCCTACGTCGAGGCATGTTGCGATGTAGTATCGTAGATTCTAGTCGACACCATCGTAAAAAACTATAATTTTATTTACCACATCATCGTGTGACGTCCATGTTTTTATAATAAAGTATTCTTTACTTTTCTAGAATCGCAATTCTAACAAGAACAAGGAACGATCATCGTCTCTTGGAAATGTACGTGCTATTTTTTATATATTATAACATAAAAAAACAGTTCAGACTAACCTGCCTTTGTCTTTTTTTCAAACAACCGAATGGCTTTATAAGAAGAATCTACTCAAAAGATTTTCAACTTTGGAATAAGCTTCCAAAGACAGCCTAAGGCTATCCCTCTATTTCTACTTTCAAGAAACGAGTGAATGAACATTTCCTATCGCAACTTCGGTCATAAATAAGTAAATATGTATTTGTATATAATATTTGGTATTTATTTACGTATATTGTATATTTATGTTTAAAATTATATAGCTTTCTTATTGCGTGTACTGTACAGTCTTGTCCCCGTATGTATTCATCTCGTATACAGTTTTATAGGTTGGCTGGAAGAGATATCTTCATATAGATAAGCTTACTTTTGTGGACTAGAAAGTTTATTGTGTAAAGAATATTTGATATTTATTGATAACTTTTTTTTAGTCGCAGAATTTGAACCAACGAGTCTTTGACTTAGGCGTAAGTAAAATTATTATTCAGACGCTATAATTATACTCGTATAAACACCTTTTTGATAATACTTACTCTATAAATAATAAAAAATAATATTTATATCCAACCACAACTATAGCTAGGTTACAAACAGTTTGCACTTAAATAGATATAGGCATTGTTAGTTGCGGTGGACTGGTGCCCGAGCTAGGCGTAAAAGCCTGTATTACAGAATAAATAAATGTGTACTAATAAATTACTTCTTATTTTGTTTTTCTTATACAGAATCTTAACCTGCAATACGTAAGTAAAACAAAATCATGAATCCACTAGTTTCCTTCTAGTCAAATCAGCAACTTTTTATGAAATGTCAAAAGCACTTTTTTATGCAAGTAGCGAGGTATAACGTCACTCTTTGGTAAATACTTGACTACTCAAATCAATAACTTGTATAGTTTTAACTCGAATTTAAAATTTTAATATGTTTTTTTTTTTAATGATGAATGAGATCCACAATGTTTTGGCCGTCAGTTTTAAGTACGTTTTGATTATTTTTTTTAGAGATACAGTCAATACACCTGTTGTATGTGATATGTATACGCAAATAAGGGCAAAGCACCAGATCAAAATAACTTATGTCATAATCTTAAAAAGAAGAAGAATCGTTTTTTTTTGTTTTTTTTTTTACTTTAAAGTAAATTATTATTTCAGGTTGCGCCAAAACAATCAAACCAGGTAATTAATGAATTATATATAAATTATTCTGTACAATATTTTTAATTGGATAAACAAAGAAATTTCTGCTTTATTATTTTATTTTTGGTGTACCCAACCTATGAGTGTTTGTTATCTAATACTTACTTACCTTTACTTACTTCCTTTTTTTCCTATAGAAAAATACAAATATTGGTTAAAGAAAAAAAAATATGGTTGTAGGCAAATGACAAACACTTATTTGTCGTTTTATAATTAAAAATGTAATTAAACAGTTACGATTGACTTTTTCAACTAAACATACTTTCTGTTTTAGAGAATCTACCGAAGCCAAAATGTACGTAAAACACAGTAATGTTATATCACAGAGAAACTATAATACTACGTTATATATATTCTATTATAATATAATTAATAAAGAAAGAAAGACCCAAACGAAAGTCCCTATAATATTTTACAGAAAACATTAGCATAATGCTACATTCAAAGATATTACTCTTGCCAATTTTAGGGAGGCCCATGTCCAGCAGTGGACTTTTGTAGCTTATGTTGATGTTGATGACTCTTGCCACAGAAAAAAAAATGGGAGGGCACAGAAAAAAAAACTAAGGGTGTTCAAAATTAAATGAAAACACCACTTAAATCTCATAAAAAATGTTTAACTAGTAATTATATAATTTTAATTCAAGAAAGAACAGTACCACTATTTTACTTCCAGACTTTGTAACAAATATTTATGTCTTAAGGGGCGTATTGTGGCGCGACGGTGGCGACGCCAATTTAAAATTAATTGTGTCTAAAAACAAACTTATTATTCCTGAATATTTTACGTTTAGCGGAAATCCCAAGTATCTCCATTATATAACATAATATCATACATAATTCAAACTAAGCATGTAAGCTTTGTATTACAAATGGGCTAAAAGTGGCCACTTTTGGCACATTTGTTATACAAAACTTAGATAGCAATTATGAAGTGTGATATTATGTGTATATAAAATGGAGAATTACTTGCGTTTTCCGCTAAACGTAAAATAATCATGAATTTTATTTTAGACTTATTATCATCCATGCTGGACTGGGAGTGAGAGAAAAACATAGAATGTACCAGCTGCATTTCCTCCCGGGCATGCTGTAAAAACCAGCTAAGGGCCCGAGAGTTTCAGTATACTGTAATTTAGGCGATAGGCTGACAACCTGTCACTACAGCAATATACGTACAAATCTTAAATAACCCTCAAAACTTTGTCAATCGTGGCGGAACGACCTTAATTTAGGTCGTTAACGTTCTGCCTACCCCATTAGGGATGAAGGCGTGATTATATGTATGTATTTTATTTTAGACACAATTAATTTATCAATTTTGAAGGCGCCTCCTATGCTCTGTTTCCACATTAATATACTTAACTCTACTTTTATAGCGCGCAAATCAGGTAAGCATAATGTTAATCCAGTCCAAAAACACATTTGTACAATAAAGTATTTTTTTATGTAGCATGAGTCTCTTGACAGCAGGTAGGAAATATAAAAACGTTACAGGTGTGAAAGAGACTACTTTATAACTGTCAAAAATGTATGCGTTTGACATGTGTCAGGATGCTCATGCTATGTGAAACAATTGTATTTTGCCTTTGAACATACTCAAAGGCAAAAAACAATTGTTTCATAAAAAGAGAAACTTACAAACTACTTCCATGCTGGTCTGGGAGCTAGAGAAAAACATAGAATGTGCCAGCTGCATTTCCTCCCGGGCATGCTGTAAAATCCAGCTAAGGGATTCGAGGGTTTCAGTATATTGTAATTTAGGCGATGGGCTGACAACCTGTCACTACAGCAATATACCTAGAATTCTATCTAAAAAAACTCTCAAAACTTTGTCAGACGTGGCGGGACACCTTTGTTTAGGTCGTTTACGCTCTGCCTACCACATTAGGGTTACAGGCGTGAATATATGTATGTATATGTACAAACTACACTTATAAATAAAACAAATCGTTCAGCGCGTTTCTATCAGACATGGTCCTCAATAGGCTGGCAGTATTCCCTCTTTGAATGGCCAAACTAATACGTTGGCCTAGGAAGCCGCCAGCTCTACGGTCTTCTGAATAGACCTGGGTCGCCAGTGGTCTCTTTGAGACGCGCTGAAAGCTCGTGCAGGAATTTCTTAGCCGCAGGAACTCAAGGACCCATTGTCTCAAAACCCACTGGGGAGATAACCCCTACGAAGAAGGAAGAATCTTTGAATCAAATAATTGACATCAAATATATTAATTCTTCCATGCTGGACTTGGAGAGATAGAAAATCATAGAATCTTCCAGCTGTCCTTCCTCCCGGGCATGCTGTAGAAGTCTGCAAAAGGGACTCAAGGGTTACAGTGTATTGTAATTTAGGCGATGGGCTGACAACCTGTCACTATAGCAATACAAATTACAATCAAAAATTGCCCTCATTTTTTGTCAGACGTGGCGAAAGCGCCTTTTAAGAGCCGTTTAAGGCTCTGCCTACCCCGTAAGGGATAAAGGCGTGATATTATGTATGTATGTAAATATATTAATATTTCAGCATCAGCACTTGCAAAAGCTCCAAAGACAACAGGCCTATTCAGAAGTAAGTTTTTTTCTATATATATATATTTGTAAACATTGGTAGCAATTCATAGTTGCAAAAAACACAACTTAACTAATATAAGTCTATACCTGTCATTTTCTTTCATGAGAGACCAGAACGGGACAGCAATCATTTTAATCATGATTTAGTTAGGTCGTGCCCTCAACGAATCAATAGCACTATTAATTGACGTACCTCGGAGTAATTCAACGTTACAAAAGATACGACTTAACAAAATATTATTTTAACTAGCGACCCGCCCCGGCTTCGCACGGAAATTATCAGTGTTTCTCTACTATATTATGCATGTATTATACATATAAACCTTCCTCTTGAATTACTCTATCTATTGAAAGAAACCGCATTAAAATCCGTTGCGTAGTTTTAAAGATTTATGCATACATAGGGATATAGGGACAGAGAAAGCGACTTTGTTTTATACTATGTAGTGAAGTCTATCATTTACTATCATGAGAGTCCAGAAAGGGACGGTAATATTTTTTAGTCCTGATTTAGTAGTAGTTAGGTCGTGCCCTCAACGAATCAATAGCACTATTAATTGACGTACCTCGGAGTAATTCAACGTTACAAAAGATACGACTTAACAAAATATTATTTTAACTAGCGACCCGCCCCGGCTTCGCACGGAAATTATCAGTGTTTCTCTACTATATTATGCATGTATTATACATATAAACCTTCCTCTTGAATTACTCTATCTATTGAAAGAAACCGCATTAAAATCCGTTGCGTAGTTTTAAAGATTTATGCATACATAGGGATATAGGGACAGAGAAAGCGACTTTGTTTTATACTATGTAGTGAAGTCTATCATTTACTATCATGAGAGTTCAGAAAGGGACGGTAATATTTTTTAGTCCTGATTTATACCTCATTCGTTTTTAAGAAATACTTCACTGCCGCCATACTAAAACTTCGATTTTGCACGGCCAGAATTATCTTTTAAAAACGAATGGGGTTATAGTTAAATCGTGCCCTCAACGGATCGATAGCATTATTTATTTGAACTAACGTAGACTTTAGATTACTATGCCGTAGAAATTGCTACATATGCTACGTCAGTTGGATATTTCTACTACATTTTGGCGGCTTGATCATTTAAATATCACGAGATAGTATAAAACAAAGTCGCTTTCTCTGTCCCTATATCCCTATGTATGCATAAATATTTAAAACTACGCAACGGATTTTGATGCGGTTTCTTTCAATAGATAGAGTAATTCAAGAAGAAGGTTTATAAGTATAATATAATACATGCATAAAATAGTAGAGAAACACTGATGATTTCCGTGCGAAGCCGGGGCGGGTCGCTAGTTTGTAATTAAATAAAAATAAATACTGAATTTATTTACAGTTACTGAACAAGTACCTTCAAAATCAAAATCAGGTATGAAATAAATAATTATACTGGGTATAAGAGCATTTCTTCCATGTTGGACTGGGAGTGCGAGATACACATAGAATGTGCCAGCTGCATTTCCTCCCAGGCATGCTGTAAAAGTCAGCTAAGGGATTCGAGGGTCTCAGTATATTGCTATGTAGGCGATGGGCTGATAACCTGTTACTACAGCAATATACCTACAAATCTATCTTAAATAACCCTCAAAACTTTGTCAGACGTGGCGAAACGGCCTTTGTTTAGGTCGTTAACGCTCTGCCTACCCCATTAGGGATAAAGGCGTGGTTATATGTATGTATGTAACATTATATGAGGTGTAAGGGACAGCGTAACAGAAACTGGATAGGGGTTGCTCAGTCGACGAAACCACAGTTTACTTAAGTTAAGAGTGCGTGATGGAACTGAACAACTTTCGCCAGGAAAATCTTATTTTATTTTTGCTTTTCCACACAAATTTTGTATGGTAAAGTAAAAAAAATATAATTTCCTCAAAAATTGTGAAAGTAGTTCAGTTTTGTTGACTGATCAATCAGAGTCCCAATCGGTTTCTGGTACGCTGTCTCTAAGGGTCGTATTTATGAAGCGATATCAAACTTGAGAGCAATATTAAGTATGGATTTGACAGGCCAGTTTGTACTGGAATGACATTTCTGATACGAACTCAAACTCGCTGTCACTCATGAGAGCTAATAAATACGGCCCTTAGGTACACCCCATATTATGTATGTTTTTATTACCTAGTATTTCATCTAATGCGTGTTTTTATTCGTGTTCTTTTTAATGATAAAATAAAATATTACATTACAGCAACGTAGCTCAGTAAATTCGGTAATTAGTCAACAAATTCTCATTATTTGATTAAGTTTGATTATATCCTAGACTAAATATGCCAGTTTTTAATGGTTTCTGGATAGAAAACTAACTCGGTCACAGATTTAGACTAGAATCTAGAACAAACCAATCGCAATAAAATAATACTTATTAGAGCTATGTATGTATTACAGGTCCGTTAAACTTATCTAAGGATATTTTGATCGAAGTTTTAGTTCTTTGTCTCCATTGCCGAATAGAAGACTTCTCAGTTCTGAATTTCAGTCTCAATATTGAAATTGACTGGCAAGAAAAAAGGGAAAGGTCTTTTTTCATGCATTTTATGTAATTTCTTTTTTTCAGCAAAATCAACAGCGGCAACAGAACTATTACAGATCAGTACAGCAGGCAAAACAGGTATAATCTTTCCCAAATAGTACCTAAAATCACTCCAGATTAGTACCTACAATCACACCCGAATAGTACATAGTACGTACAATTGCTCCCAAATAGTACCTACAATCACACCCGAATAGTACATAGTACGTACAATTGCTCCCAAATAGCACCTACAATCACATCCGAATAGTACGTACAATCACTCCCGAATAGTACCTACAATCACTCCCGAATAGTACCTACAATCATTCCCGAATAGTACCTACAATCACTCCCCAATAGTACATAGTACGTACAATTACTCCCGAATAGTACCTCCAATCACTTCTAAATAGTACCTACA
Organism: Scrobipalpa costella; assembly: GCA_949820665.1. NCBI lineage: Eukaryota > Metazoa > Arthropoda > Insecta > Lepidoptera > Gelechiidae > Scrobipalpa > Scrobipalpa costella. The sequence continues at coordinate 5,948,741 of OX463319.1, read as the reverse complement.
ATCACACCTGAATAGTACCTACAATCACTCCCGAATAGTACCTACAATCACTCCCAAATAGTACCTACAATATCTCCCGAATTAGTACCTAAACCCGAATCACAGCCTGTAGTTTTCTATCCTATAACCCATAGTTTGCCAGGAAGAAATTACTACCTAAGCAATAAAGCCGCCTTTTTCTACACCCTAGTTCTCTGATGTCTTATAAAAGTTCGATTAACGTTAGCAAAGCTGTAAATATGTAATAAAAGTACTTTTTACTTCTCTCTAGTATCACAACCCACAACAGTACCAGGTTTACCAGGTAATAGCTAACAATACCAAAATAAAAATTATAGCACATCCACTCTGCCAATGTGCAATATGTATGGCCCCGTACTGTACGTAGGTACCTACATGTCTTCCGTGCTGAACTGGGAGCGATAGAAAAGCATAGAATGTGCCAGCTGCATCTCCTCCTGTACTGGGCATGCTTTAAAAATCAGCTAAGGGGTTCAGTGAATTGCAATTTAGCCGATAGGCTGACAACCCGTCACTATAGCAATATACATAATGATCTACAATACTTGTACGTTAGTATTATCATTTACTCTGTGACAATACTAACAAACCCTCAAAACTTGTCAGACGTGGCGGAACTACCATTCTTTGGGTTGTTGACGCTCTGCCTACCCTATCACCCTATTACTGCTTAACATGTGTTCTGCGTTAAGATTAGATAACAGGCTCTTTTTCCATATTCAGAGACAATACAACCGTGAAGACGATGATGAAGATGACGAAAATGACGACAACAACAAGTAAGAAATAAGAAGAAGATAGAAGAAAGATTACCTTATCCAACAACTGACCGCTAGGCTATGAAGGACGGACTAAAGAACTAGATTTTAAAGTTATTTAAGACTCAATGCTAATAAAAAGCAATGCTGCAGCAAAAACATATTTTTTTCATTACCTTTTAGATCTTAAGGCGATGCACACATTGAGCTCCATTATTTGAACCACAGAGCAGTTGGTTTGAGCCTTGGAACAATGGAACATAGACATTATTTGCCCTATGCGACGTAGCGCGGAGCTCAATGTGTGCACCGCCTAATCAGTTTATAGACGGAACTTGTTATTTTAAAATAATTACTTCAATTTACTTCAAATTATGATTTTTTTGTGTTTTTTATGATATAAAACAATATTCAAATTTAAATTCGATAAAAGTGCGATAGTGTATTTGATTTAATATTACAAAATTAATATAATAGTAGGCTGTATAGTTCCCTAGCCCAAGCCTAATAATTTCATGTCGAAAGATTTAAAAAGTTAAATGGCGGGAATGAATATTGTTTAGTTTACAATACTCGTATTACTTTCCATTCTGGACTGGGAGAGATCCATCGATTGGGATGGAGCTCCACAGTCGCAGTGTCGTTGGTTGTTGTCATAAAGCCCCAATTTGCCATACTTTCCCTACAGCGGCCGACCTGCGAACGTAGTCGGTTCAGCGATTTCCATGTCGGCCACTGAAGGTTATGTCCTTCTGGCAGAGACTCTGATGGTGATATGAAATCTGGTGGTGTTGGCCAACGAGTTTGCCACGGTTGCTCTCTGGCCTGTTGCGGATCTTTGTCTGTTGCATCAGTACACCTCAAGAAGCTTCTCCGACTTTTAAGACGAACTCGAGGCATGGAGTAGTTGTGCAGTGGATGCCGAGTATCAGATTCTTGTTTCTGTTTCTCCACTGCACAAGCTACTTCTTGGCGTACGTCAGGTGGAGCTATGCCTGCCAGAGGGTACAGAATGTTAAGTGGAGTAGGTTTGAGGCATCCTGTTATGATTCGACACGTCTCATTCAAAACTATGTCGATCTGTTTGGCATGGGTAGAGCGGTGCCAAACTGGGCATGCGTATTCGCCTGCAGAGAAGGAGAGCGAGGGACCTGTTGTTCTGAGAACATGAGGGGCTGCTCCCCAGGCTGACGATGTTAAGCGCCGTAACAGATTGTTCCTCGCGCCAACTTTCTGCTTGGTATTAGTGCAGTGGGCCTTGTAAGTTAACGTTCTATCGAGGGTGATACCCAAGTAGCGTGGGTTTGGGCAGTGCTCTATACAGACGCCTCGCCACGATAGCTTGAGAGGCCGTTTTGCCTCTCGGTTTCGCAGATGGAAAGCACATGATTCAGTTTTGGACGGATTTGGCCGTAAGGCATTATTGTCATAATACTCATCAAGTGCGTCCAGTGCAACCTTGAGGGATATTTCGACTTCTTCAAAGCTTGGCGCCTGAGCAGCAAGAGCAAGGTCATCGGCGTAAAGAAAGTGTTTGGTATTTGAAGTTATGGGCTGGTCGTTAGTATAAATATTAAATAATGCAGGAGCCAACACACTTCCTTGTGGAAACCCATTTTTTTGACACCGCCACCTACTCCTAGTGTTGTTAAGTAATACCTGAAATCGCCTATTATTCAGCATCTCTCTTAAGATATTAACGAAACCCCGATCGTTCGTGATGATAAGCACTTTTGTCAACAGTCTTTTGATATTGACAGTATCGTAAGCTGCTGTCAAGTCGACAAATACAACGCCAGTTATGTTTTGGGTTTCGAATCCGTCTTCGATTTGAAAACTTTAACTGTGGCACTATTAAAATAATTGTTCACCTAACCAGGTTCACCTAATTAACACCTAACACCTAAATAAGTCGCACTAAAATTCAATAACGTTGCCCTAAACATGTTCACCTAAAATATTAAACGTTCACCTAAAAATCTAATCATTCACCTACTAAACTAATCGTTCAACTAATAAACTAATCGTTCACCAAAAAACTGCCTCCGTGGTCTAGTGGTCAGAGCCATGGGCTTACGGTCCGGAGGTCATCATCATCTTCCTAGCCTTATCCCGTATATCTCGGGGTCAGCTACCTAAACTAGGTGATTGAACGAGGGTACTGGTTTTACACAGAGCGACTGCCATCTGACCTCCACAACCCAGAAGGGAAACCAGACCCAATCCTAGATTAGGTCAGAGTTTTCAAGCCGCCAAATGTCTAAACATTAATATCGTTTAAAACCTTAGATATTAGTCGTTAAGCCATATCAGAGGCCAGTGCTAACACTATATTAATGTTAAACTATATTAACCGGGACCAACAGCTTAACGTGCCTTCCGAAGCACGGAAAAAGCGCCGAATAAACGAACATATGAAAATCGAAATCGAAAAACACATTGGTACGTGGTGGGGTTCGAACCGCTCAAGAGGCAACGGCCATATCCACTACATCGGGCTTACGGTCCGGAAGTCCTGGGATCGATTCCCAGAAAATTTATATTTGTAAATTTATCACTTTGTAAGGTTTTCCCCAGTTTAGTTAGGAAATTGCAGGCTGAATCACCTGATTCTGTTGCGACTTATGCTGAGTCAGCTCCTTTTCCCTGGCGCAGTACCTAGCATAGCAGTTATGGTAATGGTTATACGTTGTTTACATGCTTCAGACGTAGTTGTAATTAATAGTGTTACCTATTTTAAGATCTTTTGTATATATACTGTTCTATGATTATGTTGTGTTTTGTACTGTGAACTGGAGAATAAAGCGTTTTCTATTGTAAACTTTTTCTATTATCCGAAAAGAAAAAGGGTTCCGTGCTTCCAAGGGCACGTTAGGCCGTCGGTCCCGGTCATTTTGATAGCTGTGAATGTGTTCAATAATACAGTTTAACAACCGAAATCAAAAACCGACATTTTCGGTAAAATCGATTTATTATCATATCTGGTGTAACTCTATTTAAAAAAAAGTAATGTCAATGTGACATTGACATTTGCTGTGATGCTCCGAGACTCATTTGGGCATTATTTACTGATTTTTCTTTAAAATCTTGAATAAAAGTGCAATTTCATAATGTCCACGAAAATAGATCAAAAATCATACCTGCAAAAATACTTGGGTGGGCCATCAGGTGACAAAAAGAAGAAGAAAAAGAAAGGTTTCAAAGGCAAAGGGTTAGTCCGATGTTTTGTGAATATAATTCGTGTATTCTTCAATGTTTTACCACTCTTTGTAATATTATTCTAATGTTTAAATACGTATGTAACAACGGACCCTGATAAAAGTCTGCAGATCATCGTTTAGTCTGTTATAATAGGCGTTATAGTTTTGAGGTTATGTTCTATGTTTCTCAACCAAAACTTTCAATTCCGCTTACGTACTCAATATAAATGAAGTAAACACTATACTACATACTGTTCTACACAATCTTTAATAATAACTTTAAATTTTCAGGTTAAAAATCGTGGTCGATAACATAGATGTGTCCAAGCTACGTCCTCTGGAAGGAGATGAGCTAGACATTCTGGGAGAGGGAGAAGATGCTCCACAGATCGCTGGCATCATTGATGAGAGGCCAGAAGAGGTTAAGAAGCTTGAGCAGTTCAAAACCAGCTCCAAATGGAGGGTGATCAATCAGGTCAGTGTAAATGCTTAGTTCTTTTAATTTTACATTGACATATACCAATTTGTTTTGCAGCCAATAAACATGTTTTTGCATTACTACTTTAAAGAAAGTCAGCTGCGAAATATATATTTGTAACAAGAGTATTGTCTGCAATTCTGAAATTTGAACCTCAGCTAAGTTGCAAGGAAAAAGCAGTTTATGAGCCGCTAAACATGTTGGTATTGATAACTCAATGTAAAAAATACTAATTGCGTACATTTTTTACAGCTCCATATTACCCACTACTTTTTTTGTAAAAAAAAAAACAATTCTTAATTATAAATTATATAACATAGTTTGCTGCACTGGGAGCGAGAGAAAAACATAGAATGTGCCAGCTGCATTTCGTCCTGGGCATGCTGTATAAACCACCTAAGGGATTTGATGGTTTTAAGGGTTTTTAGGGTGGAAGAATAATATTAATATATCACATATCCTTTATTGAAGTAAAAATAACTTTGTAAACTACTTACTTGTGTTTATTGGTAACAAATAGACATAACTTCCATTTCTGGCCAATTCTGGTTGATCTTCAGTCTTCTTTATGATGTTTGTATAAAAAAGTGGGCATGCATTTCTTAAACTTCATTTATTTCATAAAAAGAAACTTTTCAGGATGATGGATTTAACAGTAAACTACAGATTGAAGAAATAAAGAGAGATGTTGTAGAAGCCCAAAAGGAGAACGAGTTAATATTTGGCAAAATGTACAGCGATTCTGAAGATGAACAGAAAAAAGAAGATTCCGATGCCTCTCCTCCAAGAAAACAATCAAATCCAGACAAACAAACAGTATCTAAGAAGCCACAGAATGATAGTGATAGTGATTTCAGTCCTCCTAGAAAAAGTAACAGAGAATCCCCGCCAAAATCAAAACCAGAACCCAATCGATCCAGATCAGAAAAGCAGTACGATTCAGACCCTTCCCCTCCCAGAAAACAGGACAGCCAGGTAAATAGAAAACCGAAAGAAAGAGTCAGAAAAAGTCGCTGGGGTGATGAAAAAGACAGAGAAGAATTAAGACCAGAATCACCCAAAAGGTCTAACAAAAGGAGGTCTCAATCTCCAGTCAAACAGTCCACAAGATCTGATAGTGATGCGTCACCACCTAGAAAACAGAAAAAGAATGACGATTCTGATTTTTCTCCCTCAAGAAGAGGACAAAAGAAAGAAGATAGATCACCAAAAAGAAGAACTAAAAGGAATGATGACTCTGACCAATCACCTCCAAGAAAACAAAAGAAGAACTATGACTCTGACGCCTCACCTCCAAGGAAATCCAAAAAAGATAGACCAGAAAAGTATAGTAAACACAATGACAAATACAGTAAACCAAATAAATCTGAGCGATCTAGACAGAAGAACTCAGATTCTGATCTTTCACCGCCAAGGAAATCATCAAATAGAAGAAACTCACCATCGCCACAAAGAAAATCAAGAAAGCATTCACCAGATAAGTCAAGCAAGAGGAAACAAGATAGTGATTCTGATTTATCACCTCCTAGAAAAAAGCAGACCAAAAAAGATGACAGGTAAGCTCTTTTTGTATGTAATGCTAGTAAGATGTCTATAAGAAGTGGTCAGTCTAAGGGCGCTTTTGCACTGATCCTAATCCGTATCTGAGTATTTTCTGATCCGAATTGGCCTTCCTAGTAAGTGCATCACAGCTTACGCACTCATCCATTTCCGTTTTGTATGGAAATTTCACGGACACGATTCGGATACGAACCGAATATGGGGCAGTGCAAACCGCCCTAAAACAGATAGCTATTCACTCTTATTCTGAAGATAGCCATTAGTCTAAATTAGCAAGATCAATATCCTGCTAAACAACATTAATTTATTACAACAATTTATTATTGAGTCTAACTAATGTAATATCATCTATTTGATTATAAAAATTATAAATAATAATCTTATGGAACAATCTACCTTCTATAATTGTTAAATTTCGTTTTGTTATTTTAGCATATCAGAGGTCTATTACTATTACTAAAAGGTGGTTTTAAAACTCTGACAGCAGATTCATTTAGATTAGGTTGTTTATTTAACAATTTATTGTACACAAAAACATCATAAATACATTACATAAATAACAAAAAAAAAGAGACACTGCTTATTTCTAAAAATAAATTTCTTACAGCAGACCTACAGAAGTGATAATTTTTGTTGTTCGTCGACTCTAAAAACCTACTTGTTAAGAAGTTTCAAATTTACGAATTCATTTCCAGATATAAAAGAAGCGAAGACAGTCCACCGCCGACAAACAAGAAAATGGCGGCCAGAACTCTAGATGGCAAGGCGGCGGGATTATCAGACGCGCGGCAACTTCGCAACGAAAACGAAGCGTTTAGACGAAGAGAAGACGAAGCCTTCAAGAGCATGACGGATGATGTATCTGGAAGGAATGCTCAAGTCGTGTCTAGGAAGAGTAAGTATTCAGTGTGTACTTTTGGCGGCTAGGATTCAAGATGGCGGGATTATCAGACGCGCGGCAACTTCGCGATGAGAACGAACCGTTTTGACCAAGAGAAGACGAAGCCTTCAAGAGCATGACGGATGATGTATCGGGAAGGAATGCTCAAGTTGTGTCTAGGAAGAGTAAGTATTCAGTGTGTACATTTGGCGGCTAGGATTCAAGATGGCGGGATTATCAGACGCGCGGCAACTTTGCGATGAGAACGAAGCGTTTAGACAAAGAGAAGACGAAGCCTTCAAGAGCATGACGGATGATGTATCTGGAAGGAATGCTCAAGTCGTTTCTAGGAAGAGTAAGTATTCAGTGTGTAGTTTTGGCGGCTAGGATTCAAGATGGCGGGTTTATCAGACGCGCGGCAACTTTGCGATGAGAACGAAGCGTTTTGACGAAGAGAAGACGAAGCCTTCAAGAGCATGACGGATGATGTTTCTGGAAGGAATGCTCAAGTCGTGTCTAGGAAGAGTAAGTATTCAGTGTGTACTTTTGGCGGCTAGGATTCAAGATGGCGGTTTTATCAGACGCGCGGCAACTTTGCGATGAGAACGAAGCGTTAAGGCGAAGAGAAGACGAAGCCTTCAAGAGCATGACAGATGATGTTTCTGGAAGGAATGCTCAAGTCGTGTCTAGGAAGAGTAAGTATTCAGTGTGTACTTTTGGCGGCTAGGATTCAAGATGGCGGGTTTATCAGACACGTGGCAACTTCGCGATGAGAACGAAGCGTTAAGGCGAAGAGAAGACGAAGCCTTCAAGAGCATGACGGATGATGTATCGGGAAGAAATGCTCAAGTCGTGTCTAGGAAGAGTAAGTATTCAGTGTGTAGTTTTGGCGGCTAGGATTCAAGATGGCGGGATTATCAGACTCGGCAACTTCGTAACCAAAACGAAGCGTTTAGACGAAGAGAAGACGAAGCCTTCAAGAGCATGACGGATGATGTATCTGGAAGGAATGTTGAAGTCGTGTCTAGGAAGAGTAAGTATTCAGTGTGTAGTTTTGGCGGCTAGGATTCAAGATGGCGGGATTATCAGACTCGGCAACTTCGTAACCAAAACGAAGCGTTTAGACGAAGAGAAGACGAAGCCTTCAAGAGCATGACGGATGATGTGTCGGGAAGGAATGGTCAAGTCGTTTCTAGGAAGAGTAAGTATTCAGTGTGTACTTTTGGTGGCTAGGATTCAAGATGGCGGGATTATCAGACTCGGCAACTTCGTAACCAAAACGAAGCGTTTAGACGAAGAGAAGACGAAGCCTTCAAGAACATGACGGATGATGTGTCGGGAAGGAATGGTCAAGTCGTTTCTAGGAAGAGTAAGTATTCAGTGTGTACTTTTGGTGGCTAGGATTCAAGATGGCGGGATTATCAGACTCGGCAACTTCGTAACCAAAACGAAGCGTTTAGACGAAGAGAAGACGAAGCCTTCAAGAACATGACGGATGATGTGTCGGGAAGGAATGGTCAAGTCGTTTCTAGGAAGAGTAAGTATTCAGTGTGTACTTTTGGTGGCTAGGATTCAAGATGGCGGGATTATCAGACTCGGCAACTTCGTAACCATAACGAAGCGTTTAGACGAAGAGAAGACGAAGCCTTCAAGAACATGACGGATGATGTGTCTGGAAGGAATGCTCAAGTCGTTTCTAGGAAGAGTAAGTATTCAGTGTGTACTTTTGGCGGCTAGAATTCAAGATGGTGGGTTTATCAGAAGCGGCAACTTCGCGATGAGAACGAAGCGTTTAGACGAAAATAAGACGAAGCTTACAAGAACATGACGTATAAAGTGTCCGGAAGAAACGCTCAAGTCGTGTCTATACTATTTCCAAATCAGACTTAGTAAACAAAGTGTCATGTCTTTTTATCGAAGATCTTGTTTCTAAAATAAGTTTGAGCTATTAGATGTGATAACATAATGAAATAATAATTTTAGTCATCTAATTTGCTAACACGTATCATTTAATTTTCAAAAGTGTTTTTGAATAAAAAGACATGATACTTTGTTTACCTTTCTTCTAAATACATACATACATACATATAATCACGCCTTTATCCCTAATGGAATGGGGTAGGCAGAGCGTATACGACTTAAACAAAGGTCGTACCGCCACGTCTGACAAAGTTTAGAGGGTTATTTAAGATGAATTTGTAGGTATACTACTGTAGTGACAGGTTGTCAGCCCATCGCCTAAATCACAATATACGGAAACCCTCGGATAGCTGGTTTTTACAGCATGCTCGGGAGGAAATGCAGCTGGCACATTCTATGTTTTTCTCTTGCTCCCAGGCCGGCATGGAAGAAATCTTCTAAATCTTTTTTTCTTCTAAATCTGATTTGAAAATAGTTTAGAAGAGTAAGTATTCATTGCACTTTGGTGGTTATGGCTAGGATTCCAGATGGCGGTTTTATCAGACGCGTCGACGGTTCGATCTTCGCAATGAGAACAAATCGTTCGAACGAAGAGAAGACGAAAGTGTTCAACAAAGTAGGTTAAAAAACATTTCAATAAATGAAAACTGTGATATTTGGAGAAAAAACAATATATGTTTGTGTTTGATATTGGCGTCGATTCTCGCGACATATTCCTAATTCAAATTCTTCTAGTTAAGAAAGTTTATTTGCTATCCTGTTCTTATGTCAAAGTTAAGAAAGTGACAACGGTAGCTAAGAATTAGTTAAGGAATAGTGCGTCCAGAATTGCCGCCATTTATTTACCCTTTGTTCATCAGATTTTTGTGCCAAACATTAATAGTTTATCTTCGTCCGCATCTAGTAACGAAGACAATAAATTAGTAGGTTATTTTAATACTTATCACATTTTGTCTTTATTTTTCAGGCAAAAGAGAAACATCAGAAGAGAGAAGAAAATTGGAAGACAAAGCTAAACGGCAGAAAGAATTGGACGAGAAATATAAGAAATGGAGTAAAGGGTAAGTTGAGTAGAACCATTAAATAAATGCTATCGAATCAGTAGAAGTTCAAAAGCCATGTCTTATAGATTCGCGCATATTTTTTTTTGTGCTTTACTTTTACATACATACATATAATCACGCCTTTATCCCTAATGGGGTAGGCAGAAAACGACCTAAATAAAGGTTGATCTGCTACGTCTGACAATATTTTGAGGGTCATTTACGATAGATTTGTAGGTATATTGCTGTAGTGACAGGTTGTAAATTGCACTATACAGAAACCTCGGATCCCTTAGCTGATTTTTACAGCATGCCCGGGAGTAGATTCAGCTGGCACAGTTTTTCTATCTCTCCCAGTCCAGCATGGAAGCAATATTGAAATAATAATAATTAAATAGTTTTACTAAAATATCCTATACATACTGACGAAACCCCATTCCTTTCGCAGTCTAAAGCAAGTCCAAGACCAAGAAGCCAGAGTCCAAGAGTTCCTCCACGAATCCTCGAAGCCTCTAGCGAGGCATCGCGACGACAGGGACCTTGAATCAGCTCTTAAAGATATAGAACGAGCTGGGGATCCCATGTTGCAATACATCAGAGACAAGAAGAGGGAAAGGGGAGAACTTCCACCAGGTTAGTTGAATCCTAAGTTAGTCGAGTCTTGCCTCTAAGTAAGTTGAGTCTTGCCCCTTAGTGAGTCGAGTCTTGCCTCTAAGTGAGTTGAGTCCTGCCTCTAAGTAAGTTAAGTCTTGCCTCTAAGAAAGTTGAGTCTTGCCTCTAAGTAAGTTAAGCCTTGCCTCTAAGAAAGTTGAGTCTTGCCTCTAAGTAAGATGAGTTTTGCCTCTATGTAAGTTGAGTCTTAACTTTCGGTTAGTGAATTTTGCCTCTAGGTAAGTTAGTAGAGTCCAAGAGTTCCTCCACGAATCCTCGAAGCCTCTAGCGAGGCATCGCGACGACAGGGATCTGGAATCAGCTCTTAAAGATATAGAACGAGCTGGGGATCCCATGTTGCAATACATTAGAGACAAGAAGAGGGAAAGGGGAGAACTTCCACCAGGTTAGTTGAAGCCTAAGTTAGTCGAGTCTTGCCTCTAAGTAAGTTGAGTCTTGCCTCTAAGTGAGTTGAGTCTTGCCTCTAAGTGAGTTGAGTCTTGCCTCTAAGTAAGTTAAGTCTTGCCCTTTAAGTAAGTTGAGTCTTGTCTCTAAGTAAGATGAGTTATACCCCTAAGTAAGTTTAGTCTTGACTTGAGGTAAGTGAATTTTGCCTCTAAGTAAGTAAGTAGAGTCCAATAGTTCCTCCACGAATCCTCGAAGCCTCTAGCGAGGCATCGCGATGACAGGGACCTGGAATCAGCTCTTAAAGACATAGAACGAGCTGGGGATCCCATGTTGCAATACATCAGAGACAAGAAGAGGGAAAGGGGAGAGTTACCTCCAGGTTATTAGACATTTGGCGCCATTTTAGATAAGATTTGGATGCAGCTAATTCAAGTTTTGCCTCTAGTCCAGGTCATTCGAGTCTTGCCTCTAAGTTGAGTCCTATTCTAGGTAAGTACTCTTGCCTCTAAGTAATTTGAGTCTTGCCTCTAAGTAAGATTAGTCTTGCCTCTAAGAAGTTGAGTCTTGGTTCTAGGTAAGTCGAATCTTGCCTCTAGGTAAGCCGAGCCGAGTCTTGCCTTTAGGTAAGTGAATTTTGCCTCTAGGTAAGTTAGTAGAGTCCAATAGTTCCTCCATGAATCCTCGAAGCCTCTAGCGAGGCATCGCGACGACAGGGACCTGGAATCAGCTCTTAAAGACATAGAACGAGCTGGGGATCCCATGTTGCAATACATCAGAGACAAGAAGAGGGAAAGGGGAGAGTTACCTCCAGGTTATTAGACATTTGGCGCCATTTTAGATAAGATTTGGATGCAGCTAATTCAAGTTTTGCCTCTAGTCCAGGTCATTCGAGTCTTGCCTCTAAGTTGAGTCCTATTCTAGGTAAGTACTCTTGCCTCTAAGTAAGTTGAGTCTTGCCTCTAAGTAAGATTAGTCTTGCCTCTAAGAAGTTGAGTCTTGGTTCTAGGTAAGTCGAATCTTGCCTCTAGGTAAGCCGAGCCGAGTCTTGCCTTTAGGTAAGTGAATTTTGCCTCTAGGTAAGTTAGTAGAGACCAAGAGTTCCTCCATGAATCCTCGAAGCCTCTAGCGAGGCATCGCGACGACAGGGACTTGGAATCAGCTCTTAAAGACATAGAAAGAGATGGGGATTCCATGTTGCAATACATCAGAGACAAGAAGAGGGAAAGGGGAGAACTTCCACCAGGTTAGTTGAATCCTAAGTTAGTCGAGTCTTGCCTCTAAGTAAGTCGAGTCTTGCCTCTAAGTAAGTTGAGTCTTGCCTCTAAGTGAGTTGAGTCTTGCCTCTAAGAAAGTTGAGTCTTGCCTCTAAGTAAGATGAGTTTTGCCTCTAAGTAAGTTGAGTCTTAACTTTCAGTAAGTGAATTTTGCCTCTAGGTAAGTAAGTAGAGTCCAATAGTTCCTCCACGAATCCTCGAAGCCTCTAGCGAGGCATCGCGATGACAGGGACCTGGAATCAGCTCTTAAAGATATAGAACGAGCTGGGGATCCCATGTTGCAATACATTAGAGACAAGAAGAGGGAAAGGGGAGAACTTCCACCAGGTTAGTTGAATCCTAAGTTAGTCGAGTCTTGCCTCTAAGTAAGTTGAGTTGCCTCTAAGTGAGTTGAGTCTTGCCTCTAAGTAAGTTAAGTCTTGCCTCTAAGAAAGTTGAGTCTTGCCTCTAAGTGAGTTGAGTCTTGCCTCTAAGTGAGTTGAGTCTTGCCTCTAAGTGAGTTAAGTCTTGCCCTTTAAGTAAGTCGAGTCTTGCCTCTAAGTAAGATGAGTTTTACCCCTAAGTTAGTTTAGTCTTGACTTGAGGTAAGTGAATTTTGCCTCTAGGTAAGTAAGTAGAGTCCAATAGTTCCTCCACGAATCCTCGAAGCCTCTAGCGAGGCATCGCGACGACAGGGACCTGGAATCAGCTCTTAAAGACATAGAACGAGCTGGGGATCCCATGTTGCAATACATTAGAGACAAGAAGAGGGAAAGGGGAGAGTTACCTCCAGGTTAGTAGACATTTGGCGCCATTTTAGATAAGATTTGGATGCAGCTAATTCAAGTTTTGCCTCTAGTCCAGGTCATTCGAGTCTTGCCTCTAAGTTGAGTCCTATTCTAGGTAAGTACTCTTGCCTCTAAGTAAGTTGAGTCTTGCCTCTAAGTAAGATTAGTCTTGCCTCTAAGAAGTTGAGTCTTGGTTCTAGGTAAGTCAAATCTTGCCTCTAGGTAAGTTGAATCTTGCCTCTAGGTAAGCCGAGCCGAGTCTTGCCTTTAGGTAAGTGAATTTTGCTTCTAGGTAAGTTAGTAGAGTCCAAGAGTTCCTCCATGAATCCTCGAAGCCTCTAGCGAGGCATCGCGACGACAATGACCTGGAATCAGCTCTTAAAGACATAGAACGAGCTGGGGATCCCATGTTGCAATACATCAGAGACAAGAAGAGGGAAAGGGGAGAACTTCCACCAGGTTAGTTGAATCCTAAGTTAGTCGAGTCTTGCCTCTAAGTAAGTTGAGTCTTGCCTCTAAGTGAGTTGAGTCTTGCCTCTAAGTGAGTTGAGTCCTGCCTCTAAGTAAGTTAAGTCTTGCCTCTAAGAAAGTTAAGTCTTGCCTCTAAGAAAGTTGAGTCTTGCCTCTAAGTAAGATGAGTTTTGCCTCTAAGTAAGTTGAGTCTTAACTTTCGGTTATTGAATTTTGCCTCTAGGTAAGTTAGTAGAGTCCAAGAGTTCCTCCACGAATCCTCGAAGCCTCTAGCGAGGCATCGCGACGACAGGGACCTGGAATCAGCTCTTAAAGACATAGAATGAGCTGGGGATCCCATGTTGCAATACATTAGAGAAAAGAAGAGGGAAAGGGGAGAGTTACCTCCAGGTTAGTAGACATTTGGCGCCATTTTAGATAAGATTTGGATGCAGCTAATTCAAGTTTTGCCTCTAGTCCAGGTCATTCGAGTTTTGCCTCTAAGTTGAGTCCTATTCTAGGAAAGTTGTCTTGCCTGTGGATAAGTTGAGTCTTGATCCCGTCATCACGCAAGAGAGCTTGATTTTGACCTTCCGCGTTACGCGTAAGGTATAATTTAACATGAATTTATAATTAAGGTATCCGATGGTTTCAGTATATTGTAATTTAGACGATGGGCTGACAACCTGTCCCTACAGCAATATACCTACAAATCTATCTTAAATAACCCTCAAAACTTTGTCAGACGTGGCGGAACGACCTTTGTTTAGGTCGTTTACGCTCTGCCTTTCCCATTAGAGATAAAGGCGTGAATCTATGTATGTAATTTGTAATTCACGGTTTGTCTTCAGCTTTTTGAGGGAGCGTTAGGAGAGTGAGATTTCTGTACCGTTAAGTTACTATTTATTATTCTGTGCTAATATGAAAATTCTCATGTCTTCCCCAGAAAAACCCAAATACAAAGGCAATTTCCCTCCGAACCGGTTCAACATCAGACCAGGATACCGCTGGGACGGCGTAGACCGTTCCAACGGGTATGAGAAGAAATTCTTCGATCAACAGAGTAAAAGGAAGGCACAAGAGGAAGAGGCTTATAAATGGAGCACAGAGGATTTGTAAATGGATAAGAAGAACTTTTCTCCATGCTGGACTGGGAGCGAGAAAACGTAGAATGTGCCAGCTGCATTTCCTACAGGGCATGCTGTAGAAACCAGCTGATGGATCCGAGGGTTTCAGTATATTGCAATTTAGGCGATGGACTGACAACCTGTCACTACAGCGACCTTTTTTTAGGTCGTTTAAGTTCTGTCTGCCTATCCCATTAGGTATAAAGAAGTGATTATATGTATGAATGTAATAACAGAAAAAAATAAGTAAACTGAAGACTTGCAGTTTAAGAAAGCAAAAGGGATAGAAATGAGCTTAGATGAAAGGAGATTGCATTTAGAGAAAGTAAAAGTTCATACTGAATTAACTTATTATTATAATTTTGAGAACAATGTTTTGGACTTTCTTTACTTTGTATATTATGTAAAATATACATTTTAGATATATTTTGTTTTATAATTTTAGATTAGTATAAAATAAAACAAGTTTTAATTTTAAAAAACTTATACTTCATAGTATAGTTATAATATAAATAAGGAAACATACAATTAGTACGTATTATAATTAACCATCTAAATTAAATAAACTTCTTAGATCAGTGAATTTTACATGTTTACTTTAGTAACACCATGTCTAGAGACTTGTCCTTTATAATAGTCAGAAAAGGATCAAACATTATTAAAACAATTACAAAGTTCATATACTTTAGCTATTCACGACATCAGTATGTCACATATATTGGCCATAGAAAAATCACAAAAAAACAAAATTTTACGCAACATACATTGCCGTAGAAAAATAACAAAAAAAAACAAAATTTTACGCAACATACATTGGCCTTAGAAAAATCACAAAAAAACAAAATTTTACTCAACATATATTGGCCTTAGAAAAATCACAAAGAAACAAAATTTTACGCAACATTGGGATTAATCTACAAGAATAAAATGTGATGCGTAATATGAATATTTCTTGTTCGTTAATTATGTCTTGCTATAAGCTTAAACTTACTTATTTTTATACATAGAAAGATAGGATCTAGCTGGAACTACATAGTTATTGATAGAAACATTATGTTTACAAATTAAGAACAGACAAACTTTGACTTAATATTTCAAGGTGACGGTACTAGCTTAAAAAAACATTATTCACTAAAAACGCAGTGAATCGAAAAACCGGTCCAACAGAATCAAGTTATAGTAATTAAGATAATTTAGAACCTTATAAATTAGCGATTCATAGTTCGTTGTAGTAACAGGGCGAAACATTGCCGTTGGTGGCCGTTTTTCGCAATTTTTATATCGTCACCTTTAATGGGGCATTATAAAATAGATATGAAGAGTGACTATTTTTATAAAACTGAAGAACTCACTTATCAAAATAGCATTCTGAGGGCTGAAAATCTTCAAAAAAATATTAAAACACTAGAATTTGACAGCATATCTACCTATTGGAAGAAGTTTTTCAGTTTTCTTGGAAAGACAGTTACAACCATGGTTACAACTTCAAAACCTGTTCATATATCTCTGCAAACTGTAAACAATTTATTACTATTGAACAGACAACTATAACGGGTGTAAGGGACAGAGTCCCGCAAACTAATAGGGGTTGCTCAGTCAACGAAACTGAACTATCAGTATGCGGGACGCTGTCTCTTTCACCTGGTATTTCTCTGTGTATAAAGCTTGGTATAAAGGCAATGATATCACAACATTATTTATTTTATTGCTCAATTAACCCATCCGATGCAAAACATTTGTACCAACTGTTCCTAATCTCAGCACATCAAATAAGTATGTTAACACACTTCGAACTCCTTTAAATATCGATATATTCTCAGAACTACTATCTAGTCCAGATAATCTTTAACCGTATAGACGCTGAGAAGTGTCGATCTTATTTTTTAAATAAAATGTTATCAATGAATTCGTTAGTAAATTGAACGTAAACCATGCTTATTAAAAAGTAAAGCTGACTACACACAGTGCCGCCGGCATACCGCGAGAGGCCCCGTACGGGTTAAGGTTACTTATTTGGGTATGGAGTTAAGGATGAGTTTCGCGTTTTCATGTTGCCACGGCTTGTAAATAAACAAGAAACATAATTTAATAAAAATATAATTAAAATTCGATTAGACGTTGCGAAGTCGATGGTTTAATACGCCTATTCTCTGCAGTAAACCGACAATACGCTGAATAAAATGATGACTTTTGATGGCCTTGACTATGAAGTCAAGGCCATCAAAAGTCAACATTCGTTGATATGACAACAGACGTTGATACGTCTGCCCAAAAAGTTGACTTCAAATGACCTTGATTCTCAACGTCAGTCCAAAATGTTGACTTTAGATGACCTTGACTCTCAACGCCTACCCAAAAAGTTGACTTTAGGTGACCTTGATTCTCAACGCCTGCCCAAAAAGTTGACTTTAGATGACCTTGACTTTCAACGCCTATTCAAAATGTTGACTTTAGATGACTGACTCTCAACGCCTACTCAAGTTGACTTTAGATGACCTTGACTATTAACGTCTGCCCCCGCGGTTGTAACTGCCGCGACCTCTCTGAGTTCTGTCGTCGTGCTCGTTCTGGTAACCTCCGCGGTTCTGGTAGCCTTGGTTCTGATAGCCTTGGTTCTGGTAACCTTGACCTTGGCCTTGGTAGGACTTGTTGTAGCCGCCTGTAAAATAAGAATAAAGTTTATAAACTGCCTCCGTGGTCTAGTAATCCGGAGGTCGTGAGTTCGATTCCCACAAGAACACGAGTTAATATTTAGCACTTGAGGGATTTTCCTTAGTTTGGTTAGGGCAACGCAGGGTGAATCATCTGATTGTCCGTCAAGAAAAAAGATTCCGTGTTTCGGATACGTTAAGGTGGCGATACTAGCCAAGTGGCAAGCCGATTAATTAAACAATCATTATCCACTAAAAACGCAGTGACTGAAAAAAACAGGTCCAACAGAATTAAGTTATAGTAATTAAGATAATTTTTATTTATTAACCTTGTAAATTAGCGATTTATAGCTCGTTGTAGTAACAGGAAGAAAAATTCCCGTTGGGTTTATAAGGTTCTAAATTATCATAATTACTATAACTTTGTAACGATACGTTACGTCCTCCTTACACACACCTTTCACAATGGCCACCATTCCCAGAACACAATTTAAATGCAGAATCATTCATGTCATTCCAGCCTTTTTTACCCATCACCCCAGTCAGTTGAATAACAAGTTCCAAAGAAGTACATCATCAGTTTACTACCATATTCATTAATTATTATCATTGTTTCCTTTTTAAATAAGTGCAAGTATTTATTGTTTATAAAAGTGTGTGTGCCATATAATCGAATCCCGCATAGGTATGTTTTTAAGTATATTCTCATCTGATCTTATCTTATGTCTCTATATTTCTATACCTTACATTTGAGAGACGTTTCCAACCCCTCATTGCCTGTCTCTTTTACAGGGAACGTCTCTGGGAATCATAAAGCGTTGTGTGTCCAAAATCCTTCTATTTCTAATTTGTCCCGGCTACTTTCATTTCTGTTATCTCGTCGGGGCCCGACAACTTGTTTCTGTTGGACCGGTTTTTCGATTCACTGCGTTTTTAGTGAATTATGATTTATTCACTAATGGGGGCGCCACTTGGCTAGTATCATCACATTAAACTGTCGGTACTAATCGCTGCCTTTGACAGTGCGCATTACACATACAAGCCTATTAGCTACTAGGCGGTTTGAAAACTCTGACACCAGGGTTCATCGGATCGTTCGACTCGAGAATCTACTTGCTAAGACAATAAAAAAATATGAAACTTGTGAGGTTTTCGGACCGCAGTATTACCAGTTTCCCAAAACAAATTAAGTATCGTATAAACTCCTGAATAGCGTGTTTTTTTTAATGATATTATTGAAATCGCTTCAGAAGTTTCCGTAGTAAAACATACGCCGCTAAATAATGTTTGGTAGATGCCTGCAAACCCATCGTGCTATTTGCCCAGTCCATGTTTATGGAAACAACAACGTATGGAAGTTTACAACTTTTCGAAAAACATAGTTTTTTTGGCTTTTCATCCAAATCAGCCCGATCCGCTTTGTATGAAAAACCAAATTATTATTTTTACTTTTTCCAAAAGTTGTAGAGAAAACTGTACTTCCATGCTGGCCTGGAAGCAAGGGAAAAACATAGAATGTGCCAGCTGCTTTTCCTCCCGGGCATGATGTAAAAATCAGCTAAGGGATCCAAGGGTTTCAGTATACTGTAATTTAGACGATGGGCTGACAACCTGACACTACAGCAATATACCTACAAATTTATCTTAAATAACCCTCAAAACTTTGTCAGACGTGGCGTAACGACCTTTGTTTAGATCGTTTACGCTTTGCCTACCCCATTAGGGATACAGGAGTGAATATATGTATGTATGTAGAGAAAAAGTTGTTCAATAGGATGAGCCCTACGAGATGTTTTCACCCATCTACCAAAGACCCTATAAACCTAACCTACCTGAATATCCTTTGTGAACCAAGAACCGCAAGATGCACGGCTCCTGAATCACTTTCCACTCGCAGAGTTGAAGGTCAAGGTCAACAAGCGAGATGGCAAAGTCCCATGAGAGAATGAATAATTTATTCTGCAACTTAATGTCATATGAATTTACACAAGACAGGAAATTTTGTTCATAAAAGCGACGCATATAATTAACACACTGCAACACGGCATTTGAAACCCATGAGACTCATTTTATCAATATTCGACTGGCGGGCTATGTAGGTGTTCTATATTTATTGTACACTAGCCACCCGCCCCGGCTTAACACGGAAATTATCAGTGTTTCTCTACTATATTATGCATGTATTATACATATAAACCTTCCTCTTGAATCACTCTATCCATTTAAAGAAACCGCATCAAAATCCTTTGCGTAGTTTTACAGATTTATGCATACATAGGGACAGAGAAAGCGACTTTGTTTTATACTATGTAGTGACAAGTAACATGAGAAAGACACTACACAACAGGTATAGCTTATTTCTACTAAGAAATTTATTCCAGCCAACCTACAGAAATGAGACTTTAATTGAGAGGCAGATTAGGCTTTATTTATTAAGTCTCGGAAACAATTTCGTTACCACGTTTTAGGTTTCTGATTAGCTATCACTTGTGCTTTATGCTGATTGAAAGACTTAGATTCATTTGATTGACTGATCATATTGTAGGATAGATAAGACTGAAAAGTAGGAATGGCCTAAGGGTCGGGTTAAATGTTGAATTTTCGGTTGCCCATTCTGTTTAAACGTTCAACTTCCCCAAGGGACGACAATTGTACCGGCCTGCGCCTAGCTAACATGGGCCTTCCATAATCGTGTGTCCCCCTAGGAGCATTACGGAGTTCAACGTTTCTGGTTTCTCTAAAAACTTCTGCTATACCCCGAGGACCATGACGCCTTGTTGCAGTGTGTTCCGTTGGCAGTCGACCTGCACTGGCAGTCCAAGCAGTGGTTTCGTTCATGCCTCGACCTGCACTGGCAGTGAAACCAGAAGCTTCGTTCGTGCCTCGGCGTACACTGGCAGTGTAAGTAGTGGCTTCGTTCATGCCTCGACCTGCACTGGCAGTGTAAGCAGTGGCTTCGTTCATGCCTCGGCCTGCACTGGCAGTGAAAGCAGACGCTTCGTTCATGCCTCGGCCTGCACTGGCAGTCCAAGCAGTGGCTTCGTTCATGCCTCGACTTGCACTGGCAGTGTAAGCAAAAGCTTCGTTCATGCCTCGGCGTACACTGGCAGTCCAAGCAGGCGTGGTCTCATTCAAGCCAGCCTGCCAGGATTGGGAGGTGCTAAAGGGTGAAAGCATGGTCGAGGTCGAAGGCCACGCTTGCGGTCCTACTGATCCGCTCACGTTACCCCCGCTCCCTCCCGCGCATGACCTGTTAACATCCTCAAATTTTCGGTGTCCTCTAACCCGGAATTGAATCAGCCAAAAACCATAAGTGAGGGCACAATTATACCGCAGAAGGTTAGGTAATGTCGATTCATCCAGCCCAAAGCAGAGAGTATGCCCAGAGCTTTCTGTCTTAGCATTAACTAGCCTCCAGCGGTCACAGCCCACATCCATATTCTGCGAATGCAGCTGGCGTAAGACCTTTGCAGGGTCCAAATTCAAGGTAGGAAAAAAACCCACAACGAAGACTTGTTTGGGAAGGGCACTCCTATCTCGCACCCGTAACGCGGCACCTTCCCACGGTTTCAGTCGGTCTATTCTCTCAGCGAGCCAGTTAGCGGAATCATCGTTCAGGCAGTTGACAACCATCATTCCATTCCTAACGGAGAATCCCGCACATTGAGGCCCACCGCCTTCGAGTAATACGAGGCGTAGGATTTCTTTCTCAACCAAGGTGGCCATATCGGTGGTGATGGCCCTTTTTGCATCCATTATGGCAACCTTAAAAGAACCTGGAGGCAAGTTGAGCAAACGCTTTTTTGCAGCCTTCGGTTGTGAGGTTGACGGTCCAGAAGAAGCCACTTGTTCCTGATACTCAGGGAAGTCTTTAAGCGGGCGTCGTGCCCGATCCGATGCCTCCTCTTTACTGTACCCCTGTTTGATCCAGTAGGCGTAACGACGCTTAGCACTGCCACAAAATCTGTTGGGTTTGTCCTTGGACTCGAGAGGAGGAATATCTTTCTCAATTGAGGAGGCCATATCTCTGGCAGGTATTGGCAAGTTAGCTTCCGAAAGTCTGGTCTTTTTGCTCGATTGCTCTGACGATCTTTCAGAGGGCCTTTTCTCAGCCTTCGATTTTGAGGTTGATGGTTCAGTAAGACCAGAAGCCCCCTGCTCCTGATACTCAGTAAATTCCATAAGTGGTTGACGTGAACGAATCGCTGCCTCCGCTTTGTTATACCCCTGTTTTATCCAGTAGGCGTAGCGACGCTTAGCACTGCCAGACGGCCTGGGGGTTTGGCTCTTAAGGGTCTCCACGCCAGGGGTTTCTTTCTCAGCCGAGGAAGTCATATCAGTGGTCTGTCTTTCGCCTATAGTGTCAACTTTAGCGGAACTGGCAGGTTGTGGCAACTTAGCTTCCGAAGATTTAGTATTCTTACTTGGTTGCTGTGAAGATATTTCAGAAAGTCTTTTCTCAGCCTTTGGTTGTGAAGCCGACGGTGCAGTAGGACCAGAAGCCATTAGATTTTGATACTCAGGAAAGTCCGTAAACGGGCGAGGTGCCCGAATCGCAGCTTCCTCTTTAGTGTATCCATGTTTAATCCAGAAAGCATAGCGACGCTTAGAACTGCCAGACGGTCGTGGAGTTTTGTTCTTAAGAGTCTCGAGGGTTTCTTTCTCAACCGAAGAATCCACATCTGTGGTATTGGCCTCTTTCTCATTAATACTGGCAACTTTAGAGGCACTGGCAGGTTGTGGCAACTTAGCTTCCGAAGATTTAGTATTCTTACTCGGTTGCTGTGAAGATCTTTCAAAAGGTCCTTTCTCAGCATTTGGTTGTGAAGCCGACGGTGCAGTAGGACCAGAAGCCATTAGATTTTGATACTCAGGGAAGTCCGTAAACGGGCGAGGTGCCCGAATCGCAGCTTCCTCTTTAGTGTATCCATGTTGAATCCAGAAAGCATAGCGACGCTTAGAACTGCCAGACGGTCGAGGAGTTTTGTCCTTAAGAGTCTCGAGGGTTTCTCTCTCAACCGAAGAATCCACATCCGTGGTATTGGCCTTTTTCTCGTCCATACTGGCACTGGCAGGATGTGACAACTTTGCATGGGAAGGTCCAGTATTTTTACTCGATTGCTGTCCTGTAGGGTTTACAGAAGGTCTTTTGAAGGTTTTTTGCGAGGTCAACTTTCCAGAAAGACCAGATCCGGCAGGTTGTGGCAAGTTAGGTCCGAAAAGACTAGTCTTTTTGCTCGATTGCTCTGAAGAACTCTCCGAGGGTCTTTTCTCAGGCTTTCGAGTCGACGGTCCGGTAAGGCCAGATTCCATCTGCTTTTGATATTCAGGAAAATCCATAAGCGGGCGTCGAGCCCGATCCGAAGCCTCCTCTTTACTATACCCCTGTTTCATCCAGTAAACGTAACGACGCTTAGAACTGCCACACATTCTGGGACGTTTTTCTTTTTGCTCAGTAACACTCGAGTCTGGTGTCTCTTGATGTTCCTCAGACTTTTGATTCGATGCTAGATAAGAATCGGAATTAGTTTCGACTTTTGATTTTGAATCATGAATATTTTTGTCCTTCATAGAATCTACTGCTGCTACAATTTCAGTTGATTCTTTAATTTGTGATGTTTGGTCAACATTTTCTTCAGTCGCATTTTTATGTTCAACATATTTTACAGTATTGTTTAAAACAGATAAACATATATCAGATAAATATTCTACATTATTAACAACAGGATTGTTAACTAAGTTGGTTTCTTGAACTTGCTCACCTTGATTGAAACCTGCGTTGCCTTGGTAGCCGCCGAAACTCTGTCCTTGGTTCTGATTGTAGCTTTGATTGTTGTGACCTTGGTTTTGGTTGTTGTAACCCTGGTTTTGATTGTAACCCTGGTTTTGGTTGTAACCTCCGGGCGGTACTTCGTAAGTTTGGTAACTACGTTGGTTTTGTTGTTGGTTGAACGGCGCTGGGCTAGTATGAGGCCTGTAAGAAGATGATGTATTACTTCACTTGATCAACATTTTTAATTACGCTTTACGTTTTCTATAGTGACAAAGTCTGAACCTCCGTTTCAGTAAAATGTTTTATACATACATGCATATAACCACGCTTTTATCCCTAATAGAGCGTAAACGACCTCAACAAAGGTCGTTCTGCCACGTCTGACAAAGTTTTGTAGGTATATTGCTGTAGTGACTGCCAGTCAGCCAGCCTATCGCCTAAATTGCAATATACAGAAACCCTTCAGCCCCTTAGCTGGTTTTTGCAGCATGCCCAGGAGAAAATGCAGCTGGCACATTTTGCGTTTTTCAGTCGCTCCCAGTCCAGCATGGAAAATGTTTTATTAAATACAGAAACTAATTACGTATTCAATATGGTTTTTTTTGTCTTAAACTTTAGCAGCCTACTCACCTTTGGTCACCGCCCCCGGTGCTTTGATTGTAACCGCCCTGAACACGACCACCGCCCCTGCCGCCTCTGTCGGCCCCTCTGCCGCCGCCGCCTCTTTCTCCCCCTCGGCCTCCGCCCCTTGGGGCTCCACCGCGACCCCCAGCGCCCTGTGGAAACACATTTATTATACCCTGATCAAGTACTTAAGACCTGCCATATAGGTATCATAGAGAAGGGCTTATAGGAAGACCATAAGTTCGTCTCTCCTTTCTCTCATCAGGTTTTCAAGGCTCGTATTTATAAAGCGATCTCAAGGTTGAGAGCATATTAAGTATTCATTTGACAGGTCATTTTGTACTAAAGTGACATTTCTGATACGAACTCAAACTCGCTATCACTCTTGAGAGCTGATTATAAATACAGGACTTAATCAGTGGGCATGCTACAATAAAAATATCAGTGATACAGAAACAGGTATGAATTCGCATTTGTGTACCGGGTGTAAGAGACAGCGTCCCGCAAACTGACTACAGCAAGAGGGTTGCTCA
This sequence comes from Scrobipalpa costella, assembly GCA_949820665.1. Taxonomy (NCBI): domain Eukaryota; kingdom Metazoa; phylum Arthropoda; class Insecta; order Lepidoptera; family Gelechiidae; genus Scrobipalpa; species Scrobipalpa costella. The sequence continues at coordinate 5,924,623 of OX463319.1, read as the reverse complement.
GTCATGAAAACTGAACAACTATCAGCAGAATTATTTATCAAGGAGTAAAAAAATATTTTTTCTTTTTCCTACAAATTGTATGGGAATGTAATTTTCCTTTTTCATCTACGAATGAATTTCCTGGTGAAAGTTATTCAGTTTCATTGACTAAGCAACCCGTATCAGTTTGCGGGACGCTGTCCCTTACACTCGGTATGCTTAAACAAAATACAAATAATTTGTACCCGCCGTAACTCCTCATGTTACTGTTTTTTTTCGTTGCACAAAAATGTTGCCAAGTTTTATCCTATTAGGAAACATAAAGGATCAGTAAGATACTGTTTTTATCTGATTCTTCACTTAAGGTTACTATATAAGCAAAGTGGAACCGAAAAAGAAACATAACTCACAAAATTACAATGAATCGAAAATCTGGTCCAACAGATTCAAGTAATAGTTATAAAGATAATTTAGAATCTTATAAATTAGCGATTCTTAGTTCGTTGTAGTAACAGGAAGAAAATTTGCCGATGGTGGCCGTTGTCCGCAATTTTTCTTCCTGTTACTACAACGAACTATGAATCGCTAATTTACAAGGTTCTAAATTATCTTCAATACTATTACTTGTGTCTGTTGGACCGGTTTTTTTAATTCACTGCATTTTTGGTTAATCGGGACCATGCACAAGTTGGAATTGCATACAATACTTATATAACGGTGTTCCTTTTACTTGTTTAGGTACAATACTTTTTAAATCATCGAAATCGGTCTAATGGTTGCGAAGATATTATACACTTTGTACAAGCCCACCGCGGGACGGCCGAAAAACACGTGTGGCGTCATATAGACCGAGAGTCGCGTTCGCGCTGCGCCGCTGCGCCGTTCATTCACCCAAGTTCACCCGAATCAAGCGGTTTTTCTTGTGTTTATTTTTCTAAATATTGTGTCACCATACTGGATAAGTATTCTAAGGTACCTAAAAATACATAAATAAGCACCAAAGTATATATATATATATATATATATTCTTTATTACATAAATATATTGGTTAAATCTTAAAATTAAAGCAAAGGCGATCTTATCTCTACAAGAAATATTTTCCAGCCAACCTAGTGGCGATGAAAGATGGGACTTCATGGGATATAGTAAGTAAATCAAAGTGATAATAATTATAAACTAATATTGCACATATTTATTTAAAAATAAACATTTATCCGAATTCATATATGCTTTATAACATACATAACGATATAAAAATACGATTATAATAAAATAACATTATGGTAAAGACGTAATACAGGCAAAAATACAAGTTATTTGTTTTATTAACACCCGAGCAACGAACGTAGTTTTGTTAATGTCCCGAACCATACTCAGTTCATTGGGTCGACCCGACGACCCAGGTTGACTCAGCGAATCACGGCGACCCTGCAAATCACGTCGACCCAGGTCGATCCCACGAACTACGTACGAAACACACATCGACCCGACGAACCACGTCGATCTATCGACACACGTAAACCCATCCATCTACGAAAAACATCGACCCGAAGACCCACGTCTACCCCTCGAACCACGTCGACCTAACGAGCTACTTTGACCCATCGGCCCACTTTGACCCGTCGACTAATCAATCCCCGTAAACCCGACGACCCACGACGATCCAACCATATCAGCGGTCTAAAGCCCGAAATTTCAAACCACAAATTCCAGCGCTTGTAGCTTAAATTATTACTAAGGTAATCAAATATCATGAAGGTTTCAACTGTCTATAATCCTCTAAAAACCGATATCTACCTTATTTCTACCACTAATTTGTTATATAATATTAACAACCTTCTAATATTAAACATATCAAATCACTTATTAATCGGTTTGGTATAAGATGGTGACGTTAGGCTCCGAATTGAGTATTGCGAACATAATAAAAACACGCAGGGTTTAGCTGCAAGCGCTGGGTCTAACTGACATCGTGAGCGTTAGCGCGGTCAGCGAACCTCGTTCGGTCCTCACCGACGGCGATGACCAAATTACCCTTGCGTTTAATGCTGCCAATATTAGTCGAGCCACACTCTGCACAAGCTCTTCCAGCAACCGCGCACCCCGCCGGCGGGGTCGCGGAGGTCCCTCCTTTGCTCCCCACTTTGGGGTTTACCGGCACGTACCGGGCAGATTCTCTCCGATAAGGAGTCCCCAAGGCAACGCCAAAGGCCGAGGTTCGAGCCCTAGTGGGCGCCCTTAGGCAGTTGCCATTTCATTAAGGGTGTAGATTGCGTGTAGCAACTCCCCGCCTTAGCCCGGTGACGCATTATATACACTAGTATTTTGTAAACAGGTCCATTCAAAAAAAAGAAAAAAAAGAACCTCGTTCGGTATTTCGCTCATAAGTTTGTCAATTTTGGTCGTAAATTAATAAATAAAGCATTTATGTTCTAGTTTCTCAAGGTGTATAAAACTGCATTCATAAAATAAAGCCATGCAAGGTTTCCATTCTGATTTCTTTTTCTAATGGGGGCGCCACTTGGTCCTATCGCCACATTAAGAAACAAGGGTCATGAAATCGTGACACATGCATGCACCATCAATCACAACATCTACTACACATTTAAACAAGAATAGAAACCTACCTATAATTATGTAATCCCACATTACAGGCAGGCGTTTCACTTTCTTGTAAATAGGAGAAGTTGATCAGGAATATTGTATGGGACAGGGCTTTTTATTATTATTATTACAATTTTCACGATCATTTGATAGCATTCGCCATTCTTTTTGATATGCGTCCAATTTATCGCGCGGTTGGACACCACAGGCTCATTAATAAATAAATAATTATTACACTAGCCTATACTGTCCCACTGGCTTTTTTATATTAGATCAGAAATAAATATTGATGCACATGTGCATTATGTTATGCCTCATGGGAATAAAGCGAGATTTTTTTTTAAATGATATAACAGATTTTATTAGCGATCAAGCTGTGGAATGAATCACCCGAAGACATTCGACGTGCACCGTCTCCTGAGACTTTTAAGAGCCGAATGAAAAAACCTTACTTGGAACAAAAAAATATGATCTGATCTTTAATTTCCTTCACTTTTATCCTGTGCTGTAGATACTGTTGCTGTCATTTCCTTCGTCTAGTTCTGATTGTAGTTTGCATTATCCTATCTTCCATTAGTTTATGTATTAGTTTATTATATATTATGTATTAGTTTATTTTACAAATATCTATGTAGTAGCTTGTACTTAGTTTATGTATTATATGTAATGTAATGTATTTAGGATACTTATTTAAGTAGGTTTGCAGTATCTCGCTTACCGCTACGCATTTTTCTTTCACCCAAAGGTTGCCTGAAAAATATTGCTACCTTAGCAATAAGGCCTATGTTGTACTTGTATTTTGTTGTTATCTGTTGTGTTGTATGTTGTATTCTTATGTGCAATAAAGTAATTTTTTGTGATTTTTAATTTTTATCAATCGTAGTTTTTAGACAGTTTATTCTTATACAACTTATTTAAATGTATTTATGTTTTGTCATATTAAAACCTCTTCCATCCACCCTCATTACTAGCATTTTTATATTTTTGGTTATATTCAGAACCGTGGTGACTTTGATCAGGAATTTCTGTTCTTCGATAGCTAACTGAAGAAATATTAGGACATGTATTTGGAATATTGCTTTGGTATGCTTGTACCCTATTTGGGATATATGTATTATTATCATGTCTTATGTTTCTCTCTGGATATTGATTTGAAATATCACTTTGGTATTCTTCATTCCTATTTGGAATATATGTATTTGGTAATGGGTCAATATTCCGTGAAGATAAATTAGGTTTTATGATTCTATCAGAATACTGCTTTGGAATATTTCTATCGTGTTCTTGTATTCTTTTTGGAATATATGTATTAGGTACTGGGTCTATATTCCGTGAAGATAAATCAGGTATTATGTTTCTATCAGAATACTGATTTGGAATATCTCTTTCATATTCTTGGATCCTATTTAGAATGTGTGCATTTGGTACTGGGTTTATATTTCTTGAAGATAAATCAGGATGTATATTTCTATCAGAATATTGAATTGGAATATTACTTTGGTATTCTTGAATCGAACTTGGAACAAATGTATTAGGTACTGGTTCTATATTACATGAATACGTATTATTATCAGGCCTTATATTTCTAACAGAATAATGGACGGAAATGTAACTTTTGTATTCTTCAATCCTATTTGGAATGTGTGCATTAAATTCTGGGTTTATATTCCGTGAAGATAAATCAGGTATTATGTTTCTATCAGAATACTGATTTGGAATATTTCTTTCGGATTCTTCGATCCTATTTGGAATGTGTGCATTGAATACTGGGTTTATATTCCGTGAAGATAAATCAGGTCTTATGTTTCTATCAGAATACTGATATGGAATATCTCTTTCGTATTCTTCGATCCTATTTGGAATGTGTGCATTTGGTACTGGGTTTATATTTCTTGAAGATAAATCAGGATGGATATTTCTATCAGAATATTGAATTGGAATATTACTTTGGTATTCTTGAATCGAACTTGGAACAAATGTATTAGGTACTTGTTCTATATTACGTGAATATGTATTATTATCAGGCCTTATGTTAATATCAGAATAATGAACGGGGATGTCACTTTTGTATTCTTGGATCCTGTTTGGAATGTGTGCATTGGATACTGGGTCTATATTCCGTGAAGATAAATCAGGTATTATGTTTCTATCAGAATACTGATTTGAAATATCTCTTTCGGATTCTTCGATCCTATTTGGAATGTGTGCATTGGATATTGGGTCTATATTCCCTGAAGATAAATCAGGATGTATATTTCTATCAGAAATTTGAATTGGAATTTTACTTTGGTATTCTTGAATTCTACCTGGAATATATGTATTGGCTACTGGATCTATATTTCGTGAAGTTATATCAGGTCTTATGTTTTTATCAGAATATAGCTTTGTAATATCCCTTTCGTATTCTTGGATCCTGCTTGGAACATATGTGACGACAACTGGGTCAATATTCCTAGGACTTTCATGAGTTTGAATAGTATATGTGCGCGCTCGCGGAGTTGTCACTGGCACAGGATTTATTGTCCATTTAGGTTCAAATCTAGAGATACTGTCAACTTCAAGTGGCCTTGAAATTTCTCTCCTGTATCTCTGCGAAGTAGTTTCATACACTGATTCTATACTTCCCATATCTTTATTAATATCAGTAGCGGCAGCTGATTTTATAATTTTATTTGTAGTCTTAACTATTTTTCTTTCTGAATCACCACGACTGTTCCATTCGTTTGACATTTTAGTATCACAATGGTCTGGTTCTTTGAGACTGGCATTTTCATGATCATGACTGAAAGTTGATGGAGTTGTTTCTGTTATATCTTTTGGAATCCAAACTGATTCTTCTCTAGAATCACCAGCGTTCCTCCAATTATTCGGCATTTCAGCATCATTTACTGGTTCCACAATACTAGAATTTCGAATAGAGTATGCAGATGCAGTTGTTGATGTAATATCATCCGGAGTTCTAACTTCTCTCCCTCTAGAATCAACTTTGATCTTTAAATCGTTCGTGATTTGCGTATCATATACTTGTTTTATAATACATGTAGGTTGTACGGTTATTTGCACTTCGGAATTTTCAGCATTCATTGCTGCTTGCATTCTTTTCTTCACCTTTTTTTCCCAATTGCTAGACATTTCTTGTTCTTTTGTAAGTTTAATATTTATATTGCTAGAAGATTTTTTGCCAAAAGTGCCAGAAGCGACAGGTAAATAATTAGGATTAGGAGGCACAACCAATCCACTTATATCTTCATGAAAATGCACGCATATCATCTCTTTTTCATAGAGGATTTGGAAGTTATTTTGCGAAAGCTTCATCACTTCAAACGGAGGAATTCGTAAAGTAACATTTAGACCATTTCCCAACACGACTTCACTCAACACATATTGTATCGTCCAATCCTCCATTTTATAACATTCATTCTGTGATTGAAGCCATGCCTTAAAACAAAGTTTCCTTTCAAGTTTATAATACGGTAAACGCATGCTGGCATTAATTCTAATACCTGCGCCCGATACTTGTTTTACCACAAGTCTCGAATGTGTGGTTGGCGATATAAGTGACACGACTCTCTCTAGCCATTGAAGAGTAAAGTGATCTTCACAAACAAGTTTGAGTGCGCATTGATCGATGTATTCAGCCTTGCCACAGAAACGTGGAGCTCTGTATTGTTTAGGTAGTCCCTGATGTATACTACCGGAACAATTCATATCTTTGGCTATCATTTCCTCTAAAGCCACTTGGATTGAGTTTATTTCTTCCTGTGACAATATTTGACAAGGTTCAGCCATGATAGCCACGGTAAATTGATATTTTTTAACTTTACCTCCAATAGATGTCAAGGGATTAGGCTTTGAACCAATGGATGCTAAAGTTTCAGGCTTAAAACGTTTAGAATCAGTCGCATTTACGACGTCATCTAATTCTAATTGTCTTTTATAAGCAACCTCTTTGCCGGTTCGACATCCAGGAAGCTTCTTTTGGGGATGCTCGTCTAATCGTGGTAAAAGGAATGAAGTCGTACTCGGCAAAGCTTTGACAGATAGTGGATGGCCACGCGTAGCGTTTCTTTTTTCTCTATATGTAAGTTTTGGTTCAGTATCTTTTTCAGCGTTTGCAGTATTCTGTGAAGCATCTATTGCAGATAAATTATGTTTGTCTTTGGAAGCAACGTTGTACATCAACATCTTTTTCTCGAGTGTTTTAAGATTTGGATTTTCATTTGCGCTGGATATGTTTTCAGTAGTAATGGATGGAAGAAATCCTACTCCTTGGTCAACAGAAGGTTCCTCGTAATATTCTATCGATTTTGTTTCAGCAAAAGGTCTTTCGCTGGCTGACATATATGTAGACTCTACTGTTATTTGTCCTTCAGTTGTCTTTGCGTTAATTGCTCCTTCTCTCATTTTTCTAGAAGCTAGCTTCCTTTGCCTTTTAGCATATCTTTTTTCGCTTTTCGTACGTTTTAATGGTTTAGTATTTGTGCTTGTAGTATTCTGTGAAGCATCTTTTACAGACAATTTCTGTTTATCTTCAGATGCAACGATGTATATCGTCGGATTTTTCACGATTGATGTAGGGTTTGGGTTGACATTAGCATTACAAACATTTTCAATAGTGATGGATGGAAGAGAGGTTTGTGTAAACCTAGTATTTTCGTTGTCGGAGGGTCTTTTATACGATACTGAACTTTGTTTGGTCGGCGTAGCTTTAGATTGAACCACGCATACTTTAGGGGATAGGAATGGGATAGGCGCAACGGATGCTGTATTGATTGAAATAGGATTATTTAATGCAACATTTGATGCTATAGGTGCATTCAAATGTGCAAACGTGTATGACGTAAGCGCATTAGATGCAGCCATGTTAGATGCAAGTGTTATTGGCGCATTGATTGCAGCCTTTTGTCAAAAGGAAGTGTGTAAGGGATATGATGTAGTGGCACTAAAGGGCTTCTTTTTCGCCACCTGAAAAGGAAAATAATATCCTAAGTGGCCTAATAATTTAAGTGTTCTAAGTCCTAGAAAACTACTCAAGAACGTAAGTATCTAGGACATAGCAGGTGTAAATTTTTATTGTTTGAATATAATCTTAAACTAGATACACTGGCCCTAAAGGAACCCTAAAGTCCTATCTGCACCTGTGCGTCAGATGAAATGTTAGGAGCAATCGTAAATACAGCCCTAAGAGGCGATTGAGACGCATAACGCATGCATGCCTTTACACCTTCGACCCGATATTTCCTGGCGCATCCAAAGACACGGCACGGTTAATAGGTTTTAAACTAACAGTGAACGCTGGACGCTAGATGGGATGGGGACGCTAGAAGGGATGGGTACTCTAGAAGAGGTGGGGACGCTAGAATGGAGACGCTAGAAGGGATGGAGACCCTAAATGAGGTAGGGACGCTAGAAGGGATGGAGACGCTAGTGGGGGTGGGTTGCTAGAAGATATGGGGACGCTAGAACAGGAGGGGGCACTTGAAGGGATCCGATTGCTAGAAGGGGAGGGTCGCTAGAAGGTATGGGGACGCTAAAAGGGGTGGGGACGCTAGAAGGGGTGGGGACGCTAGAAGGGGTGGAAATGCTAGAAGGTATGGGCGCTTGAAGGGAAGGAGACGCTAGAAAGGACGGCTACGCTAGAAGGGGTGGGGACGCTAGAAGGGATGGAGATGCTAGAAGGGATGGGGACGCTAGAAGGGATGGGGTCGCTAGAAGGGATGGGAACGCTAGAAGAGGTAGGGACGCTCGAAAGGATGGGGACGCTAGAAGGGATGGGGACGTTACAAGTGATGGGGACGCTAGAAGTGATGGGGACGCTAGAAGGGATGGGGACGCTAGAAAGGATGAGGGTGCTAGAAGAGATGGGAATGCTAGAAGGGATGGGGACGCTAGAAGGGACGGGGACGCTTAAAGGGAAGGGGACGCTGAAACAGGAGGGGACGCTAGAAGGGATGAGACGCCAAAAGGGGTAAGGACGCTAGAAGGGATGGAGACGCTAGAAGGGATGGGGACGCTAGAAGGGATGGGGACGCTAGAAGAGGTAGGGACGTTCGAAAGGATGGGGACGCTAGAAGGGATGGGGACGCTATAGGTGATGGGGACGCTATAGGTGATGGGGACGCTAGAAGGGATGGGGACGCTAGAAGGGATGGGGACGCTAGAAGGGATGGGAACGCTAGAAGAGGTAGGGACGTTCGAAAGGATGGGGACGCTAGAAGGGATGAGGATGCTAGAAGGGATGGGGACGCTAGAAGGGATGGGGACGCTAGAAGGGATGGGGGTGCTAGAATAGATGAGGATGCTAGAAGGGATGGGGACGCTGGAAGGGAAGGGGATGTTAAAAGTGATGGGGACGCTAGAAGGGATGGGGACGCTAGAAGGGATGGGGATGCTAGAAGGGATGAGGATGCTAGAAGGGATGAGGATGCTAGAAGGGATGAGGATGCTAGAAGGGATGGGGACGCTGGAAGGGAAGGGGATGCTAAAAGGGATGGGGACGCTAGAAACGATGGGGACGCTAGAAGGGATGGGGACGCTAGAAGGGATGGGGATGCTGGAACGGAAGGGGATGCTAAAAGGGATGGGGACGCTGGAAGGGAAGGGGGTGCTAAAAGGGATGGGGACGCTAGAAGGTATGGAGACGCTAAAAGGGATGGGGATGCTGGAAGTGAAGGGGATGCTAAAAGGTATGGGGGCGCTAGAAGGGAAGGGGACGCTAGAAAGGACGGGGACGCCAGCAGAAGGGCGGTTAGGTACTTGATTTTTCTTCCTTTCTCGCAGAAACGTGCCTCCCAGTTAGTCTCATTTCTTCTTCAAAGATTTGGGATTAATGACCTGCTTTTGTTGTGCACAAGAATCAGCATTCTAATATACAACAAAGACGGATCCACTCCTAGCCTTCTCTTTCTTCACTATTTTTCCAGGTGATTTCGTGGTAGTTTCTTCGACATCCATGAACGTTTCTGCGGTAGCTTCTTCAATGTCCATGGCGTTCCTATATGGCGAATCCTATAGTCTGTCAACGTCGTGCTTACCGCGCCCTAGGGGTACAGACGTTGGCTGGGACGCGGTAGCACGCGGCGATTGCGAACATGAACACATTGCGTCGTGCTCGCTCACCCTCCTGCTTCACCGCCCGCACCCCCGTTACCGCGCCGAAAATACTGATGGAGACAGATGTCGAACGCTGCCGAACGCGGAGGCCGATTGTGCCTCTTTGTCGCTCGTTCCGCTCTCTCGCTTGCACTTCAAGCCTAAAATGGAACGCCTCAGAGCGAGGTAACGCCGCATGAGTCATGTTTTTTCGTGCGTGCAGCCGGCTTCATCGAATTATAAGATGTGTATGACTCCCCATACTACACGCGCTATCAGCTGATGCATTTTGTATGGAACGTCAAACTCTTTTTTTCTTATTCTGACCTATGTCCCATTGGGAAAGTTATTGTTAGCAATAAGGCCGCCAATTATACTACTTTTCTTTTTGGCAATCTGTTATTTCTGTGTTTTTGTGCAATAAAGTATATTGTATTGTATTGAAAGTTGTTCAGTTTCATGGGCTGGTTCATATCCTTTCCGGTGCATATACCCTTTCTGTTACACGTTGTATGTGACTAAATTAGATGTTTTTTAAACGTACCTGTGGTGCTGAGCGTTGTTGCCAGAACGGCATCTCTGGTGGTGGAGGCTGCTGCTCATTTGGACGACCTCCTCTGTCAGGAACCTGCAATACAAGGTTACATTAGTGAAGCAAATTATACCCTGACATACATACATTTAATCACGCCTTTTTCCCTACCCGCCCCGGCTTTGCACGGAAATTATCAGTGTTTCTCTACTATATTATGCGTGTATTATACATATAAACCTTCCTCTTGAATCACTCTATCCATTAAAAGAAACCGCATCAAAATCCGTTGCGTAGTTTTAAAGATTTATGCATACATAGGGATATAGGGACAGAGAAAATCACTTTGTTTTATACTATGTAGTGATGAAATAAAATATATTTTAGAAAATCCATACACAGTGAGCACGACTACTCAATCTAATGTCAAAAGAAATAAATTATGTTGCTATAGTCTGTCAACGTCGTGCTTACCGCGCCCTAGGGGTACAGACGTTGGCGGGGACGCGGTAGCACGCGGCGATTGCGAACATGAACACATTGCGTCGTGCTCGCTCACCCTCCTGCTTCACCGCCCGCACCCCCGTTACCGCGTCCCCCCCCGCGCACGTCTGTACCCCTAAGGCGCGGTAAGCACGACGTTGACAGACTATAGTCCTGACACAGACCTTTGTATTTTAGGACTGTTACTGCCTACCACTGTGATGACATTTTGTTGGCACTTGTTGTAATACTAATTATTGTGGTTATAATTAAAGGCTTTGTAATGTCATACTGTATCATAACTATATAGTATAAAACAAAGTCGCTTTCTCTGTCCTTATATCCCTATATATGCTTAGATCTTTAAAACTACGCAACGGATTTTGATGCGGTTTCTTTTAATGGATAGAGTAATTCAAGAGGAAGGTTTATATGTGTAATGCATGCATAATATATTAGAGAAACACTGATGATTTCCTATCTGGTTTTTACACCATGCCCGGGAGGAAATGCAGCTGGCAAATTCTATGTTTTTGGCCAGCATGGAAGAAAGAGTGACCGGGATTTAAAAAGGCCTGTCATAGAGGTACCATAGAGAAGGGCTTATAGGAAGTATTTAAGTCTTTCATGCTGGACTGGGAGCGAGAGAATAACATAGAAAGTGAGAGATGCATTTCCTCCCGGGCATGCTGTAAAAACCGGCTAAGAGATCCGATGGTTTGTGTATATCATGTCACTACAGCAACATAGCGATAGCTACATAGCGATCTCAAATAACCCTCAAAACGTGGCGGAACGACCTTTGTTTGGATCGTTTACTCTCTGCCTACCCCATTTGCTAAAAAGGCGTGATTATATGTATGTATATATGTAGTAATGTACCCTGATGTAATAGTCCTCCGACTGAATGTCGGTAATCTCTCAGAGATAGGCCAACTGCGCAGGACTAGTTTTTAATGCCCAAGTGTTTGAACAACACACAAGTGCACTCTCTGTTCCTTCAATCTCTTATTATGATGGGCGGATTGACTGACACGACCAGAGAGAAATCAGGCGCAGGACCTACTTACCCAGCCGACAGATCAGCCTGCAATCTTCTTCTTAGCGAATGGATTCTCGAGTCGAACAACGACCCGAAGAACCGTGGTGTCAGAACCTGCAATGTCCTAACCATACTAGGAACACCAACACAAAGTCATTGTCTCCGGCCAGGAATCGAATCCGGGTCGTAACCTCATGGCTCAGACCGACACCGAACAAGTTTCAACAGGAAATTCTTTCAGAAAGTGAAAATAAAATAGGATTTTCTATAAATTTTCTGAATTGAGGAGGACATTTTGTATGAAAATGACATTTTTTCCTGATGAAAGTTGTTCAGTATTGTTGATTGAGCAACCCCTACCAGTTTGAGGGTCGCTGTCCCTTACACCCCGCATATTAAGGTCACTGACCTGTCCAATAATGGCTTTATTGACATCGCTCTGTGTATTCTTCCTGACACTAGCATTCGAAGTCTTCTCAACTTGCAACAAGTCTGTAGGGGCTGCTAAGAAGTCAGACAATTAACTTGTTCATACCGGGTGTAAGGGACAGCGTCCCACAAACAGATAGAGGTTCCTTAGTCCACAACACTGAACAAGTTTCACCAGGAAATTCTTTCAGAAAGTGAACAAAAAGATACAAATTTTCTGTTTGAGGTAAACATTTTGTATGAACAAGCAAATATGTTTCTCTTTCTGTAAAAGTTTCCTGGTGAAAGTTGTTTTGTGTCGTTGATTGAGCAACCCCTACCAGTTTGAGGGTCGCTGTCCTTTACACCCCGCATATTAAGGTTACTGACCTGTCCAATAATGACTTTATTGACATCGCTCTGTGTATTCTTCCTGACACTAGCATTCGAAGTCTTCTCAACTTGCAATAAGTCTGTACGGGCTGCTAAGAAGTCAGACAGACGGACATCTGGTTTAACTTTGAGTTGTTCTCTTTTGGGACGGTATGTGGATTGGATCACATCTTTCTTAGTTTTCAGTCTGTCTGCCCACTGTAAAAAAACAAATTATGATTATTATAATGTGTACAAAGCGCGAAAAACAAATTATTATTATAATTTCGCACAAACTAACAAGTAATATTTACGCAGAGTTACAGAATAATAAATAGTACCTTAACAGTCCAGAAATCCCTAAAACGCTTGCTCAAAAACCTAAAAACATAACTTGAATTTAAATTCATGTTAAATAATACCTTACGCGTTTCGAAAATCGAAATCGCCTAATCACTCAAAACAACGCATACAATTACACGTGTTAGGGTTAGCTAACGCGCGACACAAATTCGAAGTAAAGTGAGGCAGACGACTGTACGTTCATCGAGACGAACGACAACCCGACCGCAACGACAATACCTAAAGTGCGGAGTGATACAGGCCTGGCAGAGTGTAACAAGCTATCACCTATGATGAGACTGAAAATTTGCTGCTTACAATAAAGTAACAGTAAAATTTGTTTTGTTTTGCTATACCTACCAAATCCACAGGAAACGATACGCGGATAAGACATCATCTCCCTAGCCTTATCCCGTATCTCACGGGGTCGGCTTCCTAATCTAGGGGATTGAACGACGGTACTGGTTTTTACACAGAGCGACTGCCATCTGACCTCCGCAACCCAGAAGGGAAACCAGACCCAATCCTAGATTAGGTCAGAGTTTTCAAACCGCCAATGCTTAGCACTGGCCTCTGATATGGCTTAACGACTAATATCTACGGTATTAAACGATATTAACCGGGACCAACGGCTTAACGTGCCTTCCGAAGCACGGAAAAAGCACCGAATAAACGTACATATGAAATTCGAAAAACGAAAAACACATTGGTACGTGGTGGGGTTCGAACCACGACCTCCCGCTCAGGAGGCAGCGGCCCTATCCACTACACCATCGGGCTCTCATATATATACGATACGCAGATAAGACATGACCGCATAATTACTAAGTTTAATCATTTATATTACCTTTTCTTTCTTTTTTATTTTACTTCTTTAAACTAATTTTGTATTACCTTCTTATTGTTTCACTCATAACATAATTATCTGTAACTCGATCTTATAGGTGACATGATCTCATGTCGATCAATACTGGAGCGGAGGCCTGGTGACCTAAAATACGGGTATTTTCTTACCTAGTTTAGGCACCAGCCTCACACTTAGTGTAATCTTGTGCCTAGCATAATGTCCCTAATAATAGTGAATACTATGTGGTGAGGGAATAAATCATCGGGATCTTCCATACTGGACTGGGAGAGAAAGAAAAACATAGAATGTTCCAGTTGCCCTTCCTCCCGGGCATGCTGTAGAAGTCAGCAAAAGGGATTCAAGGGTTACAGTGTATTGTAATTTAGGCGATGGGCTGACAACCTGTCACTAAGAAATACACATTACAATCTAAAATTGCCCTCAATTTATGTCAGACGTGGCGAAAGCGCCTTTTAGGAGGTGTTTTAAGCTCTGCCTACCCCGTAAGGGATAAAGGCGTGATTTTATGTATGTATGTATGAGGGAATAAAGACATTTTTATTTTAATATAAACTGGTGTTATTGCAAATCCCTCAGCGTCCAGTGAAACATGGTACGCGCCAATGCTGACGAAAAACACCCTCTAAGGATAAAAAATCTCTAAGGTCCCAAAAATGGTAATATGTATTTATAAATTTCCATTAATTCAACATTCTTTTTCATCAGTAAAACTAAGATTAAATGTATTCAGATATATGTCATGATAATTCTTCCACGCTGGACTGGGAGCGAGAGAAAAACATAGAATGTGCCAGCTGCATTTCCTCCCAGGCATGCTGTAAAAACCAGCTAAGGGATCTGAGGGTTTCAGAATATTGCAATTTAGGCGATGGGCTGACAACCTGTCATTACAGCAATATACCTACAAAACCATCTTGAATAACCCTCAAAACTTTGTCAGACGTGGCGGAACGACCTTTGTTTAGGTCGTTTACGCTCTGCCTACCCCATTGGGGATGAAGGCGTGTATATATGTATGTATGTATATTTCCATTAATTCAACATTCTTTTTCATCAGTAAAACTAAGATTAAATGTATTCAGATATATGTCATGATCATCTCCCTAACGTACAAATGAAATATGAAAACCGAAAAACACATTGGTACGTGGTGGGATTCGAACCACGACCTCCCACGCAGGAGGCAGCGGCCCTATCCACTACACCATCGTACATACATACATACATATAATCACTCCTTTATCCCTAATGGGGTAGGCAGAGCGTAAACGACCCAAACAAAGGTCGTTCCGCCACGTCTGACAAAGTTTTGAGGGTTATTTAAGATAGAGTTCTAGGTATATTGCTGTAGTGACAGGTTGTCAGCCCATCGCCTAAATTAGAATATACTGAAACCCTCGGATCCCTTAGCTGGATTTTACAGCATGCCCGGGAGGAAATGCAGCTGGCACATTCTATGTTTTTCTCTCGCTCCCAGACCAGCATGGAAGAGATACATACATACATACATATAATCACGCCTTTATCCCTAATGGGGTAGGCAGAGCGTAAACGACCCAAACAAAGGTCGTTCCGCCACGTCTGACAAAGTTTTGAGGGTTATTTAAGATAGAGTTCTAGGTATATTGCTGTAGTGACAGGTTGTCAGCCCATCGCCTAAATTAGAATATACTGAAACCCTCGGATCCCTTAGCTGGATTTTACAGCATGCCCGGGAGGAAATGCAGCTGGCACATTCTATGTTTTTCTCTCGCTCCCAGACCAGCATGGAAGAGATACATACATACATACATATAATCACGCCTTTATCCCTAATGGGGTAGGCAGAGCGTAAACGACCCAAACAAAGGTCGTTCCGCCACGTCTGACAAAGTTTTGAGGGTTATTTAAGATAGAGTTCTAGGTATATTGCTGTAGTGACAGGTTGTCAGCCCATCGCCTAAATTAGAATTTACTGAAACCCTCGGATCCCTTAGCTGGTTTTTACAGCATGCCCGGGAGGAAATGCAGCTGGCACATTCTATGTTTTTCTATCACTCCCAGTCCAGCATGGAAGGAATCACTACACCATCGTATTACCTCAAAACTCTGTATAGTGCATTCCAGCCGAGTTATAAGTGTCTCTCTTCTCAGTCGGTATTCTTCAAACATTTCCGAGAAAGAATTCTCCAGTTGCTTCCATTCCTTTTCTGATAATGCCTTGTTGTATAACGGTTTGCCTACTAGTTTGTCTCCTGAGAAAGAATGGTAATATAAATACAATAGAATTAGGACAAAATGCCAAATTTATCACTACATAGTATAAAACAAAGTCGTTTTCTCTGTCTGTTTAAAACTACGCAACGGAATTTCATGCCGTTTCTTTTAATGGATAGAGTGATTCAATAGGAAGGTTTATATGTATAATACATGCATAATATAGTAGAGAAACACTGATAATTTCCGTGCGAATCCGGGGCGGGTCGCTAGTTAATTCTAATTTATAATAACTGCTTATGGTCTGAAGACCGATTGCATATTGGACAGTTAATATATAAAAAAGACGAATTCTAATTTTTGGTTTTGGGTGTCAGCTATAGTATTTCCAACTTAAGTTTAGAATAAATAAAATTTGATATCTTTAATTCGAAAATATTGTTTTTAAAATAAGTTTTAGCTATTAGATATGACAACATAATGATATAGGTACTAGTTTTAGTAATTTAACAAATTTGCCAACAAGTATCATTTATAATTGAAAAGTGATTTTGAATGAAAAGACATGAAACTTTGTTTACCTTTACTCTAAAACTGAGTTGGAAATACTATAAGTATATATATGTTCCGGTGATGGGGAGACCCCTCCATAATAAATAATAAGTATAAGGTGGCACTTAGCAGAATGGAACACGTCTTTATTTTAGTGACTGATGCGGTTCCATTCAGATTATTGAAATATGTTAAAATAACATACATACATACATAAAATCACGCCTTTATCCCTTACGGGGTAGGCAGAGCGTAAAATGCCTCCTAAAAGGCGCTTCCGCCACGTCTGACATAAATTGGGGGCAATTTTAGATTGTAATGTGTATTGCTGTAGTGACAGGTTAAAATAATATTGTAAAATAGTGTTGTAGATTTCACAGACATGGCGGAACAACCTTTGTTCAGGTCGTTTACGCTCTGCCTACCCTATAAAGGCGTAATACATACATACATGTATGTTGCTTTGAGTAACATGGTAGCAAAATACTGAGACCCTCACCTTTTACTCTCAAACCGAACTATTGTGATTGTTATTTAATATGTTTTTGTTTTAAGTGTGTGAGTAATAAAGATATTTTGAATTTGCATACATACATACATACAAAAAATCACGCCTTTATCCCTTACGGGGTAGGCAGAGCGATAAACGCCTCGTGGAAGGCGCTTTCGCCACGTCTGACAAAAATTGAGGGCAATTTTAGATTGAAAAGTGTATTGCTATAGTGACAGGTTGTCAGCCCATCGCCTAAATTACAATACACTGTAACCCTCGAGTCCCTTTTGCTGACTTCTACAGCATGCCCGGGAGGAAGGGCAGTTGGAACATGCTATGTTTTTCTATCTCTCCCAGTCCAGCATGGAAGGAATTTTTGAATTTGAATTTGAATTTAAAATTCTCCAATTCCTAAACTGGTTCCTCTCTGGTAAGCACCAGCCAACTTATAAGTTGTGTGTGTGTTATTTATTTATGACCTCAAGGTTTCTTTTTTATCTAGCAAGCACTTTTGATCTTCAGAAGAAAGACATCTTTAAAAAAACAATAATTCTAGAAATAATAACAACTTCCATCTTCTTTTTCTTAGAGAGTGGATTCTCGAGTCAATAGACCCGATGAACCCTGGTGTCAAAGTTTTCAAATTTAGACCTCTCACATGGATTCTTTTTCTTCTGTCGAGTGGGTATCGAGTCTATCGACCCGATGAACCCTCTGACATGGTTTGAGTAACGACCACTATCAAAGACAGCGACCGGGACCGACGGCTTAACGTGCCCTCCGAAGCACGAAATCTTTTTCTTTTCGGACAATCAGGTGATTCAGCCTGCAATGTCCTAACCAAACTAGGGAAAAATTCACAAAGTGATAAATTCTTAAATATCTACTTTGTGTTTCCAGCCTGGGAATTGAACCCAGGACCTCCAGATCGGGAGTCCATGGCACTAGCCACTAGACCACGGAGCAACAACAACTTTCATACTAAACACACTGCATCTTACCTTCTTTCTGAATGGTGTCTTTGAGTTTACATTCTAGCTTAGAGAAGAGCATCTCAACTGTAATATTGGGCGGTGGTTTGTTGAACTTCAATGATATCAAGATGTCTTTCAAGTCCTTTGCTGTTGGTGTTTCTTGCTGCAGAAAAGATTTGAAGATGTATTATTTTTTGTACACAAGTTACATGAAAATGAGAATACATAAAGAATGATGAATGATGTTGTTAAAGTAAAAGACCTAAATATTATTTATTTACTATTATTCTTCCATACTGGACTGGGAGCGAGAGAAAATCATAGAATGGGCCAGCTGCATATCCTCCCGAGCATGCTGTAAAAACCAGCTTAGGGTTCCGAGGATTTTAGAATATTCCAATTTAGGCGACGGTCTGACCACCTGTCACTACAGCAATATACCTACAATTCCATCTTAAATAACCGTCAAAACTTTGTCAGACGTGGTGAAACGACCTGTGTTTAGGTCGTTTACGCTCTGCCTACCAATTAGTGATAAAGGCGTGATTATATGTATGTATGTATACAATACTATAACAAAATACCTGACCATATATTAAATTTGTCAGAATATCAATTTAAAGATACCATTAAAAACACATTATGTCAGAAAGCCTATTAAGTTAAAAAGAAAATTATAAGTTAGATGACTATACTAATGACAAAGATGTATGGAGCTCTGATATTTCAGTGAAACCCTATTTTGAACAATAGGAAGGATAAAAGTAAGAATAAGCCAAAACGAAGGGAGGGGCGCAAAGTGCGAGTTTCTCATGCTTCTTCTTCATTGTGATATAGTTTTATTTTATTTTGTGACATAGATATATATTTCTTTGTAATCATGGGCATGCTGTAAAATCCAGCTAAGGGATTCGCGAGTTTCAGTATATTGTAATTTAGGCGATGGGCTGACAACCTGTCACTATAGCAATATACCTAGAATTCTATCTAAAATATCTCTCAAAACTTTGTCAGACGTGGCGGGACGACCATTGTTTAGGTCGTTTACGCTCTGCCTACCTCATTAGGGATAAAGGCGTGATTATATGTATGTATGTATGTTTATGTGTACTTCCATACTGGACTGGGAGAGAAAGAAAAACATAGAATGTTCCAGTTGCCCTTCCTCCCGGGCATGCTGTATAAGTCAGCAAAAGGGATTCGAGGGTTACAGTGTATTGTAATTTAGGCGATGGGCTGACAACCTGTCACTACAGCAATACACATTACAATCTAAAATTGCCCCCAATTTATGTCAGACGTGGCGAAAGCGCCTTTTAGGAGGCGTTTTACGCTCTGCCTACCCCGTAAGGGATAAAGGCGTGATTTTATGTATGTATGTATGTTCTTTGTAATAGACTTGCTTGTGACTTCTTTCTAAGTGTTCTTAGGAATCTAATTGGGTACCTTCCCACCAGGTACGATTTTGGGTGGTCTTTTGACTGATTAGGTTTTAGTTTTAAGTTTTGAAATTGTGATTTAGATTTATTGTGACATTTTGTAATTAACTTATTAATAAACTCTTTATTTTCTATTTGGACATAAATGATTTGATTTTGACAACATAACAGGCAGTACAGCCTATTTCTACAAAGAAATTTCTTCCAGCCTACCATCTGACTGACTGAAGTGAGACTATTGAGATTAAGATTAGTACAATACAATACAATACTAGTTACAACTTTATTATGGAGAGGTAAAGTAGGTAAGAAAAGGAATAGAATGACTTTGATTGGATTCATTCTGCTTTACTGACAGAGGAATCATTGAAATTCAAATTGAGCATATTATTTTTTGGTTAAAAAGGTAAAAGACAACCTTTATTACATTAATATCATATATGTTCACAGTATATACAGGGTGTAAGGGACAGCGTCACGCAAACTGATAGGGGCTGCTCAGTCAACGGAACTGAACTAGTATCAGCAGGTTTTCTTTATCAGAAAGAGAAAAAAAAGAATTATGATTTTTTCACACAGATTGTCTGATTGAGTTGGCCATTTTGTATGGGAAGTTCAAATTTTCAGTTTCGTTGACTGAGCAACCCCTATCAGTTTGCGGGACGCTGGCCCTATCAGTTTGCGGTCCCTTACACCGAGTATTATTATATTATGCTGTTTGTAAAGGACATTTTGTAGAATGCTCCTATAACAATTTAGGAACTGGCAGTATTAAAGCATACCTACAGTTCCATCTATTTCCACAAAAAAAACACAACAGAAAAATATACATACATACATATAATCACGCCTTTATCCCTAATGGGGTAGGCAGAGCGTGAACGACCTAATCAAAGGTTGTTCCGCCACGTCTGACAAAGTTTTGAGGGTTATTTAAGATAGATTTGTGATATTGCTATAGTGACAGGTTGTCAGCCTATCGCCTAAATTGCAATATAGAGAAACCCTCGGATCCCTTAGCTGGTTCTTACAGCATGCCCGGGAGGAAATGCAGCTGGCACATTCTATGTTTTTCTCTCGCTCCCAGTCCAGCATGGAAGTAAAAAAAATATAGAGAAATATACAGAAAAATATAGAGGAACATACCACAACAATTTCCATGCCTGCACCAGTTTTCTCCTTAGGGCAGTCAACGTTGACCATCCTAGCAGCCATCAGCTCGGAGATCAGGTAGTCCAGGAGAAGCAGACGCTCCTCCTTGGTTTGCAGACGGGATGACATATAGCCTAGTAAACACAGAAAACATTAATTCACTAACTGAAACTATTTTTTGCAATGCATATCAGATATCCCTTATTCCTTAAGATAAGTAGAAGATTTTGATATGTTAATTAGCCGAAGAGTCACTTCAACCAGTGAGGATCTCTTGTAGCTAACCATCCTAGTTTTTTAAGGCTTCATCTATAGTATTTCCAACTCAGTTTTAGAATAAAGGTAAACAAATTTCATGTTTCATGTCTTTTTATTCAAAAACCCATTTCAAAAACAAATGATATGTGATGGCAAATTAGTTAAATTACTAAATCAACTTTTCATTATGTTGTTATAACTAATAGCTAAAACTTATTTCAGAATCAAGAACTTTGATTAAAAGATATGAAACTTTGTTTACCTTTATTCTAAAACTAAGTTGGAAATACTGTAGTAACAGCCTCCACAATCCATTAGGGGCCTAGAGTTTGAACGTCCTGACCTGAGGGGTAAGCTGGTAGCTTGTTGCCTTATTTCTGGTGTGTGCTAATGCAGTACATTCACAGAGGATGTGGTCAGGTGTTTCTTCATCCTCCAACCAATATCTGCAGTAAGGGCCTTGTCAAAGGCTTCGCACGGAAATAATCAGTGTTTCTCTACTATATTATGCATGTATTTATACATATAAACCTTCGTCTTGAATTACTATATCCATTAAAAGAAATGCAGGCTTGGGAGCGAGAGGAAAACATAGAATGTGCCAGCAGCATTTCCTCCCGGGCATGCTGTAAAAACCAGCTAAGGGATCCGAGGGTTTCAGTATATTGTAATTTAGGCGATGGGCTGACAACCTGTCACTACAGCAGTATAGCTATAATTATATCATAAATAACCCTCAAAACTTTGTCAGACATGGCGAAACGACATTTGTTTAGGTTGTTTACGCTCTGCCTACCCCATTAGGGCGTGGTTATATGTATGTATGTATTAAAAGAAACAGCATCAAAATCTGTTGCATAGTTTTAAAGATTTATGCATACATAGGGATATAGGGACAGGGTAAGCAACTTTGTTTTATACTATGTAGTGAAGTAAATATGCAAATCATTTCACCAAACTTACCTGTGATCAACTTCTTGTAAGGACATCCAAGCTCTTTCAGGAAAGAACTCAACTCCAGCAAGAAAGCACTTGATTCATCGGGATCATTCATGATATTGACCGTCTCCTCAATGTTACAGAGGCTCTTCAGCTCTTCAGCCAAAATGTGAATAAGCTTGGTGTATTCTAAGGACTTGTGGCCACTGTCAAGGGCCTTTGCGAAGGCTGCTTCATCCGACAGTGGGCCTTCATAGCTGTAACAAGTCCAATAATTTTTCTTTTATTTCTGTTTTATTTTATTTATTTCCATGCTGGCCTGGGAGCGAGATAAAAACATAGAATGTGCCAGCTGCATTTCCTCCCGGGCATGCTGTAAGATCCAGCTAAGGGATCCGAGGGTTTCAGTATATATTGTAATTTAGGCAATGGGCTGACAACCTGTCACTACAGCAATATACCTAGAATTCTATCTTAATTAACCCTCAAAATTATGTCAGACGTGGCGGAACGACCTTTGTTTAGGTCGTTAAGCTCTGCCTACCCCATTAGGGATAAAGGCGTGATTATATGTATGTATGTATTTTATTTATTTATAGTTTACCATTACCATTGATTGTACAAATATCTAAATAACAAAGACAACAGGCACTGATTATTTCTAAAAAGTGATTTCTTTCTTTCTTCCTTCCCATGCTGGCCTGGGAGCGAGAGAAAAACATAGAATGTGCCTGCTGTATTACCTCCCAGGCATGCTGTAAAAACCAACTAACGGATCCGAGGGTTTTAGTATATTAAATTTAGGCAACCTGTCACTACAGCAATATACCTACAAATCTTTCTTAAATAATCCTCAAAACTTTGTCAGATGTGGGGGAAACAACCTTTGTTTAGGTCGTTTGCGCTCTGCCATTAGGGATAAAGGCGCGATCATACGATTTCTAACAGCAGATCTACGGAAGTGAAAAGACTGGAAAAATGTGGATAAGACTTGTACACAATATGCTATCCTAAACAATTTTTTTTTTAAATAAGTATAAACAAATAAAGTATTATCATTTCTATTGTTACAGGGTCTAGTTATTACTGTTATAGAGCAGCATGGTTGATAATTTGGTCCTATAAAAAGTACTTTGCTGGATGAATTAGATATGGGTCAAAATGTTATACCATTAAAGTAATATTAATTATATATCTACTGCAGTTCCGTATAAAATGATGGGTCAAAATGTTATACCATTAAAGTAATATTAATTATATATCTACTGCAGTTCCGTATAAAATGCTGTTTTGTTTTAAGTCTAAAATGCAGAATGATCGATAATATCTACTCTACCGGCTAATTAATGCAATATGTCGGCGTTGGCTATGGCGACTCCTACGTATGTTTAAACTGCAATTGATTGTTGCCAAAGCTTTACTAATTCTGTATATCTTTACTATCATTTAAATTACACACGGCATCAGATAAAGAAAACAATATTTCGATGCAATATTACACAAGAATTTGCAGCAATACGGTGCAAGCATAACCCCAAAAATATCAGTAAGAAAGTCTTACCCCAAGTCGGTTAGAGAGTCAAGTATGTCGTTTTCCATGGCTGAAATGCTAGGACTTCATCCACAGTTATTTTTTAAATAGGATTTTACGTATACAATTGTGAAATATAAGCAAAATCTAAAAATATTAACGCCACAAAATTCTCGACAATCGATGAGCTTTTTTTTTTATCCTCCATCTGTCAAAAATAGAGTTGTACCATGTACGCCATGATTGCCGATTATAATACCGGTTTTTATCCCTACACTTGTGCTGAGCAAGGAAGTGCTGTGAAGGAAGAGTAGAACAAGCCCGCGCGTTTTAAGTTTGAGTGTTATGTTATCTAGACAAATATCCTGATTTAGATATCTTTGCTGATAGATGGTCCCATATAAGCAAAAAAAAAAATGAGTTATGTGAAAATGTACAATTGTTATAGTTATATTATTGTTTAGGTACGAGTACGTCTTAAATATTTTATTTTGTTACTAGCGATCCGCCCCGGCTTCGCACGGAAATTATCAGTGTTTCTCTACTATATTATGCATGTATTATACGTATAAACCTAACTCTTAAATCACTCTATCCTATAAAAGAAACCGCATCAAAATCCGTTGCGTAGTTTTATAGATTTATGCATACATAGGGATATAAGGACAGAGAAATTAGTCTGTAGGTAAAATTACCTACAGACTAATCACCACAAAGTATAAAACAAAGTCGCTTTCTCTGTCCTGATTAAGTAATCATGCTGGACTGAGAGCGAGAGAAAAACATTGAATGTGCCAGCTGCATTTCCACCCGGGCATGCTGTAAAACCCAGCTAAGCGTTTCAGTATATTGCAATTTAGGCGATGGGTTGACAACCTGTCACTACTGCAATATACAATATAATACAAAATTCTTATATTGCACAAAGAAACACATACAACAGAAAAAAAGGAACAAACGTGACAATACAATATAGGCGGCCTTATTGCTAAAGCAGCAATTTCTACCAGGCAACCTTTGGGTATAGAAATTGTACAGGCAGAAAGCGGAATAGTGTATATTACTACATATAATACTTAGACAATATTTACACACTATTAAATAAATATTTCAATAAAATACCAGGCCACTCAGAAAGTATTGCGATAAATAGTTTTTATATATGGCAGACTGGCCGGTTAGAATCTTTTTTGAAAATATGATTAATTGTAAGTAAAAATATGTGTGTCCCATTTTCAAAATTTCCCTCCACATTTTTTTGCGAGCCAATTCAAAGTATCGTGTCTTACTGAAAAATGGATCTGCGCCGGGAACATTTTAAAGCTATGATTTTTTACGATTTCAAGTGTCGCCTGAAACCGGATGAATCGTTCGATAGACTTCAAATGGCATTTATGGATGAAAGCCCCTCCAAGGCAACCGTGTATCGTTGGTATAACGAATTTAGGCGCGGTCGACCAACCTTGGGGGATGAAGAAAGAAGCGGTCGCCCTTTGACGGCTATTACGAAAGAAAACGTGCTAGCAGTAAAAAATTTAATACAAGATAATAGGCGAATTATATATCAGGAGATTCAACACATATTAAAGATTGGATCGGGAAGCGTTCACGAGATTCTACTAGGGCATCTTCGCGTGAGGAGGATAGTATCGCGCTGGGTGCCGCACTACCTCACCGACGCTCAGAAGCAGGCCCGGTTGGAATGGTGCCGTAATATGCTGAACAAATTTGAAGCAGGCTCGTCTCGGCGTGTTTACGACATCGTAACAGGTGATGAGCCCTGGATTTATCAATACGATCCAGAAACCAAGCGCCAGTCGACAGTTTGGGTGTTTCAAAATGAACCAACGCCTACCAAAGTGAAGCGATCTCGAAGCGGGGGGAAGATTTTGATCGCCAGCTTTTTTAATTTGACTGGCCACTTTGCCTCAATTCCCTTACGAGATCAAAGAAGCATTAACGCCGAATGGTATACTATCAAATGTTTACCAGAATTTTTTTCTGTTGTGAGCAACAAACGACCAAACACAGGGCTCCGCGGACTACTGCTCCACCACGACAATGCGCCTGCACACACCGCGCTCAAAACGAGGGACTTCCTGGACAGCACACCAGTCAAACTCCTGGGTCACCCTCCTTACAGCCCTGATCTAGCACTGTGTGACTTCTTTTTATTTCCAAAAATAAAAAATCAGCTCAAGGGGATACAATTTTCGTCGCCGGAAGATGCGCTGGCTGCGTTCGAGCAGGCTGGAAACGAGGTGTCTACGGCGGACTGGAAAAAGTGTTTTGAAAACTGGTTCAGACGCATGAATCTTTGTATAGAGGCTGGTGGAGAGTACTTTGAAAAGATTTAATAAAAATATATGTACCTGTAGAACAATTTTTTTTAGTGTCGCAAAACTTTCTGAGTGTCCCACGTATACTGATACATGCTCCACGACCTTATCCCGCCAGCTCCCTTCTACCATCGGACATCTAGACGCACCGCAGGATACCATCCATACCTGGTTGATATTCCACCAATACGTACTAAGCGCTTCCAAAGCTCTTTCATAATGCGCACGGCAAAAGTGTGGAACTCACTACCTGCGTCTGTGTTTCCGAACGCCTTCAACTCCCTCACTCTAACTTGGAAATGTTCCAAGTTAGAGTGAACTGGCATCTTCTGGGTGAGCTCGCACCATCGTCGACTCCGTCTCAGTCGTTCCCGACCTAGAGTGGAGTCAAGAGCAAACCCATTTTAATAAAAAAAAATATAAAAAATACATATCTTATGATAAACTAATACATAATATATGCTACATAAGATAGATACTGTATGCTATATATTAGAGAAATAAATAAATATACCTACATATCTATCTTAAATAACCCTCAAAACTGTCAGACGTGGCGGAACGATCTTTGTTTAGTCGTTTACGCTCTGCCTACCCCATCAGGGATAAAGGCGTGATTATATGTATGTATGTAAGTTAATCTCATACCTTTGATTTCTTTAGTTATATGTTCACTTGCATAGTGCTTAAGGACTCCTGTTTACTTTGTAAGTTTATTGCAAATAAATAAATAATCGGATGATGTAGGCTCGATTCTTATCATGAATTTATCACTTTATGAGATTTTCCCCTGTTTAGTTAGTCCAAAACAGACGAAACTAAGAAAAATGATTATGTGTTTCAGGGAGCACGTTCAGCCGTCAGTTCAGATGTCAGAGGCCTACCTATTAATTAAATTCCTAATAACTCTTAAGCGGCTTACGATATGACGGAACGGGAGTGAATGACGCCTTGATATTGACGTGTCCGCCGAAGCAAAGAATATTGTTCCTTACCAAACAATCAGCAAATACAGTGGAATTCAAGACTTTCGTCTGTCATACAAGAGGCCTTTTTTTTGAACTCCAGCACAAAGCACGGTCACAGAATATATAATAGTACCTACTACATAGCACGGTACATACTTGTGCTCCCCCCCCCCACAGAAGTCGTGGATCCGCCCTTGCTCTGCCATACTAACACAAGTCCGAGACTCTCTGGCTGCCCTGTAATGTAGGTAAAGGATAAATTGATGATTGTTATAGAATATACATACCTATAATATTTATGGTTGGTTGAGTTGGTTCGTACCTACTACACAGATTATAATAATAAGTAGGATATTTCAAAGCTAAACTAATCCCAAAGTCAAACCATACATTCCTATTTTATCAAATAGGTACCTACCTAACCTACCTACCTAATATTTTATTGCTTATCTTATTATAATCATTATAATAACTTAGTGGTTTATGTACAGTTTGTTGTAGTGTGAGTGAGCTACCTGCGCAGGAGACTCGGCTTGTACAGGTGTGGATGTGCATAGCATCAGTTGGTCTAGGTTTGTTTTATTTATTATTATTATATTATTTAATCAGTCAGGCCGTTGTAGCAACTGATAGTGCCTGTATCCCACTGTTCACGATTTGCTTGTCTTATTAAAGTTTTGTAGGTATATGTCCAATTTTAATTTTAATTCATATCACAAAAAGTTCCACATCAGGCAACCATTTTATTAACTTAAGAAGATGTAACTATTTTATAATGATTAATCAAGTTGTTAATTAAGTTTTTTACTACTGCTTACTTTGTTGGAATACAAGTAGCAAACAGTAGCTTATACCAGTTATTCTGTTTTGTAACTTTTTATTCAATATTTTTTTTAAATTCTTTAATAAAATGTGGGAGCGGATACGGAATAGGACACCAATGGATGCTGAATATGGGGAAAAGTGGAAAAGACGAAGCTGCAAAGTGGACCCATGTATGTACTATGCCCGGTCGGTGAAGAAGATAAAAAAAGACTTCATAAATATTCACTGACACTTTGCAGGTATTTCTTGAGCAATGCTCATGGTATCGTTGTCCAAACAAGTTTTTCCACACACGTTCTCCGTCCCACAATCAAAGCCTTCGAAACCGAAACGTCAGAACTCCACCACTCCACCTATACAATCCACAGTCGACGCCGCTGGCTGTTGCGGCGCGCACGCCTATGCCTCTTTTTACTTTTTAAAAAGTTATTTACCAACAACGTCACCGCATTCCGGATTCAAAATTCAAATAGTTTAGGAATGTGATCGGTGTTCCAAGTGCCATAAATAGTGATGTTACGTGTATAATCGATATATTGTTTTTATATTATATTAAAAATGGGTGTTTTATTGGTGTTTTTTGTGACGGTTCTGGTGGAGCGAGTTGTGGGGCAAGAGGCGGCGGAGTGTTTCGGGGCTGGCAGCGTGGCTGGTGCTGCGATTGGTGCTTTCATTGCTGCACTTCTTCTAGTAGCAGCTGCATATTATTTGCGGAAGCTGTATTGGAAATCAAGAAAAGGTAAGTGGCCTAATAACCGTCCAAAGTTGCAGTCTAGCCTAGAAAGTTACTAGATAACTTCAGGGTTCGAGATAAGATCATTTCGTATGCTTGCTCAAATTCGAAATATAGAATATATAAATATAGAATATAGATTATATAATTTGTGAGGAACCCAAAAAACGACAACATACAGCGTACGTGCCCATTACAGGTCTCCAAACTTTTTGGTTAAGCGATACCTTATTATTTTTGTCGTTTATTTGGAATGCTCGGAGCTCAGGTGGATGAGGTCCAACCTACGTATTAAACCGAACTTGAATTTCGAAAGTAGCATTGACCTTTTGGTATGTTCCATGAATTTGAATAAATTATTTAGTAATATTACGATTCAAAAATCTTTATTCAAATATTAATGTTTAATTAATAAAGATAATTCGGATTCTTATACTAAATTCCTATATCACAGAATAATCATATTAAGAAAATTACTATAATCAGCAATTTTGATGCCATCATCAATGGTTTAAATTCAAATTAGTTTTTTATCTCCTTTCGACAACGAACTTTGGAACATTTAGAACACACAAAAGTAAGCATGTTCGGTCCTATTTTCTTATAAAAAGAAAACAACAATCTCACATAACTCAACTTAAGAAAGGCATGACATTCACAGAAAATTATTGTCAGATCAGTTTACAATGCAATTCAAAACAAAATCCAACCAACCACAAACAAAAAGTCGTGGATCACGTCAACACCCGATCGAGATCCGGCCACATGATCAGTCGCATCACTATGCAAATCCTGCGTTCCATTCAATAGACGTCAATCTGACCTACCCGGTTTTTTGTGTCGTACGGATTTTGGGGGTGCCCTGTCCTTTTCTGTAAAAAGTACATTGTTAAAATACCACATTTCGTGAACGAAAATTGAATGTACTTTTGCAAAATTTAAGGTACATTTGCGATATCGAAGCATTACCTTTACACTATTTAAAAACTTAAAGAAAAGAAATCATTAAGGTGACAACAAAAGCAGATTTTTGTTTTTTGACACACTGAAAAACTGGGACCTGACAACAAGCACGATGAACCTAAAAATCACTGCGACGGCACCTCCGTAATGAACGTTAATGTAAACAATCATAAACAATGCGCTATCTACATTACAGTCACTTCACCTGACTTGACTATGTAGATTGTATGTATAGTCTATAAACAGCATTGTAAAGTTATAGCAAGGTATTAATACATCAGCTAAAGGCAGTCATTATGTACTGACAACCTTGGAGGAAACTCAAGTCTATTAAATACAGAATCGTAATTTAAAAATGTTGTTGGATCATCAATTTAACGCCTACACAGAGCTTAACACCCTATCCGCTTGAGATTAAATCGAAATTCAAATGGGTTTAGTACAGTCTGTATAGTAATTGCTTGGGTGGATGCACTTTGCACTTCTCTGAGGTCGAAAAATATACTTTAATTGCCAATTTGCTTCGACGACGCAAACAGTTTATTTGTAAATTATACAAACCAGTTTGAATAAAACTTAGCAGTCTATTAATTACTATTGACAGAAGTTGAATCATAGTGACTGGCCAAATATGATATCGACTTAACGTAATTTTATACAATTTCTCTAACAAAAGTAGGTGTATTTCCTTATCAAAAACTATTACTCCACCGATTTGTTACGCTTTACGTAAGGCGTTTCGTATTATTCTACAACTTTTGTTTGTAAGAATTCTATTCGTATATAAAATGTTCTGTGATTTGTGACAAGAATATATATGAAATTATAAAATCTATAGCAGGTGCCCATTTGCTGTCTCGGTGAACGTGTATGGAATAAAAATGGCACATAAAGAATGTTATCCATCGAATGGACCATTGTCATTTCATTTTAATGTTGAGGTCATAGTCGCCATACATACGTGATGCATTATTAAAGTTTAGAATACATTCGATAATATCAACGACAAAAAAATATTTATAGTATCGACATCTATCTGGAAATCTCAAATAGTGAAAGAGACACAATAGAATAGATTATTTACACGAATTTAAAAGAATATTATTTTTATTTATACAATATAACGACTGTAATTTTCTTATTGTGAACACATTATTATCGTAAAGAAAATGGCCACTTTCACAGAGTTTCAATAAAATCACTAATGACGAGTGAACGCGCACGCTCGCTCATTTTTCAAACGATAGTTGTCAGTTCACAATCTATACGCGAATTATACACTTTCATTGATAGATTCTAGGTATTACGGTTATTAAATAATAATGGAAAACTGAAAGTGATAATACTGAAGATTGTCATGAAGCTTCAATTTTGGAAGGTTATACTAAGCAATGTTTTACGTATGATTTCTTCACAACAAGTTTTTGTTTTAAATAATTTACAGCAAATTATATTAGGTACCTATTGTGATGTGATAATCTCACTTAGACAATCTCACCATCATCTCCTTAGCCTTATCCCGTATCTCACGGGACCGCTACCTAATCTAGGTGATTGAACGAGTGTTAGAAACTGGTGCCTCTGGCGGCGGGAAACTTGTGTGTGTGCTTGACGAAGACAAAAACTGCAGATGATCGAAACGAAAATACTTATATTTT
Organism: Scrobipalpa costella; assembly: GCA_949820665.1. Classification (NCBI taxonomy): domain Eukaryota; kingdom Metazoa; phylum Arthropoda; class Insecta; order Lepidoptera; family Gelechiidae; genus Scrobipalpa; species Scrobipalpa costella. Next base: position 5,893,880 of record OX463319.1, on the reverse strand, counting down.
GTATAAAACTTATGATAGCACATCTACAGCGGTGGCCATTTGCAAAGCGAATAAAAGATAGCGGTATAAAAAGAAAGAGATAAAAATATATAATTCTAATACAGGTTTGCATACTCATACATACTGGTCAATTCTGATATTGGTAGCCAACAAACGAGGGTACTGGTTTTTACACAGAGCGACTGCCATCTGACCTCCGCAACCGAGAAGGGAAACCAGACCCCATCTTAGATTAGGTCAGAGTTTTCAAGCCGCCAATGCTTAGCAATGACGTGACAATCTATATTAGAAAAACAAGCTGTTAGGCACTTTGTCATTGTGTTGTGAAACATAATTAAAAGCAAAGCAATATATCTTCTACTTTATTAGTCATTCAAATACTCAATTAATCACTAGCCTTTTGCCTCGTATCGCGGGTTACTGGCGATATTATAATTATTATCTCGTAATAAGCTAATAAGCAGCATGTATCAGTCATTGTTCCCTTAATCCGTATCTACAATTTTCAATTTATAGCGCCATTTTCTGTAAATTATAAACAAACAGTCGCTTGTAGATAATAACTTTCACTGTGGTTTCTTTTTTTTACTCATATTTTGCTATTAATATATTATTTTTCCTATCACTTATTGATAGCATGATAGAGTTGAAAATCAACAAAATAACAGATTCTTTGTAGTGTTCTTATCATTATTGATTAGGATAAAGATCAGTAAGAATAGTCGATAAAATTCAATTGTTTTCAAATTTACAATTTGCTTCAGTCTTTGTTTAACTTTCAGAAGAAGTCAGTGCTAATCTAGATTTTGTTCAAAGTAGCACTTTTTAAAGTGATTATTACTTTTTATTATTTAGTAATTTGAGTACTTAGTTTTTGTGATGTGATAAGTGTTTTCTATGCAGATTTGCTTTTACTTAGTTTTTTAAAGTTATGGTACTTTCCGTTGACCTTACATATTTAGTGGTTTAGTAGTATTCAACAATGTTAAAAAAGATTAAGTTCACTGAACAGACATGGAACGTTACAGGTATGTTTTTATTATATTCACAATAGAAAATATTTTTGCTCATTTACTTTAAATCGTAGCCATTAAAAAAATACATTACAACATTAAATTGTTAAATGTTGTTTTTTTCAACCTACGCAAAAGTTATCGTAATTTTAACAATTATCATCTAACCAAGATTAAGATAGTTTATTCTTCTTAAGTGTTTCATAATCTGAAGTATAAAGCACCTTGTTACTGAGATATTAAATGAACACAATCTAGGTATTAACATTCCTGAGATAAGACAAGCAAACTGACCCAGTACGCCCAGCATGACGACATACAGCGCTTTAAGTGTCCTTTCTAGAAATATTTAAACTAATTAATTATAATAATTAAGAATATTTATTTTTCATTCTACTCCATCTTTTTATTATTTAGGTACTTTACTTTTATGATTTAAAGTATTTTTGTACTTTAGGTTAGTTCATTTAAAGAATACCTAGACCGAAGTGATGCACTTTTTTAGTAAATTTTTCATAATATAACCTTGTCAGAATACATTTTGTCTGAAGTGTTTGATGCTCCACTGCTTACCCCGTGTGAGATTTAGGCGTGGCTACGTGTACGTATGTATTTAACTAGGTCATAGGTACCTGAGGCTGAAATCTATTCACGTGTAAGCAATACTTACTCTACTTTAAATAGCAAGCAATGAAATGAAAGTCGATTTATCTACCGTAAGACAATTACTACGTATATTATATTTTATAAACGATGACGGACTGACGGACAGCAGCTCATATAAACTGACTTTCTCCACATAACTGCCGCAGTGTGTAATTTTATTAGTTCTGTCAAGTTTCTCGGTAGTTTGAAATTGCTAGATGACTGAGATGAAAAGAGACAGGTATCATAAATGTATTCCGTATATGGACATTTTTTTTTTATGGTAAGCAAAGTCTGGAATTATTATATATATGATATTAACAAAAAAACCTTGAGGGTACTTACCCAGCTCACATCTACTCCGTAATAATTTAAATATTTAAATTGTTATTTCAATATATTTTTTTTATATAAATCAGTTTAAAACTCGTGTTTAACAGTGACATTAACTATTAAATAAAAGTTATTGATTTAAACTAACTTTACATTGTACTGAGTGCTATCCATAATGTCGTCTAAGTGCGGTGCCTGTCTAAAAAAATTGATGACAAAGGATTCTTTAAAATGTAGCCAACTTGGCTGCTCTCTGCATTACCATCGTGCGTGTATTGGATTTGCAGCTGATTTTAATCCCGGTGCGACATGGTCTTGTCCTCAATGTTCAAACAAAGGTAGGCGGAGAGGTGACAACACGGAGATTCATGTTACCCCGGCCAAAACCGGAGGGAATCCACCGGCACCACAACAAACCTCAGATGAAACAACGAAAAACCAAAGTTTGCATCCGGGAAAATCACCAACTGGTAACATTATCACAGAAGGTATCGATTCTACTGTATTAGAAAAGCTGTGTAAAGACATCGTCGAGGTTCGTAATGAGTTACCTATTCAGATACGAAGTGCTATAGAGGTAGCGTTGAAACCTTTAACAGCCAAACTTAATGAAATAGAAAAATCGGCTCAGTTACTCAGTGAGAAATACGACGAGTTCAAACTAAAGCTGGACAGTCAAAACTCTGTCATAAAGGCGTTGCAGTCTGATAATAAAACCCTGAAGCTAACTGTTGAGTCGTTGGAGGAGAGGCTTGCTACTTTGGAAGATACGTCTATGAAGCAGGAGCAGTGGTCACGACTTCAAAACGTTGAGATTGTTGGCGTTCCCGAAATAAAGGACGAATCCCTAACCAGCATTGCAATAAATTTAGCGAAATGTGCGGGACTTCAGTTGCAGCCTGATGAGATTGAATTTGCGCACAGGGTCCAAGCAAAGAGACCTGTATCTGGCAGACCAAGGGCGATCATAGTGCGTTTTAGAAAGCGCGCGACCAAGGACCATTACCTATCAGCTCTCAAAAAAGTGCGTGACCTCAACTCCAAGTGCATTGATATAGAAGGCGAGTCCTCAGCTATCTTTATTAACGAACACCTCACTACTAGAAATAAGACCCTTTTAAATAAATGCAAAGTTATTGCCAAAAAAGAAAAGGGTTATCAATTTGTTTGGATAAAAAACTGCCGCATATACACACGCAAAACACAGGGTTCGCCTTTTATATTAATTTCTAAGGAATCTGATTTAAAAAAGATTGTTTAAATGACTTGTGTTTGTCGTTTGTATTTATCAAAACCCACTGTCTGCCGAGCACTGTTATCATCGTTAAAAATACTTACACATCATTCTACACATTACCTATACACTTCATACAACTCATTCACAAAGTTTATCATGCCGAAAATTATAAATTCCACTTAGTTAGCCCCGAGATTTCGCGAGGTTTACTGTACCTACTATCCAACGTTCCACAATTTTTATCTGTTATGAAATATGCACAATGTAATTTTATCTATCCGATTCTAATATGGCTAATTTGAATGTTTTTTACCAAAACGTACGTGGATTACGGACTAAAACGCTAGAATTCCACAACAATCTTATAACTTTAAATCACCACATAATACTAATAACTGAAACCTGGCTAAATGATAATATATTAGATTCAGAATTGGTGGATGGTAGATATAACATATTTAGGCGTGATCGCGGGGCGAACGGAGGCGGTCTGATGGTATTATGTAAGAAGGAACTCAGCGTGCGTGAGCGCACTGACTGGCAGAAAAAAAACTTCCCACTGGATGTCGAATGTATATGGATCACGGTGGAAGGGCGGTCAATAGGTTCCGAGCGTGATCTTCATATCGCGCTGGCTTACATCCCGCCGGATCAAGGTTTAGCAAAACGAATAACATACCTCACAGAATGGATAAATGAAATTATTTTGAACGTAAAAGATGAATATGTTTTATTGGCGGGAGATTTCAATTTGCCATTTGTGAAATGGAATCATAGAGGGCCTTCGTTCATTAAAAAGGGTTGCGTTGAACTTCAAGAAGCGGGCTTTAATTTTATAAACAAAACGTATTGTCTCGGATTAACACAGTATAATCTATTTGTAAATACCGCGGGTAATACCTTAGACCTTATTTTTAGCAATTATAATATGAACATATCGGAGTCCACTTCCCCTCTAGTAGAAGAGGACAGTAACTTACATACTACTTTAAACATTGATTCATCTGATATCATAGTACCAGCTTTGCAAAAATCAAACCAACAAAAATATTTATTTAGGAAAGCAAATTATGAAGATATTAACAATGATCTATCACAAGTTGACTGGACAACTTGCCTTAGTTCGTCTGACTTCGAGGACGCAGTAAAAATATTTTACAGCAAAATTTATGAAGTTATAGATACACATGTTCCTATTGTTACTGCGTCAAGTCGTTTTCATTATCCCGTATGGTACAGCAGAGCTTTGATTAATCTTATTAAGGAAAAGGAAATAGTTCACTCTTTTGTTAAACATTACAATAATCCCCGTGATCGTGATATTTTCAAGATACTGCGCAACAGAATGAAGACTATGCAAAAGGAATGTTACTGTAACTATATTAAACGTACACAGGAAGCTATCAAACATAACCCTAAACTGTTTTGGTCATACGCAAACTCGAAACGGAAATCTGCGACAGGGTTCCCCAGCATAATGACTTATGGCAGCGAAACGTTATCCACCGGGCAAGAAATATGTACTGCTTTCAACGACTTCTTTGAGCGAATGTTTATGCAACCAGCTAATAACTATCCTGACTTCGGTGCTTTGACTAATCGTTACACTCATGCTATTAGCTCAATCCAGGTACATCCCGACTATATATCAAAGCTTTTGCGTAAACTCGATCAGAATAAAGGTTCCGGCAGCGATCGAATTCCGCCTATATTTCTAATTAAATGTGCTGATTCCCTTGCAGTCCCAGTGACCATATTGTTCAGTCGTTCGGTTAAGGAAGGCATTTTTCCATCGATATGGAAGGAGGCACATATTGTTCCGCTACATAAAAAGGATTCAAAACGTAACGTCGAACACTATAGGCCAATATCGATTTTAAATGTTTTGAGCAAATGCTTTGAGCGTGTTGTATACGAGCACATTTACCCAGTTATAAAACAAGGTATACCTGAGGAGCAACATGGTTTTTTCAAGGGACGCTCAACTACTACTAACTTGGCCATATTTACAGATGATATTCTTCATGGAATGGGTTACAATTCACAAGTTGATGTAATTTACACTGATTTTGAGAAGGCGTTTGATCGCGTGGATCATGTTATATTAATGCATAAACTTCAGCTATTGGGAATACATGGTGATTTGTTGAGGTGGTTGGAATCATATATATCTAACAGACAGCAGGCCGTTGTGGTTGGAGGCTACCGTTCTGATTACACGCATATACCTTCGGGGGTGCCCCAAGGTTCTATCCTTGGGCCTTTATTATATTTAGCTTTCATACACGACATAGGTAAGTGTTTCAGTTATGCCAAATATTTACTTTATGCTGATGACAAAAAAATATATCATAATATACGTAATTCTAATGATTGTGCCGAACTTCAGGATAACCTCAATAGACTAAGTGAGTATTATAGAATAAATAGGATAGGCGTTAATTTAAGTAAATGCGTTCATGTAACCTTTACTCGTGGTAAAGCTCTCGACACACAATACTTCTTAAATGGATATTTAATTAAAAAGGATACTGTTGTTAAAGACTTAGGTGTCATATTGGACAACAAGCTGACCTTTTCTTCCCATGTGGATTATATTGTTAACAAGGCTTTTAAGAACTTAGGTTTTATTTACCGCATCACAAAACCATTTACAAGCATACCCTGTATCAAAACTGTATATTTCGCCTATGTTCGTAGTTTGCTTGAATATTGTAGCACCATATGGAACCCCCAATATATAGTGTATGATAATGCAATAGAAAGAGTACATCGCAAGTTTTTAAAACATTTAAATTATCGCAGTCATATCGCCAACGATTCGTATGAGGAGTCCTGTCGGTACCACAGAGTATTAACACTAAGCGAACGAAGGCAGGTGCGAGATATGGCGCTTTTACACGACATCTGCGCGGGCGCACTCGACTGTACACCGCTTGTAAGTAGCATACTGAAATTGCGAGTTCCCGAGAAACGGACGAGACATACACAGCTTCTTTATACCACACCGGCCCGGACCAATTATGAAGCTAATTCCGTCAAAACTCGATTACCACGAATTTATAACAAATCATTTTCCGATGCTGATCCCTTCTTCCAGTCCAAAGAGCAATTTCTCAAACAAATTGCTTTAACATTAAGAAAATTTTAATTTTAATAAAACTTGTTTAAATAAATAAACTCAATAACCACCTATTTCATGATCTCAATCACGGATCTCGATATTTATTTATTTATATGTTTTTTTTCCGGCATGTAAACCAACTCTAACTGCACAATGCATTCACACACACCACACAATACAGAAACAAACTTACACAACACTAACACAATGATATCCTTACACACACATACATTACACCTACTACTTGCAGTGCGCGGCAAACAAAATGTTTTCTTTATAGTTTTAGTTTGCTATATCTTACATAATTTTTACTATGACCTGTTCTTATTAAGTTTGATCTGTACACTTATTTGCCCTCATATTGAATTTGTATAATGTTAATATAATGGAGGTCTGTAATTGGCTGATATTTTGAAAATTTATTAGAACTAGTTTGTATGTATTATAGCTGTAGACTTCAGTTTTATTAAATAAATAAATAAATAAATTATAAGGTTCAGTTCAAAATATCTTAATTCCAAGAATAAACTCAAAAACGTCCTGAAATGATGAACAATCAACTATTCTACACAATACAATATACCTATGGGTGCAACGGGTAACCCAAAGTTTTCCTTTGTGATTACTAAAACTTGGCAAATTGCACAGTTTAAAATCAATGAATGACGTGACGATAAAAATTTCTGATTCTAAATATAAAATCTGTTTTTTTTATGTTAATTATTTATTTATTAAATAAAATCAACAACGTCAACATAAAATCTTAATCCTAAAAAGATTTTAGTCAAAAAAACCGCCACTTGTCATTTCCGGCGCAAAGGTGCCCATAACACTCGCCGCGTTTCCGCGTTGAATAATGTACAATTGGACAAAGGACCTGGAACGAGGATCACAGGCTCTTTCAAATATTAATCGTAACCAAATTGAACTTAAAATGACCTAGTTAAAATCACGTGAGCCAAGCTGCAAGTAAAGCTACGTATGGCTAGTTTCAAAGATTAGATAAGATATAGTTGGGATTTTCAAATCTCAAGCTTTGTTTACATTTCTGGGGCAAACATACAGATTATCAGCATTACTTACCTATGTCTGCTGACGTCATCGATGACGTAAGAATCTTGTATTAAGTTAAGTCAGAGAAAGTTTCCCACAGAAAATGCTTATTTTTGACTCTTGCATAGAAATTGCATCTTTATTTGCTCAACTGTTAGACATCATAAATGCTGACTTTATATGGCTCTGTTATACAATGTCTCTAACTATTTATCTGGCTGTGTATGGAATTTAAACTCAGTTTATTTGTCTAAGATTTATTTTCCGTCCTTATATGATTGGCAACTTTTAAAGTAGCAAAAGGATCCAAATAAATATATGATAGCTAAGTTATTGTTACGCTAGCTAAATTTTTAATTTTGAAACACGATACCTTTTTTAGTAAGAGTCTACAAAATATGAATATAATAATTCAAGTTCACTCTGCAATTTCACGCTTTCAGTCGAAAAGAGAAGTAAATCATTGTGTATTAAACAAAATAACCATGACAAATAATTGTCTGCAAGTTTTTGTATGAATAACTTAAAAAAATAACACTAAAATACACACGAGACTAATCGGTTTTTATTTTGGCTCTATACCGGTTTAACACAGTCTATAGTTTTTACTTTCATTAAAAAAAAATAGTGTTATTTACTAAATCCTTAGTCGAAAAGCGTAGTATGGGCCAAATTGTTGCTGATTCCGCTTTAACATCGGATTACGATACGACATACTTATTAAAAACTTCACCCAATACACATAAGTACATTTTTTTAAATTGTTTTGAAAAATATTACAGACTTGCCAAGGTGATACACTTTTTTACTACTACTGATGCAATGAATATCTATCTACATATAGGCTCGTAATTATAAAGTGATCTCAAGATTGAGAGCAATATTAAGTATGGATTTTACAGGTCAGTTTGTACTGAAATGACATTTCTAATACAAACTCAAACTCGCTGTCACTCATGAGCGCTGATTTTAAATACGGTCAATACATACCTATCTGTCTATCTTAGATTATTCGTACGTGTCTCTACCTCTAACCTCTTTCAATGAGAAAACTATGTAAATGCCATGACATAACCATCGTTAAGTAACATTGCAATTACAATTCTGGAGTGATATTGTCACATGTATTGTAAGTTGTAACGTCTTACTTAACTCATAAAATATTAATGTACTCTAACCAGGTTACCATATGTTCGTGCGTGTTTTGTTTCTATCTAACAGCTAACTGTGTTTAACTGCCTCCGTGGTCTAGTGCTCAGAGTCATGGGCTCACGATCTGGAGGTCCTGGGTTCGATTCCCAGGGGGAACACAAAGTAGATATTTGTCAATTTATTTTTATTTTATTATGATAGTGGTCGCTACACAAAGCATGTCAGCGGCCTATTAGCTATGCTATTAGACGGTTTAAAAGCTCTGACACTAGGGTTCATCAGGTCGATCGACTCAATACCCACACGACAGCATCTTCTTCCATGCTGGCCTTGGAGCGAGTGAAAAAATAATAATTTGCTAGCTGCATTTCCTCCTGGGCATGCTGTAAAAACCAGCTAAGGGATCAGATTTAAAGGAGCTTATCCGCAATACAAGTCGCTTAATTCTGGGCCCCTATGATATAATTTCTCGTGTTCCATCGACACGCTAAGAAGAAGTAGAAGAGATCCGAAGGTTTCAGTATATTGCTGACAACCTCTCACTACATCAATATACCTACCTACAAATCTATCTTAAATACCCCTCAAAACTTTGCCTGTCGTGGCGAAACGACCTTTGTAAAGGTTGTTTACGCTGTGCCTACCCCATTAGGGATAAAGGCGTGATTATATGTATGTAACTTAGACATCATAGAATATTCCTGATGATTAATATCCCGGGGAGAGTAGGAATCAATACAGGGAGTTGAGAGTTTGAGTGTATTGTATTTTTGGCGAGATTAGTCCAGATCAGACTTAGATGTGATAGAGACAGCGTACACTTTAAAAGTGGGCTCTAATGGCGGTTTTACAATGCTCCGTATTCGGTTTGTATCCGAATCGTGTCCGTGAAATTTCCATATATACAGCGGATATGGATGGGTGCGCAAACTGTCAAACATTTACGAGTACTAGGAACGCCAATTCGAACAAGAAAATAAAGAATATATTCGCATACGGACAAAAGCGCCTAAAAGCAATAACCTGTCCTCTCTCGGCAGTTAGTTTACATATATACGTGGGACACTCAGAAAGATTTGCGACACTAAAAAAAATTGTTCTACAGGTACATATATTTTTATTAAATCTTTTCAAAGTACTCTCCACCAGCCTCTATACAAAAATTCATGCGTCTGAACCAGTTTTCAAAACACTTTTTCCAGTCCGCCGTAGACACCTCGTTTACAGCCTGCTCGAACGCAGCCAGTGCATCTTCCGGCGACGAAAATTGTATCCCCTTGAGCTGATTTTTTATTTTTGGAAATAAAAAGAAGTCACACGGTGCTAGATCAGGGCTGTAAGGAGGGTGACCCAGGAGTTTGACTGGTGTGCTGTCCAGGAAGTCCCTCGTTTTGAGCGCGGTGTGTGCAGGCGCATTGTCGTGGTGGAGCAGTAGTCCGCGGAGCCCTGTGTTTGGTCGCTTGTTGCTCACAACAGAAAAAACTTCTGGTAAACATTTGGTAGTATACCATTCGGCGTTAATGCTTCTTTGATCTCGTAAGGGAATTGAGGCCAAGTGGCCAGTCAAATTAAAAAAGCTGGCGATCAAAATCTTCCCCCCGCTTCGGGATCGCTTCACTTTGGTAGGCGTTGGTTCATTTTGAAACACCCAAACTGTCGACTGGCGCTTGGTTTCTGGATCGTATTGATAAATCCAGGACTCATCACCTGTTACGATGTCGTAAACACGCCGAGACGAGCCTGCTTCAAATTTGTTCAGCATATCACGGCACCATTCCACCCGGGCCTGCTTCTGAGCGTCGGTGAGGTAGTGGGGCACCCAGCGCGATACTATCCTCCTCACGCGAAGATGCCCGTGTAGAATCTCGTGAACGCTTCCCGATCCAATCTTTAATATGTGCTGAATCTCCTGATATGTAATTCGCCTATTATCTTGGATTAAATTTTTCACTGCTAGCACGTTTTCTTCCGTAATAGCCGTCAAAGGGCGACCGCTTCTTTCTTCATGCCCCAAGGTTGGTCGGCCGCGCCTAAATTCGTTATACCAACGATACACGGTTGCCTTGGAGGAGTTTTCATCCATAAATGCCATTTGAAGTCTATCGAACGATTCATCCGGTTTCAGGCGACACTTGAAATCGTAAAAAATCATAGCTCTAAAATATTCCCGGCGCAGATCCATTTTTCAGTAAGACACGATACTTTGAATTGGCTCGCAAAAAATGTGGAGGGAAATTTTGAAAATGGAACACACATATTTTTACTTGTAAGTAATCATATTTTCAAAAAAGATTCTAACCGGCTAGTCTGCCATATATAAAAAACAATTTATCGCAATACTTTCTGAGTGGCCTGGTACGTACATATAATCACGCCTTTATCCCGAATGAAGTAGGCAGACCAGTACACTACCTAAACAAAGATCGTTTCAAAACGTCAAAACAAAGTTTTGAGGGTTATTTATGATAACTTTGTAGGTATATTGCTGTAGTTACAGGTTGTCAGCCCTTCACCTAAATTGCAATATACTGAAACCCTCTGATCCCTTAGCTGGTTTCTACAGCATGCTCAGGAGGAAATACAGCTGGCACATTCTTTGTTTTTCTCTCGCTCCCAGGCCAGCATGGAAGAAGATGAAACCTCGTAACATTATCGATAATGGGCATACATAGCTTGATTCTTGATGTGTAGTGATCTTGGCCTACATGACTATGTGCGTGGACACCGTAACATGTCCAGTAAATACACTCGATTCGAAGGCCCGTATTTATAATTAGCTCTTGAGATTGACAGCGAGTTTAGGTTTGTATTAGAAATGTTATTTCAGTACAAAACGGCTTGTTAAATCCATACTTAATATTGCTCTTAATCTTGAGATTGCTTTATAAATACGAGCCTCAGAGCCCACAACTTAAACAAATTTTCACTGAAATTGGTACGAATTCGTAGTTGCAAAAAATACAATACCTATTTGTCATTTTCTATCATGAATGAAAGAACAGGAAGACAATTATTTTAGTCAATATTTAATTAAGTCGTGCCCCTGGTTATTAGCGAGTGGATTCTCGAGTCGAACGACCCGACCCGATGAACCCTGGTGTCAGTTTTCAAACCGGTTAGTAGCACAGCTATTAGGCCTCTGACATGTTTTGAGAAACGACCACTATCAATAACAGCAACTGGGCCCACCGAAGCACGGAATCCTTTTTCTTTTCGGACAATCAGGTGATTCAGCCTGCAATGTCCTAACACCAAACTGAGAAACATCTTACAGTGATAAATCGACAAATATCAGCTTTGTGTCCCACCCTGGGAATCGAACCCAGGACTTCCAGATCATGACCACTAGACCACGAAGGCAGTTGCACTTCTATTGCTAAGAGTCTAATCTTTGCTATGATAGGTACTATTTTAATCTCGCTGCTCCGTGGCCTAGCGGTCTGAGACATACGTTCTCGACCCGGAGGTCCCGGGTTCGATTCTCGGCGGGGGACAATGACTTTGTGTTGTTGTTTCTAGTTTGGTTAGGACATATCAGGCTGATCACCTGATTTTCCGAAAAGTAAGCTAACCCATGCTGTCGGATGGGCATGTAAATAGTCGGTCCTGCGCCTGATTTATCTCTGGTCGTGTCAGTCAATCTGTCCCATCAGAATAAGAGATTGAAGGAATAGAGAGTGCACCTGTGTGTAGCGCAAACACTTGGGCACTAAAAACAAGTCCTGCGTAGTTGGCTGATCTCCGAGAGATTGGCCGCCATCACCGAAAATCGGTGGGAGGACTATTATTATTATTAATCTCGCACCACACTGCGAATTTGATTAAATTTTCTAAAGCTTAATGATATTCGTTTTTTTTCACGCAAGAAGATATGCGACCATATTCGAAAGTGTCATTGGAGTCTGAGTAACGGTTTCTGTTGGAAGTGCTAACAAATAGAAACCAGAAAGCCACTGGGCTAAGTAGTTAATAAACAGTTACGCGGACTTTTGATTTTGACGCAGTTTACGTTGAAACTACGGTTGCATAGATATTTTAACAGTTTCAGCCCGGCTACGAATAATAGGCGGTTTATATTATACTATGAAAACTTTCTTCCATGCTGGACTGGGAGAGATAGAAAAACATAGAATGTTCCAGCTGCCCTTCCTCCCGGGCATGCTGTTGAAGTCAGCAAAAGGGACTCGAGGGTTACAGTGTATTGTAATTTAAACGATGGGCTGACAACCTGTCACTACAGCAATACATATTACAATCTAAAATTGCCCTCAATTTTTGTAAGACGTGGCGAAGGCGTTAAACGCTCTGCCTACCCCGTAAGGGATAAAGGCGTGATTTATATATGTATGTATGCTGGACTGGGAGCGACAGAAAAACATAGAATGTGCCAGCTTCAGTTCCTCTCGGGCTTGCTGTAAAAATCAGCTAGGGATCTGAGGGTATCTGTAGGTACATTGTAATTTAGGCGACGGGCTGACAACCTGTCACTACAGTAATATATATATACATACATACATAAAATCACGCCTTTATCCCTTACGGGGTAGGCAGAGCGTTAAACGCCTCGTAAAAGGCGCTTTCGCCGCGTTTGACAAAAATTGAGGGCAATTTTAGATTTTAATGTGTATTGCTAATGTGTAGTGACAGGTTGTCAGCCCATCGCCTAAATTACAATACACTGTAACCCTCGAGTCCCTTTTGCTGTCTTCTACAGCATGCCCGGGAGGAAGGGCAGCTGGAACATTCTATGTTTTTCTATCTCTCCCAGTCCAGCATGGAAGAATAATAAATATATAATAATATAATATACAAAATCAATCTTAAATATGGCGGAACGACCTTTATTTAAGTCGTTTACGCTCTGCCTACCTACCCCATTAGGGATAAAGGCGTGATTATATGTATGTATAAAAAATATCTATGATAAGGGAAAAGCAGTTAACATACCTACATGTCACAAACGTCGTCGACACAAAACCCCAAACAAAAATAAAGGAAGTTAGCAACTACTTGACATAAACAGACAGTTCCAATCCCTTAAGGTCTTCCATGCTGGCCTGGGAGCGAGAGAAAAACATAGAATGTGCCAGCTGCATTTCCTCCCGGGCATGCTGTAAAAATCAGCTAAGGGATCCGAGGGTTTCAGTATATTGTAATTTAGGCGATGGGCTGACAACCTGTCACTACAGCAATATACATACAAATCTATCTTTAATAACCCTCAGAATTGTGTCAGACGTGGCGGAACGACCTTTGTTAGGTCGTTTGTGCTCTGCTTACCCCATTAGGGATAAAGGCGTGGCTATATGTATGTATGTCCAAACCCTTAGGGCGTTTGTGCACTGCTCCGTATTCGGTTCGTATTCGTATCCGATTTGGCCTTCCTAGTAAATGTATGACAACTTGTGCACCCATCCATATCCGTTTTATACGGAGCAGTGCAAAAACGTCCTTACTGGGTAGGCAGAGCATTGACAGCTAAATACAATCAGATTGCTTAAAGTCGACAAATTCTGAGTAACTATTTTAGATAGTATCGCGTTTTGCTGTAGTGGCGGGTTGTCAGCCCATTGTACAAATTGCAATACACCAACGCCCTGGTTCCCTTTTACTGGCTTGAGTCCTACATATTGCTGGAAGGCAGCTGCTGGCACATTCTATGTTAATATATCACCCCTAATTTACCATGAAAGGCCTACATTTCGTATTCAATTATCGTAAAGTAACTAATGGTTTATTTACCAAGAAAATACCTTTACCCAAGGGAAAGTCAAGTGAAACCACTTGTATTGTGGACAAACAGACAAACAGAAAGTGTTAAACATAACATGCACCTGCTGATTGCCATATAAAGGGTGTTACAAAAAGAAAATGAAAAAAATATTTAATCTTCTTCTTCTTAGCGAGTGGATTCTCGAGTCGAACAACGACCCGGAGATCCCTGGTGTCAGTTTTCAAACCGCCTAGTAGCACAGCTATTAGGCCTCTGACGTGGTTTGAGTAACGACCACTATCATAAACAGCGACCGGGACCGACGAAATATTTACTATAGTTCTGTAGTCCTGACTGCATTGTTGGTTGCCTGCATTAACTGCTCTCGCGAGCAAGTGGCGGGGCATTTGGAGCAAACTATCAAATGGGACATGGTCTGAGGGTCTACCCCGCATTTGCATCGAAGGTCAGAATCTTGTGTAAATCCCCACTGAAGCGATTATCTTCGCTCCGGCCGACTTGAGTACGGAGCCGGAGTCTATTCAAAGACTTCCAAGTCGGCCTCGCCAGATTGTGTCCAGGTGGAAGATAGTCCGACAGAGGCACAAAGGGGGAAGCTAGGTTAGTTTTTTCCTTCCACTAACTAAACCTCCACGATCTTTGACGAAAGCTAATAATCAGGATCTTAAGACTTCGTGATAGTCATCTGTAAAAACAGTATCCACACAAATTAAAATCAACGCCATACTAAATTTGATTCCCTTGGGAAACGCACAAAGTGAGAATTTTCCCAATAGTTAGAACAATGCATGACGAATTGAATGAGTCACCTGTTTGTCTGAAACAAAAAAAGATTTCGTGCTTCAGAGGGCACGTTAAGCTGTCGGTCCCGGTTGCTGTCTTTGATAGTGGTCGTTACACAAACCACGTACGAGGCCTATTAGCTGTGCTATTAGGTGGTTTAAAAACTCTGACACCAGGGTTCATCGGGTTGATAGATTCGATACACACTCGAGAGAAGAAGAAGAAGGACGAATCACCCGATTTTTTAAACTAAGATGATTCCGTGCTTCGGAGGCACGGTAAGTCTTCTTTCAGAGGTCTTTTAGGCGTTTTGAAAAATTCTGAAACCATGATCCATTGGGTTGTTTGACCTGACACAGACAGTCGTTGAACCCTTTGTGAAAAGAGCCGTGATTTTGTGGGAACATGCTGTATAAGCTAGTGCTAGCCCGCGGCTTCGCTTTCAACCGCAAATGATCGATTGTTAGAGGGCCGAGTTATTTGAGCATGGAAAGTGCGAAACTATGTAATACACCTGTTTCACTCTAGCTTTAGTGAATGACCTTGTCTCTTCTACTGGAATGTCAGTGCTGAGAGCCTTAAAGCATAGAAAACACATCTACTTACTTCTCTTTTCGTATTAAACAACGCTTCCGTGCTGGACTGGGACCGATAGAAAAACTTAAAATGTGCCAACTGCGTTTCCTACCGGGCGTGCTGTAAAAACTAGCTAGGGGATTCTGGGGTTCCAGTGTACTGTAATTTAGGGGATGACCTGTCACTACAGAAATACACAAATTTATCTTAAACTAGCGACACGCGCCCTGGCTTCGCACGGAAATCATCAGTGTTTCTCTACTATATTATGCATGTTAAACCTCCTCTTTTTTTTTTTTTTTTAATAAATATATATAGGCGAGCATTTGTCCGCCATCTCACCTGGTGGAAAGTGACGATGCGGACTATGTTGAAGCATACTCACCTATGTAGTGCCTATTCACTCTCGCCTTGAAAAGGCCCAGGTTATATTGTTCCGGAAACAGATCCGCCGGCAGGGAGTTCCACTCCTTAGCCTTCGCATTAAGAATGTGGAAGCGAACCGCTTCGTGCGAATTTGTTTCTTGAATCACTCTATGCATTAAAAGCACCGCATCAAAGTACGTTGCGTAGTTTTAAAGATCTAAGCATACAAAGGGATATAGGGACAGAGAAAACGACTTTGTTTTATACTACTTATGTAGTGATAACACTCAAACACGTTTACACTCTGCTGACCCCATTACGGATAAAGGCGTGATTTTGTATGTATGTATTGAAGAACGAATCCAGAGATATTTTGAGTACGAGTACGAATAACTGATGTTGATTGTTACAAGTTATACACTTAGATTTCATTGTTTGATTTTCATAGGCCGTTGACACCTGCCAATCCCGTGATAGAAGTGACGTTTTTATTTGACGTTATATTTTTTTGTCTCGTTCAAATGGCAATGTTCTTCACGGTTCCGTAATCAAATCACGATCAATATTACTTCACAATCGATTGTATTGTATTACACGACCAAATTCACTCTTAAACCCCTTAATGCTTCTGTCGTGTGGGTAGAGCCCGGTGGTGTAGTGGATAGTTCCGTTGCCTCCTGACCGGGTCATGGTTCGAATCCCACCACGTACCAATGTGTTTTTCGGTTTTCGAATTTCATATGTACGTTTTTTCGGTGCTTCGGAAGGCACGTTAAGCCGATGGTCCCGGTTAACATCGTTTAATACCGTAGATATTGGTCGTTAAGCCATGTCAGAGACCAGTGCTAGCATTGGCGGCTTGAAAACTTTGACCTAATCTTGGATTGGGTTTGTTTTCCCTTCTGGGTTGCGGACGTCTGATGGCAGTCGCTCTGTGTAAAAACCAGTACCCTCGTTCAATCACCTAGATTAGGTAGCCAACCCCGAGAGATACGGGATAAGGCTAGGGAGATGATGTGGGTTTTCGATTTGAAAGCCCCATCGAACCCTGGTATCAGAGTTTTTAAACCTCCGTATGGCAGTCAATCCGCAATACAAGTGGCTGAATTCTGGGCCGCTACGATGTAATTTCTTGTGTTTCATCGACACGTTAAGAAGAAGAAAGACAGCTACCAGGACCGACGACGTAACGTGCCCTCAGAAACACGAATATCCCTTATTAATGCTATTGATGCCAAGCGAGTCGTTTTTTTTTTAATTTAAAGTAAAGTTTTAACATAGAATAAACTTTAAAGTTACTACGAAAGCAACATAGTTGCCTCAATAAATGGTATTTAAAAACACCTCCCAGACCAGTTGCCTTATAAGGCCCACTCTTGCCTGATAAGGCCACGGTGGACCATACTGATAGATAGCCACCTCAATACAGTACAGTTATATAGAAGTTTATCCACTTGTAAGAGTTGTGGAGACTTCTTGGAAGATGGCGGCCAATAATTTTGCCAACGCGTGTTTCTTTCTTCGTGGCTTCTTGGTATTTTGGGATTTAGATAGCAAAGATACGTTTACGCTCTGCCTAGTGCCTACCTAAGGCGTGATTATTTGTATGTATGTATGTCCGGCAGGAATGCTATGAATAACTAAACTTTCGTCAAGAAATACACTCCTCTGAAATTTCAAAGCCTCAATGAAAAGTATTCATGTCAATATCTATTCCTTAGGGTTCCTAATAGCTTGGACATCCATGCTGAATTGTAGCTATGAATACAGAATGTACCAGCTATTCCCCGGGCGTTGACACTTTACCTACCCCGTGAGGGGATATCGAAAGACATGATTTCATGTATCTACGCTTAGAGCTATTTGTAACGTTGTTTACAAACATCTTGTGACAAGATTATATCACTTATCATATCAGATAATACTTTTTTGAGTTTGATAGAGTTTATCGGTGGGTATTGAGAGTTTGAGGACAAAATGAGATAGGTTGAAATATAAAGATAAGTATGCAAAAAATATCAAGTGGATATATCTTTGGCTCGTATATAAAGCGATATCAAGATTGAGAGCAATATTAAGTATGGATTTGACAGGTCGTTTTGTACTGAAATTACATTTCCGTTACGAACTCAAACTCGCTGTCACTCTTGAGAGCTGATTATAAATACGGGCTTTAGAGGGATAAATACTATCGTAAGAACGAGTGAATCGCTTTCTTCGGGATTGATTATAAATTGACCCTATTTTAGGCAGGCGTCTGTGACAGAGAAATACAATGTAAACTTCTACCTCAGTCACCTCTGCAGAGGCTCTTGCATGGACCAAAGTTCTGCTCAAAGTCAGGAGAAAACCCCTCGCAAACTAATAAAGAAAAACAACCTAAACATTCCAGCATCTTTATGAATAAAATCTCTTCAGCAATCTCAAGAATATCAAAAGCGCGTCAAGAAATAAACTTGAAAAACAACAAAAACAAAGGGATAATTGTTGTTTTGGGAAGCGGGAAGGGTGCGGGGGGAATCTCAGGAATTCGAAGGTCGCTGACGTCACAGGGAGGCAGGTACCTGCCACTTCCAGTGTAGTCGGGATAGTGTGGATTGGCTTCTGATGTCCTTTTAAATTCGATTTCGTAGTAATAAAATGAAACAATAGGAAAAAAACTTAAAAATAAAATTGCGTCTCTCAAAATCTACGCTGGCCTGGGACCGAGCGAAAAACCAGCTAAGCTGTGCTATAGCTATGCTGTAAAAAACAGCTAAGGGATCTGAGGGTTTCAGTATATTGTAATTTAGGCGATGGGCTGACAACCTGTCACTACAGCAATATAACTACAAATCTATCTTAAATTACCCTCAAAACATTTTCAGACGTGGTGAAACGTCCTTTGTTTAGGTTGTTTACGGTCTGCCATAAATGTGTGATTATATGTATGTATGTATGTCTCTCAAAACATGTTTTGAAATATTTTTCCTAGCCAATGAGAAAAATCTCTTATTTCTCTGTATAAGTTGAGTAAACTACAGTAAACTTTACTTTATCTTTACTTGTCTACCTTTCTATGGTCTTACTTAAACGCGACAAATTCATGGCAGTCATCAATGAATTTGTAAAAATTCAAATTACTTACATGCCAAATATTCAGTTTCATTCACGAAAATAGCTACGCACCTTCTTTGTGATCAATTCGTCATGCATATTGTATTAACCAGATAACAAACCTGAAAACACATTTATTTACACTGACAATTAAATATTTACCCTTGATAACATTGTTGGAATTCTCGTATTTATTTTTCTACGATTTATCGCTGACTTCATTACCTTTTTAATTTCTAGGTCAAGCAAAAACCTGTCTTATCTGTACTATAGCAGGGTGTAAAACGTGTGTAATCACAGTTTGACGCAAGACTGCGGAGGAAATTGCTAACATTTTTCAAATAGTCAAGTAACTAACCAACTGCTAAATGAGTAGGTATTTGCGTATATTGTGCAATAAGCTGAATAGTTGATTGCTTGTCTGGTTCTCGGTATTTTGAATATTAATTAAAGAATTTGTAATTTCAGTCGTGTAGCTCAACCTTATCTACTGTAACCATATAGCTTCCTACACAATACATTTTTACGTGTCAAATTAAGTTACCTACTCTTTTCAATAAGTACTCGATTACAAAGAAATGGTTTATTTAATAATAAATCAAATACAATTCCGAGTATTTCAAAATATGCATCTAATATTCAACATTAATTTAACAACGTTTTTTTTTTCTTAAATGTCACCCAATGTTTACATCGGCCACTAGCCAATGCTCACCAACACTACTATACACCATGCTATGTGGGTCAGCCAAGGAATGCCGCCCGGCTGGCCGCTCCTACAATACACACAGAGAAACCCACACGCACACAGACACAGCCTGCGTATGCGCATGGACCAGGTGACTTGGAGTGGGACAGATAGAAAACATTGGATTTTTTGTTTGATGGTAATAGGACTGGGGTATACGATAATACTTATGGTGAGACCGGATTGAATCTCTGATTATGGAGTGAGATAGGCTATGGAAATAAGTAGGGTAGACCTTTTCTTATTTTCCCACATATTTCAAACATTAGATAATAAAAAAAATATATGTTTTGTTCGTTAAAAAGCAAACTTATCTGATACATACATACATACATGCATACATATAATCACGCCTTTATCCCTAATGGGGTAGGCAGAGCATAAACATACATACATATAATCACGCCTTTATCCCTAATGGGGTAGGCAGAGCGTAAACGACCGAAACAAAGGTCGTTCCGCACGTCTGACAAAGTTTTGAGGGTTATTTAAGATAGATATGTAAGTATATTGCTGTAGTGACAGGTTGTCAGCCCATGGCCTAAATTACAATATACTGAAACCATCGGATCCCTTAGCTGGTTTATATTTCAAACATTAGATAATAAAAAAATATATGTTTTGTTCGTTAAAAAGCAAACTTATCTGATACATACATACATGCATACATATAATCAAGCCTTTATCCCTAATGGGGTAGGCAGAGCATAGACAACCTAAATAAAGGCCGTTCCACCACGTCCGACAAAGTTTTGAGGGTAAGTTTAGATAGATTTGCAGGTATATTAGTGACAGGTTGTCAGCCCATCGCCCAAACTGCAATATACCGAATCCCTCGGATCCCCTAGTTGGTTCTTACAGCATGCCCGGTAGGAAATGCAGCTGGTACATTCTATGTTTTTCTCTCATTCTCAGTCCAGCATGAAAGAAAATCTTATGTGATACTTGAGATTGGAAACTCCTTTTAATCTTAGCCTGTGTCAGGAGTTTTCGCCCATAAAAACTATAACTTACAATCTAGCAAATAAACAAGCATTATAGAACACACATAGCAAAATTCTTCAAAGTTTCTATGCTGGACTGGGAGCGAGAAAAAAACAGAGAATGTGCCAGCTGCATTTCAAGGGATTTGAGGGTTACAGTATATTGCAATTTAGGCGATGGGCTGACAACCTGTCGCTACAGCAATATACCTACTAATCTATGTTAAATAACCCTCAAAACTTTGTCAGACGTGGCGGAACGACCTTTGTTGAGGTCGTTTACGCTCTGCCTACCTCATTAGGGATAAAGGCGTGATTATATGTATGTATGTAAAATAGTCGGGTATTATTTCTGTCCGCTACTAGAAGCCAACAATGATTTATGCGACTTTCCGTTGGAAAATCTGCGTGGGTATTATTATATTTACAGACATGTAGAAGAAATAACAGACCATGAAGATGTAATCAGATCTGCGTCATCACGCGAAGAAAGTCGCGTTAAGAATGTACCTTATTAATTATGATATTGCAATAAACATTATGCGTATGAAGGCAAATAATAAGTACCTTAACAGTGTCTATAATAGTCTTCCATACTGGACTGGGAGAGAAAGAAAAACATAGAATGTTCCAGTTGCCCTTCCTCCCGGGCATGCTGTAGAAGTCAGCAAAAGGGATTCGAGGGTTACAGTGTATTGTAATTTAGGCGATAGGCTGACAACCTATCACTACAGCAATACACATTACAATCTAAAATTTCCCTCAATTTATGTCAGACGTGGCGAAAGCGCCTTTTAGGAGGCGTTTTACGCTCTGCCTACCCCGTAAGGGATAAAGGCGTGTTTTTTTTTTTTTGTTTTTTTTTTTAATTTATTAAACTAAAGGTAAGTACATTTTTATAACTAATATCTACTCGCCAAACTTAAAAGTTTGATGGCGAGATACGCCTTAATGTAATTTCTTACACCTATATTATACCTATTACGACATTACCCTTAACGTGGTATAATGCTGGCCTGGGAGCGAGTGAAAAACATAGAATTTGCCGTCCCTTAGCTGGTTTTTACAGCATACCCGGGAGGAAATGCAGCTGGCACATTCTATGTTTTTCTTTCGCTCCCAGTCCAGCATGGAAAATATTGTAAGGATACCGCCTACAATTTGTATAAGTGCTACTTCCAATAGTTTATGTATTTAAGTCATGACCGAGTTGTTGATTGGAAAGCAATACTATGCTATTATATATTCTGTGGCAATACGTAACTTCTTCTTGTCACGATATCGATCACTGGGCCGATATCGATAAACATGCGAAGTGTGCTGACTGACTGATCCGTAAGATGATCAACTTGAAATGTTTTACATACATACATATAATCACGCCTTTATCTCTAATGGGGTAGGCAGAGCGTAAACGACTTAAATAAAAGTCGTTCCACCACCTTTGACCAGATTTGTAGGTATATTGCTGTAGTGACAGGTTGTTAGCCCATCGCCTAAATTGCAATATACAGAAACCCTCGGTTCCCCTAGCTGGTTTTTACAGCATGCCCGGGAGGAAATGCAGCTGGCACATTCTACGTTTTTCTATAGCTCTCAGTCCAGCGTGGAAGAAATGAAATGTTTTAGGTAGTTGAATAATTTAAATTATACAGGGTGTAAGGGATGAATAACCTCCCGAAAATTGATAGAGTTTTCTCAGTCAACGAATCTGAACCACGTTCGCAAATTAATTATTTCAGGAAAGATCAAATAGTTTACCTTGTCCATACAAAACCCCACCTCAATCATAAAATTTTAAGAAGTCATTTTATTTTTCCTTTCTTATAAGATTTTCTAGGTGAAAGTTGTTCATTTTCGTTAACTGAGCAAGCTCTATCAGTTTGTGGAAAACTGTATTGTATACTCAAACTATTTGCTTACTATTTTAATGTATCATGTAACTTCCATACTGGACTGGGAGAGAAAGAAAAACATAGAATGTTCCAGTTGCCCTTCCTCCCGGGCATGCTGTATAAGTCAGCAAAAGGGATTCGAGGGTTACAGTGTATTGTAATTTAGGCGATGGGCTGACAACCTGTCATTACAGCAATACACATTACAATCTAAAATTGCCCCCAATTTATGTCAGACGTGGCGAAAGCGCCTTTTAGGAGGCGTTTTACGCTCTGCCTACCCCGTAAGGGATAAAGGCGTGATTTTATGTATGTATGTATGTACTATTTTGAGTAATCCTAATATACTATCTTGTATCCAATGTTTTATGATTAAATTATTTTCTTCTAAACTAAATATCACGCAAACAATTTACTTAAATAGATAAAACACTCAATGATTCCTCCTACCACTAAGGAAATCCGTAAAGCAAAAAGTGCATAACCATTATATAGCCAATTTTGAGCATTTAACAGATCACGGAAGTTACATTTAGGTATTGTTATTTTTTGTTCAGGATCAATTTTATTAAACTTTGTGGTTTTTTGCGGTTATGGTTTGATGAATCAATGATGGAACTAGTTCTGTTGTTCTGTAGGTCATGTTGTTGGAGATTTTTCTTGCCATGATAAGCATCTTTAGGAATACGCTGTCAGGGACAGCGTCCCGCAAACTGATAGGGGTTTCACAGTCAACTAAACAGAACAACTATCAGCAGAAACTTTTTTCAGGGACTGTTTTTATTTCTGATTTTCCATACAAATTGTTTCATTGAGGTGGTCATTTTGTATGGCAAGTAAATTTTTTTTCATCTGAAAGAATTACCTGGCGTAATTTGTTCAGTTTTGTTGACTGAGCAACCCCTATCAGTTTGCGGGCCCCTGTCCCTTACACCCGGAATATTTAATTACTGCCAAACTCAAACAACTCTATCCGCTAAGTTTACTAGATGGTTTTGAGGTATTTTCAATCGGTGATTTAACATCACTGGTCGCTTGAATTAAGTACAAGTACGTGATAGGATGGTGAAAGAAATGAATAACTTATCATAACATTTGTAAGAATACCAGGTGACAGTGTCCCGCAAACTGATAGGGGTTGCTCAGTCAATGAAACTGAAAAAATATGAGTAGGATTTTATTACATACACATACATAAATCACGCCTTTATCCCTTACGGGGTAGGCAGAGCGTTAAACGCCTCGTAAAAGGCGCATTCGCCACGTCTGACAAAAATTGAGGGCAATTTTAGATTGTAATATGTATTGCTTTAGTGACAGGTTGTCAGTCCATCGCCTAAATTACAATACACTGTAACCTTCGAGTCCCTTTTGCTGACTTCAACAGCATGCCCGGGAGGAAGGGCAGCTGGAACATTCTATGTTTTTATATCTCTCCCAGTCCAGCATGGAAGGATTTTATTTCAGGAATTAAAAAAAAATCTTTTCGATACAAAAAGTCTGATCGAGGTTAACATTTTGCATGAAAATACCATTTCTTTCTCTTCACCTGAAGGAATTTCCTGGTGGAAGTTGTTCAGTGTCGTTGACTGAACAACCTCTATCAGTTTGCGGGACGCTGTCCCTTACACCTAGTATAATTTGATAATAGATATAACAACATATTGCTATGAGGAAGGAAGTAGGATTATTTTGCTGATGTCACCTGTGATATCATGGTTCGGTCTGATCTTGTTGTGGAATGGGAAAACCAATGGTTAATTAATAGAAATAACTAATATCCTTTATGATTATTGTTTGAAAATAAAAACCCAAAACAATAAAACGTTGATGAAGAAATATAAATTGCAAATGAGATTCCTTCAAAACAAAGGGAATACAATGAAATGAACTACCGTAGCCTAGAAGCTTGTCTCATAATCATAAAAAAATATTCTGACATTTATTTGGCTCTTAGCTTAAAGACAGGCATAAAACAGATGTCCCAAAACCTTCTGAAATAATGGCGTAACCTCGAAATAATAAAATTCAAGTCACAAATGTACATATATAAGTGCTCACAATTTAAGAAACACTTGGCAGGTTTTATTCGTGTTAAAAATAAACAAAACAGAGTCTTTCAAAATGCAATGTTTAACCGTTCTTCATGCAGTTTTTTTTTATAAATAACGAATGTGATTCCAAACTAAATATATCTGCTGTTATTTCAAAAAGATAAATAATTCTAGGTTTATCCAACGTCAATACTAAAAACGACCGAAATAAGTTGAATTCCTAAAAAAAAATGGTTTTTGTTTCTTTGTTCTAATCCGATTATGGTTGATCGTAAAGAGACACAAGCAAGGTTAAGCTTGATTTATTAATATTTGACTCTAGGAATTTTGGGGCGCATGTTTAGTTTTTTTATTCTAATAAATTGGCAGCATCAGTAGATATATAGATAAAAAGTTTATTGCATAAAAAAAACACATAAAATAAAAGGTAAACACAAGGAAAGAAGAGATAAAAAAAACATGACAAAAATAAGACAAACTAGTGCCTATATTCTGTTGGATGTATACTAAAATGATGCAGAGGGTCAAAGCTCAGTGTATTATAGCTCAATAAGAGCAACACTGATACTCAGATTGAAAAATAGACTTCCATGCTGGCCTGGGAGCAAGAGAAAAACATAGAATGTGCCATCTGCATTTCCTCTTTGGCGTGCTGTAAAAATCAGCTAAGGGATCCGAGGGTTTAAGTATATTGTAATTTAGGCGATTAGCTGACAACCTGTCACTACAGCAATATACATACAAATGTATCTTAAATAACCCTCAAAACTTTGTCAGACATGGCGGAATGACCTTTGTTTAGGACGTTTACGTACCCCATTAGGGACAAAGGCGTGATTATATGTTTGTATGCATGTAAAAATAGACTGATCCATCCAGGCATTTCAGATGGGGATTCGTGTATTTTTGTATTGTCCTTTGTCAAGTTATCTATGTATAGATTTTATAAAACTGTGTACCGTGTATAATAAGCTTAGGCTCGTATTTATAAAAGGAGCTCAAGATTGAAAATCGATTTGACAGGCCATTTTGTACTGAAGTTACATTTCTGATACAAACTCAAACTCGCTGTCACACTCAAGTGCTGATTATAAATACGGGCTTGAGTTGTTTATATTCAAGAAGCGGCCATGGGTCAAGGCGAGGCGCGAACGTGTTTACAAGTTACAAGACGCAGTTTTATAAATTTAAAGGTTACTTGCTTTTGCTTCGCGGGTGGGTATGGAATGCTAAGATTTTATTTAATACTGGCCATTTGTAATTAAAGTTTTGAGCTGTATTAAGGTATAACACATTTTTAAGAATTTTAAAGGCTCTTTTCCTGCATTATAATGGTTTTGCACTATTTGGTGTTTTATGTTACTGCCAAAATGCTGGACCGAGATTTTGACTAGATATAAGTACTTATGCCACTTCTTCTGTAGTGTGGGTTTCGAGTTATTCGACCCAATGAACCCTGGTGTCAGAGTTTTGAAACCGCCTAATAGCACAGCTAATAGGCCTCTGACATGGTTTGTGCAACGACCACTATCAAAGACAGCGACCGGGAACGACAGCTCAACGTGGCCTGAATACTTTTTGTTCCAGACAATCAGGTGATTCAGTTTGCATTGTCCTAACCAAACTGGGGAAATACTCACAAAGTGATAAATTTACAAATCGAATCCAAGACCTCCGGATCGTTAACCCATGACTCAGATCACTAGATAATGGAGGCAGTTAAGCCACATATGCTACTTATTACCTCTAGGAAACATAATATTCCCAAGGTATTTTGCGAATTAGTGCAACGGAAAGCTATGTAGAGTCATTCGATAAGATATCTCAGATAACTCGCCTTCCCCATAAGGAGTTAAAGGCGTGACGGTACTTTGTATGAGGGCATCGTAAAAATTAGCACAAAGACACCAAAAGTCGGCAAACAAGCTTCATACAACCCATGCAATGTTTACATGATTTATCAACGTACTTATCTCACAGATAAAATTAGCCGTAATATGCTAAATGAGGCCTTATTTCATAGTTTCACTTAAAATTAGGAGCGGTAAAATATCTTCATACATACATACATAATATGATCACGCCTTTATCCCTGATGGGGTAAGCAGAGCGTAAACACAGGTCGTTCCGCCCCGTCTGACAAAGTATTGAGGGATATTAAACATATATTTTTAAGTACATTGCTCTAGTGACAGGTTATCACCTAAATTGCAATATACAGAAACCCTCGGATCCCTTAGCTGGTTTTTACAGTATACCCGGGAGGAAATGCCGCTGGCACATTCTAAGTTTTTCAATGTAGGCATAGCGTCAACGTCGATATAAGTACATATAAAATTCGAAAACCGAAAAACACATTGGTACGTGGTGGGATTTGAACCACGACCTCCCGCTCAGGAGGCAGCGGCCCTACCCACTACACTATCGGGCTCCGCCAGAACCAAACTATTTGTTTAAAATTCTAAATACTCGTTTATCGAATGCGAAAGCAACCTCAGTAAGCCATTGGCAAATATTGGTACGCACTTAAATACATTTCAAAACACATCCTTCAAAGTGTGTTTAGAATGTAGTCGTGCCAGTTGGCAGTTGCCAGTCGAGTAGCCGTGCCAGTGACTGGCATGCGAGTGGTTATATGGGGTGTGATGTAAGTTATTTGACCTTGGAAATTAAATCATAATTAATCGTTTTAATCGGGAGGCGAAAATTAAAATGTTTGATTAATAATCATTGCTTTAATTACAACTGTAGTCAATTAGCCTTCGATTGGGCTCTCGAGATGGAGGTCGTGATTTTGATTCCCACGGCGTACATGAACTTAAGTTAAGACCTGATTGTCTCTCAATTAACGTGATTTTGTGATTCAGAGGGCACGTTATCTCTAAATTAGTAAGCTTCCGCATTGACTTTCTGTGCTTCCCCTTGAAATGGCTCCCATGGTCTGCAAAGCCTCAAACTAAAGAGGTATTTATACTTATTTAGTTTACTTGTATTAGAGGTCAAAAAGAATTATACCTGAGTACAACGATATAATCGATTTTATGTGATTTTGTTCAAGAAAACTTCATGCTGCGGAAATGCGAATGCTGAGATGGATGTAACAAGAATGGATAAGATAAGGGATGAGTATATAAGAGGAAGTCTGAAAGTTGCGCCCACAAAGTAAGAGTAAAACGCCTTGCGTGGTATGGCCATGTTATGCGGAGGGATGAAAGTCATATAAAAGGGTAATGAATTTAAATGTGGACGGATATGTTGGGAAAGGACGACCAAAGAAAAGATGGAAATGAAAGATGATATGTCTAAAACAGGTGTGAGTGTTGTATTGACAGCTGACAGGGATGAATGGAAGAAGAAAACGTACTGCGCCAAGTAAATGGGATAAGGGCAAGAGAATGATGATGTGATTTTGTTCCTTATAAAGGTCGTCTACGTTATTTAATGCGCACCGCAATTATTTATAGTACACATATTTTTCTTTTTGTTGTGTGGATTGTTTTGACTATAATAGGAATAATACCTATAATCGATGGTGTAGTGGATAGGGCCGCTGCCTCCTGAGCGGGAGGTCGTGGTTCAAATCCCACCACATACCAATGTGTTTTTAGGTTTTCGAATTTCATATGTACGTTTATTCGGCTACGACTACGTTAAGCCATATCAGAGGTCAGTGCTAAGCATTGGCGGCTTGAAAACTCTGACCTAATCTAGGATTGGGTCTGGTTTCCCTTCTGGGTTGCGGAGGTCAGATGGCAGTCGCTCTGTGTAAAAACCAGTACCCTCGTTCATTCACCCCGTGACAAACGGGATAAGGCTAGAGAGATAATGACCTATACTTAACAGTCAAACTATTCGGATTATACTACAAATCAAACTATTTAAACTTTAGTGAAATAAAATAAATAAAATTGATTAACAACCTGATGAAGGCACTCCGAATGTCCGGAAACATGTCGTGAAGTACGCGACTTATATTTCAAAGTGAGTGCCCGTTATTAAATATTATACTATAAATGTTTATTTTTATCTTTTCGTTTTTCTGTCGTGTAGGTAACCGGTTCGAATAATCCTACGAACCCGGTCTGGCGTCCTTGATTCACCCAAACAAGCTCCCTCTTCCCTTTTCTTCGTCCTGGAGACGCCTAGCCCCCACTTACCCCGAATGACCTGAAGACAAAGTTCTTGAATTTATTTAATTTTTATTTTCCTGTACCCTAAGGTTGCCTGGAAGAAATTGCTTTATCAATAAGGCCGCCTATTTGTATTACTATTTGTTTCATTTAATTTTATTTTCTCTTGTGTCTTTTCTGTGCAATAAAGTATATTCCAACCGGTAGGATTAAATTATATTAAGTGAAACAAGTACAAGTGTTTTTAATAACAATATTATAAATATGGAGTTTCACCAAGTGCCGACAATTGCAAGTATAAATTCCAAATTAGTAAGCTTCACCATTTATTTTTTGTGCTTCCCGATGAAATCGTTCGCATGGTCTGCAAAGCCTCAAACTAAAGAGGTATTTATACTTATTTAGTTTGCTGTATTAGAGGTCAAAAAGAATTATACCTGAGTACATCGATATAATCGATTTTATGTGATTTTGTTCCTTATAAAGGTCGTCTAGGTTATTTAATGCGCACCGCAATTATTTATAGTACCTACACATATTTTTCTTTTTGTTGTGTGGATTGTTTTGACTTTAATAGGAACATACATACATACATATAATCAAGCCTTTATCCCTCATGGGGTAGGCAGAGTGTAAACGACCTAAACAAAGGTTGTTCAATAGGTAATAGGAATAATACCTATAATCGATGGTGTAGTGGATAGTGCGCTGCCTCCTGAGGTCGTGGTTCGAAACTCATCACGCACCAATGTGTTTTTCGGTTTTCGAATTTCATATGTACGTTGATTCGGCACTTTTTCCGTGCTTCGGAAGCCAAGTTAAGCTGTTGGTCCCGGTTAATATCGTTTAACACCGAAGCTATTAGTCGTTAAGCCATATCAGAGGCCAGTGCTAAGCATTGGCCTAAACTCTGACCTAATCTAGGATTGGGTCTGGTTTCCCTTCTGGGTTGCGGATGTCAGATGGCAGTCGCTCTGATTAAAAACCAGTACCCTCGCTCATTCACCTATATTAGGTAGCCGACCCCGTGATATACGGGATAAGGCTAGGGAGATGATGACCTATAATACTTAACAGTCAAACTATTCGGATTATACTACAAATCAAACTATTTAAACTTAAGTGGAACATTCTAAATAAAATTTAATAATAAACAACATGATGATGCACTCCGAATGTCCGGAAACATGTCGTCAAGTACGCGACTTATATTCCAAAGTGAGTGCCTGTTATTAAATTTAATACTATAAATGTTTATTTTTATCTTTTCGTTTTTCTGTCGTGTAGGTAACCGGGTCAAATAATTCTACGAACCCGGTCCTTGTTTCACCTAAACAAGCTCCCCCTCCCCTTTTCTTCGACCCGGAGACGCCTTGCCCCCATTTACCCCGAATGACCTAATGACAAAGTTCTTAAATTTATTTTATTTTTATTTTCCTGTACCCTAAGGTTGCCTGGAAGAAATTGCTTATCAATAAGGCCGCCTATTTGTACTGCTATTTGTTTCATTTAATTTTATTTTCCCTTGTGTCTTTTGTGTGCAATAAAGTATATTCTTATCTTATCTTAAACTGCCTTTACAAGCTTCTGAAATACGACGAACGATGAACCACTATCGATGATATCTACAAAGACCGACATGCCCTCCGAAGCATAAACAGAACTCAGAGGAGCCACTCATACTTGGATGAAGAAGATTTTTCAACGCAATCTTGAATCTATGGCTAAGCTTATAACCTATACATACTTACATATAATCACGCCTTTATCCCTAAGGCAGAGCGTAAGCGACCTAAACAAAGGTTCCGCCACGTCTGCCAAAGTTTTGAGGTTAATTTAAGATTTGTACGTATATTGCTGTAGTGACAGGTTGTCAGCCTATCGCCTAAATTAAAATATACAGAAACCCTCGGATTCCTTAGTTGTTTTTTACAGCATGCCCGGGAGGAAATGCAGCAGGCACATATTATGTATTTCTCTCGCTCCCAGTCCAGCATGGAACAATATATATCCCCTATGCCATCACAAAACACAATAAGTACACATTCCCATAGAACACAGAGCACCGTAGCCATGCCGGATGTCATAAAAACCTGTTTAGCATACAATCCAGCTACATGCATTCTCCACATGAAGACCCATACATCATACCCTTGACGCATATCTTGACGTAAGGATACCTTTGAGCCGATGTCTTCATCAATGATTCATAGGATTATTATCTAGACCTCATCTATGTTATGTATACTTTTTACTATACCGGGTGTAAGGGACAGCGTCCTGCTGATAGTTGTTCAGTATCGTTGACTGAGCAACCCCTATCAGTTTGCGGGACGCTTTCCCTTACACCCGGTATATTCTAGAGAGTAGAGGATAATTGTAAATAATAATTTTGGGCCTTTGTTGTATTGCAAATTTGTAATTTAGGCGATATGATGACAGCCTATCGCTATAGCAAACAGCAAACACACTTCTTTTTGAAATCGTCCTTACAAAATTTTCAAGCGTAATGGAAACGGGTTTTCCCACATTGGTACCTTTATTCTTTGTATATTCTTTGGGCACACAATCTTGACTTACATTGTTGCCGTCCCTTTCTTTTCTCTTATGATAGAAAATGACAGGCATAGACTTATATTAGTTAAGTCTAGATTTTTGCAACTACGAATTGGTACCAATGTGATGTTTTCACCACCCCATTATTTAGCAGGTGTGCTAGCATGTATTTTTTTTCATAGTCAGTACTGACGATGTAAATCAATTAACTTTTTACACACCTCTATCAATTTCAATGTTTTATTATTATCTTGCAATCCTTTTGTTATTTTCCACGCAAGTTATACGCGCTTCTCCCATGTCAAAGCATGTCTTGTGTTCGCACGCAACACAATAAAAAAAATGCCTTTCGTAATATCTCAGCATGAGACGAGAGGTGTACAAAAACATAACCTGAGCACTTGGGATAAACCTCTCAAGTTGCCTGCCTTGTCTTTCTCTGATATGAGTACTCGTTTACACTGCAGAGAAAAGTTTGATTTTAGCTCTCCCCAGAAAATGGTGAAAAGAACATACATACATAAATATAATCACGCCTTTAACCCTAATGTAAACAACCTAAACAATGGTCGTTCCGTCACGTCTGACAAAGTTTTGAGGGTTATTTAAGATAGATTTGTAGGTATATTGCTGTAATGACAGGTTGTCTGCCCATCGCCTAAATTACAATATACTTAGCTGGTTTTTACAGCATGCTCGGTAGGATATGCAGCTGGAACCTTCTATGTTTTTCTCTCGCTTCCAGGCCAGCATAGAAGTTGAAATGAAAAGGAAAAGAACTCAAATTTGGAAAAAAGATAAAGGAAATTTATCTAGTAGAAATTATAATAATTGACGAAGGACATTTGTTACTGTTTTTACGTGGCATCACAATGGCGAAACAAATCCTTTAATATGACGTCAACTATGAACAAAATATTTTTTTTCCATGCTGGACTGGGAGTGATAGAAAAACATAGAATGAGCCAGCTGCATCACCTCCAGAGCATGCTGTAAAAACCAGCTAATGGATTCGAGGGTTATAGTATATTACAATTTTAGGCGATGGGCTGACAACCTGTCACTATAGCAATATACGTCATGATCATCTGTAATAACCCTCAAAACTTGTCAGACGTGGCGGAACGACCTAAACAAAGGTCTGCCTACCCCATTAGGGATAAAGGCGTGATTATATGTATGTATGTATGTATGAAAATCAGAATAACCTACTGGTCTGCCATACCTACTCGATAACTCACGTACCTATAACAGTTTGTTTTATAGAAATACCTCTAGACTTTCTACATTATAGTAAGCACCGTTTTACAAGATGGAGTCGATATTACCAATAGAAATGAGGAAGCAATAACTGCTGGAATCCACGGCAATATCAGAGTCTAGCAAACTTTGTATCTGTTATTTACTTGTGGATATAAAATCACTCCTTTGTGCCTTACGGGGTTAGACACAGCGTCAACGGAATAAAAAAGCTTGTTGGAACTCTAAGCTTATTTTACTGAGTTTTACAGTAGGTACCTATCCCAAAGAAATATAAGCACTTGGTTCCATATATAATAGTTAGTGGTTAAAATAGTTATTGGTTCAAATTAAATGATCGTGCATAAATTGTAAAGTAAACAAATACCTACTGAAAAATTATTCGAAAGAAAGTCAATGTAACTATGTTTTTATTTAAATAATAAAATTGAAAAGAAAGTCATTTCGACGATAGGTATTAAAAGAAAAAAGTGTTTAAGAAATAATATCTCGAATCATTCTTCAATACCACAACAACCAAATGAACAAACACACTAACTTCAGTAGACGCTGTGGCCTTGTGGCACGCCATAGCGAATCGACAATGCGCTGTAAGAAGCGTTACTCGCCAAGCCTACGTAAAAACAAGCATACACTTGCACCGGTCATGTATACTTGGAACTAGGGCTGTCAATCTGTAGATATAGCCACTCGAATAATTGAGTCCAAATGAAAAAACATACAGGACCTAAGTTGTGGCCTTTTGGTTCACCATAGAGAATCAACAATGCGTTGTAAGAAGTGTTACTTGCCAAGCCTACGTAAAAACTGGCATACACTTGCACCGGCCATGTATACTGGGAATTAGGGCTGTCAATTGGCAGAAATAGCCACTCGAATAATTTGAGAATCAATCTCCAAACCTGCTACAATTGAGTTCAAATGAACAAACATACATAACCTAAGTTGTGGCCTTGTGGGTACTTGCCAAGCCTACGTAAAAACTGGAATACACTTGCACCGGCCATGTATACTCGGAACTAGGTCACTAATGTCAACTACTAGAAATTGGGATGTCCACGGGTCCACAAAAATAGGCGCTTGCCTGGATTTTTACCACGATGGGTTTTCACCAGGTTACACAGGAAATAATAACATTTTACTTAAGACCCATTCTATCTCCGTAAACCCTATGTTCGGTAAAAGCCCTACTGGGGCCTACTGGACAACCATACGTCTACACATCCTCTAAAAAAAACTGGGATGGCTGACTTTATATTACGATCTGAAGGACGTGATAATTACTAGCATACAACATGCAACATTCGATCTCAGGTCTCACAAAATAGTGAAAAGCTTTCATGATCTACAATTTGAACACCGTACGCTTATTCTTATTTGTTATATGTATTATAAAAACATCAAAATTTTCCTATTAAATCACCGAAAATAATTTGTTATCCATGTTGGCACCCCTACTCGATCGTACTAAGAGTAGATGCGACCGCATTGCATAGAAATTGTACATGCATGAATGACAAATCAACTGTTTTGTGTGGATTTGAACGTTTTTATTGTTGTTGAGTGCTTGTTTACGTTGTTTAAGTATTTTTAGTTTTTAAAGGTTTTAGGTTTTGGCAATCTACTGTCCCGTGGAGAAATGAGTTTTCCCTAAACGAATAAGATTGTATTTATTACCTAATGAAAATTTCCAATGGTACAAAAAATTAAATCATTCCTATAGTTTTTGAGTCTATCCATAACAATTAAATGCCTATATTATATGGTATTCCCGCTTCATAATATCAGATGTTAAATCAAAATTATATCTGTCCTTTGAGGTTTAGTTTAGTGTAAATAAAATATCTTTGACTAACTTTACGTTGTCTGACATTGAAGTCGGCTAATTTTGAAACTGAATCCATTCACTGAAGTCCAAGGCTCCTACATCGATTTGTCAACGTCACACAGAAGTCCTTGAAGTCACAACAACATGCCATGAATCGCGACTGCAGTTTGACATACAAATTGTAGTCAGCTAAGTGATATAAATGAAAAATTATGCTTATAATAAAATGAGAATACTTAAAACCTAACGAGCTAAGGGATCCGAGGGTTTCAGCATATTGTAATTTAGGCGATGGGCTGACAACCTGTCACTACAGCAACATACCTACAAATCTATCTTAAATAAACCTCAAAATTTTGTACGACATGCATGCAAGAATACTTACATGAAAGACGCAAAGGAGTATTTGATATGAATTATTTTGATATACAAGTTCACAATCGTAAACTTAGAAAACACTCCACTCCACACATGTGAAAATAGACAATGTTAATATTTGTTTTGTGCATTGTGTGAGAATTAAACCCTAGACCAAGCTGGACCACTATCAACTATCAAGTCTTACTTCAGATGCTGCTGTGTCCATATGTTATTTTTTTTCTCATTTTTGACCTGTTCCGTGAAAGAAGTTGTTCAATTTCATGGGTACCTTAGTACCTTCACACCCTACAATTTGGTCAATAAATATATTTATACCTCTTATATGTGTGTGTGTGTGTTTCTAATGGTTCGTCAACATAGTAAGGTAACTGGTAATCACTAGACAATTGTTTAGATTAATCGAATTGCTCACTGTTCTGTGTTTTTGCGGTTTTAGTGACTAATGTGGAATTGCGACTTGGTTTTGCTTCGAGGTCGTCGTAAACAGTAACTGCCTACACTATTGTAAAACAAAAGTCGCTTATTAGACAAAATACATCTTCGTATATAATATTTATAATCAATATTATTCTAAAGAATTATCATATCGGAAGCACATATTTTTTGGATCTCATTACGATACGTTTATTAAAAAGTACTCGCTTATTTCTATAATTACTCGTATTATAATAAAATGTGCGATCAGAAATCAAAATATTATATTATAACTTTTTAATTTGTCATACTGGGTTTAAGGGACAGCGTGACGCAAACTGATAGCGGATCAGTCAACTTCGTTTGGAATTTCTTCTAGACTAGAAATATCCTCACAATCGGCTGTGCATATCCCGTTGCCTTTTTTCCCATATGTATCTTTCATCTTCTTCTTTGACTCCATTGAGAGAAACGTTATTGACTCCGTTCTTTTTTGTTCCATTCTTGCTTTCTTTCTCTTCTATACTGGGAAGATCTTCGGAATTACCTACGCAAAGTTTGTTCTTTTTTTCTTATATGTATCTTCTTTTAGTCCATTCCAAAGACCATTGACTTCGTTCTTTCTTGTGCCATTCTGAATTGCTTCCTTTTTCTTACTTTCTTTCTCTTCTATATTGGGAATATCCTCGCAATGCCCTTTTTCCTCACATATACCGTCATTCACTTCATTGAGGCAAACGCCATTGACTTCGTAAATTTTTGTTCCTTTCTTAGTTACTTCTTCTGAAATCTCTTCTTGACTGGGAATGTCCTCGTAATTACCTGCGCACGGCCAATTATAATTTTTCTCACATTTATCTTCCTTAATTCTATTGACACAACCGCTGTTGGCTTCGTTATTTTTTGTTCCATTCTCAGTTGTATCTTCATTCTTACATTCTCCATTATTTTTTCTTCCATTCTGAATTGCCTCTTCCTTCTTGCTTTGTTTCTCAGCTCTCTGTTTCTTGTAGCTCTTATAGTAGAACTTGAGGAATAGAAATAGGAATATGATGATGTTTATGGATATGAAGTAGGTGAATCCGGCAGCATATTGGCACCGTGGAGAGAAGTGCGTCCACGCGCAATACGCGAGCATTAGCAAGAATTGGGACTGTAATAGAAACAAAGAAGGTATAGTTCTAATAACGGCTCACAGAGGGCTCTAGTAGGTTTCTAAAACGCTGTTTCAACCAACTTTGAAATAACACATCAGAGACCCTTAGATTGCACTGGAAGAGTGTGATCAATATTTTGCTCTAAGTTTTATTAAATTAATTGTACAATAGACTTAATCCCATCTAAAATTGTGCCCAATATTTTGAAAAATCTCTTACCAGCTGCATCTTAGTAACGTACTTCTTCCACCACAAATACTTCTGGAACCTCGGGCCCAACCCTGACAGCAGGTAGTAGGTGTACATGACCATGTGGACCGAAGAGTTCATCAGCCCAAGGATGGCTCCTTCTCCTCCTGGAACGTACTTCGTATAGCTCCAGGAGTATATCGCCATGACGACGTGATGGTAGACGTGCAGGAAGGTTATCTGGAAAAATAAAAAAAGCTGTCAGAATTTTTATGAGCCCAATTTTGTAGTGGATAGGATACTGCGTCCTGTGCAGGTCAGGACGTGTATTGGTTTCTGAATTTCATGTATACATATAATCACGCTTTTATCCTTAAAGGGGTAGGCAGAGCGTAAACAACCTAAACAAATGTAGTTTCACCACGTCTGACAAAGTTTTGAGGGTTATTTAAGATATAATTATAGGTATACTGCGCTGTAGTGACACGTTTACAGCCCATCGCCTAAATAACAATATACTGAAACCCTCGGATCCCTTGCTTGTTTTTTCCAGATGGCCGGGAGGAAATGCAGCTGGCACATTCTATGTTTTTCTCTCGCTCCCAGGCCAACATGGAAGTATGAATTTCATATGTACGTTAATTCGGGGCTTTAACGGTGAAGGACAACATCGTGAGGAAACCTGCACACACCTATGAAGTAATTCAAAGGTTGTGTGTGAAATCGACCAAACCGTACTGGGCCCGTATTTATAAAGCGATCCAAAGATTGAGAGCAATGCTAAGTACGGATTTGACAGGCTATATTGTACTGAAATTACATTTCTGATACGAACTCAAACTAGCTATCAGTCTCAAGTGCTGTTTATCAATACGAGCCTAAATTCAGGGTAGGCTCGAGCCTTTCGGTCGTGAAGCAAATGAGCTGATGATGGTGATGATGATCAATGAATCATCATTGATAAAATATTTCAAATCGTTTTATTGCTCTAGTAAGACATCCTCTGTTGTATTGTAATTTTTTTTAAGAATTAAGAAATATTTTAAACTTATTATTATTTTAAACTGGCTCAGTGAATATGTATTGAAATGATAGACAAATACTTCCTCTTTAATTTTTTTTTATATAGAATATTTTCTTCACTGTAAGTTTTTTCTACCTTGTCTAATCTAGGCAATACATACATACATAAAATCACGCCTTTATCCCTAATGCGGTAGGCAGGGCGACAACGATCGTTCCGCCACGTCTAACAAATTTTGAGGGTTATTATACGTATTACAGTTGATTATGATGTATATTGCTATAGTGATAGGTTGTCAGCCCATCGCCTAAAAGCAATAAGTACTAGGAAATACTATAAGAATAAGTTTACCTGTTCATTCTTCTTTCTTAGAACGAAGAACACAGTATCAAGTAATTCTGTGAATTTGGCGAAGAAATACCACCAACCTATGTCTAAAAGCTGAAAAAGAAGAGTTTTACTATTAAACTATTTTTATATA
Source organism: Scrobipalpa costella (assembly GCA_949820665.1). Taxonomy (NCBI): domain Eukaryota; kingdom Metazoa; phylum Arthropoda; class Insecta; order Lepidoptera; family Gelechiidae; genus Scrobipalpa; species Scrobipalpa costella. Next base: position 5,855,668 of record OX463319.1, on the reverse strand, counting down.
GGTTGAATTTTACCCAATAGACTATGCTAAGGTGTCTTGGAAAAGTTTATCTTTTGAAAGAGACAGACCCCTATCAGTCTATGTCTTGTTCAGTCAACGACTCTATCCTCAGGAAATTCTTCCAGAAAGTGAAACAAAATTTGGCTTAACCATACAAAATGTCCACCTCAATCAGATAATTTGTAGGAATAGTAATAATATTCACTTCCTAAAAGAATTTCCGGGTGAGCAACCCCTATCATTTTGTGTCCCTTACACCCCGTATTCTCAAATAAACTTCAGATGAGTGATTTGATTTCTAATAAATGTTTTACTTACTTGAAGATTTTGTGAATGGGCCGGATAATGACACCCGGCATAAAGAATTCCATCTTTTACCACATCTCGTAAAGTTAAAACCTGAAAAACACGATGTAACTATTGATTTTATACATTATCACACCATCAGCCTCGATACTAAAAAAAACTAAATTATCTCGATAATCCATATAATAATATGGCACTAGAAGATTGTGTTGACGTTAAAATATTTAGAAAAATAAGAGCCTGGAGTGGTAATCTCCACAAGGCTCGCTACCACTGGACACGCTCATCTGACAGCAGCGGCGCCAAACAGCTTGCTGTGTTCCGTTGGTGCATGAAAGTTCCAGTGTAATAACAGGCATCTTCTGGGTGCGCCCGCTTCAACTCTGTCACTGTCGTTCCTGACCTTGTGTCTGGAGCTATGAGCAAACTTTCTACTAAAAATAAATGCATACCTTCACACAAATCAATGCAGCCAGTAGAACTTGAAACGCGTTATAGTACGCCAACAGTTTGTTTATCATCACCGGGGGCCGGTTCTTCATGATCCTCGGTCCAATCCTGATGAGGATCAGGTATGCCACCACCACTGATAGAAGCGGGAACGGGCTGGACATCATGAACCAGGAGTCTGTCATTGCCATTTCACCTGAAAATATTAGAGTAAAATACATTTTATTATTAGCTCTGCCCAATGTCAGAGGCCTATTAGCTGCGCTATTAGGCGGTTTAAAAAAACGCTGACACCAGGGTTCGAATCGGTTGTCCCCCAACACTCCAAAGTTAGAGTTAACAGTGGTCAACAGACATTTTTTTTCTTTCTAATAGATAGACAATCATTTGTCCGCCATGTCACCTGATGGGAAGTTATGATACAGTATGATTACATGTTCTTTCTCGCCTTGAAAATGCCCAGGTTATAGCATTCCGGAAATAGATTCGCATGCAGGGAGTTCCACTCTTTAGCTGTTCGCATTAAAAATATTGAAGCGTATCTTCTGGGTAAGCTCGCTTCATCGTTGACACCGAATCTGTCGCTCCCGACCTAGACTGCAGTCTAAAGCAAGCCGATGAAGCAATAGGTACTACCAATTCGTTGACAGCACGATTTATTGTTGTCCTTTCTGTATTTTCATGTTAGAAAATGACAATCTATGATATGCAAAGCCGTGAATTTTGCAACAACGTAAAGCATTCAATAGAAAAATACTTACTCAAATAATTTTCGGCGAACCACCTAAGTGTAATAATTATAAATAACTATATCGTATTTAGTCTTCGGCTCCAGTAACTACATTACTTAATTTAAATTCTGAAATAAACTATTATTAAACTATTAATTGTAGTTGCCTAGTCTGATGATAAAGACAAACTGAATACATTTTTATAGAGCGGTAGATACTCTGCTGAGATTCAAACATCCTGGGACAAAATTGTAAATTCTCTGCCATCCCATTGTTCAAATGATTCAATAGTTCGATATTATGCTTGGCTTTTCACACACATTTGACTTGTTCTATTCTTTATTTAACTTTTGACGTCGAAACATTAGATTCGTCTAGTCGGTACAGGAGATTTTATTCTCTACGATTTCTGATTCTTCTTAGCGAGTGGATTCTCGAGTCGAACAACGACTCGAAGAACCCTGGTGTCCGAGTTTTCAAACCGCCTAGTAGCACAGCTATTACCATGGTTTGAGTAACGACCACTATCAAAGACAGTGGCCGGGACCGACGGCTTAACGTGCCCTCCGGAGCACGCAATCCTTTAATTTTCGGACAATCAGGTGATTCAGCCTGCAGTGTCCTAACCAAACTAGGGACACCTCACTAATTGATAAATTTACAAATATCAGCATTTTATCCCCCCCTGGGAATCGAACGAAGGTCCTCCGGATCTTAAGCCCACGGCTCTGACCACTAGGCCACCGAGGCAGTTGTTTTCTAATTATACCACACGATTATACGAAAAATCTACGATGTTTATTGTTTATCAAATTTATACCCTTTTTCACATACTATGAGAATCCTGACACATGTAAAACGCATGTATATTTTTAAAGAATCTCTTTCGCACCTGCGATGTTTTGATATTACCTACCTGCTGTCAGGAGACTCTCAGTATCCTGTCCTTTTTCAATCTTGTTATTTTAAAAGTGACTAATAGATTTTAATTTTAGCCTTAGCAGGTGTCATCTAGAATTGAACCCAATATCCATTTATTTTTGGAAAGGTTTACTAATCACCAAAATTTGCATTATTATTTTATTTATTTATTTAAGAGCCTGTGGTGTTCCACTGCTGGGCAAAGGCCTCTCTCCCTTCCATAAATTTTTCGCGATCTAGTGCCAGTTTGCATTATACGTAAATAAAAATATTAGTTATTTTTTATTGTTTCAAATGACAACACATTTCGTTTCACATAATAATAATGTATTATTATTACTATGCGTATTTTTACCCTACCACATAACTTACCTTTTTAGTGTAACTGATGGTAAATAAAGGGCGGAGGCCTGGTGTCCTGTAATATAGGCTTGTACACCTAGCTCGGGCACCAGTCCACCACAACTAACAATGCCTATAACTATTTAAGTGTAAACTGTTTGTAACCTAGCTTTAGTTGTGGTTGAAAATAAAATATAATTTGGCCTGAAAGCTAGAGAAAAACATAGAATTTGCCTGCTGAATTTCCTCCCGGGCATGCTGCAAATACCAGCTAAGGGTTCCGAGGGTTTCTTTGTATTGCAATTTAGGCGATGGGCTGACAACCTGTCACTTCATCAATATTCATACAAATCTATCTTAAATAACCCTCATAACTTTGTCAGACGTGGCGGAACGATCTTTGTTTAGGTCGTTTACGCTCTACCTACCCCATTTGGAATAAAGGCGTGATTATATGTATGTATATAGTTATATACTTCATATGCTCATCATTTACTTTAATTAAAACAAACTCAACTTCCGCCACATTCATTCCTTACTTATTGGTCACTGTATGTTTTAAACAGGTGATTTTACTAAGTACGAGTATCTATACGTAAATACCTAAAGATAAATTATTAATAGCTTTTACTGTTAAAATCATCAATGAGTAATCTATTTGTCATCAAAATCTACGTACCTGTTATTTAAGTGATTCGTTAATAAGTTTGATTTTAATTTTATTTAAACAAAGGTCGTTCCACGCCTGACAAACGAGTGACAGGTTGTCAACCCATCGCCTAAACTACAATATACTGAAATCCTCGGATTACTTAGCTGGTTTTAACAGCATGCCCGGGAGGAAATGCAGCTGGCACATTCTATGTTTTTTTCTCGCTCCTAGTCCAGCATGGACGAATTAATATTAAAATCTACTAAATTAGTCCTCAAGTTTTACACATCTTTAGGATATTATAATTTACTGTTTCTCACTTGTATTTTCAAGAAATTATAAGAAAAATGTGCACTTGTAAATAAAATCTTTGAACTGAGCGTGCTAAGTTGCATTTTTCACAAAAAACTGTATTAATCTTAACTTACTCGATCATTAAATCAAATGTCAGACAAATTCTATTGTTCGGTCGATCAATTAGATAGATAGATAGTTTTTGTTAAGCAACCTTAACTTCAACTTGGTTTTTACGATTGAAGACGATTCGGTAAGATCACGACTACATTTTAACAAAATCATTGCCCTCCCTTTCTGTTTTCTTGTGATATAAAATAACAGATCATCATCTCCCCAGCCTTATTTACTACCTAATCTTGGGTAACGAATTAAATGAGGGTACTGGTTTTTACACAGAGCGACTGTCATCTGTTCTTCGCAACCCAGAAGGGAAACCAGATCCAATCCTAGATTAGGCTTTTTCCAGGTTAGTGGCCAACCCAGCTGTCAGAGTTTTCATTCCGCCAATGCTAAGCAACGACTAATATCAACGATATTAACCGGGAACAACGGCTTAACGTGCCTTATGAAGCACGGAAACGCTCGAGTTGTCCCACCGTCACCCATCCATTGCCTGACCTCGGGGATGGTTGCTTAACATTCGTGATCAGAATGAATAAGCTCTAACCATTTGACCAACGAGCGCTTCTAGAAAATTACAGGAATGAACTTAAATTAGTTATGTCGCGTCGTTTGCAACGCCGAATTGCCTTCAGTGAGAGGGATTTGATCGCATTGTATCAAGTTTACGTAATTAAATTAGACGTTAAGCCGATTTTATTACACATTAATTCTATTTATGGCTTTATTGTAGCTATTTCTAGTTCGTAAAATAAAAGTAATGAAACATGATTGTTAAAACCTAAAGAAGGTTAAAGGTATTAAAGGAAAATAAAATATTGTTTTTATACTAAAATGGAGCTATAAAAACATAGAATGGGCTCGATTCATGATACCACCGGCAAAACAAAAAATAATATCTGTCTGTCACTTTCTTAATAATAAAATTGAAAAAGGACAGGCGATTTATACTTTATGGTTTTACACTTTGTCCGCTAGATTTTTACCCGCATTTCCAGGTCTCCCCAGTATTTCTGTCAATTTTATCCGCCATATCATAAGACGGCGGATAAAACTGGCAGATAACGCATAAAACCACCGACTATAAATCAAAAACCGTAATAGTTCTTCTGCCTTTTTCCAATGGTTTTAGTCTGAAAGTGACAAATAGATTTTAATGTTAGTTTAGCCGGTGAATCTAGAATATAGCCCACTGACAAATCAGTCACTAAAGTAATCAACTATCGTCCTTCAACACAACATTCATCAGACGTACGTAACAATCAACCAAGTTCCTAATAAAATCTGTTTAAAGATTACGTCACATTTGTTTTTATTTTTGTTTACAACGTTCGGACATATTTAATCGATTTTCAAATCGATTCTCCATCGAGTCTGTAGAATTAATTCTGAATCATTTTCCCTAATCCAAGTGGCCTCTTCTCTATACGCGTGAAGAAGTGTCAAGGTTGTTTAATTACTACTACGGGTTCTCACTACTATCTTGTTTCAAAATAAAAGTGCAATAAAGTCGAACTAATTGAAAAAAGAAATGTAAATAGTATTTTACATGAAGTTATACAACTTAAATCCTCAATTTGATAATTGCACTGTTTTTTTAATGTAGGTTAGTACTATGATAAGGGGATTCAAATCTTTCTTTGGTAGGTACGTTGCAATGAAATTATTTAGAAAAAAATACAAAAACAAATTTTGGTAAAAAAGTATGTAATTTGTACTCAATAAAATTATAATAATACTAAGTTTTTATCGAACGTGCACAATGCAAACTATTATTTATTTAATGTTTTAAATCAGGCAACTGAGGTTTATGAAATACATACAATGCTTTACAATTTAAACTGAAATCTAAGGCTGAATTTTTAATCAGCGTTCATGAGTGACAGCGCGTTTGAGTTTGTATCTGAAATGTTATTTCAGTACAAACAGGCCTGTCAAATCCATACTTAATATTGCTTTCTAGTTTGAGATCGCTTCATAATTACGAGCCCTAATGAACAATACTGTAAATACACTACAGATAAGCAAACATAACAGTTAAGTAAAATATACACAGCCATTTCCTGCAATTTCGTATTTTTAATTTCATATTAACTATCAGTTTACCTAAAAAAATCTACACAATAAATATTCAATCTTTTCTTGCACTCTTTTTGTACATATTATTTTCTCTCTAAAATTTTATCATGTAACTTTTGTTTATGGCGAGTTTGGCGTGAGATTCGGAACCTTGGTACTGGTTTCCCGGAACAGTTGCATAAGAAAAGTAGTTGTTTTAATTACGTACGAATGAGTCGATAACGATCGAAATGAAATCGGGCCACTAAGTTTTATGGTCTTTAAAAAACAATTGTCGTGGAGGGGTTGTATGATGTGAGAAATCGTTTCTTTCATTTCTTAAGACTTTATCAAAGTACATATATAATGTTTTATGTGAAAACATGTACAAAATGACTATAAATACGCCAAGTAAATATCTTATCCCTACATGTCTCAGTGCAGCAACACACAGGCGTCATTTACTGCGCGCAAGGTTCTGGTCAACACGCTGTCAATGCTTTTTGCTTGTTGAGCGCAACCTTACGCGCAGTAAGAGATGCCTGTGTGTTGCAGAACTAAATTTAAAACAAATGGATGTCTAGTCTATATTTATTGCGAATTTCTGCCACTCTTGATTAATTTTGTAAGATAAAACTGTGTAAAGCAAAAGATCATTACACGCAAAAACGTAACCTCCGAAACCAAGACAGTTTGACTGCTCCATTCACCACCTTAGAATTAGTAAGTTCCGGAACATACCACATGTCAGTGAAAATTTTCAATAAGTCTCCAGCAGAAATTAAATCAACAGAAAAAGTTCACCTATTTGCTAAAAAAATAAAGAATATCTAATAGAAAAATGCTTTTATACACTGCAGGAGTTTTTTAAATCAAAATAGATATAGGTAATAATGTTTCTAGGTATAAGTTTTGTAGTATATTAATACAAAAATAATAATTGTTAGTTAATATATTTTTTTTTGTTATAAAATTTGAGTATGTTTATTAAGAATGTACATTTTGCAGTGCCCTAACAGGGTCATGTGAGCATCTATTATAAGTACCACCTTTGTAAACCACATGAAGCAAATAAACGAATAGGAATATACTGTTGGTTGTCATATGGGTTAAATCAAATCAAAATAAAATATTATGAAAACGATTAGTGATTTTTTTGTAAGGCATTCTGTTAGCTTAGTAACTAAACAAACATTTGTTTTATCTGATTTAGAGCACTTCCATGCTGAACTGGGAGCGAGAGAAAAACATAGAACGTGCCAGCTGCATATATGAATAAGAATAACCTGTGACTACACCAATATACCTACATATGTATCTTAAATAACCCTCAAAACTATGTTAGACCTTTGTTTAGGTCGTTTACGCTCTGCCTACCCCATTAGGGATAAAGGCGTGAGTATATGTACGTATGTATTTAGAGTACTTTACTTGCTAAGTCAGATTTAATTAATCCTATTATACTGACGTCATAGTATCTAATCATTAATACTCGTAGTAAACTTTTGCTTCTAGCTCCATCAAACCTTTTTTTATCTCTACTTCGTAATTTAAAAAAAAGACTCCGAATGCGACCATATTTTACCCCAGTTAGTCTCAGTGGCTCTCCATTTTGAATATTTCCCAAGAACTCGTCTACGTATATACTACTTACTATCAATATAAACCTGATATCAAAGCAACAGAGAAAAGATTTATACAACGTAGGAGTTACGAACTTATTTTTATTCTTGTATAATTTCTTGTAACGTACATTTATTTCTAATTTCCATTTGACTATATGCCTTTGAACTAGCTAGTGACATGATAATAGTTACACATAATAGTTTTATTATTTTTAAAAACTTTACAATACATACATACATATAATCACGCCTTTATCCCTAATGGGGTGGGCAGAGCGTAAACGACCTAATCAAAGGTCGGTCTACCACGTCTGCCAAGTGTTTAGGGGCATTTTAGATACATCTATGTATTACTGTAGTGACAGGTTGTCAGCCTGTCGACTAAATTACAATACACTGAATCCCTCGAATCCTTTAGCTAGTTTTTACAGCATGCCCGGGAAAAGATGCAGCTGGCATATTCTATGTTTTTCTATCGCTTCCAGTCCAGCATGTAAGATAGTATATTATAGTATTATACTGGGTGTAAAAGGGACAGCAGCCTGTTTCCTGAAAGAATCTCTTTGTAAAAGTTGTTCAGTTGCGATGACTGAACAGTGAACAACACTATCAGTAGGTATGCGGAAAGCCGTCCCTTACACCCCAATTCACTTTGCGTATGATAGGTAATACCGAATTATTTATTTAACGTGAATATCATTGAACAAATGCGAAATTTAGGCCCGTATCGATAAACAGTAATTGAGACTGACGACGTCTCAGAAATGTCATTTCAGTACAATGTGGCCTGTCAAATCCATACTTAATATTGCTCTCAATCTTGATATCGCTTTATAAATACGACCCTTAAATCGCATCGTATTTTTTGTACAATGTAACCAATTAGTTCTTTGTGTTGTGTCAATAATTCGAGTTTATGCGTAGTACAATCTATATATTGCTACAAAATGTGAAGAAACCAGTCTTTAAAACCAGATGAAAGCAAGTTTAGATCCGAATTAGAATACCGACTCAAGTGGCTACCACAGAATCTACAGATCTGAAGATAAAACTTGTTTCGAAGTAAAAAAAACACTCTTTAAAACAAAACTGTTGAATAAAAAACAGATCAAAACTAAGATCCTAGCCATGACCTATCAATTCAGTTATAAATAGGCATTTTTATTACGAACTACTTAATACTAGTTTTTATTTGTTATAATAGTTTTTTTGTTCTGTGGGTACAGTATAAGTATTTTCCCGCAGGAAAAAGTAGCATTTTGTTGCAATTGAAACCATTTCCAAATTTTCCAATACTTTTAGAGTTGAACACACATATAATCACGCCTTTATCCCTAATTTGGTAGGCAGAGCGTAAACGACCTAGACAGAAGTCGTTCCGCAACGGCTCACAAAGCCTTAAGGGTTATTTAAGATAGATTTGTAGGTATATTGCTGCAGTGACAGGTTGTCAGTCCATCGCCTAAATTGCAAATATACTGAAACCCTCGGATCTCTTAGCGGGTTTTTACAGCATGCCCGGGAGGAAATGCAGCTGTCACATTCTATGTTTTTCTCGCGTTTCCAGTCCAGCATGGAAAACAAGGCCTAACTAAACCGTCAGTCCAGTCAAGTTTTCAAGAACGATTAATAACTCTTTTACGAAAATCGATCAGTGTAAAGGAAGTTACCGAATCATGACTGATCAACCGTGCATTCCGAGGAACGGTTTCCTAATCCTTCCACTTATCAATCACAATATTATCCAATAATCTATATACCATATTAGTGTTCTAATCCAGGTACTTATACTTCGGATCATTTATCACAGTATCCGAATTTCGGTAGTAGGCTCCGCAAGGGCCCGCCGAAGTCTGGCGCCAAACAGCATGCTATGTTCATGTTCCGTCGGTGCGTGAGATTGCCAGTGCCATAACAGGCATCTTCTGGGTGAGCTCGCTCCATCGTCGACTCTGTCACGGTCATCCCTGACCTAGTGTCTAGAGTCAATAGCAAACCCATTTCTAATAAATAACTAAAACCCGAGTTTATATAATTATATACAGACGCTAAAATCGCAGAATTTGTATTAATATATTAACCTTTTTGTTGCAGGTAAAACAACCCACCGCTTTGGATAGAATATTTTTTGGTAAATAACATAACATAACTATAGTTATTTTTTTTACCGTTACGTTAGCGATACCAACGTGGTTTGTGGCCTGTGAACAGCATTTTCTTTGAAACTTAGGAGAGATTCAAATTTCGGAACCGCAAACAATAACCTTGTTACAAACATTTGATTTTCGGTTTACTTTCTTTAAAGTTGTAAGGAAAATGTTGTTTATTTGCTGCAAAACAAGTCGGTATCCAATAATAGTATAGTATCTTGAAATTAATTTTAAAAATGAACATACAAGGTCAGCTGTTTAGAATAGATAAGAAATTTCTTATTGGCGTGTTATGTCCTTTTTTCAAGATATTTTTTTTAACGATTTTGCCGTCATCTATAAATCTCTGTGGGAAATCCCATGTGTACCAGCGGACTGTTGTTGCTGATGTATTCATTAACTGGGAGTGTTATTAACATACATACATATAATCACGCCTTTATCCCTAATTTATTTATTTATTTATGGGATATGCAGAGCGTAAACGACCTAAACAAAGGTCCTTCCGCCACGTCTGACAAAGTTTCGAGGGCTATTTAAGGCAGGTTTGTAGGTATATTGCTGTAGGCACTACAGTTGTCAGCCCATCGCCTAAATTACAATGTACTGAAACCCTCGGTGCCCTTAGCTGGTTTTTACAGCATGCCCGGGAGGAAATGCAGCTGTCACATTTTATGTTTTTCTTTCGTTCCCAGGCCAGCATGGAAGTAATTATTAACGGATACTAGATATTGTATCACATCACTAGCCATTCACGATTAAACTTATGCAAGTTAAGTAACCACTTAATATAGCATTGAGCTTTAAACGTAACCGGTTTTAGTTCAGCATATATCACCCGCCATCTTGTTTTGATAGCTGATTTGTTAATATTAAGCCGTGACTCCAGCTCACTAAAACTTTTTTCGCGGGACAGAGAAGGGAAGGGTTTCACAAACATTTCCCTTTCCCTGTCTTCCCCGCGGGGGTATGTTTCGTGTAATCTTTCAGAGCAATAGTCACAGCTTTAAAGCCATGTGTAGAGTCGTACCTACCTAATCAATGATATTATATATAGGTACATACGTCCATGCTGGCCTGGGAGCGAGAGAAAAACATAGAATGTGCCAGCTGCATTTCCTCTCGGGTATGCTGTAAAAAACAGCTAAGGGATCCGAGGGATTCAGTATATTGCAATTTAGGCGATGGGCTGACAACCTGTCACTACAGCAATATACCTACGAATATATCTTAAATAACCCTCAAAACTTTGTCAGACGTGGCGGAACGACCTTTGTTTTGGTCGTTTACGCTCTGCCTACCCCATTAGGGATAAAGGCGTGATTATATGTATGTATGTATGGTACATACGTTACCAACGCGCGAAACTCGTGCCGTCAAATGGTCCTAATTGTGAACATTTTAGGCAGCCGAGCTGCACTGATTACAAATAGCTATCCCTAATGGGGTAGGCAGAGCGTAAACGACCTAAACAAAGGTTGTTCCGCCACGTCTGACAAAATTTCGAGGGTTATTTAAGATAGATTTGTATGGTATATTGCTGTAGCGACAGGTTGTCAGCCCACCGCACCGCCTAAATTACAATATACTGAAACCCTCTGATCCCTTAGCTGGTTTATACAGCATGCCCGGGAGGAAATGCAGCTGGCACATTCTATGTTTTCTCTCGCTCCCAGGCCAGCATGGAAGTATTTTATTCAAAGAAGTTTTACCGCTATAGGTCCCTTTATCATGAATTACTGAATAATCAGTTTTATCTGTCAGTAAGTATGTCAACTGCGGCCCTCTGACCTACAGAAAGTACGAAACTTGTTCTGCACCTTCCACTTTCCAACATCAAGTCAAGTATTTGCGAAATTACTTCCATGTCCTTATTTATTTTATTTATCGTATGTATATTTGCTGCGAAGTCCAGAGGACAGTGCAGCAGCCGGTATTGTTGCAATCAGCACCACCCAGGGTCGTGTGTAGGGTTTTTAAGGTAGTTCCTACCTACGGTTATCGACTTGTAACGGTCAGTATTAGAAACAGTGACTGGGACTGACGGCTTAACGTGCCCTCCGAAGCACGGAATCCATTTTCTTCCAGGCAATCAGGTGGATTCAGCCTGCAGTGTCATAACCAAACTGAGAAAACCTCACAAAGTGATAAATTGACAAATATCAACTTTGTGTTCCCCCCACTGGGAATCGAACACAGGGCCTCCGGATCGTGAGCCCATGGCTGTAACCACTAGACGACGGAGGCAGTTCCACGTCCTAAATGACAGTTAAACTTGTATTCAATGAAAACGCTCGGCCTTTCCTGAACTTTCTGTAGGTCAAGGGGCCTCGTACTATGTCTTTTAAGAAGGACATTGATAATTTTATTATACATTGGCCAAACAGACAAAACACTTACATAAATTTGAAAGTGCCTTGTTACTTTTATAGGATCTACTGGGTGTAAGGGACAGGGTCCCGCAAACTTATAGAGGTTGCTCAGTCAACGACACTGAACAACAATTTTTATTTAACTTCCTGAAAGAATTTCCTGGTGGAAGTTTTTCAGTGTCGTTGATTGAGCATCTCCTATCAGTTTTCGGGACGCTGTCCCTTACACCCTGTATATCAGAGAAAGACAAAATCTACAACATATATTCGAAGTGCTTAGGCATGAACAATCCACTCAAATTTTAGCAGGCTACATGTCTTTACCTACCTGCCTTAGTCTGAAAATAGCAGAAACTATCGTAATTCAGCTACAATCAATAATTTTTGTGATTACTTTGAATAGTATAATCTTTTAGTTAATCTTTGTACTGAGATGATAAACTTCCTTGTTGTATTCTGTCATAAAGTACTTATATTTCTAACCTTGTGTCCTTTTAAAAGGCCTTTGGGTTTAACTGTAATATGTTGGTTTTATTTTTGTAAAACTTGAAGTAGAGAATACTTCCATGTTAGACTGGGAGCGATAGAAAAACATAGAATGTGCTAACTGCATTTCGACCCGGGCATGCTGTAAAAACCAGCTAAGGGATCTGAGGGTTTTTGTATATTGCAATTTAGGCGATGAGCTGACAACCTGTCACTACAGCATTATACTTACAAATCTATCATAAATAACCCTCAAAACTTTGTCAGACTTGGCGGAACGACCTTTATTATGTTATTTACGCTCTGCCTACCCTATTAGGGATAACGGTGTGATTACATGTATATATGTATTTATGTAAAGTCAAGAAAATAACGTGTACGTAAGTATCTTTCGTTACACGCTTAGAACTGTATGATCGAAAATGAAATCTACTGATAGCTTCGTACCAGTCTTACTAAGGTGGTAATTAGCAACTATGTACGTATATCTCCACAATTATCGATAAAGAGCTAAACGATAGAGATGTACCGTCTTGTCTTATCGATAGTAACAGCTTTTAACATACTAACCTTTTCTATTTGCTTTCCACTCCACGGTTTTGCCTGAGTTCGGATGAGTTTTGGCCATCGAAATAAGGTATCTAATTCAAATATTTAATTAAATTAAGCCATTTAAAATATTAATCCAAATATTATACGAAATATGACTGCTAGATTTACAAACCTACCTTTTGTCACAGATAATATAATACTATACTGTATTACACATAACTATACCTATTACAAAATATACCTAGTAGTGTTTCTAACTGCCTCCGTAGTCTAGTGGCTAGTGCCATGGGCTCCCGATCCGGAGGTCCTGGGTTCGATTCCCAGGGGGTAAAACACAAAGTTGATATTTGAGAATTTATCACTTTGTGAATTTTTCCCCAGTTTGGGTAGGACATTGCAGGCTGAATCACCTGATTGTCCGAAAAAGAAAAAGATTTCGTGCTTCGGAGGGCACGTTAAGCCGTCGGTCCCGGTCGCTGTCTTTGATAGTGGTCGTTACATAAAACCATGTCAGAGGCCTGATAGTTGTGCTACTAGGCGGTTTAAAAACTCTTGACACCAGGGTTCATCGGGTCCATAGACTCGATACCCACTCGACAGAAGAAGTGTTTCTTCCATGCTGGCCTGGAAGCGAAAGAAGAGCATAGAAAGTGCCATCTAAATTTTCTCCCGGGCATGCTGTAAAATTCAGCTAAAAGATCCGAGCGTTTCAGTATATTGTAACATAGGTGATGGGCTGACAACCTGTCACTACAGCAAAATACCTACAAATCTATCTTAAATAACCCTTAAAACTTTGTCAGTAGTGGCGGAACGACCTTTGTTAAGGTCTTTTACGCTCTGTCTACCCCATTAGGGACAAAGGCGTGATTATATGTATGTATGTATGAGATCCCAGCACTAAAGTAGACTTGGGAATGTACAGAGCTGACAAGATTGCGAGATAACCATCGTAGGAACGAACTCGCTGAGATAGCTGGCGAGCAATGACTTTAGAAAATAATGTGGGAATACCATGCTGGGTTAGTTGACAGCAACAGACAAGCACACATACGTTTCTTCCATGCTGGCCTGGGAGCGAGAGGAAAATATAGAATGTACCAGCTGCATTTCCTCCCGGGCATGCTGTAAAAACCAGCTAAGGGATCCTAGGGTTTCAGTATATTGTAATTTAGGCGATGGGCTGACAACCTGCCTCTACAGCAATATACCTACCAATCTATCTTAAATAGTTAACCCTTAAAGTTTGTCAGACGTAGCGGAACGACCTTTGTTTAGGTCGTTTACGCTCTGCCTACCTCATTAGGGATAAAGGCGTGATTATATGTATATATGTATGTAACACACAGGCGTTTACATTGCCTACATCCCACATGTGTCACCTGACGCACTACGCGCGCGTACGATGAACTCTACGTCGGCGCTTCCTACAACCCTGCCAGTACGCGCGCGTAGAGCGTAAGGTAACGCATGTGTGTTGTAGGCAATGCAAAAAGCATTGACAGCGTGTTGAGCGCTACCTTGCGCGCAGTAAGTGACGCGTGTGTGTTGCTGCACTGAGACATATAGGGATAAGATATTTACTTGGCGTATCTATAGTCAACTTGTACATGTTTTTACATAGTACATTATGTACTTTGATATGTGTCGTCTGTACCTTTAATTTGGTTAAATTTAAGGTTAATAATAAGGTTAGTTTGTCGATAGATTCTAAATATTGAGTCGTTATTCAACTATTAGTTGACTTGATTTATTTAGTACAAAATAGGTGTACCTATAATGAAATAATAATAAAACTGATCGTATTACTAGTTTGAATTGAAAGGAGGGTTATCCCTCGACGTTTCGATCCTAAACGAGGATCTTCATCAGGAGAGAAGAGAGTCACACTCCACCGCCCGCTAAGTGCAACCTTTCATCAAACAACTGAATAAACCAATGTTTGTAAGTTTTATAATTTAAGTAATAAAATTAACTATAGCATCCCGGGAAAAATGGGCATTTTTCAATTCTAAACTCAGTGAGGCAAAAGCAAAGAAAAAAAACTCATTTCTAACATGAAAAACATACATACATACATACATATAATCACGCCTTTATCCCTAATGGGGTAGGCAGAGCGTACACGACCTAAACAAAGGTCGTTCCGCCACGTCTGACAAAGTTTTGAGGGTTGTTTAAGATAGATTTGTAGGTATATTGCTGTAGTGACGGGTTGTCAGCCTGTCGCCTAAATTGCAATAAACAGAAACCCTCGGATCCCTAAGCTGGTTTTTACAGCATGCCCGGGAGGAAATGCAGCTGGCACATTCTATGATTTTCTCTCGCTCCCAGTCCAGCATGGAACATGAAAAACACCACGATCAAAATAAATGCGAAAGACAATTACTGTTAAACTACGTCAGATTACAAGTGTTAAGTCTAATTACATAATTACAGATGTATGCTCTCACACGAGCAGACTGACAGAAGTAATTTTAAGTTATTAGGTAATTTCGTTTCGAGTTTTAAATGGTTCGTAAATTAGTAGCTTGATACTTCCGGAAGCGAAGTAAATGTTTTAAAAAATAAACGCCGCGTTTATATATGATGATAATGGATATAATCATTAAATTATTATTATTGTTAATTCGATGTCTTTAAATAAATCAGAAATTAAAAGACAGTTTAAGAACCTCAAAACTTGTCAGACGTGGCGCAACGATCTTTGTTTAGGTCGTTGACGCTCTACCTACGACATAAGGGATAAAGACATGATGTAAGAAAGGATGTTCCTTAGTTTTTTGTATTTCAAGGAAAACCAACAGCTAATTTATGTATGTATTATCTATTCTAACTATTCAGTTACAGTGAACTACTTTAACACGCTGGTTTAATCATGAATCAGATTAATCAAGTGATGATTAATTGATTATAACCGTTATAACAAAATTTGTCAACCCTTATAACACGCACACAAACGCATGCCAAGTGCAACATGCTGTCTGTCGATGTGTGACCAAAATGACGTGGTAGTTAGGAGTGTCCGAGCTGCGGCAGAGGTCTTTAAGCAGTAACAAACAACATACCTATAAGGTGTATATCTTCTTCTTTTTTTTAGCGAGTGGATTCTCGAGTCGAAAAACCCGATGAACCCTGGTGTGAGAGTTTTCATTCCGCCTAGTAGCACAGCTATTAGGCCTCTGACATGGTTTGAGTGACGACCACTATCAAAGACAGCGGCTAGGACCGACGGCTTAGCATGGCCTCCGGAGCACGGAATCTTTTTTCTTTTCGGATAATCAGGTGAATCAGCCTGCAATGTTCTAACCAAACTTGGGAAAACCTCACAAAGTGATAAATTGACAAATATCAACTTTCTGTTCACCCCCTGCGAATCGAACCCAGGACCTCCGGATCGTAAGCCCATGGCTCTGACCATTAAACCACGGAGGCACGGTGTAGATGTACTTCACTAAATTCATCAATGCTCTATCTAGTGGGTGAGACAGTGGTACCGATTCCTTGAGGCCACGACTTAACTAAATCTTGATAAAAAATTGTTGCCGTCTTTCTGTTCTTTCACGATAGAAAATGGCAGGTAACAATTTTAGTTAATATTTTGTAATTTTGTGCGCATACGAATTGCTCACAGTAAACCGCTTTACTCAGCATGGGACTAAGGCCCATATTTATAATCAGCTCTCAAGAGTAACAGCGAGATTGAGTTTGTGTCTGAAAAGCATTTCAGTACAAAACAACCTGTTAAATCTTTACTCAATATTGCTCTTAATCTTGAGATTGGTATGTAAAGTAAGTCTTAGTCAAGATTAGATTAGTTCCATGCTGGACTGGGAGCGAGACAAAAACATAGAATGCGCCAGCTGCATTTCCTCCTGGGCATGCTGTAAAAGTCAGCTAAGGGATCCGAGGGTTTCAGTATATTGTAGTTTAGGCGATGGGCTGACAACCTGTCACTACAGCAATATACCTACAAATCTAACTTAAATAACCCTCAAAACTTTGTCAGACGTGGCGGGACGACCTTTGTTTTGTTCGTTTACGCTCTGCCTACCCCATTAGGGATAAGGTCGTGACTATATGTATGTATGTTAGTGAAGATATTTCTCACCATAAGAAGACTCGAACGCCACTTTCTTTCCTACGTAACAACAAATACCTATGCCATCGACGTTATGTTATAGAAAATTGGCATCTTCCTATTTTCCGAGAAACCCCACGAGCCTGTAAAGTGGGACACATCTTGGTGGGAAACAAAGCAGTGAAAGTCTGAAGTGGGAATGTTTAGACTAGAAAAACTGATAGATAGATGAAGCATATGGACTCTTCAAGGCAAATCATAACATACATAAAAATACTTTATTGCACGTAAGAATACAAATCATACAACACAACAGATAACAACAAAAAACAAGTACAACATAGGCGGCCTTATTGCTAAGGTATTTTTTTAATACTAATCAATTTCTTCCAGGCAACCTTTGGATCAAAGAAAAATGCGTAGCGGTAAGCGGGATATTGCAAATCTAGTAAAATATGTATCCTAAATACATTAAATTACATATAATACATAAACTAGGTACAAGCTATTACATAGATATTGTCTATCAAAATGTGGATGTGTTCAGGAGCCCAATTTTTGGATTTCTAGAATCGCATTCACATACGAGAGACTTAGGCCTATTATATAATTCGCACTTGAGATTGACAGTCAGTTTGAGTTCGTATCAGAAATGTCATTTCAGTACAATATGGTTTGTCAAATCCATACTTAATATTGCTTTTAATGTTGAGATAGCTTTACAAATACGAACCGTAAAGTGCACAACTTAATCTTGACTATAATTATTGGCGTCCTTTTCTGTTTTCTCATGACAGAAAATGACAGGTAAAGACTTATATTAGGTAAGTCATGATTTTCGCAACCACGAATTGGTGCCAATGTTAAACCAAGTTACATGTGGTGGATATTCAGTTCCTACTCAATTTTGACGATAACTAATATAAAGTCAATCTATACTTTGTCTTCATGACGGCACAGCGGCGGGCGCCTATAATGTTGGCTTCAATTTCTATCTTCTCCATAATCTATCTATACTTTTCTCTAATCTAAGTGGTAAGGAGAAACATTATGTCAAAGGTGGCTAGGAAAAGCCGGGGACACTATTGTTAGACAGGTTATCTAGAAATGCAGACAATTTACTATAAAAGTCTCACAACAACAGATAACAGCCTCGTAATAAAAGCAATGTATACATAAATACGTACATATAATCACGCCTTTATCCCTACCTGGGTGTGCAGAGCGTAAAAGCGCCACGTCTGACAAAGTTTTGAGGGTTATTTAAGATAGATTTGTAGGTATATTGCTGTAGCGACAGGTTGTCAGCCCATCGCCTAAATTGCAAATACTGAAACCCTCGGATCCCTTAGCTAGTTTTTTAGAAATGCAGCTGGCACATTCTATATTTTTCTTCCGCTCCCAGTCCAGCATGGAAGAATGTATAATCTGATAATGAACTGCCTCTTCTGGTCCATTGTATTGTCTCCCTGAGCTTTCGATTTAGTGGTCCTTGGGTCGGTTCCCGGGGACACAAAATTGATACTGGTGGTTGGCCAATCTGCCATGCAGGCTGAATAATCTGTTCATGATTGAGGTCTCTATCTGTGTGTTTCAGAGGGCACGTCACGTCAAGAGATACCTTATTAGGCGGTTTATGCTCTGAGGTCAGAGCTCATCGGGTCAATTTACCCAAAGACTCACAAGACGCAAAAATGCCTAAAGAAAGAAACAGATCGCAAGCTGCTTTAACCCCTCCTCCTCCCACGCAGTCTGGCTCTTGCATTCGTAACAAAATTCAGCTAATTTTATGCGCAAGCGGTGAATATTAAGCTTGAAACACACTACATACAAATCTATCTAAAATAACTGCCTCTGTTTTTAGGTCGTTTACGCACTGCCTACCCCATTAAGGATAAATACGTGATATGTAGCACACTACATACATACATACATATAATCACGCCTTTATCCCTAATGGGGTAGGCAGAGCGTAAACGACCTAAACAAAGGTCGTTCGCCACGTCTGACAAAATTTTGAGGGTTAGTTAAGACAGACTTGCAGGCATATTGCTGCAGTGACAGGCTGTTAGCCCATCGCCTAAATTACAATATACTAAAACCTCGGATCCCTTTGCTGACTTTTACAGCAGCTGACAAATTCTATGTTTTTCTCTCGCTCCCAGACCGAATATAAAGCTTGAAGCGCACTACGTAACTAAATAAGGCCACGTCCACACCCACGCGGCCGTTGACATCAGGCATTGTCGTATCATACGAGTAGTATGCAATGTCGTATTATGGTTTTGTTAGTGATGAAATGCTGAGCTACGGTTAAACTTTTGTTATAACGGAGGAGAGAGTAGCGAAGCGTATCTTTTACTCTGAACAGGAGGAAGGCAAGCGGAAGCATGGCGAACCACTCCTCAGATTTAAGGATGTTCAGAAATTTGAAAAGATTTGAAGTTTGGCAGGAAAATGCCCCGAGTGGCGCAGGCTGGTACAGAAGCGAGTCAGCGATTTCGAGGAACAACGTAAAGTTGACCTCGGCACTAAACGCGATGAGCTGAAGTCCCGCCAGCAGCCTGCTAGCATTCAATACCATTTTTAGCAAGGTGTGCTCACGTGCCCTGAGTGTGCACGTAAATTCACGGTGAAAATCGGCTACGTAAGCCATTTTCGGGCGCACGAGCGCCGTACCGACTAGGAGTCGAAGGATCACTCAAATTGGCTTTTATTCCCAGCGGGATAAACAGAGCGTCAAAGACCTTGTATATGTAGGTAAGAGTAATTTTCTGTCAGGCTGTATTCAAAGCAGTGTTTCCATCTGGCTCACAGAAACCTTCTCATCAGAATACTGCACCAAAAAGTTAAGGCTCTTCCGTCGTACCCGAACATAAGTTTCTGTTTAGGCTACTTTTCGACTCTACCACAATCACCTCTGGCCACGAGAGTCAAACTTATCTCAAATTATAAATTCCAATACGGTACTTGATTATTCTAAATAAATATTCCGCAGACATCTCAGATGGATATCCAATGTGCTAAACTGATTGTTCCTAAACTCCAATCATATAATTATATTTCGTAAAGGCTCTGTCACACCCACCCACGCTTGACGCATTGTTGAAGGATCTGTCTGTCACTAGACGCAATCGTGATGAAAGAAGATGCTGTGACCTTTATGTTTCTTACGAGAAATTTATGAATATGTAGTCAACATATAATCACGACTTTATCCCTAATGGGTTAGGCAGAGCGTAAACGACCTAAACAGAGGTCGTTCCGCCACGCTGGACGTAGTTTTGAGGATTATTTAAGATAGATTTGTAGGTATATTGCTGTAGTGATGGGTTGTCAGCCCATCGCCTAAATTACAATATACTAAAACCCTCGGATCCCCTAGCTGGCTTTTACAGCATGTCCAGGAGGAAATGCAACTGGCACATTCTATGTTTTTCTCTCGCTCCCAGGCCAGCATGGAAGTTAGGAAATGCAGCTGGCACATATGTTGTCAATTATTCGTAAAATTTATTTCTTTTAGTTTCAAGAGTCACTAAAGAAATTAGTTATTGAGAGCAACTGAGAAACTGCAAATACAAAACACATATGTTGTGTAAGGGACGACAGCGTACCGCAAACTGAAAGGGGTTGCTTAATGAACGAAAGTTATCAATTTTCACCAGAAAAATTATTCAGAAAATTAAGGCTTTCCCATACAATATGTCTAATCGAGGTGGTCGTTATGTATGAGAAAATCATTTTTTTAATTTAATTTTAAAATCCGTATGAAAGTTATCGGTACGTTGCCCTTCCATCCTATATGTTATTTATCACGTAAACTGACAATGTGCCATACCTCTTTCTTCAAAGTTATTGGAATCTTGAAAAAGAAGACACTTTGAATACTAATTACAACTTCACATTATAATGCATTTAAATTACCATTTACCAGTAAATTCATTAAGTTATGAGCGTTGAATAACTAAGTGTCAGTTTTTTTTGTGCAACTTAAGCATTCACTTTCGAAGTAATAATGATTCTAAGCATAAGAGTATTATACCTTGCTAGAGATTATAATAATGTTGAGTAGGTTCGTAGTACATGCGTTTGCCAGTTCGGCGAGTATGGCGAATACCCTACCACGTCCTGCCTAGCCCGATGGTGTAGTAGATAGGGCCGCTGCCTCCTGAGCGGGAGGAACGTGCTTCGAATCCTACCATGTGCCAATGTGGTTTTCGAATTTTACGCGAATCTTTATATTGTTTGTCTATGTGTGGTCTATCTATGTGCACAGATCTTGAATTATCTGTGTTAGTGTATTCTAGTAAACATGATATTGTTAAAGAATATTATAACGTTGTAAATTTATTAGATTTTTATAGTACTTGTATATTTTTAGTTTTCATTATGTATTTATTTTAGGTAATGTAATGTAACGTTGAACGAGGGCGAATGGTTTCAAAACAAACCTGACTATATAGGTTTTATGATACCATTTTATTAAATTATTGTAATGTTTGTGGATATTAATAAATAAGAAAAAAAGCATATGTACGTTTACGTTTACCGGCGCTTTTTCCGTGATTCGGTAGGCACGGTAAGCCGTTGGTCCCGGTTAATATCGTTTAATATCGTAGATATTAGTCGTTAAGCCGTATCAGAGGCCAGTACTAAGCATTTGCGGCTAATCTAGGACTGGGTCTGGTTTCTCTTCTGAGTTGCGGAGGTCAGATGGCAGTCGATCTGTGTAAAAATCAGTACCCTCGTTCAATCACCTAGATTAGTTAGCCGACCCCGACAGATAAGGGATAAAAGGCTAGGGAGATGATGATGTCCTGCCTTGGACTATTTATTGTGAGTTTGTTTTAAGAAAATACTGTTATGTTATTCTTTGTGTGCCATCGAACTGACGACCTCCCAAATGAGATCATACGTATACACTACTAAATCACACACGCAAAACGATTACGCTACAAACTAGTAATAAGCACCGATTCGCACGCTCTCCAGCTCTTGCTTTCGATAGAGATCTGTAATTGGGTCAAATAAGAGACTTTCGCGATAACTACCGTCACGCTTGTGCACTAAGGGGGTAGGCAGAGCGTCAATGTCTTCGTCTAAAATAAACTAGTAATAAGCACCGTTTCGCACGCTTTTCAACTCTTGCTTTCGATAGAGATCTGTAGTTGGATCATATAGAGACTTTTGCGATAACTACTATCGCACTTGCGTTGCTTAGGGTGTAGGCAGAACATCAATGGTTCCTTCTATAACAAAATAGTAATAAGTACCGATTCGCACGTTCTTCAACTATTGCTTTCGATAGAGATCTGTAATTGGGTCGTATAGAGACTTTTGCGATAACTACCGTCACGGTTGCGTCACTTAGGAGGTAGGCAGAGCATCAATATCTCCGTCTATAACGGATTGGTAATAAGTGCCGATTCGCACGTTTTCAACTCTTGCTTTCGATAGAGATCCGTCACGCTTGTATCACTAAGGGGCAGGCAGCAGAGCGGCAACGGGTTACTAAGATAAGACAATTCACATCGCGTGTTTCAAGACCCTATCATATATATATACTTTCACCTTTGCTTTTGTTCAGTTTTCTATTGGACTCTAAATTCGAAAAAGTAATTTTTATTAATTTGAAACACCTGTATTTGATTTTTTGCTAACCGAGCGTAATAGAATTGACCAAATTTAATAAGAAAGTGTTTAAATTGACAATAGGTTAGGTGTTTACATAATACATACAACACAACATGCTCAATACCGTTACTGGGTAGACAGGGGTTTATGACTTCAAAGGAAAGCTTACTTTGCTTTTTTTTTATTTAGAAACGAATAAATAAGAAAAACTTTTCAGGAAGATGTTCAATTTTATCAAAAAGTTTGTAAACCGCGTTCAACATAACATAACACATGCACTACGTTTTCATCACTTCGTAAATACAAGCCAAAACAAAATGGCTTACTGTCAAGTAATTATGCACGTAATTCCATACAAAAAAGACATACAAAACAACAAAGTGAAATGCGATAGGCAATTATCCATACGATCTGTGACCCTGTTTCACACTGGCGTACAATCGCGTGCGGTTGCGCGTGTAAACAGCGGTGCGGCGCGCGTGTGAGTATGAAGCCTTATGATTTCACTTATAGTGAAAACTGGGACTCTTGCATATACGGGAAGTGCTGATAAAGTAGAGTATAGACTAGTACCAGTATATCCGGATTTTGAAGCTTCTATAAGGGCATGCGGGTATAGATAAGGTACTTCTTCTTCTGTCGAGTGGGTATCGAGTCTATCGACCCGAGGAACCCTGGTGTCAGAGTTTTAAAACCGATAAGGTACTAAGCCTCGTATTTATTAAGCAATCTCAAGATTGAGAGCAATATTAAGTATGGATTTGACAGGCCACATTGTACTGAAATGACGTTTCTGATAGCAACTCAAACTAGCTGTCAGTCTCAAGTACTGTTTCTAGAATTTGTGTAATTTAATTCCCTGTAACTGTAGTTACAGGGAATTTGTTGCTGTAGCAACACCCACCTAATCTTTTCTGATCTCTTTACGACGAAAACTATTGTTATGTATAAAACCGTTGTCTCTATGCCTATCCCGTAACATAAGCGATGAAGGCACAAGTTTATTTTTTTATTAAAAAAATCGAACCCACCATGTGACATAATAATTCCCGCTACCTACCACAATTTGTCTTAGTACATACATACATATAATCAGGCCTTTATCCCTAATGGGGTAGGCAGAGCGTAAACGACCTAAACAAAGGTCGTTCCACCACGTCTGACAAAGTATTGAGGGTTATTTAAGATAGATTTGTATTTATAATGCTGTAGGGACAGGTTGTCAGCCCATCGCCTAAATTGCAATATACAGAAACCCTCAGATCCCTTATTTGGTTTTTACGGCATGCCTGGGAGGAAAAGCAGATGGCATATTCTATGTTTTTCTTTCGCCAGCATGGAAGATTGGATTGGATGGTCTTAGGCCCGTAATTATAAACAGCACTTGAGACTGATAGCTAATTACTCAAATCAGAAATGTCATTTCAGTACAAAATGACCTGTCAAATCTGTACTTAATATTGCTCTCGATCTTGAGATAGCTTTATTAATACGGCCCTTAGTATTACTATCTTAAATAGTGCAGTTTCTCCTAGGCAATCTTTGGTTACATCTAATATATACATCATGCAATCTAAAATCACAACCCTCAATTTGAACCCAAATCCTAATAAACCTTCTCTTCTTCCCCAGGAAAGCACCTAGTATTCTCCACGGACCCCGAATCGGTAAAGGACGAGTTCGCCTTCGACAACCCAGGGTTCCGCCAGGAAGAGAGGAACGCTTGGCAGCATGAGGCGCCGACGCTGCCGCTTGGAGGGAAAACTTCGGTTCTCCATGCTGAGTTCACTAAGCCAGAGGCCAGTAAGGATGACGAGCATTTACAGGTGAGGATATACTCTAAACATTAGAGTCTAAATCTTAGGTAACTCTCTTTACATGTGAATACTCCAGCAGTGGAGCTGGGCATTAAGCTTGATTCTTGATACCATCAACTAAAACTAAAATCTATCTGTCACTTTCAAAATAATAAAATTGAAAAAGGACAGGCGATGTATACTCTATAGGTTTACACTTTGTTCGCTAGATTTCGACGCGCTTTTGCACGTTTCCCCAGTATTTCTGTAAATTTTATCCGCCATATCATATGACGCCGAATAAAAATTACAGATAATGCATAAAACCACCGACTATAAATCATAAACCATAAACCGGAGAGAATAAACTCCTGTCTTTTTTAAATGTTTTTAGTCTGAAACTGACAAATAGATTTTAATTTTAGTTTTAGCCGGCAAATCTAGAATCCAGCCCATTGATTGATAATAATGAAAATCACGTAGATGCTTAGGGATTCAACCCTGGATTCGTAGCATAGAGCATTTTGGAAAGGAATAGTTTTAGTGACAGACTTTCGGCCCGTCATCTACATTGCAATGCTTAGTAAGGAAACCCATGGCTCTCATACATACATACATATAATCACGCCTTTATCCCTAATGGGGTAGGCAGAGCATAAACGACCCAAACAAAGGTCGTTCCGCCACGTCTGAAAAAGTTTTGAGGGTTATTTAAGATAGATTTGTAAGTATATTGCTGTAGTGACAGGTTGTCAGCCCATCGCCTAAATTAGAATATACTGAAACCCTCGGATCCCTTAGCTGGTTTTTACAGCATACCCGGGAGGAAATGCAGCTGGCACATTCTATGTTTTTCTCTCGCTCCCAGGCCAGCATGGAAGAAATTGAACTGATTTTTACAGTATATATATATATATACAACCTTAACAAATTTTGCACATCCATACTATAGTATGGAATTATAACAAAAAGACATAAAAACGAGCTAATAGTATAATGCAGCTAGTGATATTATTTTTACATACGACGTATATTATATGAGATCTATCTATTCAATAGCATTTAGTAAATTTGAAACCGAAGAAGAACTGCCAAGATAAATTAGAAAGGTTACATATGACTCCAGCACTATTATATATTCTGTGCTATGATTGAAAATGGATGTCTTGACATATTAGCAATGACTTGACAAAATAAACATTACACAAGCGCACAGCTCAGTAGAACGATTATACAATGTCCAGTATAGATCAGTATATTCCCACATAAGTAGCCTTCTATGGCCTTTATTTATCAAAGCAAATAATGAATAGCCAAAGAAAGAGAGTACCTGCATATTTTTGTATGTTGACTTCCGAACATACGTAAGTACTTCCGAAGTATGATTATGCACTTTCAATAATCAGATGTCATAGCTTAGTATTATGTACACACATACCTACATATTATCTCGCCTTTATCCCTAATAGGGTAGGCAGAGCGTAAACGAACTAGACAAAGGTCGTTCCGCCACGTCTGACAAAATGTTGAGGGTTATTTAAAATAGATTTGCAGGTACATTGCTGTAGTGACAGGTTGTCAGCCCATCGCCTAAATAACAATATACTGAAACCTCGGATCCCTTAGCTGATTTTTACAGCATGCCTGGGAGGAAATGCAGCTGGCACATTCTATGGTTTTCTCTCGCTTAGATCTCGCAGCATGCAAGTTACCTACTAACTACTTCAGAGGTATGATTATGCAGTTTCGATAATCACATGTCAGAGCTTAGTATTATGTATTGGTTTCGTAATATTGGATATACGTACTTGGTAGTTACGTCTGTTGGCAAACAAAGAGTCAATTTCATTTAATGTGACACATTTAGCAAATGTAATAATAAATTAGGGTTATTAACATAAATGGGCATAAAATCACGCCTTTATCCCTTATGGGTTAGGCAGAGCGTAAACTACCTAAACAACGGTTCCTTCCACCACGTCTGACAAAGTTTTGAGGGTTATTTAAGATGGATTTGTAGGTATATTGCTGTAGTGATAGGTTGTCAGCCCATTGCCTAAATTGCAATATACTGAAACGCTCCAATCCCTTAGCTGGTTTTTTACAGCATGCCCGGGACGAAATGCAGCTGGCACATTCTAAGTTTTTCTCTCGGTCCAAGTCCAGCATGTCAAGTAAAGCTATGTTAACCTATGAGTACCTACTACCTAGTGCCTTTGACAGCCAAATGACAAACACATACTCAATTACCAAGTTAATTACTCATGACATGACATACTCATACTAAATATGACATGAGCTCATCATTTGCCTGTCACAGGACATTAGTAAATTTAGAAGTAAAACAATTATTTTAAAAAATAAATTCAAACAATCCCACTTTATTAGATACGCATAAAAACATGTTTTAATGCTTTCTTCTGTCGAGTGGGTATCGAGTCTATCGACCCGATGAACCCTGGTGTCAGAGTTTTTAAACCGCCTAGTAGCACAACTATCAGGCCTCTGACAAGGTTTGAGTAACGACCACTATCAAAGACAGCGACCGGGACCGACGGCTTAACGTGCCCTCCGCAGCACGAAATCTTTTTCTTTTTCGGACAATCAGGTGATTCAGCCTCAATGTCCTAACCAAACTGGGGAAAAATTCACAAAGTGATAAATTCTCAAATATCAACTTTGTGTTTCCCCCCTGGGAATCGAAACCAGGACCTCGGGATCAGGAGTCCATGGCACTAGCCACTAGACCACGGAGGCAGTTAATGCATTAATTGTTCTAAACTTGACCGTTTGCATATAAATCATATATGTTTTTGTAATCTCCTTTTGATAGCCCACTCAATAGGTTCAGATTATTTTTTACTGAAAACTTACAATTTAGCGCCCTACATCCGCCATTTTGATTTTTTTAAAATTACACATATATAAGAAGACATTTTAGAAATAAGCAGTACCTGTTGTGTCTTGATTCCTATGTAATTGTTCTGTGTATGTTTCTGTGTACAATAAACTGTTAAATTAAATTAAAAATTAAATTAAGAACACTCAGGTGTTTGAGATCAATCGAACGATACCCTACTTATCGAATTCCATTTAGCCGTTTCGGGGAGACGACGTAATAAATAAATATTAGTACATACATACGTAAAAACATCCCTTCCTTGACAGTCGGGTAATAAAAACTTGTCATAGAAATTAACGATGGAAAATAACAGCCCCAATTTGAAATTACCATTGACTAAACTTGCAGACAACTCTATCATTATATTATTAAGTATTCACGATAAGGAAACAAAACAATAAAACATACTTTATCTGAGATCTGCTATGCGGCATGTTGTAAACATCTACTTTGAGGCATGACATCACCCTGTATTAGTTCAAGGATTGCATCCGTGTGAACTAAGATCATGCTGTATAGCGACCTTCGAGGTGACATGAGAAACCTTAATATGAGGTGTTAAAACACGGACATCTTCCAGCGTTTTTATTTTATTGTATGTAGCCGTTTTTATAATCAGCACTCATGAGTGAGAGCCTGCTCTGACACCAGCTGAGCAGCTCTGACACCAGGGTTCATCGAGTGGATAGACTCGATAGACGAGAAGAAGTGAGAGCGAGTTTGGGTTCGTATTAGAAATGTAATTTCAGTACAAACTGGCCAATCAAATCCATACTTAATATTGGTCTCAAGTTTGAGATCGCTGCATAAATACGAGCAGTAGAGTCGTATTGTCTCATTGATATTTGTCATAATATACGGAGTGAAAGGGACAGCGTACCGAAACCTGCAGGGCTATGATGCGCACTGTAGTCTTCAATTTGTTGCATACTTCACTATGATTAATGCCTGTCATTTTCCTTTGTGGAGATGACAGGCGAAAATTAAAAAATGTGTGATCGAACCAAGCAACCACCCTCTCACCGGAGTTCGGCGCCAAACAGCTTGCTGTTTTCCGTCGGTGAGTGAGATTGCCAGTGCCATAACAGGCATCTTCTGGGTAAGCTCGCTCCATCGTCAACTCTGTCACGGTCATCCCTGAGCCTAGTGTCTAGAGTCAAGATCAAACCCATATCTATTTTTTTTTACTGTTTTATGACGATTGAGTGTGATACTTGTAGTGCCGTATTTGTTATCAGCTCTCATGAGTTTAAGTTCGTATCAGAAATGTCATTTCAGTACAAACTGGCCTGTCAAACCCATACTTAATATTGCTCTCAAGTTTGATATCGTTTCATAAATACGACCGGTACAGTCGTTTAGATGTGGCAGCAGTTTCCTTGACTTTATATTTTACTATTTGCGATACTTTTTGAATACCCTTTATTGACCTTGTAGATTCTTGACATAAGAAACCACCGACCACTTGTGGTGACTAATGATAAATCGCTTATCTTAGTACCTACAGTTACCTTACCTATTTTAAATCTTACCTACTTATGTCGCTCATAATCGTATCAGAGATAAAATTAAATGAAGAAACTTTTGAGAAGGATGGATGGTTTTGGTGGTTATAGAACAGGGGTTTCCAAGATGTCGACCGCGGCCGCAACAAATTCGGTAGCCCGCAGACATATTCCTCTTATAGGGTTCATCGGGTCGGTAGACCCGATACCCACTCGACAGAAGAAGAAGAAGGGGAAAAGTTCAATGCGACATATTATTCAAAACAAGAGCATTAAAAAGTACGGTGCTTTGAAAACCGATGCACAAAGGCAGCATGTCTAGGAGAAGTAACTCGTTTCTGTTTGGCAAATGAGTACATAGATTGTGCAACACGACTTTGTTGAAAATTATGTACTGTCAAGCATCCACAAGCCTAAAACATTGATAATTAAATAATAACATACATATATTCACGCCTGTATCCCTAATGGGGTAGGCAGAGCGTAAACGACCTAAACAAAGGTGTCCCGCCACGTCTGACAAAGTTTTGAGGGTAATTTAAGATAGAATTCTAGGTAAATTGCTGTAGTGACGGGTTGTCAGCCCATCGCCTAAATTACAATATACTGAAACCCTCGGATTCCTTAGCTGGATTTTACAGCATGCCCGGGAGGAAATGCAGCTGGCACATTCTATGTTTTTCTCTCGCTCCCAGACCAGCATGGAAGTAAATTAAATAATAAACATCCAATTTATTATGTTTTTTGGATCTTGATACTAATTAGGAAAAAGGCAAGACGGTGGTGGCTTGACTCCAAGGAGATGGTGATGGTGAAATGTAAACCGCATACATACAAAGTTTGGCTACCCCTGCTAGTAGATGTCATAGCAAAACTTAAGCGGCCTAAGTCCTGACTAAAAGAGAAAAAAAATATATTATTTCCTTTCTTTCTTACAAAATACATACCTACCTTTGTTGCTTTTCGTGCTGGAATATTTTGATCCTATTTCATCAAACTCGCATGCTTACTGACCATATAAGTCCAGTTGAATATCCATTACTGATAAGTCACTATGATAGTGGAAGATTGACGATTTTCGATTAAGTTGATTAGGTAGGTACGAAGAGCATGCGATGTTTAAAAAAAGAGCGATATGAAGTTACTTCCAAGCTGGACTGGGAGCGAGAGAAAAACATAGAATGTGCCAGCTGCATTTCCTCCCGGGCATGCTGTAAAAGTCAGCTAAGGGATCCGAGGGTGTCAATATATTGCAATGTAGGCGATGGGCTGACAACCTGTCACTACAGCAATATACTTACAAATCTATCTTAAATAACCCTCAAAACTTTGTCAGACGTGGCGGAACGACCTTTGTTTAGGTCGTTTACACTCTGCCTACCCCATAGGGATAAAGGCGTTATTATATGTATGTATGTATGTATGAAGTTAAAATCCTACTCAAAGAACCTAGCCAAATAGATCTAAAATAATATGGATTACTACCCAGTGTAAGGTTGATGCTAACTGTGAGACTAGCGCTAAGTAGTTTGTCACCTCACCAGTGTATACCGGGTGTAAGGGACAGCGTCCTGCAAACTAGTAAGGGTTTCTCTGTCAACGATACTGAATAACTTCCACCAGGCAATTCTTTCAGGAAGTAAAAAAAAAATGGCTTTTCAATAAGCCACTTGTTTTTTCACATCCTGAAAGAATTTCCTGATGGAAGTGCCGTTGACTGAGCAAATCTTATCAGTTTGCGGGACGCTGTCCCTTGCACTCCGTATTTAATAATATATTATACACAATGTGGTAAGGAGGCCAAAAGGTAGAATCAGCGTATTGCTTGACCAGTTTGACAGCCTCTGGTTAAGCCGCCATAATGCTCCTTAGCTTATTCTTGCGTTAAATGGCGTTAGCTTTCATATTTCATTAATTGAGCAAACAATTTTCTCTTGACCTTAGTCTGGACCAGAGGTGACCGAAATCATTCGGAAATAGAGTCGATGAAATCAAACCAAAGAGAATAGAAGGAAGGACGCATAACTATGGAACACAGTAAGCTGATTAAAATCATGCATTATACCAGTTTTATGCATTACCAGTAAGATATGCGGCCCTTCCGATTCCCTACACCTCTTTATTTCTCTTTATTTGATATTTCAGCAGACTCGACATAAATACGCTAAATAACATTCTATATATTCTGTTGGTTTTGTGGGATTGCAAGGTTAAGCAAGCTTCCCTTCAACTTTGTTAAGATGACCAATAGTCTAGTCGAGAGCCAACCCCTCGCAAATGAAAAGAAAGATATCTGTGTTGCTTCATCTGATTAAGTTCTCTCTATCTAATCTCTCGATCTAAGTTTTATCCTTTTTGTCTCCAGAGAGCGCAAGTCCGGCGCGTGAAGTTATGGGCGCGGGATTTCACCGGTCTTGGTCTGAAATGCGACGGCGGGGCGCGGGAGGGCGTGCATGTCCACTCCGTACTGAAGAATGGACCAGCCGCTGCTGCTAAGCTACAGCCAGGTAAGTTCCCGTGAATGTTTGCTTGCGATTATTAAATAAGGTGGAGAGAGACATTGATCTTTTCAATTGCTCTTTGCGGAAGTCCACAGAAACGGCACTGAATTGTTTTTCAATTGAATAATATTTAATAACTAATGTAAGTAATATATATATGTAAAAAATTGGGTTAAGGTCCTGTAAATAAATAAATAAATGTTAGAGGTAAGAGTTCTTAAGGGGCCTATAGTTCCTATGGACGCTTAAGTGGTATGTCCACTTTGAGCTGTAGAATGGACCTGCCGCTGCGGATAAGCTTCAGCCAGATAAACAGAATAATACCCGTGGACGTTAGTGGCAATTGTACGTTTGGGAACTGTAATTCCCATGGTCGCTTGATTATCTAATTCAAAAATATTTTACCGGTGTTGGTCTGAAATACGACGGCGCGCGGCGGGGCGCGGGAGGGCGTGCATGTCCACAACGTACTGAAGAATTGGCTATAATAGATTCCGATTCTTAACAGGTGTAATTTCGATTAACAAGGAACACTGCTGCCACATTCCCTGGATTTATCCCGTAGTCATCTTATCATTGACATCTACCAGTTACCAACGACAAACAGCTTCTTTTTCTTCTGTCGACCCAGTGAACCCTGGACCTGATGAAATCGATCGATGGAACTGATTAACAGCTTAGAATATTTGATTGCTCAAGAATTTACATTATCTTCTCCTTTCCAGGCGATAAAATAAAGAGCATAAAGATCGAGTTCACGGGTACACCTCTAGAAGATGCTGTGGCGATCTTATCGCTCGCGTCTCCATACCCTGTGGAGTTGGAGGTGGTGGCAGGCCAGCGGGTCTCCGGCAGCGGGGTGCCCCTTCGACACCCGGTGCTCAAACGGGCAGGATCCACCAGCGATGTTACTACGGTCAGTGTCTTCTCTTCTTCTTCTTAAATTAAGGTGCTAGATGGAGTACTCAAAAATGTTTTATACACGACAAAATAGAACACAGCATAGCTCAAAGCATAATGCGATGCACACGAAACACAACGTATAAAATACAACATATACCGCACGACATACATACATATATTCACGCCTTTATCCCTAATGGAGTAGGCAGAGCATAAACAATCTAAACAACGATCGTTCCGCCACGTCTGACAAAGTTTTGAGAGTTATTTAGGATAGATTTGTAGGTACATTGATGTAGTGACAAGTTGTCAGCTCATCGCCTAAATTGCAATATACATACAACACCCCTGTAACCCTTAACTGGTTTTTACAGCATGCCCGGGAGGAAATGCAGCTGGCACATTGTATGTTTTTCTTGCTCCCAGTCCAGCATACAACGCACGACACAACGTACAAACACAACATGCAACGCAAAACGAAGCACAACGTACAATTTACAACGCTCAAAGCACCACAACGCATGACGTACAGCGCACAACACAATAAACGTCACACGACACACAAGTAAAACCAATGATGTTGCATTCATCAGAAAATATTTGAGTTTCTTAATTTTTACAGTGTAATGTAATGTAATGCTAGATAAAATCTCACCATAAATAAATAAGGATGTCAATTAATAACCACGACGCTGTGGGATGTTTTTGAATACTACAATGCATGTTTGGCATACAAATATTCGCGTGCGCAAGAATGTGTCATTATGCCGCTATTGTTCCAGACAGTGGACTATCTTTTGGAATGTTGACTATATCTGTCTGTACTGATTACAAGTTCGTAATACTTGTAATAGGAGAAGGGTTAGTTCATTCGATTAGATTTGCATTTTTTATATCATCTAATGGGACGATCGTTGTTATGAGTGCCCCTATGTCTTCTGAACAATAACTTTTTTCAATCAAATTATGAATGAAGTCAAAATTCCTTTTGATAAAGTTTTTCAGGAGCTATTTAATTTGTAACTTAATGATAAAGTTAACAATAAACCAATTGTTGTTCCAGCTTGAACGAGAAGGGAGACTGCTGCATCCACCCAAATCACCAAACATGTCGCATTCCAATACATCCACATTAGAAACTAAACACAGCAAAGGAGGAATCAAGAAAATAATAACAGAGAAGATAATAACAACCGCAGAGAGGAAGAAAGAAAAGAAAGACGGGCAACCTACAACATTAGAAAGAGAAAACGAAAAGAACAGCAAACTCGCGCATAAAACTAGGCACTCGGATATACCTCAAAACTTAGCCCAAGCGAGCAAACCTGAAAGAACAAAGACAAGACATTCAAATGGAAGCGATGTACAAATAATACAACCAGAGAATGGTGTAGCTCATCATGTAGTTGAGCAAGTTGAAATCCAGAAAAGAGAAAATGACCCTAAGCGTGGAATGAAGTTTGGCATTCGCGTACTTCCTCCCAACGTACCCGATGATGGAGTTTTAAGGCAGAAGAGTGTTGAAAACGGAGTGGTAACTGTAGACAAACATACAGTTGATGAAATAGATAAACCTGAAGCCCACCGACCGGCTCCTGTGCCTCAAATTAAACATGAAACTGAAACAGAAAAGAAACCGGTGGTTGCCAAAAGGAGAGAGAAGATGGCCCCTCCAGTACCCAATGCTAGAGTCAAACCTAATGATTCTGATACTAGCCACGACACATCTAAAACTTCTGAGCGATCTTTTACCACATTTACAAGAGATGATCTTAATTCGAGTGGCATTAAAAGAGATGAGAACGGCATTCCTCAAGAACTACCACAACACATGTTTGAAGCAGCTAAAGCTGCAAGGGTCAACCGAAAGAGTTCAGAATTAGTCTTTGAGAAAGAGAAACATGAACAACAACACAAAAAAGAGGAAGCTCCTAAACCAGCCAAGAAATCCAAAGGTAAAGCTCCTTCTCCACCCGCACGTCAGAAAAATAAGACAGATGACAGTATTTTGGAACAAATGCAGAATGTAAACGATTTCCTGAAAAACGAAAAGCGTCATTCGAGTGTTTTAAGTGACACGTCTACTACCTCTTCTAACAATAAATCTACGACTTCTGCCTCTTCAACTATGACTTCATTTAACACATCAACGCCAAAAGTGAATAAAACCAAATATTCACGCCTTGAAGAGTCCATCAACTTTACACAAGATGATATTGATGATATTGTGTCAAAACCCTTTAGAAAGGAAAGTGACTCGCTCAACAATTACTTTGAAGATTCTAAGTCTAATTTGTCATCCAACCAGGATGTACATTCAGTCGTATCTTTTAATAATAGTGAGAAGAGTGACAAAGGTTCCACTACAATCGAGCTAAATAACAGTGACATAACTATTCATAGTTCACCTTTGAATGAAACCCTACAATCTGCATCTGATGACCAGTCGATTTTAGATGAGAATGAACGAAAAGCAGCTTCTTTAGGTGACCTGTCTAGGTTTGAATTAAGAGCTAAAGCTAATAAACCATCAACTGGTACTCTAGAAAGAGCTCAGAGTCTTGATATATCTGCTGATGAAGACATCAAAGAGAGTACGCTATCACCAAAAAAGAGAAAAGCAATGTCAGTAGTTGAAACCACATTCTTTGATTCAGGTACTGAAGATATTTTACCTGAAATGATTGACTCGGATAAAGGAGTGGTTATCAAAAATAAAGAACCAAGACTTAGCTTAAATATTGCTAAAACGTCTGCGATTGAAGGTCTTAACACATTCCAGAGGAATCGTTTGAAGAAAGCTTCAGAGTTTGGCAATCTGGAAGATGCTATTGTGAAAGGTTCGAGTAGCTCTATAGATTCAGAAAAAACTGAACCACAAGAAGCTCTAAGAAAGAAATCTGAAACAGTCACGCTTACAGAAGAAGAACCACATGAAACCTCAGATCACTTGGCTAGGAGGATAATAGATGAAAATATGAAAGTCCACTTGAAACTTGTTAAAGAGTTTGCCAACTCAACGTCAGATGATAGTAACATGAGTTCTTTAGATAACACGCATGAAATATCCCTCAATCAGACGCCTGAAACTTCACCACCCAAATACGAAGAAAAACTCAGCATGACGTATGACACAAATATTCCCGATGATTTAAAAGTGTCTCGTAATACCTATGCAAACAGTTTAGAAAGACCAAAATCTGAAATGATGAAGAAACTATTGGCTAAAAATCCTATCTTAAACGTCCACATTGACCAAAGTGTCCAAAAGAGTGACGCGACAACTAGCAAAGAGCAACAGCAACCACCATTAACTGACTCCTTCAAATCGTCTATGCATCAACCAGATATTGTAAACTTTGATCTGAAACCAGCAGGAAATAAAACCAGAGACTATGAAGATTACGTCAGTAACATTAAAATTGGATCTAACAATAACAGCTTGAAACACGATAAAAAATCTACTCTTGAATCATTTGGACCAGTAGATCCATGGTCTGAACCAAAAGACGTTCATAACAGCAATGTAGTGACAATATCTACTAATGAAAAGAAATTACCTTCACCAGAACAGAAGCAATCAACATTCACAAAGTCTATTGAGATTGGTGAACCAACTATGAGATTAATTCCCGATGTAATTGAAGGTATACGGAGGCGAGGAGAAGAGAAGGATGGTCGAACGCTATACATGGAGCCTGGTAATGTTTCTTTGACTATGACCCAAGAGCCTGTTCAAAAAACGGTGACAGTGAATGTTGCCGAGGATGAATTCGGAAACAAAGTCATCACACAAAATGTAGAAAAAGTATCTACAAAGTACATCACAGCGAAAACTGAAGCACCTTTACAAGTAGAGCAAATAAGTTTCGGAATTATGAAAAATCCTGGGGACATCAATGAAATGGATTTGGAGGAAGGCAATGTCAAAGAGATTGATAAGAAAATCTTAGAGCAAATAAAACGACAAAATCCAAATATGCATTTCACTTCGGATGAACCTTCTTACACTAGAACGGAAACTATTATACTTAACACTAATCTGGGAGAAGAAGAAGCTAAAGCTCTAATGGAGAAA
Organism: Scrobipalpa costella; assembly: GCA_949820665.1. Classification (NCBI taxonomy): domain Eukaryota; kingdom Metazoa; phylum Arthropoda; class Insecta; order Lepidoptera; family Gelechiidae; genus Scrobipalpa; species Scrobipalpa costella. The sequence goes on along the minus strand of OX463319.1, from coordinate 5,819,206 downwards.
CTTCAAAACGACCCCAGTTTCATGGCGCAAAAAACACCAGAGGAATTATCGCAAATAGGTATAAGAATTATTCACGACTTAGAAGACGCGAAAGATAAGACCAATGAGACAGTTGAAGTAATAAAAACGAGATACTCAATCAATCCAGCAGCTATAGGAGAAGCACAAAAATGTTCTCGAGGAAGTTCAATAGATTCTGAAGCACAAAAAGACCATGTTATGGAAATACAGGTAATGACACCTCGTACAGAGAAAATGGCTACCCAGAAATCGGAAACAAGCAAAGATAAAATTTCTAGCAGACAACGAGCGCCTCCATACGAAGAACCTCCATTATCTTACGAACTTGACCCTGAACTACTTAACGATTTTATACTAAACGAGCGACACCACTCTTCGAAACAATTAGATGAAGTTAAGAAACGAACGAAATCTATCGACAACATCGAGCCAAAGAAAAAGCACTCAGACTTCGACCTTCCAAGGAACAGTCATATCAAATTCCGTACTGCCACTTACGAATCTCCGAAAGGGACGATTGTGACGAGTACAGATTTAGAAAACCGACGACTTTCACAACTAGATCAGATGCAACTTCGGGGCAGTGAAGCAACAAGTCCAAAGCCAGCAATATCAGTGAAACCCAGCAGTATTCCGGTGAAGTTGGGTGAAAAACCGAAAGCGACTGGAGTGTCATCGAAGATACCGATATTTAGCAAGTCACTGAGTCAGGAGAATCTAACGGATAAGTCCTATTCGTTGCCGCATTCACCGCCGCCGTCTTTGAGCAGTAGCACTACAAATATCTCCGTCACTTCCATTAAAAGTAGCTCGAAAAGTCCCAGCGGAGGCAAGTTGTGAACTAATTGAGTAACCTTAAATTTTGCGGCCAAGTTACTTAAAATTAAAACAGCAGAAAAAATCAGATTCTATACTTGACAGTAATTTTTTTATTTAATTATGTAGAGGAAATCTGAAAACTGTACTATGTTTTTGTATATTTATGTTATATCATGAATTTGCACTGTGAAAATAACACAAACATTTTACAAAACGATGTAGTTATTTAGTTACTTAAGTATTAAGATGCGAAAAATGTGCCTTAAAATTGTAATAAATATAGGAATATGTATAAATTATATATTATCATAATATATAATATTTTATTTCACATTGATACTTATTGTTTGAAATTATTATACATTGTGTTACGGGGTTGTGAAATAAATGTTAAATAAAATAGGTTTAGTTTCAAAATAATGTCACAATTTATTAATTAAACAAGCAAACATAAATAATATTAAAACATAAATACCTTATACATTCCGTCCCAAAAGTATTACCATTTTTATATTCTTACGTAAATATATAAATATAAATTGTGTAATTTAAGTGTATATTAATAGACTCAGGATTAAAACTTTAAATTTTTATGTAATTTTTACGCTAGTTTCAACGAATATTATTTTTGGTAGCCCGTATAAAAACGACTAAAAATTTTACACCTAACAGCGAATTTAACCCTACTACGTTCAAATTGTTTATCATGGAATTCTTATAAGTTATCTGGAATAGTTTGAGCAGTCTTCAGATTGTCAGCATTTATTTGTATTTCATTGTTTTATTATTGATGGAATTTATCATAACATACACATTATTAAAAATATAAGAATATTATTAAAATTGACAAACGCTTCCCCCGAATGTTATTTTATTAATTTAAGTATTATTTTAAGAATAATTATGTAAAATGCTCTGAAAATATATCAAAATTTAATGTTCAATTAAATTTTGTTTACGTAACAAATAACTTACAAGTTATCACAATATACACAAATATTGAATGTATTAAATAAATATGAAATAAATAATTGGAATGTTTATAAATTGTTTTATTTTAACTTCCTAAAAATCTTTGAATAATATTAAATTAGTGTAAGGCACATTTGACTTTGTGATGACTGAGAGAAAACGAAACGCATCGGTTCGTCGTTTGTTGACCACTGTTTCGTCTTAATTGCGACATCGGATGCGGAAGCGTTCGTGGTCAACAAACGACGAACCGATGCGTTTCGTTTTTTCTCACAGACATTTATTTATTAAGCCCCGATGCCCGATGGTGTAGTGGATAGGGCCGCTGCCTCCTGAACGGGAGGTCGTGGTTCGAATCCCACCACGTACCAATGTGTTTTTCGGATTTCGAATTTCATATGTACGTTTATTCGGCGCTTTTTCCGTGTTTCGGAAGGCACGTTAAGCCGTTGGTCCCGGTTAATATCGTTTAGTACCGTAGATATTAGTCGTAAAGCCATATCAGAGGCCAGTGCTAGGCATTGGCGGCTTGAATACCCTGACCTAATCTAAGATTGGGTCTGGTTTCCCTTCTGGGTTGCGGAGGTCAGATGGCAGTCGCTCTGTGTAAAAACCAGTACCTTCGTTCAATCCCCTGGATTGGGTAGCCGACCCCGTGAGATACGGGATAAGGCTAGATGATGATGAGTTATTTATTAAGCCGAACTGCCTTTACATTAAACATTGCATTATCTAGACAGGGATACACATGAAAAAGGGCCCCCTTGCGGGCAGGAACACTCTGCGGAGATCATGCTTAACGGCTGCTCCTAAAATGTTGGATTCCGTTCCGATCCAAACAAGCTAACCTCACTAAAGCAAAAATATCAAATCATTTTTATATTTTATCAAATATACGGGCAAACTGATTGGGGTTGTTCAGTCAACGAAACAACTATCAGCAGGATTTTTTTTCAGGAAGTTAAAAATTAAATTAAATTTTCCATACAAATTGTCTTATCTAGTTGGTTGTTTTGTGTGGGATTAAATTTTTATTTTTATCCCCTGAAAAAAATTCTGGTCCAAATTTTTCAGTTTTGCTGACAGAGCTACCCTTGTCAGTATGCGGGACGCTGTCCCTTACTCCCGGTATTGTATCCAATATAGTTTGAGATTTCATATATACACATAATATAATAATACTTAATGGGGTAGCCAGAGCGTAAACGACCTATACAAAGGTCGTTCCGCCACGTCTGACAAAGTTTAGAGGGTTATTTAAGATAGATTTGTAGGTATTGCTGTAGAGACAGGTTTTCAGCCCATCACCAAAATTACAATATCCTGAAACCCTCTTAGCTGGTTTGTACAGCATGCTTGTGAGGAATTGCACCTGGCACATTCTATGTTTTTCTCTCGCTCCCAGTCCAGCATAGAAGTTTGAGATTGCACATAATATAACACTGACACTTCCAAACAAAGTGGACGTGTAGTTATCTGAACACACTTTACAAAAACAATGGTTTCATGAGTAGATCCATTCCAAGCCAAGTTCAAGTCAAACGATGAGAACTGGTCGGCAGCACCGTGTGTATATTTACAGGAACCATTTGGTGCCACTTTTGACCCCTTCATAACTCGAAAACTACTAAACTTTAATACACCAAATTTGGTTTATATATTTAGATTCTCTAGATAAACAAGTACTTCAAATTTTATAAACATAGATTAAACATTTATTTAAATTATAAACGTTTATTAATTCTGAAAAGTCGTTATTTTTATGACTGATTGACTGACTGACTAACATACATATCTATCAAAAACAAATAATCAAAATTCCAATAACAACGACCTAACAACACAAAAACCTAACCCACTTCCAAATGACCTAAGAAGCTGATGTTTGGTAAGATTAATTATGATGACGCAGGGTTATATTAAAAAAAAAAAAACTGGACTCCCTCCCTTACAAGTGTTTCTTTTTAACCTACAAAATTTAAGTGGGCTGTCATCATGGGTGTCAAATCAATATGAATATAGATTAAAATTTTAAATAGAAATATTTTTTTGAAAACATGAAGAATATGTAAGAATCAAATTATTACTTACCTACAAAAAGTAATGATATCCCACCAAAAACATAAATGTAAAAGTGAAAGCCAAGGGTTTATTATAGTAATTCTTAGCTCTTCAATAAGGTTTATTTCATGTGACTTGGCCGTTGTAGCGAATAATTCGACCTGTCACCTACAACGCCACTCTAGCTCCCTTTTAAGATCTCACAACTTTTTGTGCGATTCACCAACATCACCATGAACTTGGCTTTCACTTTTACATTTATGTTTTTCGTGGGATAAAATTTTACCGTGTGCATTATTTTTCGAACTGTTTAAATTTTTTTTTAGTTTAATTTATTTAGTATTTTCATTACCAGTAGTAGTCGGCTCAGCACCCGCTCTACCTCTTGGTTTAGTTGCAGGAGGTCTCGTTCTGCGAGTACCACGCGATTTAGTCGTACGCCTGATGTACTTTCGATACTTGTACACTTGCAGCCGAACCAGCTTTCTGCACTGGTACGTCGAACAGGCGTCTTTATAGTTTTGTATGCCGATGTTCTCACATTTCCCAAGTTTCTTGGCGATTTTACCATCGCCTGGTACAGACCGCTTCCCGCAATGGAATCTGGACATCGTGTCTTCACCGTAGTACATTTTTTTTATTACAGGATCCGGAACCCATCCTACAGCTTGGCGAAGAGCACTTGGGGTTTTTGGAGATTTCTATGAAATAATTTTATGGTCATTTCAAATGAGGTATGAAATAAAAGTACACTCAAGGATAAGGAATGTGCTCTAGTTGAAACCCTAGTATTTTTTTTGTATTTTTCTTCCAAACAAAAATTCATATATTACTAGTTTTCCAAAACGTGATTAAAACATATACGAGGGCAGAGTGACAAGTGAGGTAAAAATCGATTTTCCGATAAAAGTATTGCATTTAACCTCCTTGTACACAATTCTATTGGAGGACAAAATAAAAAAAATCAGCCAATACCGCCAATTTTTTTTACATCCTAAAGGCTGTAAAAAAAAATAAACCAAAACAAGTGAACGCATTTCTGTAAAGGTGGCGAAAAATGAATTTCGAGTGTTCATTCTAGGTATTTTTTGCGCAAAAATTCCATTACGGAAATGAAACAAAGACTTGGAGTATAAAAAAGGGATTAGGCTGCTTCGATTTAAATGATTCTTACGCGGATTATATATTTCCGCTGTGGTCATACAAGCATAAGTGATGATGGTCGTCCAGGACGGCTAATTAAGGCAACTACTCCACAGATGATCGTTAAAATCCATGATACAGTATTAAACGGCCAAAAATAAAATTAAACGAGATAGTTGAATTAGTAGTAATCTCAGACGATCGTGTGCGCAATATTTTAAAGCAACATTTCAGTATGAAATAGCTACCCGCGTAATGGCTGCCGCGTTTGCTGACTTCGCGAGTGACACCTGCGCAGTTGGAATGGCCAAATTTCGTGAGTTGCGCTACGACTTGCTTTTTCAATTGCCATTATTTGTAAAACTAAGCCCCTTGAGTCTATTTTCTGTTCCTTGATTTTTAAAATTTGATTGATGGAAAGAGATCTGGTTAAAATGAAGAGATCATGCACTAAATTCTGCTAATTCTAATGGTTAGCCTAAGTCGTATTTTATTGAAGGTATCAAAAAGTTAGAGAAGCTGGATAAAGGGCATTGGGTAATAAAAAAAATGGTGTCAAAAATAAATAATTATAGATTTAAAAAAATACACACCGTCTTTAATTTTATCGGACTTATCACTCCACCCTCGTATATAATCAAAACGATGCTTTCTGCTCACATTGTGTAACAAATTAGAGGCATTTTGTAACAAATTAGAGGCCTAAAAATTTATTTTACATTGTAGTTTACATTCTTTTTCGAATTTCAAGCGTTTCCTTTTTGAACATTTAACTGTATGTCTACAGATATAGTTGTACGTTTGTTCACAAGCTTCTCTGCAAATTTTAGCTCCTTTTTTTCTTCCTTTCTTTTCCCACTTATGTGTTCTTAAAAGATGTTTTAACACTTTGGAAGAATTGAAATATGTATTTGATTTTTGCCTTAATATTGCATTTCTTGATTGCTCTCTCTGTGGTATTTTCGACATTCTAATGATAATCAGTTGAGAACCTTCACCAGAGGCGTCCTTATTGTAAACATCAACGTCGTATTTATCATCGTCATTTGGATTTTCCGAATTATAATCACCGCTTGGCATTTCATCAACATTTTCTCTAAAACTCTCAGAATTTTCTTCTAGGTTAACATTTGTAGATCTTGCTGGATGCTACAAATTGAAATATTCAATTTTAAGTATTTTTATATAAAGTATAATTAATATCGTATCGTGGTTTTCTCGTGAATCATTTTACATTATCCTTTTAACGTAATTTTACATATTCTTTGTACCGAACAACTTATGTAACCTTTAAATATTAAAATTGTAACAATTCTTCTTCTTCTTCAAAATTGTAACAATGTTAAATATATATACAACGTTGATGACAATGAAAATGACAACATTTTAAGGTTTTTGCAGGTATGCATAGTTTTATAATATTATAAAAATATTTAAAAGAAAAGAACACTATTAAAATATAGAAACTATATAAATTAGAAACGATATTTTATTTTGAAATGGATTCCATATTTACAAATTATAATGTATAAACTCTTCAGTATAATTAGTATTTTCGATATCAGTGATGTTTATTGCAATGTTTATGTCCTTTACTGCAGCGACCCTCAGAACTGCTTGAAGACGATTTAGAGGAAGAGCTGCTAGAACCAGAGCCGCCACTATGCCCACTATATCCAAATTCTCTTTTACATCTAGTTTTACAACTCTTTTTAAACCTTTTTTTCATTTTGCTTTTGCAGGAATATGTTGTGCACAGATTCTTATATGAATCTTTGCAAGCCTGTTTACACTTTTTCTGAGCGTTCTTTTTACATTTCTTCATCCAGTTATTTCTTTTCCTCAAAATAACTTTTTCTATTCTCTCAAAAGTTGAACGTTCTTTGCCTGGAGGTATATCTATTTTTAATTCTGAATCATCATCGTCGCCACTGTCCTTACTTTCAACGGAGTCATCTGTATCGTCTGTATCAGATACTGTATCATAAGACATTGTTAATTCTTTACTGTATTCATGAACTTCATTCTCCTTTCCCAATCTTGTGTTTGGTTTCAGCTGCAAATCCACAAAGATATGTTAGGATATCTATTTAATCAGATTTTTAGATTTTAGATGTATATTATATTTCATTTATCAACTGTGGTATAAAGAGTTATGTAAAAGTCTCCTTTATAGATGTAAGGTCAAAATATAAATAAAATTACAAAAGAAAAGCCACTTGATTAAAGTATTTTTAATTATGTTTGTCAAGTATTTATGGTGCACAACTTATTTTTATTGCTTAATTAGGTAAACCAACGCTAGAGCATGTCCGGCATGTAACTACTTGAAATATATAACACTCGGGTACACTTGTCGGTTTTAAACAGAAAGTTCACTAGCACTACTAGATAAATCAGAATCTCGAACTTTAAATTCGTATCTACAAACATTCCTGCACTCTTTTTTAAATCGCTTTCTCATTCTTGAACTTTGGCACTTATCTCTTTTTTCTGTCTTATCACAGATATTACAACGTTCGCTCCTCGTCTTGTTGTGGACACAATTTTTTCTTCGTTTTCTTCTGTCTCTTGAACTTCCTCTTTCTATCGGACAAGCACGTCGAAAAGATTGTTTACATAATTTGGTGCACTCCTTCGTTGCAATTTTGTGACAATAACTTGTTGGAAGTTTTAAGTAACGCAGCAATGGTTTCTTAGTTTGTTTTTTTCTTACATTTGTCACATTTTGGGTAAGAGATATAAGTTTTATCGCTTTATTTAATTTGATATTATTTAAAATATATTCTTTATTATTGGCTATATTTTCTGCACTTGTGTTTTCAGCATGAATAGATTCATCGTACAAATGTTGTACGTTAGCTTCTTTATTTGGGTATCTATCTTGTAAAGATTTATGCTGAAATAGCCAAAAAAATGTATCTTGTATTATATATACTTTATTTGCGTTAGGAACAAAATTTACTATCAATTTAGTACTTTACAGTTTACACGTATGGCTTTAATTTTATATTGCTTCTAAAAATACACTCCTTAAATAATTTATATATCAATCAGATATGCTAACAATCTGCATCTTCTATTTAAATCCTATTAATACCTACATGTTGTACTCAGTAGTACGATTTTAAAAATTTTGTGTTTTGCAAGTAATATCATACAAATTATCAATTAGATGTTTTATTTATCACATAAAATTTATGTGATGTAGGTTTAAGTACTCGTAATATGACATGAGGAAAGAAAGAAATGTTGAAAGACAGTAATACTTGAATTCAATTGTCTCGGTTTCATCTGCTTTATACTTTTTTTTTACCAAACTTTATTCCTCCATCAAACTTGGATTTGATCTAAATCTTAATTTACAATTAATCCTGCATTCCTTCTTAAACATTTTTTTTCTTTCTCGGCTACAATGAAAGTCCAAACACACAGTTTCTACTGCGTCCAAACAAATATTTCTGCACAGTTTTGTAGCTGCTCTCGAACATGAATCTCCATTTCGTAAAATAAAATTCTTATCGGTAGCCCCATTCAAATCATCTGTTGTTTTGTTTTTTCTTTCTTTGTTGTCCCTTTCATCATTTACGATATCATCAAAACTATCATCATCATCTATTTGAGATTTCATTTGTTTATTTAAATTAATCAAAATTGCATTGTCCTCTTTATAGAACCCTCGCTGAAACCCAAAAATAACGATACTATTTTTATTACTTGCTAGTGGGTGACCTCTTCGTATTGATACGACAATCATTTTTATCATAACGTATGGTTAAAAAACGTATTAGTGCTAAATCATATAAATCTGTCAAATTGTATATCATATTTTTTTTATGTTACAGAATAATCAAACTGGTGTATAAAACTGGAATTATATTGATATAAAACCTATTGAGTAGTACTATTTCTTCATAGCCTTTCATATTGTTCTTTATTGCATCATTCACTGTTACTGCTATCATCCGTAAATGTTGGACCCTTTTGAAATTCCTGTGCGCAATACCGAAAACATTTTTTGTTATAAAGTTTCTTGATCTTTTTACTGCATCCAACTTTACGACAAGTTTTTTTAAAAGCTTCTAGACATGATTTTTTGCATACTTTAGCACCTCTCTTCGCGCATGTACCATTGGCATCCCAATATCTTCTTAAATTTATTTCATCTCGAGGATTTTCGTCAATTTCTTCTTCAGCATAAGCATTTAAATTATTATAGTTTCGTCTTTTGTCAATATTAAATTTTGAACGTTTAAGAACAATATATTGTAATTTTTGGGGAGGCTGTAAAATTACGGAAACTGTCTCAGATCGAATAGGATCCATGTGTTTTTATTCATAGAACTATTATATTATACTTCACGAAAGTAGAAATTTTATACAGTAAAAGCATCGTTTCATAAAATATGTTAGAGTCTGTTCATAAATTTAGTTGCCATTTATCTTTAGCTTTGAAATTTAAATTACTAAATTATAATAAAACTGAGAAGAATAAAAAGAAACTAAAGTATTTGAAAGAATTATAATTTATTTCGATACAAGGAATACATTCCAAAATCACAGGAGCTACGACTATGTTGATCGTCCCACTATATCTATTATAGTTTGTTTTTTTTTACGTTTTTCCCATGTTAGTAGGTAGAAGCATAGGTAGAAGGCCAGCAGGAGAGTAAATTGTTTTGTTCTGTAATAACAAATTAGCTTTTTAATCTATGGGTGCATCAATGGTTATTTTTACTGTGTTAGTATTTTAAACCCTAACCAAGTCAAGATTTAATAAACAAGTAATAATATTATTAAACGCATGTAGGTTGTATACATAGAAGTGTTTTGAATTTAGATAGAGTAGTAGTCAAATTAACTTTGAACTGGTACCTACTGTAGTTATTAAGGGCATCAAATAATATTTTTACTCGCTTTTTTATTCTCCACTTGGTGAATAATCAAATATCAATGTACTTACTTCTAAAACGACGTAAAATAATGGTTCTTCGTGTATTTTATCGTCGCTTATATCTCTGTCATCTTCACGTTTATCGTTTTCTCTGACAGGCTGGTTCATTAGCTTTTTGAAGTCAAAAATCGTGGGTTTTTCCAGTTTTATAATACTTTCCATTCTCTTTTCATTGTTATTGGCTAGCTGTTTTAACAAGTTTTTATATGCTTTGTTAACTGGATTATCTATTGATTCCTGAAATTAGAAAGTCATTAAAGGAAGCCTTTTTTATGGGATAAGATTTTTGAAACACGGTAAGCTGGAAGACAACTCAAATATTTTGAGTTAAGCTCGCCTTTGTACATAATGTATCTAGATTAAGTTAATTTTAAGAATATCTGTGTGTACAATAAAGAATTAAGAATTAAGAAACATGGGTATCACGTATTTTGATTTAGATCTACTTACCGCATGCCAAATTACTAACAGTACACTAAAAATAAGTTGTTTTAAAAACATTATTTTAAAATATCTCAAATATCGACATCGGAAAACAAAACCATAATCGATTTAAGCAAAACAACATTTCTTATCAGTTTAATTTATCGTTACTTCTTAACTTTAGATTTTTAATTTTAAGAGTTGATTGAATATACATATATGACGTAGGTAATTATGAATTCGCTGATTAATTCTTGTCAGAACTATCCAATAACTCGTATTTGCATTGAATAATCTGATAACTGTCACTACAGCAATATACGTACAAAACCATCTTGAATAACCCTCAAAACTTTGTCAGACGTGGCGGAACGACCTTTGTTTAGGTCGTTTACGCTCTGCCTACCCCATTAGGGATAAAGGCGTGACTATATGTATGTATGTATGTATGTAATAATCTGATATACCTACGACATACGTCACCCAGCCCAGTCATTTACATCATTGAGGTTCTATCAATAATATATATATATCGTAATGTGCTGAATTCTGTCAGTAATATTCTAGCAATAATTAATAACTGTAAACAAATTTTATGAAATAAATTTATTATTATTATTTGCATGTAGTCATTTCTACTTTTCTCGGCACTGAGCCGGTATTTACAGATCCAATTTTTTTTTTTTTTTGTTTTTTCCAAGTACGGGCTATCCAATTATTATTATTATTACTATATCTATAGTACTTCCAACTCAGTTTTAGAATAAAAGTAAACAAAATTTCACGTATTTTTATTCAAAAACACATTTAAAAAATAGATTATACGTGTTGGCAAATTAGTAAAATTACTAAAACTACTATTTCATCATGTTTGTTGTCATATCTAATAGCTTTAACTTACTTTAGAAACAAGCTCTTCGATTAAAAGACATGAATCTTTGTTTACCTTTATTCTAAAACAGAGTTGTAAATACTATAGTCAGGTACTAGGTGTAAAATAAATTTAAAGCTGAACTGAACGTGTATCGCATTTTGCATAAAAATAAAATATTCCTTTTGCTAAAATCATATATTATTATAATTTAAAATATGTTATTGAACTCTTGTTTGAATTCCAGCCTGCAGATTTTAACACAGTTCTTCTTGATTTCTTCTTTGAACAACCTTCTGCATTTGATTTCATCGCATATTCTTCTGTATACCCGCATGCACGCGTTCTTACACACCTTCAGGCTCCTTCTGTCACATGTACCTTCAATTTTATAAATGGTCAATGTAAATAGCACAACCTGCATTGTTATACCGTCAAATATTGAACTGGAAGCGATAGGAAAACATAGAATGTGCCAGCTGCATCTCCTCCCGGGTATGCTGTAAAAACCAGCTAAGGGATTCGAGGGATTCAGTGTATTGTAATTTAGGCGATAGGCTGACAACCTGTCACTACAGCAATATACATACAAATCTATCTTAAATAACCCTGAAAACTTTGTCAGAAGTGGCCGAACGACCTTTATTTAGGTCGTTTACGCTCTGCCTACCCCATTAGGGATAAAGGCGTTAATATAAGTATGTATATACATTGTTATAGAAGTAAGTGTTTTATTATTACGTGGCATGGACATATTGTTTTCTGAAAGCAACATTAAGGAAAAGGTAATCCATTTGGGCGTGGAAGAAGATGGTTGGAATGTATGAAAGATTATGTTATGGATGTTGGTGTTCATATAGAAGGCTGATGAAGTGAAGAATGAAAGAAGAAACATATAGCGCTGGCCACAAATAATGTAACTTCCATGCTGGACTGGGAGCGAGAGAAAAACATAGAATGTACACCAGCTGCATTTCCTCCCGGGCATGCTGTAAAAATCAGCTAAGGAATCCGAGGGTTTCAGTATATTGTAATTTAGGCGATGGGATGACAACCTGTCACTACAGCAATATACATACAAGTCTATCTTGAAAAACCCTCAGAACTGTGTTAGACGTGGCGGAACGACCTTTGTTAGGTCGTTTGCGCTCTGCCTACCCCATTAGGGATAAAGGCGTGACTATATGTATGTATGTACAAATAATGTGATAAGGGCAAGCAAATGATGATGTAGTTTGTCAGAAGAAATTAAATATTGAATCTAAGTTCAACGCTATACTTTATACTGTACTAACGACCCGCCCCGGCTTCGCACGGAAATCATCAGAGTTTCTCTACTATATTATGCATGTATTATAATTCTTGAATCACTCTATCCATTAAAAGAAACGGCATCAAAATCCGTTGCGTAGTTTTAAAGATCTAAGCATACATAGGGATATAGGGACAGAGATAGCGACTTTGTTTTATACTATGTAGTGATTTTTATGTTATTGTAATATTCTATAGGTAGTAATATTATTGTGCACGTTATATCTGCTTCTCGAAATCAAATCTCACTTCCCTAGGTGTGCTGTAAGAAATTACTTCATAGAAATAAGCAGTGCCTGTTGTGTCTTTTTTCTTTGTATTTGTGTTTTTTCATGTCTTGTATTGTGTACAATTAATAAATAAAAATACTTATATACCTTTGCTAACAGTATACCCTTTCATTCTATTATACTCTTTTAACTGCAGAAAAAGATCATGATCTTTATTTTCGTTGCGTTTCTTCTTTAAATATTTTTCATAAAGATACTTTTTTGCAGCTGCACGTTCCAGTCTTGACATGGCGAATTTTTGTTTTGTTCTAATAATGCTATAAACATTAGAGGTATCAATACCGGCCACTTTTTCTGTTTTGATATCTTCATTCTTGTAATATTTGAACGTTTCATTAATTGTGTTACCGTTTTCATCTATCTGAAAGGGTTTTATTCCCTCGATCAGTATTTCATCGGCTTTCGTGATTGTTATAACGTCCTGCAAATTAACAATATTACTATCTAACTCTGCATCGCATTGAACCTTCCAGAACCCCCAAAATGTAGAGGTAGACCAAAATCAACATGGTGGTCCACTATCAGAAAAGACCTAAGGAACCTAGATATCACTGAAGAGACAACCCAGAACCGTCCGCTCTGGCGCAAGATAATACGGAGACCCGACCCCACGTAGTAGGTGGGAAATGGGAAGGAAGAAGAAGAAGACTATAAAACTCTGCATAGTCACTCTTTGTATAGTATAGTCTTTGTAGAGTTACATACATACATACTTTTTTTTTTTTTTTTTTTTTAGTATATATAGGCGAGCATTTGTCCGCCATCTCACCTGGTGGAAAGTGACGATGCGGACTATGTTGAAACATACTCACCTATGTAGTGCCTATTCACTCTCGCCTTGAAAAGGCCCAGGTTATATTGTTCCGGAAACGTTCGGAAGGAGTGGAACGGAAAGTTCCACTCCTTAGCCGTTCGCATTAACATACATATAATCACGTCTTTATCCCTAATGGGGTAAGCAGAGCGTAAACAACCTAAACAAAGGTCGTTCCGCCACGTCTGACAAAATTTTGAGGGTTATTTAAGATAGAATTCTAGGTATATTGCTGTAGTGACAGGTTGTCAGCCCATCGCCTAAATTACAAGATACTGAAACCCTCGGATCCCTTAGCTGGATCTTACAGCATGCCCGGGAGGAAATGCAGCTGGCACATTCTATGTTTTTCTTTCGCTCCCAGACCATTTGTAGAGATTTGTAGAGTTTCAGGAATTATGTTAGGATATTTTGCATTACATACAAATTAACACGCCTTTATCCCTAATGGGGTAAATAAAGGTCGTTCCGCCACGCCAGACAAAGTTTTGAGGGTTATTTAAGATAGATTTGTACGTAAATTGAAACGACAGGTTGTCAGCCCATCGTCTAAATTGCAATATACCGAAACCCTCGGATCCCTTAGCTTGTTTTTGCAGCATGCTCGGGAGGGAATGCAGCTGGCACATTCTAGGTTTTTCTTCCACTCCCAGCCCAGCATGGAAGCAAGTATTTTGCTTTATGATATAAAATAAATGATTTTCAAGATCAACTTACCAAAAACAAAAATAAAATTAAATAATCCACTACATGCCTTGTCATACTCATTACTATTATTAAATTAATAATCAAATCACGAAGAATTGACTTCGTAAAGCTTCATTACGTTAATAATAATTCATTTTATTTATATTAATCCCACATTTGTATGATATGAAGTAAGCAAATTTATGTTTCTATGCACATTGTCACGTGAAATTGTTTCTACGTGGATTTACAAACAGTACCATAATTTCTAACAGGAAATACTTTTGATTTGACGTCGCTTCCGCAATAAACTATCAAAAACTCTTAGCATTTTAATTGCTTATATCTTGCTTGCAGTCGGATGTCATCAAACAAAACACATTAAAAACAAAAAGCCTTTAAGACAGTTCGGTCTGAAATAATCCTTCCAACCACTGATCAGTATGATAATACATTTTATATAAATTAAATTTTTGGCATTTCGTCAATTTTATATGACTCATAAAAAACGATGAGGCGGAAAATTTAATGCAAAGAGAATATTTGTGACACAAATTCCTTAAATTCTTTTTATTTTTGTTTTTTTATTGCGTATCTTACATGCATTACGAGGAGCCCGATGGTGTAGTGGATAGGGTGGATGCCTCCCTTGCAGGAGCTCGTGGTTCGATATACACCACGTACCAATGTGTTTTTCGAATTTCATTTGTACGTTTATTCGGCGCTTTTCCCGTGCTTCGGAAGGCACTTTAAGCCGTTAGTCCCGGTTAATATCGTTTAATACCGTAGATGACAGTCGTTAAGTCATGTTAGAGGCCAATGCTAAGCATTGGCGGCTTGAAAACTCGGACCTAATCTAGAATTGGGTCTGATTTCCTTTCTGGGTTACGGAAGTCAGATGGCAGTCGCCCTGTATAAAAACCAGTGCCCTCGTTCAATCACCTATGTTAAGTAGCCGACCCCGTGAGATTCGGGATAAGGCTAGGGAGATGATGACATACATTACGACTTTCACTGTATCCAAATCTTCTTAGGTAATCTTCGTACGACTCTCGTGCTAACTCGACTCTTTTGCTACGACTCTCGAAACACAATTTCTTATTACAATATTACATACATAATTTTTTGTTCTGTTTGTTTATCAATGGATTTGATTGTTCTTATAAGGAGATACCTCCCGGCAAATGGTTATTTTCAAGAGATTATTTCTCCTAAGCAAATCATTGGAAAATTCTAAAAAAATATACATCTAAGAAATTAAGTGATAGCCTGCAATTGCAACATTTAAAATTATTCTAGTTCAGAAATAAATATGCTTAAAAAAACTGGAAGTAAGCCAGATGTAGCTTGATTTAATTCGACTCGTAGTTTTTATGGAATTAGCATTTTTGTGCGTTTTCCGCATATTTTTGACGCGGCCACGGACGTAACCGCCACGCCGCCGTAGCGCGCGCTGATTGAACGATATTCTAAGGCATTACGGGCGATGGTAGCATATCTTGAAATATACCTGCTCATCTACTGGCAAGATACACCTTAATTTTGAAAGTCTAATTTTTCAGCCCCCTACCATAAGGTCTTGGTTGCGTAGTGGAGTCAAAATAAAAACACATGAAAAACCTTTACACGGTGGTGTTAATTAATATATTTTAAATTACCTTCACCACAGGAATTCACCCTAATCTTAAGAAAAAAACTAACCTCTATTGGAACATTCTAAGGGCGGTTTTGCACTGCTCCGTGTTCGGTTTATATCCGAATCGTTTCTGTGAAATTTCCATATAAACGGATATGGATGGGTGTGCTATGGATTTTACTAGGAAGGCCAATTCTGATCACAAAATAATTGGATACGGATTCGGACTATTGCAAATGCACCCTAAGGGTGGTTTTGCACTGCTGCGTATTTGGTTCGTATCGAATTGGCGCAAAAATATTTGGCAGCTTCCATATATTTTGCACGGATACGAATACGGAGGAATACAAAACGCGCTAAGGCTTCCATTTCTTAGGCGTCTTAGTTCGGTATTTCGTCGGAATTATCTTTGTTGTTGTAATATTCAACGCTAATTCCTCTTCAGTATTATAATACTCCGGCGAAGAATAGTATTCACTACTCGTATCTGTATAGTAACTTATATCTGCCGTCCGGTTTGAACTCTGCTGCTTCTTAGAATAGAAAGGCTTCAAGTATCTTGGCGGGAAGAAGGATTCAAATGTCCTATTAGTAATTTTACTATAAACCTCTCTAGCTTTCAGAAAGTCTAAGGATAGAAGCAGTTGTCTCGGGAACTTCCTTACGAAGTTCAGGTTGCATTTTTTGCATTGGTCTGTGACGTATTCTTTGACTTGGCGGGTACACTTGTACTTCCGACAGATGTCGCGGACCGTTTCGAGGCATGCCTCCGTGCAGTATGTTCTAACACCTGAAAGAGTAAATATTACTATCATTAGTCATTACATACATACATATAATCACGTCTTTATCCCTAATGGGGTAGGCAGAGCGTAAACGACCTAAACAAAGATTTGAGGGTTATTTAAGTTCAATTTGTAGGTATATTGCTATAGTTTCAGGTTGTCAGCCCATCGCCAAAATTGGTGCTGGTTTTAACAGCATGCCCGGTAGGAAATGCATCTGGCGAATTCTACACTAAGTACCACATTTAAGGGATTATGGGGCTTTTGCCACGACACCTACAAAGCGGCTACTGGGGGCTACGACTTGGGCACCACTGATGTTTTCTTCGTGAACTTCTGCATAGAATATGTATAAGATAGCTATGTTGAAAATTTTATAATATTTTTTGTACGCGGATCAGTTGTACTCTTGGAAAGTACCATTGATGGTACAATTTACAACAAAATGTCCCAATTGTACTATTGATTACCATCAATGGTACAACTGGTGCCGAATTGTACTGAATTTACCCAGTTGTACTGTTGATACTAATGAAAACGAAGACGCCTCCGTGGTTTAGTGGTCAGAGCCATGGGCTTACGATCCGGAGGCCCTGAGTTCGATTCCCAGGAGGGAACACAAAGTTGATATTTGTCAATTTATCACTTTGTGAGGTTTTTTCCCAGTTTGGTTAGAACATTGCAGGCTGATTTCCTGATTATCCGAAAAGTAAGATGATCCATGCTGTCGGATGAGCATGTAAATAGTCGGTTCTGCGCCTGATTTGTTTATAGTCATGTCATTCAATCTGTCCCATCAGAATAAGAGATTGAAGGAACAGAGATTGCACCTGTGTGCAGCGCAAACACTTGGGCCCTAAAAACTAGTCCCGCGCAGTTAGCCGATCTCTGGGACATTGCCATCATTATTATTATTAGGTATATTTGCTATTACCATAACACCTAGAGTGGTGCACGGTGAAATAGTGGGGGACTCTTCGCGTTGCAAAGAGTTCCACCATGGATTCCACCATATCATCAGCCTGCACCATGAGGAAACTCACGAAGTCAGCGTCGGTAGCGTCGAAGATACGGCGCTCGTTGTTGTTGGAGTCACCTTCAATTCCCAAACCTTTACCCTGAAAAAAGCAGGTGAAATACTTTTGGGCTTCTGTCACAAAATTACATACATATAATCACGCCTTTATCCCTAATGGGGTAGGGAGAGCGCAAACGATCTAAACAAAGGTTGTTGCTCCACGTCTGACAAAATTTGAGGGTTGTTTAAAATAGATTTGTAGGTAAATTGCTGTAGTGACAGGTTGTCAGCCCATCGCCTAAATTACAATATACTGAAACCCTCGGATCTCTTAGCTGGCCCAGCATGCCGGGAGGAAATGCAACTGGTATATTCTATATTTTTTCTCTCGCTCCCAGGCCAGCATGGAAGGAAATTAAAAGTGAAAGTATCCACTACCAAGAGAACATTCTCTCTCCTCGGTTTGTTTAAGACATTGCAGGCTAACGAGAAGAAAATTTTGTGCTTCAAGGAAAACAGTGGGTGCAAATGAAAAACAGTCAGTCGCAGTTGCCTTGACAGTGGTCGTTACAAAGCATAGATAGCCAGTGGGCTCGATTCTAGATTCCACCGGCTAAAACTGAATTTAAAATCTATCTTTCACTTTCAAAATAATAAAATTTTAAAGGACAGTCGATTTATACTCTATGTTTTTTCACTTTGTCCGCTAGATTTTGATGCGCTTTGGCACGTGTCCATAGTATTTCTGTCAAATTTATCCGGGTAAATATTACAGATAACGTATAAAACCACCGACTGTAAATCAAAAACCGGAGAGAATAGATCTCCTGTCCTTTTCCAATGTCTAAAAGTGACAAATCGATTTTAATTTTAGTTTTAGCCGGCAAATCTAGAATGCCACTGAGTTGTTTAAATCATAATACAGGATATGCATTGGGTCTTTCTCTATCAAAAGCCAAAAATAACAAAAGCAATATATTTATTCAATCTGCCTATCATAATTTTATTTGGACATCTTTATTCCCTAAAAGTAAAATTTTAATTGATATTATTGGTTTCAGTCTAACAAATATAATTGAGAGTGGTCTCTAAGATATATGATAAATGCAACAGGAATAATAAAATAAATACTAAATCTAAATATAATAAAATAACATAGTGTTTAAGTATTTTACTAAGAAAAATGGATCTGTGTAATCTGAATTATATAATAAACGAAAATAAATGCCTCCGAAGATTTTTTTAAAACGCCCTCTTTCTAGCCTTAACTTTCTTTCGCAATACTCTTTTAGCGCCTTTGCCAGAGGTTTTTGCTTTTCCTGCAGGTTTATTCTTTTCCTTCTTATTACCAGATTTCTTACCACCTTTCTTTTTCAGTCCTGATATTTTCTTCCCAAACTGCCTTTTCCTACCAACTGGAATATCCTTTGGAGCATTCTTAGTCCTATGGCCTTTTCTAAGGCCTGCCCAGTAATCATCTTCAGATGATGATGAAGAAAATTCTTTCTGAGGAGCATTGTTCCATAAAGGCCACCTATGCACTGGTGATAATCTATTGTTTCGGTAATATCTGAACGTTCCGTGGTACACAGGATTCGGGTTATGTCTTTTCATTATATTCTCACATTTTCTTTTAGTCACGTCCCACACCCGAGGTATGACGTTGTGGGAACAGTTATACCTCTCACAAATGGTGCTAAAAGCGTAAATGATTGCGAATTGGCAGACATTTCGTAAGTACCTCCTGTCGCATATAAGATATCTGAATGTTCTTTCTTTAACGTTGACAGTATCGTTGTACTGTCTAGTAAAGATTCGAGGAGGGGTGTATTTTTGAAAGAAAGCTCTTCTAATGTTTCTGTTCGTTGTGCCACTGTTGGACTGAGAGGGAGCTATGACGTCATCGACGTTCAAATTCCGGTCGTTGTCGGCAAACTTTTCAAGATTCATCGTGAACATGTCCATCATATCGGTCAACCCTTCTTGTATCTCTGGGTCGCTTGACTGCAAGAGGCAAAATTTGTTCAGTTGATTGTTTGCTATTCAAATCACTATTGAAAAGGAAAGGAACTGGAAAATTTCTATATCTAACCCGTGTTGGATTCATAAGTAAAAAGATTTGAGATCTACTTACAGCTATGCTTGCTTTGATAATGTCCTGGGTAGTGGGCTTATAGTCGAAGAATCCTTGCGGTTCTAATGGTGGCTTTTTCTTCCGAGATGACGGAGGTTCAAAAAGCAGCTCTTTCTTGTCAGATCGAAGATAAAGTGATCCTCTATTATCAGGTAGCGCACGAAACTTCTGTGGTACTTCTGTTATTGGTGAACGCACTTTCGTTTTATTTTCAACAGCAGTATCATCAGAGTGTAGATTTGATTTCTGCGACAGAAATAGTTCTTGGGTTTTTGAATCCAATACTGCCATTTTTGTTGTGGCCCTCTTACGGACTTCTAAACCATACGGTTGCAAGGTCTGAGGGCTCTGTGGTTTATGGTTTTGCGATTGCTTCGTCTCATTGTATTTCATTATTTTCTCAGGCCACTCCGGTCCATATCGCTTCATTGTCTGTTGTCGCCTTTGTGGATTCATCAACAGCATTGAATAGTTTTGCTTCCTTAGGAACTTTTCAGGCCATTCGGGTTCCAGTCTTGCCCTGAAATATTGGGACTCATTTAGCCATGTTGTCTCCAGCTGTTTCAAAGTTGTTGATTTCTGTGCTTCTGGTGTCTGATTGAGTGTGAATAACTGTTGAATACGAGAAAGTCTTATTTAAAATTGTTTGTATGTTGACGACATATGTTTTATTTATATAATTATAAAGGATATTTGTTGTTTTTAGCTTACCAAATAAAATAGTACAATGAGATTCCAATGTCTCATTCTTCATTTCTTCAGTTGAGTATTTTCGTTGCTATAACTTTGAGCATATTTTATGCAGATATTTTCTAGCGCAAGCAATTCAAAGATATTTGATTTCAAAATTCATTACCCAGAAACCATCAATTGTTTAATGCTTTTTGTGTAATGTGTTTAATAAAATTGATTCTTGTTTCAATTGTATAAAAGCGACTTTTAAGTTGCCATTTTTAGACGTCAGTATCTATCTAGCATGTTATCTAGGTCTTTTATTATTCTAGTCGTAATGTCGGCTCTATTTTTCTGTTTTCAGAAGATGACAGGACCATTTTTTTAAGTAATGTACTTACATTGCTTGACTAGGGAATTAAAAATGAGTTTCAAAGAGTTATAAAATAATAATGCATCTGTAATCGTCTTTATTCGGTTATTTATTTAGTAAACAAGGAGTATTTTGAACTGCATTAGATAAAAATTAGCCACAGGCAGGGTTTGAACCTGCGACCTTTGGATTGTCGTTCCATCGCTCTGCCACCTGAGCTACCGGGCCGGTAGTCAGAATGGCAAATTTAATATTTACTACAATCCAAAGGTCGCAGGTTCAAACCCTGCCCGCGGCGAACTTTCAATTTATTACTTCTCATAGGGTCGTGTTTATAAAGACATCTCCAGATTGAGACAATCTTGAGTGTAGATTTGACAGTTCGTTTTATACTGAAAGGACATTTCTGATCCGAACTCAAACTTGCTGTCAGTCTCACGAGCTGACAATATTTATAAATAGCAATACGGGCTATATTTATGCATTAGTAGTAGTCGAAGCGGTCGAAACGAGGGTTTGCATCTTTGGGCAGTTTTGGCTGGTTGGGGAACTTCAACCGCATCTGCCGGTAGTTGTGGATGCACTGGATACGGCATCTGCGAACAAGTATCACATGGTGATGGCGGTTTATCTCCCAGAGCCACCTGCGCAGGACTAGTTTTTAGTGTCCAAATGTTTGCGCTACCAACAGGTGCACTCTCTAGTCCTTCAATCTCTTATTCTGATGGGACAGATTGACTGACATGATTGATTTACATACCCATCCGGCAGCATGGATCATCTCACTCTAGTTAAGTATCAAATATTTGAGGAAACAACACGCAACCCCCTATACCCAATTTCAATAGAATTTGCCAATCGATACCAACGCTTTTGCGCCCCAAAAAATAGTTTTTCTATACAAACGAAACAGCACAACACACGTTTTTGACAAAGTAATGATTTGCTATTTAGAATTTGGAACTTCTGCTTAAAAGCAAGAAAAGGAAATTTACTAGCCACAAAACACGTTTAGGCCAAATTGTCAAATTCCAAAATTAAAAGAGGGTATACGATACGTCACGGAATCAAAAGGTGTTAATTTCTATGAGTATACGTAATTTGCTCCTTTAAAGTTGTTTTTTTTTTACACCTAGCACCTAGTATATTTAGTTATAAGTACACTCGCTTGAAACGGATGTTCCATTTCGAGTAGCCCTACGCAGCACGCCTTTGCTGCATCTACCAGGAAAAAAAAATAAACAATACCTGTCAGGTAGTTCATCTATTGTTGCCTTGGAGCACAAAAACGGCCACACACCGCACATTTTCTGTCAATAAAAAAAAATCGATAGCTTAATTATAAGTAGCTGAGGCTCGTATTTATGAGAGCCCCATAGTGTAGTGGATAGGACCGCTGCCTCCTGAGCGGGAGGTCGTGGTTCGAATCCCACCACGTACCAATGTGTTTTTCGGTTTTCGAATTTCATATGTACGTTTATATGGTGCTTTTTCCGTGCTTCGGAAGGCACGTTAAGCCGTTGGTCCCGGTTAATATCGTATCATACTGGACTGGGAGAGAAAGAAAAACATAGAATGTTCCAGTTGCCCTTCCTCCCGGGCATGCTGTAGAAGTCAGCAAAAGGGATTCGAGGGTTACAGTGTATTGTAATTTAGGCGATGGGCTGACAACCTGTCACTACAGCAATACACATTACAATCTAAAATTGCCCTCAATTTATGTCAGACGTGGCGAAAGCGCCTTTTAGGAGGCGTTTTACGCTCTGCCTACCCCGTAAGGGATAAAGGCGTGATTTTATGTATGTATGTATGTATGTATGTAGCTTGGTAAAAGGGATTTCTGGACAATATAACAGAAAAAAAATACAAAAAGCACTTCTACTAAGTTATTGACGCTGCCCCGTAGTGATACAAGAAAATAATATATAAAAAACGATACTTTCTAAGTAGCTTAGTAAAAGGGGTTTCTGGAAAATATTACAGGAAATATTTTTTTAAGTAGCTTAGTAAAAGGGATTTCTGGAAAATACATTTTTTTTTTCTAGCCTGGTCTGTCCCACTGCTGGGCAAAGGCCTCCCCTTTTTGTTTCCACTTTTTTCGGTCTTGTGCAATTTGCATCCAGTCTTTTTCAAAGGCATCCATCTCATCACGCCACCTCCTACGGGGCCTACCTCTGCCTCGACGGCTATCTTTGGGCACCCAGTCAGTAGCGATCTTGGCCCATCTGTCTGGACGCATGCGACAGACGTGGCGCGCCCAATCCCATTTAAGCTTGGCAGCCTTTTCTCCTACATCTACGTTTTTGAGCGCAGGAAAATATTACAGGAAATATTTTTTAAAAAGCACTTTTACTAAGTTATTGACGCTGCCCCGTAAATGATATAAGAAAATAATACAATGTAAAGAATTTTCGATATCTTATAAGTAGCTTTAAAAGGGATTTATTGGAAAACATTACTGGAAATATATGTATTTCAAAAAGCACTTTTACTAAGTTACTGATGCTAACCCGTAAATAATATAGGTGTGTGGTGTGTGTGTAGGTGATTTTAAGTATCCTTATCGCCACGTCAAGACAATCCCTCACCATGTCCAAATCTCCGCACATACATATAATCACGCCTTTATCCCTAACGGGGTAGGTAGAGCGCAGACGACCTAAACAAAGGTCGTTCCGCCACGTCTGACAAAGTTTTGAGAGTTATTTAAGATAGATTTGTAGGTATATTGCTGTAGTGACAGGTTGTCAGCCCATCGCCTAAATTACAATACACTGTAACCGTCGAATCCCTTTTTCTGACTTCTACAGAATGCCCGGGAGGAAGGGCAACTGGAACATTCTATGTTTTTCTTTCTCTCCCAGTCCAGTATGGAAGTTAGCTTCCCTAAAAAAATAAAATAAAACAGTGGGGTAATTCCTAAAAGTAGGCCTCTTTGGGCGCTTCAGCAGGCTGTAAAAACTTCCTTCACGCCTATTAAAATACCCATACATATAATCACGTCTTTATCCCTGACGGGGTGAGCAGAGTGTAAACGACCTAAAATAAAAAAGGTCATACACTTCATCTGACAAAGTTTTGAGTATTATTTAAGATATATTTATTGATAATAAATTAAAATACCCTCACCATATTTAAATCTCTGCACTCCTTCCTACAGTAAGACAACATGCCTCTACAATGCATCAGAGTGGGGTAACTCTTGGAAGCGGGCCTCTTTGCGCGCTTCGGCGGGCCGACTGCGCATTGGGCCCCGAAGCAACTCCTGCGCAGGTCGTCGGCATCTTCCCGGGATATGTTGGTGGGTATGCTCAGATATTCGTACACATCGTCTTGGCCGTATTTGTCTACCTGTAAGAGATATGCGACAAGGTGCAATTCATTTTGGAATATTAATGAAATCTTCTTCTTCTGTCGTGTGGGTATCGACTCGATCTAACCGATGAACCCTGGTGTCAGACCATTAAAACCGCCTAATAGCACTCAATCATTTTTTCTCCAGTAAATCTGGCAATCGGCCTGCATTGTACTAACCAAACTGGCGAAAGGCACATTGGTATCACGACCACCCGATCAGGAGTGTAGGGACACTATCGGGCTCTCAACAGGTCAATTAATAAAAAATAAGTTGTAAAATATTTATACTGACCTCAACGTTAAAAATCACAGGTCGCACTAAAACTGTAATCTTCTTGTGATGATGACGATGACTCTACTGATACACACATACATACTTATAATCATGCCTTTATCCCTAATAGGGTAGGCAGAGCGTAAAAGACCTAAATAAAGGTCGTTCCGCCACGTCTGTCAATGTTTTGAGGGTTATTTAAGATAGTTTTGTAGGTATATTGCTGTAGCGACAGGTTGTTAGCCCATCGCCTAAATTACAATATACTTAAACCCTCGGATCTTAGCAGGTTTCTACAGCATGCCCTGGAGGAAATGCAGCTGGCACACTCTATGTTTTTCCCTCGCCAGGCCAAAATCTTTTCAACAGGTCAAATAATAAAAAAAACAGTTGCAAAATATTCATACTTACGTCAACGTTAAAAATCACAGGTCGTACAAAACTGTCATCTTCTTCCGACGATGATGACTCTACTGATACTGACTGTTTATAAATTGATAATAGATGTTCACATATTGCTATATGGAACTGCAAATGTACATTAACAAGATTACAATTAACTTCATATGCTTCTAGGCCCGTATTTACAGTCAGCTGTCAAGAATGACAGCAAATTTAAGTTGGTATCAGAAATGTCATTTTTGTACGAAACGATCTGTCAAATTCCTTACTTAATATATCGCTCATCTTGAGACCGGTTTATAAATACGAGCATAAGAGTTCTAAAAAAGCTGAAAATCGATACGACGATATTTGCATAACAATAAATCTAATACTTAAAAAAGTTTGAATCAATAGTTTAAATACCAATTAGGAATAATCTAAGGATCGTATTTATAAAGCGTTTTCAAGAGTGAGAGCTATAGTAAGTATGCATTTGTCAGGTCCCTTTGTACTGAAATGACATTTCTGATACGGACTCAAACTAACAGTTAGTTATCATTAATCAGTTAGTTCGGTCTGAATTACTGTTTATAATTACGGGCCTTAATCTGACATAATATTAAGAAGTTAAAAAGTATGCTAGTACTAATACTAGGATCCTAGATGTATACCTATGACATACTAATATTATAAGGAGGAAATATTCGTATTTTTTAATGTTAGTATGTTTATAACGAATTCACTCAAAAACTATATGATTGTTTTCAAAAATTCTTTCACCTTTAGAAAGCTAAGTTCACCCTGAGTAACTTAGGTTACTTTTTAACGCGGTAAAGAAGGCTATTCCTACGGGAAAACTTATTTAACAGCGGGTGAGACCGCTGACAGGAAGCTAGTCATCTACGTATAACAACAATGCATCTACGTAGCATTTTAAAAAGGATAATATTTTTTGAAGCGACCAAAAACTTATTAGGCAACTAACTTCTTGGTTACCAAACAAATAGCTTAGCAGCGAATAAAACATCTTGGCAGCTATTATATTATCTGAGTTACAAAAGGCAAGGATCTATAAAAACTAAAAATTGGCTGCGACTATAAGGTAGCAAATATATTAAACAGGGTTAGTGAAATAATAGGTGAGGTAATAAACATAATGACTTGGCGACTAATATTAAGAGTGGCGACTAATATCTAACATTGTATTATTGGCAACGATTGGCGTCTATGTATAAAAACACTTTTGGGCAGTGATTTATTATTATTTATTTCACAGTAAAGGTATTTACAAAATATATATGTTATATTCTCGCCAAACTGCGTAAGCAGTTTGTTGGCAAGGTGTTCGTTACATAATTGTTAATAAATACCTATATACATTTTAATAAAAGTTTAAATGTATGAACTATGTAGAATTATGAATATGACACATTTAAATATTGTGAGTTTGAAGAACATTTGCAAGCAGCTGTAAAAAGTAAAACGAGTCCTATAATGAAGTATTAGAATATCGTTTTTTGGTTTGTAGAATCGTAACGTAATGAAAAAAGCGACAAATGCGTTGGTACATAGAAGCAGAGCAAGAGCAGTGCGCTACAAGCCAATGGCAAGTGGCAGGCGAATGCCATAGTACTTGCAATTGCTTGTTATTTTTTTATTTATTCAACTGCATAATTACTCTTTTAAACTTTGTTTATTAAGGTTTTTACAGATTTTGTTAATGAAAGGCAAGTTTAAATGCAATAATGAATCAGTTCGAGTTAGCAAAATGAATTCGTTTGATAAATTGTGATGATGGAGTAAACGAATTGAGGTGTGTGTTTTTTATAACCATATTTATATTTTCTTCTCGTTTGAGGTCACGGTTCGAATCTCACCACGTACCAATGTGTTTTTCGGTTTTTGAATTTCTAATGTACGTTTATTCGGCGCTTTTTCCGTGCTTCGGAAGGCTCGTTAAGTCGTTGGTCCCGGTTAATATCGTTCAATACCGTAGATGTTAGTCGTTAAGCCATTTCAGAGGTCAGTGCTAAGCATGGCGGCTTAAAAACTCTGACTTAATCTAGGATTAGGTCTGGTTACCCTTCTGGTCAGATGGCAGTCGCTCTGTGTAAAAACTAGTAACCCCGTTCAATCCCCTAGATTAGGTAGCCAACCCTGTGAGATACGGGATAAGGCTAGGGAGATGATGTTTATATTTTCTTCTCATCTCAGTTAATTTTAAAAACAACGTCATTGTACTATTTATACAATGACGAAGAAATATATTCAGTTGCCACACCAAAAAGTCGCCGCCAGCTTAAATTTAAATAAAGCTCAGAAGTCAATATAAAGCTGCTACTTTACACTTAAAATGCTACTTCACTATAGCTGCCAACCTATTATTTTAGCTACCCATTCTGATTAATTTGTCGCCGCGTTAAATACATGCCCTTAAAAGCTTACCACATTTAATAACATATATGGGAATGATCCTCTAAACAAAATGTACATATTTTTCAATTATTTCCTTTGGTTAATACTCATACAAGCACAATTAAATTACGGAAATTCGTTGTTTCAAATTCAATCAAATATTATTGATGTTTGGTCGTAAAAATGAAATTAATGAAGAAAAATATATTTGCATAAATAATAGTCCTTCCACCGAGTTTCGGTGATGGCGGCCAATCTCCCAGAGATCGGCCAACTGCGCAGGACTAGTTTTTAGTGCCCAAGTGTTTGTGTTACACATGTGCACTCTCTATATTCCTTCAATCTCAATAAGACAGATTGGCTGACACGAATCAAATCAGGCGCAGGACTGACTATTTACATGCCCATCCGACAGCACGGATCTTACTTTTCGGACAATCAGGTGATCAGCCTGCAATGTCCTAACCAAACTAGAAACAACAACACAAAGTCATTGCCCCCCGCTGAGAGTCGAACCCTGGACCTTCGGATCGAGAGCCCATATCTCAGAACGCTAGACCACGGAGGCAGTTAACCATCTGGTATATTCCAGGTTTATAACTTCCAGTCAAACACATATAATTACAACTAAATCTAAGCGTGTAAGGAGATGGACAACCAGAATCACAACACTACAGACATTAGTACTAGTGGCTGAATACAGATGGCGGTGTTAGTATTAGAAACGCGGTATCGTTGTGTTCACGACGACTGTATAAGGTGTGGAGAAACCTCACCGGGATTGGCCCATAGAGGCGTTCTTCGCCCACTATGGGCTCTTTACCCCGCGCCACGCCCGTTTTAACGGGCGTCGACAGCTTCTAGGCTCCCTGGCGTAGCCCCGAAGGCGCCTCCCCGCCGGCCGCGAAGCGGCCGTCGAGAAGAATTTCACACCGGGATTGTTCTGCGCTTACTGTCTCAGTGCACGTAGCTTTACGCCTGTCGGTGGAAGTGTACGGGCCTAGTCATGTATAGTATAATCTGTATGGCCAGCTAGTATGCTTTGGGCTGCCCTGAACACCTGGCTCGTGCCTATTTTGCTTAACGCGCCGCTGTTTGTTCCCTGGCGTTTCAACCCTTCCTGGCTTTGTACTTGCTTGCTGTTTGAATAAAGTATTGTTACCCAGCTACTGCGGACTTTGTTTTCTCAAACAACGACTACGGAGTCTCATCACCTACAGTCTGGCGCCCAACAACAGAGAGCCCAAGTTCGTGGTCACGCGCTCGGGTCGCACTACAACTTACAGAAGAAATAGCTTCGCCAAGAAGAAAAGCAGTATGCCGCTAAGCGACGAGCAGTTCCAGCAGCTACTACAGGCGATTGGAGGAAGCAAGAAAGGGTCCTTCACCACCTGCACAGCGACCTTTAACGGCAGAGGGGGTAATGAAGCATTGGAACCTTTTATCGCCGCAATAAATACCTTCAAAAAGGTAGAAGGTATAACAGATATAGATGCGCTGACTGCCCTTCCTCTAGTTCTTAAAGAAGATGCTGCAGTTTGGTGGCAAGGAGTAAAGACTAAGATCAAGAAATGGAGTGAATTTGAGGACCGCATCCGTCAGACATTTGCTCCTAAGAAATCGATGCAAACAATATATGAAGAGATTGTGAATCTCAAACAAGGGAAGCAGAGCACAGACAAGTTCATCGCTCGGAAGCGCATGCTTTATGCTCAGTTACCAGAGCCAGAACACAGTGAAGAGCACCAGTTGAACATGCTGTTTCATACCTTAAATGATAGAATAAGGGATAAGATATCTCGCCGTTCAATAAACTCGTATGAGGAGTTGTTGGTAAAAGCCCGTGGCATAGAATAACTACATCAAGACAGAGATTACGAAGAGTCAAAGGCCACATCTAAAAGACTTCGTTAGAACTTCTGCAGAATATCAGGACACACTGTAGACCAGTGCAGGAAATTGGAGACGATGAATGAGAGTAAGACGGACAAACTGCAATCCACTGCGCTGTAAGTAAAACCAGTCGCTACAACAGCTTCTCAGATGCCATCACCTTCAACACCGAAGTTCTCTTGCTATGGTTGTTTTACTCCAGGTGTCGTCCGTAGTAATTGTTCAATGTGCAACAAGCAGAAGGAACTTTCTATTAGTGAACTTGGATTCAATTCTTTGGATAGCTACTTTGAAGAT
This sequence comes from Scrobipalpa costella, assembly GCA_949820665.1. NCBI lineage: Eukaryota > Metazoa > Arthropoda > Insecta > Lepidoptera > Gelechiidae > Scrobipalpa > Scrobipalpa costella. Next base: position 5,789,602 of record OX463319.1, on the reverse strand, counting down.
TATTTGCTACAATAATACAGCAGTACATACCCACATATCAAGCTAGAGAGAGAATAGAGGGGGAGTGGATTATTCTGCAATGAACGTGGTTTAGCTTACATGTATCCTGTCCTACTCGTCGGGTCGTCTTCGTGGCCAGAGAGGGGGACTGTAAGGATATTTATTTTATTTCATTTATTTATTTGCAATCAATATCATTACAGTTATAAATACACCAATGCGATATTGTTCAAGTCAATTTAGTATACAATAAAAATTAAATTAAATTGATAGTAGATTAAATTATCTAGGCAGTTACTAATTATTACATGTCATAAATTTAAGTTTATCCATCTTATAAAAACTATCCAATAAATATATAATATAATATTAACAAATTGACATAAGATACAAGTTTTCTTAATAAATAAAAAAAAGAGAGATAAGAATTGCATACATACTAATTTGATTACTTGTTAGAAAAATGCATTACAATTAATTAATTCATGTCACAATTTTAAATTCATTCATTTTATAAACTAGCTTTATCAAATTAAAAATTATAATAATCTATTTACAATTCCATTTACTGTCATTCAATAATACATTTCGATACTTAACTTAACTTCTATTTACATATGTACAAATAAAAATTATAACTTCTGTGAATTTTGCAATGGAACAGTGGAACAAGTCAATTGATTCAGCCGCCGTGTTAATCAATCGCAAAGCTACTACCGTAGGGGCATGTGCGAGTATATTTGTCCTACATCGCGGAATGGCAAACGTCTGAGCTCTAGGTTCCCTTCGCAACCTTGTGTTTGGGATCAGTAGCCCTATCTGTTCCAGTATATCTGGATTTGTGACCATACCACGTAATACCTTAAATATATATGTTACTAGAGCAAGGTCTCTCCTTACTTCTAGCTTGTGATATCCGACCATTCCTATTACAAAGAGAGAAGGGTACATTCGTGGGTAAAACGGGTATACTCCGTAAAGTTTCCAGTACAAGTATCTTGTAAATTTATTTTGAATTTTTTCCAACATATTTATGTACTTCGATTCGTGAGGCCTCCACACAATTGAACTACTTTCTAATCTACTACGTATTAAAGCATTATAAAGAGCTTTTATTGCCACTGAGCATGAGAAATCTTTTGACTGTCTCAACACGAAGCCTAAAATTTGGAACGCTTTCTTGCATATGGCAGTGATATGGCTTCTGAATGTGAGCTCATTTGTCATGACAACACCAAGGTCCCGTACTGTAGTTATCTTGGAGAGGTCCTGTCCCTCAACAAAATATTGGTGTTCAATAGCAGAACTGATAGCTCTACTGTAACTCATGACATTGCATTTAGTCACATTAAAATACAACTTATTTTCTCGGCTCCACTGTACCACTCTATCAATATCTTCTTGCAATCGCTCACAATCAGATATACTATCTACTTTCATATATAATTTTAAGTCGTCGGCAAACAATAAGCATCCTGTTTCCTTACCGACCACGTCTGGTAAATCATTAATCATAATTAAAAACTCAAGTGGCCCCAAATTACTGCCTTGACTTACTCCGGATAGCGTTAAATATGGCTCTGAAACATAGTCTAAGTACTCCACATATTGTTGACGATTTTTGAGGTAAAGAATCGTAACAATTTCGGAGTGAAGCCAAGTTTAGCGAATTCCGAAAGCAGGATATCATTATTTACTACATCGAATGCTTTCCTAAAATCGAAGTACGCCACGTCCAACTGACCTCCTACTCGACTATCCATGGCGTTTGTTGCATCCTGCATAAAACATAAAAGATTGGAATCCGTACTACGGCCTGGCCGAAAGCCATGCTGCGCATTTGCAAGACGCGTCTGAATTTGCCCGAATATTTTAGAATATATTATACTCTCAAAAACTTTTGCAAAAGTCGATAAAAACGCAATGGGCCTATAATATTTAACATCTGTTGCAGCACTAACTTTCGGTATTGGTATAACCCGTGTAATTTTCCACTCTTCAGGATATGTGTCTGTAAGCAAACATATATTAAATATATGTACAAGCGGTGATGCCAGTACAGATGCGCAATCTTTCACTATGAATGGTGGAATTCCATCAGGACCCACAGAATACTTTGTAAGACGTACTAGAGCCCTGCGGACGTCATGCAGTGAGAGTTTGTTTACATGAACACTCGCCGATTCGTCACCCACCGTGGCTGACGCTGCCTCAGCGTTGAGGCTGGGGGGCTCTACATCGTAAACACTTTTGAAGTAGTTAGCAAATTCCCGAGAGCAATCTTTCTCTACTATTTGTAATCCGTCCTTAGTAATAATGGGCTTGTTTCGTGACGCACGTTTCTTTTTTACGTGAGTCCAAAAATACTTTGGGTCCCGAAGAAAATGTGCCTGGATTCGAATATTGTAATTTTCATAGGCAACCTGGATCTTATTTTTAACCACCGTGCGATAGCTAGAAAACATATTGTAATCATCTGTCGACTCTGTATGTCTGAGATGGACAACCAGAACCACAACACTACGGACATTAGTACTAGTGGCTGAATACAGATGGCGGTGTTAGTATTAGAAACGCGGTATCGTTGTTTTTTTTTTTTTTTTTTTTTTTGAATGGACCTGTTTGCAAAATACTACAAAGTGTATATAATGCGTCACCGGGCTAAGGCGGGGAGTTGCTACACGCAATCTACACCCTTAATGAAATGGCAACTGCCTAAGGGCGCCCACTAGGGCTCGAACCTCGGCTTATGGCGTTGCCTGGGGACTCCTTATCGGAGAGAATCTGCCCGGTACGTGCCGGTAAACCCCAAAGTGGGGAGCAAAGGAGGGACCTCCGCGACCCCGCCGGCGGGGTGCGCGGTTGCTGGAAGAGCTTGTGCAGAGTGTGGCTCGACTAATATTGGCAGCATTAATCGCAAGGGTAATTTGGTCATCGCCGTCGGTAAGGACATGCCTAGGCCTTCGTTTGTAACGAGTCGCAGGTTGGGGAACGTAGTTAGAGGCGCTAACTACAAGAGGGTTAGGGTGGTGAGGGGCTTTGTCGAAGAAGCGTATGGCCGCTTGCTTCATGAACTCTTTGAGAGACGGAACATCGAGATCGATGTGAATGTCAGAATTGCGGAGGTACCAGGGGGCCCCGGTTGCCCTCCGCAAGAAGCTGTTTTGAACTACCTGGAGGGTGTTCAGATAAGTGGGGTAGGTGTGGCTGAAGGCCACACTGGCGTAGGTCATTATGGGTCGAACGCATGTAGTGTAAAGCCTCACCTTATTTCTAAGGGAGAGTTTACTGCGTTTGCGTATGATTGGGGTGAGCCGGCCCATGACAAATTTGGCGCGGTTTCGGACTCTCCTGATGTGCTTCGCAAAGTTAAGCTGGGAGTCAAGAGTAACCCCCAAGTACTTGGCGTCTTTGGACCATGGGATGGGTCGACCGTACAGCTTTACAGCTGGGAGGGTACGACGTAATCTGGCACGAGTAAAGTGCACGGCGGTGCTCTTCTCGGGATTGACTTCGAACCTCCATTTGCGGAACCAGCTCCCGACGGAGTCTAGGGCGCGCTGGAGGTATCTGCCAAGTAATTGGGGTCTGCGACAGGAGGCATAGATCGCAGTGTCGTCTGCGAACAGAGCGAGCTGCGTCTGGGGCGTACTGGGAAGGTCGCTGGTATAGAGGGTGAAGAGGAGAGGGGATAGCACAGAGCCCTGAGGGACTCCGGCTCTAATGGGGCGAGGGGTGGACAGGGCGCCATCGATTCTGTAACGGAAGCTGCGGTTCGTCAAAAAGTCACGTACGATACGTACGAGACGATCCGGCACACCGAGCTGGTATAGCTTGTACACCAGACCGTTGTGCCAGACCTTGTCGAATGCCTTCGCTACATCAAGGAAGACGGCTCCTGTGGGTTTGGGTTTGCGTTCATGAAAATTGGACGTGATATGTTCCACCAGACGGTGGACCTGTCGAACACAACAATGTTGGGAACGGAAACCGAATTGCTCGGGGGGAATGAGGCTACTGTTTTCAGCGTAATCTCTAAGGCGGCGATAAATCAACCGCTCGTAGAGTTTGCCGAGGGGATTGAGAAGGCTGATGGGCCGGTAAGAGGAGGGCTGATCCCGAGGCTTTTTAGATTTGTGGATGCCTATGACTGTGGCTTCCTTCCATGATGAAGGAAAGGTGCAGCTGGTCATCGCGGCATTGAGGATGAGGGTGATTACGGTAATGAGATGGTCAGGGAGGATTTTGAGGACACGGTTTGTAATACCGTCAGGTCCTGGAGCCTTCCTAGACTTGAGCGCCTTAAGGGCGGTGCGGACTTCCTGCTCCGTAATGGGAGGGAGCGGAGGGTCAGAGGGGGGTAGGGAGGAGAGACGATCGACCTCCGAGTCGACCGTTTGAAGGTGGTCAGGGTCGCAAGGAAGAGTGCTGGGCGAGCACTGAGCTTCGAGACTGTCAGCCAGACATTCAGACTTTTCGTCATCGTCAAAGGCTAGAGACCCGTCGGGTCTGATCAGAGGGGGCATGAGAGAGGTCTCGTCTGATTTGAGAGAGCGGGATAGCTTCCAGAAGGCAAGGTGGTCTGGTTCCAGTTCAGAGACGAACTGGTCCCACTTGGAGTTGCGATATTCGAATACGCGTTTCCTCACTTCTCTTTGTAAGGCGCGTAAAAATACTCGATTATCCTCCGAAGGGAAGTTATCATACGCTCGAAGAGCGGCATTCTTCTCAGTCACCAGGTCAGCAATTTCGTTTGGAAGTTTCCAGTGCCCTTCATCGGGCTCTGGAAGCGACCTCGAACAGGCGTCTACGACGCTTTTGATGTGACTGGTGAGAGAGGAGACTGCTAAGTCAATGTCAGCAGCGGTGGACAGGTAAGAGGGGATCTGGTCAAGATAGATTGAGCTGGGTGCTTCTAGGGCTTTACCTAGCCTCACCCAGTTCAGTACGGTCTTGGTCTTACCGGGGAGCCCAGTGGGTCCCGGTATGTTAGTCCGAGGATGGAATTGCATCACAACGGGACGATGGTCGGAGTTTAGGGCTTTGACCACTTCGATAGAACGTACACAAAGGTTAACGTTCTTAAGAAGGGCTAAGTCTAGGACATCGGGACGGTGACCTACGATAGTGGGGAAGTGAGTTGGTTCCATGGGAGCCACAACGTCAAAGTTGAGGTTCCCGGAGAGTTGAAGAAGGAGGTTACCGCGTGGGTTGGAATGAGAGCTGTTCCAAGCTTCGTGCTTGGAATTGAGGTCGCCTGCTATGATAACAGAGTTACTGATACCAAGCAGGGAGGTAATGTCTTCCTCGATGAGAGGCCTATCGGGACTGGGGGATAAGTAGGCTGACACCAACGTGACAGGTTGGTGCCCCGTCATGCCAATGCGACATGCGGTTGCCTCTATAAAGGAGAGAGGGGGGAGTTCCAAAGGAGTGCAATACAGAGCACGTCTGTAGTAGATAGCAGTGCCTCCTTTGTTTCCCCAAGTGCGGTCATTTCGGACCAGATGGTAGTGGGCTATGCGCGGAGAGCGCATGTGGTCCTTGAGGAAGGATTCCTGGACTAGAAGGATATCTATCTGATGTTGCTCTAAGAGCAAAGCGACTTCGTCACGCTGGGTTCGAATGCCATCAGCATTGAAAAAGGCTATTTTGAGGGACCTGGGCTTTATCCTACGTCTGTTGGAGTTATCCAAATTACCTAGACTATCCATCAATAGGCTTTAAAAGATTTGATGGCGGCAATCAGCGAAGCGTATTTCGCTGAGATCAAAAGGATGGCAGAGACATTGCCTTGATGGCGCCTGAGCTCGTTTGCGTACGCAATCACCTCGTCGGGGTTGATGACGTCCACAAACGAGGAGACAACGGAAAGCGCACTAGCCAAGTCGGCGTGGTCGCTTCCGTTGGAGGTTTTGGGGGGGCTGGGGGGGAGACGGGGAGTTGGTGGGGAGGCCATCAACTCCGGCATGGCGGGTTGTGAGGGGAAAGTACGGGGGCTGGCAGCACCAGGTGCTGGGGCCCAAGGGGGGATTGAACTAGGGGCTGGTTTCGCCACAGAGGGAGAAGATTTGGCTGCTGCCAGTTTGGCGGCGTAAGTGGATCTCGCTTGGAAGCGGTCGAGAACCTTTTTGGAGACTTTGGGGGCTTTGGGGCAGCCGCGGTAATTGGCTGGGTGCCCAATGCCCTCGCAGAGGACGCAACTAGGGGGAGAGAGGTCTTGAGGTTTGACTTCATCCTTTTTGGGTCGCTTACAGTCGGAGGAGGAGTGGGGCTCTAAACATTTCACGCACCTTTCGGTGGCATGACAGGTGCGGGCGGAGTGCCCGTAGGACTGGCAACGGTGGCATTGCCCTGGGTAGCCGGATTTACGGGGAGGTTCGACACGAATGCCGGACAGAAAGCATAACTTCTGGAGTTGAAAAATGGCCTTGCCGGCCTCGGATTTCTCCAGGGTGATGTGTACCATGTCGTACACTTTGCCGTTACGGCGGGAGTGTATGCGATGGACACGTTCGACGGGGAGGGACTTGGACTTGAGGTCCTTGAGGATCTCGTCTTCGGAGATTTCCTTAGGAATTCCCCTAATGACAACGCGGAGAAGTTTATCCTCCTCCAGCGTAAAGGTGTGATAGGGAACCCCCATCCTTGAGAGGAGTGAGGTTAAGTCCCTATGGGCAGTGGAGGAAGGAACCGTGACGCGGATTCCTTCGGGGGTGGCTTGCGCTTTTGAGAACGGGATCTTGTTCGTCATAGCGGATGAGACAGCAGACCACTTGGTCTTGTCTCGGATAATAATGGGAGGGGGGGTACACTCTTTCATAAGCGGGGGGATGGAGGAGTTGACGGCGGTGTTGGCAGAGGTGCCAGCACCGGTCGGTGAGGCAGGCGCTTTGCGCTTTTGCCGGGGGGTGGATTCAGGGGATTTCCGTTTGCGTTTCTTTTTAGAGACGACTTCGGTAAAAGTGTCGGAGTCTGAACTATCAGACGGGCCAACGGACATGGATTCCGCTTCAGAAACGGAGGGGTCCGCGGCGGGAGGAGAGGGGAGGGGCAATTCGTTGGCGGGGTTGCCAGCGTGGGCTGGGCTTGGATGACCGCTAAAGGTAGGGTCGGAAGGGTGAGGCGATTCGACGCCGGAAAAGCCCACGTGAGGGGGTGATGAGTCACCGCTCATCGGAGGGTCCGGTGATAACGGCGAAGTGCCGGGAAAGACCACGTGAGAGGTCGGTGGGACATTGCTCGAAGAGGCAAGTAAGGCCGCGAGCACGGGAGACTTGGCCAAAAGTGACCTAACTAGGGCTTCGTCCGATAGGACGAGGCGGATTAATTCCTTCGAAAACTCAGGAGAAAGCATGCTGCCAATCTAGGTAAAACTACTCCAGTTTCGGAAGCGTTCCTCAGGCAAAGAAACGGGAAGAAAACCCGAGGCAATCGCTCTAGCTGAACAAGGTACGCGACCCCAGGCGGGATAGCCCTGGGGTTTTGGCCGTCGGTGACCCTCCCCGCCGGGTGTAGGCAGGGAGGTTGAGTACTTAATTAGTGTGGCCCTAGAGCTGTTTCCAACGCCAATCTTAATGTGCGAAGGGTCCCTAACAGGCCCGAGTGGAGAGGAAGTCCGAACCGAAGTCCTCGCTCCCAGACAGACACCACAAGGACGGCGGGGGGATGGTTACCAGCGTCGGTTAGGGGAGACCCCAAGGCCGGTTGTGCTGGGCCCGTCCAACTGATTGCTTTGCCCGGGAGGGCGCAGCGGGTGCGTTGGGTCTACACCCTATTTGCTTTGACACCGAAAAATAAGTGGGTAAGATCCCGAAGTCTCCGCAAATAACCACGTAAAACGGTGGTTTTCAGACCGGACAGGCGAAACGCTTGACCGTTGAGTGCGCCTTGAGAAAGGCACAAACAACGGATTTGATCTGCGAGGGACAGGTGAGGCCCGTCCTACGCAGGTAGCTGGAGCGGAGAGAAGGGCGGGGCGGACGCGGTGACGTCAGCGTGGCTGGCCGCGGGAGCGGCACGGGAGGGGCGTCGGAGCGAAGCGACCGTGCGGGACGGCTGCCGAGCTGCGAGTGATGGAGACGCGACAGCGACGACGGTCAACACAAATATGAGCTTTTGACAAATATGAGCTTTTCGGTATCGTTGTGTTCACGACGACTGTATAAGGTGTGGAGAAACCTCACCGGGATTGTTCTGAGATACCCTGGATGAGTTCGTGTCCTGGCTCTCGACCAGGATGTTCGCGCGCGCAGATCGGATCAGATTTCGAGCATCTCCGGAATCTGGCCCCGTATCACGCGCGCCCCCCTGACCAGAAACCATTCGCGAGCTCGCTGTGGTGGAGGAGCTCGACGAGGGAACTGAAAACCCGGATTGACCAACGCCACCGGTTTGAGGGCGTCGTCATACTGACGACTCGACCTTGCCGGTGGTACCCGACTTATGACACTCACCGGACTTGACTTCCCCGACTACGACTTTCACCGGCTGAGCGACCCCGACAACTTTCGGATTAGCTCGCCGGTTCCTCCGGACGTATCACCAACCGCCTGGCTAGAAGTCGCTCACTGAGCCTCCCTGAACAGGGAATCACTCAGTGGGCCGACTCGCCGGCGGTCACCGGCTTTTGACGCGCGGTCGGCCAAAGTGCCGGCCACGCTCCTACCGGATTTTGACTCAGTCGGCCCATAGAGGGGCGTTCTTCGCCCACTAAGGGCTTTCAACCCCATGACACGCCCGTTTCTACGGGCGTCGACAGATTTCACGCCCAGGGGGCCTAGCCCCGAAGGCGTCTCCCCGCCGGCGGCCGACGAGAAAAGTTTCACACGGGATTGTGCTGCGCTAACTGTCTCAGTGCACGTAGCTTTACGCCTGTCGGTGGAAGTGTACGGGCCTAGTCATGTATAGTATAATCTGTATGGCCAGCTAGTGTGCTTTGGGCTGCCCTGAACACCTGGCTCGTGCCTATTTTGCTTAACGCGCCGCTGTTTGTTCCCTGGCGTTTCAACCCTTCCTGGCTTTGTACTTGCTTGCTGTTTGAATAAAAAATTGTTACCCAGCTACTGCGGACTTTGTTTTCTCAAACAACGACTACGGAGTCTCATCACCTACAAGCGTATTCAAAAGTTGGGTTATTAAATAAACAAAAGGTTTAATAAAGACATTATTATATTGTAAGATATTTATCTAGAAGGTAATTAATAAAGCCTCTATTCTACAGAGTGTAATCTTAAAAGATTAATTCCATTCGGCGACCATTGTATTTTCAAAAATCTTTCGGCGCACGATTACACCTAAAAAAATCGATTCTACACGTAAATACAAACCTAAAATATACTTCTTCTGCTTCTTCTTCTTTCGTGTGGGTATCAAGTCTATCGACCTGATGAACCCTGGTATCAGAGTTTTTAAACCGCCTAGTAGCACAACTATCAGGCCTCTGACATGGTTTGAGTAACGACCACTATCAAAGACAGCGACCGGGACCGACGGCTTAACGTGCCCTCCGAAGCACGAAATCTTTTTTCTTTTCGGACAATCAGGTGATTCAGCCTGCAATGTCCTAACCAAACTGGGGAAAAATTCACAAAGTGATAAATTCTTAAATATCATCTTTGTGTTTCCCCCCTGGGAATCGAACCCAGGACCTCCGGATCGGGAGTCCATGGCACTAGCCACAAGACCACGGAGGCAGTTAAAATACACTTACTGGTTTTTATCTTAAGCGTCACAAGCGACACGTAGAATTTTTTACATTAGAATTGTTTTTTCGGTATCTTTGATTTAAAATGAGCTTGATTCTAGACTTGCCAGCTAAAACTAAAATAACAATCTATTTGTCACTTTCAGACTAAAAACATTGGAAAAGGACAGGAGATCTTTAGTCGGAGGTTTTATGCATTATATGTAATTTTTACCCGCCGTCATATGATATGGCGTTTAAAATTGACGGAAATACTGGAGAAACGGGCAAAAGCGCGTCTAAATCTAGCGAAAAAGTGTAAAACCGTACAGTATAAATCGCCTGTCCTTTTTAAATTTTACTATTTTGAAGGTGACAGATATATTTAAATTTTAGTTTTAGCTGGTGGTATCTAAAATCGAGCCCAATATTTCGGTAATGTGAAGCCAAAAATCACAAAAAGTACATTTGATTTCTATTTATGTGTAGAATCTGGAATCATGCTCGACTGGGAGCGAGAGAAAACATAGAATGTGCTAGCTGCATCTCCTCCCGGGCATGCTGTAAAAACCAGCTAAGGGATCCAAGGGTTCCAATATTTTGCAATTTAGGCGACGGGCTGACAACTTGTCACTACAGCAATATACCTGCAAATTTATCTTAAATAACCCTCAAAAGTTGTCGGACGTCGCGGAACGATCTTGTTTAGGTCGTTTACGCTCTGCCTACCCCAGTAGGGACAGTGATTATATGTATGTATATGTAGAATCGAGTGGTTTAGGTTTGGTCGTGCGACAAGATGTTTCTTTTTTTAAAGAAAGGTCGCCATTCACAGTTTTTTTTTTAATACTTCTCAGGCGGTATATACTGTTGACCCCTTAGGCCCTTGTAGGTTTTCTTGCAGTTCTCAAAACAATCTTTTTTGGTCTGGACTTTTAGTCTTGGTGGACATCTGTGGAAAAAGAAACGTTTTAGCACTTTCGTACTACTTTCAACTGCCTCCGTGGTCTGAGCCATGGACTCCCGATCCGGAGTTTCTGGGTTCGAATCCCAGGGGGTATTTGTCAATTAATCGCTTTGTGAGATTATTCCCTCTTTGGTTAGGACATTGCAGGCTGAGTCACCTGATTTTCTGAAAACAAAAGGATTCCGTACTTAAGCACGTTAAGCAGTCGGTCCCGGTCGCTGTCTTTGATAGTGGCCGTTACAGAAACCACGTCAGAGGCCTATTAGGTGTGCTATTAGGCAGTTTGGAAACTCTGACACCAGGGTTCATCGGGTCAATCGACTCGATACCCACTCGATAGAAGCAGAACACTTTCGTAGACATTAGCTACGCCGTAGCAATTGTAGCTACGAGTATCTATTTGAGTGTAAAAGAATATTAACCCAACAAAGGATTTGATGTGTCTTCTACTACATACGTATAATCACCCCTTTATCCCTAATGGGTCAGGCAGAGCGTAAACGACCTAAACAAAGGTCATTCCGCCACGTCTGACAAAGTTTTGAGGGTTATTTAAGATAGATTTGTAGGTATATTGCTGTAGTGACAGGTTGTCTAGCCCATCGCCTAAATTACAATATACTGAAACCTTCGGATCCCTTAGCTGGTTTTATAGCATGCTCTGGAGGAAATGCAGCTGGGACATTCTATGTTTTTCTCGCCATTCGCACTATGCAAAAATGGTTATATCCACTTAATAATTCACCTGAAATCCGAGCAAACTGACAAGAACACATTGTGGCAGGACTTGGAGCACATGAAGATGATAGGCTCCTCATCTTTGCACTGCAAATACTCTCTTGGTTTAGCGTACTCCCGACCATAATGTTGCCTGAAGATGGGCTGGTTAAGGCTGTGGTACGGGGCTGTTACTTCGACGGTCTTCAACATCTGACCGTCTTCAAGACTTGTGGATTCGTCCGTGTCGCTCAGGTCTTTACTCTGAAATAGTTCATTAGACAGTTCTGTCATTAGCTTTTACGTCAGACGAAAATGGCATCCCGGGAAAAGGACTTAATGCCTCTCGTGATAATTCCCTGCCTGAACAGTGCACTGTTCTAAACATGGGCTTTCTCCAATCAGGGGATGAAGAAAATCTACGTATACTCATCACTCTTTTAGATAGAAAGATATCATAAAGAATAGTAGGAAGTGCTTAGATCTCTTAACAAATCCTGGAATATAATCTAGAATTAAGCCCATTTTCTTACTTACATCATCGTTGTCCACACTAACTAAAAATGTCCCGTCGCCTTTATCACTACTTTCCAAAGAAGCATCTTCTATTGAATCACCAATTACATTGCTCACCTAAAAATATGATAATAATTTTATCCATGGTCTAGTGGTCAGAGCCATGGGCTTACGAACCGGAGGTTCTGGGTTCGATTCCCAGGGTTCATTGCGTATCCAGAATTCACTCAAAAAGAGATTCCCATTACATAAATTACACTTTTATACCGGGTGTAAGGGACCCGTAAACTGATAGGGAGGGGTTGCTCAGTCAAAGAAACCGAACAACTTTCAAAAGTTTTATTTTTATTAGATTCTTACAGGAGATGCAAAAAAAAAATGTCTTCCCATATAAAATGACCATCTCGATCAGACAATTTGTATGGCAAATCAATATTATTTTTTATATCCTGAAAAAAAATCCTGCTCATAGGTTTTCAGTTTCGTTAACTGAGGACCCTTATCAGTTTGCAGGACGCTGTCCCTTACACCCCGTACAATGAACCATTTCTTTCCGGGCATATTGTAAAAGCAGGTAATGGAATCTTTGGAGCTCCATACTGGACTGGGAGCGAAAGAAAAACATAGATTGTGCCAGCTGCATTTCCTCCCGGGGATGCTGTAAATCCAGCTAAAGGATTCGAGGGTTTTAGTATACCAGGCCACTCAGAAAGTATTGCGATAAATAGTTTTTATATATGGCAGACTGGCCGGTTAGAATCTTTTTTGAAAATATGATTACTTGTAAGTAAAAATATGTGTGTTCCATTTTCAAAATTTCCCTCCACATTTTTTGCGAGCTAATTCAAAGTATCGTGTCTTACTGAAAAATGGATCTGCGCCGGGAACATTTTAGAGCTATGATTTTTTACGATTTCAAGTGTCGCCTGAAACCGGATGAATCGTTCGATAGACTTCAAATGGCATTTATGGATGAAAGCCCCTCCAAGGCAACCGTGTATCGTTGGTATAACGAATTTAGGCGCGGTTGATCAACCTTGGGGGATGAAGAAAGAAGCGGTCGCCCTTTGACGGCTATTACGGAAGAAAACGTGCTAGCAGTGAAAAATTTAATCCAAGATAATAGGCGAATTACATATCAGGAGATTCAGCACATATTAAAGATTGGATCGGGAAGCGTTCACGAGATTCTTCACGGGCATCTTCGAGTGAGGAGGATAGTATCGCGCTGGGTGCCGCACTACCTCACCGACGCTCAGAAACAGGCCCGGGTGGAATGGTGCCGTGATATGCTGAACAAATTTGAAGCAGGCTCGTCTCGGCATGTTTACGACATCGTAACAGGTGATGAGTCCTGGATTTATCAATACAATCCAGAAACCAAGCGCCAGTCGACAGTTTGGGTGTTTCAAAATGAACCAACGCCTACCAAAGTGAAGCGATCTCGAAGCGGGGGGAAGATTTTGATCGCCAGCTTTTTTAATTTGACTGGCCACTTGGCCTCAATTCCCTTACGAGATTAAAGAAGCATTAACGCCAAATGGTATACTACCAAATGTTTACCAGAAGTTTTTTTCTGTTGTGAGCAACAAGCGACCAAACACAGGGCTCCGCGGACTACTGCTCCGCCACGACAATGCGCCTGCACACACCGCGCTCAAAACGAGGGACTTCCTGGACAGCACACCAGTCAAACTCCTGGGTCACCCTCCTTACAGCCCTGATCTAGCACCGTGTGACTTCTTTTTATTTCCAAAAATAAAAAATCAGCTCAAGGGGATACAATTTTCGTCGCCGGAAGATGCGCTGGCTGCGTTCGAGCAGGCTGTAAACGAGGTGTCTACGGCGGACTGGAAAAAGTGTTTTGAAAACTGGTTCAGACGCATGAATCTTTGTATAGAGGCTGGTGGAGAGTACTTTGAAAAGATTTAATAAAAATATATGTGCCTGTAGAACAATTCTTTTTAGTGTCGCAAATCTTTCTGAGTGTCCCACGTACTGCAATTTAGGCGATGGGCTGATAATATCAGTACAGCAATATACCTACATACCTATCTTAAATAACCCTCAAAACTTTGTCAGACGTGAATGACCTTTGTTTAGATCGTTTCGCTCTGTTGTCGCTCTGCTTACCCCATTAAGGATAAAGGCGTGATTATATGTATGTAGGTAATGGGATGTTAGAAGTTCAGTGGATTCCATAGTAGTCGATAGTCATCACTCCATGCCTACACCAATACAAAGTCATATTCAATCATTTTATGGCCATAATTATAAACAGCACTTGAGACTGACAGCTAGTTTGAGTTCGTATCAGAAACTTCGTTTGAATACAATTGGGCCTGTCAAATCCATACTTAATATTGCCTTAGACAGCTCTTCCTAAACTGTATACGTGGTTTTTGATATAAGGGACAGCGTCTGCAGTCAACAAAACTGAACAACTAACACATATTTTTTAAGGAAATGAAAAAAGCGTGGTTATTTTGTATGGGTATTTTTTTTTAATTTTCTGAAAAATAATCCTTTTGTAAGTTGTTCAGTACTATAGATACGTAGATATTAACTAACATGATAGCCGTCTCTTTCTATTCTCTCATGATATAAAATAACAGAAAGAGTTGTCAGTTTCGTTGACAGAGCAACCTCTACCAGTTTGCGGGACGCTGTCCCTTACATCCCGTATTGGTATTAAAAATACTTACCATCAATACGAATAACAATAAAACTGTATCATGATTCATTGTACTTAAAGATTTATCTACTGGAATGTAATTTTGGTCAAGCTAGGTATTTTTTATTTAAACCAATTTCCTTTTGAACGCTTCGTTGGATAAAATCAAACTTTAATGCCTTAACTGCCTCCGTGGTCTAGTGGTCAGAGCCATGGGCTCAAGATCCGGCCCTGGGTTCGATTCCCAGAGGGGAGACTACACAAAGTTGATATTTGTCAATTTATCACCTTGTGAGATGTTTGGTTCGGACAATGTAGGCCGAATCACCTGATTGTCTGGAAGAAAGAAGATTCCGTGCTTGCGTGCGGAGGGCACATCTGCAAATAAATGTTTTCATTTAATTATATTAAAAAATAATTATACATATTAGGCGGCTGTTAAAAAACCTCTGACAACAGAGTTCATCGGGTCGATTGACTCGATACACACACGACAAAAGAAGAATGCTTTAACTCATACTTTATTTTAAGAAGATAAGATAAGAATATACTTTATTGCACAGAAAAGTTACAAGAAAAAAGAGAAAATAAACAAATACTAGTACAAATAGGCGGCCTTATTACTAATCAGCAATTTAGTACTAACCCAGCCGATTCTCTCATTTTGGTATGCCCGAGAGCATGTGAAACGCACTAGTGCACTCTCTTTCTTCAATCTCTGTTGGCTACTTTAAGGCTCGTATTTATAAAGTTATCACAAGATTGAGAGCAATATTAAGTAGGGATTTGTCAGGTCATATTGTACTAAAATGACATTTCCGATGCGAACTTAAACTAGCTGTCAATCTTAAGTGCTGTTTATAAATACACGGGACTTAGTTTTAGGACACTGTTTCATTTTTATTGCAACTTATAAAATTAAAAAAATAATTGAGAGCCCGATGGTGTAGCGGATAGTGTTCTGCCTTCTGAGCGGTTCGAATCCCACCACGTACCAATGTGTTTTCGAATTTCATACATACGTTTATTCGGTGCTTTTTCCGTGCTTCGGAAGGTACGTTAAGCCGTAAGTCTCGGTCAATATCTTTTAATACCGTAGCTATATTAGTCGTTAAGCCATGTCAGGGGCCAGTGCTAAGCATTGGCGGCTTGCAAACTATGACCTAATCTAGGATTGGGTCTGGTTTCCCTTCTGGGTTGCAGAGGTCAGATGGCAGTCACTCTATATAAAAACCAGCACCCTCGTTCAATCTCCTAGATCTCCTTGGATAGGGAGATGATGAAATTAAAAAACTTGTCTTTACAGTTTATTTATTTAGCAAAACTCATCCTTGCAGTTGCGCTTGCATTTCGATTTGAATTTCTCCTTAATTCTATGACAGTTGTAGACTGAGCAAGCTTCGGAATACGCATCTTTGCAAGCCTTTTTACATGCTTTCAGCCTCCAGTTGGAACTTCTAGCAATTTTTAGAGCATTTATATCGTCATTCTCATCTAAGGAGTACAGATCTTCTAAAGGTACCGCTTTCAATTTTACCGATTGGATTTCATGGTTGATATTCTCAATTTCATTCTGAAGTTGCGTGTATATGTTTTCTGCTCTGGTTGCGGTTGGCTAAAAATACATTAGTAATTTGTTTATTTAAATTCTTCCATGCTGGACTGGGAGCGAAAGCAAAACATAGAATGTACCAGATTCTCCGGTCGTTGTTCGACTCGAGAATCCACTCGCTAAGAAAAAGAAGAAGAAGAAGAAAAATGTACCAGATGCATTTCCTCCCCGGCATGCTGTAAAAACCAGCTGAGGGATCCGAGGGTTTCAGTATATTGCAATTTAGGCGATGAGTTGACAACCTGTCACTACAGCAATTTACCTACAAATCTATCTTAAATCACCCTCAAAACTTTGTCAGACGTAGCGGAACGACCGTTGTTTAGGTCGATTACGCTCTGCCTACCCCATTTAGTATAAAGGCGTGGTTGTATATATGTAAGTATGTTATTCACGACTTGAACCTCTTTAATCATTAATTTTTGTGACTGGTTGGATGGAATTAATCTTAAAGAGTACAGAGCATAAATCGTATTTTACGATTAATTTTTTTCTTGGGCAAGGTTGTATAATCATAACTATCATATTAGTTCAAATAATTGTAGCAATTCGTAGTTACAAAAATCACGACTCAAGTAATATTATTCTATACCTGTCATTTTCAATCATGAGAGGACAGAAAGGGACAGCAACAATTTTAGGCAAGATTAAGTTAAGTTGTTTGAGGTCTTCCACGCTGGACTCGGAGCGAGAGAAAAACATAGAATGTGCCAGCTGCATTTCCTCCCGGGTATGCTGTATAAATCCGCTAAGGGATCCGAGGGTTTCTGTATTTTGCAATTTAGGCGATGGGCTGACAACCTGTCACTACAGCAGAATACCTACAAATCTATCTTAAATAATCCTCATAACTTTTTCAGACGTGTCGGAACGACCTTTGTTTAGGTCGTTTACGGTCAGCCCACCCCATTAGGGATATAGGCATGTATGTTTAGATAAGTTGTGTCCTCAAGGAATCGGTACCGTTGTCTAACTATATTAGATAGGTTAGGTCTTGTAGAGGTTCAATCTAAGATTCAAACAAAACCTGTCTCGCGTTAATAAATTCCCTTTTTTTAACTAGAAATTCAATGATTTACTTGCCTTTAGTGTAGCCAACACAGTACAATGAAGATCCTTATCTATATTGATGGACCATGTCTGAAAACCGCTCAGGTCAAACCCATCGCTACTCTTCACACTTACTGAAACAATCTGAAAAACTTCTATTAACTTACGGGTCGTTTTTTTTAATCATAAGTTTTTATATGCGATTTATACAAAATGTCTTCCATGCTGGACTGGGAGCGAGAGAAAAACATCGAATGTGCCAGTTGCATTTCCTCCCGGGCATGCTGTAAAAACCAGCTAAGGGATCCGAGGGTTTCAGTATATTGCAAATTTAGGCGATATACTTTCAAATCTATCTTAATAACCCTCAAAAGTTTGTCTACTGAAACCCTCAGATCCCTTAGCTGGTTTTTACAGCATGCCCGAGAGGAAATGCAGCTGGCACATTCTATGTTTTTCTCTCGCTCCCAAGCCAGCATAGAAGAAATTGGTTCACTTTTATACAAAGTACAAACATAAAGGCGTTGGTTAGCCATCTGAAAACTATGCCAAAAATCTTAATCACCTTTATTCAGGAATCCTAAAAAAAGCTGTAAATATACTCACCATAAATAAGAAAATGAGATACATTACGGTGTTGTTGACACCACAATTTAGTATAATTTAAACTCATGAAGTTAATTTTTAAAGCAATCTCTTAAATTGCAATTGCATTTTAAGTTAATAACTTACTATTTGTGAACATATTTCCTAATTGCGAAGCATTATATTAGTGTGAAATTAATTATTACGATTTGGCGACGTATTAGCCCACCTTTCTATTTAATTACATAGTTTGTTTTAATTAAATAGCGTGAAATGCGTGTTACTCGTAAACCCTATCTGAATAAAACACGATATACACATAATGAAATAAATAAAACCAAAATTGCAATATACAGAAACCCTCGGATCCCTTAGCTGGTTTTTACAGCATGCCTGGGAGGAAATGCAGCGGGCACATTCTATTTTTTGCTCTCGCTCCCAGTTTAGCATGGAAGTATAAAGTGTAAATAAGTTGTACTACCATAATCAAAGAATTATGTGGTTTTAAGTATCGGTCACTATAACTCATAGCATAAGTATTATAGTTTTATTATCTTTAGGCCTTTACTAATGTAAATACCTAAAGACTTATCTGTACCGATATTTACCTCAATAAACAGAAAAGATTTGTTTTTGTGTGTGTATGTATGTTCATACCGAATAAACTCAAAAATAACTGGACCGATTTTAAAAATTCTCTCACCGTTACAAAGCTACATTCACATAACATAAACATAAAAATACTTTATTGCACGTAAGAATACAAATCATACAACACAACAGATAACAACAAAAAACAAGTACATCATAGGCGACCTTATTGCTAATGTAGCAATTTCTTCCAGGCAACCTTTGGGTCAAAGAAAAATGCGTAGCGTTAAGCGGGATATTGCGAATCTAATCTAAATATGTATCCTAAATACATTACATTACATATAATACATAAACTAGTTACAAGCTACTACATAGATATTGTAAAATAAACTAATACATAATATATAATAAAATAATACATAAACTAATGGAAGATAAGATAATGCAAACTACAACCAGAACTAGACGAAGGAAATGACAGCAACAGCACAGGATAAAAATGAAGGATAACTAATGATCAGATAGTAATTTATTCCAAGTAATGTTCTTTAATTCGGCTCTTAAAGGTCTCAAGAGACGGTGCACGTCAAATCGGGAAATTCATTCCACAGCTTGATCGCTCGCACTGTGAAAGACTTTGCGTAGAAGTCAGTTTTGTGAGACGGCAGGTTAAGCGTCAATTTAGAGCTGGCACGCAAATTGCGAGCCAGGGTTGCCGAGTGAAAAATAAAGCGATCTTTAAGATAAGGAGGGGTGTTAGGGTGGGAAAGAATGGAGTAAAGGAGGGAGAGGATATGACAGTCCCTTCTACGGGTAATAGGCAGCCATTGAAGTTGGGACCTATAAGAAGAGACATGGTCATACTTACGCAGGCCAAATATAAATCTTATACAGAGATTCTGCAGACGTTCGAGCTTGTTCAATAATTGAACAGAAAAATCAGGATAACAAACGTCTGCATAATCCAGTATAGGAAGGAGAAGCGAATGTGCCAAGCAGATTTTGAATTTGGTCGGCAAAAGATGTTTAAGTCGCTTAAGAGTACGAGGCAAACACCTTCCTGCTTACTTCTGATACTTGGTGATTCCACAAGAGACAGTCATCAAACATAACGCCCAGGTTTTTGACTTTGCGGATGTAGGTAATTGGAGTTCCATCAAACATGATCTGGGGTAACAAGTCATGCTTAATCCGTGCAATGTACCAATGGCTACCAATTATGATGGTTTGTGTTTTGGCAGGATTTACTTCTAAGCCAAAGGAACGACTCCACTCAGCAATACTAACGAGGTCTCTGTTTGTAGTCTCAATAGCGACTGAGAGATCAGAAAGTGGAGCTTGTGTATAAATTTGGAGATCGTCTGCATATAAATGATAGGAAGAAGTGAGAGGAAGAGTGATAGAATTTATGAAAATAGAAAACAAAAGAGGTGACAGCAGGCCACCCTGCGGAACGCCAGCAGAAGCAACACACCACGCAGAGAAGGTATCTTCAATGCGTATGCGCTGTCGGCGCCCATACAGGTAACTATGAAACCAGTCAACCACCGTTGGAGATATGTTATGAGAACGCAAGATCTATATCTTCATTCAACACAGTTGATTTTGATATTCTACTCTCTAGTAGAATATCAAAATCAACTGTGTTGAATGCGTTACTGAAATCAAGCAGCGTTAGCACTGTTAATTTCTGACTTTCCATCCCTAGTCGAATGTCATCGGAGATGTGTACCAACGCGGTAGTCGTGCTATGACCGGGACGGAAACCAGATTGAAAGGAGTTCAAAAGGTTGTTCGTGGAAAGGAAAGATGTAAGCTGTTGATGAACTAACCTTTCGAGGACTTTGGAGGGGAAGGGTACAATGGAGATAGGGCGGTAGTCAGAAGGAGATTTAGGATTAGGTTTTTTAGGCAGTGGAATAATTTGTGCTTCCTTCCATACGGTTGGAAACACACCAGAGGATAAGGAGTTGTTAAGGATGCTGGCAATGACCGGAGAAAGGATATCAAGGAGAGGAGTAATCATTGCACGACTAACGCAGTCATTTCCAACGGCATTCGAGGAGATTGCATGTACATTCTTCATAACATCACAAGCAGTGATTGTGCGAAAGATAAATGCTGGAAAAGTTGGAGTTGGCAAAGAATTTAGATGATTTAAAGTATTAAGTTTAATGGAGCTGTCTATTTCAGCAGAAGAAGAGAAGTGATTGTTTAGAGAGTTAATATTAATATTACTATCAGAAACATGAGTACGCGATTTGCCAACTCCAAGTTTGCTGAGGAAGGGCCAGACTTTAGCTGGATCACCATTCTCAACAGATTTATGAATATGACGTCGCTGTATGTCCCGTATCTTTGTATTGCAGCGATTCCTAATTTGCCGAAATTTATCCCTATTCTTGTCTGATGGATCATTTTTGTACCTGGTTTTGGCACGAGTCTTTTTAGCCATATAATCACGCATCTCATCATTAAGCCAGGGAGCTGGAAGGTGCTTAACTCGCACAGGACGTACAGGAGCGTGACAATCGTACAGATCAGTGATGTTGGAGTTGAGCAATGTGACTTGATCATCGACAGACTTAAGTTTTTCAATTGCCGACCAATCGATTTTACTTGCATCCTCACGCAATTTCTCAACATTGATAGCAGAGAAGTTACGAAGGAGCAGCGTTCTTGCTTTCATTTTAGGTGGTCGGATGCGGTACGATAGGTACAGTAAATCGTGGTATGAAAATTGGACTGCGTCAAGTTGACCATGCTTAACTACGTGCTCACGAGAGGAAACTAATATTAGATCGAGAAGAGAGGGTAAACAATTTGGAAAATGATGAGTTTCATTCACCCTGTGTAACATAGGCTTTTTACCGCGGGCAAGTAGACCATTCCCACGGGAAATCTTATTTAGCAGCGGGTGATACCGCTGACAGGAAACTAGTATTACATAAACATAAGTAGTGAATGAAAGAAATAAATGAGAGCCTGATGGTGTAGTGGATAGGGCCGGTGCCTCCTGAGCGAGAGGTCGTGGTTCGAATACTACCGTGTACCAATGTATTTTTCGGTTTTCGAATTGCATACCGGATGTAAGGGACAGCGTCCCGCAAACTGATAGGGGTTGGTCAGTCAATGACACTGAATAACATCCACCAGTAACTTTTTTCAGGAATTGAAAAAAAAATGGCTTTTCCATACAAATTGTCCGTTCGAGGTGAACATTTTGTATGGAAAAGCCATTTTTTTTCACTTATTGAAAAATAATGTGCTTCGGAAGGCACGTTGAGTCGTCGGTCCCGGATAATATCGTTTAACACTATTTCTATTCATTGGCGTCTTGAAAACTGACCTAATCTAGGATTGGGTCTGGTTTCCCTTCTGGGTTGCCGAGGTCAGATGGCAGTCGCTCTAAAAACCAGTACTCTCGTTAAATTCCCTAGAGTAGGTGGCCCCCGGTCGGCCGCCCACGTGAGATACAGGATAAGGCTAGAGATATGATGAAGTAAAAGAAAAGAAAATAAAATAAATATTCCCATGTATTAATATCGTCATCAGACATCACAGACGCCATAACAGCATCAGGGTTTTCTTCTGATGCCCGTAGTCTGCGACCAGGGTTGTCAGGGTCAGCTTCCTTATTCATCTTGTTCGGATCCTGTAAAAAATAAACTTTTAGCCATGAGGTCCATGCGTTCAAGGATGTCAAATAAGTAGTAATAGTTCGGTTTATAGAAACTTTATTCTCATTAAGACAATAATAGTCACTTACATGAGAAATTTATACAAGCAATACGCATAATAAATCTTAGTTATCGTACAAACAGTATTTTTTTTAACTCTAATCTTAATCTAAAATTTATTAACTTTTCCTTTGATCACCTCTCTAAAATCTAGAAATATTTTGTTTTAATGTATTCTGCTGATTTTGTTTTAAAAATATTAATCGAGACACTTTTTTAATATTTAATAGTTGCATTATGATTTATAATTTTCTTTCGGTAGTTTTCATTTTGTTCGAATGGCAACATTTGAATTTTAAAAATATATAATAATAATAATTTTAGAAAACTTCGCCTGTTTTTCGGGTATTTTGAATCTTTTTTAGCTGCTGTTCAATTTGAAAAGAGAACCATTATACAAATATAACATAAAATAACATTTAATTTGCTTTGCGAGTGCTTTGCTCTTGTGAGCTTAGCTTATTTGGATCGGAACAGATTCCAAACCGCCTATTAGAGGCCTCTGACATGGTTTGAGTAACGACCACTATCAAAGACAGCGACCGGGACCGACGGCTTAGCGTGCCCTCCGAAACACGGAATCCTTTTACTTATCGGACAATCAGGTGATTCAGCCTGCAATGTCCTAACCAAACTGGGAAAAACTTCACAAAGTGATAAATTGACAAATATCAAAGTCATCTTTGTGTCTCCCCCCTGGGAATCGAACCCAGGACCTCCGGATCGCAAGCCCATGGCTCTGACCATTAGACCACGGAGACAGCTATGCACAATCTCTGCAGATTGGCCCTCCCAACAAAGGGACCCTGTCCCACGTGTATCTCTGTCGAGATAATGCAATTTACATCTCACTTCCGCATAGCTGAAGCACAGAATATATAATAGTACCTACTACATAGCTTAACAGTCGAAATGAAGACCAAACAGTGGTCAACACAGAACTGATGCGTTTCGTGTTCTTCGACATTCATCAGAAAGGTTATACATACATAAATAAAATCTCGTCTATATCCCTAATGGGGTAGGCAGAGCGTTAACGACCTAAACAGATGTCGTTCCGCCACGCTGACAAAGAATTGAGGGTAATTTAACATAGATTTGTAGATATATTGCTGTAGTGACAGGTTGTAAGCCCATCGCCTAAATTACAATATACTGAAACCCTTAGATCCCATAGCTGATTTTTACAGCATGCCCAGGAGGTAATGCAGCTGACACAATCTATGTATTTCTCTCGCTCCCAGGCCAGCATGGAAGTAAGAAAGGTCTAAGTAAGATAGTCTTAATTGGAAGTTCTATATATATAGCTAAAAAATACATAAAGGTTACTTTACGTATTTAGAGCCCGATGGTGTAGTATATAGGGCTGCTGCTTCCTGAGCAGGAGGTCGTGGTTCAAATCCCACCACGTACCAATGTATTTTTCGGTTTTCGAATTTCATATGTACGTTTATTCGGTGCTTTTTCCGTGCTTCGGAAGGCACGTTAAGCCGTTGGTCCCGGTTAATATCGTTTAATACAATAGATATTAGTCGTTAAGCCATGCCAGAGGCCAATGCTAAGAATTGGCGACTTGAAAACTCTGACCTAATCTAGGATTGGGTCTGGTTTCCCTTCTGGGTTGCGGAGGTCAGATCGGCAGTCGCTCTGTGTAAAAACCAGTACCCTCTTTCAATCCCCTGGATTAGGTAGCCGACATATGTATTTAAGGCTCGTACTAGTAATGCTATCTGAAGATTGAGAGCAATATTAATAATAAATTTATTTACATTTATAAATATTACGAATATTACTGTAAATGTAAACTTATATTGAATTATGTACCTATAATGTACACTTGTAACATGTAATAGTATTACCAATAAAGTTATTATATTCTATTCTATTCTATGGATTTGACAAGCCATTTTGTACTGAAATTACATATCTCCAGTCTTCCATGCTGGCCTGGGAGCAAGAGAAAAACATAGAATGCGCCAGCTGCATTTCCTCCCGGGCATGCTATAAAAAGCAGCTAAGGGATCTGAGGGTTTAAGTATATTGTAATTTAGGCGATGGGCTGACAACCTATCACTACAGCAATATACCTACAAATCTATCTTAAATAACCCTCAAAACTTTGTTAAACGTGGCGGAACGAACCTTTGTCTATGTCGTTTACGCTCTGCCTACCCCATTAGGGATAAAGGCGTGATTATATGTATGTATGTATGACATATCTGATACAAACTCAAACTGGCTGTCAATCTTAAGTGCGGATAATAATTACGGGCCTAAGTTAATATTACCTCCAGTTTCATGTTATCTAGTACAAAACCCACCATGGACATCAAGTTCCCAATAAAACTATTTCGTGAGTCCAACTGAAATTTCAACATAATTATTAAAAATATATTATGGCTTTTATTATTTATTTGATAAGCTCACAACACAAGGTATAGTCATTATGAGTTGAGCAAAATTGAGGTTATACATTGTATACATAAAACATTGTATATATATACTAAAGCTTTGGTATTGTGGTGTAAGTAAGGTATTTTTGTATTCTTTTCCATTTACATACATGCATACATGAAGATACAAGGAATTTAGCACAGTAGTCGCAGTAGGAATCTAGATATGTACATACATATAATTACGCCTTTATGACTAATGGGGTAGGCAGAGCGTAAACGACCTAAACAAAGGTCGTTCCGCCACGTCTGACAAAGTTTTGAGGGTTATTCAAGGTGGATTTGTAAGTATATCGCTGTAGTGACAGGTTGTCAGCCCATCGCCTAAATTGCAATATACTGAAACCCTCAGATCCCTTAGCTGGTTCTTACAGCATGCCCGGGAGGAAATGCAGCTGGCACATTCTATGTTTTTCTCTCGCTCCCAGTCTAGCTTGGAAGTCTTTTCCATTTATTGTAGTTAAATTTGTTGTTTTCTTCAACATATTGATGTGGTAAGGAAGAGCGGTGTCTCTCAACACAGGTGTTAAGCTTAAAGAGGAACATCGGCATATTTGTCAAATTTAAATGTATTAGAAGGAAATAAACATTTTTTATTTATTTATTTTATTTTTATTTATTTTATA
Organism: Scrobipalpa costella; assembly: GCA_949820665.1. Classification (NCBI taxonomy): domain Eukaryota; kingdom Metazoa; phylum Arthropoda; class Insecta; order Lepidoptera; family Gelechiidae; genus Scrobipalpa; species Scrobipalpa costella. Next base: position 5,764,383 of record OX463319.1, on the reverse strand, counting down.
CATATAAAACTGGAATATATCTCTACACATGTATTCACAGTAAGTTTAGGTATAAAATAAAAATGAATGGGTTAGTTGTGTCTTACGAACTATGTTAATGTATGTAATCTATTCAATCCTTATTCAGTTTCTTTGAGGACTTTTCGGATACTACATACATACATACATACATACAATCACGCCTTTATACCCATATAATATAATCACGGCCTTACTCCCAGTCCAGCATGGAAGTACAATAGTATAGTATCAGAAAATGTACTTATATGTACTTGTCTGAAAATGTACTTATATGTACTTGTCAGAAAATGTACTTATATGTACTTGTCAGAAAATGTACTTATATGTACCATGCTGGACTGGAAGCGAAGAAAAACACAGAATGTGCCAGCTGCATTTCCTCCCGGGCATGCTGTAAAAACTAGCTAAGGGATCCGAGGGTTTCAGTATATTGCAATTTAGGCGATGGGCTGACAACCTGTCACTACAGCAATATACCTACAAATCTATCACAAAAAACCCTCAAAACTTTGTCAGACGTGGTGTTTCGACCTTTGTTTAGGTCATTTACGCTCTGTCTACCCCATTAGGTATAAAGGCGTGATTATATTTATGTATCTTTAAGACTTAAAAAAGCCTAAATATTTTACTTACATAAAGATTTGTTGCTATATTTTTGAGGTTTATATGATTTTTTTTGTCATGTATGTAAGTCGCATCAGTGTTATCTGTAAGCTTAAGAGAAAACTTTGGATTTCATCATGCTTTAAGGAACGAGACATCTACAAGATACTTTTAAATTAAGACCATTGTAATCTATAGGTACAGATTGGGCTCGATTCTAGATTCCACAGGCTAAAACTAAACTTTAAATATGTAAGGGCATTTTATTTCTTCCATGCTGGACTGGGAGCGAGAGAAAAACATAGCATGTGCCAGCTGCATTTCCTCCCGAGCATGCTGTAAAAACCAGCTAAGGGAGCTGAGTGTTTTAGTATATTGTAACTTAGGCGATGGGCTGACAACCTGTCACTACAGCAATATACATACAAATATTTCTTTAATAACTCTCAAAAAATTGTCAGACTTGGCGAAACGACCTTTGTTTAGGTCGTTTACGCTCTGCCTTCCCCATTAGGGATAAAGGCGTGATTATATGTATGTATGTATTTTATATCAAGAGCAAATATTGAAACGTGTGAATCTACCGATGAAACTTAACAACTTTCCCTATGTTGGGTTGAAATATATGAAACACAAAAATTGACTTCCCATACTAAGTGCGCTATCTGCTGATTCATTTTGTACGGAAGGTCGAATTTTTTTATTCGTTTTTCGTTCTTTTTTTGTTCCTTAGGGAAAGTTGTTTTGTGTCATGGGTAGATTTACACGTTTAAATATTTGCACTTGATTTAAAATTACCTTATATATGTCACTTTCCAAATAATAAAATTGAAATTTGACAGGCGATTCATGCTCTATGGTTTAACACTTTGTTCGAAAGATTTTGACGCCCTTTTGCACGTTTACCCAGTATTTCTTTTCGGCCAAATTTACTTACAAAATTCCTTGGCCTTATCATATGACGGCGGATAATAGTGACTGATAACGCATAAAACCACCGACTATAAATAAAAAACCGGAGAGAATAGATCTCCTGACCTTTTCCAATGTTTTTAGTCTGAAAGCACCACCAAGCAAGCTTTTAATTTTAAGCTTTTAAGTTGATATTTATCAATTTATCAGTTTGTAAGGTTTTTCCCAGTTTGTTTAGGACATTGCATGTTGAATCCACCTGATTGTCCGAAAAAGAAAAAGGATTCCGTGCTTCGGAGGGCACGTTAAGCCGTTGGTCCCCGTTAATATCGATTAATACCGTAGATATTAGTATTAAACATTGGCGGCTTGAAAACTCTGACTTAATCTAGGATTGGGTCTGGTTTCTCTTCTGGGTTGTAGAGGTCAAGTGGCAGTCGCTCTGTGTAAAAACCAGTACCCTCGTTTAATCACCTAGATTAGGTAGCCGACCCGTGAGATACGAGATATGGCTAAGCAGATGACAATGTTTTTTGTCACAAGTCTCCCCAACCGGTGGGACCCTTGACCATAAGGTGCTAAATACTTGCCTATATTTTTTTAATGGATAATTAAGAAAATACATACATACATAAATTCACGCCTTTATCCCTTACGGGGCAGGCAGAGCGTATAACGCTTAGTTTACTATTTATATTCTTTTGTAACTGTTTTTTTCTCTGTTGTAACTGTTTTTGAATAAACGATGATGATGATGACTTGGGCAAGTCGTCCGGATGCATGCTATTGCATACATACATATATTCACTCCTTTATCCCTAATGGGGTGGGCAGAGCGTAAGCGACCTAAACAAAGGTCGTTCCGCCACGTCTGACAAAGTTTTGAGGGTTATTTATGATAGATTTGTGTCAGTTGTCAGCCCATCGCCTAAATTGCAATGTATTGAAACCCTCGGATCCCTTACCTGGTTTTTACAGCATGCCCGGGAGAAAATGCAGCTGACAAATTCTATGTTCTTCTCTCGCTCCCAGTGCAGCAGCAGTTGGGGCTTATAGGGCTTACAAATAAGTGAAAATAGTGATATTTAGTAAAATAAATTTTAATTAATTCATATCGTCGTTGGAATGTCCAAAGTTATCCATCAGTTAGAACAATCATCAAGGAAAAGTAGGCATTTGCCTGTCACCAAGCTGTCGCAATTTATTTTTATGTTTTTTGGACTTTTTATGAAGATGTTTCACTTTATAAATCTTGTGGTCCAATTTCTGTTTGAGACTGTATGCTTCCTGAAGCATATCTAAGCCTTTCTCGATGTCGCCAGGCTGAAAAAATATCTAAATTTAAGATGTACATACATACATATAATCACGCCTTTATCCCTAATGGGGTAGGCAGAGCGTAAACGACCCAAACAAAGGTCGTTCCGCCACGTCTGACAAAGTTTTGAGAGTTATTTAAGATAGATTTGTAAGTATATTGCTGTAGTGACAGGTTGTCAGCCCATCGCCTAAATTACAATATACTGAAACCCTCGGATCCCTTAGCTGGTTTTTACAGCATGCCCGGGAGGAAATGCAGCTGGCACATTCTATGTTTTACTCTCGCTCCCAGTACAGCATGGAAGAAATTTAAGATGTGTTTGCAGGTATACATTAAACAGGATGTTAAAATTCTTCTTTAAAAATCTTAAATCTGTAAAATATCTTATAATTTTTCTGCGTAAGAAAAAACATTCCGTGCTTCGGAGGGCACGTTAAGCCGTCGGCCCCGGTCGCTGTCTTTGATAGTGTTCGTTACTCAAACCATGTCAGAGGCCTATTAGCTGTGCTACTAGGCTGTTTGAAAACTTTGACACCAGGGTTCATCGGGTCATTCGACTCGAGAATCCACTCGCTAAGAAGAATATCTTCCACGCTGGACTGGGAGCGAAAGAAAAACATAGAATGTGCAGGTGCATTTCTTCCTGAGCATGCTGTAAAAACCAGCTGAAGAATCCGAGGGTTTCTGTTTATTGCAGTTTAGGCGATGGGCTGACAACCTTTCACTACAGCAATATACCTACAAAGCTATCATAAATAATCCACAACACTTTGTCAGACGTGACGAAATGCTCTGCCTACCCCATTAGGAATAAACGCGTGATTATATGTATCTAAAAGAGTACTGCGCTCCTTTAGTCACAGGTTGTACTAATAATATTTTTTTTAAAAACCCATAGAACACAAAATTTTGGCTAGAAAAAGGAAAAGTTGTTTGGTATCATTAACAGTTCATTTAGAACTGTGTACTTTATTTATACCCTACTAGCGACCCGCCCCGGCTTCGCACGGAAATTATCAGTGTTTCTCTACTATATTATGCATGTAATATACATATAAATCTTCCTCTTGAATAAGCCTATCCATTGAAAAAAATTGCATCAAAATCCGTTGCGTAGTTTTTAAGATTTATGAATAAATAGGGATATAGGGACAGAGAAAGCGACTTTGTTTTAAATTATGTAGTGATGATACGGGGTGTAAGGGTCATCCCGCTAACTGATAGGGGTTACTCAGTCAACGAAACTGAACAACTATCACCAGGAAATTATTTAATGAAAATAAAGAAAAGTTTTCCAGACAAACTGTCTGATCGATGTGATAATTTTGTATGGGAAAGTCATTCTTTGTTTCATCTCCTGAAAGAATTTCCTGGTGAATGTTGTTCAGTATCGTTGACTGTGTAACCCCTATCAGTTTGCGAGACGCTGTCCCTTACACCCGGTATAGATAAGAATATTCCACATATAGACGTATCACAAAATACCTGACGCAACATATCTTCAATATTAATAACTTTGTTTTTAAGTCTTAACTTCTTCAGTACTTTTTCTATTTTCCTGTTAGCTTCATTGTGGTTTAATAAATCCAAAGACAAATCTACAGCTTCATCGGAGTTGCCATTCTAAAAATTAAAAGTTTATTTAAATTGCATATGCTGCGATTTGAATTTAAAATGTAGCGGTTCGAATCCCACCATTTTTTCGGTTTTCGAATTTCATATGTACGTTATTTCTTCCATGCTGGCCTGGGAGCGAGAGAAAAACATAGAATGTGCCAGCTGCATTTCCTCCCGGGTATGCTGTAAAAACCAGCTAAGGGATCCGAGGGTTTCAGTATATTGTAATTTAGGCGATGGGCTGACAACCTACAGCAATATACTTACAAATCTATCTTAAATAACCCTCAAAACTTTGTCAGACGTGGCGGAACGACCTTTGTTCGGGTCGTTTACGCTCTGCTTACCCCATTAGGGATAAAGGCGTGATTATATGTATGTATGTAAGTTAATTCGGCGCCTTTTCCTTGCTTCGGAAAGCACGTTAAGCCGTTGGTCCCGGTCAATATCGATTAACATCGTAGACATTTTAGAGGTCAGTATTAGGCATTGAAGGTTTGAAAACTCAGACATTGAGTCTGGTTTCCCTTCTGGGTTGCGGAGGTCAGATGACAGTCACTCTGTGTAAAAACCAGTACCCTCGTTCAATCCCTTAGATAAGGTAGCTGACTCCCTGGAGATACGGTATAAGGCAAAAGAGATGATGATGCGATTTTAATCTAATATTGGCTTGCTCTTACCACCCTATTAGCCAATCTTCTTCTTCCTAGCGAGTGTACTTTCGAGTCGAACGACCCGATGAACTCTGATATCAGAGTTTTCAAACCACCTAGAAGCACAGCTATTAGGCCTCTGACGTGATTTTAGTAACGACCTCTATCAATGACAGCGACCGGACCCGACGGCTTAACGTGACCTTCAACGCACAAAATCTTTTTTACTTCTCGGATAATCAAGTGATTCAGCCTGCACTGTCCTAACCAAACTGGGGAAAACCTTACAAAGTAATAAATTTACAAAAATCAACTTTATGTTCCTCTCTGGGAATCGAACCCAGGACCTCCGGATCGTAGGCCCATGGCTCTGACCACTAGACCACGGAGGCAGGCAGTTAGCTAATCATATTATGTATATTAGAGACAGAATTTTAATGGAATGAACTCACCAAGAAGAAACCTATAAACTTGTTCATAGTTGTTACATACATACCTACATATAATCACGCCTTTATCCCTAATGGGGTAGGCAGAGCGTAAACGACCTAACCTAAGGTCGTTCCGTCACGTCTGACAAAGTTTTGAGAATTATTTAAGATAGATTTGTAGGTATATTACAGTAGGGACAGGTTGTCAGCCCATCGCGTAAATTACAAGATCCCTTAGCTGGTTTATACAGCATGCTATGATTTCCTCTCGCTCCCAGGCCAACATAGTTTTTATATTCAAAAATTACTTTCGTGACGTCATATTTAAAGGACTTACGTCATATTTGAGGTAAAGCTCCTTCTTCCTGGGTCTACCATTTTGCTTTTCCGACCGGTACGCTTCAGAAAACACTACTGACTTTGCCAATCGAGGGGCAAACTCTTGAGAAAGGCTTTCAATGTTTAGTTGACATCTACAAACGTTGATCTAAAATGTTAAGACAACATATAATATCATGCTATCACGCCTGTACTCCTCACGGGGTAGGCAGAGCATCAACGGCTCTCTAAAAGCAAGATTGTCATACTCCAAATATTTGGCAGCTGGGATGACGAGCGCATGTCTGTCTATATACGTTATATTTAAATATCCAAAATAAGATAAGAATATACTTTATTGCACGGAAAAGACGAAAAAAGAATTATTTACCATATTTTTTTATTGAAGAAAAAAGGAAATAAAACAATTAGTGGTACAAATAGGCAGCCTTATTGCTAAGCAGCAATTCCTTCTAGGCAACCTTAGGGCACAGGAAAATATAAGTTGAACTAGTGGGATGGTATACATTTAGGGCAATACATTTTATACGTAAATAAGCTACTTAAATGTAATTAAATAAGAAATTAATAACAATAATAAATAGTCATACATAAAAAATACTAATACCTCCATAGAAATATATAAATAACAATTTCTTATTTTCTGGATTTTTCATTTAGCATGCTTTTCGTCCTCAACTGCCTCCGTGGTCTAGTGGCTAGTGCCATGGACTCCCGTTTCGGAGGCCCTGGGTTCAATTCCCAGGGGGAAACACAAAGTTGATATTTGAGAATTTATCACTTTGTGAATTTTTTTCTAGTTCGGTTAGGACATTGCAGGCTGAATCACCTGATTGTCCGAAAATAAAAAGATTTCGTGCTTCGGAGGGCACGTTAAACCGTTGGTCCCAGTCGCTGTCTTTCATAGTGGTCGTTACTCAAACCATGTCAGAGGCCTGATAGTTGTGCTACTATGCGGTTTTAAAACTCTGACACCAGGGTTCATCGGGTCGATAGACTCGATACCCACTCGACAGAAGAAGCAGACCTCGGCCATCCTCGGCCATCCTCGGCAATCATCGGCTTCTTCTATTGAGCCAGTTCTTAACATCCAAAGCATACTGTTTCCAATATTTAAAAATAATACTTTTACAGAAATATTACCTACCACAAAATATATTGATAGTAACGCAACGTAATATGACTTCATTTTGAAATTAATTCCATCATGATTATATATTTGAACCTACTTAAGTTCTTATATCCCAGAATGTACTTATAATACACCATGCGCTTATATTACGCAAATTGTAATTGCAATCATGTTTCAGATTCCATGCTACTTATTAACAAAGAATAAATTAAACGGAAAATTCAATTGAAAATGTAGGTACGTGTATGAATAATATAGGGTTCTCAATAACCATGAACATCAAATTATATCGGGTGTAAGGGACAGCGTCCGGCAAACGTATAGGGGTTGCTCAGTTAACGACACAGAACAACTTCCATACATACATACATAAATCACGCCTTTATCCCTTACGGGGTAGGCAGAGCGTTTAACGCCTCGTAAAAGGCGCTTTCGCCACGTCTGACAAAAATTGAGGGCAATTTTAGATTGTAATATGTATTGCTTTAGTGACAGGTTGTCAGCCCATCGCCTAAATTACAATACACTGTAACCCTCGAGTCCCTTTTGCTGACTTCTACAGCATGCCCGGGAGGAAGAGCAGCTGGAACATTCTATGTTTTTCTATCTCTCCCAGTCCAGCATGGAAGGAACAACTTCCACCAGGAAATTATTTCAGAAAGTAAAAAAAAATATCTTTTCCGTTTGCGGGACGCTGTCCCTTACACCTGGTATAGGGTCGTAATTCCTGTATCAAACTCAGTTTGCAAAGTATTATTTTTGTGGAAATGTCTGGTCATTTAACAATAGCTTTGGCGGCAGTGTATGGCATGTTTACAATAAGCTGGCTGAAAACGCTGAATAAACTTTGTTGTGAACGCCATAAAATCTTTTTAAACAGCAATCCCATTTTTACTAAAAGTATTAAATGGCTTTTCAGTTAATATTTTTGACCGAAAATAGCCAGCTGCGTCAAATTTTATTATGATAAAATCTCTTTCGTATTTTACTTACCTACTTAATATCTGAGAATAAAAACTTTTAGGTCATTGACTTGAATTAGGATGTGAGGTACTTTTTTTTTTTAAATAGATTTTTTATTTAAACCATGGTTTTTAACAAATTGTACAGAAGAGAAGACAATCATTATCCTATAGTGATCCACTACAGGTTTTATGTCTTATTTTATTACCATTGATATGATAAGTATTGGGTTTTCATACAAATTATAATCATGATTCAAGAGCATAGGCATATCCACAAAATTCAACCAGGCGCCAAGCTTTGGCAACTCATTTGCCCAGATTAGTGTCTAGAAGCCAATACGAAAAGAAGTTTTGATACTTGGCTTATGTAAAAAACATAATATTGCGCTCGGTTCGCTCGCGATACGTTTCAATATGATGTCGTATTTCTTTGCAAATATTTGAAAAAAAAACACGCTCGCAACTATTTGTGTTTCTTTTTAAAACTTGGAATTTCGGTACATACATACATACAGTCTCACCCTTATCCCTAATAGGGTAGGCAGAGCGTTAACGACCCAAATGAAGGTCGTTCCGCCACGTCTGACAAGTTTGGAGGGTTGTTTAATATCCGTACATTGCTGTAGTAACAGGTTGTCAGCCAATCGCCTAAATTACAATATACTGAAACCCTCGGATCCCTTAGCTGATTTTTACAGCATGCCCGGGAAGAAATGCAGGTGGCACATTCTAAGCTTTTCTCCCGCTCCCAGTCCAGCATGGAAGAAAGACTGCCAAAAAATTTCGCACTCGCTTCGCTCGCGATGCATAAAACACTTATGTCGCTTTAGTTGAATCCTCCCGAAACTAAATCCTGGCTAGGTACTACGCTTACGTTCAAGAATGATTCGAAGGTAGAGTGGCCTCGGATAGTAATGACCACTGACAGATACAGAGACTGAGACCGCGGCTTATCATGCATTCTGAAGCACGAAATCATACGAAAATACATGAAATTATACTTTTTTCACACACTTTCAATACTTCTTAATTCTCAGGTCTCTTTTCTAAATTAAAAAAACCATCAAGGCCTTCAACGTCGCATCAACAGCACCAAAATAAAATAAAGTTAGACAATTCTCTCAGATTTTTATTGATGAAATTCCGTTTCTATAATTGTCTAGAACTCATCTTTGCAGGCACTCTTGCAGGCGTGCCTAAACTTCTTCTTCAAACTGTGGGAGCAGTCACATTCGTCACATGTGTCCGAAGCAGCGGTTCTACAAGCCGAGGTACAACTGAGACAAAAACATTAGTGGCAATTAGTATTCTGGCGAGTGTGCGTTGGAACTTCGAAGAACGTACCGCGATCAAATCGGGGTTTCTAGAGAAAGGTCAGGTCAGGAGTACCCTAAACCGACGAGCGTGCATGAAAAGATTGATGAATGTAGATGAAGCGAAAGAAGTTTGCAAGGATCAAATGGAAGGACATGATCTCTGCCTACCCCTCCGGGAAAGAAGCGTTACATTATGTATGTAGCAATACGTAGTTGTAAAAATTAAACACATACATATAATCACGTCTTTATACCTAATGGGGTAGGCAGAGCGTGAACGATTTAAACAAAGTTCGTTCCGCCACGTCCGAAAATGTTTTGAGAGTTGCTTAAGATACATTTGTACGTATATAGCTATAGTGACAGGTTGTCAGCCCATCGCCTAAATATACAGAAATATACAGAATATACAGAAAATACAGACAATATACAGAAACTCTCGAATCCCTTAGCTGGGTTTTACAGCATGCCCAGGAGGAAATGCAGATGGCACATTCTATGTTACTATTCTATGTATACTTCCATGCTGGACTGGGAGAGATAGAAAAACATAGAGTGTTCCAGCTGCCCTTTCTCCCGGGCATGCTGTTGAAGTCAGCAAAAGGGACTGGAGGGTTACAGTGTATTGTAATTTAGACGATGGGCTGACAACCTGTCACTATGGCAATACATATTACAATCTAAAATTGCCCTCAATTTTTGTCAGACGTGGCGAAAGCTCCTTTTACGAGACGTTAACCGCTCTGCCTACCCCGTAAGGGATAAAGGCGTGATTTATGTATGTATTTATGTATGTACATTCTATGTTTTTCTCTTTCACAATAACCACACCAAAATAAGTTAAGTGTCTACATCAGAATTGGCATCAAAACCTACTCGTCATATTTCCAACTAGCGACCCGCCCCGGCTTCGCACGGAAATCATCAGTGTTTCTCTAATATATCATGCATGTTTTATACATATAAACCTTTCTGTTGAAATATTCTATCCATTAAAAGAAACCGCATTAAAATCCGTTGCGTAGTTTTAAAGATATAAGCATACATAGGGATATATGGACAGAGAAAACGACTTTGTTTTATACTATGTAGTAATGCAGCAGCTTACATGCTGGTCTGGGAGCGAGAGAAAAACATAGAATGTGCCAGCTGCATTTCCTCCCGGGCATGCTGTAAAATCCAGCTAAGGGATCAGAGGGTTTCAGTATATTGTAATTTAGGCGATGGGCTAACAACCTGTCACTACAGCAATATACCTAGAATTCTATCTTGAGTGGCCCTCAAGACTTGGTCAGACGTGGCGGGACGACCTTTGTTTGGGTCGTTTACGCTCTGTCTACCCCATTAGGGGTGCAGGCGTGATTGTATGTATGTATGTATGTAACAATACAACATTTTAATTTAAATCGAAGAGCCCGCCCCTCATCGTACCTAGTCGAAATGTGCTCATAAAACTGGCCGCGTTTCCACGTTTGATGGCCAGCGATATATGCTGCATCAGATACGATGTGGTGCAGGGATCTCCTCCATTCCGCCTCGAGGGTCTGCCTACCTCCGTCACGAAAAGCTTTGGACGACAGCACACACCCGTCACCCCCACCGCATATGGTACAAAAATGTAGCTATCGCAAAGACAGGCGTGTTTTCCCTGCCAACTTTTTCGAAATTAGGTACTCACGCTGATCGTGATCCGTGGGAGCTCCTCAAAGATTCCAATGGCGGTAGACCGTCCAGATCATATTCAAACTTATCTAAGTTGTTAACTTGTGGATCAAAATAGAGAGCTTGAGGTTTTACCTGTAAGATAACAAATAAGCTTACACGTCTTAAAATTCTTCCATGCTGGCCTGGAAGCGAGAGGAAAACATAGAATGCATGCATGCTGTAAGAACCAGATAAGGAATTTGAAGGTTTCAGTGTATTGCAATTTAGGAGATGGGCTGACAACCCGTCACAATAACAATATCTACAGAATATTCATCTTGAATAACCCTCAAAACTTGTCAGAAGTGGCGGAAATACCTTTGTTTAGCTCCCCACTAGCGATAAATGCGTGATTTTATTTATCGTCATTGGTTTCAAAATCGTCACCAATCACCAAGCTTTTTTCAACGACAACTTACTTCCTTCTGAACCAGTATTTTTGAGATTAGAGATAGGTTAAGATTTTCTTTAAGATATTTTTTTGTAGAGGTTTTCTTCCATGCTGGACTGGGAGCGAAAGAAAAACCTAGAATGTGCCAGCTGCATTTCCTCCTGGGCATGCTATAAAAACCAGCTAATGGAACCGAGGGTTTCGGTATACTGCAATTTAGGTGATGGGCTGACAACCTGTCACTACAGCAATATACCTACACGTCTATCTTAAATAACCCTCAAAACATTGTCCGACGTGGCGGAACGACCTATATCGTTTTAGCTCTGCCTACCCCATTAGGGATACGGGCGTGATTATATGTATGTTTAAGATAAGTACCGTTACGCTATTTCGTAACTGGTCTTTGAAGTTAGAAGGAATTGAACCCGGATTGCGCATGCAGGATTCTGTTGTGACCCTCACTCTGGGTCGAACGTGGCTCAGCACATCTTGCTGCCCACTGGGGTAATGGAAGGATTTGACTTGAGTTGGGTCAGCCGTTGGTTCATACGATTGGACGAAGAGGATTATTCGTCCAAGTTCATACGGTGAGATTGCTTGCTTACCCAAGTCGAGTCCTCAATAAACAAATTTTGTATTGTTACAGTCACTTTCTTTGAAGTGCTTTAGCCCCTCTATACCCTCAACTCAAGCGACGGTTATTTCTACATACATACATATAATCATGCCTTTTTCCCTGATGGGGTAGGCAGAGTGTTGACGACCTAAACAAAGGTCGTTTCGCCACGTCTGACAAAGTTTTTAGGGTTATTTAAGATAGATTTGTATTTGTATATTGCTGTAGTGACAGGTTGTCAGTATCAATTGCAATATATATATACCCTCGGATCCCTTAGCTGATTTTTACAGCATGCCCGGGAGGAAATGCAGCTGGCACATTCTATGTTTTTATCTCGCTCCCAGTCCAGCATGCTGCTACGGAGATGGGGGCAACTTACAAAAACAGTAATAGTTTTGCAATCGGCCAGGGTTTGCTCTAACTGGTCCTCATAGTTTCGACGTTTCACCAAAGTTAGGTCTACTGTTTCTGTGTCATTTGTGCTCTCAGCACCATCTACCTGTGAAAATCATAAATGCTGGGTCTAAGACTTCGATTCAATTAATATAGGGAAACATGATAAGCGAGTGTTTATGTCTGTTAGCTAGTTTAAACTGCCTCCGTGGTCAGAGCCATGGGCTTTCGATTTGAGGAGTCCTGGGTCCTGGAGGCTTAATCACCTGAATCATCCGAAAAGAAAAACGTTTCCGTGCTTCGGAGGGCACGTTAAGCCGTCGGCCCCGGTCGCTGTCTTTGATAGAGGTTATTTTCTTCTTAGCGAGTGGATTCTCGAGTCAAACGACCCGATGAACCCTGGTGTCAGAGTTTTCTAACCGCCTAGTAGCACAGCTATTAGGCTTCTGACGTGGTTTGAGTATCGACCACTATCAAAGACAGAGACCGGGACCGACGGCTTAACGTGCCCTCCGAAGCACGGAATCCTTTTTCTTTTTCATACAATCAGGTGATACAGTCTGCAATGTCTTAACCAAACTGGGTCCTAAAAAAACCTGAAAAGTCACAAAGTGATAAATTGACAAATATCAACTTTTGTGTGTGTGTCCCTGGGAACCGAACCCAGGACATCCGGATTGTAAGCCCATGTCTCTGAAGACTAGACCACGGAGGCAGTTTACCCAAAGTATGTCAGAGGCCTAATAGCTATAAGTACTACTACTTGAAAACTCAGAAACCAGGGTTCGTCGGGTAGTTCGATTACCTAGAGAATCCATACTCACTAAGAAGAAGCTAGTTTAAACTAGATCATAATAATGGGAGTAGAAACCTTTTAAGTGCGGATGCTATGCAACGAGAATGCATGGATGAACTTATTTTCTGTAATACTTACTGAAAAACTAACGAAAATGTAGAGGGTAAAACTGTACAGCACCTTCATTTTCACTAATTTTTTTAAAAGAATATTTGGTATAAAATAAAAACGTGTAGCAATCTCATTCAAAAAATTTATAGTACTTAACTACCATAATGATTCCATTAAATTTTGACTAACCATGAAAAATTTGCCTTATTATAAAAACTAGTTAGCTAAGTACCTATATGTGATTGATTATATAGTTAGTATTTTTAATTTGGTGTGTAAAATTAAAATGCTACCCTAATGATTGACCACCAGGCGTTGCAGCGTTATTCTCACAGGTTATTTTATTCGTAACCAAACATTTATATATAGAAATAATTTATTTTATATGTAGATAGGTAATACTTTGTGTTCGTGCTGTGGGAATCGAATCCTCGAATTCTAGTATTTAATAAAATAAACCGATATAACATTACAAATAGACAGTGCGTCATCCTCGCATCCGTGCGCAATCCCATGAGCTGTTGTAAAAAAGAAGCCCCCAATCATACGCAAACGCAGTAAACTCTCCCTTAGAAATAAAGTGAGGCTTTACACTACATGCGTTCGACCCATTATGACCTACGCCAGTGTGGCCTTCAGCCACACCTACCCCACTTATCTGAACACCCTCCAGGTAGTTCAAAACAGCTTCTTGCGGAGGGCAACCGGGGCCCCCTGGTACCTCCGCAACTCTGACATTCACATCGATCTCGATGTTCCGTCTCTCAAAGAGTTCATGAAGCAAACGGCCATACGCTTCTTCGACAAAGCCCCTCACCGCCCTAACCCTCTTGTAGTTAGCGCCTCTAACTAAGTTCCCCAACCTGCGACTCGTTACAAACGAAGACCTAGGCATGTCCTTACCGACGACGGCGGTGACCAAATTACTCTTGCGTTTAATGTTGCCAATATTAGTCGAGCCACACTCTGCACAAGCTCTTCCAGCAACCGCGCACCCCGCTGGCGGGGTCGCGGAGGTCCCTCCTTTGCTCCCCACTTTGGGGTTTACCGGCACGTACCGGGTAGATTCTCTCCGATAAGGAGTCCCCAAGGCAACGCCATAAGCCGAGGTTCGAGCCCTAGTGGGCGCCCTTAGGCAGTTGCCATTTCATTAAGGGTGTAGATTGCGTGTAGCAACTCCCCGCCTTAGCCCGGTGACGCATTATATACACTTTGTAGTATTTTACAATCAGGTCCATTAAAAAAAAAAAAAAAGTTGTAAAAAATATCTCTCATCCTCAACTTTCTACTCTTGACTAGGCTGTATGGGATAAGTATCTCTGCCTCTTCGTTTCGTATGTAAAAATATAAGAAAAAAGCAGCCGTTTGACAGTTGACAGACAGTGACAGTGACAGCAGATTTTGAGGTTATATTGTTGTTTTCGTTCGTCACTTCGCTTCCTTCTTTTCGTTTGTTGTTATTTACCACAATTTATAAAATGGTTTGCGACAAATGCGAGAAGAAACTCGGAAAGGTGATCACGCCGGATCCTTGGAAAGCTGGCGCTAGGAACACCACAGAGGGGGGAGGTAGAAAAGTTGGTGAAAACAAAGCCCTCACCGCAAAGAAGGCTCGTTTCAACCCTTACACGTCGAAGTTTCACGAGTGCAAGTGTGTACTGCGAATTTTTACCTTAGAGCTCAATGACAGGTTATATTGCTGTAAAGACAGGTTGTCAGCCCATTGCTTAAATAACAATATACTGAAACCCTCGGATCCCCTAGCTTGTTTTTACAGCATGCCCGGGAGGAAAAACAGCTGGCTCGTTTTATGTTTTTCTCTCGCTACCAAGCCACCATGGAAGAATCCCAGTCCAGCATGGAAGAATAAAATAGTATACTTACTTATATGTAATTTTGTAACAGGATCTGTAGGACCAAGGTGCACCAAGTTGGCTCCCACTACTGCCAAGCCTGTGCTTACAAGAAAGGCATCTGCGCTATGTGCGGTAAGAAGATCCTCGACACCAAAAACTACCGGCAAAGTTCTACGTAGTCTGGGGAAAAATCTAAGTGTAAGCCTTTCAGGTAAAGTCTGAACTTTTTGTATTGTAGTTATCAAGTTGAATGGATTGCTATATTTGTATGTATAAAATTCTGTAGTATATTACACATTCATTCCCTTTGTACTAAACTATGTACTTTGATTTAAAGGAAAAAATATTATGAAGTTTTCTCAAACAGTATTGAGAATACAAGTGGTTGAATTCTGGGCCGCAACAATGTAATTTCTCATGTTTAATTGAAAAAAAGCGTTATTGAATGTCATTTAACACATTACTTTTAAATTAAAAACCCAGTATCTTCTCCATTAATACCTACTCTCTAAAATTGACTCTGAAATAAATTTGAAATGTTTTAATCCTTCTATTCTTATACCTATAAAAATTAGGTTCAGAATTATTCTAAAATAGTTAAGATTTTGTACATAGTAAGTTAAAATAAGTAACTCTAATAATAAATTAAATATAAAAAGTGAAATCAGTTTAATTCTAAAATTCATCAAAGCATAAAACTACCTCGACACAATTTACTTGAAAATAATAGTTTCCAATCAATGGATTTTTAATTAATTTCATTAAAACTCTTGAGTATTTGCAAGCAAGATGAAAGTTAGATAAACAAGTTTAAATATTATAGTATTTTTTAAATTGCATCCTAGATTAAGTTAAAATGAATGAATTTCAATTGAAAAGTTTTCTAATATTACATTTATATATTTTGGTAAGCAAGCTCTATCTTCAGCTTTGCCCCCTTATATTTTTACCATGATAAAAGACAACTGCCAATCACAAAAAAAAAAACTGGGGGTTCCGATAGAATTGATAAATAAAAATACAACAAGTAACATAAAGGGTTACATTGTGAAATGTTTGATTCTTCCCATGAAACTGAACAACTTTCCCTGAGGAACATAGGTCAAAGACGAAAAAAATAACTGCCCATACTAATTACGCTATCAGCTGATGCATTTTGTATGGAAGGTCAACATTTTTCTTTTTGTTTATCAAACTATGTAAGGGACAGCGTCCAGCAAACTGATAGGAGTTGCTCAGTCAACGACACTTAACAAATTCCACCAAGAAATTCTTTCAGGAAGTGAAAAACAAAATTGGCTGTTCCATACAAATTGTCCGATCAAGGTGGACATTTTGTATGGTAAACCCAATTTTATTTACACTTCCTGAAAGAGTTTATTAGAAACATATCAGTTTGCGGGACGCTGTCTACTACACCCGGTATGACTATCAATAAATAGGGTAACAAAGCAATAATGACATTACAGGACTCATTCTATGTTAAATGTGAACTAAACAGATACATGGGAATTAATATAAACGAGATTAAGAAACAGAAACCGAATGTGCGACCCAGTGTGTACGTTATGTTTGATGTAAGTATAAGTATTTATACATACATACGTATAGTCACGTGTATATCCCTAATGGGGCAGGCACAGCGTAAACGACCTAAACAAAGGTCGTTCCGCCACGTCTGACAAAGTTTTGAGGGTTATTTAAAATACATTTGTAAGAGGTATGCTGCTGTAGTGACAGGTTGTCAGCCCATCGCCTAAATTACAATATACTGAAACCCTCGGATCCCTTAGCTGGTTTTTACAGCATGTCCGGGAGGAAATGCAGCTGGCACAGTCGTATGTTTCTCTTTCAGTCCCAGGCCAGCATAGAAGAATTTATTACAATATTTAACAGCATTATAAGATTTATCAACTTCATTTGTACCAATTGATGTCGTCAGCCGAGATTATGACCTCACACCTAGATGAAACAGTATTAGAACAGATAGTACCACCAAAACTGACAATATGTTTATTTCGCAGAAAAAACCCAAAGCCCTAGAAAATTCTGTAACAAATACCAAAATCCAAAATATATTAAATAGCATCGACGAAATCGAATATTTCCATAATAATGAACTGGACGACAGCCACATACCGTATGACAAATTGAACGAATATTCTAAACCAAATGCTTTGCGTGAAAGGGATTCATCTAGCAGTGATTCCTCAGAACCATCATCAGATACATCAGACTCAGACGATTCATCAAACGAAGACGAAAACTTCGCCAAACGTACACGTAACATGGTTCAGAAACCTAAACTAAACGCGACTATAAAGGAAGATATAGAAAATAAAATTGAGGGTCTCCACAATGATTTATCAAATGCAGACGTCATTAATAAGAATATCACGCTCAGATTTGGAGGATCTTGCAATAAAGGAGCGTCAAAGTCTTGCGTTACAGCCTGCAAAGGGGTTTTGAAAAACGTCTGTCACACATACAAATGCAGTTCTGGGATGAAAAATAGATTCAAGCATGAGTGCAAGAGTAATTGCAAGAAAAGATTTAATGTTTAGAATTTCCATTGAATTATATATTATTATATTAAAAAAAAAGATATAATACTAAATTATATAAAAAAAGCATCGTAAATGGAAATAATGTGTTTATTTTCATTTACGATGCTTCTATACTAACTGTTGTTAATAAAACATTAACATAGGTTTTGACCTAAACTCTAAACGTTTTGTGTTTTATCAATTTGAATAACACTTGTTCGTCGTTTTGTGTGTTATCTTTAGTGTAAATAACACTTGTTCGTCGTTTTGTGTTTTATCAGTGTGAATGACACTTGTTCGTCGTTTAGTGATAAAACAATACTAACTAACTGACTAATCTTAACGGCAAATATCCGCAGTAATGGCGTGACAAACAACGAATGATCAATTGGTGAAGCGACGTGGAAAGATCGCTAATAGCCCCCAGCCCTTGTCCAGTTGTCCTTAATGCGCTTATTTTCTTTTTCATGTTTAAATCTGGTTTTATATTATAAACACATATTTATACAGATTTAAACGTGAATTCATATTATGGTCACAACTAAATAAGCACATAAGGGACGACTGGGCAAGAGCTAAGGGTATCAGCAGTCTTTCCACGGCGCTGGATTCATGTTTAAATCTGGGTTTATATTATAAACACATTTTAACATAAATCCATAATTATTTAGGTAAATAAAACAAACGATTTAGAATTTCTCTAGTATTTTAATTTAGTATTGAGCAATATAATTTTCTGTTCACACCCAATACGTAGGTTGTAGTTTATATGAAACCTCATAAGTATCAATTGGAATATATGTCTCAAAAGACAGAAAATTCCAATCAAAATATATTTATACGGGATGTAAAAAGCTTAGTGATATTTTATACCATAAAACTGAACAACAATTCCAAAAATCTGAGCTTGTCTGAAGTGATGCATTTTCGTCTCAAATTTTTCTTTTTCTTTGTTTCTGAAATTGTTTAATTTTCGTTTTATGTAAGCCAGTGATCTTCTCAACTCTACAAAACACTCACTTCTGTTTTTTACATCCCATATGATATGGCTAACACTGAAAGCATCTACATTTATGTTGATTTATTGATGTTTAACTAAAATTCTTCTTTCGTTTGATCTTTTTAACGTATCATAAACATTGCGTATGTTTTTGCAATCGTTGTACATAGTAAATGCTTCTATTTTACTTACACGCGCAGAGATGAAGAATTATTAGTAAACAAACTTTAGCAACATTATTTAGAATCGCCCACCTACACAATAAAACTAAAAAAGCACTAAACATAACAAATTATTGCACAAAAATATAACCTTAACTTTCTAAAAGTTGCTAACTCTGACTAGCTAGCTTTTCGTTAGGCGTGTTGCTTCTTTTGGTGTCCGAGACTGGTTCAGGATCTACTTGTTGTTGCTCTACTTGGTCTTGTTGATAATCTGGCGCATACCCTTCGGTATACTGTGTGTTGTCGTAGTTTTCTCCCTGATAAGTTCCATCTGGCGCGTAATTTTCATAGTTACCTTCATACGCAGTAGCATTCGGATCGGTATATTGTTGAGGGTATTGCTCATAGTTTTCGTATTGGCCTTCAGCGTAACCTGCTTGCCCTTCAACGTAGCCTGGTTGTTGTGCATATTCTTGCTGGCTGTATTCTGGGTTTTGATAATCTGCTGTTTCGACATTACTTTGATCGTAAGGAACCTCGCCTGCTATTTGAGTTTCATATTGAGCATTATCAGCTACAGGTACTTCTGGTTGGAATTGTTCCTGTTCACCTACATTGTTTTGGTCATATTGAACATTGCTTGCAGTTTCAGGAGCGTATTGACTTGCATCGCCAGAAGCCTCATAATTTTGATTGTCATATTGATTATCTTCTACAAGGTTCTCAACTTCATCCTTCTCTTTATATTCATTGTCTTTCCGTTCTGGTGATACTGGTGCGTTTGGGATGTCTTGTTGGACTGAAGCTTTGGAGCTTTGTCGACTTAGGATCTTGGAGTTTCTCCTGGCTACTGCTGCGTTTCCTGGGTGATGGTCTTCTCCGAGGCCTGGGAGCGGGGGGTCTCTGTCGGTGTTTCCGGGGGGGTCAACTCGGGAATACTCCGGTCTGGTTCTGGGGGGTTGTGGTATATTTCCACCGGCTGCGGACGGGTGCGTGGGTTGTGCTAGAAAATTTGAAGATACGCGTTAAGTTATCGAACTTCCTTACTTCGTAGTTATTCTTATTTATTCGTAGTTCCTAATTGTTATTCTTTCCTTCTTGTTTTTGTAAACCTAAACTATGTGGTTTATGGATTGTGTCATTAAAGGATAGTTACGGAGGAAATATAAGTTGAAGTAATCGGCTACCTGTTTCTTAGGGAAAATTTTATATTCGGTATACATACTAAAAACACAAACATACACATCAAACCAATTTCAACGTACCTTGAATGGTGCTAGGTGCCTGTGGTGTTGTCAGCGATCGGCCCAGCGAGTCTACTTGACGCTGCAGAGAGCCCAGTTCTTGCCTGGATCACACACAAACGTGATAACACACGCACACAAAAACAAACGTGACACACAATAAATATTCCCAATCAAAACAGACTTACTAATTATAGTGTTTTTCAGGAATCGAACCTTCAATACAATGCGAACTTTGTCATCTGTATTAGCAGTATCCTTACAAATCTTGCCCTTGAGGTTATATTATTTAACACGATACAGAAATTTCAAAGGCTTTGGCCCGTTTGCGTTTGGTGAGCCAGTAATGAGACAGACTATGAGTAGTTTGTAGTCAAGATTACGAGCAATTAGACGAGGCTCTTCATGTTATAAGAAGTTCGCCATGATGGTTTTTGGCATTATCTAGTATAATAGAAGTAGAGAGGGCACCTCTTGTAATAAAAATAGATTGAGTTTTCTATTAGTTTAGAAATGCTTTTGTTACTTCTATGATTTATTTAATATGCATCCAAGTGCTAATAAACGTGCAGTGCTTCATCTATCTACCACAGTTACGACGTCTATGACCACAGAAAATCACACACTCTTACCTTCGCGGGATCGTCATCAGAATCACCGTTTCTTTCAATCGACAAATCACTGAGATCTCTACTTAGATCGTCAATGTCCTCTTTAGCTTTGTAATCATAATCACCTCTCCTGCTAAGTCTACTTCTATATGGAGTAGATGTATAATAAGTGCGTTCAAAGTCATACGATGATCTGCTATTAGGGTATCCGCTTATAGGAGTGTAGCTTCGGATAGGATTGATGGTTGTGCAGTATTTTTTATGAGAGCACCAAAGGTTTCTAAGCTTTTTCATGAGATCAACGTTTCTGATAAGCAATTGTGTACGTTCGGCTCTGTAATGGAAATTTGGCATGAGTGCATTTGCTAAAATATTGTTAATGATGATGAATATGCTAGTGACATTTTATTTACCATGCGATTCCTTTTTAATGTTAATTTCATATTATATAATTACAAAAATGCAAACAGTAATTGCGTCTCTATAAATAAATTTATTGCAAAAAATGTTATCACTGCCCTTAAAAAAAATACAATCAGCTCATATTATATCAATTGTAATTCGAAGCTGTAAAACAAAAAAACCATTAGAACAAAGTATATAACAAATAAGCATAGCAATATTACATACATTTAATAAAACAAGCTTAACAATAATGAATATTAACGTAACAATACATACAAAATATTATTTTAATATTGTTCTTCAACAAAACGATATAACAATAATCATAATTCTTAATGTGTTAAATATAATAATACTACATTATTTAGGCAGTACCTACATCTAATTATACCTGTCGCTTGATTATTTACTCTAAAATATCTAGGTATGTGCTTGTTACAAACTATGATAAAATTTTAAACATTTGTACGGGCTCAGGCGAATATTTTTTCGTTTATAATATAAGTTATGTATTCTCATTCTCAATAACTGCTGATGATTCACTTTCCTGTTCTATTTCTTTGTTGCCAGATTCAACTACAAGTACAGTTGGTTCTGCATCTGCTTCGGGATTTGTTTCATCTTTCTGTGTTTCAAATAAATCTGCATTTTTCTCGGGTTCTTCACATACTTCCATTTCAGTATTTTCCTCTGTAGGTTCCTCTATTTTCTGATTGGTTTCGGGTTGTAGAGATTCTTGATTATCATCTGGATTGTGATCTGCCGTTATTTCTGTTTTATCTACTTCGACAGATTTTTTTTCACCGACTTCTATTGGTACATTTTCTACTTCTACGTCATTTTCCTTTACATCACTATTTTCTATTTCTGGTTCAATAGTATCTACTGATTCCTTCAAAAGCTGAACATTGTCATGTGTAACTTCCATACTAAAACTATTTTTGACGCCTTTGTTTTCGTCTGCGTGTACTACTATCTCCTCCACCTGAGCTTCGCGTTTCCTCTTATCTTTTTTCCTAGGCTTGGGTATCAACTTCACACTTATATCAACTTTGATAGGCTCCTTTTTCTCCCGTAAAAAGGGCTGTTGAATCATTAGCGGCAAATTGAATACCTTCTCTCCTTTGACGTCGAGATCCTGATTGGTCGTCAACGGGCCAACAACAATTGGCGGGTAATTATTCGACGAATCGGACTCTTTTTCGGAGCGGCGCTTGGAACGGCGGCTCGCTATTGGCTGATCTCGGGATCTTGAACGGTCGCGCTGTGTTCTGATTGGTTGGTCTGTACGGCCGCGACTCTGCGCTCTGCCTGTCACCAATAAAAACACAGCACGACGTTAGGTTGTGATACAATTTAGTCAAGAATGGGCAATGATAACATTTTTGAAAGCTTTATAAAAATAAGGAAATGTGCATAAAGAAATAAAAAGTGTAGAATTTAAATATGGGAATAGTCATGCAATTAAGTTGAAAATATATCGTACTTGTGCCTACGATTTGCGTCGTCGAGCTTGTCTGTGAGCAAACGACATTCGCCGGTGAGTTTCTCCATCAGACTGTTTTGTGATTGTATCATTGACTCCAACTCAGTCACCGTTTTAGCTGTGGAACCAAATTTTCTTGCTTTAACCCTTTATATTTTATTTTATTTTTGGAGCGATAAGCAACCCATTTTAGTAATAAAGTGTAACAATCTGATGAATAAACTATTGAAATTCTCAACATAGAAAAGCCCTTTCATAATACTGTCGATGGACATGCAAGCTTGATAAATGAAAGGGTAAATTATGAATGTTTTGAAGAAATAAAAGTACGACAAAGATAATCAAATAATAATATTACTTTAAACATAAATCTTCTCAAAACATCAATAGTTTACCCATTAGATGAACTCAAATGTACTCCCAGACTAACGGACAACAGAGTCACTAGTGTTGTTAAAGTTGAAATCTGGAAGGATGTGCCGATTTTATAAAATGTGTTTGAAATTTTAAACATTGTACTGACCATGCTTATTCTCCATATTTTCGAGCATCGAAGATAGTTCTTTTTCTTTCTTCTTCTCTGGAGAAAATGGTGTCAAGTTTTTCATGTTCATCTGTGAAAACCAAAATGTCTTTAGCACTTATTAGACTGTTTTGTGCCTTGGCACTTTCAATGTGTTATATTTGCTTGGAATTTTGAAAATGTGTCGTTACATTGTTGTTCAATTGTAGGTATTAGTGACTGTAAGTATGTCGATGTTTTTTTCCAAGTTTTTATCTTCAAAACTTATAGTATGTACCTCTTTCTCCAAGTTGGATATTTGCTCTGACAGACGAAGGTTCTCTCGGCGCGAGTGAACGAGATCTGCATCAGCTCTGTCGAGACGTTGACGCAGAGATTGGATCTGGAAAGTTTGTAATATTTCCCATTTTTAATATTTTCAATTTTTCAATGACAACAAATGACTATGACATCTTACCAAATATTAGTTTGATCTCTGATTTCAATGTTTGCTTTAATTGTTATTGTGTGACTGGATCTACGTCTCTATGACATTACACCAAATATTAGTTTGATCTCTGATTTCAATGTTTGCTTTAATTGTTATTGTGTGACTGGATCTACGTCTTCTTTGTCGAAGATATTTAACTTTTTTAACTTAACTTAACTTATTGTTACTTACCTCAGAATTGAGACGGTTGGTCTCGTGCTTGGCCTGTCTCTGATGACGCTCAATGGCCAATCTGGCGCTCGCTAGCTCTTCCTCCAGGGAAGCTTTCTCAGCGTAAGCTTGTGCCAAGTCTGCTTGCAGAGTTGCTGAAATGTATGAATTCTAATTACACCACTCTACTGTAATATCAGTTGCAGCAGTTCATTGCTGGAGTAAGTCTCCCAAATTGGCATCAAGTAGATCAATATAATTGGCATAGTGTTTTCTAGATAACCATCTCACCTTTAAAGTCGATGTATATATAACAAGATGTCTTACCAGATTTGTTTTTGAGTTCCATTTTCAGTTCCTCAATGGCAGCGTTCTTCATTGATAATTCGCGTTTCAAGTCATTTTCTTCGCGACGTTGACGCTCCAAGTCAAGCTGAGGAAACAATAACTTCAGAATCAGTCAAGTGAAGAAGTGTTTCTATTAGTGGTCATTGCAAGTCTGTTGCTCCACGTCCGTAGGAGCTACCTTAAAAATCCTACACGTGACCCTGGATGGTGCCAAGAGTGAACACGCAACCGGCTGCTGCACTGTCCTTTGGAACTCGCAGCAAATGAATTCCTTTTTTAAGTTAAGAATTCTACAGTAGTGTGTCTATTGTGTGAGGAGTGAGTATTTTATGGATGTTATTGAGTTACCTGTAATTTGGAAACGTTGTCATACTGCGCAGCCAGATCATGTTGCAGCTCATCAAAGTGCGCATTATAACGCTGTTCTGCTGCACTTCGCTCCTGGTTTGCGCGTCGGGCACCTTCGCCTGCCAGCTCGCGCACTTTGCTGCGTTCTTTAGCTAGGTCGTCCTGTGAAAAAGTTGTGCAAATTTTCACAGAATTCTTGGGTGTGTACGTGATTACGAACAAGGTTTCTCAAGACTGGAAAAAATCGTAACAGTTTATGATACTCGCAGACGAAGTTTTCCAACTAACCTTCAGCCTGCGAACCTCAGCCTCCAAGTTGTTTCTCTCGTCCCTGAGCTGGTTTTCGACCACATCATTACGGCGGAAGTCAGGGTCGCGATCACGGGACTCAAGGCTCAGCTTTAGCTTGGAGATCTGAGCCTCCAGAGATGACTTGTCTCTACAAATTAATGCATGTTAGATATGATATATTTAGGAAAGATCCAGTTTAACACAAATTCAGTTCTATATTTTGGTTTTATACCTTTGCAAGTTGTCGATCTGGCGCTTGAAGCCATCAAGGCAGGTTGAGTCAACCAGCCCAGAGGCCAGCTTGCGTTTGTTTTCGTTGTTCTCATCCTGTATAGGGATTTTATTTTAGTGGTATAAACTAAATTTCTGAAACAACTTTCTGAAAAACGGGAGGTCGAAACTGTTGTTCAAAATGTGCACTGTCTGTCTCACGGAATATAAGAAGGCGCTGGGAGTTAGAGCGCCTAGGGAGCTAGAGAGACCTAATCTTATCCTTAGTCTTCTTACATACTTTTCCTATAATAGATAAGATAGTCATCTCACCTGTACTTTCTTCAAGTCGATCTTGGCTTGAGTCAGCTGAGCCTCTAGTTCAGCGATGCGTGACTCGAACACGATGTTCGGACCCTCGAGCTTGCTGGAGCGAGGCCGGCTCTTGCGGGCCTTTGATGGCGTCGCCTGTTGACAAATATAAGTTTAAAGATTATCCATAACAGGTGTGATTGTTACGGTGCAAAATTAATCATTGAATTTGACTTGTCAGCTAGTGAGTGGCAATTGAGAGTCACAACGATAGATGAGATGAAGATTAAGTGTAAACATAATACATAATCGGTGCTTGAGTGGTGGTGTGCCGAAAGAAACTTTTCACAAAAACAGCAGAGATTTTCACAGATACACAAAAATAGCAGCAGCAATGCTAGCCACCAAAACCACCTTATATCCAAATTTTGTTTTTTGCATCAAAATATATTTTACGTCATCAATGTTGCCTGACTTAGAAGTAATGTCACGTCATTCATTTATTCATGCATTCATATAGAGTTTTACAAGATTTTTAAGAGATATGTCTATGGTCTGTTTGTCATCTGTGTATAATTATAAAAGATTATCTAGTAGGTACCTTATTATCGCTGTCCAGCCCAGTGCTGTCTCCGATGTCATCCAGCTCATCAGTTTCGGAGCCGGCGTAGGAGTGGAACATGCGGGAGATGAGCTTGTTCTTCTGCGCCTCGTGGAGATGCTCGTTCTCCGATATCACCTCCTTCACTTTGCCCAGCAGGTTGTTTAGTTCGTCCTAGAAGAACATTGGTTTTAGTTATGCAATCTGGTATTAGTATCCTTGCGAAGAGTTAGCTCTTGAATCTAGTCTAGTGGTGATACTAACTGAACATCGCAAAATATATGTGATGGTGGCGCTACCATCTTGTATATCAAGGAAGTGCAGACAATCGGAATGACGCTCAAAGAGAACAGTTTGTAGCGACCTCATTGGACGCAAACTCTTTTGTAAATATATTTTTCACTACCGACAGATTGTCAAACTGTCATTCTTGTACAGATGCTGCAGCTTTTGTTACTTGGTTATTTCTTGCGATTTAGTGATAGCAATATTTATATGTTTTATCGCATAGACCAACCTTTACATTCTGTAAATATACACCTGTAAATAGCACGCAGCAGTTTTACTTCACCACCATCAACCGCACGCCCTTCTCGTCAAAACTTTATTTATTTTAAAATTACTTTGCTCTTGGTTTTAGTTTACGTCAAGAGATTTGCAAACATGGTTTAAAGACAATCTTACCCGGCAATATTGGCTCTCGCGCTCCAACTGCTCGATATACTCCTCTTGCTTCTGTATGAAGTTGACGACATCAGGATTGGTGCCGCTAGTGACATCGGCGGGCGCAGCCGGTGCTGGCGGTGGAACTGAACATAAGGGGAACTGAATTTTAATATGTGTTTTAACAAAATGTCTACTGAACTATCTACGTGTGGGTTGTTGCGTATTTAAAGGGTGGGGGGCCAAATACGCAACAACTCACACGTAGATAGTTCAGTAGACATTTTCAAGTGCCTTAAAAATACTTTGAATCCGTCTAATGACGATTAACTTGATATATTTTTTCTCATCCCGTAAAACGTAGAGATAAAAACTACCACAAGGTAGCATATTGGGTTGCTTATTATTTAGTGTATCAAAGTCACACCAGTAAAGCTATGTAATGACGCTCCCTGCCTACTGGCTCGAGGCTGAAATAGGGTTTGTAGGTGGAGTACCTACATGCATACATACATTATAATCACGCCTTTATCCCTAATCCCTATCTTCCATACTGGACTGGGAGAGAAAGAAAAACATAGAATGTTCCAGTTGCCCTTCCTCCCGGGCATGCTGTAGAAGTCAACAAAAGGGATTCGAGGGTTACAGTGTATTGTAATTTAGGCGATGGGCTGACAACCTGTCACTACAGCAATACACATTACAATCTAAAATTGCCCTCAATTTATGTCAGACGTGGCGAAAGCGCCCTTTAGGAGGCGTTTTACGCTCTGCCTACCCCGTAAGGGATAAAGGCGTGATTTTATGTATGTATGTATTTATCCCTAATGGGGTAGGCAGAGCGTAAACAAAGGTCGTTCCGCCACGTCTGACAAAGTTTTGAGGGTTATTTAAGATATATTTGTAGGTATATTGCTGTAGTGACAGGTTGTCAGCCCATCGCCTAAATTACAATATACTGAAACCCTCGGATCCCTTAGCTGATTTTTACAGCATGCCCGAGAAGAAATGCAGCTGACACATTCTATTTCTTTTTCTTGCTCCCAGGCCAGCCTGGAAGAAACCGGAGTACCTCAAGGTGGTATATTGAGGTAGTATATTATTTACTGTCTTAAACTTACCGCTGACTGCTTGATTGAGATGTTGTGGCATATAGCTGTTGGTCAAGCTATCAGTATACTGCGTACCATACTCAGCAGCCAGCCGCAGTCAAGGTCTGTAGATGGAGTACCACAGGGTAGTACATTAGGTATCCTGTTATTTAGTATCTTCAACTCACCACTGACGTTATGTACAGCATGCTGTGACGCGTAGCTACAGCTGTCAGCATACAATGTCGCATATTTGGCAGTCAGTCGAGGCCGATACCTGAAGGGCGCCCCTCAAGGTATTATTTTGGGCCCCCTATTATTTGGTAAATTCAACTTACAAGATAAGTTATGGTAGGGTATGTTGCTATTCTTCAAGCTGCCAGCATACAATGCGACATACTTGGCAGTCAGACGTGGCCGCAGTTTGTAGGTGGAGTTCTGCAGAGTAGTAAATTAGGTCTCTTATTATTTATACTTACCACTGACGTTATGGACGTTATGCTGTGGCGTGTGGCTATTGTTCAAACATACAGCGTAGCATATTTGGCAGTCAGTCGAGGCCAACATCGGAAAGGCGAGTAGTATTTTGGGCCCGCTATTATTTTGTGTATTCAGCTCACCACTGACATTATGGATACGATGCTGCAGCGTACAGCTGTTGCTGCTAACAGCATACAGCGTAGCATACTCGGCATTCAGTCGGGGCCGCGGTTTGCAGGTGGAGTTCCGCAAGGTAGCATATTGGGTCTCCTATTATTTAGTAAATTCAACTAACCAGATACATTATGGACGTTATGCTGTGGCGTGTAGCTGTTGTTCAAGCTATCAGCATACAGCGTGGTATACTTGGCAGTCAACCTTGGCCGAGGTTTGTAGTCCAGCAAGTTGTACGGTGTAAGAGGGTATTTCTTGTCCACATCTCCGTCCGATTCGTCCAAGTTCTTGATTGATGGAGAGCCATAGCTGCGCATCTAGAGTTGCACAAATTTGTTAGATAGAAATAAGAAAACAATAAGTATCATTTCGAAAATTCGGTTCTTCTATCTAGTTTACTATTCCTACTGGCTGCCTCCGTGGTCTAGTGGTTAAAGCTATGGGCTTACGATCCGGAAGTCCTGGGTTCGATTCCCGGGGGGTTGATATTTGTCAATCTATCACTTTGTGTGGTTTTTCCAGTTTGGTTAGGACATTGCAGGCTGAATCACCTGATTCTCCTTGAAAAAAAAGATTCCTTTCTTCGGAGGGCACGTTAAGCCGTCGGTCCCCTTCGCTGTCTTTGATAGTGATCGTTACTGAAACCACGTCAGAGGCTTATAGCTGTGCTACTAGGCAGTTTAAAAACTGTGACACCAGGGTTTATCAGGTCGTTGTTCGACTCGAAAATCCACTCGCTAAGAAGACTATTCCTACGAAGCTTCTCAATTCGATATTTCTCGAATCGAATTAAAAAAATATATATGGCCTTTTATTTCCAAATATTCCACATCTGTAGTAAGTCTGCATATAATTGTGCTAAAAATATTGTATTATGCTTTTATTTTGAAACTCTTTTGTATCAATAAAGATTTATAGAATAGGGTGAAATACATATAATACGTTCCTACTGCTAAAATCTGCTGCTGCAGTAAAATTTACCTTTTCCATACAAAATGTTCACCTCGATCAGACTATTTGTATGGAAAAGCCAAATTAATTTTAATCTGCCTGAAAGAATTTCCTGGTGGAAAATGTTCAGTGCCGTTGACTGAGCAACCCCTATCAGTTTGAGGGACGCTGTCCCTTACTCCTGGTATAAATGGATCGGTAAAGAAAGGTACTCACACTTGGTGCATAATTCCCCGATAAGAAATATCTTAGCTTGCCCACAGCCTCCTTGTACGCCAGCTCCGTATAATCAGGAATCCTCTTCAATCCATAATCAGATAGTTTAGTAGGACGCCTGTACGGATAGTACGAATAACTCATTTTTTTAAATAGAACATCTATTAAAACTCTTTGGAAACAAAACTTAACGAATTTGCTGTCACATTTTAAAAGAAATAAAATTTTAAAACTAAATTTCGAAATTGGAAGGGTGGTAGTGGCGCATTGCGCTAAGGTTTTGATTGCAATGGGGTTTTTCGGAAACCGGTATTGATTACACGGTTGCCATAGAAACGGTTGTTAAAATAAACAAGTGCATAGCAACGTGTAATATTGAGTAGACAAGTTATTTGCAACATTATAAAAAAACAATAAAAAAAAAAATATTTTTTAATATTTAGGTAAGTTGTTTTAAATGCATACCTATACACGTAACAATTTGATACTACCTATGTTTCAAATTAAATCTTATTTCTTATTAAGTGGTACTTTTTGTAACTTGAACTTTTCTGCTCGACTGTATTTGATTAACTCGTAAATTCAGGTCAAGCAGCAGAATTCTTTTGTTATCTTTTTAATTAAACTGATAGGTATGCGGATATCTCAAAAATATATATATATTGTAGATAGGATAGGATAGTAGCGCAGTTGGTTAAGGCGTTGGGTGGAATGGTTTTACAAACACGCAGGTTCAAATCCTGTCTACGGTTGAATTTTTTATTTGTTGTTTCTCAAATCTTGAAAATGAAATACTTAGCACTGCGAGTGCAAAAAACACAAGTATAAAAATATTGAAGGTTTCATTTTAAATTTCTTTTAGGGCTTTCAGCTATGGCTTTCACTGTGTAAATTATTACATGTCATATCACCATAGAAGGGATGAATAATGCTAATGAAGAAAACATAGGTCAAAATAAGAAAAAAACTTGGACCGATGGCCAAATCATTTTTTTTTTATTCAAGATATATTTTTATAAAATGCATTTACTTTTTTTACTAAACCTTAGGTTTGAAACTATGAAATGACTTACCTAATTTTGGGACGCCTCAGCTTCCCGTTCATATCCTTGTCAGAACCACTGGACCCACTCTTAGCTCTATATCCAGTTTTAGGCTTTAAATAGCTCGTAGATCCCATATCTATACCCACCATCTACTCTTTGCCACAATTTATAATCTGTATCTCGAATAATACTGTCGTAAAACTTGAAAATTTTATTTTTTGAATTTTACTCGTCTTCGAAATTCAATTTTTTGGAAATGGAAGGCATAGCGCGCGGCAACGGGAACGTCGACAGAAAAGGAATGGACAGTTTCAAATAAAGAGCTTCATAGAGCTTCCTGTGTTTTTTCTCTTTTACTCTCACGAGAAAAGCTTATGGTGCGCTCCCGTTTCCACAGAAAAGTTTTCTTCAGGAAGGTATAGTCCAGGACCTTACTCAGTTCTTAACTTGATGCTGAGAAATAAGTAGGTATGGCAAAATACAATTTGTTAGTAGCTGTATTGATTTCTATTTTAAGACAGGTACAGAATGACTATTCTTTTTCTCGGAATGTCGGTACAAAATAAACCAAGTAGCAGACCCTAATTCCTTGGGGTGTCGGAGTTATCAGTAGGTTACTGAAATGCAAGAAAATTCGTCATCTGCAGATGCCAGACAGCATTTTTTTAAATCTAGTGCTAAAATCCGCCATATTTTCGATATTATATTTGCCACTTTTGACGACACCATAAGTGGCATCGATCATGACGAGGATGCTGTATATTTTTCATACTGACGTTTTATTTTTTTATTTAAATATTTATTTAATAGTGTGTAAATATTGTCTAAGTATTATATGTACTAAAATGCACTATCCCGCTTTCTACATACATACATAACGTCACGCCTCTTTCCCGGAGGGGTAGGCAGAGCACACATCCTTCCAATTGCTACGATCCTTGCAAACTTCTTTCGCTTTCTGATTGTACAATTTTTATACCCAAAGGTTGCCTGGTAGAAATTGCTGCTTTAGCAATAAACCGCCTATATCGTACTGTCATGTTTGTTCCTTTTTATTACTGTTGTGTGTTTTATGTGCAATAAAGATTTTTTTATTGTATTGTATATTTAGCACTTATATTTTTTAAGCCCAAAATAAATCTATACACACATACATAACGCCTTTATTTCTAATAGGGTAGGCAGAGTGTCAACGACCTAAACAAAGGTCGTTCCGCCACGTCTGACAAAGTTTTGAGGGTTATTTAAGATACATTTGTAAGAGGTATGCTGCTGTAGTGACAGATTGTCAGCCCATCGCCTAAATAACAGTATACTGAAACCCTTGAACCCCTTAGCTGATTTTCACAGCATGCCCGGGAGGAGATGCAGCTGGAACATTCTATGTTTTTGTGTCGCACCCAATCCAGCATGAATAAAATAAATCTATAAACTCGCTAAAATCTGCATTCGGACTCCTGGACTAGGCGACAGGCAGTGTCTTGCGTGATATCGGAACTGATTTGGAGGGAAAATCACTAGATCACGCAAGGCACGGCGTTCGTACCACCCCACAAATCATAAGCAATGCCATCCTATATCGGAATTGCATGAAAGGTACAATATTGCAAGTACACTTACTACTACTTACTACTACTAGAGAGCCCGATGGTGTAGTGGATAGGGCCGCTGCCTCCTGAGCGTGGAGAGGTCGTGGTTCGAATCCCACCACGTACCAATGTGTTTTTCGGTTTTCGAATATCATATTTACGTTTATTCCGTGCTTTTTCCGTGCTTCGGAAGGCACGTTAAGCCGTTGGTCCCGGTTAATATCGTTTAGTACCGTAGATATTAGTCGTTAAGCCCTTACAGAGGCCAGTGCTAAGCATTGGCGGCTTGAAAACTCTGACCTAATCTAGGATTGGGTCTGGTTTCCCTTCTGGGTTGCGGAGGTCAGATGGCAGTCGCTCTGTGTAAAAACCAGTACCCTCGTTCAATCCCCTATATTAGGAAGCCGACCCCGTGAGATACGGGTCAAGGCTAGGGAGATGATGACTTACTACTACTTCCAAGCTGGACTGGGAGCGAGAGAAAATGAAGAATGTGCTTGCTGCATTTCCTCGCGGGCATGCTGTAAAAACCAGATAAGGGATCCGAGGGTTTCTGTATATTGCAATTTAGGCAATGGGCTGACAATCTTTCACCTTCAAATCTATCTTAAATAACCCTCAAAACTTTGTCAGACATGGCGGAACGACCTTTGTTTAGGTCGTTTACGCTCTGCCTACCCCGTTAGTGATACAGGCGTGATTATATGTATGTAATTCAATACGGCTTTTTATATAATTATTTAGCCAATAACAGTTCCTGCTTCCTTTTTGGTTAGCAATGAAATTGTGCCCAGTATGTTTAGGTCTTACCTATTGCACGAGTTTTATCACTACATAGTATAAAACAATACTTCCATGCTGGACTGGGACATGTGCCCGCGACTTCGTACGCCCGGTTTGTAGGGAAAACACGCAGTGTCGAACACGCTTTCGCGCGCGGGTTAGCAGATGCTGCTCCTACGCGCGGAGAAGCGTTTTCAGTATGTTCGACACTGCGTGTTTTTTCTGTTCAATTTCCTGTATACCCCCTAAGTCAGGTGGCGTGATTATTTGTATCGTTACTTTGAATTTAAGTATCAAAAAAGTACCATGAAAATCGGTTAAAAACGACCGATATTTAATTTCCTACCTACCTCCTAAGTCATGAGGCGTGATTATTTATATCGTAGCTTTAATTTTAAATAATGGTCATTCGAATAAAAAAAGATCCATAAAAATCGGTTAAGAAACAGCCAAATTTCAATTTCCTGCCTAGTCAGGAAGCATGATTTTAGGTATCCTAAGTAGTTTTGGCATGGTGTGGTAACATACAGACAGACAGACAGACGGACAAACAGACAGACAGACAAAAAATAAAAAATAAATCGTTATAGGTAATGTTTATATCGTTAATAATGAATGATGCAAATATTTTTTTGAAAAAATATTCAATGTACAGACACGACCCTTCTAGAGATTTAATATATGTATAGATATTGAATTTCAGTATTTTTTGCTGACGAAACCAGGCCGTAACATCGCAACAAAAGACAGTACAAGCTGGTGCCGTCACCAAGATCGCGTGACAGACATCGTTACGATGCATTCTGTTGAGCTTCAGTCGAAAAATAAAAACATGATATCATAGGTACCTACCTATTTCTGACGAAATTTGATAATCTTTTTAATACTAAACTCTTTTCTTTTTATACATATAATCACGCCTTTATCCCTAATGGGGTAGGTAGAGCGTAAACTACCTAAACAAAGGTCGGTCCGCCACGTCTGACAAAGTTTTGAGGGTTATTTAAGATAGATTGATGTGACAGGTTGTCAGCCCATCGCTTAAATTGTAATACATAGAAACCCTCGGAACCCTTAACTGTTTTTTATAGTATGCCCGGGAAGAAATGCAGCTGGCACATTTCTATGTTTTTCCTTCGCTAAGTCCAGCATGGAAAATTTATTATTGACTTAAATTTGCCTTTCTCCGATTTTTCACGTAGATTGTGGTAATCTTTTTTCTTGCTGGACTGGGAGCGAGATAAAAACAGAATGTACGAGCTGCATTTGCGCCCGGGCATGCTGTAAAAACCAGCTAAGGGATCCGAGGGTTCTTGTGTATTGCAATTAAGGCGATAGGCTGACAACCCCTAAATAACCCTCAAAACTTTGTCAGACGTGGCGGAATGACCTTTGTTTAGGTCGATTACTCTCTGCCTACCACATTAGGGATCTTTATCCCTATATATTAGGCCTATGCATGTTATATGTGTGTATGTACCACTATCAAAAACAGTGATCTTACTTAGAAAGGAACTTAGATTGTAGGTGGTTGTAGTGCGCAAAGAAATAAAATACAATATTGTAAGAAAAATCATTTTATTGTTGTTATAAAGTTTACCTCGATATCGAAATAGGTAATTATTAAGTAATGTAATACTTATTTATAAAAATGTTGCTACAAGCATAAGGCTTTATACTGATAATTCACAACTGATATTGAACACTTCGTTTCAGAGCATATACAATACACATTTTACTTAGTTATTTTGTAAAAATATTATATATTCGCAAAATATTTAATGGGACCAGAATCAATTCTAAATTAAATTCCATAAAATACATTGTAAAAATAACAGAAAATTACATATGAACAAACATAAAAATATTTCGCGTTATGTAGGTATATGCTCAAAATATGTTATTTTAAGTGTTAATTAGATATAATCAGTTTAAAAGTTTAAGAATAATAATGTTGGGGCAAATTAAGAATGTGAAATGACTTGTCGATTTATAACAATAATTGGAAATGAACACGAAGAAGTACATAACAGTACTGTATGTAAAGGGCTGTTTACATTAGGACAGTTGTAAGTACAGTGCATAAGTAGGTAAGTTGGCTTTCAAGTTGGAAGATAAGCATTCAAGTTGACGTTCACACGGTCCCAGTAACCAGTTCTATTTTGATTCAAGTTGAAAGGCAACTTGAACTTCAACTTGAAAGCCCATTTCCAGAACCGTCTACTCTACACGTTTCAACTTACCAACTATAGGTACTTACAGCTTGAACCGTTTAAACCGGCCTTTACTTATGCGATACCCAAAACTATTCAATATGGCGGGTGAAAAAATAACTTAACATACTAACAGTCTCCATTGATTAAGTTTATTCAAAGTTTAAGCTATATGATTACATTGTAGCGTGATAAAAATATTTTCATTGAAAACTTTAGAAAAATACTTCACTGCTACATATTTCAAACTATGTTAAAGTTATTTGTGTCTTAGAAGCTCAATTAGTTATTTTATTATAATAATAAAAATAAAACAGCAACGTAATTTAATTAAATTAGTAAAATAATAAAAACTACTACTTTTTGGTGTTAGTAGCTACACAACAAAAACTAGGACTACAAAAATAAATATATTTAGTTAAGTAAATCGACTCTGACATTGCACTAATTTCCATTTATAATTTCTAATCGTTTCCAAATGGCACTTTTTCAATGTATTGTATAATTTTAAAATCCAATTTTAAATTAGGTACAAAATATTAAATCATTCATTACATTCAAAATGTTTATCTTATCTGATATAAATTGCATGAAAATCCAAAACTATAATACTTTCTTATTTATTTATTTACTTACACACATTTGTAGTTTTAGATAAGTGCGATTCAGAAAAATATGTTGTTTAGTTAGTAATGTCTTATGCCAAAATAATCAAAACATTACATATGGCTTAATTTCATTAGATTAAGTTTAAGAAACATACAAATTGTATTTTTTTTGCTTTAGATTTAAAATCCAAAAAAATACAATTTGTAGAATTAATATTCAAGTTGGGTTCTTTAAATATCTATGGCACTAAAATATCAAAGCACGTGGTTTGATAGCAAGTAATACCTATTATTTACAAAGAACTTAATAAGTAACAAAACGAAGACTTTTTAGTTCTACAATATTAAATGGTCTACAAAAATTACTGATTGACTTAACAATATAATATCAAATAGTGTTATTAATAATTTCTATCTCCTTTATTACCTCTCGTACATGCTTTAACAAAATATTTTTAGACCTACTTCAATACACTACATCCTTACAATATTGACGGATTCAAAAAGCGGAGTAAAAAACAAGACGGAATCGTAGTAAATGCAATCGTATCACTCGGAATTTTAGGTTCATTTCACTTTTATTGGAATTTGTTGACGACCTGTTTCACCCAACTGCCTTTCAGTTCGTCGTTTTCAAGTTTAGGCTCATTAATACTGTTTCTGTCTTGAGGAATGTTTCCGAAACCTGTACTAGGTGTTTTAGAATCTCGCTGACCATTGTCACTGACACCTCTTTCGTATGTAGCAACTTTAGTTGTTATAGACTTAGGTTTAGCTATTTGTGCAGGTTTCTTTATATTTGTAGGTTTACCTATCTGAGTTCGAGAAAGCTGTTCAATTTCCATTCTCCTTTCTAGCACAGACTTAGTTGTAACTTTAGGTGGTTCTATAGAGGAACGTTTTTCGGTGATCTTAATTTTACGCGTAGCTGAATCTAGACTTGCTCTCTCAAAGCTGAGTCGTTTAATTTGTATGTTGCCCTGTAGTTTTGTTTTGTCTATTAATCCATCTATTTCTTCTTTCGCATCAACGGTACTACTTTCTTTCTTTTCGCGAACGTTTACTTTATTTTCATTATCTTTTGTTTCTGCTGGCATTGATTCAGATCGAACTGTTTTAATATTTGTGTTACGTTTGATGGTTCTTGTATTAACAGATTCAATAGATGATGTTGGTTCTAAGCTTTTATAGAGATTACTATTCCTGTGTATGAAACTTTTGTTTTGAGTGCTTGAAGTTGGTATGTTTGTAATTTTTGGCTTGACAGGCACAGGCGGCGCTATTTTAGGTTTGTTACTTTGAATGTTTTGTAATCGTGGTTCGTTTTGTTGGATCTTATTTGTTGTAACAGTTGTACGAGTTGTTATGTTGTTTTTCTCGTGTAATGTAGTCGTGACAGTTACTTTTTGTGTTTTAATCGATGCATTCCTCTTTATACTCTCTACTCTCATTACAGTTTTATTAGTAGCTTTGTCGGAATTATTTGTTTTGCTGTCTTCGTTATCATCAGAATAAACAGCTGAATCTCTGAAAACGTCTTCGTCAGTGACCTGCTCTATCTTTTCAAATGTTTTTTCATAATAACTTTCATCTGATTTCGCTTGTACTGAACATGCTGATGGCTTTGCTTTAGACTCATTAGTTTCGTTATTTTTATTATCGTTCGTTTTACTTTGCTCCTGATACGCTCCTTCACTTGATGAAGTCACGAATGAAGAATTTGAAAACAAACTATCTGGTCTTACAGCATTTTTATTTATAAGTACATTAACATTTTTGATAGGTGATTTTTCACCGACTAAAGTAGTAGGATCTGCGTAGTCTGACTGCGCTATCCGTGCGCCCAATAATTTACTTCCTTGCATGTAAATAGGTAATTTGTTCAAAGTTTGGTACGAACTGTTGTTAGGTTTTGTTTGAGAAGCTATACTGCTAATACTTGATACGCTTGTTACCATACTAACACTTTTTTCATAACTAGGACGAATCATTTCAGATTTTTGTGTAATATTGTCACAGCTATGCGAGAGCAAGTCTAAGTTATTCTTCTCATTCTGACTTTCTGTTAATGTAGTACTTTCATATACACTCTTACTTAATGCATCGTTGTTAATCGAATAAACTATGGTAGATGTTGTAGGGCTAGCATCAGTAGACGTTATGACGACTTTAATTTCACTTTTCATGATATTATTTTGGGAATCATCAACACTTTTTGAAGATTTCAGCTCCGTTCGATTTTGATTATCATCCGGGTGTTCATCTCCTATTATACTTCGGAATCTTTGCAACAAATTTTTTGAATAACTTCTGGGATTCAATGCTGATCTCTTTTCAGTTGTAGGACTTTTCGGGTCAGATTTTGTGCTGTCAGGACTGGTTTCTTCATTGGCATTTATTTCAGTATCTTCGTTGTTTTTATTTGGAGTACGGTTTCTAAATCTACTTAAAACATTTTTGAGGGACAGCATATTACTTGTTGGTTTGTAAATTTTGTGTTCTGGGTGTATTATTTCAATGTCTTTAGATTTATCGTCAGTTTGTTCCTGACTTATTATTTCACAAGACGATGTCATGGAAGTATTTAAGTTTGGTTGAGACGTAGTGACGAGACTTTCATTTTTGTTTTTATCTAAAGTGACACTTTCAAAGTTGGATTTGTAACATCTATCAATTTCTTCTTCAAGTTCCAAAGTAGATTGACTTATATTTTGAACGTAATTAGCCTCATTGGATTTGGTTTTTTTGTTGAATTTAAGTATGTCTCCATCAGGCATGTAATTTTCTACATCATCGTAACTTATTTCACTCTGATCAGAGGCAATCGTGAACGGTCTATCAGTACTTAGAACTTTGCCTTCTCTATTCAAGTATGTTTTGCTGTTACTATTTGGTTTACATTTGAAAGTGCTCAAATTAGTTTCTTCCTGATTAGGTGTAACTACTTGAAAACTTCTTG
The DNA here is from genome assembly GCA_949820665.1 of Scrobipalpa costella. Taxonomy (NCBI): domain Eukaryota; kingdom Metazoa; phylum Arthropoda; class Insecta; order Lepidoptera; family Gelechiidae; genus Scrobipalpa; species Scrobipalpa costella. The sequence goes on along the minus strand of OX463319.1, from coordinate 5,725,698 downwards.
GAAGAGACCCTGATTTTCTGTCCCTTGAAACATTGAAGTGCTCCTTTTGGCGGCTAAGCCAAATCTCTGGCGTATTAGGACTTTGTTGATCGAGATTCATCGGTAGATATTCACCAGGTAAGGTGTTAGGAGTTTCTTTCTTTCGTCTGACCTTTACAAGATTGTCGTAAAGAGTTTCTTCAGCAGTTGTTGGTGGTCCTTGAGGCTCCATAGTGACGTAATAGTCATTCGATTGTTGTTGATCTACTTTGGCTGGTGATTTCACGGGAACATCGTATATTCCATCGCTGTTTTGAACGTTTAGTTTGTCAAACGAGAGATACACATAATCAGATTCAAGTGCACTTACTCTATTGCCATCTGGTAAGTGTTTTGTTAATGTCGATGGGCTAGGTAATCTTCTAGGTATTTCAGAGCTTTGTGCAGTGTTATCAATCGAATCAGTTTTATCGTTTTCAACTCTTAGAGTCTCATAAATATGATCTTCTTCAGAAACTTCGTCTATTTCATGTGTCGGATCGAAATGTTCAATTTCTTCTTCTTTACTTGTATCTAAGTTTTCTGAGGTTTGCCGACCGTATTTAGGTTTTAGTTTAAGAGAGTCAGTGTTTCGATTAATAACAACTTGTTCAGGATTAGAATGTGATTTTAACAGTCTTTGATGTCTTCTTTGAGCACTATTTCTAAGCTGCTGTTTTTTTAGTATTTTTTGGAATTCTCGGTTCTGCATCAACAGTTGTGATATGATTTGTTCTAGAGGTTGTTCAGATACTTCTAAACTATCCGTTATGATTCCGTCATTTCTTGTATCCACATCGCAATCTAATTCTTCTACTTCTGAGCCCTCATTTATCACTTTCTGTTTGTTTAAATACTTGACCTTTTCCAATTCGTTCTTTTTGAATGAATCAGTCTTTTCAATAAGTTTCTTGTACGTTTCTTCATCTATATCCGCGTCTTTGCTAATGGAATCTGGCAAATCAGAGCTTTGTGATGTATCTTTTTTCACCACGTTGAGACTGTCATTAGATTCCGATATATGAAGAATATTTTCCGTTGAAACATCACTGGACAAATCTGCGTAAAATTTTGCCGTCGTATCAGAGCCAAGTCGCAATCCTTTTGTTCTGTTTTTCTTCAACTTAGAGATTTTCTTTGGTATATTTTTCGAGTTGTACATCTTTATCTCTAAGTTTGATTTCAGCGGATTGCCTCTTTTTTTGCCCTCTAACTCAGGATCTGATAGTACGGATTCATTTATTTTCACTCTTTTTGTAATTTTGTTTGACCCGCAGTTTCTACATTCAAATTCAATTTTTTCGCTTCCTTTAACATCGTTTTTGTCGCTATCACTATCTTGGGATTTCTTGATGACTATACCAGGGTTTTGTTGCAACCCTGGCTCTGATTTTCTTCTCCACGTCCCTATTTTAGACAACTTAGATCTTTGCGGGTCGTCCTTAGATTTCGACCTTGAAACATCCAGTTTCTTCTCAGAATCGTTACATCGCGACTTTCTATTATGCATAGATCCTAAATCAGTAACGGGAATATTTTCTTTAATTTTAGCGCATTTTAGACAAGTTTTTGGAATATTCCTGACGCTCAGTAAGGAATTATTAGTTTCGTTTAAATCTTCTTTACTTTTACTATTTTCAGTGTATCCTACAATGTTATCAGAAGAATGATAGCCTCTAGTTTTTGTTAAAGAAGTCGGATTTGGAAACTCTTTGCTAAAGCTTTCTTGGGATGATTGAAAGTCAGAGCATTTGCAACCGGCAGGTTTCCTTTCTAAATGTTCAGCGCTGCCAGCGTCAATATAATGAAGAGACCTATCGCATTCTGGACACTTATCACCTGCAGCGCTACTACAAGTACATTTCTCATCTTTAACCTTATCCTTATTCAAATCAGCTTCACAATCCGAACAAAGATCTACATAGCAAGTGTCACAAGTGTAATCGGTACCTTTCTCTACGGAAACATGAGCACAGTCACATTCCTGACTGGTTTCAGTCCTAGAGTTGGGTACGGTGTATTTTCGGTTGACTTTCTTGAGTCTTCCTCGGATGCCGTTTTCGAAGGATTTTCTTCGTTCGCGCTCCAGTTTTCTTTTCTCGAGATATTCTGGTGCTGAGAGCTGCTTCCTCATGGACGCTTGGGTGATCAGGTTGTGGGACTTCTCTGCTAACATGTCATCTGGAAATATCAACAAACAATTGTAACTAGTGGACGTTACGGCTGTAAAGCGAAAGAAAAACATAGAATGTGCCAGCTGCATTTCCTCCCGGGCATGCTGTAAAAACCAGCTAAGGGATCCGAGGGTTACAGTATATTGTAATTTAGGCGATGGGTTGACAACCTGTCACTATAGCAATATACCTAAAAATCTATCTTAAATAACCCTCAGAACTTTGTCAGACGTGGCGGAACGACCTTTGTTTAGGTCGTTTACGCTCTGCCGTAGAGATAGATGGATATAACATTTATTTCCACAATATACAACTACAAAATTACACAAAAAAACATACAGTAAAACATATATGATATAGGTGTGTACTGCAGAAATCAGGCTACAGCTTAGCGTAATTTTTGCTCACTAGGAGCAATCACTGATTTTCAGATAGGTTGTCAGTCCATCGTCTAAATTTTAATATACAAAAACCCTCGGGTCCCTTAGCTGATTTTTACAGCATGCCCGGGATGACATGCAGCTGACACATTCTATGTTTTTCTTTCGCTCCCAATCCTGCATGGAAGAAAAAGAATTGGGGATAAAGGCGTGAATATAAATAATGTTGTAAATAACGTTCATAAGCATCTTAACACCTTAATATTCTACAAATAAATTACCCCTAAGTAAGTAGGCATATGTGACGTTCTTGTATTGAGTTATTGATGATTCCATGATCTACAGGCATTAATCTAACAAAAGCAATAAAATAACATAGGGTTTGAAAACCGACCATAAGGTCCCTAACACTAATTTCAGATAGCTCTTACAAAAAATGTATGTAGGAAAATGGATAACATCAGGAGAAAGACTAATAATTAAACAACTTTATACACTTACCATCAGTTTTGTTCTGTCCCAGCTCCATGACAAGTTGTCGGGCGTGCGAGGGTATCACGGCGTTGTAGTTTTCCAATATCACCTGCAAATAATGAAGATTAGTACCTTGCAAGCAAGAAGAGAACGTGGGGATTTGATAGAGACTTTCAAAATTTTAAACGGCCACTATGACCTATCATGGGCTGACAACCTAAACAATACATATTACAATCTAAAATAGTCCCCTTAATTTTTGTCAGATGTGGCGAAAGCGCCTTTTACGAGGCGTTAAACGCTCTGCCTACCCCGTAAGGGATAAAGGCGTGATTTATGTATGTATGTATGTATGACCTATCTAACTTTGATGCCCTATTCAATCGAGACCAAAATAGCCGTTTGCGAGGTCATAGCATGAAATTGACAACTTGTTTCTCACACAACAACCCACACAAGTACTTTCTTTCTAATAGAGTGGGTGCTAACTGGAACAAGCTACCTCAAGATGTAGTGAGAGTACAGAATACAAAGGTCAGGAATGTAAAGGTCTTTAAGAACAAATTGGACAAATACCTACAAAACTTCAATAAGACAAGCAAATCGTGAACAATGGTATACAGGCACTATCAGTTGCTACAACTGCCTGCCTGATTAAATAATATAATAATAATAAATACAAGATAAATTCATGAGGTTCTCATTTTTTTTTTCAAGGGCCTCAATCAAACCTTCAGTTCCATTTGGGCAGATAATTAAATGAGTGCAGATTTAAGTCTGTATGATACCGTCATATAATGAAACCTACTAATAAGTATCAGTATAGGGCGGAACATAGTCGATGAGATAAATCTAGGCCACCTAGCAGGCAATCGCTCCCCAACCGCGAGAGGCACATGTCCTACATTGAAGTAAGTAATCCTACTATATCTAAAAAAAAAACTTATTTGACTAATTTATAGTCCTACAGCACGTCAAAGTACACTTACCCGCTTAAGTAATAAAGTCCACTCTCGCTTATGCCTTGGCGAGCGAGCCTGTAGCGTAAGTTGCGATCTGGGCGCGTCCCAGGGTATAACGTGGAAAGATAACGGAGCACCCGCAATCGATTCCACTAGCATCATGTTGTTGCACTGGAAACGGAAACAGAAAAAAAAACATACTTTCGTGCTAGACAAAACATGGAAAGTGACTGGGAATGTTTAAAAGCCAAACGGCATTCTGTTAAAATCAAAGTATCCAGTATCCTAGACAGACACTACACATAACATGAAAATATATAAAAGATTTCGTCATATTATGGAGCAGAAACATTGTTCCGATGACACGTAATTTTGCAACTGAACAGGCAGTTAGTACTTCAGTTAATTTTACTCAGATATGGATGACATTTATATTTTTTTATATTTACCATGATATGCGACTTGTAAGCAAGTATTCCGTCTTCTCTGTTCTTTGTCACCAACAACATCTTGTCGAAGAGGAAGGCGTGACGCATCGCCTTCGCGCCGAACACTCTGTAAACATAGTAACAAATTTACATACAAATATGCACATCAATCCATAATGTCTTTCTTACATCTTAATTGGAGAACATTCTGTGTTTACTTTTTAAAACTTATTTATAAAATAAAATAATATACGAAAACAGCAGACTATGCAGCTGTTGATTTATACCACTTTTCTATGTCTAATTTAGACGATTTTTCTCACCTAAATGTCCCTTCGGCGCACAGCTCTCCGTACGTAGTTAAATCCGGGCCATTCCATCCGTACAGGAGTGACTGGATCTCCTGGAATTGCAAACAGATATTAAAAAAACCATACGTATCAAATAATACTTATTTTATCTAACTGGATGTCATAGCACCACCGAAACTCCTCTTTAAAACAAATTGTCTGCTAATTATTTTCCCTCTTCGGCATTCGCTGTAGAATGTTGGGTCTCCCCGATATCTGCTTTCACGATATCCAGCCAGCACTTTTTTAGCCTGTCGCTTGATCTAAAGTATAGAAGAGGATGGAAGTATCATACCTGCACACGGACTGCATTTTCGTGTATTCGGTTCATGTCATCGATATGCTGAGTTATACCTGTCACTTTGAGTAGAGCGTACTCTGACTCGCGCGACTGGCATTGCTTCACCACGTGTAAGAATGAGACGAACGTACCTGCACACGGACTGCATGTTCGTGTCTTCGCTTCATGTCGTCGATATGCTGAGCTATACCTGTCATTTTGAGTAGAGCGTACTCTGTATCGCGCGACTGGCATTGCTTCACCACATTCTGGAAAGAGACGGAAAAGAGTCTATTAGTCATCAAGTTATATGGGTCACGAGTTGCTAAAAAATCTTTTCCGGGATTTTCCGTAAGATCTAGAAACTCTTAGAATGTTGACATTTGAACACTTGTTACAATTCAAGAAGGTCGTTAATTTTCCCATAGCGTCATTTTTGTCCCACTCTATACAAAATAACTAGAAAGAGTAGTCTAACCTGCAATAAGAGATGATACTTCAAGATCCTTTGCACTGGTTTCAACAAATACGACGCCAGAGGCAGAGGATGTCCCAAAGCTATCTGTCTCTCTCTAAACTCCCTCGCGCTGTTCTTGTCAGATGCCAATGCTGCCAACCGCTCCATGGTTCGCGGATATCCGGTACAGTAGGAAGTGTAGACGGCGAAACCGGATGTGTTGTTGACAAAGCAACGGGCTATGCAGGTGGCGTCTAGGTGGCAGGAGTTCAGTTCTTCGCAGAGCGATCTGGAATGAGAGAAAAAAACATTTTTATTTTTATTTGCTTTTTCGTGATCTAGGCCTTAGGTGACGATGACGAGTTCACCAATAAAGGAACTGCTATTTCCACACACAAAAAGCTGTTTGGTTTAGGACTCTGAAAAGATAATGTTAAAAAATTAACTGAAGGAACTTTTGGGTGTGAAAATAACATTTGGCCCTCCCATACAAATGGTGTCAACGGTTCGAGTAATTTTGTATGAAATAGCCAATTTTCGTTTTCATGTGCTTTGGAAAAATGGTTCAGTTCCATAGGTAGGTTCACACTCCACACACCACCACAAGTTTGGTTAAAAAAAAACTTTATTTATTTTAGTTTATTTGGAAAACACAACATGTAACAATCTATACATGAATGAAATAATTGTACATTTTTACTTAACTAGATTACACCTAGTGGATCTATCATCCATACTTATTCATAGACTAGGTTTAATGCCTCTGACCAGTATGTTCCTGGGGTAGATACCGCCACAGTGCTATAGATAGCGTTTAGGAAGATCACGTCCAACAATTGATCGTTTGCTTAGTTTACGCCATAAAATGCGTTTTCTTTTTGGCGCGTCATACAATCGTCATTAGCCTGTCAATTCACACAAAACATTCAATTTAAAACTAACTGTACTGCTCATAAACCTCATCTTTACTGTTGAAATGTTTTACAGTAATTCACTGGTGGCATTAAGTTGGTTTATCACTTGCGTCTCAAAAGAGAATATTTGCTTTAACGGCTGACGGCAAGACACGCACTTAGCGGTACTGTATGAAATACCGCCGTGTGGTCACTTTGGGTTGCCAGACTTGAGATTGAATTTTAAGTAAATTTTATGCAGATGGTTAGTACTAAATATAGTAATGGTATATAGTAGTTTATTATCCTTTATAATAATTTATGTAAATCATATATGTATTTTATGTAGATTTGTCTATATTAATTAGTTTTTAGTAAGATGAACTATCCCGCATTATCTACATTTGATTTCCTCTATCCAAGGTTGCCTGGTAGAAATTGCTACCATAGCAATAAGGCCGCCCTCATTGTACTTTAATTTTTATTTATTTTTTTCTTAATTCCTGTTGTTTTTGTTTTATGTGCAATAAAGAATATATCTATCTATCTAAATAAGTGAGATACGGGATAAGGCTATGGAGATGGCGGATTGTAAGTACTAAATTCGTAGTAAAAAGTAAGTTCGAGTGATTGTTAAAGCCGGGAAAGTACGGAATTGCAGGATCAGTAAAACAGCCAGGGAGTTTCCTTTTTCGCCCTTTCTTTAAGTATGTTCGCTTGCCCTTTCCCAATTTATTTGAGGCCGACACGGCTGTACGTTTTCATCATCATCCTTTCATCCCTGTTACTGTCAATTCAAGACACTCACACCCGTTCAAAACATATCATCTTTAACGCAGTCTATCCATCTTGGGAGGAGGTGGGTGGGAGTCCATCCATCTTCTCTCTTATCTATATTTTTTTTTCTCTACTTAAATAGCGCATTTTCGTCGAGATTAATTCGGAATATTGCTAATTGAAAATACTTTTATTGTCTGGCCACACTGCCCACCAGGTGTAGGCCATAAACCATGTTTACATCCACATTGTCATGTCGTGGTATATGGCTGCAGTGCAATCTACATATGCAATGCTAACTGCAAGCTGTTGGTCTGGTGGTCTGGTTGTTCAACGGTAATTCGGTAAGCTATGTTGGTTGTTAGTATTGTGCATGGCTTTACGCTGTTGAAGGAATTTGATGACTTCTCCCGTTTGATGTAACAAATTTTAAGTGAATACTGGTTTGACTAATTGTAAGGAATCAAGGTTCAGTACAATTCAAACATATTCTTAAAATGTTTACTTCCATGCTGAACTGGAAGCGAAAGAAAAACATAGAATGTGCCAGCTGCATTTCCTCCCGTGCATGCTGTAAAAAACAGCTAAGGGATCCAAGGGTTTTAGTATATTGCAATTTAGGCGATGGGCTGACAATCTATCACTACAGCAATATACCTACAAATCTATCTTAAATAACCCTCAAAGCTTTGTCAGACGTGGCGGAACGACTTTTGTTAGGTTGTATACGCTCTGCCTACCCCATTAGAGATAAAGGCGTGATTATATGTATGTACTATCTTAAATAACCCTCAAAACTTTGTCAGACGTGGCGGAACGACCTTTGTTTATGTAGTTTACGCTCTGCCTACCCCTTAGGGATAAAGGCGTGATTATATGTATGTATGTATGTCTTAAAATGTTAGAGACAAACTCTGTATAAGGCAATCTGACTACCAGTAGCTTCGTTTATGAGAATCGTAATTATAAATATGATTAGATGAAGATCACAAAAATTTTGAGGAATAACTTTTTCCAAACAACATACTTACATGTAATCACGGCTTTATCTGTAATGGGGTAGGCAGAGCGTAAACGACCTAAAGAAAGGTTGTTCCGCCACGTCTGACATATATTGCTGTAGTGACAGGTTGTTAGTCTATATACTGAAACCCACGGATCCTTTACTTGGTTTTTACAGCATACTTGGGAGGAAATGTAGCTGGCACATTCTATGTTTTTACCCCATTCCCAGTCCAGCATGGAAGTAACAACGTAAGTAAAATAGATGCTGTAAGTCAAAGGCACAGCTGATTAAGTCCTATTTTGAGTTAAGTAAGGAGAGTTGTTAAGTTTCATGGATAGAGCAAAAGTCACAACTCCATTAAAACAAATGAAAGTTTACCGTGTATATTTAGAACACGCAGTTTACCTACCTCTATTCTTAAGAGCGGTGTGGATATCACATTCAACAGGCCATGAAACTGGATACTTGCGGTCGGCATTGTCTGAGGCCTGCCATACAGACACGTACACTCGTAGTTTCCCTTTCGGGATAGCTAGAGCGTCAACGGCGTGTTTTCTAACTGTTTCTCAAAGTTCATTTTCATTGTACATTCATTACTGTCGGTTAATAAAAAGTAGTTACAGTATAGTATCTATTGATTTTGGCTAACTAATAATAATTAGTCGTGACATCTTCCATGCTAGACTGGGAGCGAGAGATAAACATAGAATATGCCAGCTACATTTCCTCCTGGGCATGCTGTAAAAATCAGCTAAGGGATCTGAGGGTTTCAGTATATTGCAATTTAGGCGATGGGCTGACAACCTGTCACTACAGCGATATACCTACAAATCTGTCTTAAATAACCCTCAAAACTTTGTCAAACGAGGCGGAATCACCTTTGTTTAGGTTGTTTACGCTCTGCCTACCCCCATTAGGGATAAAGGCGTGACTATATGTATGTATGTTACATCAATAGTATTTTATAAATTAACACACAAGATGTAAATGCATGTTACCGATACCCTTTTTACCCCGTAACAGAAAATGAAAGTTCTTATTCAATAAAGTCTTTGATGCATGTAATTCGATACTGTATAATAAATTTGGGGACCACACAGAGTACAAAATGCAACCATTTATAAGGTCCCACTATAGAGCAATATGTAGGGTGGTGTTCTTTTACTGGGAGTAGGATCTAGTGTGGGGAGATAGCTATTCTTTTAACACCCCTATATGAGACGGATTTAGGAGAGTTTTTCAATAAACATACATAATACATGTAATCCCGCCTCTATCCCTAATGGGGTTGGCAGATCGTAAACGACCTAAACAAAGGTCGTTCCGCCACGTCTGACAAAGTTTTGAAGGTTGTTTAAGATAGATTTGTAGGCATATTGCTGTAGAGACAGGTTGTCAGCCTGTCGCCTAAATTGCAATATACAGACCCTCGGATCCTTAAGCTGGTTATTACAGCATGCCCGGAAGGAAATGCAGCTGGCACATTCTATGCTTCTCTCTCACTCCCAGTCCAGCATGGAAGTAGGTAAGTTTTTCAATAAACTACATGTGAAACTGATTATTTTTCATAATATCTATATACCTTTGACCCCACTTCTTTTCCAATTTGGATCAAAATTATCTTTGATGTTACATTTGACACATTTGTCAATCATTACATTTAGAACCATCATATCTTTAGTTTATTAGATTTGGCACATTTGTCAAACATATTTATTTACTTCCATGCTGGACTGGGAGAGATAGAAAAACATAGAATGTTCCAGCTGCCTTTCCTCCCGGGCATGCTATTGAAGTCAGCAAAAGGGACTCGAGGGTTACAGTGTATTGTAATTTAGGCGATGGGCTGACAACCTGTCACTATAGCAATACATATTACAATCTAAAATTGCCCTCAATTTTTGTCAGACGTGGCGAAAGCGCCTTTTAGGAGGCGTTAAACGCTCTGCCTACCCCTAAGGGATAAAGGCGTGATTTATGTATGTATGTATGTATGTCAAACATATAGGACCATAACTCCTAAAACTATCTATAAAGTGTTCTTAGATTTAACACAATTGTCTTACATTTAGTATCAGAACTATCTATAAAGATCCATTAGTTTTGACTCATTTGCCAAACGTAATTTGAATCAATACCATTTTATTTAACTTATACCAAATTGATTATGTTTTGTTTAGGCACAGCTTATGCCTAGTTTTTTAAAATATTGTTTACAAATCCAATTTGCTTTTTATAAGTTCATTATTAGTTGTTTCTTCCATGCATTTAATCCCGGGCATGCTGTAAAAACCAACTATGGAATCTGAGGGTTTCAGTATATTGCAATTTAGGCGATGGGCTAGCGACCTGTCACTACAGCAATATACCTACAAATCGACGACCGACCTTTGTTTAGGTCGTTTACGCTCTGCCTACAACATTAGCGATAAAGGCGTGATTATATGTATGTATGTATGTATTATTAGTAGTACACTACTTAGTGTACTTAGATTTTTTTACTGAATACAAAATGTTCCCTGAATCCCTCCCTGCGTAGTCGAATGCTAAGTGATGCATTGCCAACAGAGGGCGCTGAGGGTACGTCAAATTATCCCGTATGCCAAGTTGCCAACACAACATGTTAGAGGGGAAACTATTTGCTATTATGTCTGGGAACAAATTGTGCAACTTAGCTATTTTAACAAAAAAAATATGTTGACCATGCCAAGTAATATTTTGTTGTATTGATTTTTCGGTTTGAACGATGATGAAAGTACTGTCTTTGGTGGGATAGTCACAGTTTCTATTGTAATAAAATATCAGACTATATGCGTTGTTCTTGTCTCTAGAAAACTAATATGTAGTCAATAGACCGTGCTCATACAAGCTTCAAAATTAAATAATCTGACATCTCCAATTCATCAACGGAACGTACTTAAGCTTTTTAGCGCCGAAAGTTTTTGCACTGCACCGTATTCGGTTTGTATCCGATTCGTATCCGTGAAAATTCCATTTAAAACGGATATGGATGCATGCACAATGTTCGCGACGGCGCAAATGTATTTAATTTTTGTATTTTTTATTCCCATCGAAATAAGGAGTATTTTTTAGGATGGCCACACTTGAGAGATGTCATCCCTAAATTAAGAGGCAAATTCAAATCAACCAATCAGAGCGTGTGATAGAACGAGATAGCTATAGTATTCTATTCTTGTCTTTTTATGAACTTGACGTATGATCAAGAATATTCGAGAATCGATATAACGCCATCCCTGTCTTACTAGTGACAGTTTGTATTTAGCTATCTCGATCGAACATTACAGAGGACACTTGTCATTTCGAGAAAAGAATTGCCAGCTGTTTCCCGAGAATTCTACAGTACCGAAATTGGAGTATATAAACGGCTGCGCAGACCGCACCAAGCATATAGTTTCGTGGTATAGTTTCGGCATATAGTTTCGCCATATAGTTTCGTGGTATAGTTTCGCCATATAGTTTTCGATATAGTTTCGGCATATAGTTTCGTGGTATAGTTTGATATAGTTTCGTTATATAGTTTCGTGAAATAGTTTCGTCATATATAGTTTCGGGAGATCAGTCCGAATAGTGGAAGAATAATGGACAGTGAACAGAATAGATATAGTTTCGTGATAGATACAGTATAGTTCAGTGATATAGGTCCGTGATACAGTTTTCAGATTCAGTTTCGAATCAGTGATCGAATAGTGGGAAGAAATAGTGAAGTGAACAGTATATAGTAACAGTGACAGTGACTCCGTGACAGTTCGTAAATAGTTATCGGCAAACAGTTCCGTAATCGTTTCGTATAGTGTTTCCGTGATAGTTCGTTTATAGTTATCGACAGCGAGTTCCGTAAACAGTTTCCGTTTCGTATCCGTTTTTGAATAGTTCCGAAAGCAGCAAGAACAAGAATAACAGTGGAAATAACAGTGATTAATAGTGATAACAGAAGTGTGAAGTACCGTTTATAGTTTAATTCATAAATATTAAGATTTTGTGCCAATCTGTTTCATAGTGTTGCCAGATAGTTTTAACATTTTATATTTTGTAGAATTTCCGTTTTCATTCGTTCTTTTTGACAGTTCGTCCATAGTGTTGCCAGTAATTTCGTATATAGATTTGTTAGTAGTTTTTCGTCAATAAATATACAGTCCATTTATAGTATAGTTTTAATTCGTGTACATTGAGGTAGGCACGTTTGGTTACGCCGAACACTATCTCGTACATAATGGTCCTTCGAGCCGGATCCGTATCAGTGTTCCGTGTAGTGATAGTGACAGATTTCGTGTTATTTCGTAAACAGTACCGTATTATATCGTGGTTGGACAGTATCGTGTGTGTGAAACAGTGTTTATAGACAGTACAAATAGACAGTTCATTCGTGTTCAGAGACAGTGGTTGTACAGAGACAGTTTCCGTGGACAGTATAGTGTTTAGTAGACAGTTTAATAGAGATTACCGATTATTCCGTAAAATAAGTTACAGTTGAATCAGTTTCGTGTAAAAACAGTAAATTACTGTCAATATGCCAGTTACAAGATCTATGTCAGGAGCTTCATCCCGGCGCCTGGTGCAAGAGACTAATCACCGATGTCGAACAGCTGATGTTGTCGATCCGCAACCGCAACCGCCGCAGCTGTCACAGCCTGAAGAAGTAGGCAAACAACAGATACCAGAAGGTGAAGAAACTTTTGTGGTACATCGTGACATGTCTGTAAAAACTAAAAGATCTTCGAAATCAAGTAGGTCCAAAATTGTACAATTGCAACTTCAAATAAAATTACTTGAAGAAAAGATAAAAGAAGCGGACGCCGAAAAGAAATTAGCAAACATACAAATTAAAAAACTTTTAGTTGACATGAAGATAAGAGAATTGGAAGCTGAAGAAAAATCAATTTCAAAAGAAGAAGCAAAGAAGGCATTAGCAGCCGCCAAAGAAATAGCAGAGAAGGAAATAGCAATCGCTAAAGAGGAAGCAGAGAAGGGAATAGCAATTGCCATAGAAGAGAAAGCATTCTATCAAGTCGAGAAATCGGCAGCCGAAAAGAAGATAATAGACCTGAAATATGAAGAACTTTGGGAACAGATCGATAAATTTGAGAGCATGAAGAAAAAAGTTCTGGACGATAAAGTAGACCTTATATTGCCGATGCCGCTGCAGATTAAACAGCGTGAACTGTACGTGATAGCACAGCGAATTCTAAAAGAAGATGCTGAAAACAAAGAAGAATTAGCAGCAGCAAAAGAAAACTTAGACAGAGCCAGAAAAAACAGGATAACACTCGAAGAACAGAACCGAAAGATTAAGGTAGAAGCCATGAAGAGCAAAGACCGAGAAAACAATGAAGATGAAGACTCCGAATTAGAGGACAGCCAATTTAACCCGCAATCAGACAGCGTCCAAATCAAGGTGCAACAACAATTGAATTTTCAAAATGAAGACAAGGAAGAAATTCAAATGAAGCAAGAGCAAGATAGTGACCTGAAAACAGAACAAAACAGAAGAATGAAGATTGAAAATCCGAAGACTGAACCAGTTAGAAGTGTGAAGACAGAAAAAGTCCAGAAGTTTGATCTAGACAAGGAACCAGAACCTGAAGAATCAAAGTATATGAAGATAGATCACGACTGTAAAGGAAAGAAGATTGAGATATTCATAAACAAAGACGAAGATTTTGAAAGCCGACATGGTGAATACGAAGACAGAAAAATAGAAGTAACAGAATGGCATGCTAGAAAGAACACAGAAGAAATTAAGGCAGGAGACCTCAAGACAGAAGACGTCAATAAAGAAGACGTAAAGAAAGAAGAAAAAAAGATAGAAAACATCAAGACAGAAGACATCAAGATAGAAAACATGAAGACAAAAGATATCAAGGCAGGCGAGAAGATAGAAGATAACAAGAAAGAAGACATGAAGATAGAAGACATTAAAACAGAAGAAAATAAGATAGAAGAGACTATGGAAGACATCAAGAAAGAAGAGAAGACCGAATATCATGGTCAAGAAATAGAATCAATTACCGTGCTACGTCAAGCAGAACCAGAAGAAATAAACATTGTATATGAAACAACAGAGTCCGTGGCCAAGAACGAAGGAACTTCTTTCAACGGAAAGTTCAGCGATGTTCTCCGATTCGAGTACCGTCAAAACCGGCGGGAGGGTCCGCCACCGGAATACATAAAGAATCCAGTAAACATCGCCGCTGCATGTTCAGATGCAAGAGTTGTCATCGCTTCAAGAACAACGCCGCCATGGCCCCCACCAGCGCAACCATGGCCCTTACCGACGCAGCCATGGCCTCCACCGACACAGTTATGTTCCCCGCTTGCACCTCCATGGCCGCCACCCCGGATGGAGATAGCTTTAGCATTGATAGTTATTGCAATACCGGCGGGAGTTCAGAAGACAGATGTGCATATTACAGAAGTCGGATATCCTCGCAGTATATAGTATTCGATAAAGCCGTCGCTCCACTTTAATAGATGCGAGGCCGTAACCGACTTCGCACGGCGGGAGTATGTTCGCGACGGCGCAAATGTATTTAATTTTTGTATTTTTTATTCCCATCGAAATAAGGAGTATTTTTTAGGATGGCCACACTTGAGAGATGTCATCCCTAAATTAAGAGGCAAATTCAAATCAACCAATCAGAGCGTGTGATAGAACGAGATAGCTATAGTATTCTATTCTTGTCTTTTTATGAACTTGACGTATGATCAAGAATATTCGAGAATCGATATAACGCCATCCCTGTCTTACTAGTGACAGTTTGTATTTAGCTATCTCGATCGAACATTACAGAGGACACTTGTCATTTCGAGAAAAGAATTGCCAGCTGTTTCCCGAGAATTCTACAGTACCGAAATTGGAGTATATAAACGGCTGCGCAGACCGCACCAAGCATATAGTTTCGTGGTATAGTTTCGGCATATAGTTTCGCCATATAGTTTCGTGGTATAGTTTCGCCATATAGTTTTCGATATAGTTTCGGCATATAGTTTCGTGGTATAGTTTGATATAGTTTCGTTATATAGTTTCGTGAAATAGTTTCGTCATATATAGTTTCGGGAGATCAGTCCGAATAGTGGAAGAATAATGGACAGTGAACAGAATAGATATAGTTTCGTGATAGATACAGTATAGTTCAGTGATATAGGTCCGTGATACAGTTTTCAGATTCAGTTTCGAATCAGTGATCGAATAGTGGGAAGAAATAGTGAAGTGAACAGTATATAGTAACAGTGACAGTGACTCCGTGACAGTTCGTAAATAGTTATCGGCAAACAGTTCCGTAATCGTTTCGTATAGTGTTTCCGTGATAGTTCGTTTATAGTTATCGACAAAGAGTTCCGTAAACAGTTTCCGTTTCGTATCCGTTTTCGAATAGTTCCGAAAGCAGCAAGAACAAGAATAACAGTGGAAATAACAGTGATTAATAGTGATAACAGAAGTGTGAAGTACCGTTTATAGTTTAATTCATAAATATTAAGATTTTGTGCCAATCTGTTTCATAGTGTTGCCAGATAGTTTTAACATTTTATATTTTGTAGAATTTCCGTTTTCATTCGTTCTTTTTGACAGTTCGTCCATAGTGTTGCCAGTAATTTCGTATATAGATTTGTTAGTAGTTTTTCGTCAATAAATATACAGTCCATTTATAGTATAGTTTTAATTCGTGTACATTGAGGTAGGCACGTTTGGTTACGCCGAACACTATCTCGTACACACAACCTGTTATGCATTTACTAAGAAGGCCAATTCGGATACGGAGCAGCGCAAAAACGTCCAAACACTCGCGAAAATTTATTCTACAAGAATACATTTAGATTTCTACAGTAGACGATGAGGAACCTAATACCTATTTCTCCGGGGAAGAACAAAGTGAGAGTGAGGTACTACAACTAACCTAACCTAACCTAAAATTCTTGATGGAGAATTTGCAGATTTGACAAGGAATAAGAAGACGACCTAGGGCTCGATTCTAGATACCACCGGCTAAAACTAAAATTTTAATTTGTCTTTCACCTTAAAATAATAAAACTGAAAAAGGACAGGCTATTTATACCTACTCTATGGCCACTTTGTCTTCTAGATTCTGACGCACTTTTGCACGTTTCCCCAATATTTCTGTAAATTTTATCCGCCATATCATATGACGGCAGATAAAAATGATAGATAACGCATAAAACCACCGACTATAAATAAAAACCGGAGAGAATAGATCTCCTATCCTTTTCCAATGTTTTTAGTCTGAAGCACCACCAAGCAATTATATATTATAATAATTTTAGTTTTAGCCGGCAAATCTAGAAGCAAGCCCTTAACCTATGATAAAGTAGAAGAATGAATCAATAGTTTACCTGTTGAATGTGAAGATATCCTCGATGTTGTTGAAGAGCTCGTCCAGTTCCTCCTCGGAGAAGGTGGCCTCTCGTCGCCACACGTGCAGGTAACCCTGGAAACAACAAAAATAACTGTTAACCTATTTTTTTTATTATAGTCCATCACTTATCTTCTATGCTGGACTGGGAGCGAGAGAAAAACAAAGAATGTGCCAGCTGCATTTCCTCCCGGGCATGCTCTAAAAACCAGCTAAGGGATTCGAGGGTTTCAGTATATATTGCGATGGGCTGACAACCTGTCGCTACAGCAATATATCTACAAATCTATCTTAAATAACGCTCAAAATTTTGTCAGACGTGGCGGAACGACCTTTGTTTAGGTCGTTTACGCTCTCCATACCCCATCAGATTTCCTATGAACCCTACTCTATGGTAGGCCTTTTTAGTTACTGGTCGGGCTATGTTAAGTTCTTTTGTTTCTTAACATATTTTACTTTAAAAAAAACGAAAAGAATGAATCCATCTGTATAGCCGAGTATAATATTTATTTCTCTAGCTACCTATAACAGGCCTATTCATTAAAAAACTACGCATAAAATTATAATTTTTGTCACGCAATTACACGGTATTCATATTCGGGCACGTGTGTGACAGTGGCAATGAAATAGTGGGCTCAACTGGCGTTATCAGTTGCGACAGACAGACAAACATACACATCAAACATGCATACATATAATCACGCCTTTATCCCGAGTGGGGTAGGCATAGCGTAAACAACCAAAGAAAAGGTCGTTCCGCCGCGTTTGACAAGTTTTGAGGGCAGTTTTAGACTGAAATTTGCATCGCTATAGTGGCAGGTCGTCTGCTCATATCCTAAATTGCAATACACTGAAACCTTCGAATCCCTTAGCTAGTTTTTACATGCCCGTGACGAATTGCAACAGGCACATTCCGTGTTTTTCTATCACTCCCAGTGCAGCATGGAAGCGTTACATACAATACAATATAAATATTCTTTATTGTACATAAACAACACATTGTACAGGAACAAACATTACAAAACAAACAGAGTATTACAAGCAATAAGGCCGCCTAATTGTACTCTGTACAGTACCTAAACAAAAATATATCTATCTAATAGCAAATTTAATTCTCGAGCTACCAATAACAGGCCTATTCATTAAAAAACTACGCATAAAATTATAATTTCTGTCACGTAATTACACGGTATTCATATTCGGGCACGTGTGTGACAGTGGCAATGAAATAGTGGGCTGAACCGGCGTTACCAGTTGCGACAGACAGACAAACATACGATTGTTTATATTTATACATACGGTGCCTTCGTTTAATGTGTAGTGTTGGGGAGACTGGTCTGTTTTACATACATACATATAATCATACCGTTATCCCTAATGGGGTAGGCAGAGCGTGAACGACCACAAAGGTCGTTCCGCCACGTCTGACAAAGTTTTGAGGGTTATTTAAGATAGATTTGAAGGTATATTGCTGTAGTGACAGTTTGTCAGCCCATCGCCTAAGTTACAATATAAAATCCCTCGGATCCCTTAGCTGGTTTTTACAGCATGCCCGGGAAAATCTGCAGCTGACACATTCTATGTTTTCTCTCTCGCTCCCAGTCCAGCATGGAAAAATGCTATCTGCCTACCCCATTAGAGATAAAGGCGTGATTATATGTATGTATGTAATTTCTGTATTTTCAAAATGAACATTCTTGGTTCTATCTCCTTCAATTAGAAATCTAGCAGGTAAGTAGTAGGTACTAATTCCGTGCCGTGACAACAAACAAATCCTTGTCCACACAAGCGGGTCTACATAAGGCTAGAGCGTGAGTCTAGTTATCAGCTATCAGGCTTTCTCTGCGCCGCGCTATCTGCACACATCAGAGAGACACGACTAGTGTAGGGAAATTGGGACGGTAATACTAATATCTAGGAGTGATAGAACAGAATTAATCAGGTAAATCTGTTCTTCCATGCCTGGGAGCGAGAGATAAACATAGTGCCAGCTGCATTTCCTCAAGGGCTTCCTGTAAAAACAATAAGGGGATCCAAGGGTTTCTGTATATTGCAATTTAGGCGATAGGCTGACAACCTGTCACTACAGCAATATACCTACAAATCTATCTTTAATGACCCTAAAAACTTTGTCGGACGTGGCGGAACGATCTTTGTTTAGGTCGTTTACGCTCTGCCTACCCCATTTGGGATAAAGGCGTGATTATATGTATGTATGTATTAGGTATGATAAGAACAGAATTAATCATGTATTACTCGGAAATTTCTGGCAGCTACATTTTCGCCTCTGGGGTTTGAAATATTGGGTCCCTGGGGCCTGTCAGGGCATCTCAGTGGGGTCACTGGTGACCGCAGGACTGGCAGCTTCCTGGCACAGCGGATTAGCCTCGCCAGACAAAGGGGGAATGCTGCCAGCGTGCTGGGCACCATGCCTCAGGGGGACGCTCTGGAGGCCATTTACTATTTATAGTTAGCTCTTAAGTCCCGATGATGTAGTGGATAGGGCCGCTGCCTCATGAGCGGGAGGTCGTGGTTCGAATCCCACCACGTACCAATGTGTTTTAATTTCATATGTACGTTTATTCGGTGCTTTTTCCGTGCTTCGTTTAGCACGTTAAGCCGTTGGTCCCGGTTAATATCGTTTAATACCGTAGATTGTAGTCGTTAAGCCATATGGCCAGTGCTAAGCATGCGGCTTGAAAACTCTGACCTAATCTAGGATTGGGTCTGGTTTCCTTTCTGGGTTGCGGAGGTCAGATGGCAGTCGCTCTGTGTAAAAACCAGTGCCCTCGTTCAATCCCCTAGATTAGGTAGCCGACCCCGTGAGATACGGGATAAGGCTAGGGAGATGATGAGTTAGCTCTTAAGTTTTTTTTTATATACTTTCATTTTTATTTTCGTGAAGAGTAAATCTCTTCAGTAGCATGCTTCAAAAATCGGTAAAGGCTTTAGTGATACGGAACGCTTGAAAATGCAATTAATCATGTTGATGTACGCATCAGCTATCGATTCGTAGAGCGCACGACTTAGCTAAATCTTGACCAAATTGATTGCAGTTTTCTCATGATAAAAATTGACAGGTAAAGACTTATATTTGTTAATTCGTGATTTCTGCAACTACGAATTGCTGCTACCAATATGGGCTGACAATTCGTTACTATAATAATACACTTTTAATTTCTTCCATGTTGGACTGGGAGCGAGAGAAAAACATAGAATGTGCCAGCTGCATTTCCTCCTGAGCATGCTGTAAAAACCAGCTAAGGGATCCGAGGGTTTCTGTATATTGCAATTTAGGCGATGGGCTGACAACCTGTCACTACAGCAATATACCTGCATACATGCATACATATAGTCACGCCTTTATCCCTAATGGGGTAGGCAGAGCGTTTAACGCCTCTTAAAAGGCGCTTTCGCCACGTCTGACAAAAATTGAGGGCAATTTTAGATTGTAATATGTATTGCATTAGTGACAGGTTGTCAGCCCATCGCCTAAATTACAATACACTGTAACCCTCGAGTCCCTACAAATCAATCTTAAATAACCCTTAAAACTTTGTCAGACGTGGCGAAACGACCTGTGTTTAAGTCGTTTACGCTCTGCCTACCCCACTAGGGATATAGGCGTGATTATATGTATATGTATGGTACTTAGTTTCATCCTTTTCAGTCCGGCGGAAGACACAACTTAAATATGATAGAAATTTATTGCTCATAAATATTTTATTCAATAGTAATCAAATAAACAAATTCACACACTGCCCTCTTTACATACGTACATCCTCAATTTGTGGTTATTTGATGCAAACTGTCTGTCCGTTTGTCTATCTGTGGGTAGACCAACTACTTTCTTCCGTTCTAGTTAGAATTACAGTCTATGACATAGATGTGTATTTTTTTAATTAATATTTTGGACCTAATTAATAGCCTTGACTAAATAACTAATTTGGATGCTAGCTTATTAAGGATGTTAAAATTAATTGCTTAGTCGGTCATTGGTCATTGTGCTAATTTCTAGTTTTGTAGTTGCTATTTTTT
The DNA here is from genome assembly GCA_949820665.1 of Scrobipalpa costella. Taxonomy (NCBI): domain Eukaryota; kingdom Metazoa; phylum Arthropoda; class Insecta; order Lepidoptera; family Gelechiidae; genus Scrobipalpa; species Scrobipalpa costella. Next base: position 5,705,074 of record OX463319.1, on the reverse strand, counting down.
TTTTGGAGATGTAATTTTTAACTCTAATGTATTTTAGTCTCTATACTGTATTTTAGTAAAACACTTTTCTTTTATCTGTCAAACTTCTTCTTCGTCAAATTGGATAAAGAACATATTTCATAGGTACCTAAATACTCGTAATCCTACAAACAATATGATGTTGGGTTCAAAGTTGCAATTATAAACTACTAGCTTTCCGTCAGCGGTGTCACCCGCTGCTAAATAAGTTTTCCCGTGGGAATGATGTACTTTCCCGCGGTAAAAAGTACTCTATATTACTCAGGGTGAACGTAGCTTTTTAGTGGTGAAAGAATTTATGAAGTTGGTCCAGTAGCTTTTGAATTTATTCGTTACAAACATACATACACACACATACACACAATAATACATATTATTCCACTTTTTAATATTAGTATAGAATAAAGATTGGTAGAAAGAGAAAGATAGATCAAATTATGTACTATTTATTAGCTACATTGTAATAACCATTTCTGTGTCATGGTCGGATGTAATACCATGTTTTACAAAATGAGCCTTGAAGATGAACACTTGTCAGTATTGAATAACATACTTGATATTATTATCTAGGTTTTTTTGATCATCAACAGAATAATGAGTTGGTTTTGAGGGAACTATCAATTACGTATACGTACGTATTACGGAACCCTAAAAAACCCTTTCTTGATTATTATTTACCGCATTTGGATACAGTTCCTTGTAATAAAACGGACCACCACTATCAAAAACTTTCCAAAACATACCTCTACACAAACCTTCATAACTCTATTTGAAAAATGTAAGTACAAGGTGTAAAAGTGGATCTCGACAAGAGAACACGTATAACATAAATCGAATCGTATGCGCATGGGCAAGTGACATGTCATTTCATTACTTATACTCGCAGCTACTACCGTGGGTGGATACTGTTATATCGAACTGAGTTCCAGTGCTCAATAGTGAGGGGAATAAAATATAATCTTCATATTCCATGTCATGCTGTAAAACCCAGCTAAGGGATCCGAGGATTTCTGTATATTGCAATTTAGGCGAGAGGCTGACAACCTGTCACTAAAGCAATATACCTACAAATCTATCTTACCCTCAAAACTTTGTCAGACGTGGCGGAACGGCCTTTTATATGTATTTTACGCTCTGCCCACCCCATTAGGGATTAAGGCGTGATTATATGTATGTATGTTGGACTGGAAGTGAAAGAAAAATATAATGTGCGTGCCAGCTGCAACTCCTCCTGTGCATGCTGCAGAAACAAGCAAAGGGATTCGAGGGTATTGTATACGTAGTTTAGGCGGTGTACTTCTTCTTCAATATACCTTTGATATATACTGACAACCTGCCACTAAATCGATATAATCAATCTGAAATTGACCTAAATATTTGTGAAAACTGGTGAACACGCCTTTTACAATCTAGGCGTTTTACCAATAGTACTATTATATATTCTGTGGTTTTATGCTCTACAAATGCTGTTTCATTTCCTGGCTTTTGCGACGCTTGTGAAAAGAAATGGGCAGCCGCTATTCTGACCCAGCATAACATGTAACTCTTCAACTAGTTTAAGCTTTGTTTCTGAATTGAATACATCACTAAACTCTATCTACTAATAATTCAAACTGTCTGTCAGCATTTATGCAGCCGTTTATAATACCTACATGGCGACACACGAGTGATAGTGACACCATTTTAATGAAATATGTTTAATGAATGGTCATTAGTCGATAAGTTTTTATCATTATTCACTGCATCTATTAAAATATACATAGGAAAAATGCTTGGTCCTTCTTCTGTCGAGTGGGTATCGAGTCTATCGACCCGATGAACCCTGGTGTCGGAGTTTAAAAACCGGCTAGTAGCACAACTATCAGGCCTCTGACATGGTTTGTGTAACGACCACAATCAAAGACAGCGACCGGGACCGACGGCTTAACGTGCCCTCCGAAGCACGAAATCTGTTTCTTTTCGGACAATCAGGTGAATCAGCCTGCAATGTCCTAACCAAACTGGGGAAATATTCACAAAGTGATAAATTCTTAACTTTGTGTTTCTCCCCTGGGAATTGAACCCAGGGCCTCCAGATCGAGAGTCCATGGCACTAGCCACTAGACCACGGAGGCAATTAGTGAAATGCTTGGTGAAAGTTGTTCAGTGTGGTTGACTGAGCAACCCCTATCAGTTTGCGGGATGCTGTCCCTTACACCCGGTATAAGTCTATATTTTCTTTGAAATACGTCATAAATTTTAGTCAAGCATTAGTTAAGTCGTGTCCTCAACGAATCGATAGCAATGTCACAGCTACCATCCTAGTTTTTTTTTGTATAGTGATAAGATGTCAGCACATCATCTAAATTCAAACTACTACTTCTGAAGGTGGTAGGGTTTTGTGCAAATGCCGTCTGGGGGAGTACCACCCTCTTGCTTATTTCTGCCGCCAAGCAGAAGTGTTCACACTTCTGTGTATCGGTCTGAAGGGCAAGGGAGCCAGTGAAATTACTGGCACAAGAGACATTCCACCTTAGGTCTCACGGTGTGCAACGCACTCTGCTGTTTCACTAGGATTTAGTGAAATAATAACTGCCTCCGTGGTCTAGTGGCTAGTGCCATGGACTCCCGATCCGGAGGTCCTGGGTTCGATTCCCAGGGGGGAAAACACAAAGTAGATATTTGAGAATTGATCACTTTGTGAATTTTTCCCCAGTTTGGGTAGGACATTGCAGGCTGAATCACCTGATTGTCCGAAAAGAAAAAGATTTCGTGCTTCGGAGGGCACGTTAAGCCGTCGGTCCCGGTCACTGACTTTGATAGTGGTCGTTACACAAAACCATATCAGAGGCCTGATAGTTGTGCTACTAGGCGGTTTTAAAACTCTGACACCAGGGTTCATCGGGTCCATAGACTCGATACCCACTCGACAGAAGAAGAACAAGTGAAATAATAGTAGGTGTTATAGGCTTCGGTATTGCTTACCATCAGGTAAGCCGTATGCTTAGTTGCCACTGTATAACATAAAAAAAAACTATTCACCCGGAGAGAAACCAGTTGGGACATTCTTAGTTTTTCTATCGCTCCTAGTCCAGTATCAAAATAAAGCCACAATAAAATACAATGGTAAATAACAACTAGCTATCGTATGTTAGATCTGGTATAACATATGCGCCATTGAAATGCATCAACCCAAACCCACGAGCCAAAACCGCTCCGCCTGCGCTTGACCGAAACAAAATATAAGCGACAGCGATTAGTACAGTCTATACAATCTTAAATGCAATTCCTATCGAGCTTTTCCTATAAAACAACATGTACAAAAGTTTTGATATTTTTAATGCATAACGAAAAAATGATCCAAGATCATGATATATCAGCAACAAGTTTTTTGCGCATACTTATTAATTAGGATCGAAATTGAGATTTAATTCGTTATTATTTGGATGGATTCAAATTGATTATTTGCAATTGCTGCTTAGCAATAAGGCTGCCTATTTGAACTACTATTTGTTTCATTTAATTTTATTTTTTCTTGTGTCTTTTCTGTGCAATAAATATTCTTATCTCATCTTATCTTATCTTAATGTCTTAAGCATTTTCGATTTGTATAAGTGTGTCTGAATTACATCTGATATCAAGAATCGAACCTGATGAACTTACTAAATAAGAGGCCATTTAGATAGACGTTAAATGACTTTTCTCGTTGCAGCGTTATTTTTACTGACAACATTACTGACGCTTATAACATGGACCACTCATCACAAAATTGTCGTGAGTTTATCAATGCATAAATCTATGTAGATCAGACAGTGATACAATGAGATAAGCATAAACAGATTTGAAACAGTTCATCTAACGGTACTTAATTAAGTTGCTTTAAAAAATATAGGAATTTTACTTCGTGCACTTTAATTTATTTTGTGTTTAGTTTATGTCTTATTACATAAATGACGATGTCTTTTATCCCGATCTGTCCAGTGGTTGAAACGTGATTGAGTTACAAACAATCTAAACATTCGATTGTACAAAATTTCGCATTTATAACATAAGCAGGATTAAATAATGGATTTGTAGAGCAAGCAGGAGTTTTGCAAATGTTACTAATATGTAAAGTTTATTTAACGTTGAGTAATCGATTCCAACTTGTTTTGCAACCCATAAACTGCTTTATCCTTACAACTTCAAAGAAAGTATTCCGCAAAACATATGTTTGTAACAATACAAACATATGTATGGTTATAGTCTGCAGTTCCGAAATTGGAACCTCTAAGGCTATTGCTAAGTTGCAAAGAAAATGCTATTTACGGGCCGCAAAACACGTTGGTATCATTATAAATACATACATATTAACACGCCTGTATCCCTAATGGGGTAGGCAGAGCGTCAACGATCCAAACAAAGGTTGTTCCCCCACTTCTGACGAGCTTTAAGGGTTGTTTAAGATAGAACTGTATATTGCTGTAGTAACAGGTTGTCAGCCCGTCGCCTAAAAAACAATATACACTCGAATCCCTTAGCTGGTTTTTACAGCATGCCTGGGAGGTGATTTAGCTGGCACATTCTACGCTATTCTATCGTTCCCAGTCCAGCATGGAAGCTTAGGTATAAGTGCATCTCTGAAATTTTCTTTTTTAAAATTAAGCAAATACACTTGTGCACCCATCATCGTTCGGCCTCACGCTGCTGGGCCAATGATTCTAAAGTCTAGACTTAAGACGTCTGAAATCAGGCCTAGATCAATCACTGCGTCAGCCGTCAGGCTAACTAGGAAACCCGTCTTTCGTATAAGGCATGTTCCAAGCGTAAGTTTACAGGGCCGCCTTTCTCATTGACCACTCGGAGCAGTGCCCAGGGCCTCAAAATCCAGAGGGCCTCAAGTATCTGCTTTCTTCTTTTTTTCTTATATACGTGGGTATTATAGTTTTTATTCCGCCTAATAGCACAGCTAATATGCCCCTCACATGGTTTGTGCAACGACCAGTAAGAAGACAGCAACCGAGATCGACGGCTTAAGGTGATTTCTAATTGCAAATGGTTGTTTTAAGAGCTTATTTCTCCTCAATGAATAATTGGAAACTTTAAAAAAAATATACATCTAAGAAATAAGTTAATGGCCTGCAATTACAACATTTAAAATTATTCTAGGTAATAAATAAGTATGCTAAAAAAACTGGAAGTAAAGCTGTTTTTATCAGTAAATTTGATATTCGTTCTAAAGTTTTGGGAGCGCTTTCACGATTCTTTTGGGAAAATATCCGTATTATGATTATCTAAAATCGCAGCATAGCTTTTTTTAATCCGACTTTCCGACGATTTTCGCACTTTTTTGACGTGGCCACGGACGTTACCGCCACGCGGTAGCGCGCGCTAATTTGAACGATATTCTAAGGCATTACGGGCGATGGTTGCATATCTTGAAATCAACCTGCTCATTTGCCGTTGGGATACACCTTAATCTTAATTTATTGGAGGTCCCATATTGGTTATCAACTGCCTGTTCCATGCAACCATCGCCCGTAATACCTTAGAATATCGTTCAAAAACTTAATCTCAATACATAATGCTAATTTCCCGAAGTAACCGTGAAAGCGTGAAAGTTTAGAAGAAATATGAAATTTACTGATAAAAACAGCTTTATTTCCAGTTTTTTTAGCTGACCTATTTATGAACTAGAATATTTTTAAATGTTGCAATTGCATGCCATGAACTTATTTCTTAGATGTATATTTTAATTTTAATTTTCCAATGATTCGTTTAGGAGAAATAAGTTCTTAAAAACAACCATTTGCCGGCCCTGTACGCTTCACCTTAAGAGGGCCCTGTACGCTTCACCTTAAGACGGCCCTGTACGCTTGTATGGGAGAGGTGAACTAAGATGGAGAATATAACTGTTTTATCAATCAGTAGGGTACCTAACTGGTAATGTCTTGTTTAGGTAGATAGACGGATCAAAAGTAGGATAAGAGGTTTCTTGTGATACCTGATTTATAGGGGTACATTTATGATAATTGGCAATTTTTATTTTTTTTGTGACATACGCTAATTAAGAAGTCATCATCTCCCTAGCCTAGGCTTATCTCACGGGGTCGGTTAGGCTAATCTACGGGATTGAATGAGGGTTACTGGTTTTTACACAGAACGACTGCCATCTGACCTCCGCAATCCCTTCCGACCAGACCCTAATCCTAGATTAGGTCAAAGTTTTCAAGCCGCCAATGTCTAACACTGGCCTCTGACATGGCTTAACGACTAATATCTACGGTGTTACACGATATTAACCGCGACCAACGGCTTAACGTGCCTTTCGAATCAAGGAAAAAGCGCCGAATAAACGTACATATGAAATTCGAAAACCGGATTGGAACCCCGACCTCCCGCTCAGGAGGCAGCGGCCCTATCCACTACACCATCGGGCTCTTTACCGCTTTTACGCTAATTAAGAAGTACCCAAGGATATATTTAAATAAAAGTTAATAAATTAATATATTTTACTACCGATATTAATACCTAGTAAATGTATTACTCTTTCTGTCGCTGTATTTATTCCTGTGAAAAATGCTTTATATGGTCAAAAAATATACTTATTCTTCTTGGAAGGCGAATGTCACACAGTACTAAAATTCTTAGGTACGATTTTCTTCCATGCTGCCCTGTGAAAGAGAGAAAAACATAGAATGCGCCAGCAGCATTTCCTCCCGGGCATGCCGTAAAAACCAGCTAAGGGATTCGAGGGTTTCAGTACGTTGTAATTTAGGCCATGTTCGATTTTATTAGGATGTTTCTGGAACCATAAAATATACAAACCACCAAACACTAAACTTGTATGTAGGAGAGATAAAATGAAAGTTGGACAAAAATACGATGTCCAATGTCGTTTGTCTATTTATAAACACCCACGCGTTGGTTTTATACGGTTTATAAATTGTGCATCTCAACACAGAGATATGGCAATGGGCATTATGTATGGATAAATATAAAATTATGAACTTTTTTATCATAAATGTGGTTTGTATGAGTTTTATCGCATAGCAAGTTCGATGTTGTCACAACACAGCACTGTTGTGATAAAACGAAACTAGTATTTGTATGTTATTCTTATTGCGTAAACTTACTAGAATGCAAGTTGTTTATGGTTATGATTGTAAATGAGTTGTTCTTATGGCCGTGCTTCGGAGAGCACGTTAGACCATCGGTAACTTTGATAGCGGGCAAGCTTATAAGCGACAGCAACTAACAGAAAATCCAAATATGGAGTGGATAACGGTGTTACTAATCTTCTGCATTTTACAAAACGCACATTTGACTTTGACTACACATCTATCTTAAATAACCCTCAAAACTTTGTCATACGTGGCGGAACTACCTTTGTTTAGGTCGTTTACGCTCTGCCTACCCCATTAAAGATATGTATGTATGTACATTTGACTTCATAATGCAAATCCGGTAGAAAATACAAGATTATCAGTCAACAAAAACACGTCCAAATTAATGCCTTTGCCACATTTCACTTCTTCCAACCAATTTGGCGCGTTTTTTGACAGTTGACAGCACCTCGACCAATTAGCGCCGTCGCCGCAGCGTGACATCTGTCAGAAGAATTTGACAGCGACACACTTCCGTCATCCGGTTGTGCGCATGCGATGGCTTGGAGTCTTGGAGACATTTTGTTTACTTTTTTTATTCCTCTTTAGTGAGGGCTAAGGCATTTCGTTATACTGCCTCTTCTTGTGCTGCGTAAGAAATGAAACATAAAACTTCTGATATACTTACATATTGTCCTATTTATTTGACACGAATTTGTACGTATCGTATAGCCTCTTTTATATTAATCTAATTACGTATTTTACCATTTTTGACGTAACGATCGAAAGAAAAAAGTTATTACAAAATATTTTTTTACAAAAAACAACTTATTGTAGTTGTATTATAAAGAAAAGACATTTCATTTTAGAAATAAGCAGTACCTGTTGTGTCTTGATTCCTATGTAATTGTTCTTTGTATGTTTCTGTGTACAATAAACTGTTAAATAAATAAATAAATAAAAGATCTCAAGAAAGTTTAAGAAGGAATGTACAATATTCTAAAATAGGTACTTTGCTTTGATATAGGAAGTATTTAAACAGTTCGGAACTTGACAATTTCCCTTCGTTTTCTCCTAAGTGAGAATAAATAGACATTTCCTAGTAATGTTACGTGCCAGCCCTATAATTGGACGGATAAAGATCTGAATCATGCTTTCCTTAGGGCGGCTACTAGTTTTATTTCTATTCTAACTTTTTCTACATTTTTGGGTGCCTGATTAACTGCTTCTGTGGTCTAATAATATGAGCCCTGGATTCGCGATCCAAAGGCACCTTTGACTCCGAAGAGGGACTAATGTAGTATTTTAAAACAACACTTTGAGACTGTTTCCAGTTCAGTTACAACAATGTAGGATAAATCACTTGATTGTCTTACAAATTTCAAATCTCAAATATTAATAAAATCAAATTTCTTCCATGCTGGTCTGGGAGAGATAGAATAACGTAGAATGTGCCAGCTACATCTCCTCCCGGGCATGCTGTAAAAACCAGCTAAGGGATTCGAGGGTATATTGTAATGTAGGCGATGGGCTGATAACCTGTCACTACAGCAACATACAGTTCTATCTTCACCCTCAAAACATGGCAGACGTAGCGGAACGACCTTTGTTTGGGTCGTTGACGCTCTGCCTACCCCATAAGGGATACAGGCGTTGTATGTATGTATGTTTTACATTTTAATTTATTTTTTCTGAGAGCATCATCTCTCTAGCCCTATCACGTATCTCCCGGGGTCGGCTACCTAATCTAGGTGATTGAACGAGGGTACTAGTTTTTACACAGAGCGACTGCCATCTGACCTCCGCAACCCAGAAGGGAAACTAAATCCACTACACCATCGGGCTTCCTTTTCTTTTCTTTCTTCTGAGAGCATGTGAAGAAACTACTTATACCACATTAGTTTTTAAGAGATAATGCTATCGTTTCGTAGAGAGCACAACTTAACTAAATCTTGACTAAAACTATTGGTGTCCCTGTCTGTTTTCTCATGACTGAAAATGACAGGTATAGACTTATATTAGTTAAGTCGTGATATGGTACCAATTCCCGCCATACTAAAACGTCCATTTTGTACGACGAGTTTAGTGTAAAATAATGTTTTTTTTAACAGTTTGAAAAATGCATACATACATAATCACGATTTTATCCCAAATGGGGTAGGCAGAGCGTAAACGACCTAAACAAAAGGTCGTTCCGCCACGTCTGACAAAGTTTTGAGGGTTATTTAAGATAGATCTGTAGGTATATTGCTGTAGTGACAGGTTATCAGCCTATCGCCTAAATTGCAATATACAGAAACCCTTGGATCCCTTAGCTGGTTTTTACAGCATGCCCAGGAGGAAATGCAGCTGGCACATTCTATGTTTTTCTCTCGCTCCCAGTCCAGCATGGAAGAACTTGAAAAAAAAAATATGAAAAATCAGACGCCAAGATTCATATCCCACACGACAGAAGAAGTTTAATTTAAAATAATGTCTTTGTTAAAAGACCCGTCACGAAAATAAATCAACATAAAACGGAACGGACCAAAAACAGCAACTTTAATTATACAAAGATCACAGCTTTTTAAAAAGCTCGTATTTTATAATAAATCAACGTCAGTGTGAGATTTATCATTACTGCCACCGTGGTCTATTGGCTAGTGCCTGGGACTCCCGATCCGGAGGTCCCGGGTTCAACTCCCAGGGGGAAACACAAAGTTGATATTTGAGAATTTATCACTTTGTGAATATTTCCCCAGTTTGGTTAGGACATTGCAGGCTGAATCACCTGATTGTCCGAAAAGAAAAAGATTTCGTGCTTCGGAGGGCACGTTAAGCCGTCGGTCCCGGTCGCTGTCTTTGATAGTGGTCGTAACTCAAACCATGTCAGAGGGCTGTTAGTTGTGCTACTAGGTGGTTTTAAAACTCTGACACCAGGGTTCATCGGGTCGATAGACTCGATACCTACTCGACAGAAGAAGAAGATCATTACTCAGCATGTTAAAATTATTATATGAAATTAGTTGGCTTTGCTTTAATTAGGTAGTACTAATATACTTACTTACTTCCATGCTAGACTGGGAGCGAGAGAAAATCATAGAATGTGCCAGTTGCTTTTCCTCCCGGGCATGCTGTAAAAAACAGCTAAGGGATCCGAAGTTTTCAGTATATTGCAATTTAGGCGATGGGCTGACAACCTATCACTACAGCAATCTACCAACAAATATATCTTAAATAACCCTCAAAACTTTGTCAGACGTAGCGGAACGACCTTTGTTTAGGTCATTTACGCTCTACCTACCCCATTAGGGATAAAGGTGTGATTATATGTATGTATGTACTAATATACCTAGCCAGCCTACACGATATGCATTAATCTAAATGCATACTATGAATATGATTATTAGATCGATAATGGATTTAATTCTCTACACCACATATTAAATCTAAATTTATATTAATCCTGTCACTTTCTATATGATAACATTAAAAGAGGATAGACGATATTCACTTGTTATCTGCCTATTTTAACCAAAATGCATTATGGTGGTGGCTAGAATTCAAGAATTTTCTTTCATGCTGGCCTGGGAGCGAGAGAAAAACATAGAATGTGCCTGCTGCATTTCCTCCCGGGCATGCTGTTAAAACCAGCTAAGGGATCCGAGGGTTTCGGTGTATTGCAATTTATGCGATGGGCTGACAACCTGTCACTACAACAATATGCTTACAAATCTATCTTAAATAACCCTCAAAACTTTGTCAGACGTGGCGGAATGACCTTTGTTTAGATCCTTTACGCTCTGCCTACCCCATTAGCCATAAAGGCGTGATTATATGTATGTATGTATGTACAATTCAAGAGCAATTATGTGACCATTTTTATCCTGCGGTTCGCCAATGTCCGATATAGGGCAAGGGAATGAATGAATGAATGAAAGTGTCCGATGTCAAAGTTTTAATGTACAAGATTTATGCTACCATCCATCCCTACCCTGCATAAGTAAGTATTATGTATTGATATAATAATAAGCTTAATAAGCAAGCACAATCGCACTCCGCAAAAAAGTTTCAATACCCTTAATGACTCTACCCCAAAAATCCATAAATTATTAGAAGTACCACTCCTGTCCCATTTACCCTAGGGTAAACAAACTATAAACCCCCAGTGTATTATAGAACAAAGGTCGTGGCATGGCAGCCACTGGCCCACTGACCCTATGCATATTAAACTAGTGTTCCATTTTTGTTAATGCACGCTAGACTAATACTAGGAATTAAGAATATCGCGAGCTTTTTATAAATTATAGTACATAGCTTTTATTTTATGCGACTTCTATTGAATAAATTAAAAAAGATTTTCTTTTATTTAAGTATCCATACATACACAAATCACGACTTTATCCCCAATGGCATGGGCAGATCGTAAACGACCTAAATAAAGGTCGTTCCGCCACGTCTGACAAAGTTTTGAGAGCTGTTTTGTAGGTATACTGCTATAGTGACAGGTTGTCAGCCCATCGCCTAAATTACAATATACCGAAACCATAGCTGGTTTCTACAACATGCCTGGGAGGAAATGCAGCTGGCACATTCTATGTTTTTCTATCGCTTCCAGGACAGCATGGAAGAGTTAAGACAGTTTTAGAAAATAATTAAATGAACAAATAAATATCAGTCTCTTATATCTCTGGTAGATAGGTATTTAATAAGATAAACACTATAGATTATATTATATTTCTTATATTATATTTCTTCCATGCTGGTCTGGGAGCGACAGAAAAACAAAGAATGTGCCAGCTGCATTTCCTCCCGGGTATGCTGTAAAAACCAGCTAAGGGATCCGAGGGTTTCAGTATATTGTAATTTAGGCGATGGGCTGACAATCTGTCACTACAGCAATATACTTACAAATCTATCTTAAATAACCCTCAAAACCTTGTCAGACGTGGCGAAACGGCCTTTGTTTGGGTCGTTTTTGCTCTGCCTACCCCATTAGGGATAAAGGCGTGATTATATGTATGTATTTATGTAACACTATAGAATTAAAAATTTGTAGCAAAAGCAGGAAATTTTCAGTGACTTAAATAAATTAGTGCTATGTAATACAACACTGGGATTTGAAACAGTTGAACGGGAAGTAGAATTGAGGTCGAATCTGATGTATCAAAGGAATAGGAAATGGATAAAACGCAAACAACTGTGACGAACTAATTTTGTATCAACGCAAAAAAGTAAATGACCACTACATAGTAGTTGCGCATCTGTCTTTTGCTTCGAGGGTTCCGGGTTCAAAATAGGACACTTATGAGAGATAGATACATACATACATAAAATCACGCCTTTATTCCTTACGGGGTAGGCAGAGCGTAAAACGCCTCGTAACAGACGCTTTCGCCACGTCTGACAAAAATTGAGGGCAAATTTTAAATTGTAATGATTTGTGTTGCTGTAGTGACAGGTTGTCAGCCCATCGCCTAAATTACAATACACTGCAACCCTCGAATCCCTTTTGCTGACTTCTACGGCATACCCGGGAGGAAAAGCACCTGGAATATTCTATGTTTTTCTATCTCTCCCAGTCCAGCATGGAAGATTGAGAGTTAGATTAGATATACATACCTACCAGTGGCAAAAATTCCATACAAACTGATTCCCATCGGCTTCCCTTTCAAGAATTCCACCTCCACCAAATCCGGAATTACATCGAAACTATAAAGAACTTGAATGATTTTCTTGTTGCGGTTTACCCTTGATAAATTTCACCCCTCGCCACTGATACCTACTTACTTAGTAAGCGAAGATACTTAGCCTTGTAGTAATAAAACGATCTCAAGATTGAGAGTAACATTAAGTATGGGTTTGGCTGGCCTTATTGTACTGAAATAATATTTCGGATATGAACTCAAACTAGCTGTCATTTTCAATTGCTATTTATCAATACGGGCCTTAGTATCTCTTAAATATAATTTGTCTTCCTATGACAATTATTATAATCGAACTAAGTAATTCGGGGAGGTCAAATTAAATTGTAATTTTTCGATTGCTTATTGCACCTCGATACATACGAGTGTAAGAGACAGCGTCCCGCAAACTGATAGGGGTTGATCAGTGATTTATACTAAACAACTGTCAAAAGGAATTTTATGCAGGAAGTGATAAAGAAAAAGATTTTCCATATAAATTGTCTGATTAAGGTGGTTTTGTATGTTGTTCAATTATTTTTTCATCTTGAAACAATTCCTAGTGATAGTTGTTCTGCTTTGTTGACTGTCCACACCCGGTATAGGACATTACAGGAAAATAATCTCCATTAATTAGGTAAATCTTAAGAAGAAGTAAAGCATATTCTTACCTCGACCACCTGCCTGAGGTCTTCCACGTAGACATGCTCAGTCTGCACGATCTCAGCACACACTCGCTCCAGCTGAGACATGCCTGACAGATCCTCGGCTTGACCTGCAAACGTGTCAGTCATTTATTAAATTGCTGCCTTCAAATGAATATTTTAAAATGTAATAGTTCCTAGCCCAGTAATTCTACATACATACATACATAAATCATGCCTTTATCCCTTACGGGGTAGGCAGAGCGTTTAACGCCTCTTAAAAGGCGCTTTCGCCACGTCTGACAAAAATTGAGGGCAATTTTAGATTGTAATATGTATTGCTTTAGTGACAGGTTGTCAGCCCATCGCCTAAATTACAATACACACTGTAACCCTCGAGTCCCTTTTGCTGACTTCAACAGCATGCCCGGGAGGGAATAAATAAATAATAAAGTAATTCTAACATTCACATTTATATATATACACACACACACACACACACACACACGCGCGCGCGCGCGCGCACATATACAGTCACAAACATACTAAACTAAGGATGAGTCTATCTGCTTAAATGTTATAATATAGTTAAGATTACCCAAAATTTCTATAACATAAGTTTCTTTATAATTAAATTTTTGTTATTTCGTACGAATACACCTAGATAAGTATTTTGTTAGCCCTCGACACTTGTACCCCATATAAGATCTCAGGGAGGAGGAAGTGGCTGACAAACAGCGCTGGCGTGACCTAGGTCAAGTCAGCACAAGCTGAGATATTTCCTTTTGCCTTTTCTTTATTATATTTTGATATAATTATTTAAATTGTCAAAGGCAATAAACATATTTTATTATTATTTTATTTTGTTTTGTTATGCAAACAAACGAACTCTAGCTATTTGCATAAGGTTTCCCTAGATACCGGCCTAGACCTAGTTTGGGAGCCACTGGAAACTGTCATTCATTACTCTGTTATATAAGTGATGATTTATTTAAAAAAAATGTGATGTAACTACTTCTAGTGGAGAATAAACATTTGTTATTTTCATTTGTATTAGAAAGTGTTTTGGTAGTACAGTTATTCATTATTATTAATTATTTAATTGGTGCTTTAGCAATAAGGCCGCCTATATTGTACTGTTTTGTTCCTCAATAAAGTATCTTGTATTGTATTGCATTGTATGATACCCAGGGTTTTATTAACGCAAGGATTTGGTAAAACGTTTGTTGAACCAAGTTTGTTCTTCCATGCTGACCTGGAAGAGAAAAACATACAATGTGCCAGCTGCATTTCCTCCTGGGCATGCTGTAAAACCAGCTAAGGGATCCGAGGGTTTTAGTATATTGTAATTTAGGCTATGTGTTAACAACCTGTCACTACAGCAAACCTACAAATCTATCTTAAGTTACCCTCAAAACTTGATCAGAAGTGGCGGAACGACCTAAGTTTAGTTCGTTTACCCTCTGCTTACCCCATTTGGGATAAAGGCGTGATTATATGTATGTATGTAGAAATTACACGTAAATCTTAACATGAGATCCGCAGTATCTTAACCAAACTAGAAACAACGACTCAAAATAATTGTCCCAACCGCGCCCGGAATCAAATTTAAGATTTCCGGAACAAGAGTCCACCTTTTTAGTCCGATCTTCTCAAATTTAAAGTCTAATAAATATGATAAATTCGGTATCGTATCCAACATCTTGTATAGAATTATCAACGCTATCGATTCAATGAGAGCAAGTCTTAACTACATCTTAACCAAATTACAACACAATACAAAATACTATATTGCACAAAGAAACACAAATACATACAACAGAAAAGTACAATATAGGCGGCCTTATTGCTAAAACAGCAATTTCTGCCAAGCAACCTTACAATAGTACATCGCAGAGAGCGGGATAGTGCATATTACTACGTGCAACAATCCGCTCTTTTCTCTTAGAATAATGGTGTACATTTTAGTCAACATTTTGTGATTTTGTGCGCAGCCGAATTGCTCCAATTTCAGTAGAATTAACAGTCACGTTGGTAAAAATAAACCTATTTCCTATACAAATCACCCCCTGACCTGAGCGTAGCGTTACTGCTGCCCATTAGTACAATCTGATAAAGTTAGCAGCGGTAATCTATTAGCAAACTAGAATAGAATAAACAACATAGATAGTTACCTACGTAGGTAATACCTACTATGTATGTACATACATAAAATCACGCTTTATCCCTAATGGGGTAGGCAGAGCGTACACGACAGAAACTAAGGTCGTTCCGCCACGTCTGACGAAGTTTTGAGGGTTATTTAAGATAGATTTGTAGGTATATTGCTGTAGTGACTGGTTGTCAGCCCATCGCCTAAACTGCAATAAACTAAAACCCTCGGATCCAGTCCACTGGGAGCGAGAGAAAAACAGACTGTACCAGCTGCATTTTCTTCCGGGCATGCTGTAAAAACCAGCTAAGGGATCCGAGGGTTTTAGTTTATTGCAGTTTATTGCAGCATGGAAGAGCAAACTAGAATAGAATAAGTATATAAACAACACACGTAGTAGGTATTACCTACGTAGTAGGTAAGTCTAGCTACTTAGATAGACCTTATAGTAAACTTAGAAAGAACAAACTGAACATTGTGTTGTGTATCACATACTATCTTCCAAGAAAAACATAGAATGTACCAGCTGCATTTCCTCCCGGACATGTTGTAAAATCCAGATAAGGGATCCGAGGTTTTCTGTATATTTCAATTTATGCGATAAGCTGACAACCTGTCATACAGCAATATTTTTACGAATCTATCTTAAATAACCCTCAAAACTTTGTCAGACCTGGTGGATCGACCTTTGTTTAGGTCGGTAACGCTCTGCCTACCTTATTAGGGATAAAGGCGTGATTATATGTATGTATTACAGGTTCTTAGCACCGTAAGTTAGTCACCGGCGGCGCTGTAATCCTATAATCGCTTCATTCCTGTCAGTAGAATCAAGGCAAAATTGTAATTCAAAGGCCCGTATTTATAAACAACACTTGAGACTGACAGCTAGTTGGAGTCCGTATCAGAAATGTCATTTCAGTACAAAAAGCTTTTAGTATTATAATATTTGTACGTCATCAATACGATGGCAAGTTATGGAGCACCTGTACACTTAAAC
The DNA here is from genome assembly GCA_949820665.1 of Scrobipalpa costella. NCBI lineage: Eukaryota > Metazoa > Arthropoda > Insecta > Lepidoptera > Gelechiidae > Scrobipalpa > Scrobipalpa costella. Next base: position 5,688,536 of record OX463319.1, on the reverse strand, counting down.
ATGTTAACTGTTACGAAGGAGCGCAAGAATTTAATAAATTACCCTCAGATATTAAACATTCTGATTCACTAATGGTGTTTAAGCGTAGACTAGCTCAACATATAATTAATAAAGTATGACGTGGTATGTGGTTTTTGTTGTGAGATGGCTAGTAAGTATTTACCATTATTACCTAGCAAATTAAGTTTTAGTTTTATTTTATTTTTTTGATTGTGAGTGAACGATGGAAAGTTTATACTTACTTTAAGTTTAATTCTTGTGTAAGTGGCAATATTGCCTTTTATGAGAATAATAAATATCTTTAAACCTAACTGCTATTTTCTATTGTACCCATAACTACAAATAAAGTTCTGATTCTGATTCTGAAAAGGACCTGTCAAATGCATACTTAATATTGCTCTCACTCTTGAGATCGCTTAATAAATACAAGCCTTAATATTGCCACAGGAACAGATAGGTCGGTGTCACTACTGACTTTTAAAATATGCTGAAACATAGTAGGATTTTATACCCAGTCCTGCATGGAAGTAAACAGAGCACTTGACTTACTTTAGCTGAGTTGTGTGATGCCTAAACTATGTTGTGCCTAGGCTCTAAGGTTTGGTCTAGCCGCACGTTTTCAAGGCTAGCGTTTAAGGGGTAAGTGGGCTTAGTGGCGCCCTCATCAGTCAAAAAATCATAATTCACTGAAAACATAATCAATCGAAAATCCCGTAGATCAGATTGAGCTTAAAGCAAGGAAGGCTTTTTAGAAGTTCTCATAAAAGTTGCAACTTATAGTTCGTTGTAATAGATACAGATAGAGAATTTGCGAAAGACGGCCACTTTTAGCACTTTTGCTATCTGTAACTGCAGTGAACACTGAATTATTAATTTATAATGCAATTAATTATTATTATTATTATTAAATTCTTTATTGTTTTAAAAAAATAAACATAAAAGTAAACTTAAAAATTAAAACAAAAGGCGATAATAATCTTTAATAAAATAAAAATAAATTAATAATCTTTAGTACCTAAACTTCAATCTGCATACATACATACATACTCTCACGCCTGTATCCCTAATGGGGTAGGCAGATCGTCAACGTACCAAATTAAGGTCGTTTTGCCACGTCTGACAAGTTTTGAGGGTTGTTTAAGATAGATCTATATATTGCAGTAGTGACAGGTTGTCAGTCCATCGCCTAACTTACAATATGTTGAAACCCTCGAATTCCTTAGCTGGGTTTAACAACATGCCCGGCAAGAGATGCAGCTTGCACATTATATGTTTTTCGATCGCTCCCAGACCAGCATGGAAGGTTCAATCTGATGTACCGGATTCGATTAATTGCGTTTTCAGTTAGTAATGATTTTTTTTAATGATGAGGGCGCTGGCGTGCACCGGGGATCCCCTTAAGTCTAAACACTTGCATTTCTCACTAAGCGATACTCGAAGCTTGGAGTCCTTGTTAGAACAGCAATGGTCATAAACTAGAAAGGGTAGTTAGAGCCAGTGAGGTTTCTCAGGATAGCCCACTTACATAGTTCTAACATTGGGTCAGGTAACTGGCTATTTACATTGGCGTTTTTTGCCGTGGCAGTTTTATTATTATATATGGAAAAACATATAATGTGCCAGCTGCATTTCCTCCCGGGCATGCTGGAAAAACCAACTAAGGGATCCGAGGGTTTCTGTATGTCGTAATTTAGGCGATAGGCTGACAAGCTACAAAAATATACCTACAAATCTATCTTAAATAACCCTCAGAAAAAAAACTTCGTCAGACGTAGCGGCACGACCTTTGTTTAGGTCGTTTACGCTCTGCCTACCCCATTAGTGATAAAGGCGTAATCATCTTCTGTCGAGTGGGTATCGAGTCTATCGACCCGATGAACCCTGGTGTCAGGCGTAATTATATGTATGTATGCAGTTTTATAATTCCCCGGTTTGTTTACTTTAATAAAATATTTTCTCGTTTATATTTTTTTATTATGGCCTGTTGGAGTTTTTGTTCCTCTAATTCATAAGTTTGTTTTAACTTTATAATTAAAGCACTAGACAATTTACCATAAATATTTTTTACCATAAATATTGCACTTTTTGCAAAAATATTTATATTAAAAAAGTTACTGTCTTTTGCTTTTTCTTATTATTTTACAATATGCATTATTACGACAACAGCCAGTCCAAATTGTTTCTGTCAGCTATCCAATCCATCCATCAATTTTCCATTTACCAACTCAACTTGTATCTGTATGTAATTCAAATTGACGTATCTCTACAGCGGTATACACTCCCAATGTGAATAGCCATTTTATCAGTGCAGTATCTGTTAATTGGCGTATAAATAAGAGAAATTTCCGATATCGAGGTGTGATAATTCCTTAATTTATTCCTGAGAGTTTATGGACATCATTCAGCTAACACCGAAGGTCGGAGGACACACCTTCTTCCACGATGACATTTAAATTCTAGAGTGCTTTCAAAGTTTATGATAGGCAAACACCGATGGACAGGTCAACTTATATTAAGGTATATAAATTCCAGATTTTATATGCAAAATTTCAGAGCTTGCTTATAGTACTTTCCAATTTCAATTTTAAAATAAATGTTCTCAATTCTTTATTTGCTTTCATGTTGTACAATGGAGTTCTTAAACAAAGTATCATGTCTTTTTAATGTTGTCAAATTAGTTTAATTACTAAAACTACAATTTCATTACGTTGTCATATCAAATATCTAAAACTTATTTTAGAAATAGGATCTTTGATTAAGACATTTAACTTTATTCTGCAACTGAGTTGGAAAAACTACAGTGATAATTATGAAAGCCTACAAAAAGCTGATATCCCTTTCAGTATAAAAAAAAATACAACAGCGTTTTCATAAATTGGATTCTCGGGTCATTTAACTCGAGGATCCTTCTAATTTTTACATAGATAAGATCCTACCTAGATTATTTATTAACCACAGTGGTAGTACTCCCTGTAAATAGGTGGATTTTACTCGATAAAGATTACATAAGATCTGGCATACCATCGAAACGAGACGCGAACGAGGAAGCAGATCCAAAACAAGATGATAATGGTTGGTAAGATCACGAGCACAGCACAATGGGAGGAAGTGCTAAACATGAATAGTTGGGGCTATTATGTTGTAGGTACTGATGGTGGAAATTAAGTAATTACATGGGCATTTATTAGAATTCGAGCGAGATTCGAGACCGATAGTAATTTTCGGATAAAATTACAAATGAAACAAGATAGGTTTTTTCTATACCTATCTTTGCTATCTATCTATTGAAATGTGGCAATTGTGGCTTGGATATTGGCGGACACACAAAGATGTGATCATTATAGTGTGTAGTGTGATAGAAGAAATGAAGATTGAATCAACTGACCTAGCAAATCGGTTTCCTAATAACTCAGATGACAAAGAACAAGACAAGAAATTTAAAAAAAACTGGTAACTTACGTGGATTTTCAGAACGCCTCTCCTCCGAAACGCTGGTCTTCACACCAGCACTGTTCACGAAATGATTGCTTCCATTGGCCGACGTCATCTCAGCGTCGCTGTGGTCATCCAAGCTCTCGATAGACGCTAAGTATGCCGAGTTCACTCCCCCTTTATTTTGGACTCCGCTACTAGATGTCGAACTCGAAGAAGCAATGGAACTCATCGACAGCGGACGCGTCACTTCCACCGCAGGGTTCAACCGTATCACTTCTTTCTCTGGGATAGAAGATTTCAGATTACCAGTTGAACCCACCACTTCTGGATAAGGCCCAGCTTTCGCTAGCTTAGAAGGAGACTCTTTAAAGTCTTTTCTGTTCAGACTGTTCGTTCCTCCATTTACCATTTTAGGTATTTTCGCTGGAGTGCCTTTGGGAGAGATTTTGGTTTCTGCTTTGATAGGGGAATTGTCTTTGGAAGACAATTTGATATCGAATTCTCTATCGTTTGATGTAATAGAAAGCTCGACAGATTGATCGATATAAGGTAAAGATAGAGATTCAAAAGCTGTTTTATTTGTAGGAACATCGTATATGGCTGGCCGGTTATTCGTTGGGACATCGTACGTTTGGGGCTCATCTAGCTTAAACTCAGGCTTTACAGGTACAGACTTTATAGGCGATTCGTTGTCTTCACTTTTGCTCTTGCCAAAACTCTTCATGCTACATGGTTGATCATAAATTTCGACTGATGGCAAAAGTTCAACACCTGATTGAGAAATTTTCGATGTAGCCCCGACTAGAGGTATATTAGATCTATGCCGCATTGAAGACCTCCCCGTTGTGACAGTTTTCTTTTGAAATTTCAACGTGGTAGTCTCGGTTGCGCCTGATATCATTCTTTTCACGTTTGGTGACAAGTTACCGAATGCTGATGTTTCTTTAATTTCTTTACTAAACGTCCTTTGAAATGGACTTTTAACAACTGAATCACTGGGCACTTCACTTTTTTCACTAGCACCATTTTCATCACTTTTAGTTCGCATAGGATAGAGTGAACTTTTGTTCATTGATGCAATCGGTAGCTTAACACTTCCAGCAACTTTAGTCGGATCTTTTGATTTCATTTCTTCTGCTATTTCTTGTTCTGTTTTAGAATCACTTACTGCTTTTGTTTCAATATTTTGATTCACAATGTCTTTTGTGTCTTCAATCATTGTCTGTTTACCATCAGGTACTGGTGGGTCATTTCTGGCATCTTTAGCTTTTTCCAAAGGTTCCGACTCTGGTCTAAGACTCTTGCCTGCCAGGAGTGAATCATATATCCCGATGAGCGTTGGTGTCAGGTCTGTTGTGCTACCTGCAATAAAACAATAAAAACGTTAAGTAAAATGTTCCACAGCCTTAAAAAAAACCTATAAAAGAAATTGCGTCTTAATGGTATGTATTTAAGGAACAAAGTGGTCTGTAAACTAATTTATCAGTAAACAATTCAATTAGTGGCTAAAGACATTTTAACGACTTCACATTCTTAGAGTCAATTCCAATTTATGGATATAGTTTAAAATGGTGTGGACCTTATTCTACTAAGTGGCAAAACAGTAACAAAACATTCGGTGACCAAAAATAACGAGTTCCTTATCAAAACTAAAGGGGTGTGACGGTAAAAAGGACTGCTGATCAAATCGCTTGTCAGACCATGTCACTGGTAACAAAAAGCCTTTTAAGGTATTAAATTGGATAAAGTTATGTATTGCCACCACGCTTTGGCGCCTCGGGGTGGACTGAAATGATGACTTGCCAAGTTTTTATTTGTTGGGGATTTTAAAATGTTTTGAGTAGGTGAGTTGAGTTGAGTTGAGAGACTGCTTTAAGAGAACGACAACGTGCATTAATATTAAGCAAAGAGGATATTTTTTAGGAACCCTGATTGAAATTAACGTTATTTGTGTCACTCACTGTTGAGATATACGTTACATCATATATGATTATGATTTGATTACGATATACAATACACGATATTTTATCAAAATAAACGGAAAAACAAAACCCTTCCTTGGCAGTCGGGGAAAAAACATATCTAATTTTAAAATGCATATAACGTTAAATTCTTTCAACATACTTTCGTCTTTATCCTATACCTTACCAAAAATTAAATTCTTAGTTTTATCATCTCTTATTTTAATTCCGTAGATAAAGGCTTATGTCTAAATAAGAAACAAGCCCATGTTTGGAATCTAAGTATGTGACAATAAAATAAAAAACAACTTATTTAGTGGTATCGTGGGCAGATATAGAGAGCTCTATAAAATATCTATTAGAAAAAGTATCAACACAAAAAAGTTGATAGTGATGTTTCAAATACGTTACGATGTTTAACAGTTATATTGAGTATCGTAGGAAAAAGAAACTACCTTTGAAAAAGTCTGCATTTTGTTGGACTTCTTTTACTTACTATCACGTCTGTATCCCTAATGGGATAAGCAAAGCGTCAACGACCCGGAAATAGTTGATCCGCCACGACTGACAAGTTTTGAGGGCTGTTTAAGATAGATCTGTATATTGCTGTAGTGACAGGTTGTCAGCCCACTGCCCAGATTTCAATATACTGAAGCCTTCGAATCCCTTGGCAAATATTTACAGCATGCCCGGTGACCGGGAGGAGATTCAACTGGCACATTCTATGTTTTTCTAACACTTCCAGTCCAGCATAGAAGACTTATTTTCTACGTAAATATTATTTGTAGGTATGTCAATTACAAGCATAGCATCAATTTAAAAATCACCTATTTCTAATACTTCGCAAATAAGAATTAGAGATAGCAATAACGTATTGTATGTACTAATATTATTTATATAATTATTTGGTTAGTATTTATACTTATGTATGTAAGGATATTTAAATGTAGCTTATTGTAGTCTTTGCGTACACTCTTGCCTGCTGTTATATATATTTTTTTCCTCTCACACGGTAAGCTGGAAGACAACTCAAATATTTTTAGTTAAGCTCGCCTTTGTACATAATGTATCTAGATTAAATTAATTTTAAGAATATCTGTGTGTACAATAAAGAATAAAGAACAATCACCTGAATTTTTCACGTAAGAATCTCAAAAGGACGAACTACTTCAAATATAAATTAACAGTGATGTTAAGGCGCGACTTTTAGCAGTTTAGTAATACAAAGCTTAAATACTCATTATGGATTATTATATTACGGATGATAAAATGGAGAATTAGTTTCAATTCGAAACGTAAAATATTCATGAAATAGTGTGTATTTCGGGCACAATTAATTTAAAACTGATGGCGCCACCATAGCAGCTCTGTTCACCCCTTAAGTTAAAAAACTGTTCCAAAATAACAAGTAAGTATTAAGTATTTTACTACCACTGTGAAGTATCCTTCCCTATCAGTTAGTTGCATTCGTTACGAATTCGAATGGTCAATGAAATAGATAAAGTTTATGTTTTCTATTTTATTGCCCTGTAATAAAATACAAATCCTACATTCTATGCAATCTATTCATTACAAACATACACAAGTTTTCTTTTTAAGGCCGAAAGGAGAAAGAAACTAAACAACATTTCTGAAAGATGAAAAAACATACGAGGAAATCGAAATCAGAATATGAAAATCTATATTTTGATCCTTCTACTCTCAGTCACACTATCTTGGAAAGACCATTTATCTCAGTATTTAGATAAGACTATCAAATAATTCTGCATGCATTGTCCTAACTAAACTGTAAACAATTACAAAGTCTCCCTCAGTTATGTGTCTCTCGAGTTAAAAAATATTGGGAACCAAATCAGCATTGCCAGATCGAATGACACAAGTCTCAACTTTCTTATATATATATAAGTAAGTAAAAAGGGAAAACGGCGTGAATCGCGCCTTTACGGGGTGCGCAGAGCGTAAAACGCCTCTTATATAAATTAGGGGCAGTTCTAAATTATAATGTGTATTGCTGTAGTGACAGGTTGTCAGCCCATCGCCTAAATTACAAGACACCCTCGAATCCCTCTTGCTGACTTCTACAGCATGCCCGGGAGGAAGGGCAGCTGGGACATTACAATACAATACAAGATACTTTATTGCACAAAGAAACACAAATACATACAGCAGAAAAGTAAGGAACAAAACAGGACAATATAGGCGGCCTTTTTGCTAAAGCAGCAATTTCTACCAGGCAACTTTTAGGTATTAGGATAGTACATAGCAGAAAGCGGGATAGTGCATACTAAGTGCATCTTAATACTCACACAATATAAATATGTACTACTAAATAAATACATGACTAAAATAAACTACATTCAATGTTTTTCTATCTCTCCCAGTCCAGCATAGCAGAATATAAAGCTTTCAAAGATTTAGTTGACCAAAAGCGAGTCTACCTGTAGTCAACTTAAGGCAGCCTTTTCTAATGTAACTCAAAGGTAAATTAACAAAAGGGACTCAGACATCCTACTAGTTTAATAATAAACTATATAGCGACCCGCCCCGGCTTCGCACGGAAATTATCAGTGTTTCTCTACTATATTATGCATGTATCATACATACAAACCTTCCTCTTGAATCACTCCATCCATTAAAAGAAACCGCATCAAAATCCGTTGCGTAGTTTTAAAGATCTAAAGGGATATAGGGACAGAGAAAGCGACTTTGTTTCATACTGTGTAGTGATATTTAAGTTCGGATGTGTGTTACTCAATCACGCTTCAACCATTGTACGCAAACATGTAGGTTAGGTCTCGGAATAGTACATAGTTTAATTTTCACCGCGGGAAAACCTTAATTTCCTCGAGAAAACTCATTCGCATACATACATATAATCACGGCATTATACACAATAAGGTAGGTAGAGCGTAAACGACCTAAAGGTCGTTGCGCCACGTCTGACAAACTTTTAAGGGTTGTTTAAGATAGATTTGTAGATATATTGCTGTAGTGACAGGTTATAAAAATAACAGGATACTGAAACCCTCGGATCCCTTAGCTGGTTTTTACAGCATGCCCGGGAGCAAATGCAGCTAACACATTCTTTGTTTTTCTCTTGCTCCCAGGCCAGCATGGAAGAAAACTCAATCAACGCGGGTGAATCCGCGGGCGGAAAGCTACATTTACCTACATCAGTACATGAAGGTACGGTACCAATAACTGATCTATCACGGTATCGGAGCTGGAGGCATCGATCGAGTACTGTACCGTACTGTGCCTACACTTGGAGTCTTGGACGGAAGTTGCCCATTACAGGGGCACAGGTCACTGGCACACGGGATCTGGCTAGAGCTGATACAACACCAGTGAGATGTTAATAGAGGGATCGCGAAGACGATTACAATCAAATATAATATACTTTATTGCACAAAAACACAGTAAAGTAGTACAATTGGCGGCCTTATTGCTAATGTAGCAATATCTTCCAGGCAACCAGGCAGTAGGAAAAAGAGGAATAAAATAAATTGACGATTACGATTTTGAGAGAGAGAGAAAGAGGAATCGTGTGAAACTGGTTAGTAAAATTAAATCAATTAATTACTAAATAAATATAAGGTTTCGGACGTAATCATTTTTCTGTTAAAATATAATCATGTTTGAACTTAATTATAACTAACTGGCTGCCAATTTTCGAAATACATACGCATAAACGTATTTACAAGCCTGAAGTGTGTTTGTTTGTGTGCTGCCGAACCGGCTCGTGTACCCGTTGGCACTAGGGAGACAAGGTGTGGTAACATTCCAAATCAGGGTGTGAGTGACTCTTCTTTAGCGTTAGCTAATACTATATGTTTTATGCCTATACTATAGGGTATACTCGTACCCGATTAGGGATAAAGGCGTGATTAAATGTATATATGTATGTTGTAGTAACAGCTCTATATAGATCTCCGAGACGCTGCGATACACTTCAAAGATGACTCAGTGTATTTTTATCAGCTGTGCAACTGGTCTAGCCTCTTGAAGTTTCTACTACGATTCCCACAAGCCACTCTCAACCTTATTCCCTTTAATTACGAACTATATCCGAGTTTAGGTAAATTTGTTTTTGTTGAGAAGTTTTTAACAACGATGTAGTATGTTCATTTATTAATAAATGTAAGGGATTTGAGGATTATGATTGAGAGTAAAGGATTTTATATAGTTAAATTAGTGACTTCTTCCTGGTTTCTTTATAGAATTCTGAAGAAAAGATTGATAAAATCTAAAATGTGAAAGAAAATAGGTTTTCAAGAATCGAAGCCGTCGACTTGATAGAAGATGAAGGATCGAAGCAAGTCGAAGAATGTGGTTTCTGCCTATCACTCCGGAAAAACGGCGTGAAGTTTTCAATCTTCCATGCTGGACTAGGAGTGAGAGAAAAACATAGAAAGTGCCAGCTGCATTTCCTCACGGGCACGCTATAAAAAACAGCTAAGGGCTCCGAGGGTTTCAGTATATTGCAATTTAAGCGATGGGCTACAAATCTATCTTAAATAACCCTCAAAACTTTGTCAGATGTAGCGGAACAACCTTTGTTCAGGTTGTTTACGCTCTGCCTTCCCCATAAGGGATAAAGGCGTGATTATAAATATAAATGTATGTTTACAATCACTACAACGATCGCATCCCTTAAAAAACAATGTACAGGGTGTAACTAAAAGTATGCTATCAGCTGATGGTGTCTGTATGGCTAACATTTTTTTTCTCTTTCAACCTATGTTTCCAGGGAAACGAAGTTCAGTTTATGCTCAGATTCATATCCTTCATAGTGCATAATACACTTTTCGTAACACCCTGTATACTTACAGCTTGTGCACCCTACTGCGCCAAAATAAGGCGGGTGTTAATGATGCTTGTCGGTCCACACCCGAAACCAAGCTATAAGTAAATCTTCCGCGTTCGGTTATAGTCTGCGATATAGAGTGACATCTTGGAGATGACACAGTGTAGAAAAATCAGTAGCACCACTAAAACCATCTCTGTGACCATGACCAGTTGTCTGAGTCTTGGGCTCTCAATTCTGAGGTCTTGGTATCGAGAGATGGGGTAATGCTATTCTAACCTGAAATCCCACGGGTTCCTTTCCAAAATAAGGCGGGTGTTAAAGATGCTCGTCGGTCTGTGGACCCGAAACCGAGCTATGAGTAAATCTTCCGCGTACGTTATAGTCTGCGGTATAGAGTGACATCTTGGAGATGACACAGTGTAGGTGACACAACGTTTTCTAAACAAACTTAGTGTTGATTATTATTAATTTATGAAATTTCCGCGTAGGCCAATGATTGTCTGCCACTTGCCAGTCAAGAAAGATGATTTAGGGGTGATAGGTCGTCCTCAGGCGAAAAAACAGCAGTCTTTGATAGTTTTAGGTAAATTATGTCAAAGGGCCATAGGTTTAAAGGAACACTGGAGAACATTTGGTTGCACAACGATGAATGCACGATATATCCGATGTCACATCGTTATTTCACTTTACTGTTTCATCTACCTACACTGTGGATTTGTTTATTTTGTCACAGGAAAATACAGTCGTCTCATTATAACTAACAGGTTGAGGCGTGAACACAACACTAGATAAGGGAAACAGTTTAACTGTACCAACTGTTTCACCTACACTGTGGCTTCGTTAAATTTGTCACAGTCGGAAAATACAGTCGACTCATTATAACTAACAGGTCGAGGCGTGAACACAACACTAGATCAGAGAAATAGTCACTAGAGTCGTATTTCTTGCGACAGAAATATAGAATTGAAATTAATAAATACACTTTCTTATTTTTTGCCCAAAAGAGAGAGTTTATATTGGACTTAATTCTAGATTTAACCGGCTAACCTGAAGTTAAAATCTATTTGTCACTTTCAGACTAAAAACATTGGAAAAGAACAGGAGATCTATTCTCTCCGGATTTTGATTTATAGTCGACGGTAAAATTGACAGAAATACTGGGGAAACGTGCAAATGCGCGTCAAAACCTAGCGGACAAAGTGTCAAACCATCGAATATAAATCGCCTGTCCTTTTTCAATTTCATTATTTTGAAAGTTACAGATAGATTTTAGTTTTAGACGGTGGTATCTAGAGTCGAGCCGATTGATTTTCCTATTCCACTTATATTCTGCAAATACTACATTCTAATGTTTAATTACTAATACTAAATTCTATGTAGAGATGTAGTATATCTTCGGTAGTATACTAATAGATAGATAGATACATTATTTATTCCTCATAAAACAAAACAATAGGAAATGAGAACAAATAAAAAAAACTGAAGTACAATGCAGGTGGCCTTATTGCTATGGTAGCAATTTCTACCAGGCAACTTTGGGTACAGGAAATCAAACGTAGAAAATGCGGAATAGTGCATCTTAATATGCATTAGTTTAGCATATGGTATATAGTAGTTTATTATCTAGTATCATAATTTAGGTAATTTAAGTAGGTACATCATATGTGTATTTTATATAGTCTTGTCTATATTCATTAGTTTCTAGTAAGATGCACTATTCCGCATTTTCTACGTTTGATTTCCGGTACCTAAAGTTGCCTGGTAGAAATTGCTACCATAGCAATAAGGCCACCTTCATTGTACTTCAGTTTTTTTTTTATTTGTTCTCATTTCCTATTGTTTTGTTTTATGAGGAATAAATAATGTATCTATCTATCTATCTAGTATACTAAAAAGGCGAATAAAGAATGAAACGTGCCCCAAATAACAAAAAATGTACTATGTAAGTTTTGTTCACGTTCAGGTCAGGTCAACGGTGAATGTATTGTCCCTTTCGCCTATTGTCTTTTCGAAAAATGACCCTTATCGCAAAATGTCCCTAACGCAAAATAACCTTTTCGCAAAATGACCCTTTTTTGATAGATTTAGTTCAAATAGTGGGCAGCTAGGTACTGAAAAGACTTTTAAAAGAATCAAAGGCACATTTTGCAAAGTTACCTTTTAAAATAGATCGTGTCTAAGGTATGACAACCTGTCACTACAGCAATACAAATCATTACAATCTAAAATTTGCCCTCTATTAATGTCAGACGTGGCGAAAGCGCCTGTTACGAGGCGTTCTACGCTCTTCCTACCCCGTAAGGGATGGGGGCGTGATTTTATGTATGTATGTATGTATGTCTAAGGTACAAATATTGCTCAAGCAATCACAGAGTGAGTAAATGGTTTATCACTGATCTGCAGCTGTCATATTCGTCACGCCTCGCCTATAGAATGTACCAATGGTTACAATGGGGGTCAGCTGAGGTCACTGGTTCAAGGTCGCTTGTCACCATTGTCATCGACTATTCAAACCACTATTTGTCACCTCGAAGGTATTAATAGTGGTATTTAGGTACTGTTGGTATCGGTTGCGCTGACAGCAATTTAATGGCGATTGACAACCTTCCTTTGGAATGCTAAGCTTCAATCAATGGAACAAAATAAGATGACAGTTTTTATTTTTATGATTATTTAAAAAAAGTTTAAGGGTTGTAATTAAACGATCTTCAAAAAAATACTAAATCAGCCTCAAAAATAATAACGTCGAAACCAAACCTAACCTATAGCGACTGAAATGATTTTTTTGAGGCTGATTTTGTATTTTTTTGAGGATTGGTTAATTATTTCCCATAGTATAATATTTATCAGCAAGAAGTCAATACAAGGAATAAAGGATTTAATGCTATAAATCTATAATACGCATTTTATCGACCTAACAAAATCAGGGCCACAAATAGCTTAGGTTCTGGCCAAAAGTTATATATTATCCAGTCAGTTCATCAATACTTATAGGTGCCTATCTAGACTTATCATCATCTCCCTAGCCTTATCCCGTATCTTGACCGTCGGCTACCTAATCTAGGTGATTGAACGACGGTAGGTACTGGTTTTTATACAGAGCGACTGCCACCTGACCTCCGCAACCTAGAAGGGAAACCAGACCCAATCCTAGATAGGTGCCTATAGTATTTCCAAGTCAGTTTTAGAATAAAGGTAAACAATGTTTAATAAAAACACATTTCAAAAATAAATGTTACGTGTTAGCAAATTAGTTAAATTACTAAAACTACTAATTTATTATGTTGTCATATCTAATAGCTAAAACTTATTTTAGAAACAAGATCTTCGACTGAAATCATGAAACATTGCTTACATTTATTCTAAAACTAAATTGGAAATACTATATAGGTAGACTGATTCCTATTAAAAACAATAATGATTTCATTCCCAATTCCGCTAATTCCGTTTCCTACAAGTCCCCCACAGCGCTACAACATAACTAATACGCGCAAGTTTGCGGTTACTATTGTGTTTTATTTTGGTTCAAACTCCTGCGCAGGCACGCGAAGAACGCGAAGTGAAGTGACTCACTGGAATCAAGACAGGAATCTTAATTATTTTTTTGAGGAAGACTTTTGGGTCCCGATGAGATAATAATGACTCATTATATTAACATATTTTGGGTTTAAATTGGTTTCACTAAGAATTATACTTCGTTGTAAAAATAAAATTGACTGAAGCAGCTTGTAAGTCAAAGTTAGATTAAATATTTTTTGTATTCCTTTTCTATGGTAAAGAAACTACGACTAACTAAAATACAAATTTCAGAAAAAGAGACTTTCCGAATCTCTTTCTGATTGAATTTGCGTAAAATATACCTACACATTTCAGTATCTGTCTATTTCTATAAGACTTCTTCGCCACGTCTCACTAATGTTGAAAGGATTTTCAGTTACAATTCTTATACCTTTCTCAATTCCTTCAACTTTAAAATCCAATCTTCTCATCAGTTAAGAACAAGTCATTACCTACAGTATAGCTAGTACCTACTTATCTTCAAGTTGATATGCAAATCCCACAAAAAGACACTTCACAATCTCTTCTTTATAAACGTTTGCGCAAACGCATCTCAGTATAAATGCCACAGAACCTTATACAGTCTTCCTGTTTGTCCTTACTGAGAGTTTTTGCTACTAAAATCTCTGTTTATATTTTATGGCTGGCGTTTACGGCGAATAAATTGTGATTTGTTTGTTTTCTGGACATTGACGGTGGACGGAAGCAAGATGGCCGCCTCTTGAGATTTTCTATGGAGATTGGGAGATGATTTTATGTGGCTAATAGCTATGACGATAAGACAATCAGATAATAAGATAAAATAAAAATACTTTATTGCACGTAAGAAAACAAATCATACAACACAACAGATAACAACAAAAGACAAGTACAACATAGGCGGCCTTATTGCTAGGGTAGTAAATTAATCCACGCAAACTTTCGCTGAAAGAAAAATGTGTAGCGGTAAGCGGGATAGTGCAAACATACATACATATAATCACGCCTTTATCCCTATTGGGGTAGGCAGAGCGTACACGACCTAAACAAAGGTCGTTCCGCCACGTCTGACAAAATTTTGAGGGTTATTTAAGATAGATTTGTAGGTTTATTGCTGTAGTGACAGGTTGTCAGCCTGTCGCCTAAATTGCAATATACAGAAACCCTCAGATCCCTTAGCTGGTTTTTACAGCATGCCCGGGAGGAAATGCAGCTGGCACATTCTACGTTTTTCTCTCGTTCCCAGTCCAGCATGGAAGTAATAGTATAGTGCAAACCTAGTCAAATAAGTATCCTACATACATTACATTACATATAATACATAAACTAAGTACAAGCTACTACATAGATATTTATAAAATTAACTAATATAGAAACTAAGGGAAGATAGGATAATTTAAGCCCTTCGTTTTGGTCGTCTACGCTCTGTCAACCCCATTAGGGATAAAGGCGTGATTGTTTGTATGTATGTACAATCAGCACTAGATGATGGAAATGACAGCAACAGTACCTACAGCACAGGATAAAAGTGAAGGTGAGATAATTCAGCCCGCATTGTCCTAACTCAACTGGGAACAAGCTTACAAAGTTTTAGACCACTAAACAACGTGTGTGTTTACCTACTCAAGTATACTTTAGACTGTGATTAAAATACCTAAGTAGGTCCATTAGATACCGTGAAATATTTACCTTTGTTACCGCAAAATATAAAAGCTATAACAATCTAATTCCAAGCTGGACTGGGAGCGAGAAAAAACATAGAATGTGCCAGCTGCATTTCTTCCCAGGCATGCTGTAAAAACCAACTAAGGGATCCGAGGGTTTCTATCGATGGGCTGACTATCTGTCACTACAACAATATACCTTCAAATCTATCTTATACAACCCCCATGACTTTGTTAGACATGTCGGATCGACCTTTGTTTAGGATGTTTACGCTCTGCCTACCCCATAAGGGATAAAGGCGTGATTATATGTATGTATGTATACCAACCATTATTTTGCGGTTTTCGATGTCCTTACTCATGATACCACAGAATATACAATATAAAGATGGTATATATAAATTAGTAAACAATAACATAATACATAATTAATTTACTTGGAATATACCTAGTAATAATGTGTCACATTATAACACGAATATTTTTATCACGTATACTATGAATAAGCTTCAATTCAATACTTTATTTATAAAATAGAAAAACCACACGTCACATAATGTACTACCTACTTATAACTTCATTATAAATTTTATTTTACAATTGGTCATATCATGTCATTTTAAAATACTAGATAATTAATTTAATTTACATAATTTCATCTATAATGTCAGGCCTGGCCAAAACAAAGTTATGTCAAAAAAGCAATAATATTTCAAAACAAGACTTGACAAGTGATTGATTAATAATTAAATTTAAAATATGTACAAGAATATAATAATAAGTGAAAAAGACTTGTAGTAAAAAAAATGGATTTTAATCAAATATTAGCGCATACACCACCTACGCACATAGCCTTATCAGAAATCCTGCTGCTTAGCTATTAATAAAACGTCAACATCAGCCACAACAGTCCACTGCTGGACGTGGGTTTCCCCAAAATTGGGGGTATATGCCATACTCACCACGCTTGGCAGGCGGGTTAGAAGTTTTCCATTCACAGGGAACGCTGCTGCCCATTCCCTGGATTTATCCCTGACACCCACGGGAAGGTATGGGGTGATGCTATTCTAACCGGGCACCACACCACCAGCTTTTGAGAAATAATAATAATATCCGGACCACCAGTACGATATTTTAAGGATGTGTACAATCCTCTAAGAAAGGAGTCTACATCCTGGATATAGAGCAGAATGCAGCATGAAAGGCCGGCAGTGCATTTGATACCCCTGGGAATTGCAGATGATCATATGAATCAGGTAGCGAAACGTCCAACATATCCATCCACAGCGATAGGGTAGGCAGACCGTAAAAACCTTAACAAAGTTCGTTCCACCACTTCTGATAAAGTTTTGAAAGTTATTTAAGATAGTTTATTGCGGTTGTGACAGATTATCAGCCTATCGCCTAAATTGCATTATACAGAAACTCTCACAACCCTCAGTTGGATTTTACAACATACACGGGAGGAAATGCAGCTGCCACATTCTGTGTTTTATCGCTCGCTCCCAGTCCAGCATGGAAAACATTACAAAATTAATACTGCATAGACTAATCTTCTAGCTCTAGGTCATGTAGAGCTAGAACTGTTGCCAAACACTGTATATTATACCTACGTAAGAGAAAACACATTTTTAACCCAACCTGTTCAACCGTGAAACTCTGGTGTATAATTTTCTAAACCCTACGGGATATATTTAGGTAAGTAGTAGTTTTCTCGGGATCTCGGAGATTTATTAGCTAGACTCTAGCTAGACCCACTTGGATCTCACTCGAAAGAAACCCTAGCGAAAGCGGAAGATAGTGTAGGTACAGTCAACCGCATACTAACGTACGTGTTTCAGGGAGAATTGTTTACCCTTATGCCCGACAGCCTGAAGCAAAGAAGGGTATCTAATCGTGTTTATCAGCCTTAGGTTTTCCTTCCTTTGGGTTAGGTTAGTGGCTCTCTCAGAGAGCCTAAAGTGTGGTCGGTTTTTTATGATTCTTGTATAAATGGATTTGTCTTGATCTTGCGAGTGTCTCACAACTAAAAAAAGGATATAGAGTTTGTGCGGAAAGAGAATAATAGCTATAGAATCTAAGGGCGCTTTATGTGTATTTAATTAACCTTCGGTTTGTCGGGTGGGGTTTTTGCCTAGTTCTTCAACCTTAACCTTCTACATTAAATTTTGGAAGTGTATGGTTAAAAACTTAGGCATAAACCCCACGCGACCAACCAAGGGTTAATTAATACAAATGTGTGCCTTCAAATTCAATAACTTCTCTTTACGCATAGACTCTATATTTATTTATTCTGTTCTAGCTTTAAATTTACAATGGTCCCTAAGAATCTCCAATGATTTAAAGTTACCTTTTTCGGAGCTAAAGTTTTCTGGAATTTGAAATTTAAGGACAAAAAGTGCATTATTTACACGTTGCAACGTCGATGACTGTACTTGGTAGTTTAGCTGCGGTAACCGACCGGTAACTAACTATAATGATAGGTATTACTTAGCATTACTGGCGCGATTTCCGCATTTTAATTAAAGGCTTTTTTCTTGTTAGAAAATACCCAAGTTGGTGACTTTCTTAAGTTTCTAACTTGAATTTCTAAACTTTAAGAAGAAATATAGCACTATCAAAAAAAAACGAGCGTAATATAAGTCGTCAGAACTGTTCTGATGCAAATACAAATGGGCTGCTCCTATCTCATTTTCCCCATTGAGTATTTAAAAACTCTGACATCAGAGTTCATGGGGTCCTAATTTCACTTGACAACCCAAATGATAGAAGAAAATCACCAACGGCTTATAAAAAGACTTTAATATAAGCAAGTATTCTTTTACTTTAACTTCCATGCTGGACTTCGAGTGAAAGAAAAACATAGGATGTGCCATCTGCATTTCCTCCCGGGCATGCTGTAAAAACCAGCTAAGGGATCCGAGGGTTTCAGTATATTGCAATTTAGGCGATGGGCTGAGAAACTGTCACTACAGTAATATATCAACTAATCTATCTTAAATTACCCTCAAAACTTTGTCAGACGTGGCGGAACGACCTTTGTTTAGGTCGTTTACGCTCTGCCTGCCCCATTAGGGATAAAGGCGTGATTATATCTATGTAGATATCTAGATTCCTACTGCGACTACTGTGCTAAATTCCTTGTATCTTCAAGTGCACCTAGTTAGCTGAGCACAATATCTAGATTCTAGTTTATCTAACTAAAGACCGGCCGGTCTAGCCAAAGGCAGACGCGAAAGAAACTAGTGGGCTAAATAGGGGAATCGCTAGGGGGACCATAGGTTCAGATGACTAAAATTCCAGTAATTATTACTTTTTTTTTTTTTTTACCTAATATAGGAAATTAGATAATTTTAGGAACCTCAACAAATAACGTGCCAGCTGCATTTCCTCCCGGGCATGCTGTAAAAACCAGCTAAGGTTAACCAGTAAGAAGGTTAAGTGTGCATTGAACGGAGACCTTTATCTTTTCGGACAATCAGGAGATTCAGCCTACAATGTCCTAACCAAACTAGGGAAAACGTCACAAAGTGATAAATTGACAAATACCTATCATTTTTGTGTTTCCCCTCTGGGAATCGAACCTAGGACCTGCGGAACGTAACCTCATGACTCTAACCACTAGACCAAGGAGGCAGTTGCTTACCACTAACACAGAGTACCTAATAATACTAACGTACTTCTAATAGGGATGTTGAACTCTATAAGCCTCCGATTATTTATTTTTTAAATAAATGACTGTCCTTCAATTTTGAATTGAGAACAATAATGTCACCGTAGTCCGGCGCCTGAGTCGGCGGCGCGGCGCCGACGGGCCGCGGGAAAACTCGCCGCGTGGCCGTATGCCGCCAGATACTTACATACATACAAATAGTCACGCCTGTATCCCTAATGGGGTAGGCAGAGCGTAATCGACCTTAACAAAGGTCGTTCCACCACGTCTGGCAAAGTTTTGAGGGTTTTAAGATAGATTTTAGGTATATTTCTGTAGTGACAGGTTGTCAGCCCATCGCCTAAATTGCAATATACTGAAACCCTCGGATCTCTTAGCTGGTTTTTACAGCATGCCCGGGAAGAAATGCAGCTGGCACATTCTTGTCAGACGTGGCGGAACGAACTTTGAATAAGTAGTTTACGCTCTGCCTACCCCATTACGGATAGAGGCGTGATTATATGTATGTATAACAGGTTTTCTCACGCTTCTCTTTACACTGAACATTTCCATACCAATTTTTCGTCACAGAAAGCTCCTCCCAGCCAAATGACACAGTGCAGCGAATGCAGCAGATAATATGTAATTTCGCAAAATGTCACACAGACCACCCCGCCATTGTGGCTGGTGCATACTTTCTCTTGGAAAGGTGGACTGATATATGCAGAAAACTGGGTAAAGATAGGAGCAGAATAAAATAAAAAGTGTAATAAATCTCAAAGTCAACTACAACCATTATCTTCCATGCTGGACTGGGAGAGATAGAAAAACATAGAATGTTCCAGCTGCCCTTCCTCCCGGGCATGCTGTTGAAGTCAGCAAAGGGGACTCGAGGGTTACAGTGTATTGTAATTTAGGCGATGGGCTGACAACCTGTCATTAAAGCAATACATATTACATACATATTACAATCTAAAATTGCCCTCAATTTTTGTCAGACGTGGTGAAAGCGCCTTTTACGAGGCGTTAAACGCTCTGCCTACCCCGTAAGAGATAAAGGCGTGATTTATGTATGTATGTCAACTACAACTTTATACAAGAGTGTGTAATCAAATTCGGTGGGATTGGGTCTTAGTAGTGGTTAGTTGGAAAGTTGGTAAAATTAGCTGCAGAAATTACAAACTTAAATCTTCAATCAAATCCATATCAAATCAGACTCTTTGACATGCCTTGTATTATATTAGTTTATTATATTATAATTCTACTTATGTATTAATCTATTGTACCTATTCGTATTTATGTAACTACATAGTAACTACATTGTCTATGTATTCTATTTAAATTTATAACAATAGAAAAGTGCACTATCCCGCATAATATTAGCAAACTACTCCTTTACCCGAAGGTTGCCTGGCAGAAATTGCTACCCTAGGAATAAGGCCGCCTAATTGTACTCTGTTTGTTTTGTAATGTTTGTTCCTGTACAATGTGTTGTTTATGTGCAATAAAGAATATTTGCATTGTATTGTATTGTATGCCAACGTCCAATCAAAATATGTGAAAAAGAAATACCGTAAGTTCCCACATCTATCTCGTTTCTGGCTTTTAACAATTATAAATACAACGTTTACAGTGTATTGTAATTTAGGCGATGGGCTGACAACCTGTCACTACAGCAATACACATTACAATCTAAAATTGCCCTCAATTTATGTCAGACGTGGCGAAAGCGCCTTATAGGAGGCGTTTTACGCTCTGCCTACCCCGTAAGGGATAAAGGCGTGATTTTATGTATGTATGTATGTATAAATACAACGACTTTGTCTTACGGGGTAGGCAGAGCGTCGAATGCCTACTAAAAGGCGATAATGCCCCGTGTGACAAATATTGCGAAGAGAAACTTGTACTTTTTCTTCCAAGCTGGCCTGGGAGCGATAGAAAACATAAAATGTTCCAGCTGCATCTCCTCCCGGGCATGCTGTAAAAACCAGCTAAGGGATTCGAGGGTTTCAGTATATTGTTATTTAGGCGATGGGCTGACAAACTGTCACTACAGCAATATACAATACAGATCTATCTTAAACAACCCTCAAAACTTGTCAGACGTGGCGAAACGACCTTCGTTTGGGTCGTTTACGCTCTGGCTACCCCATTAGGGATACAGGCGTGATAGTATGTATGTAAAAACTCGTACATAGGTACAATCTATGTTTTTTATCACTACCTGTCTAGTATGGAAGTTATTACTTCCATTATTATAGGATCACTCTATCGAACAAAACGTTTGACATTAATCCGACAACTTATAGTTCGATCAAAACACTTTCTCTCGAACTAATGTGCACTCATGACCGAAGCATGCGAGATACGATTGTTCGAAAATTCTACCAAATGAGATACGATTGTCATACGGTTTCTAGTCGTATATATGTTTATTGTCGTTGGAGAAATTTTCATAACATATGGCTTGTTATTATTATTGTATTGTGTAAAAAAGAAAGTAGATTGGGCTCATACATACATAAAATCACGCCTTTATCCCTTACGGGGTAGGCAGAGCGTAAAACGCCTCGTAACAGGTGCTTTCGCCACGTCTGACAAAGATTGAGGACAAATTTTAGATTGTAATGATTTGTATTGCTGCAGTGACAGGTTGTCAGCCCATCGCCTAAATTACAATACACTGTAACCCTCGAATCCCTTTTGCTGACTTCTACAGCATGCCCGGGAGGAAGGGCAGCTGGAACATTCTATGTT
The DNA here is from genome assembly GCA_949820665.1 of Scrobipalpa costella. Taxonomy (NCBI): domain Eukaryota; kingdom Metazoa; phylum Arthropoda; class Insecta; order Lepidoptera; family Gelechiidae; genus Scrobipalpa; species Scrobipalpa costella. The sequence continues at coordinate 5,666,720 of OX463319.1, read as the reverse complement.
TTTCTATCTCTCCCAGTCCAGCATGGAAGAAACTCATATCTTGATATGAAATGAATACGTATAATAATACGCAACACTACTACTAGAAATCAAGTGAGTCAAGCAATTACATACATATAATCACGCTTTAGGGTAGGCAGAGCTTAAACGACCTAAACAAAGGTCGTTTCACCACATCTGACAAAGGTTTGAGGGATATTTAAATTTGTAGGCATATTGATGTAGTGACGTGACAGGTTGTCAGCCCATCGCCTTAATTGCAATACCTATTCAGAAACCCTCGGATACCTTAGCTGGTTTTTACAGCATGCCCAGGAGGAAAAGCAGCTGGCACATTCTATGTTTTTCTCTCGCTACCAGGCCAGCATGGAAGCAATAACTAGCAAAATTAATTACTAGCAAAATTAGGTAGGTACTTGAATAAAATACCTATAGTGTAGACTATAGACTATATATCTTTTTAAATAATGAATTTGGACTTCATAATATGTCTTTTACAACTCTACACATACATATTATATTATTCGAAAGCCTGCTTTCATAATGAGAGTTAAACAATGATATTTTAAGAAAGATACGTTACGTTCATACTGCACGCACATTTTAATTGTTCCGCGACACATATACATACACATTTATAACATTGCATATCTAAACAAACGCTGAGTGCGACACAAAATAGGCAAAGCGTAAGAGTGAAACAGATAGCTATTTGTAATCAGTGCAGCCTTGAATATATTTTAACTTTTTTTCTCACTTCGCAGCTCGCAGCTCGACTGCCTAAAGTGGTCACAATTAGGACCATTTGACGGCACGAGTTTCGCGCGTTGGTAACGTATCTACCTATATATAATATCATTGGAGTTAAATAAACAAATTTTCGTAATCCCATCGATTTCGGTTAATCAAAACTCGTAAAACTCAATCGTAGTCGTTTACAAGTTTTAATGCACCAATACAAAAATCCTATCTACACTAAGCTAAGCTATTTTCAGATACAGACCGTTTACAAATACCTACATAAAATAAGAAAATTTTAGAGGTAAAATAAGTATGACGACGAGGTCGTCCCCGTAAGAGATGGAGTGACGATCTTAATGCTTATCGCGACGATTGGTGGGAGATTGCACAGGACCGTGAGACATGGAGGAAAGAAGGGGAGTCCTTTGCCCAGCAGTGGGACACAACAGGCTAGTAATAATAATAATAAATAACTATGAACCGTCTGTCAGTACGATTACATTGCTCATCAAAACTCGTCAGACGTGACGAAAAAAGATAATGTTGTGCCTATTCCGTAAAGTGCAATTTTATGTCTCTCTGAATTGATAAGAACTTCTTTATAATCTGTCAGCTGCTATATAATACAACATAGTAGATTCTCATCGGCTTCGCTGTAGGTACACTATAAGGCTCAGTCACGCCCGGCCCTACGTAGCCAGTGTGCAAGATTTATAAGTGGTTTATAAGGCAATCAGGGCCAATGAAAACCAAATCCAATTCATCCGATTTGCAAGGGCGTGAGGCGCTTTAAACCGGGAATGGAGGCAATGGTCAGTGTTGCAAAGTCTGTACAAAACTATGCGGGGTGTAAGGGACAGCGTCCCGCAAACCGATAGGGGTTGCTCAGTCAACGAAACTGAACAACTATCAACAGGTCTTTTTTCAAGAAGTGAAAAAAAATTAGCTGTTCCATACAAATTGTGTGATCGAGGTGGTATTTTTTTATGGGAAGGTAATTTTTCTTTTCATTTCCTGTAAGAATTTGCTGGTGAACGTTGTTCAGTTCCATTAACTGAGCAATCCCTATCATATTAGTTTGCGGGACGCTGTCCCTTACACCCGATAGAAATAAATTAGAAGTTTCTTTGCATTTTTTGGTAAAATTATTTCTGTTTTCATTAACCCAATAGATTTATTTAAAGAGCTACAATGAACATACACATGAAATACTTACAAATTATACGGTGCTGTATTTAATTAGTATGCTGCAGGTGCTGTATTTTTCTTCCACTCTGGACTGGGAGCGAGAGAAAAACATAGAATGTGCCAGCTGCATTTCCTCCCGGGCATGCTGTAAAAACCAGCTAAGGGATCTGAGGGTTTCAGTATATTCTAATTTGGGCGATGGGCTGACAACCTGTCACTACAGCAATATACGTACAAAACCATCTTGAATAACCCTCAAAACTTTGTCAGACGTGGCGGAACGACCTTTGTTTAGGTCGTTTACGCTCTGCCTACCCCATTAGGGATAAAGGCGTGATTATATGTATGTATGTATTTAATTAGTCATAAACAAACTAACAAATTAACTCGGCCACTGTTTGTGTAGGTATTTTTGTATTTCGAAACCCGTATTTTTTTATACTATAAATTTTACTCAAATTTATTTTATCATTATTTTATTTATCGGTTTCATTTCGGTCTCATTTCGGTCTCAAGATAAAGTTTTCCTGAAACTGTGATATATCACACTTATCTACTTTTAAGGCAATAGCTTTGCAATATTCGTCCAGGGTTTGCAACACCGGTAAGGTATGCCTGCGCCGCCCAGTCATCGGTTATCGGTCAAGTTGCCTGCTAAATATTCATGCAGGTTTACTGTTAGATCATGAAGCCAGTTCCTGAGATGATTTGCCATGGCCATATGCAAAAATATCAGGTATTTGCGTAAAGAAATGGCATTCTTCTCATATTTAGTACACTTTTAATGAATTTTATTCGATTTGTTTATCTTTTACGCTGCAGCTGCTAAATATAAATTGCAGCAAATATTGGAAACACATTCGTAAATTAAGTTACAGTCAATTTTAATATTATTTTTAATAACGGTTCAAATAATTTATTCATATGGCAACACAGTAGCTTGGCGCCTCAAGCTCCCGCCGAAATCTCCCGCAGTGACAGATGACCACAGAGTGCATTCCGGCATGAGTAGCATGCTAATCGTTCAAAAATTAAAAGAAAATAAATACATTCTCTTTGCGTTTTATTTTGGAAAGTGAACGGTAGGATTACTGGCCACTTGTTTCGAGAAAAGTAGTCTTAAATAGCCTTTAGTTACAATAAAAAGTAAACATTTATTTTATCCAATTTAATGGTAATTCGCAGTATCTTTTAAATTGTTACTGGCAGGTTTTAAAAGTTTAAAAATAATTAATTTTAAAATATTTAAAAAGAAGCAGACATGGATGTTTTTCACGCTTAATCAGTTTGATAATTTTAACCTTTCACTTGAGAACGGTAAAACTTGCATAATATTGGACTAAATCACTTCTCGATAATGTTATGGGCCTTATTTCACACTGTCATTATTTTACCGCCCACGACGATAACAGTTAAATGCGACATATTATTATACTTTCAAACACTATCACCTTTCTAAACATAAAACAGTGTAATACATACTAATAAGACGGTCATAAGCGATTTAAAAACCTTAAAGCATAACCTAATAGAAGTTCCCTAATTAGTAAGTAGTGTTAATTGGCAATACTCAAATAGGGTTATGCCAAAAAAAAAGTAGTTTTAACGGTGAGAAGTAACAGGTTGCTACATGATCTTTTTCGGGGTTTTGCATACGCTGATCATCATCATCATCATCATTCGCTTGCCCTTACCCCATTTACTTGGGGTCGGCGCATACGCTGATATCAAGATAAATTAGTTATTAAAACTTCGACATTTGACTCCATGTGCCTGAAATCCAAAATGGCCGCCAAAAATCTTTCATACATAAAATGGGTGACCTTTCAATATTTATAGAGATTTGATACTTGTAGTTGTAATTAAGTACCTACAAGTATGAATATGAATAAAGCGATAACACTAGATTCTCAACTGTTTAAATGAGAAAATCTTATTGGTGCGGTGGCGTTTAAATTCCATACATTCTTTAAAAAGTAAACATACTTTTTAATCATTGATTTACGGCTGTGGAATGCATAATTTCTCGATTATTGAAGCAGTCGACAAGTTCTAAATATGGAAAAGTAATTTTCAAGGTCAGCGATTTAATTTAAATATTTTTTAATATTTAATGCCCTTTGACCCACCTTTTTTTTTAGTTAGTCATCGTTACATTCTTGGCATAGAGGCGTGACGTTAAGCTGTCGATAAATGGTTTTATATCCCTATTAATTTTAGATACACTTTAAGAGGATTAATTAAAAAGCAATAAGTTATTCTTAAAGTGTCTTCTGATAAAGAAATTTCATCTAATCACTCTACTTATACAAAGATATTCTAAAGATGCAACAGAGATTTCAAGCAGTTTTTGTTACAGAAAAAATCTTTACCATCAAAACATACATACATACATATAATCACGCCTCTATCCCTAATGGGGTAGGCAGAGCGTAAACGACCCAAACAAAGGTCGTTCCGCCACGTCTGACAAAGTTTTGAGGGTTATTTAAGATAGATTTGTAAGTATATTGCTGTAGTGACAGGTTGTCAGCCCATCGCCTAAATTACAATATACTGAGACCCTCGGATCCCTTAGCTGGTTTTTACAGCATGCCCGGGAGGAAATGCAGCTGGCACATTCTATGTTCTTCTCTCGCTCCCAGTCCAGCATGGAAGAAACCATCAAAAACATACTTTAAAACGTATGTTTTGATGGTAACGTGGTAACGATGGTATTTGCTAAAACATTTATGATCAATAAAATCCTACATAAATGCCACTGTAATTACACTTATTTGAAAACATGTAGTTAAGTTTAGGATCAACCGGTAAAAAAAATACATATATAACCCTAAGGTAGGCAGAGCGCAAACAACCTAAACAAATGTCGTGCCGCCACGTCTGACAAAGCTTTGAGGGCTATTAGATTTCTAGGTATATTATTGTAGTGACAGGTTGTCAGCCCATCGCCTAAATTACAATATACTGAAACCCTCGGATCCTTTAGCTGGTTTTTACAGCATGCCCGAGAGTAAATGCAGCTGGCACCATCTATGTTTTTCTCTCGCTCCCAGACCAGCATGGAAGTAAAAAGACTAACCCGTAGAAAAAGCTTTTAGTTTTTAAACATGCTCTTTATTGTACCTTACACCTAAATAGTACATAAGTACTTCATACAAATGTTGTCTTCATCATTCGCTTGCCCTTATCCCATTCACTTGCGGTCGGCGCAGTAGGTTTTCTTCTTCCATTCATCCCTGTCAGTTCAACACTCACACCTGTTTTAGACATATCATCTTTCACGGAGTCCATCCATGTTTTCTTTGGTCGTCCACTTCCAACATATCCATCCACATTCAAATTCATTCAATTCAATTCAATTTATTCGTGAACAATATACATTGTGTTCGAAATAACATAAAATAAGCAACATCTTATTATATAAATCAATTACATTCAAATAATTTAAATAGTCAGAAAAAAAATAATTAAAATGTCAAACTTAATATCAATATAAATTAAAATATAATAAAAAATGTAAAAACATTAAATTCAACAATTAAAAATGTCACAGAATAAAATAAAGAATCAATAATAAAATTAATATCAATTAAACACATTACCCTTTTGCCTATATGACATTTTATACCTCCGCATAACATAAAAATAACATGTACTTACCATATATAAATGTTGTCTTGATACCGTGAATAAAGTGTTAACAACTTCAATATCAATAAAATTTACACAAAACAAACAAATCACTTGTTTGTATTTATAACTAACACTTTACAGTACAAAGTAAGCTTACACAACTTAGTTACGCCAACGTAGTGATGCGCCAGTATCGATAAACTCGTGTCTTATCGACAAATCAGACATGTTCCTACGCGCGCCATTTTGGATAAATAGCAACAATGAGACATGTTCCCCGCGCCATTTTGGAGAAATAGAAACATCGTGACGCTATTGTTCAGCAAAGGTTAGGTTATTTGCATTGCATGCTGTAACTTTGTAGTCAAATGTTACTTTCGTTGGGTAAACATTTTGTGACATAATCATACTGTTCGTCTGTTTGCCTCATTTAAATGCGGAGTGTAGCCTCTTCTTATAATTTATTTTAACAGAACTTTGTCTTCCTCCCATTCTGGCCTGGGAGCGAGAGAAACACACAGAAGCTGTACCAGCTGCATTTCCTCCCGGGCATGCTGTAAAAACCAGGTAAGGGATCCGAGACTTTCGATATATTGTAATTTAGGCGATGGACTGAAAACCTGTCACTACAGCAATATACCTACAAATCTTTCTTAAATAACCCTCAAAACTTTTTCAGACGTGACCGAACGACCTTTGTTTAGGTTGCTTACACTCTGCAACCCCATTAGGGATAAAGGCGTGATTTTATGCATGTATGTATGAAGAACTTTCAGCAATTAGGTATGCTCCTGATTTCCAGCAGGAGCGTATTTTGTTTCGATAAGATTATTGCGAACATGTTTATTTACAACTAGCGACCCGCCCCGGCTTCGCACGGAAATTATCAGTGTTTCTCTACTATATTATGCATGTATTAAACATATAAACCTTCCTCTTGAATCACTCTAACCATTAAAAGAAACCGCATCAAAATCCGTTGCGTAGTTTTAAAGATTTATGCATACATAGGGATATAGGGACAGAGAAAGGGACTTTGTTTTATAATATGTAGTGATTCAGATTTTGAAAGTTATTTTTTTGAGAGTTTGCTATGTCTGATGTGATAATCTAATATACCCAGTCAATAAAGAGCTTTTATGTATGAAGTTCACTGAAGATTCGAAAGAAGAATTAAAAGGGAAATTCAAAAGAATTCCCAGGATGTATGTTCTAAAGCTTTTAACAAAATACGCATAAACTGCCTCCGGGGTCTAGTGGTCAGAGCCATGGGCTTACGATCCGGAGGTCCTGGGTTTGATTCCCAGGGGGAGAATACAAAGTTGATATTTGACAATTTATCACTTTGTGAGGTTTTCCCCAGTTTGGTTAAGACATTACCGGCTGAATTACCTGATTGTCCGAAAAGAAAAAGGGCTGTCGGTCCCGGTCGCTGTTTTTGAAAGTGGTCGTTACACAAACCATGTCAGAGGCCTATTAACTATGCAATTAGGCGGTTATAAAACTGACACCAGGGTTCATTGGGTCGATTGACTCGATACGCACTCGACATATATATACATATAATCACGCCTTCATCCACAGAGCGTAAACGACCCAAACAAAGGTCGCTCCGCCACGTCTAACAAAGAATTGAGGGTTATTTAATATAGATTTATAGGTATATTGCTGTAGTGGCGGGTTGTCAGCCCATCGCCTAATTACAATATACTGAAACCCTCGGATCCCTTAGCTGGTTTCATCCACTCGACAAAAGCATATAAACGAGAAAACTCGCCATTATTTATTCTTACCACTCAGGACAGGACCCTATTTATTGGATAAATTTACTAACAGCATTTGCGAACATTTCTCTACATGATTCACAATTAATTGCTAACATGAACAGATAACACGAGAAATAAATGTCGTTGGACGATACTGCTCGATAGTAGTATCGATTTATAGCATTTACTCAGACCTAAATTAGAGCAGACCACGCTTCAAACTAGGTTTACTTCGTAGGAAATATTGGAATTCAAATTCATATTTTTTAAATAAAATAAATGGTACGCATTTCTTTTTGTAAACTTTTATTGAATGAAGCACTGACAGATCCATAATGAATTAGACTCGACCATTTGTTTGATTGGTTTCACATTCCTTATTCCACAAATATATGTTTTTCCTTGCAACAAATTATCTTTTCTTATTTATATATAACGGCCAAATCAGATAAGATAAGATTTATATTATGAGAACATGCCATGGACTAAGCAACTTCTTTAACTGTACGAACAAATGCAAGTATTTTTTTCGAACCTACTATGAAAGGAAACTTCTCCATTTTGCCGTCCTACTGTGTTCCGACCGAAGACGTGTATCGCACAACGACCTATAAATCAATGCTTTGGCTTCAGAAGAACTCAGAACGCCAATAAGTAGGTAAGCCAATTTCTACTCACAGAATAATTCGATTTGCGGTATCTGTCCATAATCTAGGTCTGTGGTCGTTTACGAGACAGGATGGCGGTGTTGTACCACTTCCGATCTCAATTTGATTAATTGCTACTTCATCAGATATCAGTTATTCGATAACTAATAAATTGAGCTTATGAACAATTCTTCTTCTTCTTCTTAGCGCGTGGATTCTCGAGTCGAACGACCCGATGAACCCTGGTGTCAGAATAACTATAAGACATTTTACGGGTTTCTTACCGCGATTTAAATTATTTGATGAGTTCCCGATATTTCGGCGCTGTTTCAAACGCCCTGATCACGGGTAAACTGGAGAGTTCCAGTGGTGACAATAACAGTGTTACGCAAAAACGAAGAAGAGTGAGGGTAGACAGATATGTCTGTCCCTAAACCCACCCGCAGTTTCCTCCAGTTTACCCGTGATCAGGGCGTTTGGAACAGCGCCGAAATATCGGGAACTCATCAAATAATTTAAATCGCGGTAAGAAACCCGTAAAATGTCTTATAGTTATAGTGAAAACAACCGCGAAAGTTTAAAATTAAGTGCCTGGTGTCAGAGTTTTTAAACCGCCTAAACAGCTATTTAGGCCTCTGACATGGTTTGAGTAACGACCACTATCAAAGACAGCGACCGCGACCGATGGCTTAACGTGCCCTCCGAAGCACGGAATCCTTTTTCTTTTCGGACAATCAGGTGATTCAGCCTGCAATGTCCTAACCAAACTGGGAAAAACCTCATAAATTGATAAATATCAACTTTGTGTTTCCCCCCTGGAAATCGAACCCAAGACCTCCGGATCATAAGCCCATGGCTCTAACCACTAGACCAAGGAGGCAGTTACGAACAATTTATAGGAGAGCATCCTAATTAGAAGTAAATTTAATCTCTAACATTGTTATTATTATTGTTGCAAGAGTTGACTTTGTTATTTTTATTCAAAATAACATAATATCAGGAATCCTACCTATTTGTTTAGTAATATGTTTAATTTGTCCAGTAGTACTACAGAATCGAAATACATTATTTCTATATAATGTGTTTACATTTTTATATGTAAGAAAATTCAGAAATAGAAATCCTTAATATTGAATGTCGATATGATGGGTACCTATATATTCAATTCGACGAAATGATTCATCAATTTTAGTACGACCTACGTGTAAGTTTGTTTGTTTCGTCTTCTTCGATGCTTATAAATACTGTTGTCTATTTTAGTTCGTAAAATATGATTGATTTGAATCACATAACTAAGTAAGTGCTATATCTATGACATTTCTTCTATGCTGGACTGGGAGAGATAGAAAAACATAGAATGTTCCAGCTGCCCTTCCTCCCGGGCATGCTGTTGAAGTCAGCAAAAGGGACTCAAGGGTTACAGTGTATTGTAATTTAGGCGACGGGCTTACAACCTGTCACTAAAGCAATACATATTACAATCTAAAATTGCCCTCAATTTTTGTCAGACGTGGCGAAAGCGTCTTTTAAGAGGCGTTAAACGCTCTGCCTACCCCGTAAGGGATATAGGCGTGATTTATGTATGTATGTATCTATGACATACTAATAATACTACTTTTTATAAATTGGAAATGGGGTTTTAAGTCCATATGACATACATACAAATAATCACGCTTTTATCCCTAATGGGGTACGCAGAGCGTAAACGATCTAAGTAAAGGTCGTTGCGCCACGTCTGACAAAGTTTTAAGGGTTATTTAAGACAGATTTGTATGTATATTGCTGTAGTGACAGTTTGTCAGCCCCTCGCCATTACAATATAGTGAAACCCTCGGATCCAATAGCTGGTTCCTACAGCAAGGAAGTGAAAAAATGGCTTTTCCATACAAAATGTTCGCCTCGATCAGACAATTTGTACATACATACATACATATAATCACGCCTTTATCCCTAATGGGGTAGGCAGAGCGTAAACGACCTAAACAAAGGTCGTTCCGCCACGTCTGACAAAGTTTTGAGGGTTATTCAAGATGGATTTGTACGTATATTGCTGTAGTGACAGGTTGTCAGTCCATCGCCTAAATTGCAATATACTAAAACCCTCAGATCCCTTAGCTGGTTTTTACAGCATGCCCGGGAGGATATTCAGCTCGCACATCATCTCCATCTCCCTAGCCTTATCCCGTATCTCACGGGGTCGGCTTCCTAATCTAGGGGATTGAACGAGGGTACTGGTTTTTACACAGAGCGACTGCCATCTGACCTCCGCAACCCAGAAGGGAAACCAGACCCAATCCTAGATTAGGTCAGAGTTTTCAAGCCGCCAAAGCTTAGCATTGGCCTCTGATATGGCTTAACGACTAATATCTACGGTATTAAACGATATTAACCGGGACCAACGGCTTAACGTGCCTTCCGAAGCACGGAAAAAGCACCGAATAAACGTACATATGAAATTCGAAAACCGAAAAACACATTGGTACGTGGTGGGGTTCGAACCACGACCTCCCGCTCAGGAGGCAGCGGCCCTATCCACTACACCATCGGGCTCTCATGCCTCGGGATATTCAGCTCGCACATTCTATGTTTTTCTCTAGCTCCCAGGCCAGCATGGAAGTACTATATCTGTGTCATACTAATAATACTTACTACTTTTTTAAAATTAGAAATCGGTTTTTACGTCCATTAACATTATTTTCATCGATCAAACATAAGCGTGCTACAGTCCTCCCTGGAGAAAGTAATGTAACTACATTACTAAATACTAACCAACATGTTTATTTGAATAGTGCACTATCGTATAATTATAGATTGCGTAAGACACGACTAGGAAGAAGGGGGTTTCCTTATTGCACCACCATTGTCTAGATCTGAGGCCAAGGGGGTCTGTGTGAGGTCTAGGAAACCACAATTTAATTTAAAACAAAAACAATTCCATGTTCATTGCGCAGCCAGTTAGCCTTTACGATACTAAAGAGATTATTGCATAAGCCGCTCAAGCAATGAATATCAAAGTGTGAATTGAAGTTTTGTGAAGCGGGCTCCTGTGATAGAGTTATAAAGATAGGACCAGATACTTAGTTAGGAAGGCGCTATGGCTCGTATTTATAAAGCGATCTCAACATTGAGAGCGATATTAAGTATGAATTTTACAGGCCATTTTGTACTGATATGACATTCTGATGCGAACTCTAACTCGCTGTCACGCCTATATCTTGCGGGTACGGACGATTTGGTACATATTTTGGGCTAAGATAGGATTTACCTCCTAGTGGTCCACCCCGGGCTACGGCAACACAGGCTTGTCTGTGAATAAGTCCGACTGAACGATCCCTACAAAGCGGTGGTAGGCTCAAGGGGCCGCCTGGCTTACGACCACCCTCTCACCGGTATCTGTCGCCAAATAGCATGCTGTGTTCCGTCGGTGCGTGAAATTGCCAATGCCATAACATACTTCTTCTGGGTGAGCTCGGTCCATCGTGTACTCTGTCACAGTCATCCCTGACCTAGTAGCTAGATTCAAGAGCAAACCCATTTTAAATTAAAAAAAAAAAAAACAGATAACAAAAGTACGAGTATGTCTCTGCTTAGAAAAACTGTGCCAGGCTAGATTTGATGTATAAATTACCATAACTAGGAAAAAACTTGCCAAGAACAGAGATCAATGGCGTAAGACCGTCTATGGTGTTCGGAAAAACCATGATAATGCTACACTTGGACGTGTAAGGGACAGCAGCGCTATAGAGAAAATGATTTCCAGCTAAAGAAGTAAAGCATTATGTTATGATGATGATGAAGACACGATTAGAAGAAGGGGAGGGGGGGGGGGGTTCCTTATTAATAATAATCAAAGTATTTATTTCCTCTACAAACAACAACATTAAAGTAGGTATATAAGCAAATAATAGTTTACAATTTGTTTGAGAGGCTGATCCCTACAGGGAGGCTGTGTGCGGTCTGTGATAGAGTTATAAAGATACAACCTCATACTTTGTATTTGTAGTTGGTGATGGTGCTGCAAATCTATCTCAAATAGCCCTCAACACTTTGTCAGACGTGGTGGAACAACCTTAGTTTAGGTCGTCTACGCTCTGCCTACCCCATTAGGGGTAAAGGCGTGAGTATATGTATGTATGTATGTAAGTACCTAGTAGTTTAGGATTTGTTGGCAGAGCAGACGTAGAATGAAACAGATGCTACCGAAACTAGAAAAAAAATCTTATTAAAGAAAATGACTTAAAACTTTCTTCCATGCTGGACTGGGAGAGATAGAAAAACATAGAATGTTCCAGCTGCCCTTCCTCCCGGGCATGCTGTTGAAGTCAGCAAAAGGGACTCGAGGGTTACAGTGTATTGTAATTTAGGCGATGGGCTGACAACCTGTCACTATAGCAATACATATTACAATCTAAATTTGCCCTCAACTTTTGTCAGACGTGGCGAAAGCGTCTTTTACGAGGCGTTAAACGCTCTGCCTACCCCGTAAGGGATAAAGGCGTGATTTATGTATGTATGTATGTATGTATGTATTAAAGAAAATGACTTAAAACTTGTATTGTTCGTTGGTACAATTCAGTGTTTTTTGCGTTGGTTTTGTGTCTTGGATGGGTAGGTACAGTGATTGGTACAATTTGATGATGTCATGTCAAAACCTTTGACTAAGGTTGAAGCCTTGTGCTAAACTTTATATTTATGAGGAACATCGGTTCTCTGACCTTTCATTATGTTAATTTGAAGGTTCTAACGGAACTTTACTGAGAAAAAACTACGTCCTACTTTTTAAATTTTTGGATCCTATATTACCTAATTATACCTATGACTAAATTGAGCTAATGCTCGATAGATCTCCGAAAATAAAGTCGTCCTGGCTAGGCAAAAACACCTCTTAAAGAGTAATAACTTAAATTGACACTAATATTTGTAATTTCAGCCTCACATCTCAGACCAAGAAATAAAAATTTACTTCTTCTGTCGAGTGTGGGTATCGAGTCTATCGACCCGATGAACCCTGGTGTCAGAGTTTTTAAACCGCCTAGTAGCACAACTACCAGGCCTCTGACATGGTTTGAGTAACGACCACTATCAAAGACAGCGACCGGGACCGACGGCTTAACGTGCCCTCCGAAGCACGAAATCATTTTCTTTTTCGGACAATCAGGTGATTCGGCCTGCAATGTCCTAACCAAACTGGGGAAAAATTCACGAAGTAATAATTTCTCAAATATCAACTTTGTGTTTCCCCCCTGGGAATCGAACCCAGGACCTCCGGATCAGGAGTCCATGGCGCTAGCCATTAGACCACGGAGGCAGTTAAAAAAAAACTGATTAGAGTTTCTTTACAAGATCTGTTGATAGTTAAAAACCTACCAGGCTTTTAGTTTGTGACCAAATAAAAGGGAACTTTATCCCATAGAGATAGAGTGCATCAAACTTTGGAACTGAACGGAGTATTGATAAGTTTGATAGTTTAGAATTCAATAACGTACTCTAAACATTTTTTTTATGATAGAGATAGTCATATCTCTCTATCTCTATCTTTTGAGTCACAAAATATACAATTTTGTTTACATTTTCCGATTTGCGTTTATATTAATCACAAATCTATTTCCTTATAGGCAAAGTGATCAACTTACCATTTACTGGTAAACAAAATCCAACAGAAACTAAAATTCACTACAAGCACAATATTTCTAAAATAATAACACACTACCATATACTGGAAACACTTGTGCTCACTGCCTTGAATAAGGCTGAATGAACGCACTGCACATGTCGCGACAAACCGTTTGTAATATTAAAAATAAATATTTTAAAAAGTAAAAAAGCGCGCGTTCTCTCACGGACTTAGCTGTGAACTGACGCGATGATTCATAAAGAGGCAAAATAATACCAATTACATTTAACTGTGCCATCCACAATAGGTCAATTTTGTCATTAATAAAGCTATTTTCAAACAAATTTGAACCATGCCACCTTGTATTAAGACCGTAGAGTCATTTATGTGGCCGCTAAAAGGCCGTGTCAATTCATGACTAAGAATATGTGACGTGATTTTTTTATGTTGTTGTGACGTCATGAAGTAGTACTCTGCTACCTTGAGGTGCCTTGAACTACGCTGGGCGGAAAATGTTACACTTGATAAACACTTCATAGAAGTCGGAAAATCGTGCATATAAACTAACATTTATCGTAAATAGCTTTTCGCCCGCGGTTTCACCCGCGTTAATGATGATTTAAAAATTATTATAGATTTTTAATTTAAAAAAGAACATACCAGTTAGTATGTATTTAGAATTAGTAACAAATATGTAACGGTGTGACATATTTTTAGGATCAGCTCAAAATGCCCTTTCATATGATACACGCCTTCCAATGACGATTAATTGTTAACACAAAACTAAACATATAAAAAAACTCAGCTTGCGAGAATTTTAGACTGCTGCAAATCTGGATAAATACTATCTAGGCAGACCCAAACAACATACCAAAAGAGCAAGTTTAACGCAATTATTCCTATTTCGAATGTAACATATGACTGGCCTAAGTAGTAGTATATCCTATTCCAAGTCCTAACCTATAATATGTGTTCTAAGTTTCATCTTGATCCGTCCAGTGCTTGAGTAACAAACATCCAAACTTAATTTATAAAATTGTATTTATTTTTTCTCCTGTACGTATATATTGGAAGGTCTGTGTTAAGAAATGTTTTTGTACTTACTTAAGTTAATAGAATGGTCCAGGGAGATCTGTTTAAACGAAACTATAAAGGTTTGTACATGGGGTCTGTATTCAAAATAATTATTCACTAGCCATTACTAAAAGCTTTTCTGATGGAAATATTTTATATCTATAGCACATTTGCATTGTAGATTTTATTCTTAGGTTTTATGAACAAAAACGTTTCTCTCATACCGGGTGTGAGTGACAGCGTCCCGCAAACTGATAAGGGTTGCTCAGTCACCGACACTGAACAACTATCAGCAGGATTTTTTTTCAGGGAGTAAAAAAAATATTGTATTTTCCATACAAATTGTCTGATCGAGGTGAACATTTTGTATGGAAACTCCTTTTTTTTCTCTTCCTGAAAGAGTTTCTTGGTGGAAGTTGTTCAGTGTCATTGTCTGAGCAACCCCTATCAGTATGCGGGACGCCGTCCCTTACACCCGGTGTACACTTTGGGTTGCATTCGTGCTTGTGAATAAGATAAGACAGTTTTGTATCAATTGTATTGTCAGTTACGACGGCTGTTAAAATCGTGTAAAATAGATAAATGACTGTCGGAATAATAGATTATGAAGAAACGAGGAATAAATTAAGTACGTACATACATAACATGAAATGACGCCTTTATCCCTAATGGGGTAGGCAGAGCTTAAACGACCTAAACAAAGGTCGTTGATAATTGACTGTCGAAATAATAGATTATGAAGAAACTAGGAATAAATTAAGTACGAACATGCATAACATGAAATGACGCCTTTATCCCTAATGGGGTAGGCAGAGCTTGAACGACCTAAACAAAGGTCGTTCCGCAACGTCTGACAAAGTTGTGAGGGTTATTTAAGATAGGTTTGTAGGTATATTGCTGAAGTGATAGGTTGTCAGCCCATCGCCTAAATTGCAATACTTATACAGCAATCCCCGAATCCCTTAGCTGGTTTTAACAGCATGCCCGGGAGGAAATGCAGCTGGCACATTCTATGTTTTTTACTTGCTCCCAGGCCAGCATGGAAGTAGATCAATTACGATAAATTAAGTACGTTACATTAAAATTTGTGTTTTTTTTCATCTACTGGGCCACTGGGTCTACTTTTCTTCTGTCATGTGGGTATAGACTTATAGAATCAATCGGACTGATGAACCCTGATGTCAGAGTTTTAAACCGCCTAATAGCACAGCTTATAAGCCTCTGAGATGGTTTCTGTAGCGACCACTATCAAAGACAACGTAAGCACGGTATTTTTCTTCCATACAATCAGATGATTCGATTGTCATAGGACAATGCAGGCCGAATCCAAACTCGGGAAAATCTCACAAAGTGATAAATTGACAAATATCAACTTTGTGTTCCCCCCCGGGAACCGAACCCAGGACCTCCAGATCGTGAGCCCATGGCTCTGACCACTACACCACGGAGACAGTTACATGATGGAATGTAGAACTTAGACTTATCTCAAAATATTGCTGTATCTTTACGCGGGCAAGAGTAGAGAAGAGACAGTCAGAGATTTTTTATTCAGATTATCAACAAGAATATTAAAATAGTTTAAAAAATATTGCATTTTAATTACGAGTTTAGATTATGTAATTAATATACCTACACTCGTTACTAAAATACAATAGATTTTTAACCATAGCATTAAGAATTTGGTCAGTTCATACATCTTAAAATAACTAATTGGAGTGGAGATCTTATTAAACCGAACGATCCTTTCAAAACACGATATTTTATTACGGCCCCTAATTTTATTCCGCACTTGAGATTGACAACCAGTTTGAGTTCGATCAGAAATGTAATTTCAGTACAAAACGGCTTGTCAAATCCATACTTAATCTTGAGATAGCTTTACAAATACGAGCCTAAGAAACATGAAACAAGAGTTAATGATGCGAGCACACATTGACCTTCTGCGCTTAATTAATAGTGAAGATATTAATGAATCAAATGGTTAATGAGCTAAGGCCTCTCATTGCTATAATGAAGGTCTCATGTCATGGAATGCACGATGAACTTAGTATTTTGACTGGAAAACATACTTATAGGAAACGGGTAAATAGTAAATTACTTCCATGCTGGACTGGGAGCGAGAGAAAAACATAGAATGTGCAAGCTGCATTTCTTCCCATGCATGCTGTAAAAACCAGCTAAGGGATCCGAGGGTTCCTGTATATTGCAATTTAGGCGATAGGCTGACATCCTGTCACTACAGTAACATGCCTGCAAATCTATCTTAAATAACCCTCAGGACTTTGTCAGATGTGGCGGAACGACCTTTGCTTAGGTCGTTTACGCTCTGCCTACCCCATTAGGGATAAAGGCGTGATTATATGTATGTATGTAAATAGTAAATCTCTAACCAGTAATCCACAGTCATATCATTAATATTGCACATTTATTGTTTAGTAAGCTTATTGTTTAGTATTTTCAAATGCACGAAACCCTAATCTCTTCTGTAATATATACATACATATAAGCACGCCTTTATCCCTAATGGGGTAGGCAGAGCCTGTACGACCTAAACAAAGGTCGATCCGCCACGTCTGACAAAGTTTTGAGAGTTATTTAAGTTAGATTTGTGGGTAAATTGCTATAGTGACAGGTTGTCAGCCCATCGCTTAAATTGCAATACTTATACTGAAACCCTCAGTTCCTTTAGCTGGTTTTTACAGCATGCCCGGGTGAAAATGCTGGCACATTCTATGTTTTTCTCTCGCTCCCAGTCCAGCATGGAAGAAATACTTATAGAAAGAAGGTAAATCATAAATCTCTAGCCAGTGGTAGTCCACAGTCATATAATTCATATTGCGTACATGATACTTCCATGCTGGACTGGGAGAGATAGAAAAACGTAGAATGTTCCAGCTGCCCTTCCTCCCGGGCTTGCTGTAGAAGTCAGCAAAAGGGACTCGAGGGTTACAGTGTATTGTAATTTAGGCGATGGGCTGACAACCTGTCACTATGGCAATACACATTACAATCTGTCGTTCCGCCACTTCAGACAAAGTTTTGTGGGTTATTTAAGATAGATGTGTAGGTATATTGCTGTACTGACAGCCCATCGCCTAAATTGCAATATACTCGGATCGATTAGCTGTTTTTTACAGCACGCCCTGGAGGAAATGCAGCTGGCACATTCTATGTTTTTCTTTCGCTCCCACTCCAGCATGGAAGTAATTATATTATATTATATATTCTGTGCAATAAAGGTTCGGTACTAGCTCAGTCTGCCGAACTAACAGAACCAGTGATATCAAAAGGCCTTTATCTACCCGAACCACTGAGTCCAGTCTTGAGTACCTAGTATAGATAGAGATGGAGACGTCTAGACTACTTCATACATAAGTATCTTCTTCTGTCGAATGGGTATCGAGTCTACGGACCCGATGAACCCTGGTGTCAGAGTTTTTAAACCGCCTAGTAGCACAACTATCAGGCCTCTGACATGGTTTGAGTAACGACCACTATCAAAGACAGCGACCGGGACCGACGGCTTAACGTGCCCTCCGAAGCACGAAATCTTTTTCTTTTCGGACAATCAGGTGATTCATCCTGCAATGTCCTAACCAAACTGGGGAAAAATTCACAAAGTGATAAATTCTCAAATATCAACTTTGTGTTTCCCCCCTGGGAATCGAACCCAGGACCTCCGGATCGGGAGTCCATGGCACTAGCCACTAGACCACGGAGGCAGTTAATAGTAAATACATAAGTATAATAGTACCATACGCCTCTAATTGCAAGCACAAGTCTTCCATGCTGGCCCGAGAGCGAAAAGCATAGAATGTGACAGCTGCATTTCCTCCCGGGCATGCTGTAAAAACCAACTAAGGGATCCGAGGGTTTCAGTATATTGCAATTTAGGCAATGAGCTGAGAACTTGTCACTTCAGCAATATACCTTAAAATCTATCTTAAATAATCAAACTTTGTCAGACGTGGCGTAACTTTTGTATAGGTCGTTTACGCTCTGCCTATTCCATTGAGGATATAGGCGTGATTGTATGTAAGTACGCCTCTAAGCAACTATAGTAAAGGCACTTCAACTACAACAACATTACCATCTAAACAGAACGGTACACAATTCCCATAATTTCTTTTTAAAAACAGAACCTGATCCTATCCAAGCATCAGTCAGTATCTCGCCGCGTCTTGTTTGAACGTAATATTTTTTATCTCGAGTAGAGTGCACGAATGCATCAACTAAACGCGCCGGTCATTGACCCCGCCATATCGCACGCTGCGCTAGACACGGCGAGGTGGGTTTATCGATGTCGATAGAAAATTGTTTAGATATTGTAAATTAATTAATGAAGTAATACTTAATCATTAATTTATATTACGTTAATGGTTTATTTGTAGATTTTTTTGTTATTTGGTTTATTTTCAAATAGTTTGATCTTTTATTTTTGTTAGATTAATTTTAAATGATAAAAGTGAAGATTATACTTGAAATTAACGCATTTGCATTTACGTATTTTTCACGTTGATAGTAGACATAATCCAAAATACCTATTTACTAATTGAGTCTTTCGTTCCTTTTGCAATTAACCCGGGATTATGGTTTAAAACAGCGTTGAAATAATAAGGTACCTACAATTGAAGCCAAAACAAAACAATTTGATTCACTTCACAAGTTTCACGGATACTGTGACTCAAAACCACAACAACAATTAAATAGAATTAACATTGGAGCCTCAAATTGATTATTTAATCAACAACAAACCGGTGGATGTCAATGCCATGTCGATCGAGGCTATTCTTGTGCGATTTATTTACGTCTTTCAAAGAGCATGCGGAGATGCCAATTCAGACATGGACACTGGACAGGGATAGCAAGATTTTACTTTGCGATTTTCTATGAGTGCCATTATCATAAGATTAAGAAAAATATGACTATGCTCCTTAAAAAACGCCCGATGGTGTAGTGGATAGGTCGTGGTTCGAATCCCACCACGTACCAATGTGTTTTTCGGTTTTCGAATTTCATATGTACGTTTATTCGGCGCTTTCTCCGTGCTTCGGAAGGCACGTTAAGCCGTTGGTCCCGGTTAATATCGTTTAATACCGTAGATATTAGTCGTTAAGCCATATCAGAGGCCAGTTCTAAGCATTGGCGGCTTGAAAACTCTGACCTAATCTAGGATTGGGTCTGGTTTCCCTTCTGGGTTGCGGAGGTCAGATGGCAGTCGATCTGTGTAAAAACCAGTACCCTCGTTCAATCCCTTAGATTAGGTAGCCGACCCTGTGAGATACGAGATAAGGCTAGGGAGATGATGATGCTCCTTAAAAAACTAGAATTAACAAAAGAAAAATATGATCAGTTTTAAAATGTTCCCGTGCAGAGTTGATGATATTGAAGAATAATAAAAACTGAAAAGAACTGATTAGACAAATAAAAATTTCCTCTATCAGAATTTCATAATGTCTTGACTTTCTATGAATGTAAATGAACCTACATATTTTATGTCATTCGGTAAACTGTTAAGAAACCTACAGCAAGTCTTGAGTGGGTGGTAAATAATATTTACTCAAACCGGTACAGGAATAGCGTACAACGGAGCGACGAGACTGGTAAATTGTTTTAATTGCTGCAATTTTCATCTCCAACCCTTTTTATACTTAAAACGCCAAGACAAGTTACAAAAACAATTTTTGAACGTCCATTACTGCATATCAGAGCAGAGGCTTACTAAAAATAGAAGTGTACTTGCAATGGACTTTAAACTCAGTAGCTCAGTAATGTTGATGATAATAAACGGTAAGACGATATTGAAAAAAGTGTTTGCGAAAATAATTGCGGTAACTGCATTTTTCTGTGATGATCTTTCGATTTATTTTTGGTGTCGGTTAAATATCAGTTCAGACGGGTTTTTGTGATTTGCTCTTTTTCTGATTGACTACGCATTATACCAGATCGGTATTCAGGTTTGCTTTCTTTTATCTTTTCTATATTTAAACCTACAGACAACTCATGATCATACCTTTTAAAATACACAGATGAAGTATTATCTTATTGACTCAGTTTAGAATATAGTACATGCAGCTAAGGGATCCGAGGGTTTCACTATATTGTAATTTAGGCGAAAGGTTGACAACATGTCACTACAGCAACATGCTTACAAATCTATCTTAATATTGCTCAACACTTTGTCAGACGTGGCGGAACGACCATTGTTTAGGTCGTTTAAGTTCTGCCTACCTCATAATCATAAGGGATAAAGGTGTGTTTATAGTTCAGATTATTTTTGATATTCTTCCAAATTTATTCACAAATAATAAATCGTTATTTAAATACAAATTTGGTACCATCTAGAAACAATTTATTAAAGAAATAATCATTCGATAATTTACACAATCAGTGCACATCCCTACCGGTGCAAGGCGCAAGGAGCGCATAAAATAAAGCGAAGTCATAATATCCTGCAACTGGCGTCGTCGGCGCGGGCGCAGCGCAACACATGCCGCCATCGCTGTTCCTTGCCAGATAAGCGCTATGATATCAAATCATTGATGTCTGTGTTAGGAGGTCTACTTATCCAATACGAACGTTATTATTGCTTATTATCCCTATTCACATTTTGAGTTTTAGTATTATGTAGAGTTTTTACATACATACATATATATAATCACGCCTTTATCCCTAATGGGATAGGCAGAGCGTAAAAGACTTAAACAAAGGTCGTTCCGCCACGTCTGATATGATGTAAGATGGATTTGTAGGTATATTGCTGTAGTGACAGGTTGTCAGCCCATCGCCTAAATTACAATATACTAAAACCCTCGGATTCCTTAACTGGTTTTACAGCATGCCCGGGAGGAAATGCAGGTGGCACATGCCGTTTTTCTCTCGCTCCCAAGCCAGCATGGAAGAGGCCAATACGAACGTTATTATTGCTTATTATCCCTATTTATTTACAAGCTCCTTTTCTAGGTCGAAGGATAAGAGGAGTGAATAATAATTTTACCGGGTTGAATAAGGACAGCGGTTGCTAAGTTGGATAGAGTGATTAAACGGTATTTAATCACTCATTTAACACATTTAATCACACTTATATTCTAGGTCTAAAAATATATATTTTACAGTTCTCATCTATAGTAAAGAAAATAAATAATATATTTCAGAATGGTCCTACATACATACAAACATAAAATCACGCCTTCATCCCTTACGGGGTAGGCAGAGCGTAAACGCCTCGTAACAGGCGCTTTCGCCACGTCTGACAAAAATTGAGGGCAAATTTTAGATTGTAATAATTTGTATTGCTGTAGTGACAGGTTGTCAGCCCATCGCCTAAATTACAATACACTGTAACCCTCGAATCCCTTTTACTGACTTCCACAGCATGCCCGGGAGGAAGGGCAGCTGGAACATTCTATGTTTTTCTATCTCTCCCAGTCCACCATAGAAGAAAATGACAGAACACACAGACAGAATGGTCTTACATTTGATTAATTCTGTTCTCTGTGCAACTACCAGATTCGGATAACAGCTATCTAGATGGCCCAGTTAGATCAGACCTACCAGTCTACTCCACTGGTCTATAAACGCGAAATATGACCAGCCTTGCCAACTCTGACATTTATATCGGAGACTGATTGTTGGTACACACTTTATGGACTACCGTTAAACATTCAAAAGGAATGACATCGAATTGATTTAAAACCTGAAGGTAGATTACGTCTTCCCATTGTATTTTTTATAAATTACTAGCGACCCGCCCCGGCTTCGCACGGAAATTATCAGTGTTTCTCTACTATTTTATGCATGTAAACCTTCCTCTTGAATCACTCTATCCATTAAAATAAACCGCATCAAAATCCGTTGCGTAATTTTAAAGATTTATGCGTACATAGGGATATAGGGACAGAGAAAGCGACTTTGTTTTATACTATGTAGTGATTTAGCTACTTTTGCTATTGACATAATTTTATATTGTATTTTGATCGATGCCTACACACAATACGTTGTAAATATCTGACTTAATGTGTGCTAAACAAACATATTAAAATAATTTACAATCAAGTAATATAAAATTTAAAAACGTGGCCATAAAATTTTGAATAAGTAGGTAACGTGATACGGAATGTTATGACGAAGTAAATAATGTTTTGTTGATATTTAAAACTGCTATCAAAGAAGCAAGCATTTTTTGTTGTTATAAAAAAATAAAGCATAAAAAATTTAGAGTTTGTTTTAGAAAAAATACCTATTATTTTGCTGAATATTGCACAACACTATTGTGACAGCCAAAATTCATTTCGAATATTGAAACTGGCTGAGTACTTTTTTGACGATATTATATTCTTTTTGGGTCCGATTGCACAAAGCCCAGACATTCCAAAACTTAACCAATAAAATCAAAAAGCAGAAGCACAGACCAGAGGTTTATTGTAAAGTTCTGTAGTCTGTAGACATGACGTCACATGACAGAAATATACAGACAATGGATGTTTAAATGCCTCCATGTTTGTACTGTGATACGGGGCCGTTGTGTACAGACAGACAGACAGACACACGAAATGAGATTGAGACGATGACACGCTGTAATCCGACACGTTACAATGCAGCCTTTATGCGAATGCGTGTAGCGGAAATAAACAGTTTAAGTTACGATTAAAACAAATAATGTTGTTTTCCTACGCACATACGGGGTGTAAGGGACAGCGTGAGACAATTGATAGGGGTTTCTCAGTCAACGAAACTGAACAACTACCAGCAGGATTTTTTCTCAGGAAATATATATATTGTCTGATCAAGGTGGTCATTTTGTATTGGTAGATCAGTTTTTTTTTCATCTCTGGAAAGAACTTCCTGGTGATAGTAGTTCAGTTTCGTTAACTGAGCAACCCCTATCAGTTTGAGGGACGCTGTCCCTTACACACGGTATAAAGTCCAGTAAAGAAACTAATCATTTCAATTAATTATAACATGAATTTAATGTGCACAGGTACACGAGACGTAATGAGACCGTAGAGTAGTAAAAAGTTTATATACCTTCTAATCTAACAAGTTTATTTAATTTGCTTTACTAGGTAATATTTTATTAGATCACTGAGCAGACCATTGCATAACCCAGTTGTTTTATATTCGAGTTTTGTTGGATAATTTATTTTCGCAACGTAAGTAGGAAATTTCTGTCTGAATGGCTTTTCTAA
Source organism: Scrobipalpa costella (assembly GCA_949820665.1). Taxonomy (NCBI): domain Eukaryota; kingdom Metazoa; phylum Arthropoda; class Insecta; order Lepidoptera; family Gelechiidae; genus Scrobipalpa; species Scrobipalpa costella. Next base: position 5,642,866 of record OX463319.1, on the reverse strand, counting down.
ATAGCCATAAAAAGGAAGAAGAAGCTAGGCCGCCGAAACAAAATTCAAATGTAGAATTCCTCCGAAAGTTTAAGTTTAGAACGCGCGCTGCAGTGGGGTGCGTCCAAAATTATACGCGCCAAGATCCGTTGGTCGGAACCAGACGCGTTTAGATAATTACAAAAAAAATATGTTAATTTTTGTTGACAAGGGAGTCATTATGTGTTTCAAGGTTAGGTAGCTGTGGGTACGCAACTAGAGTTAACATAGTATGTTATGTTATATACTCGTTGATAGACGTATGACTGATAATTATGTACTTGAATGAACGTAACAGAAACAGGAAGATCTACTCAGACTTCATAAAAATAGATATAAAATTCATTTCTTCCATGCTGGACTGGAAGCGAAAGAAAATCATAGAATGTGCCAGCTGCATTACCTCCCGGGCATGCTGTAAAAACCAGCTAAGGGATCCGAGGGTTTCAGTATATTGCTATTTAGCCGATGGGCTGACAACCTGTCACTACAGCAATATACCTAAAAATCTTATCTTAAATAACCCTCAAAATTTTGTCAGACGTGGCGGAATGACCTTTGTTTAGGTCGTTTACGCTCTGCCTACCCCGTTAGGGATAAAGGCGTGATTATATGTATGTATGTAAATTTCATTGTGTAGCCTAGTTAAATGGTTTTTATTTTCTTAGCGATAGCTACCAAATAAAAATATGGTCGTCGTCTTCGTCGTCTCAGCCAATAGAAGTCCACAGCAGGACATAGGCCTCCCCCAAGGACCTCCACGACGATCGGTCTAGCGCCTTCTGCATCCAGCAGCTTTCCGCGACCTTCACCAGATCGAATAATATGGTACGGGGCATTATTTTATAGTACTTGAGAGCAAGTAAAAAGTAATACTACACAAATACGGTTAAAAGCATAATTTCACTGTTCCTCGAATTATCCTATTAAACGCACCACGCAAGGGTGCAATGATTACGAACACGCCATTGAATTACACCTGTGGTTAAACTCAGACCGTGGGTTAAACGCTTTCTTTCATTGAAACACTCAACGCGTCATCTGGCTAACGTGTTAAGTCAATTTAATAATGAATGCAGAGGTTTATTATGTCTGTTTCTTATATTTTAGTTCTTTCAATAGCATCTGAAATAAGGGCACAGGAAATAATTTTGAATATTTTTAAAGATTAAAACGTTTTTATATAATGGGCTCTTTTTATTTTCTTAACAATGAAACTACTGTGTTCATCAGGTAAGTATTTTAACTTTTTACTTGAACGTAGAATATAAATAACATTTTCCTTTATTATATAACCCTAAATATTGATCTTCTATTTCAGTTCGAAGGCTAGGTACTATGCTCAGCTAATAATAAAGATAACCACGTGACATCCTGCAATGCCCTAGTCAAACTCGATGCAATTCTTATTTATATTTACTTCCATGCTGGACTGGGAGAGATAGAAAAACATAGAATGTTCCAGCTGCCCTTCCTCCCGGGCATGCTGTAGAAGACAGCAAAAGGGATTCGAGGGTTACAGTGTATTGTAATTTAGGCGATGGGCTGACAACCTGTCACTATGGCAATACACATTACAATCTAAAATTACCCTTAATTATTGTCAGACGCGGCGAAAGCGCCTTTACGAGGCGTTTAACGCTCTGCCTACCCCGTAAGGGATAGAGGCGTGATTTTATGTATATGTATGTATGTATTTATTTTGTACTTTATTTGCATACATACATCACGCATTTATCCCTAATGGGGTAGCTACTGTAATGGTATGTTGTGTTGTAAAAGAAATTAAATTAAGGTTTAATCTATGTAACTATCTATCTAATTTAACTGACAAGTCAATGTCAAATCTTAAGATGACGATACTAGCTAAGTGGCGCCCCCATTAGTAAAAAACATAATTCACTAAAAACGCAGTGAATCGAAAAATCGGTCCAACAGAATCAGGTTATAGTCATCTCCCTAGCCTTATCCCGTATCTCACGGGGTCGGCTTCCTAATTTAGGGGATTGAACGAGGGTACTGGTTTTTACACAGAGCGACTGCCGTCTGACCTCCGCAACCTAGATGGCAAACCAGACCCAATCCTAGATTAGGTCAGAGTTTTCAAGCCGCCAATGCTTAGCACTGGCCTCTGATATGGCTTAACGACTAATATCTACGGTATTAAACGATACTAACCGGGACCAACGGCTTAACGTGCCTTCCGAAGCACGGAAAAAGCACCGAATAAACGTACATATGAAATTCGAAAACCGAAAAATACATTGGTACGTGGTGGGATTCGAACCACGACCTCCCGCTCAGGAGGCAGCGGCCCTATCCACTACACCATCGGGCTCTTTTCATCAGGTTATAGTAATTAAGATAATTTTGAACCTAATAAATTAGTGACACATAGCGCGTTGTAGTAGTAACAGGAAGAAAAATTGCGAATGACGACCACCAACGGCAATTTTTCTTGATTAGTATTTTTAAACCAAATCTAATTAGAAACATTTACATTTTGCATTTGATTATGCGTACAACGTTTTGTTAAGTATCGTTTAAAAATAAAAGCGAAACTACGTTTATATGGAATTTTGTTACTCCTTAAGATGTCGGCATTACAGTTCGTTTTTTTAACTTTGCGATACCAACCTATACCAACCACAAACTATACTTTTTTGTTACAATTCGGTAGAGGTTCAAACTTTGGAACAGCAATTTATAAATTTGTTACAATCATATGTCTTGCGGTTGACTTTCTCTAAAGATGTTAAGAAAAAACAATGCGTGGGCCGATATACACGTTGGTATCGATATCTCAACCTTAAATAAACGAACTTTAGTTCATTTTATACTTAGAGCTTGGTCAAATTGTACAGTAAAATTACTTGTATTTTTAACTGCCTCCGTGGTCTAGTGGCTAGTGCCATGGACTCCCGATCCGGAGGTCCTGGGTTCGATTCCACTTGTGAATTTTTCCCAGTTTGGTTAGGACATTACAGGCTGAATCACCTGATTGTCCGAAAATGAAAATTATTTCGTGCTTCGGAGGGCACGTTAAGCCGTCGGTCCCGGTCGCTGTCTTTGATAGTGGTCGTTAGTCAAACCATGTCAGAGGCCTGATAGTTGTGCTACTAGGCGGTTTAAAAACTCTGACACCAGGGTACATCGGGTCCATAGACTCGATAGCCACTCGACAGAAGACTTGCATTTTACGGTCAGGCGTTTATCTATCATGTTACAAGTTTATAAAACCAGTACTACGGTTAGTTTTATTTCACGATAAACCTTTACGAGTCGATATTATCTGAGCTTCGAGATTGAGCTGGTTTCACATGTGTGGTTTTTCTTAACATTTGGCTAGTCTTGAGCCTAGAAGTAATTTGTATTACAAATTTGATTTCAATTAAAATGAATATAACTGGCTTTAGCTGTACAAACTTAATCCCCTCGGCAAACTCTACGAGCGGTTGATTTATCGCCGCCTTAGAGATTACGCTGAAAACAGCAGCTTCATTCCCCCCGAGCAATTCGGTTTCCGTTCCCAACATTGTTGTGTTCGTCAGGTCCACAGTCTGGTGGAACATATCACGTCCAATTTTCATGAACGCAAACCCAAACCCAGAGGAGCCATCTTCCTTGATGTAGCGAAGGCATTCGACAAGGTCTGGCACAACGGTCTGGTGTACAAGCTATACCAGCTCGGTGTGCCGGATCGTCTCGTACGTATCGTACGTGACTTTTTGACGAACCGCAGCTTCCGTTACAGAATCGAAGGCGCCCTGTCCACCCCTCGCCCATTAGAGCCGGAGTCCCTCAGGGCTCTGTGCTATCCCCTCTCCTCTTCACCCTATATACCAGCGACCTTCCCAGTACGCCCCAGACGCAGCTCGCTCTGTTCGCAGACGACACTGCGATCTATGCCTCCTGTCGCAGACCCCAATTACTTGGCAGATACCTCCAGCGCGCCCTAGACTCCGTCGGGAGCTGGGTCCGCAAATGGAGGTTCGAAGTCAATCCCGAGAAGAGCACCGCCGTGCACTTTACTCGTGCCAGATTACGTCGTACCCTCCCAACTGTACGGTCGACCCATCCCATGGTCCAAAGACGCCAAGTACTTGGGGGTTACTCTTGACTCCCAGCTTAACTTTGCGAAGCACATCAGGAGAGTCCGAAACCGCGCCAAATTTGTCATGGGCCGGCTCACCCCAATCATACGCAAACGCAGTAAACTCTCCCTTAGAAATAAGGTGAGGCTTTACACTACATGCGTTCGACCCATAATGACCTACGCCAGTGTGGCCTTCAGCCACACCTACCCCACTTATCTGAACACCCTCCAGGTAGTTCAAAACAGCTTCTTGCGAAAGGCAACCGGGGCCCCCTGGTACCTCCGCAATTCTGACATTCACATCGATCTCGATGTTCCGTCTCTCAAAGAGTTCATGAAGCAAGCGGCCGTACGCTTCTTCGACAAAGCCCCTCACCACCCTAACCCTCTTGTAGTTAGCGCCTCTAACTACGTTCCCCAACCTGCGACTCGTTACAAACGAAGACCTAGGCATGTCCTTACCGACGACGATGACCAAATTACCCTTGCGTTTAATGCTGCCAATATTAGTCGAGCCACACTCTGCACAAGCTCTTCCAGCAACCGCGCACCCCGCCGGCGGGGTCGCGGAGGTCCCTCCTTTGCTCCCCACTTTGGGGTTTACCGGCACGTACCGGGCAGATTCTCTCCGATAAGGAGTCCCCAAGGCAACGCCATAAGCCGAGGTTCGAGCCCTAGTGGGCGCCCTTAGGCAGTTGCCATTTCATTAAGGGTGTAGATTGCGTGTAGCAACTCCCCGCCTTAGCCCGGTGACGCATTATATACACTTTGTAGTATTTTGCAAACAGGTCCATTCATAAAAAAAAAAAAAGTGTACAAACTTAACTTATTTATTTAGGTATTTTATTTAGGTTTTTTTATGATCTATGATCTTCCATACTGGACTGGAAGAGAAAGAAAAACATAGAATGTTCCAGTTGCCCTTCCTCCCGGGCATGCTGTATAAGTCAGCAAAAGGGATTCGAGGGTTACAGTGTATTGTAATTTAGGCGATGGGCTGACAACCTGTCACTACAGCAATACACATTACAATCTAAAATTGCCCCCAATTTATGTCAGACGTGGCGAAAGCGCCTTTTAGGAGGCGTTTTACGCTCTGCCTACCCCGTAAGGGATAAAGGCGTGATTTTATGTATGTATGTATTTAGGTTTTTTTATGATCGTAGTATAGAATAATTAAGTAGGTATATCTTTATTTACTGTTCATGTACCTAATTTATATTCTTATTATATATGCACGTCTTATCCGCTTTACGTTTTATGCTATCTCACTTCTTAGGTCTGCTGTAAGACATTTCATCATCATCATCATGTCATCATAAATCACGCCTTTATCCCTTACGGGGTAGGCAGAGCGTTTAACGCCTCGTAAAAAGCGCTTTCGCCAAGTCTGACAAAAATTGAGGGCAATTTTAGATTGTAATATGTATTGCTATAGTGACAGGTTGTCAGCCCATCGCCTAAATTACAATACACTGTAAGCCTCAAGTCCATATGCAGTGTCGTTAGCAAATTTCAAAGTACCTGACGACCCAGGCAAACTTTGACTTTCACTGGACTGGCCCGACGAACATGATCGACTCGAACAGTCAAAGTCACTCGAACACTCGAACACTCTGACAGCCCGTCGCCTTAATTACAATATACTGAAGCCCTCGGATCCCTTACCTAGTGAGTTAGTTAGTTTTTTACAGCATGCCCGGGAGTAAAAGCAGCTGGCACATTCTACGATTTCTCTCGCTCCCAGGCCAGCATAGAAGTATTTCTCTCGCTCCCAGGCCACCATGGAAGTAAACTGCTACTCAACATATTAAAATTACAGCAAACTGTGAACGTCGCCTTAAAAGCGGCACAGACGTACAGACATAAAGTCACGAACACCGTTATAAGAACTAAACTTCCATATTTAAATTTTATTGTAGACGCCGCCGGATAAAAGCGATTTTATAACTTTATGAAGATGTGATGTTTACAAACAAACGTAATAAATGAGTCACCTTTATTTACTACTAATATTAACTTTACAGTTAGTTATCTTATTTTTAACTGCCTCCGTAGTCCAGTGTGGTGATGGTAGTGTAGTCACAGAATAAACCGGGTGTAAGGGACAGCGTCCCGCAAATTGATATATACTCAGTCAACGAAACTGAACAACTTCTCTCTCATCTTATCTTATTTAGCCTACATCATCCTACTTCCATGCTGGACTGGGAGAGGTAGAAAAACATAGAATGTTCCAGCTGCCCTTCCTCCCGGGCATGCTGTTGAAGTCAGCAAAAGGGACTCGAGGGTTACAGTGCATTGTAATTTAGGCGATGGGCTGACAACCTGTCACTATAGCAATACATATTACAATCTAAAATTGCCCTCAATTTTTGTCAGACGTGGCGAAAGCGCTTTTTACGAGGCATTAAACGCTCTGCCTACCCCGTAAGGGATAAAGGCGTGATTTATGTATGTATGTATGTATCATCCCACTGCTGGGCAAAGGCCTCCCTCTTCACTTTGCACTTATCCCTATTTTGAGCGTCCAGGCTCCAGCCAGAAATTCTCTCATGAGATGAGAAAGAAATTTGACCTTCCCATACAGTAAATGATCATCCCGATCAGACAATTTGTATGGAAAATCAAATATTTTATTTTTCACTTCCTGAAAAAAAATCCTGCTGATAGTTGTTTAGTTTCGCTGCATGAGCAACCCCAATCAGTTTGTGGGACGCTGTCCCTTACACCTCGTATAATAGGCGTAGTCTAAGTTTAGTCAAGAAAGATTATTTCGTGCTCGTTATGTCTTTGGTCCCGATCTAAGATGATGGTCGTAAGACAAACCTATTCTATTTAAAATCTCTGATATACTAGAGTTCATCGAATCGTTCGTCAATAAAAGAAGTTTAGAAGTCACAACCCTATATAATTGCTAGGTTATGTTTATATGGTACTAGTTAGTTAGTCTTCCATACTGGACCGGGAGCGAGAGAAAAACATAGAATGTGCCAGCTGCATTTCCTCTCGGGCATGCTGTAAAAACCAGCTAGCGGTTCCGAGGGTTTCAGTATACTGCAATTTAGGTGATGGGCCGACAACCTATCACTACAGCAATAAACTTACAAATATATCTTTAAAAACCCTCAAAACTTTGTCAGACGTGGCGGAACGACATTCGTTTAAGTCGTTTACACTCTGCCTACCCCTTTAGGGATACAGGCGTGATTATATATGTATGTATGTATGCAGTTAGTACAACAACACAGTTAGAACAGTACCTATCTAATCCAAAAAGGATTGAAGAGAGATGTTCACGCTCACATCCATATCCAGGGTTGCCAACGTGGAAAAAAGGCTCGACTGCCAATGTTGCCATGCCCTAGGTGGAGTGTACTAAATCAACAGGCACGACTGCGCAGCCGCAGGGAAACATGCAAATTATTTGGGCTGCTGGTTCTCAAACTGTACCTATTTTCTTAAAAGTACTATTAGATTTAGGAAAATCAAAAACCAATTCAAAACATGCATTTAATAACTATTTCATTGGTTTATTTTCAGTAAGTTTATGAAAAGCATTAGTTCGATCGAGGTGGCCACGGAAGAACAGCGTCTTGGACCTAAAAACCCAAGACAAAATGCTGATTGGCAACCATTTTTGTATTTAATACAATACTTTAAAAAAAACAACCACGGTTAAATTACTTAAATGATTAGTTAAGATGTTATTGCTATAGAACCTGATTCAAAAATCTTTTCACAAACGAGAATTTTGGTAATTTAACTTATACAAATTGGTATCAAACTTCATATCTTAATAAAAAAACTATAGTTTGTCGTCTCTCGTGGAAATATAACTTATACTCAATAGTTTGACAATCTCTGTCCCAGGTCAGTATAGCACAAGCTCCTATTCCATCGACCATATTAAACTGTTAATCGATTCGCAACCTTAAACTTGAACAATTAAAACCTATTTTGATAAAATTGAGGAACTTACCGTAGAAAATTGGTAATAACTGGCCAGCAACACGTTTTGCTCATAAAAACTATAAAAGTGATGGGAAAAAGTAAGGTTTATTTTCGCGCCATTTTGGATTTTTGCTAACAAGAAGATTGATTTCAATCTGTGAGAAATTATTTGGACATGGAATGCTATTGTTGGTATGTCCTTTGTTATAAAACTAACTTGGTAGCTTGCACTAACCAATACAATACATACATACATATAATCACGCCTTTATCCCGAATGGGGTAGGCAGAACATAAACGACCTGAACAAAGGTCGTTCCGCCACTACTGACAAAGTTTGAGGGTTATTTATGATAGATTTGTACAATACACACAGTCTTTATCACTTAGAAAGTGCAAAGGGAACAGAGAAAAAGAATCATTTCTATGTTTACAGCCTTTTTTGATCTGCCTACTCCATTAGAGATAAAGGCGTGATATGATGTATGTAGGTTTTTCTGGAGTTAGTAACAATTTATTCCAGGCAACCTTGGATTAGCTGTGCTAAAACCAAAATTCGCACAGCTTCAGTTTTTATCATGATATATTTTTATGCATATAAATTTCTTCTTTTTTAACTTTATTCCTTTGCTTCTCAAAAAATATTTATTTGTGTTTATAAATAAACATCATATCCAAGTCCGTGTTAGATTATAACTTGGATACAAGTTGTGTATTAGAAATTTAATATCACCGTTAGTTCCACTGTTCCAAGTCAAACTCCATAGTTATCAGGACACCATCTTACCTGTGAACAAAAATTAAACAACTTAGTTTTTTGTGCAGTGCATGTAATTTAATACTATTAGTATGACCACCGTCAACTTTAGTTTTGAATGTATCATATCAGCTACAAAAAGTATAACTGTGTTCATCTTCTTTTATAGAGGTATTTTTCTAGTTTTTAGAACGCAGGCTCAGTAAGTTTTGCCATGGGAATAACAGTTAAAATTAGTTCATGTTAAGGTTCGCTTTCTAAAAATTAAAGAAATTTGATAATTGGTCTATAACTTTTCCAGAATTTTTATTTTTGTTTGTGATGACAAAATTCTGTTCTCAACTAAAGTTCTTTTGAAATATAGGTAGCTTTACATTTACATTTTAACAATATTCATTGCAATTATTCGTAATAAAAGTAGTTAAAAATACAGGTCTTTATCTTCATAGCATCTACGGGGTGTAAGGGACAGCGTCACGCAAACTGATAGGGGTTGCTCAGTTAACGAAATTGAACAACTATCAGTATTATTTTATATTATTACTTTTCTGCTGTATGTATTTGTGTTTCTTTGTGCAATAAAATATATTGTATTGTATTGTATTATTTGAGGAAACGAAAAGAAAACCTTTTCCATACAAATTGTCTGGTTGAGGTGGTAATTCTGTACGGGAAGGTAATTTTTTTTTTATCTCCTAAAATAATTTCTTGGTGAAAGTTGTTCAGTTTCGTTGACTGAGCAACTCCTCTCAGTTTGCGGGACGCTGTCCCTTATACCCAGTATAGAGGCACTTTGTCAAGAGATTTTGCTGTTACAAAGAGTAAACAAATCACAAACTCTTCCTGCTCCTTTGTTTACTTACTCTACATTACCACTTCTGTATCAAAGTAGTTTTTTCCTTAAGAGTATTGCATTTTTATCAGTGTTAGGTTTCACGCTGTCTGTCGTATGTCATAATTAGCTTTATGCGTCATAGATATAGTGCAATCCTCCTCGAAATTTTTAAGTCTCTCTTTTATAGCGTGTATAAAGACACTTTGTTTAGAATATTTTTTCTGTTACAAAGAGTAAATAAATCACAAACTCTTCCTGCTCCTTTGTTTACTTACTCTACATTACCTCTTCTGTATAAAAGTAGTTTTTCCTTAAGAGTATTGTTTTTTTATCAGTTTTAGTCTTATGCTGTCTGTCGTACGACATAATTAGCTTTATGCGTCACAGATACGATACCTAACCTATAGTGTAATAGATACATGTAGGTTGCAATTTAGGCGATGGGCTGACAACCTACAAATCATACATACATACATACATACATAAATCACGCCTTTATCCCTTACTTAAAAGGCGCTTTCGCCACGTCTGACAAAAATTGAGGGCAATTTTAGATTGTAATATGTATTGCTATAGTGACAGGTTGTCAGCCCATCGCCTAAATTACAATACACTGTAACCCTCGAGTCCCTTTTGCTGACTTCAACAGCATGCCCGGGAGGAAGGGCAGCTGGAACATTCTATGTTTTTCTATCTCTCCCAGTCCAGCATGGAAGTAAACCTAACCTACAAATCTATCTTAAATAACCCTCAAAACATTGTCAGACGTCACGTGGCGGAACGACCTTTGTTTAAGTCGTGTACGCTCTGCCTACCCCATTAGGAATAAAGGCGTTATTATATGTATGTAGGTTGTTAACCACAAGTACACATCCAAAGCTTCATACAACTACAACTATTACGTTTTGGTTTATATATACACCAACATAATTTTGGATATTTTATCAGCTCCTCGATGTTTTTAAGTCTCTCTTTTATAGCATGTATAAAGACACTTTGTCTAGAGATTTTGCTTCTACAAAGAGTCAATAAATCACAAACTCTTCCTGCTCCTTTGTTTACTTACTCCACATTACCACTTCTGTATGTAAGTGGTTTTGTCCTTAACAGTATACCATTTTTATCAGTTTAATTAAGTCAGGTCTCACGCCGTCTGTTGTATGACATAATTAGCTATATGCCTCACAGATATAGTGTTATAGATATATTTATAGGGTGTAGAACACCTACTTCCATGCTGGAATGGGAGTGGGAGAAAAACATAGAATGTGCCAGCTGCTTTTCTTCCCGAGCATGCTGTAAAAACTTGCTAAGGGTCCCGAGGGTTTCAGTATATTGCAATTTAGGCGATGGGCTGACAACCTGTCACTACAGCAATATACCTAATAACACTCAAAACTTTGTCAGACGTGGCGGAACGACCTTTGTTTAGGTCGATTACGCACTGCCTACTCCATTAGGGATAAAGGCGTGATTATATATGTAGGTTGTAAAACATCTCAGGAGTACAAATCCAAAGCTTTAAACAACCACTTTTGGGTCCAGATTTACACAAACTAAATTTTGGATAATATTTCTGCTTCTCGAAGTGTTTTAAGTATCTCTATCGCTCTGTTTTTAGTTGCTTTTAGTGATTTACTTTTTAGTAATAAAAACACACAAAACAAACAAAGATAAACCTCTTCTAACACGGAAATATCTACACTCATTTAACTAAAACAGGATAATCTTTAACACCTTTTATACGGTAGTAAGTTATGTAAAGATCGCATAGAATTTTCCATAAGTGGTAAGTACTTAGTGGAATGTTACGGAATAAGTAAGTTATTTCAATCAGGTAGATGTTTTATTAACAATTAACTTCTATGCTGGCCTGGGAGCGAGAGAAAAACATAGAATGTGCCAGCTGCTTTTCGTCCCGGGCATGCTTTAAAAATCAGCTAAGGGATCCGAGGGTTTCAGTATATTGTAATTTAGGCGATGGGCTGACAACCTGTCACTACAGAAATATACCTACAAATCTATCTTAAATAACCCTCAAAACTTTGTCAGATGCGGCGGAACGACCTTTGTTTAGGTTGTTTACGCTCTGCCTACCCCATTAGGGATAAAGGCGTGATTATATCTATGTATGTATGCAAATGTTTTATATCGTAGACGTGGGTATAAAGAGATCGTTATGATTCTTCTTACGTAGTCATGCTGTTTATTTAAATAAAGCGTACTCTATAGATTAGCGCCTTACGTAGTATAACTTATTATTATTATTATTAGCCTATGCTGTCCCACTGCTGGGCAAAGGCCTCCCCATCCTTCTTCCACCTCTCTCGATCTTTGGCAACCTCCCACCAATAGGGAATACTCATGATTTTTTTTAAACTACTAGTAAGAATTATTGTCACCATAGATGAACGGATGTGAAGGAATTTTCGCAAAATATTCATTAGTTTAAGAGTTATAATGCCTTAAAGTGGGTTGTTAAAAAGAGAGGTCCGAACTGTCATGTGACGTCATAAGACAGGAGCGCCATACTAATTCCATATAAATTGTCGTTTCAAAGAGAGAGATAGATAGTCTTTCTTTATGATGGTATATGTCGGTGATTTTTTGATCAATTTTATTTCTGTTTTCACTGTTCTTTTCATAATTTAAGATGTTTTTAGAAAATAGGTTCAGGAACTGAAAATATGTTATATGCACGTTCTCTATTCTTGCGATATGCGTCCAGGAGTCGTATTTTTGAACCGCTCGTATCTGAATTCGCATACGTAAATACAACATTCGCATACGAAATCCCAAAATCACTATTTTTGAATACTCATACGTATGCGACTCTGCAACGACTGCTCTAAACCACTCGTTTTCTTTTCTACTACTCGAAACCAAATTAGTCTATGATCATGTCAGTGACACAGACAATAATTTGACAAGTGACACTTTAACTTTTTAATTAACTTGAATTTACGTTCCGTTTCTCTGCGATTCATTTCCGGTTTTTCAAATCAACGATTTTTGTTGGAAGTGGTGGCATAGTAGGTGTATTTCTGCGTAGAACGAAAAGATTTTATGGGATTAGACTTTATTGGCAACACAGATTTCTACAGCTTCAAAAATAAGTAAAATCGTGTGTGATAGAATTTGATTTCGTACACGAATGATTTGCGTATGCGTATTTCAGTTTTCATACGAGCGGTTCAGAAATACGTCTCCAGGTCGTCTCGCCATATTTTCCAAGGTCTACCCCGTCGACAACTACAACAGTAGTACAACTAGGTAAGTTATACCAGGTGTAAGGGACAGCGTCCCGCAAACTGATACGGGTTGCTCAGTCAAAGAAACTGAGCAACTATCAGCATGTTTTTTTTTCAGGAAGTGAAAAAAGAGGCTTGCTTTTCCATACAAATTGTCTGATCGAAGCGGTCATTTTGTATGAGAAGGTATTTTTTTCATTAGTCTTATGCGATTCGACCGCGTGTACGGGGTGTAAAGGACAGCGTCCTGCAAACTGATAGGAGAGGGGTGTCACCACAGACAACGAAACTGAACACCTTTCACCAGAAAGTTCTTTCAGGAAAATAAAAGCAAAATGCTTTTCCATACAAACTGTCTGATCGAGGTGTTCATTTGTTATTTCTTTATTTTATTTAACAATTTATTATTTACACAAAGCCATCATAAAAACAGGACATAAAAAACAAAGATACAAAAAGCCGTGCTTATTTCTAAAAAGAATTTTCTTACAACAGAGAAATGATATATTGTATATATCTTTGTATGGGAAAGTATTTTTTTTGTCATCTCCTGAAAAAAAATCCTGGTGAATGTTGTTCAGTATCGTTGACTGAGCAACCCCTATCAGTTTCCGGGACGCTGTCCCTTACATCCGGTAGAGTATACGTGGTAGAATCGCACAGGAAACGCATGTCCTCGATTTTACTTTCAAACTTATCAAAAGTGAAAACCTTCCCAGGGCCCAGATTCCCTTAGGACACCTCATTTTGTATGCAGCTCGGTAAACGTATAAAAATTAGCATTCAACAGCTTAACGCATAACCACAGGCATAACAATAACTGAATATCTATTTAAGGTCCCACCACACTGATTCATACAGAAATGACTATAAGTTTCCGTCTGCGGCTTGTACAAAGTGTTTGGAAACGCAAAAAGCTGCTCTTAAATAGGTTTTGATCGGTGTTTTTTGGAAAATTACAAAGTAAGTACCTATTACCCCGTAAGGGATAAAGGCGTGATTTATGTATGTATGTATGTAAGTACCTATACCTGTCACTACAGCAATATACCTACAAATCTATTTCATATAACCCTCAAAACTTTGTCAGACGTGGCGGACATACCTTTGTTTAGGTCATTTATGCTCTGCCTACCCCATTAGGGATAAAGGCGTGACTATATGTGTGTATGTAAGAACCTATAGTTAACTTTTGCTTTTTTATCTTCAATCTTCATAATATGCATTAGTATCGAGAATAGATTGATTTGATAATTTTTCTTTGCATATTCGTAAGGCTCGTATTTATAGAGCGATCTCCAGATTGAGAGCAATATTAAGTTTGGATTTGTCAGGCCGTTTTGTACTGAAAAGACATTTGTGATACAAACTCAAACCCGCTGTCACTCTTGAGAGTTGATTATAATTACGAGCCTTGAAGTCGTAGAAGAAAAATCAGGAAAGACTTTTAATTTTTTAATTTTTTGGGGACTAACGTGTTATCAAAGAAGTTTGTCTTTTTTACAGCATCAAATAATCAAAATATTTTTTCGCCGGCGGCACAATAGGTACCTACTGCGTTTCTTTTCTGATAAGTGTAGAAAGACCTTTAAACCACTTGATATATCATTACACAATAACTAATATAGAATGATAGGTTTATTTGTAGCTGTTTTACATGTGTTTTGTATGGTAGAGTCAATTGGATAAATAATTCATAACAGCAAGCTATTGCTATACAAAGATCTTCCGAAGGCGACTTCCTCGTATATTATTTCTAGTTCTGTGATATACATACAAACCCCATTTGGGATAAAGGCGTGACTGTATGTATGAAACGAACAACCGAAAGTAACACCGGTTACGATCCTCACAAAAAAATTAACAAGTATTTATAAAAAGAATTCAAACAACCCGACTGTACTGACCTATAATACATACATATAATCACGCCTTTATCCCTAATGGGGTGGGCAGAGCGTAAACAACCAAAACGAAGGTCGTTCTGCCATGTCTGACAAAGTTTTGAGGGTTATTTAAGATATATTTGTAGGTATATTACTGTAGTGACAGGTTGTCCACCCATCGCCTAAATTGCAATACAGTGAATACCCTCGGATCCCTTAGCTGTGTTTACAGCATGCCCGGGAGGAAATGCAGCTGGCACATTCTATGTTTTTCTTTTGCTTCCAGTCCAGCATGGAAGAATACATACAATACATGGATTCTGTGATATACCTAGTGAAAGAAAGAATAAGCCAGCAAAGGCACTGCCTATACTGAAAAAAATACTTGTTTAACTACGAGCACATAAAGTAATGTGTTTATGACAATAATAAGTAATGTTCAATATTAAATTAATCAAGTTACGTAATAACCACTACTAAGTTCCTAATAATTTCAATCAACAGAATAATCTAATAGATCTTTGTTTAGGTCGTTTACGCTCTTCCTACCCCATTAGGGATAAAGGCGTGATTATATGTATGTATGTATGTATGTAACAGAATAATTGATCTTAACATTAACTTTATTGTCTCAATCATATAATTTGATGTGCTCGTATTTAAACAAGTTCCTTGATCAATTTAACCTAGTTTTTTTAGACTCGTATTTACAAAGCAATCTCAAGACTGAGAGCAATATTAAGTATGGATTAGACAGGCCACATTGTACTGAAATGACGTTTCTGACGATACGAACTCAAACTAGCTGTCGGTCTCAAGTGCTGGACCCTAGTATATACTTACTCTACTTGCCGCTTTGTAAATTAGAAAGAGATAGAAAGAAATACATATATATAGTGGCAAAAAAAAGAAATACATTTATATTCTTCAGTCAAAGTAATTTTGTAGCTGTTTTAACGCTGTCAGTCACTTAAAATTACGCATTCAAGGACTACACATAGCTACACTACTTGACACTAACTGCCTCCGTGGTCTAGCGGTCAGAGCCATGTGATCTCGATCCGGAGGTCCCGGGTTCGATTCCCGGCGGGGGACAATGACTTTGTGTTGTTATTTCTAGTTTGCTTAGGACATTGCAGACTGATCACCTGATTGTCCGAAAAGTAAGATGATCCAAGCTGTCGGATGGGCATGTAAAAGGTCGGTCCTGCACCTGATTTCTCTCTGGTCGTGTCAGTCTATCTGTCTCATCAGAATAAAAATTGAAGGAATAGAAAGTGCACCTGTGTGAAGCACAAACACTTGGGGCACTAAAAACTAGTCCTGCGCAGTTGGCCGATCTCTGGGAGATTGGCCATCACCGAAATTCGGTGGGAGGACTGGGCCGCTGCCTTTTGAGCGGGAGTCGAATCCCACCACGTATCAATGTGTTTTTCGGTTCTTGAATTTCATATGTACGTTTATTCGGCGTTTTTTCCGTGCTTCGGAAGGCACGTTAAGCTGTTGGCCCCGGTTAATTTCATTTAACTCTGTAGACAAGCACTGTAGATTAGTCGTTAAACCATGTCAGAGGCCAGTACTAAGCATTGGCGGCTTGACTACTCTGACCTAATCTAGGATTGTGTCTGGTTTCCCTTTTGGTTTGCGGAGGTCTGATGGCAGTCGCTCTGTGTAAAAACCCTCGTTCAATCACCTAGATTAGGTAGCCGACCCCGTGTGTTATGGGATAAGGCTAGAGAGATGATGGCAGTCAATGTGTTAAATATTCTGGTCGGGACTGGTATTGCATTTCTCTTGTTGATAACATCTCCGCGCCGCGCTGCACTCGTGACAAATATACAGTCCTACCGCTCTAATCTGATGTCCATACTAATATCAGCTCTAGAAACATAGAATGTGTCAGCTGCATTTTCTCCGGGATCCGAGGGTTTCAGTTTATTGTAATTTAGGCGATGATGAGCTGACTACCTATCAATACAGCAATATACAAACAAATCTATCTTAAATAACCCCCAAAACTTTGTCAGAGGTGGCGGAACGACCTTTGTTTAGGTCGTTTACGCTGTGCCTACCCCATTAGGGCGTGATTATATGTATGTATATCAGCACTACATATACTCACGCCTGTTCCTTACGGGGTAGGCAGAGCGTCAACGTGTTAAACATTCTGGTCGGGGCTGGTGTTGCATTTCTCTTGTTGATAACATCTCCGGGCCGCGCTGCACTCGTGACAAATATATAGTCCTACCGCTCTAATCTGATGTCCATACTAATATCAGCTCTAGATACACTCACGCCTTTGTCTCTTACGGGATAGGCAGAGCTACAACGTGTTAAACATTCTGGTCGAGACAAATATACAGTCCTACCCCTCTAATCTGACCTTTATCCTAATATTAGCTCAACATAACACCCATCCATGTCTTTATCGTTTACGGAGTAGGCGGGGTAGGCAGAGCATCAACGTGCTATACAGTCTGGTCGAAACAAATATACAGACCTACTCCTACACCTCTAATCTGATGTCCATACTAATATAACCTCTACATAACACTCACGCCTATGTCCGTTAAGGGGTAGATTCACAAAATTATTTTACCTATCGGTCAATCAGATGCATTCAAATGCTCAAAATTATGTTGAGAACACTACACCAAATTAATACAATATGAAAGAAAGAAAATAATAAATTCTTTTCTGGCAGGACTCGAACCTGCGTCTCTGAAATACCAGTCCATCACTCTACCAACTGAGCTACAAAAAATTAAAAAAATTAAATATTGGAATTGAACCCACTACCTACGAATCGAGAGCCCTCTAGACCACAACCAAGAAACAGCTAGTAGTAAATTGGCTATCCTTATTCACATAGAAACCTAGGGTGGTCTACAAGCTCATACATAAAATCATAACCATAGATCGGGCTCATCAAGCCATTATACAACACGGAAGAGCTATAAAGAAGCGCTGCTGGCACTTTAAAATGCGCTTAACCGGCTTAATGTGATGGTAGTCGTGGCAGAGACAAATAGCTAGGCTGTAGGGGTATTGTAAATAGTCGGGTTGCACGCGACAGTAAAGATACTGGCGAAAAATGCATAAAATAATAGTACGTTACTCCGAGACCGAAAACAAAAAGCTATCTAAGCTCGAATAATATGCAAACGAGACCTTAAATTGCTATTTCGGCTGAGAGAAGTATAGTACTTTCTCTCATTTTGCGAGGAAACGCTAACAATACACTTAAAAACAAACATCAAACTTGCGATTCCTCCGTAACGTTTTTACATTTAAGATTTGCATGGCGCCCTTGACAGGTGCACATTCATTATATTTTGTAAATTTTAAAAGTTGTAGGCGCATTCAGCCTTAAAATAATCAATAATGTGAACTAAAAAACACCTAAACCATACTCTAGTGTGTCCTTAAGACTTCGTGAAGAGGTCGCTCATTTCATTGTTGTCGTTTGGAGAAATTGCTGGCGTCTGCGAACTAAGAACCGAAAAGAGTAATGTAGGTTTTGTTTTTTTTTTTTTATAATTAAGCTTTTTCCGAGCAATTGGGAGAAAATTCATAAAAAAGATATCGTTCTTAACCATAAGAACGATATATTTTTTATGCATTTTCTTTTTTTTATCCACTTCCGTCTGGAATGGATCATTCGAAGCTTTACTTCTGCTTCAGCAGTCTAGCCATAATAAGGCTGGCTCTCGTTTGCCTCGGGGAACATAATTTGGTACCTATTATCAATTTATTTTGTGTCTTTCTCCAGTTTTGTTAGGACAATGCTGGCTGAATCACCTGATTGTCCAAGCAGTTAAGGATTATTGCGTGTAATCGTTTTATTTGATTATCTCTTTTTGTTAAACTTTGCAAAATCTCCATACAAATCAAACAAGCAGATGATACTGGCCTACATTATTGAACACGTACAAATTATAATTATAAAAAAAAAAACGTATTACTGGTTGGAACCGGTTTTCACCAGCTTCGATATTGGTGTCAGATCTTCGGATACAGATTGCGAATATGATTGAGGCTTTGAGGGGCCTCCGTCGAACTACTTGCACCTTTTTTTTTCTATGTGTTTCTTCTTCAATATGAATGAAAGCTCTTCATCACAGTAATATAAAAATGTGAGTTTGAGTGTGTATTAGAAACTTCTTTCATTCTGAAACAGTTAGTCGAATTTGTATGCAATTTTACCCTGGAACCTATCGTAGGAAAATCTGCGGAGCAGATACATAGTTTAGCTATAGCCACCGCGCTTATAAGTAATCTGTGGCTATATGTAAAAAGATTAGAAGGATTGTATGTTTCTGTAAAACTTAACAATAGCCATGCCTTATTCGTCTTAAGAGATAATTCCCGCCATACTAAAACGTCGATTTTGTACGAAAATAATTATTTCTTAAAAACGAATGGCGTATACATCAAAATGGCATCTTTACTGGCTTAACGTATGCCCGGGAAAACAAACTATATTTAATTTTTAGCTCCTAAATCAATGCAATTAATTCTTCGCACGTCTCATTTAAATACGCACAAAAACAATTCCCAAACCGGTTACGCTATTAGTGTCAGGCTCAGATCGCGAATAACTTCCATAATTAGATTAATCTGTGCAGAAACGGAACGAATTTAATGTCACTGTTTAATAAACCAGAGTAGACGAACGGATTTGGTTCGCTAAAATAACTAACAAAAAAATATCTTGTATAATATTTGATTAAAGCTGACTCTGTAAAGTGCCATCCTTAATAGCTTTTCGGATGGTATGATATATTGGTGTAAGGTGCAGGTCGCGAATAACTCACATAATGAGATTAATCTGTGCAGTAACGGAACGAATTTAATGTCACTGCCTAATAAACCTGAGTAGACGAACGGATTTTTTCGCCGTAATAACTAATAAAAAAAAGATGAACTTATTTACTATTTTGATGGAAACTGACTCTGTAAAATGCTATCCTTAATACCTTTTCAGATAGTATGGTATTGGTGTAAGATACTGATCGCGAATAACTCCTTTAATTAGATTAATTTGTGTAGTAACGGAACAAATTTAATGTCACTGCCTAATAAACTTGAGTAGACGAGCGGATTTGGTTCAGCAAAATAACTAATAATAACCACAAATTCTCTACTAAGTATTTGATATACATCGCCTCTGTTAAAAGCTATGCTTACTGGACTACATTTTCGGATGGTATGGTATGGTGTCAGGCATAGATTGACTTACAGACAGACACTGTATTTGCGGTGCAGTAGAAACCATAGCACACTTGACATCGTGCCCGGCGTGCCCCAACACCTGCACGCCAGCGGATTTAATGGACGGCAGCTTATCCGCAATACAAGTCGCTGAATTCTGGGCCCCTATGATTTATCGTGTTCCATCAACACGCTTAGAAGAAGATGGCACAGATCGCGAACAACTTCAATAATTAGATTACTCTGTGCAATAACGGAACGAATTTTATGTCACTGTTTAATAAACCAGAGTAGACGAACGGATTTGGTGCGACCTCACACCGATCATAGTGAAATAATATAACATGATGTGAACACGATGTGACGAAAAATTGCACTCAAAATTGCCAATTAATACACCATTATTCTGCTATGCAGATTGCGGACAGACATAGATGAATCTGCATTGTCCAGACACTACATATCTTTTTAGCTTCATTAAGAGCATCGTGCATCGAATGCATCCTTACCATTACCTTAACATTACGTTACTACCTTTATTGATAATATGCTATTTGTCAAATGTCAACTTTGTCGTACTACTAGTTAACAAAAAAAGGCCAAATCTCAACGTGTACATTCACCCTTGCACCGTTAAGGGTAAGGCAGGGACCTGGAATAAATCGACCCGGCACGCCTCCCTTTAACTGTTCAGGAATCTAATTAATTGTCACCGCGGGAAGTGCACGGAAAGCATTAATAATATCGCGTTGAAAAATGGTGGAGGCGTCTTTGGATGTGCAGGGAAATTAGAGAGGCTAGGCAAAAATATAACGAGGTAGTGACTAAATTAATACGGCGTGTAAGGGACAGCGTCCCGTTAACTGATAGAGGTAACTCAGTCAACTAAACTGAACTAACCTCATCAGGAAATTCTTTCAGGGAGTGATTTTATTTTCCATACAAATTGTTTGATCGAGGTGGACATTTTGTATGGAAAATCAAATAAAATCATTGACTGAGCAACCCCTATTTGTTTGGGGGATGCTGTACCTTACACTCCGTGCAACGAAAGTAATATGTTAACAAACAAACAGCATTTTATTTTAATTCATTACACCTACGAATAAATATACATATATAATTAACTAGCGACCCCCCCGGCTTCGCACGGAAATCATCAGTGTTTCTCTACTATATTATGCATGTATTATACATATAAACATTCCTCTTAAATCACTCTATCCATTTAAAGAAATCAAAATTCGTTGCGTAGTTTTAAAGATCTAAGCATACATAGAGATATAGGGACAGAGAAAGCGACTTTGTTTTATACTATGTAGTGATTACAAAGTATGAAAACAAGCGAGAAGAGTGACTTAAAAGAACAGTGCTTTACATCTTATGACTTTTAATTAAATATCTTTGACTGCGTTTATAATATTTCGTATTTAACAAGACACATTTCAAAGCTACAAATTCACCGAAACATTGACACAAATCGCTGAGTAAGTTGGAAGCTATCAACGTTTAAAAACCTACGATATATTTTTGACAACGTTGGAGGACGACATTTAAATTCCTCGTTTGCTGCTCGCACTTCCTTCTCTTATCGTCTTTATTTATTTCAATTTATAATAACAGTCTTCCATGCTGGACTGGGAGAGATAGAAAAACATAGAATGTTCCAGCTGCCCTTCCTCCCGGGCATGCTGTAGTACAGTGTATTGTAATTTAGGCGATGGGCTGACAACCTGTCACTATAGCAATACACATTACAATCTAAAGTTGCCCTCAATTTTTGTCAGTCGTGGCGAAAGCGCCTATTACGAGGCGTTTGACGCTCTGCCTACCCCGTAAGGGATAAAGGCGTGATTTTATGTATGTATAATAACATCCAGTAGTAGGTTAGAGACTTTAGTCAGAGTTATTATCTGACTTATCTGACTAGGAGTTAGATTCTTATCTAACTGAGCCAGGCTAAGACTGTTCAAATATTTTGACCGACTCTACGTCGTGACCTAGTTTCAATCCTTATCAAAGTTTGCAATAGGTTTTACTGCCCGCTATTACACATTATAATATCGCTCTACATAAGTATTCAGGGCTTGATATAGGTGATATAAGCTAAGCTTACAAGAGCGAAGCACTTGCAAAACCAACTGTAATGCGGACACTTCCGCATCTGATGAGTCGAAATGAAGACGAAACAGTGGTTAACAAACGACGAACCGATGCGTTTCGTTTTCTCTCACAGTCATCACTAAGGCCAATTAACAGCCTCCGTGGTCTAGACGTCAGTGCCATGGGCTTACGATCCGGAGGACCTGGGTTTGATTCCCAGGGGGGAAACACAAAGTTGATATTTGTCAATTGATCAGTTTGTGAGATTTTCCCTTGTTTGGTTAGGAGAATGCAGGCTGAATCCACCTGATTGTCTGGAAGAAAACAGATCCCGTGCTTCGAAAGGCACGTTAAGCCGTCGGTCCCTATTTACTGTTTCTAATAGTGATCGTTACAGGTCGAAGTTGCTCCATGTCCGTAGGAACTACCTTAAAAACCCTACACGTGACCCCGGGTGGTGCTAAGAGTGCAACAATATCGGCTGCTGTACTGTCCTCTGGACCTCGTAGCAAATAATGCCATACGATAAATAAATCACAAAGTCCAAAGTGCCTTTACATACATACATACATATAATCACGCCTTTATCCCTAAACGGGTAGGCAGAGCGTAAACGACCTAAACAAAAGGTCGTTCCGCCACGTCTGACAAAGTTTTAAGGGTTATTTAAGATAGATTGATAGGTATATTTCTGTAGTGACAGGTTGTCAGCCTATCCCCTAAATTACAATATACTGAAACCCTTGGTTCCCTTAGCTGGTTTTTACAGCATGCCCGGGTGGAAATGCAGCTGGCACATCCTATGTTTTTCACTCGTTCCCAGTCCAGCATGGAACAAGTGCCTTTACACTGATATAAGCTAGTTCAAAAAGCGGACGTAATAAAAACGAGGGTAGAAATAAAGAAGGAGGTCTCGTATGGTTGATAAATTGAATAAAACAAACTTGATCATAACATAATCGTTAAATAAAAATCAAACTAAATAAATTTAGTAAAGCAGTAAATATTAGAAAATCAATATAAAGCAACAGTTAATGAATTCTAAAGTTCGTATTTTCACTACGAATCATGAATCAATCAGCTGATCGTTAATGTTGTATGAAAGTGCGAAATGTTTTACTATGTTGCGAGATTAGATACTGTTGTACTTATAACAATAAGCACCTACCTAAGTTCAGTGTGTCCAATGGTGTAGTGGATAGGGCCGCTGCCTCTTTAGCGGGAGATCGTGGTTTGAATCCGACCAATGTGTTTATCGGTTTTCGAATTTCATATGTACGTTTATTCGGCGCTTTTTCTGTGCTTCGGAAGGCACGTTAAGCTGTTGGTCCCGGGTAATATCGTTTAATACCGTAGACATTAGTCGTTAAGCCATGTCAGATGTCAGAGGCCAGTACTAAGCATTGGCGGCTTGAAAACTTTGACCTAATCTAGGATTGTGTCTGGGTTCCCTTCTGGGTTGCGGAGGTCAGATAGCAGTCAATTTTTTGTAAAACCAGTACCCTCGTTCAATCCCTTAGATTAGGTAGTCGTCCCGTGAGATGCGGGATAAGGCTAGGGAGATGATGATGACCTACCTAAGTTTCAAGCATAGTTGGTCATTTGTGAATACCTAGACAATTACTACATGTTTTAATCGATTAGGTATGTTAAAAGTAATGAAGTTCCATGCTAGACTGGGAGTGACATAGAAAAACATAGAATGTTCCAGCTGCCCTTCCTCCCGAGCACGTCGTAGAAGTCAGCAAAAGGGATTTGAGGTTTACTTACAGTAGTGCTATCGATTCGTGTAGGGCACAACTGAACTAAATCTCGACTAAAATTATTGCCGTCTCTTTCTGGTCTCTCATGATAGAAAATGACAGGTATAGACCTAAATTAGTTAAGTCGTGATTTTTGCATCTACGCATTGTTACCTGTGTATTGTAATTTAGGCGATGGGTTCCCAACCTGTCACTACAGCGATACACATTACAATCCAAAATTGCCCTCAATTTTTGACAGACGTGGCGAAAACGCCTTTTAATATGGGTTTTACACTCTGCCTACCCCGTTAGAGATTAAGACGGTTGGTATAATTTTAATATTATGCTTTATTTGTGCACACCTATTTTGCCTCTCAATTTTAGTCTCACTTCCGTAGGTCAGCTGGAAGAAATTAAAAATAAGCTGTACCTGTTGTGTCGTTATTCCTTGTGTATTGTCTTTCTCATGTTTTTTTTTTTTATTTAACACACAAACAGTCACACATAAACATAATTCTTAGATATTATAATAAACAGACCTGGAGGTTCATTACTGTAATTTTAACAATAATAAAGGTACGAGCTTTCGGTAAACAACTTGGCAGTACGTTTTGTAAACAAGGGACAATCACAATAAAAAAAAACGGTACACTAAAATTAATGCACGGGTCAGTTTTCTAAAATCTTGGTTTTAGCACTTGGTTTTTTTTTGATAATTACTATTTAGATTTTTTTGATGTTACTTGTGTACAATAAACAGTAAATAAATAAATAAATAAGACGTGTTTTTACGTATGTATGTAAAGAAGTCCAAGAGTTAACTCTCTGATCTCGCATGGTCATCATTACGTTTGTAGCATGACCATATCAGAGCAAGCTATTAACATCTGTCAATCCGATGACTTTCACCAGCACCAAGTCGTTTCCACCCAGATGAACGTGTTGACATTTTTGGCAGGTTTCAGCAGATTTCGAACTTTTTACCCGACAGTCAAGGAATGGTTATGTTTTTCCACGTATCTTGTATGTATGTAGATATGTTTGTTTTGATATTACTAGATGGAATTCGACAATTAGGGTTTCGTTTTATTGGTCTCTAGCACCCGAAAGTTCTTAGGCGTTATTTTTCATAAATCAAAATGGCGGAATTAAGGCGCTAAATTGTAGGCCTTTAAATATGTTTTTCTATTGAACCTATCGAGTGGGGTAACAAAATAAAGGTAATTAAAATGAGATTACAAAAATATGTATGATTCATATGTTAAAGCTCAATATTAGAACAAATAAAGCATTAAATCATTTTTCATAGGTAGATCTTCCATGCTGGACTGGGAGCGAGAGAAAAACGTAGAATGAGCGAGCTGCATTTCCTCCCGGGCATGCTGTAAAAACCAGCTAAGGGATCAGAGGGTTTTAGTATATTGCAATTTAGGCGATGGACTGACAACCTGTCACTACAGCAATATACCTACAAATCTATCTAAAATAACCCTCAAAACTTTGTCAGACGAAGCGGAACGACCTTTTGTTTAGGTCGTTTACTCTCTGCCTACCCCACTAGGGATAAAGGCGTGATTATATGTATGTATGTATTATAGGTCAGTACAGTCGGGTTGTTTGAATTCTTTTTATAAATACTAGTTAATTTTTTTGTGAGGATCGTAACCGGTGTTCCTTTCGGTTGTTCATTTCATGTACACGTGATATCATGATTTTTTGTTATACTGTTAAAATATAAAGTTAATCTTATTAAGGCACCAGATAACGAATCCTATGGTTTTGAAAATACCGGATATACGAGACAGCGTCCCGCAAACTGACAGGGATCAGTCAACGACACTGAACAACTTCCACCAGGATTTTTTTCTATGGTTGACATTTGTAT
Organism: Scrobipalpa costella; assembly: GCA_949820665.1. NCBI lineage: Eukaryota > Metazoa > Arthropoda > Insecta > Lepidoptera > Gelechiidae > Scrobipalpa > Scrobipalpa costella. The sequence continues at coordinate 5,617,122 of OX463319.1, read as the reverse complement.
GGTTTTTTTTTGTGTTGTTATTAACCTCGTTTTTTATCTTCATTCATTCATATAATCACGCCTTTATCCCTAATGGGGTAGGCAGAGCGCAAACTACATATAAAAAGGTCGTTCCGCCACGTCAGACAAAGTTTTAAGGGTAAGATAGATTTGTAGGTATAATCCTTTAGAGACCGGTTGTCAGCCTATCGCCTAAATTGCAATATACAGAAATCTTTGGATCCCTTAGCTGGTTTTTACAGCACGCCCGGGAGGGAATGTAGCTGGCACATTCTAAGTTTTTCTTTCGCTTCCAGTCCAGCATGGAAGTTAACTATCTATCTTAAGTAAGTTTTCTATCTTAAACTATAATAATATAAAAACAGGCGAACCTCAGTCACTTTAGGTACTTACAAGAAGTGTCTACCAGATACAGTTTAACTCGTTATTCCAACAAAAACTCAACCCCACAAAAAACACACACAAGTTATAATTATTATGCTGTGTAAAAAACGAGTCTGGACCTATGTCTGGATGGCAAAAAGTTTAAACCGTCTGTGGAAGAAATGCCCATAGCAACCGAATCGGAGCAATGACAGACTTAACCTTAGGTTTAATTTGAACCGATGTTTTTCTGTATCTAGCTTCAAGCGGCTTCAACTCTCGGTAGGTATTTTTATGTAAACATTTTTAATTATATTTTCCGGGAAATCTCTTACTTAAGCGTGGGATTTCAGTAAAATAACATAGTAAGTAGTTTTCAGTCAGACCAACTATTCAACCACAGGTTCTTCAAAATTCAAAGATCTTTAATATGTTAATTTTAGAGAAAGAAAAACTTATCATATCGAGATAAAAATCGAGAAAAAAAAACAACATGTAAATCTTTATATGAAACCTATCGAATTCAAGTTAACCATACACTCCTTTCCTAATCAGACAATTCTGATCGAAAGTCAACGTCATCATGCCCATTTTCGATTTCATTACACACTATACGTAAGTCGTCACATCTCTTGGGTCAATTTCATTCCTAAACAGGAGTGAGTTTCATCACATCACATCACCTCTGTCAAATAGGGAGATGATGGTGATGTTTTTTTTTTCTTTTTAAATACTTTCTCTCAAGCACAGAATAAGATATACATACATACATACATATAATCACGCCTTTATCCCTAATGGGGTAGGCAGAGCGTAAACGACCTAAACATAGGACGTTACGCCACGTCTGACAAAATTTTGAGGGTTATTTAAGATAGATTTGTAGGTATATCGCTGTAGTGACAGGTTGTCAGCCCATCGCCTAAATTACAATATACTGAAACCCTCGAATCCCTTAGCTGTTTTTTACAGCATGCCCGGAAGATGCAACTGGAACATTCTGTGTTTTTCTCTCGCTCCCAGTCCAGCATGGAAGAAATAAGAATAAGATATAATGGTACTTACTACATATGACTACTACTACTCAAGTTCAATGTGAGTGATGTGTGACAAAACGGGTGATGGGTGAGGCAATACCATCTCGTATCAAGTAGTTATTGACAACATGCATAGCCCAGTTGGCAGTGCATCTGCTTGCCACGCAGAGAGTCTCGGGTTCGATTCCCGGCCGGGCAGTCATTTAAATTATCAATTTAAATGTCTTTTTTTTATTATATTTGAACATAAAGGTACATACATAAACATACACAAATATCTCGCCAAACTGAAACAGTTTGTTGGCGAGGAGAGCGATCTCTTAAGTACTAATCATGCACCAATCATTGTCAATTTTTAAGTATGCCTATACTGTTTCTGTTTCTGGGTCTGAAAGAACACTCAGACCGTCTGGGTTTTCTTTGTGGTTGTTTCTGTGTACGTCCATGGCATCCCGATACAGGGAATCTTAGTGGGGGGCTATGGGTGTTATCATGTGTTATTAATTTTTATTTTAGGAAAGGTAATGGGAAAGACTTTTGTATCAAACTTGACTGGTAGGAGTAAAAGGATATTCTCTGGGACAGCATCTCATAATTGTGTGCTGTTGTTTTTTTTTATGGCTTGGCATCAAGATCATCAGCCTAACAATAGGTTAGGGTCAGAATACCTACTCTACATCTATCCCAAAAAAAAAAAAAAACTGCTGTAAATATAGCGCTTGCCATTATGCCTGGCAAGCGTTGACCTTTAAGTTTTCCTATCTGTTATGATTTTGCCTGAAGGACTTGTTTCCATACCAAAGCTCTTTAAAAAAAAGTTGACCTATCGTAATGAATATCCTATCCAAGATATTTGACACAACGAACTCACGACACGACATAAGGTCATGACAACTACCATCAAACATTTATCTTACGCAAGCTGTCATTGAACTTGAATATCGAATCTGTCACCTGCATTTCGAAACGAAAGTTCCAAATTCAAATATGGATATGTTCAAAATGGCGCGAAGGATTGCGTCACCGGAGAAAGTCGAAAAGCTTTAACAATAAGAATTAAAGTGAATTGATCGTTGCAATACATCTAATATGGTTTCTTTGTCGTACTGAACGAAGATTATGCTTTTGTTAAGCTAATAGGCGTGACCTATGAGCCGTATGGTTCAGAGAAGAGTGTGTTTGCTTCATTGAGGTATTATTGGTTTGTTTAAGCTTTTATTATGATAATATTTTGTCTAAAGACTTTGAGGAGACTAGGATCATTTTGCTTTAAACAATCTGGTATTACCGTCCGTGTTTCGGAAGGCACGTAAAGCCGTTGGTCCCGGTTAATATCGTGGATATTAGTCGTTAAGCCATATCAGAGGCCAGTGCTAAGTATTGGCGGCTTGAAAACTCTGACGTAATCTAGGATTGGGTCTGGTTTCCCTACTGGGTTGCGGAGGTCAGATGGCAGTCGCTCTGTGTAAAAACCAGTACCCTTGTTCAATTCCCTAGATTAGGTAGCCGACCCCGTAAGATACGGGATAAGGCTAGGGAGATGATGAATCTGGTATTACCATAGCAGCCGAACTCGAACCAAGAATTATATACAAGGACCCTTAGATCAAAAGTGGACCTTTCTATTTCGATTTGTGGGTGGGGTAAGTCAAAGGAAGAGTCAAAAAGAGCTAACCCCACCATAGAAATATTACTTTACTGACGTAACCACCCAAACAAAAACAAGTAATAGTCCTCCTATCGATTTTCGGTGATGGCGGCCAATCTTCCAGAGATCGGCCAACTGCGCAGGACTTATTTTTAGTGCCCAAGTATTTGCCCTACACACAGGTGCACTCTCTATTGCTACTATCTCTTATTCAGATGGGACAGATTGACTGACTCGACTAGGGAGAAATAAGGCGCAGGACCTTCTATTTACATGCCCACCCGACAGCATGGATCATCTTACTTTACAGACAATCAGGAGGTCAGCCTACAATGTCCTAACCAAACTAGAAACAACAACACAAAGTCATTGTCCCCCTCCGGGAATCGAACCCGGGTCGAGAGCCCAAATACTTGTACTGTACATACATACATATAATCACGCCTTTATCCCTAGTGGGGTAAAGAAAGGTCGGTCCGCCACGTCTGACAAAGTTTTGAGGGTTACTTAAGATAGATTTTTAGGTATATTACTGTAGTGACAGGTTGTCGGCCCATCGCCTAAATTGCAATATACTAAAACCCTCAGATCCCTTAACTGGTTATTACAGCATGCACGGAGGAAATGCAGCTGGCTCATTCTATGTTTTTTCTCGCTTCCAGTCCAGCATAAATACAATACAATACAATACAAAATTCTTTATTGCACAAAGAAACACATACAACAGAAATAAAAAGGAACAAACGTGACAGTACAATATAGGCGACCTTATTGCTAAAGCAGCAATTTCTACCAGGCAACCTTTGGGTATAGAAATTGTACAAGCAGAAAGCGGGATAGTGCATATTACTACATATAATACTTAGACAATATTTACACACTATTAAATAAATATTTCAATAAAAACAAATATACTGATACATATCTTATGATAAACTAATACATAATATATGCTACAAAATACTAAATACTTGTACACATCTTATTATTTGTAAGTATCTCTACTCCGCCTATAAAATGGTTACTTTATACTTATATTTAACACAAAGTACACCATCGATATCTGACAAAATAACGAGTATCCACAGCCTAATCTATCACATCTCTATCATCATCATCATCATCAGTTCCAATTTCGACCCTATCTTCTTTATTGCAAGGCTGGTATTACCTTGTCTAGTACTGCATACAATGTTGCAAGCAAAATGGGTGCATAAGAGCATTTACATGAAATAAACATTATCGATATTATTTTGCATGAATTCCACGAGATTTAAATGATAGAGACCTTAAAAATATGTAAGCTATTTAATATTAAATTATCTTGAAACATGATCGAACGAAGGATCGCCCAGATATTACAGTAAATATGTAGTTTTTTTTTTAGAATGGGCAAGACGTGGTAAATTTAGAGTCAATCGCAAACTTGATGCTTTATTTACTTAATTTATATTAATGTTTTCTAAAATGATTCAATATGAACTGACTAAAGTCTAAGAAAAACTTAAGTTGTGAAAGTCTAGGTTATTTTCTAAATTAACCATAGCGAGCATTTTGTTTCTGCTCTACAGTACATATTTTCGGAAACCGTCCCTATCTTCTATGCTGGCCTGGGAGCGAGAGAAAAACAAATAATGTCTAAGCTGCATTTCCGCCCGGGCATGCAAAACACAGTTAAGGGATCCGAGGGTTTCAGTATCTATATTGTAATTTAGGCGATGGGCTGACAACCTGTCACTACAGCAATATACCTACAAATCTATCTTAAATAAAACCTCCCCCTTTAAAACTTGGTCAGACCTTTGTTTAGGTCGTTTACGCTCTGCCTACCCCATTAGGGATAAAGGCGTGATTATATGTATGTATGCCTTTATCTAAATATCGATTTTCTTTTTCTAGCCCACATTGTAACAAATCACGTTCCAGAAAACGCAGTTCCATTCAACATTCCACTTTTCTAAGCGTCGTGCGTCGACTGCGTGCGAAGGAACGCGTGGGCGGACCGGTGTCGCTAGCCGCCAACGCGAATACGCATGCGCTGTGCAAGTTACTATGTTGCTTTGATGCATTTATTTTCTTAAGTTTTCACAACTGTGAAGTGACACTTTTTTATTTATACATAGAAAGCTAATAGAAAGCAGAGGAAAGGCTGCTGGATTGCTCCTGTGATGCGAGTTTAGAGTAGCATACACTTAACACTTTGCTGCGTTGATGCATTTACACTGTTACCTATTTGTCTTATGGCATTTATTTGCTACGAGGTCCAGAGGACAGTACAGCGGCCGGTTTTGTTGCACTCTTAGCACCACCCGGGGTCACGTGAAGGGTTTTTATGGTAGTTCCTACGGGCGTGGAGCAACATCGACCTGTAACGATCACGTTTAGAAACAGTAGCCGGGACCGACGGCTTTACGTGCCCTCCGAAGCAAGGAATCCTTTTTCTTCCAGACAATCAGATGGATTCAGCCTGCATTGTCCTAACCAAACTGGGTAAATACCTCACAAAGTGATAAACTTTGTGTTCCCCCTGGGAATGGAACCCAGGGCCTCCGGATCGTGAGCCCATAGCTCTAACCACTAGACCACGGTGGCAGTTACACTGTGATTAATTATTATGAACTTACTTAGATGTACAGGTTTTTTTATTATTAGTAAGACTGAAGCAGGGTAAATTAATCAAGTCCCTTTCTAAGAACTCTAGTGTAGGGTATGCAGAATTTTATATCAGGAAAGCTAAGTAGTAGTTATCTGTAAGAGTTATCTGTTACCTTTACCTATTCTGTTTTCCAACTATAAATAATGACATAAAATTTGCTATTTATAAAAATTAAAATTATATGATTGACCCTTGTTATTGTCTAATGAAAAGTTTCGATACCATGTCATCAATGTATTGTACGAAAATTTAAAAAATGCACCAGTCCTTCATTTAGTTCTGTTTGTTTCAGGCACATTTGGGAATTTGAATCCATCATCGTTTATTATTCCTCATTATTAACTTGCAGTAAGACGGAGAGAGCCCGATGGTGTAGTGGATAGGACCGCTGCCTTCTGAGCGGGAGGTCGTGGTTCGAATCCCACCACGTACCAATGTGATTTCGGTTTTCGAATTTCATATGTACGTTTATTCGGTGCTTTTTCCGTGCTTCGGAAGGCACGTTAAGCCGTTGGTCCCGGTTAATATCGTTTAATACCGTAGATATTAGTCGTTAAGCCCTTACAGAGGCCAGTGCTAAGCATTGGCGGCTTGAAAACTCTGACCTAATCTAGGATTGGGTCTGGTTTCCCTTCTGGATTGCGGAGGTCAGATGGCAGTCGCTCTGTGTAAAAACCAGTACCCTCGTTCAATCCCCTAGATTAGGAAGCCGACCCCGTGAGATACGGGACAAGGCTAGGGAGATGATGATTAACTTGCAGTAAGAAAACATTGTTTTGTCGTTAAGTAGTAACCTACCTGCCTAGCCTACATAAATTAAAATCAATGAATAACTATATGTGGGCGTCATTGTTCTCCAGTAGATTGTTTTGTTTAGGGTTTTTATATCGATAACCTAACAAAGTTACGTACCGCTACCTTTATGGTAACTGCTTATGCAATCGCTTCAATTTTATTTTAAAGAAGATTTTATTTTAGAATAATATCTTATGGGTAGGTAGTTCATTCATTCCAGTTTGGTTAGGACATTGCAGACTGAATCACCAGATTGTCTGGCAGAAACAAAGATTCCGTGCTTGGGAGGGCACGTTAAGCCGTCGGTTCCAGACCCTGTCTTTGACAGTGGTCGTTACACACAACCATGTCAAAGGTCTACTATCTGTGCTATAAGGCGGTATAAATACTCTGACACCAGGGTTCAACTGGGCGATCGACTGACGACTCGATACCCACACAACAGAAGAAGAAAAAGATTAATTCCCTATCTCTATACCTTCTTCTCACGCTCGCCTTCTCCTTTGCAGCATATCACATGGCTTGGCTGGAAGCTGGAAGATCTCGTCACAGAAGTCAAAGTCAAATCATTTATTTCCAAATAGATTCCTAAGAACACTTCTGAAAAGTCACAAGCGAGTCTATTAAAAACAGAGATACAGAGATAAGTTCGCCCTAGCATGTCATATTTTGTAAATGCCATTTCTTTCGTCTCCGTCTTTCCTCTTTCCCTCCCATTTCCCCTCCACTATGAATTTCAAGAATTTTATCGTGAATACAATAAAAATATCTAAGTTCACAAAGCCCAAGACATGTTTAAAGATGGCGCCTCGCTAAAATAAACAGATAAGTGCATGTATTTCACAATTTCTCACAAGTGTCCGTTTATGTTTCCATAATGCATGGCGAAACGGCGTGTTTGTTATTCCACGATCCAGCGTTTCCTGGCAACACCGAGCCGTGCGATGAAAGCAAAAGGAAGGAATGCTGGCAACACTATTTTTGTTCAAACAAGTTTTGCAATAATAAAATATTTCATACTCTCAGTTCAAAACAAAGAAATGGTAGTAAACCATAAGCATAATTTCTAAACCTTGATCCTAACACTAAGATTATTTGGCTTGCTAGAAGATTGCAATGATTGATTTGCTTCCATGCTGGCCTGCGACCGAGAGAAAGACACAAAATGTGCCAACTGCATTTCCTCCAGTAAAAACCAGCTAAGGGATCTGAGAGTTTTGGTATATTGTAATTTGGGCGATGGGCTCACAACCTGTCACTGCACCAGTAAATCAAGTCTGTCTTAAATAACCCTCAATACTTTGTCAGACGTGGCGGAACGACCTATGTTTGGGTTGTTTACGCCCTGCCTACCCCATTAGGAACAAAGGCGTGATTATACGTTTGCATGCAAGATATTTGGCAAATGTACTTACATCACGTACCTACTTATACAATACACAATACATTTTTTTATTTTTCACAAAGAAACACATACAACAGTAATAAAAAGGAACAAACGAAACAGTACAATAAAGGTATTGCTAAAGCAGCAATTTCTTATGTTACAAATGAATCATCTCTAGTGAGATTGAGTTAAGTAAGGCTCGGAAAAAAAAACATAACAAAATCAAAATGGTGTATGGTAGCATCATCATCTCCCTAGCCTTATCCCGTATATCACGGGGTCGGCTTCCTAATCTAGGGGATTGAACGAGGGTCCTGGTTTTTACACAGAGCGACTGCCATCTGACCTCCGCAACCCAGAAGGGAAAACCAGACCCAATCCTAGATTAGGTCAGCGTTTTTAAGCCGCCAATGCTTAGCACTGGCCTCTGATATGGCTTAACGACTAATATCTACGGTATTAAACGATATTAACCGGGACCAACGGCTTAACGTGCCTTCCGAAGCACGGAAAAAGCACCGAATAAACGTACATATGAAATTCGAAAACCGAAAAACACATTGGTACGTGGTGGGATTCAAACCACGACCTCCCGCTCAGGAGGCAGCGGCCCTATTCACTACACCATCGAGCTCGAAAATGGTGTATGGTAGCATTATATTTATAATTACTTGTAACATGTACGGGGTGTAAGGGACAGCGTCCCACAAACTGATAGGAGTTGCTCAGTCAACGACACTGAACAACAATTCATCTTCATCCAGGAAATTCATTCAGGAAGTAAAAAAAATACTTTTCCATGCAAATTGTCTGATCAAGGTGGACATTTTGTATGGAAAAGTCAATTTTTATTTTCACTTCCTGAAATAATTACAAACATACATACATATAATCACGCCTTTATCCCTAATGGGGTAGGCAGAGCGTAAACGACCTAAACAAAAAACGTTCCGCGACGTCTGACAAAGTTTTGAGGGTTACTTAAGATAGATTTGTAGGTATTTTGCTGTAGTGACAGGTTGTCAGCCCATCGCCTAAATTACAATATACTGAAACATTCGGATCCCTTAGTTGGTATTACATTCTATGTTTTTCTCTCGATCCCAGGCCAGCATGGAATTATTATGAAATAATTACTTGGTGAAAGTTGTTAAGTATCGTTGACTGAGCAACCCCTTTCAGTTTGCGGGACATACATACATACATACATAAATCACGCCTTTATCCCTTACGGGGTAGGCAGAGCGTTTAACGCCTCGTAAAAGGCGCTTTCGCCACGTCTGACCAAAATTAAGGGGACTATTTTAGATTGTAATATGTATTGCTTTAGTGACAGGTTGTCAGCCCATCGCCTAAATTACAATACAATGTAACCCTCGAGTCCCTTTTGCTGACTTAAACAGCATGCCCGGGAGGAAGGGCAGCTGGAACATTCTATGTTTTTCTATCTCTCCCAGTCCAGCATGGAAGAAAATTTGCGGGACGCTGTCCCTTACACCCGGTATAATAAAATAAATCACACCTTCCCATCCCACATAAGTTTCTAGCAATCTTCTCATCAGTGACACCGCTCGCAGTCACAGTCACTAAATGCTATTTAAACATTTGATTTGCATCGGCGCTTCCCACCTACTAATTAATTATGATAAACACTGCAGTCGTTCAGCCTATCTGTATAATCTACTAAATAAAGAATTGGGAATCTATAAAAATACATACTACGAATGTAAGAAAACTGTAACAAAATGGTTAGAAACTAAAAATTACGACGAGACGGAGAAGTTACTATACATACAGGAATAGTTAATAATCAATAATTTAAATATAGGTACTATAGAAATATAATTAACGTATATATATATATACATATTAATTATTATGTATATATATATATACAACTTTGTGTTTAATAATATTATCACTAACTAACATATCATACACACAACAAATACAGGCACAACACATACATGCACAACACAAACACACCCGTAAACAAATGTAAGCTTAGTTTGTAAATTCTAGTTTAGTTTCTACGTTTTATTATATCCTGGAAGAGCGGTGCCTCCTAGCACAGGTTTTTATTAAACTTAAAAGGAGGCTCCGGCCACTGTAAATCTATGTTTAAACTTATCTAAAACAAATAAATTATTTTTATTTTATTTTTTGCAGTCATATACACACATAGCAATTATACTTAGCATAGCAATCAATGATATTTTAAGAAAGATACGTTACGTTCATACTGCACGCACATTTTAATTGTTCCGCGACACATATACCATACATATTTATAACATTGCATGTCTAAACAAACGCTGAGTGCGACACAAAATAGATAGATAGATAAAAGGTTTATTGCAAATAATCATCACACATGTAACAAAAATAAAAACAAGTAAGAGACATAAACATGAAAAATTTAAACTAACACACTTTATAAATTCAGTTACATGTGTGCTGAAGCGATGCAGAGGGTCAAAGCTCAGTGTATTATTTATTGCCCATAGAAATAGGCGAGACGAGCTGGACGCCTTCAGCAAGTCATGGCCGGAAGAGGCACAAAATAGGGAGGCATGGAGGGAGAGGAGAGAGGCCCTTGCCCAGCAGTGGGACACATAACGGCTACATAAGATAAGATAAGAAGAAATAGGCAAAGCGTAAGAGTGAAACAGAAAGCTATTTGTAATCAGTGCAGCCTTGAATATAATTTAACTTTTTTTCTCACTTCGCAGCTCGCAGCTCGTAGCTCGACTGCCTTAAATGATCACAATTAGGACCATTTGACGGCACGAGTTTCGCGCGTTGGTCACGTATCTACCTATGTATAATATCATTGATAGCAATATAATGGCGGGTACGAAAATCCTGCTGCATGTTCCGCGGGTGTCATAAAAATCTGCTTGATAAAAATCTGGAACATGATGTGGCATTCTCTATGAACACCGTCTCTCTCTCACTACCGTAGGTCAGCTGGAAAAGATTACTTTTTAGAGATAAGCTGTACCTGTTGTGCTATTGTTTTATCTGTGTGTGTCCTCTGTATGATCGTGTGTGTGCAATAAATTGTTAAATAAATAAATAAACACACAGCATTTTCAATTCTCATCCTGTGTTTTTGTTAACCTTCAAAGCAAATAAGGCAGGTAAGGAATATATGTAGGCAAGGCGTTCAATCTGAGCAGCTTTGAAGCGACTATTCATACATATAATCACGCCTTTATCCCTAATGGGGTAAGCAAAGCGTAACTGCCTCCGTGGTCTAACGGTCTGAGCCATGGGCTCTCAACCCGGAGGTCCCGGGTTCGATTCCCGGCGAGAGAACAGAGAATCCAGGGACAATGACTTTGTGTTGTTGTTTCTAGTTTGGTTAGGACATTGCAGGCTGATCACCTTATTGTCCGAAAAGTAAGATGATCCATGTTGTCGGATGGACATGTAAAAAGTCGGTCCTGCGCCTGATTTCTCTCTGGTCGTGTCAGTCAATCTGTCCAATCAGAATAAGAGATTGAAGGAATAGAGAGTGCACCTGTGTGTAGCGCAAACACTTGGGCACTAAAAACAAGTCCTGCGCAGTTGGCTGATCTCCGCGAGATTGGCCGCCATCACTGAAAATCGGTGGGAGGAATATATTATATTATTGATATATATTAAGCAAAGCGTAAACGACCTAAACAAAGGGCGATCCGCCACGTCTGACAAAGTTTTGAGGGTTATTTGAGATATATTTGTAGGTATATTGCTATTCATATGCTGTCACAAATAGCAGCTCTATCAGAATACCTTCATTCAGTAGCACAAAACTACCAGTAACAATATCAAAATGGTTGCCTTTTTCATAGCTGCTGCATACTGAATTCAGATTGTTGAGTAAGTAATTTTAGCAGTCGTCGTTTTTTAGAGGTACGTACGTATAATCACGCCTTTATCAATAATGGGGTAGGCAGAGCGTAAACGACCTAAACAAAGGCCGTTCCGCCACGTCTGACAAGTCTTGAGGGCCATTCAAGAAAGATTTGTACGTATATTGCTGTAGTGACAGGTTATTAGCCCATCGCCTAAATTACAATATACTGAAACCCTCAGATCCCTTAGCTGGTTTTTACAGCATGCTCGGAAGGAAATGCAGCTGGCACATTCTATGTTTTTCTCTCACTCCCAGTCAAGCATGGAAGATAATTTTTAGAGGTACTATTTCCAAAATTTAATTGGCTTTTTCCAAAGGTCTCAAGTATCAAGGTTCAATATCAGGGTTCAAGTCTTGTCTACGCCGATTCTTTTATTTATAATACGTTTACTACTGTATTGTATTACCTTAGTTGTGAAATGTAGTTTAACCTCCATGAATCAGTGCGTGTGTCAGTTTCTTCCGTTTAGGAATATCTAGTCCTAATAGTCACCTTCTGTGCCTGGTGACTGTCTGTTTGTTTTGATCTTACAATAACGCTTCGCTTATCTGTTCCACACGTGTAAGTAGAAGGATTAATTAATATTTTATTAAAATAAATGATGGGCTAACCATAATAATTTATCATAGAGTAGCTAAAAACAATCATACGAATAGACCAGAGCGCTAAAGCTCGTTGCCTTCCCGTATATTATGGGAGAATCGAAAAAAGACCACGTAATTGAACCACAAGCACACGTTAAAATAACGCAGTAAGACGAATAGCTTGAGTTGACGAAACGCGCCAGTAGACCTGCAGATGACATTTCACGGACTTTTGCTACACGTTGATAGGTCCCTGACAGCCCAATAAATAAACGAGATAAACTTAACGAAATAATAAAGTAGGTAGTTGAAGTTAATTGAATGACAGCCACTGATCCCTCACCCAATTAATTACAATCGAATTTCATTAACTCGTATTGATCGGGGGAAATGAAACCGATTTACTAGCGGATAAAAGTACATCATCAAAATACAGTTGGTCTCTCGTTGTCATCAATTCGAAATCTTTTGGTGGCGTCGTGTGCCCTATTCTATAGTCTAAACAAATTCTATGTTAATTTCACGCCGTATAGCCATCTGACTTTATTGCTCTAGGCTCTACGAGACTCTAATCAAAAAAGGTATTGTTTAGGTAGAGGTATAGTGACCTGACGTTGTTGCTTGAGACTTTAGAATCTACGTACCCAATAGATTTATTTTGTAAGTGTAGGTAGTACAAATGCTTTGTAGAAATCCTGCTTCTGCTCCGAGAAGCAATAACTGCGCGCTTATTTCTGCCGCATAAGCAAATTATAAAATTTGAAAACGAGACAATCTTCAAGACTTTGAGTCTCGTGAGCAAAGCACTTTGTTGTTCCAACTAGAGTCGAATGTATCGCACGCAATGTAGTGTCTCAGAATATATAATAGTACTACAGTAGTGTTTTAAAGTGCTCGCTTACCATCACAAAAAATACGGTACACAGCAAGCGGAACCAGAAACGCGCATATTCCAGGAAATTGCCGTTTCTAAATTCGCTCCGGCTCGCGTGCATGCGGCAGGGCGGCGGGGCGCGCCCCCAATTATGGTGATGTCAGTTTCAAGTTCAATGACATCGATCCCGGGTGCCCGCCATACGCCGCGCCCCAGGCATCGATTTGCTACCGATTGTCGGCAGATTTTGAATCGATTTGTCTTAACAGTATGGGCCAAATATTATGGTGATGCCAGTTTCAACTACAATGACATCGATCCCGGGTGCTCGGAATACGCCGCGCCCCAGGCATTGATTTGCTACCGATTGTCGGCAGATTTTGAATCGATTTGTCTTAACAGTATCGGCCAAATATTATGGTGATGCCAGTTACAAGTTCAATGATATCGATCCCGGGTGCTCGCCATACGCCGCGTCCGAAGCATCGATTTGCTACCGATTGTCGGCACCTTGACAGTGTGGGTCAAATATAACTAGTTCTTCGGAAACAAGCATTCTTTAAACAACATTTGTTATGGAATCTCCAAGCCTTGTCGTTTTGATTATTTTCTTGAGTTCCATGCTATTCCTTAAATTTGTCTATTTCTGGACTATACCCTCTATCTATGGACAAAAGAATGAAACGCTGTTTATTGATATGGGCAAAAAAATATCTTTTAGAAAGTTTGAACAGTATATTCGACAGCAACCTAAATTAATTCGATTCATCAAATGCTAAACATCTCATCATACACCTTCAAGCTTTCTGACTGGCACACTTTACTTCCTCACACTCATCGAAGCTACAAAACAAACGTGCGAGTGGCAAGCCGAAGCAGGTATACCAGATTAGTACCATTTAGAGTGAACTGTTTAGATAAGACCGCAAATAGCGCTCATCTGGCAACACAGGGCTTTAACCTGCGAATAAATATACCAACACAAGCTCCAATACTATGAGTATTTGTTTTGTAAGCACAGTATTTAGAAATAAGGTCGGAAGTGTTTACAAGGAAGTGGCGGAATCGTGTGTAAGATGAAAAGAAAAATCAGCTTGTAGACTTACTCTTTACTTTTTTATTCAGATCCTCAATTAAAGAAAAATATTTAAATTGCTTCCATGCAGAAATGGGGCCGACAGAAAACAACAATGTGCCAGATACAATTAAAACCAGCTAAGGGATCTGAGGGTGTCAGTATACAGGCGGTGGGCTGACAACCTGTCACTACAGCAATATACCTACAAATCCATCTTAAATAACCCTCAAAACTTTGTGAGACGTGGCGGAACGACCTTTGTTTACGCTCTGCCTACCCCATTAGGGATAAGGGCGTGATTATATGTATGTGTGTATTAAAGAAAAATAAATTTGAACTTTAAGATATACGTATTCATGAAATATTAAACTCAGTAAAACTTAACAAAGCATGAAGACATGTCTGCTCTGGAGACAATGAAACGTCAACAACATAAATCTTAAACAATGCCGGTCGAAGAGTGCTACCCTGGGGCACTCGCTGAAAATCGTTTAATTGTGCAAAACGCTTTAATTTTAGACTTGCAAATTACGAAGTACACTTCTGTCTGAAGTCGAAGTCACTCGATGAACAATGGAAAGTCGTATAAACATTCAAAAGTACTGTTCCGAGATGAGAGCCCTCATGCATTGTGACGAATATAATAATGATTTGCCGCGGTTTGTTTTAGTTTCAATTGTGATTTTTGTATGACTTATGATGCATACAACTGATTAATGGCTATTTTGGAAGTCTAGTAATAAATAAACGACCTAAATATTTTTATTTTTACAACCCTGACTAGACATTAGATGAGCAATCTCAGCAATGTCCATTAAATATTTACTAGGATTTACGACTTTCAAGGAATTAACCATTAACTGTACTGTTATTGTCCATAATATTTTATGTTTACGATAGAAATAAAATAATATTATTGTAAATAATATAATTAATAACCAAACGCTTGTCCGCGAGCATTCAACAACGAAAACTAATCATAAATCTTATAAAAAATAATTTAATAGACAAGTGTTGTAAAAATAATTTAACAAACAAATATAGATAATAACATTAACTATCAACCCTCTTTCTCACACCAAAAGCACTATAAAAATGAATTAGGGTTGTTGGTGTCCGAAATATCGAAAAATCTTTACTATTGTTTTTCTCCCACGCAGTAATAGCGAATGAAAAGCAATCTTATATTAAAGGAAGTAGAGTCGAGAAAAAAATACTGCTGAAACTTAATGAATGAGTGGGTGCAGGGTGAAAAACTATTACAACTTTAATTTAAAAGTGTTTGTTTATGGTTTTGCTTTAGTTTCCGTTGATATTGCGTCTTTCCGATGCAAAAATCTAAGCTCAACAAACTGCCTTTTTCACCGGAAATAGTAGTGCAGTTTTATCTATGCTTACAAGTACTACCCCATTAGGGATAAAGGCGTGATTATATGTATGTATCATATGTACAAGTACTTATCTCAATACGTAAAGAGGTCAGTTTTCATTCGATTACATTTCGTAGTCAGAGCCGTACAAATCATAATCCTCAAGTATTCCCATGGTGAACTCTGTTTCATATTTGCTCTCAACCCTCGACCGCAGAGGGGAGTTTGCAATAAATCAATCGTACTGCCTTAAACTAATCCATTCCTTGCATTTTATTTCCTATTGTGTTGTTTCATTAAGTTTCGAAAGCTTTTTGTTGGGGCACTGTAATGGCGTTCCGTTTTACGCCGGCTTTGATGGCTTGCGGCGAGTACTAATAAAATGTTTGGGCTTTGTTTCTGCGATTGTAAAATGAAGAGCCTACATAAGCTCTAGACATACACTCTTTGTAATAAGAAATTAATTACTTACACATGTCCTCTTTTATCTAAACTTTAGAAATTACCGTTATAAAATTTACATTACTATTCCAAAGTAGAAATCTGATAGCATTAAAATGGCTTTAGTTAGTATGTGCTTCCATTATTCAGCATCGAATCCCTATCACAATGTCTATTCATGAAATCTAACTGTAGTATATTTATACGCACTTACTTTAGGAATCCGAGCACTATCTATATGTAAAACGACGGCAATAAACAGCTCACGACCGAACTGTACGGCCGTTTCATTTGATTTTACAGTTTCGTTACTCGCAATAAACTTGAGATGAATTTTCCTATGATAATCATGGGCGGTCAGATTCCTTTCCTAGTATTACTACCACCGATCTGAAACTCTATCGACTCTTAGCTTTACTACATGTGCATTCTACTCATACTCAGTCGAGGTCAGTCAGATTATCTAGTACTTATCAAGTTTGCACATCCGACTGAGTGTGTAATCTTGGCTGTATGCATGACTGAGTGTTCACTGTGATCTTATTGCAGTAAAACGGAACGTTTAGACGCCATGTTTTTTTCTTTCGCGCCAGGCACTGGCTGCTTCGCATGTTCGTTGTGACGTCAATGCAGTCAATGATGAACAGGTTAATAACTTTAGACATGCAATTATAGTTTGTTTCGTGTATATCACTATTATATAAACATGCATAACACTACTTATAACATTCTCTCACCGTTTCCCTGAAACGATTTAATTATTAGCCATTGTGTGTAAAACATACAACAACTAAATACGCATGCGTCAAAAAGCAGACAACGTCTAGACGGGCAAGCCTTTTGTCATATTTTATACGTACGTATTCAAAACGACCACCGAAAACAGACCTCACCGGTTTCGAAAAATTTAAGCAATGGCTTGGGCTTTAGAGGTCTACGTAAAATTGGCAGTTTCACAAGATTCGGCTAACCTTGGCAGAATGCCAGAGTATCCAGATTTCTGCAATAACTGCAGCATTGCATTGACATTTGGAACATAGGGGACCTGTACCTGGTTTCATTTGCATTGGTTCAATGAATCGGCTGATTTTATTATGCACTAGCAGGTCTATTGAATGCGGCAATATGCTCAGGTAATATGGACCATTCTGTACAGAAATAAGATATTATTTGTATGGAAACCATCCCTTATCACTACCCAAATCCATAACATGCCTGCATGTGTAGTGTAGTGTAACTCGTCTATCACTAGAGTTGATAACGCGCTAACACAAGCGTCTTGCGAAAGGGGAGGGTGATTTTTATTGTCAAGGGTGCGGAAAGATAGTGCCAGGGTTGCTCGTAAACTTGGCTGTATGCTTGTTCTCCTTTGCCAAGTATGATAAAAGTTAGATAAGAATGGCGCCGTTTTGTATAACATGGCTGACACGTTGACAAACATTTTTAACATAAAATAAATGTGCATTGAAGGTGTAAAGTTTTTACGACTTGCCCGAAATTAAATAATGATAAAGCGGACAATAATGAATCGTTCACAGGAACCACCATTAAACTTATCAAAGCTCAACACGAAGAACTGTAAAAATAATTTATTTTAGCTGATAAAAACTCTTTACAACGTGTTTTATGGTCGATGAGATATAAATGCCGAGTTCGAAATTTAAAATATTGTTCCCGCCAAAATAATAAAGAGGTTAGAGCTGTCACCGAAGTTTTACGCGCGCGAATTCAGGCACCAGTTTTAAATGTCACTGTAGTAAACTTAAAGGTTATGAATGCGACACAAAGTCATTAAACCAAATAATGAGCAGTCGCAAAGTGACATCTCGCGATTGTACTTATTGGATTCGGCGAAAAGACATTCAGAGGTCAGTTTTTTTCGGGTGATCTCATCATCCAGGCTCGTTCGAAATTTGAATCATGTAAGGCACACGCAAGTAATTTGGACCTTAATTAAAAGGCGCGACGGATACTGATGAAACCGAAAAGATTTATATTTTTGAGTGACAGCCATTTGTAATAAATCGCGCTTGATAACAGACTCGTCCCATATCGCCATACCAAATAATAATTTAACAAAATTATCATACAGATTTTTCAGAGGTCAATGTAACTGTATTTTTCATATCTTGTTGATTACTTGCATTTCTTCTTACAAATTAGCCTATACTTTACCACTATGACAAATTAATGCACTGACTAACCTGAAATTTCTTTTTAAAAGGCCTTCGTTCCATAAAAATCTGGTTTTTAAATAGCAATCGGAAAATTACCGCCATCATGTTTGTTAAAATCGCTTCTCCCAAATTAGTATTGTAGCATTGGAATTATAAAAGAAATTAGTCACTTTCTTTTTTTTAAATAATAAGGTAGTTCCCAAAACTTACTTGCCAAACACGTGTTTATGCAAATAAATAAGTTAAAAATATGTTTGGCATCTTAAAATTCAGACTTCTGTCTGTCTTTTGGTTTAAATTACTAAGTTTCAAAAGTGCTGTTCTGTGACAGCCCTATTTTACCGTTTGTCTACACAGTTTTGGGATAGGTCGGGTCGATACGGCGGCGCCCTCAGCACTAACGTTCCTTTTCAGCTTACCAAACTAAATAGCGACTAATAGGTTTTGTCTTAATGTTCCTTTATGTTCCCAGGGAATGCGCTCCGTTACAACTTAATCTCACTGTTGTTAGTTAACTATTTCTTAATTAGTGTTTAGTGCATGTAGGTGTACATGACGTACTTTAATCGTCTTCTCTATTTTGTCAGAATGTACCTCTAAGTTATTGCTTAGCCGATTAAAATGATTAAGTTTTTTTTTACTTGAAAGACATCTTAAAAATGTTTACTTAGCAATTTTCTTGGAAGATCAAATGATCAAGAAAATGAGCCTTGATCAAACTATCAATTTCCTGCAAACCATCTACCTATCAACGATCATCTTACGGTAATTATTTGAAATGTCTATCATAATTGTTACAAAATAGTCTTTTACCTACCAACTAATGTCAAATACTTGACCAAATTGATTGATGTCAAATAAACCATTAGGTAGTTCTTATTTATCGTTAAGTGTTAAAATTAATAAACACGTTGCTATATGAACAAGGTCTCCCAAAATTCGTTTTCAGTTGTCTCACTTATCATATTTATGGGGCGTCTCAATAAGGCTAAGACATAATTTGTCATTCACATAACGTCCCGGCTAAAAGGAAAAAACACGAATCGTTGCATTCCGCTCAACTACAGGTAATTATTACATAAGCCGTGGGGCAAAGCGAGTAATTTATTTAAACGCATGTTTCGATCGAAAGTGAACACGAGTTTTCCGCGACTTTGATGTATTTATTGAACGAAACAGGAAAATGGAAGAAACCGTAGAGCATGTGGTTTTCTTATAACTATAAGACATTTTACGGGTTTCTTACCGCGATTTAAATTATTTTATGAGTTCCCAGTTATGGGGAACTAGTTATAGTGAAAACAACCGCGAAAGTTTAAAATTATGTGGTTTTCTTGTTTCGATTTCGTATTCGAATGTAGATCGTTTTCGAAGTTATGTTTCGATTTTTTTAAATCCGTCACGTTATTTCACGGGTATTTTGCGATTACGGCATAATCTTGTTTTTTTTAATTAGGTCAATTTCAGGTTCAATTTTATTATTTTGAAAGTGACAGATAGATTTAAATTTTAGTTTTAGCCGGTGGTATCTAGAATCGAGCCCAATTTGGATTTGTATTTATTTTTATTACGCCTATATTTTTGTCTCGGTTCCATCTATGTAAATAAGTATTAAATTAAATGTCGAGTACGTTTCCGAGTCGACCAAAATCGCCGTAGTTGCATTTCATTGCCATAAAAACTCAATGATTAAAATTGCTACTCTCAAAAGTTTTAAGTCTAGACGGACTTGACAGGACTTTTAAACGCAATAATTCTCATACCGCTGCGCTACGCTTCTTTCTGCATATTTCATTATATCAATCACTACTCAACTCATGTTTAAATACTTGTAAAATCATCTTGCCTCATCTTCTTTGCTAAAAACCTTCCAAAAACCCAATAATTACGCTCTCAAAAGTTTCAAAGTCTAGACAGGCTTGACAGGCTTTTTTAATGCAATAATTCCCCATACAGATGCGCTACGCTTCTTTCTGCATGTTTCAATATATCTGTCACTACCTACCATGTAAAAAGAACTTGTCTCATCTTCTTTGCCAAAAAAATAAATAACCCTCAATACTTTGTCAGACGTGAAGGAACGAACTTTATTTAGGTCGTTCACGCTCTGCCTACTCCATTGCCGAATAAAGGTGTGATTATACGTTATGTATGTATCAAATTCTAATAATTATCCCCATACAGCTACGCTACGCTTCTTTCTGCATATTTCATTATATCTATCACTACCTACCATGTAAAATCATCTTCTTTTCTAAAATCCCAATAATTACGCTCTAAAAAGTTCCACAGTCTAGACGGCGGCCTGACAGGCTTTTTGATCGCAATACCACAGAATATATAATAGTACTACATATAACAATCCTTCCCCTACGGCTACACAGTGCAGCATACACTCTTTCTGCATATTTCATTCGACAGTTTCAGTTTTCATGGTAGGGAGGAAACACTTTGACGTTAACGAGACGGGTGGAGGCACGGAATAATAGATTCTCTGTACTAGGAGTTGGGGTTTCGCAAGCAATATGCACCATCTGGTAGACGAGAAGTTTAATTTCGAAATTTGAAATTTTCATTAGACTGGGAGCCAACTGATAAATTTAATACAAAACATCATGAGGGGAAAAATAAACTTCCATGCTAGACTGAGAGTGAGAGAAAAACATAGAATGTGTCAGCTGCAGTTCCTCCCGGGCATGCATTGAAAACCAGCTAAGGGATCCGAGGGTTTCTGTATATTGCAATTTAGGCAATAGGCTGACAACCTGTCACTACAGCAATATACCTACAAATCTATCTTAAATAACTCTCAAAACTTTGTCAGACGTGGCGGAACGACCTTTGTTTAGGTTGTTTACGCTCTGCCTAACCCATTAGGGATAAAGACGTGATAACATGTATGTTTGTATGAATAATAAGGGGAAATACCGAAACATCGCATCTAAAAACGTACATATAGAAAAGGTAAACATTAGATACGTACCTATAGTATTTCCAACTCAGTTTTAGAATAAAGGTTAACCAAGTTTCATGACTTCTTATTCAAAAATACATTTCAAAAATAAATTATATGTATTGGAAAATTAGTAAAATTACTAAAAACTACTATTTCATTATGCTGTTATATCTCATAGCTAAAACATATTTTAAAAACAAGATTTTCGATTAAAATACATGAAACTTTGTTTACCTTTATTCTAAAACTGAGTTAGAAATACAATAGGTATATAATATATAATACAAATCGTGTGTAAGATAAAGCGACTTATTTTAAGCAGTAGCCAAGTGCGGTATAACCCGATCCGCTTGCGACAGCGCAACCCGAGCCGACGCCACCACCGGCGCCGGCGCAGCGTCGACACACATCTGTGGCTGCGCAAACCTACTTACTTTCATTAAACGGGTTCGGATTGACGAATTACGCAGTGCGATGCTGTATTCTTCATCTAGATTTGAGATGGTTTCGGTTTGTGTTTCAGTACTTTTGTCATCGTCTTTGCCAAATGATAAGTCTGCTACAGGCATGAGACTTTATATCATCATACTTTAATTATTGTATCTAAATGTATTGACATAAAAAACATGCTTTTTTTTTTAGCAATTACAGTGCTATTTTATTTCATACATGAAAGAAAGAAAATAATAAATTCGTCTCGGGCAGAATTTGAACCTGCGACTCTGGAATGCCGGTCCATCGGTCTACCACTGGTTTTATAAAAAACTAGCGACCCGCCCCGGCTTCGCACGGAAATTATCAGTGTTTCTCTACTATATTATGCATGTATTATACATATAAACCTTCCTCTTGAATCACTCTATCCATTAAAAGAAAACGCATCAAAATCCGTTGCGTAGTTTAAAAGATTTATGCATACATAGGGATATAGGGACAGATAAAGCGACTTTGTTTTATAGTATGTAGTAATATGCTCTTTATTGGAGCTGGTTTGTGTATTAGGAAAAACTGTAAACCAGTCAAAAAAAAAACTAAAAACCTAATAGGATTCTTAATGGTTGGTGGGGTGACTTAGGCAGACTAAACTTAAAGCACTAACCTTTTGTTCTGTCATACAAACCTATTACTAAATACATTGTTAGCGAATACCTAGCAGTGTTCGTTTAATTGTGATCTTTGTAAGATATGTTGCTTAACCATTGCTTCACGCCTGAGCTTTGACCCGGGCTAATGCCGTGACATGTTTGACATGTACGCCAGAATGTTTGATAGATTGGAATAAATAGTGCTCACAAATAGTGCAAGCAGGTCTGGCAAATAGTCAAACAAACATTTCTAAACTATATTATTATTTAGGTCTATCAATTTCTCAAATTAATGGATCTGTTACATACATATAATCACGCCTTCCCTAATGGGGTAGGCAGAGCGTGAACGACCTAAACAAAGATCTTTCCGCCACATCTGTCCGTTGTGAGGGTTATTTAAGAAAGATTTGTATACAATTAGTGATAGGTTGTCAGCCCATCGCCTAAATGAAAGAATAGGACTTTATTTAATATCATACAAAATTACAATTACAATGACAAAAACATAACAAAAATAAAAATACATACTAAGCTTAACTATAGATTCCATTCCCACTGGCGCCTGGCTCAAATGTGCCCATGATGCTGGCAGCATTGCCGTGTTGAATGGTCAGAGCTATTTGTTGGACCAAGTACGAGCAGGAACGGGGATCTCGACCACAATCCCTCAAACGCCGCCCTATCTTGCGCACAAAGTCTTTTGCTGCGGCACACCAAACCCCTGAAGTTTCTACTGCCTCGTTTCTATCGCCTAAATTACAATATACTGAAACCCTCGGATCCCTTAGCTGGTTTTAACAGCATGCCCGGGAGGAAACGCAGCTGGCACATATGATTCTATGTTTTTCTCTCGCTCCCAGGCCAGCATGGAAGATAAATAAAAGATACAATAACCTTTCCCTCGATTGTTATTCGCAAATACAAAGAGACAATATAATAGTAATAGAATAGTTAGTACCTAAATTAGATCACCAGACTTATTAGTTCACAGCTGTTACTGTTACTAATGATCTTAGTGTTCAGGTATTCTAAACAGAAATGGTGCTATAACGTGTTATAAACAGACATAGTTTTATTATATCGAGCTAAACCAACTGTTTGGCGATTGAGTCATCGGGTTTCTAGGGATTATAAACCAACAAATAACTTGGATATTATTATATTAATATCGGGTTGTTTTTGTTATTAAGACTACCAGCTGTACCTACTTCAAATTCCATTCGATTTAGACCTAGGTATAAATAGATATCGAATGAGAGTAGGGGGGGGTTAAAAAAACAATTAGACAATTACAAGGGTCAATTATACATATATAATATAATCACTCCTTTATCCCTAATGGAGTAGAGCGTAAAGGACCTAAACAAAAGTCATTCCGCCACGTTAAGACAAAGTTTTTAATAGATTCGTTATCTTAGATAACCCTCAAAACAAAAAATTATACAATTAAAGTATTAAATTAATACTATGTCGTCTATCAAAAATAGGTGCAGATGAAACAAAATTCATGATGATTGTAAATCGTAAATATAAATCATGGCAACATTCTCAAGTGTTTACGCTAGTTTCTAATAGATCTCATTTCTGTCTATCAACTCCCACCCTATTTTTTTTCTAACTACTGCAGATACCTATCCTTTAAAGTGCAACAACTTTGCGATCAATTTGCTGTAATTTATCTTCTTATCTAACACATTTAAAATGCCACTTATACAATTTGCAACATGACCGAGCAGCAGGCGCCAACGTAATAGTGCGTCCTAATAAACTTGAAATTCACTTATATGGTTACAGAACGTAATTTGCACCAAAATTAGACCTCTTGGTCAAGTGCTCAGTTTTCCATAAAAGCGGTAACAAGGCAATAAAAATTCAACTCCTTGGCCTACTGGTTCCATCTCCTTGGTAGAAAAGGCGCCAACTGTCGAATTTCGAATTAAGAACATCCGGAGGGCGAAAGGAAGCGCGCTTCATTAATTCCGTTCCCGTATTAATATTGTACAATGGAAACACTGATTTAGAAATAAAACTTAGAATAACATAATGCAGTATGTAGCCAACAAGGGTAGCCGATTTTTTTACGTTGCAACACAATGTACTGTAGGTACTCTCTAATCTATCCTGACAGGATCTCATATCTTTTAAATTAAATAAATAACTGCATGCAACCTTTTATTATCTTTTCGTTTACACATGATAAACTAAAGTAGGCGATACGTTGTTATTAGAACTATTGTTTAGAATAGGTAGAGATGGAAAATAAATTAACTTGTTTTATTACTATCCCTCATAGAAACATGTACTAAACAATATCGTGATTGTGTATTCAATAATCTATCCTTGTGCCATCTTTTTGTATTTTTACACGAAAAATGAACACGTAATATCTGCCTACGATCAAATTAATTCAATCGATAAAAAATCATGCGCTATTGTGTATTAGTATGCCATTGTTTTTTGTAGGACTAGGTGCTTGAGTTAGCAGCCTCTGAGTCATCAATTTCAGTGACCTTCTTC
This sequence comes from Scrobipalpa costella, assembly GCA_949820665.1. Classification (NCBI taxonomy): domain Eukaryota; kingdom Metazoa; phylum Arthropoda; class Insecta; order Lepidoptera; family Gelechiidae; genus Scrobipalpa; species Scrobipalpa costella. The sequence goes on along the minus strand of OX463319.1, from coordinate 5,592,246 downwards.
GCTTAGCTATAGGTATCTAACTACAGGTTGTTAGTACGGTAAATGTAGGTACGTGGAGGGGAATTGCACATGCTGGTTCTCGTACGCAATTAGTACCTAATACATGCAGGAATATACTGTTTATAGTATGTAGCATATAACAAAAAAGCAGGCTTCACCAAAACAAAACTATGATCAAGGAAGAGGCAGTTTACATTACAGATATCTGTGTTCGTGACTAACAGATATTAACAAACTAGATTCACGTACCTTGTAGCAGTATTTTCTTGTAAGTAGGTAGCTTGTGTGCATTGACCTTTATATTGCAGTTTTTGTTTGCATTGAGCTAAATTTATGTTTTTCTCAAATCATATGAAGGTAAAGTCAGCAAGTATATACCTTTATTTACTACCTTCGTTCCTACAATAGCTAGAATTTACTACTTTAAAGTACCTCATAAAATCCAATGCGAATCAACTGTAGATAATTAATGGACAGACGGGTATATAAATATAATTGTAAGTCTAGTTAGTAAATAGGTTCTTTCTTGACCTGAATTCGTTAAAACAAAACACCAATAGGTAACAAATAGGTATCTACGGTTGGCGGTTGGCGGTCAGCAATGTATAGATGTTGCACACCACACATCAACAGTATACCTGCCTACGACAGGTTTACCTGCCTAAAGTTAATTGTTTCATATCTTTAAGTACATGCACTTACCTACGAATAAGTAACATAATACCTATCTACCTAAGAGGTGTAACGCACATAGATAACAAGATAAAGACGTTGAACTCTACTTGCTTACCTTGTAGTCAGTTATTATTGTGTTTAGTGTAGGTTCAAGTAGGCTGTAGGTGTTGTACTCATGGAATATCTAATTCTAATCATCCTATAAGAAAAACTAGGTAACATAGGGTAGTGAAGACTTTCTCTTTTTGTTTGGAGGTTTTAGAAATAAGTGGGTATTTACTTATAAAGTAGACATACCAAAACATCATTTGTAGAAGTATGTACTATGGATATATAGATTATGTTATATGAAATGAACAAGCACAATAACTTATCGTTAGTTCTAATGAATTAAAATACGTAAGTACGTTAATTGCACATGGTAACAAGATTAATTCGTCTATTTTTAATAATGATGGATGAGTTTCAATAAAAATACCGAGCTTATCTCGATTTAATGCGTAAAAAGAAATAATTCTTAGCATAAAATGATTAATCACGTATAATAAAGGTTTGAAGCACCGCTGCAGGCCCTGCAGCAAATAAACTTTAAATAAAGTTATTTTGCTTTCATTGCTGCTTACAACCTATTATTTTTTCAGCGGCGTGAAGTCAAATAGCAATGAACGCAGGTAAATATAGTCGCTTGTAGTGTGGGTGCATGTCTGTTTGTAACGCGGGCGAGGCATTACATGCCTGCCATAAGGGGAAATGTTGCATAAACCTGTCCCCAACGACGGGAAATCCACCACGCTTATGAAAAAAAAAACACATTCCCGTTTCAAAATTATTTGGGGATTTTCTAACTAATAACATCAGGCAATGGAACGTGGTTCAAAGTGCCGGTGTGCCGAACCTCGTAGCGTAAAAATATCAGACGAACATCAATAAATAAATTAATTCAGAACTTAAAAAAAAGATTTTAAATTAGATTTAGGTACTAACCGAAAAAGTCCTCCCAAGTCATAGAATGGTCTGAGTCAGCGTTTGCACCGTCCATCTTCGGGGCACACTTCCGCAAACTTTATTTACATCACGGTACAAATACAAAACAAAACAGCAGAAGGCATGATTATGTTAAAAAAATTACACCAAACACTGAAGTCGAACTGTTGACAAACAAAAAGACATCGCGAGTAACGGAACGCAACGCGCGCGACAAACGCACGGCCGTCCGCGCGGCCTCGGGCTCGTGAATGAAAAAGTTTGCTTTGGTTGGTTCTGCCTGCTTTGCTTTTCTCCGCGGCCCTCGGCCCTCCCCTTCCCTCGCAGCTAGCCGTCTCCTCCGACCTGCAGCAGGCAGGATGCAAGGCAAGATGCATTTCCTTTTGAGTGCACTGAGCGCGTAAATAAAATTAGTTTGGGGTGCGATATGACAAAATAGTTTATTTAATTAAACCTTGTAAACAGACCAAATATTTTTAATTCACTTTTTAAACTAGAATATAAATAAGTTACTACAATGAACTCTATATCTTGGTTTATGTAACCCAGCAACGGGACACGATCGTTTAATGTGCCCTCCGAAGCACGGATTCATCATAGAAGTTGTAAACAAACAGCTGTTTCAGTTTGCGCGTTGTCCTTAACTACCTAGGAACAATTAATAAGTATACCTTCCTAACTATGCCTTCCCACTAAATCTAATATTTCTTTAACTGAGAAATTTAACTTTTAGAACCCAAGACCTCATTACAGTCAACGGATGAAACGCCAGATGATCAAAATAATCACGATACGTACGATACGCCATGATGATAAGATAATGCATGCAATACTGGAAGTGCATCATGTTTGATGTGCATTGATGTTTTTACAAACATTAGATTTTCGTCAACAACGGTAGAACAGCAATGTATTTGTTTGGTAGTGCAAAAAACGAAATTAACTGCCGGCTCCTTTCACCAATGACATGACAGCATTTTTGTGACGTAACAGCCAATAAAATCGAATACGCGACTTCTAATTTAGTGATTGCGATTTTATGTTTTAAATATGTCTTTTTATATATATTTTTATAATCATAGTGTATTACAAAATACTAATCTAAAAAATGTGAGTTGCTTTTCTAAATCATAAATATCATAATAAACCAAAATAAACCTAAAAATAATGTTATTTTTCGTAGAAATGTTATATATGTATCCGAATTGGAACGGTAAATTTTATAATCTGTGATGTTCATTGATCGTACGTGAGATTTTCACAACATGGCGTACGCATAATCAGTTGTTATGTATTGCTAAAAATATAGTGTTTATACCTCGAAAGCAATAAAAATAACTATTGATTTAGTACCCAGAACTGTGTTTAGTCAAATATCCAGAACTGTGTAATAGAAAATTTTGTGTAAAGTAAGTTATTTGGCTTCTTTGTCGTGTGTGCATTCACGCCACTGTTGGGTAACTTTTACCGATAATTGCATTTGATTTATCACATTTCTATGCACGTTTAGACTTATTAGATTATAGGTAACTATCTAAGTCCATTGACAGTCATTGTAGTGTTTGTTTTAGTTGAAAAAAATCAGTTTGAAAGCGGCCTCTTGCAAGGGCAGGCTGAAGTGAGATCATTGAACTTCGGGTGGTAATATCTGGATGAAGTCGCCATGCCCCGTCGTGGGACAGACGTTGTCCAGCTTCCGATGCCTCCTAAGAAGAAAACTAAGCTGTTAGAGGAGCCGCCGCCTAGTCTGGACGTCAGTTTTTTCGATGATGAAGCTTTGCCTCCAGGGATCGTGTTTAGCGATGTCCTGCAGAAGCAATGGCGGATTGGGAAACCAATCGGTAAGTATAGAAGCATAAAACTTGTAATATCGCTCTTTTCCACTTGTTGAAGGGCACCATTTTTGCTGAAAGACATTGTTAGTAAGCATATATATACCTTTGCCTAGTTAATATGACACATTCCCATATGTCAGGGTTTCCTGATAGGTCTCAACGGTCAAACAGCATATCTTCTTAGCTCTCCCTTCATGATAGGTACTGTCTTTGGCTCGGAGCTTCTAATAACAGAACTCCCTGCATCTCAAAAGGTAAAACTAACATCATCCTATTATGCTATGTATGAAAAATAACCTGAATATCAGAGTTCATCTGAAATTCTCTAAGAACTTACTATTTATTAAGTAACTTAATTATTTCTATATGAAAAGGAAATGCATACTCAAAGGCTGGCATGTATTTTATTTATTTTATTACATATTTTGTTAACCTGTACTTAGTTCTAATTTTTATACTTACAATTAAACCCAAATCCATACTGGACTGGGAGCGAGAGAAAAACAGAATGTAGCACATTCTGCCTGACATGCTGCATTTCCTCCCAGACATGCTGTTAAAACCAACTAAGGGAACAAGGTTTTCAGTATATTTCAATATATGCAATGGGCTAACAACCTATCACTACAGCAAAATACATATAAATCTACTTAAATACTCCTCAAAACTTTGTCAGATGTGGCGGAACAACCCTTGTTAAGGTCTTTTACATTCTGCCTACCTCATTAGGGATAATGGTGTGATTATATGTTTGTATTTATAATGAGGGGAAGTACCGATCCATCACATCTAAAAAAGCCCTAACCCAAATCACTCTACTACACAAAAATATTGATGACATCAAGCAATTCAACATAGTTCACTAAACATTGACATCACTTATCAAATAATGAGACAACTAAGTAAAAAAAATGGTGACTCAATGTGGAAAATCATTCACAAGATTGGACTATAGCAATGTTATGTAACTGGTTAATTGCACTATGTAAATGTATGTAAAAAAATATGTAACTAGTTCTTATTATACCATTTTCTTAAAAAATACAGTATTATTTAGTATAATTAAATATACATGTATGTATTAAATATACAACATACATACATACATATAATCACGCCTTTATCCCTAATGGGGTAGGCAGAGCACAACCAACCCAAACAAAGGTCGTCCCGCCACGTCTGACAAAGTTTTGAGGGTTATTTAAGATAGAATTCTAGGTATATTGCTGTAGTGACAGGTTGTCAGCCCATCGCCTAAATTACAATATACTGAAACCCTCGGAACCCTTAGCTGGATTTTACAGCATGCCCGGGAGGAAATGCAGCTGGCACATTCTATGTTTTTCTCTCGCTCCCAGACCAGCATGGAAGTATTAAATATACAAACATACATATAATTACCTAATGGGGTAAGCAGATTGAAAACTACCTAAACACAGGTTGTTCCGCCAGGTCTGAGAAAGTTTTGAGGGTTATTTAAGATGGATTTGTTAATTAATTATAACTTATACTTATTTGGGACTGCGCCTGCCCCATTAGGGATAAAGGCGTGATTATATTTATGTAAGTATGTAATACTCATAACAATTACTGTTATGTTGCATAAGTAGATAAAGATAATCAATAAACAGAATATTCCGCTCTGCAGTTTCAACTGCATGAAAGTGGAGAAAGGGCATTTATAATTCTTAAACTTCATAAGTGTTATTATTCCTGGGAAATTTTAACCATAATAAAATGTAGTAATTTTTGACAGACGTGGCGAAAGCGCCTTTTACGGGGTGATTTACGCTCTGCTTACCCCATAAGGGATAAAGGCGTGATTTTATGTATGTATAAAATGTACATTTATTAATTCACCACATTAGAATAATGTTAAAAAAGTAAATAAAGATTAAATACCTATTTTCTTATGATGTAAAATATTATACTTTAAATTCTTTTAGGGTGTCTGAACTTTTTAAATAAGTTTCAAAAATATTTCTTTAAGCAATGCCACCCTTTATGATGTCAACTGCAGGTACTAAACCTACCACAAGTATCCTAACTAATGAATAAACATGAGAGCAATGGCCTCTAAAAGTAAGAGAAACTTGTTCTTGGTCTAAGCTGTTGATCTATTAAGCCCTTTCTGTATTGAACAGTGTTTAACCATAGATACTTATCAGATTGCAAAATGTACTTGGTCTACTCATTAGAGATTTTTCTGGAAAATAGTTATTTCCAATCCTAACTTTCTTACAAATGACATTACAATTATGTAACAATTGTTTTAAACATACTGCATAGAATACATATAATCACGCCTTGATCCTCAATGGGGTAGGTAGAGCGTACACTATATAAACGGTTGTTCAGCCATGTCTAACAAAGTTTTGAGGATCATTTAATATGGATTTGTAGGTATACTGCTGTAGTGACAGCTTGTCAGCCCATCGCATCGCCTAACTTGCAATATACTGAAACCCTCGGATCTCTTAGCTGGTTTTTACAGCATGCCCGGTAGGAAATGCAGCTGGCACATTCTATGTTTTTGTCTCGCTCCCAGTCCAGCATGCATTTGGGTTTAATTGTAGGTTACAACTATCCATTTGTTTATATGTAAAAATATGAACTACATACTACATTTATTAACATCAAGTACGAATTTGATTTCCAGGTCGAGGCAGCTTCGGTAGAATATACTTAGCCTCCGACGAGGTGGACAAAGAAGTCACAAAGGCGAATGCCAGATACGTGGTGAAAATAGAACCGCACACCAACGGACCTCTATTTGTGGAGGTGCACTGCCTCGTTCGCATTGCGCAGGTTGAGAAAAGTAAGTATCGAAAATGTGTGAAGGGTGTTAAGGACAGTGTCCTGAAAAGGGGTTGCTCGGTTAACGAAACTGAACAACTTTCACCAAAAAAATCTACTGTCATGATTTTTTTTAAATTCAGAACCTTAATAAAATTTTATTCAGGTACAAAAATCTTCGTGAAAGTTGTTAAATTTTGTTGACAGAGCAACCAATTTCAGCTATCGGTAAACTATACTTACTTATCCTGTATACTTTTGAAACTTTAATTAATCAAAAAATTAATTTCCGTATATTTATTTTATTTATTCATAAACAATTACAAATTGTGTTTGAAATTTATACATAAATACAATTCACATCTAAATAAATAGCATCAAAATAAAATACAACACTTATAAAAGTTTTTTACTTTTCCAGTAAAATCATGGCGCCAGTCACACAAGCAAAAGCGACTTGGCATGCCAGTCTACATAGCCAGTGGGTCGTTCACAGAAGAAAATACAGGCGTCAAATACAGATTCCTTGTACTACCGCGTTACGATATTGACCTGCAAAAGGTCATCGCGAGAACTAAAGTTCTAGACCTGAAAAACGTCTTAGTCTTGGCAATCCAGATTTTAGATGTCCTCGAGTATTTGCACGACCAAGGATACACACATTCCGATATAAAAAGTTCCAATCTAATGCTGGGTTTTGACGCAGGGAAACTCAATAAAACGCCAGCAATTAAACCTCCTTCATTTCAGAAAGAGACGAAGGAGGTAGCCGTTCTATCTGGGAAGCATAGACGGGCTAAAAGCGCTAAAGCTAGGTCTTCTAACTATTATGATGATGAGGATTACATCGCTAAAGAAAAGGGTGACATTTCTGAAGACGAAGATGTTGCCAACGTGAAAAAGAAACTCAGGAAGATACTCTCAGATAAGGACAATAGGACTATGCACAGACACCACGCTTTCAATTTGCGACAACTGTCAAATTACGTCAACTATGAGGATCTGAATAGTTCTGTCTGCTCTGACCAGTCGTATCAAAAACTCTTGGACGATTTCAACACAAAACCTTTCATTCGTACCACTCAAGATTACTACGAAGATATGAAGAAGAAAGGCAAAATCAATTCTGATACAAATCTGAGCGAGATTTACAAAGAAGCGATAAAGTCTCAATCGAACGGACACATTTATTTGCTTGACTATGGCTTGGCTTCAAAGTTTTTGGATTCAGAAGGAAAGCACAAAGACTTTGGTATGGACGCGCGTAAAGCTCACGACGGAACATTGGAATATAGTTCAAGAGATTCACATATTGGAGCTCACTCGCGAAGATCAGACCTCGAAACACTCGGATACAATCTACTAGACTGGCTAACTGGATCCTTGCCGTGGAAAACGACAGAAGTATTAGCCGAACCAGATTTGGTTCATGCCCTGAAGAAAAACTTCATGAGTGATATAAAATCCTTCCTAAAAACATGCTTCAAGACTGATTTATACCCTCAATTTATGGAGAAATACCTCGAATACGTCACAAAACTAGATTTTACAGAGAAACCGGATTACGACTTCTGCAGAAGTTTGTTTAAGAGCGAATTACTTAAAAACGGATACAACAGAGATATTTGCTTAAATTTTAACGAAGCGCCCATGTCTCCAATGAGCCGCAAACTTTGTTATTCAAAGAGATTCGGAAAGAAGAATACTCCACCAGACTTCTTAGCCAGAAGTGGGATAAAGAAAGCTTGCGAAAGAGAGAATGTTTGCTCTCTCGAAAATGATTTAAAACTTGAGCTCCTCAAGCAAACTCTGAACTCTTCAAGTGATGGATTCCGGAAGCCATGCACGTCACGGAACTTCTTCATTTCCGACACAGATCTAGTCGCCCGCCTCAAAAAGTCGCTCATGCCATACGACGTTTTTGGCAAGAAGTTATCTCCGAAAAACTTGCGCTCCAACAAAAAGAACATCAAAAAGCGCAGAGGTGTAAGAAGACACAGGAATAGCATCGGCAAATTCGGAAACTTCATGGGATCAGCCCGACAGTTCACATGGGCTGAGATTCTTGCTGGAAACCCGGAAGACATTATCCGCAAAGAGCGTAACAAAGACGAAGAAGAAGATTTTGACGAGGAAACTTGCAAGTTCAGAATCAGGAAGCTGTCAGACGCCTCAGCGAACAGTGATGCCAACCTTCAATCACCGCTTTTACAGATAGATTATCTCGAAAGTATGAACCCGACTTATGCCATGAAAGAGGTAGTCGCGAGGTTCCAAAACAAAGTGTCTGGCAAGAATTCGAAAGACTTCGAAGAAACTAATGAAGGTTTGGAAGGCTATACGCCAGCTATGGTCAAAGTTTACCGAATGAAAGAGAAAAGGGAGGCCAGAGAAAAGGCAGAATTGCTTAAACAACAATATTTGACAAAGGAGCCTATCGTTGTTTTACCGAGATACACAAGATCGAAGAAAACTACTACAAAGAAGTCGGATACTACTAAAAGTACTAGAAATAAGACGTCCAGTGAAAGTTCCACAGATGAAGATTTGAATCATAAATTGGCAAAAAGAACAACCAGACAAAAGACTTCCACGGAAAGTAAATTTGAAGAAGTTAAGGTTACCAGAAAGACTAGAATGCAAACTGATAAAACTGATATATATAAAGAAAAGACTGCAAAATCGGCTTCTAAAGGGAGAAAGGCCAAAGAAGCCTCCGAAGGTGAAAAGGAAAAGTCTGATTCAGAAATAGAGAATGTTCCGAAGAAAAGGGCTAGACAAAAGACTGCTAGTATTGAAAAGGCCGTAGATAAAGTTACTACTAAAGCTGAAACTAGGACTAATGTTAGTAAGAAAGAAAAGATTGTCGAGAGGAAGCCACCTTCAGTCAGATGCAAGAGTGAGTATTTTTCTGTATAAGTAGCTATTTCCATGCTGGCCTGGGAGCGAGAGGAAAAACATAGAATGTTCCGGCTGCATTTCCTTCCAGGCATGCTGTAAAAACCAGCTAAGGGATCCGAGGGTTTCAGTACATTGTAATTTAGGCGATAGGCTGACAACCTGTCAATGCAGCAATATACCTACAAATCTATCTTAAATAACCATTAAAACTTTGTCAGACCTGGCGAAACGACCTTTGTTTAGGTCGTTTACGCTCTGCCTACCCCATTAAGGATAAAGGCGTGATTATATGTATGTATGCTTCTAGTTTTTCCATTCTTTCTCATGTCTAGCTTTAGGGACAGTTTGCCGAGATATTTTGTATATGCCTTTTGTTTTAAAGTAGCAGTCAGGCCACGCATCGGAAAGCGCATGGAAACTGTCTATAGAATGACCTTCTACCTTCACTAAGGTTACAAGCAGCCTTTAAATGTACCTACTTGGTCCAAAAAATGTGACTACGAAAATGTGACCGGTGACAAAATAGTTGCGCACTTAGAGTATGCATAAGCAAGCTTCATAAATTCATAATCCGACATTATTTGGATCTCTTTCTTGCATTCACAGTGCGGAAAAAGGATCCATACATACATACTCTCACGCCTGTATCCCTAATGGGGTAGGCAGAGCGTCAACGTACCAAATGAAGGTCGTTCCGCCACTTCTGACAAGTTTTGAGGGTAGTTTAAGATCGATCTGTATATTGCTATAAAAGGTATCCGAGTTCGGAAAGACAGATCTGCCTGTCGCGCAACTATTTTGTCACTTCACTAAAGGAGTGTGATTGTCTGAGTTTTCTATTGTGTTGACCAATAATAATAAAATTACTTACTAAGTAGTATGGCCCGTTGTGAAATGATAATAGCTCTTGTGACCATAATATTACGTTCAGCAGGGGCTATCTCACGGCTTCTGATTTATGACCAACAATATAGGTAAAAAAAAAATGCTGAACATATAATGTGTGATTCTAACCATGAAACTGAACAACTTTTCCTTAATAGGTTGAAAAAGAACATTTGGACCTCCCATACAAATTGACTCGATCCGCTGACACTCCCTTTGTATGGGAGGGCCAAATAACCTATGTTCCAAGTTGTTTAGTTTCGTGGGTAGAATGACACCCTAAAATATGGTCAGCTATTTTTTTTCAAACCACTATAGACCCTATTTGGTCCTAATCCAGGATTGGGTCTGGTTTCCCTTCTGGGTTGCGGAGGTCAGATGGCAGTCGCTCTGTGTAAAAACCAGTACCCTCGTTTAATCCCCTCGAATAGGAAGCCAACCCTGTGAGATACGGGATAAGGTCTAACGACCCGATGAACCCTGGTGTCAGAGTTTTTAAACCGCTTAGTAGCACAACTATCAGGCCTCTGACATGGTTTGAGTAACGATCACTATCAAAGACAGCGACCGGGACCGACGGCTTAACGTGCCCTCCGAAGCACGAAATCTTTTTCTTTTTCGGACAATCAGGTGATTCAGCCTGCAATGTCCTAACCAAACTGGGGAAAAATTCACATACTGATAAATTCTCCAATATCAACTTTGTGTTTCCCCCCTGGGAATCGAACCCAGGACCTCCGGATCAGGAGTCCATGGCACTAACCACTAGACCACGGAGGCAGTTATTGATTGCTTGGTTTATTTATTTTTTAGAATCGCCGCCCCGTGCCCGGGCCACGCCCACTAATAGAAGGAGACTCAGAAGCAGCCGTCGCCAGCAGAAGTAATAAAAAAAAACATTAATTCCAAAAGAGGATTGATTTTATGCAGGGCGCGCCTTGGCGACAAAACAGTTGCGCGACTATCTCGTTTCCGCAATGTAAGTGCGAGAGAGAGATTCGTATGTCCTGTCGCGCAACTGTTTTGTCGCCTGTGTGTGCATAATCGTATGTATGGAGCGAGGTAAATCTATGGCGGACATTTTTGGTGCACACCTTTTAAAACTTACCAAACAAAGGTAAAATTATTACAAACTAAAAATTATTCTTTGATTTTCGTCTAAAAATTTCACCTTTAAAACTTACCAAACAAAGGTAAAATTATTACAAACTAAAAATTATTCTTTGATTTTCGTCTGAAATTTTCACATTGGTCGTCATGTTTTTAAATCTTTGATTATGTATATCAGTTAAAACATTTATGAAAGAATGATTTGTTGTTTCTAATATGTGTCTCCTTGTTTTGGTATGTTTCAAATGTGTACCAAAAAGACAGGTTCGAAACTTTCCATGTCTCTGGCTGGCTTAAAATGTTTGGTTTAAATCTCAGATTGTATGTTTGAACGATTCTTATTTCGTCATGAACTTTATTCAATCAATTTTTTGATCAATTGAATTGACAGATGACCATTTTAGTTATTAATATTTTTTAATTCCTTTTTTATTAATCTAAGTTATTAGGTGTTAATTAACCCACCTTAACATTTACGAACTATTGTGATAATTTTTCCAAGATTATCCTCTCAAAACTCTAATTATTAAATCTTTGACTAAGGCATCACATTTTCCTCGATTTATGTATAAGAAAAATTAGAAATAATTCGACCTGAAAATCAGGTCGAATCTTGGGGTCGAATGTACTATGACTAGGCTTTTATATAAATTGTTTGCATTTAGTAAAAATCATTTTTATTGATTTTGATCGCGAGTAGTGTAGATTTTATCCTGTGCGCCTATTGTCGTGATTTGAATGTTTCCTGACCCGTAGTAGTATGAATTAAAGTGATTTTGTTAAATAAATTGTTATTTTATTTGAAACCACCAGCCTTAGAGCCATAAAAAACTTACGTACCACCTGCTTCTCTTTCTAAATAAGTAAAGCACTATAAATATGGTCATATATGGTAGAACCATCTGATAATTAGCCATGCTGCTTTGTTTGGCCGTTGACGCCCTGTCTACTATGTAAGGGGATTTTGGCGTAATTGTGTTGTGACGTGACCACGATTCTCAAATGTAGTATTATCATCTTGATATTGAAATCAAGCATTAATTTTATGATTATTTTTTCAAAACAAAAAGAAATATACCGGCAATCGTTTATGAGTACGTAATCGACTAGACTTCTTATTGTCCCTAATATTGTCTATCATCTATGTTTCTTATCACGACACCTCACGTGAGGTCATATCCGTCTATTTTGCGTTTTTCATTCACGATTTTCGCAATTGTTAAAATGTGTACGAAAGAAAAGATACGCGCTATGCGAACGTCTAGCGAAGTAAAACCTCAGACTTTAGTCTGAGAGTAAAACGCAGTTTGTCCTTGACTTCACCAGCAAGTACCTCTAAACAAAACGCGCTATCATCAGTCTGTCGCAACTTGGTAGAAAAAAAACGCACTAAGGAATTCAGATAACTTTTAATGGCGGCATCGCTCTATCTCTCTCACTTCCTCAAACCTTTCATTCATTTGTCATCTGTCAGTTGGCGTTTGTATTTCAGTTTTGTGTTTGGATTTACAAAAACAAAAAGTGAATATTTCCTGGTGTATTTTGCCGTGATGTTTTCGTTTTACCGTGCAGTAACTTGAAACTAATGTGTGGAAACCTCGGTGTGAATTAAAAATGTTACGTAGAAAGTGTGAGATATGCGGGCTAAAGTCCAAACGTGAAAACGGCATTAAACGCTTTTTCATGGCCCAATTTCCTTTGGATAAAGATCGGTGAGTGGAAATAATGTAGTTAATTTGTAGTAAACTTCCTTTTGGGCTAATTAAACATGATTTAAATCATCTTTAAAATCCGAAAATCATGTTGATCCTGAAAAATAGTGTTGCCAAAAACATATTTAAAAAGTATTGATATTTTTTTTTCAGATGTAAAGAATGTGTGAAGGTTACGGGGAACGAAGATTTGGCATATATTCCAATTGAAAAATTGCATGAATTAAAATTTGTTTGTGGTAAGCATTTCCAGAATAAAGATTTTAACACAAAGAAATCACTTTCTGATGACATTTTGAAAGAATTTCCTTATACCCTTTTCATAGGAGATTGTGCAAAAAATGGTAAGTAAGTTAATGGATCTATATCGACCTCTAATAAAACTGTACCTGGTCTATGTCTGTACATGGAAGATATTTTAGAAAAACAAGTATGAGGGGGCTTATCTTAACCGGGCTTATTATTATTATTTATATATATTATACCACGGGCGGTAAAATATTCTTAACAGATTTACCGAAAAAGAAACAATACAATTAAGTTAGATATTTGACTTAATAATATTTTAGTGGGTAAGAATAGCAGGCATTATTTTTATTGTTTTAAAATATCTTGTTTCTAGGGTTATCTAAACATAATGTTAGTATCTATCTATTTCAGATGTTTACCACGTACATTCTTGACACGATTGTACAACACCAGTAAAGAGTCCCTTAACCACGGGAAGGGGATAGTAAATATGGTTATTTAATGCAATGTAAATACAAAAATATGATTAATTGATTTTTCGGAAAAGATACAATACAAGGTTAGTCTATTTTAGTTATTTCCGTAGTTAGATAGATGTCTTAGTAATATGTTAGTGGGTAAAAACGACAGGAATATTTTTAATTTAGTTTTGAAATAACTAGTTTGTAAGAATAAAATAATACAATTTCAAGGTCAACATTTATCTAAGAATATAAGGATCGTCTACTTTGGTTATTAGATGACTTAATGGGCTTTTTTGTTGCAGATACGACGGAATGTTCTTGCAAATCATGATATAAACATGATCTAAGATATCAACTTATGAAGAGAAGATAGATCTTACCCAACGGAATACTGTTAATAAAGATATTGAGTTTTGTAATTATGACCAAAAACTGTTTCCTTTTTAACTCCGATCGCAAAGATTTTATTGGGGTATTATAGGATACATAAATTCCTGTAAAATCATGATCGGAGTTATTATGATCACAAACTGTTTCCTTTTTGTTTAACTCCTCTCCAATCTATCGAAAAAGATACATTATAGGCATAGATTTTATTCACAATACATAGATTTTATTGAACATAGAATCATGATTGGAGTGCGACATTAAGGCAACAGTTAAATTCTTGAACTAAAATTTGAAGTTTGGAAAGTGAGTGGCTAAAAAAATGTAGATTATCGATATCGATTAAATCTTCCTGTCTACGGTCTACGTCACTATTAAATGAACTATTTGTTGTTAGGTTGGCAGTATTGAGCTTCTTGTATTGGCTACGCCTCGTTATCTGAATTTTGACACTTGAGGCTGTTCATAAATGTTCTATGGAGTCCCGTCTCTTAAAACGTAGTGATTATATGCTCAGTGCTATCATTTGACAGCTAGCTGCCATTTGGTTATGTTGTTGCTTCGATTTTGAATAATTTAATATTTATTTACACATTAATTATCTTGTCCACTACAGTGATAGTGACAAGTAATAAATGTACGTGACCGTAAATTATTCTTTTCAACTTATTGACTGAAATCCATGACATAACCTATAAATAGTTGTGTTCATCCTAAGTTATATAAAATAGTGGTTTCCTTCAATTAATTTGCAATGGAAAACGAGGGCAAGGATGTAATACGGGTTGGGTCCAGGAAAAGCGAGGTATGTACATATATTCTTCACACATTTACATGTTTTAAATGCATGTAAAGTTGGTTGATAAAGTTTCTGTGTATAACTAACATAGGGCCAATAAAAAAAGTTAAACATCGTTAATTTTACTCAATTAGTTTTTTTAACCCCAATTTTAAACCAGACTAAAAAGATATAATTTATTTTAGATTACCAACATACTTATGTTATAAAAAGTAAGTTATAGCTCGGATATGGAATATTATCAACTACTGTCCAAATATCTTTAAGATCGTTTTATTACATTTATTTATTTTCAGCTGGCGCTTATCCAAACAAACTATGTTATTGACTGTCTGAAAAAAGTAAATCCAGAGAAGGAATTCAAAGTTGGTAAGTTTCTCATTTATAATTTATGTTGTTTCTGCTAATTTATTTTTAATACCTACCTCTTGTCAACCACAGCTAATAGTATTTCCATAACGAGATTTATGAGTTGAGTCATTGTAAATTACAATCTATGTAACTAAATGATAAAAAAAATGCATGTCTCTTCTTATCTACCTATATAGCTGGTAATCAGATTAAATGTTTTACTATCATATTTTAACTATGTTTATTTTTATAGTAGAATGTAATATTTTCTTATTAAATTACTATTCATTTAATAATTTAGTATCTTAAAACTTCTATGCTGGACTGGGAGCGAGAGAAAAACATAAAATGTGCAAGCTGCATTATCTCCTGAGCATGCTGTAATACCAGCTAAATTAACTGAGGGTTTCTGTATATTGCAGTTTAGGCGATGGGCTGACAACCTGTCACTACAGCAATATCTATCATAATCTATCTTAAATAACCATCAAAACTTTGTCAGATGTGGGAGAACGACCTTTGTTTAAATTGTTTACTCTCTGCCCACCCCATTAGGGATAAAGGCGTAATTATATCTATTTATGTATCTTAAAAAACATACTGATTGCCTTTAAAAGAAAACTTAGAGACTAATTTTAAACCTAGCTCATCTAAAATACAATATGCATCTCAATTTTTTTTTACAGTGACAATGACAACTCTTGGAGACCGCATCCTCGACATCTCCTTGCCTAAGATCGGTGAGAAGTCCCTCTTCACCAAAGACCTGGAGGATGCTCTTAGAAGTAACACAGTTGACTTCGTTGTACATTCCTTGAAAGACCTGCCCACCAGTCTACCTGATGGCTTGGCTATTGGTGCTGTGTTTGAAAGGTAATGTTTCATAATAGTTTTAAGTGTCGTTATTGGATTTTGTTTGGGCCTACTCCATTAGGGATAAAGGCGTGATTATATGTATGTATGTATTGGATTTTGTGTTGTTCATACATCACGCCTCTATCCCTAATGAAGTAGACAAAGAACAAAGATTGTTTCACCACATCTGTCACATTTTGTGGGTAGTTTTCGATGATGTGTATATTGCTGTAGTGACAGGTTGTCATCCCATCGCCTAAATTACAATATACTGGAACCCTCGAATCCGTTAGCTGATTTTTACAGCATGCCCAGGAGGAGATGCTGCTGGAACATTCTATGCTTTTCTGTCACTCTCAGTCCAGCATGGAAGTAATTAAGTAATTTTGTGTTATGTACCTTTATAAATTATAGTATTCAATCAAGTTTTTTACAATTACATGTACATTGACAAAATCATGTCTATATGCCTGTTAAAAAAGTAACTAAGTAGTGTGTTGAAGTAGGAAGGCATAATTAAAAAAAAACGTTTGTTTTTTTTCAGGGAGGACCCCAGAGACGCTTTAGTGCTAAGAGAAGAGTTGAAAGAACATACACTTGCCACTTTACCTCCTGGCTCCGTTATAGGTAAGAAAAGATCATCTTTACATATTATTGGAATGAAGATTGTACGTTTTATTCACATATGGGCAACCTCCGGCCCGCCAAGGCATTTCATCCGGCCCACGGAAGGATTTTTAAAATGTGTGCGAAACCAGTAAAGTTCTTTTATCATCATACATACATACATAAAATTACGCCTTTATCCCTAACGGGGTAAGTATATTGCTGTAGTGACAGGTTGTCAGCCCATCGCCTAAATTGCAATATACTGAAACCCTCGGATCCCTTAGCTGGTCTTATCATCTTTACATATTATTGGAATAAAGATTGTATGTTTTATTCACATAGGGGCAGGGCCAAATCCGGCCCGCCAAGGCATGTCATCCGGCCCGTGGAAAGATTTTGATAAAGCCTGCGAAGCCAGTAAAGTTCTCTTATCCTCACTGAAACGTAATAACCCTCAAATTTTTGTCAGAAGGAGCGATCTTTGTTAAGGTCGTTTACGCTCTGCCTACCCCATTAGGGATAAACACGTGATATTTATGCATGTAACATTCAAAATGTTGCCCAGTTTCCTAACAGTGTTTTATATTATATCCTCACATGAAAACTATTAAATATTTATACAAGTGTGATTTCATGTGCGTAAGAGGTACTATTTTAATTAAAAACAGTTTATAATTACTGCATGTATTAATTACTAAAAACCTTGATAAGTTTCTGTAATTGCAGGATGGGACTTGGCATACCCTAGTTAGTATTGTTTAAAATACATATTGGTATTTTAAAACTAGGTAAAGGTATGCAATGTTTTATACATCTACAGGATGTTTTGGTTTATTAATTATACAGGGTGTAAAAAAAGGCACATAATGTATTAGTGATATACAACACAAACCACATACTAAATTAAATTAATAAATATTTAAGTTAATATTTTATTAAATTCGTAAAACGATGTAAACGTTTGTAAACATTGTCCGTTAGAATATTCAGTAAAATAATTCTTAAGTTGTTAATTGTATATAGAAAGCAGCAAATTCTTATTATAGTAGTGCAAATACGAAGTGATAACGTTTGTGACACTTTTGCAAGGATAATTAGTGAGATATTAACTCATATCTAAAAGCGGTGATTTATCCTAAAAACTTGATCATAAATACTGTGGAATTTAAAATAGTGAAATAGTCAGTGATATAAACTCATACTTTTACTAAACAGTGATACCAAGAAAGTAAAAACTGCAAAATATTAAAATTGCAAAGAACTAACCTATAAATTGTTGTTTACAAGTAACAGTCATCTCATCCTACGTCATCGTCACTCGCTGCGTACTAACCACAAGAGGCTGATTGATTTCGCCACTAAGCTATGAGGACGTTTGGTGTAGCGGCCTTAAAGTGAGCGCGCGATACAAAGGACCCTAGATCGATACTGACCAAAGTCGATGGATATGTTTTTTTTATTTCTTTTTTTCATTATTTTTATCGTAATAAATTACAACACAAGAGTGTACGATAAACACATAAGAGATTTGAATTATAATAATAAAATCAGTACTAAAAATGGCTTCTACGCAAAATACATGTGAAATTTGCAAAAAGGAATTACCGAAAAAATATTTTTTACGGTGTTGTATCTGTAAAAAACACTACGATCTAAGTTGTTTGGCCATCACGGACACATTCTTCAATTTGATGAAAAATAAAAACAAATGGAAATGTAAAAAATGTGCTTCCATAAAAGTTGTACCCGATGCTCAAAGGACATACCCACAGCGTCAACAGATTATAAGAACATCAACACCGGGAATACATACAATTCATAATCGACCAATAATTTCGCCGAACTACACGGCCAACGCTGCTGCGTCAGGTACCAATAACACCGTCACCACAGGTACCAAACACACTACTGACACAGGTACCATGAACTCTGTTACAAACGGTATTGCCATCACAGCCACGACAGGTTCTCATATAAATGAAATAAATATTACCACGAATACAACAGAAAAATCTGGTGAACAAGAACAAACTACAATAGGAAGTAAACAAACTGAACTACAGAACGTTACAAAACAGAGCCCACAAAAGGTAGATGTCGTAAAAATGAATAATGGGTCTCACATTTCTAAAGAGTCCATGGAACATAATGATAATGATACTAATGACAATCACTCACCAACTGACGATATAATCATAAATGTCCCGATAAGTAATTCATTTGAGTTACTTTCCGCAGATTCTGAAGAAAAATCTATAACTATGGTAAACCACAAAACAGTAGGAGAAGTAAATAGTATTGAATCTAGTGATGCACTAAAATCTCCGACTGTTTTGCAACTCAATCCTATGAGTGCATCATCGGTATCACCAATTGAGTTTGTGACACATCGGAAAAAAATTAGACAATTTCAGAGCTGTTCTTTTGATGATATCAATATAAATCTAACGCGACAAAGCTTACCAGATCTCAGAGGTGACCCGGATGAAGTCTTTGAGTTAAAACAAGCCATAGAAAGATTGAAGTTGGACTTGCTTTCTACTGAAAACGCTATGGAAGAAGTTATTATGGAAAACAATGAGTTCAAAAGGCAAATATCTAAATATGAGCAAACAGTCAAAAGATACAAAGCTGTTGGTATTGGAACTCCTACTAAAAACGTCTTCTTTTCACCAAGAAATAGACGAATTATCTCGGACGAAAACTCTCTAGTGGCATCGGTGGACGATAAAATGTGTAGTCTTAACTCAAATGGTCGTTTAGTCTCTTCTTCACCCAAACCACATTACAATAAATCAACTAAATCGGCAATACATCAAAAAGGACTAACACGTAGTAAGAAAAGACATAGAGTCATGATTTATGCAGACGAACACGGCAGGAATGTAAGAAATATTCTCCAAAAGCTATTAGGGGATCGTTTTCTTGTTACCTCAGTATTGAAACCATATTCATCTATAAAAAGTCTATTAGGTGACTGTATAGTCGACTGTGGTGAATTCACAAAAAGTGATTTTATTATTATATTGACAAACAAAATTTGTCTACAAGATGATCTTTTTCTATCTGCGGATGGAATCTTGAAAGAACTTGATAGGACCAATGTCTTATTAAGTGATAATTTTAGTGATACTGATTGTTTATTTAAGGATATAATATGTAAACAAAATATGAATGTAACCAAGTTTGAAGTATTTCTGCACCAAGACAACTGCTTTATTCACAAACTAGATACATGTAGGTCCATATGGAGAGCTGTGGTTCATATTGTGTGTGTTAATGAACGTTCTAATAAAAATATTTCAACATTGACAAGAAACACTGACATAATGGTAAATTCTCAACCTTTTAATAATATTCAGCTTTTTCGTGAATAATGTCCCGAAAAGTGGTCTACACACAATTTCTTTTTTTGAATTTAGTGGCAGCGTGCAGAATATTCCAAAACCAGTTATAGATGATATGGCTAATAATAATAAGTCTCTTTTAAATGATATTTCATATGACATTAATAATCATATTAAACCAACATTAAATATATTTCATCAGAATATTTGCGGTATTTCGGTAAAAAGGGATCAACTGGAACTCTACCTGGATTGCTTGAAACCGGAACAGCACTATATCTGTATAGGTGAGCATTTTCTTAATCATGTCTCAGCACAATATTTGAAATTTACAAATTATGAGTTAGTTACATTGTATGCACGAAAGAAAAAACAGAGAGGTGGTACATTGATCTTAGCACATAAAAACAGAAAATGTGAAGATCTTAAGTTCTGCAAAAAATTTGCATATCTAGAGGCATTTGAGGTTTGTGGCGTGAGAGACTTTAGTACTAATACTTATATATTTTGCTGTTACCAGAATGATAGAAAATTTGATGTGTTCATGACAAGATTAGAATTACTGCTTCAAAGGATATTTAATAAGAAGGCAATTATCATTGGGGATTTCAATGTGCATATGGAGAAAGACAATAGTAACAAAACTGAGTTCCTTAATCTATTAGACGGTTACAATTTTAGGCATTTAATTAATGAAATTACTTTTATTAGGAATGGGTCGCAATCTTGTATTGATAACATATTGACTAACATAAATGAGGATTTAGTGCTAAACACAACTGTAGATCATAACGGAATTGGTGATGGCCATGCGGCTATTTCTGCATCTTTAGAATTAGAAGTTAATAAAACTGGAAATTGGAAAGAGCAAGTGATTTTCATGGAAAAACGAAATTTTAATAAAAGGAATAAATATAATTTTAGGACATGTTTATATTCATAACTAAATTTATAAAGACATTTAAAAATTGTTTCAAAAAGAGAAAGAAGAAAGTTAGGTTAAATAAAATTGGCCGAGTTAATTGGATCACAAAAGGTATAAAAGTCTCGAGTGCTATGAAGAGAGTATTGTGTAATCTGGACAGAAACCATAATGATCCAAGCATATTTAATTACAAGTTTGATTATATTAAAATCTATAGGAAAGTATTGGAAACTGCAAAACGAACTGCAATACAAACGCGAATAAGTAAAGAAAGATACAAAGCAAGAGGTATATGGAAAGTAGTAAATGAACAGAATGATAATAAAGCGACCTATAAACAGGAGAATATAATATTAAAAGTAAATAATCGAATTGTAAGCAAGGCCTCAGAAGTTGCAAAAGTTTTTTCTCAGCAATTTGACTATGGACGATTACCAACCCATGGAAACAGTGAATTAGCTCTAAAGCTTCTTCAGAAAAACACTAGGCGCGTTAGCATCAGTCTGGAAATGTGGAATATTACTCCAAGCGTGGTTTCCAAAATTGTATGTAATATGACAAACAAGAATTCTGCAGGTTACGATGGTGTTCCCGTTTCACTGTTTAAAGAGAATATTGACATCCTAGCAGGCCCTTTATCTGTGTTTTTCAATAATTGTCTCGATAGTGGTACGTTTCCTGACCAGATGAAAATAGCTAAGATTCTTCCGATTTATAAGAAGGATTCAAAATTTGAAGCTAAAAACTACAGACCCATTTCATTACTACCAACGTTATCGAAAGTCTTTGAAAAAATAATTAAATCAAAGTTAGTCCAACACTTAAAAAATAATAATGTTTTGAATCTAGAACAATTCGGGTATCAGAATGGTGTGGGTACTTCTGATGCTATAGATGCAATATTAGATCTAGTTGTGAGGGGACTGAATGACAGGCATAAAGTAGCAGGGTTGTTCTTAGATTTGACGTCTGCATTTGATATGGTCAATCATGATGTCTTGATAGGAAAACTAGAACATTACGGTGTTAGAGGGAAGGCTTTAAAATTGTTGCAATCATATTTACATAATAGGAAGCAATTTATAGAGATGAAAAATGTGGATTGCCACGGGAGTGAGACAATTGAAACGTCAGATTTAGTAAATATAATAAGGGGTGTTCCACAAGGGTCAGTGTTAGGTCCAATATTATTTGTTATATTCATCAATGATATGATAAATTACGTCACTACAACTATACCAGGTACAAATTTAATATTATTTGCGGATGATACAAACGCAGTATTTACGAAAAAGTCTGTAGGTGAACTGAATAACACTGTAAATGTTGCATTAGCAGCTTTTGATACTTGGTTTGCTATTAATGACTTAGTTGTAAATGTAAAAAAAACAAAGGGGATAATTTTCAAAGCCACTGTGCAAAACCAGGAAACACTTGATATTTATTTAAATGGACAGGCGGTTGAAATGGTTAAAGAGGTTAAGTTCTTAGGGGTATATCTGGACTCTCTGCTTAATTGGAAACCTGAATTACGTGCGGTTGAGGCATCAGTAAGTAAGTCTTGCTATGTTTTAAGATCTCTGAGGGAAGTTTTAAATATTAATCAAATTAAATCTGTTTACTGTGCATTAATTGAATCAAAACTAAGATATAGTGTTAAGTTCTGGGGCAGAAGCTATAAGTATAACATGACAAAGGCGTTCACAGTTCAAAAAAGAGCCATTAGGACTATAGCGCGTATTCCCTCGTGGACATCGTGTAAGGAGTACTTTAAAGAATATGCCATCTTAACTGTACCTAGTCTATACATAATGACTCTTCTAGTGGACATAGTTAAACATAGATATCTGTACGAATCAGAGGAAGAAATGCACAAACGCTTGAATACTAGAAGGAAAGATTTAAATTGTAATATTGTACCTAACCTCAACATTGCTAAACACTGCCCAAAGTACCAAGCCATTACACTATTTAATAAATTACCAATAGAATTAAAAAGTATTAGTAGATTAGGTTCATTTAAAAGTAAACTGAAAACTTTGTTACTTGAAAGGATTTGTTATTCTGTAGAAGATTTTTAATGTATGACTTATTAATTATTATTGTTACTAGATAGTTTTAACAAGATGACCTGCATGTTGTATAGACACTTAATATTGTGATGACTATTTATTTTGTAGAATTGTTTTTGAATCTTATCCATGACTTTATTTATTGAATTTTATGAATTTATGTTTTAGAATTAGAAATTGTTATTTGTATGAGTTAAAATTTTATTTATTTTCGTTTTTTACAGTATAATTTAACATTTTATTAATGATTTATTTTGACATTTTATGAAGTTTGAAATTGTTATTTATTATTGATGAAGAAGTAGAGTAAGAAATATTAGGAATGAAATGTTACTTTTAATTTCAAATTGTCAGTATTGTACTAGTCTTAAGATATTCGAACACAGTGTAACTGTTTATGAATAAATGAATTTGATGCGTGTGACTTAGTTGGCACACTTGTTTCAGTTTGACGAATTTAATAAGATTTACATATTTTTTTATTATTTTATTTAATGTGTGTTTTGTGTTGTATATCACTAATACAATACGTGGTCCGCCACGGCTGAAAAAGTTTTGAGGGTAATTTAAGATAGATTTGTAGGTATATTGCTGTAGTGACAGGTTGTCAGCTCATCACCTAAATTACAATACACTGAAACCCTCTGATCCCTTAGCTAGTTTTTACAGCATGCCTGGGGGGAAACATTTGCTGATGTTTTTTTGCTCCCAGGCCAGCATGGAAGAACTGCTGTATAGGATTGTGGATCTATAACTATATTTGATCTAACATACATACATACATATAATCACGCCTATATCCCTAATGGGGAGGCAGAGCGTAAACGACCTAAACAAAGGTCGTTCCGCCACGTCTGACAAGGTTTTGAGGGTTATTTAAGATGGATTTGTACGTATATTGCTGTAGAGACAGGTTGTCAGCCCATCGCCTAAATTACAATATACTAAAACCCTCTGATCCCTTAGCTGGTTTTTACAGCATGCTCGGGATGAAATGCAGCTGGCACATTCTATGTTTTTCTCTTAGTCCCAGTCCAGCATGGAAGTAATTCATCTAACAAGGGTATTATTCCCCTAGGCACGTCATCCCTACGCCGCACAGCGCAACTCCGCGGCTCGCACCCTCATCTTACCATCATAGACGTCCGCGGAAACCTCAACACAAGGTTACGGAAACTTGATGCGGAGGATAAACAGTACTCGGCGCTGCTGCTGGCTACTGCTGGCATGCAGAGAATGGGCTGGGCTCATCGGATCAATAAGGTAATTTAAGGTAGTTTATGGAATAGAATATCTTTATTTGCTCGGAATCATAGTAACAGAGTTCTTACACAGGTACATTTTAATAGAATCATATGATCCGCCAGATTGTTGGCATGCAAAATATTAAAACAGGTGCACTTAAATACTAATAACAACCAATCGTCATTAATTCATAAAATAAAATATATCATAGAAATTCTGTAGTAACTTGTAGTGCTGTGTCTAATCTAAACAGTAGGTAGAAGTAATTTAATGCGGAGGATAAACAGTACTCGGCGCTGCTGCTGGCTACTGCTGGCATGCAGAGAATGGGTTGGGTTCATCGGATCAACAAGGTAATTTGAGCTAGTTTATGGACATTCTGTAGTAACTTGTAGTGATGTGTCTAATGTAAACATTAGGTTGAGGTAATTTGATGCGGAGGATAAACAGTACTCGGCGCTGCTGCTGGCTACTGCTGGCATGCAGAGAATGGGTTGGGCTCATCAGATCAACAAGGTAATTTGAACATTCTGTAGTAACTTGTAGTGCTGTGTCTAATGTAAACATTAGGTTGAGGTAATTTGATGCGGAGGATAAACAGTACTCGGCGCTGCTGCTGGCTACTGCTGGCATGCAGAGAATGGGTTGGGCTCATCGGATCAATAAGGTAATTTGAACATTCTGTAGTACTTGTAGTGCTGTGTCTAATGTAAACATAAGGTTGAGGTAATTTGATGCGGAGAATAAACAGTACTCGGCGCTGCTGCTGGCTACTGCTGGCATGCAGAGAATGGGCTGGGCTCATCGGATCACCAAGGTAATTTAAAAATAATCTGTAGTAACTTGTAGTAGTGTGTCTAATCTAAACAGTAAGTTACGGAAACTTGATGCAGAGGATAAACAGTACTCGGCGCTGCTGCTGGCTACTGCTGGCATGCAGAGAATGGGATGGGCTCGTAGGATTAACAAGGTAATTTTAGCTAGTTTATGGACATTCTGTAGTAGGTTTTTATAATTATGACTGATGATAAGTTACTACAAAATGTCCCTACTTTTCGAGCTACGAATAAGTATCTAACTTCTTAGGCATAACTTCATAACAAAGTAAAATAATATTAAGTTTTTATTTATTTATTAAACAGTTTATACATACATACATAACGTCACGCCTCTTTCCCGGAGGGTTAGGCAGAGATCACATCCTTCCATTTGCTACGATCCTTGCAAACTTCTTATTGTTTACAATAAAATACAAAGTACATATAAAACAAAGACACAACAGGCACAGCTTATTTCTGAAAATAAATAACTTACAGCAGACCTAGGCTAGAGAAATAGCATTCTGGGAGGCAGATACGTCAATTTATTGTTTACGTTTAAGTCAACCGCCTAATAAATAGACCATTTGACTATTGATGCTAAAACATAGCGCGAGTGCCGTTGGGTCAAAATTTGACGTTCTTAACTTCATTCGCAGACACTGCCATGCGCAGAAATAATGTACGCGGTCGGCCAAGGGGCTTTAGCAGTGGAATGTCGTGCTGACAACGCCGCCATGTTGGATATCCTGGCGCCGTTCAGCCACGCCGCGACCTATTGCCGCACGCTGGCCGAGCGGAGTTTCCTCAAGACACTTGGTAAGTTTCATCACGCTTATGTCTCTTACGGGTAAGATAGAGTGTCGGTGGAAAGGCTGCTACACAGAGACATGGCGGCACGACACAAGCCGCAGAAACAAGCAAACTTAACTGCCTCCATGGGCTTACGTTCCGGAGGTCCTGGGTTGGAACACAAAGTTGATATTTGTTAATTTATCGCTTTGTGAGATTTTCCCCAGTTTGGTAAGAACATTGCAGGCTGAATCACTTGTTTTTCCGAAAAGAAAAAGGATTCCGTGCCTTCGTGCTTTAAATCAAGCATTTGCCGTTAGGAATGTCCTTAAGTCTTTATGAATAAATTAAATAACACTCATAGGACATACATACATATAATCACGCCCTTATCCATGATGGGGTAGGCAGAGCGTTAAAGACCTAAATAAAGGTCGTTCCGCCACGTCTGACAAACTTTTGAGGGTTATTTAAGATAGATTTGTAGGTATGTTGCTGTAGTGACAGGTTGTCAGCTCATCGCCTAAATTGCATCCCTTAGTTGGTTTTTACAGCATGCCCGGGAGCATGCAGCTGGCACATTCTATGTTTTTCTTTCGCTCCCAGTCCAGCATGGAAGAAAAGGCTTTATGCATAAATTAAATAACTCTAACAGTAGGTACTATATAATCTAACTAGCGACCCGCCCCGGCTTCGCACGGAAATTATCAGTGTTTATCTACTATATTATGCATGTATTATATATATATAAACCTTCCTCTTGAATCACTATCCATTAAACCGCATCAAAAGCTGTTGCTTGGTTTTAAAGATTTATGTATACATAGGGATATAGGGACAGAGAAATACATACATACATACATATAATCACGCCTTTATCCCTAATGGGGTAGGCAGAGCGCAAACGACCTAAACAATGGTCATTCCGTCACGTCTGACAAAGTTTTGAGGGTTATTTAAGATAGATTTGTAGGTATATTGCTGTAGTGACAGGTTGTCAGCCCATCGCCTAAATCACAAAATACCGAAACCCTCGGATCCCTTAGCTGGTTTTTACAGCATGCTTGGGAGGAAATTCAGCTGGCACATTCTATGTTTTTCTCTTGCTCCCAGGCCGGCATGGAAGAAAGATAGGGATATAGGGACAGAGAAAGCGACTTTGTTTTATACTATGTAGTGATAAGTATACCTGTTATGCAATATAATTATCTTAGCTAAAGTCTACACTTTATGTAACACGATTACATAATCTAAAACTACGTATGTCAAGGTAGCCGATAAAATTACTAGGTCATGCGTTCAGTAACGATCAATATTCAATAGCAACTGAATTGATAAGGCGTCAGACACGCACATCTGAGAACTGACGGAAATTATTTAATAACCGTATCATCATCATCTTCCTAGCCTTATCCCGTATCTCACGGGGTCGGCTACCTAATCCAGGGGATTGAATGGCAGCGATGAGATGGCAGCATCTAACCTCCGCAACCCAGAAGGAAAAACAGACCCAATCCTAGATTAGGTCAGAGTTTTCAAGCCGCCAATGCTTAGCACTGGCCTCTGATATGGCTTAACGAGTAATATCTACGGTATTAAACGATATTAACCGGGACCAACGGCTTAACGTGCCTTCCGAAGCAATATTTAATAACCGTATATCAACTATTAAGTATTTCCAACTCAGTTTTAGAATAAAGGTAAACAAAGTTTCATATCTTTTTATTTAAAATCATATTTCTAAAATAAATGATACGTGTTGGCAAATTAGTTAAATTACTAAAACTACTATTTTATTATGTTGTCATATCTATGCTATCTATCCTTCCATGCTGGACTGGGAGTGAGAGAAAAACATAGAGTGTGCCAGCTGCATTTCCTCCCGAGCATGCTGTAAAAATCAGCTATGGGATCTGAGGGTTTCAGTATATTGTAATTTAGGCGATGTGCTCACAACCTGTCACTACAGCAATATACATACAAATATATATTAAATAACCCTCAAAACTTTGTTAGACGTGGCGGGACGACCTTTGTTTGGGTCGTTTGCGCTCTGCGTACCCCATTAGGGATAGAGGCGTGATTATATGTATGTATGTCATATCTAATAGCTTAACCTTATTTTAGAAACAAGATTTTTGATTAAAAGACATGAACCTTTGTTTACCTTTGTAATAAAACTGAGTTTACTGTTAACTGAGAAATACGATAAGTACTTGAATATGTGTCGGAGTTTTTAAACCGCCTAATAGCACAGCTAAAAGGCCTGTGACATGGTTTGTGTAACGACCACTATCAAAGACAGCGACAGGGACCGATGGCTTAACGTGCCCTCCAAAGCACGAAATCTTTTTTCTTACAGACAATCAGGTGATTCAACCTGAACCAAACTGTAGAAAATCTCACAAGGTGATAAATTGACAATTATCAACTTTGTGTCGCCCCCCCTGGGAACCCAGGACCTTCGGATTGTGAGCCCATGGCTCTGACCACAAGACCACGGAGACAGTTAGTTAATAGGTATTATATGCTACTTCTGTAAAAATGCTAACTAGGTACTACAATTTCAGCAGAGCTTTTGGAAAAGTATACAAAATGCAACAGAAAGGGGTTAGGGAACAACTTTCCCTAAGGAACATGGAAAATAAAGATTTCCGATACAAAATGCATCAGCTGATAGCGCGTGTAGTATGGAAAGTATTTTTTTTTATTATTTCGACCTATGTTCCTTTGAGAAAGTTGTTCAGTTTCGTATCCTTTGGGTGCATATGTCGTAGGATGAATTAATAATTCGAATCTTCGCGAACATGTTAGGGATTTTGCGTAAACGCGGATAATTAGCCAATGGTGACAACATTTACATATCTTACTGGAAACAGACAGTATTTTTGCGAAAAAACTCGTCTTTCTAGTAACATTTGATATCCTTTACTCTGATTACTTCCATGCTGGACTGGGAGAGGTAGAAAAACATAGAATGTTCCAGCTGCCCTTCCTCCCGGGCATGCTGTTGAAGTCAGCAAAAGGGACTCGAGGGTTACAGTGTATTGTAATTTAGGCGATGGGCTGACAATCTGTCACTATAGCAATACATATTACAATCTAAAATTGCCCTCAATTTTTGTCAGACGTGGCGAAAGCTACCGTAAGCGTAAGCCTTTTACGAGGCGTTAAACGCTCTGCCTATCCCGTAAGGGATAAAGGCGTGATATGTGTATGTATGTTCACTCTGATTGGCTAAATGTTTACTTACTACTTTAAACCTATTCTGATTGGTTATGATGTGGTTTAAAACGCCAACCAATCTGTGGAGATTTTGATTTTGAGCGCGCTAACCGACCAATCGCTACCCTGGAATAGGGCGATCGGGCCTTAGTCGACCGTGGACCCAGGACGGATTAGTCGATTTCACACATAGCCTTTGTTCTTTAGTTCTTTTGTCTTTACAGGTGGCGGTTGCAGCGCCCCAGTTGGTGTCTCCACGACACTCAAACCGTTCGATTCCGAGTTCAAGTTCAGCATATCCGGCGCAGTTTGGAGTCTAGACGGTAACACTAAAATACACCACGCACTCACAACCACCTTCCCAGCCATCACCAAAACACAGAAACATAAATTAAGTCCTACAGACGAAGAAACCAGCAAAAAGATCAAAACTGATGATGAAAACGGCCAAAAAGTCGATCATCCAATTCGACACTTGGATAAAATAGTCGCCGAAAAATCGACAAAATCAAACTGCGAAGATTTAGGCTCTTGTTACAGCAGTGAACTTTTCTGCGGGTATACAGAAAACCCTAATATACCTATTAGTGTTATAAGAAAGTCCGAAGAGTTGGGTAAGGATTTAGCTGACGCGTTGATAGAGAAAGGTGCTTTGGAGGTTATGAAAGTCACACAAGACTTGATTAGGAGTTCCACTGCCACGAAAACCTCATGATTCTTAGCATAACTTTAAATGTAAATATTGTATAGAAAAAGCAGTTTATGGGCTGCAAAACAGGTTCGTATCTATAATTCAACGTTAAATAATGAAGTATTCATTTATTTAACGTTGAATTATAGATAAATAAATGAATACTTCATTATTTTACGTTGAATTATAGATACCAACCTGTTTTGCAGCCCATAAACCGCTTTTTCTATACAACTTCTAAGAAAGTCAACCACAAAACATATGTTTGTTATACGGTTATAGCATGCGGTTCCGAAATTTGAACCTCTGCTAAGTTGCAAAGAAAAAGTTGTTAATTGGCCGCAAAACACGTTGGTATACATAACTTAACGTTAAATAAACAGAGTATAGAGTAATGCTATCAAGATAATTGTTTTTTTTTTTCTTTAAAGATCTCTTCCCGATACAAATTCTTTGGTCATACTTTCTCTTAAAGCATAATATTTTGTATTAGGGTGGTAGCTGAGCATAGGCCCAATAGTAATAAATTAATTGTGTCTAAAATAAAAAAAATATGAATATTTTACGATTGGCGATAATCGCATTTAATTCTCCATTTTATAATACATTAACTAAGCATAAAAGCTATGAATTAGAAATGTGCTTAAAGTGGCCACTTTTATTTTATTTCGTCAACAATTAATTTAAAACTTATGGCGCCACTGTCGCACCTCTCGAAACATCTTAAGTTTTATATCACTACATAGTATAAAACAAAGTCGCTTTCTCTGTCCCTATATACCCTATGCATGTATATATGTATGCATAAATCTTAAAACCACGCAACGGATTTTGATGCGGTTTCTTTTAATGGATAGAGTGATTCAAGAGGAAGGTTTATATGTATAATACATGCATAATATAGTAGAGAAGCACTGATAATTTCCGTGCGAAGCCGGGGCAGGTCGCTAGTTACATGTAAAAAAAACTATGACCAAACTACAGTTGTCTTTTAAATTTGTCTTTAAAACGTATTGTTGTGTAAATAAATGTTGTCTCCGTTGATGAAGATTCTTTAGCTCAATATATATGAAGTTTATACCTAAGTAAATCATGTAAAACCTTTATAAAATTGTTACGAAAATGTAGGCGAAGATAAATGGTCATCTTCGCTAATCATTCAAAAGCCTTTATACCCAGAGGTGGCGCCCCTATTCGTAAAAAAAAACATAACTAACAAATTATAGACTTTCTCAAATCTGTGCTCCTTAAAATTAGAGCTAATTATATTTATAGAACCAATGATATTTTAAGAAAGATACGTTACGTTCATACTGCACGCACATTTTAATTGTTCCTCGACACATATACATACATATTTATAACATTGCATATCTAAACAAACGCTGAGTGCGACACAAAATAGGCAAAGCGTAAGAGTGAAACAGATAGCTATTTGTAATCAGTGCAGCTCGACTGCCTAAAATGGTGACAATTAGGACCATTTGACGGCACGAGTTTCGCGCGTTGGTAACGTATCTACCTATATATATAATATCATTGTATAGAACAAAATAAACTAAAAAATCATTAGGGGCGTCACTGCTAGGTATAAAGGTTCTTAAATTCCACATTCTTGGTCCATTATCACCCCAATAAAAAAAAAACTTTGGATCAGGCTATTTCCCATTCCACCAAGTATGGAGAATCATTCCTATCTTATTTATTTTGTATGAAATGGTGCTGGCCCACTTTATTGTAAATCTATGTCAATATAGAGTAGTGTTGCCGATCGATAGTGCCCTATCGATTGTTTTCGTTCTACTAGATAGTATCGATACTATCGATTGATTCTTATTTTAATAATAAATAAACTGTTGCTGTTAATATTATTTTTAAGTTTTTATAAATTTTATAACTATTCTGTCTCGACTGGTGCTACAACACACAATTTATTCGGTACCACGGAAGACCAGCGCTGTAGTACCTAGTGCTACAGCATATGCTGAGTGGCTGCCATTTTTAGTGTAGGTATTATTAAATAGGCTAAGTTTGCAACTTTTAATATGTATCTTTACACTAAAATAAACAATTTACTTACTTACTATTTTCCAACGAACGATACTATCGATAATATTGTTGGTTGTCAATACTATTGCTTAAGTTGTACTATCGATTGTGTAACTGATTTTAATATAAACTATCGAATGTTGTACATGTAGTACTATTATATATTCTGTGGTTGTACTATCGATTGTTTGGCAACACTGATATAAAGAATAGTTGAGTCTTTCTTTTCTTGGACATGATGTTATTTAAGATTATGATGAAATTCTGTACATAAGGTACTTACAATACTCTGTTTAATTGTTGTACTTATTGTTTTAATAATGTGCCTTTATATTATACAAGTTACATTTTAAGTTAATTATATTATGCAATTTTATTTTATTTATTAATAAATTGGTGAAGATGGGTACGTTGGTTTTTTATTTTAAATTAGAATTTACTTAAACCAGAACAATACCTAAAAAACAACTGCCAATTTAGTATCATAGGTCCGCCATTAATGGCTTTTGCGTGATCACAATTCTGCCAATGACACATCGTGTATTAAATAGGAACTAAAGTGTTTATTAAATGACAACACTACATTAATTGACAAACGAATTTTTAGAGACAACCAAGGAAGATAAATTAAAATATTTGCAGATGACTATAATTAAGGTTTCTTCCATGCTGACCTGGGAGCGAGAAAAAACATAGAATGTGCCAGCTGCATTTCCTTCCAAGCATACTGTAAAAACCAGCAATGGGATCCGAGGGTTTCTGTATATTGCAATTTCGGCGATGGGCTGACAACCTGTCACTATAGCAATATACCTACAAATCTATCTTAAATAACCCTCAAAACTTTGATGTCAGATGTGGCGGAACGAACTTTGTTTAGGTTGTTCACGCTCTGCCTACCCCATTAGGGATAAAGGCGTGATTATATGCATGTATGTATAATTAAGGTCAAATTGACAAAGAAATACTTAATATTCTACGTAAATGCCTAATCTAGAATTTGAATGCGTCCGATGTGAGGTACGCAGTATCGAAAAGTGTCCTATTCTAATGAAAGGCGCGGCGCGATGCCGCACGTTGCCGTGTCACGTTGTGCATGCCTTGCATTTCCTTAAACCGATGCGATCGATGACCGGTGGAAAAGGGAGGGCTATGGTACATAATAAACGTCTAATCAAAGTTTCAAAACAAAACAGCAATTTTTACGGAAATTGAAATCAGAGCCTATCCTATGAATAATAGATGAAAAAATGCAACACTATAAAACGAACTAAAAAAAAACTAGTATCTTTATTCTGTCGTAGTATGGATTTTGCCATGTGAACGATAGTAGCCCTAATTTTTTTCAACTATTTATGGTCGATCTATACGGGGGTGTTTGCACTACTCCGTATTCGGTGAATTTTCCATATAAAACGGATATGAACGGGTGCAGTAGCTGTCTTGTTGTATTGCTAAGGAGCCCGCGGCATCCACCGCTCCAAAACCTCCTGCCTCCGTCCGTCACCCCGCCCCAATCCAGGGGAAGGGGAAGACGGCCGGAGCTGGCGCAGTAACCGCCGCCAAACAGGCGGTGGTGAAGGTCGCCATTGAGGTTGTTCAGGATGTGCTAAGGGCACTGAACGAGGGGTCTGACCCCACGCCAGTGCTCTTATCCGGTATGGCTAAGATCCTTGGAGCATAACATTTATGTCTCTAAGGATAGTACACTGGAACGCGGAGGGCCTATCTAAGGTCAAGATAGGCCTTCTGCGTGCCCTCCTGAAGGAGCAGAACATCGATGTCGCGCTAATCTCAGAAACCAAACTGAGTAGCGCAGACCGACTGAAGATTCCCAACTTCTACGTGTACCGGCAGGACGAGCTCAGCGCCATCGGGCGCGTCTTTCGAGGCTTAGCCGTCCTGGTACGTAGAAGATTGGTGCACCAGCTCCTGCCACCCTTCACCACAGCTGACCTTCAGTCGGTCTACGCTCTGGGAGTAGAGGTCGCTCTCGGTGACGTCCCAACCCGCGTGTATGCAATTTACAAGCCCCCGGCGACGCAGTTGGTCCTGACGGACGTCCGGAAAATTCTGGACTTCTCGGGGCCGACGATCGCTGCCGGGGACTGGAATTGTAAACACGTTGGTTGGAACTCCGCACGGACTTGTCCGGACGGAAAACGTCTCTTCGATGACGCCGACCTCAATGGGTACGTGGTCCTGGGGCCGGAGACCCCGACCCACTACCCGCACAACCGTGCCCACCTCCCAGACGTGATCGACCTCGCGGTGGTTAAGGGGCTCCAGCCCGACCCCACCGTTGAGACTCTCGACGATCACACAGGCTCCGACCACCAACCGGTCCTGCTGGTCATTTCAGACCAGCCGGCCCGCTCCAGGCTGCTGCCGCCGAGGCGGAAGATAGCCTGGGAGAAATTCGGCCAGTACATGGTAGAGAACACTCCCATGAGACCAGTCTCTACACCAACGGATGTCGATGAGTTGGCTAGCGAGTTTGCGACCGCAGTCCAGCGAGCCAAGCAACACGCCGCCATGGATGCCCCCCGTCGGGGGGCCGCTCCTCCCTTACCGCGGCGTGTTGCAGACATGCTCGCTGAGAAGCGACGCCTGCGCAAGCAGTTTAACTTCACTCGCTGCCCCACCATGAAAACCCGGCTGAACGCGCTTGCCGAGAAAATCTCGGCCGCGCTCGAATCTGCCGCTGCCGATTCTTGGCAGCGCGACATTGATACAGCCGGTGAAGATTGGACCGGCATCCACAGACTGTGTCGCAGGCTCTCCGGAAAAGCGGCACCAGTACGACCTCTCCTCGCTCTGGACGGGCTCCTCCGTTACAGAGCCGAGGATCGAGCTGAGATTTTCGCTGAGTGCCTGGAGAGCCAATTTAGGCCGAACCCAGGCGCCGACCACGACGAAGAAGAAGTTTCGCGAAGTCTGGCGGGCTATTTCGCTCAGCCGATACCTCCTGATGAGGACCCCATCGTCTTTTCTCCCGGCCAAGTGCTCCGGGCGATAAGACGAACTCCCCTCCGGAAGGCACCCGGGCCTGATGCCATTACGAATGAAATGTTGCGTCATCTTCCTCCGCGTTCAATCGCAGCGGTGACGCGCATTTATAATGGCATCACGCGCACGGGGCACTTCCCGGACGCGTGGAAGCTTGGGCGGGTAATTATGCTCCCCAAGCCCCAGGAAGAACACCCTGAAGCCTGAGAGCTATCGGCCAATCACCTTGCTACCTACGCTAAGCAAGGTGTTTGAGAAACTTCTTCTGCGTCACATGATCCCCCACATCATGCCACGCCAGGAGCAGTTCGGCTTCCGAGCCGAGCATTCCACAACCCTTCAACTGTCGAAAGTACTGCACGATATGACGGCGGCCCTCAACAAGAGGGAGACTACCGTAGCAGTATTCCTCGACATGGAGAAGGCGTTCGATCGCGTTTGGCACCCGGGCTTGATATACAAGCTGTCCACGTCTACGACTCCTCGCAGAGTCGTCAAGATTGTGGCCACCTTTTTAGAGAACAGGCGCTTCCAGGTGGCAGTGGAAGACGCCCTCTCTCAAGTCCGAAGGATCGCTGCTGGAGTTCCCCAGGGTAGCTGCCTTTCTCCGGTTTGCTACGCCAGGTACACCGACGACATTCCTGTCGAGGGGGGCACCAAGCTGGCCCTCTATGCCGATGATGCTGCATTTTTCAGCGTGTCCATGAACACGCGTCATGCCGCTCGAAAAATGCAGCTATCTCTTGATGCCCTCCCTGCCTGGCTGGCAAAGTGGAGATTGCGCGTAAACGTTGGGAAGACTCAGGCGATCATAGTGGGGCGTGGTCGGCTGGATCCTCCGAAATTGAAGCTTCATGGGGAGGAAATCGGGTGGCAACCTCAGGCTAAATACCTGGGGGTAACCATAGACCGAAGCCTGTCCATGAGTAAGCATGTGGCGAGCGTGATTGGGCAAACAAGGGCTGCCATTGCTTTGCTCCGTCCCGCTCTCTGCTCGAAGCTCCCGTTGCGCATGAAGATCGGCGTCTATAAGGCGTACGTGAGGACCCGTCTTACGTACGCCGCGCCTGCATGGTACGCGTTGGTCTCTGAGACCAACCGCCAGAGACTGCGGGCCCAGCAGTCGAAGGCGTTGCGCACCATTGCGGACGCGCCGATGTTCGTCCGCAACGAAGTCATTCGGAGAGACCTAAAAGTCGAGACCCTGGATGAGTTCGTGTCCAGGCTCTCGACCAGGATGTTCGCGCGCGCAGATCGGTCAGACTTCGAGCATCTTCGGAATCTGGCCCCGTATCACGCGCGCCCCCCTGACCAGAAACCATTCCCTCGCGAGCTCGCTGTGGTGGAGGAGCTCGACGAGGGAACTGACAACCCAGATTGACCAACGCCACCGGTTTGAGGGCGTCGTCACACTGACGACTCGACCTTGCCGGTGGCCCCTGACATGACTTCCCCGACCATGACTTTCACCGGCTGAGCGACCCCGACAACTTTCGGGTCAGCTCGCCGGTTCCTCCGGACGTAACATCAACCGCCTGGCTAGAAGTCGCTCACTGAGCCTCCCTGAACAGGGAATCACTCGGTGGGCTGACTCGCCGGCGGTCACCGGCTTTTGACGCGCGGTCGGCCAAAGTGCCGGCCACGCCCCACCGGACTCTGAATTCGTTGGCCCATAGAGGGGCGTTCTTCGCCCACTATGGGCTTTTAACCCCACGCCACGCCCGTTTTTACGGGCGTCGACAGACTTCACGCCCAGGGGGCCTAGCCCCGAAGGCGTCTCCCCAGTAGCTGTCATACATTGACTATAGTCTGTCAACGTCGTGCTTACCGCGCCTTAGGGGTACAGACGTGCGCGAGGGGGGGGGACGCGGTAACGGGGGTGCGGGCGGTGAAGCAGGAGGGTGAGCGAGCACGACGCAATGTGTTCATGTTCGCTATCGCCGCGTGCTACCGCGTCCCCGCCAACGTCTGTACCCCTAGGGCGCGGTAAGCACGACGTTGACAGACTATAGAGGCCAATTCGGATCAGAAAATATTCGGATTCGGACCGGTGTAAAAGCGCCTTATTTGTAAATAAAGGATCAGGGATTAAAACAGAAAGAGTCAACTTTGTACAATACTTTATTCCACAATAAAATCTCAATCAAAACTCACAAGCATCCTCAACCAGTTGTGAACACAAAACAAAACCTATATAACATTATAACAAATGTTTCTACGATCTTTGCGCCTTAAACCAATGTTATAGTAACATTATAACAAATGTTTCTACGATATTTGCGCCTTTACCAAATGTTATATAACATTATAACAAATGTTTCTACTATCTTCACGCATTAAACAAATGTTATTTAACATTGCTACAACGATCTTTGCGCCCTACACGACTGTTGGTCAAGTTGATTGATACACGTGTATTGTAGTGGGGATTCCAAAATGGCGGACTGGTACATTCCCATCACAGCCGATCTGCATTTGGTGCAATTTTCATACCGAAATTATCCAATCAACCAATATTAATGGACTTCAATAAATTAAATAATCTGCAGTGATTAAATAAAATTACGACTTACTGTTATACTATCAGAACAAAGAGGGAATATTGTCTAGGTTTTAAAGCTAAATATTAGTGTTTAGAAGCTGATTCAGTAGCTAATTTTAGATGCTCAGTACTCAACTAAAATTACAGACAGACATAATACAACTTAAAACAACCTTAGAAGTGCATCCATGGGAATCAATGGACAGGACTTCGACTAAATTTAAGGCAAGTGGGATACAATGGAGAAAGAAAATACGATCATTCAACAAAGTTTGAACATCAAAGGTTTCCCTTGCTAAGTGATCGTTCGAGATATTACAAAAATATTTCGATGTAAAACTACCGGTTTATTTTCACTAGCTCTTTAGAACCAATATTTCGGTTCCGCCACTTTTTAGAATCTATTTCTCCATATGTATCTTCAATAACTGATAAACGCAATAAGCTAATGTGTTAGCTTTGTGTAGCGAACATACACATTGGTAAACTCCTTTCCAATGATTTTACAGTGCATATAAATATTATGAAGTCTTATCTAAGCTAATCTTTGGAATATTAAGTTGTATTGTAGCATCACATTTATTTATTTGCTAACAATGCATGTTTATTTTACTTTTATGCTGTTTATATGAACCCGAAGCAGATTAAAAGCATTGGTCATTTCAAAAAGAAATGCACTCCAAAATTATAAAGTTGGAAACAACATCTTTATAAACAAAAATTGTTCTAATATAGATCTACAACGCACCAGCTTTTACAAATTACAACCAAAATATACAAAATTCAAGAGAAAATTATGCCATATATTGCAATAAATTTCCTCCATTGCCTACGAAGATGTTAAGTACACAAAGTTGACACACAGCTGACTCTACTCTCCATACTGATTTACTCAACTTCATCCTCGTGCAACTGTCCGTTGCCACTGGCCTTCATGTTGGCCCGGAGACGCTCTGATACTTCCGGGAGC
Source organism: Scrobipalpa costella (assembly GCA_949820665.1). Lineage (NCBI taxonomy): Eukaryota > Metazoa > Arthropoda > Insecta > Lepidoptera > Gelechiidae > Scrobipalpa > Scrobipalpa costella. The sequence goes on along the minus strand of OX463319.1, from coordinate 5,553,949 downwards.
TTCTTCAGCAGCAGGTGGAAGATTGGTGCTGGCATTGTTTGCTGGAGGACCTGGAAACAGACAAAATAAAATTATAGAAAAACAATGACTTCTTCTTCTGTCGAGTGGGTATCGAGTCTATCGACCCGATGAACCCTGGTGTCAGATTTCTTAAACCGCCTAGTAGCACAACTATCAGGCCTCTGACATGGTTTGAGTGACTATACTAGACATATATCTTATAAGTACTATTTATCTGTAAGGCTAGGCAGATGCTATACAATGTTTTTTCTATGCCATAAGAACTGAACTCTAATAGAGATTTGACACACATAACAAACAGCTATGATTCTGCCATTTCCCTGAATATCGCCTTTAGTCAGTACCCTAGAGAAGAGGTGATGTGCTATTCTGTATGTTCTGCTGAATCACACAGTACATAGAGTGTAGAAATTGTAAGTAAGTAAATTGTTTATTTTAGTGTAAAGATACATATTAAAAGTTACAAACTTAGCCTATTTAATAATACCTACACTAAAAATGGTAGCCACTCAGCATATGCTGTACCACTAGGTACTACAGCGCTGGTCTTCCGTGGTACCGAATAAATTGTGTGTTGTAGCACCAGTCGAGACAAAATAGTTACAAAATTTATAAAAACTTAAAAATAAAAGTAGAACATGATCTTTATAACTTACACCAAGCAGTTGCTGTGTCTGCCCGCACACGGCCACAGCTTGTCCGAGGTGCTCCACTCCAGCCTCCAGGTCACCGGCAGCTAACAACTCCTCACCGAGCTGAATCTATAAATAAATAAATACAGTTAGTAACACTAGAACAACAAATCAATAGGTAGAAAATATTTGATGTATTTTGTTGTCTTATTGAGAAAGCTTATCAGTTCCTTCATTACCAAGCCCATAACTATAACATTATAATGATAAACCTGCAAAAATGTTTTTGTGACAAAAAAACAGAGTTTCTTTCTTTGGGTATCTATAGAAGAATTACCATTCTCACTCATAAATACTCCATTGTAATCCTAAACAGTTTCAGATCTAAAAACTTTGTTATAATGTACTGATAGTATTGATATAAGGATAGTATAAATAATTAAATGTTTCATGGTTATCTTAATTCCTTGGACATAATAGCTAATCAACCCAAATTATACTTTTTGGGTCCATCAGTTTTTCTGAATGTATGTTATTTGCTAAGCATAGAAAATTTATGGGGTTCAGGGATAGATATTGGTACTGCAGTTAACAAAACTGTAAACTAGTTTTTTTTCTTTGTAAAGTGGTCAGTTTCTTTGACTGAGCAACCCCATCAGTTTGATGGTAGCTGTATTTTACACCCTAAACGATTATTATTGCTCTGCCTCTCTTTACTACGAATTTTAATTGGAGCATATTTATTTGAATATTACTTTTACTTTGCTGTATAAAAATATCACAAAGAAGATGGGAAGGCCTGGTGACCTTTATCACAGGTTTCTTTACCTAGTTTAGGCATCAGCCCTCCAAAAAGAAAATAACAAATGTGAATTGTTGTATATTACTGTGTATGAACATATTTTTGTGGTGTGTAAATAAACGATTTTTTATTTTATTTATTAGCTAACCTGTGTAATTGTTTGCATAATCCTGAGTTATTAGGGGATTAGGACATGCATAAACATGAATTTATAATTCAAGCTATGTCTAGCTTTTTGAGCGAGCATTGTAGGGGAGTGAGATTTCTGTACAGTTAGTGTACTATTTATTATTCTGTGACTCAACTAACCTGTTGCAAGAAGAACCTCTGCATGGCCTCATGGTCGCTCATGTCTGGTAATGGACCTCCAAGTGTCCGCGAGCGTGATGTGTTCTTGTGTGCATTTTGTCTGCCTGTAATGCCATTTAAAAGTTATATGAGAAGACAGTTTGAAAGGTATTTAATAAAAACTTACTTAATAGGGCCTATAAGTACACTGAATATATTTTTTTCTAGATCATTCTATACTTCACAAACATCACTTCGGCTAGATAAAAAAAAGAAGAAACATCACACAATGGTTATTTACTGTAATGAAGATTCATTGTCTCGCTGTATGTAATTTAGAATTCTTATCTATTATTTTTATCATAGATATGTTCTGACAGAGATGAATGGAACAAGAAACCACAGACTCCAAATAAAGGAAAAAGGCCAAGGGAATGATGATGACGATGATGAGATATTCTACATATGTACATATAATCACTCAATCACCAATGGGGTACGCAGAACGTAAACAACCAAAAAAAGGTTGTTCTGCCACATCTGACAAAGTTTTGAGGATTATTTTAGATAGATGTGTAGGTATATTGCTGTAGTGACAGGTTGTCAGCCCATCGCCTAAATTGCAGTATACTGAAACCCTGCGATCCCTTAGCTGGTTTTTAAAGCATGCCCAGGAGGAAATGCAGCTAGCACATTCTATGTTTTTCTCTCGCTAGTCAAGCATGGATGATATATTATGCACAAAGAAATGCTAATTTTTTTAAGAATTTTAACAAAACTCTAAATATCTAAACAAAGAAACACTACAAGTTGAAACATCTAGACTATCTAGATAGGTACATACATACATTAACATGAAACCATTGGCAAGAAACCAATGCTATGGAATAGTTGCATAATTAGTAAGCATGAATGCGTCTTATCATCTTAGTCAGTACATTTCTTCCTTTGTGAAAGCAAAAATAAATGGATCATTACTGGCACATCTGCATTGGAATGATGAAATTTTTAGGTTATTCGAGCAAACTGCAGATATTGAAGGCCTTACGCAATGGTATTGTATAGAGGTTGTGGGTATTCGTTATTGCTGAAATTGAGAAGAAACTTGAGGAAATAGTAGGTTTTATTCAATTTAATAGCTGTACTCACGTTCCCTCAACTTCTTCTTATAGAGGGGATCCTTCCGACGTTGTTGATCAAAATAAACACAGTATCCTAAAAACAAGGTTCCAGCTATCCCCACTGCAATTCCCAGTGTAGCACGGGTAATCTCCATGGTTTATTGAAGACTTTCGGCGAGTTATGCACAGAAATATCGACTCGCTTCTATTAGAAAATTTTGGGATCCGCCATTTATTTTTTGAAAAGACTGAATGTTGGCAGCACTGCTACAAAGATGCGTTCAAAATTTAAAAAATAGAAATTTTAATTACCAGGATTTCAAAGCTTGAAATTCAGCTCGAAAAACATAAAGGTCATCTCTTTCTCACGCTAAAGAAAAAATAAGGTTGTCTCTTTTCTTTCGAATGCACTCCAAAAATCAAATGGAACGCGCTAATAACAAAAAAACTAAAAATGCCACAAAAACTAATTTTTATTCAATTATTACGTGACATAATTAGATTGCTTTCAAGTAATTTCTCCAAATAAATAGTACGAAACCTAAAGTTTTAGTGAAAATCAAAGTTTTATTTAAAATAACATTTTAATTTTCTTTTCCAAAATGTTACCATAACGAAATTTTCCATTTGTACACATTACTGAAATTCAAAGTTTCATTGTGTTTTTGTGCTTTATTAACCATTATTTGCATATATGCCGGTGGACCCCTGCAAAAGATTCGCTTGCGACATCCAGAAATGCCTAACGCGTAAGTTTTTCTCATAATTTTTATGTAATAACCTCACTTAGGACAGCCGACAAAAATTCAGTCGCCATCTTTACTTCAACCTTTCAATCGCCTCCTCAAATTTGCGGGCGTTTCATCGCCGTTTTTCAATGTTTTGCTCAACAAAATCATTATCATTTGCGTTTAAAGCAAAGTAAAAAGTGTCTTGTGATTTGTGTAATAGTTTAATGTGAAAATGAGCTTCTTCGGATTCGGTCAGACTGCGGATATCGAAATCGTTTTCGATGATGCTGACAAACGGAAGGTGGCTGAAGTAAAAACGGATGACGGTAAAAAGGAGAAGCTTTTGCTGTACTACGATGGAGAAACAGTATCTGGTAGGGTAAACGTCACCCTCAGGAAGCCGGGCTCTAAACTCGAACACCAAGGAATCAAGGTCGAACTCGTAGGTCAGATTGAATTATTTTACGACAGAGGCAATCATCATGAGTTTATATCGCTGGTAAAGGAACTAGCTAGACCCGGTGACCTGCTACAGCATACGTCGTACCCATTCGAGTTCCCGAACGTTGAAAAACCTTACGAAGTTTACACTGGTGCAAACGTCAGATTGAGGTATTTCCTGCGGGCCACTATCGTCCGCCGCCTAACAGATATCGTCAAAGAGGTAGATATCGCCGTACACACGCTATGTAGCTATCCAGATGTCCTTAACTCCATAAAAATGGAGGTAGGCATTGAGGATTGCCTTCACATAGAGTTTGAATACAACAAGTCAAAGTACCACCTAAAAGACGTCATAGTAGGCAAGATTTACTTCCTTCTTGTTCGCATCAAAATCAAACACATGGAGATTTCTATTATTAAGAGGGAAACAACTGGTTCAGGACCAAATACTTTCACAGAAAATGAAACTGTTGCGAAATACGAAATAATGGATGGTGCTCCAGTAAGAGGTGAGAGTATTCCAATAAGAGTGTTTTTAGCTGGTTATGATCTGACACCCACCATGAGAGATATTAGCAACAAGTTTTCTGTCAGATACTATCTTAACCTAGTACTAATGGATACAGAAGATCGGCGCTACTTCAAGCAACAGGAGGTCACTCTATGGAGAAAGAGTGATAAATCGAGATTACCCCTTCATAACCCACATGTACCACAAACATTATCACATCCTTCTCAACCAAGGCAGCTGAGTGCATCAAGTGAAGACAATTCTGCCAGAGGAGTATCACCGGCAGTGCCTCCTGAAAATTCTATGCAACGATCTGTCTCACCCTCAATGGCTGATGGTGATAAACATAATGGACCATCACAAATGGAACAAGAAAAACCTGAGGAGATTTCTAATAAATTAGCGAATGCACATATTGAAAATGACCGAGGTGAGAATGCTCAGCCCGAAGAGAAAACTGAAAAGTCACCTGTAGCTGAGAAACCACTAGTTGCAGAAAAGCCTCAACTGGCAGAGAAACCCCAACTAGCAGAGAAGCCCGTGCTAAGCCGACCAGAGAGTGTAGATGCAACTCCAAGTCAATAGCCGACATGCACATGTGCGGTTGACTTGAGCATCGCAGATGATATGAACTGTATGTTTTCTTATTTGAAAACCATTGTCTAAGAGCTGAACAGACTGTATTTCCAGATTACCTAAAGAGTTGTTATAACCCATCTATTCATTGCTAGATTTTTGTCAAGCATTGAACAAAAAATAATATGGGCTCTAAATGTAAGTGTATATGCTATTTGATCTAAAAATATATATTTAGTGTAACAATAATAGCCTTTGTAATGTTATGGTAAAATTGCATCCTTGTTCAAAATTCAGAAGGAGTAAATTTCATTGCAGACCCAACTTTTAGTAAAATTGAACCTGAAATTGTTTTGACTTAGGTAATTCATTACCAGACTTGAAATATGATTACTATCATCCATCGTTTTCTAGTCCATCATAAACAGTAAATTGGGACTAGTAAAACACCTACAAATCTTCAAATGTTGTAAAGTTTGACTTTGTAAATTTTCAGAGTTGGTGCTGCAATTTTGTGCTACCTTTAGTACTTAGATTAAAAACCTTAGACCTTTAACTGGCACATAATCTTGCCTAAAAGTAACAGGCTTTCTAGTATGATTGTTTGAATTTTTGCAGCTTTGAATATTTGTATTTACCATTATATTTCGTTTCATACCTAACCTACCTAATATAATTGTTAGCAGTTCCAATAATTCTCTGATCTATTTTATCTGTTTCATTTTAAAAGAAAGAAATAAAAAATAATAGTCTGACTGCTTTTAATAATTCAATCAAAAGATTCATTAACTTTCATTGTATTATTGTAATTTATTTGTAAAAATATGCTTTTTATCAGTTTACTTTTAGTTATTATTTGCTTTAATGTATTCTATTATCTTATTTACTTGTTCATGTTAACTTGGAACAAAATTTTAGCATGAAACTTGATATTGAAAGACTATGTTACCTCAAAGTGTCAGCAACAAGTCATGTAAATTCCAATGATCGAAAATATCTACAACATGTAATATTTTGTAAATTTTGTACAGTAAAGGAATGGCCTCCTGAGAATGTTTGTACACATAACTACTACAACATATTAGTATTTCTTAAAAAAAAAAACATCAATACATACCTTGTAGGATAGAACGCGTTTCGTAACATCTTTGGCTGATGACGTAATGTACAATATTTAGCCAAAACCTATTACATGAAAAAGAACTTGTTGGGCAAACTTTTATGGAACCCTATATAGGTATCATGGACCGCGAATGAGTTTAGAACCTCAAACTGGTTATATTCTAATGCTTTTATTACTATTTTGTTACCTAACTAGTTATCCTTGTGTCATTTGTTCAATCCAATCTGTTCTGAAACTTGTTTTTAAGGTTTAAATTACTTAAAGTTACGTGTATAAACATCCTCAGATCTGATGTTGTTGGGTAGTTGTTTTCTTACAAAGGAATTGTGTGATTAAATAATGAATATTGAAGTCAAGTGTACTAACAAATTAGTTATTGTAAAGTATTGGTGTTGGACTAGCACGCGTGAAACAGGGAATGTCTTTAAGATGTTTCTCAATAAATTAGCATTTTCACGATTTAGACTTAAGAAGTCACCAAGGAACCATTTATTTTTAAGCGGCTTCCCCGGGCTAAGTGGCGCCCTTATCAGTCAAAAACATCATAATTAACTGAAAACACAATCAATCGAAAATCTGGTAGATCAAATTGAGGTTAAAGCAATGAAGAATAAAGTTGCAACTTATAGTTCGTTGTAGTTACAGATAGAAAATTTGCGAAATACTGCCATATATCTGTAACTGCAGTGGACACTAAATTATTAATTAATAATACTTAAAATTAACATCAGTACCTATACTTCAATCTTATCTACCGGATTTTCGATTAATTGCGTTTTCAGTGAGTAATGTTTTTTTTACTGACGAGGCGTGCGCCCGTGCACCGTGGATTCCCTTAACATAATCTCCTAGGACGGGCATGATATGAAGGTTACAGGAGTAATTGCGTCTCAAGATAGAGGTATTATACCGAAAGGTTATTAAGAGTTCATTGATAAATAAAGAGCTCATTCATGCTTCGTAGAGACCTTAAAATAATTTAAAAGTGGATGTCAGTTATGCTTTGTGTGCCATTCAACCAGTAGCAGTAGACGACGTTCAGTCAGTTCAATGATTCATCTATCTCGATCTTTTCTCGTGTCATGATACGATCGTCAATGTAGAACACCACACTATAGTTTTGTTTGTATACCTTACTTCAACATATCAGTGCGTTTAACGATGCGGGATGGGCACACAACTACGATACATCAATTGATTCCAATTGAAACTGTCGAGAGTATTTTATACCAATTGGTCTCTGCCAGGAAATCGGCGTTTTATTACAAGTTTTGTTCAAAGTATCTGTAATAGGTACAACGAAAATGCAATAAGTATTTTATTTTTAACGTCTTAACAAAATAAATCTAAAAAGACTTATTGTCTGTAAAAAGTATACTAAAAATATGTAATTACTGAACTACTTATAGAATAGGTTTAAAAAGTTTATTTGGCTGTGGGTAGACTTACGAATTACTAATAAAAGATCAGAAATGCATGTTAAAATCTTAAAAAATGCATCATCGTTAAATCCACAGTCAAAGTACTATAATAAATAGATATAATTTTATGTAAATTAGGAGAAAGTCCATGTTATGTAAAACATTGCGTTATTATTATCTTAAATTGTTTTGGTTTTAGTATCATGTATAAAAGATATCTTTTTTCTAATGAGATTAAGGGCGCATGTCGATTATATCATATTGTTAATAAAATATATGTATAAATTGCTGAAGTTCGTTTTTATTTCGTCGTCTCAGCCGATAGACGTCCACTGCAGGACATAGGCCTCCCCCAAGGACCTCCACGATGATCGGTCTAGCGCCTTCTGCATCCAGCAGCTTCCCGCGACCTTCACCAGATCGTCGGTCCACCTTGTGGGAGGCCTGCCTACGCTGCGTCTACCGTGCCAAGGCAGCCACTCCAGGACTTTCCTACCCCAGCGGGAGTCGGTCCTGCGAGCAATGTGCCCCGCCCACTGCCACTTAAGTTGAGCAACTCTTCGAGCTATGTCGGTGACCTTGGTTCTGCTCCGGATCTCCTCGTTTCGGATTCGATCATTTTTATTTACTCCATAAATATTTTTTTACATACATACATAAAATCACGCCTTTATCCCTTACGGGGTAGGCAGAGCGTAAAACGCCTCCTAAAAGGCGCTTTCGCCACGTCTGACATAAATTGCGGGCACTTTTAGATTGTAATGTGTATTGCTGTAGTGACAGGTTGTCAGCCCATCGCCTAAATTACAATACACTTTAACCCTCGAATCCCTTTTGTTGACTTCTACAGCATGCCCGGGAGGAAGGGCAACTAGAACATTCTATGTTTTTCTTTCTCCCAGTCCAGTATGGAAAAATATTTTTTTAATGTGAAACAAAAGGACTAGCCTTACTTAGGGTAATTAACAATCTGTTTGATTTAGCTTCCATGCTGGACTGGGAGCGATAGAATAACGTAGAGTATGCCAGCTGCATCTCCTCCCAGGCATGCTGTAAAAACCAGCTAAGGGATTCGAGGGTATATTGTAATTTAGGCGACCTGTCACTACAGCAATAAACAATTCTTTCTAAACAGCCTCAAAACTTGTCAGACGTGGCGGAGCGTCCTTTGTTTGGGTCGTTTATGCTCTGCCTACCCATTAGGGATACAGGTGTGATAGTATGTATGTATGTTGATTTCGGAGGTCAGGCGATGAATATTATTTCAGTTTGTAATGAGTATCGTGATGTCCCTGTCCGTTATGGGCTATAGCATTGTCGCCATGTGTTTAGTCTACACTGCAGTTTATTATTGTTAGAATTATTATAGAATACAGTCGCCAGAACCTTAACAACATTAATTAAACCATGAACTAAACGATCATACTTCCATGCATTACTGGGAGAGATAGAAAAACATAGAATGTTCCAGCTGCCCTTCCTCCCGGGCATGCTGTTGAAGTCAGCAAAAGGGACTCGAGGGTTACAGTGTATTGTAATTTAGGCGATGGGCTGACAACCTGTCACTATAGCAATACATATTACAATCTAAAATTGCCCTCAATTTTTGAAGAGGCTTTATACGCTCTGCCTACCCCGTAAGGGATAAAGGCGTGATTTATGTATGTATTAAACGATCAAACCTTTGAGTACAGAGTGGAATGAATCTATATATCTAACTCATAACAACGATACTTAAATATTTTATTGAAGTTGAATTAATCTGCATTAATAATGTATTTTTCCATTTATTATAATTATTCTAAGAATTTCTTCAATTGTGTCCTACCTACTGTAGTTCTGTACTATTTAGGTTGACGTTAATAAATGAAAGCTTGCTTGCTTTTTAGACTTGTTGAAAAACTTAGAAATATATAGTTTTTAGATGAAGCATTTAAGGATAAAAGACAATAATTTAATCAGTATCGTGTCAAATTACATTACTATATACCCGGTAAAATATGATAACTTAGTAGATTTAAAATCACCTCTTTGTTGAAAATACAATGCTAAGGGTATTCGATAATACTTAGCATTTGTTCACGGCATTAATCTAAATTATCGCTATCAAGACTTGTTATCTAGAAGTGGTGTGTGGAACTTTACCTTCTATGGCGGACTAAATCAGTTTTTGGATATTAAAGTTCACTTATAAACTCTTGGTGATGAAGGGTTTTTGAGGAAAGCAGGTAATTGTAGTAATTTCAATCTAAAAAAAAGCTTCTTTCTTGTTTTTAACGCTCATCTTTCAAATCTATTATCTGAAGCAATGACGTAGGTGCACGCCCACCGAATACTGTTATCGCTTTGAAAACGTTTCCAACAAATGACACCGCACTGAGTACACAATAATGAACATATTTTAGAAAAAAAATGACTTCTTGGAGTTCACAGATCAAGGCGGAATAATGATTGCTTTGTTCATCTGAAGCTACGTGTAAATTATTTTAGATGTGTTGCGTAGCCTATAAGTGGTTAGACTTGACATGATATGTTAGATGGACCTATAGAATAAAACTGAACGAGTCATGATGATTGAATGCATATTAAAAAGAAAATTGGTTACCTACTAAAATCTATTAAATCGGTAAATTAAATCTATGTTTATCAAGACCGGGGTATCATATTTTTATGTATCAAAAAAGACGGAGTAGTACTACCTAGACTGAAAGCTATAAATCTGTTTTTTTTTTTAATAATTTTATGTTGACAATGAAGGTTTTTGGACTAATGACGAAACTATCCTACACATTTACAGAGAATAACTTCCAAGAGCATTTGTGCGAGCCTGTGTTTGAGGCGATGCGCTTGTGCTGCGTAAAGTTCAAACACCTGGGCTCGTTGACCTGCGAAGGGTACGACCTCAAGCCGAGGTATCCTAAGGACATCTCCAACCACCCGTTGAAAGTGAACGACGGGACTAAAAGTAAGGTTTAGGTGAGTTAAAAGCGAGCAAAAGAGCATCATATAGACGTTAGCTGGTTGATCTTTATTCTACACTGCCTAAATATTCAGAAAAGATAAACTTACAGGATAAAGTAGAGAGACGCTTATGTTGTAAGTCCTTAGTGAACAGACTATGTATTCTTCTTCGAATCTATTGGTAACACGTAACAACAGTTTAGCCCAGTAATTTAAAACGGCGATTGCTTTGCCGTTTGCCTCCTGCAGACCCTGGAGTGTGCATGAGCTAGGACTTTGAGACAGGACTATTAATTTAAAGACTTGATTTAGCCCCTCTAAATAAGATTTTGCAATTTAAATATTTGAATGATCAAAATCTTTTTCCTTTACAGAATATAATGGATGCTCCTCGCCCGAGCCGCAGCCAGACTCTTGGACAGCGAAGTTGGATTTACCGCTACCCCAAGACTTTTCAGATTTCGTTCACAGTGATAGCACTGTCAATCTTCTTCTCGAAGCCTATCTACGACATATTCTTCAGACCGAGAGAACCAGTCGACTTTAGTGAACCACCCACTACTTTCACTAATTCTCTGACTTTCAATTCAAAATCGGTTGCAGTAAAAGCTGAAAAGTAAAGCAATATTTTGTGTCACCGAATAATGGAATCTGTTATCAAAGCTAGAGAACGATTCGCAAAATATCCGTTAATATTTGCAAAGTGTTCCAAACAAGCAACTTTGTACGGTCGATGTGTTTTGCTTCACGAAGAAGTGAAGAAGGACGATTGTGCTAAAGAGTTTAAAGAATTCACTGCGTGTTTACATTCTGTAGCGAAGGATATGAAAACCAGGATTTAAAATGGACAGAGTGAAGCAATTTGCGAATCTGCCGTTTTACTATCATCTAGTCGCCGGTCTATTCATTAGATTGGCGCTGACATTGTATGGAGATTTCCATGACAAACATTACGACTTGCCGTACACAGATGTTGACTATAAAGTGTTCAGCGATGCGGCTAGGCACGTCCTCAACGGCGACTCGCCTTACAAACGCCATACGTATCGATACAGCCCTATTATAGCGTTCTTGCTGACACCTAATATCTTTATTGGCATACATTTCGGTAAAATCTTATTTTCCGTCTTCGATATTTTGGTCACTGTTGCTGTGAAAGCCTTAGTGGAACATCAACTTGACAAAAACAAAGGTGCCGTGACCAGGATATCTACATACTGTTCCTTGTTCTGGCTTTACAATCCTATGAGTATCGGTATCTCTACCAGAGGAAATGCGGATTCTGTGCCTTGCTTCTTCATAATCCTATCATTGATGTTCTTACAAACGAATGTTATTCGGGGATTGAAGAAGTATGCCTTATCAGGTGTTTTGCTAGCAACCGCAATACATTTACGTATGTATCCTTTGGCATTCAGTTTCCCAATGTATCTTTCTCTCGGAAAGTACAAAATAACGCGAAGAACCCGAATGAAAGATGGATTATGGGCACTGATTCCCAACAAAAGTCAAATCATTCTAACACTGAGCTGTGTTTTCACACTGGTTTTTCTGACTTATGGAATGTACCATCTGTACCAGTACGAATTCTTATTCGAAACGTACATTTACCATCTGTTCAGAAAAGACACTCGGCACAATTTTTCAATACTTTTCTATTACTCATACCTGACAATGGATCAATTAGCTTTCGATATAGTCAAGATGATGACTCAGATATTTGAGTTTATAATTTTGTTTGTTTCTAGCCTAGCTTTCGGTTGTGAAGCGAGAACTTTGCCTTTCGCATTGTTCTGTCAGGCTGTAGTTCTTGTTGCTTTCAACAGTGTGATGACTTCGCAATATTTCATATGGTTTTTATCACTTTTGCCATTAGTTGTTCACAACTTTAGATTAGGTCCCTCGCAGGCGTTATTACTTGCTGTGATATGGGCTGTATCGCAAGGCGCGTGGCTGTTTTACGCATTTTTGCTAGAGTTCAAATCGAATGAGGTGTTCGTTTTGATTTGGCTCAAAAGTGTTGTATTCTTTAGTGCCCATGTGTTTATATTGGGACAGCTTATTAAAAGTTACTCTCCAGGCCATGGGTTCGGACAAATTAGTAATGACGCTAAAACCAAATAGATAGTTAGTGTGTTTGGGCGTTTTGTAGATATTTTAGTACTTAGTTATGAATTTTGTTATAACGCCTAATAAAATATATAAATAAAATATGACTTATGGTTTTACTTACTAACGTCCTAAACACGTCACAATCCTTATCAATTTTATCATGAATGATGATTCTTTTTAATCATTCTCGTCCTAAAGCAACGATCACTCTAATTAAAAACTAAATGAATATAACATAAAGAACAACATTTTTCCTATCTAAAATCGGTATGTACCGCCTTTGCAAATTCGCAACTCCTCTACGACGCTAAGTGTACATTTATATTTTAGGGAATAAATACAAGGAGGGAATGTGCGAGGGTTGCTTCGAAGCGTTTCGCCAGTGCTGTGTAAAGGCGAAGGGAACGTCGCTGGCGTGCGAAGGATACGATCTCACGCCACGAGTGCCTGGTTTAGAAGTCAACTACGCAAAGAAAGGACTAGAAAAGGCGAGGAGTAAACAATAGGTGAGAGATGAGCGAACTTTTGTAACGAAAAAGATACTTATGAATCACACCAAGACGATGAAATGATGCTGCCTTTTTGGATTTGCGACGGAGGTACTATAGTGGATAGAACTTATTGATCTGCCGGTCTTTGGCCAAGAATCCTCGCAGAAAGCTAATCAAATTCGGAAATTAACCGCCTTATAGTGGATGAAACAGCCTAAAATCACGGATCACGTCTTTAGCGTCAAGAAACCTCGCACAAAGCTATTCAAATTCGGAATTAAAAACGCGTGCAATTTCATAGTACTGAACAACTAACCCTACTAAATTAGGTAACGTAATAAAAAATGGAATATTTTTGACTGGTTTTATTTAGTAACAATCGTTAACTAATAATAGCTAAAGTAATAAAACAACTAAAATAAATCACCCATTCTAAAATAACTAAATAAAAATGCATTATAACGGAAATTAATGTACTTTCGACTGTAATATTTGTAAGGATTTGAGCTAAACATTTAGCTGATCTGATCACTCATACATAATTTAACTACCTATTTTAACAAAAAATTGCTTGGAATCGCCGTAAATAGTAACATTAAAAACAAAGGCAGTAATAATTTTACTCAAAAATGACGTCTTATTTGGGCACCAAACTAGGGCAGGCAAATGATTGGCTAGTTTTGTTCAGTGTTGCCAATTTTCAGTTATATTGTACATTCCGTTTTGTAAATTGAACCGAAAATATAGATGCATTTCTGTACATTACCTGCTTAACAACGATTCTTTGCAAATTGCCTGAATGCCTACTTTTTATCTTGGAGGTTAATCTTGGTTAGGTCAGCCTCGGCGGCTTCGCCCTCTGACATGTTAGACAGTTTCTTGCCGATGCGTTCGTGGACGTCGAGGTACTTCGCCACACATCTGTCCAGGCACACGGATTCGCCTTTAGCTGAAATGGAAAACATTTTATAGATAAATTTTGTTTTTAAAATCCACAAATGCGCAGCTTTGAAAACGTTTCTAAAAAAAGAACTTATACACTTATTACAGGATACATTAAAAAAAACATTCTAGTTTCTTATTAAATTACGTTGGCAACTTGGGAAAGTGTTGCCATATTAAAACTTTTGATTTTGTGCCCATTAATTGCTGCTAAGTTTTAAATCTCCAATAAGGAAATCAATGCAAGATCAAAGTAGTAGACGAAACATGTGCAAGAAACTTAGGTAAATTTTCTGCTGTTTCAGATTCCACCGTTCAAATCCGATCAAATCTAAGAGGCAGCTTATTTTTAAGTACATAACATGAGTACATTAACCCTTTGAGGGTTTTTATAAGACAGTCTAGCATTCAAACAACATAAAAAAAGTTGCACACCTAATTCAGCCTCATGGTATTTGACGGGTATGCACTTGCGGTGGCAGGCGGTCACCAGGCGGTTGTACATGTCTGACATCATCTCTATTTCCAGCTCCTGCACCATTTGCAGCTTAGCGGGGTCTATCTGAGGCATCGCCATCTTGTTATACTACTTCTTTATACTCTTACACTGACGGATTGAATTTCTGGAAAAGCAAATATAGAAGATTATAATAGGCCATACAATTTCTTTCTTCCATGCTGGACTGGTAGCGAGAGAAAAACAGAGGGTGCCAGCTGCATCTTCTCCCAGGCATGCTGTAAAACTATGTCAGAAGTGGCGAAATGACCTTTTGTTTGGCTACCCCATTAGTAATAAAGGCTTGATTATATGTATGTATGTACTAAATAATCTATGATGAAGAAAGAAAACAATCTTTCATTTATCAGGAAGAAATACTTGTTTATGTATAAATAATCTTATATTTTAATAAGTCTGTCAGAACACAAGAGAAAGCTACATTATTTTATAAGTGTAAGCTTATTTGTATTGTGGAACCAGAAAAATACAGTTAATTTCAGTGTTATAACACTAAGCCAGTAAAGTAAAGTTTATAAACTTTATTTGGAATACTGCTTAGCTGCTAAACTAAAAGTGATTGTTTTCTTTTGTGAATACAGAACATCTTTATGGCTCTTATAGAAATAAAAAAAATATTAAGTACTTACACACACAACACTTTACAGTGGGCGCTCACTTCCTGTACATATCAGGATACTCTCCAACGTTGGACTTGCGCATACGTTCGCGCGCTTTCATATTCTCAATACGATTGGCATTCACGTAGTTCTTTGACACCGCAAACAATGATAAACTGGTCACTGTGATTGCTAACCTGAAATAAAGTATAAACTTAAGAAGTTTCCGAAGTTGAAATAAATTACCGTGAAGAGTATGATATGAGATTTATGTCTTGTAAGAAAGAAAGAATATATACATACTGGATAATGTAAAAACAACTGTGCTCAATTAAAACATAGGAAAAACACTGCTTCATGAAAGGTTGAAATATTATATCAAAGGATTATTTATAGAGGAAACCAATATAATTCATAAAAATTGTGCATGTCGAAAAATCACCTGATTATATATGAATGGAAAGTATGTAAATTGTGAAAAGTTTACAACACAGGTATCAAAGTTAGTGAAAACACTTAACAAATTTAGTTTATATACATGTATTTACCACGAAAGAGTTATTCTTCCGAATTTTCCAAGCGGCATACTACTTTTCTCGTGAAAATTCGAACTGACAGACCAACAATTTGAGGTTAGAATATTAGTACGACCAAAATCCGTCACGTTATGTCATAACCGGAAGTCGCTGTAATCGCATTTTAAATGGAATGCGCCTGCCTATTCAACAATCACGCTAAACGCATGCAACTTGCAGTAAACACGAATTGGATAGTCTGTATCCACCCCTACAACATGGCTGGAAAAAAAAACGAACATTTCCGGTTGACAGCTGACTGTCACTGCCTGTCATCAAGTCCATCTAAACCAACCAAACAAAACACACCGTATTGGTATTTTAGGCAATTTTACACATTTCTCCGCAATACCATCTCCCATCATGCCGAAACCTACAAAGTTACACGACAAGGGAAAACCTATTTCCATACAAAAGGCCAACGTGCCCGAGAAAACCGAAGGCTGCACCGAGATTGATCACGAGAGCGCTGTGAGGAATTTCCAGTTAGAACTTTGTTGGTGTATTCAGCAGCTTGAACGCACTTTAACCAGTAAAAAAGGGTCAGACAAAAAAAGTAAGTATTTTCATTTGTTTACGTATAGTTTTTTAGGTTATGTGCCTACCAACCTAACACAGACATCTCAACTACTAAAAAGTTGCTGTCAGTAACATAGCTTCTAATATAAATGTTGTTTGTAGAAATGAGTATATAAATGTTGTTTGTAGAAATGAGTATTTTTATTCTGCGAATGGAAGTACATAGTTTTAACTGTAAACACTTATTTAAAAAAATATGCATATTTAATTATGATACTGTACTAATTATTTTACATACTTATTTCCTCCTTATATGTACTTATTACGTTATATTATTATGTTTAAACTTTTAAAGTAATAAAACCCCTGTTTCTCTTTAAAGTGTACCCACAACCTTTAGATTGTGATACCCAAGGCTAAGACAACAAGACAATAATGTATTACTTTAGTCATTTTGGAGAGTATCCTAATATTTAATAAGCTGAGTAGGTTTTAGTTTTTTTTAATCTAACTTAATCATTAACTGGTTTGCAGGGGTAAGAGATGTTTTGAAGTTTATTGCTTATAGTGCACCCCGAACGCCTAAGATTGATAACCCTAAGTAAACAGTTTAAAAACCAAACACTAGCAAAGGTAAAACTAAAACCTAACTCATACTCATTATATTAGTTTTTAAATTGTTCCATGGTAAACAAATTGTTTTACAATTTCAGTTGAAGAAACATGGAAGACCTTACAGGTGTTGAAAAATAACAATCAGCCAATTGTTCGCAAGAGACAACTGATGAGAACATACTTTGGAGATTATCGAGCTAAGATGCTGGCTGAAGAAAAAAAGTTAGTCAAAAGTAAGTAACAGTTTTATTAATATGGAAGATTGGAAATTAATCCAAAGCTACATTATTTGGTGTAGTTTGGCAAAATATCTTCACAGAGTTCTTTTTGGTGCCACGGTAGTGTATCATTAAATAGATTTTTATGGCAGGTAGGTGTTTTTTACTTTAAAAATAATGTCACTTAAAACTGCTTAAGGTGACCATACTAGCCAAGTGGCGCCCCCATTAGTAAAAAAAACATTATTCACTAAAATTGCAGTGAATCGAAAAACCAGTCCAACAGAATCAAGTTATAGTAATTAAGATAATTTAGAATCTTATAAATTTGCGATTCTTTGCTTGTTGTTGCTACAACTCAGGACGAAAAATTGCTGCTGGTGATCAATATTCGTAATTTTTCTTCCTGTTACTACAATGAACTATGAATCGCTTTATAAGGTTCTAAATTATCTTAATTAAAACTTGATTTGATTGGACCGGTTTTTCGATTCACTGCAGTTTTAGTGAATTATGTTTTTATTACAAATGCGGGCGCCACTTGGCTAGTATCGTCATCGCCTATGATAGATTGGTTTTCGAATAGTTGATTTATAAGAAGAATTATGAATAAAAATATTCGTCGTCGTCGTCGTCGTCTCAGCCGATAGACGTCCACTGCAGGACATAGGCCTCCCCCAAGGACCTCCACGATGATCGGTCTAGCGCCTTCTGCATCCAGCAGCTTCCCGCGACCTTCACCAGATCGTCGGTCCACCTTGTGGGAGGCCTGCCTACGCTGCGTCTACCGTGCCAAGGCAGCCACTCCAGGACTTTCCTACCCCAGCGGGAGTCGGTCCTGCGAGCAATGTGCCCCGCCCACTGCCACTTAAGTTGAGCAACTCTTCGAGCTATGTCGGTGACCTTGGTTCTCCTCCGGATGTCCTCGTTTCGGATTCGATCGTGGAGGGAAACTCCGAGCATAGCCCTTTCCATTGCCCTTTGAGTGACCTTGAGCCTTCTTATGAGGCCCATTGTGAGTGGCCACGTTTCGGTTCCGTAGGTCATCACTGGCAACACGCACTGGTCCCAGACTTTTGTCTTGAGACATTGCGGTAGTTGTTTGGATGAGAAGATGTTACGTAGCTTCCCGAACGCTGCCCAGCCGAGTTGGATTCGACGATCGACCTCCTTCTGAAAGTTGGACCTACCCAACTGGACTTTTTGTCCCAGGTAGACATACTCGTCGACAACTTCCAGAGTAGAGCCTCCAACCGTCAGGGAAGTGGGTGCAACAAGGGAGTTTGATATGATCTTCGTCTTCTCCATGTTCATTTTAAGACCCACTTGTTGAGAGGCTCTATTGAGGTCATCGAGCATTGTACCGAGGTCCTCCAGGGTTTCAGCCACAATAACAATATCATCGGCAAAACGAAGGTGAGTCATATTCTCGCCATTGATATTAATGCCAAGATCCTTCCAGTCCAGAAGCTTGAAGACGTCTTCCAGTGCTGCGGTGAACAGTTTTGGAGATATAACATCTCCCTGTCTCACTCCTCGCTGCAACTGGATAGGCTTCGAGTTCTGGTCCTGAAGACGGACTGACATGGTGGCGTTTTCGTACAAAGACTTCAGCACTTCGATGTACCGGTAGTCGATTTGGCACCGCTGGAGTGACTGCAGTACGGCCCATGTTTCGGTCGAATCGAAGGCTTTTTCGTAGTCCACAAACGCGAGGCAGAGTGGTTGGTTATACTCTTCGGTCTTCTGTATAACTTGCCTCAGTGTATGGATGTGGTCTACGGTGCTAAAACCTTTTCGGAAACCGGCTTGTTCGGGAGGCTGGAAATCGTCGAGCTTGCGTGCGAGACGGTTCGTAATGACTCTTGAGAACAGCTTGTAGATATGGCTCAGAAGCGTGATGGGTCTGTAGTTTCTCAGCAAGGACTTATCGCCCTTTTTGAAAAACAGCACCACCACGCCTCTGTGCCATGCCCGTGGCGTTTTGCCTTCGAGTATGACAGAGTTGAAGAGCTTCTGCAGTGCATTTAACATCGGTTTACCACCGGCTTTTAGAAGCTCTGCCGTTACTCCATCATCACCCGGCGCCTTGTTGTTTTTAAGCTGTTTCAGAGCCATACTAATCTCGTACAAGCTGACGTCCGGAATATCTTCCGTGTAGTGTCGGGTTAATCTGGCTCTTGGGTCTGCAGCCAGATTATTAACAGACGATCGTGTGGTAGCGTATAACTGCCCATAGAACTTCTCGACCTCCTCCAGAAGCTCTGGTTTGGACGATACGATTCTGCCATCATCGGTCTTCAACTTCGCCAACTGGCTTTGGCCTATAGACAGATCTCTCGCGAACACTTTGGAGCCTTTGTTGCGCTCGATTGCCTCTTTAATACGGTCGATATTAAACTGGCGTATGTCACGAGTCAAAGATTTGGAGATCTGCCTGTTAAGCTGCCGATATCGCGAAGTGTCTTCCGACGACTGCAGAGCCATATCGCGTCGTTCCTCCATGAGCTTCAGGGTATGGTCAGAGATTTTTTTGGTTCCTTTTTTACGTTTGGCTTTAAAGAATTTAGAACCAACCGTAAGGACAGATTCCACGACCCTGTCGTTATAATCGTCCACTTCCAAGCACTCACCTAGGCAATCAAAGCGGTTTTTCAGTTCGAGCTGAAAACTGTCAGGGTTTTGGATTTGGGTAGGTGCCGGTCGGAGCGTAGACTTCATCAGACGTGACCTCTCGGTTTTGACATTTAGATTCAATGTGCCTCTCACCATTCGGTGATCGCTGCCCGTTTTGAACGAATTGATCACAGAGACATCATTGAATATCCGCTTTTTGTCTGTCATGATGAAGTCTATCTCATTTTTGGTGACACCATTGGGGCCCTTCCAGGTCCATTTTCGATGTGGCCGTTTCATGTAGAAAGAGTTCATCATAAAGAGTCCCTCCTTCTCCATGAAGTCGACCAGCATTTGACCTCGACCATTCCTCGTCCCAGTACCAAATGGCCCAATTCTCAGCTCGTCACCGCATCGTTTGCCCAGTTTAGCGTTGAAGTCCCCCATGACCGCCGTGTAATGGGTCCTGGAGGTATGCATGGCTATAGATATGTCCTCATACATCACCTCCACGTCCTCATCGGGTGATCTCGATGTTGGGGCGTATACCTGTATGACCTTCAACGAATAACGTTTAGTTATTCTGAGTATAAGGTATATCACCCTATTCGAGACACTTCCGACCTGTACAACGTTGTTCACGAGGGACCTGTGGACGATGAACCCGACACCATGTTGGGACAGACGTTCGCCCTCCCGGAAATAGAACAGGTTACCTGACTTAAGGACTATCGAGTCCTCTCCCTCTCTTCGGACTTCAGATAGCCCCACAATGTCCCATCGTAACCTGCTCAATTCCTCCTCGAGTTCTACCAACTTCTCATCCAATCGCAAAGTGCCACAGTTGTAGGTTGCCAGGGCCAAGTTCTTTCGGCGAGAGGTCCACGCCGCCCGGAGATTTTTAGCACCCCTGGTCTCGGCGCCGGGCCGACTTTCGCCTAGATCGGCTCGGCCACCGGGGCCGCCGGGCACTTGGGGCCGATTTGAGATTGTACTGTCCATAGGGGGGAATATGGGCCGTTACCCACCACGCTGGCCCAGTGCGGGTTGGTGGGGCGCCAGAGCCTCGTTTGTAATCCAGCAGGGTGCACCGCGAGCAGGAGAGGTTGGCTTAGGGCCCGAGAGATGTAGTTTGGGCCCCCTTACACCCCTAAAAAAATATTATATTAAGAATAAAAATATTATTGCCAAGCATTTGTCCCTTGAAATAACTTTTAGTTATTTTTTTTTTTAATTTTCTTTTTGTTAGTTTATTCTACTACAGAGGAAGACTGGAACAATCTAATGAGAGAGATATTTCATGTTTATTGCCCAAATACCGAAAATGATTAAGTAACAGAACATTTACTATGTGTATTCCAATAATTTTGCTATACCATCAAAGGTTGGTAAGTATACTGATAAATTAAGTATTTGTCTCGTACTGAATAAGTTAGTTGCTGAAAACCCGCCTAGTGGGAAGGTATTTAAAAGAGTTGCATTATGCAATTTGCGTATGGTAGGTACGATATTTTCATTGAGTACATTTTGTAATTGGTATCTTTTGCGACTAAAATGGCGCAGCGTGTTCATTAAATGTCGTATTGTGAAGTAAACTAAGTATTATTTTATGATAGGTTAATTTAGTCAGCCCATTGCCTTTCATAGTATGTCTGAATAGAGAAGCTGGAATCTGGATTAGTTCATTGTTTTATTTTTTACTCCAGGCAGGCCAAAATGGATTCTTTGAGTCCTTCGTTTCTCTTTCAATCTTTTGAAATCCCATTTTTACCATTAATTATTGACTCTGTTCCCTGCCTTGGATCTAATTATAACTGTCTATCTACGTAACGAAGTAAATCCACAGAATAAATAATAATCAGTTCAAATTTAACATTCTAGTGGCAAGCAAAATGAAGATATCCGATAAACCCGTGAAACCGAAGGCCACATTCTTAAGAAAATCAGTCTTTCAAACCACAGGAGACAGTGCATTTAGATTCAATTTTAATATTACACCCGAAGAAACTGACAATGAAATAGTTAAAGCTATTAATACTGATGTAGACCTGGGCAACACTATAAATACTGCTGGTAACCACGAATGTCCAAAGGATGGCAACTCCGAATGTCCAAAGGATGGCAACCCCGAAAGTCCAAAGGATAACAACCCAGAGAGTAGAAAAGATGGCAACACTGTTATGGATTCAGGCGATGGCAACAATAAAAACATTCCAGTTGCTGAAGTTAATAAAAATACATTTAAGTTCAAATTTACTGAATCAGAATTTAGGTTTAATTTTGATATAGGTAAAAGCAATGTTGGTTAATTTGTGAGTTTTACAAACAATAAAAACCTACTTACAATTTATGTTATATTTTTAATACTAGTTTATTTCACAGGAAAAGCGTATTTGGTTTTCTATTTTCCTATTTTATTCACTACTGATAAAATATGATATGTATTTTTCTGTGAAATACTTAATTATTGAACAAAATACTATTTAGTCAGTAGGTACAGTAAAGTGTAGGTACACTGAGTAAATAATATTTGTTATAATAACAGATTGATTGTTTCTAGAAATACAATAGCTATAAGAAAACTAATATACGAATTAAAACTATTATGTTTGAACATACCTATTACCTAAATAAGCCACATGAGACAGAAAAAACCGGAAGGTAAGCCTTATGCATAAAAAACATTACATACTCTTCTTCTGTCGAGTGGGTATCAGGTCTATCGACACGATGAACCCTGGTGTCAGAGATTTTAAACCGCCTAGTAGCACAACTATCAGGCCTCTAACATGGTTTGAGTTACGACCACTATCAAAGACAGCGACCGGGACCGACGGCCTAACGTGCCCTCCGAAGCACGAAATCTTTTTCTTATTTTCAGACAATCAGGTGATTCAGCCTGCAATGTCCTAACCAAACTGGGGAAAAATTCACAAATTGATAAATTATCAAATACCAACTTTGTGTTTCCCCCCTGGGAATCGAACCCATGACCTCCGGATCAGGAGTCCAGGGCACTAGCCACTAGACCACTGAGGCAGTACATACTGAAATCACATTTAATCGAAAATCCAAAAATTCAGCTCCTGTACAGCAATCTCCTTTACTGCGTGTACTACCATCAGGAGCCGTATTTATATACATACATATAATCACGCCTTTATCCCTAAAGGGATTCGAGGGTTACAGTGTATTGTAATTTAGGCGATGGGCTGACAACCTGTCACTACAGCAATACACATTACAATCTAAAATTGCCCTCAATTTATGTCAGACGTGGCGAAAGCGCCTTTTAGGAGGCGTTTTACGCTCTGCCTACCCCGTAAGGGATAAAGGCGTGATTTTATGTATGTATATATGTTTATCCCTAATGGGCTAGGCAGAGCGTAAACGACCTAAGCAAAGGTTGTTCCGCCACGTCGTCTGACAATGTTTTGAGGGTTATTTAGATAGATTTGTAGGTATATTGTTGTAGTGACAGGTTGTCAGCCCATCGAATAAATTTCAATATACAGAAACCCTCGGATCCCATAGCTGGTTTTTACAGCATGCCCGGGAGGAAATGCAACTGGCACGTTCTATGTTTTTCCCTCGCTCCCAGTCCAGCATGGAAGTAATATATAAAGTGTATTTATTAATCATACATACATACATACATAACGTCACGCCTCTTTCCCGGAGGGGTAGGCAGAGATCAATATAATACATACGAATACGCATACGAAAATAGTATGGAAATGCATGCGAATGTTGCTGTTTAGCGTACGGATTTCGATTCGAGTGATTATATATAGGATTCCATATCATCAGCACCTCACCAGATTAACCTCTGAATAATAAAAAACCCGGAAGCTACTTGCTTGATGTTTCCTTCCGTGCTGGCCTGGGAGCGAGAGAAAAACATAGAATGTGCCAGCTGCAATTCCTCCCGGGCATGCTGTAAAAACCAGCTAAGGGATCTGAGGGTTTCAGTATATTGTAATTTAGGCGATGGGCTGACAACCTGTCACTTCAGCAATATACCTACAAATCTATCTTAAATAACCATCAAAACTTTGTCAGACGTGGCGAAATGACTTTTATTTAGGTCGTTTACGCTCTGCCTACCCCATTAGGGATAAAGGAGTGATTTTATGTACGTATGTACGGAACCTACTCAGTGCTTGTAAGGGCATTTCGAATTATATGCGTCCGCGCGGTCGGTTCAGCCGGCACTCGATTCGAATTCTAACATTTGTATGAGGTCTGCGTACTATTTGGTAATACTATTATTAAGTACTAGCTGTGCGCCCGGTTTGTATGGATAACACGCAGTGTCGAACATACTGAAAACGCTTCTCAGCGCGTGGGAGAGGGATCTGCTAACCCGCGCGCGGAAGCGTGTTTCGCATTGTCTGTTCTTTGTTTTTGTATGGAAAACATGATTCCGCACGCGAGCTAGCAGATCCCGCTCCTACGCGCGGAGAAGCGTTTTCAGTATGTTCGACACTGCGTGTTTTCTATACAAACTGGGGTACTTGATCAATATTAGAATGGTTTGCGTAATTATTTCTAACCTAGGCTGGACACCAGGTAATTCAAAAACTCAATTAAATAAAAAGTCCCTATAAGATCACTTTAAAACGATCAGAGTTCAATGTCCCGCCTACCCCCTAATTCAGGTGGCGTGATTATTTGTATTGTAACTTTGAGTTTAAGTAATACTCAGTCGAACAAAAAGAGTTCCATCAAAATTGGTCAAAAACGACCGAAATTCAATTTCCTACCTTCCTCCTAAGTCATGACGCGTGATTATTTGTATCGTAACTTTGATTTTAAATAATGTTCAGTCGAATAAAAAAAGTTGTATAAATCGGTTAAGAAACAAACAAATTTCAATTTCCTGCCTACCCTCTAGGTCAGGTAGCCTCATTTTAGGTAGCCTAAGTTGCAACCCGGATAACACACAGTTGAATAAAAAAAGTCCCATCGTAATCGGTTCAGTAGTTTTGGCGTGATCTGTGAAAAAAAATCGTTTTGATCTTTATATTATATCGTTAATAAAGCCTGCTGCAATTATTTTTTTGTAAAAATTTTCAATGTACAGACACGACCCTTCTAGAGATTTATTATATGTATAGATTTAAGGCATGTCAAGATGTTCGAGCCAACTCGAATCATCTCACTCAGCATGTCGCGCAGGTCGTCGACTTGCTCACTACATATTATTGACAATGCTGCGTGACATGCTGAGCTTGCAACACGCATGTAATACATAAATAAATCTTTCACTGTGTGTTTAGTATAACTTGCATATAAAATAGCATTATCTTTTACAATAAATGAGACTCAAGAACTCTTCGTCTCAATACCTCGCACCCGCGAGCGCCCTCAAAAACCCGTCCGCTAGGTTCCATCATATGCAGGCTTTGGCAGCAATGGCTTTGTCCGGTACATTTTGGTCCTTCGAGCCGGATGCGGATCAAGTGCCGGCCTGCCACAAGCGGGACTCACCGGTATCTTGAACACCGCCAACATCACACCGCGAACTAGCGCCTACCACGAGCTATCAGCAAACACTGGGATCTGCGCGGACGGAGCACTACAAGGGAACTAGAAAACAAGAATTACCTGTATATGAATTCAAAATTGGTTACCTATTTGCTTTAATCTAAATATAATTTTTACAAACGTGTAACAAGATTATCAAGGTTGTTATATCATATGTTACACTTAGTTAAGCTTATTAAAGCTATCTTTTAATATGAATATGATAAAGTAGGTATGTGAAAGCGCTTTAGAAAAAGACGAATGAAATTAAATTAACAACACTTTAAAATAAAAGAGGTGATTACAAAATTATTTATTAAGGACATAACTTCTGGTGATACCCTTTTGGCGGGTCAATTTTATTGTCATCTCTTATCTTTCTAGCGCATATTAAATCTTTTTTGAAATCCTCAGAATTTGGCACTGAGAAACCTACAGGTAGTTCAAACCCGGCCCCAGGCCCCTGGTAGCCCCAAGTGGCTACGCCCATCAGTTTCTTCGACTTGGTGTTGTATATTGCTCCACCATCGGCGCAGATAGTTTTGTTGCATAATTCTCGGCTGTTTTTGTTCTTGAACTCTTCAAAGCTGCAGTGGTGGTAGCACGGCACGTGGAACGCTTTCGGTTCATTGTAGAATATTTCACACAATTTTATGCCGAGCGCCACTTCTAGCTCCACCAGTTTAATCAGTGATTGCGGGGTTTTTATCTTATGGAAAAACTATAAAGGAAAAGCAAGCTAAGTCAGTTTAGCCTGAAACTGAAAATTCATATATGATGACATCGTATAGCTTCCATACTGGACAGGGAGCGACAGAAGAACGTAGAATGTGCCAGCTGCATCTCCTCCTGGGCATGCTGTAAAACCAGCTAAGGGATTCGAGGGTATATTGTAATTTAGGCGATGGGCTGACAACCTGTCACTACAGCAATATCCAGTTCTATCTTAAACAACCCTCAAAACTTGTCAGACGTGGCGGACCTTTGTTTGGGTTGTTCACGCTCTGCCTACTCCATTAGGGATACAGGCGTGATAGTATGTATGTATGATGACATCGTTGAGAGCCAAAATAAACTTGAAATAATTTTGGCTCCCAACGATGTCGATGATGATTTTTCCTCCCAACGGATATTTGGTGATTATTTATCTTCGCTGGAATTATTTTTAGTGTTTAAATAAACATACATACATACATATAATCACGCCTTTATCCCTAATGGGGTAGACAGAGCGTAAACGACCTAAACAAAGGTCGTTCCGCCACTTTTGACAAAGTTTTGAGGGTTATTTAAGACAGATTTGTAGGTATATAGCTGTAGTGACAGGTTGTCAGCCTATCGCCTAAATTGCAATATACTAAAACCCTCCGATCCCTTAGCTGGTTTTTACAGCATGCACGGGAGGAAATGCAGCTTGAACATTCTATGTTTTTCTTTCGCCCCAGTCCAGCATGGAAGTAAATAAAGCGCAACATATAAGAATTCCTTCATTACTCTTATCACAGATTCTTGTTTATGAATATGAAAGAGTTCTACCAACAGCAAATAGCAACGCTTATCATTACAACAATAGTAAGTAAAGTTACCTTCTCATAGGCATACGCTACAACGATATGCTCTTTCGTTTTTTGACTGTCGAATTTCAGATCTTCGAACCATTTGTATTGATTATTTGGGTTGTTTGTTCGGCTTCCAGGGAATATCTGCACAGTGTCCCATGAACCCTGGAAAGTTTTGTTAGGCTCCACGACAATGATACAGATATCGTCAAACCACTGTTTGGTGGGATGCGATGGTAGCACAAACACTTTAGCCGGGAAACGTGTCTTCTTGTATATCACTGCAGTCAAAATTATTTGTGCACTGAAACCAAATTAATTCGCATTAGTACACGACGAAGATAAATCATCATCATCATCTCCCTAGCCTTATCCCGTATCTCACGGGGTCGGCTACCTTATCTAGGGGATTGAACGAGGGTACTGGTTTTTACACAGAGCGACTGCCATCTGACCTCCGCAACCCAGAAGGGAAACCAGAGCCAATTCTAGATTAGGTCAGAGTTTTTCAAGCCGCCAATGCTTAGCACTGGCCTCTGATATGGCTTAACGACTAATATCTACGGTATTAAACGATATTAACCGGGACCAACGGCTTAACGTGCCTTCCGAAGCACGGAAAAAGCGCCGAATAAACGTACATATGAAATTCGAAAATCGAAAAACACATTGGTACGTGGTGGGATTCGAACCACGACCTCCCGCTCAGAAGGCAGCGGCCCTATCCACTACACCATCGGGCTCTCACACACGACGAAGATAAATATTGTATTTATAATAATAATAATCCTCCGACCGTTTTCGGTCATGGCGACCGCTGTCAACTCCTGTATTAGTTTCGGCGTTCATGCGCCCTTATGTGGCTAACATAGCCAATTTCTGCGGTGAATTCTCGCGCACAGTGCGGGCATGTAAGAACACCGTTCAAATAATTATAAGTTATGGCCGCTGGTGGTCGGGCTTTGAATTCGTCACGCAAAATTTATAGTTGACTTTTGATATACTGGGTGGCGCAAAAGTAAAGACCCTATTTGGTTCAGCTATAACATTTTTTCTAAATTAGAAAACTAGATTTAGGTTTTTTTAAATGTATATTTGTGCCATTAAATTTCGTACCATTAGGATTTAAAGATGATGTCTTTTAAATGGTGACCTCCAGAGTTGATACACATTTGAGCCCTATTTATGACATTTTGCATAACTTGCCGTAACACTTCCTGCGATATGTTCGTTATTTCTTGACGAATGTTTTCTTTTAGAGCTGCGAGAGTCTGTGGCTTGTTCACATACACCCGAGATTTCAAAAAACCCCAAAGAAAGAAGTCTGGACTGGTCAGATCGGGTGATCTTGCAGGCCAAGGTAAATCGCCAAAACGAGAGATAACTCGGCCTGGAAAAGCGTCCCTCACTAAGTCCATAGTGTCGCGCGCTGTGTGTGCCGTAGCGCCGTCTTGTTGAAACCAGATGTGCTCCAGCCCCAATTCGTCCAAACTGGGTATCAAAAACTCACGTAACATGGTTCTGTAGCGTTCTCCAGTGACAGTTATCGCATTGCCTCCAGCGTCTTCGAAAAAATAGGGTCCGATCACTCTGTCAACACAGATGCCACACCATACAGTAACTTTTAGTGGGTGTAGAGGTGTTTCTTGAATAATGCGCGGATTATCAGTGCCCCAGAACCGAGTATTCTGCTTATTGACATGCCCTGAGAGATGGAAATGCGCTTCGTCACTCATAACCAATTTTGAAGGAAAATTATCCTCTTCAAGGTTGAGGTTTATGACGCGCTGGCAGTAATCTAGACGAGCTCGGTGGTCAGCAGGCAGCAGCTGATGAGTCATTTGAGTTTTATACGGGAACATCTTTAAGTCTTTCACCAAAATACGCTGCAGGGTCCGTCTGGAAATGCCCAATTGCGTGGCACGTCGCCTCGTTGATGTTTCTGGACACTCTTCCACATCTTCGCGCACAGCATCGATATTTTCAGCTGAACGGCCTGTTCTTGGTCTCCCAGACTTAGGTCTATCCAATGTTGAGCCAGTTGCTTCAAGGCGTGTGGCAAAGCGTCGAATTGTGCGACCAATCGGTGCCGGACGGTGGGGAAATCGTCGACGAAATTCACGTTGTGTTCTTATCACTGATGAATTATTCCGTAAGAACATTGACACAATTATTCCACGTTCTTGGAGAGTAAAACGGTCCATGTTTATTTTCAGTGTATTTTACATTTGTTCACTACACAATTTTCAACAACAGAATGACAGAAAATGTCATATAAAAAAAATAAAAATATTTTCTTTAGTGCCAGTACTTTTGCGCCACCCAGTATTAGCAAATGCCACTTTGCGAACTAGTCGTTTTTACATCGGCCGTAATTCAAATTCGGCCTTTCGTCGTTTTGCAATGCACAGTTCGCGAGTTGTCCCTTTTTATCGGCCACTGAGCGAATTCGGGTATTAGGCGTAACATAACGATTTTACTATTACTATTCTTCTTCCTAGCCTTATCCCGTATCTCACGGGGTCGGCTACCTAATCTAGGGAATTGAACGATGGTTTTTACACAGAGCGACTGTCATCTGACCTCCGCAACCAAGAAGGGAAACCAGACCCAATCCT
Organism: Scrobipalpa costella; assembly: GCA_949820665.1. Lineage (NCBI taxonomy): Eukaryota > Metazoa > Arthropoda > Insecta > Lepidoptera > Gelechiidae > Scrobipalpa > Scrobipalpa costella. The sequence goes on along the minus strand of OX463319.1, from coordinate 5,524,408 downwards.
AGATTAGGTCAGAGTTTTCAAGCCGCCAATGCTTAGCACTGGCCTTTGTCATGGCTTAACGACTAATATCTACGGTATTAAACGATATTAACCGGGACCAACGGCTTAACGTGCCTTCCGAAGCACTTAAAAAGCGCCGAATAAACGTACATATGAAATTCGAAAACCGAAAAACACATTGGTACGTGGTGGGATTGCACCACGACCTCGCGCTCAGGAGGCAGCGGCCCTATCCACTACACCATCGGGCTCTTTACTATTACTATTATCAACCTGAAATGTCCCACTGCAGGGCAAAGGCCTCGTTCCCTCCCTCTATTTATCCCGGTCTTGGGCCAATTCCGTCCAGTCGTGGTCGTGAGCATCTATCTCGTCTCTCCATCGTTTCATGCACTTCCATGCTGGACTGGGAGCGAGAGAAAAACATAGAATGTACCAGCTGCATTTCCTCCCGGGCATGCTGTAAAAATCAGCTAAGGGATCCGAGGGTTTCAGTATATTGCAGTTTAGGCGATGGGCTGACAACCTGTCACTACAGCAATATACCTATAAATCAATCATAAATAACCCCCAAAGCTTTGTCACAAGTGGCGGAACGACCTGTGTTTAGGTCGTTTACGCTCTGTCTACCCCATAGGGATAAAGGCGTGATTATATGTATGTATCGTTTCATGGGACGACCTCGTGCCCGTCGTCCATTAGTTTTTTTTCCCAAAGTACATCCGGCATCCTGACCACATGTCCAGCCCAATTCCACTTGAGGCATGCTGCCTTCTGGCCTACATCGATAATTTGTTTACGGAAGCTCGGCGTCGTGTTTCTAACTCGGTTCATTAGTCGGACATAAACATAACGGTATTGGTACATTGCTGTACTGGGGGCGAGAGAAAAACATACAATGTGCCAGCTGCATTTCCGCCCGGGCATGCTGTAAAAACCAGCTAAGGAATCCAAGGGTTTCAGTATTGCAGTTTAGGCGATGGGCTGACAACCTGTCACTACAGTAATATACCCTACAAATCTGTATCATAAATGACCCTCAACACTTTGTCAGACGTGGCGAAATGACCTTTGTTTAGGTCGTTAGGGATAAAGGCGTGATTGTATGTATGTATGTATATGGGTACAAAATTAGATCTAGGTTTAATAATGGTATAAAGATACCTGGCGATGCATCTGGCGGAGGTGATGAAGATCCTTGACTCGATGCAGCTGGCGGTACAGAGGAAGGGATATTCTGACGTTGTCGAGTGCACCACCTTAGCTATCCACGGATATTTGGACTCCGTAGTCGGTTTTGTGTTTAAATAGTAGTTTTCTAGCATCTGGAACACTGCGGTTTTGTTATTTTATTTCCTGTCTTTGATCATTAATTGAAAATTTTGTTCCATGCTGGCCTGGGAGCGAGGGAAAAACGTAGAATGTGCCAGCTGCATTTCCTCCCGGGCATGCTGTAAATACTAGCAAAGGGAATCCTTGTTTCAGTATATTGTAATTTAGGCGATGGGCTGATAAGCTGTCACTACAGCAATATACCTACAAATCTATCTTAAATAACCTTTAAAACTTTGTCAGACGTGGTGGAACGACCTTTGTTGAAGTCGTTTACGTTCTGTCTACCCCATTAGGTATAAAGTCGTGATTATATGTATGTATGAATTGAAAAACAACGATTATTTATTAAATATATCCCTAGCAGTTGAGAAAGATCGCAGTTAATATATTTATCTAAGTTGATTTCAATTATGAGCTTCTGGACGAATAATGAAATCAAGTAACTTACGAGATTTATCCAAATTATAAGAAGGTTCTGTCTTTGCTCGCATGATTGGTACATAAGGACCGAATAGTATTGAACTCATCTCTTCATCAATATAATTGGCCATGAGGCGGACTAAACAATTTAACACTATACTGACTACAAATAACATCAAAATACTGTCCATAATAGTTCAGGGTAGACTTTTTCAGAAGCCACAGTAAAAAGGCATTTTATTTTATTACAGTTCTTGGGTAGTTAGGATATTTTTAGTTTATTCTCCCGTAGTGTTAATTTCGTTGCTCATTCTATAAAATAATAACAATTTGTTGTTACCTATTACATAGTTCTTACGAACAGTAACACGTTTAAACTTAAAATCTATCGAAATTGAACGGTTTTATGGCTTGCAAATAAAAATGAGGCACATTTTTGAGTTACTCGAATCGATGTTCGCATACGTAAGAGTAGTATTCAATATATTATTTGGTATTCGGCAGTTACTCTTTCGTGTGCGAATTTCAAATCTGGTGATTCAAAATACGCCTCACGGTTTCATTTGCAAATAAAAAAAAACTCAATTTCGTAATTAGAAGTAAGGCTCCGTGTCTTATTGACTGGTGGCTAGTTTTTAAAGACTATGAGATTATTATATTCTCCAGGGAAGCATAGGTTATCTTGTGAGCCGTGAGAGCCCGATGGTGTAGTTTGATGGATGGTTTTCGAATTTCATATGTACGTTTATTCGGCGCTTTTTCCGTGCTTCGGAAGGCACGTTAAGCCGTTGATCCCGGTTAATATCGTTTAATACCGTAGATATTAGTCGTTATGCCATGTCAGAGGCCAGTGCTAAGCATTGGCGGCTTAAAAACTCTGACCTAATCTAGGATTGGCTCTGGTTTCCCTTCTGGGTTGCGGAGGTCAGATGGCAGTCGCTCTGTGTAAAAACCAGTACCCTCGTTCAATACCCTAGATTAGGTAGCCGACCCCGTGAGATACGGGATAAGGCTAGGATGATGATGGAAGCATAGGTTGTCTTGTCCTGATTGATTAGGCTCGAATTATATACGTGGGCACGACTTAGTGGCCCAGCCGCAGAATTTATCGACCTCGAACCCGCGACTTTTCTGTCTATATAATTAATTAAATATGTGAAATATTACGTTTCGACAATATTCAGTTTTTATAAAGTTTCATAGGGGCTTTTGCAATGAATAATTTTGTTAGGCAAAGAAAAAACTGTTCGTACTCTGGCAAGATTTATTTACATGCTAGGTACCTATAAAGTAGGTATATCCATAATAATGTACACTAGTTGTAGTTGTATTTTACTTACATAATTTTTGGTAGTAGCCTTTCTGTGGAGACTTTGTTTTATCGTCTCTTACAGTGCGAGCACACGCTATATCCTTAAAGTAATTATTAGAGTTAGGAACTGCAAAACCGACAGGCAACTCAAAAACCTGCATAGAATTGGTGCCCCAAGTAGCCACGCCTAATAAAGTATTCGTTTTAATATGTAATACTGCTGCACCTTCAGTTCCAAGATAAGTCTGACAGATAGGCTTTCTATCCTTAGCTTCCTTGGCGGTACAGCCGTAGTAGGACGGCACGTAAAAGGCGTTTTTCAGAAATCCATTTGACAATACTTTGGAACAGAAATCTATGTCGATGACTACTTTCGCCTCCGAAAGAACGTAGTCGAACGTAGGGATTTTCAATTTGGAAAATTCCTGAAATGTACAATGTATTCTTAGAATGTATTGGGCCACAACTTATTATTTTAATGATTGTATAAATAATAATGTCAAGTGGGTATGAGGTCCTTAGCGATGGAGCTTTATTTTTTAATCACTCGAACCCCAATGCGCATACGAAAGAGTAATATTCGCATTAGTTTCGCATGCGATTTTCATACAATTTACTATGAGAATGTTAGTCTTTGGTATTCGAATTTGATTCGAGTGATTCAAAAGTACGGAAACTTAGACATTTGGCGACTCGGAGCTTCTGATTGAATCTCTCGAACTCCAATGCGCACGAAAGAGTAACTTTCGCATCCGATTTTAATACAATTTACCACGCGAACGTTACTCTCTAGTATGCATTAGCTTTTGAGCGGTTCAAAAATACGATTCCTGGTCATTATTCGATTTGAACATTTTGATTTACCATATCTACCTTGCATACAGAAAAAAATACCTTTTGAACAACATATCCAATAGCCTTATGTTCGTAAGGCGTTTTTTCGTACTTTAAATCAGCAAACCATTTATAGTGCTCATCAGTTCTTTTACCAGTGAACAGTTTGACCGTCGGCCAGTTGCCTTTGTAATTCCCGTTCTCAACAACAATTATACCGATGTCGTCATACATCTGTTTGGAAGGATTGGACGGAAGCACGAACACTTTTGCAGGTAGTTGGTAATTCTGGTAAATGACCGACGTGATTGCGAGTTTTAAGCTGAAATTGTATGAACTGGTTAACATGAAATATATACATGTAAAGCCGCGCCCATTCAAAACCTTTCAAATCCTTTACGGAACAGTTGTAGTATCACTACATAGTATAAAATAAAGTCGCTTTCTCTGTCCCTATAACCCTATGTATGCATAAATCATTAAAACTACGCAACGGATTTTGATGAAGTTTCTTTTAATGGATAGAGTGATTCAAGAGGAAGATTTATATGTATAATACATGCATAATATAGTAGAGAAACACTGATAATTTCCGTGCGAAGCTGGGGCGGGTCGCTAGTTTTCTATATTTCCAAAAGGTGTAGGTACTGTTACGATAGTTCTATTTGTTCAGACTATGAATACATGTCCAGAACACACAAAACATGTGAATTTAAAACGTAACTGGGCAGGAGCTCGATGGTATATTAGATAGGGCCGCTTCCTGTTAAGCAGGTACCATCCCACCACGTACCATTGTGGAAAACAACGTAAGAAAACCTGCAGACAAATTCAAATTGTGTAAAGTCGAGTTGTCCGTACTGGGCCAACGTGGTTCACTAAGGCCCAATTGCCCTTAGAGTAGGCTCCTGCCCCTCAGTAGGAACGTATCATATTTATTTATTTATTTTATTATATTTCACAAAAAAGGTATTTACAGAATTATATGTTACATTCTCGCCAAACTGCGAAAGCAGTTTGTTGACAAGGTAGCACTAGTTACTTAATGGCTAACAAATACCTATCTTATAAAAAAAAAATATGACGTTATAAAAAGAGTTTAAAACTATGAAATATGGAGAATCATTAATGTCACACATTTACATATTATTATTTGAAGAACAGTTTTAAGTTTTTTCTTGAGGGTTATATGAGCTGATCATGATGGCCCAGGAGGTTTAAGAGCTTACGCACTTGACAAGGCATCGCCCGGCCGTGATGAAGATCCGTCTCTCCACGCAGGACGCAGTACACACGTAAGGATATTTGGTTTTCTGGGAATGGACCACTTTAGCGATCCACGGGTAAGTCTTCTCAGACACTGGAGTCGCTTTCACGCCGTACGATTCTAGAGCTTGGAAGTCTGTAACAGAAAAACTAAACAGATCGGAAAAGACCAATAAATAATCTTTACCGTGTACGTGTCATTAAAGACGATTATTGAAGGAAAGATAAAGGAAAGGTAAAGAGAGGAAGCCCAAGAATATATACTTCGATAAAGTAAAAGAAAAGATTATTTAACAATTGTACACAAAAGAACATCATAAACACAGGACATAAAAAAACAAAGACGTTGTGTCGTGTAGGCACTGCTTATTTCTAAAAATAAATTTCTTAAAGCAAAAACAATTAAAAATTATTAATATTATTTTTTTTAAGATTAAGGTCAACCCGCACCAGGAAGTCAAGGTGAAAGCGGAATGCAGGGAGAGTTGGCGTTCACTTCATTGTACTCAACCGACAAGAGAAGACTCTTCAATCAATCATGATGAACCGGGTGTAAGGGACAACGTCACGCAAACTGATAGGGGTTGCTCACTCAACGAAACTGAACAACTTTCACAGGGATATTCTTTCAGGAGATGAAATAAAAATATCTTTCCATACAAAATGACCACCTTGATCAGATTATTTGTATGGAAAAGCAATTTTATTTTTCATACACAAATCACGCCTTTATTCCTTACGGGGTAGGCAGAGCGTGTAACGTCTCGTAAAAGGCGCTTTCGCCACGTCTGACAAAAATTGAGGGCAATTTAGATTGTAATATGTATTGCTATAGTGACAGGTTGTCAGCCCATCGCCTAAATTCAATACACTGTAACCCTCGAGTCCCTTTTGTTGACTTCTACAGCATGCCCGGGAGGAAAGGCAGCTGGAACATTCTATGTTTTTCTATCTCTCCCAGTCCAGCATGGAAGTTTATTTTTCATTTCCTGATATAAAACCCTGCTGATAGTTGTTCAGTTTCGTTGACTGAGCAACCCCTATCAGTTTGCGAGACGCTGTCCCTAACACCCCGTACATATTGAACGCATGCAGAGTCCAGGTTGTACAAGACATCATGATATCCCACTTCTGATTAAAAGCCGCCATTCTATTATGTAACTAGCTTGCATGCAAGGTGCGAGTTGCACGCTTCTTGAGTTATGGAACATAAAAATGCATGCAAACTGTGACTTGCAAACGGGTAGTTTTAAATTTTCCATAGATATGCTAGAACTTTCCTACCTAATCTAGGATTGGGTCTGGTTTCCCTTCTGGGTTGCGGAGGTCAGATGGCAGTCGCTCTGTGTAAAAACCAGTACCCTCGTTCAATCCCCTAGATTAGGTAGCCGTCCCCGAAAGATACGGGATAAGGCTAGGGAGATGATGATGAGATATGCTAGAACTTTCACAATGAAAATATCTCTATTCTGGCTGGATTAGACACAACAAATTAAAAAACTATATACTAAGAATACTACTAACATGTATCATCCAAATTCCGAATAATAGGCGTCGTAGACTTTTTTTTACTCTGTTTGCTCTGCGATTTTTTGGTGGTCCTAGCAGTTTGTTTTTGTTTCGCCTTGGCCTGGGTTTTCGCATTGTTGAGTCGCCATATGTAGTTATAATTGTAAACTCGCGGGTCGAAATAATCTAAGGCACCATATTCGTATTCTGCCCAACAGTGTGTCATACAAGCGAGTAAAATCCATTTTAAAATACAAGCCATTGCCAGGTACTTCAATATTAATATTATATTTCCTTTTGTTTAGTAGTTTTTTATTGATTTAGTCAGTAGTATATTATTTTTACGATGTTATGTATGTATATCATACATAGCGCAAAGCTAGCAAATCAATATTTGCACATATTTATTTACGCAAACCATTTTTATAATATTTTACTCGATTTACTTTAAAATACCGGTGCCTCTAACAGCTTAGATTAGCTTACCATTACTACTACAAATAAGTACAATAACAAGGCTTTGCCCTCTCATAAAATGCTTCATTTTGTTCCATTTCTTGCACAAACAAGTACAATTAGGCTTTATATACGCATTCCATTGTCATGAATGCCTTCATTTTATGTTCTATTTCATATATAAACAAGTACAATAACAAGGCGTTTCTCCGCCATGAACGACTAGTTTTTGTGGAATTTTAAGTACAATAATAAGGCTTTACTCCCTTATTGATGACCTATGTATATGTTATGTATGATTATTGATTGGTAGGTTAATTTATTTATTAAAAACAGTACATAATTAATCAGTTTAAACTTTATTTAAACACTTTTTTCTTAACAAAAAGTATTCAGTCTTTTCTTTAACACAACGATTGGTAACTTTTGAGATTATTATTTTTGTTGTCCCTTATCTTCTTAGCGCAGGCCAAATCTTTATGGAAGTTGTCTGAATTGGGGACTGAAATTCCGACAGGTAGCTCCACCGTGGTCTGACTGTAAAAGCCCCAGGTTGCCACTCCTAGTAAGGTCTTTGTTTTGAAGTTATATACGGCACCCCCTTCGGTGGCGTGGAACCTAATGATAAAACAGTGCTAAGGATTGTTTTAATTAAATTATTCTATTTTAATAGGCACATGAATTTCAGATATTAGTCAGAGGTCATTGCCGTGGGCCCTTGAGGCATACTCTGTCAGCTGGGTGGGCCACTAACCTGGCAAAAGCGTAGTCTAGGATTGGGTCTGGTTTCCCTTCTGGGTTGCGGAGGTCAAATGGCAGTCGCCCTGTGTACAAACCAGTACCCTCGTTCAATCCCCTAGATTAGGTACATACATACATATAATCACGCCTATATCCCGAATGGGGTAGGCAAAGCGTAAACGACCTAAACAAAGGTCGTTCCGCCACGTCTGACAAAGTTTTGAGGGTTATTTAAGATAGAATTCTAGGTATATTGCTGTAGTGACAGGTTGTCAGCCCATCGCCTAAATTACAATATACTGAAACCCTCGGATCCCTTAGCTAGATCTTACAGCATGCATGGGAAGAAATGCAGCTGGCACATTCTATGTTTTGCTCTCGCTCCCAGACCAGCATGGAAGTAGATTAGGTAGCCGTGTTTATTTTACCTGAGACATTTCTTGGCTTCCTGCCGCGTGCAGGGATGGTAACAGGGCACAAAGTAAGAGTCCATTTGTCCGGCGAAGCTGTAAATATCGTCGCAGAGGGAAATGTCGATGTGCACGTCCAGCTCCGTCAGTCGGTGCTTGAGGGAAGGCAACGGGTATTTGTGGAAGTACTGTGGAATTCATTGCAGTTTTAAATCATGTAATTTGCCCGGATTGCACCTGGTCCAGTGATCTGAGTCGTAGGCTCCCGATCCAGAGGTCATGCGTTCGATTTCCATGGGGGTTAATCAAGTAACTCAACATGTGATTTTTGTCAATTTATCGCTTTCACGAGGTGAAATCATTAGCAGAAGATAGAGAAAGTTGGAGACACCGACAAGTGCCTAGCACTCAAATCACTTTATGGTTTTTCCCAAGTTTGGCAGTTGATTGTTTGCAAGAAAAAGGATACTGTGCTTCGGAGGGCACATTAACACGTCAGTCCACTTCGCTGTCTTTCCTTGATAGTGGTCGTTACAAACCATGTCGTAGGAGTATTAGATGTGCTATTAGCGGGTAGAGAGATCAAGTCATACTTATACCCGTGCATGCCTTATTTTTAATTATCAGTAAGAATTGTTGACACCATATGAAAATAAATATTAAAGAATTTTCGCAAAATACTCATTAGTTTACGAGTTATAATGCTTTACAGTCGTTGGTTAAAAAGAGATTGGAACTGTCATGTCATGTGACGTCACATGACAGGAGTGCCATACTATAAATGTCGTTTCGAAGAGAGAGATAGATAGACTAGCTTTATAGTGGTATATCTCGGTGATTTATTGATCAATTTAATTTCTGTTTCCACTGCTGTTATTATGATATTCGATATTTTTCGAAAATATTTTGTATGCATAGACTTGAATATTGATGTTTTGAAAACTCACCTTCTTACAAGCATACCCGATCACCTTATGTTGCAACTGGTTGGTATAGTTCAAATTAGCGAACCACTGAAAATACGGATCAGTTCTCTTGACATTAATCAGCGGGACTGTGTCCCATTTCCCCTTGAATTTATTGTTATTGTACACTACTATTAGGCCGACGTCATCGAATAATTGCTTCGTAGGCTTGTCGCTTACGACAAATACTTTTACGAGAAAGTGTAGGTTCTTGTAGATTACTGATGTTGATATGAGCTTTAAACTGAAAATAATGAGAAGTTTAGATAAGATGTAAAGGGAATTGAGGAAACTTAAAAAAAACTCGAGGATACAAATTATGGAATCCGACATACTGGGTCTCAGGGACAGCATCCCACTAACTGATAGGGGTTGCTCAGTCAACGACAATGAACAACTTTCGCCAGGAAATTCTTTCAGGAAGTGAAAAGAAATGCTTTTTCATACAAATTGTCTGATTGCGATGAACATTTTGTATGGATAAGCAAAAAAGAAAAAAACACTTCCTAAAAGAATCTCCTGGTGAATGTTGTTCAGTGTCGATGACTGAACAACCCTTATCAGTTTGCGGGATGTTGTCCCTTACACCCGGTATGTCAGCACATGATTTTCACATTGACAAGTACCTACAGTCGCAAGTAGTCGCTTCTTACTCACTCGCCGTTCTAGGGTCTTACCACTCACTCACTCGCAACTTAAGTCCCCACTGTACTTTTCGGGAGTCTGAATCGGCCATTTTTTAAAGTTGTACGAGCACTCACTGTTAACTTGTTAAACTAATACATACATATAATCGCGCCTTTATCCTTAATGGGGTAGGCAGAGCGTAAACGACCTAAACAAGGTCGTTACGCCACGTCTGACAAAGTTTTGAGGGTTATTTAAGATATATTTGTAGGTATATTGCTGCAGGGGAATCAATAGAATCACGGAACCGCGCACTGGTTGACCTTTGCCTCTCGCTCTGCGCTTTCATAAACATTGCCTCCATCTAACTTATAAGTATTAGAAGTAACTTACGTAATAAGACACCGTGCAGCTGTTATGAAATGTTTTGCTGTATACAGGCCGCGGTACACACATATGGGTAGTCAGAGTTCGTAGAATGCACCACCTTTGCTATCCACGGGTAAAGATGGAGGTAAACTTCTTGAAGTAACTTCAGGGGTGAGGTAAGGGGTGCGACGGCGGGGGAGACAATAGAATCACGGAGCAGCGCTATTGGTTGACGTTTGACTCTCGCTCCCCGCTTTCATAAACATTGCCTCCATCTAACTTATAAGTACTAGAAGTAATTTACGTAATGAGACACCGTGCAGCTGTTATGAAGATGTTCTGCTGTATACATGCAGCGGGTAGTCCGAGTTCGTAGAAAGCACCACCTTAGCTATCCACGGGTGTATTTTATATGGGAGGGCAATTTTATTTCTACATATTTCGATCTATGTTTCTTAGCGTAAGTTGTTCAGTTTTATGGGTAGGATCACACACGAAAGTTTGGTCGGCAATATTTTTTACAACCTGTATAAATGTAGTGATAAAACTAACTTACGTAATAAGACACCGTGCAGCTGTTATAAAGATGTTCTGCTGTATACAGGCCGCGGTACACAGATATGGGTAGTCAGAGTTCGTAGAATGCACTACCTTAGCTATCCACGGGTAAAGATGGAGGTAAACTTCTTGAAGTAACTTCAGGGGTGAGGTAAGGGGTGCGACGGCAGGGGAGACAATAGAATCACGGAGCCGCGCTATTGGTTGACGTTTGCCTCTCGCTACCCGCTTTCATAAACATTGCCTCCATCTAACTTATAAGTATTAGAAGTAACTTACGTAATAAGACACCGTGCGGCTGTTATAAAGATGTTCTGCTGTATACAGGCCGCGGTACACACATACGGATAGTCAGAGTTCGTAGAATGCACCACCTTAGCTATCCACGGGTAAAGATGCGAGGTAAACTTCTTGAAGTAACTTCAGGGGTGAGGTAAGGGGTGCGACGGCAGGGGAGACAATAGAATCACGGAGCAGCGCTATTGGTTGACGTTTGCCTCTCTCTACCCGCTTTCATAAACATTGCCTCCATCTAACTTATAAGTATTAGAAGTAACTTACGTAATAAGACACCGTGCGGCTGTTATAAAGATGTTCTGCTGTATACAGGCCGCGGTACACACATACGGATAGTCAGAGTTCGTAGAATGCACCACCTTAGCTATCCACGGGTAAAGATGCGAGGTAAACTTCTTGAAGTAACTTCAGGGGTGAGGTAAGGGGTGCGACGGCAGGGGAGACAAAAGAATCACGGAGCAGCGCTATTGGTTGACGTTTGCCTCTCTCTACCCGCTTTCATAAACATTGCCTCCATCTAACTTATAAGTATTAGAAGTAACTTACGTAATAAGACACCGTGCGGCTGTTATAAAGATGTTCTGCTGTATACAGGCCGCGGTACACACATACGGATAGTCAGAGTTCGTAGAATGCACCACCTTAGCTATCCACGGGTAAAGATGCGAGGTAAACTTCTTGAAGTAACTTCAGGGGTGAGGTAAGGGGTGCGACGGCAGGGGAGACAATAGAATCACGGAGCAGCGCTATTGGTTGACGTTTGCCTCTCTCTACCCGCTTTCATAAACATTGCCTCCATCTAACTTATAAGTATTAGAAGTAACTTACGTTATAAGACACCGTGCGGCTGTTATGAAGATGTTCTGCTGTATACAGGCAGCGGTACATACTCGAACATACGGATAGTCAGAGTTCGTAGAATGCACTACCTTAGCTATCCACGGGTAAAGATGGAGGTAAACTTCTTGAAGTAACTTCAGGGGTGCGGCGAGGGGCGCGCAGTGTAATCAATAGAATCACGGAGCCGCGCTATTGGTTTAAGTTTGCCTCTTGCTACCCGCTTTCATAAACATTGCCTCCATCTAACTTATAAGTAACTTACGTAATGAGACACCGTGCGGCTGTTATGAAGATGTTCTGCTGTATACAGGCCGCGGTACACACATATGGGTAGTCAGAGTTCGTAGAATGCACCACTTTAGCTATCCACGGGTATTTGGATTCAGAGGTCGCTGTTGCGTTTATTTCATACGTTTCTATTGGCGGGAAGTCTGGTAGATTGAGATTGATTAATGCTTACAGGATTATAATGTGTTTTAGGTTGATTTAGATATTATTGAATTTTAAACCCTTTGACTACCGCAGAATATATATCTAATAGTAGTAGTATTATTATATCATCCCCAAAGCCTAATTTACATGTCAGCAAGTGGCAAGTAGATCAACTCGCCTCTCACTCACCCGCAACACGAGATTTTCTCCAGATTGGTTAGGACAATGAAGGCTGAATCACCTGATCGTCTGGAAGAAAGAAGATTCAGTGCTTCGGAGGGTGCGTTAAGCCGTCGCTCCCGGTCGCTGTCTTTGACAGTGGTCATTACTACAAAAACCATGTCAGAGGCTTATAGCTGTGCTATTAGGCGGTTTAAAAACTCTCGACCCCGGGTCCATCGGGTCGATACCCACACGACAGGAGAACTCTCTATACTTAACTTATAGACGTGAAAACCGTGCATTTTTTAGACCTTAGAGACCAAATGTATTTTCAAAATAATACTAAAGCAGATGCAGTTTTAAAACATACTCACAAATCAAATTAACATCCAGTTTTTTTCTAGTCGTAGTCCTTATAATTTTCTTCTTTGTCTTTGTTATCTTTTTGGTAGTTTTCGTTTTAGCGGGAGGTTTCTTCTTTATTGTTATTTTACTAGTTTGTTTCGCTCTCAACCAGGTTCTATAGCTCCATCTACTTTTAGTTGATTTTGTAGAGAACTGTCGATGCCAAAATTCTGGTAAATCGTATTCAAAATCCGAATATTCCAAATTATTATCATCATCTCCTAAGGAGTTTGGATAACGCTGTTCGAAATCGCTGAAGCTATGTATTTGGGCGATAAAAAGAATTATATTGAGCAAACTTGACATGGCGAAATAATAATACACCGATATACATTTCTATGTAAGTTTTATTGGTAATACAATTCTAATATATTTTATACACTTAATATTGAAAACATTTTGAATTTATTTCGCGCATTTTCAGACAAAAAAAACTGTATTTCTAAATATATAAACTAGTTTAGAAGTTTGACCAAATAAAAAGTAATATTTACATAAATACAAATACAATTGTTTGCACAATCGGAATGTGATATTGTAATAATAAAATATTACTTGAAATCAACTAAAATAGCGCTATTAAATATTTTATACAATTTGATAAATAATTAATTTTAGTTATACTGTCTAAAGGAATATGGTTTAAATAATACATTATTCAAATGTTTGATAATGTGATAATACATTTAGGACCCTATCGTGTTTTAATTAAATCAAATACGATACATTTTCTTTATTGGTGTCGACTCTGACACAAACAATGTAGGTTAGCTCTGTCACTTTAATAAATAAGAAAGTAATAGAGCAGGTAGTTTAATGCTTGCCAGAGAGACTTTGAAATCTTAAACATATTGGGTTTAATTTGCATCCAAAGGTCGTATTTTTGAAGCGCTCGTAAATTTAAGCGCATACGAAAGAGTCACTATCGCTTGCGAATTTGATATAAATTGTCGTTTGCGCATTGGAGCTAGAGTGATTTAAAAATACGGCTCCAAAACCGAGTTCCTTTCGAAACAACATCCTATGAGAAGAACGATGACTAAATAATAGTACATTATAACATAACGCAAAAATAAATGTCCTACATTCTACCTAAACGGTCACCTTGGTGGCGGTGAGGAGAGCCAGCGACGTTCGATGTCCACGAAACGGACAGTAGGTAAAAGTTTCGACTTCGATTTTATGAACCAACTGACTATTTTCAGAATGAAATAACAATAAATCTTATCCCCAGTTTATTTCTACTTTATCAAACTAACAGTGACAGAACTAACTTAAATCAACATCAGAAAGTACAGCATCCCGTTTGTTTAATTATCCGTTAGTTAATATTAATCCGAAGTTTAAATAAAGTACATAATAATATCGTAGATTAAGCCTAGACGATCTCATACTTGTCCGCATGGAAGCTGATCTCCTGGCTGTAGTCCACCGCTGACCTATCCTCCGCCTGTGTCACCTTGGTGGCGGTGAGCAGAGCCAGCGATGTCTCCGATGTCCACGAAACGGACAGTGGGAAGAAGTCGTTGGGGATCGCGGGGGTTACACTGCGGGGGGGAAATACATAGATACACAAAGAAAGAACACATGAAAATGAAAATACATACATATAATCACGCCTTTATATCCTTTGTAGGCAGAACGACCAGCAAACGACCTAAACAAAGGTCGTTCCGCCGCGTCTGACAAAGTTTTGAGGGTTATTTAAGATAGATTTGTAGGTATATTGCTGTAGTGACAGGTTGTCAGCCCATCGCCTAAATTACAATATACTGAAAGCCTCGGATCCCTTACCTGGTTTCTACAGCATGCCCGGGAAGAAATGCATACTTTATGCATATACTTTTGTTATAAAAAAGTTATTGCTACAGAAGGAGCCTGGGAAATAATTTGATCCGATAGAGAGATACCGAATTTTAAAATGAGCGCATGCCCTAGCCCGGTTGGTATACTCGTTTGTACTACGCGCGGGTCGGATGACGTCACGTGCGACCGCTGTTTCTTAGCAAATTAGGCCACACTACGACAGCGGTTTAGCAGCGGAACGCAAAATTTTAACGAAATTTAAATCGCTGTAAAATACAGGGTGTAAAAAAAGTATTGCGTTCCTTTTTACCACGTTATGCATTAGTGATATACAACACAATACAATATACACATTCTTATTATTATATTATTATTATACTAGCCTAAGCTGTCCCACTGCTGGGCAAAGGCCTTCCCGATCTTTGGCAGTTTCTGACCAGTTTGAGTCAAACGCTGTGAGGTCATCCCGCCATCTCTTCTTTGGTCTCCCTCTAGGCCGACGTTCTTGCGGGACCCAGTCGGTGGCTAGCTTTGCCATCCTCTCTGGATGCATACGTGTAACAAGATCTGCCCAGTCCCACTTTAACTTTGCAGCCTTCTTGTCCACGTCTGGAATTTGAGTTTTGGAGCGAAGGTTGGTGTTCCTGATGCGATCGATCCTTTTAACACCGAGAATGTTCCGCTCCATTGCTCGTTGACTCACCCCGAGTCTGAACTTTTGTGAACCGGTCAGGGACCACGTGTGCGCACCGTAGGTGAGAATGGGCAAGATACACATGTCGATGAGTTTCCTTTTTAAACATAGTGGAAGGTCACCCTAAATATTTAATAGATAAAAGTAAAACCAATTACACATCCGTACGGCACGCACGCACACGACAACGTTTCTCGTATGTACACTGCCGCCGCCCCGCCCCGCCCCCCGCCCCGCCCGTTCCCACCCCGCGTCCCGCCCCGCGCCCCGCCCTGCCCCTTAGTGTGCGTGCCGTAGAGTTAGGGTTGCTTGTTTATGTTAGATAAAATTAATAAAAAAACAATTATTTTATTCAATGTGTGCATTGTGTTGTATATCACTAATACATTATGTGGTTTAAAGGAACGCAGCACTTTTTTTTACACCGTGTATAACTATTAATTTATAATATTATAATATAATTTTGTAATGAAATAAAAACTATTGTCTTCTTATACCCACAATCTACACTGTGATAGATTTTCATGCTAATTTACGGACCTTTTCAAACGTTTCATAAAACAGTAGTGGAATGAATCGCATCACAGAGTAACTAATAAGTAATACTTACGTACAAAACGTATGTACTCACGTGAACTCCAAACTACCCGTCTTCTGCTGTGCATTAACTACAGGGATGCTCCACACGAGCACGCGGCCCTTCTGAGTGTAGCTACCCTCCCACTGGTGCACCACTAGCTGGATGTTGCCAACCCTGAAAACAAATACCATAGAGTCTATGCATCACTATAAGTAAGATTGTTTTTTTTTTTAGTAATGAAAGAAAAGGGTAAGGGCTGAAAATGAGTGTCAACAACAACAGTGCTGTCCCCGGCAGCATGTTGACAACAACGGAGTCCCTGCCTTTTGCCATCATTTATGTTTTGTTTTGTCTTTCTTTTTAATGTTGTATGTACTTTATGTTATGGCAATAAACGAATTCTTATTCTTAGTATAAAACAAAGTCGCTTTCCCTATATCCCTATGTATGCATAAATCTTTAAAACTACGCAACGGATTTTGATGCGGTTTCTTTTAATGGATAGAGTGATTCAAGAGGAAGGTTTATATGTGTAAATACATGCATAATATAGTAGAGAAACACTGATAATTTCCGTGCGAAGCCGGGGCGGGTCGCTAGTATGAAATATTATCACTCTTTGAACATCAGTGAAAATAGAAATTAAATTCATCAAGTAATCACTGAGATATACCATTTTAAAGCTAGTCTATCTATCTCTGTCTTCAAAACGACATTTTATATGGTAATAGTAAAGTGCTCTTGTCATGTGACGTCACATGGCAGTTCGGATCTCTCTTTTTATCCAACGACTTTAAAGCATTGACTCATAAAAATTTTTTTAGATCGAAAATGTAAAGGGTTATCTCTGTCGCACTTGTACAAACTTACAATACAAAAACAAAAAATACTTGTGTAATGTATTATATTAATGTTGTTAATTTTTGCATGCTATTGTAAATAGTTAAACAAGTGATTCTTAATACATAATTTGTAACACCTGTTGTACCTTGTTTAAGAGCAAATAAATGATTATCTTATCTTATCTACAATTAGAAAGAAAGAAAAAGCATTTTAATTACTGGAAAATATCTTTCCAAGGGTCGATGTGCAATATTACCAGCCCCATGCTATATCTAACTATCTTTTTAATTCACTGATCTGAATCATCGCGTGGATCGCGTCCATGGGACACAGAGACAGAAAGTCGATATTATCATTCAAAAGTTTGTAAGATTGTTCCCAGTCTAGTTAGGACATTGCAGACTACTTACGGTAGCGGTATGTTGATATTAACATCTGTCAACACAAGGTGATCGTGCTCCAATTCGTATTCTATATTCACGTCGCAGCCGCCGCCAGCGCCCTCGGACGGCCAACAGTTCACTGGAAAAATAGACTTTCATTAGTATTTTGCATTACAAAAAAATATACGAAAAATAAATACTTTGACATTTTCACGTTAGGAAGTTTTAGAAGGGGTTCCACGCTCGACACATACCTCCCACCCTCGACACACACACACCTCTCACGCTCGACACATACCGCCCACGCTCGACACACACCTCCCACGCTTGACACATGCCTCCCACCCTCGAAACATACCTCCGTCTCTCGTAAAATACCTCCGTCTCTCGACATATACCTCCCACCCTCGACACACACACACACCTCTCACGCTCGACACATACCTCCCACGCTTGACACATGCCTCCCACCCTCGAAACATCGTCTCTCGTAAAATACCTGTCTCTCGACACATACCTCCCACACTCGACACACACACACCTCTCACGCTCGACACATACCTCCCTCCCTCGACACATACCTCCCACGCTCGACACACACCTCCCACGCTTGACACATGCCTCCCACCCTCGAAACATACCTCCCGTCTCTCGAAAAATACCTCCGTCTCTCGACACATGCCTACCACGCTATTCACATACCTCACACGCTCGACACATTCCTCCCACGCTCGACACACACCTCCCACGCTTGACACATGCCTCCCACCCTCGAAACATACCTCCGTCTCTCGACACATACCTCCCACCCTCGACACTCACACACCTCTCACGCTCGACACATACCGCCCTCCCTCGACACATACCTCCCACGCTCGACACACACCTCCCACGCTTGACACATGCCTCCCACCCTCGAAACATACCTCCGTCTCTGGAAAAATACCTCCGTCTCTCGACAAATACCTTCCACCCTCGACACATGCCTACCACGCTAGGCACATACCTCCCACGCTCGACACATTCCTCCCAAGCTCGACACACACCTCCCACGCTCGAAACACACCTCTTACGCTCGGCACACACCTCCCACGCTCGACACACACCTCTGACGCTTGACACATGCCTCCCACGTTGGACACATACCTCCCACGCTCGACACACACCTCCCACGCTTGACACAGGCCTCCCACGTTGGACACATACCTCCCACGCTCGACACACACCTCCCACGCTTGACACATACCTCCCACGCTCGACACACACCTCCCACGCTCGACACATGCCTCCCACGCTCGACACACACCTCTCACGCTCGACACACACCTCCCACGCTTGACACATGCCTCCCACGCTTGACACATGCCTCCCACGCTGGACACATGCCTCCCACGTTGGACACATACCTCCCACGCTCGACACACACCTCTTACGCTCGACACACACCTCCCACGCTCGACACACACCTCTCACGGTCGACACACACCTCCCACGCTCGACACCCACCTCTCACACTCGACACCCTCCTCCCAGTGTTATTTTAACATTCCTGAGAGCGGTAGTTTGACATACCTAACAGTATTATTTTGACATACCTGAGAGCGGTAGTTTGACATACCAAACAGTGTTATTTTGACATACCGAACAGTGTTAGTTTGACATACCGAACAGTGTTTGTTTGACATACCGTACAGTGTTAGTTTGACATACCTGACCGGTAGTTTGACATATAGAACAGTGTTATTTTGACATACCTGAGAGCGGTACTTTCTCGTCGGTGGCGGCGGCTAGCCTCCACTTCAACACGCCGACATCGCTGTTCATAGGGAACGGTCTTTGAGGTTGTTTCAGACCGATGATGCCTGAAGAACGGAATTGCTCTTTATCCACGTTTGGATGGGTCTGCAAACATGGTAGATAGAAGTTTAGAAGGATCGTGTTTGTAGTTCAATATCAAGCTGGTTTATGTTGAAATATAACAGTTCTTTCATGCGGGACTAGCGAAACCGGTAGGATTAAATTATATTAAGTGAAACAAGTACAAGTGTTTTAATTACAACATTATAAATAAATCAGTCTAAAACCTGCTATGATGCTATCTTAGGGCCTTCCAAACTGGACTGGGAACGAGAGAAAATCATAGAATGTGCCAGCTGCATTTCATCCCGGGCATGCTGTAAAAACCAGCTAAGGGTTCCGAGGGTTTCAGTATATTGCAATTTAGGCGATGGGCAGACAACCTCATGACATTCTATCTTAAATACCCCTCAAAACTTTGTCAGACGTGGCGGAACGACCTTTTGTTTAGGTCATTTAAGCTCTGCCTACCCCATTAGGGATAAAGACGTGATTATATGTATGTATAGCCGCGGCACTTGACCTCTTTCTACACACAAGGATTCATTGGTTTAGACTTTAATTAGCCACCTTATACTAAGCTATTGCTCGCCATGTGCAATCGAAGACAGGCTTATAATAAGTGAAAGATTTTAGTGAAATAATGAGTTAATAATTCCACCGACGATTTGAAAATAGAACCACAAATATTCTTGATGATTCAGATCCCAGATGAATGCATTTTCTTTTGGCCAAAAAAAACAACAAATAATATAAATTAAATAGATAAGAAGAAAACTTCCCAAAAAGAGAATTAATTTCTAGCTTGTGTTTATGAAATGAATTAAAATATTCTTGTACAAAAACACATGTTACTAGACCCATATAACTTAAAACTTACTTGAATGTGTTGCTAGAAATTAAATGCATGTTTTAATATCATTATTTTCATTTACTATTTTGCAAAATAAGCATAACTAACAAGTAACAGTATATTTTTACAAACAAAACCCTATATTTCATTCTAGCTAGATTGTAATTTATTCTCATGTGAAAGGAAGGGTGCATTTGTATTTGTAGGTTATACTACTATACGGGTGTACGAGACAGCGTCCTGCAAACTGACAGGGGTTGATACTGATCTCCTGTTGACTGCAACGAAACTGAACACCTTTCACCAGAAAATTCTTTCAGGAAGTCAAAATAAAAAAATTTACTTTAGAAAATCGCAGTTAGAATTTTTTTATGGAAAAGCATTTTTTTATTTTTTATTTTTGAAAGAATTTCCTAGTGATCGCTGTTCAGTTTCGTTGACTGAGCTTTCGTATCAGATTGCGGGACGCTGTCCCTTACCGTCTTAAATTGTGTTTTTTCTTTAGCATTTTCAAATTACTATTAAATTCCTATAGGAAATATTCGAAATATTAGTCTTTTCTACTATATGCTAAACAAATATGTGACAAGCAAGTTGCGTATAATAACAAAACTGAATCTATTATTGTTGTTTTATGAGTGGTAATGCAAATGTTGTTGTTTTTTATGTTAAAATGTTTTATAAAGATGTAAGTACTCAAGTATGCTGGACTGGGAGAGATAGAAAAACATAGAATGTTCCAGCTGCCCTTCCTCCCGGGCATGCTGTAGAAGACAGCAAAAGGGACTCGAGGGTTACAGTGTATTGTAATTTAGGCGATGGGCTGACAACCTGTCACTATGGCAATACACATTACAATCTAAAATTACCCTCAATTATTGTCAGACGCGGCGAAAGCGCCTTTTACGAGGCGTTTAACGCTCTGCCTACCCGTAAGGGATAAAGGCGTGATTTTATGTATGTATGTATGTAAGTACTCAAGTCTGTAAAAAACTATAACTCTAGGATTATTACATCTACATCATACTCTTGTATTGTAATATTCTTTAATAATAAAATTACCCCATTAGGGATAAAGGCGTGATTATATGTACGTATGTATGTATGTATAAAATTATGTTTAAATACATGATAATTCTTACCTACCATGTGTTATTGAAAAAAGAACTTTTAAACTAACGAAACTGTTCCTTACATCCCGTATCTATAGTCGTTCTAGTATTTGGGTTGTTTTTAACTGCCTTTTTTTTTTGTTTAGCAAAATACCTGCAGTTGCAGCGGCCTCGGATCCTTGTTGTCCACGTGCACGAGAATGCGGCCAAACTGCTCGTTGCTGATCCGTAGCGTCAGCAGACCTGACGAACGCAACACATTAAAACAACATTCTATTTAATGTTTATTATTATTTACTAGCGACCCGCCCCGGGTTCGCACGGAAATCATCAGTGTTTCTCTTCTATATTATGCATGTATTATACATATAAACCTTCCTCTTGAATCACTCTATCCATTAAAAGAAACCGCAATAAAATCCGTTGCGTAGTTTTAAAGATCTAAGCATACATAGGGATATAGGGACAGAGAAAGCGACTTTGTTTTATACTATGTAGTGATTAATACTTCCATGCTGGTCTGGGAGCGAGAGAAAAACATAGAATGTGCCAGCTGCATTTCCTCCCGGCCATGATGTAAAAACCAGCTAAGGGATCCGAGGGTTTCTGTATATTGTAATTTAGGCGATAGGCTGACAACCTGTCACTACAGCAATATACGATAAATATATC
The DNA here is from genome assembly GCA_949820665.1 of Scrobipalpa costella. Lineage (NCBI taxonomy): Eukaryota > Metazoa > Arthropoda > Insecta > Lepidoptera > Gelechiidae > Scrobipalpa > Scrobipalpa costella. Next base: position 5,502,670 of record OX463319.1, on the reverse strand, counting down.
TTAAATAGCCCTCAAAACTTTGTTAGACGTGGCGGAACGACCTTTGTTTAGGTCGTTTACGCAAACTACGTATAGGGGTAGGCTATGTACTACAGCTATATGTACATACATACATACATATAATCACGAATTTATCCTGTGATTATGTGTATGTACATACATACATACATATAATCACGTCTTTATCCCCAATGGGGTAGGCAGAGCATAAACGACCTAAACAAAGGTCGTTCCGCCACGTCCGACAAAGTCCTGAGGGCTACTTAAGATAAATTTGTAGGTATATTGCTTTAGTGACAGGATGTCAGCCTATCGCCTAAATTGCAATAAAGAAAAACCCTCGGATCCCTTAGCTGATTTTTACAGCATGCCCGGGAAGAAATGCAGCTGGCACATTCTATGTTTTTGTCTCGCTCCCAGTCCAGCATGGAAGTAATGGATGCTTATTATTATTTATTTATTAATATTGTACACAAGTAATGTGAGAAAGACAATAATAATAGTCCTCCCACCGATTTTCGGTGATGGCGGCCATCTCTCGGAGATCAGCCACCTGCGCAGGACTTGTTTTTAGTGCCCAAGTGTTTGCGCTACACACAGGTGCACTCTCTATTCCTTCAATCTCTTATTCTGATGGGACAGATTGACTGACACGACCAGAGAGAAATCAGGCGCAGGACCGACTATGTTCATGCCCATCCGATAGCATGGATCATCTTCTTTTCGGACAATCAGTGATCAGCCTGCAATGTCCTAACCAAACTAGACACAACAACACAAAGTCATTGTCCCCCGCCGGGAATGGAACCTGGGACCTCCGGGTCGAGTCGACAAGGAATAACGACACAACACTAAGAAACGACCCGCGCAGCCTAGTTGGCAGTGTACCTGCCTGCTACGCAGGGGGTCCCGGGTTCGATTCCCGGTCGGGGCAGACATTTGAATGATGAGTTTAAATGTCTGTTTCTGGGTCTGGGTGTTCTTTGTGGTTGTTTCTGTGTATGTCCATGGCACCCCGATACAGGGAACCCTATAGTCTGTCAACGTCGTGCTTACCGCACCTTAGGGGTACAGACGTGCGCGGGGACGCGGTAACGGGGGTGCGGGCGGTGAAGCAGGAGGGTGAGCGAGCACGACGCAATGTGTTCATGTTCGCAATCGCCGCGTGCTACCGCGTCCCCGCCAACGTCTGTACCCCTAGGGCGCGGTAAGCACGACGTTGACAGACTATAGTGGGGGCTTTGAGTGTGATCGTATTTTTTTAAATTCTCAAATGACTTCGTGGCTTTCTTAGAAATTTTGTGCAAGAGGTATGCTCTTTTGTTTATTCTCCTGTGATATATATATATATAGGCCAAATAAAAAATATATTTTTGAGTGGAAATAGGGCGTGTCCACTGCGCCGTATTAGGTTTGTATCCGTTTCGTAGCCGAATTGGCCTTCCTAGTAAATGAATGACAGCTTGTGCACCAATCCATATCCGTTTTTATATGTGAATTTCAAGGATACTAACCTAAAACAGAGCAGTGCAAAAACGCCCTAAAGGTAATACTAAAGAAAAACAGAAATATATTTCAATATAATGTACATTCTTATTTAATCTTACCAGAAAGCTCAAAGCTCTGTATGTCTCCATCGCGTCCAGCTGTCAGATTCAGCCTCTCTTCAAATCGAAGATGTACACTAAAAAAAAAACACGTAACCTATTAAATGTGTAATACATAAAAAATGCACAGATAACACGAGCGAAGCAAGCGCGTTATTTCACGGAAATAGATAGAAGCTGAACAATCGTTATAAGATAATTTATGAAGAGAGCGATATACGCACACACGTTGATGTAATTAAATAAAATTGCAAGCGAAGCGAGCTGAACCTCCTACGGTAACAGACCATACAGAATGAAACAATTTCAACAAGTAAATAACACGAGCGAAGCGAGCGCGTCAACTCATGAAATACGTAAAGCGAGCGCGTCATTTCTTCACGTCACGTTTAAAACAAAGATTTCAATAACGGGCACTCACTTTGGAAAATAAGTCGCGTACTTCACGACATGTTTCGGGACATTCGGAGTCCCCTCATCAGGTTGAGTTTGTCGGCTGCTGTCCCGAAAAATGTCGTGAAGTGCGCGACTTATTTTCCAAAGTGAGTGAGTGCCCCGTTATTAAGAATAAGAATTCGTTTATTGCCATAAACATAAAGTACATACAACATTAAAAAGAAAGACAAAACATAAATGATGGCAAAAGGCAGGGACTCAGTTGTTGTCAACATGCTGCCGGGGACAGCATTGTTGACACTCAGTTTCAAGCCTTACCCTTTTCTTTCATTGCTAAAAAAAAACAATGTACTTAAGCAAGGGCAAGAAAAAAAGAAAAAGAAAATAATAATAATTTAAATGTTTGTTTTCTTCTTCTTCTGTCGAGTGGGTATCGAGTCTATCGACCCGATGAACCCTTGTGTCAGAGTTTTTAAAACCGCCTAGTAGCACAACTATCAGGCCTCTGACATGGTTTGAGTAACGACCACTATCAAAGACAGCGACCGGGATCGACGGCTTAACGTGCGCTCCGAAGCACGAAATCTTTTTCTTTTTCGGACAATCAGGTGATTCAGCCTGCAATGTCCTAACCAAACTGGGGAAAAATGCACAAAGTGATAAATTCTCAAATATCAACTTTGTGTGTTCCCCCCCGGGAATCGAACCCAGGACCTCCGGATCAGGAGTCCATGGCACTGGCCACTAGACCACGGAGGCAGTTGTAACAAACATAATGTTGTTGTGTGAAGTTGTTTGTTGTTGAATGTACTTAAGCGAAGGGAAAAAAAAATAATTAAAATGTTTTAAAATGTATAGTTACTCTTTAGTGTTGTCGGCTGGTGGTTTCTCCCGGCCGGGCGCGGCGCTGGCGGGCTGGTGCGCGGCGGCCAGCGCGTCGCCCTCGCTGCGCAGGCGCGACACGAACGCGTCCGTGTCGGCGCCGCGCGAGCCCAGCTTCATGGCCGACCGGGCCGCGGGCCGGCTGCGAACAAACAAACGAATCAGTTTACGCTTGAAAGAAAGAAAGAAAGAAAATAATTTATTTTGCTCCACAACATCGATAGTCGGCACGGGTCGTTACGCTCTGCCTACACAATTAGGGATAAAGGCGTGATTGTATGTATGTATGTATGTTCTTTATCGCCGCGCGAGCCCAGCTTCATTGCCGACCGGGCCGCGGGCCGGCTGCGAATAAACAAACACAATACAATACAAAATTCTTTATTGCAAATTAAAATAATAAAATAATATTAAAATTCTTTCTCCCATGCTGGACTGGGAGCGAGAGAAAAACATAGAATGTGCCAGGTGCATTTCCTCCCGGGCATGCTGTAAAAACCAGCTAAGGGATCCGAGGGTTTCAGTATATTGCAATTTAGGCGATGGGCTGACAACCTGTCACTACAGCAATGTATAAATCTATCTTAAATGGCCCTCATAACTTTGTCAGACGTGACGGAACGACCTTTGTTTAGGTTGTTTACGTTCTGCCTACCCCAATAGGGATAAAGGCGTGATTATATGTATGTATGTATGTTATTAAAGCACTTGTGCTTGTTTTACTTAAAATTCATTGGATTAAATTATATTAAGTGAAACAAGTGCAAGAGTTTTAATAACAACATTATAAATAACATACATAAAATCGCGTTAAACGCCTAGTAAAAAGCGCTTCCGCCACGTCTGACAATAATTTAGGGCAATTTTAGATTGTAATTTGTATTGCTATAGTGACAGGTTGTCAGCCCATCGCCTAAATTACAATACACTGCAACCCTCGAGTCCCTTTTGCTGACTTCTACAGCATGCCCGGGAGGAAGGGCAGCTGGAACATTCTATGTTTTTCTATCTCTCCCAGTCCAGCATGGAAGGAACTTACAATACACTCCCATATAACCATCATTAAAGATAACCCTCGAGTCCCTTTTGCTAATTTCTACAGCATGCCCGGGAGCAAGGGCAGCTTTGTTTTTCTATCTTCCAGTCCAGCATGGAAGGCCCTAAGATAGCATCATAGCAGGTTTTAGACTGATTTATTTATAATGTTGTAATTGAAACACTTGTACTTGTTTCACTTAATATAATTTAATTCTACCGGTTGTCGGCACGGGTCGTTTACGCTCTGCCTACACAATTAGGGATAAAGGCGTGATTGTATGTATGTGTCGGCACTTGGTAAAACTCCATATTTATAATACATACATATAATCACGCCTTTATCGCTGATGGGGTAGGCAGACCGTAAACGACCTAAACAAAGGTGGTTTCGCCGCGTTTGGCAAAGGTTTTGACGGTTGTTTAAGATATACTTGTACGTATATTGCTGTAGTGACAGGTTATCAGCCCATCGCCTAAATTACAATATACTGAAACCCTCAGATCCCATAGCTGGTTTTTACAGCATGCTAGGAAGAAATGCAGCTGGCACATTCTATGTTTTTCTCTTACTTCCAGTCCAGCATGGAATAAACAAATACAATACAAAATTCTTTATTGCACAAAGAAACACATACAACAGAAATAAAAAGGAACAAACGTGACAGTACAATATAGGCGGCCTTATTGCTAAAGCAGCAATTTCTACCAGGCAACCTTTGGGTATAGAAATTGTACAAGCAGAAAGCGGGATAGTGCATATTACTACATATAATACTTAGATAATATTTACACACTATTAAATAAATATTTCAATAAAATATACTGATACATATCTTATGATAAACTAATACATAATATATGCTACATAAGATAGGATACTCTATGTTATATATCAGAGAAATTGGTTGATAGAATATCACTACATATACTTACTTAAATGATACTTATAAATTGATACAAACAAATCACTCTTCTGTAAAAGAATATATAATAGTACTACATACAGAATGGACATTCACCTCCCTTCCCCAGTCCGACATACGTGGGACACTCAGAAAGATTTGCGACACTAAAAAAAATTGTTCTACAGGTACATATATTTTTATTAAATCTTTTCAAAGTACTCTCCACCAGCCTCTATACAAAGATTCATGCGTCTGAACCAGTTTTCAAAACACTTTTTCCAGTCCGCCGTAGACACCTCGTTTACAGCCTGCTCGAACGCAGCCAGCGCATCTTCCGGCGACGAAAATTGTATCCCCTTGAGCTGATTTTTTATTTTTGGAAATAAAAAGAAGTCACACGGTGCTAGATCAGGGCTGTAAGGAGGGTGACCCAGGAGTTTGACTGGTGTGCTGTCCAGGAAGTCCCTCGTTTTGAGCGCGGTGTGTGCAGGCGCATTGTCGTGGTGGAGCAGTAGTCCGCGGAGCCCTGTGTTTGGTCGCTTGTTGCTCACAACAGAAAAAACTTCTGGTAAACATTTGGTAGTATACCATTCGGCGTTAATGCTTCTTTGATCTCGTAAGGCAATTGAGGCCAAGTGGCCAGTCAAATTAAAAAAGCTGGCGATCAAAATCTTCCCCCCGCTTCGAGATCGCTTCACTTTGGTAGGCGTTGGTTCATTTTGAAACACCCAAACTGTCGAGTGGCGCTTGGTTTCTGGATCGTATTGATAAATCCAGGACTCATCACCTGTTACGATGTCGTAAACACGCCGAGACGAGCCTGCTTCAAATTTGTTCAGCATATCACGGCACCATTCCACCCGGGCCTGCTTCTGAGCGTCGGTGAGGTAGTGCGGCACCCAGCGCGATACTATCCTCCTCACGCGAAGATGCCCGTGTAGAATCTCGTGAACGCTTCCCGATCCAATCTCTAATATGTGCTGAATCTCCTGATATGTAATTCGCCTATTATCTTGGATTAAATTTTTCACTGCTAGCACGTTTTCTTCCGTAATAGCCGTCAAAGGGCGACCGCTTCTTTCTTCATCCCCCAAGGTTGGTAGACCGCGCCTAAATTCGTTGTACCAACGATACACGGTTGCCTTGGAGGGGCTTTCATCCATAAATGCCATTTGAAGTCTATCGAACGATTCATCCGGTTTCAGGCGACACTTGAAATCGTAAAAAATCATAGCTCTAAAATGTTCCCGGCGCAGATCCATTTTTCAGTAAGGCACGATACTTTAAATTGGCTCGCAAAAAATGTGGAGGGAAATTTTGAAAATGGAACACACATTTTTATTTACAAGTAATCATATTTTCAAAAAAGATTCTAACCGGCCAGTCTGCCATATATAAAAACTATTTATCGCAATACTTTCTGAGTGGCCTGGTACGTCACACTCCGTGCCGGATTGTGGGCCACATTGAGCGTACGCTTAGCGGGTATGGCGCGCGCATGTTTCCCAGTGGAACGGAAATAATAAAGTTCTGTGTTCCAAAGATGGTTAGGTACTGTCCCGTGTACGGATGTCATTCTACCACAAGATATGACTCCAATAGAAACTTTTTTAGATTCCACAGTTATGAGAGACGGTAAGTAAATTCATACAAAATATGCAACCTAATCTATTCTAACTAATCTATTCTACTACGAACTACTTTAAAACGTTGGTTTAATCAAGAACCAGATTAATCAAGTAATGATTATGACCGGTATAACAAAAATTGTAAACCCTTATGACACGCACACAAACTCATACCAAGTGCAACATGCCGTCTGTCGATGTGTGAACAAAATGACATTATAGTTAGGAGTGTCCGAGCTGTGCTTCTGTAAACCTGCTATGATGCTATCTTAGGGCCTCGGAAATCCTGAGATCTTGGGTTTGTCTAGGAACGCAAAGTCAATTTATCACTTTTCTTCCAGTTTTTACAATCTTACCAGTTCTGTTTTTTTAAACATAGATAATTTATGTAACGGCAATAAATGTAATTGCTCACGTGTCTCTAGCGGGCGTGGTGGGTATCTTCTCGGCGATGGGCTCGCTGGAAGCAGACATCGATGAGCTGCCGAAACCACCGCTACTTCCTGCAAACATTTACCATAATTATTATGATTCGTCACTCACTATCGTGAATTCCGTATATTTCCCCATCGAGAGCTGAATTAGAGCAATCACAAGCCACATTCTTGAATCACTGAATCAAATTCACATACGAAGATTAACAATAGCATACGATTTTCATACTAATGCCACAGAATATATAATAGTACTACATACAGAATGGACATTCACCTCCCTTCCCCAGTTCGACATACGTCAGACTCCGCGCCGGATTGTGGGCCACATTGAGCGTACGCTTAGCGGGCATGGCGCGCGCATGTTTCCCAGTGTAACGGAAATAATAAAGTTTTGTGTTCCAAACATGGTTAGGTACTGTTCCGTATACGGATGTCTTTTTACCATAAGATATGGCTCCAATAGGAACTTTTTTAGATTCCACAGTAATGAGAGACGGTAAGTAAATTTATACAAAATATGCAACCCAATATATTCTAACTATTCAGTTAAAGTGAACTACTTTAAAACGTTGGTTTTATCAAGAACCAGATTAATCAAGTGATGATTATGACGGGTATAACAAAATTTGTCAACCTTTATAACACGCACACAAACACATGCCAAGTGCAACATGCCGTCTGTCGATGTGTGACCAAAATGACATAGTAGTTAGGAGTGTCCGAGCTGTACTAATGCGCTTATTTATTTTATTTAAAGAGTTTATTCAATAAACTTTTACGTATTGGCTTATGAAGGACTAAGTTTGAAGCGTCTGCTAATCATGCTCACCGAAAGACATCTGGCTACGTGGCGGCGCGCCTCGCTTGGCGGCCTCGAGGCGCTCGCGTTGTAACTCTTTAGCGCGTTCACGCATGCGGTTAGCGGCCTCTCGTTCTTGCGTCTGGAAGCAAGTGAGACTTCAGAGTACAGAAGCCAAAAACCTCACACAAGCGGGAAGTATCCGTATTGAAAGATATAGATGTTCTATCTCACGGCTAAATTTTTGCCATAGTGTGTGTAAATACTTGTAATTCGTTTATTTAGCGTTGAATTATCGATACTAACTTGTTTTGTAACTGCAAAGTAAGTCAACCGAAAAACATGTTTGTAACAAGGTTGGTCTGCGATTCCGAAATTTGAACCTCAGCTAAGTTGTAAAGAAAATGCTGTCTACGGGCTGCAAAATAAGTTGGTATCGATAACTCAACGTTAAATAAACGAAGTTTTAAGCATGTAGTTATGCACACAAGGGCCGTGCCTGTACAGACAACCACAAGTATGGCTCAGCGGCAGTCTTGAGATTAGACATCTATAAATGCAACCTCATATTACTAAAGTGTCATCAAGGGGGCGTGGCGAGCTTAACCCGAGTTGCCTCGTTAACGTATTTATGTGCATATACAATAAGAAGAGCTTGTACTTAATAGCTATTCCAAATTAATGCATGCTGACTGCGATTAAAGTACTACATACTTTAAATACCCTCCATTCGGTGAAGCCGTGAAGGGTAAAAAAAACTAAGAGAAAAAAAAGTTACAATGAAAAATTTAAAACAAGTTTTACATAAAAAAATAAATTGTAATAGATAAAATGATGAAGTAGTTTACTCTTTAGTCAATAATGTCTCAATGTTTTTACAATGGTCAAGAGATGGAGTCTGATGCCATCAAGATTACAATGAGCGGGGCTCGGGCCGAGTCTGTAGCTACGTCACTGCTTGAACATCTTCTGTATGCCTTTTCTAATCATCGGTTGCATTTTCAATTTGTATGAAAGTGAGAAATAAAGTAGATTTTTAAAGCCGTTGGAGTGCATTTAATCTATTAATCGAAAATGGCCAAAGGTGCAGAAAATCAAAATTATTTTGACCAACCATAATAATAGCCAAATTCAATTTCAACCATTTGCATTTTGACCTTATCCAGACGTGATTTCTCGAATTTACATAAATATGAATAAATTCATCCAGACAGTTTTAAGCTACTTCACAATTTCCAGTAAGAATATGGTTTGAATAAATTGAAATGTTTCTGTTCTAAACTAGACAATAACATACCTGTCTCACTGCCTGGTAGATCTTTTCTTCATGAGAGTCCATCTCTACGAATGAGCGTACCTGTAAACAAAACAATTTTTGAGATTTTAAAAACAGTTTTATAATATAATATGAAAGAAAGAAAACAATAAATTCGTTTCTGGCGGGACTCGACCCTTCGTCTCTGGAGGTTCGAATCCTGCCAGAAACAAATTTATTATTTACTTGCTTTCATATTATATGAAATTAAATAGCATTGTGAGTACTAAAATCCTCAAAAATAGTTTTATAATAGAAACTATTCTTCTTCTGTTGCGTGGGTATCAAGTCTATCGACAACAAATAAACTATTTAGTATTTATATTAGGTTTTTATACTTTGTTATTAAAAGAGCAGGATTAGATATGAAACAACTGAGTCAAGTCAAGGTACCTCTGACCTTCCATCTCAGCAGTTTAATCAGTGATTATGATTAAGGAACTCCTCTGACACCAAGTTTCATGTCCAAGGTAGAACCACATAAAATTTAAGAAAATTGTGTAGATATACCAGATTGAAATACTGACTTGTGCTAGGTTGACACTCTCCCTGTAGCCGAGGGCTACAATCTCATCAAAAGCAAACAGCAGATTGAAGGCCTGGTTCAAGACTTCAGCTTCTGTCAGCTGGCTGCAGTACTCAGGCACCTGGGGGTAGAAAAGGAATTATTATTAATGTTTTTGAATAAGTAGGACAAAATCATGTTAAGCTTATTAATTTTCAGTTTCTTTACATAAATTATACTGGGTTTTAGGGACAGGGACAGTAAGAATTGTAAACATTTCCTGAAAGATCAGGAAATGAAAAAAAAAATAGCTCCTTATACAAAGTGACCACCTCAATCACATAATTTGTATTGTAAGTTCTTTTTTCACTTCTTGAAAAAAATCCTGAGCATAGTTGTTCAGTTTTATTGACTTTTCAACCCCTATCAGTTTGTAGCATGCTGTCTCTTACTCCCCATATGACAAATGTTTACATAAATAGTGTACATCAGTGTTTGATTAAAACTAATTTGAATTGTTTTGTTATGATTGTTATGTTCAATATATAAACTGTTAAAAATTATGCTGCTGGATTTTTTTTAATTACAAATTGATTTACTAAAACTACTTTTGTATCTTAGGCGGATCTAAGAGCAATAATAAAATGAAAAGGTAAATATAATACATATATAATAATAAAATATATAAGTAAGATCCTGAGTAATTGACTTACTACTCTGCTGAATAGACGCAAAGTTTCCAGGTCTTCAAGGATGTTGCTGGCTTTAGTGGTGATCAGCAGCATGTACAGTTTGTCCAGAGGTTGGTATACATATCTGCAAAATATTTATTCAAAACATTACCATACATAACTTCTCTTCTCTAACTTTTCTTTTTGTTAACACTCATATTTGGTATATGAATTAATACAATACACTCAATATCTTGGTTACAGAACAAACACAAGGGTATCTTGCAATAATTACACCCTATATTTCATTTTGATAAACCATTACAATCAGTGTTTGATTAACAACAGTGAAATATACCTGACAGATTCAGTTTCAACGAATGTGTGCTGACGACCACTGGTCATAAGCTTGGGGAATGCAGCCAGCAAACCCTCGATACGTGCCTTCGTCATCTCCACAAACTGACGAGACACCAGGGCTGAAATATGAGTTTAGGTTACATGTCTAATTGGACTAATATTATTACAACAGATTTCAAACCAAATGTTAAACATTAGCAAAATATAGTACCTTTCCCCGATTTTGTGCATACTGTAGCCGCTATAAGCACCTGGAATCACACCAAAACACGAATTAACACTGATATCAGGAGCCGGATTTGCGATTCTCAATTTCACATTGATGCGAGTCTTCTAAGGCGATAAACTGCTGTAGAAAAATGAAGACGTGTAAATAGTTGCATAAAATAGAATTACCATTTTGAATTAGACACAATTTATCAAGTTTTCATCCAAAATATACGATGTGATGAAAATTTGACAACACACACGAGATGACGTGTAGAATATTTTTTTAATTCGATGTTGCCATGTCTATCTCACAATTTTTTAGTTTTTGTACCGGAAGTGCTCAATTCTATTTCGATTTCGAGTAAATAAATTCGAAAAACCGGTAAATTGTTGCGTGAAACGTGGGCCTTATTTAGACAAATGTCAGAATTGACAAATTTTTCCAGTGGAGAGTAATCACGTTGAATTTTGGCTATTTTATCGTAATTAATTCGTTTTTTGGTATTATCGAAACAGTTTTGGATAACTAGCAAACTGTATTTCAAGCTGGTTTTTAACTATGGGGAGAATGAATTGATTGGGTGCCGAAATTCTATGGGAAACGAGTGTATATCAAAGAGGCTAAATAAAAGTTGTAAGTATACGTTTTTATTTAATGTTGTACGCTATTTATCGCGTTAGCACATTAGTTCGCAAGCTCCCGGTGTGTGCGTGCGTTGGAGCCGATATATAGTCGTTATTCCGCTAATGGTCAGCACTTGATTTGCATACAATCATAAATTTTCTTTATGCCTGTTTAAATGACCTGTGGTCTTATAGTGTCAACGCGGAGGATACTGGTTACGTTTTGATAAGTGAGCGATCACCCCGCCGCTATAAATGAGTGTGTATTTCTCGAGAACTGTAGTGTTTATGTTGTGAAATTATTTACTCAATTTTTCATAGTATAAAGTGAACTATGGAGGAAACCTACCTATTAGATAGTGATAATGAGGTATTCAAGTTGTAATTACATACTGTTTTCACTTAAATGTGTATAGGTATTATATTTATTATTGTGATATAATTTTCTTTGTGTAAATAGGCGGACTTACAACAAAGGTTATATGGGTAATGTGATGATTTCAGAGCACACATATAAAATATGTGTAGCGATGAACGACAAATGTGGCTGTAAGGATGACAAGGAAGAGTCCTGTCCTCTTATAAACTCATCATCTGACCAGCTCACCAACATATTTGTAAGATTACATGTGATCATAAACTTGCCACAGAATATGAAAGTGAAGATGCAATAAGTTTCTAAAAGTTTACATTTTAATGGAAAAAAGTTATCAAAGTCATTGGTTTCAACTTAAATTACTGAATTCAAGCAAAATGAAATGCCCACTGATGCATTATAACTTTTTTCATACTGATTAAACATAATTCTTCTATATACTTGCTTAAAATTTTACTTTTTAGGTAAAATTTTCTAATAAATTTATTTATAAATCTATATCTTCCATCTTGTTGTTCGAATCTTGAATTAATAAAACTATTAATACATTTCTTTCATTTCATATTATTTCCAGTGATTTGTAAACTTTTGATATTATTGCATATTTTCTTCAAGCACATCCTTTTAGTTTTTTGTTTGTTTTCTATAATTTAGCACCCTTTCTAGTATACCATGTAGCACTGCATAGTAGTATTGGTAGAATTTATTATAGTTCTTTGTTAAAAAATATAACTTAAAAAACACCTATCTTTTTAAAAAACACCTTCTAGTCGACCTGATGGCAAATGAGAGGTAACTTTATCAGTTTTTTTTTAGAATACTACAAATACTGTATACCACATTCGGTTTTCGCAAAGCATACGCGGCAGATTGCGATTATGATTTATGTGTTCAATGCTTTCTTCTATGCTAGAGTGGGAGAGATAGAAAAACATAAAATGTTCCAGCTGCCCTTCCTCCCTGGCATGCTGTTGAAGTCAGCAAAAGGGATTTGAGGGTTACAGTGCATTGTAATTTAGGCGATAGACTGACATCCTGTCACTACAGTAATACTCATTACAATCTAAAATTGCCCTCAATTTATGTCAGATGTGGCGAAAGCGCCTTTAACGAGGCACTTTACACTCTGCCTACCCCGTAAGATATAAAGGCGTGATTTTATGTATGTGTTTAATGAATTATATTTTGCCCAGTTATTAGTCTATGATAAAATTGCAAAAAAAATAATTACCTATCTAAATTTACACATAAGTATTTGAACCCTTTTCTGATACTATGGTTACTCATACTCAGATCTATTCAGCCGTAAATTTACCTGATGTTTCTTCAAACACACAAACTTATATTTAAAAGCAAAAGAGACACATTCTCATAAAGTTTTCATAAATGCCAATTTCATGTAACCAGTAATTTACGCGTCGTAAATGAATGACCCGAAATTATTTACTTACCATAAAATATAAACTGTAAACAAACACTTCAGACTCCAAACTTGATAAAATGCCTTTACTAGATTAAATGGGATTAATTTTTTAGAGCCCAGCATGGTCCAGTTTATCGACACCCTCACAAATTATCTATAGTTCCTCTATCTTATCTAGTTTTTATTGCATAGAGGGGGAGGGCGGAGCTCACGGTATATTGGTGGCAATCCCTGTCATTAAGTTGCTTTGTCCTTGTGTAAGGCCAGTGCTGTAAATGCTGGCAGCCAACATACTTGTGTCAAAAAGGAAAAAAACAAAAGATGTTTAATTCGCGCCATTTTAATCTCGGTATTTCGAACTTTCCTAGTTTTATCAGAGACACTTTATGCACTATTAGTCAGTGATAATGATAAATGATAGTGGCTCCAATAGAGAAGTAATTTCCAATAAATTGTGATTGATGTGTTAGTGAATGATAAATGCTCAGGATGAGAAAGAAGATTAATATTACAGTTCCGCCTAAGAAGATAAAAAAGGTTAGCATTTAAGGTAATTCGAATGACTTACTAAGTCCTAAAATTATTTGTCTGATGTATACCATTATAATATTAACCTTTACTGTTCGACTTCAAGGTTGTTTGTTACTTATTTAAATCTTTTAAAATAGTCAAGTCAAGCAAATTGATGGTATAAAAAAATACAATTAAATACACTACACATTAATTAACAACTTATTAAAAACGTTAAAAAGTTTTAACTTGGTACTAGATATATATGTGTAAAACCAATTTATTTTCGTTTAACACTCTACCACACTCTATATCTTATTTTCAAATTAAATAAAGCAAGTCATTATTTGAATTCTATTATAATTTTAATATAATACCAATTATTATATTATAAATATTCTTGAATTATCCAAACTATTTTCCCAAGAAACAAAATATATTTTACGTCATCAATACGCAACTACAAACAGTAATTTTCGAAGACAACTGTATGTAATTGAGGTATTATTTACACACAATATAATTCTGCATGACCACTAAGTAGAATGTATAGTATTTGTAGGGCTGCCTCTAGCTAACTGTTTATTTAACGGAGTTATTAGTTAAAGATTTTTAGTTACTTCCGCTTCTTTAGTTGTTGTTCTCTTTGCGAGCTCATATTTCGTAAGAAGGTATGATGTATTTATTTTTTTAAACGTATAATAGCCAGATTTTTACAACTCGTTTTAGACCACCAACTATAATCTATAATCACTACATAGTATAAAACAAAGTCGCTTTCTCTGTCCCTATATCCCTATTTATGCATAAATCTTTAAAACTACGCAACGGATTTTGATGCGGTTTCTTTTAATGGATAGAGTGATTCAAGAGGAAGGTTTATATGTATAATACATGCATAATATATTAGAGAATCACTGATAATTTCCGTGCGAAGCCGGGGCGGGTCGCTAGTATCATTATAAAGAAAAATGATTTCTTAACTCTAATGTATAAATTTGCTCTATTAGAACAGAACATTATCCAGATTAATGAAAATAGACCACTTTCGGAAAATAAAAATGTGAATTTTCGTTGCATAGTAAAAAATCATATTAGAATTGTAACTTCCATTCGTATAAAATACTTTAACATTAATCACAGAGAATTATAAAATTGTTCACTGAGGATTTTCATGTAGAGATAACAAAACAAAAAAATAAGAGACTCTAACAAAAAAAAAAACAACTCTTAAAACATCAGAGTTGTGTTTAAGATAGAGGCAGCCCGCTCCGTAGTGGCTGTGGTTAATATAATGGCCATGTACAGACGACGTCTTTGTTTCCTGAAACGACAACCAATGCCATGTGTTCGTCAGTCAGCGATTTCGCACGTAAATTATTTACTACGGCGGCATGCCTAGATCAAATATAGTTATAGATCCACGGTCCTATACATAATCAAACTCAAACCGTGGCACCACGTCAACTGTGTGCAAAGTCGTATAGTGGTTTACTTAAAGCTTCAATATGGACCGTACTGTTCATAAAATAAAGTTTCTTTTGTCAAATAGCGAATGACATAAAAGAAGGCGATAACTATGTGCAAAAAGGCCGTAAAGTGGTTTACTTAAAGTTTCAATATGGACCTTATTGTTTATAAAAAAAAGTTCGGATTGTCAAATAGCGACTGACATAAAAACAAGGCATATGCCTTGATTTTTTGGTGCCATTTTTCAAGCGGCGTTTGTGTATCTATAACTATATTTGATCTGAGACAGCATTTCAGTTGACCGTATTTGGTTTACTTTGTTCATACAGTATATTTATAAATATGTATTTTTTTCGTTGTTTACATGAGAATAGTGTCTTGTACTATACTAGCAACCCGCCCCGGCTTCGCACGGAAATCATCAGTGTTTCTCTACTATATTATGCATGTATTACACATATAAACCTTCCTCTTGAATCACTCTATCCATTAAAAGAAACAACATCAAAATCCGTTGCGTGGTTTAAAAGATCTAAGCATACATAGGGATAGAGAAAGCGACATTGTTTTATACTATGTAGTGATACATTGTAGTTAGAACGCACTGTAATGTAGAGCTTTGTAGAAAAACTTCGCATTTTTTATAAAAAGAACTAAATTGCGAAAGCGAAAATATACTTTTTCCAAAAAACAACGGTTGTAATAATCCAAATATTGAAACGTTGAAATAATTAAATACTCCAAATGTTTGTCTTGGTTTCATGTATTTCATGCTTTGTTATTTTTATCTTCGGCCTGTGATTTTTGGACAAAGTTGTTGTATGTTACCACACACATCGAAGACGACAAACTTTTGTTTTTGTTATCAGCTGATTAACAGCTGTGATCGCGGGATCACAGCTGTTAATCCCTGTCTTTTCTATTTGAATAATAATTATGGTCGATAGAGTTAAACAAACGCTAGCTGCGTTAACAAATATGCACTTAAAAATCAGATGATTGCAGATAAATAAACTCAAGTTTGCTGGCAGTTTTAAGACTTATGTCGATGGTGATAGCAATGGATATTTTATTAGTCCAAATTACGACTTAACAACGTCTGACAATCGATTCATTATTTATTGATGTGCGTAGTAGTAACTTGTAGTAGAAAGTTCGATAAAGTTGTCGTGTTAATTTATCGAATAAATAATTGGGGTCACAGCACCACTGACATTGAACAACTATCCTTAGGGCGTTTGTGCACTAGATCCGAAACCAATTCGTATCCGAATTGGCCTTTCTAGTAATTGATCCTACCATGCTGGACTGGGAGCAAGATAAAAACGAATGCTGTAAAAACTAGCTAAGGGATCCGAGGGTTTCTGTATATTGCAATTTAGGCAATGGGCTGACAACCTGTCATTACAGCAATATACCTACAAATCTATCTATCTTATATAACTTTTAAAAACTTTGTCAAACGTGGCGGAACGATATTTGTTTAGGTCGTTTTCGCTCTGCCTACCCCATTAGGGATAAAAGCGTGATTATATGTATGTAGTAATTGATATTGAGCTTGTGCTCCCGTCCATATACGATTTATAAAGAATTTTTCCTGATACGAGCTTGATTCGGATCTAACATAGAATGCACAAACGCCCTTACACACCTTGAGGTTAAATTACGAAATAATAGTGTTCATAATTAATGTACAGCCTTCTCTTGTTTCTTAGAAAATATCGATTGATATCTACTCGCAAGTAACAGT
Source organism: Scrobipalpa costella (assembly GCA_949820665.1). NCBI lineage: Eukaryota > Metazoa > Arthropoda > Insecta > Lepidoptera > Gelechiidae > Scrobipalpa > Scrobipalpa costella. The sequence goes on along the minus strand of OX463319.1, from coordinate 5,485,764 downwards.
AAAATGTTCTCAGTTACTGAAGGAAAATCTATCATTCAGATTGCTTATCTAAACAAATACTACGAGGAAACATTCTTGATTATTAGCTAAGTTATCGATACACTCGAAATGTCCTGAACGGATTTCAAAAAATATTTCATATTTATTAAGCTACGTTACCGATGTACAGAACATAACCTTTAATCGCGAAAAACTCGCAAATAAAAACTTGCCTTTTTATAAATAAAGGTGTACGCACACTAATCGTTGGCTCGTTTCAGTCGTGCGGAGGGTGTGCAATGTTCCCGTCCTGCATGTCGCTGTTATCAAGGAAAGGCGAGCAGCACAAGCCGCGGCCAGGACAAGTGCCAGTCGTGCTCAATGTCTACGATATGTACTGGACCAACTGGTGAGTGTTCCTAATCTTCTTCTATCGTGTGGGCTTCGAGTCGATCGACCCGAATAACCCTGAAATTTTAAACCGCCTAATAGCACAGCTAATAGGCCTCTGACATGGTTTTCGTGTAACGACGACTATCAAAGACAGCGACCGGGACCGACAGTTTAGCGTGTCCTTTTTCTTTCCCACGGAATCCTTTTTCTTTTTGGACAATAAGATGATTCATTCTGGAAAATGTCACATAATGATAAATTAAGAAATACCAACTTTGTGTTCTCGTTCTAATCGAACCCAGGACCGCCGGATCAGGAGCTCGGTTTAGACCACTAGACCACAGAGGCAGTTGTATTGTAGTATTCCTATAAAATAACATGTAGGTTATAGGTTTGTACGATACGAATCTGACGTAAGAAGCCGCGCGGGCCGCACGCGGTTTTAGGTTACTTAGCGCTTGGAATTATCGTTGAGTTTCGCACGGATTGCTCGCTTCTGCGGCCTGCCAGCGGCGTGTGTGTAAAAGCCTTTATATTAACTAGCTTTTGCGACACCAACCGCTACCTAGGTTTTAATAAGAAGCCCATGTGGAGCTATTGAAACCGCAATGATAAGGAGTTGAGTGTCGGTCGCCCGCTGCTTTATTTATCCGGCCTTATTGTGTTTTTTACTTCGTGGCTTTTACAAGTTATTTCTGGTTCTTATGGTAGAGTGTGCTTGTGACTTTAGTAATTAAGGCAAATAAAGATGTAGGTATTTTCTTAAGCACGGTCACGCTTTGAATGTATAATACAAAAAAAAATAATGTTTTTTTTCTTTTTTTCCAAAAAAACAACAGACTAAGTATAATACATTTTTAGCAATATTTAATTATATTTCCTAGTTCTGTCGTAATACAAAGTTATTATCTTGCAAATCTCACACTAGGAATTAACCTGTCACGTGAGATTTATTAATACGATTTCTGTATGTTGACAGAAAGCTTGAGTTTTAACAATAGCAAATCTGGGAGAATTAAAAAAATAATGAAGGTAAATATGTCTTCTTCTGTCGTGTGGGCATCGAGTCAATCGACTCGATTAACTCTGGTGTCAGATTTTATTTAAACCGCCTAATAGCACAGCTAATGCCTCTGACATGGTTTGTGTAACGACTACTATCAAAGACAGCTACCGGGACCGAAGGTTTAACGTGCCCTCCGAAGCACGGAATCCATTTTCTTTTCGGAAAATCAGGTGATTCAGCCTGCAATTTCCTAACCAAACTGCGGATAACCCCACAAAGTGATAAATTGACAAATATCAATTTTGTGTCCCCCCCCCCCCCTGGGAATCGAACCCAGGACCTCCGGATTGTAAGCCCATGGCTCTGACCACTAGACCACGGAGGCAGTTATATGTAATCCTCTATGAACAGTAAAGCAAAATTACTTGTTTCATCTTAGTCATAGAGTTCATTCACCGCACATACTTGCTTCTGTGGAATTTCCTAAGTTTCGGATCTTCAATGCAATCAAAAATATGTTTTCCTTGTCTATTGGTTTGCAACCATTCATAAATGAATAAGCATATGCATACTTCCATGCTGGACTGGGAGCGAGAGAAAAACATAATCTGCCAGCTGCATTTCCTCCTGGGCATGCTGTAGAAACCAACCAAGGGATCCGAGGGTGTCAGTATATTGCAGTTTAGGCGATCGGCTGAGAACCTGTCACTACAGCAACATACCCACAAGTCTATCTTAAATGGCCCTCAAAACTTTGCCAGACGTGGCGGAACGACCTTTGTTTAGGTCATTTACGCTCTGCCTACCCCATCAGGGATAAAGGCGTGATTATATGTATGTATACTTTATAAATAAATCCTTGCGGTCAACGGCCTTTGTCATCCTTATTCATGAAGGTGACTAACAAAATTACAGTTAATTCGATTAATTGCTCCCAATTGAGCTTGAAAATTGACACCAGTTTCAGTCGGAACGCAACTATGTCGGTAATTCATTAGACTGGATTATTTTATTATGATAACGGTGTCTGTGGTGTAGTCGTAAAAAAATACGATTTTATCAAGATTCATGTATAGAATTTCCAACTCAGATTTAGAATAAAGGTAAACAAATTTTCATGTCTTTTTATTCAAAAACACATTTCAAAAATAAATGAAACTACTATTTATTTATTTTGTCATATCTAATTGCCTAAAACTTATTTTAGAAACAAGATCTTCGATTAAAAGACATGAAATTTTGTTTACCTTTAATCTAAAACTCAGCTGGGAATATGTTTTTAGATTTACTTATCAAATAGTGACAAACATACCTTAACATTAACTGTCCCATTAGAAACGCATTCTAAACTTATGGCTGTGCTTATAGTGAGATTGCATAATGCATTATCCATTGTAAGACCTAAAGCACCTATAATAGTTTCATGTATTTTTATTCAAAAACACATTCCAAAAATAAATTATGTGTATAGGCAAATTAGTTAAATTATTAAAACTACTATTGAATTATTTTGTCATAGCTAAAACTTATTTTAGAACCAAAATCTTCGATTAAAAGACATGAAATAGTTTTTACCTTTAATCTAAAACTCAGTTGGAAATACCATACCTTAACATTTAGTGTTCCATTAGAAACGCATTCTAAACTTATGGAGAGATTGCATAATGCATTACCCATTGTAAGACCTAAAGCACCTAAATTGCATTATCTTGTCATGTCTTAAGTATATTCCTGCCAGGAGAAAGACCTGTCACAGAGAAAGAATAAGAGAAGGACTTATGCACTTTCTATAAGCCCTTCTCTATAGTATCTCTATGACTATATGTGTAGGGGTGCGTTCAGACGGCCCAATATAAAATTAATACCGTACGAATTTTAGAATACCAGGACGCACTTAACGTACACCTTCGCCGCTGTCACATTAAACTTTACTTCCGGTGCGTCTCTGAACGGGCCGGATAAAAAATAATCTAGTCGATATTCCGTCGTCTCTGAAAGGGCAGTATATTTTTTAACATGGCTAAAACTCGGTCGGTTAAGGGACTTTGAACACACCCCAGGGCTATATGTACCAGAATACAAGTTAAATTACATATGTATCAAACTATTTAAACTTAAGTGAGACATTCTAAATAAAGATTTTAATAACGGGCACTCACTTCGGAAAATAAGTCGCGTACTTCACGACACGGAGTCCCTTTATCAGGTTGAGTTTGTCGGCCGCGGGGAATTGAGCGATTGAAATTAACCGCCGCCCTAACTTAAATCGGGATATAGGTTGGATGTTGTCACCCGCGTGGAAACCCGCGCTGACTTCTCTGGTACCTAGTGTAAGTGTTCAGACTACCGTCGCAGAAGACAGTGTCAGTGCGTTCTGTTTTACGTTATGTAGTACTATTATATATTCTGTGTTACGTTGTGGGACTCAAACATTGCTGACGCATCACCGCCGGCACAGTCCGTGCCCCCCGTCGCCGTCCCGGCCCCCTCCGCCCGAGCGCTGCGAGCTCAAACTCGCAGTGCGAGGCGGAACACCGGCGGATACGCTTACGGCCGACAAACTCAACCTGATGAAGGGACTCCGAATGTCCCGAAACATGTCTTAAAGTACGCGACTTATTTTCCAAAGTGAGTGCCCGTTATTAAAATCTACATATGTATCGTTTAATTTTAGATTAGAAGGTAATAAATCGAACCTTATCAATCTTATCATTGACCCTTTCTGCCAGCGTCGTACAATTTATGGTGTTTTTTAACGATTCTTTCATCGTAAAGTACATTATTATAGTAAATAGTCTACATACTTCGACCCCCGGCTCAAGTTGAAGATGTTTTCTCAATCTGTCTTTGAATCGTGTAAGTACATTTAGTAGACTATTTCATATTCATGTCCTGCCTCCGTGGTCTAGCGGTCTGAGCCATGGGTTCTCGACCCGGAGGTCCCGGGTTCGATTCCCGGAGGAGGACAATGACTTTGTGTTGTTGTTTCTAGTTTGGTTAGGACATTGCAAGGCGATCACCTGAGTCTCCGAAAAGTAAGATGATCCATGCTGTCGGATGGACATGTAAATAGTCGGTCCTGCGCCTGATTACTCTGTGGTCATTTCAGTCAATTGTCCCATCAGAATAAGAGATTGAAGGAATAGAGAATGTATCGTTACACACTTGTGTGTTGCTCAAACACTTGGACACTAACAACTAGTTAGTCCGCAGTTGGTCGATCTCTGGGAGATTGGCCGCCATCACCGAAAATTGGTGGGAGGAGTAGGACTAGGAGGAGGAATTGGTGGTTATTAGTCTATGTCCATCTTCGTATTTACCAAGAGGACAACTTCGCATATCATCAATATTCCAAAAGAACAACATATTGAAAACAAAGGGCCGCTTTCTTTCAAAAACAAAAAATATCGATAAATAGCACTTTGTCTGCTATTACCGTTTGTCCAACCTGTATAAAAGTGTAACAACATACATACATAAAATCACGCTTTAATCCCTAACGGAGTAGGCTAAACGAAAACCACCTAAACAAAGGTCGTTCCGCCACGTCTGATAAGTATTATTACAGAGGATTATGATGTATATTGCTGTAGTAACAGGTTGTCAGCCCATCGCCTAAATTGCAATATACAGAAACCCTCGGATCCCATTAGCTGGTTTTTACAGCATGCCCGGGAGGAGATGCAGCTGGCACATTCTATGATTTTCTATCACTCCCAGTCCCAGCCCAGCATGGGATGAAAGTATAACAAACACAGTACGGTAGCACATTTGTCTAGCTAGATGCGAAGACAGAGATACAAAGCATTGCATGCATAATTTAAAAGATCACCTCGCAAATGACGTGGCTATGGAGGAAAAGCTTTTACGTTTCCATACATACATATAATCAAGCCTTCATCCCTAATGGGCTAGGCAGAGCGTAAGCGACTTAAACAAAGGTCGTTCCGCCACGTCTGACGAAGCTTTGAGGGTTATTTAAGATAGATTTGTAGGAATATTGCTGTTGTGGAAATTGCGATACACTGAAACCCTCGGATCCCTTAGCTGGTTTTTACAGCAGGGAGGAGATGCAGCTGGCACATTCTATGATTTTCTAATATTCCCAGTCCCAGTACTGTATTGTAGCACATTTGTCTAGCTAGATGCGAAGACAGAAAGATACAAAGCAAAGCAGGGCATGCATAATTGAAGAGATCACCTCGCAAATGACGTTGCTATGCAGTTGTGCACGGAGGAAAAGCCTTTACGTTTACATACTTACATATAATCACGCCTTTATCCCTAATGGGCTAGGCAGAGCGTAAACGACCTAAACAAAGGTCGTTCCGCCACGTCTGACAAAGTTTTGAGGGTTATTTAAGATAGATACATACATACATATAATCACGCCTTTATCCCCAATGGGGTAGGCAGAGCGTAAACGACCTAAACAAAGGTCGTTCCGCCACGTCTGACAAAGTTTTGAGGGTTATTTAAGATAGATTTGTAGGAATATTGATGTTGTAACAGGTTGTCAGCCCATCGCCTAAATTACAATATACTGAAACCCTCGGATCTCTTGGCTGGTTCTTACAGCATGCCCGGGAGGAAATGCAGCTGGCACATTCTATGATTTTTTATCACTCCCAGTCCCAGTCCAGTATGGAAGTATTGTATTGTAGCACATTTGTTTAGCTAGATGCAAAGACAGAAAGATACAAAGCAAAGCAGGGCATGCATAATTGAAGAGATCACCTCGCAAATGACGTGGCAGTTGTGCACGGAGGAAAAGCTTTTACGTTTAGAATAGAATAGAAAAACGTTTATTCATGAAGGAATACAAAACTCAACATACATTAAGTAGACTTATGAAAACATAACATTTTTTATTGCATGCTCTGATCTGTATTGCACAAGAAATTCAATTCATTCAATTCATTTATTAAATACGAAACATATGGCTTACAGTTTAAAAACCAGGCGCACACAATGTTGAGTCAATGAGAAATTACAGTATAGACTTATAATATTAAAACATGGAACATAGAAAATAACATTAATTAGGATGCAAATTGATAAAAAAATAAGTTAAATTTACATACAAAAAATAAATAAATGTCAATTTAAGAATTCGAATAAATTAATGTCAATATTAAGAATTGTAATAAAATTTAAAATGCAATGATACATATTTGCTTTTGAAATGGAGCTGACTCAGGATTTGTTACAAGTTATATCTATAACCAGAAACACTGATATTCTGTCAGCACCGTAATACAGAATATAATACAAAATCTTAAATTTAAAATACTATAAATACACTTCAATAGGCGACAAAAACAGGCAGGTCTATAGCGCCTGAATACGACTCCCTGTGGCCAGAAATCACTTTTCAGAAACTCTCCTGCTATTTTCCCGGGGACAGATACGACAAAAGATCTAAAAGATGTCAATCTATAGGTTTCCAGTTGCCGTATCCCCACCGTTAAATCGTACATTACATACATACATATAATCACGCCTTTATCCCTAATGGGGTAGGCAGAGCGTAAACTACCTAAGTAAAAAGGTAGTTCCGCCACGTCTGACAAAGTTTTAAAGGGTTATTTAAGATAGATTTGTATTAATATTGCTGTAGTGACAGCTCGTCAGCCCATCGCCTAAATTTCAATATACTGAAACCTTCGGATCCCTTAGCTGGTTTTTACAGCATGCCCGGGAGGAAATGCAGCTGGCACATTCTATGTTTTTCTCTCGCTTTCAGGCCAGCGTGGAAGTATGCACTTTGTACACAATGTACTTTATACATGTACCTTTTACGCCGCAGATTCACCCGCGGCTTACTGAATGAGTTTTTTCCGTGGGAATGAGATATTTTCCCGCGGTAAAAAGTAGCCTATGTTACTCAAGGTGAACGTAGCTTTTTAAAGGTGAAAGATTTTTTATAAATAAAATAAATAGATCTTTATTTCAGGCTTCTACGGGGCCCATATAAAAATGAAAATTACAACAAATATAAATTACAACAAATAACAAGTCAGTTCAGTCGTTTTTGAGTTTTTTCGTTACAATACACACAAAAATACAAATCTTTCCTCTTTATAATATTAGTATAGACATAGATAGATAGTATAGATAAAATTCGCATGTTATGAATTATTATTATGGACATGACTTATAATACCAAACACACACAGTAGCCCATCGTTCCTACCTGTCTTGGAATTGGAAGCATGGTCAAGTTAAATAGTTTATTGCATTTCAATTTTCTCTAAAATTGTAAAATAACAAAGATGCACTGAGAAACTGGCAACTTTTATAAAATTTCATAGGTCTCGTTTTTACGGCGTCTTAGGTTTTATTTTAGGGTGCTTAAAACTGATAGAAACGGGCTTTTGAACAAACTCATTCTAAGTCCGTGCTAGACAAGACCGAAAGTATTCCTTTCACACGATCTAAAGCTTTCTGCCAACATCTCTGTTTACAACGCGATTATTCTCCCCAATTTGCTCTACTCCTGGGAGACTTGGGTACTGTATCGGAGACATATTCGTACACTTGACAGGTTCCATTTAAAATGTTTACGTGACATTCTTAACATCAAATGGTCGGATCGTGTGAGAAACACCGATGTCCTTCGGCGTGCGAATGTCTACGGTAAAGGATCTCCGATGGTGCGGCCACGTCTCGTGGATGTCGGAAGATAGGGTAGCAAAACGCATCTTCTTTTCTGAATACCAGAACGGCAAGCGGAAACAAGGCGGCCAGTTACTTCGTTTTAAGGTCTTTCCGACAAGACACATGAAGCGATATTGACCCTGAGAGGTATATATTCTTTATTGCATTAAAATATAAGAAATGAAGTTTACAGAAAGGTATGCAAGGGCGAATTTATCTCTATGAAGAGATCTCTTCCAGCTAACCCACTGGCAGTTGAGAGAATGAGAAACATTTGAGGTGGGAAGAGAGAGCGAGTTGTCGTCCAGAATGAAACTGCTTGGACCGTTTGAAAGTGAGTGACTTTGAAGAGCAAAGGCGAATGGAACTTGACGCGAAACGAGATGCTCTAAGGCCAGACCATCGACGGCCATCCTTTACCATTATGTTTACGGTGTCCTCACGTGTCGCCAGTGTTTGCGCACGTTAAGCAATAACATTGGCTATTGTAGCCATATGAGGACACATTATAGGGCAAACCACCATAGTCCTTCCGTTACCTTAACCAAAATCCCTTACACCTGGTATATATATATACCAGGTGTAAGGGACAGCGTCCAGATGTCCACCTCGATCTGACAATTTGTATGGATAAACCAATATATTTTTTTCACTTCCTGAAAAAGGTACTGGTGGAAGTTGTTCAGTGTCGTTGACTGAGCAAGCTATTAGTTTGCTGAACGTTGTCCCCCGTATAATATACCTACAAATCTATCTTAAATAACCCTCAAAACTTTGTCAGAAGTGACGGAACGCCCTTTGTTTAGGTCGCTTACGCTTTGCCTACCCCATTAGGAATAAAGGCGTGACTAAATGTATGTATGTATGCATTTTAAGTGGTGTTAATATAGGAGATAAACCCTCATAAACGTTGAAGTGAGACGGCCAATGTACGATAACCATCCTAAATGAGCGATTTGGCTTATGCAGTGAAGTACTTCCGACTGATTAGGATTTTTGGTGCGTTATCTCATTGTTTGACGAGTTGCATTGTGTCAGTCATGAACATAAACCTTCCATGCTGGACTGGGAGAGATAGAAAAACATAGAATGTTCCAGCTGCCCTTCCTCCCGGGCATGCTGTAGAAGACAGCGAAAGGGACTCGAGGGTTACAGTGTATTGTAATTTAGGCGATGGGCTGACAACCTGTCACTACACATTAGCAATACACATTACAATCTAAAATTGCCCTCAATTTTTGTCAGACGCGGCGAAAGCGCCTTTTACGAGGCGTTTAACGCTCTGCCTACCCCGTAAGGGATAAAGGCGTGATTTTATGTATGTATGTATGTATGAACATAAAAAGTATCTACGTACATATGTCGGTGACGACTCATCGTAAAAACTAAGCTTCTACCACAGCTCGGACACTCTTAACTATCATGTCATTTTGATCACACATCGACAGACGGCATGTTGCACTTGGCGTGCGTTTGTGTGCGTGCTATAAGGGTTGACAAATTTTGTTATACCGGTCATAGTCATCACTTGATTAATCTGGTTCCTGATTAAACCAGCGTTTTAAAGTAGTTCAATGTAACAGAATAGTTCGAATATATTAGGTTGCATATTTTGTATGAATTTACTTACAGCCTCTCATCACTTGGGAATCTAAAAAAGTTCCTATTGGAGTCATATCTTTTGGTAGAAAGACACCTAACCATCTTTGGAACACAAAACTTTATTAATTCCGTTACACTGGGAAAAGCGTACGCTCAATGTGGTCCACAATCCGGCGCGGAGTGTGACGTATGTCGGACTGGGGAAGGGAGGTGAATGTCTATTCTGTATGTAGTACTATTATATATTCTGTGCTACTACTAAGTAAAAAAACTGGACTTAAAAGCCACCGCAGTTTTATCGAGTATGTCGCATGCTGGACTGGGAGCGCGAGAAAAACATACGAGGGGCGGCTGATATAAAATCTACTTTGTTAAAGAAAGTTTTGAAAATCGAACTGGCCATTGCAAAATCATATTTTATATTTATTCCTTTTTCAAAATTATGACGCTTATTTTTTTTCGCTTGCTTTTGTTTTTTTGGCGCGGCTTTGATTTCACCATGTCGAAAGAAAATTGAAAAATGATGAAATTTGAGCATCGAGCAGTGATTAAATTCCTAAGTAAAGAAGGAAATACGCCTACGCAGATCAGAATGCGCATGTTAAAGGTATTTGGTGATTCAAGTCCTTCTGAATTCGTCATAAAGTTTTGGTCGAAGCAATTTAAACATGGCCGTGAGAGCCTGGAAGACGACACACGTAGTGGAAGGCCAATTTCTGCTGTTACCGCAGATAATGTTGAAAAGGTGAAGAACCTGATTCTTGCAGATCGGCGAATCAAGCAGTGGGAGATAGCCAGAGATGTGGGCATTAGCAAGGAACGAGTTCATGAAATTATTCACGAACATTTGGGCATGTCCAAGGTGAGCGCGCGTTGGGTCCCTAGAATGTTTACCCCCTTTGACAAACAAAGGCGAGTAGAATGTTGTCAGGCATTTCTAGACCTGGTCAAAGGTAAAGAAGAAGAGACTATCTCTCGAATTGTGACCTGTGATGAAACTTGGATTCGCCAGTGGGATCCGGAAAGCAAACGAGAGTCAATGCAATGGAAATTTAAAGGAGAAAAGCCGCCAAGAAAGTTCAAGGTTCGGCCGTCGGCTGGAAAACTAATGGCCACCGTATTTTGGGACGTCGAAGGGATTTTGATGATAGACTATTTGCCTAAAAATACAACAATGAATGCTGAATATTATGCAAACTTGCTTGACCAGCTTCGTGAACAAATCACAGAAAAGCGGAGAGGCAAACTCAGCAAAGGTGTTCTGATTTTACAAGACAATGCTCCTGTACACACAGCCTTAACGGCGAGGTCAGCCCTGAGCAAAAACGGCTTCACAGAAATTAACCATCCACCTTATAGTCCAGATCTGGCTCCCTGTGACTATTTCTTATTCAAAGATTTATAGAAAAAATTGAGAGGTCGCAGATTTTCGACGGACGAAGAAATGAAAGAGGCTGTGACTGACTATTTTGACGAGCAAAATAAAAATTACTATTATAACGGCATGATGTCACTTATTTGCAAATGCCATAAGTGTATTTCACTTGCAGGAGACTATATAGACATAAACTAGCCATCAAAGTCTTTTCTTTCATAGTTAGGTAGATTACTTATCAGCCACCCCTCGTAGAATATGCCCGCTGCATTTCCTCCTGGGCATGTAGAAACCAGCCAGGATTCCAGAGTTTCTGTATATTGCAATTTAGGCGGTGGGCTAACAACCTGTCTCTACAGCAATATACCTAAAAATTACGAATCTATCTTAAATAACCCTCAAAACTTTGTCAGACGTGGTGAACGACCTTTGTTTACGTTGTTTACGCTCTGCCTACCCCATTAAAGATAAAGACGTGATTATATGTATGTATGTATGTCGCCCCGCTCTCTACCAGATGTGAATTTTGGCGCGGAAAAGCTTCTCTGCCTTCCCCTTTGTCCCGCTTGCCGAGAATCTCCTTCCTGGACATAAACTACCGTGGCCGATCTGGATGTCCTTAAACAGGCTTCGGGCTCAGGTTGACAGAAGTAAGGAGAACATGGTCAGGTGGGGAATTTCGGCTAGCTCCGATGTGGACTGTGTTGCGGTGCAGTGCAAACCATGGCTCACTTAACATCGTGCCCGGCGTGCCCCAACACTTGCACGCCAGCAGATTTAATGGACGGCAGTCAATCCGCAATACAAGTGGTTGAATTCTGGGCCGCTACGATGTAATTTCTTGTGTTCCATCGACACGTAAAGAAGAAGAAGTATCCATTGCTGTCTTGCTTGGTTAGAAAGAAAGAAAAGATAGGACTGTGTGAAAGATGATTATGTTTAGAATAAGTGGGAATGTTCAAGTGTAAGTAAAGAAGAAAACATACTGGGCTGAACCCAAATAATATGCAAGATTAAATAAATGATATCATCCTAGCCTTATCCTGTATCTCTCGGGTTTGGCTACCTAATCTAGGGGATTGAACGAGGGTACTGGTTTTTACACAGAGCGACTGCTATCTGACCTCCGCAACCCAGAAGGGACACCAGACCCAATCCTAGATTAGGTCAGAGTTTTCAAGCCGCTAATGCTTAGCACTGGCCTCTGACATGGCTTAACGACTAATATCTACGGTATTAAACGATATTAACCGGGACCAGCGGCTTAACGTGCCTTCCGAAGCACGGAAAAAGCGCCGAATAAACGTACATATGAAATTCAAAAACCGAAAAACACATTGGTACGTGGTGGGGTTCGAACCACGACCTCCCCGCTCAGGAGGCAGCGGCCCTATCCACTACACCATAGGGCTTTCTCTAATTAAATAAATGATAATGGCATTGAATTGATCAGAACCGATTTTACAGACTCAATGCTTTTCCACTAGCCTCGTAATCAGACTTCAGTTGTAGTACATACATATAAACACGCCTTTACCCCTAATCGGGTAGGCAGAGCGTTAACGTTTCGTTCCGTCACTTCTGACAAAGTTCTGAGGGTTATTTAACATAGATTTGTAGGTATATTGCTGTAGTCCCATCGCCTAAATTGCAATATACTGAAACCCTCGGATCCCTTTTAGCTGGTACAGCGTGCCCGGGAGGAAAAGGAGGTGGCACATTGTATGTTTTTCTTTCGCTCCAGCATCGAAGAAATAATGGTCTCGAATAAGTCATTCCTCCTTGTCCTCAGGTACACGGCAGGCGCGGGCGTCGGAGTGTTTCACAGCGGTGTGCAAGTCCATGGGTCCGAATGGGCGTACGGAGGACATCCATACAGCTTCACAGGGGTGTTCGAGATATCCCCGCGCGACGCACGCGAGCTAGGCGACCAGTTCCACTTCAGGTAGGATCCAACTGACAATAGGACTGTCATGTCACGCAGTCATCTTGTGTCAAAGCGCAGTGTAGGTCCATGGCTCCGAATAGCCGTACGGAGGACATCCATACAGTTTCACAGGAGTGTTCGAGATATCCCCGCGCGACGTACGCGAGCTAGGCGACCAGTTCCACTTCAGGTGCGATTCAACTATTACTAGTTGAAACAGAAAAAAAAAACTTACCGACTGAACAAAACTAATGACAAAAAGCTACTTGACGCCAGACCTGAACCGGCGGTTGTAAGCTAAGCTAGACAAGGCAGGTTTCGCGGTGCGAACAGTATCAATCGTTTTCAACTTATGTTCGGTAAGGTAGACCACCAAGACGTTTCTACTCTACGTGTGAATATTTAATGACGTCTTTTATCGCTTCCATTCCTAAGATTCTCATTTTAGATATTCTAATTGCAGACAGAGCGTCCACATCGGATACACAGACTTCAGCGAAGACGAGGTGCGGCGGTTGGTCTCAGAACTAGGGAAACAGTTCCGAGGGGACCGGTACCACCTCATGAACAACAACTGCAACCACTTCTCATCCGCATTCTGTCAGGTAATAATTCATAAAAAACATCATAGATGGCGCTACAAATATAGGTAGGGTTCTAAAACTCGGTATAAGAGTCTTTTCAAAACGTGGTATATAAGAGCAAGTGCGACGGTTGGTGTCAGAGTTGGGCAAGCAGTTCAGGGGAAACCGGTACCAAATAATGAATAACAATTGTAACCACTTCTCATCTGCATTCTGTCAGGTAATAGTTCATAAAAAAAATCTAATAGATGGCGCTACTAAATATAGGTAGGGTTCTAAAACACGGTATAAGAGTTTTTCAAGACTTGGTATATTAGAGGAAGTGTGACAGTTGGTGTCAGAATTGGGCAAGCAGTTCAGGGGAGACCGGTACCATCTAATGGACAACAACCGCAACCACTTCTCATCAGCATTCTGTCAGGTAATAATTCATAAAAAGCATCATAGATGGCGCTATAATAATACAGGTAGGGTTCTAAAACACGGTATAAGAGTTTTTTCAAGACGTGGTATATAAGAGCAAGTGCGACGGTTGGTGTCAGAGTTGGGCAAGCAGTTCAGGGGAGACCAAAACAATTGTAACCACTTCTCATCCGCATTCTGTCAGGTAATAATTTATAAAAAGCATCATAGATGGCGCTATGAAATACAGGTAGGGTTCTAAAACACGGTATAAGAGTTTTTTCAAGACGTGGTATATAAGAGCAAGTGCGACGGTTGGTGTCAAGGTTGGGCAAGCAGTTCAGGGGAACCGGTATCATCTAATGAACAACAACTGCAACCACTTCTCATCCGCATTCTGTCAGATAATCATTCATAAAAAACCTAATAGATATAACTAAATATAGGTAGGGTTCTAAAACACGGTATAAGAGTTTTTTCAAGACGTGGTATATTAGAGCAAGTGCGACGGTTGGAGTCAGAGTTGGGCAAGCAATTCAGGGGAGACCGGTACCATCTAATGAACAACAATTGTAAACTTTTCATCCGCATTCTGTCAGGTAATAATTCATAAAAACTCTAATAGATGGCGCTACTAAACATAGGTAGGGTTCTAAAACACGATATAAGAGTATTTTTCAAGACGTGGTATATAAGAGGAAGTGCGACAGTTGGTGTCAGAGTTGGGCAAGCAGTTCAGGGGAAACCGGTACCATCTAATGAACAACAATTGTAACCACTTCTCATCCGCATTCTGTCAGGTAATAGTTCATAAAAACATAATAGATGGCGCTACTAAATATAGGTAGGGTTCTAAAACACGGTATAAGAGATTTTTCAAGACGTGGTAAAAGAGAAAGTGCGACAGTTGGTGTCAAGGTTGGGCAAGCAGTTCAGGGGAACCTGTTATCATCTCATGAACAAAAACTGCAACCACTTCTCATCCGCATTCTGTCAGATAATTATTCATAAAAGCCCTAATAGATGGCGCTACTAAACATAGGTAGGGTTCTAAAACACGGTATAAGAGATTTTTCAAGACGTGGTAAAAGAGAAAGTGCGACAGTTGGTGTCAAGGTTGGGCAAGCAGTTCAGGGGAAACCGGTACCACCTCATGAACAACAATTGTAACCACTTCTCATCCGCATTCTGTCAGGTAATAATTCATAAAAAACATCATAGATGGCGCTACTGAATATAGGCAGGGTTCTAAAACACGGTATAAGAGTTTTTTTCAAGACTTGGTATATAAGAGCAAGTGCGACGGTTGGAGTCAGAGTTGGGCAAGCAGTTCAGGGGAAACGGGGACCATCTAATGAATAACAATTGTAACCACTTCTCATCCGCATTCTGTCAGGTAATAATTCATAAAAAACCTAAAGGATTATATGTATGTATATGCAATTTCATATGAACTGACAGGTGACAGGGATAAATGGAAGAAGAAAACGACCCCAAGTAAATAGGATAAGGGCACGCGAATGATGATGATGCAATTTCATATACATACATATAATCACGCCTTTATCTGTAATGGAGTAGACAGATCGTAAACGACCTAAACAAAGGTTGTTCCACCACGTCTGACATAGTTTTAAGGGTTATTTAAGATATATTTTTGGGTATATTGCTGTAGTGACAGGTTGTCAGCCCATCGCCTAAATTGCAATATACTGAAATCCTCAAATCCTTTAGCAGGCTTTTACAGCATGACCGTGAGGAAATGCAGCTGGCACATTCTATGATTTGCTCTCGCTCCCAGTCCAGCATGGAAGTGCATCCGAATTGCCATCATTATAAAGTAAACAAACATTCTTCAAACAAACACAGTTTGAATAAATAAACCTATTCGACTTATTGATTACTATTCTCTATCAAACGTCCTTAGACACATTTTCCCACGGCTCGGACACGTCACACTATCGAACAATAATCAGTGATTACAGAACGACATTAGGAAATAATGGTTGAGGCTATTCGGCGTTGCAAATTGTACGACTTAACTAATACCGGGTGTAAGGGAGAGTTTCCCGCATACTGATACGGATTGTCTAAACAACATTCAGAAATAGAATCTATCATGAAATGAAAAAAAAATGGTTTCCTCATACAAATTCTCTGATCGCACTGGTTGTATGGGGAAGTAAAATTTTGTTACCATTTCCTGAAATAAAAAATCCTGGTTTCAGCAGGTATTTTTTTAGAAAGTTAATAACGAAAAGTGTTTCCATACAAATTGTCTGATTGAGGTGGTCATTTAGTGTGGAAAGGTCAATTTTTATTTAAATCTGAAAGAGTTTCCTAGTGAAAGTTGTTCAGTATCGTTGACTGAGCAACCCCTATCTACCAGTCCTGTATAAGTCTATTCCGGGCATTTTTTTTATAATGATGAGAGAACAGAAAGGAATGGCAACATTTTTTGTTAAGATTTAGGTAAGTCGTGTTCTTACCGGATTAGCCTCAATGGTTTACTTACACGAGCCCCAATATCGATCTAATGCGTTCGATTAAATTGTTCTGTTTAACCCTGTGATAGTATTTGTGCGTATTATCGATGAATATATTCGTCCATGCTGCCTTTGGAGCGAAAGAAAAACATAGAATGTGCCAGCTGCTTTTCCTCCGGGGCATGCTGTAAAAACCAGCTAAGGGATCTGAGGGTTTCAGTATATTGCAATTTGGCGATGGGCTGACAACCTGTCACTACTGCAATATACAGCTACAAAACTATCTTAAATAACCCTCAAAACTTTGTCAATCGTGGCGGAACGACCTTTGTTTAGGGCGTTGACACTCTGCCTACCCCATTAGGGATAAAGGCGTGATTATATGTATGTGTGTCGATTACAGTTTCAGTTATTTTAAATTGGTATTGTATAACAATATTGTATGACTAGTTTTCCGCCTTGTGGTTTTTCTAGCGGTCTATTTTTTTTTCTTTAAATAGTTTTATTTTCTACCACAAAAAATAACCTATGCCACTATCTGAATCAACATTCCACAATTGTCTGTAAATCCACCTTCAAACAAGACTTGATCCTGCTACATTTGAAGTTCCATTCTATCACTACCAGTTGGGCTATTGTAGTCCTTTCCTGACCCGGCTAAATTCTTCCTGTTGTTACATCATCTCCCGTATCTCTTGGGGTCGGCTACCTAATCTAGGTGATTGAACGAGGGTACTGGTTTTTACACAGAGCGACTGCCATCTGACCTCCGCAACCCAGAAAGGAAACCAGACCCAATCCTAGATTAGGTCAGAGTTTTCAAGCCGCCAAAGCTTAACACTGGTCTCTAAACTGGCTTTACGACTAATATGTAAATAACAATAATTTAAAAACGTATTTTATGTACTGAATATACAATATTATGATATTTAAAACAGTGCAATTTTAGGACTGTGGTTCTTTCTCTAATTTTACAACTAAACCAGTTAAACTTTTCAGGGTTATTTAAAATAGATTTGTAGGTATATTTCTGTACTAACAGATTGTTTATCCCTAATGGGATAGGCAGAGCGTAAACTACCTTAACAAAGATCGTTCCGCCACGTCTGACAAAGTTTTGAGGGTTATTTAAGATAGATTTGTAGGTATATTGCTATAGTGACAGGTCGTCAGCCCATCGCCTAAATTGCAATATCCAGAAACCCTCGGATCCCTTAGCTTGTTTTTACAGCATGCCCGGGAGGAAAAACAGCTGGCATATTCTATGAATGCCTGTATAATTTTGTTCTTAAATAACCCTCAAAACTTTGTCAGACGTGGCGGAGCAACCTTAGTTTGGGTAGTTTACGCTCTGCCTACCCCATTAGGGACAGGCGTGTTTATATGTATGTATGTATTTAGTATAAAGCTGGCATATTCTATGAATCCGTGTATAATCTAGTTTGTTTCTTGCAGGCGTTGTGCAACCGCGACATTCCCTCGTGGGTGAACCGACTCGCGTACGTCAGCTCGTGCGTGCCCTTCCTGCAGCGATGCCTGCCCAAGTATGTACTCTTCATTTACACACACACACACACACATAATCACGCCTTTATCCCTAATAGGGTTGGCAGAGCGTAAACGACCTAAACAAAGGTCGTTCCGCCACGTCTGACAAACTTCTGGGGAACTTTTGAGTCTTCATTTACTTAGTCGTATTTATTTATTTAGGGAGAGGAGCCCAGCAGTGGGACACATAACGGCTACATAAGATAAGAAGATTTATTAGACTATATGCTTAATAGCTAATCTTCTTCTGTCGAGTGGGTATCGAGTCTATCGACCCGATGAATCCTGATGTCGAGAGTTTTTAATTCGCCTAGTGGCACAACTATCAGGCTTCTGACATGGTTTGAGTAACGACCACTATCAAATACAACGACCGGGATCGACGGTTTAACGTGCCCTCCGAAGCACGAAATCTTTTTCTTTTTCGGACAATCAGGTGATTCAGCCTGCAATGTCCTAACCAAACTGGGGAAAAATTCACAAAGTGATAAATTGACAGGTTGTAAGCCCATCGACTAAAATTGCAATATACAGAAACCCTCGGATCCCTTAGCTGGTTTTTACAGCATGCCCGGGAGGAAATGCAGCTGGTACATTCTATGTTTTTCCCTCGCTCCCAGTCCAGCATGGAAGGAATATATGTTAATTTAGTTAGTCAATAATGTTGGTTAAGTATCCTTAGATATCGCACTGTTTATAATCTAGAACATTATTTACATGGCACTGGTTCCTTATGGCAAAACAACCGCAGTTATAGTATTACCAACTCAGTTTTAGAATAAAGGTAAACAAAATGTCATGCTCTTTATTCAAACATAAATAAATGATACGTGTTGGCAAATTATTAAATTACTAAAACCACTATTTCATTATGTTCATACATAATACATACGTAAAATCACGCCTTTATCCCTTACGGGGTAGGCAGAGCGTTAAACGCCTCGTAAAAGGCGCTTTCGCCGCGTCTGACAAAAATTGAGGGAATTTTAGATTGTAATTTTCATTATGTTGTCATATCTAATAGCTAAAACTTATTTTAGATACAAAATGTTCGATTAAAAGACATGACACTTTGTTTACCTTTATTCTAAATCTGATTTGGAAATAGTATAGAACATTATTCACATGGCACTGGTTCCTTATGGCAAAATAACCGCAGTTAGAGACAAAAAATACAAGTGATTTTGACATTATTAAGTAAAGTAAGACAAAGTTACATAATTTGGGTAGTGTAGATTAGTTGTAGGAAAACAACGTATATCAAATTAATAAATAAAAAAAAAAGTATAATTATACGTGTAATATTGTCGTGAAGTCTGGTAAAGTAATTCGAATGTAGAATATGAATTGTAGATAGTGTAGCCTAGGCGCTTCCGTTTGAGGGCGTTTATACGGAGTGTAAGGGACAGCGTCCCGCAAACTGATAGGGGTTGCACAGTCAACGGAACTGAGCAACTATCAGCTGGTTTTTTTTTATCAGGAAGTGAAAAAATAAAATTGGTTTTCAATACAAATCGTCTGATTTTGTATGGGAAGTCCAATTTATGTTTCACTTCCTGAAAATAAATCCTGCTGATAGTTGTTCATTTTCGTTGACTGATCAACCCCTATCAGTTTGTGGGACGCTGTCCCTTACACCCGGTAAAGGAGGATTGCATAAGAACTGCGGGGCAATCAAATTGTAATATTAATAGCGAGTTTTACTTACTGCAAAGAACTCCCTAATCCTGTTTATATGGATCTGACTTATGAAATAAACTAAACCTATGAAATTGATTTAAAAAAGCTACAGAATCTAATTAAGTTTACATAGTATGTCATGTCTTAATAGTGTTTTTTTCTCTTTTGATACTGGTCAAAATTTCACAACCTACTGCTCAAAAAGCTTTTGTCCAAAAGTGAGTTTTCCCCTGCAGCGGAATTATTTCGTACATTCATATAATCATGCCTTTATCCCTAATGGTGTAGGCAGAGCGTAAACGGCCTAAAAAAGGTCGTTCCGCTACGTCTGACAAAGTTTTGAGGGTTATCTAAGATAGATTTTTAGGTATATTGCTGTAGTGGCCCATCGCCTAAGTTGCAATATACATAAACCCTTCGATCCCTTAGCTGGTTTTTACAGCATGCCCGGGAGGAAATGCAGCTGGCACATTCTATGTTTCTCTCTCGCTCCAAGTCCAGCATTATTTCAGTGGTTAAATAAGTTTTGCACTTCAAAATATTTCCTTTCTACACATACGCAAGTAAAACCCGCCTATTTAGAACCCCCACCAGTCAGATAATATCACAATTGGTTCGCCCCGCGGCCCGCACCCCCCACAACCCCCCGCAAACGCGCAGCTCTTTGCACACAGAGACATGGACATTACCCCGATGTCGCCAAGACTGTGCCAGTCCGAGCCCGACCAGTGCCAGTGGTCCACCGCGCGGTGCGAGATCGGCCCGAGCCGGTGCCAGTCGGACCCCACGCGGTGCCAGTTGATACCGGAACTGTGCCAGACGGAGCGCGAAAAGTGCGATACAGTGCCCGAGCCGTGCGAGATGAACGACGAGTGCGCTACGAACCCGTGCACGTCAGGGAACGCAGGGAACGCAGGGAACGAGGGGTGCGGGAGTGTGATGAGTGTGATTGTCTCCAGGGAGTGGCTGACTCCGGCCGCGCTGAGACAGTCGCTCGAGGCGCACTCCAGAGAGTCCACGCCGCAGACGCCGCAATAGCATCGTGAGTTGCTTATTTTTTATTTATTACATACATACATATAATCACGCCTTTAACCCCAATGGGGTAGGCAGAGCGTAAACGACCTAAACAAAGGTCGTTTCGCCACGTCTGACAAGGTTTTGATGGTTATTTAGGAGAGATTCGTAAGTATATTGCTGTTGTGATGTACAGTTTAATAACTTGCAAAACTATACAAAATTTCATCTTCTTCTTCTTGTCGTGTCGATGGAACACAGGACAGAAATCTTCACTGCTTCGTTACGAAATTTCATAAAATAGCTAAAACAATTGTTTGCCCGAGAAAACTTCATTGGTTTGGAGCGGCCCTATTACCCTAAGAGAGTTTTTGCTCCGTATTCGTATCCGTGAAATATATATGGAAGCTAACAAACATTTTCGCGCCAATTCATAAAAAAATTACGCATACAAACCGAATACGGACCAGTGCAAAACCGCCCTAAAGAGGTAGTTGACCGTACACGCACAAAGCTTTTCAGATAATCTTAGTTAGCAGACAAAAATCTTTACAATATTTTCATACATAGATACATATCATCACGCCTTATCCCTAATGGGGTAAATAGAGCGTAAACGACATAAACAAATGTCGTTCCGCCACGTCTGACAAAGTTTTGAGGGTTATTTAAAATAGCTTTTTATACTGCTGTAGGTTGTCAGCCCATCGCAATTTATTGCAATATACAGAAACCTTCGGATCCCTTAGCTGGTTTGTACAGCATGCCCGGGTGGAAATGCAGCTGTCACATTCTATGTTTTTCTCTCGCTCCCAGTTCAGCATAAGATAAGATTCATTTATTTGCAAGTGTAAAAAACCAAGTTCACAATTGGTATGCAAATCAGTGTACAATAGAAACATAAAACTTAATTAATCATAAAAATAACGAATTAGGTACATAATTTATAATGTCATATAGATAAGCATGTCAAATGAAAATTAATTAATTAATTAAAGAAAAAGTCCTAAATAAACACATGATATTTTTTTCTGTGCAATTCCAGACGACCCCCTGCACTGGTGCAGCTAAACAAGTCCAAGCAGAGTTGTGTGTTACTACTGAATAGATGTACACTAGAGTTAGGTAAGCGATTGGCGCACTGGCGGCCACACACACTACTACACGCTGTCGTGTGAGTACAGTTACAGACATACACACACATGATTGCTTTAGGGGAACTGCGATGGGATACATGCATACAATCACGCCTTTATCCCTTATGGGGTAGGCAGAGCGTAAACGACAAAGGTCGTTCTGCCACGTCTGACAACAAGTTTTGAGGGTAATTTAAGATAGATTTGTTGATATATTGCAGTAGTGACAGGTTCTCAGCCCATCGCCTAAATTGTAATATATTGTAAACCTCGGATCCCTTACCTGGTTTTTACAGCATGCCCGGGAGTAAATGCAGCTGGCACATTCTATGTTTTTCTCCCGCTCCCAGCCCAGCATGGAAGAAAATGTTAATATGCGATGGGATAATTGGATGGATTTATGCTATAGTACCGATTGACATACATAAATTCACTGACTGGGGTAGGCAGAGCGTAAATGCCTATTAAAATATTAATTACAGCTTGACATTAAAGTCTAGAAAGGATACAATTTTTTTTTACTGTTAAATCTTGAAGGAAGTGGCGAGCCTACACTGTTTATCTCTACTCTTTATTGACAAGCTGTAACTCCAGTTTTTTTAAAATGTTCTGTTAGTTGAAAAAATTTAAAAGTCCCAAAGTTGGTAAAATTTGGCGCAGTCGGTAGGATATTGCTTGAATATAAATTGTCATTTGATTCTGATCGAATTCCGCCTTATTAATTTCTAGAACAAGATCTGGGATTTAAAATGACAAACAGTTCTTTTGTGTCGTTTATTGAAATCTTTATAGTACTTTCTCTTTTATTGAGTTTTATTAATTTGTCGTATTCAAGACCAGATCTTGTTTATTATACTTGTTGTTTCCAAAAACCAAATGACAATCTACATTAATATGAAACATAAGAAATATTGCAGTTCCTTTAAACGGAATAAAATACTGTTGTTTTACATTAGAATATTTCTATTAAATATTTGGTAAGGTTGATAGGTAGTTATTAAAAATTATCTATATAATGCATCTACGTGGGACACTCAGAAAGTTTTGCGACACTAAAAAAAATTGTTCTACAGGTACATATATTTTTATTAAATCTTTTCAAAGTACTCTCCACTAGCCTCTATACAAAGATTCATGCGTCTGAACCAGTTTTCAAAACACTTTTTCCAGTCCGCCGTAGACACCTCGTTTACAGCCTGCTCGAACGCAGCCAGCGCATCTTCCGGCGACGAAAATTGTATCCCCTTGAGCTGATTTTTTATTTTTGGAAATAAAAAGAAGTCACACGGTGCTAGATCAGGGCTGTAAGGAGGGTGACCCAGGAGTTTGACTGGTGTGCTGTCCAGGAAGTCCCTCGTTTTGAGCGCGGTGTGTGCAGGCGCATTGTCGTGGTGGAGCAGTAGTCCGCGGAGCCCTGTGTTTGGTCGCTTGTTGCTCACAACAGAAAAAACTTCTGGTAAACATTTGGTAGTATACCATTCGGCGTTAATGCTTCTTTGATCTCGTAAGGGAATTGAGGCCAAGTGGCCAGTCAAATTAAAAAAGCTGGCGATCAAAATCTTCCCCCCGCTTCGAGATCGCTTCACTTTGGTAGGCGTTGGTTCATTTTGAAACACCCAAACTGTCGACTGGCGCTTGGTTTCTGGATCGTATTGATAAATCCAGGACTCATCACCTGTTACGATGTCGTAAACACGCCGAGACGAGCCTGCTTCAAATTTATTCAGCATATCACGGCACCATTCCACCCGGGCCTGCTTCTGAGCGTCGGTGAGGTAGTGCGGCACCCAGCGCGATACTATCCTCCTCACGCGAAGATGCCCGTGTAGAATCTCGTGAACGCTTCCCGATCCAATCTTTAATATGTGCTGAATCTCCTGATATGTAATTCGCCTATTATCTTTGATTAAATTTTTCACTGCTAGCACGTTTTCTTCCGTAATAGCCGTCAAAGGGCGACCGCTTCTTTCTTCATCCCCGAAGATTGGTCGACCGCGCCTAAATTCGTTATACCAACGATACACGGTTGCCTTGGAGGGGCTTTCATCCATAAATGCCATTTGAAGTCTATCGAACGATTCATCCGGTTTCAGGCGACACTTGAAATTGTAAAAAATCATAGCTCTAAAATGTTCCCGGCGCAGATCCATTTTTCAGTAAGACACGATACTTTGAATTGGCTCGCAAAAAATGTGGAGGGAAATTTTAAAAATGGAACACACATATTTTTACTTACAAGTAATCATATTTTCAAAAAAGATTCTAACCGGCCAGTCTGCCATATATAAAAACTATTTATCGCAATACTTTCTGAGTGGCCTGGTATAGTGTTAAACGCCCTGAATAATGTTAAAAATAATAATACCGCTCACTTCAAATTAACCGAAAGTATTGTATTAGCCAACTATATTTTGTAAAGACTAATGGAAAGAAAACTTTATTTTTTAGTTTTCGTAAATAAGGCCAAGGAAATGGAACCAAGCTAAAACTAACTCTGTCTAAATTTTTGAATAATTTGATCTTATATACGTAGTTTTAGCTGTCCGTCCCTTTGAAGTTCTCTTACTAAAAAAAAACTGTTTAGATTAATGTTGTTATGCATTATTGTCGTAGGTGTTCGTTTCATAATGTTCAGCGCAAAGCCAAATATGCATTTAGGTTTTCCTTATACTTATTAATAAATTCATAAGCAAAATTATTTGAGTGCATACTTTAATCCACATTTTCCAAAAATCATATGTATTCTTATAATTTTACTCATCGCAATTTTTTAATCATTTAAACCATACATTTTTGCGTCAATCGCTATCTATCGTTTTAAAAGTTTGTTATTGTAAAAGTGAATTTAAAAATTGTGCCATGCATATGGAAAATGTAGCACGTAATTTGTATATTTTATCTTGTTAAAATTGTAATCGTACTAAAATGTAAATTTAAAGTTCTACCTAAAATTATAAATAGTATAAAAGTGGTTAACTTATGAACTAGTAATTTTTCCATACCTCTTTAGAAAGAGCCAAAAATAAACCTTAAACTATTGAACAAAAAAGCTATTTAATAACCTCGAATATTTATTTATATGTACCCATACGTATCTACTTAAGTTTAAGTGGGGAGGTATGTGTACATAATCATAATAATAAGATATGACCCAGTGGTATTGATGTAAAGTAATGTGACGTGATTACTGTTAATTTAAAATTTAAAAAAATATCTTACTTTATTAATTAGATAGCTAAATTGTTTGTTTTTTCTTGGCTCGCTTGCAAGCTTCTTCTTCTTTGCGTGTCGACTCGACGAAACTATATTTGTGAGGACTTAGGAGGTCCTTAGCGACTGATAAAGCTAAAAGGTGGCAAGCCGGATTTGAACCCACAAAAGTTGATTCGTGCCAGCGTCACACACACTTGTCAATAAATATTGACAACGCGCCAATGACTATGTTCAAGTTACTGGAGACGTATGTCTGAACCGCTCGAATCGAATTCGCATACGAAAGACTTAACATTCGCATGCCCAATATGCTTTTTCGTATGCGCATTTAAGTTCGAGTGATTCAAAAATACGGCGCCTGCTCTTAATTCGTTAGCCGTAGTACGAAGTTATGAATAAGTATGTTATTTATTAAAACCACGAATTCATATACCTTAGAAAAATTGTGAACCTATTTAAAAATCTTATGTATTTGTGCCACTTCACCTTTGTGGTTCAGTAGGTATAAACTACAAGCATGAGTCTTTTCTTCATCTTGAAAACTGTGTGTTTTGTATTTATTTTGTTTATTCTGTTTCCGTTGTGCCCATTAGCTTACAACTTATTATTACAGACAGACCATTTAGGACAGTTTTGTTTGATACTTTGATAGATATTTCCAGTTTATGAAGATTTTTGTAAATAAATATGCAATATTAGTAGGACTATTACTATGAAAATAAATAATATGAAAGTATTTCACTTAGGACAGCACAACCATAAAAAACACAATTTTATACCGCTTTTGATATGTACTTAAAATATCTAATACAAATAAACAAAGCTAATATAACAATTAAGCATTTTTTAACAGTGACTACATCTATTTAGCCTATATCCCTTCGCTTGTAATTCTCTCTCGCTCTTACATGACAATAATTTATATTACCATCCCTCTCCAATAGTTTCTTTCTAACATATATAATTACTAAAGTAATCCTTTACTTATCGTTAGCTTCACTAGGTTTATAAGTTGCGCATTTTAGGCAATATTCTTACCCAAATCAAGACTAGATAGTTACGATGCATTCTATAGCCGTGACTCCTCTCAAACTAAACTGCGTTGGAGACTCAGATTAACATCGGCTATATAGTGCACACATTTAAAAATAAAGTCAAATCGTACAGTAGCCACGAGTTGATTGTGAACTGTGAAATTCAATTTTTCTCTGTTGGCGTGATCATAACGGACCTGACTAGGGGAAAGTTAGCTGCAGCGAAGTCGCTCGCCAGTCGTAAGTACGACTGTACAAAGCAGACATACAGTAGAGATGTTGTAAGCAACAATCTTTCTGTGGACTGACGTCACACGGTCTATAGTTCAGTAACTCCACGCGAGAGGCGCTGCAATCAGTGCGCGACAAGTTCTAATCCGAGTGCACGCTTAGTCTTTCGAAACACTACCATTTTTATGTGTTTCGCGGTGAAAAATATAGTGTTGCATCAGTTGTTATAAAAGCTACAGTGATGATCGAAGATTTGTGGAAGAGACAAAATATCTTTCACGCGTTAAGCACTAATTTTCATTTTATACTAGCGACCCGCCCCGGCTTCTCCGGTGTTTCTCTACTATGTTATGCATATATTATACATATTAACCTTCCTCTTGAATCACTCTATCCATTAAAAGAAACCGCATCAAAATCCGTTGCGTAGTTTTAAAGATTCATGCATACATAGGGATATAGGGACAGAGAAAGCAACTTTATGAAGTGATTCATTCTAGAACATTCCATGTTGTTGCAAGCGCCATCTAGTATCAGTTAGAAATACTTATAAGGCAACTATATAGTGGTTTCCCCGCCTCGCTCCTCCGCCTTCACCCCCGATAAGTGGCTTCACGTCATTGTTTAGATAAATCGAAATAGGGTAGCTCTACTACTATATCTGCTCTATGGTACGAAATGTATTGCTTTCCCCCTCGCTCCTTGCTAATATTTGCTGTTGCGATTGTCCCCTAGTCAGGCCGTAATAGGAACAATTCGTAGGACTTACTGTACTTCTAAAGGGAATTGTTAGAATTTACTTACCAAAGTCAATCTTTTTTATTTGTAGTGTAGTTTAACTTACATGTTGTTTAGGTATTTGCATTTATTTTGTATGTCGTTTATGTGTGTGTGAAATCAGTTTTAGAAATAATTGTTGACCCATTTCAAAATTTAATAAAATATGGATGGCCTCGATGCTTTAAAATAAAAATAACAGCTGATTTTTCCCTTTAGTGGTCAAGCCAGTCGGGGCTTTCCATACGAGGTGTAAGGGACAGTTTCCCGCACTGTCCCTTACACCAAGTATTGCTAATTTTCAAATGGGTTATATTTTCTCTTTTAGCGGTTATTTAATTGTAATTAAGTGGCATTTGACGTCTCATTTAGTTTTTTAATAACCTTGTACAATGTTTTACTATATTTATGTATATCTTAGAATTTTGAATCGTTTTCGATTTGGTGTTGAAACCTAGTAATGACTATGGGATAAAATAAAGATCTATTTTTATTAATGTAACTACATACTTAAAAGTGTTGTAACGAACTACTTTAGAATATTGTAATATGAAATAATACTGTTACATAATATCGGATTTCCATTTGACGATTCGAAAAAATAAGTGATTCGACTCCTCGAATGGAAAAGGTTTTTCATATTGTCGAGTTTAAAATAACATTGTACATGAACAAATAAACCGATGTCAAGTTTTGAAATACTGTGTTTTATTGTGCGTTGTTGGTGTTTCCCTGAAAAGGATTTTGGCGTAGAGTTGGTATTTCATTTTTGTTTGGTTATATGTGTCTGTTTATTTTTAGGTTTAAACTTGGATAATGGTAACGTGTCGTGTATAAAGCTGTGACTCCTGTTCTCAAAGATTACAGAAAACATACCCCGCGGGGCAGAGGGGAAGGGAAACGTTTGAGAAACCCTTTCCCTCTCCCCGCGAGGTTTATGTTTTTTGTTTTGTTTGAGGGCAGGAGTCACATAATTAAAACAGCAAAATTCCTTATCAATAGTTTTTATTATAATAAAATTCATTATCAGTAGACATTCGAACTAGTCCCACAGCACTTAACTAAACGTTTTGTACACCAAAACCAAAGTCCTTACGCATTTAGTCGCTAAAAGTAACGCAATGTCACTAGACATTGTTTTATACGATACATATTAGCACTTAGCAAAATATATTCGTAGAATGTCTATGGTCGCAAAATGTCCCTTTTTCTTTAAATCTTTAGTAGGTGCTCCACTTTGACTGTAATAAATTTATCTAAAAGAAAAGGGATATTTAGCGCAAAAGAGGCATTTTGCGACGATACGATGCCATATTAGCGCTTTGCAAAATATATGATAAAAGAATATTTCCAGTAAAATAAGTACAGTACAGCGTAATTACTATAATGTTGAAGATTTCGTTTGCAAATACATATGTGTATCGCTAGTATTTATAGAATTAAAACATACATCAATTAAATGAAAACAACATAAACTTATGTTTAAAACATGGATGCATTTCGTGCATACTTATTGTTTACTTGTATGCTAATACACAGGAGGTACGTATTTTGAATAAGCATTTCATTCAGTGTTTAATAAAAAATATATTTTCAATTAGTATTAGCAAAAAAGAAGGATATATTCTACTGAACGAAAACATGGAAATCAACTGTGGTCAGAAGAACATTTTTACATACTTTCATACTCTATAATCTTGTGTACCTAAAAACATTCACAACTTGAAATCACACAAACTTTCAATTGAAACAAAAACTGGTGCTTATTCAATATGATGTGCATTCCAAATTGCTATTACTACCAAAATACTTTACCCTAGATCAGTTTTTCAAACTCAAAAATAATAACATTGGTTTTGCTCCTAACTAAAACAGGCCTATTAATAAAATATTGATAAATTTACACTTATTATTTCAAATTAAAACATGTTGCGAATGATTACTTATATATATAGATAGTGTAAAAGGTGATTTCATGAAAATCGGTCGAAGCTATTTGGCCGTATTTTTCTACTACGCATTTATAGTTCGCTCTACTAGCAGGCAACTCAAGGTTAGAATATCGCGAGTTTAAAATAGTCAAATAGTTTTATTTATCTATAAATATACCTCTCACCGTAAATTTTCTTCGTAGCATGTCAGGCGCAGTCTTCAGTTATCTAAACTATTTCCCAAAGTCACATAAATCTGTGCTATTTATCTTAATCTATATTAGTCGGGGAGACCGTAGACTTATCAATGGTAGATTCGAATATTATTTTACTGTTTCTCAGAAGGTATAATAAAACTGTACAAATTTGTACTGTCTACATGAAGTTTATGTTTCGTCCGTGATAGAGTAAGTATCGTGAAACTATAGCACAGTTTGTGTTCGTGTCCAAGTATAGAGTCTGTACGGTTCACTAGCTGTTCCCGCTGCGTGTGTGTGTGTGTGTGGTGGTGTGTATCACTTCTTGTCTGCGGCCGCTCCGCCAGCGGCCGCGCCGCCCGCCGCCGCACCGCCACCGCCGTAGTTCTGCAAACAAACCACCATAGGGATAAGAAAAAACTAACACGAATAATGAACATAAGTACCAACTTTTCACGCTTGATCAATCAACTCTACCCACTTGACTTGACCTACTATTCCTACTCGACTTAACCAACTCTGTCCGTTTTACTTGACCAACTCTACCCACATGACATGACCAACCCTGCCCACTTGACTTGACCTACTATTCCTACTCGACTTAACCAACTCTGTCCGTTTTACTTGACCAACTCTACCCACATGACATGACCAACCCTGCCCACTTGACTTGACCTACTATTCCTACTCGACTTAACCAACTCTGTCCATTTGACTTGACGAACTCTACCCACATGACATGACCAACTTTGCCCACTTGACTTGACCTACTATTCCTACTTGACTTAACCAACTCTGTCCATTTGACTTGACCAACTCTACCCACATGACATGACCAACTCTGCCCACTTGACTTGACCTACTATTCCTACTCAACTTAACCAACTCTGCCCACTGACAAAATAGGGCTGGGAACATTATGGAGTAGGGTGCTTATCGTATGTTTATCTATGCGTGTTTAACTTTTAGAAATCCACACTTAGTTGGGTCTCCGCCGGAGGGTACGTATTGAAGCACTTCTATATAAGCGTCCCAGGCCTTTTATGCCTATGGATAGGGGTCTTTTCAAAGAACTATGGCCTCCAAAGTTCACAATTGAATATACATACATGAAATCACGCCTTTATCCCTTACGGGGTAGACAGCGTTAAACGCCTCGTAAAAGGCGCTTTCGCCACCTGACAAAAATTGAGGGTAATTTTAAATTGTAAGTGTTATTGTATGTGTACTGCTATAGTGACAGGTTGTCAGCCCATCGCCTTAATTACAATACATTGTAACCCTCAAGTCCCTTTTGCTGACTTCTACATCATGCCCGGGAGGAAGGGCAGCTGGTACATTCTATGTTTTTCTATCTCTACCAGTCCAGCACGGAACAACTTCTTCACAATTGAAGATGCTTATTTACCTGGTAGTACAATTTATACTTGCGATTGTCGGCACTTAGTGAAACTCCATATTTATAATGTTGTTATTAAAAATACTTGTACTTGTTTCACTTAATATAATTTAATCCTACCGGTTTCGCTAACTTATAGCATCATCAGTGATTTTACAAAATATTGTAAACTAGCGACCCGCCCCGGCTTCGCACGGAAATTATCGGTGTTTCTCTACTATATTATGCATGTATTATACATATAAACCTTCCTTTTGAATCCTCTTCAATCCATTTAAAGAAACCGCATCAAAATCCGTTGCGTAGTTTTAAAGATCTAAGCATACATAGGGATATAGGAACAGAGAAAACGACTTTGTTTTATACTATGTAGTGATAAACCGTTCATATTTAGCGAACATTATTTTCTTCCATGCTGGACTGGGAGCGAAGAAAAACATAGAATGTGCCAGCTGCATTTCCTCCCGGACATGCTGTAAAAACCAGCTAAGGGATCCGAGGGTTTCAGTATATTGCAATTTAGGCGATGGGCTGACAACCTGTCACTACAGCAATATACCTACAAATCTATCTTAAACAATCCTCAAAACTTTGTCAGACGTAATGGAACGACCTTTGTTTAGGTAGTTTACGCTCTGCCTACCCCATTAGGGATAAAGGCGTGATTATATGTATGTATGTATGCATCAAAATCCGTTGCGTAGTTATAAAGATCTAAGCATACATAGGGATATAGGGACAGAGAAAGCGACTATGTAGTGATAAACTGTTCATATTTAGCGAACGAGATTACCTGGTAGTACTGAGCCCAGGCTTGCTGCGCCTCAGCCGTGTTGGCGGCCTGCCCCTGCTGCTGGCCGTACCCCGGCCAGCCCTGCTGCTGTTGCTGCCACTGCTGCCACTGGTACCACTGCTGCGCGGTGTAGTTGGCCGGCCACTGCTGCTGCTGTTGTTGCTGCTGTTGTTGCCCGGCTTGTGCTTTACCGCTCGCCTGCTGGCCTTGCTGCCCGGCCTGGCCTTGTTGTTGCCCCTGGCCTTGTTGGCCTTGTTGGCCTTGCTGGCCCCACTGGCCCCAGTTGCCCCATTGGCCCCAGTTTGCTGGAAATTGAAATTCAATTGTAGTAGTTTTAAGAATAAATTAATTGGATACCTCTTTATATCTCAGAAAACTTATCTTGTACAGCGTGTACAGTATTGTCCCCGTATATATCGTTATCTCATATTCAGTTTTACAGATTGCCTGGAAGAGATCTCTTTATAGAGATAAGCTCACCTTTGTGAACTAAATTTAAAGTTGTTTATTTTTTGTACGCAATAAAGAATATATATCTGTTAATCTGAAACACAGGCTTCTTTTTACCATGGGAATATTGTCCAAAGCTTTTGCAATGTCTAACAATTAGTTGTTCAGATTAGAATTTATTTCCCTTAGCAGAAAGACATCCACTGCAGAGGCTATACAAAGATTCACTTTGTTGGAGGCCCTCCTTCCGGTTCTGCTTTCTGGGTCCTGGTTGCAATGTAAGCATTTTGCTGTCCCAAAGAATAGATGAATAACAGAAAGAAAGATTAAAAGAGCACTTCTTATCTGAACAATTTTGATGTATGTATTTATGTAGTTTATTCGTATATGTATGTATCAATATATTGTTTAGTATATATGTATGTTTATTTAAGATAGTAATATACGAAAAAAATTAAAATACTTACATACCTATAAATAGAATAAATACCTACTTATTCTATTTATAGGTATGTAAGTATTTTAATTTTTTTGTTTTACTAGTCTCTGCATTTTCTTGTCCCCTCAAAATTATTCACTTTCTCTTACTACCATTGGGTTGTCTGGAAGAGATCTCTTCATAGAGATAAGTTCGCCCTTGCACACTATATTTGTAAATTACATTTCTTTTGTGTTTATGCAATAAAGTATATATATATATATAAAGAATGTTGTTGATGGTGTGAACTGACCTTGGTTCTGGTTCCACTGTCCCCAGCCGCCCCAGCCGCCGGGCCACTGCCCCCATTGTTGTTGTTGGTTCTGAGTCTGCCCATCCTGTTACAAAAACATTTTTTTTATACATACATACATATATTCACGCCTGTATCCCTAATGGGGTAGGCAGAGCGTAAACGACCTAAACAAAGGTGTCCCGCCACGTCTGACAAAGTTTTGAGGGTTATTTAAGATAGAATTCTAGGTATATTGCTGTAGTGACAGGTTGTCAGCCCATCGCCTACATTACAATATACTGAAACCCTCGGATCCCTTAGCTGGATTTTACAGCATGCCCGGGAGGAAATGCAGCTGGCACATTCTATGTTTTTCTCTCGCTCCCAGACCAGCATGGAAGTAGTATTTTTTTTTTTATCAATTTTTTATCGAGTCGAGTATTTTATGTCGAGAGAATTTGTTTTCGAGAAGACAAACAACCCGATTGATCTCTAGTATCAGAGTTTTAAAACCCCTAATAATGAACGTATCAAAGCAACGGAATCTGCTTTATATATTGTTTATTGTACACAAGTAACATACATACATATAATCATGCCTTTATCCCTAATGGGGAAGGCAGAGCGTGATGGATCTGAACACAGGTCGTTTTGCTACGTCTGACCACAGAGTAACTAAAAATACTAACGTACAACAGAGAGACAATCTCAGTACTTAGATCGTTGCCACCATAACTCGCGCAAGAGCAGCGCCGGTGGCGCGCGCGAGGTACTAATATGCATTCTCACTTGTTTTCTTATCAGCGCACTAGATGGCGTTTAATAGATCAAGCGTATCGTCATAGAGTAACGAATTATATATCGCATAATTTCTAGTCTTTCTTATTGCAAAATCGTGTAACAGACAGTGACACAAACAGTGTTGCCAACAGTCCAAAAAGAAAATACCCGAAACAAGATTTTATTTCAACGCCATCTATCTGTGTGCTGAACAAACTTAAAACCCAATCAAATCTTTTTAGTTAGCAATTGCTAGATGTCAAAATAAACATTGAAAAAAAAAACTAATTTTTTAACGATTTTATACACTTACGGGGTGCACGAAAGAAGCCTCCCCGAGTGACGTACATAACTAACATAGTATCAATGCGTCCGGCGCACCCCGGGCAACAATCCCCCACGCCTTCAAGCGGATTGGCTAATTCTTTCACCACGATGGCAAGTCCGAACACCCAATCTGACAGCCCGCTTTCGAATCCTGCTTTGCGCGTCATCTCGATCAACATCGAAGGTTTCTCCCTGGATAAGGCGGAAATTCTTTCCGATCTGTGCCGGTCCACTAGCTGCGATGTCATGTGTGTGCAGGAGACCCATCGAGATGTTCGTCAAACTAGGCCCCACATACCTGGACTGTCGCTTATCGCCGAAATCGCCCACCCAAAGCACGGTAGCGCAGTGTTTGTTGCCGTTCCCGGCGTAAGTATCAAATCAGCTGAATGCTCATCCACTAACAACATGGAAATAATAACTATAGACACTGGTGTATGCACCATAACATCTGTCTATAAGCCCCCCGGCACTCCGTTCCAATTCATGGCCCCAAACAACTTTGATGATCAACCCATAAGGTTAGTTGTCGCCGACTTCAACAGCCATAGTACGAGTTGGGGCTACAAAGACACTAATGCAGATGAGACCCTTAAGCTTACCCAGCATATTGAGGATGCGTTCGAGAGTGGCAAGGTGACAGGAGCTGTATTTGTGGACCTTTCTGCAGCCTATGACACGGTCAACATAAACAAATTATTATGGAAAGTGGGTAAAATAACCGGTGATAGCAATTTTGTGAAAGTCTTGGGTGAGATGCTTCGCAATCGGCGCTTTCAGGTCCATCTGCGCTCAGATAAGAGTCGTTGGCGTAACCAAAAAAATGGCCTACCTCAAGGTAGTGTTCTTGCGCCTACACTTTTTAACATCTACACCAACGACCAGCCATTAAGCCCTAACACGTCA